>CM060437.1:98913802-101580969 GCA_030545235.1 Helianthus tuberosus | reverse complement strand
TCGAAGGAAAATTTGTGGGTTATTCAAGTCCACAAAGACGGGTCTTTGTTCCAAGTCTGAAGCAGTTCATCGAAGCACAACATGTTAAGTGTCAGGGGTATACTATGCCGCCTCAGAATCCCGGTGACTCATGGCGTTTTAATTATGATAAATTGTGGGATTCGTTTGACATGGAAGAAGAAAAGGAAGAAGAAGAAGATTTCTTTGACGAGTTGGATATTCTAAGAGAGTATGAAGAATCACAGGAAAGGTTCCCAGCTGAGTATTCAAGAAGACCACAACGAGCTTCAAATGATGATGAAGCAGGTCCCAGTAATGCTGGTGAACATGATGATGTCCAACAAAATGAAGTTGCTCAAGATAATCAGTCGGCACAGAATGATAATCAAGAATCTGAGAACATGCCAGTATTTGATCGTGGTGATTCAGATTATGAGGGGGAGCAAATTCAGATTTCAAGTCAAACAAACCCAGTCAGTGAACAAGATGCAAATCAGAATGTTACTAATCTGGAAGGTGATGTAGATGTTCCAGGCGAAGTGATGCCACGAACTCTTTCATATCATCCAGAGGAGTTGATAATCGGAGAATTGCAAACAGGCGTCCGCACTCGAAGACAGCTTGATAAAGGGCTTACATGTTTTTATAAAACAATTGCTCCTTTACAAACTGAATTCTCATTGAGTTGTTTTATCTCGCAGGTTGAACCAAGGACTTATAAAGAGGCGCTTACTGAAGATTCTTGGGTCAATGCAATGCAGGAGGAACTGAGCCAATTCGAGAAGTTAGGTGTGTGGAAGTTAGTGGATTTGCCTGATGGTTAAAGGAAGATAAACACCAAGTGGGTGTTCAAGTGCAAGAGAGATGATAGAGGAGTTGTGGTTCGCAACAAAGCTCGACTCGTAGTCCAGGGTTTCAGTCAGCAGGAGGGGATAGATTTCACTGAAGTATATGCTCCAGTTGATCGACTAGAAGCTATCAGAATCTTCCTAGCATTTGCATCATGGAAAAACTTCAAAGTATATCAGCTAGATGTGAAATCGGCGTTTCTCTATGGGAAGGTAAAAGAGGAGGTATATGTCGGACAGCCACTGGGCTTCACCGATCCAATCCACAAAGACAAGGTCTATTTGTTGGACAAAGCGTTGTATGGTTTACACCAGGCCCCGAGAGCTTGGTACGAGACATTGTCTCAACACCTGCTAGCCAACAACTTTAGCCGAGGAAAAGTGGATGCCACTCTATTCACCAAAGAGGTCAATGGACATCTTCTGATAGTTCAAATTTACGTGGACGACATCATATTTGGGTTAATGAATGAAAATTTGTGCAAAGATTTTGAACGAGTTATGAAGCAGAAATTCGAAATGTCATTGATGGGTGAGATGAAATTCTTTTTGGGATTGCAGGTTGATCAACTACCCAAAGGAATTTTCATTCATCAAACGAAGTACGTTCATGATATCTTGGAGAAATTCGGGATGTCAGGTTCTACTCCGGCTTCCACCCCATTAGCAACGAATCATGGGATAAACCCTGATCTCACCGGAGAGAAGGTAGATGAAACGATGTATCGTTCCATGATCGGATCGCTGATGTATTTGACAGCTTCAAGACCCGATATTATGTATCCAACCTGCCTCGCAATAAGATTTCAATCTAACCCAAGAGCTTCGCATATGGTGATTGTGAAAAGGATATTACGCTACCTGAAAGGAACTTCATCATTGGGGTTGTGGTATCCAAGAGAAGGCGATTTCATGCTTGAAGGGTATTCCGATTCAGATTTCGGATGCTGCAAAGTTAATGCTAAATCAACAACAACAGGGTGCCAGTTCTTTGGATCACGATTGGTTACCTGGCAATGTAAAAAGCAAACCTATGTGGCTTTATCCACATGTGAAGCGGAGTATGTATCTTCTAGCAGCTGCTGCTCATAGATCTTGTGGATCCAGCAACAGATGCGCGACTACGGTTTGCAATTTCTAAACACCCCTATCTTTGTTGATAATGAGGCAGCGATTAACATTACGAAAAATCCAGTACATCATGCTAAAATGAAACACATTGAAATTCGTCATCACTTCATTCGCAATTGTTTCGAGAAGAAGTTGATACGAATTGAGAAAATCCACACTGACGAGCAAAAAGTTGATTTACATACCAAAGCATTTGATAAAACACGTTTTCAATATTTGCTAAAACTGAACGGTATGAAGCTTTTATCGGTGTTGGAGGAGATTCTTGGCGTTGATGAATGAGACATTGTAGATGATGTTGAGAAGCAATCTGCAATGGTTTGTCGATTTTTTACCTGTTTTAGTATTTAGGGGGAGGTATAAGGTAATATTTCAGAAAATACAAAAACAATAAAAAATGACAGAAATACAAAAACATGAGATATTTTTTAAAATCCAAAAACAATAGAAAACCAGAAAAGAGCTTGTGTAAAAATGGTAAATGATAGTACATCGGCTTGACAGTTACAGTATGCTAAAGAAATGGAATGTTTAAATGCGTTAAATAGTCTCGCTGATGATATGCCGATAGGTTTTTACACATTTAGTAGGTTTGTTCGGGATATAAACATAAATCTTTCTTACTTATTTCGTGGGGAACACTACTTGGATATATAGGTAACCCCTGAAATATTGTTTGAAAGATTCCTTTTTCTGATATACTAGGTCTTTATACTCAGTGATATCTGGGGTATTATTCCAGGACTTCTGCTGAATGGAAGTTCTGACCTAGTCCTCGAATAATACTTTCTGCAATGCTTGAAACATAGCATCACCCTCAGCATATATGATAAGACAATAAAATTGCTTAGCAATGCTGTTGTAAAAAAGATCCTCTAAAGGGGACACACCCAAGTCGATTCGTGATCTCTCTGCTGAACGGTAGTTCTGACCTGAGCTCTCACGGATTCGATCATAATTTATTCCCTTACAGATATCATATGTGTTATATTCTCCTGTAAGACTGAATATTGGGATCTGGATACGGGAGTATATTCAAGAGGTGGGACACACGTATAAGTTTAAGTCTCTAAAACACTAAATCCGTATCCTGGACAGATTGAAATTTGTGTGAAAATTTAAGTGGATCAGTATATCGACAATCTAAGCGAATTGTTTAATTCTGAGTATGTAATTGAAGCTTAACAGTATTTGTGACTTGTCGAATAGCTGATATGATTCCCTAACACGCTCACCAAAAATATGTTTGTAAATAGTTTACTTTTAATTTTACTGCATTTTAGTTTTGTATTTCATTTCTAGTTTAGAAGCTTTATTCAAAATTCAAAAAGATTTTACACTTCTGCTTTATTTTTGACAAACCAAAATGGAGAGTTGATCTTCAGATTCGAAAGTTGAAAGCAGATGCAGGAGATTTCTGGACTGGATGATGAGTCGTGAGCTTAACATGATAAGTTTGTAAAAGTTGAAAAGTTGAAACAAGTTCATTAATTTGAAACTTGTAAATTTTCAGAAAATCAAATTGAACTGAATGTCAGTGTGAATTTACTCTGATCAACCAAGGTCATTAAGTTGGACTTGGTAGATTAATTGAGTAATCAGGGTCATTAACTTGGACCTGAATACTTAATCGGATTTCTAAACATTGATTAGACTATCAAATGTGATTGAATGGTAAGTTTGGATTGAAACTATTATTGTCATATATCTTATATTTAGGTAGAGATTGTGCAGGTAACAGGAATCCCCATGGCAACAAAATGTTAAAGTATGAACCAGAATTTAAAGCCCTAGATTATCAAGAGGGGGAGTCTGCGAAAGGGGGAGTCAGAATTCTGGATGAACAATCAAAGGGGAGTTTGAAGACAAAGTTGGAAAGAGACCAAGACTGAAGACTCAACGCCGAAGACTTCGTCAACATCCAAGGGGGAGTCTGTTGGCGCACTGAATGTCTGTTTACTATGTCTTAATCGAGTCTTAGGTCTAGATAGGTTAGATTGGAGTTTAGAATTGAAAATGTGACTTAATGTTGTGATTCCGCTCGAAATGACATTTGTGTCATTTCAAGCTAAATCAGGAAATTAGGTGATTCCACTCCAGATGGTACTGGGTGACTCCGCTCCAAATGACAAGATGGTGATTCAGCTCCAAATGACAAGATGGTGATTCAGCTCCAAATGACAAGATGGTGATTCAGCTCCAAATAATAAGATGGTGATTCCGCTCGAGAATGTTCTTAGGGGTTCCGCTCGAAACGAACATGTAGTTTGGAGCGGAATCAAGAGCACTATATATAGGTGATGTGTTCATTTCATTTGTAACAGTGAGAGCGAAATCAGAGAGGAGGTGCTGTCGAGATTTTGTTAGAATACATTGTAAAAAGCTTTGATTTCAGCAATAGAAAAGAGATTAAAAGGAAACAAGTTGTTTGAAGTTGTTTACTTTGATTCCACCTCTGTAAACAATGATGAACTGCCTTAACTGACTATTTAGGGTCACGCACACGGTCCAACATAACCACCTAATAAGTAAAAGATAAATAAAAAACTTGTACAAAACCTGCAAAGTTGCAATGCAATCAATATACCACTAAGGCTCTTCCTCAACTTCCTTTTCTAAAGAATCTTTAAGAATACCATTAACATCAACCCATTGTCGTTTTAAAAGTGCTACAAATACAAAAGAATCACTAATAAAATGTTAATAATAACAAAAGCTAGTTATAAAAATAGATAACTAACCAGCCACCTTGCATCTAGCCTGTGTAGATGCTACCACATGAAGCGGTTGAGGACACAAGTCAAACTTTGACTGAAGAGATAGTCTTTCAAAATTTTTGATCATGCGAGTTATTGTAGATGCCACATCTTTAAAATTTAAACTGTCAAAACAGTAATTTAAAACAATAAATGTTTAAAGTCATAATAATAAGTAAAACTAGACTGTTAAAAGAAAGATGTCTCGTCTTTAAAATTTAAACTCTTAAAACAGTAACAATTACATAGGAAATTGAAAAATAATAGACATTTCAAATCTTATAAAAGGAATTAAGAAATTTTAACTTTAACTTCATCGAGTACTGAACTTCTCGGTGTATATCCTTGAGCCTTGACATGAACTACAAGTCTCTATCACCAAATCTAATGTTACTCGTAACACACAAGTCATGAACTAAAGTCCGAAATAAATGCAAATATTAAATTAAAATCAAAATGTAAAATGTAAAACACAGAAATCAATTTCGAAATCAGTGTACATTTAATGACTCATTTAATGACTCGGCCGCTAGAATTATTAATATAAGCGTAAATTTACTTTGAAAATGACTTTTCATTGGAAAGTAAATAGAATTAAATATATACTGAGTAGAATGATTATTTACATGAAGTAGCCAATTGTGTTTTAAAGATATCATGAAGTAGCCAATTGTGTTTTAAGCACATATCTTTCTGATTGTGTTTTAAGTTGGTTTCAAGTTTACAGATATCATGAAGTAGCCAATTGTGTTTTAAGCACACGTGTTTTATGATGCTTACAAAGAAAGTAAGCATTATATCTTTTTTTGTATATCTGTGTTGTACAAGTGATTGCCTACTGTGTTTAAGAACAGTCTTACATACAAAAATGTGTATATATTCGAAACATACCACGAATAAAGCCATAGGCCCAAGGAAGAAGTCTTTTGGTAACCGTCCATCCACATTCCTATCCAACCACCTAATCATGTATTCATACCAATTGAAATTCTTTATATCAAACCCGCGACGCAATGATGGAAGAAACCCCATATTAGTAGATGAATTGTGTGGTGTCTCGCCAAGGAGTGTGTTTTAGAAGAGCAGGAAGTTTAACACAAAAATTCTTCCGCTTGCATGTTGTGTTTGCATGTATGCCTTGAACTGAACAAGTGTGAATCTTTTAGGAGCGTTTTCCAACTGGCTTTTCCATTACGCGACCACTTCACTGAAGCCGGATCTTGCTCTCTCAGCCTCTTGTATTTCTAATTTCCCCTTGGTACGCTAAAAATATCATGCACCAATTCCTTAGTAATTGGTATCTGGTGACTACCACAGTTCAACACATATGTTTTATGGTCGTAGTTCTTGACCAACCACCAGCCCAATGACTTGACCCATTTTAAACCCCAGAATCGCTCCAAACCCAATTTTTTAACTGAGTTCCATTGATCTTCACTTAAACTGTCCATCAGCTCCCCCATGTGGCGAAAAGCAGTTCGCAATGTGAGTTTCCCATCAGCCAGTGGGAGGTAAGGTTTGACTATTGTTGACCTTCTGTGAGTTTTTGCCGAGTCGCTTGCTCGACCAACTTGGGGTGGTGTAATTCTTTTACATACGACATGTTTAGGATCCGTCTTCGCTTTTTTAGTTAGCGGGTCGACCTGGTTGCACATCTTGTGTGTTAGCAACTACCAATACACCAACATATAAAAGACGTTGTTAGCAACAGAAACTTATTATAACCTATTTGTTAAGTAATCAGTGTGTCATTCCAACGTACCATTTGCCACTACAGCAGGTGGGATATTTTCAATTTAGTAGGCTTCTTATCCTTCGGTTCTCAGCAGACTTCTTATCTTTCGGTTTCTCAGTTTGTGGTTGTGCATTTGTGGCTTTAATGATTTTTTCCACATGTTTAGGGTCAACTTCTAAAAAACATAAATACATGAAAGTAGATGTTAGCATCGCAATGTGTTTAACATAACAAACAGATGGTAAGTCCGAGTGTAATTTCAACATACCTATAGTCAATCCATCAGGTTGAATGGTTTTCGCTTCATGGTGTGTGTCAATATTATGTTCTTTAGATGGTGGGGGTGCAGTTTCAGCATTTAAGTCCTCAACATCTTTCTCTATAATCGCAGGAAAAAGATTCACGAGGTGTGTCAGAATTGTGTTACCAGAAGGCGGGTGTGCAGATGCAGCAACACGGTCTTCTTTAACATTTGTTTTATAAGCAACTAAAAACAGTCAATGTACTCTGATGTTAGAATTAGAAATTCATTCATCAATCAACGTTTCGAAACTTTAACACACAATACTTACCTCATGCTATCTTATTTTAGTAACAACAGCATCATGTTTTACATGAAACATAGTTGTTTATAACATAAAATGGTCAGATATATAAATATACAAACAATACCCCCCCCCCCCCCGACATGTAACCGCACCTTCATGATTCGTCTGTTTGTGAATCGTCCAACACAACTGGGTCATCAGGTTTGTTGCAGGGCTTTTTGGAAACATAATTTCCCCGTATTCCTTCACTCTTCCTCCTTCTTACTGAAAAACATTTTTTTATAACTTTTAACAGTTTTTACAACATCCTAAAATTTTATACTAAAACACACATAAGCCATTTCATGGGTTTAAAAAACTTTAGGGTTATAATAACGGAATTAACAAGAAAGATGAGAAGATTATTTTATGATACATTCTCAATCAAAGGTACAAAATAAATAGGAATGCCAAAACAAACATTCCGTAAATACGACCTCTAAATATAGAGAGGATAACAATCAATAATAATCAACGAAAATAAAAGATGCTATCCAATATTCCCCCTTAAGATGAAGCATGCAAATTTTCAATGCCAATCTTGCCAAGAAGAAAAAGGAGCTGTTGAGTTGTGAGTCCCTTCGTGAGCAAGTCTGCTACTTGCATTATGCTGCTGATCTTCATGGGAATGATCTCTTTGGATTCGACTCGTTCTCGCACAAAATAGCAGTCCATCTCAACATGCTTAGTTCTTTAGTGGAATACCGGGTTGTTCGCGATGTCACGGGCTGCTTAATTATCACAAAACAGAGGCGTGGGTGATGAAATGTGAACTTGGAGCTCACTAAGTAACCAACGAACCCAGATGACTTCACTGACTGTGGAAGCCATAGCTCTATATTTGGCTTCGGCTGAAGAGCGCGAGACAACGGATTGTTTCTTAGTTTTCCAAGAGATGGGAGTCCCACCTAGCAATAGGAAGTATCCAGTACGCGACCGTCTTGTATACGGACAACCCAACCAATCTGAGTCACAATAAGCGGTCAAAACAGGATCTCCTGCACGGGAAAGGAGAATACCTTGACCTGGTGTAGCCTTTAAATATCTTAGGACACGATTTGCTACCTCTAGATGGTTGCTTCTCGAGTCGGCTACAAACTGGCTCAAGACATTGACAGAGTAAGTGATATCTGGTCGTGTGGCTTGAAGGTATAGAAGTTGACTAACTAAGCGTCGTTATTGGTTCACATCAACACTTGGTTCATTTTCACCCTTGTCGAGTTTCAAGCCGTGATCGATCGGAAAGGAACTCGGTTTGCAACCCAATTTTCCACAATCCTTTAAAATGTCTAATGTATACTTGCGTTGGCTACGGACGAGGCCATCTCTTGTCTTGGCTACCTCTATGCCTAGAAAGTATTTCAAATGATCGAGATCTTTGACACTAAATTCTTTATCAAGCCATGTCTTGATTTCTTGAATTTTATTGAGACAATTACCAGTAATAATTACATTGTCCACATAGATGAGAACGACTATCATGATGCTCTCGGCCTCATAAATGAACAAAGAGTGATCGGCCTTGGATTGTCTGAAATTCAAGCTCAAAAGGAAAGCAGTGAACTTGTGGTACCAGTTACGTGAAGCTTGCTTCAATCCGTATAAGGACTTCCTTAAACGACAAACTCGAGTTTCGCCATCATTGGAGAAGCCTTGAGGAATTTTCATGTAAACTTCCTCATCTAGATCCCTGTGTAAAAAGGCGTTATTCACATCGAGCTGATGGATAAACCAATCTTTCTTCACGGCCACTGCTAACAAGGTTCGAACCGTGACTAGTTTAGCCACTGGCGCAAATGTGTCGTGATAATCTACTCCTTCCATTTGAGTGAATCCCTTTGCAACCAAATGAGCCTTGTACCTTTCAACCTCACCATTAGGCTTAAATTTGATTTTGTACACCCACTTTGAGTCTATCTCCCGCTTATCTTTAGGCAAGTCTTCCAAGGTCCAAGTTCCATTCTTTTCTAGAGCTTTGATCTCCTTTTGCATGGCTTCACGCCAGTGAGCATCCTGTGCAGCCTGTTTGAAATTCTTTGGCTCGTCATTTTTAGTGATAGCTGTCAAAAATGCTTTATGGTTAGTGGAAAATTTATCATAAGAGACAAAATTAGAGATTGGGTAATGTACCGTGGAGGTAACTTGATTGGAAGTTGAAGCTGGGTGTTTGGCCGAAGGGGGAACCTGTACGACGAAGTCTTTAAATCTTGAAGGCTGAGTTCTTGACCGAGTGGGTCTGCCTTCGGTTTGGGCCGTGGCTTCCTCATGTGATTCATTTATTTCAAACTCATTGATATTGGGCTGCTCTTCCTCAATAATGTGATCCATTTCATCAGGATTGTGATTTTCATTTATGCCACTTGGGCCGTTATTGGGCTCGGTGTTATTGCCTTGGTCATGGTCCACTTGTGGGTCTTGTATTACTAGGCTTTGGCTTTTGGTTTTGGTTTGTGTCACAACAGGCTCATCATAACAGTGGCAATCATGGACTATAGTTGGCTCCTCGGTTCCATTGTCATTTTCTCCTTCGAATTTTTTGAAAGGAAAATGTTCTTCATGAAAATTCACATCCCTACTAATCATTATCTTTCGGGTCTCAAGGTCAAGAATTTTATAACCCTTAGTTCTAGGGGGTATCCAAGAAAGACCCCTGGTTTCCCCCTTTCTTTGAACTTGTCTCCATTTGTGTCAGTATTTTTGAAATAAGCTAGACACCCAAAAACCCTTAGAAAATCATAATCTGCTTTTTCATTCCAAATCAGTTCAAAAGGGGTTTTATTTTTAATAGCCTTAGATGGGAGACGATTAATCACATATGCCGCGGTTAGAATGCATTCTCCCCAAAACCTTTTAGGAAGATTTGCACCAAACCTTAAGGCGCGAGCGGTTTCGAGTAAGTGTCTATGCTTTCTTTCTACAACACCGTTTTGTTGGGGAGTGTGAAGACATGTGGTTTCTAACAAAATTCCTTTTTCATTATAAAATTCTTGCTTGTTGTTTGATGTGAACTCCCCACCATTATCACATCTGACCCGTTTAATTTGTTTCTTAAATTGCACCTCAATCATTTTGTGAAATTTTTTGAGACACTGGCTTGCTTCACTTTTGTATTTAAGGAGAAATGTCCACACCGCTCTACTAAAATCATCGACTATTGTAAGAAAGTAGTTGGCCCTTGTATATGAAGATACTCGATAACCCCCCCCCCCCCCAATATCACAATGAACCAAATCAAAAGGAGCACTAGTTTTAATAAAACTGGAAGGAAAAGGCAATCTAGTATGTTTTGCTCTAGAACATGAATCACAAAAATTACCCAAATCAAAAACAGTAGTTTTGAGAAAATCCATTTTAGTAAGCTTTCCTTTTTAAGCATATCCAAGTCTTCTATGCCACGTCTCAGCAGTGGTAGCCATGGCCTTTCTTTCTTGAACCATCTTCATTCGGTACAGTCCCCTTTCGCATCTACCCACACCAATCAAGTTCCTCCTCTGTAGTCCCTGCATGATACAAAAATCAGGGAAAAAAGTAATAGAACATTGAAGGTCGCGGCTAAGGCGACTAACAGAAAGAAGATTACATTTGAAATCTAGGACATAAAGGACGCCCTTCACTTTTGCTCCGCCTGGAAGAGTATATTCCCCTTTTCCTTTAACCGGAATGGACTCCCTATTAGGAATAATGACGGGAGCCTCGAAGGGGGTGGTCTCCTTGTTTGCAAGGATGTTTGAAAGGTAAGTAATATATTCGGTGCAACCTGAATCAAAAATCCACTCACCTTCATCGTCCTCCTTATGAGACATATTAGCAACGGGTTTTGTACCCTCGCCTTTACCTGATCCAGAAAACTGCTTTAAGAAAAGTTGGTAATCTTCTTTTGTCAAACCTAGAATAGGACTTGTTTCTGTCTCGACACACCCGGCCTTGGCATTCACCTTTTTTCCTTTCTTCCCGGGCCACCATTCTGGGTACCCGACCAGCTTGAAACAGCCCTCACGCTTATGCCCATCTCTATTACAGAAGGTGCACTGTTCGTTGTTTTCTTTCACATCCCTTGAACCACCCTTTTCTTTGTTTTGACCCGAGGAAAACTCACGCTTTTGTGCAGCCTTGAATGCAGCGGATTCTGGTGGTGCTCTTCCCTCAGCCGAAATAGCTCTCCGCCTCTCGTCTTCAGCCACCATGTGGTACGCGTTTCCAAGTGATGGAATCGGTTTTGTGGCTAGGATTTGTGTTTTAATAACTGTGAAATCAGGATCTAAGCCCATCAAAAATTCATAAAGGTGTTCCTTTTCTAGATGTTCATTTATCTTTTTGCCCACATCACATTCACACTTGTCACAGGTGCAACGTGGGAAAGGATGTATGGACTGGGCTTCGTCCCATACGGAGCGTAGCTGGGAAAAGTAGGTTGAGACGGAAGCACCACTTTATCGAGTGGAAGCGATTTTTTGTTTTAATTCATCCGCCCTGGGAGCACTCTCCTTCCCAAAATGTTCGTTCAGATCTGTCCATATCTCTGATGCCGTACCTGCATATTTGACGATGTTTCGTATGTTCTTCTCCATGGCGGCTGTCAGCCAACCCTTTATAATAGCATCAACACGCATCCACGGCATGTAGTCTTTCGAAGATTTCTCAAGTTTCTTGATCTTCCCATCGACGAACTCTGTTTTGTTTTTGGCAAACAGAAAGTTTGTCATCTCTTGACTCCAATCGGCAAAGTTATTGTCGGTGAGAACTTCATTGACATGAAGTTGTTTGGGGTAGTCTGATGGATGAAGATAATAGGGTGAGTCATACGCGATCCCACCGCCAGAACCTTCTCCATCCTTGTTTTTGTTTTGGTTATCGTTTCCTGTCATCTTTCTGAATCGAGATCAAGAGCTAGGTTTGTGAAACCCGCTCTGATACCATAATGGAATTAACAAGAAAGATGAGAAGATTATTTTCTGATACATTCTCAATCAAAGGTACAAAATAAATAGGAATGCCAAAACAAACATTCCGTAAATACGACCTCTAAATATGGAGAGGATAACAATCAATAATAATAAACGAAAATAAAAGATGCTATCCAATATATAACAACTTTTTATAGTTCCATTGTGTAAAACACAACTACCTACAAGTGTCGGACATCAAATCACTACCAGCATCAGCACAGAGCTTCATATGCGGTTTGTTTATTAAAACACAATTAAAATCAAACTCAGGTTTAAAAAATCTTTACTGTATATATTCCGACACACCGGAGATCATCATGATCGTAAAACACATTAACAAGAACACCTTCAAAAAACTCATTAAATCTCATATTATTAAACCTAAGCAACTGTTTATGTTAAAACACATACCGGTGAGTACCGAACGCTTCTTAGGGTTTCTTTCTCTCTTGATTGTAGTTTCCATAACCTCCAGAATGATAGTGTTTTTGAATCTCTTGCCTGTAACCAAGAAAATGTGTCAAATAAAAACACCAATCAACTTTCCCTGAGTTGTAAAACACATAAAACAACTTCGATTGCTTCTTATGCTTATATTTCAAACTAAATTTGTTATCTTCATCCATGATTCTTGGTATTTTTGGTATGAATGTGTGTTTCGAATGTGTGTTTAGAGAGAGAGAGGGAAAATCGCGTGAATATAGGAACGTGTGTAATCTCTGACGGTTTTATGAATGATTTAAAACACGACCAAATTGTCCCTTTCCTACTAAAACAATTAATTAAAGAAACACATATATTACAAGATTGCCATTGACTTCATCTCAACCATTAAACACACCCATCGAATGGCCCAGATCGCTTCCTACACTTTGTAGGAAAATCACACTTTGCACAAGAACCCTACTCAATATAAATATATTTTGATATATTATTGCAAATAAATGTTCTTATTTATGAAGATGATAAATATTCTTATTCATGGGTGTTCTTGATGTTCTTGTTTATGAAGATCATAGAAGATGGGTGTTCTTTTTTTTGGTGTTCTTGGTTATGAAGATAATGAAATTATGATGATATGTTGAACATGGGCAGATTGATGATGAACATATGCTTAGATATGTAAAGATGATGGATTAGAATTTAGGACTTGTTTTTGGTTTTGGTTTTTAAATATTATAAAGATTACCAAAATGCCCTTGCCACTAATACCAAAATACCAAAATGCCCTTGCCACTCCCAGCCATATTATTCAGGGACACAAATTGCATTTAACACTTTCTTAATTTTATGAGTTCTCTTAAATATAATTGATCGTGCCAACTTAATTAGTTTAAGCGAAAAGAAAAAGAAGATAGTAAATATGAGGTTGTAACACACCAAAGTTTACATGTAAAACTTTTCAAAACTACGCCGTTTTGGTTCATTTACATCAAAACTAAGTAGTTTTGATTAATTGGCTTCAAACAATCAAAACTACGTAGTTTTGATTGATTGACTTCAAACCACATCTCCTAATTTCAATCCTTTAAGGCTAGAGGGTACGGTTGGAGCCCCCTAGGGGCTCCATTGCGATACATCAGCGCCACGTAGGACAAGGGACGCCTTTTTAGAGTAAAACTCATGGTATGGACTGGAGCCCTTCAAAGATTACCTATTTAATTTTTTAATACTTCTAAAATTTATTTATTTTTTATATATCTTACATTTAAATAAATAGATAAAAACCAAATATCTAAATAAAATATATAAATAAATAAAACAAACATCAAATAAATAAAACTAAAACATCAAATATATAAATAAAACAAACATAATCTAAGGTCGTGCCACGAAAAGCCCTCCATTCCAGGTTCGAAAAACCCTCCAAGCCACAATGTGATCAAATGGCCTTAAGTATATTTCTTCGTACTCGGCCAATGCCTGAGCAAGCGTTACATCCTCGGTTACACCTTCCTCACGGTTCAACGCGTGACGTAGCCCCTTTCAAAATTTGAACACTTTAGGCGTATATACATAAAACTTTCCGAGAATTTGTTCTCTTCCACGAATATTATCACCTACACGTTAGTATAATGCGGTCCTAATCATGCTCCAAGTTTGAGGGGGAATCCTAAATCCACCCTATCTGCCCAACTTGTGGCTTACAGCGTGCTATTAAAATAAAAAGGTTTGAGAGTATAAAAAATGATGAGTGTTAAAAAATGAGTAGATGGATAGGATGTTTGTGAAAAAGAATTGAGTGTGTGTATATAGAGGATAAATTGTTTGATTTTTTTTAATTTCTACCGTTGCTTCAACGGTAATATGGCACAACTTCACATAAATCAGGCTCCTGAATGCTTTCTATTGTGCTGGCGAGACATCAACAACGCCCCACCGATGACGCCCACGGTATGAGGGTGAGGACGCTATTATGTGTTTTTGGCTGAGGTGGCTATGGAGACAACGCCTATATCCATTTATTAATTTTGTAAGCTTATATATTTCTCTTATATTTTTCTTAATTGAAGTTTCTTCACAAAAGTCGTAGATTTTGAGGTATAATAAATATTATTTTGTTGTTAACATGAGATTCAACTTCTCTTCTGATATGATAGAGAAAATCAATGTGGCTTTTGTTCTCATAGTTTTGGAAGCTGTTGCTGTATTCGTGGTTATAAATCAAATAGCCACTAAAAGTTCATGAGCCTTCATACTGAAAAATAGGAGGCTATAGCCTTTTACAAAGCCGTTTTAGCGAACACGAATCAGAAGCGGTTCTAAGATGTTTCAGCCTTCTCAAGAGAGGCTTCGGCCGCTCTGGAGACGCCTCAACATTTTCCTTTTTTATATATATTTTCCGCCTTGATTTTAAAATATGTTTAATGTTTAGATACTAATTTGGTGTATTTTAAAAAAAAAAATATAATCATATGAAAAGGTTATACTCGTTAAAAAAAGGCTAAAGTCCTACCTTAGGTAGAGGCTTCAACCTTTTCTCTCTTTTTTTCATCATGATTTTTAAACTGGTAGAACCTTAGGTAGAGGCTTCAACCTTTTCCGCATAAAAGGTTAGCTCTCTCTCGGTTGATTCAGTTGCAATGGAATTCCTTCTCCGGTGATTCTGCAAAAAAGAACACCGTTAGCCTCGTCAAGGGGAGAAGAGGGTTCTCTCCTTGACCCGACTCCGGCGTGAGAATAAGTATTGGTATCGGAGAAAATAAGTATTTGAGGAGTGAGAGTAATCTGAGTTTATACCTGAACAGTTCTCTTATTTATAACCGGGAGTTTGGGAGGGAAAACCTGTTATTGAAAGGATAACGGAAAATGCTTAACGCCGTAGCGGTTATTTTTCTTCCGTTTGAGTTCTTTGATCCGACGTCAATTAGCCTCGATCCGATGTGAATGCACACGGATCGTGGTTTGATCTGTGGCTGGGGAAATCGCCACGTGGAAAGTGATTAATTGGAGATTATTCTCCAATTGCATGCCTTCGTTGTGATTCCAGGGTTGTCTGTGGTGATGACACGTGTCCAGACGGTTATAACCGTCTGGGTGGTGCATGATTGTATTCTTTCTAGAGGATTACTGCTGCAATCCAGTGTGATATCTTACTGTGTGGACACAGACAAATAAACCCCAAGCCTGGGTAAAATAATATCTAAGTCTGGACGTTGTGGCGGAAGTATTGGACAAAGGCTTTTTAATCCTTTGTCGAATGGGAGAAGGCGCAATGATTTATGTTATCCTTTGGGCGCGCGACTGTAGGTTACTGATTTCTTTGTTCCTTTAGTAAGACCCATGCGCGGTCACGCAAGGTTAAAAAGGTTGAGAAACCCAGTTTGTGGTATGGTCTCAAACCCTTTTTATGAGGTTTTTGGGACCTTACCCCTTCAAGTCCCCCAGTCTAGTGTTGTACTTATGCAAGTAAGTGGAGCACTGGACTTATGAGAGGGAAAAAGTTTTTGGGCGCGTCAAAATAAGAAAGCTTCTATGAGAAGATTTATCTTGTTGGAAAAAGGGAAAAAATCTTTGCAATCATGCTCTGACACGTGATGACGTCAACTGGCAGTAAGAATGGGTATTTTTCTCTTTGTCTTGAAATTTGTAGTGGCGCTTGTCAGACCTCATTAATGAGGATATGACCTTGGTTCCTGTAGCGCCGTTCGGATGTGACATGATTCAGACAACTAATGATGAGCAGGGTTCCCGTTTTCCGAGGTTGAATTTTTGTATATATATGTATTAGGATGCCTTTTTGTCATTAACTTGGAGAAGATGAAGGGAAAAAGTACCGTTCATTCCCGACGTCTTTCAGACATCTTAGCGGTCCGTGATGCTATTGAAGCCTTACTCCTTCTTGCTAATTCTTCGCCGTTGATGTTTACCGAGGAAGAAAATGCTGTTGTTGATGGCCCTTCCCTGATTGCCGGTGCTGGTGATAAAATCTTCCGGCCAGATAGGGTTGTTGATGCTAGTGGTGGTGTGTTGGATGCCGATGGAGTGATGGCTCGTTTCCCGACTCTTCGTCCGAGTATTTGTGAGTTGGTGTATCACCGTCGCCGGAAAAAACCTTCGGTGAACATAGGTGAAGATGAACCTATGGTTGATTAGGTTTGGGAGTTGTTTCGTCCCGTCTTTTGATTGTATATATAAGTCTGTTAGTATAAACTCATCTTTTGAAGATCACGGGTGTGATCGGTGTTTAATGTATGTTGTTTGATCATCTTGCTATCTTGTAGAAGCAAGGTTTTTTGTTTGACTATTTTAGTTTCTGGAACTAAAATTGTGAAGATCTTTGTCATGATCTTGTTTCTGAAGTGTTTTGTTACACTTGGTGATATATCGATAATGTATTTACTTCATACGTGTTTGAATTACAATATGTTGCATGTTTTTAATTGCTTTTGGATAGGTAAGGCGAATGAGAGATGGTATTGTGCTCATGTTTGAATGTTTGTCTAAAAGGCGTAGCAGCTTGCCTTTTTTAGACTGTTCATGAGGTATACAATGTTTGACCATATTGTTTTCGCGCGAACCCAAAAAATTACATGCAATTTGTAATAAACAGTAATATAAGTAGGAATGATGTTTGTATTGATAAGAGCGCAAGGCTTTGTAACATAAGACATAATAAAGAAAGACATTGCCTGTATATTCTTTCCGCTTTTGAAGACTTAGTTCATATGTAACACCTGCGCAACTGTTGTGCGTTCCAGGTGCGGGGGATAAGGGTCCCATCGATCCTTTTTAGGGTGTATGCCCCTTTGCCTAAGACCTCGTTAATGACGTACGGTCCTTCCCATCTTGGCGCTAATTTGCTCGGCTTTTCAGCGTTTGACGCCTCATTGTCGCGCAACACGAAATCGCCGGGGACAAATGTGCAAACGCGGACGCGCGCATTGTAATACTTCTCGAGCTTGGATTTGTACCTTGCTTCTGTTATTGCGGCGTTCTCGCGCCTTTCTTCCAAAAGATCCAAATCCATTCTTCGCTCTTGTTCGTTGTTCTGAGTTTCCATGGCTATCATGCGCGGTGATGGTAAACCTATCTCGGCTGGAATGACGGCCTCAGATCCATAGACTAAACTGAACGGAGTCTCGCCGGTGCTAGTCTTTGGCATTGTTCGATGCGCCCAGAGGATGCTGGGAAGTTCGTCAACCCATCCTCTGCGCGCTGTCCCGAGTCGCGCTTTTATGCCGTCAACGATCTGTTTGGTTACGCTTTCTACCTGTCCATTCGCTTGAGGATGCGCAACGGAGGCGAAGTTATGCTCGATCTTCATTTCTTTGAACCATTTTTGAAGATCTTCTGCGGCGAAGTTGGTACCATTGTCGGAAATAATGCGCAATGGTAATCCGAATCTGCAAATGATATGTTCCCATATAAATTTACGGATTACCATTGCTGTTGTTGAGGCCAAAGCTTTAGCCTCCACCCATTTTGTGAAGTAATCCACCGCGACGATGATGAACTTTACCGCACCTGGCGCGTCAGGGAATGGTCCGACGAGATCGATGCCCCACTGCTGGAATGGCCAGGCGGAAGTAACAGGTATTAGTGGATTTTTAGGTCGGAGTGTCTTTGGTGCGTGGCGTTGACATGCCTCGCATCTTCTTAACAGGTCGACTGCGTCCATGTGCATTCCTGGCCAGTAGTATCCAGCACTCATTATTTTTGCCACGACCATGCGCGGTCCCGCGTGTATCCCGCATAATCCTTCATGGATTTCTCTGACAAGGTATTGGGCGTCTGTTTTATCGACACAGCGTAATAATGGGCCCATGAATGATTTCCGGTAGAGGACGCCATCCGCCATTTCGTAATTTACCGCCTTGTGTTGTATTTTCCGAGCTTCTGCCTTTCCTTCCGGTAGCTTTCCGTGCTGGAGGTATAAGATAATCGGAGACATCCAAGATGGATCTCCCATTTCTATAACGTTTACTTGCTTGAGATGAATGGAAGGGTTGGATAATACCTCTATGCGTACTTCCTTTGCTAAGTGCTGAAAGCTGGTAGCAGCTAGTTTGCTTAGCGCGTCAGCATGTTTGTTCTCGCTTCTGTTTATGTGATTAACTTTGAATGTTTGAAATTGGTTGATTAACATCCGCGCTTGTTCAAGGTACAATGCCATAGCTTCTTTTGCATCGTAATTGCCATTAACTTGCTCGGCTACCAGTTTTGAATCGACATTAGCTTCAAGATTTCTTGCCCCCATTTTTAACGCTAAGCGAAGACCTGCCAAGAAGGCTTCATATTCGGCTTCGTTATTCGTACTTTTGAAATCTAATCGTATAGCGTACGTGAGCTCGTGGTTTTCTGGGCTGATTAATCGGAGACCTGCTCCTGCTCCATCGTCATTGGAAGCACCATCTGTGTGTAAGGTCCAGACTCTGTCATCGAAAACAGGTGTTGGGTTCTGGATTGCCTCACATTCTTGTATTTTATCGATAGGAACTTCAGTGGCGAAGTCTGCTAACACTTGCCCTTTGATTGCGGGTCTTGGTCTGTAAAAAATGTTGTAACCTCCCAGTTCAATTGCCCATTTGGCCAGTCGTCCCGCTATGTCGGGCTTGGATAAGATCTGGCCTAGGTGGTAATTGGTAAGAACTGTGATGACGTGACCCGAAAAATACCTGCGTAGACGTCGGGATGCGTGTACTAGTGCTAGGACTAGCTTTTCTATCATTGAGTACCGAGTTTCTGGGCCGGTAAGCATTTTGCTGATGTAATAGATTGGAGTCTGGATGTTCTCGCGTTCTACCATCAATACAGCACCGACCGCTACTTCCGCGGCAGATAGATATAAAATTAGTGGCTCTCTTTCTTTTGGTGCTGTTAATGTTGGCAGCTGAATTAAACATTCTTTCATTTGTTTGAATGCGGTTTCCGCTTCAGATGTCCACTGAAAGTCAGTTTTCTTTGCGCAGTTTCGTAGCGTACTGATGAATGGATAAGACTTTGCTGCGTGATTAGCCAAAAATCTGTTTAAAGCCGCTAAACGTCCAGCGAGCCTTTGCATTTCTTTAACTGTTGCGGGTGACGGCATTAGCTGAATAGCCTGCACCTTTTCTGGATTTACTTTAAAACCATCTTTTGTGACGATGAATCCAAAAAATTTCCCTTCTTCCATGCCGAAGGAGCATTTGGTTGGGTTGAGTTTTAGGCTTACGCTGCGCAAGGAGTCGAATGTGCGCTGGATATTATCGAGCATTGTGCTTTCCTCATGACTCATGATGACGAGGTCATCCATGTATACTTCGACAGTCTTGCCAATGTCATCTTTGAAAATTGTGTCCATTAGGCGTTGATAAGTTGCGCCTGCGTTGCGCAGGCCGAACGGCATTTTGGTATAACAGAAGATGCCTTTATCTGTGCGGAACGCCGTTTTGTCTTCGTCTTCTTCTTTCATCTGAACCTGATGATAACCCTTGTAACAGTCAAGAAAGCATTTCCATCTGAATGACGCTAGAGAGTCGACTTTCTTGTCTATCTCTAGAAGCGCGTAACAATCTTTTGGGCATGCTTTATTCAGGTCTTTGAAGTCAACGCACATTCTCCACCCGCCGCTATGTTTTTGTACCATCACTGGGTTGGCTACCCATGTATGGTATTTTACTTCGCGCAAGATGCCCGCATTAAGTAACTCTGCTACTTGCTCGTCCATTGCTTTTGCTTTTTCTTCACTGAAACTGCGCCTCCCCTGAGCAACAGGTTCTACTGATGGCTTGATGTTTAGACAATGTTGCGCGATGTCGCGTGGGACTCCAGTCATGTCCGCTGGGCACCAGGAAAATATGTCTTTGTTGTTAGACAATAATTCTTTTAGTTGTATGCGTGTTGCTGGTGAAATGGCTGGTCCTAGCAGAATGGTCTGCTCTGGGTACTCGTTGTTAAGAACCCATTTCTCTGGTTCATTTGGTGCCGAAGGTTCGACTACCTTTGTTGGTGGTTCATCGTCTACGAACATGACTTCTTTGCTTGAATAGAGTATTGCAACTCCATTTTCTGTCGGAAATCCGCAAGCAGCGTGTGGAATGGAAGTGATCATGCTAAATTCCCTTTGTGACCTTCTCCCGAGCAAGACATCATGACGTGATGTTGCCGGCATGACCATGAAATTGACTGTAACTGTTCGTGAGTGCTCGCCATCAGATAAGGTCACCGGGAAAACGATTTGCCCTAATGGGAATACAGCTTCATTACAGAATCCGGTGAGAGGAAAATCGACCGGCTCTAACCGTGCTTTATCTTCTGGATCGAGTTGTTTAAAGCACTGTTCGTATATGATGTCCATCGAGCTTCCTGGATCGATGAACATATAGTCAGTTCGGTAATGACCGAAAATACCAGTGATAATCACTGGTCGTTCTTCCTGAGGGCCCCCAGGAACAACGGGGAAAACCGCTTGTTGTTCTCTCCAATGTTGATCATAGTTTCGCTTATTTGGTCTTCGTGATGGACCTCCCTGAATCATGTGTATTTGTTTTTGATAACTGCTATATTGGCTGGATTGGATGTCCTCCCTACGTGGTGTTGGTGGATCCAATACTGAGGTATTAATTTCTTTTCCAGATCTGATGTTTGACAAATCAGATCTGGCGATTTGAATAACGATGGTGTTTATGGCAGCTTGGCATCTGCTAAACCAATGTTCTGGAGATTCTTCCAGCTGTAAATTGTTTCCGACGTTTGGTCGAGGACCAGGTTGCCGGTGAGATGACGAATTTTCTGCCATGTGCAAAAACAGAAAACGGAATGAACTGAATCGAAACGAGGTAGAAACTAGAAAAACTGAGAAAACGGTGGGCGCCAATGAAGAAACACTAACTAAATGGTCGGAACCGATATAGTTAGGGGGTTTGAATCCGCATAAAAGGTTAGCTCTCTCTCGGTTGATTCAGTTGCAATGGAATTCCTTCTCCGGTGATTCTGCAAAAAAGAACAACGTTAGCCTCGTCAAGGGGAGAAGAGGGTTCTCTCCTTGACCCGAATCCGGCGTGAGAATAAGTATTGGTATCGGAGAAAATAAGTATTTGAGGAGTGAGAGTAATCTGAGTTTATACCTGAACAGTTCTCTTATTTATAACCGTGAGTTTGGGAGGGAAAACCTGTTATTGAAAGGATAACGGAAAATGCTTAACGCCGTAGCGGTTATTTTTCTTCCGTTTGAGTTCTTTGATCCGACGTCAATTAGCCTCGATCTGTGAATGCACACGGATCGTGGTTTGATCTGTGGCTGGGGAAATCGCCACGTGGAAAGTGATTAATTGGAGATTATTCTCCAATTGCATGCCTTCGTTGTGATTCCAGGGTTGTCTGTGGTGATGACACGTGTCCAGACGGTTATAACCGTCTGGGTGGTGCATGATAGTATTCTTTCTAGAGGATTACTGCTGCAATCCAGTGTGATATCTTACTGTGTGGACACAGACAAATAAACCCCAAGCCTGGGTAAAATAATATCTAAGTCTGGACGTTGTGGCGGAAGTATTGGACAAAGGCTTTTTAATCCTTTGTCGAATGGGAGAAGGCGCAAGGATTTATGTTATCCTTTGGGCGCGCGACTGTAGGTTACTGATTTCTTTGTTCCTTTAGTAAGACCCATGCGCGGTCACGCGAGGTTAAAAAGGTTGAGAAACCCAGTTTGTGGTATAGTCTCAAACCCTTTTTATGAGGTTTTTGGGACCTTACCCCTTCACATCCTGATATATTTATTTTCTTTTTTGTAGCAAATTTCAAGGAATTGGCCCCTCCAAGCGCTGAATCGGAAGGAAGAATCAAGGAGATCTACCAGCTTCCGGAAAGTGAAAGAACCTTTTCCCTGTTATTCACAAGCTCAAGCCAAAAATCAAGTTCTGATATGTCTGGTAAGCATAATATTATAAGTTATTTTCACATATTAAACTGATTGTAGTGTATAAGGATTTAGTGTTTCTACCCTCTGTGCAGCACCAGTTAAAAACCTAGAAGTCTTTGATCTTGAGGAGCTGGATAGCTATTCTGGCCCCATGCAAGTCAAGCAAGAAGAGAATCCCAAGCCAGCTGTTACGTCGAAACCCACCAGCTCCAAGACCGCCGCTCTCCCCAAACCTTCCACTGCCTCCAAGCCTCGTGATTCTAGCTCCCGTAAGAGGAAGGAACCAGAGTCCCCTGCTGCCTCCGATGTCTTTCCATTCGAGAATCGCGGGTTCTCAGAATCCAGCAAGTTCATGACCTACTTCCTTAATCAGGTAGGTATCCTTATCTTATATCCTGCACATACATGCTGATTATATATTCTAAGTACATACATTGATACCTGTTCATCTGATTGTAGGGTCTTGAGCGGCTAGTGTTCCTCTATGAGGACACATGTGGATTGAACAAGATGTTGGAGGCCAAATTGAAGAAGGCAGAGACCACCGTCGCAGACCAAGCAGCCATCACCGCCGCCAAGTCACAGCACTACGAGGAAAAATATAAGGCAATGACCCAGGAACACCAGGCTGCCCTTAAGAAGGTTACCCAAGAAGCTCAGGCCAAATATGACGCAGCTCAGGTTCAGCATAAACAGGACATGGCTTCTTATCGGGAAGGCCTTACGGGTTTCGTTGTCATCTCTCTCCTCCAAGCCAGACTGAAAATGGCTCATGAGGCCAAGGCCATGGGCTTCTTCTTGGAACGTTGAGGCTTGGGAGGCAAAGTTGAGGGACCTCAGTGGAAATCACGTGGAGCATCCTGCAAAGCCTGTGGTCGAAGAGCCTGCTAAGGTGGCTGAAAAGGTGGTCGATGTTGTTGTTGATGCCGGGAAGAATGCTGGTGGTGATGCTGGTGCGGATGCTGTGGAAGCCATGGTTGAAGAGGGTGTTGCCCCTTGAAAGCAGCGAAGTGGGCGATGATGGATATTTGTGCCTAGGCTGGAGCCCACTTTTTTAATCTTTGATGGTTGTGGTTGATAAACAATTTACTTTTCCTGTCTTTCAAACAATTTAAATTCCTGCACTTAGAACAATTTGATGGCCAAAGGTGGAGGGATCCCAAGTTTCAGGGCGAAGCCCTTGGTCATCAATCCTTAGTATGCTTTATTTTGAACAATTTAACAATTGAAGGTGGAGGGATCTTGGGTTTCAAGACGAAGCCTTCAATTGTTTACGTAAATATGTTTAAAACTAATTTTACTTATGGTGGATGGATCTCGGTTTGAGATGAAGCCAAAAAACACAATATTTTGTTATGTTAATAATAAACTAACCTTTTTTGGCCTTATCCAATGTTGTCCATTTTTACTTCGTAAACTTTGTTATATGTCGTCTGATTTGAATGTAGTTCCAATTTTTATAATATTTAAAATATTCTGATCAAGTATCCTGAGAAAATGTCCTGGTCAGGATACTCTTAATATTTTAATCATAAATATTCCATGAAGACTTTTGTCAAACATAATTCCAAAAACTTAGATAATTTAGATAAGACTCTTAAAGGATAAAAAAGGAGAGATCATACCAGAGATATTCATAGAATATATCTCAATCCTCAAACTTCAATTTTCTTGCAACCTTCCCATCAAAGATGTGCCCTGTCTAGGAGACTTAGTAAACCAAGTCCAAACTTGATCCTTTGAGCTTTTGTTGGTGCACTAAATGTCTGTTGATTACGTCATAATCAAGTCTTGTGTCTAGATTTGTTTGAATGATCACACATTAGAGTTAAATTAGGGTTTGTATGGTTTAAACTTGAAGGTTTCGCTTGAAACAGCTTCAAGCGAAATCAACACATGATGATTTCGCTTCAAGCACTCTCAAGCGAAATCTCAAGTCTATATATAGGCTGTTGTGTTGTTCATTTGATAAAACTTGGTCATTGTATGATAGACAAGGTGCTGCCGGATTTGTATCAGAAAACGTTGTACAAGCACTCAAATCAATCAGAAAAGAAAGATTAAAAGGATTAGAGCTGTTATGACTTTGTTTACGTTGATTCCGCCTTCGTATGCAAAGATGAACTGCCTTAACTGACGGTTTAAGGTCGTAGAACGGTCCAACAAGTGGTATCAGAGCTCAGGACAAGGAGTTCATACCATAGCAGCGGATTCTCTTCTTTCTACTCATTTCTTTTTATATTTTTCAGATCTGAACAAGTTCCAACGGTCGAAATGGTCTGATTTTCGAGTATATCGTGTAAAACGTAGTTTTAACAAAGCCTACAAAGATTCAGCCTAAAATTCAGATTAAAACATGTTAAAATTGACCTAAAACTGGATTTCGCTTGAAAGTGTTCGTAGGTTATAGTTGATTTCGCTTCAAAATCAGACAATTTGGATTGCTTTTGGACTATTTCGCTTGAACATCTGAAGCGAAATAGTGTTGTGAGTTTTCGCTTGAATCTGCTGGACTTGTTATCTTGGATTTCGCTTGAGTTCAGTTGAAGCGAAATAGATCTTGTGGGATTTCGCTTGAAGTTTCTGGCCAGTTGAAGCGAAATAGTTGTTTTCGCTTGAAACTAGTTCATATCAGTTTTCGCTTGAACAATTTAAAAGGAGATTTCGCTTGAACAGTTATTTTGAGCTGATTTCGCTTGAAGCTGTTTACTTCAAGTATTTCGCTTGAACTTGCTGAATTTTCGAAACCTAAAAATTTTCTAAGTGTTTGACTAATTTTTCAGGTACGTACAAGATGGATGATATTTTCATGAACCCGTTTAGCGAGATGTACGCATTCGCTGGAGATTCCGGAAACACTGATACTTCGTCAAGCAATGTGAATGATAACCCGCCAAAAGAGAAGAAAAAGGAAGCTTGGGAATCGGAAATCGCATTCGGAACTTTCAATAAACCTCCAAAG
This sequence comes from Helianthus tuberosus, assembly GCA_030545235.1. Lineage (NCBI taxonomy): Eukaryota > Viridiplantae > Streptophyta > Magnoliopsida > Asterales > Asteraceae > Helianthus > Helianthus tuberosus. The sequence goes on along the minus strand of CM060437.1, from coordinate 101,555,662 downwards.
CTAATGGCTATTGAGGAATACAGTCGGTGGTCCAGAAAGTTCGAAGACTGGTTGATGGCATTCACATTTACCAGCTGGAACAGTTTGAAAAACGGTTATGAACATGGAAAGAAATATGGTGAAACTTTAAGAGTAGCTGAGGAAATTGATTCATTTGTAGCTGAACAAAAGTGTGTGGCATTGTTATTCCAGTCAGTCCGGGAAGACATTATTGCCTTGATCGACTATACAAATGCAAAAGATCTTTGGGAAAAGTTAGAAAAGAAATGTATAGGTAGTCAAGAAATTAAGAAAAACAAAAAGAAACTTCTTAGAAAAGAGTTTGATCTGTTTGGATGTCTAAAGAATGAATCAGTTTGTAAAATGATAGAAAGATTTGGTCATCTGAAGCTGGAATTAGTAAGACATGATATCGACATTCCTGAAGAAGATCTTATCGACAAATTGTTCGATTCGTTGCCTGACGAGATGGATTGGAGATATTATGCGCTGATGCTGAAGAATACTATCAAAGAACCAGAAAAGTTGACATTAGATTTGCTGATTGAGAAACTCGAGAGTCACGAGTTGGAGTTGAAAAAGACATACAAAGTCAATCATTCATCTTACCAGCAGAATTTGGATTTGTATTATCCAAAGAGCATGATGCCAAAAGCAACTTCTCCAAAAACTGCATTTTCTGCTGAAAATGTTTTGACAGCCGGAAAAGAAAGTCAAAGTGGTCAAAGCAGTGGAAGTCACAGTGGTTATCACAGTGGATCTTCATCTTCTGGAAGTCATTCTGATGCAAAGAATCGTTTTCAATGCAACATTGCAATAGATTTAAAGAATGCTCAGAATTTTGATGAGGAATCGGCCAAGCAGCAGATGATCTTCCTAGCATCGGTGTTGGAATCGTATGAAGGGCTGGTAGCTGGGAAGATAGGCAACACAAATCTGACGAAAGAAGATTACGATCAGATTGATCCGGAGGAAATGGAACTGATCGATATTCGTTGGGCTATGGCAAGTGCTGTTCGTCGTGCACAAAGATTCATGGAAATTACCGGAAGAAAGACAATTGGTGGTGCGTCTACTAAGTTGGGGTTCGATAAATCAAAGGTGACTTGTTTCAAGTGTAAGCAGAAGGGTCACTTTAAACGAGAATGCCGAAACGCTTATGCTGATGAATCGGAGAATCCTTTCAGAGATGATTACTACAAGAAGGCGATTTATCACCAGAATAAATCCGAGCCGCCTAGATTGAAGCAGGTTGAAGACAACAGAGAGAAATCTAGAGCTCTTGCGGTGATTTACGATGATGAGGGTTATGATTGGAGTCAAGAGGTTCTACCAGAAGAAGATGCGATTGGTTACGCATTCATGGCGAAAAATGACGATCCTATTCCGTGGAAAGACGATCGAACTGAAGAGCAAAAGTATAGATACAGAAAAATGATAGCTGAAAACAAAATCATTAGAATATCTCGTGTCTTTCTGGAAGCAAGGAGAGCCAATAGATGGGATCCAGATAGAGAGTGCTATCTTGATGAGTATGGAAATATTGCAATTGATGATAGTACACTTGATATTGAAGCCATAATCCAGCAATACAAAGAAGATGATGAGTACTGGCAACACAAATGGTGGGGAACTCCAACTTCTAAAATGATTGAAAAAGAGAAAGAGAAAGAGAAAGAGAGAAAAGAGAAAGAAGAGATCGAGAAAGCAAAGAAGATTGATACTGGAGTTATTGACACAACGCAGGAGTTGACTGCTGAGAATCTTGGAAGAATGGCTGACAAAGTGCTAGCTGCTAAGGCACTTGAGGTAGATTCTAACTCCGTGTCTGATTCAAAAAGCCAGGTCAGTTCAGATGTGTCAACAAATGTGTCAGGTAAGAAAGTTGAAGGAAATGCTGATTGCAAAAATTGCAACAAAGATTGCAAATTTTGTAGCACAGTCACGTATCTCAATGAGAAGAAAGTTGATGATCTGACAGCTAAAGTCAGAAGCGTTGAGAATCAGATTCTTGATCGTGACAAAACGGTTAAAGCTTCAACTGAACGGATAAGAGAATTAACTAAACAAATTGAAAATGATAAAATTGATCATGACAAAATTAAACAAGAAAATGAAAAGTTGATTCTTGAAAACCGTCAGATTTCTGAAAAAATTGAAAAACTAAAAGGCACATTGAAAGATTGTGATGATCGAAATGGTAAAACTTTTAAAGAAAATGAACATCTAAGAGCAGTGCTTAGAGTCAAAGAAGAATCAATCAATCAACAACTGGATGAAATCGCTAAATTGAAACTTAAAGTTCAAGAGGTTGTAATCGAAAATGAGCGAATCCAGCTGAAGCTTAACAGTTACAGCTCCGCAAGCTTTGTTTTGCAACATATCATTCCCAAACCCATCGGGAAAGACAAAGCAGGCGAAGATGTGTACTGTGATGGAACTGGGGTGGGGTTTCATCAAGTTCCACCACCTGTTCTTGATAATTACACGAAAAAGCAATCTGGGTTGGTTGAAATTGATGAAGAAAAAGAAGTTAAACTTCCGGAGAACATTGATGTTACTTTTACATCATCTGATGATAGTATTCAGACAGAGATTGTTAAGAGCACAGCTGAAAGTGTTTTAATGTCTGATTCAACTGAAGATGATGGGTGTTTCTTGGACAAATACATTCAGAAATCAAAGTCAAAAAACAACTTAAGTGATGAACCGGGTCTTGTGATGTACAAGATGGCTGGATCTGATAAGTTGTATTCGGATTCTGAGTTTCCAATTGAGAATGTTAATGTGAAAAAGTTGACAAATGTGTTCAAATTGATTGAAGTTGAGTTGTCAGAAGTGAACAGTTTGAAACAAACAAAAAGGCAAATGAATTTTGAGAAAGATAAAGCTTACTACAAAAAGCCTGTTGTTCCACCAAGGTTTTATAATAATAATCGAAACAACTAGTCGGGTGGTTTTCAGGGTGGTAAGAGTTATCAGCAAAGAAGGTTTCAAAACAAAAGGTTTGCTGAAAAGAAGGTGTTTGTGAACAGTTCAAGTTCACTTTCTGATGAGGAAAATGAAATTTTTTCAAAATCAAACAAAGAGTTCTTTGAGAAAAGAGCTTCACATTATCAGTCTGAAGGCACAAGTCTAGTTGTGGATACTAGAACATGTTTTAGATGTAACAAAGTTGGTCACATTGCAAGAAATTGCACCAACTCCAAGCCTAAGATTGAAAATGTGAAGATTCAACAGAAGAAAGTTGATGTGAAGGGTAAAGCACCAATCGTTGTTGAGAAAAAGTGTGTGAAAAATAATAACATCAAAGTGAAAAATGAACCTGTAAAGAAAGTGGTAACTAAAAACGACAAGTTTTATAAACAGGTTGCATTATCTCAACAAGTTTGGAAACCAAAAACTGAAATGAAAATTTCAACTTCTGAAGTGAAAAAGGCTGAAGAATCAATTTCGGTTGATTATGATGCAAATTTTCCACCTTTGAAGGCTGAAAATTTCAAAATTCAAATTGCTAGAGTCAAGGTTACACCTAAGGCTGATGAGGCCTGGGTGGACACCATGTTCGAATAAGCAGTTTGAATTGCCGGAGCTTCCTGGTTCGCGAAGCATGAATCGGCATCTTTATTGAAATGTTTTAAAATCAACTTGTGGTATGTGCAGGATCTTCCAAGAGCCATTTCAAGATGGATCATGGATAGTGGCGCATCTCGACATATGACAGGAAAAACCGCGTTGCTGTATGATGTAAGAAACATTAATGGTGGTTATGTGGGATTTGCTGGTCATGAAGGTGGTCGAATTGTTGGTGAAGGAACGTTATCCAATGGGATTGTAACGTTTGAGAGAGTTAACTACATCACTGAGCTGGAGAACAATCTGCTTAGTATCTCGTAGATTTGTGACAATCAGTATACTACTCACTTCACTGATAAAGAATGTTTGATCTTGAAACCTGGTTTTGTTATCCCTGAAGAATGGATTATCATGAGGGCACCTAGAGTGAATGATTTATATGTGTTAGATATGTCTGTAGCAACTACAACTACTGGTCAAGCACATTGTTTCGTGTCTAGAGCAACTGAGAAAGAATCTAGATTGTGGCACCGAAAGATGAGGCATATACATCTTAGAAAAATGAATCACTTAGTGCACAATGATTTGGTATTGGGAGTTAATATCAAAGGTTTTCATCTGGAAGGGGAGTGCATTAGCTGCATCAAAGGCAAGCAGAAGAAAAAGTCACACCCTACAAAGAAAGTTAATTCAGTTTCAAGACATCTGGAAAGACTTCACATGGATTTGTTTGGTCCTGTGAATGTCAAAAGCATTACAGGAGATTACTATTGTTTGGTCGTTACTGATGATTATTCCAGATTTTCGTGGGTTTCTTTCTTGAAGACGAAAGATGAAACATTTGACAGTTTGATGGGGTTGTTCAGGAAAATTGAGAATTTGTACCAAAGGCGTATCAAGAGAATTCGAAGTGATAATGGTACTGAATTCAAGAACAGCAAGATGGAAGAATTTTGTGATGAAAGAGGTATTTTGCATGAGTTTAGTGCTCCGTACACTCCGCAGCAGAATGGAGTCGCAGAACGCAAAAACCGAACACTAATCGAGACGGCTAGAACTATGCTCGCAGATTCAAAGTTACCGATTAATTTTTGGGCTGAAGCTGTTTCCGCCGCATGCTATACGCTCAACAGGGTTCTTACTGTCAAGAAGTTCAACAAAACGTGTTTTGAGCTAATCAATAACCGTAAACCGAATTTGAAGTATCTAGAACCGTTTGGGTCACCTTGTATGGTTATAGAGCCTTTTGGAAAGTTTGGTCCGAAGTGCATTGAGGGAATATTTGTTGGTTATTCAAATCCATTGCGACGTGTCTTCGTTCCAAGTGAGAAGCGGATTATTGAAGCTGCAAATGTTGAATGTCAAGGTTATACTATGCCGCCGCAGAATCCTGGTGATTCATGGCGTTATCATTATGACAAACTTTGGGATTCGTTTGACATGAGAGAAGAATCAGAGGATGATGAAGATTTCTTTGATGAGTTGGATATTTTGCGTGAATATGAGTCGCAGTTAAGGTTCCCAGCTGAGTATTCGAGGAGACCACGGGAAACTTCAAATGATGATGAAGCAGGTCCAAGTAATGCTGGTGAACATGATGATGTCCAACAGAATGAAGTTGCTCAGGATAATCAGTCGGCTCAGAATGATAATCTAGAAGCTGAAAACATGCCAATATTTGATCATAGTGATTCAGATTCAGATTCAGATTCTGAGGGGGAGCAAATTCAGATTTCAGGTCAAACAAACCAAGTTGGTGATCAAGATGCAGAGCAGAATGTTACTAATCTGGAGGGAAATGTAGAGGTTCCAAGTGAAGTGATGCCGCGAACTTTTTCATATCATCCAGAGGAGTTGATTATAGGAGAATTGCAAGCTGGAGTTCGCACTCGAAATCAGATTGATAAAGGACTTACATGTTTTTATACAAAAGTTGCTCCTTTGCAAACTGAATTCTCATTAAGTTGTTTTATCTCGCAGATTGAACCAAGAACTTACAAAGAGGCGCTTACTGAAGACTCTTGGGTCAATGCAATGCAGGAGGAACTTAGTCAATTTGAGAAATTGGGAGTGTGGAAGTTAGTTGATTTGTCGGATGGTCAAAGAAAGATTAACACTAAGTGGGTGTTTAAGTGTAAGAGGGACGATAGAGGAGTTGTTGTAAGGAACAAAGCTCGACTTGTTGTTCAGGGATTTAGTCAACAGGAGGGAATTGATTTTACCGAAGTCTATGCTCCTGTAGCACGACTAGAGGCAATCAGAATTTTCCTAGCATTTGCGTCTTGGAAGAACTTCAAAGTTTATCAGTTGGATGTTAAATCGGCGTTTCTTTATGGGAAGGTTAAAGAGGAGGTTTATGTCGGTCAGCCACCGGGCTTTACCGATCCAATCCACAAAAACAAGGTCTACTTATTGGACAAAGCGCTGTATGGTTTACACCAAGCCCCGAGAGCCTGGTATGAGACTTTGTCTCAACACCTACTAGCCAACAAGTTCATTCGTGGAAAAGTGGATGCCACTCTCTTCAGTAAAGAAGTCGATGGTCATCTTCTGATAGTTCAGATTTATGTGGACGATATAATTTTTGGGTCGACAAATGAAAATCTATGCAAAGATTTTGAATCAGTGATGAAGCAAAAGTTCGAAATGTCATCAATGGGGGAGATGAAATTCTTTCTGGGATTACAAGTTGAACAACTTCCTGAGGGAATTTTCATTCATCAGTCAAAGTACGTTCATGATATTCTAGAGAAATTCGGGATGTCAAGTTCAACTCCAGCTGTTACCCCACTTGCAACAAATCATGGGATTCACCCAGATCTCACCGGAGACAGGGCTGATGAAACGTTTTACCGTTCCATGATAGGTTCTTTAATGTACCTAACTGCTTCACGTCCTGATATAATGTACCCAACGTGCCTCGCAGCAAGATTTCAGTCTAACCCGAGAGCATCGCACATGATCATTGTGAAAAGGATATTGCGCTACCTGAAAGGAACTCCTTCATTGGGGTTGTGGTATCCTAGAAAAGGCGACTTTATGCTCGAAGGGTATTCCGATTCGGATTTCGGATGCTGCAAAGTCAATTCAAAATCAACAACTGCAGGATGCCAGTTCTTTGGTCCTAGATTGGTTACCTGGCAGTGTAAGAAACAAACGTCTGTGGCGTTATCTACATGTGAAGCGGAGTATGTTTCTGCTAGCAGTTGCTGCTCTCAGATCTTGTGGATACAGCAACAGATGCGCGACTACGGTTTGCAGTTTCTTAACACACCTCTTTTTGTTGATAATGAGGCCGCTATAAATATAACTAAAAATCCAGTACATCACGCTAAAACTAAACACATAGAAATTCGTCATCACTTTATTCGTGATTGCTTTGAGAAAAAGTTGATACGAATTGAGAAAATCCACACTGACGAACAGAAAGCTGATTTACATACCAAAGCTTTTGATAAAAATCGGTTTAAATATTTGTTAAAATTGAATGGTATGAAGCTTCTGTCGGTGTCGGATGGCATAATTGGCGTTGATGAGAGTACTGTTGCGGATGAAGACGAGAAACAATCTGCAATGGTTTGTCGAATTTTTACTTGTTTTGGTATTTAGGGGGAGTAGATGTTTGTACATAGTTTATTTTCAGAAAATACAAAAACAGTAAAAAAATTGATAAAATACAAAAACATGATAAAATGAAAAAGAGCTTGTGTATATGGGAAAATGATGGTACATCGGCTAGACGATCACAGTATGCTAAAGATTTGAATAGTTTAAAAGAGTTAAACAGTCTCACTGATGATGTGTCGATAGGTTTTCATACATTTAGTAGATTTATTCGGGATATAAACCTAAAATTCAAACTTGTGAATTCGTGGGGAACACTACTTGGATATATAGGTAACCCCTGAAATCTCGTTTGAAAGGTCTCTTAATCTGATATACTAGGTCTTTATACTCTATGATATCTGGGGTATTATTCCGGGACTTCTGTTGAACGGTAGTTCTGACGTAGTCCTTGGCTAATACTTGCTGCAATGCTTGAAACACAGCATTAAACCCTCAGCATGCTGAAACAATAAAATTGATAAATGCTGCTGTTGTAAGCAAAAAGATCCTCTAAAGGGGACACACCAAAAAGTCGAAGCTGATATCTCTCTGCGTATACGGAAGTATCGATCTGAGATCCCTCGGCCCTCGCATACCTAATTTATATACAGATATCATTGTAGTATTCTCACCTGTAAGACTGATTATTGGGATTCTGGATACGGGAGTATATTCAAGAGGTGGGACACATGAATGATCTAAGTTCTTAATTCATCTAAATCGTATCCTGAATAAGTTGAAATTTGTATGGGAATTTAAGATGGATCAGTATATCGACAATCGAGGTGAATTGTTTAAGTCTGAGTATGAAATGTAGCTTAACGGTACTTGTGATTTGTCTGAAAAGCTGATATGATTTCCTGACACGCTCACCAAAAATATGTTTGTAAATAGTTTACTTAGTTTACTTTCTCCAATTTAAGTTTTCAGTATTTCATTTCTTAGTTTAGATCACTTTGATAAAATCCAAAAAGATTTTATTTCTGCTTTATTTTCTGACAAACCAAATTAGAGAGTTGATTGTTGGATTCTTAGCTGTTTGAAGCAGATGCAGGAGATTCTGGACTGAAGAATGAGGAGAGCTTACTTTGAAGAATTTTGTTTTGTTTGAAATGTCAAAAACAAGTTCATTAATTTGATACTTGTTATTTTCAGAAAATGTTTGAAATTATTGTTTTAAAATCAGTGTGATTCGTCAAAAGATCAACCAAGGTCATTAATTTGGACTTGGTAGATTAATCAAGTGATCAGGGTCATTAACTTGGACCTGAATACTTGAGTGGATTTCTAAAACTGATTGAGTTTGTGAATTATTGTTGAAAAGATAGAATTGTAATGTTTGTTGGTTGAGTAACAGGATTGGATTTTATTATTCCCAACGGAAGCTAATTATCAAAGCTTGAACCAGACATCTCAGATTCTAGCATATCGAGAGGGGGAGTCTGTGAAAGGGGGAGTCTGGATCAACGGTCAAAGGGAAGATTGAAGTTTAAAAGTTTAAAAATTGAAGATAAAGATTGATGAGAGATTTTACAATGTTTGAAGAATGATAAAGACAAAGACTTGAAGCCAAAGACTTCATCAACATCCAAGGGGGAGTCTGTTGGTGCACTAAATGTCTGTTGATTACGTCATAATCAAGTCTTGTGTCTAGATTTGTTTGAATGATCACACATTAGAGTTAAATTAGGGTTTGTATGGTTTAAACTTGAAGGTTTCGCTTGAAACAGCTTCAAGCGAAATCAACACATGATGATTTCGCTTCAAGCACTCTCAAGCGAAATCTCAAGTCTATATATAGACTGTTGTGTTGTTCATTTGATAAAACTTGGTCATTGTATGAGAGACAAGGTGCTGCCGGATTTGTATCAGAAAACGTTGTACAAGCACTCAAATCAATCAGAAAAGAAAGATTAAAAGGATTAGAGCTGTTATGACTTTGTTTACGTTGATTCCGCCTTCGTATGCAAAGATGAACTGCCTTAACTGACGGTTAATAGATGAAATAGAAAGAAACTCAGAAAATATGAGTTTGGATGAATTTCTTGAATTAATCAAAAAGATTAAAGAAGGAATGACAAAGAATGAAGAATCAAAGAAGGATGAAACTTTAAAAGGTGAAGTTGTGTGCTCAAAATGCGAAAAATTCAAAGCAGAAAATTTCAATCTCTTGAAAGATGTGGAGAATTTGACAGTGGAAATCAAAAGCTTGAAGGATGAGAAAGAATCTGATAATAAACAGATTCTTGAAATGAGAAAAAAATGTGAGAAATTGACGTCTGAAAATGACAAACTGTTAAATGACTTGAACAGTTTGACATTAGAAAACAAGGTTTTGAAAGAAAAAGAAAAAGATTTTGAGAATAAGCTAAACACATTAGAACATGAAAAAGTGTTCTGGGCAAAATTAGAAAATAAGGCTTTAAAAGATAGAGAAACAGTTTTTGATAATAGAATAAAAGTTTTGGAAAATGAAATTTCTGCTTTTAAAGATAAAATCAAAAGTTTTAAAAATGAAAAATTAAAGATTGAAAAAGATTTTCAAAGTCAAATAAAGATTCTTGAAGATGGGAGATCTGTTTTTAGCAAGAACAATATTGAAAAGAAAAAGGTAATAAATTCCCATCGTCAGACGATTATACGTCTTGAAAAAGAAGCTGAAGGTGATAAAAAGAAAATCAAAGTTTTAGAGAATAAATTGAAAAGTTTTGTGACTTCTGCTTCATATGTTTGTCCAAAACCGATCAATTCAGTTCAAATAAGTGACAATGTCACAAATTTTGACAAAGTCAAAGTCAAAATTGAAGATTGTGATGAAATATCTGATGATGAAAAAGAAAAGAAAAGAAAAATATTTTTAGATTTACAAGAAAAATTTAAAAATACTGTTTTGCAATCTACTGAAACAAGTGAATGTTCTAAACAAAAACCTGTTAAGAAGAGTGTAAAACAGAAACAAAAAGATAAAAATTTGAAAAATCCTAAAAATGAAAATAAAAGCTCATCAGATAAGTCATCCAATCATTTTGAAAAATCACAAAAATCTAAAAATGAAAACTCACAAAATGTTGGTAATAAGTCGTGCAGGTTTGACCACAGAGCTCAAATGCCAAATCAAGGATACAAGAGGAAACATGAGTACCACAAGGCAAATCAATGCTTTGATCTAAGTGTGTGGTATGAAGACGGTATGTGGTATGAAAGTAGTGAAAGGTATGATAACAGAGTGTGTTACACTTGTGGCTATCAAGGACACATTGCTGTTAACTGCCAAAGTCAGAGATTCGAAACGAGAAGGTGCTATGAATGCCACATCAGAGGACACATTGCCAGAGATTGCCCAATGAGATCAAAAGGAAGATCGAGGGCTGAATCTCAGAAACTGGGAAAGAAATCAGTCAATGTCAAGCCCAAAGAACAGAAAGTTCAAGAACCAAAAGTTCAAGAACAGAAAGTTCAGGAAAAGAAAATTAAGCTTTCACAAGGGCAGAAAGACAGACTGAGAAAGAAAAGAAAGAAGGCGAGAGAGTATCTCGAGAAAATTTTGTCTTCGGGTTCACCGGACAGATTGAATAAAAGTTCTAATGAATCAATTCACTTGACTGCAAAGTCAAGTAAATTGAATTCTTCAGATGCAAATCTGAAGACAAAAGAAGAAAAGAAGAAGAAGAAAATGGTTGGCGATGAATCTGATGTGTCAAAGTCAGACAAGCCACCATCAGGCAATGAATCTGACAGGTCAAAGTCAGACAGGCCATGTTCAGGCAATGATTCTGGTTCGTCAAAACCAGAAGAGCCATCTGTTGAGGTAAAAACTGTCAAACCCAAGGCTGGTCAGGCTTGGGTGAATCTTTTCAAATAGAAAAACCTGACTTGCCGGAGCTTCCAGGTTGGTAAGCGTGAAGCAGGTATCGGCATCATTCTTGAGAAATTCACAGGATGGTAACTGTGATATTTCAATTTACATGTGGTAAATCAGGGACATTAAGTTGTACTTGATTTTCTACTAGTGTTTGTTGTTGACAAGGGTCTTAATTGGTAATTCTTTAAAATGGTTGAAAAAGAACAAGGTGATGAAACCCCGAGTTTGTGAAAAGACAAACAAAACTAATTTTCCGGAAAAACCATTTGATTAAAACAAACTTAGGTGTTTTGAAATCTAAATGGGAAAATAGTTTGTTGACAGGGGGAGTTCTGATTGTTTATGCCAAGTGGATGGCGAATTGAAGTGATTTGATATCAGTTTGTCACTTTTCTTGTATAGTTTGTTTTCAAATTTTCCTAGAAAATCAAAATTGAAATATATTTTGATTTTAGGGGGAGAAAAATTTTTAAAAAAATTAGAAAATTTGAAAATGCCAAAAACATTGAAAAAGCAAAAATGAGTTTTGTTGTGAAAAAGAGGAAATGATAGTAAATCAGTGAACTATCACAGCATGCTAAAGATATGAAATGTCAAATGTGATAAACGGTCTCACTGATGATGTGTCAGTAGGTTTTTGCACATTCAGTAGATTGTGACGAGATATAAACTTAAAATTTCAAACTTGCTTATATCGTGGGTAACATCTCTTGGATATATGGGTAACCCCCGAAATCTCGTTTGAAAGGTTTCGTATTCTGATATACAGGTTTTTATACTCAGTGATATCTGGGGTATTATTCCAGGACTTCTGCTGAACGGTGGTTCTGACCTAGTCCTCGAATAATACTTTCTGCAAATGCTTGAAACACAGCATCACCCTCAGCATCAATGATAAGACAATAAAATTGCTTAACAATGTTGTTGTAAAAAAGATCCTCTAAAGGGGACACACCCAAGTTGAGTCATGATCTCTCTGCTAAACGGTAGTTCTGACCTGAGCTCTCATGATTCTTCATAATTTATTACCCCTTACAGATATCATTTGTGTTATAATTGCCTGTAAGACTGAATATTGGGATCTGGATACGGGAGTATATTCTGAGGTGGGATACGCGATTAAGTTTAAGTATCTAAGACATTAAATTCATATCTCGAAGCAGTTGAACTTTGTGTGCAAAATTTAAGTGGACCAATATACTGACAATCTAAGTGAATCGTTTAAAACTTAACATGTTTAAAGCTTAACGATGCTAGTGATTTGTTTCATAAACTGATATGATCCTCTTACACAAACTCACAAAAATATTATTTGTACATATTTCTTTACTGCATTTCTTTAATCAAAAATTCAAAAAGATTTTCGGAGTGTTTTAGCATAAAGTTTTGAAAAATTCAAAAAGATTTTCAACAACTGATGTTGAAGAGCAAATATTGGGATCTGGATACGGGAGTTTGAAGATGGAGTCAGGTTGTGATCCTAAACCTGTGAAGATAGAGTGTTTTTGTTGAAAAGACAATGTTGGCGAAAAGACCAAGACTGAAGACTCAGGAGCTGAAGACTTCGTCAACATCCAAGGGGGAGTCTGTTAGTGCATGGAATGTCTGTTGACTTCGTCTGCATTAGGTCTTGTGTCTAGATTGATTGAAAGAACACACAATAGGGTATTAATTAGGGTTTGTATGTGTTTAACTTGAAGATTTCGCTTGAAATCAGTTCAAGCGAAATCAACAAGTGATGATTTCGCTTGAAACCATCTCAAGCGAAATCTTCAGCTTATATATAGGGTTGTGTGTTCATTTGGTAGACAGATCTGTGAGAGAGAGGTCATTGTGTGAAAGACAAGGTGCTGCCGGATTTGTATCAGAAAACGTTGTACAAGCACTCAAATCAATCAGAAAAGAAAGATTAAAAGGATTAGAGCTGTTATGACTTTGTTTACGTTGATTCCGCCTTCGTACGCAAAGATGAACTGCTTTAACTGACGGTTTAAGGTCGTAGAACGGTCCAACAGCTTTTCACAATGCCTTAGGAGGAATGTCCCCTGTGCAAGTTGTTTTTAAATACTTAGGAATTTTTGTGCATCAACCCGATCAGAACTGATGGTATACTTGTATATAACTTTAGTTTTACAGGGGATAAACCCTAAATATCCTGGAGATAGATCCTCAATATTCTGGGGATAAACCCTAAGTATACTGGGGATAATCCCAAATTTTCGTGCGCTATAGGCGGGAGTGTATAAACTCCAAGACTTAGAAAGGTGAAAACCTTCAAACCTTAGAGAGTATGAAAATACCCTTTCGTGAGAGAGGGTGATCAATCCTCATATACCTTAAGAATGGAGGATATAGCCAATAATAACGAAATTGTCAGCCACTTTTATATGGACTGGTCCCGCTATCTTGAACTATTCCTAGATAACTTGCGCTCCAGGCGGGGTGTTTAAACCCAATTCGAGAGAAAGGTGAATACCTTTAAACATGTGAAGGGATTAGAATCTCTTAAACGTGAGAGAGGGGCCCAATCCTCTAATCTTTTGATTCATCCTGAGTGTATATCCTAGAGTTATATCCCGAAGCATATTCTGCAAAACAACCTTAGACTAAGGTGGGTCTTAGCTTGGCTAACACCCCTCCGATGCTTAAGTCAGTATTGGGTTCAATAAAATAAAATTATATTTAAAAGAGATAGAATTCATACCATCCTGAGTTAGAAATTAAATTCTAAACTCACTTGAAATAGGCTTTGAGGTGTATAACATTCCAGGATATTGGTAATATATCCCCTTCCATATTCTTAAGTCGGTATGCTCCTTTCCCAGACTCCGATTCAACCTCGTATGGTCCTTCCCATTTTGGAGCTAACTTTCAATAAGCAGGATTTGTAGTATTCTGAAAAGCCTTCCTTAACACCCAATCTCCAACTTGAAACCTTCTAGTCCTCAGGTTTTTATTATAGGCTCTGGATATCCTCTGTTGGTATGCTGCCATCGTTAGCTTTACGGCATCCCCTGTCTCATCGACAGTATCCAATTCTTGGCATAGAGCTTCAGAATTCTTCTCAGGATCCCGGAGGTTGGATCTTGCTGTAGGTATCACCATTTCTGTTGGGATCACCGCTTCTACCCCAAACACTAAGGAAAACAGGGTTTGCCTAGTTGCACTTTTTACCGTTGTTCTATCAGCCTATAAGACAAAGGGTAACTCTTATGCCCATCTTCCTTTCTTAGCTCCTAGTCTTTTCTTCAAATTTTTGACAATTATTTTGTTTGAAGATTCTGCTTGTCCATTTGCTTGAGGATGTATCGGAGTGGATGTAATCATTTTGCTTCCCCAACTCTTGTAAAAATTGGTAGTCCTCTTACTGATAAACTGAGAGCCATTATCACAAATTTTCTCAGCTGGTACCCTAAACCTAGTCAGGATATTCCTCTTTATGGAGGATACTACTTCTTGATATCTAACTTGAACAAATGCCCCAGCTTCAACCCATTTGGAGAAATAATATGTCATTGCCAGCATAAAAACTTTTCCTCCTGGAGCTTTTGGCAACTTTCCCACTATGTCCATACCCCATTTCCTCCTGATGCAGTATATTGTTGTGCCTTTGACATGCATCACATCTTCGAGTATATGCTGCAGTATCTTTCCTCATCGTCGGCCAATAGTATCCTGTTCTTAACACCTTTGAGAATAACGATCTGCCCCCAGTATGGTTGCCACAATCTCCTTCGTGTATATCCTGAAGTACTTCCTTAGTTTTGGGATCCTCCAAGCACCTCAGGTATGGTCCTGCAAAAGACTTCTTATACAAAACATTATTTATAATAGTGAATCGAGATACCTTCATCCTGAAAGCTTTAGGATTCTCATCCTTTGGGATGTGTCCTTCTTTGAGATATTTCACGATTGGGGCCGTCCAGGATTTAGGATCCTCCTTAGGATACTCATTATCAGGATCATAGATACTTGCTATTTCCTTATCCTGAGACTTAAAGAGATCCATTGTAGGATATAGGATATGTAGTATTGGTATTTGAGTTCCCTCCGCTATCCTGACTGATGATCCCAGGTTCGCCAAAGCATCTACCTCAGCATTATCCTCCCTTGGTACCTGTTCAAGTGTAAAAACATCGAAATATCCTGCTGATTTTTTGAGAATTTCAAGATACTCAATTAACCTTTTACCTTTGACTGCATAGGATCCATTGAAATGGCTGGTAATTAACAAGGAATCAACATATACTTGCAAACTTTTAATATTCATACTCCTGGCCAACTCTAATCTTGCAATCAAAACTTCATATTCTGCTTCATTATTAGTGGCAGGAAAATCACTTCTGATAGCCTGGGGTAATATGTCCTCCTGTGGCGATTTTAGTAGTATACCCAATCCTACACCTCTCACATTAGATGCACCATCGGTATATAATGTCCAGGATTCTAAGGTTTCTCCTAGTTGTTGTACTTCTAGGTCTACTTCATTTTGAATATCACTACTGAAATCAGCCACAAAGTCTGCTAGAGCCTGAGACTTTATAGCATTTCTAGGTTCATATACTAGATCATAGGCACTTAATTTTACTGACCACTTAGCCATTCTACCTGACATTTCAGGTTTCCTAAGCACATTTTTTACAGGATAATTAGTTTTAACATGAATCCTATGTGTCTCAAAATAATGTCTAAGCTTAGTTGATGCCATAACTAGGGCTAATATCAATTTCTCTAAGTGTGAATATCTAGTTTCAGCATCTAATAAACTTTTACTAACATAAGAGTCAGGATACTGCTGACCTTTGTGATCCTTTACCAGAACAGCACTTACTGCATTCCCTGATACTGCAAGATGCAGGGATAATGGTTCACCATCCTCGGGCTTCATCAATAGAGGTGCAGTTGAAAGATACTGCTTCAATTCCTATACGGCTGCTTCATGCTTCTCTCCCCATTCGAATTTATTATTCTTCTTCAGGATATCGTATAATTCCTTGCATTTCTTTGAGGATCTTGATATAAACCTGTTTAATGCCGCTACTCGTCCTGTTAATCTTTGCACATCTTTCATTTTGGATGGTGACTTGATATCCATGATAGCTTTGATCTGTTCCGGGCTTGCTTCTATCCCCCTTTTAGTCACCATATATCTTAAAAACTTTCCTGCCCCCACTTCAAAATGACATTTGGCAGGATTTAATTTCATTTTATACTGATCCAGGATATCAAATGCTCATTCAATATCCCAAAGATGATCCTCAACATTCTTGGATTTTACCACCATATCATCAATGTACACCTCCATTGTGTCCCCCAGTTTGTCTTTAAACATCATGTTCACCAATCTCTGGTATGTTGCACCTGCATTTTTCAAACCAAAAGGCATAGCATGTCACGGCCCCCGGCCCGGTGTGACCAGGTCCAGAAGCCGCGGGACAGAAAACCCGTGGTATTTGCATTTTGGCAGCGGAAGTGTTAACAGGATCGTTTAAACTTGAAAATGCCCAATTTATTTTATTTAAGACATTTGGGACAAATCCCATAATTTACAATAAAGGAATTTCACAAGGAAATTCCCTGTTTTACAAAACATATTTATTTATTTTATTGAGCCACTTCTTCAAGCTTGTAGTGCTACACGGCACTTTTTCCTAGATCACAGCAGATCACCCGAAACATGTTTAAAAAGATTTTTATCAGCGGAGAAATACTGGCGAGTCATTCAATTTGCACAAAAAACACATTGTTATAAATTTACAGGATTAAGGGTTTATATATTTGCCCTTTATCATATATTATCTGGTTCTGCTGTCACTCGACCGAGTCTATCACTGTGGACATATCACTAATTAGGCTCGCCCACCTAAAGTGATAAATTGTTAGTAGTAATGTGCACAAAACCCCCCACATACTGCCAGTAATTAAAGATTAGCAAAGACTTAATCACTGCAAAGTATAACTGGAAAACATTTAGGGTTTTGTAAAGCAATTTGATAAAAAGAGAATGACTCACATTGCAAATTTAACTGGACAGAACCTTGCCTACTAATTTATTCTTGTAACCTGGGTAAATAACAATGCACACGAAACTTGGTCAGTAACTTAATACAACATTTACGATAAGCTCACGAAATCAAAACCCTCACGACGAATGATAAAGTATAGCCCGTATTCGGGCAGCACTTAAACATCCATCGGATTGGTTTCAATCGATCGGACATTATATCGTAGCAGTGATCGAGTTATTACCCTGTTTTCGCAGCAGAGTGTCGGGATTTTGATTGTTTTTGAAAGAAACGGGTATAACTAAACGTACGTATTGAATTTTTCTGTCGTAATAACACCAACATGCAAGTGCCAAACCTCTGCTATATATACTGAAAAAGGGTCTCCCCCGCGTGGCGCGCCAGACCCACCTGGTCCTGGCGCGTGGCGTGACGGGTCCCTTTTTAGGGTAGGGTAGCCTCGTGTCCACCTAGCCTGGGTGAGTCAAAATTTCGACGAAATTCGCGATCTACAAAAAACTGTCTAGATAATATCAATTAGGGAATACCCCCCCCCCCCCCCCCTTGAGTTTTAGGGGCCCCGATCCTAGTTCCAACTGTTCTGAAAATTTTATGGGTCATGCAACATTACTTGGGGGTTTCAATTAGGGTTTCCTATTGGCCATAATAAAATAAGAAATAATACTTTTGGTCAGAGTTTGTTACATCCTCCCCACCTTAATTAAAATCTCGTCCTCGAGATTTACTGGAACAAGTAGGGATATTTTCGCTTCATCTCTGATTCCAATTCCCAAGTGTACTCAGGTCCTCTTTTTGAATCCCATTTGACTTTGACCAGCACTAGTCGTTTGTGCTTGAGAAACTTGACCTTTCTGTCTTCTATCTGCAGTGGTTTCTCCACAAATTTTGACTTTTCATTTACCTCTATGTCTTGGAGAGGTACTACCAGGGATTCGTCGGGTAAACGCTTCTTAAGGTTAGATACATGAAACACATCATGTACTCCAGCCAGCTCTTCTGGTAGTTGTAAGCGATAAGCGACTGGTCCTATTCATTGGATTACTGAGAATGGTCCTACGTACCTTGGACTTAGCTTTCCCTTCTTACCGAACCGAACCACTCCTTTCCAAGGAGAAAATTTTAAGAATACCTTGTCTCCAACTTGAAATTCTAGCGGCTTGCGTCTATTGTCTGCATAACTCTTTTGACGATCTCGAGCTGTCTTCAGTCTATCCTTGATTTGAGTGATCTTGTCGGTGGTTTCTTGCACAATTTCGGGAACTGATAATTGACTTTCTCCTAGTTCTGCCCAACAAACTGGAGTTCTACACTTTCGTCCATACAGTGCTTCGAACGGGGCAGCTTCGATGCTTGAATGGTAACTATTGTTATAGGAGAATTCAATTAAAGGTAAATGGTTGTCCCAGTTTCCTCCAAAATCTATCACACATGCCCTGAGCATGTCTTCCAGGGTTTGGATCGTCCTATCAATTTGTCCATCGGTTTGGGGATGGTAGGCTGTACTTAAATTTAGTCGGGTTCCAATTGCTTCCTGGAAACTAGTCCAGAAATGTGAAGTGAAACGACTATCCCTATCCGATACAATGGAGAGTGGGACTCCATGTAAGGATACTACCTCGTCTACGTATAATTTGGCTAATCTTTCCATGCTAAAGGTTTCCTTTATGGGTAGAAAATGAGCTGATTTGGTTAATCGATCCACAATTACCCAAATTACGTCGTTCCCTTTTCTGGTTTTGGGCAACTTAGTAACAAAATCCATGGTTATTAGTTACCATTCCCAAACAGGCATTTCTAATTGTTGGAGTAACCCTAAAGGTTTCTGGTGTTCTGCTTTAACTTGTGAACAAGTTAGACACTTACACACATATCTAGCTATGTCCTTCTTCATTCCTATCCACCCGAATTTTTTTCTTAAATCTTGGTACGTGGTATATCTAGATTTATGGGCTTCCTCAAAAATATTATTTCTTAAATCTCCTTGCTTAGGTACCCAAATTCTTCTTTTGTGGAATCTCCAAATTCAATCAGCTCCTTGCTCTAATTCTTTTATTCTTCCTTTCATTCCTTCAGCATCATCCTTGATTGCTATTTCTTGAACGTTCTTCAGTTGTTCCATTAAATCTAACTGTAGATTTAATCTAAGAGCACGAACTCGCTTTTGTTTTTCATGATACTTACGACTTAGAGCATCTGCGACTACATTTGCTTTTCCTTCGTGATATTGGATATCACAGTCGTAGTCACTTAGAATTTCCATCCATCTTCTTTGCCTCATGTTTAATTCTTTTTGCCCAAATATGTACTTTAAACTCTTGTGATCCGTATAGACTATAAACTTACTGCCATACAGATAGTGACTCCAAATCTTTAGGGCAAAAATTATCGATCCTAATTCTAAGTCATGTGTCGTATAGTTTTCCTCGTGCTTTTTCAATTGCCTTGAGGCATACGCAATTACCTTTTTGTGTTGCATTAGCACACATCCTAATCCTAGCTTAGAAGCGTCACAATAAACTTCAAAATTTTCTGTCCCTTCGGGTATGGCAAGAATTGGGGTGTTTGTCAACTTTTAATTTAAAATCCTAAAGGCCTCTTCCTGCCTGGGTCCCCATTCAAACTTAACTAATTTACAGGTTAGCTTAGTTAATGGTACAGCTATCTCAGAAAAATCTTTAATGAATCGTCTATAGTATCCAGCTAATCCTAGAAAACTTCTAACTTCCATAGCTGATTACGGGACCTTCCATTTGGTGATCGCTTCTATTTTGGAAGGATCAACGTGAATACCTTCGTGATTCACCATTCTAATGCCTCTTCCTTAAAAAGGTGAGAAGCATACATAACCTTATCATCCTCGGCACATTTACTTATTTTAATGACTGCCTCGGTTTTCTCCAACCAACGTAGCGCGACAGTTTCCCCTTCATTGCCTGCAAATTCGACAGGTTTACAGACAAGAAATTCTTTATAAGTGCAACCAGGTGTTGCAACTTTCATTTTCTTAAGTATCGGGGCTTGAATCACGTTGTCATTATTGCCGCCTCCGTTAACACTATTACTGAAATTATCGTCGCTTGTGCGTTTACTGGGGTTAGCTTGTAAAGGCTCAGCAGGACCTTTAACAGCAGCGACGATTGCTGGTATAGCATTTGCTATTCCTTGAGCAACGATGTTTTATATATCTTGCCTATTAAGAAATTGATCTCCATTATTTTGTTCGGATTGGTTAACTTCGTTAACTGGTTCGTTAACAGCATGTTCCATCTGGTAATTAATATATATATATATATAAGTTATTAGCATAAACAAATATCAATCAAACATAATAAAGCAATCGCACATAATCACGTTGACACGTATAGCCAAAATTGTCGACTTTGCGACTTCCATATTTTATATATTTTAGTATGCATCCGTACATACCAGATATGTTACAAAAGTTCTATTTTTAGTTATTTTACATGATTATATTTTTATTATTATTTTATTATTATTAAACACATAACCACACCATCATGCAACCACAACCAGTTGGCGTCTTAGAAACGACGCTCCCTCTCGTCATATTTCCATGAGATCTGTTCCCCCACTTCGTGGATTCTATTTCCTGCATCCATCAGCTCCTCGCCACAATGACGGAGTTCAGCCAAGTTTTCAGTGCTCATAGGTGGATTTGGTGCAGGCTCAGGGTCAAACTGGGGGAAAAAGGTGTTAGGGTTATTCAAGAGATTCTGAAATTGCCAGTCAGTTGTCCACCATTCTTCCAGCTCTCCTGGTAGAGGTCGGGGGTGGATAATAGGATATGGGATAGCAGGTTCCAAATTAACAGGAAGTTGTACTTCAGCTGGGTAATTGAAGAGGTTTTCATCGGCAGGTCCGAAGAGGTTTTCATCGGCAGGTCCGAAGAGGTCGCTATTAGCCAATTTGCGGTCCAGCTCCTCCCACGGTGGCATATCCTGGGATTGTCCTGAACATTCCCCGATCTCCTTTCCTTTGCCTTTATCCTGGGATCCTCAGTCTTTCTAACCCTCTGTGCAGCTGGCTTCTTCCTCCGTACACGTCCCCAGCCTGCGAATCTCCTTCTCTTTTTCGACTTGGGTTTCTCCTGAGGTTGGGCTTGTAATTCCATAGGTTTCTCAGTGTCGGCCCAATAACCAGAAAACCCCTCGGAAAATTCCATGTCAGTAGGATAGATAGTGAGATTCTGAAGAGCTTCAGATAACTCATTCATGCTGTTAGCATATATGAAAAACATACACAAACTTAACTTAAAATTTTATTTATTGCAAATCAAATTTTCACAGAATCACAGAATGGCAACCAGGAAATTTAAGTATTTCTGAATACTTAATTGGCTTAAATCAGTGGCTCTGATACCACCTTTTTCTGTCACGGCCCCCGGCCCGGTGTGACCCGGTCCAGAAGCCACGGGACAGAAAACCCGTGGTATTTGCATTTTAGCAGCGGAAGTGTTAACAGGATCGTTTAAACTTGAAAATGCCTAATTTATTTTATTTCACACATTTGGGACAAATCCCATAATTTACAATAAAGGAATTTCACAAGGAAATTCCCTGTTTTACAAAACATATTTATTTATTTTATTGAGCCAGTTCTTCAAGCTTGTAGTGCGTACAAATAGCAATTCAAATCAATATCGTTTCATTTCTAACTTATCGAAAATTGACGTTTCTCTTACCTCCTTGACTCAAAAAGAGAAACCTTTTGTTTGGGGTTCTGAACAAGAGGAGTCTTTCCAAAAGCTCAAGGACATGCTTTGCAATGCTCCTATCCTTACTCTTCCTGATGGTAACGAAGATTTTATCCTGTACTGCAATGCTTCAAACCTTAGCCTTGGTTGTGTCCTTATGCAACGAGACAAGGTTATCGCTTAAGCGTCGAGGCAACTCAAAATACATGAGAAGAACTACACTGCGCACGACCTTGAACTTGGTGCATTTGTTTTTGCCTTGAAGATATGGTGACACTGCCTTTATGGAACTAAGTGTGTGTTCACCGACCATAAGAGCCTTCAGCACATCTTCAACCAAAAGGAACTGAACATGCGTCAACGTCGTTAGGTAGAATTGTTAAACGACTACGACTGTGAAGTTCGCTACCATCCAGGTAAGGCGAATGTAGTGGCCTACGCACTTAGTCATAAAACTCATGTCAAGGGTATTCGTTGTCTCTAACGCGTCAACGATCTTCAGATTGCATTCGTGAAGCTCAATACGCGTCTGTTAATGAGGGTAACCTCTACAAAGAGATGCAATGTAGTGCTGAAGAGAGTCTCGTGTCTAAATCCGATGGTATTTTATATCATCTTAATCGCATTTGGATTCCAAATCGTGATAACCTTCGAGACTTTCTGATGAATGAGCCACACAAATCGAGGTATTTTATTCACCCTGGTGCTGATAAGATGTATCACAACATACATACGTCCTATTGGTGACCTGGAATGAAGAAAGATATTGCCACATTCGTTTTGAAATGCCTCACGTGTTCCAATGTTAAAGCTGAACATCAACGTCCCTCTAGCTGGCTCGAACAACCAGAAATTCCTGTCTAGACATGGGAGAGCATTGCGATGGACTTTATTACTAAGCTTCCTTGTACATCTTCAGTTCATGACAATATTTGGGTGATCATTGACTGATTGACCAAATCAGCTCACTTTCTCCCAATTAGTGAGGATTACAAAGTCGAGAAATTGGCTCGTATCTACACAGATGAAAATCATTTTTCGTCATGGTATCCCCATCGACATCATCTCTGATCGTGATAATCGCTTTACGTCTCGTCTTTGACAAACTTTTCAATCCGCTATGGGTACTCTTCTTAACCTTAGCACCGCTTTTCATCCTTAGTCTGACGGACAAACCGAGCACACTATCCAAACTCTAGAGGATATGCTTCGTTCATGCGTAATCAATTTTGGTGGCAACTGGGATATGCACTTGCCTTTGATCAAATTCTTGTACAAAAATTGTTATCACGCGAGTATTCAAATGGCACGCTTCGAGGCATTGTATTGTCGTAAGTGTCGTTCGCCTTTTTGTTGGCACGAGATCGGGGAAGCTCAAATCACTTGTCCTGAGCTTATACAAGAGAGGACGGACTATATTTTACAGGTTCGAGATAACTTGCTTAAAGCTAGAAGCTGACAAAAGAGTTGCGCTAAGTAGGTGACTTTGTACTTCTCAAGGTATCCCCTTGGAATGGCGTAGTTCGTTTTGGTAAGAAAGGGAAACTCGCACCTCGCTACATAGGTCCTTTGAAGATTCTCGAAAGGATTGGCAAAGTAGCGTATCGACTGGACCTACCTCAAGAACTCAATAATGTGCATACTACATTTCACGTTTCAAACTTGAAGAAATGTCTAGCTGAAAAAGGACTTCAAGTTCCACTCGAAGATCTTCAAATCAATGAGACTTTGCACTTCGTGGAGAAACCTTTCGAAATCATGGACCGAGGAGTCAAGCAATTGAGGCGTAGTCGAATTCCTATCGTTAAGGTTCGATGGGAAGGAAAACGTGGCACGGAGTTTACTTGGTAACTCGAAAGTGATATGAAGGCTAAGTATCCGCATCTGTTCGTTGCGTCTTCCTGAATTTCGGGATGAAATTTTCTAAAGAAGGGGAGACTGTAACGCCTCGCTTTTCGCAGCTTTCCGTTTTAGAAAGATTGTATCGTATTTCTGAGACTTCGATCGTAATGAAATTGGTCTTTTGTGTGAAGTATTCATTGTTTATACATGTTTATACATTGATACGTACATTCGTTTGATACATGATTCGTAATTCGCATAAACGTAAGTTTAACTCATAAACAATGATGGGGGATTCGTAATTCTTAAACCTTCCATACATTCAAATACTTGGTTATTCGATTATAAGATTAAGTTATAAGATTTTCACTTGATTAATACCAAAATACAAATCATACATACTTGTTACACTTGATATACTACACACGCTTATGTTAGATATTTTAGTGTAATCGGGGATTGACTTGGTGATCAAAGCAAATAATAATACACATCCAGCAAGTTAGAAGGTGCGGGAGTGCACGCTTGTTTGAGTTATTATAATTCAAAGTGTACGGGCGGAGCCCGTACTTACGGGGGTTCCAAGGGGGCAACGCCCCCTTGGCGGGGGTCCGGGGGGCAGCGCCCTTGGGAGCAGGGTCCAAGGGGCGGCATCCCCTGGCAAGGTCCAAGGGGCAGAGGCAGTTATCTGCGAACATCCCCAAAATATAATTTGTGAAAATTCGTCCTAATTTTTTAGACAAAAATTAAGGCCGTTTTAATGCAATTTAATTAAATTGGAATATAACTGCCAGAGGCAGTTATCTGTGAACATCCCCAAAATTCGAACACATAGTTTTTGATTATCTTCCTGGTTCGAAAATTCACAGACACACTAACATACCCTGGTTCAATTTCTCATAAAATCAGAGTTGTATCTGATTGAATTTTTTGGGTGAACCACCGAAATAATTTGATCTGAGAGAGATTACACGCCTCTCTGATCATCCGGCAAACTGAAATTCCCCAACAAAGATCAAATAATTTTCTGTGAAGATGGCAAGTGGATCGATGAAGGATATGACAAGCAAGTTTGACAAACTGGAGAAGTTCGAAGGGCAGGATTTCTGTCGATGGCAGAAGAAGATGCACTTACTTCTCACAACATTGAAAGTGGTGTACGTGTTGACTACTCCAATCCCAGAGATACTGGAGGAGGGCAATCTGGAGCGAATCAAAAAGAGGTCGAAGTGGGAGAACAACAATTACATATGCCTGGGCCACATTCTGAATGGTATGTCTGATCCCTTATTTGATGTTTATCTAAATGTTGAAACTGCAAAGTTATTATGGGACACGTTGGAAGCCAAATACATGGTAGAAGATTCTTCTAATAAGAAGTTTCTTGTTAGTAATTTCAATAATTATAGAATGGTTGATGAAAGGCCTGTGATGGAATAGTACAATGAATTGTTAAGAATTCTGGGGCAGTTTGCCCAACATGATATGAAGATGGATGAATCCATCTCTGTTTCGAGTATCATTGACAAGTTACCTCCTTCCTGGAAAGATTTCAAACATAATTTGAAACATCAGAAAGGAGAGTTAACTTTGGTTGAACTTGGAAGCCACTTCAGAATTGAAGAAGGCTTGAGAGCACAGGAAAATGTGTTGGTCAATGATGAAAAGAAACAGGCTGGATCAAGTTTTGTGAATATGGTTGAGATAGGTGAATCATCCAAAGGAAACAGTAAGTTCAAAGGGAAACGAAAGTTTCAAGGAAATAACAATTCGGGTTCAAACAAAAAGCCGAATTACCCTTGCTGGAAATTTGGTAAGGTTGGTCACTTTAAGATGGACTGTTAGATGATGAAGAATAACAACAAGTCCGGTTCAAAGAACAAGAATGAAGCTGGTCCTAGCGGGTCCAAGGACCTGGGCAAGCAAGGTCAGAATTTAGTACAATTTAATAATTCGGTTCAGAATTATGGGTCACTAATTTCTGAGGCATTTTATGTGCTGGATGATGACATTGCTTAGTGGGTTGATTCGGGTGCAACAAGCCATGTATGCAAGGATCTTCGTTGGTTTAAAGACTTTTAACCAATCGAAGACGGGTCTATCATAAAGATGGGGAATGTTGCAACTGAACCAATCAAGGGAATACGAACTGTGAATCTTGTGTTTACTTCTGGGAAAAATTTACTTTTGAACAATGTTTCGTATGCGTCCGGGATTCAAAAGAATCTGTTAAGTGGCATTGTGTTGAATAATTGTGGGTACAAACAAGTATTGGAAAGTGACAAGTATATCTTGTCAAGACATGGTACCTTTGTTGGTTTCGGTTATCTATGTAATGGTATGTTTATGTTGAATGTTGATGTCTCGTTTATGAATGAATCTGTGTGTGTTGCTTCAATTAGTAATGTTAATGATGTACCTTCAACTAGTAATGCAAATTGCATAGCTTCAACTTGTAGTAGAAACAACTTGACTGAATCGGAATTATGGCATGCTAAATCGGAATTATGGCATGCTAGACTAGGACATGTACATTATAAAAGAGTTAAAAAGATGTCTAAAATGAGCTTAATTCCGCCTATTAACATAAACAATGATAAATGCCATGTTTGCAAGTTGAATAAGATAACCAAAAAGCCTTTCATGCAACATGTTCATAGGGAAACTAAGGTGTTAGATTTGATACATAGTAATCTATGTGATTTTCATGCTACACCATCTCTAGGTA
Source organism: Helianthus tuberosus (assembly GCA_030545235.1). NCBI lineage: Eukaryota > Viridiplantae > Streptophyta > Magnoliopsida > Asterales > Asteraceae > Helianthus > Helianthus tuberosus. The sequence continues at coordinate 101,529,308 of CM060437.1, read as the reverse complement.
ATAAAAATATGTAGTAACATTTATAGATGATGCTACTAGATTTTGTTATGTTTATTTGTTGCATCCTAAGGATGAAGCTCTTGAAAAGTTTAAGATTTATAAACAATAAGTAGAGCTTCATCGGAGTGGGTTGATCAAAACCCTACATACGGACAAAGGTGGTGAGTATTTTGATCCTGTGTATTTCCAATCTACTGGAATAATACACCATACCACAGCTCCTTACACACCAGAACAAAATGGTGTGGCGGAAAGGAAAAATAGGACTCTAAAGGAAATGGTCAATACCATGTTGTCCTATTCGGGCCTAAGTGAGGGCTTGTGGGGTGAGGCTATGTTGACAGCCTGCTATTTACTAAATATGGTTCCAAATAAAAGGAACAAGACCACCCCTTTTGAGCTTTGGTATAAAAAACCAACTGAGCTGCATAAGCTGAGAGTTTGGGGTTGTACAGCCGTGGTGAGGCTCACTGATCCTAAGATAATGAACATAGGGGAAAGAGGTATATACGGCATTTTCATTGGGTATGCGGAGCATTCATTTGCTCACAGGTTCTATGTTATAGAACCAAATGACTACATGTCAGTGCATACAGTAATTGAGGCAAGAACTGCAGAGTATGATGAGAATAGATTCTCTTCAATACCTAGGCCTAGAGACATGGTTCCAAGCTCTAGTAACTCTCATATGGCTGATCAAGTGATTGATACTCCTTCGGAACCTAGGAGGAGTGGTAGAGCAAGAAAAGCTAAATCATTTGGTGATGATTTTCAGCTATATTTGGTTGAAGGATCTAGAGATGAAATTAAAATTCAATATCAATATTGCTTCAATATTGAGGAAGATCCTAAAACCTATAGTGAAGCCATGGCATCTCGGGACGTAGCTTTCTGGAAAGAAGCTATAAATGATGAGATGGACTCTATTATGCAGAATAACACTTCGAAACTGCTTGATCTACCCCCTGGGTGTAAACCACTTGGTTGTAAATGTATCTTCAAGAAGAAGATGAAAGTAGATGGTTCAATTGATAAGTTTAAAGCCCGATTGGTTATCCATGGCTTTAGACAAAAGGAAGGAATTGACTACTTTGATACATATGCTCCTGTAGCACGAATATCCACTATTAGGTTGTTGGTTGCCTTAGCTGCAATACACAATCTTGTAATTCACCAAATGGATGTGAAAACGCTTTCTTGAATGGTGATTTGGATGAGGAGATATATATGAAGCAACCAGAGGGGTTTGTTATGCATGGCAATGAGAATAAGGTGTGTAAGCTAGTTAAGTCATAATATGGCTTAAAGCAAGCACCAAGACAGTGGCATCAAAAGTTTGATGATGTGGTTTTGTCTAATGGTTTTGTATTAAACCAAGCAGACAAGTGTGTATATAGCAAATTTGACGATTCTAGGAAAGGAGTCATAATTTGTCTATATGTAGATGACATGTTGATCTTAGGTACTGACTAGGATCAAGTTGATAAAACAAAGAAATTTTTGTCATCTTGTTTTGACATGAAAGACATGGGGGAGGCGGAGGTGATCCTTGGTATAAGGATCAAACGGGAGAACAATGGCATATCTATCTCTCAATCTCTTATATTGAGAAGATATTGAAAAAGTTTAATTCTCATAATAGTTCTCCGGTTGGCACTCCAATGGATCCTGCTTTTAAGCTCTCACCTAATGAAGGTGTACCTGTAAGCCAACTTGAATATTCAAGGGCCATTGGATCTCTCATGTATGCCATGATTAGCACTAGACCAGATATAGCTTATGTTGTTGGAAAGCTTAGTAGGTATACAAGCAATCCAGGTGCAAGTCATTGGCAAGCAATGAATCGAGTATTTGGATACTTGAAAGGAACCATGAAATATGCTTTGACTTAAACCAGATTTCCTTCAGTTCTAGAAGGTTATTCGGATGCAAGCTGGATTAACAACAAGGAAGACCATTCTTCCACAAGTGGATGGACTTTTCTACTTTGAAGAGCTGCCATATCTTGGGCATCTAAGAAACAGACTTGCATTACTGATTCGACAATGGAGTCTGAGTTTCTAGCATTAGCCGCAGCTGGCAAAGAAGCTGAGTGGCTAAGAAACTTGATTTATGAGATTCCATTGTGGCCTAAACCTATATCACCAATATCTATTAGATATGATAATGCTGCTACCTTGGCTAAGGCATATAGCCAAGTGTATAATGGGAAGTCTAGACACTTAGGTGTTAGACACAGTATGATTCGTGAGCTCATCATGCATGAGGTGATATCGGTGGAGTTTGCGAGAACTCAACAGAATTTAGCCGACCATTTAACCAAAGAGTTATGTAGAGATCTTGTGCACAAGGCGGCTGTAGGGGTGGGATTAAAGTCCACCTGAGATTTCTTGTGTTAAGATACCCTATTCCCGCCTAATATGACATTAGGTGCTGAATTCAATGTGGAAAGCTTAACATCTAGAAATTGGAACACATTAGTAGCATCATCCCAAGGTATGTGTTCAGACCTGCAAGTTAAAGGAGGTTGAAGGTTTTCTTCTTAATAGTTCTTTGAAAAATTGCATATGCAGGTGCAAGAATAAAGAGCTGCCTATATGAGCATGAAGTTTAGTCGCTTCAAGAAGCTAGGACTTGGCTGTCACACCCCAACCGAAGGCGGAAACCTCAGGGCACGGCACTGAGCGAACAGATTATCAAGAAAAATTCCATAACGACTAAATTACCAAATAGTTAATATTATATCCCATACCATAACCCATTCAAGTAATCTAATTATTACAGACAACGATATTCTCAAAACAAAATCATGTTCGACAACTCAGAATTTAAATATAAATAAATTGTTCGTTTGTTTCTAGACTCTTCCTAACTCGATTCCACATAGCAAGCATCCTAGCAGATAGCATCCTAAACACCTGTCACACAATTTAAAAATACGGGTCAATACATAAAATGTAAAGGTGAGCATACAAGTTTGATATAGCATACTAGAGTTCGAAATAGTTTACGCATAACCGGCATGTACAACGTATAATGTGAAGCATGTAAGTTATCGACCAAGATACTATCAATACCAATGACTGCGAGTTAACTGCGAGTAATGAGTGCGCAACACATGTTCACCACTGTGAACACGTTAAGTAATATCCTTAACAACCCCTGTCCGCGACAGGTGCTGAGTCCAAACTATAGTACTATTGTTGCTAAGGCAGGTAGACAACAATCAATGTGTTAACATAACAAACAGGCATTCATCGAGTCACGTATAACATGCGATAGTGATTAGCATTTAAATAGTGTTTGCGTTGTGTGATAGATGTGATTTGAATATAGATAACGTATGTAACACCCAAAAATGCTGAAAGCAAAAAGGGATCAAGTATACTCACAGATTGTGTTTAATAAATAAACACAGTCTTGGATTGAAGGGAGCGCTGAGAGAGATTAGCCTGGATAGTTAACGATAGCATAACGATAAGCGGCGCGTAAAATGGTGCAAAGTGTCAAAGGGTCGGACAGTAATCCGATCGGATGGCAATCCGATCGGATGGCCGATCGATCGGGTGACAATCCATTCCGATGGTCATCCGATCGGGTGACCATTCGATTGGGTCGTTACCTCGTTTGGGATGGGTGTGTTTGTGTATGATGGTTTGTATTTTGAAGTTTTCGTTGTAGCATTTTGAAAACAGAGAAGTATCTCTACCCTGTAGGTCGATCGATCCGACGGCGGTTCGATCGAGTGACGATCCGATTGGTGGACACTTAGTGAGAACAAGTTCACAACAGTTTGTCACAGTTTGTCACTCGATTGGATAGCAATCCGATCGTGTGGCAATCCGTTAATATTTGTTGATGCATTAAACATGTTGAAAATTGTTTAAGTGTTGAAGTCCAAACATCACATGGTCGGGTGGTCGTTCGATCGGATGGCAATCCGTTAGATATTAAAACCTTGAAAGTTGAAATAATAGTTTAAGTGTAGAACAAGTGCAAGCCGATCGGACGGCAGTCCGATCGGGTGGCAATCCGATTGGATGGCAATCCAATTGGACGGCAATCCATCCCGGTGGCCTGGTCGTCTTGTCACTTGTTTATTTTGAAAGTTTGTAGTTGATCGAGACGATGTGATACGTGCCAAACAACAGAACCCTCGTCCAGACTTGAGTAACCTGATCGGACAGGAATCACCCTGGTCCGACCAGTTAACTGTTCGGGATGGTGTTCCATGTTTAACCCGAAATCAGTAGTCTCCTGGATAGAATTTAGATCTTGAACCGATACTTCACCAAGAAAGAGTAGAAGATCAGTTTGAGCTCCGATTCTATCGGTTTTTTAGTGCATTGAGTGTAAAAGAGTTGAAAGAAGGTTACAAATCATCCTTCAATCCTTTTTCACCGTGGATATGTTCAGATCTATGCAAGATCTTTGTTTATTCATGTGGAAATCGTTCAGATCTAAGTTGTTCTTGGTGGATTGAAGCCAAAACATGGAGTTCATAAGGACTCCATGATGACATCACCCTAGAACACCTCAAATCCTTTGATTTCACGGTTAAAAGTTAAGATTCAAAAGATAGAAAGGTGGAGGAGTGCGTGTAGATCATGAAAGTAAAAGATTTAGGTTGAACTTACGAGAATCACGAGAAATCGAGAGAAAGAAGCTTGAAAGCGGTTGGGTCGAGTGGGAGGATCTGTCACATTAAGTGATGTGACAGTTGGGGTATTTATAGGGTTTCCCGAAAAGGAAAATGCATGGATAGGGTGGGTCACCGATTGGGTGGCTGTCCGATCGGGTGGCAATCCGATCGGATGGCAATCCAATCGGATGGCCATCCGATCGACTTGTCACTCGATCGAGTGGCTCCGACGTGTAGAGTTTTGGCGTTTGATTTGTGCGTTGAGTTTTGCGATGCGATAGCATTTACCCATTAATCCCAACTACTATATCTAACATACAATCACTATAATTAACTTGCGTTTAGCGTTCGCGGTTCGATTGTGATTGAGTTTGCGATTGCGTTTCGATTAATCACCACAATATAAACTTAAGTAAACATGCACAGGTAACACACACACACGTAAAACACTGTACCGAATCTACTAATCCAGGCGCGAATGCGATTGCGATGCGAATAAGCGATAAAGCGATAAACATGCGGTAAATGGCGATAAATCTCGATTATTAACATGTACTCCACATAATACAACTAAAGCGATAAATTAAATAGATTATCTACAAGTCAAAGAAGTTAAAACAGGAATTGAGCAAGGAGTGACAGATCGCAATTAGCAATCTTTTCTTCCTTTGACTTCAATCTTGACTTTGACTTTCGAAACACGGGGTGTTACAGCATCCCCTACTTAAAGGAATTTCGACCCGTAATTAGGCTTTAGCTGAATAAACAACTGCGGGTACTTCGCCTTCATGTCACTTTCGAGTTCCCAGGTGAACTCTGTGCCTCGTTTGCCTTCCCATCGGACCTTCATAATAGGAATGCGTGAGCGCCTGAGCTGCTTGGTTTCTCGGTCCATGATCTCGACAGGCTTCTCCACGAAGTGTAGTATTTCGTTTACTTGGAGGTCCTCTAAAGGGACTTGCAAATCATGCTCAGCCAGGCACTTTCTGAGGTTCGATACATGGAAAGTCGGGTGAACGTTGTTAAGTTCCTCCGTTAGTTCGAGTCTGTAGGCCACTTTTCCGATCCTTTCCAGAATCTTAAAGGGTCCAACATATCGAGGCGCGAGCTTTCGTCTTTTGCCAAATCTGACCACACCCTTCCAAGGTGATACCTTTAGGAGAACATGGTCGCCAACGTCAAATTCAAGGGGCTTGCGTCGTCTATCGGCGTAACTTTTCTGATGACTTCGAGCTTTCAGCAGGTTGTCTCGAATTTGCAGGATTTTGTCAGTCGTCTCTTGCAGTAGCTCAGGACCGGTTAGCTGCGCATCTCTAATCTCATGCCACACAATTGGCGATCGACATTTTCTTCCGTACAATGCCTCGAAAGGTGCCATTTGTATACTAGAATGATAACTGTTATTGTAAGAGAATTCGACTAAAGGTAGGTAAGCGTCCCAACTACCACCGAAATTTATGACACACGAACGGAGCATGTCTTCAAGGGTACAAATCGTTCTTTCAGTCTGACCGTCGGTTTGGGGATGGAATGCGGTACTTAGATTAAGCGTAGTACCGAGAGCAGTTTGAAATGTTTCCCACAGACGTGAGGTAAACCGAGCATCGCGGTCAGAGATGATGTCACGAGGCGTCCCATGTCGACTAATGATCTCGTTGGTGTAGATTCAGGCTAATTTTTCTACCTTGTAGTCTTCTCGAATTGGCAGAAAATGAGCAGATTTAGTCAAGCGGTCAACGACAACCCAGATGCTATCGTGACCAGAGGTCGTACACGGAAGTTTCGTTACGAAATCCATGGCTATGCTCTCCCATTTCCACATGGGAATTTCGGGCTGGACGAGCAAGCCAGAGGGTCTTTGGTACTCGGCCTTGACTTTCGAGCAAGTCAAGCACCTTGAAACGTGGAGGGCGATATCTTTCTTCATGCCCGGCCACCAGTACTTGTAGCGAAGGTCCTGGTACATTTTGTCGGCACCGGGATGAATAGAATATCGAGAGTTGTGGGCTTCATCCATCAAGATCTGTCGTAAATCGGTCTGTTTAGGGACCCAGATTCGGTCCAGATAATGGAATATCCCATTCGACTTACTCACTAACTGGGCTCCATCGTTAAGAATCATTTCCTTCTTCAAAGTACGCTCGGTAAAACAGGCATGTTGGGCGTCGCAGATTTGAGTTTCGAGATGATGCTGGGCGGGAATATTACGAGCGCTATGCAAATAGCTTCGTCTGCTGAGAGCGTCGGCAATGACATTTGCTTTGCCTGGATGATAACGAATCTCACAGTCGTAATCATTGAGAAGTTCCACCCATCGGCGTTGATGCATATTAAGTTCTTTCTAGCTGAAGATGTGTTGTAGGCTCCTATGGTCGGTGAAGACCGTACACTTTGTACCATAAAGGTAGTGTCGTCAAATCTTCAACACAAAAACAACTACGCCAAGCTCGAGGTCATGGGTTGTATAGTTCTTCTCGTGGATCTTGAGCTGACGAGATGCGTAAGCGATAACCTTGTCTCGTTGCATGAGAACACAACCGAGCCCAAGGTTCGAGGCATCACAATAAACAACGAAATCATCATTTCCGTCGGGTAAGGCAAGGACGGGAGCATTGCAAAGCATATGCTTGAGGGTTTCAAAGGCAGTCTCTTGTCCAGTTCCTCAAACAAAAGGCTTGTCATTATGAGTGAGAGAAGTAAGCGGCACGGCGATTTTAGAGAATCCTTTGATAAATCGACGATAATAGCCCGCTAGTCCGAGAAAAGAACGGACTTCAGACGGGTTCTTAGGCGTAACCCAACTCCTAACAACTTCAATCTTCGCGGGATCGACATGAATACCTTGACTATTGACAATGTGATCGAGGAATTGAACCTCCTCTATCCAAAATTCACACTTGGAGAACTTGGCATAGAATTGATTCCCTTGGAGTAGCTCGAGAACCAAACATAGATGTTGCGCGTGTTCGGCTTTCGACTTGGAATAGATCAGGATATCATCGATGAACACGATGACGAAGCGGTCTAGAAATGGTTTACACACGCGATTTATCAGATCCATGAAAACCGCGGGTGCGTTGGTTAAACCAAAAGGCATAACAACGAACTCATAGTGGTCGTAACTAGTGCGAAAAGCGGTTTTGGGTATATCCTCCTCTTGAATGCGTAATTGGTGATAGCCTGAGCGTAGATCAATCTTTGAGAAACACATAGCACCTTGTAGTTGATCAAACAAATCATCGATTCGAGGCAGGGGATAGCGATTCTTGATTGTCAGCTTATTCAATTCCCTGTAGTCGATGCACATCCAGAACGACCCATCCTTCTTTTTGACGGAAAGGACTGGTGCGCCCTAAGGAGAGGTGCTAGGGCGAATAAAGCCTTTATCAAGTAATTCTTGGAGCTGACTCGAGAGTTCGCACATTTCGGATGGAGCGAGACGATAAGGCGCTTTAGCAACAGGATTAGCTCCAGGAATGAGGTCGATACGGAAGTCGATATCACCACTTGGCAGTAAGACGGGTAACTCATCGGGAAAGACGTTGGGGAATTCACATACAACGGGGACATCTTTCATCCCAGGAGTACCTTTCTTTTTCTTCTCCGCTACTACAATGTTGGCCAAGAAAGCTCTGTATTCCTTGCGAAGATACTTGCTAGCTTGGATACATGACATTAGTTTGAGACCTTTTGAAGCCGTTTCACCATAAACATACAATAAATCACCATTAGCGAGCAAAAAGCGAATCATCTTATCGAAACAAACAACTTCAGCATGATTTTCCCGAAGGAAATCCATGCCTACTATGACGTCAAAACTACCAAGCTGCATCAGAATAAGGTCGTTAGGAAAGATGTGATTGTTGAGTTCGAGAGTACAATCACGAAGAATAGAATTGACGGCGATGGTTCTTCCGGTAGCAACTTCAACATCGAATGACGAAGGGAGATGGGCGCGCTTACGATAAAAGAGCTTTTCGAATTCTAACGACACAAAATAGTTATCGGCTCCAGTATCAAATAAACACGAAGCATATATACCATTCACAAGGAACGTACCATTCACCACATTGTTGTAGGCTTGAGCTTGGCGGACATTGATGTTGAAAGTTCGTCTGCGTGGTGCTTGCTGCTGCTGCTGTTGCTGGAGCTGCTGCTGCTGTGGTTCTTGCTTAACCACCCTGTTGGGACACATATTTGCGAAGTGGTTGGGATCACCACACGCAAAACAAGCTCGAGCATGAGCAACGATTGCAGGAGGTGGTTGTTGTTGACCCTGAGGAGGGGTAAGAAGAGCTTGCTGAACACGAGCTGGAGTTGGAGCTTGTCGGGGACCAGTACAGCAGTTTGCAGTGAAGTGGCCGTACATGTTGCAGTGGGCACAGTATCTGCAGGCAATACCCACCGGGTGATGATAAGTACATGTGGGGCAAGCGGGGTGAGGACCAGTATATGCACGCTTTGCAGGCAGTGCATAGGTAACTGGTGCTGTAGCTGGTCGATGTTGTTGTTGTTGCTGAGCTGGTATGGCTTGAAGTGGGGCAGCGGTGGTAACAACACAGTTCTTGTTGGCATTCTTCCTCTTGTAACAAGAGGACTTGGATGATTGCGGAGCAGCGGTGGCGGTTTCTTCGGTGGCGGCGGTTGTTGCTTGGTGCAGATTCTTTGAGGCTTTGTCCCAAACACCAACCTTAACACGCTTGTCATTGATTTCAGCGGCGAGCAGAAAAGTCTCCTTGATGGTAGTTGTCTTGGCAGCCTAAACAAAATCAGCCACACAATCCGGTAGAGCACAGATGTATTTCTTGATTATGATCTCAGGCGTCTTCACTTGATCAAGACAGATGATACTGAGCTGCTTGAAGCGAGCAGTCAGAGCTGTGTTATCTCCAACTTTCTGCTTGATATGCCAGAATTCGTCCTCCAGCTTTTGGCGTTCGTGGGGAGGGCAGAACTCTTGCATTATAATTTCCTTCAATTCATCCCACGCCAGCTCGTAAGTTGCGTCATTTACGCGTTTGTTTCTCTCGGCCGTCCACCAGTCTAATGCATGGGACAGGAAGACGCCAGTAGCCTTTAGAGTACGGAGATTATCAGGACAGCCACTATGGCGCAGGGTGACTTCGATAGAATCGAACCATTGGAACATAGCCGTAGGGCCATCTTCACCAGTAAATTCTTTTGGTCCGCAGGCTTTGAACTACTTGAAGCTGAAAGTAGACTTTGGCGCATCTGTTCGAGACTCTTCAGATGATTTGCTAGCGTTTTCGTTCAATTCACTGACAATCTGGGGAATTACTTTCGTTATCTGGGTTGCAACCAGTGAAGCGATGCGTTTGTCATCATGCTTTCGGCGGGCAGCGCGTGAGTGAATTGATCTAAAAGACGACATTGTCTGCAATAGACATCGTCATGGATTCAAAACGCTATTTCGATTAAGCCTAGTATAGTCTAGCGAAACACTCAAAAGCTATCTTACATAAAGCACAGGAACACGTATAATCACATAAACACGTAGTCACATAACACTTCCACACGTAGGCACATAAGGCACGTAAAACACATAGAGCACATAGAAGCAGTCAGAATACAGAAACCTATCATTCAAGGTCGCGCGCTTTCGAGAATAGCGATAGCGCGTACACAGTGAGTATCATAGCGTACAGTCATCCCCCAAGTAGTAGCGATTTGTAAGCATTGTGCAGTGTGTTGTGTGTGATAAGCGGAGCAAGGAGTGTTAAATCGAAACCATCAGTACCTCAATACGCTAACAAATAAACAGAACCACATAAATCACATAAAATTTCACATAAAATCGACAAATATCAGAGTCAGCAGTTGCGGGCTCAGAATCGAAACATATAAAATTAGTGATTGCGAGATTGAAATCAAATATGGATTGTCAAGGCTCAATGGACATTGACTACCCAAAGTGGTTCGACTATTCACAAGGACTTTTGGTGCACACTTTGGCTTTCGGGACTATGCTCTCGCGTCGATTTGGGCGAATGGCACGCATCCTTCCAGCTACAGCGTGACTTCAAGTCATTGGAGTCCGTCGAGACTTTGGTGAGAGTTTTGTAAGACCAAAATAGAGGTCGGAACAAGTCGTCAAGGTTCGGGCTTCACCCCTAACTTAACAGCTTAGTTCCTGTTTTGATAGAATAGTGAAGGAAAATCTGCGTTAAAGTACGGATTTCACTCCTGATTCAACGCAAATTCTCGTGTTTTATAGATAATGTGCGGGTCGAACAAGCGATTTAATCGAGAGTTTGCGGTTTTCACACCTAATCTCAATCCAATCACTGGTTCATTTTGTAAATGGTGCAGTGTGACTACCTTAGGAAAGGCAGTCGTGAGAGTATAGCGTGAGGGCGAGGCGATCAAGAAATAGCGATAAGCACGTACAGAACCCCTAACGGGCTCGCACAAGTCGGTCTGTTGGTACTTAGACTATAGACTAGGTCGTTTCTAAGTCATCAACCCGAACTAGGTTGAGTCTTGCCTAATTCCCTATAGTTATGGCTCTGATACCAATCTGTCACACCCCAACCGAAGGCGGAAACCTCGGGGCATGGCACTGAGCGAACAGATTGTCAAGAGAAATTCCATAACGACTAAATTACCAAATAGTTAATATTATGTCCCATACCATAACCCATTCAAGTAATCTAATTATTACAGACAGCAATATTCTCAAAACAAAAGCATGTTCGACAACTCAGAATTTAAATATAAATAAATTGTTCGTTTTTTTCTAGACTCTTCCTAACTCGATTCCACATAGCAAGCATCGTAGCAGATAGCATCCAAAACACCTGTCACATACGTTAAAAATACGGGTCAATAGATAAAATGTAAAGGTCAGCATACAAGTTTGATATAGCATACTAGACTTCGAAATAGTTTACGCATAACCGGCATGTACAACGTATAATGTGAAGCATGTAAGTTATCGACAAAGATACTATCAATACCAATGACTGCGAGTTGACTACGAGTAATGAGTACGCAACACATGTTCACCACTGCGAACACGTGAAGTAATATCCTTAACAACCCCTGTCCACGACAGGTGCTGAGTCCAAACTATAGTACTATCGTTGCTAAGGCAGGTAGACAGCAATCAATGTGTTAACATAACAAACAGGCATTCATCGAGTCACGTATAACATGCGATAGCGATTAACGTTTAAATAGTGTTTGCGTTGTGTGATAGATGTGATTTGAATATAGATAACGTATGTAACACCCAAAAATACTGAAAGCAAAAAGGGATCGAGTATACTCACAGATTGTGTTTAATAAATAAACACAGCCTTGGATTGAAGGGAGCGCTGAGAGAGATTAGCCTGGACAGTTAACGATAGCATAACGATAAGTGGCGTGTAAAACGGTGCAAAGTGTCAAAGGATCGGACGGTAATCCAATCGGATGGCAATCCGATCGGATGGCCGGTCGATCGGGTGACAATCGTTCGGATGGTCATCCGATCGGGTGACCATTCGATTGGGTTGTTACCTCATTTGGGATGGATGTGTTTGTGTATGATGGTTTATATTTTGAAGTTTTCGTTGTAGCATTTTGAAAATAGAGAAGTATCTCTACCCTTCAGGTCGATCGATCGGACGGCGGTTCGATCAGGTGACGATCCGATTGGTGGACACTTAGTGAGAACAAGTTCACAACAGTTTGTCACTCGATTGGATAGCAATCCGATCGGGTGGCAATCCGTTGGTCTTTGTTCATGCATTGAACATGTTGAAAATTGTTTAAGTGTTAAATTCCAAACATCACATGGTCGGGTGGTCGTTCGATCGGATGGCAATCCGATCGGACGGCAATCAGTTCGATGTTAAAAACTTGAAAGTTAAAATAATAGTTTAAGTGTGGAACAAGTGCAAGCCAATCGGACGGCTGTCCGATCAGGTGGTAATCCGATCAGATGGTAATCTGATCGGACGGCAATCCGTCCCGGTGGCTTGGTCGTCTTGTTACTTGTTTGTTTTGAAAGTTTGTTGTTGATCGAGACGATGTGATACGTGCCAAACAACAGAACCCTCGTCCAGACTTGAGTGACCCGATCGGACATGAATCACCCTGGTCTGACCAGTTAACCATGTTTAACCCGAAATCAGTAGTCTCCTGGATATAATTTAGATATTGAACCGATACTTCACTAAGAAAGAGTAGAAGGTCAGAACAAGCTCCGATTCTATCGGTGTTTTTAGTGCATTGGGTGTAAAAGAGTTGAAAGAAGGTTAGAAATCATCCTTCAATCCTTTTTCACCATGGATATGTTCAGATCTATGCTAGATCTTTGTTTATTCATGTGGAAATCGTTCAGATCTAAGTTGTTCTTGGTGGATTGAAGCCAAAACATGGAGTTCATAAGGACTCCATGATGACATCATCCTAGAACACCTCAAATCCGCTGATTTCACGGTTAAAAGTTAAGATTCAAAAGATAAAAAGGTGGATGAGTGCGTGTAGATCATGAAAGTACAAGATTTTGGTTGAAAACTTACAAGAATCGTGAGAAATCGAGAGAAAGAAGCTTGAAAGCGGCTGGGTCGAGTGGGAGGAGCTGTCACATTAAGTGATGTGACAGTTGGGGTATTTATATGGTTTCCCAAAAAGGAAAGTGCATGGATAGCGTGGGTCACCGATCGGGTGGCTGTCCGATCGGGTGGCAATCCGATGGGATGGCCATCCGATCGAGTTGTCACTCGATCGAGTGGCTCCGACGTGTAGAGTTTCGGCATTTCGTTTGGGCGTTGAGTTTTGCGATGCGATAGCATTTACCCATTAATCCCAACTACTATATCTAACATACAATCACTATAATTAACTTGCATTTAGCGTTCGCGGTTCAATTGCGATAGAGTTTGCGATAGAGTTTGCGATTGCGTTTTGATTAATCACCACAATATAAACATAAGTAAACATGCACAGGTAACATACACACGTAAAACATTGTACCGAATCTACTAATCCAGGCGCGAATGTGATTGAGATGCGATAAGCGATGAAGCGATAAACATGCGGTAAATGGCGATAAATCTCGATTATTAACATGTACTCCACATAATACAACTAAAGCGATAAATTAAATAGATTATCTACAAGTTAAAAAAGTCAAAGCAGGAATTGATCAAGGAGTGACAGATCGTAATTAGCAATATTTTCTTCCTTTGACTTCAATCTTGACTTTGACTTTGACTTTGACTTTCGAAACACGGGGTGTTACATTGGCTTTGATATGTTCATTGAAGGATGGAACACAGGCTAGTAAAAATAGTGTCAAGAAAGAACATTAGAGTATGTAAACTTGTGTGTATATTATCTTCATGTATTCACTGAATAGAAAGGGTTCAATCCTTAGCGACGCCCTTATATTCGAATATTTGGAATGTGTAATATACTAATGTGAAATTCAATCGTCGTGATATTTCATTTATGCATAAGTTTGATTGTTGTGAATTTGTTTAAGTTAATCAAGGATTACACTAAAATAGGGGAGGATTGTTAGATATTTTAATGTAATCGGGGATTCACTTGGTGAACAAAGCGAATAATAATACACATCAAGCAAGTTAGGTGGTGCGGGAGTGCACGCTTGTTTGAGTTATTATAATTCGAAGTGTACGGGCAGAACCCATACTTTACGGGGGTTCCAAGGGGCCAGCATCCCCTTGGCGGGGGACCGGGGGCCGCACCCCTGGGAGCAGGGTGCAAGGGGCAGAGCCCCTGGCTGGGGTCGAGCTAATTTTATTTTAACAAAATTGTTTTATGGAAAATGCCTTAGAAAATAAAATTTGTGAAAATTCGTCCTAATTTTTCAGACAAAAATTAAGGCCGTTTTAATACAACTTAATTAAATTGGAATATAACTGCAAGAGGCAGTTATCTGCGAACATCCCCAAAATTCGAACACACAGTTTTTGATCATCTTCCTGGTTCGAAAATTCACAGACACACTAACATACCCTGGTTCAATTTCTCATAAAATCAGAGTTGTATCCGATTGAATTTTTCGGGTGAACCACCGAAATAATTTGATCTAAGAGTGATTACACGCCTCTCTGATCATCCGGCAAACTGAAATTCCCCAACAACTTATACATCACACTTTTTGTCTAATTAAATCATGTTTTTATTCATGTTAAGCCTTGTTACAAGTTAGGTAAATATTGTTACATCATAAATACATAATGTACCTCACCAATATGTAACATAGGTTAACAAAAAAAAATAATAATAATAATAAACCTGCCAACAGTTCCGATCGCAGGTTTGGGGCTGGTTTAATTGTTTTTTAATGATCAACACCCACCTAAATACATTCAATGCTCACCTAACTTAAACCCTAATTACTACCCTATAAATACCCCTTGTTCCAGCCATTTTACGACTTTTTCAACACTCAAAACACTCTCAAATCTCCCCTAAAC
Source organism: Helianthus tuberosus (assembly GCA_030545235.1). Classification (NCBI taxonomy): domain Eukaryota; kingdom Viridiplantae; phylum Streptophyta; class Magnoliopsida; order Asterales; family Asteraceae; genus Helianthus; species Helianthus tuberosus. Next base: position 101,514,212 of record CM060437.1, on the reverse strand, counting down.
TCAGCCGAGTTTCAGCAAGATACAACAAAACGTTCCAGCCATTAAAAGTGATTTTTAATTCACTTCTTCTTCTTTTTTCTTCTTGTTCTTTCTTCTAAAAACACTTGGATAACCTCTAGGAAGATTTTCACAAGTTTGCTTGGGCAAACTAAGGTGAAACCTCACCATTTTTGAGGCCCAAAGTGCACTAAACTTTCTTCTTGTTTTTATCTTTTTATATGTTCGTGTTTTGGTAGAAAACTTGGTGGAATCTTGTTCCCACCAAGCTCACAACTATGTCTGTGGTTGTGGGTTTGTGTTTAGGGGATTTTCATCAAAGTTTTGGGTTCAAACACCCATTTAAAATCTGTTTATACATGGTTAACCAATGATGAAAACAAGCACAAGTCATCATCTTCCATATGATGAACTTGTGACTTATGAACTGTGAACAAATGAAAGCCTTGGCTTTCCAAACTAAGTTCCACTCCTTCATTTGAACCTCGTGAACATTCTTGTGACTTGCTAGAATATATTTACTTTCCTTGTTATTCATGACCCTCCGAATCATCATTTTGGTGGTTTGTGTAGTGGTGAATCCTTATTATTCATGACCCTCTGAATCATTCTTGTGATGGTTTGTGTAGTGGTGTATCCTTGATACTCATGACCCTCCGAATCATCCTCGTGATGGTTTATGTAGTGGTGAATCCTACAAAGAGGTTAATCCTCCATACTTGACATACATGATTATTCTTGATTGCACTTAGTTTAGTTTATTATATTTATAACTATATAAGTATATAAACTATATAACATGGCTGAATTTGTGATGATAATCAAGTCATGATTATTCATCATAAACTTAGGCTAACATATCTAAGATTCTAAGTTACTTGTTATGATTCCAATGGGCAATGTGGGACCCATGAAACCACTTATTATGGTGTCATAAACAAGTTCTTAGAACTAGATATTATTTTCGTAATTCATACTTTTAATACTATAAATTCCAAGTCCGAATATTCCATTCAAATCCCATGAACTTACACACCTTCGTTTACCCTTGTAAGGTGACTCGGTGTTCCATCCTCATCAAACAACTCTTCACGGGATTAACAAGTTTGGAGCTTGCAAAACCGTGAGTACACTTCACCCTTTTTTTTGCTTTAACGCACTTTTTGGATTATAATATGTTAACTTATCAAAATACATAAATACACACAAACGTACTTTATTCGCTCAATCCGCTATACATGCTATTTGTTATGTTAGGTTACATGCTAGATTGCATACATGCTACTTTTCATTAACTTAGCTAGCCCATTTTTAACATATATAGCGCTATAGGAGTAGCACGCCGCCCGTTGGGGTAATGCTAAACTTATTATACATAAACGGTCTCGTTCACTTTTGTGGCAAGGGATGCACATAATTCTCGTGGACACTCGGGTTTGACTCTTAGTATTGCATGCTAGTTTGACCTTGTATACAAAATTGTCATGTTGGATTCGAGTAATTCTTTTATACTTATTCTATGTATTTACAAACTTGTGTACTTTCCAATGCTTTGCGTTGAACCATAATTTTAACATGTTACAGGTTGATGATGAAGCTCGTGAGGAATCTAGTAGGGACGACTTAGAAACACACTTGAAATACTAAATTTGATTATGTTAAACTTGTTGTATTTTTGTCTTTTCAATGTTGTATTTGAATTCCTTTTGTTGTATATGACAGTTTATGGTTATGAATGAAATCGGTTTTAAACTTATACATAATGTTATGAAGCCTTTGAACAATCTCGTTCGTCTCGCTTCGATGTTTCCGTCATCGGTTGGGGTGTGACAATTTTGTTGTCATTTTCATCTAAAAGCAAAATCTGATCAGATTTTTCAGTTAACATCCAGCTTTTTGTCTTTTTCCTACCTTTTAATGAAGGGCAAAATGGTCTTTTAATGTTTTATTATAACAAATTAAAAAATCAGACCATTTTGCCCTTTATTAGAAGGGAGGAAAAATACAAAAAATATGGATGTTTACTGAAAAAATCAGACCAAATTTTGCTTTTAGATAAAAATTGAAACCACAGGGACCCAGATTTAAAAAGTTCGAGTTTTGGACTAAAGTGACAAATATGACCAAATCACAGGGACCATTTTGGTAGTTTACTCTTCAGTTAATATCCCGTTTTTTTTTTTGTCTTTTTTCCTCCTTTTAATGAAGGGCAAAATGGTCTTTTAACGTTTTATTATGATAAATTAAAAAATTCTGACAATTTTGTCCTCTATTAAAAGGGGAAAAAACAAAAAAAAATGAAATATTAACTGAAAAATCTAACCAGATTGCTTTTAGATGAAAATAGCAAAAAAAATTTGAAAACACTAGGAACCAGTTTAAAAAGATTTGAGTTTTTGAAAAGGTAACCAAAACTCAGAGTAGTTAACTCAAATTTTAATTCATATATGATAAAAGAAGAACTGAATGAACAGTTCTTCTTTTATATTATTATTATTATTATTAATGAATAGTATTTTTTATATTATAAGTTAACTGAAAAATCTAACCAGATTTTGCTTTTATATGAAAACAGCAAAAAAATCGAAACCACTAGGAACCAGTTTAAAAAGATTTGAGTTTTTGAAAAGGTAAACAAAACTCAGAGTAGTTAACTTAAATTTTAATTCACAGTTCTTCTTTTATATTATTATTATTATTATTATTATTATTATTATTATTATTATTAATTATTAATGAATAGTATTTTTGATATTATAATAAAATACATGTACAGTTCTATTCGGTATCGGTACCAAAAGGTCAAAACCGGTATCAGTCTGGTATAGAAAACGTCAAAAGTCGGTACTGAATTAATATTGGAAATCCCTTAGTTCGTACAAGAAGGTAAAAACCAGTATCAGCCTGGTATAGAAAACGGCAAAAAGTCAGTACCGAATTGATATTGGAAATCTTTTAGTTTGGGAATTTTGGTACTGCTACCCGGTACCATTTGCTCATCCTTGATCACGGGTACTGTAGATTTTCTTCAACTTTTATTGATTTCTTTTATTTAGTTTCAAGGGTAGGGATGAGCTCGGTGCTAACCGATACCAAATCGATACTCGTACCAAAAATACCGGTTACGGTACCGGTATATGAAGGTAAAAATCGGTACCAGGAACGCCAAAGTCGGTACCGAATTGGTACTTAACATCTTTCGGTTCGGGAAATTCGGTACCGGTACCGGTACCCAGTACTGTTTGCTTATCTTTGACCACGGATTTCATACGAACAACATCATTATCATACAACTTATTTATTGATTTTCTTTCGGTTATCTTTTAGTGTTTTTTTATACATTTTCTTTTTATCTTGTCATTGGTTACGTGCGCAACGCGCTCGTAGTGATTTCAAAACACATGTAAATACAGACTAAATGATAAAAGAAGTTCGCCGCAACACGACGACGGTGATAAACCTAGGGTCTGTTTGGTATGGGGTAATGGAATGAACAAAGAAATGGAATGGACGATGTAATGGAATTGACGAGGGAATGCAATGGATCATTACCATTCCATGTCTTGTTTGGTTACCATGTGTGAATGAAATGAATTAATATTGTGTATTGTTCGGTAGGCAAGAAAAACGGAGTAATAAAATCAGCGGTGAGTGATGGTGGTCGGTGGTAGTGATTGTGGGTGGTTATAGGTGGCGGTGGTGGGTGTTGGCTGCGGCGATGGGTGGTGGTGGTGGCGGCGAGTGGCGGTGCAGTGGTGACGACGAGCGGTGGTGGCGCCAAGGTGGCCGTTGGTGGTGGGTGGCAGCAGAGGTGGCGGTGGGTGGCGGCGGTGGTTGGTGGTGGCGGTGGTGGTGGCGCGTCGACGATGGTGGTGAACGGCGGCGACAAGTGACGTTGGCGGTTGGTCGCAACTGTGGGTGATAACGGTGGTGAGTGGGTGGCGGCGGCGACGGCGACGGTGGCTGTCGAGGTGAGGTGGTGGCGGCGATGGTGGGTGGTGGGTGGTGGGTGGTGGTGGTGGTGGTAGGTCGTGGCGAAGGTGGTGGGTTGTGGTGTTGTTGATTAATGGTGCAACAGGGGATGAAATGGAAAAAAAAACATGGGGGTTGGAAGGAATGATTTTGAGAGAATGGAATGCCTTTTGGAATGGGTGATTCTATCCCATTGACCAACCAAACACCATTTTCTTTATTCTCTCGTAATCATCCATTCCATTATACCTCTCATTCCTGCATACCAAACACTACCCTAGTTCTTATAATGAAGCACATAATAAATATGTGTCACAAATCAGAATATTTGTGAAAACCCACCGATAATTATTCTAAAATAAAAGGTATACGACTTTAAAAGAACTTTATTATACATTACATATCATTTTTTTATTGTATATTTTTTTTAACGGTGGCTTTCTTTTTGAGTGATTCATCGCCTAAACGGCGACCCTAGCCAAGATTTGCCCAGACTAAGTTGTCTTAACTGGATCCGTGCTGGGTTGGTCAGACTTGATTATGACGTTCCCCCGAAAACCGTGATGCCTCCACACAAGAAGTCTCGTTGAAGTAACAGCCGGATGAAAACTGGGGTGCGGCTCAGGATCGAACCCCCCTCGATGGGTTTGTCACCATCACTGTCTAATATCCACTCCAATATGACATAAATAGAAATTAAACTTGAGTCTCCATTGAAAAACTCAAATCTCCTACCACTAGGCCACAACTGAGATTATTTATTTTAAAAACAGCTTTTTTTTTTATTTGAAAACACTAAAAGAGTCGGAGTTGGATGGTTAACGTAGTGTTATTTAATACTTGAATGCTTGACTTTGGTTTGACATAGTGTTATTTAATAGTTGAATGCTTGACTTTTATAATGCCATCCATTTACGACTTACGAATTTTTTTATTGGCAACAACAAAAAGAAAACTACACCGGCAGACTCAGAGTCGTCCTCGAGAACTCTTAAAAATGTTAAGGCCTTGGGCGATAAAAAAAATTTGGGCCCAAAATTGTGGTCAAAAGAAGTGAATTAGAATAATAAAACTTGATAGTGGAGCCAAGACTAGAAGTTGAGTACTTTACCTTATTTTAAGGTTGTTTTTCCACTCTACCATCAACATTTTTTTGCATAATAATTGGATGCATATATTAAATATATAAATTAGTATATATATAAAAGCTTATAAAAACTCCTCGCCCTTTGAAAATTTGGGTCTCGAGCGACGGCACGGTTTGGCCGGCCCTGGGCAGATTGGAGTCCAACTTGTAAACTTTTGACGTTATTATATTTTATGAGTTAAGTTCAAGTAAAAACAGATTTATCATACAAAACGTATGAAAGACATGAAAAAGCAAAAAGCAAAAAAAAAAAAAAAAAAAAAAACGCGGTGTTATTTTCCTACAAATGATCTTGTAGGGTAATTTTGATCTTATAGGGTAATTTTGTAAAATGTTCTTGTAGGGTAGGGTAGTTTTGAAACTTGCAAAGTAATTTTGATACACTTGTAGAGTAATTATGATTGCTCTACAAAATTATCTTAAAAGAACAAAATTATCATACAAGATCATTTGTACAGTAATTATGATACTCTACAAAATTACTCTACAAGATCAAAATTGTTCTATAAGAAAATTTTACAAAATTACCCTACAAGATCAAAATTAACTTACAAGAACATTTTACAAAATTACCCTACAATACCATTTGTAGGGTAATTTTGATAATTACTCTATAAGTAAATAACTACGAAAATGTCAGCGTGTATTTTTACCTTTTCACCCTATTCGTACGTTTTGTATGATAAAGGTATTTGTATTTGATCTTTTGTCTATATTTTATAATCCCCTTACATTTCAATCAGTTTTTTTCCCTTTCTTTTTTTTTAATTGCAAATTTGGATCACTGACAGAACATTGAAGTATAATCGTGCTATCAGCGGCAGTGGCGAAGCTTGAGATTTCCGACCGGAAGGGAGGAAGTCACCGGACCTAAAAATTTCTATAAAACTAGGGGGTCGAAAACGTCTATATCCAAAATTTTCCATACGAAAACTACATACTCTCCATTAATTAGCGAAAAGTTCGGGGAGTCGGCCACCCCGTCCCGCACCTTAAAAGTTTCGTCATAACCAGCGAAACCAACCAATCATATCCATCTTTCCTAATTACTAGGCACATTTCAGTCACTTATGTTTAGTAAAAATTATATCATTTATTGATTCAGGTCACTAATTTTATTTTTTATGGTTTAACCTAAGATTAGGAGTGGCTAGCTAGTATATCGGATAAGATTAAGGAGGGGAGATTGAGATGGTTTGGGCATGTGAAGCGGAGGCAAACAACGACACCAGTTAGAGTAGTGGAAAATCTTATTGTGGAGGGGAGGAGAGGAGAGGAGAGGAAGAGGCAGACCCAAACTGACATGGGATGAGCAGATTAGGCATGATTTACTAGAGTTGCATCTGTCTGAGGACATGGTCCAAGATAGAACTTCGTGGATGCGTAGGATTAGGGTTATGGACTTCTAGAGGATATTGTAGTAAGGTCTTAGGTGTATTTTAGGGACGTAGGTTTTTCTTATTCTTTAAGTGACTTTAGCGGTGATTGACCTCTTGTGTTTATGCCCAAATGATGTTGTATGTCGTTATACATGATTTACATTATACTGTGTCTCTCTGATCACTTTCTTGGTATAGGTGACTTCTTTTTTCTATATTCTTTGACTTGATGTGTTAGTATGCTGTTCGTTTTGGAGCCGAGGGTCTCTCTGGAAGCAGCCTCTCTATCCCTAGGGATAGAGAAAAGGTCTGTCTACATCCCACCCTCCCCAGACCCTATAAGTAGCTTTGCTATTTGTGGGATTTACTGGGTATGGTTGATTGATTGATTGATTGACTTAAGTGTATCCAAGTAAACCTCTAAATTGGAGCAGATATCTAGTGAAGTCAAAGTTATCTTTATCTATGACACGATTTAATGAGATATCTGGACAATAATTCCTCTCACTAATATTTCTTAAGTTATGTTTCCAGTAAGTTCAGTAATTTTTTACAACTTATGTCAAAAATTGCACTTTTCATACTTTATGTTTCAAAGTTTTATCAGACGATGTCCTTTAACTATTAAGATTAAACTGGTTGTCCTTTACGTTTGCATATGATTACAGACGATATACTTTTGCCCTAACCCGGTTAAGTTTTTTTTTTTTGTTAACTCTATCCGTGTGCCTCTCGCGTTGTTGTAGCTGTTGTGGGCTAATCAAAAGAAAGTATTCTTTTAAATTAAATACCAATACTAGCACGGGTAAGTAAGGTCGTATCCGCATGGAATTTGTGGTCACTGTATAAAGAATTAATATTATCTAAATCGGGGGTTTGTTGTTTGTTTGAGAAAGAAACACAATTTGTCACGAAAAGTGTTATCAGAATGAGAAGAAGTAACCCCACCCAGAATCCCGATTACTAGTTTAACACAAAAATCTGTTTACTGATTTAAACACCATATAGACATGGCCTTGGAATTAATGATTTCGGTTAATTATGTAGGTCCCGATACGGATCGTCAGACTAAGATGATTTCTTGTTTCCGGTGCAGTAACGAGTGCGGAATCCTCGTTGCGACACAAACCGAGCGTGAGAGCAAACACAAAACAAGATATAACGTTTAAAGCTTCAAATGTATTTATCAGAGAGTTTGTTTACAATGTTTGAACAAGAAAACTCTCTAGTGTGTTGCTACTGTACTCTCTAACAAATGAGATCTGCAAGTGGGTATTTATGTACCAAGTATCAGCAAACCCTATTGGGCCCAACGAAGAACCAGGCCCATTACACAAATGGTTCTTCGTCCAACAAGACCCACGAAAGATGTGAGGTCTTTCGTCCAACAAGAATCTCCATGTGAACAACATTCTTCATGGTTTGCATGTGCATGGTTCTTCGTGATAATGAAACAAGGAGGTTCTTCGTGATTGTTGGTGCATGCGTTTGTCGACTTCGTCTTGTATCGAGTCTTATACGTAGAATGTTAGAACAGGGCACGTATTTCATGATAAAGGTAATTTCGCTTGAAACATGGTGATTCCGCTTGAATGTGCACATATGTAATTTAGAGCGAAATCAGATTCCGCTTGGAATCTTATTCCGTTTGAAACCACTTCAAGCGAAATCAGAACATTATAAATACATGTCCAAGCGAAATCATTTGTAATCTTTCCGGTTTGTGCAACGAAGTGCTGCCGAAGTGTCGTCTCGCTGTAAATCTTTATGAAATCAATAATACGACAGTTTAAAGTGATAATCTAGATGAATTGACCTCGATACATCTGTTTCCGCCTTTCGTATTGATTAAAACTCTTCTGATCGACTCGTTCGGGTCTGAAAACGATACTACAAGTGGTATCAGAGCTCAGGAAGAAGAGTTCTTACCAATTCAGCTGCAATTTCTGATTTCTACACCTTCTTTTTCAAGATAAACAATTTTTCACGGTTAAAATTGGCTAAATTTCTCACAGAATGTGCGCAATAGTGTTTTAACAAAGCCTTGAATGTTTCAGGCCTAAAATCGATCTAAAACTGGTAATTTTCATAATTCCGCTTGAAAACAGCTTGAGATTGATGACATCAGCAGCATTTCAAACGGAATTAGAGCCTAATTCCACTTGAAACTGGGATTCCGCTTAAAATTTCATCCTTATTCTGCTTGAAAGTTCACTATTCTGCTTCAATTGTATTTCCGCTTGAAAATTCTGGTGATTTCGCTTGAAACGGGTGATTCAGTTTGAGTGATTTCAAGCGAAATTAGTTATCTCACTTGAACTTGGTTATTTCTCTTCAAAGTTGGTATTCCGCTTGAACCGTGTTATTTCCTTTGAAGGAGATTTCGCTTGAGATTGTGATTCCGCTTGAAAAACACTGTTTGAAAATTTCTTGAAAACCGAAACATGGACGAGGAATTTTATAACGCATTCGCTACCCCAGTTAGCCCGATTACTCTTGCACAAAACACGATGTTGGAAAATGAAACGGGAACTATGCAAAAACCGCCTAAACTCTTGAATATCGAGGAGTATAAAGGTTGGGAAGGACGGTTTGAGAATTGGGTACAAGCAAACTACTTAGATGCTTGGGAATGTGTTGAGACGAAATATGTTCGACTGATGACTGATGACGAAGAGATTATAGCAATAAAAGATCTTAGTGCTGAAAATAGAAAGAAATACAAAGATGAGAAAATGATGCTAAGTCTATTACAACAAGCTGTGAAGGAAGATATCTTGGTTCTATTGCAACATAATGGAACTTCTTATTCGATTTGGAAAGCTTTAAAATCAAAGTTTAATGGAAGCCAAGAGATGGTCGAGAACAAAAAGTCGCTTTTAAAGAAAGAATTCGATCTATTCCATGGTTTGAAAAATGAAAGCACAAAGCAAATCATTGAAAGATACTGCAATTTGTTAGCCAACATGAGGAGATTGAGCATCGAGAAAGATAATGAAGAGTTGATCGAAAAACTAGCTAATGCATTGCCTTATGAGACTTGGGGTACATATCTCATGATGTTGAGAAACAAGAAAGGTTTTAGCAATCTGACACTGAGCAAGTTCATTGAAAAGATTGAGGCTCAGGAGATGGAACAAAGAAAAGTTTTAAGAATGAAAGATTTCGATGGTGAAGAAGATATTGGACTGTATTACAAAGGTGGGGTCAGTGATAAAACCACCAACATGTCACCAAATATTGAGACAGCTTTCAATGCTAAGAGTTCACCAGGAAGTTCTTCTAAAGGATCAAACAGCAACACAAGTTTTTCATCATATCCATCATTTGATCCGAACATTTCAACAACCAAGATTGGCAAGAAGCTACAATGCAACATTGTTTTGAATCTGGAGAATGATGAGGATTATTCAGCAGAAATTGCTAAGAGTCACATGTCTTTGTTGGGAACCGTGTTGGAGTCTTATGAAAGTTTTGTGGCAGGGCGGATCAGGAATCCAATGCTTACAAAAGAGGATTACGATCAAATAGATGCTGAAGAGATGGAATTGATGAACATAAAGTGGTGTTTGGCGAGTGTATTGAGACGAGCTGAGAAATTTAAGCAGATCACATGAAGAGATGATTTACGTGAAGCTAATGTTTCTACTTTGGGTTTTGATAAATCTAAAGTCACTTGTTTTCGTTGCAGGGAAAAAGGACATTTCAAGAGGGAGTGCAAAAACCGCGAAGCAAGTGGAGTTCAAAATCCGTTTAACAACAACAATGATTACTACCGGAAGGCCATCTATCATCAAGTTGCACAACAACAACAAGAACCACAAGTGGCACATGGTAGGAAAGTGATTGAAGAATCATCAAAGAGAGCTTGTATGGTGAATCAGGATGATAAAGATACAACAAATGGATTCAGTTGGGACAAATATATCTCAGCTGATAACAAAGCATGCCTGATAAACCAAGATGATGAAAAATTGCTTGAAGGTTTTAGCTGGGCAAATTTCAATTGGGATGATTATGATCCAAACAAAGATTCAAATCATAAAGCATATGTCGCTCGAGTTGAAGAATATAGTGATGATGATAGAGAGTATCATGCAAGAAGATTGGCAGCTGATTTGAAATTGATAGCAGAAAGCGATAGCGAAGATGAAAAAGCCAAAAAGAAAAAGAAAAAGGTCAAAACACGGGTCAACAGTGATGACGAGGAAGTTCCAGTGATAAAGAAAAAGATAAAGGAGGTTCCAAAGTTCAAAGTTAGTGAAGAATTTGATGCAAAGAAGAGTCCGGTGATTTGTGAAAACTGTGAGATTATAAAAAAGAAAAATAGTGAGTTGATGAATAACATGAATAGGCTGAAAGAATATTATGATGTACTGAATAAAGTAATGAATCAGTATAATCAATCAAGTGAAGAACAGGCAACAGCCATGAAGACACTTCAGGGAGCTTTCATGATAAAGCAGAAAGTGGTGAACAATTACATTGAGAAGTGTGTTGTGCTAGAACAGAAACTTGAAACACAAAGAATAGAAACTGAAAGAGTTAATCATTTGTTGAAAAGTTACTCATGTACTTCTTATGTCATTGACAGGATTTATCCAACTGTTGAAGGTATGAAGACATTTGAAGATGATGAAGTAACTGAAGAACAAAAAACTTCTGAAGAAAAGACTCCTGAAGAGAAGAAAGTAAAGAAGAAGAATGCTAAAGAGAATGATTCTGGTAAGAAACAAGGTTTCAGTTACAACAAGTGTCCACCCCCGCTTGAAAATGGATATTCTCCGAGAAATCCAAATTCAGAAAGAGTCGAAGAGGCAACAAATTTAGAGTGGGAGTCGGAGTCTTCAATTAACTTGCCAGATAATATTGATGTTACGTTTACATCATCTGACATTGATCATGAGTCCGAGTTAATAAAGAAAGTGGTCGATCAGGTGTTGGATAAAGATGAATCCGAGGAGTTAAAGTTGGAGTCTATGTCAGAGTCAAAGTCTGAGTCCAGCATTCCGAGTCAATCCGACAAACAGGGCAAAAGAGTATACAATAAAGAATTCCAGTTATCAAAATCTAATTTGGATGACGAAATGTTTAAAGTTGCATATACTTTGAATGATTCTGAAAAATTATATTTTGATGAGGAATTTTCAATAAGAGTTGTCAAACCTGACATGATTAAAAAGGTTTTCAAACTAATAGAAATTAATATTTCTGAAATAAAAGATGTAAATCTTAATGATAAACCTAAAAAATACACCTCAAGAGTTCAACAAAGAGAAAACAAGAAAAAGGGTTATAGTTCTGGTTATCGAAAGAAACCAAACCATAACGGTAATTTCAAAAAGAAAGGACTTGGATTTATTCCACCAGAAAATCATAAAAATGAAAAATATGTTCGAGATTTTAAATCAAAAATGATATTTGTTTCAGGAAAATCATCTGAAGAAGAAAAAGAGCAGTTGTTCAGGAATCAATCCAACAAAGAATTCCTTGCAAAGAAGCAAGAAGAAATGAAGTTTGCTGATCAGATGAAAGAAACGAGAACCTGTTTCAAATGCAACATTGTTGGTCATATTGCCAAGAATTGTTCCAAGGCAATACAATCAAAACAGAGAGTTTCTCGTAAATTGAAAGAGAAAGAAGTTGAGTTTGAACCAGCAATTGATAGAACTAAAATTTTCAAAAATTCAACTTTTGAGATTGGTGAAAGTTCAAACAGGTTTTACAAGAAGAGAGAAAAACTTGACAATAAAAAATGGGTTGTTAAGAAGTCTGATGGTAGTTCTAGCAATGATTCTGATTCGTCAAAATCAGAGGAGCTATCTTCTGGCGATGAATCTGATTCCACAAAGTCAGAGGAGCCATAAATTGGGATTAAATGTGAGAATTCAGTTCTGCCAATGGATGATGACAATTTTCCACCATTGAGGGCTGAGAATTTTAAACAAAAAGTTGGTAAAATTGAAATTTCAAATCAATTTTTCGCAGAAAAGAAAGATTTTGACATTGAGAAAGCTTTTAATTCCAAAGTTCATAACATCTTTGGAAAGATGGTTGACAGGAAGGTCAAGGGAGTCAAGGAATTATACGAGAAGAAAACAAAGAAGCAAGGTAAAGTATCATCCCTAGTTTGTGACTGGGATGGTACTTACTATGAACAGTAAAATCCTGGACTTGCCGGAGCTCCCAAGTTGGTAATCGCGAAGCAGGAATCAGCATCTTTCTTATATTGTTTGTTGAAAAATTGAAAAATTTGGTCACTAGTATGACTTGCCGGAACTCCCAGGTTGGCAAGTGAGGAGTAGGTATCGGCATCTTGAGAATTCAACCTACAAATGTGGTATTGGTTGGTAAGCCATGTGGTTAAAAAAGAGTTTGTGATGTAAGTAGGTTAATCAAGGTCATTAAGTTGAACTTGATTGGACAATTCTTACAGGTGGTACTTAATTTTTTCAAGATTAATCAGGGACATTAACTTGTACTTGATTTATCTTTCTTACATGTGATATTTTGAAAAACAATGTGATGAACCAAACCCCTAACCTACAAATGGTAAAATCAATCAACAAAACTTATTTTCTGGAAAAACCATTTGATTAAAACAAACTTAAGTGTTTTGAAATCAATAGGAAAATAGTTTGTTGTAAGGGGGAGTTTTGATTGTTTATGCCAAGTGGATGGCGATTTGAAGCGATTCGATATCGGTTGTCAATTTACTTGTACAGTTTGTTTTCAAATTTTTTTAAATGTGTTTGCATTTTAGGGGGAGTAAGAATTTCAGAAAATCCAAAAACATTTGAAAATTTGAAAAAGGCAAAAACATGATAAAATCAAAATTGAGTTTTATTGTAAAAAAAGGAAATGATAGTACATCAGTGGACTGTCACGACATACTAAAGAAATGGAAAGTTAAAATGTGATAAACGATCTTACTAAGTGTAACACCTCGAAAAATTCACGTCCTATAATGTGTAGACACGTGTCATATGTTTGCACGTGTGAAAGAATGTTATAAAAGGACTAAAGTTGACAAACATGGAAAGTATGTGATTATACGGGTTCTAAATGTCAACGGTGAATAAATATACTTCATAATAACCCTACATGATGTTCATATCATCAAATGAATAAATCATGGATCATACGAAGCTAAAAGTGAGAGATTACAAACCACAGGGGTTAAATGTGTCAACATGTTTAAGTTATACCTCTGAGTGACATTTTGACAAACCCGAAGCTTTGTAACTGTTAATTATGCTCACTAGAATGCGCGATATAAAATTCATAAAGTTTCGTTTTCGTATGAGAAAATTATGATCAAATTCGTGTGCGAGGGGTTAAAGCGTTAACATTGAAAGTTATGACTTTTCGGGTTAACCGGAAGTGTACAAGGACTTGGCAAAGTGGGTATAAGTCCTAAAGCCCTTGTAGATAAAGATAAAGGGGTCAAATTGCAAGAAAAACAGTTAGTTGCCCTTTCGAAGAGCCAAGAGACATTTATGCAAAAACTTGAAAATGTTAAAGCTGATCTCAAGGCCCAGGCGGGCCGCGTCAAGGTTGGTTAACCTTTACGCGGGCCGCGTTAACCGCCCAGAAGCAGAATCAGCGAACAACAGCCTGGAAATGCGCAGAACCGACCTTTAATCGATATTTTTGCATTGTGGGCGACCCCTAAACTATTCTAGGCACTTAGGGACACATGTTGGTGGGTTGTGGTCAGTGATAGAGTTGTGTGTCAACTTCTTGTGGTGAAAAATTCACTATAAAAGGCCACAAGACTTCAACTCATTCCTCACATCTTCATCTGCACATTTGGAGCATTTCTGGAGCTAAGGATCTTTCTCTAAGCATCACATTTCGTGCATAGGACTTCAGTAAGTTTGCTAACCCTTCTTTAATTAAGTTTTAGCTTAAAAGTCAAACCGTCGTAATTAACGGTTGACTTTAAGATTGATCACAAATGGTCCAGTGATTAGTCGAATCAAAAGTAGTTATAAGTAGGTAATTATATGGGTAATAAACCCTTAAAAGGGTTCCCCCTGATTCCCACTCTAACTAGGTCAAATGTCGGGTCAAACGTTTTAATAAAAAGTCAACAGAATGTGTAAATTACAATTTATGCATAATTAGCAATGTAGAACACATACAACCTGTTTGATCATTAATATAACTTGGTAATTAGTGTAAGGACATGTCTAAACATGTTCAACCCGACAATTTCCTGTTTAGACCCGGTTCGGAACCGAAAGTCGCATAGTTTAACTTATACTTTGACTTTCAGTTCTGACCCGTTATGGTATGTTTTAGAAATACCTTAGAGCTTTATTTGGACCAGGTTACATGCTAGTATAACCCTATGTGATTATACACCTCGGATCATTAGTTATCCAATTAATATGCATGATTCCGTTAATTGCTCATATGTTGACCATTATGCCCTTTTCACCTTAAAACGTGATTTTTGGAAATGTAAAAGAGTAGAAAGATTAATTACTGATATATAAACTTGCATACAAAATTTGACATCAGTTTGAGGTGTAGGTTAAGAGTTATGCTCGTTAGCGTAAAATTAAAGCTTTATGTTAATTAAACGGCGTATTTAGCGTATAGCCTACTTAAGCCTACGTTTTGATACCAAAATCTTTACCCAATGATGTAATATATTATTTCGGGATTTTTAAAGATTTTTAATTAATTTTAGGATGAGCATAACTAGTAGTCGTAGGCTTAATCCGGTAATTGTCGGTTTTGCCTTACGGGCCATAAAATGAGTTTTACATATCTAAACGACTCCAAACCTTTTGCTACTGATCACATATGATAAATAAATTATTTTAAGCCTTCTGGAATAATAAAAATATCAGCTTCATGCATCAAACCCGGAAATGGCTTCTAATCGCCTTTTAAGCGTTTTTAACGCATAGTATGTGCTATAACCATATTAAACATACAAGGGTTGATACCTACTGATATTTGAGGCAAATTATAATATTTTAACAGTAAGCAAAGGATGTTAAACTCAGACTTCAGTTTTGAGCTTTTCGGCTTATGTGAAATTACCAAAATACCCCTACGGGGCATAGTTTGGTTAAAATTGATAAATTTCACATATATACTTTAACCTACTCATATAACTTAGAAAATTGAGTATATTTGCTGATTACATCAGGCCTGTATCTCAGGTTAACACTTAAACTCTTTTACAATCTTTAAAATGACCAAACTACCCCTACGGGGAATAGTTTGTGTTTAAATTCATTTCGGGCATAATAAATGATATCTTACTGATGTCACAACATATTTGGAGCATATTAACTTAGGAAACTTGTAAATGGCTCTCATTATTACCCGTTATGCTTATTACGCGTTCGGTTCGGTTTATGTAACTAGTTTACATAAATTAGCCGACACGGGTCAAACCTTATCGGTTTTATCTCAAAATCCAGAATGTGTATGAAATACCCATATTAAACAAGTCTCTGAACTTGTCGGGTCTAAATCACATTCTATCCGGTCTTCGCTTAATCGTGCGTACGAACCGTGTCTTTGAAACTAACCGGTCTAAGCTTAAGCTTAACTAAAGACCCGTTAGGATTCTAATAGGTTATTATAAACCTTCGTTCCAGATTAGGAGAACCAGTAAAAGCTACGTGTGTTTGCTTATTGTGATTTATACATTGCTCAGGTAAATACTTTTGACTTATTTTCCCTATACGGGCTTGGGTTACGGTATATAGCATACCGCTTGATCGGGCATCAAATCTTCCATCGTTGGGTGGTTAATTGAATAATTTGATCGGCTCGTTTAAACAGTCTTGTTACTTAAAGCCTTTGGGGGGTTAATGACCATGTCCCGGATATCCTTGGCATCATTTTACGAAATGGCCACGACTTAAGCGCGGGGTGTAGGCGTACACCCGTCAGTGCACAAAAGAATAATGTGGTGTGTCTATTGATCTTTAACCCAGACAAGATCCGGGCGACTGAACGCACAAGGAACATGTAATTCGTTCACAAGATTATAATATTAAATAATTCTCCCAAGTTAAATAAAATGTTTATGCCATGTTGTAAATCCCTTTAGGATCTTTCAATGATATCAATCTTTAACTTGTGAAGGTGCGGAAAACAATCACAAGCCGATTCAAGAACAAATTATAATAATCAACACAAGAATAATATATGAAATCACAAACCGAAATCTTGCATTCAATGACTAGCAAAGACAGATACAAGACTCCTCAATGATTTCGACTACTAGCTGGTTTCGACCTCCTGTGAATGATCAACCCTAAAACAATACTTTAGGTTTGCTTAAATACTAAAACACAATGGTTACTAGTCTAGGCCCAATCGAAACCATCTAAAACCCAACCCATACATAATCGGCCCAAAACATGTAAAATAAACAAAACATAGAAACAACCCTTCAACTTTGCTAACCTACATGAATAAACCTTCAGGTTCCAACAATCTCCCCCTAGGTTTATGCATGCAGGTTCTTGACACTTTAACTTTCACGATCACCTTGCAATCGATCCCTAAGACCACCGAAACCCTTTGTACGAATATGAATAGATGATGTAACAGCTCTAGTCCAAGCTTTTGCAATTTCTTCATATTTTTCAGTAGCTCTAATCTGATGACGAGCTAACACTTCCAAATCTTCATGAGCAACATTCAGTAAATCAATCTGATCCACCAAGCGAAAACACACATCATCATCACAAACAATCACTGCCTGCCCTAAGCGCTCATCATAAGACCAAAAATGTAAGGACTTTAGAGCACCCTTTGGTATCTTTTCCACCAATGGAATCACCTTCTCTTTGTCAGTCACAGGCCAGCGCACAATCTTCATTCGCTTGTTCGTATATGGATCTCTGATGCCCTTAGCAGGTTTAACAATGGACTCTGCAGTACGCATTGAAGGAAAACCCTTAAGAACCTCCCTCTTCAACCTTTCGAAAAACAAATATCCAACTCCTCCAGGCTTATCATCTACATAAGGTGCTTTAGACAAGTTTGTCAAATCCACTTTAGTAAATGACTGAAACTGGCCTGGATGTTTGTACCACTCAACAGGTCCAATTCTCCTTTTTATCCACCATCTCTTGCGATCATGATCATAACCCCAGCTAACTACACCAGAACGATTTCCAACCTTATCATAGAGAGTTTCACCAACATCCATTAAATGATGAGTTGCATGAGCATCATCATCATCTGGATTTAGATTCCGATTCTTCATAACTACAAACTCTCTTTTCTTCTTGATTCTTTCAGCCTTCTCTTTGTCTGCAACAGGATCAATAATTCTTTTAAAGTAATGTTCCATAGCAGCACTTCTTTCAGCATCATCCTTTTCAAAGGCCTTTTTTCTATTTTCAACATCAGTTGGATCTGAGAACTCCTGTCCAAATTTCTTCTCCAACTTTCCACGTAAGTCATACACCATGTTAAACAACAAACTGACATCTCCTTGAAGCTGCTCAATCTGTTGATCTTTCTTCACAACCGTATCTTCAAGTTGAATAATCTTCGCATCTTTATGAATTGAATCTTGCTCAAGAACAACCATTCTTTTCTTCATATCTCTCATGCTAATAAACTCATCTTCATCACTCGAATCATCATCAAACGGCATTCTAAATGGCTCTTCAGGTCTTTTACCACTTGAACTGCTAGGTATATCAAGATCAACTCTAGAAGAACCTGCAGCTTCAGTAGTACTAGGCAACGTTGTCTCAACGGTGGTATCAACATCAATACTAGTAACCTGAACATCATCAGTAGTGATATCCATATCAGTTCTTTCAGTATCAGCATCAAAATCAAAAATGTCTGCAGTAGCGGTGGTGGTATCGGTGACATTCGTCTCAAAATCAAAGTCATAAAGACCTTCATCATCTTCATCAGTAATTACGGGTTGATCTTTGCTATGCTCAACATACATTCCGAGCCGAGGATCCCTCATTTTCCGTTTCAATGGCATTGAATCAGAATCCTTTGGGTCTTCACTAGGCTTTTCACTTGACACTGAAAGATCAGAAGGAGGATTTCCCATCTTATCAGTTACAGATTTTAATAACAAAGCCAAACTTTCAGCAGTAATCACGGGTGGAACAGCAGAAACAGCAGTATCAACTTCAGCTTCAGGAGGAAGCTCTTCATCTTCACCAGAATCACACATAATCTCAACGCCTTCATCGTCAGAGTCAATTATCAAAAACTCAGTCTCAGGCTCAACACCTCTCTGAATGTCATGTTCTTCAGCAACTATAGCATTTGCAGGCACACTTTGCACTGGAACAGGTTGCACAAGAACTGGAATTGCACTAACATCTTCTGTCTCTGCAAACTGACCAAACTTCTCTAACGGAATCAACCCTTCGAACTTCTTCTCCGTACCCTTCTTTGTAGTAAGTGCACCAAAACATGATGGACCCATTGGTTTCAATTCCAACGTATTACCAGATCTCTTCAATTCTGGATATTGATCATTCAGAATCATCTGCAAGAATCTCGGATACATCAGAAACTTATCCTTTCGAAGTCCAATTGCATTCCTCTTCATAGCTTCCAAAATATATCTTGAATAATTGAACGACTCATTTGTAATTACACAAATCACAGCAGTAGACTGAGTAGTATTCAACTGATCAATTCCCCCTCTATTTTCTGTCATGCACAAAAGAAACATATGCAGCAACAGACGCCAGTATGGATGCACAAACTTCTTTACCAAGGGAGGAAACTTTCCTTCGTAGCTTAAACGAGGCAGAATTGCTTCCACTGTTCCAGCTGGAAGTTCTATAGGATCCGTTTCCTGATCATTAAATCTTAACGCTTCTCTAATCATCTGCTCAGTCACTATAACTTTCTTTTCTTGAATTTCAGCAACTATAGCTCCCTTTCCTTCAACAACTTCTACTTTGGCACTCTTCCAAAAATCTTGAATAAGCTCTTCATAAACAACCGGATTCTCACGAAGAGCATAAACAATCCGGCAACTATTCAAGCCTTTCATCAATGACGTGTACAACTGCTTGTGTTTCTCTGGTGGAGGTGCCAAGTATCCGACTTGATTGTGTGAAGATATAAATTTCAAGTCCATTTTTCCTGCACAAACCATAAGTTAATTAAAAATTTTAACCTTAGAATTAACACAGTTACTGTTAATATCTTTCTGCACAAAACGATTAATATTCAACACAGTTACTGTTGACTCGAGAAGGACTCGAGTCGCAACCATGAGTCGCAACTAGCAACCATGAGTCGCAACTAGCAAATTTTGAGTCGAAACCATATGGTGTTGAGTCGCAATCATGAGTCGCAACTGACAAACTTCGAGTCGCAATCATGAGTCGCAACCACGACTCGTAACCACTGGTCTCGAGTCCTTGTGCTTGTTGAGTCGCAACCACACAATCATATGAACTTCATCGGAATCTTCAAATCTTCATCGGAGAAACTTGATTGCAAGCCGGAATCTTCAAATCTTCATCGGAGCAACTTCAAACATTCATAAATTCCTGCAAAACTTGAATAATGACATCATCATACCTTGTTTTTTTCAATGAGTCGCAACCGGAGATTACGAGTCATAACCGGAGATGAAACGGAATCTTCAACAGATCACCGGAGCCTTTGAAAGAGAATAAGGCTTGGTTGCGAGTGAGAAATGAGGTCTCGACTCGCAACCTCCCTTTTATACCACAAGTTTGATCATGGGCCATCATGGGCTTTTAACTCTTGGGTCACAACTTTAACAAATTGGGCTTGACAGATTTGGGCCCTTGACTTAACAGCTTTATCAATTTCACCTTAAAATAAACCCATTAATCTGAACAATTTTTTTTTTTTTTTTTTTAAATAACCGCTAAACCTTTTGAGCAATGTTTGCAAAATAAAACCTAAAAACAAAAATAAATAATAAAATATTATTTACAAAATAAAATTAGGAAATTTGCATAGATACTCAGGGATCAAATCACAAGGTTTCGGGCTTGACTTCACTTATAAACACTGATCTACTACTGGATGATCTAGACAATTGCCAGTATATTTGTCCCCTTAAACTCATCTCCCTAGACCTTTTCCATATAACTGCCTGTAACTCAATTTATCATGTTTTGATATCTTAACAATGAACACTCAAAACAAATACTAATCAAATCCCGGAATTATAATAGCACACTCTATCATGCAAGTAGCTTCCCTACCACATGTTTCACAAGTCCAATCCAGATCTCTGAAATCTTAACTGGGAATAGATTAAGAAAAGAACAGAATAGATCTTAAGCAGAGATGGTATAATATACAGATCAAATGAGTTTTTCTCAATTTGATATAGGTTTCACGGGTTTCTTTTGGGCACTTGAGGGCCTCTTTCGGGTGTTTAATTGATCTACAGAACGACAACGTACAGCTAGGTCAGCATATATCTGGATGCAGCAGAAGCTGACGTTGCCTAGCACCTCCAGGTCAGCATATATCTGGATGCAGCAGAGGAGATACACGACTTTTTCAGAGAAGATTTCAGAGTCAGACCAAAATTGTGTGTATCGGGACAACATACAGACATTCAAATAGAAATGAGCTAATTCCAAGTGACTTTCTTTCCTGAGGTCATGTACAATTTTAGTTCTGAACAGAAACAGCCAATGTTTCCAGTCTTAAGGATAGAGCCTACCAACACATCATACTAGAGTCAAACTATTTCGATACTGGTCTTACATGAGTCAGCCCTCGACCATAATGTGAAAATTCATTTCATTTCCCAGTCCTGCCACACCTCTTTTTGTATTTTTTCAATTTTTTTTAATGTTTTTGTATTTTTTTATTTTTTAATGTTTTTGTATTTTTCAAAATTTCTCCCCCTAAATTTGAGCATAAATAAAAACTACCTAAGAATAGAAAACTTTATGAACAAATTTACCTACGAAAAACAAAAACATGCTCAGTCAGTAAAGCGGATCATTTTCAGAAAATCTACAAGCACTTTGAATTTTGAGCTGCTGACAGGTTTGGTGAACAAATCGGCAGCATTTGCATCTGTGTCGATTTGTTCAAGTGTAATAAGACCTCTGTCGAAGCAATCTCGTATAAAATGAACTTTTATGTCTATGTGCTTGGTTTTGGAGTGAAAAACAGGATTTCTAACAATTTGTATTGCAGCATCATTATCGCAGTAAATAGTAGTGTTGAGATAAGTCAAACCGTAATCCTGCAATTGATGTTGCATCCACACCACTTGAGAGCAAGATGCAGAAGCAGCAACATACTCAGCTTCAGCTGTAGAAATCGCCACCGTTTGTTGTTTCTTGCATTGCCAAGAAATGAGCCTATCACCCAGAAACTGGCATCCAGCTGATGTAGATTTCCTGTCACTATCAGTACCTCCAAAATTGCTGTCAGAAAATGCAAACAGATCAAAATTAGAATCCCTCGGATACCACAGACCAAACCGTGGTCGGCCTTTAAGGTACCGAAAGATTCTCTTAACAGCAATAAGATGAGAAGTTTTAGGATTAGCCTGATATCGTGCACAATTGCAGACAGCAAACATAATATCCGGACGACTAGCTGTCAGATACATCAACGACCCGATCATAGACCTATACTGACGTTGATCCACAGAAGCTCCTTCTTCATCTTCAGTCAATAGCGGTCTCTCTGCCATTGGTGTTTCAGCAGGCTTTGCGTCCGAAAACTTAAATTTTGCTAGCACGTCATCCACATACTTCCCTTGATGAATAAGAATCCCTTGAGAATTCTGCTTGACTTGTAAACCCAAAAACAGTGTCATTTCTCCAAGAGCACTCATTTCAAATTTCTTTTTCATAACTCTCTCAAATTCCTTGCAAAGCTCCTCACTGGTAGATCCGAAAATGATGTCATTGACATAAATTTGAACTAATATCTGATCCTTGCCCACTTTCTTGATAAACAGAGTCTGATCTATTGTGCCACGTGTGTACCCATGAGCCAGTAGATGTTCAGTTAATGTAGCATACCAAGCTCTTGGTGCTTGGTGCAATCCATACAACGCCTTGTCTAGCTTATAGGCATATTCTGGATGATCCGGATGTACGAACCCTGGTGGCTGCTCAACAAAGATTTCTTCCTTCACCTTACCATATAAAAACGCTGTCTTGACATCCATCTGATATACAGTGAACCCCATATATGACGCGTAAGCTAAGAAAATCCGAATGGCCTCAAGTCGAGCAACCGGAGCATAAACTTCATCATAATCCAGACCTTCTATTTGATGAAATCCCTGAACCACCAACCTTGCTTTATTTCGAACAATAACCCCTGCGGAATCTTGCTTGTTTCGAAAAACCCATCGAGTTCCGAGTTTACGCTTTCCTTGAGGCAACTTGACAAGTTTCCATACTCCAAGCTTCTCAAACTGGTTCAGCTCTTCATGCATAGCATCTACCCAGCCTGGTTCCTGCAAAGCTATATCAATAGTTTTAGGTTCGATTTGAGAAATATAGCAAGAATATAAACAAGTATTGATGATTCCTGATTGGCTCCTGGTTAAAACTCCTGCATTTACAGGACCAATCACATTCTCTAAAGGATGATTCCTTTGAACACTTGTGGGTATTGCTAGGTCAGGTACAGTGTCGTCTTCAGTGGTGGTGTTGCTAGGCTCCCCCTCATTAGATGCTGTAGTATTCTGAACAAATGGTGTGGTAATAATGCAATCTTCAGGAATTGGTTCAGGAAATAGTGCAGATCCAGAACCATTAGATGCAGAACCACTATTTGAAGAACCTTCAAGGGATTGATAGGATGATTGAGGACACGTAGTATGCTGCGTAAACACCATTCCTGGCGGATCAATGGTATGATGTCTGACACTTCCTTCTGTCTGTTCTTCATCTTCAGTATCCTCAAAAGACAGCGGTTGCTTTGGGATAGACACACCTGCATCTGAAAAATCACTTGACAAAATGTTAAAAGACTTAAACAATTCAGCATAATCATATAACCAATCTGGTCCAACTCTAGCATCCGTAGCATTTTCCTCAAGCCATTCAATGTTGCACGACTCGACGACCTTTTTAGTTACCTTGTTGTATACTCTATAGGCTGATCCTTTAGCATATCCAACAAAATAACATTCATCCCCTTTGACCTCAAACTTTCCATTAGAGTCCATAAGTAGTAATACACATGGACAACCAAAGATGCGAAAGTGTGAAACCGAAGGTTTATGTCCTTCCAGAATCTCATATGGAGTTTTCATATGTCGTTTGTTTACTAAAGCATGATTCTGGACATAACAAGCCGTGCTAACAGCTTCGGCCCAAAAGAAACTAGGAAGCTTCGAGTCAGCCAGTATAGTTCGTGCAGCCTCGATAAGAGTACGATTTCTTCTTTCAGCTACTCCATTCTGTTGAGGAGTTCGTGGTGCACTATACTGACGATCAATTCCCTTATCAGCGCAGAATGTGTCCAAAGTAGCGTTTTTGAATTCTGTCCCATTATCAGATCGAATAACCTTCACCTTAGTACTCGCTTGATTTTCAGCCAGAGTGATAAATTGTTTCACCAGAACTGCAGTTTCATTCTTGTGACTGAGAAAATATACCCAGGTGTAGCGAGAATAATCATCGACAATTACAAGACAATAAGCTTTCTTGCCAATACTCAACACATTCACTGGACCAAAAAGATCCATGTGAAGTAGTTCAAGCACAGCCTTAGTCGATGGTGCTGGTTTTGTCTTATGAGGTTTTCGATGAGCTTTTCCTTTTGCACAAGCAACACACCTTTCAACCAACATGAAATCTTTTATTGGAAGATCGCGTACCAATTGACCTTTTGCCAGTCGATTCAAATTCTTCATGTTCACATGCCCAAGGCGACGATGCCACAGTAAACCATCATGTTCTGAAATCTTCGAAAATAGGCAAGTAATTTCTTCACACGGTTTCTTGTTCATATCAATCACATAAGCGTTTCCTCGTCTTTCTGCTGACATTAAGAACCAGTCTTCCGGAATGACAATCCCAGGTTTAAGAACATGACATCCTTTCTTTGTAAAGTGAACTGAATTCCCTCGATCACAAATCTGAGAAATACTTAACAGATTGTGTTTCAGTTCTGGAACATAGTTAACATTTTCGAAGCTTAACACGCCATTTCGTACAGTTCCTTTCAACGTGATTCTGCCTGAATCTCCTCCCGCAAATGAGACATATCCACCATTAAATTCTTTGACATTTTCCAGTTGGGATAAGTCTCCTGTCATGTGCCTGGAACAGCCACTATCCATGTACCAGAGGCGCACGGTAGTCCTCCACAGCTGTTCCTGCACGATTAGCGGGATTAGTTAGATTTAGGAACCCAGCCCATAGTGGATCTGGGTTTTCCTTGTGCATCAATATAAGTCACTCTCTGCCACACTAGGTTTTCTTTATTTAAAAACTTTGAAGTATTTTGAACGACAGAGTTTCGATGACATGTATAAGACGAATTGGATTGCTTGACCTTAGCTTTAGGTTTCCAATGCTTATTTGACCAGTTAGAATTGTAATTACCAAAAGCATTATGATGAGAATTTCGAAAATCATTTTGTGGTTTTTGATTTTTGCGTTTGGCTGCATTCCAATCCTGATCAGAAGGTTTAGTCTTGCGATAGTTGTTCTTCATTGTCTTGGTCTTTTCAGTCGTCATCGACTCTAAACAACGATACCGGTTAAACATGACCTTCTGATCTTGCACATACTTTTTCTTGTACGATGTCCTTGGGAGTTGACCACAATTTCTGGCAATGTGACCAGCAATGCCACAGTTAAAACATGTTTGTCGCTTCAATTTGTGTGTATTTTGAAAGCTTTTGCACGATTTGCTTGATTTTGAATGATTTGACGTCTTGTTTTTCTGAAAATGTTGTGCTTGTGGTTGTTCTGAGCATTTTGAAGGTTTTTCTTCTAATGACTTCTCACTTATATCAACATCCTTTTCTTTGTTACTTAATTTTGGTTCAATATTTGAACAAGGAGAAGTTTCATCAATATGCGTTTTATCAATGCATTTGTCATGTGAAACTAATTCAGGTTCATTTTCTGAACTAGTAGAAGTCTCATCAATATGCATTTCCTCAACGCATTTATTATGTGAAGACAATTCGGGTTTAATTTCTACTACAGTTTCCAATGGGGTCCCATTAGATTCAACATTAGGGACACCCACTGAGACAGGTTCAGAAGAAGAATCAGGATACTCTTGATTTTCTTGAGAAGTCGTTTCAGTGGTTTCACTGAATGCATCCTGAGGGACCTCACCTGTAACATTTTCATTAACTGAGACGTTAGAAGCATTAGAATCACACACATTAACTGAAAAACAATCATCACCACACTTATTGTTCAAATCATCAAGACAAACATCATCAGTTTTGCCCAAAACAACAGGCTCACAAGACGAAACATAAGCAGAAAACGACGCAAATAACGAACGACTAAAAGCAAGTTCAGACTCAGTTGGTTCAGAATAAGGTTCAAAATAAGGTTCAGAAATATTTGAAATAACGACTGGTTCACTCCCATGAACATCTCCACATTTTACTTCAGAAACAACATCTGCACATGAAGATGAAACGTTAGGATCAATTGAGCCTTTGCAAACAAAACTTATAGAAGTAGATTTCTGTTTCTCAACTTGTCTGTCATGAGAAGATGACTTGTTGGTTTTAGAACCAAAAGTCATGCTACTCTCATTCATCATCTCCTCCTCAGTCATTGGCAGATAAGTGTAATTATTATTATATGGAGGAGGAGTCTGATTATAACCCAAACCTTGCCCTTTCTTCTCTTTGTAAGCAAGCTGTTGATCGCACAGGTTTTTAACTAGTTTGCTGGAAGAGTCAAATTTTTTAATGTTAAGCTCATTAATTTGATATTTGTCTCTAATATCTTCCAGCTCCTTAGTTACCATGCACAGTTTTTCCTGAACGTATAAGAGTTGAGATGATTTAACACTTACATCATCCTTGAGTTTGATGATGTCTTTTCGCTGAGCTTCGATATTTTCTTTGAAAAGTTTTTCGTTTTTCGATAAAGTAAAGTTTTTATTTTTTATATCTTGATAATCTTGAATTAGCTCAGCATTGTGCATTCTATAAACTTCAACTCTTTCTCTACATTCAGGAGTACAAAAAGTAGAAAGTACCTCTTCTTTAATTAGACCTTTAACAGGAGCTGAGAGAATCTGAGTCATGAAAGCAAAGTTCTCAGCTGCAGTCTCCTTCTCTTGTGCAGATACTTGATCATTTGAGGTCATAAAAGCAATATTGTTACTTGAAGCAGCTTGATTTTCTGGAGCAGAAATGTTCAGACGCTCAATCTCTGAATTCCAATCAAAGTTGATGTTGGGCTGAACCACCAGGGCTTGAGCTAATCCTTGCGGTTGAGGGCTTCCAGCAGCAGGAGCATCTGATATACTAGCAGTTGTCACAAGAGCTCTTTCTCTATTCGGTGTCACGGGCTGTGTTGGAGTTTGTTCTCTATTCATCGGTGGTTTTGGGCAATTTCGAGCATAGTGTCCTTCCTCATGACAGTTATAGCAACGCAAGTTAAAAGGCACTTTAGCAGCACCATTCCAAGCAGTTCCCCATCGATTTTTACCTGTTCTTTTAATAAACTTTTGTGCCCTAAAAGCAGCCATTGCCATCTGCCAAGTGATGTCCATTTCTTCAACATCATCAGGATGAATCTGATATAGGTCTTCGCTACACCATTTTGGAGGATCAATTTTTCCTGCAACGAAAGCATTTAAGCAGTTTATAACAGAAGCTGCGATATCCAAACTCTCCTTTGACTGTTTAGTAAAGAAAGCTATCATCTCATTGTTCGCAGTGGAAGCGGAAGCTGCGGTAGTAGTATTCACAACAGAAGCGGGAGTAGCATTAGAAGCAGCATTAGTAAAAGATGGAGCAACTTGAGCAACTTGAGCAGAAGACCCAGAGTAGTAGATGTTTGCTGGACTAGGAGCCGCTTTAACAGATGCAGCATTGCTAAACATCTGAAAACCTCCTTGAGACAAAAGGGCTGCATTGTTGTTTGATGAAGATGGTGCAATAGTGAATCCAGCAGCTAACAAACTGTTTTTATGATTGGTCTCTCTTTGCTTATCATCCAATTCACATGCTTTGATATGAGAAATCATCTCAGATAAACTGCATCTAGCAAGGTCTTTTGTTTTCTTAATCATAGCCACATGATGATCCCAGCTTTTAGGTAATGCATTTAAAAGTTGCCTATTTGTTGATGCATTTGAAGTAGGAATCTCTTCCATCTGCATTTGTGTGACTAACTTGACGAACCTCTGAATCTGATTGTCTACAGTCTCCCCATAGATGTGATTGAAGTTATTGAAGTTCTGTCTTAGCAAGTTTCTTCGGCTTTCCTTCATGTCTTCATTCCCTTCGTAAACATCAATCAACGATTCCCAAAGTTCCTTAGCAGATTTGCAAGTGCGAAAGCCAATAGCGATATCAGGACCCAATCCCATGGTTAAATAGGACAGTGCTCTATCATCTTCCTCAATTATACTGAAATCTTCTTCAGTATACTCACTCTTTGCTTTCTTCACTTTTAGACCAGGTTCGGTAGGACTGTAAGTCATAATCTCCCTTGGACCTCTTAAGATGCTTCTCCATATCTTTGAGTCCTTGACTTTCACATGCTGTTCAAAACGCCATTTCCATTCTGGAAAGTCATTTGCATCGGTTAACCTAGGAATGCGTGTAGTAGTTCCAACCTTTGAGTCAAGTTCTTGTTGTTTGTTAAGTGCGGCCAGATCAGCATTATTTGTTGACATTTTAATTAATCAGTTAATTAATTAATTAAATTCTAAGTCCAATTAGTCAACAGGTCAATAGGTCACAGGTCAATGGGTCACAAGTCCGTGATCAGTGTCGTTGCGAGTGGAGACTGAGTGATGGTTGCGAGTCAAAACTGGTACTGGTTGCGAGTCGTAACCTTAAACAATTGCGAGTCGAAACCAAAACAATACGAGCCGAGACTGATGTTGGTTGCGAGTCGAAACCAAAACAGGATGAGTCGAGACTAGTGATGGTTGCGAGTCGTAACCAAAGCAGGATGAGCCGAAACCGGACGTTTGCGAGTCGTAACTAAACCAGGATGAGCCGAAACTGGACGGTTGCGAGTCGTAACTAAACCAGGATGAGCCGAAACTGGACGGTTGCGAGTCGTAACCTGCAAAACAAATAAGAGATAAGATCTGTTGACTCGCAATCCCTATTTTTCAGCACTTTCAAAAATTCAAAGATATTGTAATCTTTGAATCTGTTGACCACCAACTTTCCGAAAATTCAGCAAACAGCTTTTCTGAAATCAACAAACCAAAATCAGCAATATTTTCAACAATTCGATGAAGAACAGTTTGATTATTTCAGCAATTTTAACTGCAAAAACAAGCAATAAACCGGATCAGTAGCAAAATAAGTTCTTGAATCTGAATGATATCAAAACCGAGCCTTGAAAGACTTCAATGGCTCTGATACCAATTGTAAATCCCTTTAGGATCTTTCAATGATATCAATCTTTAACTTGTGAAGGTGCGGAAAACAATCACAAGCCGATTCTAGAACAAATTATAATAATCAACACAAGAATAATATATGAAATCACAAACCGAAATCTTGCATTCAATGACTAGCAAAGACAGATACAAGACTCCTCAATGATTTCGACTACTAGCTGGTTTCGACCTCCTGTGAATGATCAACCCTAAAACAATACTTTAGGTTTGCTTAAATACTAAAACACAATGGTTACTAGTCTAGGCCCAATCGAAACCATCTAAAACCCAACCCATACATAATCGGCCCAAAACATGTAAAATAAACAAAACATAGAAACAACCCTTCAACTTTGCTAACCTACATGAATAAACCTTCAGGTTCCAACACATGTGCATCCAAACCAATTTTCAATCTTTTTCCAAAATGAGTCAGTTGATTGTATTTACCAGTGTAAACTGACGTATTTTCCCAAAAAGATTAAATGCAGGTACTAAGCGTAATTGGCTGGGATTTCTCCTTAGCATCACTAGAAGTCTCGCAAGCTTAAGATGCCTGAAGTCTGTTGAACTATGAATTCTATTTTTATTTTCGATCCATCTGTGGATAAACTTCCGAATATTGTGACGTTTGATATTACAATATTAAATTCGGTTGTATCATATTTTTAAATTTGCTTCCGCTGTGCATATTGATTATTGTGTTGTTTGACTATTATGTTGCCAACCACGTCACAATACTCCCCCATCGGGCCCACCGGTGACACGTGGAAATCGGGGTGTGACAGGTTGGTATCAGAGCCAACACTGAGTGAATTACTAGCCTTTTGTGTTTAATCTCAGTTACACAATTGCACAACTCTAAACTTTCGAGTCTAGACATATAACATAGGACAAATTCCACATTGTTTGTGTTGTCCTTATATATTTTTGTTTTGTTATCTCATGCCATATTGACAGGATTAACAAAATGCCGCCAAGATTCTTCAGGAGAAGAGGAAGAGGCAAGGGGCCAATCATCGCCCCCAATGATAATGAAGCTGGACCTTCAAATGTGCGAGCTCCATCTACTACCGAGAGTGACGACCCTCGGCAGAACAGGAGGAACTTGTTTGAACCAGCCAGACGATCGGTATCACACAGCTCTACACCTCCGGTCCAAAACCCTTACGGGCCACAACCGGAGTACGAGCCCAACAACCCTCAGCCTTCGTATATACCCCTACAGCGATCCTTATCGCATCATTCCTTCGGGGACCCCACACCTGTTTTCAGGGGCCGGTTTAACCCGGCCAATTACATCCAAGAACCCGTGGGTTTTAACCCACTGGGGCCAGAAGATCACTACTCCGGAGATCACGCGGAGGACATGGACGAGGACACTGATCCTGTCGAACCTGCTAGTGGTACGCCAAATCATCCCATCGAGATATCCGACGGATCTTCTTTCCACGGATCACCCTATGTTGGTCCAGATAGCTTTCAAGCTATGTTCACCAGGCACGAGTGGTACTATACACCTCCTCACCATTCGTCGCCTCAGCAACAGCAGCCGCAACAACAACAGGATCCCTCTGTGGATTCCAGATTCGTGGCAGTCACGCCACCGCCTCCACCGCCGCCAGTGCAACCGGCACCTCCGCAACCGCCAAGGCGAAGGAGAACAGGTGCGCGCATGTCGTCACGAGCAGGGGATTTCCATTTCAGTTCCCCACGCCAATCCAGTGGCAGCCACTATCCGCCACATCAGGAGGACCCACAAATAGGTGGACCCTCTAACCCAGCTGTACCACAGCCACCGCCAATGGGTTTTGACAACCCAATTCCGGCATATACGGGTTCCATGGCGTATAACCCATTTGAACCGCCGACTCACCACAACTATGGTTACGCGGAGGCCGACCCTTACATGGTAGCGGCTAACTACAACACCCAAGGACCCTATGGAGATCCATGGGTACCAGATACCTCCTAGGCCTATTATTCGGACTCAATCACAGCCGCCTAGGTTCTCCCCACCTGAGCATGAAGAACTCCTTCAGAGGTTGAATCAAGTTGAACGGGAAGTTCATAGAGACCGCAGGGAGAGACAGACTTTCTTCCAAGGATTAACAAGCTTGATCAAAGGGAAGAGCAAGAAGGATCATTGAATCCTTCCACTGTTATTTTGCCTTGTATCAGTTGAGCCCCTGCGTGGGCCTGTATTTGCTGTATTTGTTTAAGCCCCTGTGTGGGTATGTATGTGTGTTCGTTTTGACCCCTGCGTGGGTCTACCTTCTGTTAACCCCTACGAGGGTATGATATTTGTTTAAAGTCCCTGCGTGGACTAGTATGTTTGTTTAAAGTCCCTGCGCGGACTAGTATGTTGTTTGACCCCTGTATGGGTAATTTGTTTGACTAAAAGACCCGTTTAGGGCAGCGTGTAATATTTTAAATAGATTAATGGAATGTTTGTTTTATAAATTTCATGTTGCCATTATGTGCATAAATAAAGTATATATGAAATAAATAGATTAAAATCATTCCTTTTGAAATAATCTGCCTATGTAATTATTAATTAAGAATCTTAAAGTGTGAAACCTAGCCTTTGGGTCATCATAAGACCAGGCCAAGATGGTAAGACCTGTTCAAAAGATTCAAATCTAAGTTAACATCAGAAAACATGTTAACATTCCTGGCAGACATGATGCGTTGAAATCACACGTCATTTTTATATATATGAAAGGATTCCTTAAAAGGTTCCTAACCCAATTTAATGATCTCTGAATCATGGGTTAAGATCATCAATTAAGATGATCATATTTTTACCATACGTGGTAATATAGCGCCTACGGGCCCTGCTCATTTCCATATGAGCCAAAAGACAGTGGTAGCGATGACTCCCTGTCAAATAAAGGTAATGAACTAGGTTCAAACCTTCATGCGTTGATTCTCTGAAATCATAGCTTATAATTTATAAACGTCCTTGTGACTAGGCCTATTGTGCCAGTATACCTTAATGTTTTGATTCTCTGAAATCATAGATTAAATTAAAAGTGTCCATGTGACTAGGCCTTTTGTGCCACAAATAAAACTGTTATTGTTTTATAATTAGGATAAATTATAATAGAAATCCTAAATAAATATGATTTATAAATGAACCAAATATGGTCTCTGTTACCATGGTTAATGAATTGCCATAAAAGACAATTCCATAATAAACTCCCAAGTAAACTATTGTCCTTGTTTTCTGTAACAGTTCAATTAAAATGGCTAATTCTGACGAAATAAATAGCCATCCAGTGGAGGAAAACGATAACGCCCGAATTACTTTGACGGGTGCGGAATTGAAAGCGCTAGTAGATGGCGCAGTTACAAGGGCCTTGGAGCGGCAGTACGAAGATTATAGTGGGACTCGAAGTAGGACCCAATCTGCACCGCATTCAAAGCCCAAGACACATGCTGAGGCTCATAGTAAGCCTCCTCCCAAAAAGGATGGACCCAAGAAAGATGATGATGATCGGCAGTCCACCAACCACCAAAGTGTTCCATCTCAACAAATAGTACTGAATCAAGAACCCCGTAACAAGGGTTGCTCCTATAAGTACTTCGTTTCTTGTAAGCCCAGGGATTTTACTGGGGAAAAGGGAGCCATCGACTGCATGACGTGGCTAGACGAGATGGACACGGTGGTAGATATCAGCGGATGCGCTGAAAAGGATGTGGTTAAGTTTGTGTCGCAGTCCTTTAAGGGTGAAGCTTTAGCATGGCGGAGATCGCTAATTCAGGCCACCGGGAAAATCCCATTGTACAATATGTCATGGGATCAATTTGTTTCCCTTATCAGGGAAAATTACTGCCCTCAGCATGAGGTGGAGAAGATAGAATCTGATTTTCTATCATCGGTGATGACAAACCTTGACTGTCAAGCTTACCTAACGAGCTTCAACACGATGTCCCGGTTGGTTCCATATCTGGTAACCCCGGAGCCAAAAAGAATAGCTCGTTTTATCGGTGGTTTAGCCCCGGAAATCAAGGAAAGCGTAAAAGCTTCTCGGCCAGCTACCTTCAGGTCTGTAGCTGACATATCTTTGTCACTTACTCTGGATGCGGTCTGACAAAGATCGCTGAGAAACAAAGAGGCTGAGAAGAGGAAACGTGAAGATGAAAGTTCACGGAGATCGAACAAGAAGCACCGTGGGAACGGTGACAACAAGAAAGGATCGGAGTCAAGGAAAGATGGGCATCATTCTGGTGAGAAGCCCAAATGCAAGATTTGCAAGAAACAGCACTATGGAAAGTGCAGACTCGAGTCGAAGTCACAGACTCAGTCAAAAACCTATGCTTGTGGTATATGCAAGTCCACGGATCACAAAACCTTGGATTGCAAGAAGATGAAAGACGCAATGTGCTACCGTTGCAATGAAAAGGGGCACATTAAGACCAACTGCCCGAAATATGCCAAGAAGCTTGAAGAGGCCAAGAAGACCAATGCTAGGGTCTTCAGAATGGATGCAAAGGAAGCAGTCCATGATGACAATGTGATAACAGGTACATTTCTTATAAATAACGTTTATGCAAGAGTGCTTTTCGATTCAGGAGCTGATAAGTCATTTGTAGATAATAAGTTTTGTAAATTGCTGAATTTACCTGTTAAAAACTTAAGAGTGAAATATGAGGTGGAATTGGCTGATGGCACCATAGAAACCGCCTCAACCATATTAGATGGATGTTTCATATCCATTAAGAACCACTCTTTTCCTTTGTCATTACTTCCTTTGAAGTTAGCTGGTTTTGACATTGTTCTGGGTATGGACTGGTTATCTCATAACCAGGCCCAAATCGTCTGTAATAAGAAGCAAGTGGTGATCAAGACTCCGTCTGGTGAACCACTTACTATTCAGGGAGATACCCGGTATGGATTGCCTGAGCAAGTGACTATGCTCAAGGCATCCAAGTGTTTGAAGAAGGGCTGTGTCATCTACATGGCACAAGTGACTATCGATGAGCCGAAGCCCAAGATTGAAGAAATCCCTGTCATTTCTGAATACCCAGAAGTTTTTTCCCGAAGATCTACCCGGTTTTCCACTGGATAGACAAGTTGAATTCAGAATCGACATCATCCCCGGAGCAGCACCTGTTGCTAGAGCACCATACAGATTGGCTCCAACGGAAATGAAGGAATTAAGGACGCAACTGGATGAATTACTAGCTAAAGGTTTCATTAAACCTAGTTCGTCTCCATGGGGAGCGCCAGTCCTGTTTGTCAAGAAGAAGGACGGATCGATGCGTCTGTGCATCGATTATCGTGAGCTTAATAAGGTCACGATAAAGAATAGGTATCCTTTACCCAGGATCGACGATTTGTTCGATCAATTCCAAGGAGCAAGTTATTTCTCAAAGATTGACTTGAGGTCAGGCTACCATCAACTGAAAGTTAGAGATGAAGACGTGCATAAAACAACATTGAGGACTCGTTATGGTCATTACGAGTTCCTAGTGATGCCTTTTGGGCTCACTAATGCACCTGCCGCGTTCATGGATCTCATGAATCGCGTTTGCAAGCCATACTTAGATAAATTCGTCATCGTTCTCATCGACGACATTCTTATCTATTCGAAGAATCAAGTTGACCATGAGAAACACCTTCGCTGTATTCTCAAGCTCCTGCACCAGGAGAAGCTCTATTCCAAATTCTCCAAGTGTGAATTTTGGCTTCGAGAAGTCCAATTCCTTGGACACGTGGTTAGTGAGCGTGGTATCCAAGTGGATCCCGCTAAGGTTGAAGCAGTTATGAACTGGCAAGAGCCAAAGACGCCTACGGAGACTCGTAGCTTCCTGGGATTGGCAGGATATTACCGGCGTTTCATTGAAAATTTTTCAAGGATTACTGCACCCCTAACTTCATTGACTAAGAAGAAAGTAAAGTTCGTTTGGGGCCCTAAGCAGCAAGAGTCCTTTGATATTCTGAAGCGAAAGTTGAGCAACGCCCCAGTACTGACATTGCCAGATGGAATAGAAGATTTTGTGGTTTACTGCGATGCATCGCACACTGGCATGGGGTGCGGGCTTATGCAGAAAGGCAAAGTTATTGCCTATGCATCACGACAGTTAAAGGTGCATGAAAAGAATTACACCACCCACGACTTGGAATTGGGTGCCGTTGTATTCGCACTAAAACTGTGGAGGCATTATCTATATGGAATCAAATGTGTGATCTATTCTGATCACAAGAACCTCCAACATCTGTTTAATCAGAAGGAATTAAACATGAGGCAACGCCGTTGGATGGAAACTTTAAATGATTATGATTGTGAAATAAGATACCATCCCGGAAAGGGGAATGTAGTCGCCGATGCCTTGAGTCGAAAGGAGAGGGTGAAACCCATCCGAATCAATGCCAAGCGCATGGAGATAAAGAATAATTTGATTGAAAGGTTGTTAGCTGCACAGAAGGAAGCTGTGCTGGAAGCTAACTATCCTAATGAAAAGTTAGGAGTAACTGAGGAGCAGTTAACTCTTAGCAAGGACGGAATTCTAAGATTAAATGGACGAATATAGGTTCCAATTTATGGAGGACTTCGAGATGTCATCCTCCAGGAAGCCCATAGTTCCAAATACTCCGTTCATCCCGGAGCTGATAAGATGTACCAGGATCTAAAGGCAAATTATTGGTGGATAGGCTTGAAGAAGTCTGTAGCCACTCATGTAGCTAAATGCTTGACATGTGCGCGAGTCAAAGCCGAGCATCAGAAACCGTCAGGTTTGCTACAACATCCTGAACTTCCTACTTGGAAGTGGGAAATAGTAACTATGGATTTTATTACCAAGTTACCCAAGACAAGGAAAGGAAATGATACAACATGGGTTATAGTTGATAGACTGACTAAGTCAGCACATTTCTTACCCATCAAGGAGACTTATAGCTCCGACATGTTAGCCCAGTTATACGTTGATAAGATTGTAGCCTTACATGGCATACCTGTGTCTATTATCTCTGACCGAGATACTAGATACACGTCACATTTTTGGAAGAGTTTCCAACAATCTTTGGGCACACGTTTGAATTTTAGTACGGCTTATCATCCTCAGACTGACGGTCAGAGTGAGCGTACTATTCAAACGTTAGAAGACATGCTACGTGCAGGTGCGATCGATTTGGGTGGTAGTTGGGATAAGAACCTACCATTAATCGAATTCTCCTACAACAATAGCTACCATACCAGCATTAAGGCTGCGCCCTTCGAGGCATTATACGGTAGAAAGTGTAGATCGCCCATTTGTTGGGCGAAAGTTGGAGATGTCCAATTATCAGGACCCGAGATAGTCTTTGAAACGACGGACAAGATTGTCCAGATTCGTGACCATCTCAAAGCTGCCCGAGATAGGCAGAAGAGCTACGCAGATCCGAAGCGTAAAGCTTTTCACTTCGAAGTAGGTGACAAGTGTTGCTAAAAGTATCACCCTGGAAGGGGGTGATGCGATTTGGTAAGAAAGGCAAGCTAAGCCCGAGATACATAGGACCTTTCGAGGTTATCGAACGTGTAGGGTCAGTTTCCTATAAGTTAAACTTACCTGAAGAGCTCAGTGGAATTCACAATATGTTCCACATCTGCAATCTGAAGAAGTGCTTCGCTGATGAATCACTGGTTATACCACATACAGATGTGCATATAGATGAGAGCTTAAAATTTGTGGAAAAACCTTTGTCGATTGAAGATCGACAGGTAAAGAAGCTTCGAAGGAAGCATGTACCTATTGTAAAGGTCAAATGGGATGCCCGTAGAGGACCCGAATACACGTGGGAGGTGGAATCCACAATGAAAGAAAAGTACCCTTATTTATTTCAGTAAATCTCGGGGTCGAGATTTCTTTTAAGGGGGTGAGGATGTAACACCTTGAAAAATTCACGTCCTATAATGTGTAGACACGTGTCATATGTTTGCACGTGTGAAAGAATGTTATAAAAGGACTAAAGTTGACAAACATGGAAAGTATGTGATTATACGGGTTCTAAATGTCAACGGTGAATAAATATACTTCATAATAACCCTACATGATGTTCATATCATCAAACGAATAAATCATGGATCATACGAAGCTAAAAGTGAGAGATTACAAACCACAGGGGTTAAATGTGTCAACATGTTTAAGTTATACCTCTGAGTGACCTTTTGACAAACCCGAAGCTTTGTAACTGTTAATTATGCTCACTAGAATGCACGATATAAATTTCATAAAGTTTCGTTATCGTATGAGAAAATTATGATCAAATTCGTGTGCGAGGGGTTAAAGCGTTAACATTGAAAGTTATGACTTTTCGGGTTAACCGGAAGTGTACAAGGACTTGGCAAAGTGGGTATAAGTCCTAAAGCCCTTGTAGATAAAGATAAAGGGGTCAAATTGCAAGAAAAACAGTTAGTTTCCCTTTCGAAGAGCCAAGAGACATTTATGCAAAAACTTGAAAATGTTAAAGCTAATCTCAAGGCCCAGGCGGGCCGCGTCAAGGTTGGTTAACCTTTACGCGGGCCGCGTTAACCGCCCAGAAGCAGAATCAGCGAACAGCAGCCTGGAAATGCGCAGAACCGACCTTTAATCGATATTTTTGCATTGTGGGCGACCCCTAAACTATTCTAGGCACTTAGGGACACATGTTGGTGGGTTGTGGTCAGTGATAGAGTTGTGTGTCAACTTCTTGTGGTGAAAAATTCACTATAAAAGGCCACAAGACTTCAACTCATTCCTCACATCTTCATCTGCACATTTGGAGCATTTCTGGAGCTAAGGATCTTTCTCTAAGCATCACATTTCGTGCATAGGACTTCAGTAAGTTTGCTAATCCTTCTTTAATTAAGTTTTAGCTTAAAAGTCAAACCGTCGTAATTAGCGGTTGACTTTAAGATTAATCACAAATGGTTTAGTGATTAGTTGAATCAAAAGTAGTTATAAGTAGGTAATTATATGGGTAATAAACCCTTAAAAGGGTTCCCCTGATTCCCACTCTAACTAGGTCAAATGTCGGGTCAAACGTGTTAATAAAAAGTCAACAGAATGTGTAAATTACAATTTATGCATAATTAGCAATGTAGAACACATACAACCTGTTTGATCATTAATATAACTTGGTAATTAGTGTAAGGACATGTCTAAACATGTTCAACCTGACAATTTCCTGTTTAGACCCGGTTCGGAACCGAAAGTCGCATAGTATGACTTATACTTTGACTTTCAGTTCTGACCCGTTATGGTATGTTTTAGAAATACCTTAGAGCTTTATTTCGACCAGGTTATATGCTAGTATAACCCTCTGTGATTATACACCTCGGATCAGTAGTTATCCAATTAATATGCATGATTCCGTTAATTGCTCATATGTTGACCATTATGCCCTTTTCACCTTAAAACGTGATTTTTGGAAATGTAAAAGAGTAGAAACCTTAATTACTGATATATAAACTTGCATACAATATTTGAAATCAGTTTGAGGTGTAGGTTAAGAGTTATGCTCGTTAGCGTAAAATTAAAGCTTTATGTTAATTAAACGGCGTATTTAGCGTATAGCCTACTTAAGCCTACTTTTTGATACCAAAATCTTTACCCACTGATGTAATATATTATTTTGGGATTTTTAAATATTTTTAATTAATTTTAGGCTGAGCATAACTAGTAGTCGTAGGCTTAATCCGGTAATTGTCGGTTTTGCCCTTACGGGCCATAAAATGAGTTTTACAGATCTAAACGACTCCAAACCTTTTGCTACTGATCACATATGATAAATAAATTATTTTAAGCCTTCTGGAATAATAAAAATATTAGCTTCATGTATCAAACCCGGAAATGGCTTCTGATCGCCTTTTAAGCGTTTTTAACGCATAGTATGTGCTATAACCATATTAAACATACAAGGGTTGATACTGACGTGATGTCGTGGTCACAATCAAATTTAATCCAATTACTACTATAGATAGCGGTAATAGGGTATCGAACTCAGGGAGTATGTGGAAAGTGTGTTGATTTTATAGCTTTGCAATTAACTACAATTAACCTAATTTGCAGAAAATAAAGATCAATAATTTGGATTGTTGTTTTAGAAAACTAAATTAAAAACTAATTGCAAATTAAATGTTGGTTGTAAAACAGATTAGGAGAGAACAATGACCATCTTAGGATTCAGTTTCTTTAAACAATTGTGTGAAATTTCAACTAGAAAGAGTTACATAGACATAACTCGTGCATGAATAATCGAAGTGATAAAAGGGAACAAAGTAATCGGATTTATAAACGTGAGGTTGTTTCCCGATGATCAATTAATCAATAACCAACCCTAACCCTACCCGTGATATCTCGATTGCCAACGGCACCAAGAACGTACGATTAAGACTAGAAATTGCAATATCGATTAACAAGCTACAAACAATTAAACATACACCATGATATTCAAGCAACGCAAGTTATCATTCTAGAAATTCAGAAATAAACACACAAAAGTTCATGAGAAACCTTCACCTAAGATGATCACCGAAAGTTTTAGCCACACATAGCTTGGTGAATCATCATAACAATAAGTTCAATGTTCATACGAATCAAAATCACAAACCGAATGATAGAAATTGTCTAGAACAAAGCCAAGATAGCCAAAATCGCCCCTAGTGTCTCCAATAACCGACCAATCATGAGAATAGTTGAAAAGACACCATAAAACTGATTAAATGAGGGCAGTTACAAGTTTTCCGCAGCTTCCACCGTAACTTACGGTATCACCGTAAGTTACTGTGGCTTAAAATGGTTTACGGTGGATTTAAACTGAGTTACGGCATCAATTTTTGTCAGAGTCTATCGTAAATTACGGTACCACCGTAAGTTACGGTAGGCTTCAGCAATCAATTTTTGTTTTCTTCATAACTTTCTCGTTTCAACTCCGTTTTCTTCACCGTTTTCGCCTTCGTTCTCGTAATTTCATCCTCTATCATGTTATCTTCTTAATTCTTCAATTCCAAAATTTTATTTTTTTCGTTTATTCTCCGTCTTTCAATCTACAATCCAGTCGTGTCTATTCGAAGCTTTATTTCCATACTTTTAAGCTCTAAATGTACCTGAAACACAAGCAACCGTAGTTATCTAATTCAAGACAATTACATGATCAAATGAGGGATTCACTCGTCTTTTAACACACTTAAGGGTTGTCCTATGGACCACCCGTCACATCCCCACACTTAACCGTTGCTTGCCCCAAGCAACCCATCAATTCAAGTTCTCAACAAGTGATCAATACAAATCAAGCAAAAACTTGCAATCCTTTTACTAACCCCCTTTTAACACCCAAAACAATGCACCACTCAATATGTCTCTCCTCTCGGTAACAAGTAAGCACTAGCAATATGAGCTAGACACACAAAGACTAACGGGCGGTTGCACAATTATAGGCTTGTACCTAAATCGATCCTTCTCCTAACAAGTGCCAAACATGAATGCAAATCAAAGGGACTTTCAAGGCTGTAACGTGGCTAGGTGTATGGGTAGGAAATGGAATATATATGAAGTAACGAAAATTTAACCCGGTCTTTTTATTACACAATGAAACAAACAATAAACATGACATAACTTCTATATATAAGACAACTCAACATCACTTTTTTTTTCATTGCTTTTTTCTTTTTCTTTTTTTTCATTGCTTTTTTTCTCTTTTTTTTCTTTTTTTTTAGCATAGAGAAATATTCAACAAAACATATCTAAACACAACTATAACAACTATTAACACTATAAGACCGGGTCAAATTTGGGTAAGTTTTTAAGTAAGTAGCTAGGGGTAACAAATGATAGGCTTTTAGGCACAAAATTGGGCAACTAAATGTCCAAACCCCCGCCCCTCTCGCAACCATGCTCATATATATAACTTATGAGGTCCAACCCCCCAAATCCCACACCCACACACACTAAAGACGAGGCTACCTAGATGCCCTTATCCTTTTCGCATTCATGTCTAACTAAGGACTCAAATCGCATTCAAGCACAAGTTCTAATGCACCCCCACCCGTAGCCACTCTCATCAAAGACAATCATTATTTATATACAAACGTAGCTTCAACTCTCACCAAGAATGAAAGGGTATCAAGGGTTGCCGGTGCACCAATTTGGGGTTAATCTAGGGTGTTCAAATTTTCACATCGTTTCGCTTGATTTCAAATTTTCAAAATCTTCAAAAATTCCCCCCATCCCCACACTTGGGATACATTGACCCCAATGTATGGTTTTAGGAGGCTTTGATCACTAAGATTCATTCAACATCAACACAAAGCTTCTTCACTCAAACCACAAATTTCTTTTTGTACTTTTCATTTTATAATTTTTATGTTTTTCTTCTTTTTAAAACATGACACCACCAACAAGAACCAACCCAACATAAAATCACACACTACACCACCCAACCTCCCAACCATAAACAAAAGCAAACAACTAACTACCAACATTTCAAAGCTAAAGAACACAACAAGACTAAGGAAAGAGTACATTGACCTGGTGAAGTTTTCCACAACAGATGTTGTAGATAATCCGACTTCCTATCACCACCTTCACCCAAATATTTGTACATATTCCCCACACTTGAATGTCGCCATGGCCCTAAAACATAGAAAGATAAAAACAACAAGATCAATATAAAACCCAGGGTTGCCTCCCGAGCAGCGCTAAGTTTCGAGTCTTCAGCCAGACCGTGCCACCCCCATTTATGGTGGCTCAAAGAATTGGTTCCTATCACCTCCCCCACTGTAGCTTGTCATTGGGCAAAATGCATCCGTCTCATTTTGACTCGGTGGGTAATCAAGTACACTCCTACTTGAACCCATATGTGTTTCTTCACGGTCCGGTGGGTGCTTTTTTCTCATTCTTTGAAACACATTTTTCATACAATCACTAGACAAACCACCCTTCCTCTCAATAGACTCATAACTAATCACTCTAGTTTGAACATCAAAGTACAACCTACGGTTCTTTTCGGTCATGGTAATAATCTCGTCTCTACAATTAATTTGAGCATTTGTTGTGTATAGAAACGGTCGACCTAAGATTACCCTTTGTTGTGCTGCCATGTTGGTAGAAGCATAGTCTAGAACTAGAAAATCCACCGGGTATTCAAACTCTCCCAACTGAATCTTAACATTCCTAACCATTCCCCGTGGACGCCTCCAACTTCCATCCGCCAAGCTCACCATGGTGTCTATACCTTCAAGCGGACCAAAGTCGTACATATCGTATAGATCGCTTGGTAGCACACTCATGCTTGCCCCGTAGTCCAACAATGCGTGAGGGATTTTTAATTTTCCCACATGGATAGGCACGATTGGCGCATCATACTCTTTATCATTCTCGACTTCGGCATCTTTTTCCAAACCTGCATTCACTTGATACGAAGAAGTTAGCAATGTTTCATTAAATTTAGTATTTGGAACGGTGCTTACCACATTGATGTTAATGCTTTTTGTGTTCTTGGGATTTGTCACTGTGTCACTTGGTAATTGACCTTTTGCTTTCTTCAATATCGCCACGTCACTTGCAAGTTGACCCATTTGAGTGGTCAACGATTGGATGCTTTTGTCACGGATTTCATCTTTTTGCATACGAACCTCATCCAGTTGATTTCTTCGTTGCATCTCCATTTGCATACCTTTCAACATCTCCATGACCTCATTTCCACCCGAAGAGCCTTGACCCAAAGACCCACCATGCACTTGACTCATTTGATATTGCCTTTGAAATCCTTGGTTTCCTTGGAAGTTCGGGTTGACTTGATTTAACGGATTCCCGTATCTAAAGTTCGGGTGATTTCGTAAACCGGGGTGGTAAGTATTGGAATTCATGTTGTAATTTCTACCACCCCCTCCTTGCCCTTGCAAAGCATTCACCTCCTCATATTGCCCTTCCACTCCTTGGCAATTTTCAGCCGCATGCCCTATCTCATTACAAATTGCACAAACATCATAAATTTGATTAGAATTTTGAACATTACCATCATCTATTGCGTGCACTTGAGGTCGGGCAATGGCCGGT
Organism: Helianthus tuberosus; assembly: GCA_030545235.1. NCBI lineage: Eukaryota > Viridiplantae > Streptophyta > Magnoliopsida > Asterales > Asteraceae > Helianthus > Helianthus tuberosus. The sequence goes on along the minus strand of CM060437.1, from coordinate 101,471,126 downwards.
CGCGCTCTCCTCGATGCTTGAGCCTTTCTCTTTGATGTAATTGCCATATTCTCCAAGAACTCCCAATCGTCATTCTCATAGTTTGTGCCAAAAGTCCCACCGGTAATGGACATTAAATCTCGAGCATCCTCAGCACTCAACCCCTCATGGAAGGCATTCATCAACTCCCAAAGTTCAATCCCATGGTGAGGGAAATTTTTAATCATCATATTGAAACGTTCAAATGCCTCATGGAACATCTCACCATGTTGTTGTTGGAAGCTCCTCAACCCCTTTCTAGCATCGTTGGTCTTTTGAGCGGTGTAAAATTCGTCTAGGAAAATTTGTTGCATCTCTGCCCAAGTATAAATAGATGCTGAAGGCAAAGTGTAGAACCACTTCTTTGCCTTGTCCTCCAAAGAAAACTGAAATAGGACCAACTTGACATCATCGGCCGAAAAACCTTGACTCCCAAAAGTATTGCAAATTGAGTCATAGGCCTCTAAATGGAAATACGGTTCCTCCGTTGCTAGCCCTTTGTATTTCGGCAAACTTTGCAAAGAATTTGTTCTTACATCAAAGGTTCTCCCTTGGTTGTTGTGAGGGATAACCATAGGTGAAGGGTTTTGAGTAATTATCGGCCTGAAATGTGCTTCTGTTCCCCGTGCTTGTTCCCTAAGATGCCTCCTTGGAACACCCAATTGACCCCTTGGACGAATAGGACACATTGGTCTTGGTATATGCCCTTGTGGTACGAATGGTTGTTGAACTTGTTGTTGTGGCATCGGTGGGTGTTGAATCGGCCTTTGAAATTGTGGTTGCACATTTTGTGGCCGAACTTGTTGCAATGGGATCGGGCGTTGCATTGGTGGCCTTTGTGGTCTTGGCCGAATATGTTGCGGTATGAGTTGTTGTTGTTGAAACCCACCAACATTTGACATTCTTTGAGTTTGACCAGGCACATAAGTCAACTCCCTTTGTTCTCCATCACCCTTATAAACATATCCCTCTTCCTCATAACCCTCAAAGTCTTCGTATCCTTCCTCATATCCATCTCCCCCTATACCCGAAGTTTGCCCAAATGGAATGGTCGAGTATTGAAAACCCGACTGGTTTGATGGTCTAAACGTAGAGGTAGTATGGACAACAGTTGAACCTTGTGGTACTGTATAAGTTGAGGATGATTGCCCTGAAGCTGGGAAGAAGTGAGTGAGTGGTGGAATCGTAGTAGATGGGCTAAAGGTAAGACTAGGTTCGACTTGAGTAGTGATCGGTTGTGTGGTGTTGGTTGGTGTAGTATCATGAAGTGGAGTAGGCATTGTGGTGATGTTTGGAATAGTGGTGTTTAGTGATGGTTGTGTGGAAGTAGGTATAAAAGATGAGGTCGTTTGACCCGTTGTGGGTGGTACTTGTGTTTCTTCCATGATGTTTCTTGGTGTAATGGGTGAAGTAGGTGAACCAATGATTCTGTTTTCGCGTAGTAAAACTCGGTTTTGCCTTAGCGTTCTTTCGATTTCCAGATCAAATGACAATGGTGAAGCTTTGTGAGAGCCTCTAGTATGCATGCACCTGTAGAACCTGCACACTAAACACACCAGTGTAAACCCGAAAATAACAAAGCAAAACTAACAAACTGACACACGTTGTGCACTACTCCCCAGCAGCGGCCCCAAAATTTGACGTGATGTCGTGGTCACAATCAAATTTAATCCAATTACTACTATAGATAGCGGTAATAGGGTATCGAACTCAGGGAGTATGTGGAAAGTGTGTTGATTTTATAGCTTTGCAATTAACTACAATTAACCTAATTTGCAGAAAATAAAGATCAATAATTTGGATTGTTGTTTTAGAAAACTAAATAAAAAACTAATTGCAAATCAAATGTTGGTTGTAAAACAGATTAGGAGAGAACAATGACCATCTTAGGATTCAGTTTCTTTAAACAATTGTGTGAAATTCCAAATAGAAAGAGTTACATAGACATAACTCGTGCATGAATAATCGAAGTGATAAAAGGGAATAAAGTACTCGGATTTATAAACGCGAGGTTGTTTCCCGATGATCAATTAATCAATAACCAACCCTAACCCTACCCGTGATATCTCGATTGCCAACGGCACCAAGAACGTACGATTAAGACTAGAAATTGCAATATCGATTAACAAGCTACAAACAATTAAACATACACCATGATATTCAAGCAACGCAAGTTATCATTCTAGAAATTCAGAAATAAACACACAAAAGTTCAAGAGAAACCTTCACCTAAGATGATCACCGAAAGTTTTAGCCACACATAGCTTGGTGAATCATCATAACAATAAGTTCAATGTTCATACGAATCAAAATCACAAACCGAATGATAGAAATTGTCTAGAACCAAGCCAAGATAGCCAAAATCGCCCCTTGTGTCTCCATGTTTTCGCCTTCATTCTCGTAATTTCATCCTCTATCATGTTATCTTCTTAATTCTTCAATTCCAAAATTTTATTTTTTTCGTTTATTCTCCGTCTTTCAATTTACAATCCAATCGTGTCTATTCGAAGCTTTATTTCCATACTTTTAAGCTCTAAATGTACCTGAACCACAAGCAACCGTAGTTATCTAATTCAAGACAATTACATGATCAAATGAGGGATTCACTCGTCTTTTAACACACTTAAGGGTTGTCTCATGGACCACCCGTCAGATACCTACTGATATTTGAGGCAAATTATAATATTTTAACAGTAAGCAAAGGATGTTAAACTCAGACTTCAGTTTTGAGCTTTTCGGCTTATGTGAAATTACCAAAATACCCCTACGGGGCATAGTTTGGTTAAAATTGATAAATTTCACATATATACTTTAACCTACTGATATAACTTAGCAAATTGAGTATATTTGCTGATTACATCAGGCCTGTATCTCAGGTTAACACTTAAACTCTTTTACAGTCTTTAAAATGACCAAACTACCCCTACGGGGCATAGTTTGTGTTTAAATTCATTTCGGGCATAATAAATGATATCTTACTGATGTCACAACATATTTGGAGCATATTAACTTAGGAAACCTGTAAATGGCTCTCATTATTACCCGTTACGCTTATTACGCGTTCGGTTCGGTTTATGTAACTAGTTTACATAAATTAGCCGAAACGGGTCAAACCTTATCGGTTTTATCTCAAAATCCAGAATGTGTATGAAATACCCATATTAAACAAGTCTCTGAACTTGTCGGGTCTAAATCACATTCTATCCGGTCTTCGCTTAATCGTGCGTACGAACCGTGTCTTTGAAACTAACCGGTCTAAGCTTAAGCTTAACTAAAGACCCGTTAGGATTCTAATAGGTTATTATAAACCTTCGTTCCAGATTAGGAGAACCAGTAAAAGCTACGTGCGTTTGCTTATTGTGATTTATACATTGCTCAGGTAAATACTTTTGACTTATTTTCCCTATACGGGCTTGGGTTACGGTATATAGCATACCGCTTGATCGGGCATCAAATCTTCCATCGTTGGGTGGTTAATTGAATTATTTGATCGGCTCGTTTAAACAGTCTTGTTACTTAAAGCCTTTGGGGGGTTAATGACCATGTCCCGGATATCCTTGGCATCATTTTACGAAATGGCCACGACTTAAGCGCGGGGTGTAGGCGTACACCCGTCAGTGCACAAAGGAATAATGTGGTGTGTCTATTGATCTTTAACCCGGACAAGATCCGGGCGACTGAACGCACAGGGAACATGTAATTCATTCACAAGATTATAATATTAAATAATTCTCCTAATTTAAATAAAATGTTTATGCCATGTGCATCCAAACCAATTTTCAATCATTTTCCAAAATGAGTCAGTTGATTGTATTTACCAGTGTAAACTGACGTATTTTCCCAAAAAGATTAAATGCAGGTACTAAGCGTAATTGGCTGGGATTTCTCCTTAGCATCACTAGAAGTCTCGCAAGCTTAAGATGCCTGAAGTCTGTTGAACTATGAATTCTATTTTTATTTTCGATCCATCTGTGGATAAACTTCCGAATATTGTGACGTTTGATATTACAATATTAAATTCGGTTGTATCATATTTTTAAATTTGCTTCCGCTGTGCATATTGATTATTGTGTTGTTTGACTATTATGTTGCCAACCACGTCACGATACTCCCCCACCGGGCCCACCGGTGACACGTGGAAATCAGGGTGTGACACTAAGGATGTGACGGTAGGCTCAGCTAGACTAGTAGATTTGCGATAACGATACAAACTTAAATGAAAAAGCCTAGTTCTAGTGGGAAACATGGTCAAAAGCATAGTACATAGTTTTGTCCTTCTTGATTGTGTGCCTACTCAGTAATCGCTGATTGTCGAAAGACATAAAACTGGTTAAGTTTGTGAACTTTCACAACTTTGCTGAAAAGTCACCGTGATTGTGTATTTCATTTTGAAAAGATTTAAAATTGTTTGATTTCTTTATGTTGTTTAAGCATTGGACATCCTCTGCGTATACGTGAGTATCGACCTGGATGTTATTGCCTAAACGTTTTGCTTTCATTTCATTGGTGTTTCATTTAAGCTTTGGACCTCCTCTGCGTATACGGAAGTATCGACCTGGTGGTTAAAGCCTAAATAACTTCAACTTATTTTTATTTTCTTATTTTGTTTAAACATTGGACATTCTCTGAGCATACGGAAGTATCGACCTGATTGTTAATGTTTAAACATTCTTCTTTGTTTTCGCACAAATCACAGTTGATAAAAGTTTAAAGGCATTACTTGAGTCAGTGTATTGCATGATGAGGGGATATGCTGAGATCGTGGGGTCCATAAGAATTTTGTGCAAAATGAACATACCTTAACGTATCGGTAAGCATTTCGAAAGTTTTTAGATTGAGTTTAAATGGACAACAATATCGTTAATGTATGTGAATTGTTTAGAACTGAAAATGTTTATAGCTTAACGGTGTTGGTGATTTGTCTCAAAAACTGATATGATCCTCTTACACGAACTCACAAAAATATTGTCTGTAAATATTTCTATATTGAATTTCACTACATTCAAAAATCCAAAAAAGATTTTCAGTGTGTTTTAGCATAAATTTTGAAAAATACAAAAAGATTTTCGACAACTGATGTTGGAGAGCTGATTTTCAAAATTCCAAGTGCTAAACATGATGAACAAATGGTTTGGGGGAAATTGTTTGAGGTGTTTTGAAATGAAATGAGAAAAGTTTTTGAAATAAAAACGTTTTTCCTGCAAGTGATTCATCAGAGATTAAAATTGTAAAATCATGGTTTAAATTTCTTATCCACAAGTGGTCATCAGAAAAATTACTTTTGGGTAAAGAATATGCAGGATATCTGAGTGATAGAGAGCCAGGTTCCGATACCTGAGGACTATGTTATTTTAACAAGCCAGGCTGCGATCCCAGCATATCGAAAGGGGGAGTCTGAAGACACCTAAAGGAAGGAGTGTGTTGGTGCTGATGAAAAGAGAAGAGAGAAGATTTGAGGATACTTTACAGTGTCACGATACTTTAAAGAGTTCGAGAGGACTGATAAAGACTGAAGATGCGAAGACTCGACACTTTAAGACTCGTCAACATTCGAGGGGGAGTCTGTTGGTGCATGCGTTTGTCGACTTCGTTTTGTATCGAGTCTTATACGTAGAATGTTAGAACAGGGCACGTATTTCAAGATAAAGGTAATTTCGCTTGAAACATGGTGATTCCGCTTGAATGTGCACATATGTAATTTAGAGCGAAATCAGATTCCGCTTGGAATCTTATTCCGTTTGAAACCACTTCAAGTGAAATCAGAACATTATAAATACATGTCCAAGCAAAATTATTTGTAATCTTTCCGGTTTGTGCAACGAAGTGCTGCCGAAGTGTCGTCTCGCTGTAAATCTTTATGAAATCAATAATACGACAGTTTAAAGTGATAATCTAGCTTAATTGACCTCGATACATCTGTTTCCACGTTTCCTATTGAGTAAAACTCTTCTGATCGACTCGTTCGGGTCTGAAAACGATCCTACAGTGATGTAGTAAGTATGAAAGTTCAATTTGCATGTGTAAGTGACATCATCATGATGATGTCATGATGGTGTCATCTCGCATGAACTTGGTTCTCGTATCATGAATTGTCGGGTCGTACGACTTAGGAACGTCGTCAACTTCGGTCTCGAACCGAGCCGAACTGAGCCAAGCCGAACCGAACCGAGCCGCATCAACAAACTCACCCTTGGATGCTGCTGGTGAAGGTTCGCTCTTCATGTTGTAGGATCTTCAAAGTCTTCACATTTCACGAACAGGGAGTGTATTAGCAAACTCCCCCTTGAATGGTGCTTGTGAGACGTTGATCTTTAAATTTTAGATCTTTGTGGTGTTGATAAGTAGTCAGCTGCAACTCGATCATCTTGATCCTCTGATTGCATCCATGTCGTGTCTTCATTCCAAAGCTTGTCATCCAACACGTTCTCTTCGCCTTTAGCTGGTTCGAATGTCGCATCTGCACATACAAGAAAGCTAAAAGCGTAATTTGAACAACCGCTTGGAATATAGTTAACATAAACAAACGACACACATGTGACCAACTATCAATCAACTACCAACCGACAATAGTTTAGAAAGTTGTAAAAACTTGATCAATTTTAGATTCTAACTTTCAAAACTTTGTTAACTTAGACCGTTTATGAAGATGCAATTGTTTTAGGTTTCAATCAGGTTTCAGGTGGTAAAGACTCGAGATCCAACATCGTACAATAAAAAATAAGATAGAATAAAAATATTTTTGGTTTTTATAAAGTTTATATTAAAACACACCTAAAATCGTTTTGGTATTTTTGAATATTTCAAATGTAAAGACAGAAAGCAGTAAATAAATATATACAAAGATTCTTTTTGTGAGTTTCGAGGGTAAGAGAATCATATCAGTGTACGGTCACGCCAAAGCGCTCTTGTTGTTCAATTAGTTTACATTAAGATAAGCATCCTATAACGATTATCGGTTTTGTTGACCACTTAAGATCAACTTATCAAATGCACTCGCGGTTTGGCGATACGTTAAGGTATGATTTATACTTACCGACTGTTGTTCATCCACACACGACACATTCTCGTATCAAGGTATGCACGAGAGTTCATCTTACTGGTGAGTATACCATTTATCATCCGTTTTCAACGTATATGATGTGAGATACTCACTTATTCTTGAATGAAAACAATCCCTATGTGATAAAATCACTTATTGATGAGGAACTTGATTTTCAGATGCAAGCAGGGCACATGACTAAGTCCGTGAACAAGTTAGTACCATCATACCGACAAAGAGACGAACTTGACTCCCGGATAACCTATGATATATTATCACTTATTGATTGGGACATGTGACTGTTTATCACTTATTGAGGTCGTATGCATCATGTATTATATTGTAACACCCCAAAAATGGGTTTGGTAATCAAACCACGTTAACACTAATGACGGGTAAAATACCGTAAGTGGTAAAAATTTACCCGGTAAATATTAGGAATTAAATAAATAAACCTAATATTAAATAAAAAGAGAATAAAAGCTTTTGAGAAAACAAAGCCTATAAGAAGCCCGAGTTAACGGGACTTAAAATAAAAACGGGTTCTAACTTCCCGAACCTGTTAAGTTAACTAGGTAGAATTAACCTAGTTAGTAGTGGGTAATTAAATGATAAATTATGAGGTATAGCTTCATTTATAAATCCTTGAATTTATAGGGACTAATGTTGCCAAGTGGAAGACTTATTTTATTAAAACAAAAAATAAAACACAACACGCACACTTAGTATGTGTGTGTGTACGTGAAATCGCCCAGGAGCAAGAAAGAAAGGGGTGTAACCCTAGTTCACCAAGAATCTACAAATTAAAGGGTGAATCAAGGACAAATCGTATGGATTAACACAAATTCGTGATCACCAAGCTTAGGAGATCACAAGGTATGTTAAATTTTTATGTTTAGTGAAGTTGAGATTCTAGATGAACTCATGAAAATCGAAATTCAAGCTTGAATGATTGATGTTTGGGTGAAACTAGGATGAATCCATATTTAGGAACGAACCCTAGTCAATAAATTTATGAGTTGGTGTTCATAATTATGAACTTCATAATCACCCACTTAGATGTTAAATGGGTTTTGTAGAATGAGAAAGAACACTAGAATTTTGATCATGAAATAGGTGTTGTTTGAATTCCATGAAGCGAATCTAGGTGTTGTTTTGCATGCTAGACTTAATGAATTTGAAAATGATGTTAAACTTGGTAGAAATAGCTAGTTATGAACTAGTTGTAAATGTGTAAAAATTATGCCCACTAGGTGTTTGTTAAAATGCCTAAGTGAAATCGCGTGTCTACTCGGTTGTAAGTAGAACTTGATTTGATTTGGTATCCGTAGGAATGCCTAATAACATGATAAAAAGGGTTTCATTTAGATGAAAACCCGTAGATTTTGTCTAATGAATGAATAAAGTGTCTTTGATAATTGATAAGATTTCCTAAATGAGTAATTGAACGCAAATTGCATTTTTGTATGATTAAGGGTAAATGACTTCTATAACTCAAATTAACCAACGATGAAGTCGAATAGTAGTTTCGACATAGAATTCGTAAGATGGAATAGTCGTATGTGATAATGACTAATCTAACCGTCTTACGAATTATGATGATAGTTTGACTCTTGACAAGTTAGATGGACGCTTGGTTAAGAAGCGGGTCAAACGGACCAAGTACACGGAAAAGAGCATAACCGGATGCAAGGTAAGTGAAACTTACACATTTTGTAGAATGTGTGGTTATTCTATAAATTGCAAATACGATAAAGATAATAATCTAGATATGGTTTCTGACGCGGACTAATACGGGTCAGAACTATTATAAATGATGAAAACCATGTTTAATGGTAAAAAGAGGTAAAACGGTAAATTAGCCATGAAAAGGCTAATTGTAAAAAAATGAGTTTTGAATGGCTATTTTATAAGTAAGCCTAAAAAATGTAAATGTAGAACGGTGATTAGTCAAGAATAAATAAATCAAAGTTAAATTTTAAAACGACACCAAATGGCGTAAGCCATGTTGGGTAAATGCGTAAGAAACGGACTAGCAAAACCTAAACAAATTGGTGAAAAGTAAAGATCCGAAATGAGATACTTAGTGAAATGGTAAATAAATACCATTAGATTTAGATGCAAAATTATTTGGTCATTAGACCAAACGGGTCCATTGGTAATGTTGATACCATTTGACAATTAACGACTAATATGCGTTTGTTGAGTCATACGCTCGCAGGATAAGACGGCTTGCGAATTAGAGATACTATGGATTAGCAATTTTGAGTAAGAGTACTTAAACGGGTTAATAGATGACTCGAGCCAGGTACGCACAAAAAGGTTTATAGTTAAGAGTGAGTTTTTGGTCAAGTAATTAGCGAGTTCTTCGTAATAAAACGAGGGACTAAAAGATTGACCAAAAAGCCCTTGATGGGTGAACCTGATAAACGACCCTTAGAGGTTGTTTAGGAACTTGTACATTGATTTTGAAATCCTTAGATTCATATAAAAGTTCTAGGCAAAAATATTTGTGGGTTGAATGCCTAAAAGTGGTCGTTTGCGAAAAAGGACCAGTCGAAGGGTAAAGTTTGGGATTTTGGGTTCCTTATGCTAAGTCCACCACAAAAATAGTTGTGATGGAACATAAGTAGTAAATTAGTATAGAAAGACGAGGTGCGAAAAAAGAATAGCGAGTTTGACGCTTGGGTGCTTAAAAGTCCCTTAAACGGGTCAAAATAAAGTAAGTGGGTAAATGTTGGTCTATGTGTTTAGAAAGTTACAAACTAAAGCGGGGAATGTAAACGCATACGCAAACCTTGTTGTGGGAACGAAAACACTAATGTTTGACAAGTCCGGGATGGGTAAAAAGGACAAGACAAACTTTTGTCATATAATTTATAGTGTGATGTTATAGTCAAACGGGTCAAATAATCATATAAAGGATTTATAAGCCAATAGCTTATAATTCATATTTTTATGCACACCGAGGTGATAAACGGATCCGTAATTTAATTACGGACGCGTGGGAAAAAGAATCACGCAAATCGGATAAGTAAAACAAAAGTTATGACATTTCAAAGTTTGAATTTCGACTAAACTTATAGCTGGAAAAATGCGGGTTTCACAGGGAAACCCGCTGGAAAAAGTGCACCACTGCGCCACGTGTTAGAGGGGGCCTAAATCTGTTGTGACACGCGACAGCGAGTCGCGCCTGCGTAAGCCAGCGTTAAGTCTGTCGCAGCCTGCGACATACTACAGAACTGGCAATTTGCTTTTTATTTCATGGTTTGATGTTTAGAACTTGTTTAATCTATTATTTAAGCATCAAAAGTAACTTTTGGGTTGGTTTTGATCACAGATAAATACCAAGTGTTCCCGGATGAAGATCAAGCTCTAGGGAGGACTGAACACGATCAAAGAAATAAGCTTCCACACATTGTTTCGTCGATATTTTAATCGACGGACTATATTACATTTCATTCTATATTTCTTTTTAAATTGTAAAAGTTTTAAATTTTCCGTATTTTCTACGGATACGAAATCTTAGTTACATGTTTATTTTCGTAAATTAAACGAAAACCGTTAAATAATGCTTAGGGTGTTACAAGTTGGTAATCAGAGCTCATGGTTAAAGAGTAAAGCGTGTTCGGTTCGAGGCTTGATCACTAATCCGGTAAGTACATGTATGTTAATGGTTTAGCATGTTAAAGTGTTGTAAACAACACATAGGGTGATCGCGTAATACATGCTACCCCAATTAAAATGATAGATATAGTTAATGAAATTACGTGTGTTGACACGTATAGAAAAAACCTCGTATTATAATGCGGGCGATTATTGATGTCGACATTACTAACCTTTGCGAATGTTTTAATTGAAGGACACTCGCATCTGAAGATGACGAGAATTGAATAAATCACCCAGGAGCAAGAAAGAAAGGGGTGTAACCCTAGTTCACCAAGAATCTACAAATTAAAGGGTGAATCAAGGCCAAATCGTATGGATTAACACAAATTCGTGATCACAAAGCTTAGGGGATCACAAGGTATGTTAAATTTTTATGTTTAGTGAAGTTGAGATTCTAGATGAACTCATGAAAATCGAAATTCAAGCTTGAATGATTGATGTTTGGGTGAAACTAGGATGAATCCATGTTTAGGAACGAACCCTAGTCAATAAATTTATGAGTTGGTGTTCATAATTATGAACTTCATAATCACCCACTTAGATGTTAAATGGGTTTTGTAGAATGAGAAAGAACACTAGAATTTTGATCATGAAATAGGTGTTGTTTGAATTCCATGAAGCGAATCTAGGTGGTGTTTTGCATGCTAAACTTAATGAATTTGAAAATGATGTTAAACTTGGTAGAAATAACTAGTTATGAACTAGTTGTAAATGTGTAAAAATTATGCCCACTAGGTGTTTGTTAAAATGCCTAAGTGAAATTGCGCGTCTACTCGGTTGTAAGTAGAACTTGATTTGATTTGGTATCCGTAGGAATGCCTAATAACATGATAAAAAGGGTTTCATTTAGATGAAAACCCGTAGATTTTGTTTAATGAATGAATAAAGTGTCTTTGATAATTGATGAGATTTCCTAAATGAATTATTATACGCACATTGCATTTTTGTATGATTAAGGGTAAATGACTTCTATAAGTCAAATTAACCAATGATGAAGTCGAATAGTAGTTTCGACATAGAATTCATAAGATGGAATAGTCGTATGTGATAATGACTAATCTAACCATCTTACGAATTATGATGATAGTTTGACTCTTGACAAGCTAGATGGAGGCTTGGGAAAGAAGCGGGTCAAACGGATCGAGTACGCGGAAAAGAGCATAACCGGATGCAAGGTAAGTGAAACTTACACCTTTTGTAGAATATATGGTTATTCTATAAATTTCAAATACGATAAAGATAATAATCTAGATATGGTTTCCGACGCGGACTAATACGGGTCGGAACTATTATAAATGATGAAAACCATGTTTAATGGTAAAAAGAGGTAAAACGGTAAATTAGCCATGAAAAGGCTAATTGTAAAAAAAATTAGTTTTGAATGACTATTTTATAAGTAAGCCTAAAAAAATGTAAATGTAGAACGGTGATTAGTCAAGAATAAATAAATCAAAGTTAAATTTTAAAACGACACCAAATGGCGTAAGCCATGTTGGGTAAATGCGTAAGAAACGGACTAGCGAAACCTAAAAAAATTGGTGAAAAGGAAAGATCCGAAGTGAGATACTTAGTGAAATGGTAAATAAATACCATTAGATTTTAAACGCAAAATTATTTGGTCATTAGACCAAACGGGTCAATTGGTAATGTTGATACCATTTGACAATTAACGACTAATATGCGTTTGTTGAGTCATACGCTTGCAGGATAAGACGGCTTGCGAATTAGAGATACTATGGATTAGCAATTTTGAGTAAGAGTACTAAAACGGGTCAATAGATGACTCAAGCCAGGTACGCACAAAAAGGTTTATAGTTAACAGTGAGTTTTTTGGTCAAGTAATTAGCGAGTTCTTCGTAGTAAAACGAGGGACTAAAAGATTGACCAAAAATCCCATGTTGGGTGAACCGGATAAACGACCCTTAGAGGTTGTTTAGGAACTTGTACATTGATTTTGAAATTCTTAGATTCATATAAAAGTTCTAGGAAAAAATATTTGTTGGTCGAATGCCTAAAAGTGGTCGTTTGCGAAAAAGGACTAGTCGAAGGTTAAAGTTTGGGATTTTGGGTTCCTTATGCTAAATCCACCACAAAAATAGTTATGATGGAAGATAAGTAGTAAATTAGTATAGAAAGACGAGGTGCGAAAAAAGAATAGCGAGTTTGACGCTTGGGTGCTTAAAAGTCCCTTAAACGGGTCAAAATAAAGTAAGTGGGTAAATGTTGGTCTATGTGTTTAGAAAGTTACAAACTAAACCAGGGAATGTAAACGCATACGCAAACGTTGTTGTGGGAACGAAAACACTAATGTTTGACAAGTCCGGGATGGGTAAAAAGGACAAGACATACTTTTGTCATATAATTTATAGTGTGATGTTATAGTCAAACGGGTCAAATAATCATATAAAGGATTTATAAGCCAATAGCTTATAATTCATATTTTTATGCAAACCGAGGTGATAAACGGATCCGTAATTTAATTACGGACGCGTGGGAAAAAGAATAACGCAAATCGAATAAGTAGAACAAAAGTTATGACATTTCAAAGTTTGAATTTCGACTAAACTTATAGCTGGCAAAATGCAGGTTTCAGAGGAAAACCCGCTGGAAAAAGTGCACCCCCGCGCCACGCGACAGAGGGGCCTAAATCTGTCGCGACACGCGACAGCGAGTCGCGGCCCGCGTAAGCCAGCTTTAAGTCTGTCGTGGCCCACGACAGACTACAGAACTGGCAATTTGCTTTTTATTTCATGGTTTGATGTTTTGAACTTGTTTAATCTATTATTTCAACATCAAAACTAACTTTTGGGTTGGTTTTGATCACAGAAAAATACCAAGTGTTCCCGGATGAAGATCAAGCTCTAGGGAGGACCGACGATCATAGAAATAAGCTTTCGCACATTGTTTCGTCGATATTTTAATCGACAAACTATATTACATTTCGTTGTATATTTTTTTTTAATTGTAAAAGTTTTAAATTATCCGTATTTTCTATGGATACGAAATCTTAGTTACATGTTTATTTTCGTAAATTAAACGAAAACCGTTAAATAATACTAAGGGTGTTACATATAATACATGTTTGAATGATATGTACACGTATGTATGGTATGATGGAAGCTCTAGACTTGCGTCCCCGTTGTTTTCGGTAAAAGAAACAACCATGATACCCAGATGATAAACAGCATAAAGACCACGTATCTCAGAACCTCGGCAATCTATCAAACGAAATTTCGGTACCAAGACCATATGCCAATGAGCGGTTCCCACACAGTCTTCAGTCGATTTAGGTTTATATCACCCTGCACACTTTAAAATGATTGTGAGCCTACCGATACATCTTATATAGAGTTGCTTATCGTTTTTCATTTTACGTTTAAAGAGGTTTCGACTGACCACTGATGTACTATCATTTTCTCTTTTGCTCACCAGGAAACTCATTTTTGTTTTTCTATTGTTTTTGTGTTTTTGAAATTTTTCGATGCTTTTTTATTTTTGAAATTTTTAAATGTTTTTGTATTTTTCGAATTTACTCCCCCCTAAAATGAAAAAAAGTACGAGAAATTAAGAAAACACAAATAAATATTTATAAAAATGATTTTTCGATGTTGATTAACTCATGTTTTACCTCGATGTCGTTTACCAAAATTAATTTAATCAGAAATGATTTTTCGAATTTTGGAAAAACTAAGTTGGCACGTTGGTAATCGGTGTGGACCAAAACAACATTGACGAGTTTCGTATTGAAACAATCACGCGTGAGGTGATATTCGAAATCAACGTGTCTGACCAAGGAGTGCTGTATGAGATGTTAGTAATACATAAACCAGCTTAAATATCGACAAGGATAGGAGAGATTAGGAATTCAAAACCGTAATCCTGCAACTACTTTGTGCATTGGTAGGAATTTGAGTGCTCTCCCAAACTGGATATCCACCCGGTGTGGATTTCAAGGCCGATTTTGCAGCTACTTCAATTAACTGAGAAATCTCTTCACAGCAACAAGATGATAAACCTCTAGGTCCGGCTGGTAAGTGGCAAAGGGAGCATGTGGGAAAGCTTATACACATCATCATTGGACGGTCCATACATGATGTATTCCACATGTTTTTGCACCAGCAAAGGTCTTCGTCTTTCTCCTTTATAAGTAGTGTGTGGTTGTTCAATCCATGCCAAGATATCCACACACCTGGTTGGTTTGTTCAACAAACACATTTTCTTCAAACAGACCATAGAGAAAAGTGCCCTACACGTTCATCTTGTGGACTTTGAACTTCTTGCGGAAGAAAAATCCATGAATCTTCGAAAAGCTTCAGACGTGCTACAGACGCGTACATTTCAACTTAATCTATCCTCTTGACCCGATCAAAACCTTCAACAACCAAACTTTGGAATGTTTTTCATTTTGTCGAAGTTTTCAACTTTATTCAACCACATTCTTTCATCATCATTCCTTCATCGGACATTTTTGTCTTCTTTTCTTTTTCCCTCTCCATCAATGGCAACAATATTCTCCTAGATGTAACAATATTTCGGAGCCTTATGTCGCCGATCTTGTGCATGGACGCTCCACTATCAACAATCCTAAGACTATCAATAGTTACTCCTAGAACATCCCGCACACTCATTCAGAGATTAGTTGGAGAGGGGGACCCAAGCCTTTACAGACTTGGGTCATCCGTCATCATCGAGAATTGTGACATCCATTTCCAGATGATTCGGAATTGATGTAGCTCCCCCTGAAACAGTTACCGGTTTTGGTTTCCAAATCTGTTTTTGTTTTTCATTTTTAACTTCTAACTTAACAGATTATCTTTGGATAACCTCTGGTTTTAAAACCTTTTCAATTTCTTTTCTTTGTTTCTTTATTTGTTTCATTTCCCGTTGTTTAACAAGACGAGGGTCCTATTTTGGTGAAACAGATCTTTTATGGTAACTGTTACCACGTGGGGCATCAACTATTGCCTTACCTTTCGTGAGATATGGACAGTTTCTGACAATGTGCCCATACTCACCGCATTCAAAACATGATCTCCGCTCAACAAACCTCGGAGCATCATAACTGTAGGAGCTTGATGATGAACTTTGTGATCTTGAGGTACTTGGTCCTACATCACAACCATTTGTGTGTTGTGTGTAGTTGTTTTAACTGTTTCTTTTCAAAATCTTCTTTTGTATAACAAAATCTGTGTTGGATTTGTTTTCAAAAGATTCAATTTTATCTGTCCCTCGGGATTTCACGAAGTTCACCTTCTGAACTTTCTTCTTGTTTTGGCTTTGTTTGCCTTTTCCCTTTCCTTGGTGAGAGTGACTTTGCTTTCGTTGATTGTTTTGTGGTTGCAATTTTTTATTCCCATATTTCTTTCTAACTTCGGATGTTGGGATAGGAGCACACTGAGTTACTATAACTCCTGGGCTCGGCTTTCCCAAAAACTTACTAGTAGAATCTTTGAAAACTTTGTCAATCAAGGATTGATTGACATTCTTGATTGGGAAATCCTTGTCTGAATATATTTTATCAGATCCAATCAACGTGTAAAGCAAATTCACGCTTTCACAACTCTCAGCAGAAAGTTCATTT
Source organism: Helianthus tuberosus (assembly GCA_030545235.1). Classification (NCBI taxonomy): domain Eukaryota; kingdom Viridiplantae; phylum Streptophyta; class Magnoliopsida; order Asterales; family Asteraceae; genus Helianthus; species Helianthus tuberosus. The sequence continues at coordinate 101,454,819 of CM060437.1, read as the reverse complement.
GGCTTGGTTGTAGCAGTCACAAACGGTTTTGCATGTGGATCACAAAGAATGTGATTCTCGAGAGGTATGTCCTCTTCTTTGATTACCGCATCAGACTGTGCTGAGTCAATATCATCGGATTCATCATCTGAAGAATCAGGATCCTCAACAATGACTGGAGGATCCTGATTTTGTTCAGCAGTTGATACTTTCGTATCTGTTGACACATCTGAATCTGATGATACTTCCTTTTTGTAACCAAGTCCAGCTGTGAATTCCTCAACGTCTAATGGAACTGATGGCTTAAAGTGAGGCTTATTCTCCTCATCAGGCATAGCGGTATAATTGTGTCTAACAGGTGGAGGACACTTCTTATATCCAATGCAGGTGACATCTTCTTTCTTTTTCTGTATGTCAATGATGTGATCCAGCACATACCTCGAGTTTGAATAACTATCTAACTTAAGCTGGATCGCCTCACTTTCACACTTAACACATGCCAACTCTTTTTGTGTTTTGATGTAATTGTTTATCGCAGTTTGTTTTCTTGAAACCATTTTTGTTAGCTCGGACTTATCTTCCTTTAATGCGTTAATTATCTTTTTAAACTCTTTTTCATGATTTTTATGAAACATGTTGGCCTCTGTGCACTTTGAAAGTTCCACGATCAAACTTTGATTGTGGATAAATGTCACGTCATACTTGCTTTGCAAATCATCGTATTTGCTTTGCAAGTCAGACAATTTACTTTGCAAATCAGACAATTTAGCACTTAAATTAACACAACTATCACACCTATCAGAACTTGGTTTATCAACACATACATGACTGGATTCACTCTCAGATATTGACTCATTTGCCTCAGAATCAACAACCTCCCTTGTCGATTCATATTATGATCCATCCTCGCTTAAACTTGAGCTTGCACCATCTTCAACTGAGCTTGTAACACCTTCAACTGAGCTACCGTCATGTTCAGAACTATCATCATTTCCCAAGGACTCACCATTGCTGACATCCTTGACAATTTTGTCATAAAACGCCGTTCTTGTTTGACCATTGTAGTTTGGATCAAGAAATGATGGTACTCCAGTAGACCGATAGCTTTGCTCTGAGGCAACTGGTTGTGGTGTTCCATACATATCGGTTCTTGACACAAAAGTTGTTTGCTCTGAGGCAACTGGCTGTGGTATTCCATACATATCGGTTGCTAAACCCTTTCTCGTATACGTGTTATTTGATGGTGTGGGAGACTGAAGCCAAGATGGCACTGAACCCTTTTGCGTATACAAATTGTCCTCATTTGAATCTGGAATCCAATGACCATACATATATGTTGCCATTTTCGGTTTACTTTGATGAGAAGGATCATTTGAAGATTGAGATCCTAAAAGTACTTGACCCCAAAGGTGTGTACTCATGATGAACTGAAGAACAACAACTTAACAACCACTTTGAACCAACTGATATTTGTAACAACTCTCATCAAAAGTCATATTTATTAAATTAATTTGTCCAATAGGAAACCCTAATTGGGACACCCAAGTGATTCTGTATAAACCCTAAAATTTTCAGAATAATCAGAATCAGGATCAGGGCCCCTAAAACTCAGGGGGGGTAAAACCCTAGTTACGATTATCCAAATAAAAAGCTGTCAAAATCGAATTTTACAATTCTGTCGACTCAGCAAGACTACACACACACGAAGCTACCCTATGGTAGGTTATGACCCGTCACGCCACGCGACGCCCCTAGGGGTACCCCTCGCGTCACGCGAGGGGGGTCAAAATTTGTGTATAAATAGGGGTGTTTGGGACTTGAATTCTGAAGTTGAAACGACGTAAAAACTCGTTATATACACTGAGTTACGCTCTGTTTACTTTAAAAACACACACGAATCACAAATCGTTGCCGCAATACAGGGTAATACTCGATCGCTGCTACGATTCAATGTCCAATCGATTAAACTATCCAATGGATGTGTAAGTGCTGCCCACATTAGGGTTATGCTTTGTCATTCGTTGTTAATTCAATGGATGTTTAAGTATCGTACTTTGTCATTCGATGTGAGGGTTTAATCTCGTGAGTTATCGTAAATGCTGTATTAGTTACTAACCTAGTTTGTGTGCATTGTTATTTAAATTTAGGTTAAAAGGTTAATCAGTAGGCTACGCTCTGCTCAAATTAAATCTGCAATGTGAGTCATTCTCTTTTTATCAAATTTGTTTACAAAAGCATGTTTATTTTCAAAGTTATAATTATAGGGATTAAGTCTCTGTAGTCACCAAATTACAGCCGGTATGTGGGGTTTGTATACAATACTTGATAATCGTCACCATTGGACAATGGGTTAGCCAAGGGGTGATATGACCATAGTCACAGACACCATTGGACAACGAGATAGCCAATGTGTGGTCGAGTGACAAATACTGTGGGTAGTTGGTTGATATCAGGAAACATTGCAATCGCTCTTAATACTGTAAATTATAACAAACGTGTCATTTTACTAAAAAGAATGATTCACTAGTATTTCCCGCTGACAAAACCTTTTTCAAACATGTTTCAGGTGATCTGTTATGATCCAGGAAAAGTGCCGTGAAGCACTATCAGCTTAAGGAAGTGGCTCAGTATAAAATAAAGAAACATGTTTTGTAAAATAAAGATTTCTCCGTGAAATCATATGAATGTAAACTACCAGGGTTTTATCCCGAGTTGTGAAATAAAATAAATCGGGAAATTGCAGTTTTAAAAAGATCCTGAAGAAAACTTCCGCTGTTAAATTAATACCACGGGATTTTCTGTCCTGCGGCTCCTGAAACGGGTAAAACTGGGTCAGGGGCCGTGACAGAAAAAGGTGGTATCAGAGCCACTGATTTAAGCCAATTAAGTATTTAGAAAATACTTAATTTTACTAATTGCTATTTTGTGATTATGTGTTTTATTAATTGAATATTTGTGTACAGTATGGGTAAGTAAAAGCTTTCAAATATCTATCTTAAATTAGATAGGTCATTCAACGAGAAGGGAAGTTCGTCCCAAATAAAATCCTCAAATTAGTCTGTAATTTCTGAAGAAGGAATATTTGTGCGAAAGGCACAATATGAGGAACCACTTTCTCCTAGTAAAAGAAGTCTGATTATTAGGAAAAGTAAAGAGAAAATAAAGAAATCCCGAGAAAAGAAGGTTAACCAGACATTAACCAATAAACCACCTTGGGATGACAAGTTAGATGAAAAATGGACAGATCTTTATATGCTAGCCATTGTAGCAGTAAATGCAAATCTTTAAATATTTGATTCAAGTTTTAGCACCCTTATCACCTACAGTCCAGAAACCTTATCCAGTAAATAAATAAGTTTACAGTAAACCTTAAGTGTGTTTTGATTTTCAGTTGTTTTGTCACACAATAATATTTAAAGGTTATTTATGAAATTTGTTTTAACTTAGTATTTGTGTGTATTTTGCATGTATACTAAACAGCATGAGTGACTTGTCTGACGCCCTTCAGAATTTAAATCTCTATCCGGTAAAAATAGAGGTTTCCAGAGATTTCAATAGGTATATAACCGACATAGAAGAACCTATTGAATTCAATGCTCCACCTCCGGAGAAACCCAAGCCCAAGAAAAGGAGGAGATTTGTAGGATGGAGGCGTGTGCATAGGAGGAAATCCTGTCAAAATAGATAAGGTTTTGCAAAAAGAAAATATAGAACTCTTAGGTCATAAATTTCATGCAAACCTATTACCAATGAATTTAGCTGGATTCGATGTTGTGTTAGGAATGGATTGGTTAGTAGCCAACCATGCTCGAATCCTTTGTGATAAAAATTATATAGAAATTCAGGCACCTACTGGAGAAGTAATTACGATTACAGGAGATAAACCACGTAAACCCATGATGTTCATATCAGTAATGAAAGTTGCTAGTTATGAACGAAAACAAGGAATAGTGTATATGATTTCAGTAATCATTAGTACCAAGGGTAAAGAACTTAAGGAAATTCATGTAGTCTAAGAATACCCAGATGTATTTCCAGAAGAATTATCAGGGTTACCACCAGATAGGGAAGTAGAATTTAGAATTCATTTAATTCCAGGGACTACATCGATAGCTAAGGCACCTTATCGGTTAGCACCCACGAAAATGTTAGAACTGAAAAAGCAATTAGATGAATTACTAAGTAAAGGTTTCATACAACCTAGTTCATCCCCATGGGGAGCACCAGTGTTGTTTGTGAAGAAGAAGGATGGTTCAATGAGAATATGTATTGATTATAGAGAACTGAATAAGGTTACAATTAAAAATCGATACCCATTACCTAGGATTGATGATCTGTTCGATCAACTTTAAGGAGCTAGATATTTTTCTAAGATCGACTTACGCTCCGAATACCATCAATTGAAGGTACAAGAAGAGGACATACCTAAAACTGCTTTCAGAACTAGGTTTGGTCATTACGAGTTTACAGTCATGCCCTTCGGATTAACGAATGCACCTGCAGCATTCATGGACATGATGAATAGGATCTGTAAACCGTATTTGGATAAATTTGTAATTGTTTTTATCGACGATATACTTATTTATTCCAAAAGCCAGGAAGAGCATTGTGAGCACTTGCATGCACTCTTAACTTTGTTAAGAAAAGAAAAGCTTTATGCCAAATTCTCGAAATGTGAATTTTGGTTGCAAGAAGTGCAATTCTTAGGACACATGGTAAATCACGAAGGTATTTATGTAGATCCTGCTAAGATAGAGGCGATTACCACATGGAAGGTTCCGCAATCTGCAATGGAAATTAGAAGTTTTATAGGTTTAGCTGGATATTATAGACGGTTTATTAAGAATATTTCCAAGATAGCTGTACCATTAACTAAGCTAACCTGTAAAGCAGAAGTTTGAATGGGGACCTAAACAAGAAGAAGCCTTTAGGATCTTAAAACAAAAATTAACCAATGCTCCAATCCTAGCCTTGCTAGAAGGAACAGAAGATTTTGAAGTTTACTGTGACGCTTCAAAACTAGGATTAGGATGTGTGCTTATGCAACGCAAGAAGGTAATTGCGTATGCATCAAGGCAATTGAAAAAGCACGAAGAGAACTATACAAATCATGATTTAGAATTAGGAGCTATAATTTTTGCCCTTAAGATTTGGAGACATTATCTGTACGGAAGTAAATTTACTGTCTATACAGATCATAAAAGTTTAAGATATATATTTGGGCAAAGAGAGTTAAATATGAGGCAAAGGAGATGGATAGAAATCCTAAGTGACTACGACTGTGATATTCAATATCATGAAGGAAAGGCAAATGTAGTTGCATATGCCTTAAGTCGTAAATATCATGAAAAACAAAAGCGAGTTCGTGCTCTCAGATTAAATCTACAGTTAGATTTAATGGAACAACTAAAACATTTTCAAGAAACAACAATCAAAGATGATGCTGAAGGAATGAAGGGACGAATAAAAGAATTAGAACAAGGAGTTGATGGAATTTGGAGATTCCACAAAAGCAGAATTTGGGTACTTAAGCAGGGAGAATTAAGAAATAAGATTTTAGAGGAATCTCATAAATCTAGGTATACCATGCACCCAGGAAACAATAAGATGTACCAAGATTTAAGAAATAATTTCTGGTGGATAGGCATGAAAAAGGATATAGCTAGATATGTTTCTAAGTGTCTTACTTGTTCACAAGTTAAGGCAGAACATCAGAAACCTTCAGGTCTACTACAACAATTAGAAATTCCTGTATGGAAATGGGAACTCATAACAATGGATTTTGTTACTAAGTTACCCAAAACCAGAAAAGGTAATAATGCGATTTGGGTAATTGTGGATCGATCAACCAAATCAGCTCACTTTCTACCTATGAAAGAAACCTTTAGCATGGAAAGGTTGGAAAAATTGTATGTAGATGAAGTTGTATCCTTACATGGAGTTCCACTCTCCATTGTATCAGATAGAGATAGTCGTTTCACTTCTCATTTTTGGACTAGTTTCCAAGAAGCAATGGGAACTCGACTAAACCTAAGCACTGCATATCATCCACAAATAGACAGACAAAGTGAAAGGACAATCCAAACTCTAGAAGACATGCTCCGAGCATGTGTGATAGATTTTGGTGGAAACTGGGATGATCACTTACCTTTAATTGAATTCTCCTATAACAATAGTTATCTTTCAAGTATTGAAACTGCCCCATTTGAGGCACTATATGGAAGAAAGTGCAGAACTCCAGTTTGTTGGGCAGAAATAGGAGAAAGTCAATTGTCTGGTCCTGAAATAGTGCAAGAGACGACCGACAAGATTACACAAATCAAGGAAAGACTGAAGACAACTCGAGATCGTCAAAAGAGCTATGCCGATAATTGAAGTAAGCCGTTAGAATTCCAAGTTGGAGAAAAAGTACTGTTGAAAGTTTCTCCTTTGAAAGTAGTTGTTCGATTCGGTAAGAAAGGAAAGCTAAGTCCAAGATACGTAGGACCATTTCCAGTGATTCAACGTATAAGACCAGTTGCTTATCGTTTACAATTACCAGAGGAACTGGCAGGAGTACATGACGTATTTCATGTATCCAATCTCAAGAAATGCCTATCTGACGATTCTTTGGTAGTACCTCTTCAAGACATAGAGGTAAATGAAAAGTTAAAATTTGTTGAGAAACCTCTTCAGATAGAAGATAGAAAAGTCAAATTTCTCAAGCACAAGCGGCTAGTGCTAGTTAAAGTCAAATGGGATTCAAAGAGAGGAGCTGAATACACTTGGGAGCTGGAATCTGAGATGAAGAAAAAGTATCCCTACTTATTCCAGTAAATCTCGAGGACGAGATTTTTATTAAGGTGGGGAGGATGTAACAACTCTCATCAAAAGTCATATTTATTAAATTAATTTGTCCAATAGGAAACCCTAATTGAGACACCCAAGTGATTCTGTATAAACCCTAAAATTTTCAGAATAATCAGAATCAGGATTAGGGCCCCTAAAACTCAGGGGGGGGGGGGGGGGGTAAAACCCTAGTTACGATTATCCAAATAAAAAGCTGTCAAAATCGAATTTTACAATTTTGTCGACTCAGCAAGCCTACACACACACGAAGCTACCCTATGGTAGGTTATGACCCGTCGCGCCACGCGACGCCCCTAGGGGTACCCCTCGCGTCACTCGAGGGGGGTCAAAATTTATGTATAAATAGGGGTGTTTGGGACTTGAATTCTGAAGTTGAAACGACGTAAAAACTCGTTATATACACTGAGTTACGCTCTGTTTACTATAAAAATACACACGAATCACAAATCGTTGCCGCAAATACAGGGTAATAACTCGATCGCTGCTACGATTCAATGTCCGATCAATTAAACTATCCAATGGATGTTTAAATGCTGCCCACATTAGGGTTTATGCTTTGTCATTCGTTGTTAATTCAATGGATGTTTAAGTATCGCACTTTGTCATTCGATGTGAGGGATTAATTTCGTGAGTTATCGTAAATGTTGTATTAGTTACTAACCTAGTTTGTGTGCATTGTTATTTAAATTTAGGTTAAAAGGCTAATCAGTAGGCTAGGCTCTGCTCAAATTAAATCTGCAATGTGAGTCATTCTCTTTTTATCAAATTTGTTTACAAAAGCATGTTTATTTTCAAAGTTATAATTACAGGGATTAAGTCTTTGTAGTCACCAAATTACAGCCGGTATATGGGGTTTCTATACAATACTTGATAATCGTCACCATTGGACAATGGGTTAGCCAAGGGGTGATATGACCATAGTCACAGACACCATTGGACAACGAGATAGCCAATGTGTGGTCGAGTGACAAATACTGTGGGTAGTTGGTTGATATCAGGAAACATTGTAATCGCTCTTAATACTGTAAATTATAACAAACGTGTCATTTTACTAAAAAGAATGATTCACCAGTATTTCCCGCTGACAAAACCTTTTTCAAACATGTTTCAGGTGATCTGTTATGATCCAGGAAATGTGTCGTGAAACACTATCAGCTTAAGGAAGTGGCTCAGTATAAAATAAAGAAACATGTTTTGTAAAATAAAGATTTCTCCGTGAAATCATATGAATGTAAACTACCAGGGTTTTATCCCGAGTTGTGAAATAAAATAAATCGGGAAATTGCAGTTTTAAAAAGATCCTGAAGAAAACTTCCGCTGTTAAATTAATACCACGGGATTTTCTGTCCCGCGGCTCCTGAAACGGGTAAAACCGGGTCGGGGGTCGTGACAATATTCACGGAAGATGATAGCCCACGAAAAATCAGATGAAAAACTATGAGCCCACAAGTGTTTCGTGAGGTCCAAGTCTAAATGAATCACTCCCACGAAGAATTACTGGATCAATCCACTAATGAAGCAAGCCAAATAACTACCCAGCCAATTTCCACGAAAAATAAGACTAAGATTAAGCACAAATATAACAAATGTTTGGTTGTTGTAATATTCCATGAAACATATGATATGTTGACTTCTTAATCACACTTAGAAAATGGTTGGACCATAATAATTTTCACTAATGTTTCGTGGACATATTGTATCCCAGCCCAAGTTTATAAGGCCCACTAAAATACCAGGATGAGTATTTCGTAAAATAGGAGGTTTTCAAGTCTACGAAGAATGTAATCTCTAATACCCACGAAGAATGATTTTAAATCCCATGAAAAATAGATGTTTCCCAGACCAATTTTTTAATCCCACGAAGAATAGAATGAATAACCATCCCACGAAGAACCCACGAAATACTTAACTGATACTTCGTGAACATGTGACTTGAATTGGACGAAAGATACCAGGCCCAGATCAAGTTTTTCGTGAAGTCCAAAAGATGACTGTTTCGTGAGGTACGACAAAATAACAACACTGGTTATTTGTCTAATAAGGTTTTTTTTTTGCCAAAATCAAAAATTTCAGTTGGTTTTTTTATTCGTTAAAAAAACATGGTGAAACCTTATCCTTTTTGGGCAGAATTTGTTCTCTGGATATAGAAAGCAGGTAGAAGGTTATCCAGATTTAGTTACCACTTCCGGTGACTTTTCCGGTGACCTTGTTCGCCGGAAAAAATGGTGATATGAAATTATAACATCAAAACTCAAAGAAACTTGTACTTTCGATTGTCTCCAACCATTTTAAACAAGTTTATCCATAAAACATCAACTGATAACGGAAAAATACTGAGATTTAGACCGTATTTTTATCCGATAAAACTGGGTTTCGAAATTTTTTCAATAAAGCGTCAAAAATCACTCAAAAATGTCACACACAACTCGGTTATCAACAAGAAATCGAGCCTTACGCTCTGATACCACTTGTAGGTCCCGATACGGATCATCGGACTAAGATGATTTCTTGTTTCCGGTGCCGTAACGAGTGCGGAATCCTCGTTGCGACACAAACCGAGCGAGAGTGCAAATACAAAACAAGATATAACGTTTAAAGCTTCAAATGTATTTATCACAGAGTTTGTTTACAATGTTTGAACAAGAAAACTCTAAGAAAACTCTCTAGTGTGCTGCTACTGTACTCTCTAACAAATGAGATCTGCAAGTGGGTATTTATATACCAATTATCAGCAAATCCTATTGGGCCCAACGAAGAACCAGGCCCATTACACAAATGGTTCTTCGTCCAACAACACCCACGAAAGATGTGAGGTCTTTTGTCCAAACCAAAACCAACGAAGAATCTCCATGTGAACAATATTCTTCGTGGTTTGCATGTCCATGGTTCTTCGTGATAATGAAACAAGGAGGTTCTTCGTGATGTAGGAAGTATGAAAGTTCAATTTGCATGTCTAAGTGACATCATCATGATGATGTCATGATGGTGTCATCTCGCATGAACTTGGTTCTGTATCGTGAATTGTCGAGTCGTACGAAGGAGGAACGTTGTCAACTTCGGTCTCGAACCGAGCCGAACTGAGCCAAGCCGAACCGAACCGAACCGAACCGTACCGAGCCGCATCCACACAAATATGCATCAACAAATTATTAGAGATGATTTTTAATAATAACTATATCAACCTAACAATTCGTTAAATTATACCAATTACCCACCTATTTACAAATATGCAGTCGCCGTTACACCTTCTTCTCCACTCTCAAAACCTGCAACTATTTCCTTTTCCTTTCACGCACACAAACAACAACAATGGCTTTACCATCTTCGTGTTGTATTCAATGGTGTGTAGGAACCGTTCGCATAAATAAATAAAATAAACAAATTTTATTATGTGATTACAATACAGAATTAAAGAAAGCTGGAAAAATACTTTTAGAACTGAAATAAATAAATACAAGAAATGGAGAAGAACAGAAATACACGAAGGCTGAGTCACGTGTTCAACACGCTTCACTTAAAACAAATTCCGAGTCTCCCAGGAGTACTCATTTTGTTTCCAAGGGTACAACAGCCGGATGAGTAGTACTGCCGGAGTTGGCCTACAACCCGAATGCTACCTTGAAATGAGCAAGAAGAAGATCAGAAGATTGCAGAGAATAGTTTGCATGTGTTGTTGTGTTGCTGGTGTACTTCTTCAGTGGTAGAGATGTTGTATTTATACAGCATCTGAATCGAAACAGTCAAAAGAATTAAAGGAGAGGTTTAAATTGCATTAAACATATTCAATGCAATTTAATACATCATTTAATTCTCAGTCGAAACCGTTTGACTCGGCAGTTTCAAAGTTGAACTGTAACTGCACTGTTATTAAATGTTGGAAGGTTCCGCGCGCGAGCGCGCCCTTGCGCGCGCAAGTCTGCACACTCATGCGCGCATGCGCCATTTTGGCTCACTACCATGCGTGCGTGCGCCATTTTGGCTCACTCCCATGCGCGCGTGCGCCACGTCACCTGTGTAAGGACCTGCAAAAATGTCCCAAAATAATTCGTAAGTGCAAACCCAGACCCCTAAAACCCTAATCCTAATGAAAATTCAAGAAATTCAAATTTGTTGATCTCACGCGGGCTGCGTAAGAGTTAACCGAAGCTTACGCGGGGCGCGACAGCTTGGTAAGTCTCCGGATAAGCTTTAGGGGCACGTATCGTCCACGTGTCAAGACCACACCATGACTCAGCAACCTTCGCTCCGACCAGACTCCCTCGCGGGCCGCGAAGGAGAAGCCGATGAGCTTCGCGGGCCACGACGCGTCCTTCGATCAGCCCTATAAATGGAGTCGAGAGCCTCAGTTATTCTCGTTCAATTCTTTTCTTTCTCTTGTACTCTTGTTCTGTCATTCTAATGTCAGAACTTCTAAACTCCGAAACTCTGCTCGTTATCAGGGTAATAACTTATCAGGGTAATAACTCTAATCACGGACACGATACTATATCCGATTGATTGAAACTGATCCAATGGATGTTTAAGTGTGACACCACGTGTTTTCAGAAGTCAAAGTCAAAGTCAAGGTCAAAGTCAACGACCGATTGAACGAATTTGACTTATAATGATTTCCTTATTTTAATTGTATTATGTGGAGTAAGTGTTGTTAATTGCTAAAGTCGATATATGTTAATCGATATATAATCGACTTACGACTGTGAAATATAGGAAGTAACAATGCGATAAAGTTAACTAATCGATAATCAAGCTGTAGGACCCGGTTTTGACTCCGTTTCGATTGCGAACCGACTCGTGTAACGTGCGGAATCCGTACACGAACGTGACCGAACACACGAATGTACTCAATCTGTGATTCTATAAAACGTATGAAAGATACAAGCACCTCAAATCACCTTTTGCCTTTCTCTTTCTACTTTCTCTCTCTAGTTTCTTTCTCTAACACTAAAGCTCTTCAAGTCTCCAAATGGCAAAAGTTTCAAAAGTTCTAAATTAGAACCCTAATGGTTCTATTTTTAGGCCAAGGGAATAAGGAATCTTTCCTTATTTACAATTATGCCACCTTGCCTTTTATTAACTAGATGTTACAATAAAAGCCTAGAAATAAACTATTTCTGCTACGGTCTTGAGATGGCGGAGGCGATAGACATACTGCACTAACAGACTCCCCCTTGGATATTGCCGCAGTCAATCTCAAACATTTAGTCAAACTCGTAGCATCTGGTCTTTTTCTCTCTAGCTTGAACAGAATCCCCGTGGATCTGTCTTCAGCTTCAGCTTCTTCCTTTCAGTAGACTCTTCAGGCTCCCCCTTTCGTCAAGCTTCCGTGCTTTGGGATCGACACCTGGCTTTTCGGTTACAAGCTCTTCTGGGAAAGAAACCTGGCTCCTTGCACGCTTCCCCTTGCATTGAGCTCGTCTTCAGACTCCCCCTTAGACTCGGCTATTGGGATCGTAGTCTGGAATCTTCAATCCTCAAACATTTATAAGTAAAACATTTTTAGTTGTCCACGTATCGTAACCTGGCTCTATTAAACTTTCTAAATCAAGATCCTGGCACTAAGATATAATAATATGAATATATCCAGATACTTGATTCACTCCCCCTATCAACAATCTTTAAGATTTGGCAGAATTTAAGAATCCAACATCGAAAACTGGTTCTATTATAGATTTTAACAATATAAGCATCCAACTCCCTCACATTTAATCATCAAAGTCCAAATTAATGACCTTGGAGATATCACAAACTGTTTTTTTATTTTTGATAAAAATTCAAGTTTCAAATTAATGAACTTGTTTTATTTTCAGAAACACAATCAGCATACTTAGATTTTGAAACTCAGCTCTCAGACATCGGTTGTCGAAAATAAAGCGGAATCAAAAATCTTTTTGTATTTTCTGAAAATATAAAGCAGTAAAGAAATATGTACAAACATATTTATAGACAATATTTTTGTTTGAGTTTCCGTTAGAGGATCATATCAGTTTCTGACAAGTCACAAGTACCGTTGAGCTTAGTTACACATTAAGAATTAAACAATTCACTTAGATTGTCGATATACTGATCCACTTAAATTTTCACACAAACTTCAACTGATTCAGGATACGAATTAGATGTTTTAGGAACTTAAACTCATTCATGTGTCCCACCTCTTGAATATACTCCTGTATCCAGATCCCAATATTCAGTCTTACAGGTGAGTATACCTAGATGATATCTGTAAGGGGAATAAATTATAGTACGAAACCGTTAGAGCTCAGGTCAGAACTTCCGTTTAGAGGATCTTTTGTATTACAACAGCAATGACTATCAATTTTATTGTTTCATCAATTTGCTGAGGGCTGTGATATGTTTCAAGCAATGCGAAAAGTATTATTCAAGGACTAGGTCAGAACTTCCATTCAGCAGAAGTCCCGGAATAATATCCCAGATATCACTAAGCATAAAGACCTAGTATCTCAGAAAGAGGGGTCCTTCAAACGAGATTTCAGGGGTTACCTATATATCCAAGTAGTGTTCCCCACGAAATAAGCAAGTTTGAATTTAGGTTTATATCCCGAAAAAGTTTACTAAATGTATAAAAATCTACCGGCATATCATCAGTGAGACTGTTTAACGCTATTTAAACATTATATTTCTTTAGCATACTGTAACTGTCTACTGATGTACTATCATTTCCTTTTTTTTACGCAAAAACTCAATTTTTGAATTTTATCATGTTTTTGGCTTTTTCAAATTTTCTAATGTTTTTGGATTTTCTGACAACAAATATATCTCCCCCTAAAATGAAAAATCATATAAAGAAAATTTGACAACCCAATGTAGATAGCTTTGTCTCGCCATCCATTTTCTGCTAATGTGCTCTGTTTTGCAGAAAATAATAATGTACCCCCATGATTTACAACCCATTGATTTTCGACAGTTTGAAAACAGTTTTTCAATCTTGTGAAAGTAATCATGTTTGTTCCGCCGTGAGGGTTTCGGCATATTCAAGCAACATATTTTTGGTTTTTAAGTTTTTCAATTTTTAGGGTTTTTGAAATATTGTTTATTTATGTACAGAAAATGTGAAACTCCCTGTTCAACCAAACCAGGGTTCAGCAACCTCTTCCTGTGCCAGGCTGCCCCAACTTCCATTCTCACAATCTTCGGTTTTGTTGAGCACCTGCACATTCAAACTACTTCAATTACTTGAACAATTTAGCCCAGGTCTGTTGGACCTTAGGCATTTCAACACAATAAGTTTCATTCAATGATGGAAAATCTTTGTCATCTCGTACAAAAACTTTTTCATCTTTGACTTTAACTTTTTCTTCATTCACAGAAGTCACTTGTTTCTTAACCACCCAGTTCATCATTCCATCTTTTGGCTCTCTAAGCTTCTTTGAATGGTTCAGTTAACTTTCCAATCTCCCATCTCGCACTGTCTCTTCTCCACCATTTATCATGATCAAAATCAGCCATGACTTGAAATTCTTGAATTACCTGGAGACTTGAATCACTTTGAATCACAAACACACAATGAATTTAATCAATATCAAACAAATGAATCGAACGGGTATCCGGAAAAATCAACAATGAAAATAATCAATCCTGTCCGATCGGTTGGAGTTGCTGTTCGATCGAACGGGAAAGCTGTTTGATCGACCCTCTGTTCGATCGGCTGACACTACACGACAAATCTCTTGGTCGATCGGCTGGGATTGCTGTCCGATCGGCTGGGATTCTTGAATCGGTTGGTTGTCCGTTCGACCCTCTGTTCGATCGGCTGACACAAAACGACAAAATATGTTGTCCGATCGGTTGGGAATTGCTAGCCGATCGGTTGGGGATGCTAGCCGAACGGTTGGGAATGCTAGCCGAACGGTTGGAATGATGTGCTATACGATTGAATATCACTAACCGACAAACTAATAACTCAATCGGCTGACATCATGTAATACTCTCATTGGACCCCCAAACCTCAATTCACATGCACAATGAAGATGGCAGACAACATGATTTCACATTAACATCTCATTGGACCTTTGAACAATCAGCACATGATATCTGATGACAACAAAATAACAATCACATGCAATCTATGAATATGTGCAATGCTGACAAACCATTTAATTATTCACATATATCAACAATTTCTCATACAAGAACACATGCACTAATTAATGACCCACTAACATTATACAAACTTGATTGAGCTGAGAAACTTTAAGTCACATGCACACCGATTGCTTTTAGTATGTCACATGCATTACTGAAATGAATTAATGAAGAACCTAGAACAGTTGACTGAACAAATGCAGAATATGTTGACCTAATGACACGTATTGCCGACCATGCGGGTGGGATGCCAGCCGATCGGCTAGCTGTCCGATCGGTTAGGTCAAATAAAGTCAACGGCTTAAATGTATGACAGTGGAACGGACAGGTGTTCGATCGAACTGCTGTCCGATCGGTCAGTAGTCAACAAAGTCAAACACTTAAACGAAATGCAATGAAGTGTTTTGGAACGGTTAGCTAGCCGATCAGTTGACATCCACATGAACTTTTAACATCAACAACAAACATATCTCAACTTTTTCGAACCTAAAATTCAAGATTTCTCTCAAACGGCTTGGAATTTAGATCTGAAAATTTGTAGGCTTGTAGATCAGGTACTTTCGCACAACATATCCGAAAATCAGCAATTTTCGACCGTAGAAACCTGTTCAATTTGACAAAAATCAGATAAAAACGTGAAGAACAAGAAAAATATGAGAAATTTGACAAATCTGGATGATTTTGGCTCTGAATCTGATCAAATCTTGTACGAATCTGTCCGTTTGATCTTCGCAACCGAGCACCTGCTCTGATACCACTTGTAGGTCCCGGTTTTGACTCCGTTTCGATTGCGAACCGACTCGTGTAACGTGCGGAATCCGTACACGAACGTGACCGAACACACGAATGTACTCAATCTGTGATTCTATAAAACGTATGAAAGATACAAGCATCTCGAATTTTGCCTTTCTCTTTCTACTTTCTCTCTCTAGTTTCTCTCTCTAACACTAATGCTCTTCAAGTCTCCAAATGGCAAAAGTTTCAAAAGTTCTAAATTAGAACCCTAATGGTTCTATTTTTAGGCCAAGGGAATAAGGAATCTTTCCTTATTTACAATTATGCCACCTTGCCTTTTATTAACTAGATGTTACAATAAAAGCCTAGAAATAAACTATTTCTGCTACGGTCTTGAGATGGCGGAGGCGATAGACATACTGCACTAACACAAGTTATGCTACTCTACATCAAATCGTGATACAAACCGCAACTTGACTTAATCTGGTTAATTATACGTGTGTGTGCCTTATGTGTTACTTGTGCGTGTTATATATATATATATATATGTTGTGGAAATCAATCGAAACTCGAAACGCAATCGAACTCGAATCCGAATCGACAATCGAACTATGATAATTAGTAGTTGGGACTAAAAGTAGTTTGACTAGAAACCCTATCGTGACGAGCCGCGCGCAATCGAAATCGAAACATCAAAAATCGTCGCGTCAAACAACGAACCTAGTGCCATCCGGCCGGATAGCCATCCGACCGGATAGCCACTGCGCTACCAAAGCAGACGTCATCCGACCAGGATGTCATCCGACCGGATCATCATCGGGGCGGTATGTCATCCGATCGGATAACCCTTTCCTCTTTTGGAATCCTATAAATACCCTTGTCATTGTCATTCTTTCCATTTCTGGAAATCCTCTGTCCGAACCATTCGTGCTCCTCACCTTTTCTTCGATTTCTCTCGATCCAGGTAAGATCTTGCCCTAAATCTTGTACTTTCTCGATCTACACGCACTCCTACACCTTTTTATCTTTTAAATCTTAACTTTTAACCGTGAAATCACTAGATTTCGGGTGTTCTAGGGTGACGTCATCATGTGTTCTTCAAGAACTTCATGCCTTGACTTCAATCCACCAAGAACAACCGAGATCTAACCGATTTCCACACAAGCATACAAAGATCTTGTAAATATCTCGACGCAAGAATGGTGAAAAAGGATTGAAAGATGGTTTTAACTTTCTTTCAACTCTTTTACACTCAAAACACTAAAAACCGGTAGAATCGGGTTCTGATCTAGTCTCCTACTCACTCTTAGTGTTGTACTGGCTCAGATCTGGATTCTACTCACGAGACTACCGATTTCGGGTTAGCCAAGACCAACCGTCTCGAACCGGTAACCAGCCGGATTAGGGTGATTCCTGGTCGGGTTGGTCATCTGGGTCGAACTAGGGGTTCTGTTGGCTAACTCGTTGTCAAAGTGTCTCGACATAGAGACAAACCTTCAAAACGACCAAGTGTAGGACGAACAGGACAACCGGAACGGATTGCTGTCCGAACGGATTGCTGTCCAATCGGATAGGTCATCCGAAAGGATTGTCATCCGAACGGATCACACTTGGGTCCCACCTTCTAAAAAACCTTATCTAAAGTTTGAGTATTGAACGAAATGTAATCCGATCGGACGACCATCTGACTGGATTACTCTTCGGATCATGAGATACTAAGACTTCAAAGACTTAAACAATTTTCAACATGATCACTAACAAGGTTGCCATCTTATCGGATTGCCATCTTATCGGATGACATTTCTCTTGTGCACTTGCTTTCAGTAAGTAACCTCATCGCTAAGTCGCCGTCCGATCGGACCACTGTCTGACCGGATAACCATCCGAACGGATTGTCATCCGCACGACCAGTCATCCGATCGACCGACTTGATGGATGGAGATACTTCAATGTTTTCAAAATACTACAACGAAAACTTCAAAAGACAAGCCATCATACACAAACACATTCTCTTTATAGGAAGAAACAATCCACTCGAATCGTCATCCGACCAGACAACTGTCCGACCGGATGACCACCCGAACGGATTGTTATCCGCACGGATTGCTGTCCGATCGGATTACCATCCGATCGGACCACTATCCGACCCTTCCACACTTCATGACGTTTTACGCTTCACTTAACGTTATGCTATCAAATCTATTCAGGCTAACCTTACTCGCTAAGCGCTCCCTTTAATCCATTAATCGCTGTGAGTATACTCGATCCCTTTTTGCTTTAAGCACTTTTGGGTGTTACATACGTTATGGATATTCAAACTACCACAATCACACAAATTAATACTATTTGAACGCTAACCGTTAATGCATGTTATACGTGGCTTATGAATGCTTGTTTGTTATGTTTACACATGGAATGTTGTCTACCTGCCTTAGCAACGATAGTACTATAGTTTGGACTTAGCACCCATTCACACGGGGGTTGTTAAGGATCATTTACTTGCATGGATTACAGTGGTAATCATGTATTGCGAACTGCCTCGGGCAGTCAACCCGCAGTCATTGGTATCGATGGATCTTTGTCGATAACTAACGTGCTTCATTTCACTATGTGTACGTGTTGGTTATGCGTAAACGAATTCGAACTCTATATGCTATTATCAAGCTTGTAGGCTCACCTTTACATTTTATGTATTAACTTTATTTTAACGTATGTGACAGGTGCTTAGGACGCACACTAGGTAGGAATTTGAAGCTAGAATAAAGCTTTAGAGCCCAACAAATAGTTGTCTGTAGTGGTCGAACTAAGGGTCTCTAGAAGCAGATAAACAATTGCTGTCTATTTAAATCTGAGTTGTCGGAACGGAATATTTGCCTAGATTTTTGTCTGTAATAATTGTTTTACTATTTGAGATACGGTATGGGACGTATCATTTAAATTGAATGGTATTGATAATTGTTATGGAAACTTCTGGACAATCTGTTTCGCTCAGTGCCATGCCCCGATGATTCCGCCATCGGTTGGGGTGTAACAGATTGGTATCAGAGCCATAACTATAGGGAATTAGGCAAGACTCGACCTAGTCCAGGTCGATGTCTTAGAAACCTAGTCTATAGTTATGAACCAACAGACCGATTTGTGCATAACCAGTAGGGATTATGTACAAGCTTATTCCTCGCTATTCTCGTTTATGCTACACTATCACTACACTCGAATAGGCAATAAAGTTGAGATTAGGTGTGAAAGCCACAAACTCTTGACTAAATTGCTTGAATTAATGCTGTTTTTTTATCAACTTATCAATGATTTCTTCTTCTTTTTCAATAACGAACGCTTGTTCAACGGGGGAATTATACCAAATCAGGAGTGAAATCCATATTTTGATGAATAATCTCCTCTATTTTTTCAAAAACAGGGACGGAGTTGTTGAGCCAGGGGTGAAACCCTAACCTTGACGACTTGTTCCGCTCATTTTACAAAACTCTCACCAAAGTCTCGATGGACTCCAACGACCTGAAGTCACGACACGACTAACGGGATATGTGCCAAACGCCCAAGAATCGAGGCAAGGGCACAGTCCTGAAAGTCAAACGTAGACACAAGTCCTTGCGAATAGTTGAATCGCTTTGGTTAGTCGAAGTCTACTAGTCGCAGACAGTCTATCTCTCGATTTTTGCATGTTTCAATTTTGAGCCCGCAACTGCTGACTCCGATAATTCGTCGATTTTATGAGTTTATATGTGTTTTCCTGTTTATGTGTTTAAATATTTGGAGTTTATTCGATTTCGCTTTCACTCGATCGACACATACGACTCGCACTGCTATTCTATCTCTAAACGTTAACAAATCGCGGAATTTTGGACGACATTATGCTACGATATATGCTTATACTACGCTATTCTCGAATAATCACAGACTTTGAATGATAGGTTTCTGTTTTCTAACTGCCTCTAGTGATTAAATGCGTATGCGATTCCTTGCTTCTTTGCTCTACATGCTTAGGTGCTATGTGATTATTTGCTCTACGTGCTTAGGTGTTATGTGATTATGTGCTCTACGTGCTTATGTGATTTGTGCTCTATGTGTTATGTGTTTACGTAAATATGCGTGTCCCTGAGCTTTAGTAGTAGTAGACGTGTGAGGTGAGATTCGAATGCATGTGTTGAGTCCTGTGACGATGTCTGTTGCAGAAAATGTCGTCTGGATCCCGTCACGCACTTTCTCGTCAAGAAAAAAGAGACAAACGCCTTGCTTCCATCATCGCTAAAAGTGTAGCAAATGCTGTGAGTGATGTTTATGAGAATTCCAGCAAATCGTCTGAGGAATTGAGAACCGAAGCTCCTAAAGCTACCGCGAAGACCTTCAGTTTCAAACAATTCAAGTCTTGGGGGCCAAAAGAATTCACTGACGAGGGAGGTCCCACTGCATTATTTCACTGGTTTGACTCCATTGAGGTTACTCTGCGACAGAGTGGTTGCCCTGATGACCTCCGTACTCTGAATGCTACCGGCGTTTTCCAGTCCCGTGCACTAGACTGGTGGACGGCCGAGAGGAACAAGCGAGGGAACGATGCAGCCTACGGTCTGTCGTGGGACGAGCTCAAGGGAGTTATGCTGGAGGAATTCTTCCCTCCTCACGAACGTCAAAAGCTATAAGACGAATTTTGGCACATACATCAAAAGGAAGGTGACAATGCTGGTCTCACTGCTCGCTTCAAGCAGCTCAGCATCATCTGTCCCGACCAAATCAAGACTCCAGACATGGCAATCAAGAAATACGTCCGGGCCCTGCCCGACTGCGTTGCTGATTTCATGCAAGTGGCTAAGACTACGACGATTGAGGAAACTTATCTACTGGCCGCTGAAATCAACAACAAGCGGGTTAAGGCTGGTGTCCGGGATAAGACTTCGAAGCATCTGCATCAAGCTACCGCTACCGCACCAACTGCTGAACCCACCTCATCAAGCAACAAGAGGAAGAACAAGAGAACGAACAACTCCAGCAATAAGAACTGTGCGATCACTGCTACACCAGTTCAATCCGTACCAGGTCAACAGTGCCAAGTGGCAGCGCCTGTGGTCAATGCACCCCTTGCTAAGCGTGCATACACCGGGCCACATCCGGTCTGCCCTACTTGTACCTACCATCACCCAACTGCGATTCCTTGCCATTTTTGTGCTCATTGCAATGTATACAACCATTTTATTGCCAACTACCGCATTCGACAAGCTCCTGCTCATCAAGCTCTACTCACGACCCCACAGGGTCAACAAGCTCCTCCGGCACCCGCGGTCAAAGCCAGAGCCTGCTTCGCATGTGGTGACCCTAACCATTTCGCCAACATGTGCCCAAACTGGGTTGTGAAACAAGAGCCCCAACAGGAGTAGCCTCAACAGCAGCAGCAATACCAGCAACAACATCAACAACAGGCCGCACGCGCCAGAACTTTCAACATCAATGTGCGCCAAGCCCAAGCCGACAACAACGTGGTTAATGGTACGTTCCTTGTGAATGGTATTTATGCATCATGTTTGTTTGATACTGGAGCCGATAATTGCTTTGTGTCGTTTGAATTCGAGAAGCTCCTTAGTCGTAAACACTCCAAACTCTCTTCGACGTTCGATGTGGAAGTCGCCACTGGAAGAACTATCGCCGTCAATTCCGTTATCCGTGATTGTACTCTTGAACTCAACAATCACATCTTCCCAATCGACCTCATTCCAATGCAACTCGAAAGTTTTGACGTCATAGTAGGTGTTATGGGTCATTTTCTGAGCGTACATATCTTGATCAATATCCTGCTTTTAATTGTTTATTTGTAACCAGGATACTGGACGGGGATATTGCTAACATCCTGGGCGATATCCTGAGGTTGACTGAATTAACCACGTGCATGTTGAAGGCTGGGGTTTGCTAACGGTCAGATGGACTTCATCTCCTCAAGACTCGGGAGTGTTTGTTATGGAAGAGACGTTGAACCCGAAAGACTAGGTCTACAACGTTCGAGTGAGGAATATACGCTGGATCCCGGTTATTTAGGATAGTTTGTTATATTTGTTTTACTATAAATAGATACAGCTCTATATCTTGGGCCGTATCCTGAAACTGTTTTTATAACTAACTTGGTTAACATATTTTTTACATGTAATTTTAGCACACTACCTCACTTAACTAATTTGATCACTAAATTGCTTCGGTAATTTTTGACCAAAACAATTTGGCGCCCACCGTGGGGCAAGTGGTGCTGTTTTTGCTAAAAACTTTAGTAAAATCATTATTCGGTTTTCTTTTGTCAAAACTTTTTTCTAACTTATTTTCAATGGCTCCGAGATCAAACATGAGCTCCTCCACTATGTCCGCTACGACTTCTACTACTGCCGGTTCGGTGCTTCCACCACCTCCTTCAAGGATGCCAATTTCTTCACAACCTCAGGATGTTATCCCTACTCGGAGTGTTTAGGAATCTGCTCCCGTTTTAGCCTCTAATGATGAAATTCTAACTTTATTTGGAAGTGTGCAGGAACAAATGAGGCAGCAACAGGAAACTAACCAAATGTTGTTAAGAGAAATACAACTCTTAAAAGCTAGCTCGAGTAGACCTGTTGAAGAAACTGTCACTCCTATACAGCCCAGGGCTTTGAACTTCAGTTCCGCAGTTTACACCGAGGATAACAGGGGGAATATCGTCCCAAGCCATTCTCAGAATCATACCACTGAGATACCCTCCTCGGTCAGGATGTCGACTGTGAGAAGTTCAGGATATGCTTCAGGATATGGCCAAAACCCTCAGACCGGTAATGTGTTAAATAATAATATTCTTGCTACTAACAACAATGGGTCTTTGCAGGAAGCAGGTATGACGTCAACATTTACCAGGGAGCTCCAGAAATTAAAGGACATGATATCCAGTATACCTGGAATGGTTCAGCCAATTCCGGAAGTATCCCAAGACAGCCACAGGATATCCCGCTTTGCGTATCCTATCTGTGATGCTGAAATCCCAAAAAGATTTTAGACTCCCAACATGAAACTGTATGACGGAACTACGGATCCTGAAGAGCATATTGCCCAGTATAGGGAACGGATGGAAATCAATCTTATCCCTCCAGATCTCAAGGAAGCATGCTTATGCAAGGGATTCGGTTCTACCTTGACAGGATCAGCCTTAAAATGGCTGTTAAATGTCCCTCCTCACTCAATTACTTCGTTGCTCATTTGGTTAATTTATTTAACAGTCAATTTTCTTGTAGTCGGAGTTTTGAGAAACTAACCAGTGACCTTTAAAGGATAACTCAAGGATCTCAGGAATCCTTGAGGGATTATGTGAACAAGTTCAGTCGAGAATCCTTGGATATCCCACATCTTGATGTTGCAACAGCTGTGCAAGCTTTTAAGATGGGGTTACAAAAGGATTCTCAGTTATATCAGGATCTTGTAATGAGTCCCTGCAGGAATCTCGACGAAGCTCGTAACATGGCTTTGAGATATATCCGTTTGGAAGATGACAAGAAGATGCAAGAGAGGATGAATTCTACCTCAACCTACGAATCAACCAACAGGAAATCAGAATCCTCGTATAAGCCATATCGCTCCAAGCCTTATGGCAGAAATGATAACAAGAAAGTGAATGCTGTTGAAGACGAGGATCCTGAAGAATATCCAGACTTATCTGAATACTGCTTTTCTGTTAATATACCTGAGTTAATGTATGCTATGCAGGGTTTAGGGGACAAAGCTAGGTGGCCTCAAAAGAATCAGCAGAAAGCTGATTGGAAGGATAAATCCAAATGGTGTGCCTTCCATGAAGACTTCGGACATATGACCGAAGATTGCATTGCTTTAAGGAAAGAAATAAGTTACCTGTTAAGCAAAGGATATCTGAAGGACTTGCTGGGAAGAAAGAAGAATAAAGGGCAGGATCCCGAGAAGGATCCTGAACGAGCAGCATCACCCCCAGCAGATGCCAAGATAATTAACTTTATTTCAGGAGGATCCGACATTTGTGGGACTTCGTATTCGGTGGCCAAGAGACATGCAAAGGAAGCTAAGAGTGAAAGGGGAGACAAACCAGTCAGGATGACTACCCTCACAACTGATAAAGTGATCACTTTCGATAGTGATGACAGGGATACTGTTCAGGATCCTCACCATGATGCTTTGGTAATAACATTATATGTGGCAAACCATTTCGTACGCAGGATATTGGTGGACAACGGTAGTTCTGTCAATATAATTCAGCTGGAAACATTGAAAAGAATGAATGTATCTCCGATGGACATTACTTCGAAGTCCACTGTGCTCGTTGGTTTCAGTGGAGAAGCTAGAAATACTGTAGGAGAGATAAAGTTACCAGTATATGTTGAAGGGGTCAACTCGATACAACGTTTCTGTGTGATGGACTCCCTGTCCTGCTATAACATCATACTAGGCAGGCTATGGATCCATGATATGAAGGTTGTACCTGTTAGGGGTGGATTTCTAATTGATCAGTGATCCTCATTTACTGTTGGGTTTAGTGATCCTCAATTTTGTCTGAAGTAGTGATCCTCAGAAGTGTTGCAGGATCAGGATCATGGGTCATCATAAGGATCCTTGTACTAATGGTTGTCTACTTTGAATTCGAAATTGTTTTGCAGGAGTATCAACTTGGACTTGGTCTTGGCGATATTCCTGGAGCATATTCTACGTTTATTCCGCACGTGCTTGGCCAGAAGTGGACGTTCTGGAGTCGTGGAAGACTTGCACCATTTGCGGAATGTTAGTTAGTGTAGATATTTTCCATTTTTAAAGGGGTAGCGAGCTAATTAGAAAACACTTGGCTATTTTTGGCTACACACACACTCTTACAACTGCTCTCACCAGCTCTCGTTAACTCACTTGGCGATTACACACTTTTGTACACAATACACTATAGTGATCCTTGTACTTAGCTCGCTATCATCCGAAGTTGTATTACATTTCTTGTTTAATTTGAGTTGGTGATCGGTAGTTTCCATCACCCAAGGTTTTTTATGCCGGAGATCATTCATTGATCAAGGGCTTTTTCCTCGTATAAATCTTCGTGTCACTTGTTCATTATATTTCATAGTGATCCTTATAATTGTTCATCAATTCAAGAATCATACCTCACAACAGAAAGTTTGGTTGCATTATCATTGCTTGATTTTTGACCAAAACAGTTTGGCGCCCACCGTGGGGCAATTGGTGCTTCATTCCTAGAAAGATTCGTATTTTCGTGCTCATTTCGGTTCGTTACACCCAGGCAGATGGCTTCTTCAGCAAAGAACACTTCAAACTTGATGCCGTCATGTAGTTCTTCACAAGGCGTTCCTCCTTTGCCTCCACCACCTTCTGGATCCCAGAAGAATGCTGAGAATGCTGCGAAGAAACCAACCCCCATTTTCCAAAAACCACCAACTTCTTCTGTTTCAACTAATCCTACTACTAATGATTTTTACACTCTGATTTTGAAGATGAGTAATCATGCACAAGAGCAGGACAAAACCAACGAAAGGACCCTCCGGGAGATCGATGAGATCAAGAAACAGAAGAAATCAGTGGAGGATCACTCCCCTCTGATGCCAAGATCGCTGAACTTTGACACTCCAGTCATAACTTCCCAACACTCAGCGGTTCCGGACGTGCAATACTTGGGTGAATTACCAGCAAGGCATTATGGAACAACATCTATGATTCAGGCGTATGGTTCTCATATCCAGCCTCAAGGATCCTCTCCTCAGCATCAGGGATACTTCCAAGGATCCTCCCAGGTCCAAGGATCTTCCTAGGTCCAAGGATCCTCCCAGATCCAAGGATCCTTCCCGGTCCAAGGATCCTCCCTTGTCCCAGGATCCTCTCTGGTTCCAGGATCCTTTCAGGTTCAAGGATCATCTCAACCTCAAGGATCCAATGTCCTTCAGGATCAAGGATCCTTGAGAAGTATGCAGCCTCAGAGCTCGGACATTCATCAAGGAGACTTCATACCGATGCAGACCATTGCTCCCTCTGGTCCTTCAATCATGACAGAGTCTCGCCAATATGGATTCACATCCGCAATTCCAAACACGAATCCTGTGGGAGGTAACATTTTTAATAATTCATATAACACTAACCATGGCTTAATGCAGGATACAGGTATTAATCAGGCTATGGCTAGAGAGCTACAGAAGCTTAAGGATATGATATCCAGTGTACCAGGAGTGGTTAAACCCATTCCTGAAATTGCAGATGGTAGCCATAGTATATCTCGTTTTGCACCACCCTTGTGTGATGCTGAGATCCCTAAAAGATTCCAGATACCATCTATGAAGCTGTATGATGGTTCGACGGATCCAGAGGAGCATGTAGCTCAATACAGGGAGAGGATGGAGATCAATCCAATTCCTGAAAGGTTAAAAGAAGCATGCCTATGCAAGGGATTTGGATCCACACTCACAGGATCTGCTCTTAAATGGCTGCTAAGTCTTCCCCCTTACTCTATTACTTCATTTGCTAACCTAGTTAATTTGTTTAATAGTCAATTCTCTTGTAGTAGGAAATTTGAACGGTTAACTAGCGACCTATATAGGGTAACACAAGGTCAAAATGAATCACTTAGAGATTACATCACTAAGTTTAGTAAAGAATCCTTGGATATTCCCAACTTGGATATTGCTACGGCTGTAGAAGCCTTTAAAATGGGATTGCTTAGGGATTCATTATTCTATGATGATCTTGTCATGACACCTTGCAGGAATCTTGATGAAGTAAGAACCATGGCCCTTAGGTTCATCCACCTAGAGGATGACAAAAGGATCCAGGATAGACTAGCAGGATCATCAAAACAGGAGAAACAAGGATCCTACTTCAGAAACAACAAATCCAAGTTCCACAATAAGTCTGATAACCAGAATGTGCATTCAGTGGAACAAGAAGAGGATGATGAGGATTATCCCCCTATTTCCGAATATTGTTTTTCTGTTGATAACAATGAACTAATCCTTGCATTGCAGAATTTAGGTGAGAAGGCTAGGTGGCCAAGGAAAAGTGATAAGCCAGCTGCTACAAAGGATAAGTCCAAGTGGTGTGCATATCATGAGGATTTTAGGCATCTCACTGAAGAGTGTATTGCACTGAGAAAGGAAATTGGTTAATTGTTGAGCAAGGGGCATTCGAAGGAACTCTTGGGACGGAAGAAGTCAAGGATCCAGGATTCTGAAAGGATCCCAGAAAGGGCTCCTGCTCCTCCAGCAGATGCACAAGTCATAAATTTCATATCCGGTGGATCAGATATCTGTGGTACCTCCTTTTCAGCAGCAAAGAGACATGCTAGAGAAACCAAGATGGATAATGGAGACAGACCCGTCCGGACCTCCGTTGTCACCCAGGATAAAGTCATAACCTTTGATGAGGATGATCGTGTTGACGTCCAGGAACCTCGCCATGATGGTCTTGTAGTTACATTATTTATTTCTAACAACTTTGTTCGTAGGATCCTTATAGATGGAGGAAACTCTGTGAACATCATTCAGCTTGATGTCCTCAAGAAGATGAATATCCCAGAGTCTGACATTATCCCAAGATCCTCAGTACTTGTGGGATTCAGTTGAGAAACTAAGAATACATTGGGGGACATCAAACTCCCAATCTATATTGAAGGATTGCATTCTTATCAAAAGTTTTGTGTTATAGATTGCTTATCATGTTGTAATGTTATCCTTGGCAGGCCATGAATACATGACATGTGTTAGGGGAGGATTTTTTAACAATTAGTGATCCTTACACGTTATCCTAATTAATGATCCTTTCTTCTGTGACAGATAGTGATCCTCAGAAGAGCTTCAGGATCAGGATCATGGATCACTTTAAGGATCCTCGTACTGACGATTGTTTATTTGTGTTTTGTTTTACTTTGTAGGAGTAACAAGCTTGACTTGGTCTTGGCGACATTCCTGGAGAATATTCCCAGACTATCCCGCACGTGCTTGACCAAAAATAGTCGTTGTGGAGAACGTGGAGGCATGGCACGAAAGTCGGACAGTTTGTTAGCTAGTTATTTTCTCATTTTTAAAGGGGTAACGAGCTAGTAGAAAAACACTTAGTCATTTTCTGAGTTACACACACACTCGTACAAACGCTCATACCAGCTCTTGTTCAAACACTTAGCAATTTTATACACTTTCTACACACTACATTCTAGTGATCCTTGTACCTAGCTCGTTACTATCCGAAGTTGTAAACATTTATTCGTTTATTTGAGCTTGGTGATCGGTAGTTTCCATCACCCGGGGTTTTTTGTGCCGGAGATCAACTCTTGATCAAGGGCTTTTTCCCCGTATAAATCCTTGTGTTGTTTGTGCGATTTACATTGAAGTGATCCTTGTCATTGTTATACATTTCAAGCATCATACCCTGTAACAGAGAGTTTGGTTGCAATATCCTCAACAGATTTTTTGACCAAAACAACATGAAGGCAGTCCCATCCACCTATCATCAATGTGTAAAGATTCCAAGTCCTTGGGGAGTGGTGAAAATTGGGGAGTGGTGAAAATTGAGAGTGATCTTCCAAGTCCCTGGATACACAATATGAAAGCAGTCCCATCTACATACCATCAATGTGTGAAGCTCCCTAGTCCTTGGGGAATAGTGAAGATTGATAGTGATCAGCAGGAGGCTAAGAATTGCTACACTTCATCGATGAAACCAGCCTCGAAGTCAAGGGAGCAATAGCAATCAAGGTATCCTCCAAGGAATGTCTTGGAGGCAAGAGAGCAGGATGTGGTAGAAATCCTCGTGGATCCTGATGATCCTGAATCTAAAATCTATATCGGATCAGGGATCCTTGGCGAAATGAAAGAAGACCTCGTATCCTTCCTCAAAAGGAGAAAGACTACCTTTGCATGGAAACACGAAGACATGACTGGTATATCCAAAGATGTAATCACTCACAAACTCGGGATTGACAGATCCTTCAAACCAATCCATCAAAGGAGAAGAAAGTTTGCACCAGAGAGGAATGCCATTATCCAGGAAGAGGTAGAGAAATTGCTCCGGGCAGGCTGGTGAATATGATGTTCAAGGACCAGATTGGACAAACTATGGAGGTTTACATAGATGATATGGTGGTAAATTCTTAGGATATATGGTGACAAAGAGAGGCATTGAAGCTAGCCCGGAACAAATCAAAGCAATAGTGAACATCAAATCTCCGGCCAATGCTAAGGATGTTCAAAGGCTAACAGGCAGGATACCAGCCTTGAACAGATTTATATCCAAATCCTCCGAGAAGTGTAAAGAATTCTATGATATCCTAAGGAAGAACAAGAAATTTGAGTGGACGGAGAAGCATGAAAATGCTTTAAGAGCCCTCAAAGATTACCTATCCTCGGCCCCGGCTTTGATGAAACCAGAAAAAGGCGATGTGCTATCCTTGTATCTGGCAGTATCCTTAAAAGCAGTAAGTGCGGTCCTTGTTAAGGATCATCAAGGTACACAACATCCTGTCTATTATGTAAGTAAAAGTTTACTTGATGCCGAATCCAGGTACTCACACCTTGAAAAGCTTATTCTTGCATTAATTATGGCATCTACTAAGTTAAGACATTATTTTGAAACTCATGTTATCATTGTTAAAACTAATTTTCCAATTAAGAATGTCCTCAGGAAACCAGAGATGTCAGGAAGGATGGCTAAGTGGGCAGTGAGGCTAAGTGCATATGATATAAGATATGAGCCTAGGACAGCCATCAAATCCCAAGCATTAGCTGACTTTGTGGCTGATTTCAGTAGTGATTTACAAGAAGAAGCTGAGTTGGAAGTCCAGCAGCTAGAACAGACCAAGGATCCTTGGATACTCTATACTGATGGATGCTCAAATGTCAAAGGCACAGGGCTTGGAATACTACTAAAATCGCCACAGGGGGACATAATACCCCACTCTATAACTTGTGAGTTCCAAACCACTAACAATGAGGCTGAATATGAAGCCTTAATTGTTGGTTTGCAAATTGCTAAGCATATGGGAATCAGGTATCTTGAGGTACATGTAGATTCTTTGTTAATTACAAACCACTTTAATGGATCCTATGCTGTTAAAGGTGGAAAGCTAACCAAATATTTGGAGATAGTCAAAAGTTTGGCACTCTCTTTTGTTTCCTTTAGTTTGACGCAGGTACCAAGGGAAGAAAATGCAGAGGCTGATGCATTGGCTAACTTAGGATCATCCTTGAAGATCCCGGAGGATATCAAGATCCCTATTATCCATATCCTGACCCCGTCTATCGAGGATCATGTGGCTATGGAGATAGGAAATGATTCTACAATTATCCCTAGTGAGGATACTCAATCCCATTCAGGATCAGGATCATGGACCTCACCAATTATAAGATACTTACAACATGGAGAGATTCCTACAGGAGAAAACCCTAGGGCTTTCAAATCTAAGGTATCTCAATTTACAATTTTAAATAATATGTTGAATAGACGATCTCTTGCAAGACCATACTTGAGATGCATTGAGGATCCTGAAATCCTGAAATCCAAGGAGATTGTGGAAACCACACTGGGGGCAGGGCATTATTCTCAAGGATCCTAAGAACAGGATACTATTGGCCAACCATGAAGAAAGATGCTGTGGAGTATGCTAAAAGATGTGATCCTTGTCAGAGACACAACAATATCCTTCATCAACCAGCTGAATTATTGCATCCTATATCCTCCTCTTGGCCATTTATGAGATGGGGTATGGATATAGTTGGAAAGCTCCCTAAGGCACCTGGTGGAAAAGTATTCATGCTAGCTATGACTGATTACTTCTCCAAGTGGATAGAAGCTGAAGCTTTTGCCCAAGTCAGAGAAAAGGAAGTTATATCCTTCATTAAAAGAAATATTATCACTAGATTTGGAATTCCTTCTGAAATTATATGTGATAATGGTTCCCAATTTATTGGAGGCAGAACCACTAACTTTTGTAACAGCTGGGGGATTAAGATGATAACATCAACACCAGTCCACCCACAAGCTAATGGTCAAGCAGAATCATCCAACAAGATCATCATCAACAATTTGAAGAAGAAGCTTGGATCCAAGAAAGGGAAATGGGCAGAAGAACTACCCTATGTGCTTTGGGCTGATAGAACAACCCCTAAGAATGCTACTGGTCAAACGCCATTTTCTTTGGTATTTGGGGCAGAATCAGTGATCCCAACAGAAATGGTGGTTCCAACTGCAAGAACAAGTACCCGTGATCCTAAGGAAAATGATGAGAACTTGGTTCAAGACCTGGATACTATTGAAGAAATCAGGGATCTCGCTAGGATAAGGATGGCCAGTTATCAACAAAGAATGGCTGGTGCTTACAACAAAAATGTCAGGATCAGGAGGTTTTAAGTTGGAGATATGGTATTAAGGAAAGCATTTCAGAATACCACCAATCCTGCTGATGGAAAATTGGCTCCAAAATGGGAAGGCCCCTATTTGATTGAAGCTGAAGCAGGAAAGGGGGCATATAGATTGCTAACCATGGAAGGTGATTTGCTACCAAGAGCTTGGAATGCTGTCCACTTGAAGAAATATTTTATGTGAGCAGGATCCTCATGGCACAGATGATCCTCAGGATATGGGTATCCTTAAAGGATCCTCAAAGTATCGGTGATCCTTACTAAGGTAATATCTTAAACTTAAACTATTTCATATCTTCATTTTCTCATATAAGGATAAGGATCATGTATCCTTTATCCATCTCTCACGTGAGTTTAAGTTTTGAAAGTTCAGGTATCCTTAGCATAACATTGGTTATCCGCTGAAGTAATTCGTTCCTTGGGTTTAACCCCAGTTATTTGGGCTTGACCCCAGTTTCGCCTGTAGCGCATGATGATCCTGGTATAGTTCAAGGCAGTGGGACCAGTACTCGTTTTAGGGGCTGATAATTCCATTGTACTGGCTATGCTTAGGATCCTACGTATAATGGTAGACGTACCATACATCCGTTCCTAAGGTTTCTAATGTTTTCACGTTAGCTAAGGTTTTGGCATTTTCATGTCACTAAGTTTGGATAATCGCCAGTTAGGGCCATACTCCAGTTTACATACGATCTTTGGGCTTGTCCCCAGTTATCCTTGGGCTTGTCCCCAGTTATCCTTGGGCTTGTCCCCAGTTATCCTCGGGCTTGCCCCCAGTTGCTAACTCTTTTCTTATGTTGGCTTAGTCCCAAGTTATGCTCTATTTCAGGTTCTTGAAGATAGGCAACTAAGGATCCTTGGTCCTTACTTTATTCTAAGGTTTATCTTATAGTTATCCTTATTATGGTTAGGATCCTAACTTGGACCCTCAGGTATGATCCTTAACTATTTTTAATTCTATTCATTATTTATTTAAGTAACCCTTATACTTGACAACTGAACTTGTGATTCTTAAATCGTATCACTTTTTAGAACTTATCGGTTATGGGATATGTGATCCTGATCATATCCTAAGCTTTTTGGATATTTTTCAAGGCTTGATAAGTATAAACAGAATGAACATTACAACAGTTGGAAAGTAAAAAGGATAACAACACAAGATAAGCGACAAAAGGTTAAGTTTTTATTTATTAACAAAAGACTAACCCTTAAAAGGTTGTCAAAATTACCTACCCGAGCTTCTACCAGCAAAACGTGGCCCGTCCGCTGGGGTAGGTAAAGGGTGTCCATGATAATGAGTTCAAAAGTAGTGCAGGAATATAAAGGCGGCAGGATCACAATGGCTTCATCCCCCAAACAGAGGATCCCTCCACCAATTGCAATCCTGCCCATTGTCCAAAGGATCATACATGATCCTTAATCCTAAAACCTATTGTTCGGTACAGACCATCATTGTTTTAAACATCACAACCACAAAAAAAAACTACCATCAAACTTAAAAAATGGGCTCCGGCTACGTCTAGAAATGTCCTTCATCGCCCAATCAAGCAGCCTAAATCTTTGCTGCATCACCACCTCCGGCTCCACTTGCTTCACCAGCTTCACCCTTGCTTCCAGCCTCAATTGTCAGGATCTCTTCAGCCTCCTCTTCATCACCCAATTCAGCCAGCCTTGCCTTCCATTCTTCAATTTCCTAGCTGCTTTTGTCGAAGGCAGGATCCTGAGCTTCCAAGGCCATTTGCAGCTTGGTTTTGTACATTGCTATGGCGGCAGAGACTTTGGCATCATCTGTGATCTCCTGCCTTTCATAGTCAAAATTAACCAGCACCTTGGCCATCTCCTGTTTGGTATCCTGGAGTTCCTTCTGAAGATCAGCAAGTGCAAGATCCTTGAGCACGACAACCTGCTGGAGGTCAGCAATCTTCTTATCCTGATCTTCAACGTGGCCAACATAATCCTTGATCTCAGAGAATTTCTGCAAAAAGGATAAAGGATAAGGTCAGGATTAAGTGATCCTCAAATCAGCAGGATATATCAACAGGATATATGAGCAGAGACAATGATCCTTACCTCATTGAAGTACTCGAGGAATTGGTGGCGGATTAGAGGCAGACCCTGCAAATCCTCAGCCTCAGAGGCCTTTCTCCTCTTGATTCCCTTTCCTTTGAGGGGTGCCGTGGGGATTGAGGCTGTCGGGCTGGCAGGAACCTTTCTTTTGGAGGATTTGACGGTGGTGAGATCGGTGACACTGAATCTTGAAGCAGCTTTGGCAGATTTTCCAGCACCTACACAACCAAAACAAGATAAGTATCTTTCCTTATTTTACATTTCACTATTTATTCAAATTTTAAACAAGGATACTTACTTGACATTGTGACAGAGCCTGAGGATACCTCCTGAGAGTCTTGGGTTGTTGTCTTGAAAGTTCTAGTTTCAGGATCGAGTTTCCAGAAAGCAGCAAGCCTTTCCCTGGTTGCGGATGTTGTGATGAGATGCGAAACAGAGATAGCTGCATGACACAAGACAAAAGGAGTTAGTGATCCTATCACATGAAGGAGACTACCTGGTGATCCTTCTCATGATCCTCCGGCCTACCATTGGTGGACCATGTTTTTGGTAGATCCTCTCCGTTTAGAATGGAATTCCTTCTGACAAAGAAGAAGCGACGTTTCCAATCTTTGTCGTTCTTAGTGACTTTGAGAAGGGGATGTTCTGCACCGGGTTTTCGCTTGAACAAATAACGATGGGAACCAAAGGTAGTAAGATAATACAGTTCTGCCAATTCCGACATTCCTAAATCAACGCCTTCCTGCTCGATGATCCTCTCTAGGGTATATAAAACCCTCCAAATCATCGGCATGGCTTGGATGTAAGATATGCCGGTCAGGGAAAAGAAGGATTGTGTGAATTCTGGGAAAGGATAGGTGTACCCTATAGTAAATGGAGTAGCTGGAAAGGCAACCCATGTTTCAGAAACATAGTCGCTAAGAACAGTGGGATCAAAGGGTTTGAAGAAGGCACTCGCCGAAAAACAGTGACGGATTTTATCTACTTGTGCATCGTTAAAACAGCACCTCTCATTCGATGAGTCTTTGATGATCTTTTGACTCTTCAAAGGGCTATCCTTCTTGTGATCCTTGCCCAGTGAACTTCGGAGCATCATTCTTAGAGCGATGGTGGTAAAGAAAGAAAAACAGAGTAAGAAAGAGAAGAAAGAGATACCTGATTGATCTTCGACTGAGAATATAAAGGGAGTTTGTTTCGAATTTGAATGCATATTGATCCTATCTATATCTCTATTTATAATTATGATTCTGCAGGATTGTCACTTCCGTGACGTCATGATCGTAACGGCTAGTTCTATTTTAACGGCTATGTATCCGTTAGTTGGTTGCGGATAAGATCAAGAAAATATAACTCACTTATTTTACAAATTACTCCTTATATTTTGGGGGCAATTGTTAGGGGAGGATTTTCTAACAATTAGTGATCCTTACACGTTATCCTAATTAATGATCCTTTCTTCTGTGACAGATAGTGATCCTCAGAAGAGCTTCGGGATCAGGATCATGGATCACTTTAAGGATCCTCGTACTGACGATTGTTTATTTGTGTT
Source organism: Helianthus tuberosus (assembly GCA_030545235.1). NCBI lineage: Eukaryota > Viridiplantae > Streptophyta > Magnoliopsida > Asterales > Asteraceae > Helianthus > Helianthus tuberosus. The sequence continues at coordinate 101,420,163 of CM060437.1, read as the reverse complement.
TTGTGTTACTTTGCAGGAGTAACAAGCTTGACTTGGTCTTGGCGACATTCCTGGAGAATATTCCCAGACTATCCCGCACGTGCTTGACCAAAAATAGACGTTGTGGAGAACGTGGAGGCATGGCACGAAAGTCGGACAGTTTGTTAGCTAGTTATTTTCTCATTTTTAAAGGGGTAACGAGCTAGTAGAAAAACACTTAGTCATTTTCTGAGTTACACACACACTCGTACAAACGCTCATACCAGCTCTTGTTCAAACACTTAGCAATTTTATACACTTTCTACACACTACATTCTAGTGATCCTTGTACCTAGCTCGTTACTATCCGAAGTTGTAAACATTTATTCGTTTATTTGAGCTTGGTGATCGGTAGTTTCCATCACCCGGGGTTTTTTGTGCCGGAGATCAACTCTTGATCAAGGGCTTTTTCCCCGTATAAATCCTTGTGTTGTTTGTGCGATTTACATTGAAGTGATCCTTGTCATTGTTATACATTTCAAGCATCATACCCTGTAACAGAGAGTTTGGTTGCAATATCCTCAACAGATTTTTTGACCAAAACAACATGAAGGCAGTCCCATCCACCTATCATCAATGTGTAAAGCTTCCAAGTCCTTGGGGAGTGGTGAAAATTGAGAGTGATCAACAGGAGGCTAAAAATTGTTATACCTCATCAATGAAGCCAGCCTCAAGATCAAGGGAGCAATAGCAATTAAAGTATCCTTCAAGAGATGTCTTGGAGGCAAGAGAACAGGATTTGAAAGAAATCCTCATGGATCCTGATGATCCTGAATCCAAGATCTTCATAGGATCAGGGATCCTTAGTGATATTGAACAAGAAGGAAATCCACCTTTGCCTGGAAACATGAAGATATGACAGGTATATCTAAGGATATAATCACTCACAAACTTGGCATTGACAGGTCATTCAAGCCTATACATCAAAAGAAGAGGAAGTTTGGACCTGAAAGGAATGCTATCATCCAGGAAAAGGTAGATAAGCTACTTCAGGCAGGTATGATTAGAGAGGTTAAGTATCCAAGATGGTTAGCCAATGTGGTTGTTGTTCAAAATAAAAACGGAAAGTGGAGGGTATGTGTCGATTTTACAGATTTAAACAAGGCATGTCCCAAGGATCCTTTCCCATTACCCCACATTGACTCCATGGTGGATGCTACTGCGGGTCATGAGTTGTTGACTTTTATGGATGCTTCATATGGATTTCAACAAATTCAGATGGAACCATCTGATCAAGAGGATACAACCTTTATGACCCCAACTGGTATATACTGTTATATTGCTATGCCATTTGGATTAAGGAATGCAGGTGCTACTTATCAAAGGCTAGTCAATATGATGTTCAAGGAACAAATTGGACACACTATGGAAGTCTATATTGATGACATGGTGGTTAAGTCCAAGAGGGCTGAGGATCACCTTAAAGACTTGGAGGAAGCATTCAATATCCTTGATAAATATAATATGAAACTTAATCCTTCCAAGTGTCATTTTGGTGTGAAGGCAGGTAAATTCTTAGGATATATGGTAACAAAGAGGGGCATTGAAGCAAGTCCAGAGCAAATCAAGGCTATAGTGAATATCAAATCTCCTGCCAATGCTAAGGATGTGCAAAGATTGACAGGCAGGATCGCAGCCTTGAACAGATTCATATCCAAATCCTCAGAAAAGTGTAAGGAATTCTATGATATCCTGAGGAAGAACAAGAAATTTGAATGGACTGAGAAGCATTAAGGTGCCCTCAAAGCTCTTAAAGATTACCTATCCTCAGCCCCAGCCTTGATGAAACCAGAAAAAGGGGATGTATTGTCCTTGTACCTAGTAGTATCCTCAAAAGCAGTAAGTGTGGTCCTTGTTAAGGATCACCAAGGTACACAACATCCTGTTTATTATGTAAGTAAGAGCTTACTTGATGCTGAATCCAGATATTCACATTTAGAAAAACTTATCCTTGCATTAATTATGGCATCAACTAAATTGAGACATTATTTTAAAACTCATGCCATTATTGTTAAGACTAATTTTCCAATTAAGAATGTTCTCAGGAAACCTGAAATGTCAGGAAGGATGGCTAAGTGGGCAGTGAAGTTAAGTGCATATGATATAAGATATGAACCAAGGACCGCCATCAAATCCCAAGCCTTAGCTGACTTTGTGGCAGATTTTAGTAGTGATTTGCAAAAGGAGGCTGAATTAGAAGTCCAACAGCTTGAAGAAACCAAGGATCCTTGGGTACTGTTCACTGATGGATCCTCCAATGTAAACAGAACAGGGTTTGGAATACTACTAAAATCGCCACAGGGGGACATAATACCCCACTCCATAGCTTGTGAATTTCAAACTACCAACAATGAGGCTGAGTATGAAGCCTTGATAGCTGGTTTGCAAATTGCAAAGCATATGAGGATCAGGTATCTTGAGGTACATGTAGATTCTTTACTGATCACTAATCACTTTAATGGATCCTATGCTGTTAAAGGTGAAAAGCTAATCAAATATTTGGAGATAGTCAAAGAATTGGCACTCTCTTTTGTATCCTTTAGTTTGACGCAGGTACCAAGGGAAGAGAATGCAGAGGCAGATGCATTGGCCAATTTAGGATCATCCTTGAAGATCCCGGAGGATATCAAGATCCCTATTACCCATATCCTGACCCCGGCTATCGAGGATCATGTAGCTATGGAGATAGGAGAGGATTCTGCAATCATCCCTAGTGAGGATACTCAATCTCATTCAGGATCATGGATCCTCCCAATCATGAGATACATACAACTTGGAGAAATTCCTACAGGAGAAAACCCAAGGGATTTCAAAATTAAGGTATCTCAATTTACAATATTGAATAATATGTTGTATAAACGATCTCTTGTAGGACCATATTTAAGATGCATTGAGGATCCTGAAATCCAAGAAGTCCTAAAGGATTTCCATGAAGGAGATTGCGGAAACCACACTGGGGGCAGGGCATTATTCTCAAGGATCCTGAGGACAGGATACTACTGGCCCACTATGAAGAAGGATGCTGTGGAGTATGCCAAGAAGTGTGATCCTTGTCAGAGGCATAGTAACATCCTTCACCAACCAGCAGAGCTCCTGCATCCTATATCCTCTTCCTGGCCATTCTTGAGATGGGGAATGGATATAGTTGGAAAGCTTCCTAAGGCACCTGGTGGGAAAGTGTTCATGCTTGTTATGACTGATTACTTCTCTAAATGGATAGAGGCTAAAGCCTTTGCTCAAGTCAGAGAAAAGGAAGTTATATCCTTTATTAAAAGAAACATTATTACTAGATTTGGTATCCCTTCTGAGATTATTTATGATAATGGATCCCAATTTATTGGGAATAGAACCACTAACTTTTGTGACAGTTGGGGGATTAAGATGATAACATCAACACCAGTCCACCCACAAGCTAATGGTCAGGCAGAATCATCCAACAAGATCATCATCAACAATTTGAAGAAGAAGCTTGGATCCAAGAAAGGAAAATGGGCAGAAGAACTACCTTATGTGTTTTGGGCTGATAGAACAACTCCCAAAAATGCTACAGGCCAAACTCCATTTTCTTTGGTATTTGGGGCAGAATCAGTGATCCCTACAAAGATGGTGGTTCCAACTACAAGAACAAGCATTCGTGATCCTGAAGAAAATGCTGAAAACTTGGTTCAAGACCTGGATACTATAGAAGAAATCAGGGACTTGGCAAGGATAAGGATGGCCAGTTATCAACAAAGGATGGCTGGAGCTTACAACAAAAATGTTAGGATCAGGAAATTCCAAGTTGGTGATATGGTGTTAAGGAAAGCATTTCAGAATACCACCAATCCCGCTGATGGAAAGCTAGCACCAAAGTGGGAAGGCCCCTATTTGATTGAAGCTGAAGCAGGAAAGGGGGCATATCGATTGCTAACAATGGAAGGTGATTTACTACTAAGGGCTTGGAATGTTGTCCATTTGAAGAAATACTTTATGTGACAAGGATCCATGATCCTTACCTGACCAGTATCCTTGAAGGATCCTTACAGAACAGATGATCCTCATCTTGGTAATCTTCTAATCTCAAACTATTTCATTCTTTTATTTTCTTATATAGGGATAAGGATCATGCATCCTTTATCCTCCTTTCACTTGATTCTGAGTTTTGAAGGTTCAGGTATCCTTAACTAAGGATTGAGTATCCACAGAAGTATCCAGTTATTTGGGCTTGACCCCAGTTATTTGGGCTTGACCACAGTTATTTGGGCTAGTCCCCAGTTTGGGCCTGTCCCCAGTTTCGCTAGTAGCGCACGATGATCCTGGTATAGTTCATGGCAATGGGACCAGTACTCGCTTTAGGGGCTGACAATTTCATTGTACTGGCTATATTCAGGATCCTACGTATAATGGTAGACGTACCATACATCCATTCCTAAGGTTTCTAACGTTTTCACGTTAGCTAAGGTTTTGGCATTTTCATGTCACTAAGTTTGGATAGTCGCCAGTGAGGGCCATACTCCAGTTTACATACGATCCTTTGGGCTTGTCCCCAGTTATCCTTTGGGCTTGTCCCCAGTTATCCTTTGGGCTTGTCCCTAGTATATTGGGCTTGTCCCCAGAATTGTTGGGCTTGTCCCCAGTTACTAACTCTTATCCTATGTTGGCTTAGTCCCAAGTTGTACCTTATTTTAGGTTTTTGGAGATAAATGACCAAGGATCCTTGATCCTTACCTGTTACTAAGGTTTGTCTTTTGGATTATCCTGATTACAACTGTTAAAGGTTAGGATCCTAACTAGGATTTTCAGGTATGATCCTTAACTATTTTGATTCTATTCATTATTTATTTAAGTAACCCTTATCTTTTAACAACTGAACTTGTGATCCTTAAACTATATAACTTTTCAAAACTAATCGGCTATGGAATATGTGATCCTTGATCATATCCTAAACTTTTTGGGGATATTTCTTAATTTTTTTCTCTACTTGATAAGTTTAAACAAAATAAACATCACAACATATGGAAAGTAAAATAGCAACAAGGATATCAACACAGGATAAGCCAAAAAGTTAAAGTTATTTTATTAACAAAAGATTAAACCCCTTAAGGTTGTCAAAATTACCTACCCCGAGCATCTACCAGCAATACGTGGCCTGTCCGCTGGGGTAGGTAAAGGGTGTCCATTGTCTAAGGGTCTTGGTAGTGCAGGAATCAAAAGACGACAGGATCACAATGGCTTCATCCCCCAAATAGAGGATCCCTCCACCATTTGTAATCCTATCTATTGTTCAAAGGATCCATGATCCTCAGCCCTAATTACTATTGTTTGAGTACAACCCATCATTGTTAAACAAGAAAACATCATAACCAAAACAAACTACCAAACTTAAAAAATGGGCTCCGGCTACATCTAGAAATGTCCTTCATCGCCCATTCATGCAGCTTACACCTTCGCTGCATCATCATCCCCTCCAGCTCCGGTATCCTCCGCCTGATCTTTACCACTGCCACTAGCTTCGATTGCCAAGACCTCGTCAGCCTCATCCTCATCCTCCAACTCAGCTAGCCTGGCCTTCCAGCCTTCCATGTCCCAGCTGCTCCTATCAAAGGTAGGATCCTGAGCTTCTTGAGCCATCTGTAGCTTGGTCTTGTACATGGCAATGGCAGCGGAGACCTTGGCATCCTCTGTGATCTGTGCTTCTCATAATCAAAATTGATCAGAATGGCAGCTGTTTGAGCTTTGGCATCGTTGAGATCCTTTTCAAGGGAAGCGATCTTGAGGTCTTTGAGCATTGCTACTTTTTGGAGGTCAGAGTGTTTCTCCTCAAGCTCCTCAACATTCCCAACATAGTCCTCGATCTCAGCAAATTTCTACAAAGAAAACAATGTAAAGATTAGATTCAGGCGATCCTCAAGTGGATAGGATAACTAAGCTGAGTCAGTGATCCTTACATCATTAAAGTACTCGAGGAATTGATGGCGGATCAGATGCAAGCCTTGAAGGTTGTCAGCTTCAGAGGTTTTTCTTTTCTTTCCACCTCTTCCCTTCGAAGTGGTAGCCTTGGGGATTACAACAAAGGGGCTAGCAGCAGACTTCTTCTTTGAGGATCTAACAGTATCAAGCTCGGCAACACTGAATTTGGAGGCAGATCGTGAAGACTTTCCAGCACCTACACATCCGGAACAGATAAGTATCCTTATCCTATTTCTATCTAACTATTTATTTAAACATTTAATTATAAAAAGAACAGGATACTTACTTGACATAGTGACAGAACCTGAGGATACCTCTTGAGAATCCTGGGTGTTTGTTTTGAATGACCTTGTTGCAGGATCAAGTCTTCTGAAAGCAGCAAGTCTCTCCTTGGTGGTAGGTGAAGGTATAATATGTGAGATTGTGATAGCTGTACAAAAGAAACAGAGGCATATTAGTAATCATCATCAGAAATGAGGTTACTTAGTGATCCTTCTAAGGATCCTCTATCCTACCATGGGTGCTCCATTTCCTTGGCAGATCCTTTCCATCCAGGATAGAATCCCTTCTGACAAAGAAGAATCGCTGTTTCCAGTTAGTATCATTCTTAGTGGCTTTGAAGATGGGATGTTCTTCACCGGGTTTATGCTTGAATAAATATCGGTGGGATCCAAATGTTGTGAGATCGTACATCTCGGCCAATTCCGACATTCCTAGGTTAATTCCTACTTGCTCAATGATCCTCTCAAGGGTATATAAGACCCTCCAGATCATTGGCATAGCTTGAATGTAGGAAATTTCGGTGAGGGAGAAGAAAGACTGGGTGAATTTAGGGAAAGGATATGAATATCCTATTGTGAAAGGGGTGACCGGGAAAGCTACCCAAGTTTCTGAAATATAATCACTTAGAACGGTGGGGTCAAATGGCTTGATAACGGTATTCACCGAAAAACAGTGGCGAATTCTGTCTATTTGTGGATCAGAGAAACAACATCTTTCTTTCGGTGAATCTTTGATGATCCCCGGGCTCTTAAGAGGACTGTCCTTCTTCTGATCCTTAGCCGGTGAGGATCGTAGCATCATCTTGAATGTGAAGAAGGTGAAGAAAGAAGGAGCAGAGAAAGAAAACGTAAAGGAGGAAGGAGAAGAGAAATACCTGCTTGGTCTGCGGATGTGAATTTAAAGGGAGTTTCTCTTGAATTTAAATGTAAAATGATCCCTATCTCTAACTCCTATTTATAATGATGATTTTGCAGGATAGTCACCCCAGTGACGTCATGTTCGTAACGGCTAGTCCGATTACAACGGCTAGTTATCCGTTGGTTGATTACGGATAAGAACAAAATACAACTCGTTTATTTATATAATTACTCCTTGTATTTTGGGGGCAATTGTTAGGGGTGGATTTCTAATTGATCAGTGATCCTCATTTACTGTTGGGTTTAGTGATCCTCAATTCTGTCTGAAGTAGTGATCCTCAGAAGTGTTGTAGGATCAGGATCATGGGTCATCATAAGGATCCTTGTACTAACGGTTGTCTACTTTGAATTCGAAATTGTTTTGCAGGAGTATCAACTTGGACTTGGTCTTGGCGATATTCCTGGAGCATATTCTACGTTTATTCCGCACGTGCTTGGCCAGAAGTGGACGTTATGGAGTCGTGGAAGACTTGCACCATTTGCGGAATGTTAGTTAGTGTAGATATTTTCCATTTTTAAAGGGGTAGCGAGCTAATTAGAAAACACTTGGCTATTTTTGGCTACACACACACTCTTACAACTGCTCTCACTAGCTCTCGTTAACTCACTTGGCGATTACACACTTTTGTACACAATACACTATAGTGATCCTTGTACTTAGCTCGCTATCATCCGAAGTTGTATTACATTTCTTATTTAATTTGAGTTGGTGATCGGTAGGTTCCGTCACCCGAGGTTTTTTATGCTGGAGATCATTCATTGATCAAGGGCTTTTTCCTCGTATAAATCTTCGTGTCACTTGTTCATTATATTTCATAGTGATCCTTATAATTGTTCATCAATTCAAGCATCATACCTCACAACAGAAAGTTTGGTTGCATTATCATTGCTTGATTTTTTACCAAAACAGTACCGTCGACTTATCATCAGTGCATCAAGATCCCTACCCCTTGGGGGGTTATCATGGTTGATAGTGATCAGCAGGAGGCGAAGGAATGCTACTCATCCTCAATGAAATCCTCAACCAAGCCCAATCCAGCATAGCAATTAAAGATGCGGGCCCGGGATATTGTGGAGGCTTCAGAGCAGGATATGAAGAAAGTTATCCTGGATCAGGATAATCCTGATATCTCGGTGCTCGTAGGAACCAATATCCCTCAGGATATTGATAAATAATTAACTAACTTTTTTAAATGCAGGATGTCAATGTTTGCATGGAAGCATGAGGATATGACAGGTATATCCAAAGACATTATTACTCACAAGCTTGGAATTGACAGGTCATTCAAGCCTGTTCAGCAAAAAAGAAGGAAGTTTGCTCCTGAGCGAAATATAATCATCCAAGAGGAAGTTGAAAGATTGTTAATGTCCAAAATGTTCAGAGAAGTCAAGTTTCCAAGATGGTTGGCAAATGTGGTCGTAGTGCAGAAGAAAAACGGGAAATGGAGCTAAATCCTGCTAAGTGCCATTTCGGAGTGGGGGCGTGAAAGTTTTTAGGATATATGGTGACTAAAAGAGGAATAGAGGCAAGCCCGGAGTAGATTAAAGCCATCCTGGATATCAAATCATCTTCAAATATGAAGGATGCTCAACGACTAACAGGCCGTGTAGTAGCGTTGAACAGATTTATTTCAAGATCCTCGGAAAAGTGCAAGGAATTTTCTGATATCCTCAAAAAGAACAAGAAGTTCGAATGGGGAGCAAAGCATGAAGCAGCCTTGCAGGATTTGAAGCGATATCTCTCAACTGCACCTCTATTGATGAAGCCTGAGAATGGTGAACCACTATCCCTATACCTCGCTGTATCAGGGAATGCTGTAAGTGCTGTTCTTATAAAGGATCATGAAGGTCAGCAGTATCCTGTTTATTATGTTAGTAAAAGTTTGTTAGATGCTGAAACTAGATATTCTCATTTAGAAAAATTGATACTAGCATTAGTTATGGCATCAACGAAGCTTAGACATTACTTTGAGACACATAGAATTCATGTTAAAACAAATTATCCTGTCAAAAATGTGCTTAGGAAACCAGAAATGTCAGGCAGGATGGCTAAGTGGTCAGTAAAGTTAAGTGCTTATGATTTAGTATATGAACCTAGAAATGCCATAAAGTCTCAAGCTTTAGCTGACTTTGTGGTTGATTTCAGTAGTGACATTCAGGATGAGGTAGACCTAGAAGTCCAACAGTTAGGAGAATCCTCAGGATCCTGGATGTTATATACTGATGGTGCATCTAATGTAAGAGGAGTAGGATTAGGTATACTACTAAAATCGCCACAGGGGGACATATTACCCCAGGCTATTAGATGTGAGTTTCCTGCTACTAATAATGAAGCAGAGTATGAGGCTTTAATTGCAGGATTAGAGTTGGCTAGGAATATGAGTATCAAGAATTTGCAAGTGTATGTTGACTCCTTGTTAATCACTAAACCATTTTAATGGATCCTATGCAGTTAAGGGTGAGAAATTAATCGAATACCTCGATATTCTCAAAAAATTAGCAGGATATTTCGATGTTTTTACACTTGAACATCTACCAAGGGAAGATAATGCTGAAGCAGATGCCTTAGCAAATCTGGGATCATCGATCAGGATACCAGAAGGAACCCAAATACCAATATTACATATCCTGTATCCTGCAACGAATCCTCAGGATAAAGAAGTAGTGGGTATTCAGGATCCTGGAGCAGGGTATCCTGAAGAGGCTCCTAAATCCTGGACGGCTCCAATCATGAGATATCTCAAGGAAGGACACATCCTCGGAAATGAAAATCCTAAGGTATTTAGGATGAAGGTATCATGATTCACTATTATAAACAATGTTTTATACAAGAAATCTCTTGCAGGATCGTATTTGAGGTGCTTGGAGGATCCTGAAGCAAAAGAAGTACTTCAAGATATACATGAAGGGGATTGTGGTAACCATACTGGGGGCAGATCATTATTCTCAAAAGTATTAAGGACATGATATTATTGGCCGACAATGAGGAAAGATGCCACATAATATGTTCGAAGATGTGATGCATGTCAAAGACATAGTAACATACTGCATCAGCCTGCTGAACCATTATATTCTATTGTTTCCCCTTGGCCATTTATGAAGTGGGGTATGGATATAGTGGGAAAGCTTCCAAAGGCTCCAGGAGGGAAGGTTTTTATGTTGGCAATGACATATTATTTCTCCAAATGGGTTGAAGCCGAGGCATTTGTCCAAGTCAGGGATCAAGAAGTGGTATCCTTCATAAAGAGAAATATCCTGACCAGATTCGGAGTACCAGCCGAGATAATCTGTGACAATGGTTCTCAGTTTATAAGTAAGAGGACTACTGACTTTTGCAAGAGTTGGGGAATCAAAATGATTACGTCTACTCATGTACATCCTCAAGCAAATGGACAAGCTGAATCCTCAAACAAGATAATTGTCAACAAGTTGAAGAAAAGATTAGGGGCCAAGAAAGGGAGATGGGCAGAAGAATTACCCTTTGTTTTGTGGGCTGATAGAACGACGATAAAAAATGCAACTGGTCAAACCCCGTTTTCCTTAGTATTTGGAGCAGAAGCAGTGATCCCGACAGAACTGGTGATACCCACATCAAGATCCAACCTCTGGAATCCTGAGCAGAATCCTGAAGTCCTATGCCAGGAGCTGGATACTATTGATGAGACAAGAGATGCAGCACGGCTAAGAATGGCGGCATATCGACAAAGGATATCCAGAACATACAACAAGAATATTAGGATTAGAAGGTTCAAAGTTGGAGATTGGGTGTTAAGAAAAGCTTTTCAGAATACTACCAATCCTGCTGATGGAAAGCTGGCTCCGAAATGGGAAGGACCATATGAGATTGAATCAGAATCAGGAAAAGGAAAAGGTGCATACCGACTCAAGAATATGGAGGGGGTATGCTGCCGAGATCTTGGAATGCTATACACCTTAAGCTTTATTTCAAGTGAGTTTAGAATTTAATTTCTAACTCAGGATGGTATGAATTCTATCTCTTTTAAATATGTTTGATTTGATTTGTTCTTTGAAACACAATACTAACTTAAGCATCGGAGGGGTGTTAGCCAAGCTAACACCCACCTTAGTTTAAGGATGTTTTGCAGTATATGCTCCGGGATATAGCTCCAGGATGCTCACTCAGGATACTTCGGAAGATTAGAGGACTGGCCCCCTCTCTCACGTATAAGGGATCCTGATCCCTTCATAGGTTTAAAGGTATTCACCTTTCTTCCGAATTGGGTTTAAACACCCCGTCTGGAGTGCAAGTTATTCGGGAATAGTTCAAGGTGGCGGGACCAGTCCATGTAAAAGTGGCTGACAATTTCGTTACTATTGGCTATATCCTGAATCCTAAAGGTATATGAGGATTGATCACCCTCTCTCACGAAAGGGTATTTTCATACTCTCTAAGGTTTAAAGGTTTTCACCTTTCTAAGTCTTGGAGTTTATACACTCCCGCCTGTAGCGCACGAAAATTTGGGATTTCCCCCAGAATACAAGGGATTTATCTCCAGTACATTCTTTGGTTTTACCCCTGTAACATGAAAAATTGTCTATACAATGGGAACTGATATCCAGAAGATTGCTAAGTATTTGAAGACGTTGTACACAAGGGACATTCCTACTAAGGCAATGGTGTAAAACTCAAAGGATAAGGCTCAGACATAATACACTGAGTGTTTCAGACAGGGGACATCTTCATTGGAAGAGTTGCAAGGGGATTGAAGTTTGAGGATAGGGTTATACCCTATTCCTGGTATGATCTTTCCTTTGTAAACGTTGTTCAAGTTTTTGACAGTACTATGTTTTATAAAAGGTTAAACATCCTGATTAGGATAAATTCTCGGGATATATTCCCAAAATATATTTTCAAAATACTTTTCAGGATATTTGATTAAGATATATGAAACTGGTACTAGTTTGAAACTTTAATCAAGCAAGTATCGTCATAACAGATTTTAAAATGGGCTATCTTTTAATTTTTTTCTAAAGGTGATTGAATTTTTAGAAATTCTATTTAATAAAAATTTTCATACTATATCACAGAGTATGTTGATCAGGATATTTTCAAAAGATAATAGTACAAAATTTTGCGAAGCTAAAAATTACACTAAGTAACGCATGGAAAAAATCTAAAAGGCGATAACAAATAAGTCAAGAGATAGTTATATTATTAACAAGTCAAAAGTTGTGCTTTTGGTTTCACCTCAAACCAAGGCCCATCCGCCAAAAGCACGTTTAGTTTTTACCATACCTACATGACGGTTGAAGGTTTTATCTCAAAACGAAACCTGTCCACCTTCAACCGTTACGATATTCAAAATAGATTATCCTAACCGAAGACCAAGGGCTCCATCCTAAAACCTAGGACCCATCCACCTTTGGTCATCATATTGTTCTAAGTGCAGGAAATATAAATTGTTCAAAGACAGAAAATGTAAATTGTTTTACAGACCATAACCATGAAATTTTAAAAAAGTGGGCTCCGGCCTCAGCACATATATCCATCATCGCCCACGTCGCTGCATTTAAGGGTCAGCTCCATCCTTCATCGTGACATCTCCACCAGTATCCTTTCCAACATTCTTCTAAGCATCATCAGCAGCATCCTCTCCATCAGCATTTTCTCCAGAATCACCACCGGCATCCTTTGAAGCACCAGCATCATCCACCTTCTCGGTTACTTTGGTGGGCTCCTCTGCGACAGGTTTTGAAGGGGGCTCCACGGGATTGCCACCAAGATCTTTCAATTTCATCTCCCAGGCTTTGATGTTCCATGAGGGGCACTCGACGCCCAAAGCCCTAGCCTCGTAAGCCATTTTCAGTCTGGCCTGGAGGAGGGAGATGATGACTGAATTCTTAAGGCTCTCTCGGTATGAAGCCATATCTTGTTCGTGCTGGACCTGGACCGTGTCAGACTTAGCTTGAGCCTCTTGGGTGATCTTTTGGATGGCAGCTTTGTGATCTTGGGCCATGGCCTTATACTTAGCTTCGTAGTGTTCAGATTTGGCAGTGGCGATTGCTGCTTGATCCGTGATGGTAGCTTCAGCCTTCTTTAGTTTGCTTTCTAGCATGACGTTTAAACCACATGCGTCCTCATAAAGGAATACCAGGCGTTCGAGGCCCTGCAAGGTAAAGAAACAGGCATTATTCTAAATGAACATTTCAACTTAGCATATGGTGCAGGATACAGGTCAGGATACTAACCTGGTTAAGGAAGCCGGTCATAAATTTGTTGGATTCCGTAAACCCGTGGTTCTCGAATGGGAACACGTGAAGTGTAGCGGGAGGTTCAACTTCTTTTCTCTTTCGGGAACTAGAGGCCCGGGTACGGGATGCCGGAGGAGCTTTGGGAGCAGTGGTGGTCTTCGAGCTGGTAGGCTTCGGTGTGACGGATGACTTTGGATTGGATTCTTGCTTGGCAGGTGCGAGGCTAGAGTAGCTATCCAACTCGTCGAGTTGGAAGCCTTCGAGGTGAATAACTGGCACTGCACAAGGGAAGATGTTTTAGACTTGTTATACCTCTGAACAATAGAAATAGTAATAATCGATTTAATATATAAAGATAATTCCTGAAAATATGCTTACCAGACATGTTGGAACTTGATCTTTGACTTGAGCTTGTGAGTAGCAGGTTAAAGGTTCTTTCACCTTCTGGAAGCTTGTAGATTTCTTGTATTCTTCCTTCCGATTCAGCGCTAGGGGGGGCTAATTCTTTGAAGTTTGCTGCAAGAAAGGAGATAAACATATCAGGATATTGGTTCAGGATGGTGTTTCGGGATATGATTGGGGATATTCCTAAAACCCTAAGTCCTACCAGAAGTCAACCATCTTTTAGGAAGGTCAAAACCCTTATCAATGGAGTCTCTTTTCACAAAGAAGAATTTTCTTGTCCACTTATCCTCGTTCTTGGTAGCTTTGAGGATGAGAGGATTTTTGGAAATAGAGAATAGAAGGAATCGGCTGGAACCATGAGATCTTAAACGATAAGCCATCGGCAAATCCTCGATGCATAGATCGGGCATGTGGCGAGCCTTAATTCCTTCCAAGGTGACTAATATGCGCCAAACCATGGGCATGATTTGGGCAAAGCTAAGGCCAGTAAGCTCGAAGAAACGAGAAATAAAAGGTGAAAACGGGTATTGAAGTCCAATGGAGAAAGGGTATGCAAAAAAGCAGACCCATTCGTCGGAACAAAAATCCGATCGGACATCTCGGTCGAATGGACGGAAGATTGTCCTGGCGGGAAAGGCACCGGAAGCTCATAGGGCCGCGATGTCGGAATTATCGAAAGAACACACCTCTTTTGAGGGTTTCTGAAGCAAATTTTGTTTATGGAAGGGGGGAACAGAATCCGCCATTTGCGATCTAGTACGGGTCGCCATGAAGGATCACAATCGGAGAACAAAAGATGTAAACAAGGAAAATAGAAAAGAGAGAGAGAAAAGTACCTGATATTCGGTTGAAGATAAAGATAATCATAATGAGACGACCCTCAGTTAATATAGGCTAAATGTAGGGGGTAAAGAGTAAATAGCGCCTTGGAAGTTGCACATTGTCATTTCAAGGGTCTCATCATATTGATTGCCTTAATTGATGAGATGAAACTTTTAAAATATATCCGTTGGATTGGTATACCAACAGATATATTTGGGGACAATTGTTATGGGTCATTTTCTGAGCGTACATATCTTGATCAATATCCTGCTTTTAATTGTTTATTTGTGACCAGGATACTAGACGGGGATATTGCTAACATCCTGGGCGATATCCTGAGGTTGACTGAATTAACCATGTGCAGGTTGAAGGCTGGGGTTTGCTAACGGTCAGATGGACTTCGTCTCCTCAAGACTCGGGCGTGTTTGTTATGGGAGAGACGTTGAACCCGAAAGACTAGGTCTACAACGTTCGAGTGAGGAATATTCGCTGGATCCCGGTTATTTAGGATAGTTTGTTATATTTATTTTACTATAAATAGATGGGGGCGGATCAGGTTAAGGCACGCAACTTTCACATTTTCAAACACTTTCTCTCTAGCTCTCTGCAAACACTACACACAAACACTCGTATTCAAATCACATTGTAACACCTAGTCGATTCGCTCTACATCCTGCACTGTATCCTGATATTTAAAGCAATAGAAGAACAAGGCAGCTGCGATTGTCAGCTCCCGAGGTTTTGTGCCGGCGATCTTGATTGATCAAGGGCTTTCCTCGTACATCACGTGTCAACCTTTACTTTTCTGCTCATTGTTTGATCACAGATACAGCTCTATATCTTGGGCCGTATCCTGAAATTGTTTTTATAACTAACTTGGTTAACATATTTTTACACGTAATTTTAGCACACTACCTCACTTAACTAATTTGATCACTAAATTGCTTCGGTAATTTTTGACCAAAACAGTAAGCATGGACTTTCTATGTGAAAACCATGCTGATGTTGTGTGTTACGATAAGATGATTCGGTTCTCGCTCGCGAATGGTGATGTACTGTGTGTATACGGAGAAACTGCCTCGAAAGGGCTCAAGCTCATGTCATGTGTCCAAGCTAGCAAGTATCTCCGCAAGGAATACAAAGCTTTCTTGGCAAACATTGTAGTAGCGGAGAAGGAAAAGAAAGAGAAGAAGGAAGTGAAACACGTTCCTGTGGTTCGTGAATTTCCTCATATGTTTCCTGATGATCTTCCAGGTTTACCGCCAAGTCGTGGTATCGACTTTCGTATTGACCTCATTCCTGGAGCCAATCCTGTTGCCAAAGCTCCCTACCGACTCGCGCCATCCGAAATGCGTGAACTCTCAAACCAACTCCAAGAATTACTTGAGAAAGGCTTCATTCGCCCGAGCACCTCTCCATGGGGCACTCCAATCCTTTTCGTCAAAAAGAAGGATGGGTCGTTCCGGATGTGTATCGACTATCGGGAATTGAATAAGTTAAATATCAAGAACCTCTATCCCTTACCCCGTATTGACGACTTGTTTGATCAGCTACAAGGTGCTACTTGTTTCTCGAAGATCGATCTACGTTCAGGATATCACCAGCTACGCATACAAGAGGAGGATATACCCAAAACCGCGTTTCGCACCCGATACGGCCATTATGAATTCGTTGTTATGCCTTTTGGCTTAACCAACATGCCAGTGGTTTTCATGGATCTGGTGAATTGCGTGTGTAAACCATATCTCGACCGTTTCGTCATCGTATTCATTGACGACGTCTTGATCTATTCCAAATCGAAAGCCGAACATGCGCAACATCTACGTTTGGTTCTTGAGTTACTCCAGGGGAACCAACTCTATGCCAAGTTCTCCAAGTGCGAATTCTGGTTGGAGGAAGTTCAGTTTCTGGGTCACATTGTTAATAGTCAAGGCATTTACGTCGATCCTGCGAAGATTGAAGTTATCAAGAGTTGGATTACGCCTAAGAACCCGTCTGAAGTCCGCTATTTTCTCGGACTAGCGGGCTATTATCGACGATTTATTGAAGGATTCTTGAAGATTGCTGTGGCGCTTACCTCTCTTACGCATAAAGATCAGCCTTTTGTCTGGGGAACCAAACAAGAGACTGCCTTTCAAACCCTCAAGCATAAGCTTTGCAATGCTCATGTTCTCACGTTGCCCGACGGGAACGACGATTTCATTGTCTACTGTGATGCTTCCAACCTTGGCCTCGGTTGTGTCCTCATGCAACGGAACAAGGTTATAGCCTACGCGTCTCGTCAGCTCAAAATCCACGAGAAGAACTATACAACCCAAGATCTCGAGCTAGGCGCGGTTGTTTTTGCATTAAAGATTTGGCGACACTACCTGTATGGTACCAAGTGTACGATCTTCACCGATCATAGGAGCCTACAACATATCTTTAATCAGAAGGAACTTAATATGTGTCAACGCCGATGGGTAGAACTTCTCAACGATTACGACTGTGAGATCCGTTATCACCCAGGCAAAGCGAATGTTGTTGCCGACGCACTTAGCAGACGGAGTTATCTGCTTAGCACTCGTAATGTTCAAGCCCAACACGATCTCGAAACCCTTATTCGTGAAATCCAACATGCGTGTTTTAACGAACGCACGCTGAAGAGGGAACGAATCTACCACGATGGAGCCCAGCTTGTGAGCAAATCCAATGGGATATTCCACTTTCTGGACCGAATCTGGATCCCGAAGCGGACCGATTTGCGACAGATTTTGATGGACGAAGCCCACAAATCCCATTATTTTATTCACCCCGGTGCTGACAAAATGTCCCAGGATCTTCGTTATAAGTACTGGTGGCCGGGTATGAAAAGGGATATCGCTCTCTACGTCGGAAAATGCCTAACCTGTGCTAGAGTCAAAGTTGAACATCAAAGACCCGCTGGCTTACTCGAACAGCCACCAATTCCTATGTGGAAGTAGGAAAGTATAGCTATGGATTTCGTAACAAAGCTTCCACACACGTCATCAGGTCACGACAGCATTTGGGTTGTGGTCGACCGTTTGACTAAATCAGCTCACTTTCTACCGATACGAGAAGACTACAAGGTAGAACGATTAGCCCGAATCTACACCGATGAGATCATTTGTAATCATGGGACGCCTCGTGACATCATCTCTGATCGTGATGCTCGGTTTACCTCGCGACTGTGGGAAACGTTTCAAACGGCACTCGGTACATCGCTCAATCTAAGTACCGCATTCCACCCTCAAACCAACGGTCAGACTGAAAGAACGATTCGTACTCTTGAAGACATGCTCCGTTCGTGTGTCTTAGACTTCGGTGGTAATTGGGATAAATACCTGTTGTTAGTCGAATTCTCCTATAACAACAGCTATCATTCTAGCATCCAAATGGCACCATTCGAGGCATTATGCGGAAGAAGATGTTGATCGCCTATTGTGTGGCACGAGATCTATCACACCCCGACCACGTATAACATACAAAACGTGGCGGAAAACGTCGGGGAGTGTTGTAACATAATTAATTGTTTCATAACCATGGCATACAAAGTTGTATTTTATTTATCAACATAAGAGTTATATTGTTTTAAACAGGAATCAAAGAGTTTATAACATAATTAAACTAAGTCTATCTTCATTTTAAGTCTCTAAGGCACAGGTCTGCCCTAGTGTCACGATCATCGTCCTACGCAAAAGCTTCTGAAAACACATGTGAAAATAGGTACGTCAGCATAAAAATGTCTGTGAGATACATAGGTTTTGTGAAATTAGGATTCATGACTTATAAGTTTAGAAAAAGTTGTTTAGTAAAAGTCAGTCATGAACCTTGTAAATTGTTTTGTTTTGTAAGTCATTTAAAAAGCGATACGATCAAATGATATGTACAAATAAAAGAATAATGTATGGTTAAATGTATAACCAAGTAAAATGAGTTGTATAAAGTAAATTGTTTGTAAACCAAAGTCTTGTGAAAATCGTGTTACTTGTGTAAAATGTATAAGTCCAAATTGAATGATTTAAATAACGCTATGATATGTAATATAATACAAACACTTATATATAGGAAGTATCAGCGACGTATCCACCATGCTTGTATCATATTACTCACATCTCGTTACTTAAGTCACTTAAACAACCCAACAATGTATAAAGTCTATGTTTAAACCAATTGTCAAAAGTCCTTGTATAAATCATATCAAATGTTAATAGTCCAAAAGTAGTCAAGTAATGTGTAACAAATGTTATGTATTGTGAGTAAAGTATTGTCACATAATCCAAATGTAGAAATGTACAAAACAAAGTATTTTGAATATATCAAAAAGTTATGTTTTGCAAAGTAATGCATGTTACATTGATACAAACATTTATGTGGTAAGCTAACGCATACATTCAAGCCTTGAGACAGTCGGATAACCCTTTTAGTCAAGGTTATCAAAAGAAATGTTTTCGGATTCAGTCATTCCTTACATCCAAACAAACCCGAGATGTTAGGAATGGGATTTGTCACGTCCTATGGTACCAGTACTTACTACCGAGCGGCGTAGCTAATGTTAATGAACGTATATAAGTCTCGTTTGTGCAAACCAAATGTTATAGCAATTGTATACAAGTCAAGTGAAAACAATGTACTAAGTATGCTAAGTTAACATACAAAGCAGAAAAGTCATGTAAATCAACGTGCTAGCATGCTATCAGTCAACATACATGGCAGAAATGTAAAGTAAAACAATGTACTAAGTATGCACACAATTGACATACATAGCATGAAATGTAATGTAAAACGATGTACTAAGTACGCACACAATGGGCATACATAGCATGAAATGTAATGAAATCATGTACTATAATGTACTAACGAACATAGTAGACATATGATGTGAAAACATAAAGCATGAAAGTAACAAGTAGGCACATGTGTTCCACCCCAAAACAGTTTGAAAACAGTAAAAGAGGGGTCTATGTACTCACTTGAGATTGCTCAGAAGCCCTAAGATAACCACCAAGCAATGCTAGAGATCACGGAATCAAACGACACCTAATATAGGTAACTATGTTAATAACCGGACCTATATCGGATGATCGGATAGAATGAGAGCTCGTAAACCAAATGAGTATGGGAACTCAGGTAGTATGGTTTAACAAAGCCTACATACTAAATGAAACCTAGCCTAAGTGCTTACGACCCATTACGACCCGTTTAGGTAGCTTATGCTACTTTAACGCGTCGTTCGCGTAAAATGCGTTCGGAATGCCTAACTAGTCCTATGACAAGTAAAATATGCCTTAACATATCTAATATTGTTACCAAATCAGTTTAGATACCAAAAGTTATGTTACATATGCTTAAAATGAATTTTGGCGTAAAAAGGGTATTTTGGTCATTTACCTAAGGCATATAAACTACCTATCATACAACTAACTAAACGCCGTGACCATAAGGTATAACCTCGGA
The DNA here is from genome assembly GCA_030545235.1 of Helianthus tuberosus. Lineage (NCBI taxonomy): Eukaryota > Viridiplantae > Streptophyta > Magnoliopsida > Asterales > Asteraceae > Helianthus > Helianthus tuberosus. Next base: position 101,400,100 of record CM060437.1, on the reverse strand, counting down.
AGGTTATTCCCTATATACTATGGTCACCTAAAGTGCTTGGTCGGATCCTAATGATCGACCAAATGGGTCGGGTTCGAAGGTATAAGTGATTTATTAGATCGCTTACCCTTACGACCCTAGACAACGTGGTAATCAGTAGGCATAGTCGCAAGGGACTATAACCATCATGATTACAATCACGTTGTGAAGTTCAAACGAACTTCGCATTGACCATAAACTGGTCAATGCAGAAAGTCAAACAAAGTTTGACTTTCGGACTCGAAAAGCAATAAAAGAACGAAGGAACACTTACAAAGGGTCCCCGCAAGATTGATAATCCAAGTATTCTCAGGTATGAGGTTATGAAACACCCCAACTTAGAGAAATCTCATATTTCAAGTGGGTTTTGCAATGAAGGGGGTTGGGTATTTATAGATTTCGGTTCACCGTTAGGACCGTTTCTTGGAAAAGAGGGAATGATCACATCCCTACACATGTTGGCAAGCTCATGTACATCATATTGGCCCCCCATAAGCAGGAAACAACACTTGGAATTGGATTGGGAGTGCTAAACAGCTGTTAAAAATGGCTTTTGCTGATCAGAAGGGGCCTCGCGTGACGCCAAGGGGGCTAGGTGTCACGCTAAGGTCCCTCTAATCAGCAACCAATTTCCAAAGTTTCTAATTCAGTCACTGTTGCGTATTAAGGCCATTTTCGACACGTTTAAGGCTCATTAAGCCATTTTCAAGGCCCTAAAATGATGCCTAAACATTGTGGACATGAAACATGCTCAAAAATATCCCGGATGTCGGTTCGTTTGGTCGTACGATCGCGATGTTCGCTTAATTACGACGGAATGCGCATAAGCGCGAAAAACGATCCAAATTGCACGACGAATGGATTTTTCTTATGCCAAACACTAAAACAAAATATTTCAGTGCTTACATAAATTTTTGGATGTCCGGATGTATTCAGAAAGTAAGTTATGCGCGAAAATGCAAACTTGTGCACTTTTTGACGCTTTTAGTCCCAGAATGACCCAAAAGTTTATTTTAGCACACCGAACCCTTCAAAGCCTATTTCTAATCTATGTAAAGGATATTTATGGTATGTTTAACTTATGGTCATGTTCCGAAATGTCTATTACAGTTCAAATTGGCATACTTTCCCAGTTTGTCAAGTTTAGTCCATGTAAGCGAATTAACTTGTTTTTGTCATACCAAAGCCTTTAAAACTTATTTATAAGTTATGTAAAGGTTATTTAAGGTATGTTAAGTATATTTTGATGTTCCGGAGTATTTTTCGCATTAAACTGATTACGTTTACGCACCAGTTTGCGTATAACTCTCCAGAAAGCGATATAGAGTTTGAAATTGAATAAAAGTCAAAACATGAAAAATGTAAAACACAACCAAACAAAAATTGGGATCAAATAACATTGTTTTATTGATAATTGAACTGTTCACAATGATTACAAGCACAGATGTTACAGTCTCCCCTACTTGTGGAAATTTCGTCCCGAAATTTATTTAGAGGAAACTCGTGCGAAAAGATGCGGATATTTCGCCTTCATTTGATCTTCGCATTCCCAAGTAAACTCGGGTCCACGTTTAGCTTCCCAACGAACTTTCACCAAAGGAATGCGTTTGCGTTTAAGCCACTTGACTTCACGTTCCATGATTTCCACAGGCTTCTCAACAAATTTCAGTGTTTTATCAACACGAATTTCGTTAAGTGGTATGTGGAGGTTCTCATCAGCTAAACACCTCTTGAGATTGGACACGTGAAAGGTTGGATGAACATTTCCAAGTTCAGGGGGTAACTCAAGTCTGTAGGCTACCTTACCGATTCTTTCGACGATCTTGAATGGTCCAACGTATCTAGGTGCAAGTTTTCCTTTCTTTCCAAATCTGATCACACCTTTCCAAGGTGAGACCTTAAGTAATACACGATCACCGACTTGAAATTCCAAGGGCTTGCATTTTGGGTCCAGGTAACTCTTTTGACGGCTTCTAGCTGTCTGAAGGTTATCACGAACTTTCTTAATCTTATCAGTTGTCTCTAAAATGAGGGCAGGTCCAGTAAGCTGAGCCTCGCCGATCTCATTCTAGCAGACTGGTGAACGACATTTTCGACCATAGAGAGCTTCGAAAGGAGCCATTTTGATGCTGGTGTGATAACTGTTGTTGTAGGAGAATTCAATTAACGGAAGATGTGAATCCCAACTACCACCAAAATCGATCACACAAGCTGATGTGTTCAAAATGCAACATATAAATTTCATCAATTGTGGCATAAAACTAACCCTTTTTTAGTACTAATGTTGGAAAAAGTGTGCTTTTGTCTTCCTTTTGTATTTTCAGGATTAAATGAGCTCAAATTAACAAAAGAAGCGAAAAAAAGACATCAAAATCTAACATAAATGCAAGAAAAGGAACAAGACGTGACATGCCCGACCCCACGACAGCATCTTCCCAAGCAAAACAAGACATCAGAAGCCTGAACACGCCCCGTGCTCAGCCAGCACGGGGGCGTGCCCAAGTGTCAGCAGAAAAGACAAAGTGGTAGAAGCTTCTATTGCCCACCACGGGGCCGTGCTCAGCGGACACGGGGCCGTGGTCAACTATAAGATTCGCACAATCCAGCAAATCTGCATAGTACAAAGATTCTTCTGCACCACGGGGTTGTGCTCAGCGGACACGGGGGCGTGGTCAACTAAAAAGACAAAACTACATTAAATAAAGAAAGAGAAGGATGTGGACACGGGGCTGTGCCCGAGCTTCTGTTCAGCCTATAAATAGGAGTGCTTGGCTCAAGCTCAAACCATCCCTTGGCACACCACCTCTCTCACACTTCACCCACCACCCACCACCACCATAACACCATCATCCACCACCATCATCCATTGTCCATCGTAGAGTGTGTGAGTCATCTCGGGATCCAAGATTGATCGTAAGAGTTCTTGACAATGAAGGCCATGTTTGCCTAAGTCTCTTACATCACTTGGTGAAGACAAAGTGTCTAGTGTAGTACTTTTTATTTCTAATCTTTTGCACTTTTTACTTGGTTTTGTATTAATGACTTTAATAACTAGTTGCTTATGTTGAAGGTGATCTTTCCTTATTGTTTGTCCATGGTGTCTTGGCATTATTTTACTGTCTATATAAAATAAAAGATTTTCACCATTCATATCTCCACGGTCTATATGGAGGTATGTTGGCTACCTGGTCGGGGGTTAAGGGAACGGTTTGGTAAAGGTCTTGCCATTGTTTAGCGTTTAGAGGTCCTGCAATGGACCTGGGTCAAATTTAGTAGGACCTCCTTCAATACTTAACGGTATTGGATGGCGGGGGTCCAAACTCTTTGATCCCCTCATAAGTTAACTACTATTAATACTATAACCCGGCTATTTAGGACTATATCCCTGCTGACTCAGACTACTTAGTCGAGGGTAACGTCACCTCCAAAAGAGGGGCCTACCATAATTTGCATTAATAACTTAATTAATTATCTTCCAATAACCCACCCTTTTAGGATTGTATCCTTGCTGACTCAAACTACTGGGGTGAGGGTAACGTCACCTTCAAAAGAGGGGCCTACTACAATAACTAAGATAATCTCTTAAATATGTGCAAAAGTGCGGAAAGAATCAAAGGTTACACTAGATACGAGTCGGAACCAAGTGATTCATCTTGTCTATCTGTTTTTCTTTTTATTTTATTTTCAGCATTTTAGTTAGTTTTTATTTTTCTTAGTTTAAAACATTTTTTCTAACCTTTTTATTTTGATTAGACGTTGAGGATAAACCGGTACTAAAAGCTCTTGTGTCCTTGGACGACCTCGGTATCTTGCCAACACTATATTACGCTCACGATGGGTGCACTTGCCCATATGTGTGTTTAGTGTTAGTAAAATATCGTGTTTTATAAATTTAAAACTTGGCTAAAAATAAGTGTTAAAGGGGCTTAAAATATACACCTAAAATATATAACACTTCACACGCATCACAAGCTCTAAGCATATCCTCCAGAGTCTGGATTGTTCTTTCAGATTGACCATCCGTTTGCGGATGATAAGCTGTGCTCAGGTTAAGTTGGGTCCCCATAGCAGATTGCATGGTTTTCCAAAAATGAGAAGTGAAACGAGCATCTATGTCAGAAATGATGTTCAAAGGAACACCATGTCGAGCTACAATTTCATCCACATAGATTTTAGCAAGTTTGTCAGCAGAAAAATCCTCACGGGTTGGCAAGAAGTGCGCTGACTTAGTAAGACGATCAACAACTACCCAGATGGCATCATGACCTTTCTTTGTGCGCGGAAGTTTAGTAATGAGATCCATAGTAATGTTTTCCCATTGCCAAACTGGTATCTCTGGTTGCACCAACAAACCAGAAGGACGCTGATGTTCAGCCTTAACCTTAAGACAAGTAAGGCATTTTGATACATATAAGGCAATGTCTTTCTTCATACCAGGCCACCAATACTGAATACGAAGATCCTTATACATCTTATCTGAGCCAGGATGAACAGAATAACGAGACTTATGGGCTTCATCCATAAGCAAGGTGCGAAGGTTATCTAGGCTTGGGACCCACAAACGGTCCATGAAGTAATGCGATCCGTTGTCCTTCAATTCCAGATCAGGGGTTATGTGATAGGGAAATTCCTTATCCATCAAACCTTGTAAAACACAAGATTGTTGAGCCTGAGAAATGCGTGCTTGGATATCGGATCGAGCTTGGATAACAGATTGAACACGAACACAATGAAGCTTAGTACGTTCCTTACGACTCAATGCATCGGCTACGACATTAGCCTTACCAGGATGGTAGCGAATTTCGCAGTCATAGTCGTTTAGGAGCTCGACCCAACGTCGTTGCCTCATGTTGAGTTCTTTCTGATTGAAGATATGTTGAAGACTTTTGTGGTCCGTGAAAACCACACATTTTGTACCGTACAAATAGTGTCTCCAGATCTTAAGAGCGAAGACAACTGCACCCAACTCAAGATCATGAGTGGTGTAGTTCTTCTCATGTATCTTCAACTGCCTCGATGCGTATGCTATGACTTTGTTCCTTTGCATCAGGACGCAGCCAAGACCCAATTTAGATGCATCGCAATAAACGACGAAATCATCATTGCCCTCAGGCAAGGTCAGAACAGGCGCGTCGCAAAGTTTTTGTTTCAAAGTCAGAAACGCTTCCTCTTGCTTGAATCCCCAATCAAAGGGCTTGTTCTTATGAGTTAGAGCAGTTAGAGGAACTGCAATCTTCGAGAAATTTTCAATGAAGCGGCGGTAATAACCCGCTAGACCAAGAAAAGAACGAACTTCAGTAGGAGTAGTAGGCGTATCCCAATCCTTAATCGCACTGATCTTGGAGGGATCTACATGAATACCTTGTTCGTTGACAATATGTCCTAAAAATTGAACTTCTTTAAGCCAAAATTCGCACTTGGAGAATTTGGTGAAAAGTTGCTCTTTCTTTAGGAGTTCCAAAGTAAGACGAAGATGTTGCTCGTGATCAGCTCGCGTCTTGGAGTAAATCAAGATGTCATCAATAAAAACAATGACGAACTGATCCAAATAAGGCTTGCAGACCCTATTCATTAAGTCCATGAAAACAACAGGAGCATTAGTCAAACCGAATGGCATGACTGTGAACTCATAATGCCCATAACGAGTGCCGAACGCTGTCTTGGGAATGTCTTCTTCATGCACACGAAGTTGATGATATCCGGAACGCAGATCAATCTTTGAAAAATAAGAAGCGCCCTGTAACTGATCAAAGAGATCATCGATGCGAGGTAGGGGATATCGATTCTTGATGGTAAGCTTGTTAAGCTCACGATAATCGATACACATCCTAAATGATCCATCCTTCTTCTTGACAAAAAGAACGGGAGCACCCCAAGGTGAAAAGCTAGGACGGATAAAACCTTTGTCAGAGAGCTCCTGAAGCTGCTTAGACAACTCTTGCATCTCAGACGGTGCAAGACGATATGGAGCTCTGGCAATGGGATTTGCACCAGGTACGAGATCAATACGGAACTCGACTTGGCGTGCTGGGGGTAGACCAGGTAAATCTTCAGGGAATACTTCAGAATAATCCCGAACAATAGGAATATCTTGGAGAGACTTACCCTTGCCTTTATCTGCTGTGACATGTGCCAAAAGGCCACATAATTCTTTCACAGATACTTCCGAGCTTTAAAACAAGACATGAGTTTGAGACCACCAGTAGGTTTCTCACCTTGAACCTGTAGGATCTCGCCCGTCGAAAGTGGCACACGAACGATCTTCTCGAAACAAACTACCTCTGCGCGATGCTTGGCTAACCAATCCATACCCACAATAACGTCAAAGCTTCCAAGTTGCATAGGTGTGAGGTCCATAGGAAAGAGATGATCGTTAAGGTTCAACTGGCAGTTGCGAAGAACAGAATCAAGAACAATGGGTTCACCATTAGCAACCTCTACTGTCAAAGGTTTACCTAGTTTCGTTCTAGACACGCGAAGTAATGGCTCAAAAGATAAAGACACAAAACTCTTATCAGCACCAGAATCAAAGAGAACAGATGCAGGCTGATTATTAATAAAGAACGTACCGTTCACCACTTCATTGTCTGCTTGTGCCTCTTGTGCATTCATGTTAAAGACTCGACCTCGAGCCTGAGCCTGATTCTGATTTGGATTCTGATTCTGGTTTGCTAGCCTTGGGCATCGGTTTCTGTAGTGGGTCAGATCCCCACAATTGTAGCACGAACCAGGAGGAAAATGAGGTCGTGCAGCTTGACCTTGTTGCTGAGCAAGAGTCTGAGCAACTTGTTGGGCTTGGTTCTGAACTGCCTGGTTCTGATTAGCAGGAATGCGGCAGGTGGCAGCCAGATGACCAATTCTTCGGCAGTTAGTGCAATGACGACATTGGAGATGTGGTAGGTGATGGCCGTTACACCTGTTGCACAAAGGTGCAGTGCCAACATATGGCTTCTTGGCTAGTGGTTGCGCAGGCTGATTTGGTGCAGCTTGGGCCTGTGCAGTAACGACATAGTTTTGGGAAGCCTTTCGCTTCCTAGACCCTTTTGAGGAACCAGAATTCTTTCCCTTCTTGTTTTCACCTTTCTTACCATTCTCCTTGTCAGATGCCTACTTCTTACCCTTGTCACCCTTTTTTGTGCAGCTTTCCCTTTCGAACCTGCGACTCAGTCAATGTCGCTGCTAACTCGATCGCCTGACGGAGTGTGGCAGGGTTACTACCAGTAATGATGTCTTGCACTGAGTTAGGTAGGCCGTCGATGTACCTTTCGATAGCCTTGTCGAGTGGGGTAACCATAGTCGGGCAAAGCAGACTCAACTCCTCAAACCTGTCAGTATACGCCCTGTGCTCGCCACTGTCTTGTTTCAAGTCATCAAACTCTTTCTCCAAAGCTCGCTGTTCATGACAAGGACAGAACTCCCTCAACATAAGAGCTCTAAGTTTAGCCCAGGTTTGTGCTAGAGCAACTTCTGCACCACAGTCTCTCATAACCCCGTTCCACCATGTGAGAGCCCTCTTCTGAAACACACTCGAAGAAAACTCGACCTTGCGATTGTCAGGACACTGCACGTGGCGGAAAGTATTCTCAATGCTCTCGAACCATTGAAGAAGCCCAGTCACTCCCTCAGAACCACTAAACTTGAGTGGTTTAGCCGAGTTAAAATCCTTGAATTTGCATGGAGCATTGTTGTTGTTGTTGGCTTGGTTCCATTGAGCAAAGAGGTTCGGGAATTGAGCAGACATTTGCTGCGCAATGATTTCTGCCAGTTCGGCAGTCGCTATCTGATTTTCGCGTCGAGGAGGCATTCTAAAAGAGGAAACATGAAAGGAACGAGTGAGATGTTTGGGTGAAAAGAATGAGATGATGCAAAAATTGATAATGGCAAAGATGGTGGTCATTTGTTCGCATCATAAAGCAAACAAACGACACACAGTGACTAATCAAAGTAAATGGGTCAAAAATAATGTATCGCGAAGACATGCTCGCCTATAAGTGAACACTCACCCCAAGAGTTCCCAGGTAAGAGTGACTGGTCCGATTATGTGGATTTGTACGAACACTCTAGCCTTAGACAGAAAACCCAGGGTACAGGCATTCACTCTTCTAGTTTGCAAGTGTTCACACTATTTAGAACCCAAAACTTTGACGAGATTTTGAAAATTTGAAAGGCACAAGGCCAAAATCAAACTGGAAGGGTTCAAAACCATAAAACAGAGGGTTCAAAACCTAGTAATCAATTATCCAAAAACAAATGATTAATTTTCAAAGCGGATTCGAACTTGATGTTCCCGTTATGGTTATCACCTAAGGATAGATGAAGTGCATGTTTTAAAATCTAAACACAAGATGACTTGTGTTGGGGTCCTAGAAAGGTTATAGTCTAGGTCAAAGAAATACTAATAACCTAATTCCCTATAACCATTGGCTCTGATACCAACTCTTCTGTCACACCCCGACCACGTATAACATACAAAACGTGGCGGAAAACGTCGGGGAGTGTTGTAACAGAGTTAATTGTTTCATAACCATGGCATACAAAGTTGTATTTTATTTATCAACATAAGAGTTACATTGTTTTAAATAGGAATCAAAGAGTTTATAACATAATTAAACTAAGTCTATCTTCATTTCAAGTCTCTAAGGCACAGGTCCGCCCTAGTGTCACGATCATCATCCTACGCAAAAGCTCCTGAAAACACATGTGAAAATAGGTACGTCAGCATAAAAATGCCTGTGAGATACATAGGTTTTGTGAAATTAGGATTCATGACTTATAAGTTTAGAAAAAGTTGTTTAGTAAAAGTCAGTCATGAACCTTGTAAATTGTTTTGTTTTGTTTTGTAAGTCATTTAAAAAGCGATAAGATCAAATGATATGTACAAATACAAGAATAATGTATGGTTAAATGTATAACCAAGTAAAATGAGTTGTATAAAGTAAATTGTTTGTAAACCGAAGTCTTGTGAAAATCGTGTTACTTGTGTAAAATGTATAAGTCCAAATTGAATGATTTAAATAACGCTGTGATATGTAATATAATACAAACACTTATATATAGGAAGTACCAGCGACGTATCCACCATGCTTGTATCATATTACTCACATCTCGTTACTTAAGTCACTTAAAAAACCCAACAATATATAAAGTCTATGTTTAAACCAATTGTCAAAAGTCCTTGTATAAATCATATCAAATGTTAATAGTCCAAAAGTAGTCAAGTAATGTGTAACAAATGTTATGTATTGTGAGTAAAGTATTGTCACATAATCCAAATGTAGAAATGTACAAAACAAAGTATTTTGAATATATCAAAAAGTTATGTTTTGCAAAGTAATGCATGTTACATTGATACAAACATTTATGTGGTAAGCTAACACATACATTCAAGCCTTGAGACAGTCGGATAACCCTTTCAGTCAACGTTATCAAAAGAAATGTTTTCGGATTCAGTCATTCCTTACATCCAAACAAACCCGAGATGTCAGGAATGGGATTTGTCAAGTCCTATGGTACCAGTACTTACTACCGAGCGGCGTAGCTAATGTTAATGAACGTATATAAGTCTCGTTTATGCAAACCAAATGTTATAGCAATTGTATACAAGTCATGTGAAAACAATGTACTAAGTATGCTAAGTTAACATACAAAGCAGAAAAGTCATGTAAATCAACGTGCTAGCATGCTATCAGTCAACATACATGGTAGAAATGTAAAGTAAAACAATGTACTAAGTATGCACACAATGGACATACATAGCATGAAATGTAATGTAAAACGATGTACTAAGTACGCACACAATGGGCATACATAGCATGAAATGTAATGAAATCATGTACTATAATGTACTAACGAACATAGTAGACATATGATGTGAAAACATGAAAGCATGAAAGTAACAAGTAGGAACATGTGTTCCACCCCAAAACAGTTTGAAAACAGTAAAAGAGGGGTCTATGTACTCACTTGAGATTGCTCAGAAGCCCTAAGATAACCACCAAGCAATGCTAGAGATCACGGAATCAAACGGCACCTAATATAGGTAACTATGTTAATAACCGGACCTATATCGGAGGATCGGATAGAATGAGAGCTCGTAAACCAAATGAGTATGGGAACTCAGGTAGTATGGTTTAACAAAGCCTACATACTAAATGAAACCTAGCCTAAGTGCTTACGACCCATTACGACCCGTTTAGGTAGCTTATGCTACTTTAACGCGTCGTTCGCGTAAAACGCGTTCGGAACGCCTAACTAGTCCTATGACAAGTAAAATATGCCTTAACATATCTAATATTGTTACCAAATCAGTTTAGATACCAAAAGTTATGTTACATATGCTTAAAATGAATTTTGGCGTAAAAAGGGTATTTTGGTCATTTACCTAAGGCATATAAACTACCTATCATACAACTAACTAAACGCCGTGACCATAAGGTATAACCTCTGAAGGTTATTCCCTATATACTATGGTCACCTAAAGTACTTGGTCGGATCCTAATGATCGACCAAATGGGTCGGGTTCGAAGGTATAAGCGATTTATTAGATCGCTTACCCTTACGACCCTAGACAACGTGGTAATCAATAGGCATAGTCGCAAGGGACTATAACCATCGTGATTACAATCACGTTGCGAAGTTCAAACGAACTTCGCATTGACCATAAACTGGTCAATGCAGAAAGTTAAACAAAGTTTGACTTTCGGACTCGAAAAGCAATAAAAGAACGAAGGAACACTTACAAAGGGTCCCCGCAAGATTGATAATCCAAGTATTCTCAGGTATGAGGTGATGAAACACCCCAACTTAGAGAAATCTCATATTTCAAGTGGGTTTTGCAATGAAGTGGGTTGGGTATTTATAGATTTCGGTTCACCGTTAGGATCGTTTCTTTGAGAACAGGGAATGATCACATCCCTACACTTGTTGGCAAGCTCATGTACATCATATTGGCCCCCCATAAGCAGGAAACAACACTTGGAATTGGATTGGGAGTGCTAAACAGCTGTTAAAAATGGCTTTTGCTGATCAGAAGGGGCCTCGCGTGACGCCAAGGGGGCTAGGTGTCACGCTAAGGTCTCTCTGATGAGCAACCAATTTCCAAAGTTTCTAATTCAGTCCCCGTTGCGTATTAAGGCCATTTTCAACACGTTTAAGGCTCGTTAAGCCATTTTAAGGCCCTAAAATGATGCCTAAACATTGTGGACATGAAACATGCTCAAAAATATCCCGGATGTCGGTTCGTTTGGTCGTACGATCGCGATGTTCGCTTAATTACGACGGAATGCGCATAAGCGCGAAAAACGATCCAAATTGCGTGACGAATGGATTTTTCTTATGCCAAACACTAAAACAAAATATTTTAGTGCTTACATAAATTTTTGGATGTCCGGATGTATTCAGAAAGTAAGTTATGCGCGAAAATGCAAACTTGTGCACTTTTTGACGCTTTTAGTCCCTGAATGACCCAAAAGTTTATTTTAGCACACCGAACCCTTCAAAGCCTATTTCTAAGCTTTGTAAAGGATATTTATGGTATTTTTAACTTATGGTCATGTTTCGGAATGTCTGTTACAGTTCAAATTGGCATACTTTCGCAGTTTGTCAAGTTTAGTCCCTGTAAGCGAATTAACTTGTTTTTGTCATACCAAAGCCTTTAAAACTTATTTCTAAGTTATGTAAAGGTTATTTAAGGTATGTTAAGTATATGTTGATGTTCCGGAGTATTTTTCGCATTAAACTGATTACGTTTACGCACCACTTTGCGTATAACTCTCTAGAAAGCGATATAGAGTTTGAAATTGAATAAAAGTCAAAACATGAAAAATGTAAAACACAACCAAACAAACATTGGGATCAAATTACATTGTTTTATTGATAATTGAACTGTTCACAATGATTACAAGCACAGATGTTACAAGATCGGTCATTCGCAATTAACCGGTCCTGAGCTATTACAAGAAACGACAGACAAAATTTTCCAAATCCGAGACAACCTAGTGAAAGCTAGGGATCGACAGAAAAGTTACGCTGATAAAAAGCGCAAGTCTTGCGAATTTGTCGTTGGTGACTACGTACTCCTAAAGGTATCACCTTGGAAGGGTGTAGTCCGATTCGGCAAGAAAGGGAAACTCGCGCCTCAATATGTTGGACCTTTTAAGATTCTGGAAAGGATCGGAAAAGTCGCCTACAGACTCGAACTACTGAAGGAACTTAGTAACGTCCACCCGACTTTCCATGTGTCAAACCTCCGAAAGTGCCTAGCCGACCACGACTTACATGTCTCTCTCGATGACTTACAAGTAAACGAAACATTACACTTCGTGGAGAAGCCTGTCGAAATTATGGATCGCCAAACCAAGCAGCTCAAACGCTCTCGCATTCCTATTGTGAAATTCCGATGGGAAGGAAAACGAGGCGCAGAGTTCACTTGGGAACTCGAAAGCGACATGAAGGCGAAGTACCCGCAGTTGTTTAGATAGAGAAGCTAGAGAGAGAAAGTGGCATTGTGATTCAAGTGCTTTATACGATTTCATATCAATCTATAGAATCACCGATTATATTACGTCTCGTGTGTTTGGTCACGTTCGTGTACGGATTCTGCACGTCACGCGTTTGGTTCGCAATCGTTTCGGAGTCAAAACCGGTCCGAACAAAAAATTCTCAAAACGTGATTCACGGCGTTGTACAGCTTCCAGCTTAATTTCGAGACGAAATTCCTTAAACAAGGGGAGGCTGTAACACCCTGTGTTTTCAGAAGTCAAAGTCAAGGTCAAAGTCAACGACCGATTGAACGAATTTAACTTATAGTGATTTCCTTACTTTAATTGTATTATGTGGAGTAAGTGTTGTTAATTGCTAAAGTCGATATGTGTTAATCGATATCTAATCGACTTACGACTGTGAAATATAGGAAGTAACAATGCGATAAAGTTAACTAATCGATAATCAAGCTATGCTACTCGACATCAAATCGTGATACAAACCGCAACTCGACTTAATATGGTTAATTATACGTGTGTGTGTGTGTGCCTTATGTGTTACTTGTGCGTGTTATATATATATATATATATATATATGTTGTGGAAATCAATCGAACTCAATCGAAACTCGAAACGCAATCGAACTCGAATCCAAATCGACAATCGAACTATGATAATTAGTAGTTGGGACTAAAAGTAGTTTAACTAGAAACCCTATCGTGACGAGCTGTGCGCAATCGAAATCAAAACATCAAAAATCGTTGCATCAAACAACGAACCAAGTGCCATCCGGCCGGATAGCCATCCGACCGGATAGCCACTGCGCTACCAAAGCAGACGTCATCCGACCAGGATGTTATCCGACCGGATCGTCATCGGGGCGGTATGTTATCCGATCGGATAACCCTTTCCTCTTTTGGAATCCTATAAATACCCTTGTCATTGTCATTCTTTCCATTTCTGGAAACCCTCTGTCCGAACCATTCGTGCTCCTCACCTTTTCTTCGATTTCTCTCAATCCAGGTAAGATCTCGCCCTAAATCTTGTAATTTCTCGATCTACACGCACTCCTACACCTTTCTATCTTTTAAATCTTAACTTTTAACCGTGAAATCACTAGATTTCGGGTGTTCTAGGGTGACGTCATCATGTGTTCTTCAAGAACTTCATGCCTTGACTTCAATCCACCAAGAACAACCGAGATCTAACCGATTTCCACGCAAGCATACGAAGATCTTGTAAAGATCTCGACGCAAGAATGGTGAAAAAGGATTGAAAGATGGTTTTAACTTTCTTTCAACTCTTTTACACTCAAAACACTCAAAACTGGTAGAATCGGGTTCTGATCTAGTCTCCTACTCACTCTTAGTGTTGTACTGGCTCAGATCTGGATTCTACTCACGAGACTACTGATTTCGGGTTAGCCAAGACCAACCGTCTCGAACCGATAACCGACCGGATTAGGGTGATTCCTGGTCGGGTTGGTCATCTGGGTCGAACTAGGGGTTCTGTTGGCTAACTCGTTGTCAAAGTGTCTCGACATAGCGACAAACCTTCAAAATGACCAAGTGTAGGACGAACAGGACAACCGGAACTGATTGTTGTCCGAACGGATTGCTGTCCGATCGGATAGGTTATCCGAATGGATTGTCATCCGAACGGATCACACTTGGGTCCCACCTTCTAAACAACCTTATCTAAAGTTTGAGTATTGAACGAAATGTAATCCGATCGGACGACCATCTGACTGGATTACTCTTCGGATCATGAGATACTAAGACTTCAAAGACTTAAACAATTTTCAACATGATCACTAACAAGGTTGCCATCCGATCGGATTGCCATCCGATCGAATGACGCTTCTGTTGTGCACTTGCTTTCAGTAAGTAACCTTATCGCTAAGTCGTCGTCCGACCGGATGACCATCCGAACGGATTGTCATCCGCACGACCAGTCATTCGATCGACCGACTTGATGGATAGAGATACTTTAATGTTTTCAAAATACTACAACGAAAACTTCAAAAGACAAGCCATCATACACAAACATATTCTCTTTATAGGAAGAAACAATCCTCTCGAATCGTCATCCGACCGGACAACTGTCCGACCGGATGACCACTCGAACGGATTGTTATCCACACGGATTGCTGTCCGATCGGATTACCATCTGATCGAACCACTATCCGACCCTTCCACACTTCGTGATGTTTTACGCTTCACTTAACGTTGTGCTATCAAATATATTCAGGCTAACCTTACTCGCTAAGCGCTCCCTTCAATCCATTAATCGCTGTGAGTATACTCGATCCCTTTTTGCTTTAAGCACTTTTGGGTGTTACATACGTTACGGATATTCAAACTACCACAATCACACTACTCAATACTATTTGAACGCTAACCGTTAATGCATGTTATACGTGGCTTATGGATGCTTTTTTGTTATGTTTACACATGGAATGCTGTCTACCTGCCTTAGCAACGATAGTACTATAGTTTGGACTCAGCACCCGTTCACACGGGGGTTGTTAAGGATCATTTACTTGCATGGATTACGGTGGTAATCATGTATTGCGAACTGCCTCGGGGAGTCAACCCGCAGTCATTGGTATCGATGGATCTATGTCGATAACTAACGTGCTTCATTTCACTATGTGTACATGCTGGTTATGCGTAAACGAATTCGAACTCTATATGCTATTATCAAACTTGTATGCTCACCTTTACATTTTATGTATTTACTTTATTTTAACGTATGTGACAGGTGCTTAGGACGCACACTTGGTAGGAATTTGAAGCTAGAATAAAGCTTTAGAGCCCAACAAATAGTTGTCTGTAGTGGTCGAACTAAGGGTCTCTAGAAGCAAATAAACAATTGCTGTCTATTTAAATCTGAGTTGTCGGAACGGAATATTTCCCTAGATTTTTGTCTGTAATAATTGTTTTACTATTTGAGATACGGTATGGGACGTATCATTTAAATTGAATGGTATTGATAATTGTTATGGAAACTTTTGGACAATCTGTTTCGCTCAGTGCCATGCCCCGATGATTCCGCCATCGGTTGGGGTGTGACATTAAGTACTACCGATACCTGGCTATAGTTTCTCATTCGTTGTGGGTTATGATCTCATGATTATCGTTAAAGTTGAATTGAGTTAATACGCTAATACGAGTTCCATTACCTCTAGAAATTAGAACTCGTAACCAGAGAGCTGCTAGAATACTTAGTGATTAAGTAAACTTAGTAATTAAGATTACTTAACAGTTAAGAAAACTTAGTGGCTAAGAAAGTTTAATGATTAAGTAAACTTAGTAATCAAGTAAACTTAATGGTTATATAAAACTTAGCAATTAAGAAAACTTAATAGCTAAGGAAACTTAAAAGGAAAGGAAACTTAGAAATTAAGCAAACTAATTAATTAATGAAATTAAGTAAATCACTTAATTAAACAAGTTCAGGAAGATTAACCAGTTAAACAGCTAAGTAAGATTATGTAAGATTAATTAATCAGTTAAGCAAGATTAATTAAGTTAAATAAGATTTATTAATCAGTTAAATAAGATTAATTAAGTTAAGTAAGATTAATTAATCCGTTAAGTAAGATTAATTAAGATAAGTAAGATTAATTAATCAGCTAAGTAAGATTAATTAACTAAGTAAATTAAACACCTAAATAGATTAATTAATCAGCTAAGTAAGATTAATTAACTAAGTAAATTAAACACCTAAATAGATATATATGAGGAAGGTGCAAGGAAGGTGCAAGAGGATATATATATATATATATATATATATATATATATATATATATGGGTAGGAAGCTTTCTAGAAAATGTATAGGTAACTTCCAAGGAAAGTATATAGGAAACTTCCTGGAAATTGCATATTTCCTACCTATAAATAGGAAGCTTAGAATTTATTTTTCTTTGCTCATTTCTTCTATTCTTCTCTCTATACGTTGGTGTTCTAACCAATAATCACCGATACGATATTATGTCCGATCGATTCGGGAACCAACTAATGAATGCCAAAGTGCTGTCTAAATAAGACTATACTTTGTGAGTTTCGTTAAGGTTCTGATCTCGTGACCATCGTTAGGTTTGATGTGGTTTTATACTAATATGTATTCCACCCTGTTAAACTAAATGTTTAACCATCAGAGAACTCTGGTCCATAAACCTACAATCAAAATAGATGCTTAATCATCAGAAGATTCAGAACTATACAGTAGATGCTTAGAATCAAGATGCTTGTTTAATCAAGACTATATGCTAACAAGATGAGTCATTCTCTTTTTATCAAAACTGTTTTACAATACCTTAAAGTGTTTTCAAGTTATTTTTTACAAGGGTAAGTCTTTGTTATCTTAAATTACTGGCAGTAAGTGGGGTATTGTGCACATTACTATTGTTTTCTCACTTTTAGGTGGACGAACCTAAACAGTGATAATCATCACTATTGGGTGAAAGGACCCAGTGGTGGTATGACCATAGTCACCTGGGTGTGACACTAGACCAGATAATTGTAAGATAGTGGCAATTGTAATCGCTCTTAATCCTGTAATTTATAACAATGTGTCATTTTGTACAAAAATGAATGAACTCACCAGTATTTCCTGCTGACCAAATCTTTTTAAAAACGCGTTTCAGGTAATTACAGTAGATTGGAATAAAAATGATGATACGGCATTGAAAGGCTTAAAGAAGTGGCTTATTTTATCAATTGAATTAAATTAAGAAAACATGGTTTCATATATTCGGGTTTATCCCTTATTAAAGCTACCTTTGTAAAACATGGGTTTTATCCCATCTATTTAATAAATAAAATCTTGTGCTTTCTAAACTCTGATATTTTTCCCAACTCACGGTCCTGTTGAACATTTCCGCTGCAATGTTTTTAAATTAACCACCGGTACCACTTGATTGTTCATGGCTTCCGTCTAGGGTGTGGTCGGGGGTCATGGCAGAGGTGGTATCAGAGCCAAGCCACTGGTTTAAGCACTTGGGTGTTGTAATAATACCTAAGCTTAAACAAAAGAGTTAGGAAATTGTTATTAACTGGTAGCACCCAGGATAGTATTTAGACTTGAACTTAAGAAAGACGCTTTAATATTAGCTTCGTAATAAGCTAATTACTTGTGTAAATAAAATGTGATGGGTATTGGTATGCCGTGAGGATGATGACTAGGACGTTGCAAGTATGGTAAATAAGCGATAACACTTGGCCATTGTTATTTCTTATTTATTGGTACTACTTGGTTCTAGAATATGATCCATCATGAGTATACTAATTTCCTTACTTCTTGATGCAAGCAATAATAAAAGATGTACTTTAAAAATCATGATTTAAGAAAGATCTATTTATGGGAAATACAAATTACCTCTCCAGCAAGACTGGGTATGGTGTAGTAGACTCTCCAGCTTGTCCGGGTAAGATGGGGTTACCTCTCCGGCGAGAACCGGGTAAGATGTGGTATATGATATGTCAACCCGGTGACAGAATTCCCTAAATAGTATCATGACCTGATATCTGACTTGTTTTTAGAAACATGAGTCTGTTGAATACATTGACCTTATGAATGGTATGTATATTACAGTATGTGAAAAAAATATGATTATATAGACATGTATATCTATAAGGAAATCCAGTTTAGAATAAAACACGAGCATGTGTGCCAATAATAATTCTAGAATTCTTTATCAGGAATCTCTCATATACATCTGTAATTCCGACATAAAAAAAACTATTCCGTTTGATCATCTATCTCGTAACTCGTGCGAGAAGATGAACGATGCGAACCCTTTATGTCGGGACGCCATCGAGAGTATAAGAATTCCCTCTGTGTTACTTTAGATTATTAACGTATTAGGAAACCTGTAGCTAAAGTTGTGAAAGGCACAAAACGTTTGAAAACTTACGCTAATAAGAGTAATTCTACTTTCTTTAAGAACTCTTGCGAAAATAAGAGTAACTACTAGATACACTTACAAAGACTTTCCTCACTTATAATCCTATTAAGATTACCAGTAATAAGGAAGCTGTTACGACAATACATGGGCTTAAAGGACTGAAGTGTCATAACCATTAGCATATTTGTTAAGAAGAATGAAGTAATGTATGCTTCAAAATTTAGACATTTAGATAGTGAGACCCGATCTTCAAAAACTCATGATCACGACGTATGAACTGACAATCCTGTCTGCTTCATAAAAAGGGGATAAATTAACAACAACGATTCCTGAGGTGATTGCTGAATTAGGTTTAGATTTGCAAGCCAACCGAAGAAGTGACCACCAGGGAACAAGACAGACCAGCCGACAAAATTCGCCTCTGTAATGAAAACTGCGAGTTTTGCACGGAAGTAAGACATAGCGTATATGGTCTCGGAATTCATTAACACTAGAGACATGGAAATGAAAGAAATTCCGACCGACGTTTTCCCAGAGGATCTATTTAGACTATCACCCGATCATGAGGAGGAACTCAGAATTCACCAGGTACTAGGAATAACACCGATTGTTATATCATAAAGTTAAGAATAATTAGTAGTTGATATCTTAAGTCATAAGTTTCATAAGAAGCCGAAATAAGTACGTGTTCTTAGATTAAATTGTGGATAAGGGTGTAGCACGTTGCAAGTATTTAGTTTATTAGAGATTTAAAACAAAACATTAGAACCCTTTAGGTTTACCTCAACGACATCAGTATGAAGATGAGATTGATAACAATGGATATTGTTACCAAATTACCCAAAACAAGAAATGACACAATCTGGGTGATTGTGGATCAACTAACCAAGTCTGCTCAAATCCCTACCAATGAAAGGAACCTTTTAGTATAAGACACTTAGTTAAGATTGCGTGGGAACGAAATAGTCTCATTATATAGAATCCCGTTATCTATTGTATCAAACCAAGATAGTAATTTCACTTATGAGAAAATTTTAACCTGACTTATTTTGAGTAGTGTGAAGGAACACTACAAAATATAGAAAGATGTGCTAAGTATATATGTGATAAATATTGGTGAAAGTAGGACTATTACTTATCACTCATAAGATTCTTCAATAATTGGCCTACAAGTATTAGTGTTACCCGTTTGAAGCACTTTATGGATGATAGTATCATCTAGTATGTTAGAGATACATATCAGAAAAGCAACTATCAGGCCATGAGGTCGGCAAACCATTGGAATTTAAATCAGAAAAAGGATACCACTAAAAGTCTCTTTGTGTTTAGGAAAGTTAAGTCCGAGGAATGTCGAGCCATTAAAGTAACTAAGCAAAATGGACCAGTAACCTATCGGAAAAAATTTCTAGAAGAAATGGCAAGTATACATGATACATTTCATGAAATACCTAGAAATCTTTAGTTATACCTCTTCAAGATATAAAAGTAAATGCAATTTTAAGACCTTATCAGTCAATTATGGGAATTTCAAAAACATAAGAGATTAGTTCTGGTCAGGGTGGAGTAGGACTTAAAGCGTGGACAAGAATATACTTGGGTATCAAAGATAAGACGGAAGTAACCACACTTGTTCTAGTAAATCTCGAGGACGAGATTTTAAATAAGCTGGGGAGGATGTAAGGACCTGCAAAAATGTCCCAAAATACTTCTTAAGTGGAAACTCGGACCCCTAAAACCCTAATCCGTATGAAAAATCAAGAAATTCAAATTTGTTGATCTCTCGCGGGCCGCGTAAGATTTAACCGAAGCTTACGCGGGGCGCGACAGCTTGGTAAGTCTCCGGATAAGCTTGAGGGACACGTGTCGTCCACGTGTCAAGACCACACCATGACTCAACAACCTTCGCTCCGACCAGACTCCCTCGCGGGCCGCGAATGAGAAGCCGATGGGCTTCGCGGGCCGCGACGCATCCTTTGATCAGCCCTATAAATGGAGTGGAGAGCCTCAGTTATTCTCGTTTAATTCTTTTCTTTCTCTTGTTCTCTTGTTCTGTCATTCTAATGTCAGAACTTCTAAACTCCGAAACTCTGCTCGTTATCAGGGTAATAACTCTAATCACGGACACGGTACTATATCCGATTGATTGAAACTGATCCAATGGATGTTTAAGTACTGCCGATACATGGCTATACTTTGTCATTCGTTGTGGGTTATGATCTCGTGATTATCGTTAAAGTTGAATTGAGTTAATACGCTAATACGAGTTCCATTACCTCTAGAAATTAGAACTCGTAACCAGGGAACTGCTAGAATACTTAGTGATTAAGTAAACTTAGTAATTAAGATTACTTAACAGTTAAGAAAACTTAGTGGCTAAGAAAGCTTAATGATTAAGTAAACTTAGTAAGCAAGTAAACTTAATGGTTATATAAAACTTAGCAATTAAGAAAACTTAATAGCTAAGGAAACTTAACAGGAAAGGAAACTTAGCAATTAAGCAAACTAATTAATTAATGAAATTAAGTAAATCACTTAATTAAACAAGTTCAGGAAGATTAACCAGTTAAACAGCTAAGTAAGATTAAGTAATATTAATTAATCAGTTAAGCAAGATTAATTATGTTAAATAAGATTTATTAATCAGTTAAATAAGATTAATTAAGTTAAGTAAGATTAATTAATCAGTTAAGTAAGATTAATTAAGATAATTAAGATTAATTAATCAGTTAAGTAAGATTAATTAACTAAGTAAATTAAACACCTAAATAGATATATATGAGGAAGGTGCAAGGAAGGTGCAAGAGGATATATATATGGGTAGGAAGCTTCCTAGAAAATGTATAGGTAACTTCCTAGGAAAGTATATAGGAAACTTCTTGGAAATTGCATATTTCCTACCTATAAATAGGAAGCTTAGAATTCATTTTTCTTTGCTCATTTCTTCTATTCTTTTCTCTATACGTTGGTGTTCTAATCAATAATCACCGTTACGATATTGTGTCCGATCGATTCGGGAACCAACTAACGAATGCCAAAGTGCTGTCTAAATAAGACTATACTTTGTGAATTTTGTTAAGGTTCTGATCTCGTGACCATCGTTAGGTTTGATGTGGTTTTACACTAATACGTATTCCACCCTGTTAAACTAAATGTTTAACCATCAGAAAACTCCGATCCATAAACCTACAATCAAAATAGATACTTAATCATCAGAAGATTCAGAACTATAAAGTAGATGCTTAGAATCAAGATGCTTGTTTAATCAAGACGATATGCTAACAAGGTGAGTCTTTCTCTTTTTATCAAAACTGTTTTACAATACCTTAAAGTATTTTCAAGTTATATTTAACAGGGTCTAAGTCTTTGTTATCTTAAATTACTGGCAGTAAGTGGGGTATTGTGCACATTACTATTGTTTTCTCACTTTTAGGTGGACGAACCTAAACAGTGATAATCATCACTATTGGGTGAAAGGACCCAATGGTGGTATGACCATAGTCACCTGGGTGTGACACTAGACCAGATAATTGTAAGATAGTGGCAATTGTAATCGCTCTTAACCCTGTAATTTATAACAATGTGTCATTTTGTACAAAAATGAATGAACTCACCAGTATTTCCTGCTGACCAAATCTTTTTAAAAACGCGTTTTAGGTAATTACAGTAGATTGGAATAAGAATGATGATACGACACCGAAAGGCTTAAAGAAGTGGCTTATTTTATCAATTGAATTAAATTAAGCAAACATGGTTTCATATATTCGGGTATATCCCTTATTAAAGCTACCTTTGTAAAACATGGGTTTTATCCCATCTATTTAATAAATAAAATCCGGTGTTTTCTAAACTCTGATATTTTTCCAAACTCACGGTCCTGATGAACATTTCTGCTGCAATGTTTTTATATTAACCACCGGTACCACTTGACTGTTCATGGCTTCCGTCCAGGGTGTGGTTGTGTCACACCCCGACCACGTAAAACAACAAACTGTGGCGGAAACGTCGGGGAGTGTTGTAACAGAATTATTGTTTCACAACCATGGTTACCAAAAGAGTTTCATTTTATTTATTCGATAAGTAATTTACATTATTTTAACACAAAACAAACGAGTTACATATCGACTATCACTGTTATTATGTCACTAAGGCCTCGTCCAGATCCTATGTGACTCATGCATCCTAGTAATCAACATCAAGCAACATCACCTGAAACATATGTAAAAAGAAAGAAAGCAAAGAAATGCTGGCGTGCACATAGGTTTTATAAGAGTGTCTGATTCATGGCTAGTTTACATGTTGCAATATCTTATTAAAAACCTTGTCTTGAAAAGTGTATAATATTGCAACGTAATTAACCAACTCATATCAAGTTGGTTATAATTTATAAAACCTCGTAGCCATGATTCTTAACCCAAAAACATTTGTTTTAGTAAACCAAATTATAAAACATCTCGTAATAACTCGTTAATAAAACTCGTATGGTTTATATCTTCTCGAAAACATCGTTATGTGACATTGTTTTAAATTAGTTTACCCAAGTGAACTAAATAACGCCACGGTATGTAACATGATGAAACACTTATATAAAAGAAGTACCAGTGGCGTATCTACCATGTTTTCATCATATTACACCCGTCCCGTTATCTAAACACTAACCAAAAACCAATCGTTTATCCATCTCGTTTAAGTCGTTTTGAAATAGTTTAACTCGTTTTAAATCATCCTCATTTTTAATTGTGAAAACTATTTTTGGTCATCTCGCTAATAACATTCAAACCTTCGTGACTCGACTATCTCGCTTCTCGCATTAACAAACCACCAAAGGGTAAGTTAACGTGGTAATTGTGAAAACTATTTTTGGTCATCTCGCTAATACCCAAGAGTAGTTTGGTTACAAAATACGCATAAATACGCATTTTGGCTGAAACTACGACTCGTCACTACGCCTAGTCAATGTGGTAATCAGTAGGTATAGTCACGAGGGACTATAACCATCGTGATTACGCTCACGTTGCAAAGTTCAAATGAACTTTGTGTTGACCATTGACTGGTCAAAGCTGAAAGTCAAACACCGTTTGACTTTCATTCTTGAAATACAAGAATAAGCAAGAAGAGGACTTACAAAGGGTCCAAGAAGGTGTTTTGATTCCAAATATTCTCAGGTATGAAGTGATAAACACCTCAACTTAGAGAAATTTCAGAATCAAGTGTGAAGAACCCAAATGACGAAGCTTGCTATTTATAGGAAGTTGAGATCAATAGGATCATTCCATGTGTTTAGAGTGTAATCTTGGCCATACATGTGGGTACATGGTATTAGAATACAATGGGGGTCGAAAACCAGCTCCAGGTTTTGCAAAAGTTACAAAAAAGACCCCCAAGTTCAATCCCATTGCTGAAAAATGCTGAAAATCAATTTTTCTGCCCAGATAGGGCCGTGGCGTCGCGCACGGCAAAGGGAGGTACCCCGTCGCGTGACGGCACCACTCACCTTAGCCAGAACTTTCAAAAACTGGCAGAAATGGTCCCTACACATGTTTAAGGCCTATTTTGATGCGTTTAAACCCCGTTAACCCCATTTCAAGGCTCTAAAATGATGTTAAAATATAGGGAACTCAAAACATGCTCAAAAACATCTCGGATGTCTGCTCGTTTGGTCGTATGGTTGCGTTGTTCGGTTAATTACGACGGAAGTCGTAACGAACGCAAAAACAATCCAAGTTAACGACGAATGGAATTTTATCAAGCCAATCACTAAAATAAAATATTTTAATGATTACATAAATTTTTGGATGTCCGGATATATTCAGAACGTAAGATATGGGCGAAATGCAAACTTATGCACTTTTTGACGCTTTTAGTCCCTATTGATCAATAAAGTTTATTTTAGCATACCGAACCCCTCAAAGCCTATTTCTAAGCTATGTAAAGGATATTTAGGGTATGTTTAACTTATGATCAAGTTCCAGAATGTTCGTTACTATACAAATCGGTATAATTTCGTAGTTTGACACAACTAGTCCCTGTGATCGAACAAACTTGATTTCAACACACCAAACCATCCAAAACTTATTTCTAAGTTATGTGGAGGTTATTTATGGTATGTTAAGCCTATGTCACTATTCCGGAGTGTTTTTTGCATTAAACTGACTGCGTTTACGCACCAGTTTGCGTATAACCTTCCAGAAAGCGATTTAAAGCTTGAAATCGGAATCGAATCAAATTGTAAAATCATCAAACACAATTACACACATAATAACACCAAAACACATATAATAACACCAAAGCACATTGTTTTATTGATAATTGAAATTGTTTCATATTATACATCGATTACATAGCATAGTTGTCATAGTCTCCCCTACATCAGGAAATTTCGTCCCGAAATTTTAACTAGAGGAAGCTTGTGAGAACAATTGCGGATATTTCGCCTTCATTTGGTCCTCATGTTCCCAAGTAAACTCTGGGACACATTTGGAATCCCAGCGAACCTTGACCAATCGAATATGTTTGTTCTTCAATTGTTTGAATGTATTGTCCACTATCTCCACAGGTTTCTCGACAAAGTGCATCGTTTCATCGATTTGAGTCTCGTCGAAAGGAATGTGAAGATCAACATCAGCTAAACACTTTCACAAATTGGACACATGAAAATTCGGATGAATATTTCCAAGCTCTGGAGGTAGCTCTAGTCGATAGGCAACCTTTCCAATTCTTTCAACAGTCTTAAATCGTCCAACATATCGGGGTGCAAGTTTTCCCTTCTTTCCAAATCTCACCACTCCCTTCCAAGGTGACACCTTGAGTAGGACACGGTCTCCTATTTGAAATTCTAAGGGCTTGCGTCGCATATCCGCATAACTCTTTTGACGGCTTCGAGCTGTCACAAGATTCTCGCGGATTTTCTTGATTTTGTCTGTTGTTTCCAGAATGAGCTCAGGTCCAGTAAGCTGAGCTTCACCGATCTCATTCCAACAGACAGGTGAACGACATTTTCGACCGTAGAGAGCTTCGAATGGTGCCATATTGATACTAGCATGATGACTATTGTTTTAAGAGAACTCGATCAGTGGAAGATGAGAATCCCAATTACCACCAAAGTCTATCACGCATGCTCTAAGCATATCCTCCAAAGTTTGAATCGTTCTCTCAGATTGTCCATTTGTTTGGGGATGAAAAGCAGTGCTTAGATTTAGTTGGGTTCCCAAAGAAGATTGCATGGTCTTCCAGAAATGAGATGAAAATCGAGCATCACGATCGGAAATGATATCCAAAGGAACACCATGTCGTGATACAATCTCATCAACATAAATCTTTGCAAGTTTATCAGCAGATAGATCCACGCGAATCGGAATAAAATGAGCTGATTTCGTTAATCGATCGATAACAATCCAAATAGCATCATGACCTCTAGATGTACGCGGTAACTTTGTGATGAGATCCATAGCAATGTTCTCCCACTTCTAAACCGGTATCTCTGGTTGTACAAGCAAAACAGAAGGTCGTTGATGTTCAGCCTTGACTTTGAGACAAGTTAGGCATTTTGATACATACAAGGCAACATCCTTTTTCATACCAGGCCACCAATACTGAGTACGAAGATCCTTGTACATTTTATCAGCACCAGGATGGATAGAATATCGAGACTTATGAGATTCGTCCATCACCAAAGTGCGAAGATCGTCTTGTTTCGGAATCCACAAACGATCCTTGAAATAGAGTAAACAATCGTCCTTCGCTTCGAGCTTAAGCTCAAGTTGACGTGGTAATTCCTTACCCATCAAATTTTGTGAAACACAAAATTGTTGAGCTTGAAGAACACGAGTTTGAAGGTCAGATAGAGTTTAAACAGAATGAAGCTTGACTCGCTCCTTTCGACTAAGCGCATTGGCTACGACATTCGCCTTACCATGATGGTAGCGAATCTCGTAGTCGTACTCGTTCAAGAGTTCAACCCAACGTCGTTGCCTCATGTTCAGCTCCTTCTGATTAAGAATATGTTGGAGACTTTTGTGGTATGTGAAAACCACACACTTCTTGCCATAAAGATAGTGTCTCCAAATTTTGAGAGCAAAAACCACAGCACCTAACTCAAGATCATGAGTTGTTGTAGGACCGAGTTTCGTGACCGAAACCGTGATTCTTGTGAGATCGGTTCAAGACGGGAGAGATTAGATATAAACAAACAACTTCTTTGTATTAATCCGGTAGTATAACATTACAAATCGGCCCGATTACAAGATAACCGAACTAATACCAAAGGAGTACACATCCGGGGAGAGACCAAGTGGTGATCTCTCCCGGTGAGGTCTCAAACCTCCTAAACTCTCCTTATGTTGCAAATGGCAAGGGTTTTCTATTTATAGTCACACCCCTTGTCTTGCAAACACACACGGTCAAACAAATAACCCTCTCGTTTGACCACTTCAAACGAGCGGGTCAATACACGTTCGTTTGACCGTTTCACTAACTATTACAAATTCAGCGTAAAATAATAACTAATCTATTCGACAAGCATCGGACACAAAATCTGCATCAACAAATTCCCCCTTGTCCGTTGCTGTCGAATGCTGAAAATGCAACTGCAATCGATCTTCAGTCAAGTATTCATCTTCTCTGTGTTAACAAAATTCCCCCTTGACCGTTGATCCAGGTAAGTAGTATCTTGATGCTCCTTGTATAATATTTCCCCCTTAAAGTACGCGTATCCGTGTTGGGTGTTGTGCAATTTCCTCACAAGGCTTAATTGACCGATCTTCCGCTGATCTTCCAATACTCCAACCGGCATTTGATAAGGGTTCCATTCTTTAAGAACTGCATCAAGTCTTGATCTGTCATAAGAACTTCATTTCATTCAAGCATACTACATTGATAGAGATTTCTGGTGAACTGTCTTTTGTAAACCGTCTTTGTGGAATCGACCAAGTAATGCACTTTAATCTTCAGCATCAACACTCAGGAAAGTCAGCTAGACCAAGTGTATCCCTTGCAAGCTCAACCAGCATGCTTAGTTGAACTACATCCAGATCTCATTGTCTCGCCTTTGTGAAGTTGACCACGTAATGCACTACGGATCTTCAGCATCAGTACTCAGGAAGTCAGCTTGACCAAGTACATCGTTTGCAAACTCAACGAATTGAGTTACCCCCAGATCCCTGTAAAATCCCAAGGAAACATCAAACCCAAAACCGAATCCTGCAGGTCTTCAGTCTTGAATTATCAGCTTTCATAAAGATTCCCCAGGTCTTCAGTGAACAGCGCTTTTGTAACTACTGTAGACTTTAGAAACCTGTATTTTTCCGTGCAAAACCCTTCACGCTGGCTGGAGAATTAATTAAAATCCTCAAATATGTGTCTGTGCAAAACATTCCACGCCGAACCGTTAGTATCACCAGAAAATCACAAACTCTACCACCTGTGATTGCGCTTAGAAATTTACCGAAGAAATTCAACATACGAAATTTTTATTCCCCCTATTTCTTTGGTAAGATTTCTAAACCTTAATAGATTCTCTCCACTTCAAAGAAACTGTCGTCAAATGTTCACCAATTCCCTCCACTGAGCGGAACTGTCGTCAATCTTCGTTGAATGTTCTTGGTTTTTCGAAAAATCACGAAAACGAATTTCTTCTTTGCATATGCTAGTTGAATAAGAACGTCCCCTAGTACCCCGTTGGATCCGACTTGTATCCCTCCAAAGACTTTGTGAACTCGTTAGGACCGGTATTGACATTCTAGGTTCATTCATTCGTTACCAAATGCGAGAATATGACAATAAACAAAAAGATTTCTTCGTTGCATATTCTAGTTGATAAGGAAATTTCGCCTAGTACCCCGTAGGATCCGACTTGTATCCCTCCAAAGACTTTGTGAACTCGTTAGGACCGGTATTGACATTCTAGGTTCATACGTTCGTCTTCAAATGCGAGAATATAACAATAAACAAAATGCTTTCGAACATTTTCGAATAACCGATAACAATCATAAATATTGACGTGCGGAAGTGAACATATCGTTTTGTTTTTGGCCCATAATAGTCGCGTCACCAAATTTTGGCGTTTGCGTTGGTAACCGTGACTACCCCACAATTTTTCAAAAATCAAGTTTTCATCATCGCTTGTTTTCATCATGCCGCATCATCACGCGCGCTCCCAAACCCGTATTCAATACTTCCAATTCTTGTCCCACACAAAAAAAAATTATACTATTGGCCCAAGTCGTCGTTCTTTTAACATCCGACCCAAACCAATCCTCTAGACTCCAAGATCCAATTCTGAATTTAAGGCCCATCATCATTCATTTTAAAAAAAATTATCCAGTTGTAACAACAATATGTCAATGTTTGTGGGCTCTCCATAACACAAATTTCACATTCCATTGAAGATAATCAGGCGGGCCACTTATTGTCACGTAGCCCAATCACCAATCAGCCCTATACTCCTCAATTTTAGACAACCCAGCTAAGAAAACAGGCCCAATTGTGAACAAGTAGATAATGTGGGTCCAACAGAAACCCTATCTACCCAAAAGTTCAGCCGACAATTACAAATCGCAGACATCATCTTCTAGGTTTCTCTCTTCGATACACACAATAAGCAGCAATACATAAGCATCAAACAATCAAAACCCCAAATGCTCAAAGTCACCAGCCGCTAACATCAGCCCTCTCTCCTCAATCTGCGATACACAACTCAAACATCAGCCGACGAAAGGACTCCGGCGAAACAGAAGATATATGCTGGACGATTGATGCTCGAAAGATGAATTGGTCAACGAAGGATTTGACCTATTGGATCCTTCGAGCTGATCAGACTTTTCGAAAGATGGATCAGGTCGAAAGATATCCTTCGAGGATCATCTTTCGAAGTTGTTGAGGGTTCCCACAAATATCTGGTATCTTTCGATCCAGATCTGGATCCTTCGACCCAAAGTCTCATCTTTCGAGCACCTTTTTCATCTTTCGGGGTATGAAGAAACCCTAGTTTCTTTAACAGCCGCCAAGAACATCAAGAACACAGCCACTGTTTATTTTGCAGATTTGACGAAAATCACACATTTGATGATGAAAACTTGAAATACATGG
Source organism: Helianthus tuberosus (assembly GCA_030545235.1). Classification (NCBI taxonomy): domain Eukaryota; kingdom Viridiplantae; phylum Streptophyta; class Magnoliopsida; order Asterales; family Asteraceae; genus Helianthus; species Helianthus tuberosus. The sequence continues at coordinate 101,370,609 of CM060437.1, read as the reverse complement.
TGTAAAACATAACCCTCTGATGCATTTCGTGTAAGGTCAGACCCATCCATTCGGGTCAGATCTGGGTTTTTCTCGATTTTCACCATTTTTACATCTTGAACAAAAAGCACAAAAATCACAGATCTAGAGCACATGTGACTTAGTAAACGGTTAGATTTACTAAATCAGGCACCATGGCTCTGATACCAATTGTAGGACCGAGTTTCGTGACCGAAACCGTGATTCTTGTGAGATCGGTTCAAGACGGGAGAGATTAGATATAAACAAACAACTTCTTTGTATTAATCCGGTAGTATAACATTACAAATCGGCCCGATTACAAGATAACCGAACTAATACCAAAGGAGTACACATCCGGGGAGAGACCAAGTGGTGATCTCTCCTGGTGAGGTCTCAAACCTCCTAAACTCTCCTTATGTTGCAAATGGCAAGGGTTTTCTATTTATAGTCACACCCCTTGTCTTGCAAACACACACGGTCAAACAAATAACCCTCTCGTTTGACCACTTCAAACAAGCGGGTCAATACACGTTCGTTTGACCGTTTCACTAACTATTACAAATTCAGCGTAAAATAATAACTAATCTATTCGACAAGCATCGGACACAAAATCTGCATCAACAGTTGTGTACTTCTTCTCGTGAACTTTCAATTGTCTGGATGCATACGCAATAACCTTACCTCGTTGCATAAGGACACAACCAAGGCCTAATTTAGATGCGTCGCAATAGACAACGAAATCATCGTTTCCCTTAGGCAAAGATAGAACAGGAGCATCACATAGCTTCTGTTTCAGCATTTGGAATGCTTCTTCTTGCTTGGGTCCGCACTCAAAAGGCTTATTCTTCTGAGTCAAAGCAGTGAGTGGAACCGCAATCTTTGAGAAATTAGAAATGAATCGACGATAATAACCAGCAAGACCAAGAAAAGATCGAATCTCTGTAGGTGTCGTCGGTGTATTCCAATCCTTAATAGCAGCTATCTTGGATGGATCTACATGAATACCCTGTTCGTTGACTATATGACCCAAAAACTGAACTTCTTTAAGCCAGAATTCACACTTGGAAAATTTAGCAAAAAGTTGTTCCTTCTTTAGGAGTTCTAATGTCAAACGAAGATGTTGCTCATGATCGGCTCGAGACTTTGAATAAATGAGAATATTGTCGATGAACACAATGATGAACTTGTCTAAATAAGGTTTACAGACCCTATTCACTAAGTCCATAAAACTAGCTGGGGTATTTGTCAAACCAAAAGGCATGACAGTGAACTCGTAATGCCCATATCTCATGCGGAAAGCAGTTTTGGGAATATCTTCTTCGAGAACACGAAGTTGATGATACCCAGAACGTAGATCGATCTTGGAAAAGCATGAAGCACCTTGCAGCTGGTCGAAGAGCTCATCAATTCTAGGTAGGGGATATCGTTTCTTGATGGTAAGCTTATTAAGCTCACGATAATCGATACACATTCGAAAAGATCCATCTTTCTTTTTCACAAAGAGGACAGGAGCTCCCCAAGGCGAAAAGCTCAAACGGATGAATCCTTTATCAGATAACTCTTGAAGCTGTTTCGATAACTCTTGCATCTCAGACGGTGCAAGACGATAAGGTCCTTTCGCAATCGGGTTGGCATTGGGTACAAGGTCAATATGAAACTCAATTTGACGAACTGGGGGCAAACCAGGCAGTTCATCAGGAAACACCTCTGGATAATCCCGAACAATTGGAATATCCTGAATATTCTTGCTCTTGCTTTTCTCCTCGGTGACATGTGCCAGAAAAGCAACATATCCTTTTCGTAAATAACTTTGGGCTTTGGTACAAGACATGAGTTTCAATCCACCAGATGGTTTCTAGCCATGAACTTTCAGAACATCGCCAGATGAAAGAGGAATACGAATGATCTTATCGAAACAAATCACCTCTGCATGATGTTTGGTTAACCAATCCATCCCAACGATAATATCGAAACTCCTAAGTTGCATCGGTGTGAGGTCAATAGGAAAAAGATGGTCATCAAGGTTCAACTGACAATTACGAATAACAGAATCGAGAATAAGAGGTTTACCAGTAGCAACTTCGACAGATAAGGGTTTCCTCAGTTTAGTTCTAGGTATCGCAAGTAAAGGCTCAAAAGATAACGAAACAAAACTTCTATCGGCACCAGAATCAAAAAGAATAGATGCAGGTCGATTGTTAACAAGAAACGTACCATTGACAACCTCGGTGTTAGCTCTCGCCTCGTTTGCATTCAGATTGTATGCTCGCCCATGAGCGAGATTCACATTCACGTTGACATTCACGTTCGGATTTGCATTTGCATTCACCAACCTTGGGCAGTTGTTGCGGAAGTGACCAAACTCTCCACAATTGAAACACGAACCCGGTGGGAATCTCGCAGCATTCCCTTGAACCTGTGCTGGAACCTGAGCAACCTGATTCTGACCCAGATGACAAATGTTAGCCAGATGCCCAAGTTTACCACACGTTATGCATTTCTTGCAAGCTTGTTGTGTAACAATGAGGTGCGGTACCAGCATACACTTTCTTCGCAGGTGGTTGAGCCGGTGGGTTCTGAGGGTTCTGAGTTGTTACTGTAAAATTCTGAGCACCCTTTCGCTTTCTCAACTTCTTCGACGACTCACCTTTCTTACTCTTACCCTTTTCCTTGACAGAATCGGTCGACTTCTTCTTATCACCCTTGCGGGTAAGTTTACCCTTCCTGACTTGAGACTCAGTCAGGGTAGCAGACAACTCGATCGCGTGACGAACAGTAGTAGGATTAATGCCAGTCACAATATCCTGTATTGAATCGGGTAAACCATCGATATACCTCTCTATCGCTTTCTCCAACGGGGTAACCATAGTAGGACACAAAAGACTGAGCTCCTCAAAACGATCCGTATACGCACGGTGTTCTCCCCCATCTTGCTTTAGATGGTCAAACTCTCGTTCCAATGCTCGAACCTCGTGACGGGGACAAAACTCTTTCATCATGAGAGCTCGAAGCTCTTCCCATGTTTGTGCTAATGCCACTTCAGCACCCCTATCGCGCATTACTCTGTTCCACCACGTAAGAGCACGCTTCTCAAACACACTTGATGCAAATTCAACCTTACGTCCATTCGGACATTGCACATGTCTGAATGTGCTCTCGATACTTTCGAACCATTGAAGGAGCGCAGTTGCTCCTTGCGACCCAGAAAACTTCAACGGCTTAGCAGAATTGAAATTCTTGAAATTACAATGTGCATTGTTATTATTATTGTTGTTGTATAACTCGTGGATTTGGGTCACAACGCCTGGAAGCACAGCAGCCATTTGCTGAGAGACAAGGGCTGCGACTTGTTCAGCAGTAGAAGATTGTGCATCACGTCGAGGAGGCATTGTCTAAAAGGAAATATGAGAAATGAGTGAGGTTGACAATTAGGAAAAACAAAAGAGGTATTGAAAATATCGACAAAACACAAGGAAGGCGATCATTTGTTCGTTACCTCGAACAAAAAAACGACACGCAGTGACTAATCAAAGTAAATGGGTCAAAATAACGTATCGCGAAGACATGCTCGCCTATAAGTGAACACTCATCCCAAGAGTTCCCAGGTAAGAGTGACTGGTCCAATTATGTGGATTTGTACGAACACTCTAGCCTTAGACAGAAAACTCAGGGTACAGGCATTCACTCTTCCAGTTTGCACGTGTTCACATTATTTAGACCCAAACTTTGATGAGATTTTGAAAACTTAGAAAGCATTAAGCCAAAAATGAGTCAAAGTGGAAGGGTTCAAAACCTAGCAATCAATCATCCTAGAACGGATGATTAATTTTCGAAGCAGATTCGAAATTTGTGTTCTCGTTGTAGTTATCACCTAAGGGTAGGTGACGGTTTTGTTTTAAAATCTAAACGCAAGAAAAAATCGCGTTGGGGTCCTAGAAAGTTATAGTCTAGGTCAAAGCATTACTAATAACCTAATTCCCTATAACTATTGGCTCTTATACCAACTCGTCTGTCACACCCCAACCACGTAAAACAACAAATCGTGGCGGAAACATCGGGGAGTGTTGTAACAGAATTATTGTTTCACACCCATGGATACAAAAAGAGTTTCATTTTATTTATTTGATAAGTAATTTACATTGTTTTAACACAAAACAAAAGAGTTACATATCGACTATCACTGTTATTATGTCACTAAGGCCTCGTCCAGATCCTATGTGACTCATGCATCCTAGTAATCAACATCAAGAAACATCAACTGAAACATATGTAAAAACAAAGTCAGCAAAGAAATGCTGGCGAGCATATAGGTTTTATAAGAGTGTCGGATTCATGGCTAGTTTACATGTTGCAATACCTTATTAAAAACCTTGTTTTGAAAAGTGTATAATATTGCAACGTAATTAACCAACTCAAATCAAGCGGGTTATAATTTATAAAACCTCGTGGCCATGATTCTAAACCCAAAAACATTTGTTTTAGTAAACCACATTGTAAAACATCTCGTAATAACTCGTTAATAAAACTCGTATGGTTTATATCTTCTCGAAAACATCGTTATGTGACATTGTTTTAAATTCGTTTACCCAAGTGAACTAAATAACGCCACGGTATGTAACATGATGAAACACTTATATATAAGAAGTACCAGCGGCGTATCTACCATGTTTTCATCATATTACACCCGTCCCGTTATCTAAACACTAACCAAAAACCAATCGTTTATCCATCTCATTTAAGTCGTTTTGAAATCGTTTAACTCGTTTTAAATCATCCTCGTTTTTAATTGTGAAAACTATTTTTGGTCATCTCGCTAATAACATTCAAACCTTCGTGACTCGACTATCTCGCTTCTCGCATTAACAAACCACCAAAGGGTAAGTTAACAATCAGATTCAGTCATTACCCACCTAACCCACACATAACCATGGTGCAGTACGATAACGAGATTTGTCAGATCCTATGGTACCATAACCTAATACTGGTCGGCTTGATCAATGCTAATGAATGCCATTCGTTATGTAACTACAACCAACGAGTTTGTTCACTTTATCGAAATCGTTATTAATTTAGTATAAACCATTTTAATCACTTTTGAAACCATCGTTTAAACCTTGAAAATCGTTTAACATATGAATCGCCCCAAAACAATTGAAAACAGTAAAATAGGGGAACTATGTACTCACATGAAGTGCAAAGTATCCTTAATCAATAGAACTTCAACAAACTCAAGTAAACCGGAGAAATCAAGCAGAACCTAGTAATCGAATCACTAGTCAAACAATCGACGCCTAAATCGGAAGATTGGACAGAATGAGGTCTTGTAAACCAAAGGAGTGTTGGAACTCATGTGATATGGTTTAACAAAGCCTACATTCTAAATCGGAACCTAAACTAAGTGCTTTCGACCCATTGTGACCCATTAAGGTAGCTTACGCTACTTTAACGCGTCGTTCGCGCAAAGCGCGTTCGAGACGTTTAACTAGTCCTATGACAAGTATTATATGCCTAAACATGTTGCATAATCAATTAAGTGACAAAAGTTTGTGTTACATATGCTTAATTACCAATTATGCATGAAAAGGGCATTTTGGTCATTTACCTAAGGCATATAAATTACCTATCATACAACTAATTAAACCTAAGTGACCATAAGGTATAACCTCGGAAGGTTATTCCCTATGCAACTATGGTCACTAAACATGTCTGGTCGGATCCCAATGATCGACCAAATGGGTCGAGTTCGAAAGTCTAAGCGGGTGTTTAGTCCGCTTGACTTACGACTCTACACAAGCACTAAACTAAAAGTGACGAGCTAAACATGTTAAGACATGTTTAGTTTAGTTAGAAAATAGGTTTTGATATCAAAACAAACGGTTTTGATACCCAAGAGTAGTTTGGTTACAAAATACGCATAGATACGCATTTTGGCCGAAACTATGACTCGTCACTACGCCTAGTCAATGTGGTAATCAGTAGGTATAGTCACGAGGGACTATAACCATCGTGATTACGCTCACGTTGCAAAGTTCAAATGAACTTTGTGTTGACCATTGACTGGTCAAAGCTGAAAGTCAAAAACCATTTGACTTTCATGCTTGAAATACAAGAATAAGCAAGAAGAGGACTTACAAATGGTCCAAGAAGGTGTTTTGATTCCAAATATTCTCAGGTATGAAGTGATAAACACCTCAACTTAGAGAAATTTCATAATCAAGTGTGAAGAACCCAAATGAGGAAGCTTGTATTTATTGGAAGTTGAGATCAATAGGATCATTCCATGTGTTTAGAGGGTGTAATCTTGGCCATACACGTGGGTACATGGTGATAGAATACAATGGGGGTCGAAAACCAGCTCCAGGTTTTGCAAAAGTTACAAAAAAGACCCCCAAGTTCAATCCCATTGCTGAAAAATGCTGAAAATCAATTTTTCTGCCCAGATAGGGTCGTGGCGTCGCGCCACGGCAAAGGGGGGTACCCCGTCGCGTGACGCCACCGCTCACCTTAGCCAGAACTTTCAAAAACTGGCAGAAATGGTCCCTGCACATGTTTAAGGCCTATTTTGATGCGTTTAAACCCCGTTAACCCCATTTCAAGGCTCTAAAATGATGTTAAAATATAGAGAACTCAAAACATGCTCAAAAACATCTCGGATGTCAGCTCGTTTGGTCGTACAGTTGCGTTGTTTGGTTAAGGTGCAACTTTCCCTTTTGTTTCAGCATTCAATGTTTCAAACACCCAACTTTGAGCATCGATATCTCGTTCATCTTAGCTCCGTTTTGGACGTGGTTTAGTTCGTTGCGAAGCTCTTCCAACATAGAACACAAACCCATAAATAAATAAATATATAAAGAAACCTTTGTTTCTTATATTTATTTTTAGTCCAAAATAGGAAAAAATCATTTTCCTATATTTGTGAAAATTGCTATTTTCACCAATTTTTCCCACAATCCCCCACATGAAAAATGCTATTTTCATCAAATTTCCAACAATCCCCCACATGTATGGAAATCGATCTTTCCTTACACTTTTCAACGATAAACTTCGACAGTTGAGTATTGCAAGATAGGTAGGTTGTTACCTTTGAACCTTGTTTTGTGAAGCATACTTAGTTTACTAGCGGTTTGTAGACGCGATGTCCTTGAACATACCCCCATTTGTGTAAATGACAATACACTTCACACAATACTCTCCCTGGTCTGGCCAACCCCTCATTGTCGTGTCCTATTATGGTCCTGGAACACTAGCCTGGTTCTGCGAGAGCTCTAGGATTACGCACCCCACAAAGTCATTCGAAGCGACCCTACTTCTCTCTCACATAGGTGATTCCCATGAATCATTAAAAGCATCATGGTTATTTGATTTCTCAAAATCGTTAACCTTAATATGCTTAGCCTCACTTCAATGTCACTAATTGGAATGGACTAGGAAGTATATAACTCCCTTTTATTTTGTTTTGGGGTACTCCCCCACAGTGACTCCATTTTGGTAATATGATTAAGTTGTCCTATTGAACTTAGATCTTGGGATCTCTGTCACACCCTGATATTTCCACGTATTACCGGTGGGGAGTATCGTGACGTAGTTGATATCATCATAGTTAAACAACACAATATATAAATGCACAGCGGAAGTAAAAGATAAATATATTACAATCCGAATATAAAGTAATATCAAAGTATTACAACGGGAAGTAAAGGATCCACAGGCGGATCTTAAAACATAAACATTGTTCAACAGACTTTAGACGCATAGAATTTGCAAGATTCCTTATTAACGCCCTGAGCTTCCAGCCAATTACGTTCAGTACCTGTCACTTAACCTTTTTGGAAAATACGTCAGTTTACACTGGTAAATACAATTAACCGACTCTTTTGAAAAGGTTTAATAAAATTGATTTGAATGCACAAGGCACAACATATCTTTTCTAACTTGGGACAATTATATAAATAATCTTGTATACAGATTTACATGTTCGTTATACGTTCAGGGCCCGATGTAGAAACCGAGTCAAGATTAACAGACACGCCACAAGTATAGGCCTACATGAGAGTGAGATACCATTTCCCTTATGCACTGTCAGGTGTATGCCTACACCTCGTGCTTAAGACGTGGCCATTTTATAATATAATGATGTCAAGGATATCCGGGACATGGTCATTAACCCCTAAAGGCTTTTATTTCAAACAATACAGATTAAAGTGGGTTACCTCAATAATTTAATCAAAATACGACTAAACATTCAATATCCGACCAAGCGGTATTATTATAATATCGTATTCCAAGCCCGTATAGGAAAATAAGTTAAGAGTATTTACCTGAGCTAGCAAATGCAATTTATACTCAGCCGTATATTCTAATCAGCAAGCACAAGTACTTCTACTGGGGCTCTCAATCTGGAACGAAGGTTTTATTAACCTATTAGATTCCTAATGGGTCTTATTTAAGTCGTAACTTAGACCGGTTAGTTTTAAGGAATGGTTTACGGTTCAAAAAGCATGATTTAGCGAAGACCGGAATAGAATGTGATTTAGACCCGACAAGTTTGGAGACTTGTATCATATGGGTACACTAAACACATTCTGGATTTTGAGATAAAAATGGTAACGTTTGACCCGTTTCGGCTAATTTATGCAAACTAGTTACATAAACCGAACCGAACGCGCAAGAAGCGTAACGGGTAACCATAAGGGTCCTAAACAGGTTTCCTAAGTTAATATGCCTTAAATATGTTGTGATATCTGTTGGACCGTTCTACGACCTTAAACCGTCAGTTAAGGCAGTTCATCTTTGCATACGAAGGAGGAATCAACGTAAACAAAGTCATAACAGCTCTAATCCTTTTAATCTTTCTTTTCTAATTGATTTGAGTGCTTGTACAACGTTTTCTGATACAAATCCGGCAGCACTTCGTGTTTCACACAATGACCTCTCTCTCTCAGATCTATCTACCAAATGAACACACAACCCTATATATAGGCTGAAGATTTCGCTTGAGATTGCTTCAAGCGAAATCTCTTGATGTTGATTTCGCTTGAAGATGTTTCAAGCGAAATCTTCAAGTTTAACATATTCAAACCCTAATTAAACCCTAATGTGTGATCATTCAAACGATTCTAGACACAAGACTTAATGCAGACGAAGTCAACAGACATTCCATGCACTAACAGACTCCCCCTTGGATGTTGACGAAGTCTTCAGCTCCTGAGTCTTCAGTCTTGGTCTTTTCTCCAACATTGTAAAAACTTTCCTCAATCTTTATCTTCAAACTTTAAACTTCATTCTTCCCTTTGACCGTTGATCCAGACTCCTCCTTTCACATACTCCCCCTCTCAATTTGCTAGAATTTGAGATGTCTGGTTCAAGCTTTGTCATTTAGCTTCCGTGGGAATTCCTTAAACCTGCATATTCTCTACCACAACATAAGTTTCACAAATTTATTACACTTAGATTTAAAAATTTACTGGTAGAAATCAACAATTCAACAATCTGTAAAGTTACATCAAGTTCAAGTGAATGACCTTGATTAACTAACCCCACAATCTTTTAAAACAATATCTCATTACAATCAAAAAAAAAAAAAATTTCAACAAATTCTCCCAATCCAATTCATCATGTTTAGCACTTGGAATTTTGAAAATCAGCTCTTCAACATCAGTTGTCGAAAATCTTTTTAAATTTTTTAAAGACATGCAGTAAACAAATATATACAAACAATATTTTTGTGAGTTTGTGTAAGAGGATCATATCAGTTTATGAGATAAATCACAAGCACCGTTAAGCTTTAAACATGTTAAGTTTTAAACGATTCACTTAGATTGTCAGTATACTGATCCACTTAAATTTTCACACAAAGTTCAACTGCTTCGAGATACGAGTTTAATGTCTTAGATACTTAGACTTAATCACGTGTCCCACCTCAGAATATACTCCCGTATCCAGATCCCAATATTCAGTCTTACAGGTAAGTATAACATCAATGATATCTGTAAGGGGTTAATAATTTATGAAGAATCATGAGAGCTCAGGTCAGAACTACCGTTCAGCAGAGAGATCATGACTCAACTTGGGTGTGTCCCCTTTAGAGGATCTTTTTTACAACAGCATTTCTAAGCAATTTTATTGTCTTATCATTTATGCTGAGGGTGATGCTATGTTTCAAGCATTTGCAGAAAGTATTATTTGAGGACTAGGTCAGAACTACCGTTCAGCAGAAGTCCCGGAATAATACCCCAGATATCACTGAGTATAAAGACCTGTATATCAGAATACGAAACCTTTCAAACGAGATTTCGGGGGTTACCCATATATCCAAGAGATGTTACCCACGATATAAGCAAGTTTGAAATTTAAGTTTATATCTCGTCACAATTTACTAAATGTGCAAAAACCTACTGACACATCATCAGTGAGACCGTTTATCACATTTGACATTTCATATCTTTAGCATGCTGTGATAGTTCACTGATTTACTATCATTTCCTCTTTTTCACAACAAAACTCATTTTTGCTTTTCAATGTTTTAGAAATTTTCAAATTTATTTTAAAATTTTTCTCCCCCTAAAATCAAAATATGTTTCAATTTTGATTTTCTGGGAAAATTTGAAAACAAACAATACAAGAAACGTGACAAACTGATATCAAATCACTTCAATTCGCCATTCACTCGGCTTAACAATCAGAACTCCCCCTGACAACAAACTATTTTCCCATTTAGATTTCAAAACACTTAAGTTTGTTTTAATCAAATGGTTTTTCCGGAAAAATAGTTTTGTATGTCATTTCACAAACTCGGGGTTTCATCACATTGTTCTTTTTCAACCATTTTAAAGAATTAACAATTAAGACCCTTGTCAACAACAAACACTAGTAGAAAATCAAGTACAACTTAATGTCCCTGATTTACCACTTGTAAATCGAAATATCACAGTTACCATCCTGTGAATTTCTCAAGAATGATGCCGATACCTGCTTCACGCTTACCAACCTGGAAGCTCCGGCAAGTCAGGTTTTTCTATTTGAAAAGATTCACCCAAGCCTGACCAGCCTTGGGTTTGACAGTTTTTACCTCAACAGATGGCTCTTCTGGTTTTGACGAACCAGAATCATTGCCTGAACATGGCTTGTCTGACTTTGAAAAGTCAGATTCATTGCCAGAATGTGACTCTTTTGACTTTGACAAGTCAAATTCATCGCCAACCTTCATTGGTACCCAATTCTTATAAGATCTAGGTTTTCCATATTCATTAGCCTGTGAAATGAATAAACTTTCATGGTCTCTTTTATATTCGAAAACCTTGATTAAGATTTTGTCTGAAAAATTAACTTTCTTTGATTGGTTATCATTTTGCTCAGTTAATTTTTCTTTCTTTAACTCCCTTTTTGCTTTCCCATTTGTCCTCAGATTTGTATCTGATGAATTCGTTTTGCTTGCCTTTGTAGTTGAGGAAAATAATTCATCAGAACTTTTTCTCGAATTACCAGTTGTATCCGAGGACAAAATCCTTTCCAGATACTCTCTTGCCTTCTTCCTTTTCTTCCTCAGTCTGTCTTTCTGCCCTTGTGAAAGCTTAATTTTCTTTTCTTGAACTTTCTGTTCTTGAACTTTTGGTTCTTGAACTTTCTGTTCTTTGGGCTTGACATTGACTGATTTCTTTCCCATTTTCTGAGATTCAGCCCTCGGTCTTCCTTTTGATCTCATTGGGCAATCTCTGGCAATGTGTCCTCTAATTTGGCATTCATAGCACCTTCTCGTTTCGAATCTCTGACTTTGGCAGTTAACAGCAATGTGTCCTTGATAGCCACAAGTGTAACACACTCTGTTATCATACCTCTCACTACTTTCATACCAAACACCATCTTCATACCACACACTTAGATCAAAACATTGATTTGCCTTGTGGTAATCATGTCTCCTCTTGTATCCTTGATTTGGCATTTGAGCACTGTGGTCAAACCTGCACCACTTATTACCAACATTTTGTGAGTTTTCATTTTTAGATTTTTGTGATTTTTCAAAATGATTGGATGACTTATCTGATGAGCTTTTATTTTCATTTTTAGGATTTTTCAAATTTTTATCTTTTTGTTTCTGTTCTGCATTCTTCTTAACAGGTTTTTGTTTCGAACATTCACCTGTTTCAGTATATTGCAAAACAGTATTTTTAAATTTTTCTTGTAAATCTAAAAATATTTTTCTTTTCTGTTCCTTTTCATCATCAGATATTTCATCACAATCTTCAATTTTGACTTTGACTTTGTCAAAATTTGTGACATTGTCACTTATTGGATCTGAATTGATCAGTTTTGGACACTCATATGGTGCCGAAGTCACAAAACTTTTCAATTTATTCTCTAACTCAGAAATTTTATTCCGAGCAATTTCAGCTTCTTTTTCAAGTCGAATGATTTTCTGAAGATGAGAATTTATTTCAATCTGTTTTTCAAGATTATTGTTAAAAATGGCAGATTTTTCATCTTCTAAAATCTTCATTTGACTTTGAAAATCTTTTTCTTTTTCTTTAAAATTTTTGTTCTCTAATGACAAACTCTCAACATTCTCCAAAAGTTTGTCATTTTCAGATTTTAGTTTTTCGCAATTTAAGCGCACATCCAAAATCTGTTCATCATTAGCTTTCTTCTCGTCTTTCAAAGCTTTGTTTTCCAACGTCAAATTCTCCATATCTTTCACGAATTTCACACTGTCTGTTTCTGATTTTTCACAATTCGAACATTTTCCATTCATCTCTCCATTATCAGCTTCCTTCTTTGAAATTACTTCTTCAAAAACCTGTTGTTTTTCCGTAACAGCTTCTTTCTTAATATCTTCAATTTCTTCAACATCTGCTGCCTTTTGATTTATCTTTTTCGCAGCAAGTTTATTCTTGAGCTCGTCAATTTGTTCTGCAAAAGAATCATTAACCATTTCAGATGAAAATAACTGTTTATAAAACTCAAGTTTCTCAAGTTCTTTACTATCATCATCACACTCTTCATCAGATGAGTATGAATGATCAAAAACTGGAACTTTTTCTGAAATAACTTCTGAAACTTTTTCATCTTTTTCAGAACTAACTTCAAAACTCTTTTCTATTTTATCCACAACAATTTTTTAATCAACAATTTTTGAATCCTTGTTTATTGAAAATGATTTTCTAGAATTTTGTTTTCCGGCAAGAATATTAATAATATCCATTGAATTATTGTTAAAAATATCATTTGCAAATGAACAACCATATTCATCAAAACTATCCATATTTAGATAACAGTTTTCTCAATGTCAATCACTTTCAAATGAAATTATCCTGCTCAAACAAAATCGCCTTGAATCACCTGCAAACAAACAAACAAACAAACACTTAGTAAAATTTTCAATTTTGAAAAAATTCAGCAAGTTTAAGTGAGACTGAATAACTGAAGCGAAATCTCCTATTTTGCTTGGACTTTCAAGCGAAATTGTTATTCTGAATTGGACAGTTCAAGCGAAATCCAACAACAATTCTGATTCAAGCGAAATCCACTATTTCGCTTCAACTTTCCAATGATATTCAAGCGAAATCATTTAGAACTATTTCGCTTCAACTTCAAGCGAAATCTTCAAGAGAATACTTTTCAAGCGAAATCCGATCCAAATACTTTTCAAGCGAAAACTACTATTTCGCTTCAACTAGTTTCAAGCGAAATAGTCCAATATGTCTGATTTGAAGCGAAAACAACCTATTATCTTCGAATACTTTCAAGCGAAATCCAGTTTTAGGTCAAATTTAACATGTTTTAATCTGAATTTTAGTCTGAATCTTTGTAGGCTTTGTTAAAACTACGTTTTACACGATATACTCAAAAATCAGACCATTTCGACCGTTGGAACTAGTTCAGATCTGAAAAATAAGAAAAGAAGTGAGTAGAAAGAAGATAATCCGGTAGAATTAAGCTGCTATGGTATGAACTCCTTGTCCTGAGCTCTGATACCACTTGTTGGACCGTTCTACGACCTTACACCGTCAGTTAAGGCAGTTCATCTTTGCATACGAAGGCGGAATCAACGTAAACAAAGTCATAACAGCTCTAATCCTTTTAATCTTTCTTTTCTAATTGATTTGAGTGCTTGTACAACGTTTTCTAATACAAATCCGGCAGCACTTCGTGTTTCACACAATGACCTCTCTCTCTCAGATCTATCTACCAAATGAACACACAACCCAATATATAGGCTGAAGATTTCGCTTGAGATTGCTTCAAGCGAAATCTCTTGATGTTGATTTCGCTTGAAGATGTTTCAAGCGAAATCTTCAAGTTTAACATATTCAAACCCTAATTAAACCCTAATGTGTGATCATTCAAATGATTCTAGACACAAGACTTAATGCAGACAAAGTCAACAGACATTCCATGCACTAACAATATCAGTAGGATATCTTCCATTATGCCCGAAACGAGTTTAATCTCAATATAAGCCCCGTAGGGGTATTTTGGTCATTTTAAAGATTATAAAAGAGATTAAATATGATTCTGAGGTTCGGTTCTGAATTAATCAGTAAAACAACTTAATTTAATAGGGTATATCAGTTGGTGATAAGTCTTATGTGACAAAATGGTTTTAAACCCATACTAGGTGTTTAATACGTGTAAAAAGCCATTTTAAGCGATTTCCGGGTTATATAGGAAATCTGAGTTTTCTGATCAGGTTATAAAGTTCAAAATACTTTATTTATTATATAAAATCAGTAGCAATTGGATTGGTGTCAAAAATTGGGTTTAGTTAGGCTTTATGCTAATGACACTTTTTAATTACTAAAAAGCGTTCTAATTACGACATTGAGCATAACCCCTAATCTAGACCTCAAACTGATGTGAAAATTTAGGGACATGTTTATAAATCAGTAATAAAGATTATTGTCCTTTCACATTTCCAAAATTCTCGTTTTATGGACAAAAGGGCATTATGGTCAACATTAAGCAATTAACGGAAACGTGTAACCGAATCGGACAATCAACGATCCAACCACAGAGGGTTATACTATCATGTAACCTGGTCCTAAGGAAGCTCTAAGGCAATTCCAAACCCATCTAAATCGGGTCAGAACTGAAGTCAAAGCAAAAGTCAAAGTTTTGCGACTTTCGGTTCCGAACCGGGTCTAAACAGAAAATTGTCGGATCAAACAAGCTTAGACCAGTTCTTATACTTATTACCAAGTTATATGAGTGATAAAATAGGTTACATGCCTTTTACATTTCTAATTATGCTTTAATTCAAAAATTATGCTTTCTGTTTACTTTTTATAAACAACTTTGACCCGACATTTGATCTAGTTAGAGCGGGAATCAGAGGGTGCCCTTCTAAGGGTTTATTGCCCACATAAATACCAACTTATAACTATCTTCAATTCAACTAATCACTGGACCATTAATGATTAATCGCTAAGTCAAACGTTAATTACGACAGTTTGACTTTTAAGCTAATAACTAAGTAAAACTCAATTAAGGAAGGTCAAGTATACTTACCCAAGTCCAATGCACGACTAATGATCTTTAGAAAGTGGCTTTGAGCTCTAGAATTGATCAGGTGTTGAATGGTGAATGAATGATCAAAATGTTTCAACTATGGCACTTTATATAGTGCTTAAAACTCATTAGATTGTTGACAAACAAGTCTATCATGGACCCCTGATCATCCACAAGTGTCCCTAAGTGCCTAGGAATTATTAGGGGTCGCCCATGGTGAGAAAATATCTGATTTAAGTCGGTTACAAGGCTGAACAGGCTGCTGCCTGTTATTTTCTGTATCTGGGGACCGTATGCGGCCCGCGTAAGGCTTACCAAGACCTTACGCGCCCCGCCTAAAGCCTGTTGTCAGTTTACAAACTTTTTAGCATTTGCATTTTGACTCTTGGCCCTTCGAAAGGTCACCCAACCTTTATTTCTTGCATTTTGAGTCCCTCTAATTTAGTTACAAGGGATTTCAAGACTTATACCCACCTTGTTAAGTCCTTGGTCACTTTATGTTTACCCGAAAAGTCATAACTTTCAACGTTGACGCTTTAACCCCTCGTGTACAAATTTTATCATAACTTTCTCATACGATAACGGAACTTGGTGAAATATTTATCGTGGATCCTAGTGAGCATAAATAATCGTTACAAAGCTTCGGGTTTGCTAAAAGGTCACTCAGAGGTATACCTTAAACATGTTGACACATTTAACCCCTGTAGTTTGTAATCTCTCACTTTCTTTCACAATTAGCTTCGTATGATCCATGATTCATTCGTTTAAGGGTATGAGCATCATGTAGGGTTACTGTAAAGTATATTTACCCCTTGTTGACATTTTGAACCCTTATATTCACATACTTTTAATGTTTGTCAACTTTAGTCCCTCTAGAGTATTCTTCCACACGTTCAAAGTTTATGACACGTGTCAATACTTTATTGGTCATGAATTTTCGAGGTGTTACATCCTCACCCCCTTAAAAGAAATCTTGACCTCGAGATTTGCTAAAATGCTGGAAGTACTTTTTGTCGCATAATGGACTTAACTTCTATAACATATCTGGAGTCTTTCCAAGCTCCCAAAGTGACCCCTATATTAGGTACGTGTATCCTTTTGGATCTTCTTAACCTGTCGATCCTTAATTGATACAGGATGCTCATTACATCATAAATCTGCATGTCATTATGTGATAGTGCTTCTTGACTTATTGGTGAAACACACCCTTCAGTCACTAGTGTGCAATGTATTGCGAGCTCCGCCAATCTCCTTAAATAGGTTTTAGCTTATAAGCTATTTGATCTTGATACATTCGATTTCCTTCTAATGATTCTATATATTCAGAGCTTAACTAGCCTGATAATTTAACAATTTGGCACACCCTCCCTGGGTGATATCTTTTGTTGAACCTTATTCCTTAACAAGAATTTAGAAAGTTTGCTATTTTCATTAATCCTTGATTTTCTGCCGAATACTGGCATCTTACAGATGATTATGAATTTGCGTGATCTTATTTGTTGTTTCCAATGCAACTTTCAGATCCTGATGATTGGACTTACCAATCTATTGTCCTAACAATAGATGTTTAACATTCCATCTATACAAGGTCTCCAAGGGAGCAGCCTTGATGCTTATATATCAACTATTATAGAAAATCTTATCTTAAGGTGAGATTGTTATTTCAACCACTGCTTAACTAATTTTAAGGAATAGCTAATCCTTGTCGTTAGTCGAACAAATCGACGATCCTGAGCAACTGATGGCAATTCTTAATCGTTGCCTAAATAGGGTTGTGGTAATCAATGCACAAGCAAATGAACCGTCTTCCTTACTTAACAATATTAAACTCTCAGAATATCGGGTTAGGCTATATGAATCCTCCATTTTAAAACTTACTTAATCAGGGTTTTGATTCCTCCAATGATGGTACTAGCCGTTTAGGAAAAAAAAATCATGATGATACAGCCTTAAATGGGATATAAATCTTAACTCTACTTGCTTCTCAGAAGGTAAACAAGGTAATCTCAGGAGAAAATCAAGGTACAGGGAGGTTACAGAGATTTTCCATATCTCAGGCTCCAATTCATCCACCATTGCTTGTGTCAAATAAGTGTCACATTTATGCTATGAGTCCACAGATTCCTTTACCAGGGAACATTTATTTGGAAAATTCTATTTTCTAGATATCTTCTTTGAATACCATTAGCTGACTTTAATACCGTATGACCATTGGAATATCTTTGTGGTTCCATGCATTAAACCTCCATACTGATCAGGCATGGAAGCAATCTATGGAACTTATTAAGATACATCAATTCTCATACGGCGGTTTTATCATACCATTTGGTATTCGTAATCAATAGGGATCAACGAGATATAAATTACATTCGAATGTACTTTAACTGGAGAGAGGGTACATTAGAATTTTATGACCGAAGATTTCTGACAGAAACAGAAGAAATGGTTCCTATGATTTTCGTCTGTAAGTTTTACCTTACACTTAATATCTAGGGTTCTTATGATAGATTTTTAAAAGTCTAATATACTTACAATTTATGAAGGATTTATTGGTATCCGAATTAAAACAGAATTCTTAGCATTTATACTTAAAGAACGTACCCAACGTTATTATTGATATGGACTACTCCTGACACTATTTAGGAGAGTTTAAGCACTATCATTCTTAGGCTTTCTATCCTTAGCCGTATTTCCTTTAACATATTTGGGGCACGTAGCATTTGGTTCCTTGAACTTTTTCACGGCCTTCTTCACAGCTTTTTCAACAGCTGCGTCTATCATAGTTTGAGGAATATATTTGGAAATTTTAAGGTTTACAATTGTAGCATCATTAGCATGCGTCGCATCATCAATGGCATGATTGACTGTTGTCTTATCCGAGTTTGTCATACTCAAGATTTGGTTCCTGTTACCAAATGAACCATTTACTTAGTTGCATTTCAACAACTGCTATTCATCACCCTGATGGCCTTAACATGTACTAACCATGGTTTCATTAAACTATACAGGCCAATATGGCACTAACATTCTTAATGAACGTTATTTTAAAAATATATCAATATCACTTAGCCTAGGTCACAAAAGACCATCAATGGCATTTAAGGGTTGGACCTAGTCCATCACCTTTTTTTTTTACAGGGGATCAAAATGTCACATCTGTCTTTATTATATTGATGAATTTGGATAGCTTGAAAGCTTGCCATAAGGGTATCAGAAAAGAGTGATTCCTAATAGATATAAAATATCAATCTAAGATTTGTTGGAGCATTCTCTAAAGTATCATCGGGAAATTTCTACCTCGCATTAACTGACCGGAGTCCTAATCAGGCGGAGGCAATAGTTCTCAACATTTATCGTTCATTATAGAATCATATGTGCCAGCATCAATTAAATTTCTGTATAAACTGCTTGATAAGGAAAGGTACCTGCTATATAGTTATCATTCTGCACCATCTCCTGGGCGTTCATCTGGAAGACTCATGCGTTTGCTTTCTTGGCCTCTTCAGGCTTCTTCTGATTCCTAGGGCAGTTAGTCTTGATATGCCCCTTCTCGTTGCAACCATAACAGGTTGCGTCTTTCAACTTCGTTCAATCCAAGGTTTTATGTTCCTTCGACTTGCAAATCCCACAAGGTAGAGGCTGAGATTCAATTCTGCATTTCCCGAGGTGGTATTTTCGACAGGTTTTGCACCTGGTCTTCTCACCCGACTGCTGGTTGTCTTCCTTAAACCCGGAACTCTTCTTATCCTCAGAGTTCCTCCTTGTCTTCCTATCGGAGCGATGAGAATTTTCATCCTCCCTTTTACGCTTTCCATCTTCAGAGGCTTTGGTAGCCTTGTTTCTGACCACATCGAGTGTGACAGATAGCGACAGATCTGCTGCTGACCTGAATGTAGTAGGTCTCGATGCTTTCACACTTGCCTTTATTTCTGGGGCTAGACCCCCAATAAAGCGAGCTATTCGCTTTGGTTCCGGTGTGATCAAGTAAGGAACCAATCGAGACATGGTATTGAAACTTGTAAGGTATGCTTGACAATCTAAGTTCTCCATGACTAATGTCAAGAATTCAGTCCCAATTTTCTCAACTTCATGTTGAGGACAGTAATTTTCTTTGATAAGAGCAATGAACTGATTCCAAGTCATGTTGTACAAAGGGATCTTCCCCGTAGCTTGGATCAGTGACCTCCACCAAGCTAGAGCTTCTCCTTTAAAAGATTGTGAAACAAACTTCACAATGTCTTGCTCTGCACATCCACTGATGTCAACAACGGTGTCCATCTCATCGAGCCATGTCATGCAATCGATGGCCCCTTTTTCTCCTGTAAAGTCTCTGGGCTTGCAGGAGACAAAATATTGATATGAGCAGGTCTTAACTGGTGCCTCTTGATGAAGCACCACCTGTCTGGACGGAACACTCCTTTGATTTGACGAGTTACGAACATCGTCTTCCCTTGACTCATGTGATTTAGAAGGGGGCTTACTGCGAGCCACAGATAGAGTCTTAGAGTGTGTATCACTTGATTCATCATACTGTCTGTCGAGAGCTCGTGTAACGGCATTATCTATTAATGTCTGCAGTTCCGCACCAGTTATATTAACTCTTGGAGCATCATTATTCTCCCTCGGGTGGCTGTTAACCTCATCTGATCCAGCCATGTAGCTTGATTGTTGCATACATAATGACAATGATTTATGCAGAGGTTATTATGGAATTATCAATTTTTGACGATTCATCAACCATGGTAATATAAACCATATTGGTTAATTTGTTAGTTATATTTAATTAGTATTTTCATTATAATTTATCCTAGTTATAAAACATTAAGGATATTAAAGTGGCGCAAAAGGCCTAGTCACAAGGACTGTTTTAAATTTTACAAGCCATGATTTCAGAGAATCGAGGCATTAAGGTTTGAACATATTTCATTACCTTTTCTTGACAGAGAGTCAAAGACTTCAACTGTCTTTTGTCTCTTAGGACAATAAGTATGGCCCGTAGGCATTTCATCACTTATGGATGTTTATGATATGATCATCTTATTTGATGATATTAGTCAAGATCGCATTGATCATACAAATTATTATGCTTGGACGTAGTCCAACATCTTTAGACGGGGGTCAAAGACCACCACTGTCGTTGTCTTATCGGACAACAAGTTTGGCCCGTAGGCACTTCATCACTAATTGATGTTTATAATATGATCATCTTTATTTGATGATTTTAAGCCATGATTTCTAAATCACTAGGCTAGATAAGGGGTTGGAAATTCCCAATATAAAGATGACAGGTGTGATTTTATCGTATCACTGTTGTCAGGAGTGTTAACATGTTTTCGGATGTTAATAAGAATCTGTATCTCCTTTAAACAGGTTTTACCATCATAGCAAGGTCTTTAATGATATTCAAGCTAGGTTTTACCCTTTAAGATTCTTTCAATATATATACTGGTAGATCAATTATGAAAAGGAATAATAATTTGATTTATTTCATATATTATATTCATATAAAATGATAAAAAATGGAATTTAGATGATATATTCAAATGATTTTAAAAAGGAGTATATAATTGCCCTAAACGGGACTTGAAAGGAAAGACATTGTCCAAGAAGGGACTGAAAGATAAGTATGTCCTTATAAGGACTATTAAGGAAACGAATTTCAGCAAAAAGGAGTTTTCTTCTTCACTTTATTTCTGAATGTGTTCTCCTTGGATGTACGTTTCATCCTAGTCGCGGTACGAAGCTCGGCATTTCAAGGCTCCAGATGTGGAGAATTTCCATTTCGGCTTCCTTGATTGGCGACATAATCAAAATATATAAATTCGGAAGCAATAGTTTTCAGATTAGGGTTGAGAGTATTCCTATGTTAAGTCTAGACTCAGAAAGTCAAGGAATGTGCTACTGTGTCACTGAGATTAAACACAAAACACTAGTGTTTAATTCTCTCAATGTTGGCTCTGATACCAACCTGTCACACCCCGATATTTCCACGTATTACCGGTGGGCCCGGTGGGGAGTATCGTGACGTAGTTGATATCATCATAGTCAAACAACACAATATATAAATGCACAGCGGAAGTAAAAGATAAATATATTACAATCCGAATATAAAGTAATATCAAAGTATTACAACGGGAAGTAAAGGATCCACATGCGGATCTTAAAACATAAACATTGTTCAACAGACTTTAGACGCCTAGAATTTGCAAGATTCCTTATTAACGCCCTGAGCTTCCAGCCAATTACGTTCAGTACCTGTCACTTAACCTTTTTGGAAAATACGTCAGTTTACACTGGTAAATACAATTAAACGACTTATTTAAAAAGGTTTAATAAAATTGATTTGAATGCACAAGGCACAACATATCTTTTATAACTTGGGACAATTATATAAAAAATCTTGTATACAGATTTACATGTTCGTTATACGTTCAGGGCCCGATGTAGAAACCGAGTCAAGATTAACAGACACGCCACAAGTATAGGCCCACATGAGAGTGAGATACTGTTTCCCTTATGCACTGTCAGGTGTATGCCTACACCCCGTGCTTAAGACGTGGCCATTTTATAATATAATGATGTCAAGGATATCCGGGACATGGTCATTAACCCCTAAAGGCTTTTATTTCAAACAATATAGATTAAAACGGGTTACCTCAATAATTTAAACAAAATACGACTAAACATTCAATACCCGACCAAGCGGTATTATTATAATACTGTATCTCAAGCCCGTATAGGAAAATAAGTTAAGAGTATTTACCTGAGCTAGCAAATGCAATCTATACTCAGCCGTATATTCTAATCAGCAAGCACAAGTACTTCTATTGGGGCTCTCAATTTGGAACGAGGGTTTTATTAACCTATTAGATTCCTAATGGGTCTTATTTAAGTCGTAACTTAGACCGGTTAGTTTTAAGGAAAGGTTTACGGTTCAAAAAGCATGATTTAGCGAAGACCGGAAAAGAATGTGATTTAGACCCGACAAGTTTGGAGACTTGTATCATATGGGTACACTAAACACATTCTGGATTTTGAGATAAAAATGGTAACGTTTGACCCGTTTCGGCTAATTTATGCAAACTAGTTACATAAACCGAACCGAACGCGCAAGAAGCGTAACGGGTAACCATAAGGGTCCTAAACAGGTTTCCTAAGTTAATATGCCTTAAATATGTTGTGATATCAGTAGGATATCTTCCATTATGCCCAAAACGAGTTTAATCTCAATATAAGCCCCGTAGGGGTATTTTGGTCATTTTAAAGATTATAAAACAGATTACATATGATTCTGAGGTTTGGGTCTGAATTAATCAGTAAATCAACTTATTTTAATAGGGTATATCAGTTGGTGATAAGTCTTATGTGACAAAATGGTTTTAAACCCATACTAGGTGTTTAATACGCGTAAAAAGCCATTTTAAGCGATTTCCGGGTTATACAGGAAATCTGAGTTTTCTGATCAGGTTATAAAGTTCAAAATACTTTATTTATTATATAAAATTAGTAGCAATTGGATTGGTGTCAAAAATTGGGTTTAGTTAGGCTTTATGCTAATGACGCCTTTTAATTACTAAAAAACGTTCTAGTTACGTCATTGAGCATAACCCCTAATCTAGACCTCAAACTGATGTGAAAATTTAGGGACATGTTTATAAATCAGTAATAAAAATTATTGTCCTTTCACATTTCCAAAATTCTCGTTTTATGGACAAAAGGGCATTATGGTCAACATTAAGCAATTAACGGAAACGTGTAACCGAATCGGACAATCAAGGATCCAACCACAGAGGGTTATACTATTGTTGGTGCACACATCTGTCGTCTTCGTCTTGTATCGAGTCTCGGGTTTGGTGTGGATCTCTTCAAGCATGATGTCACTAGTGACATCATCACATGACATCACTAGTGACATCACATTACTACATCACGTGAAAGATTACTTGCATACTCAATTCAGATTGTTAATTCACATGAAGACAAAACAAAAGTGTACGGAATTGACATTTCGCTTCAAGACAAAATTGGACTTGAAGATTTCGCTTCAATCAAAAACAATATGCATAGGTTCGCTTGAAGGTTTCGCTTGAAGTGTTTCAAGCGAAATCTAGTGTTCTATATATAGGGACATTGTCATTTCATTTGTAAGAGTTAGAACAGTTTTTCCAGAAGCGATACCGAGGTGCTGCCGGTTATCCTTACGATTGTAAATGTTGTAATATCAATATAAAAGAGGATTAAAGTGAAACAAGCTGTTTACACGTTCGTTTCTTAGTTTCCGCCTCTGAAACGGACTAGAACTCTTCCGAACGACTCGTTTAGGTCGCAATCCGATCCTACAATTGGTATCAGAGCTCAGGACGAGGAGTTCTTGCCAAAAACAGCCGGTTTTCACCACGATTTCTGTTTCTACATCATTCTTTTTCGAAATTTCAAACTTTTTACGGATAAAATCGACTAAAATTCTCACATATCACGCATAATCATGTTTTAACAGTTCCTGGAAAGTTTCAGCATCAAAATCAGCCTAAAACTTGTAATTTTGTGTGATTTCGCTTCAATTGTTCGAACATATGATGACATCAGCAACTGTTTTCATTGATTTCGCTTGAGAATACAAGTCTTGTGTATGATTTCGCTTGAGAACATCTGTGATTTCGCTTGAATATTGTATATTAATAGTTGATTTCGCTTGAGTATAAACTGAGATTACGCTTGAAGGGTGCAATTAATCAGCATTCTACTTGAAATCATGTATCGTATGTTGTAATAGTGCATCGAATGGTGTGAATATATCGGTTCACATGATTGTCGTTTCCTGAGCTGAGTTATCTTTTATCATCGGTTTTTGTGAATTGATTAATGTGTGGTCAGATGTGCATGTGATTACATGTAATTTGTGTCATGTAATGAGATTGTTTCTAAAAAGTGTATTGTTTTTAGTGCTGGTTGCAAGAAATGATCATATATTAAGTGTCGGCTGCATGTTATTGATTTGTGTGATGGCATGAGATAACAATCATTTTAGTGTGTCATAAAGTCACGTGATTAACATTGAACAGAACACTTGTGTTGAACAATTAAAAAGTGTCGGCTCTTTAAAAAATATTGCATAAAAAGCTGATAAAGTGTATTGAAATATGTGATTGCATGTGTAGTGATAAAGTGATTCTCGGTTCAAACAATTTAAAAGTCTTATTTGATGTGATATTTGTGTTGAATGATAAATTTGTCTGCCATTAAAGTTTTGTCGATATATGTGATGAATTTTAAACTGGTTGTCTGCCATTAAAAATTGGAAAATCACTAGTTGTTGTTAACAAAAGTTATAATTGTTTAAGAGTGTCGGCTACTTTAGTGTGCTTAGTGTTAATACAAAATGTTTAGCTGTTTAGTGATCGTTTAGATCAAATAGATTGATTTGTGATTGATTGTCTATACATAGGTTTGGCCAAATATTATTGAATATCATCGCTCATATTAAATGTCTGATCCATTAGTGTATTGAGACTAAAAATCATGTGAACAAATTGTCAGTTGTCAGTTGTCAGATTGGATCGTTTTGTCGGTCAAGTTGCGTGATAATTATCCAGTTCATACGGTTCGGAGTTCAAAGGTTACAAAGGGTCAAGTCGTTTTGAATTCGATTCGGGTCCTAGAAGTCCGCACAGTTGGTCAACATTCAGTCCGCTCAAAATAGTCATCAGTTCGAGTACCAGTTTGTTTCAGTTAATTGAAAAATCTTTAAACTGATTGTGTTTTGTTTTGTTTGCGATTGTAAAGGTATTTGCCGAAGACATGGAAGAGGATTTCTACAACGCGTTTGCCACATCAGTAGCTCCGGTTACAGCTGCTGAAGCATTGTACAGTGAAAATGAGACGGGAACTCATCAAAAGCCACCAAAGCTCATGTACATTGAAGACTTCAAAGGATGGCAAAATCGATTTGAGAACTGGGTGCAAGCTTACAAATTTGATGCATGGTGTTCGTTAGAAAAAGACTATGAAAAACCGAAAAACGAACGTGGGCTTGTAAAGGATTTCTGTGATTTTACAGAAGTTGACAAATTGAAGTATACTAGTGAGAAAATGATGATCAGTATTCTTCAACAGGCAATCAAAGAAGATATATTTGTTTTGCTTCAACATGACAATACAGCTAAGTCAATCTGGGAAGCATTGATTCAGAAATTCAAAGGAAGCGCAGATATGATTAAAAACAGAAAGGCGTTGCTGAAGAAATCATTCGATATGTTTGTAGCTTTTGATTACGAATCAATGAAACAGACAATTGACAGATATTGTCATCTTGTCTTGGAAATGGGAAGATTGGATATAAAGAAGGATGATGAGGAATGGGTGGATAAACTTGCTGAGGCATTACCACAACAGAAATGGGGAACTTATTTGTTGATTATCAAACACATGAGAAAATCTGAGAATATGAGTTTAGCAAAGTTTATTCAAAAGATTGAAGAGCATGAGTTGGATATTCAGAAAACAGCTATCATGACGAATCCAAATGCCAAACAAGACGTCAGTTTGTACTACCGAGGGAACAAGTTTGAGGCTACCCCCAGCCCTAGCCCAAAGATTCAAACTGGTTTCAGTGCAGATGGTTCATCCGGAACAAAGAGTAATGTTACTCAAAGTGGTGGATCTTCATCATTCTCGAGTTTTGATCCAAACTTTAAAAAATCAAGTCCTCAACAATCGAATTCAACAAGTCTTCAATGCAATGTTACCTTAAATATTCAAAATGGTCAAAATCTGTCTCCAGAAGTTGCCAAGCAGCACATGGCATCATTGGTTACTATGTTAGAGTCTTACGAAAGTTTGATCGGTGGGAAAATTGGCAATCCGATGCTTACCAAAGAAGATTACGACCAAATTGATGCTGAAGAACTTGAAGTGATGGATATCAAATGGTGCTTAGCAAGTGCTTGGAGGAGAGCTGAAAAATTTCAAGAGATTACTGGTAGAGATGAATTTCGAGGAATGGCTACTTCTCAATTGGGTTTTGATAAATCGAAAGTTACCTGTTTCCGTTGCAAAGGAAAAGGACACTTTAAACGAGAGTGTAAAAACCAAGTAGCAACCGAGAATCAAGAAAAGAACAACTATTATCAGAAATCAATTTTTCATCAGACTTCTCAACAACCTCAAATTACACATGCTCATGCTACTGGTGATGTAAAGAAGAAAGCTTTACTTATTCATCAAGATGACGAAAAAGTTGCCGAGGGATTTAGTTGGGATAAATACATTCCATCAGAATCAGGCTTTGTTGCTCAAATTCTAGGTGAAGATGAGGTTAATCAGAAAAGAATCCCAATTTTTCCAGATCTTGGAAGTGATGTGGATACCGATGATGAGGAAGAACATCTCAACAGAGCCAGAAAAGGCATTGATCCTACTAGTTTTAATTTGTTTTTTTGCAGATAAAATGGAGATGCTGTATCAGAAGAAGATGGCAAGATTGAGGAAAGAGCTGGAAGCAACAAAAATGCAAGCTGATGAAAAGACAAAGACAGAAGCTGGAGAAGCAAATGTTGAACCAGTAACTGAGAAAGTAATTGAGAAAATCGTTGAAGTGGAGAAAGTGGTGGAGAAACTCGTTGAAATTGAAAAAATAGTCGAAGTTGAGAAAATTGTGGAAGTAGAAAAAATTGTTGAAATTGAGAAACTTGTTGAAGTTGAAAAGACTGTCGAGGTTGAAAAGATAGTTGAAAAAATGGTTGAAGTTGAAAAACCATGTGTGAAGTGTTCAGAGTCTTGCAAAGCTTGTGAGGAGAAAGATACGAAGATTGCAGAATTAGAGAAGATTAAAGAAGACTTACTGTCTGATGTGAAGTACATTAAAGAATCATATGATGTACTGAACAGAACAGTTGATAGTCTGAAGAAGACGAATACAGAAACCGAAAAAGCAATGGATAAAATGAGTGCAACATTAATGACAAAGCAGAAAGTCATCAATGAGTACATCGAAGATTGTGCAAAGCTAAAGAAAGAAGTGGAACTTGAGAAGATTGAGAGTGAAAGGATTAAACGATTACTGTTGAGTTACACTACTTGTGATTACTTGATTGATCGTGTGTATCCTACTGTTGCAGGTCTGGAAGCGTTCATGGATAAAAAGATTGAAGATACTGATACTGGTAAGAAACCAAGTGTCAAGTATAACAGATGTCCGCCCCCGATCCATGAAACTTATTCTCCCAGGAATCCAAATGAAGAGCGTCTAAAAAAGGCAGTCAACATCAAGTTAAAGTCTGAAATCATTGATGAATTACCAGACAATATTGATGTTACATTCACAGCGTCTGACACTGATCATGAGTCTGAGTTATTAAAGAAAGTTGTCGATCAGGTGTTGGATACGGATGAGGAGTCAAAACCGGAGTCTGAGTCTAAGAGTCCGAGTTCGTCAGAAAAGAGTCCGAGTTCACCGGTTAATAGGGTTTACAATAGAGAATTCCTGTTATCAAAATCTAATTTGAATGACGGATCAATCAAAGTGGCTTATACTTTGAATGATTCAGACAAATTATATTCTGATGAGGAATTTCCAATCAGAAGTGTAAAAACTGAAATGATCAAACAGGTTTTCAAATTAACAGAAATTAATCTTTCTGATATAAAAGATTTAAATCTTGATGAAAAACCTAAAAAATACACTTCAAGAGTTCAACAGAGATTGAACAAGAAAAAGGGTTATAGTTCTGGTTATGGTTATCGAAAGAAACCAAACTACAACGGTAATCTCAAAAAGAAAGGTTTAGGATTTATTCCTCCTGAAAATTATCAAAATCAGAAAACTTATAAACCAAATACAAAATTTGTTGCAGGTGGAAGTTGTGAAGATGAGCAGAAGAAACCATTCTGGAAACAATCCAATCAAGTGTTTCTTGCTGAGGTAAAGAGGAATGTGAAGAAGTTTGCTCAAAGAGTTGATAGAAGAACTTGCTTCAAATGCCAAAAAGTTGGACATATTGCTTGGAATTGCCAACAGTCCAACAATACAAAACAGGAAGTTACTTCTAACTCAAAACTGAAAGAAAAACTTATCTTTGAGAAGAAACAATCAACTGAGAAATCAAAAGTGTTTGAAAATTCTATTTCTGAAAAAGGTGAAAGTTCAAAACGGTTTTACAAAAGAAGAGGTGATTTAACCAAACAAAAATGGATTGTAAAATCTGAAAGAAGTTCTGACAATGAATCTGATTCCATAAAATCAGATGAGTCATTTGTTGAGAAAAAGATTGTGAATTCCGTTCCTGAGGTGAACGATGAAAATTTTCCTTCATTGTCAAAGGAAAATTGGAAGTCGAAAGTTGGGAAGGTAGAGATCTCAAATCAATTCTTCGCTGATAAGGGAGAATTTGATGTTGAGAAGGCTTTCAATGGAAAAGTCAAGCATATTTTCGGTAAGATGGTTGACAGAAAGGTAAAGGGTGCTCAAGAATTTTATAAATCAAAATGTTGGTGGGATAGATGTTTGCCACCAAAGTCACCTAAGGCTGGTCAGGCTTGGGTGGACGTTATGTTTGAGTAAAAACCGGACTTGCCGGAGCTCCCAGGTTGGTAAAAGTGGAGCAGGAATCGGCACATTTCTTGAGAAATTCACGAAAGTGATTTCGACTTACAAGTGGTAAATCAGGGACATTAAGTTGTACTTGATTTTCTACAAGTGGTTTTTGATATGAAAACAATATGATGAAATCCCTAACCTACAAGTGGTAAAATCAATCAAACTTATTTTCCGGAAAAACCATTTGATTAAAACAAACTTAAGTGTTTTGAAATCAATGGGAAAATAGTTTGTTGTGAGGGGGAGTTCTGATTGTTCATGCCAAGTGAATGGCGATTTGAAGTGATTTGATATCAGTTGTCACTTTATTGTACAGTTTGTTTTCAAATTTCCTAAAATGTGTTTGCATTTTAGGGGGAGTAAAAATTTTCAGAAAATCCAAAAACATTAGAAAATTTGAAAAAGCCAAAAACATGATAAAATTTAAAAAAATGAGTTTTGTTGTATAAAAGAGGAAATGATAGTACATCAGTGGACGATCACAGCATGCTAAAGAAATGAAAAGAAAAATGTGATAAACAATCTCACTGTGGATATGTCAGTAGGTTTTTGCACATTTAGTAAATTGTGACGAGATATAAACATAAAATTTACTTGCGTCTACGTGGGGAACACCTCCAGGATATATAGGTAACCCCTGAAATCTTGTTTGAAGGGTCCCGTATTCTGAGATACTAGGTCTTTATACTCAGTGATATCTGGGGTATTATCCCGGGACTTCTGATTTTGCGGAAGCAATGGCCTAGTCCCCGGAGAA
The DNA here is from genome assembly GCA_030545235.1 of Helianthus tuberosus. NCBI lineage: Eukaryota > Viridiplantae > Streptophyta > Magnoliopsida > Asterales > Asteraceae > Helianthus > Helianthus tuberosus. The sequence goes on along the minus strand of CM060437.1, from coordinate 101,340,757 downwards.
TACTTTCTGCTTGCTTGAAATATAGCACCACCCTCAGCTAAAAAATGATGAAACATTGAAAAATGCTAATCATGGCTGTTGTAATTCAAAAGATCCTCTAAAGGGGACACACCTAAAAGTCAACTAGGCTCTCTGTTGAACGGAAGTTCTGACCTGAGCTATCACGGTTGCATAATTTATTCCCTTTACAGATATCATCTGTGGTATACTCACCTGTAAGACTGAATATTGGGGTCTGGATACGGGAGTATATACTGAGGTGGGACACATGTAGATGTTTAAGTCCTAAAACACTAATTCGTATCTCCAAGCAGTTGAACTTTGTGTGAAAATTTAAGTGGACAAGTATACTGACAATCTAGGTGAATTGTTTAGAACTTAAAATGTTTAAAGCTTAACGGTGTTGGTGATTGGTCTCAAAAACTGATATGATCCTCTTACACAAACTCACAAAAATAGTGTCTGTAAATATTTCTTTTCTGCATTTCATTTCTTGTATAAAAAATCCAAAAAGATTTTCGGTGTGTTTTAGCATAAATTTTGAAAAATTCAAAAAGATTTTAGACGACTGATGTTGAAGAGCTGATTTTCAAAATTCCAAGTGCTGAACATGACGAATAGGTTTGGGAGAATTTGATTGAAAAGTTTTTCAAAGATAAAAATTTGTTAAAAGATCATTGTTAATGTTTGTTTGTATATTGATTGGAGAAGGCTCAGTGTTGGTGTTTGATATTTGACAAATTGTTAAATATTTTATTCTTGTGAATCTTATTTTTGGGTAGAGGATGTGCAGGATAGCAGATAGAGTGCCAGGTTCCGATACCTGAGGATTCTGAAATACTGTAAAAGCCAGACTACGATCCCAGCATGTTTTGAGGGGGAGTCTGTTAGAGATCCTGAAAGAGATTTGGAGATAGGATAGAGCCAGATAGAGATTCTGAAGAAAGCTCAAAGACTGATAAAGACTGAAGATTGTGAAGACTCGACACTTAAGACTCGTCAACATCTGAGGGGGAGTCTGTTGGTGCACACATCTGTCGTCTTCGTCTTGTATCGAGTCTCGGGTTCGGTGTGGATCTATTCAAGCATGATGTCACTAGTGACATCATCACATGACATCACTAGTGACATCACATTACTACATCACGTGAAAGATTACTTGCATACTCAATTCAGATTGTTAATTCACATGAAGACAAAACAAAAGTGTATGGAATTGACATTTCGCTTCAAGACAAAATTGGACTTGAAGATTTCGCTTCAATCAAAAACAATATGCATAGGTTCGCTTGAAGGTTTCGCTTGAAGTGTTTCAAGCGAAATCTAGTGTTCTATATATAGGGACATTGTCATTTCATTTGTAAGAGTTAGAACAGTTTTTCCAGAAGCGATACCGAGGTGCTGCCGGTTATCCTTACGATTGTAAATGTTGTAATATCAATATAAAAGAGGATTAAAGTGAAACAAGCTGTTTACACGTTCGTTTCTTAGTTTCCGCCTCTGAAACGGACTAGAACTCTTCCGAACGACTCGTTTAGGTCGCAATCCGATCCTACAACTATCATGTAACCTGGTCCTAAGGAAGCTCTAAGGCAATTCCAAACCCATCTAAATCGGGTCAGAACTGAAGTCAAATCAAAAGTCAAAGTTTTGCGACTTTCGGTTCCGAACCGGGTCTAAACAGAAAATTGTCGGATCAAACAAGCTTAGACCAGTTCTTATACTTATTACCAAGTTATATGAGTGATAAAATAGGTTACATGCCTTCTACATCGCTAATTATGTGTTAATTTGAAAATTATGCTTTCTGTTGACTTTTTATAAACAACTTTGATCCGACATTTGATCAAGTTAGAGCGGGAATCAGAGGGTGCCCTTCTAAGGGTTTATTGCCTACATAAATACCAACTTATAACTATCTTCAATTCGACTAATCACTGGACCATTAATGATTAATCGCTAAGTCAAACGTTAATTACGACGGTTTGACTTTTAAGCTAATAACTAAGTAAAACTCAATTAAGGAAGGTCAAGTATACTTACCCAAGTCCAATGCACGACTAATGATCTTTAGAAAGTGGCTTTGAGCTCCAGAATTGATCAGGTGTTGAATGGTGAATGAATGATCAAAATGTTGCAACTATGGCACTTTATATAGTGCTTAAAACTCATTAGATTGTTGACAAACAAGTCTATCATGGACCCCTGATCATCAACAAGTGTCCCTAAGTGCCTAGGAATTATTAGGGGTCGCCAATGGTGAGAAAATATCTGATTTAAGTCGGTTACAAGGCTGAACAGGCTGCTGCCTGTTATTTTCTGTATCTGGGGACCGTACGCGGCCCGCGTATGGCTTGCCAAGACCTTACGCGCCCGCCTAAAGCCTGTTGTCAGTTTACAAACTTTTTAGCTTTTGCATTTTGACTCTTGGCCCTTCGAAAGGTCACCGAACCTTTATTTCTTGCATTTTGAGTCCCTCCAATTTACTTACAAGGGCTTTCAAGACTTATACCCACCTTGTTAAGTCCTTGGTCACTTTATGTTTACCCAAAAAGTCATAACTTTCAACGTTGACGCTTTAACCCCTCATGTACAAATTTTATCATAACTTTCTCATACGATAACGAAACTTGGTGAAATTTTTATCGTGCATCCTATTGAGCATAAATAATCGTTACAAAGCCTTGGGTTTGCTAAAAGGTCACTCAGAGGTATACCTTAAACATGTTGACACATTTAACCCCTGTAGTTTGTAATCTCTCACTTTCTTTCACAATTACCTTCGTATGATCCATGATTCATTCGTTTAAGGGTATGAGCATCATGTAGGGTTACTGTAAAGTATATTTACCCCTTGTTGATATTTTTAACCCTTATATTCACATACTTTACATGTTTGTCAACTTTAGTCCCTCTAGAGTATTCTTCCACACATTCAAAGTTTATGACACGTGTCAATACTTTATTGGTCATGAATTTTCGAGGTGTTACAATCTCAAGTCAACTAAGTTAGGTTTCCCTCATATTCCCATTTATCATGGGCTTTAGTCCCATTCCTCTTGACGATGTTTCAACTAACTCTCTGCTTAAGCCTTTTGTAAACGGGTCCGCAATGTTATCCTTTGATCTCACATAATCAATTTTGATAACACCCGTTGAGAGTAGTTATCGTACCGTGTTATGTCTACATCACATGTGCCTTGATCTGCCATTGTACATCAAGCTTTGAGCTCTACCAATCGTTGATTGGCTATCACAATGTATACATATGGCTGGCAAAGGCTTTGGCCATCTTGGAATATATTCCATGAATTGACATAGCCATTCTGCCTCCTCTCCTGACTTATCCAAGGCGATAAATTCGGATTCCATTGTGGATCTTGCTATGACCGTTTGCTTAGAAGACTTCCAAGCAATAGCAGCTCCTCTAAGTGTAAACACGTAACCACTTGTTGTTTTGGAATCTTTATTATCCGACATCCAGTTTGCATCAGTGTATCCTTTGATATGCAGTCCATAATCTCTTGTGTATCTTATGTATCTAAGCACCCTTGTTATACTTTTCCAATGTTCATGACTTGGATTGCTAGTATATCTACTTAGCCTACTCACCGCGTAAGCCAAGTCGGGTCTAGTACATGTCATTAGATACATTAGACTGCCAATAATTCTTGAGTACTCTAACTGAGCAACCCCCTCTCCTCTATTTTTCGTTAGATGTTGGGATGTATCAACTGGAGTTCGAGCTACACTCGTATCTCCCAAATTGAATTTTTCAAGAATTTTATCCACATAGTGAGATTGACTTAACACAAGACCATCTTGGGTTCTTATAATATTTACTCCAAGAATCACATCCGCTAAACCCATGTCTTTCATGTCAAATCTCGCTTTCAATATGCTTTTAGTAGCTTTGATCATTTTATCATTACTCCCAATGATAAGCATATCATCTACATAAAGGCATAAGATCACATAACCTTCATTTGTGTCTTTGAAATAGACACATTTGTCGCACTCATTTATTTTGAAACCATTGTCAATCATGACATGATCAAACTTTTGGTGCCATTGTTTTGGTGCTTGCTTCAAGCCATACAAAGACTTGACGAGTTTACATGCTTTACCCTCTTGACCTGGGGTGGAGAAACCTTCAGGTTGCTCCATGTAAATCTCTTCTTCTAAATTGCCATTTAGAAATGCGGTTATAACATCCATTTGGTGAACTTCCAAATTTCTTAACGCCGCTATAGCAAGAACCAATCTAATTGAGGTTATGCGCGTCACAGGCGAGTAGGTATCAAAGTAATCTAGACCTTCCTTTTGTCTAAATCCTTTAATCACCAACCTAGCCTTGTATTTATCAATACTTCCATCAGTTTTCATCTTCCTTTTGAATATCCAACGATATCCGAGTGGTTTACAACCAGGTGGAAGATCTACTAACTCCCAAGTATGATTTTGCAATATAGAATCGATTTCGTTCTTTATTGCTTCTTTCCATTGAGGTCCTTCTGAAGAGGAAACCGCTTCGCGATAGGTATTGGGCTCGCCCTCAACCATATAGCTAACGAAGTCTAGACCGAAGGATTTTTCAACCCTTGGCCTTTTGCTTCGCCTACGATCACCTTCTTCAACCTCAGGTCGTTCATGTGTCTTATCATGAACTACCTCATCAACTGGTGTAGATGAGCTTTCACCTACTTCAAAATTAGGTGTTGATGACGTTGCATGTGTTTGTCTTCTCAAAGGAAACACATTTTCAAAGTAAGACACAACGTTAGGATTCACCTCCATGATAGTGTTTACGTGTACATCTGGATTCTTGGACTCATGTACAAGAAAGCGATGTGCACTACTTTGATGTGCATACCCAATGAATATGCAATCAACAGTTTTGGGTCCTATCCTAAGAGCCTTAGGAGGTGGTACAATCACCTTTGCTAGGCACGCCCACACTTTCAAGTATTTGTATAAAGGTTTCTTCTTTTTCCATAACTCATATGGAGTTTCGTCCCTCTTTTTAGTGGTATCTTGTTCAAAAGATAATTAGCCGAGAGAATGGCTTCCCCCCACATTTCCTGGCTTACCCCAGAACTTATCAACATGGCATTCATCATTTCTTTCAATGTACGGTTCTTTCGTTCCGCCACGCCATTTGATTGTGGAGAAAAAGGAGGTGTACACTCATGTACAATGCCACTTTTTTGCGCATAAATTGGCAAAAGGTGCAACATATTCGCCTCCTCAGTCGCTTCGCAAAGCTTTTATCTTCTTTTGAAGTTGATTCTCAACTTCATTTTTATACAAGTAAATTTACTTATTATTTCATCTTTACTTTTTAGTAAATATACATAGAAATATTTAGTACTATCTTCAATAAACGTTATGAAGTACTTATTTCCACCTCTTGTGGGCACCGCTTTTAAATCACAAATATCAGTGTGAATTAAATCAAGGGGTTCGGTTATTTGTTCAACCGATTTCGATGATGATCTTGTAAGTTTGGATTCTACACATGTTTCGCATTTATAATGCGAATCAATATGGAATGTTGGTATACCATTTAAATTGATTAAATGGCGTATTGAATTAAAATTTACGTGACCTAATCTACCATGCCATTTATTCGAATCAGAAAACTCAAGCATATAAGTAGAAGTAGTAGCAATTTTACTCATGTTCTTTTTGACAGCCATTACATTCAATTTGAACATACCATTTTGGGCATAGCCCTTGCCAACATACATTCCTCGTTTAGTAAGTACAAATTGATCGCTCTCAAAAACTAAACGAAATCCAAACTTATTAAGCAACCATCCAGAGACTAGGCTCTTGCGCAAGTCTGGGACATATAACACGTTGCTTAAAGTGAGATCCTTCCCTGAAGTCCACTTCAAAATCACCGTTCCTTCACCCTTGATCTCCGCAGTGGCTGCAATTCCCATGTACAGCTTCTCATCTCCCACAAGCTCTTTGAAGGTGGTAAAGAGGCTCCTGTCTGGACACACATGACGGGTCACACCCGTATCAACCCACCATCCTTTTGGAGTGTTGGACACAGTATTGACCTCATCCATCATTGTGGTTTTGTCAGAAATCATTGCCACCAAAGGCATTCCGTCTTCTTCCACCATGTGCGCGCGCTCACGCTTTGGTTTCTTGCATTGGTTAGCCCGATGCCCCGGCTCGTCACAGTTGTAACAAGTCCCTTGGAACGTTTGAGGTTTCTTTTTCACAACCCCTTTCTTCGGTCCAAGTTTGTTAGCCTTTGCTTTCTCTTCGTCCTTTTTCCCCTTACCCTTATTACCTCTAGAGGATTGCCCATGCTCAACCAAATTTGTGCTAACACTAGTCTGCTCAAGGCTGCGTTTTTGGGCAATTCTATTGTCCTCTTCAATCCGAAGACGAACAAGTTTGTGTTTAAGATAATTCTTAAAATCCACCCAAGCAGGAGGTAACTTCTCAATCATCGCTGCCACTTGGAATGTCTCGCTAAGTGTCATGCCTTCCGCAAGGATTTCATGTAGTATAATTTGCAATTCTTGGACTTGATTCATAACTGTTTTAGAATCAACCATTTTGAATTTCAAAAAACGGGCTACCACAAATTTCTTTGTGCCAGCATCCTTCGTTTTGTACTTCTTGTCCAAGGCATCCCATAAATCTTTGGAAGTCTTGACATTGTAGTACAGATTATACAATGCATCCGAAAGCCCGTTTAACACATAGCCTCGACATATGAAATCCGAATGCTTCCACGCATCTACCGCGCACTGTCTTTGTACGTCGGTCTCCCCTTCCACATGTTGGGGAGCGGTTTCAGTTAAGAACCTCGCAAGGTTCATGGTGGTCAGGTAGAAGAACATCTTCTGCTGCCACCTCTTGAAGTGTAGACCCGAGAACTTCTCGGGTCGTTCAGCATGATTAGCCACTGTGGACGCTCCCACAGTGGTCGCGTTCAGGGGGGTTCCCGTCACAACATTCGTGTTGTTAACGTTGACCTTTTCGTTCGACATTCTGAAAAATAAAATTACCAAATTTAGTTAAAAAATTTTGTTTTACCCAACTAAAAACAGAAGTAACCAGTTAATTTTATTTTTAGTGTCACTTAGATTTACCACAAATTTACTGTTTCGGCTTCTAAGTCCAACTTTGAAGACAAAAAACAGAAAATGTATAATTTTAGAACTTACTTTTTGGCTTCTAAGTCCAACTTTGAAGACCAAGGCAGAAAGTTTTTAGCAATTTTTAGGACAAATTCTGAAGGTAACCAAAGAAGTTTTCAACCAAAGTCGCTCCTTTGAAGATGAAAACAAAAAAAAAATTGTTTTTAAAACACAAACTGAGTGAAACAAAACTGGTTTGAATCACAAAACAGAATGGTTTTGATTACACGAACGGTGTTTTAAAATTTGTTTTAAGATTGTAGGAACCGTTCGCATAAATAAATAAAATAAACAAATTTTATTATGTGATTACAATACAGAATTAAAGAAAGCTGGAAAAATACTTTTACAACTGAAATAAATAAATACAAGAAATAGAGAAGAACAGAAATACACAAAGGCTGAGTCACGTGTTCAACACGTTTCCCTTAAAACAATTTCCGAGTCTCCCAGGAGTACTCGTTTTGTTTCCCAGGGTACAACAGCCGGAGTAGTAGTACTGCCGGAGTTGGCCTACAACTCGAAGGCTACCTTGAAATGAGCAAGAAGAAGATCAGAAGATTGCAGAGAATAGTTTACATGTGCTATTGTGTTGCTGGTGTACTTCTGCAGTGGTGGAGATGCTGTATTTATACAGCATCTGAATCAAAACAGTCAAAAGAATTAAAGGAGAGGTTTAAATTGCATTAAACGTCTTCAATGCAATTTAATACGTCATTTAATTCTCAGTCGAAACTGTTTGACTCGGCAGTTTCAAAGCTGAACTGTAACTGCACTGTTATTAAATGCTGGAAGCTTCCGCGCGCGCGCAAGTCTGCACACTCATGTGCGCGTGCGCCATTTTGGCTCACTTCCATGCGCGCGTGTGCCATGTCACCTGTGAGCCTATACGAGCACGCCAACGTCTTCAATGCAACTCCTAGCTTAAGTGCAAAGTGCGCCATCAAAGCGCCACATTGCGCCTCATCGCCCACGCCACGCGCGCGTGTGTGCGTGTATGCGAGTGCTAGTTAGGGTGCTCCGCACCCTTCGCGAGTACACTTAGTGTGTGCTTCCATGAAACAATAAGGATGGAGAGTTTCCACTTAAGTACCCATTTAAGTTTCATCTCTCCTCCTATGTGGGACAAGGTGCAACTTTTCCTTTTGTTTCAGCATTTAATGTTTCAAACACCCAACTTTGAGCATCGATATCTCATTCATCTAAGCTTCGTTTTGGACGTGGTTTAGTTCGTTGCGAAGCTCTTCCAACATAGAACACAAACCCACAAATAAATATATAAAGAAACCTCTGTTTCTTATATTTATTTTTAGTCCAAAATAGGAAAAAATCATTTTCCTATATTTGTGAAAATTGCTATTTTCACCAATTTTTCCAACATGGTGTGTGTTCTTGTCGACGGAGACAGTTAGTGGTGGTGGCGGAGGAGCAATGGCGGGATGTAAGTTTTGGTGAGAGATTAGCGATGAATCTGGTTGCTTGATGAGACATTTTGGCTGCAACATATAAGTGCAGGCCGGAATGATTTCAGAATACAAAAGTTTTGAAAGATTAAGAGATCAATAAACTGCAAGAGTGCAGGAGGCTTGGCGTGGATGGTTGAAGACAAAATAAAAGAAAAGTAACATAAACAGAGAGATAGATGGCTGATACATTGTTGAAGACGATAACGCAGAGAGAAACGACGAAGGGAACGACGTCAGCCTTTGAGGATTCCGAGATTACCTTTGACAATCAAGGAGACGGCATTGTTGAAGAGAGATGAGATGGTGAATTTTGCACAACTTTATCCGATATAGCGTTGATTCCGGTCACCGAACTTCTGTATTGATTTATCTTAATTTGAATTTTGAGAGTGGAGAAGAAGGAAGGTGTGACGTCGGCTGCTTTTAATTTAGGCAAGGACTATCCGGACACCTTCTGCGCCTATTTGGACACTTTTTGTGCCCTAGACGCCTCGTATAGGGCTATACGAGGCGTCTAGGCACTGAATTCAAGGTGGTATTCAGAGATGTCAGGCACAAAGTTGAAGAAACCCTAGACGCCTCGTACAGCCCTATACGAGGCGTCTACGGCTTGGGTTTTTTTTTGGTTGAAAGAAGGGGTGTTTTGGTGGGTTTTGGTATGATTTTTTTGATAGTTTTTGAAGATATGTTTTTTTAGCGAAAAATTTTTTGGTTTTAAAAAAAAAGTTTTGTTTTTTTCTGTTTTTTACACTATAAAAAAATCAACTATTTTAAAAATCGGCTCTTTAAATATATTATATCGATTAAATATTATAATGTTTTTAACATTTTATTTTTTTAAATATTATTCTTCCGATTAAAATTTTATCTCGTTCAAATATTGTTTGCTTCCGGTTTTTCTAAGTGTTGCTGTAGTCTAGTGCTCACCACCACGATCACATTCAAGCCATACCCTCCCGGTTCTTCCCCCGGTTTTCTTTGATCGACGGGTGACAATAACGAAACCATCCGCGTTTGCTATTTCTTGTATCCGTTTCTTTAGTTCATCTAAAGAGTTAAAAACCTGTAACATCAACAATAATAACAATATTAATAATAATAATAATAATAACAATAATAATAATAACAACAATAAAAATAATAATAACAATATTAATAATAATAACAATATTAATAATAATAACAATATTAATAATAATAATAATAATAATAATAATAACAATAATAATAATAATAACAATATTAATAATAATAATAAATAAATAAATAATAAATAATAATAAAATAATAATATTAATAAAATAGTAATGGATACCTGCTTTTTTAAGTACGGATTGTCCGGGATGGGAGGTGCCTCACCACCATATCTACCATATCCACCATAACCACCATATCCACCATATCCTCCAACGTCTGGATTGTTTTGATGAACGTAAGGAGTGCCCGGGGAAATGAATTGCTGATAACCACCATCTCCTCCATATCCACCGTATCCACTGTCTCCTCCGTATCCACCGTCTCCTCCGTATCCAACGTCTCCTCCGTATCCACCGTCTCCTCCGTATCCACCGTCTCCTCCGTATCCACCGTCTCCTCTGTTAGAGTATTCACTCGTATCTATAATCCGGATACCCTTGTTGCGTCGGATAACTTGGTTGACCAGCATGGTATGAGTCATCTACAGGGGCTATTTCATCAACAGGAGGATGCGTGTTCAAATCTAGAAACGGTATGTTTTGTTTTCCTTGTATACTAGACACAACCTCTTCTTGCTCATTAGAATCGGGAATGCCAGACTCCTCCAAAATAGACGACTGTATCATCATTAGTAAATAATAAACTAACACAACAAGTAATTAAAAAATTTAAGCTAATAACTGTTACCGGAACGCTTTCGGGCACCCAAATGTCGCTAGAATACTGCCCGAAGACATAGTTGTCGTCCCAGTATGATGACATTTCAACACTTCGGGATAATAAGAACACAAATGCAAACAACAAGAGCTCGTAGAAGAAACAGAATGAAATGAATTTTGAATGCTCGGGTGGACCAACAATGCACTGTATGTTGCACTTTATATGAAATATAGACGCCTCGTATAGCTCTATACGCCCCATATTGCTTTAAGTCAAATCTCAGACACATAGTCAAATCTCAGACACATAGTCAAATCAGAATCTAAGACGCCTCGTATAGGCCTATACGAGGCATCTTAGTACCCTCGTATTGGTCCCTCGTACAGGCCTAGACTCCCCGTCTGATGTGACTGATGTAACGTTGTACGAGGTTCAAAAGTTGGTTGGGAAAAGGAACCCTAGACACCTCGTATAGGCCTATACGAGGCGTCTATAAGGGTGTGGAAATAGGCAAAAAGGTGTATGAATATGTAGACCCTTAATTTATTATAATTAGGCTTTTTTAATTGCAAAGTCGAAATGACCGTTATGCCCTCACGTGAGAGGCACATGGATGAAGTTAACAAAAAAACTTAATTGGGTTAAGGTAAAAAGACATCACTTGTAATCATGTGCAAACGTAAAGGACAACCAGTGTAATTTTAATAGTTAAAGGATACCACATGATAAAACTTTGAAAAATAAATGACGAAAGTGCAATTTTATCTCTATTTTATATAAAATTGACCGTGGTGAGTGTAACTGATGTGTTGTGTGGATAACACCTCACCATATGATCAAGCTAACTTACAATCCTAGCAGTTTATCCAAATTTTAGCAATTACATTTTACTGAGTGTTGGTGATATGATTTCATTCTATGTTCACTTCTTTCAATAATAGCTTTGTAATAGCCTAGTATATGCTGTTTTTGCTTGCAACAGTCAACGAGAGTGATGGCTTTCATGATTCGGATTATGGGACTATGTAATAATAATTAACTTAAGAATTGTCAGTTTTATATCATGCTCATATATTAAAGTTTCTAAAATATAACCACATGTTAAAGTTTCTAAAATATATATATTTAAAACATATTTGAACAAATCCCTTGCAACCAATATTGAGTCTCTTCTGGATTAGACTTTTGGTAGGGTCATCCTCGAAAATCCTCAAAAATCTTAGTGTCCAGGACGAATAGAATCTACGGACCTCTAAAATATATATTTTTTTTAAAAGAATATATAAAAATCTTAAAATATATGAAAATAAATTATAACTAGTGAGAATCCCTGCATGTTGCGGGGCCAGTTTAAACTAAAAGTTATGTGGAAATGTAGATAAAAAAACACATCACACGCACATTTGCAAATCGAAACTTAGAAAGAAAACATGTTGTAAGGATATACTCAGAAAATACGGAAAACTTGCGTTGTAAGTTTTAAAAATCGTAATTTAAGATTATGAAACCATTGTAACGTATCTTTTATGCCTGATGGAATAAATTGAAGTTCAATCACAAGTCCAGAAGTTTCCTCCCTTGAAGACTTCCTAAACAACTTGTAACACCCCGTTTTTCGGAAGTCAAAGTCAAGATTGAAGTCAAAGGAAGAAAAGATTGCTAATTGCGATCTGTCACTCCTTGCTCAATTCCCATTTTGACTTCTTTCACTTGTAGTTAGCCTAATTAATTGTTTACGTTAGTTGTATTATGTGGAGTATTTATTAATAATCGAGGTTTATTCGCTATTTATCGATGTTTATCGCATATTTTATCGCCTTATCGCTTATCGCAAATCGCGCTCGCAACTCGAATTATGTGTTATGGATTATTGTTTTACGTGTGTGTGCCTCTTATGTGTTACTTGTGCATGTTTATTTATGTTTATGTTGTGGTGATTAATCGAAACGCAATCGCAATCAAATCACAAACGCTAAACGCAAGTTGAATTAGGATGATTGTATGTTAATATAGTAGTTGGGATTAAAAGTAATTTGAATAGGAAACTCCATCGCATCGCAACGCTCGTCATGCGAATCGAAATCGCAAAACTTATCGCGTCGCGCACTCCAATCGAGTGGCCAGACGATCGAGCTGTCACCCGACCAAGGTTACCACTCGATCGACCAGCTCCCTTCTCCCCTTTCCTTTTATAGAAACCCTATAAAAACCCCTGTCAACATCACAAACTTACCTTTTCTGCACTCTCTCATCCGACCAGCACTTTTGCCCACCTTTTCTTCGATTTCTCACGATTCCGGTAAGATCTCATCTTAAATCTTGTACTTTCTTAATCTACACGCACTCCTACACCTTTCTATCTTTTGAATCTTAACTTTTAACCGTGAAATCACTAGATTTGAGGTGTTCTAGGATGATGTCATCATGGTGTTCTTACGAACTTCATGTTTTGGCTTCAATCCACCAAGAACAACTTAGATCTGAACGATTTCCACACAAATAAACAAAGATCTTTCATAGATCTGAACATAATCATGGTGAGAAAGGATTGAAGGATGGTTTCTAACTTTCTTTCAACTCTTTTACACTCAATGCACTCAAAACCGATAGAATCGGGCCTTGTTCTAGTCTTCCACTCTTTCTTAGTGATGTGTTAGCTCAAGATCTAGATTCTATCCACGAGACCACCGATTTCGGGTTAAGCAAGAACTACCGTCTTGAACCGGTTAAATAGTCGAACTTGGGTGATTCCTGTTTGATCGGGTCACTTGGGTCAAGATAGGGTTCTGTTGACTAACACGTTGTCACACCGTCATGATAAAACTAAAAAACTATCAAAACAACCAAGGAAGAAGACGATCAGGTCGACCAGGACGGAGTGTCGCCTGATCGGACTGTTATCCGATCGGATTGTCACCCGATCGGGTTGCCACCTAATCGGCTTGCACCTTGGGTCCCACACTTAACTTATATTTCATTTTCCATTTTTGAGGTCTGGGCATCGAACGAACTGCTGTCCGATCGGACTACTGTCCGATCGGACTACTGTCCGATCGGACTACTGCCCGATCGGACTACCACTCGACTAAGTAATGTTTTGACCCCAACACTTAAACAATTTTCAACATGTTCAAACAAACGAATTGCCACCTGACTGGACTATAATCCGATCGAGTGACAAACTGCTGTGAACTTATTCTCACTGAAGTTTCCATCCAATCGGATTGTCGCCCGATCGAACGGTCATTCGATCGATCGACCTGAAAGGTAGAGATACTTCTATATTTTCTAAATGCTACAACGAAAACTTCAAAGTCAAGCCATCATACACAAACACATCCTTCCCAAACGAAGAAACGATCCACTCGAAAGGTCACCCGATCGAATGACCATCCGAGCGGATTGTCACCCGATCGACTGGCTACCCGATCGGATTGCCATCTGATCGGAGTACCGTCCGATCCTTAACACTTCAACCCATTTACGTATCGCTTATCTTTATGCTACCGTTCTGATCAGGCTAATCTCACTCTAAGCGCTCCCTTCAATCCATCATCGCTGTGAGATACTCGATCCCTTTTTGCTTTACGCACTATTGGGTGTTACATACGTTACTTATTCTAAATCACATCGATCACACTACGCAATACTTTAATCGCTAACCGTTACCGCATGTTATACATGACTTAATGAATATTTGTTTGTTATGTTTACACATGGAATGTTGTCTACCTGCCTTAGCGACGATAGTACTATTTGTTTGGACTCAGCACCTGTTCACTCAGGGGTTGTTAAGGACAATTTGTTACATGGCTCATAGTGGTGAATGTGTATTACAAACTGCCTTGGGCAGTCAACCCGCAATCATTGGTATCGATAGGTTCATGTCGAACTAACATGCCTCATTTTACACTGTGTACGTGCTGGTTATGCAAAATTGATTTCGAACTCTATTATATCTATTAAACTTGTATGCTCACCCTTACACTATGTGTATTGACTTTTACTTTAACGTATGTGACAGGTGCTTAAGATGTTTGAATGCTTTGCTTGCTGTGAAATCGAGGATAGGAAAGGTCTAGAAACCAATAAACAATTGTCTGTATTTTGAAATCTGCGTTGTCGGAACAGAACAATTTGACTAGATCTTGTCTGTAATAATTATGTTATCTTTTATGACATGGTATGGGACATGTTATTTTAAGTAATTGTTAATTATAGTTGTTATGGAAACTTCTGGACAATCTGTTTCGCTCAGTGCCACGCCCCGATGTTTCCGCCATCGGTTGGGGTGTGACAGATTGTTAATTATAGTTGTTATGGAAACTTCTGGACAATAGTCCGGGTTGATGTCTTATAAACAACCTAGTATATAGTTTAAGTACCAATGGACCGACTTGTGCCAATCCTGTAGGGGTTCTGCGCAAGCTTACCTGCTATTTCTCGCTCGCATTCACGCTATACTATCACGACTACCTTTCCTAAGGTGGTCGCACTGTACTATTTTAATGAGTGATTGGATCAAGATTAGGTGTGAAAACCGCAAACTCTTGATTAAATCGCCTGTTCGATCTGTATTTATCTATAAGCCACGAGAATTTGCGTTGAACCAGGAGTGAAATCCATACTTTAACGCGGATTTTCGTCGCTATTTCTACTAAAACAGGAACAAAGTTGTTAAGTTAGGGGTGAAACCCGAACCTTGATGACTTATTCCGCCCTATTTTGTTTTACAAAGCTCTCACCAAAGTCTCGACGGACTCCAACGACTTGAAGTCACACTGTAACTGGAAGAATGTGTGCCATTCGCCCAAATTCGAGGCGAGAGCACAGTTCCGAAGGCTAAAGTGTGTACGAAAAGTCCTTGTGAATAGTTGAATCACTTTGGGCTGTCATTGTCTATCAAGCCTTAGACAATCTATACTCGATTTCAATCTCGCATTTTCGCCGATTTTTATGTGTTTCGATTCTAAGCACGTAACTGCTGACTCTGATATTCATCGATTTTATGGGGATTTTATGTGTTTATGTGATTTATCTGTTATGTGTTTTGATTTTTGGTGATTCATTCGCTTTTCGCTCCTTGCTTTGATCAACACACACGACTTGCACTGCACCTCCATCTCAATACGCTAGCAAATCGCTGCTAATTGTGGAGCTATCTTACTCCATATATTCGATAATCGCAACCGCTAATCTCAAACGCTCGCGGACTTTGAATGATAGGTTTCTGTATTCTGACTGTCTCTATGTGACTATATGTGCTCTACGTTCCCTATGTGCTTACGTGTTATGTGCTTATGTGCTTTTGTGCTTATGTGATTATGTTCCTATATGTTTACGTAATCGTGTTCCTGAGCTTTAGTAGTAATTAGGCGTGTAAGGTGAGATTCAATTATATTGTGTTGAGTCATGTGGCGATGTCTGTTGCAGATAATGTCGTCATCTGGATCTCGTGCTACTCAAGTTGATCGCCGAAAGCAAGCAGATAAACGCCTCGCTGCTATGATTGCTAAGCAAATGGCGAAGGTTGTACCTCAAGTCGTCAGTGGACTGTACGAAAACATGAGCAAATCGTCTGAAGAGTCAAGGACAGACTCGCCAAAATCTGGGTTTAGCTTCAAGTAGTTTAAGGCATGCAGACCGAAAGAATTCACTGGCGAAGAAGGCCCTACGGCTTTGTTTCAATGGTTCGATTCGATCGAGGTCACCCTGCGTCAGAGTGGATGTCTTGACAATCTCCGCACTCTGAATGCTACCGGCGTCTTCCAGTCCCGTGCTTTAGACGGGTGGACGGCCGAGAGGAACAAACGCGGAAACGATGCAGCTTATGGTCTGTCGTTGGATGAGTTGAAGAACGTCATGCTCGAAGAGTTCTGCCCTCCCCATGAGCGCCAAAAGTTGGAGGACGAATTCTGGCACATTAAGCAGAAAGAAGGTGACAACGCTGCTCTCACTGCTCGCTTCAAGCAGCTCAGTATTATCTGTCTTGATCAACTCAAGACTACTGACATGACGGTCAAGAAGTACATTCGAGCTCTGCCAGACTGTGTCACAGATTTTGTGCATGCTTCAAAGCCAGCAACAATCGAGGAAACTTACCTGCTTGCTGCTGAAATCAACGATAAGCGAGTAAAAGCTGGTTTTGGGGATAAAGCTTCGAAGAACCTGCATCAAGCTACCACCGCCGCATCTGCTGAAACCGCCACCGCTGCCCCGCAATCGTCAAAGTCCTCTCGTCGTAAGAGGAGGAACAACAACAGCAACTCCAGTAACAAGAACTGTGCTGTCACTACCGCTGCTCCCCTCCAAGCGGTACCAGCTCAGCAACCTCAATACCGATCAGCTCCAGCACCAGTCACTCAAGCACCTCCTGCTAAACGTGCTTACACTGGCCCTCACCCTGTCTGCCCGATATGCACCTACCATCACCTGATGGGAATCGCCTGCAGATTTTGCGTACACTGCAAATATGTATGGCCATTTCACCGCCAATTTTCGAACCGGCCCCCGCAACGCCGCAGCTCCCGTTCCTGCTCAACAAGCTCTTCTCACTGCTCCTCAAGGCCAACAAGCAGCTCAGGAACCCGCGATCAACGCCAGAGTCTGCTTTACGTGTGGTGATCCCAACCACTTCGCAAACATGTGCCCGAACAGGGTTGTGAAACAAGAGCCTCAACAACAGCAGCCTCAACAACAACAGTAACAAGCCGCCCGCACCAGAACTATCAACATCAATGTGCACCAAGCCCAGGCTGACAACAACGTTGTCAATGGTACGTTTCTCATGAATGGTATTTATGCTTCGTGTTTGTTTGATACTGGAGCCGATAACTGTTTTATATCGTTTGAGTTCGAGAAGCTCCTTAATCGTAAGCGCTCCCATCTACCCTCAACATTCGATGTTGAAGTCGCCACCGGAAGAACCGTCGCTGTCAATTCTATTCTTCGTGATTGTACTCTTGAGCTCAGCAATCACATCTTTCCGATTGATCTCATTCCGATGCAACTCGGAAGTTTTGACATCATAGCAGGCATGGACTTTCTTCATGAAAACCATGCTGAAGTTGTGTGCTTCGATAAGATGATTCGATTTTCACTCGCGAATGGTGATTTATTGTGTGTTTATGGTGAAACTGCTTCGAAGAGTCTCAAGCTTATGTCATGTGTTCAAGCTAGCAAGTATCTCCGCAAGGAATACAGAGCTTTCTTAGCTAACATTGTAGTAGCGGATGAGGAAAAGAAAGGAAAGACTGAAGTGAAAGATGTTCCGTTGTTTGTGAATTTCCTCAAGTATTCCCTGATGATCTCCCCGGTTTGCCGCCAAGTCGTGATATCGACTTTCGTATCGACCTCATTCCTGGAGCCAACCCTGTTGCTAAAGCTCCATATCGACTCGCCCCGTCCGAAATGCGTGAACTCTCGAGTCAACTCCAGGAACTACTTGATAAAGGATTCATTCGCCCAAGCACCTCTCCTTGGGGCGCGCCAGTCCTTTTCGTCAAAAAGAAGGATGGGTCGTTCAGGATGTGCATCGATTATCAGGAGTTGAATAAGCTAACAATCAAGAACCGCTATCCCCTACCTCGAATTGATGACTTATTTGATCAGCTACAAGGTACCTCATATTTCTCCAAGATCGGTCTACGCTCAGTCTATCATCCAGCTATGTATTCAAGATGAGGATATACCCAAAACCATTTTTCGCACTCGATAGGGCCACTATGAGTTCGTTGTTATTCCTTTTGGTTTAACCAACGCACCTGCGGTTTTCATGGATCTGATGAATCACGTGTGTAAACCATTTCTCGACTGCTTCGTCATTGTGTTCATCGATGATATCTTGATCTATTCCAAGTCGAAAGCCGAACACGTGTAGTATCTGCGTTTGGTTCTCGAGCTACTCCAAGGAAACCGACTCTATGCCAAGTTCTCCAAGTGTGAATTCTGGCTGGAGGAGGTTCAATTCCTCGGTCACATTTTCAATAGTCAAGGTATTCATGTCGATCCCGCGAAGATTGAAGCTGTTAAGAGTTGGGTTACGCCTAAGAACCCGTCTGAAGTCCGTTCTTTTCTCGGACTAGCGGGCTATAACCGTCGATTTATCAAAGGATTCTCTAAAATCGTTGTGTCGCTTACCTCCCTCACGCATAAAGATAGATCCTTTGTTTGGGGAACTGAACAAGAGTCTGCTTTCCAAACCCTCAAGAACATGCTTTGCAATGCTCCCGTCCTTGCTTTACCCGATGGAAACGATGACTTCATTGTCTATTGCGATGCCTCAAACCTTGGTCTTGGTTGTGTTCTCATGCAACGAGACAAGGTTCTCGCTTACGCATCTCGTCAGCTCAAGATCCATGAGAAGAACAATACAACCCATGACCTCGAGCTAGGCGCAGTTGTTTTTGCGTTGAAAATTTGGAGACACTACCTTTATGGTACAAAGTGTACAGTCTTCACCGACCATAGGAGCCTACAACACATCTTCAGCCAGAAAGAACTTAATATGCATCAACGCCGATGGCTAGAACTTCTTCACGATTATGACTGTGAGATTCGTTACCACCCAGGCAAAGCAAATGTCGTTGCCGACGCTCTCAGCAGACGAAGCTATCTGCATAGCACCCACAATGTTCCAGCCCAGCATCATCTTGAGTCTCTCATTCGCGAAGCCCAACATGCATGTTTTACCGAGCGTACTTTAAAGAAGGAAAGAATTCATCACGATGGAGCTCAGCTAGTGAATAAATCGAATGGGATATTCCATTATCTAGACCAAATTTAGATCCCCAAACGGAATGATTTGCGACAGATTCTAATGGATGAAGCCCACAAATCTCGGTATTCTATTCATCCCGGTGCCGATAAAATGTACCAGGACCTTCGCTACAAGTACTGGTGGCCGGGCTTGAAGAGGGATATCGCTCTCTTGTCGGAAGATGCCTAACTTGCTCGAAAGTTAAGGCTAAGCATCAAAGACCCTCTGGCTTGCTTGAACAACACGTGATACCGATGTGGAAATGGGAAAGCATTGCCATGGACTTCATAACCAAACTCCCATGTACAACCTCGGGTCACGATAGCATCTGGGTTATCGTCGATCGTTTGACCAAATCAGCTCACTTCTTGCCGATACGAGAAGACTACAAGGTAGAAAGATTAGTCCGAATCTACATGAACGAAGTTATCTGTCGACACGGTACGCCTCGTGACATCATCTCTGACCGCGATAGACGGTTTACCTCGCGTCTGTGGGAAACGTTTCAAGCTGTACTCGGTACTGAGCTTAATCTGAGTACCGCATTCCATCCACAATGAAAGAACGATCCGTACTTTGGAAGACATGCTTCGCTCTTGTGTCATAGACTTCGGTGGTAATTGGGACGCATACTTGCCTCTAGTCGAGTTCTCGTATAATAACAGCTATCATTCCAGCATTCAAATGGCACCATTTGAGTCCTTATACGGAAGAAGTTGTCGGTCGCCTATTGTATGGCACGAGATCAGTCACTCGCAATTAACCGGTCCCGAGCTATTGCAAGAAACAACTGACAAAATCCTCCAAATAAGAGACAACTTGCTGAAAGCTCGGAGTCGTCAGAAAAGTTACGCCGATAGACGACGCAAGCCCCTTGAATTTGACGTTGGTAACCATGTACTCCTAAAGGTATCACCTTGGAAAGGTGTGGTCAGATTCGGCAAGAAATGGAAACTCGCGCCTCGATATGTTGGACCCTTAAGATTCTGCAAAGGATCGGAAAAGTGGCCTACAGACTCGAACTACCGGAGGAACTTAGCAACGTTCACCCGACTTTCCATGTGTCTAACCTCAGAAAATGACTGGCTGAGCATGATCTGTTCATGCCTCTGGAAGATCTCCAAGTAAACGAAACACTACACTTCGTGGAAAAGCCTGTCGAACTCATGGACCGCCAAACCAAGCAGCTCAGACGCTCGCGCATTCCCATTGTGAAGGTTCGATGGGAAGGAAAACGAGGCTCAGAGTTCACTTGGGAACTCGAAAGCGACATGAAGGCAAAGTACCCGTAGTTGTTTGTTACGGCTGAAGCCTAATTTCGGGACGAAATTCCCTAAACAAGCGGACGCTGTAACACCCCGTGTTTCGGAAGTCAAAGTCAAAGTCAAGGTTGAAGTCAAAGGAAGAAAATATTGTTAATTGCGATATGTCACTCCTTGCTCAATTCCTATTTTGACTTCTTTGACTTGTAGTTAGCCTAATTAATTGTTTACGTTAGTTGTATTATGTGGAGTATTGTGACACCTGTGTCACTTCAACCATCAAACAAATACCAAACCAATGAAATATTGTAATTTCATACTTGGGATTTGTATAAATATGTGTATCATTTGCACATATCAATTCTTGATCGATTTCGAGCTCTAAATCGCTTTCTGGAAGGTTATACGCGAACTGATGCGTAAATATAACCAGTTTAATGAAACAAACACTCCGGAACAGTGACATAGGCTTAACATACCTTAAATAACCTTTACATAACTTATAAATAAGTTTTGGATGGTTTGGTGTGTCGAAATCAAGTTTATTCGCTTACAGGGACTAATTTCGACAAACTGCGAAAGTATGTCAATTCGTACTGTAACGAAAATTACGGAACTTGATCATAAGTTAAACATACCCTAAATATCCTTTACATAGCTTAGAAATAGGCTTTGAGGGGTTTGGTATGCTAAAATAAACTTATTTGATCAATAGAGACTAAAAGCGTCAAAAGTACATAAGTTTGCATTTCCGCGCATATCTTATGTTCTGAATATATCCAGACATCCAAAAATTTATGTAATCATTAAAATATTTTATTTTAGGAGTAAATTACAAGTTTTGTCCTTTATGTTTGTCCCAAATTGCAGGCGTTGTCCTTTGTCTTTAAAATTGACGAGTTTTATCCTTAATGTTTGCAAATCTTGCACGTTATGTCCTTTAGGGCAAACCCAGTTATTTTTTTGTGTTAAATCAGATCATGTGCGAGGCACATGAGGGTATTCTTGTCTTTTTCACCTATTATTTAAAAAATTTAAAGAAAAAACACCCTCCCCTTCTCTCTTTACTCTCTCTCATCTCTGTCACCCACATACCTACCCTCTTCCCCACACAACGAATCACCCCCAATTCCCAATCCAAAAAACCCTAATTTCCTAATCAAATCCATGTAGTCTGTTATCAATCGATTAATCATGTGTGTTTTGTACGTTTGGCTCTTCGAATCTAGATCTAGAAGCGTTGAGGCGGTTATGGGGGTTGATGATCGGTTGTTTGAAAGAGATGTTTGATGGTTGAAGTCACGGTATGGCGATTGACAATGGTGGAGTTTGATGGAGTAAAAAAAACTCACACTCTCTCTCCCTACTCTCTAAACTCATCTCTCTTTCTCTCTTTGTCGCTCTCTCATACACACACACGAGGTGGTGTTAGACGGTGGGTGGGTGGGGCGGCGATGAAGGTGTTGCAGGTGGCTGGCGGCTGGGTGGTTGTGATGGGTTTGGTTGCAGGTGGGAATTGAGAGAGAGAAAGTATTGGGCTTTAGGACAGAATTGGGATTTAGGGGTTGTTCTTGAAGGGAATTGAAATGTGGGTATGGGTATGAGTTTAGGACAGAATTGGGATTTAGGGGTTGTTCTTGAAGGTCATTATTACCCTGGAAGGGTATCAAGATGGTGGTTAAAACAAAGTTTATCTTTGCTTGATTCATCCTTGCAGAATCTTGGAACAAGTTTATCACAAAAAAATCTACTGATAGCGTTTTATCTCTTCTTGATGTCGTCAAATCCACCGATGCTACTCACCTCTTTTTTAATCACTTATATGGCTAGTTAGTCCCTACCCTAGCTTTCTTTTTATTCAATATGATTATGAATTTCTTTCCCCTTTTGTTATGAGTTTTTTGATAATCTAGGAGATGTATTTATTATTAACTGTTATTCGTGGCAGGTGGGTGGCAACTGGGTGGTTTTGGGGGTTTTTAGGTAGGGAGTTGATTTGGAGATGGTGGTGGAGGGTGGTGGTGATGATGATGGTTGTTGTAGATGATGAAGGGTGGTGGTGGTGGTGGTGATGGCGGTAGTTGATTTGGAGATGGTGGTGGTGGTGGTGGTGGTGGAATGGTGGTGGTGGTGGTGGTAGAGGGTGGATGAATGGTGGCTATTGATTTCTATATAAATATATAATATTGTTATAAAAGTAATAATATTTTTTAAAATTATTTTGTTTTTTTAATAAATAGGGTAAAAAGACTAAAATACCCCTAGGTGATCAGATTTAACAAAAAAATAAACTGGGTTAGCCTCAAAGGACATAAGGTGCAAGATTTGCAAACATTAAGGACAAAACTCATCAATTTTAAAGACAAAGGACAGCGCCTGCAATTTGGGACAAACATAAAGGACAAAACTTGTAATTTAGTCTTATTTTAGTGATTGGCATGATAAAATTCCATTCGTCGCGTAATTTGGATCGTTTTTTTTTTCTGCGTTCATTACGATTTCCGTCGTAATTAACAGAACAACGCAACCGTACGACCAAACGAACCGACATCCGAGATGTTTTTGAGCATATTTTAAGTTTCCTATACTTTAACTTTATTTTAGAGCCTTGAAATGGGGTTAACAGGGCTTAAAAGTGCAAAAAAATAAGTTTTACAAGTGCGGGGACCATTTTTGAAATTTCTAGCAGATACATTGAACTTGGTCCATTTTTTAGATTTTGATGGTTTTAACCCATGGTTTTACACCCTATGGGCTAGTATTTGATGGTTTTACATGTTCCCATGGTATTCTAAAACCTTGGGCCCAAGTGTAAGGCCATGATTAAAGCACGGTTCTCGGTAAACGATCTTAACGGTGGACCGAATCCTATATATACCCACCTCATTTTCATTCTTTCCTCACACATGATCTAATTTTCTCTAAGTTGAAGCTCAAATGCTTAATACCTGAGAATTTATAGATCATATCTTCCTATATTGGACCCTTTGTAAGCTTCTTTCGTTCTTTTATGCGTTTTTAAGCGTAAAAGTCAAACAGTGTTTGACTTTCTGCATTGACCAGTTTATGGTCAACACGAAGTTCATTTGAACTTCGCAACATGAGCTTAATCACAATGGTTATAGTCCCGTGTTACTATACCTACTGATTACCACGTTGACTAGGCGTAGTGACGAGTCGTAGTTTCGGCCAAAATGCGAATTCATGCGTATTTTGTAACCAAACTACTCTTGGGTATCAAAACCTTTTGTTTTGATATCAAAACCTGTTTTCTAACTTAACTAAACATGTTCTAACATGTTTAGCTCATCACTTTTAGTTTAGTGCTTGTATAGAGTCGTAAGTCAAGCGGTCTAAACAACCGCTTAGACTTTCAAACTAGACCCGTTTGGTCGATCATTAGGATCCGACCAAACATGTTTAGTGACCATAGTTGTATAGGGAATAACCTTCCGAGGTTATACCATATGGTCACTTCGTTTAAGTAGTTGTATGATAGGTAGTTTATATGCATTAGGAAAATGACCAAAATGCCCTTTTTATGCATAATTGATATTTAAGCATATGTAACCCAAACTTTTGTCACTTAACTGATTATGCAACATAATTAAACATGTTTAGGCATATAATACTTGTCATAGGACTAGTTAGGCGTTTCGAACGCTTTTTACGCGAACGACGCGTTAAAGTAGCGTAAGCTACCTAAATGGGTCGTAATCGGTCGTAAACACTTAGGTTAGGTTTCGTTTTAGTATGTAGGCTTTGTTAAACCATGTCATATGAGATCCAATACTCATTTGGTTTATGAAACCTCATCCTATCCGATCTTCCGATTTAGGTCTGGTTTATTTACTTAGTTACCTATATTAGGTGCCGTTTGATTCCGTGATCCCTCTAGCTTGCTTAGTAGTTGTTCAAGACTTCTAAGCACTCTCAAGTGAGTACATAGTCCCCTCTTTTACTATTTTCAAATGTTTTGGGGTGAAATATGTGTACCTATTTGTTATGTTTATGATTTCAAAGTATAATTTATTATACGTATTAGTACTTATCTTTTGATAAACTGAATGATTATTTATGGTTTAAACACTAATTTTTCCAAAGATTATAAAATTTAAATTGTTGGATAGTACTTATTTTATGTTCACCAGACAGGTTGGTAGTATGATATAGCGCTATAGGATTAGACACCCCATTCCTGTAGTCATGGAATGTCAGAAACCGATATTTTTATCCAAATAGAGATTGCCTTTGTGGTATTCCTATAGTCTCAATTGGTGTAGTTTGACGCACTAAGGTTTGGTTGAATTCTTAAATCACATTTTTATTGTATATTTTGTTATACTCCTAAAAGTATAGTTTGATATGCTCTCATATGTGATATTGCACAAAACCAGCATATATTTTGTAAATTATTAAAACATAGTTTAATATGTTATTTATAAAACCAAAACATAGTTTAATATGTTATTTATAAAACCAAAACATAGTTAATATGTTATTTATAAGACCAAAGCATAGTTTAATATGTTATTAATAAAACCAAAGTGTACTTTTGATATACTACTGAAAATTTATTATTTTGACGACTAAAGTATATTTAATATACTATTTGATTAACGATTTTGGAACTGAAATATATTTTCATATATTACTTATTCGACTTTCTTAAAACCAAAGTATATTTTTATATATATATTACAAACTTTTTTTATCAAAATGTTGTTTTACAAACAACATATTTTATATAAACTCATTTTACTTAGTTATTTATTTACCTATGTATTATTCTGTTACATCATCTGATTTCTTATAAATTTTAGTATGGTTTATAAAAGAAAATATTTTTAAGGTTCATGACTATTTTTGATTAAATATATATATATAGGGAGAAGATCATGCGAGAACCACCTCTTATTGTGAGAACCGCGAGAACCAATGTGAACACATCAAAAATGCCTAAAAATAGCTAAAAATCACACAAAAATTTTTTTTTGAATTTTTTAATATTTTTTTAAAAAAAAATCGCTATTTTCGAAGCCAAAAAAAAAATTTTAATTTTTTTTTTGGCTTCGAAAAGTAGCGATTTTAACATAAAAAATATTAAAAAATTCAAAAAAAAATTTAGATTTTTTTTTCATTTTTTTAGATTTTTTTAGGTTTTTTGGGGGTTTAGTTTTTAGCATTTTAGCTTGGGGGGGTGGGGGAGGGGGGTTTAGGTTTTTTTTTGGGGGGGGGGGGGTGGGGTTAGGTTTTTTTTAGCATTTAGCTTGGGGGGGTGGGGGGGTTTAGGTTTTTTGGGGGTGGGGGTTAGGTTTTTTTAGGTTTTTTAGCTATTTTAGGTTGTGTTCACATTGGTTCTCAAGGTTCTCACAATAAGGGTGGTTCTCGCATGAGCCCCTCCCTATATATATATATATATATATATATATATATTTAACTTATAAGTCATGAATCCTATTATAATAAAACCTATGTATCTCACAGGCATTTTTATGCTGACGTACCTATTTTTACACATGTTTCAGACGCTGTTATGTGATGATTATTGATGCATGCTATACATAGGATGGACTCGTGCCTTAGCGACTTTAAAACTTGAAAGATAATATTTGTATTTATCTGATTTGTAATAAAACAATGAGTTCAATAATTCAATAAAACGAAATTATTTAATCCATGGTTGTGAAACAATGATTCTGTTACGACACAATGATAAACTTATTTAATCCATGGTTGTGAAACAATAATTCAATAATTCTCTATCGCTTTCTCCAACGGGGTAACCATAGTAGGACACAAAAGACTGAGCTCCTCAAATCGATCCGTATACGCACGGTGTTCTCCCCCGTTTTGTTTCAGATCGTCAAACTCTCGTTCCAAAGCTCGTGACGGGGACAGAACTCTCTCATCATGAGAGCTCGAAGCTCTTCCCATGTTTGTGCCAATGCCACTTCGGCACCCCTGTCGCGCATCACTCCGTTCCACCACGTAAGAGCACGCTTCTCGAACACACTTGATGCAAATTCCACCATACGCCCATTCGGACATTGCACTTGTCTGAATGTGTTCTCGATACTTTCAAACCACTGCAGGAGCGCAGTCGCTCCTTGTGACCCAGAGAACTTTAACGGCTTAGCAGAATTGAAACTCTTTAAGTTACACGGTGCATTGTTATTGTTGTTGTTGTTGTACAGCTCGTAGATTTGGGTCACAACGCCTGGAAGCACAGCAGCCATTTGCTGAGAGACAAGGGCTGCGAGTTCTTCAGCAGTAAAAGATTGTGCATCACGTCGAGGAGGCATTGTCTAACAAGGAAATATGAGAAACGAGTGAGGTCGACAATTAGGAAAAACAAGAGGGGTATTGAAAATATCGACGAATCGTAAGGAAGGCGATCATTTGTTCGTTACCTCGAACAAACAAACGACACGCAGAGACTAATCAAAGTAATGAATCAAAATAATGTATCGCGAAGACATGCTCGCCTATAGGTGAACACTCACCCCAAGAGTTCCCAGGTAAGAGTGACTGGTCCGATTATGTGGATTTGTACGAACACTCTAGCCTTAGACAGAAAACTCAGGGTACAGGCATTCACTCTTCCAGTTTGTACTTGTTCACATTATTTAGATCCAAACTTTGACGGGATTTTGAAAACTCAGAAGGTACTAAGCCAAAAAAATGAGTCAAACTGGAAGGGTTCAAAACCTAGTAATCAATCATCCTAGAACGGATGATTAATTTTCGAAGCATATTCGTATTCTGTTTTTAAAATCTAAACGCAAATCAACTTGCGTTCGGGTCCTAGAAAGTTATAGTCTAGGTCAAAATTTTACTAATAACCTAATTCTATATAACCATTGGCTCTGATACCAACTCTTCTGTCACACCCCGACCACGTAAAACAACAAACCGTGGCGGAAACGTCGGGGAGTGTTATAACAGAATTATTGTTTCAAACCATGGATGCAAAGAGTTTCGTTTTATTACATATTAAACATTGTCTTAAGTTAAACAACAAGTCAAACACAGTCTATTATCGTTATTAAATCACTAAGGCCTCGTCCGGTCCTAAGTGAGCATGCATCCTACTTGCAATCAACACTAAGCAACTTCACCTGAAACATATGTAAAAACAAAGTCAGCAAAGAAATGCGGGCGAGTACATAGGTTTTGTGAGAGTGTCAGATTCTTGGCTCGTTTACATATTGAAATATTTCGTATGACTTCGTTAATCGATATTAGAAACCTTGTTTCGTAAAATGTTTGTATTGTAAAATGAATAACCAAGTCGAAACAGATTGATTATAATTTTATAAACCTCGATGCCATGAATCTTAACCCAAAACATTTGTTTTCGTAAACCAAATCGTAGATCATTCTCGTAATAATAATCGTATGGTTTATATCGTTTCGTAAACCTCGTTTGTGTGACATCGTTTCCAATTGTTTACCCAAATCGTTTAATTCGTCAATAATCGCTTTAGTTGTTTAAATCATTCTCATTTTAGATCGTGAAACTACTTTTGGCCGTCTCGCTAATAACATTCAAACCTGTGTGACTCGTATATTGTTCAACTCGTTTTCGCATTAACAAACCTCCAAAGGGTAAGTTAACAATCATCAGATTCAGTCGTTACCCACCTAACCCACACATAACCATGGGTGCGGTCTGATAACGGGATTTGTCAGATCCTATGGTACCATAACCTAATACTGGTCGGCTTGATCAATGCTAATGAATGTCATTCGTTATGTAACTACAACCAACAAGTTCGTCCACATTATCGAAATCGTTATTAGTTTTGTATAAACCATTTCAATCGTTTTGAAACCATCGTTAGAATATTGAAATCCTTTTGATACATATGAATCACCCCAAAACAATCGAAAACAGTAAAAGAGGGGATCTATGTACTCACCTTCTGGTGCGTTTTTAAATGTTAACACAATCCATCAATTGTTTATCCGCCCTAAATTAAATAAGAATGATTTTAATAATCAAAACCCACACTTTGGCATGCAATTAGTACTTATGTCATTTCTGTTTAAATATATATGAAACTGGACTGTTTTCGGACATTTAAATAAAATGGTTAACTTATTCCAAAAATTCCCAAATTTTTACAGAATGTCTTAAACGATCCAAATTTTATTGTGTAAAAATATCTGGGTTTAGTTCATTACCAATATTTTATAAAAATTCATTTTCCGGACTGAAATCAGGTTTATTATTTTCTGATTGCAGTTTACGAAATAATTCATTAAAAATTCATCGTGAGTCTGATTTACGAAATTCCAGTGGGAGAATTACAAATACATCAGTGGTCAACTATGATATAAATTTCGTGATCAGACTCCACACAGAATACAAGTTATGACAGAAAATAGGACGCACATTTTCAGCAGCAAAAATGCAGCTCTAGCTGCTGTTACGAAAAGACACTTTAAAAATAGTAAACGGAGTCCAAAAATTATGATTCCGGTGCCATTAGAACTGTATTTCATAATACATGAACCTAGACTTCAGAAAATACATTTTTCGTTTCATTAAGGTCCTGTTACAGCCAGTTAAAGTCGGCTGAAAATACAACTCAGCATGCTGTTTTTAGTTTAAAGGTTACTAAAAATGCACACATACGACCACCATACTTTCTATTAACGATTGACAACAGGTCATAAGTTATTTACAGCAGATTATAGTTCATATATCTCAGATTCATCATGCACTGTCATATTTCGTCATCATTTTTAACACTACTTTACCATATGTTAGATGATGTTCAAGACTTGTTTAAATCTTTTAGACTTTCTATCTTTTTTATCTTTAAACATCATTAACCACACAACAAACATGTAAAATACAAGGATCTATGTGCTTACCACTAGCACAAGGCTAGGTGAGTTTGAGTGTAGAAAAGTGGTGGATAAAAGAAATCGAGAGCGGTCCTTGAGCTTCCGAACACACCAAGCCTTGTTGAATGATCTCTTGCACCTTTGGATGCCTTTAGAATGGATGATGAATTTTGAATGATGGTGGTGGTGATTGTGCTTGTTTGAGCCGTAAGTGGGAGAGGAGGAAAGGAAGTGGAGTTGGTTGATTGTGAATGATGAAAGATAATGGTGATCTAGGGTTTATATTCCACAAGTTCTCCAACATTTTATTATCCACAAGACAATATGCCCCCCAAGTACATTGCAATGTTATTAAACTAATCAAGAAAATATCAAGTGGAGATCCCAC
The DNA here is from genome assembly GCA_030545235.1 of Helianthus tuberosus. NCBI lineage: Eukaryota > Viridiplantae > Streptophyta > Magnoliopsida > Asterales > Asteraceae > Helianthus > Helianthus tuberosus. The sequence goes on along the minus strand of CM060437.1, from coordinate 101,310,998 downwards.
TTCTAGAATCCGGTTGGGGGGGGGGGGGGTTGGTTTAGTTGTGTTTCAAGTATAAGTTACTAATCTAGTTTGGAGGTAATTGGAACAATTAGTGGTTTAAGTGTGTGTAACAATATAAAGTGGGTTAGGGTATTCGGTGACCCTAAGTAGCTCAGAAATAATAAAATAATGTGTGTGGAAAAATTTTAGTGTCCCGGGTAATGTCCGGTTGTCCGGTTAAACACCGTCCCGTTAAAGTGTTTAATTAGGTACCGGGTATTATATCTAACGTTCAAATCCCGATTTATGGCGTTCTAAATTATTTTTATTAATCTATAAAAATAAACTTGCCAAAATATTACTGAAATAAATTTCAGTTGCCAAGACTGGCTACGTTGTCTGTGTTTCGCAGTAAAAGCACTGTGTCGCGTAGAAACACGCGGTACGTGCTTAAACTTGAAAAATAACGTTTTTAAGCGTTTTAATTTATTTTTCAACACGAACCTGATTAAAATAAGATTTTAATCATAACAGAATATTTGTGGGATTTAAATATTATCCGGGCGGTCACCAACGTTCGTTTCGCAGTTTTGTCGTAATTAGTTCTTTAGTTCAAATAAACATGTTTTCGCCATACCGAATCCTTCGAAACTTATTTCTAAGTTATGTAAGGAATATTTAGGGTACGTTTGGCTTACGTCATAGTTCCGGAGTGTATGTCGCGTTAAACTGATTGCGTTTAAGCACCAGTTTGCGTATAACCTTCTAGAAAGTGATTTAAAGCTTGAAATCGAATTCGAATCAAATTGTAAAATCATTAAACACAATTGCACACATAATATCATCAAAACACATATAATAACACCAAAGCATATTGTTTTATTGATAACTGACATTGTTTTACATTGTACATCGATCACAGAGCACAGTTGACACAGCTTCCTAGTCGGATTCGGGAGTACTCGAGAAGTACTCGGCTTAGGCGGAGATTACTCGGGGATTAATTGGCCTACGAGAACAGTACTCGTGCCTCGGCAGCCTACCTTGTAGTGAGTACTCGGAGCCTAGGCGGGACTTTTACAACCATGACTAGAAGGGTGGGTGCCTGTACCCTGGGTCTTCTGTCTAAGGCTAGAGTGTTCGTACAAATCCGCAGTATCGAACCAGTTACTCTTACTTGGGAACTCTTGGGGTGAGTGTCCACTTATAGGCGAGCATGTCTTCGCGATACATTATATTTACCCATTTACTTTGATTAGTCACCGTCTCATTTGTTTGCCTTAGGTAACAAACAAATGATCGCAATTTCTATGCGTTGTCATTCTGTTTTGATTATCCGATATCATTTCACTTGTCTCCTCACATATCTTTCATTATCTTCATGATGCCTCTTCATCGCAACAACAATATCCAAACTAGGTTCTACAATTGCCCAACAAATAGGCGTCGTACTTCAGAGGACCGTTGATTTTGCTATCACCATGACTCGCCTCAGGGATGAAGCCGTACAAGGGAACTGCTTCTTGGTGTAATCAATGTAACCGTCATCATCCGAATCAAATACCATGTTTCAAATGTACCCACGGTAGACGATGGAGACATTTGGTTAACATGTGTCGCTTTGCTATCCAAAACAAAGTTGTTGCAAATCCTGCCGCTGCTCAAACTCCAAATTTTGCTTCATATGTTGCCTTGGCATATCTAGTACCTCAACCTCATAAATTTTCTACCTTGTGTATCGACTTAAGCACGTCTAGTGCAGGGTGTCGAAACACCTCTCGTTACACAATTCCAAAATCCAAATAGGATCTTTTTATCTTCACAATTAGATCTTTGTAGATGATTATCGCTCAAATTGGAGCCCTTAATTGAATTATTCGTATGCCTTAATACGTACATTACGATTCAATAAGGACAAAGCCGAATTCTTATTAAGATCTGCCTATCTTTATGGTTAGATTCTTGAAAAAATGTCTAAAGTGCCAAACGGAATTCACGGATTGGATTCCTCGTGTACTTTGAATACTCGTGTGCTCAATTAATAAGAAAATTAACAAATTTAAAAGTTAAACAATTATGTGATTATGTGCTTATGTGATTTCTTTATGTCTCGTATTTTTGTGTAATCTGAATATTCATTGTCCAAATCCTCGTGAATCTTCCATATCTTCGTATAAGGGATTCATAGTAGGATAGCCGAAGGTACTATCTTAAATCCTTAATGGGCTTCTATGTTGTAGTTAAGTCCCTTGGGTTATGAAGTACTATTCTATAATTGGACCCCTTGAGTGGTCTAGTTAAACAGATTGATTCAAAAATCTGGTTAGGAATATCATGTGATGATATAATTGAAAAGATCCCTTAAGTGTTCTATTTAAGGAGATCGTACGACGGTCTATTTAAAAAGATCATGTGTTGATCTAGTTAAAAAGATCGCTCGTTGATCTAGTTAAAAAGATCCTTTGGTGGTCTAATCAAGTCACTTCATGTTTATTCGATTGATTTTTCCCTACGCATTATGAAATGAACTGTGCGGACTGTGCAAGGAATTATGTAATTATGGTTGCATACATAATTATGGAATTCAGTGCACAGAAACCACAGCAAGTTTTGTCATGTGTTAAGACCTATAATGGCAAGAATAACGATACGGGAACAATGTAGAAAGGGCATGGTGGATACGCCGCTGGTACTTCCTATATATAAGTGTTCCTTATTACATTGCGAACATAGCGTTATTTAAGTTACTAGAAGTCTTGGCCCTTGACCAATGTCATTTTATCTTATACTCTCCAACTCTGTTTCGAGCATACACAAGTTTCCTATGATAAGTCTTCATGAGAAACGTTCTTCTGTCCATAGTTCAAAACTCCATGTTTTGTTACTACAAGGATTTAACTTTGATAGTTGAAAATTTCACTAAGAATCCAAACACGGCCCAGAGTTTTACTTAGGGTTCGAGGGATTCATTTGAAAGCGAAACCATCACAGTTGTCTTCACAAGTTTCCTCTAAAATTAAATTTCGGGACGAAATTTCCTAAAGTAGAGGAGACTGTGACACATGTGTCACTTCAACCATCAAAAAAATACCAAACCAATGAAATATTGTAATTTCATACTTGGGATTTGTATAAATATGTGTATCATTTGCACATATCAATTCGTGATCGATTTCGAGCTCTAAATCACTTTTCTGGAAGGTTATACACGAACTGATGCGTAAATATAACCAGTTTAATGAAAAAAACACTCCGAAATAGTTACATAGGGTTAAAATACCTTAAATAACCTTTACATAACTTAGAAATAAGTTTTGGATGGTTTGGTGTGTCGAAATCAAGTTTATTCGCTTACAGGGACTAATTTCGACAAACTGTGAAAGTATGCCGATTCGTACTGTAACGAACATTCTGGAACTTGATCATAAGTTAAACATACCCTAAATATCCTTTACATAGCTTAGAAATAGGCTTTGAGGAGTTCGGTATGCTAAAATAAACTTATTTGATCAATAGAGACTAAAAGCGACAAAAGTGCATAAGTTTGCATTTTCGCACATATCTTACGTTCTGAATATATCCGGACATCCAAATATTTATGTAATCATTAAAATATTTTATTTTAGTTATTGGCATTATAAAATTCCATTCTTCGCGTAATTTGGATCGTTTTTTTTTTTTTTTTGCGTTCATTACGATTTCCATCATAATTAACCGAACAACGCAACCGTACGACCAAACGAACTGACATCCGAGATGTTTTTGAGCATATTTTAAGTTCCATATACTTTAACTTTATTTTAGAGCCTTGAAATGGGGTTAACGGGGCTTAAAAGTGCAAAAAATTCAAGTTTTACAAGTGCATGGACCATTTTTGAAATTTCTGGCAGATACATTGAACTTGGTCCATTTTTTGAGATTTTGATGGTTTTAACCCATGGTTTTGCACCCTATGGGCTGGTATTTGATTGTTTTACATGTTCCCATGGTATTCTAAAACCTTGGGCCCAAGTGTAAGACCATGATTAAAGCACGGTTCTCGATAAACGATCTTAACGGTGGACCGAATCCTATATATACCCACCTCATTTTCATTCTTTCCTCACACATGATCTAATTTTCTCTAAGTTGAAGCTCAAATGCTTCATAACTGAGAATTTATAGATCATATCTTCCTATCTTGGACCCTTTGTAAGCTTCTTTCGTTCTTTTATGCGTTTTTAAGCGTAAAAGTCAAACAGTGTTTGACTTTCTGCATTGACCAGTTTATGTTCAACACGAAGTTCATTTGAACTTCGCAACGTGAGTGTAATCACGATGGTTATAGTCCCGTGTGACTATACCTACTGATTACCACGTTGACTAGGCGTAGTGACGAGTCGTAGTTTCGGCCAAAATGCGTATTCATGTGTATTTTGTAACCAAACTACTCTTGGGTATCAAAACCGTTTGTTTTGATATCAAAACCTGTATTCTAACTTAACTAAAGATGTTCTAACATGTTTAGCTCATCACTTATAGTTTAGTGCTTGTATAGAGTCGTAAGTCAAGCGATCTAAACAACCACTTAGACTTTCGAACTAGACCCGTTTGGTCGATCATTAGGGTCCGAATAAACATGTTTAGTGACCATAGTTGTATAGGGAATAACCTTCCGAGGTTATACCTTATGGTCACTTCGTTTAAGTAGTTGTATGATAGGTAGTTTATATGCCTTAGGAAAATGACCAAAATGCCCTTTTTATGCATAATTGATATTTAAGCATATGTAACCCAAACTTTTGTCACTTAACTGATTATGCAACATAATTAAACATGTTTAGGCATATAATACTTGTCATAGGACTAGTTAGGCGTTCTGAATGCGTTTTACGCAAACGACGCGTTAAAGTAGCGTAAGCTACCTAAACGGGTCGTAATGGGTCGTAAGCACTTAGGTTAGGTTTTGTTTTAGTATGTAGGCTTTGTTAAACCATGTCATATGAGATCCAATACTCATTTGGTTTACGAAACCTCATCCTATCTGATCTTTCGATTTAGGTCCGGTTTATTTACTTAGTTACCTATATTAGGTGTCGTTTGATTCTGTGATCCCTCAAGCTTGCTTGGTAGTTGTTCAAGACTTCTAAGCACTCTCAAGTGAGTACATAGTCCCTTCTTTTACTGTTTTCAAATGTTTTGGGGTGAAATACGTGTACCTATTTGTTATGTTCATGATTTCAAAGTATAATTTATTATACGTATTAATACTTATCTTTTGATAAACTGAATGATTATTTATGGTTTAAACACTAATTTTTCCAAAGATTATAAAATTTAAATTATTGGATAGTACTTATTTTATGTTCACCAGACCGGTTGGTAGTATGATATAGAGCTATAGGATTAGACACCCCATTCCTGTTGTCATTGAATGTCAGAAACCGATATTTTTATCCAAATAGAGATTGCCTTTATGGTATTTCTATAGTCTCAATTGGTGTAGTTTGATGCACTAAGGTTTGGTTGAATTCTTAAATCACATTTTTATTGTATATTTTGTTATACTCCCAAAAGTATAGTTTGATATGCTCTCATATGTGATATTGTACAAAACCAATATATATTTTGTAAATTATTAAAACATAGTTTAATATGTTATTTATAAAACCAAAACATAGTTTAATATGTTATTTATAAAACCAACACATAGTTTAATATGTTATTTATAAAACCAAAACATAGTTAATATGTTATTTATAAGACCAAAGCATAGTTTAATATGTTATTAATAAAACCAAAGTGTACTTTTGATATACTACTGAAAATTTATTATTTTGACGACTAAAGTATATTTAATATACTATTTGTTTAACGATTTTGGAACTGAAATATATTTTAATATATTACTTATTTGACTTTCTTAAAACCAAAGTATATTTTTATATATATATTACAAACCTTTTTATCAAAATGTTGTTTTACAAACAACATATTTTATATAAACTCATTTTACTTAGTTATTTATTTACCTATGTATTATTCTGTTATATCATCTAATTTCTTATAAATTTTAGTATGGTTTATAAAAGAAAATATTTTTAAGGTTCATGACTATTTTTTATTAAATATTTATTTTTTTAAACTTATAAGTCATGAATCCTATTATAATAAAACCTATGTATCTCACAGGCATTTTTATGCTGACGTACCTATTTTTACACATGTTTCAGGTGCTGTTATGTGATGATTGTTGATGCATGCTATACATAGGATGGACTCGTGCCTTAGCGACTTTAAAACTTGAAAGATAATATTTGTATTTATCTGATTTGTAATAAAACAATGAGTTCAATAATTCAATAAAACAAATTATTTAATCAATGGTTGTGAAACAATGATTCTGTTACGACACTCCCCGACGTTTTCCGCCACGATTTGTTGTTTTACGTGGTCGGGGTGTGACAAGTATTTATTAATAATCGAGGTTTATTCGCTATTTATCGCATATTTAATCGCCTTATCGCTTATCGCAAATCGCGCTCGCAACTTGAATTATGTGTTATGGATGATTGTTTTACGTGTGTGTGCCTCTTATGTGTTGCTTGTGCATGTTTATTTATGTTTATGTTGTGGTGATTAATCGAAACGCAATCGCAATCGAATCGCAAACGCTAAATGCAAGTTGAATTAGGATGATTGTATGTTGATATAGTAGTTCGGATTAAAAGTAATTTGAATAGGAAACTCCATCGCATCGCAACGCTCGTCACGTGAATCAAAATCGCAAAACTTATCGCGCCGCACACTCCAATCGAGTGGCCAGCCGATCGAGCTGCCACCCGATCGAGGTGCAACTCGATTGAGCTGTCACCCGACTAGGGTTACCACTCGATCGACCAGCTCCCTTCTCCCCTTTCCATTTATGGAAACCCTATAAATACCCCTGTCAACATCACAAACTTACCTTTTCTGCACTATCTCGTCCGACCAGCACTTTTGCCCACCTTTTCTTTGATTTCTCGCAATTCCGGTAAGATCTCATCCTAAATCTTGTACTTTCTTAATCTACACGCACTCCTACACCTTTCTATCTTTTAAATTTTAACTTTTAACCATGAAATCACTAGATTTGAGGTGTTCTAGGATGGTGTCATCATGGTGTTCTTATGAACTTCATGTTTTGGCTTCAATCCACCAAGAAAAACTTAGATCTGAACGATTTCCACACAAATAAACAAAGATCTTTCATAGATCTGAACATAATCATGGTGAGAAAGGATTGAAGGATGGTTTCTAACTTTCTTTCAACTCTTTTACACTCAATGCACTCAAAACCGATAGAATCGGGCCTTGTTCTAGTCTTCCACTCTTTCTTAGTGATGTGTTAGCTCAAGATCCAGATTCTATCCACGAGACCACCGATTTCGGGTTAAGCAAGAACAACCGTCTTGAACCGGTTAACTGGTCGAACTTGGTTGATTCCTGTTTGATCGGGTCACTTGGGTCAAGATGGGGTTCTGTTGACTAACACGTTGTCACACCGTCTCGATAAAACTACAAAACTATCAAAACAACCAAGGAAGAAGATGATGAGGACGACCAGGACGGTTGCCACCTGATTGGCTTACACCTTGGGTCCCACACTTAACTTATATTTCATTTTTCATTTTTGAGGTCTGAGCATCGAACGAACTGCTGTCCGATCGGACTACCACTCGACTATGTAATGTTTTGACCCCAACACTTAAACAATTTTCAACATGTTCAAACAAAAGAATTGCCACCCGACTGGACTACAATCCGATCGAGTGACAAACTGCTGTGAACTTGTTCTCACTGAAGTGTCCAACCAATCGATTGTTGCCCGATCGAACGAAAACTTCTATATTTTCTAAATGCTACAACGAAAACTTCAAAGTCAAGCCATCATACACAAACACATCCTTCCCAAATGAAGAAACGCTCCACTCGAAAGGTCACTCGATCGGATGACCATCCGAGCGGATTGTCACCCGATCGACCGGCTACCTGATCGGATTGCCATCCGATCGGAGTACCGTCCGATCCTTGACACTTCACACCATTTACATATCGCTTATCTTTATGCTACCGTTCTGATCAGGCTAATCTCACTCTAAGCGCTCCCTTCAATCCATCATCGTTGTGAGTATACTCGATCCCTTTTTGCTTTACGCACTTTTGGGTGTTACATACGTTACTTATTCTATATCACATCGATCACACTACGTAATACTTTAATCGCTAACCGTTACCGCATGTTATACGTGACTTAATGAATGCTTGTTTGTTATGTTTACACATGGAATGTTGTCTACCTGCCTTAGCGACGATAGTACTATTTGTTTGGACTCAGCACCTGTTCACTCAGGGGTTGTTAAGGACAATTTGTTACATGGCTCACAGTGGTGAGTGTGTATTACGAACTGCCTTGGGCAGTCAACCCGCAGTCATTGGTATCGATAGGTTCATGTCGATAACTAACATGCCTCATTTTACACTGTGTACGTGCTGGTTATGCGTAATCGATTTCGAACTCTATTATATCTATTAAACTTGTATGCTCACCCTTACACTATGTGTATTGACTTTTACTTTAACGTATGTGACAGGTGCTTAAGATGTTTGAATGCTTTGCTTGCTGTGAAATCGAGGCTAGGAAAGGTCTAGAAACCAATAAACAATTGTCTGTATTTTGAAATCTGAGTTGTCAGAACAGAACAATTTGACTAGATCTTGTCTGTAATAATTATGTTATCTTTTATGACATGGTATGGGACATGTTATTTTAAATAATTGGTAATTATAGTTGTTATGGAAACTTCTGGACAATCTGTTTCGATCAGTGCCACGCCCCGATGTTTCCGCCATCGGTTGGGGTGTGACACAACTACCCAAACTACTGGAACATAACTACTGGATTAAACAAACATGAAGACAAGTACAAAGTGCTGGAATGTAAAAGTGTTTGGTCAACACGTCAATTGTCAAGTCAACAAAGTCAAAGCTGAAGACCAAAAGACCAAGTCAACATATCAACACAAGACTAGAAGTACTAGATACCAAAAGTGTTGGAACCCTTCCAGCAGTTTTAAAAATCCAGTTGTTTTCTGTTTGTTAGCAATAGTTTCAATGTAACAATGGTTTATTTGACTGTCCAGCAGTTTTGCAAATTGCTAGCAGTTGCACCATTTGAAGAGTTATTTAGGGTCGCCTTCATAGTGACATCATCAGCGGTTCTCTCCTCTATAAATGGGTTTAGTAGGTCAATGTAATTAGGTAACTCTAAGAGCTAAAAAGCAGATAAATTTAGAGAGAGAGAGCACTTGATGAGGGGGAGATTTTGTACTTATTTGATTGAACTGAAAACATATGAATAATATATAATATCATTCTACAATCATTCCCAAATCCAGTTGTGTTTATTATCGTTGTTTGATTGAATTTCTAATTATGTTCAACTGTTTTTATAAAAAAAAATACAAACTATCACACACTCTTAGATCTAACAATTGGAATCTGAGCCGATTAACTAGCTCATATTGATAATTGATTGAGTGATCAAAGGACTTGAGAAGAATTAGACTAGTTGGAACATTGAAATATTTTGATACTCTGTTTTCTAAGTAATTCTCAATAGCATTCAGAGAGATGTCAATCACTCATGATCCTCACTATACTGGATCGGGAAAAAAAAACCTTCGATGCTCGTTCACCATGAATTTAAGATATGGCAATGAAGGATGTGTCACCACTTATCCCAACAGAACACTGGTTGCTTATTGTTCCTAAAAACCCCATAGATTATATTCCCTTTGTACCAAGTACTGAAGACCAAACACAATTGTTCTTAAAAACCCCACATATTACTCTGAGCAAGATTTCATGAAATTGGAGCTCCATGCTAAGGCATTCAGGAATCTAAGCCATGGCCTTACCCAATGAAATCTATGTTGGATTACTCCACTGTGAGAATGCCAAAGAGTTGTGGGATGCTTTGAATGAATAGTTTGGTGGTACAAATGAAGTACAAGAGAATAATAGGGAAATTTTGAACCAACAGTGTGAAACGTTCACTAATGTCAAAGGGGAATCTCAGACTCAACAGTTTGGGAAATTCAATTGCTTCATCAATGAGCTAAGACTTGCGGATCAGACTTATACAAATGCTGCTCTAAGTCATAGATTCTTAAGATCTCTCCTTGATAGGTGGAATACAATTGCAATAGTCTTAAGAAACTCTGATGGACTTAAGGAATTGACTCTAACCCTTCATAGCACACTCATCACTTTTGAAAGAGAACTTGACCTGAAACAAAAGTTGATGTCATCTGGAAAAATCGCTGATGATTACTCTTTTGGTAATACAACATTAATGAGTCATGATGGATCATCATCAACCAACCATGGGAGTTATTAGAGCCATGATCAATTTATTGACATAACCACTGGATTTAATAACTCATCATGTGTTGGAAACCAAAACCTTGCTCTTGTGATATATTATCAACAACCTATGGATCCAACTGATCACGTAGAATTTGATATTCTTAACCAATTTACTCTACCGAGTTTCAAAATAATCAATTCTATAATAGAACTGGTGTGAGGTTTCTTGGTTTAGAAAGAAATGTAAATTTGAGAAATCCAAATCGAGGGTAGAGTCTTATAAATGTCATAAACTAGGACATTTTACTAGGGAATGTAGAAATACCATTCAAAATTCTATGTCCTATGTCACTTATCCAAATTCACCAAGTCAATCAAATTCACAAAACTTACATAAGAATTTTTCCCAAAATACCCCTTTATCCAAATACACAAGTAACCGCACTTTTTTCTCAGTCACCCATGTCAACACCTGATCAGTATGCTTACTCACCTAGTCAAAATCAGTATTCTCAATCCGCAGTGTCGCATATTTCCTTACATACCCCCTCACCCAGTCAAGCTATATCATAGACACAAGCACCAGCAGTTTCAAACTTAAGAGGGAAAATGGATTGTTATATGTTTTTAAAAAAATTATCATATCTTTTCTTGTTTTATGTATTAAGTTGTATATAAATAAATGGGTAAAATGTTTAATTTGCCCTCATATGGGGTCCATTTGATTAAATTTAACCATGAAAATAAACTAGGTAGGGTAAAGGACAGACCGTGCAAGAGTTTACAAACATAAAGTATGTTTTCTGTCATTTTTAAAGATAAATGACAGAATTTGCAATCTGGTGTAAATATATAGACGTTTTTTTGTAATTTACTCTCAGACAAATTAACAAAAAAATGTAATTTTTTATTTTATTTTAAAACATTAGTTTATTAATGTTACTTTAATAAAAAAAATAATACAAAAGTTTAAGATACGTATATATTAATGTTCGTGTATAGAAGTTTAATGTTTTGTTTTTATAACTTTCGATATAAATAATACGAAAATAAAAAATGTATATTGATAGAAATAACTTAATTATTAAAAATGAATGTAAAAGTGGTAATTATGTGAAAATATAAGTATTGGTAAAGATATTCGTATGATTGAAGATAAAATGTGTATTGTTAACGAATTTGTGGAAATCTGATATGGTAACTGTCTAAACACATTTATAAATGTCATTTATCACCTTGCATTCACGACCAGCTATGAGATTAATTTAAGGCTTTTAACACAAAACCAAAACTCATATAACATAACAAGCATTTTAAAGTTTTTTTGAACTTATTACAATTACACCTTGTAAACATATAAGTTGGTACAAGTTCATGATTAAGTCACAGGTAATGAGAATCTTTTATCACATTACCCACAAAATATGCGATAAAAGTTGGAATTTTAAAACAAACTTTTACTTTGTCTGTTCGGACTTGCGTATAATTTTCAGGTTCGTGTTAGGTTGAACACAAGCCATAATTCATCAATAAAAAAGTATGAAATGCCAACACTTTGCAAGCATAAAATACAGATCAAAGTCAGCAACCAAACTTAAAACAGACCAAAGGGAAAACCACAGAAGGATTTTTCTACAAACTCATGCTACTTGTATCTCTGATTTACTTCCAAACCTAACAAGAATACTTAAGTCTGCATCGCATGATAGTTCTCCAATTCCTTGTCAAGTTCATCAGCAGATTTGTCAACCGCTGGCTTCCTCCCTCGACCGCGCCCACGACCACCACTTTGTCCTCGCCCACGACCACGGCCCCGCCCAACACTGCCGCCACGTCCATTCAGTGTGGCACCACCACGGCTGTTCTTTATACCACCACGGCTTCTCTGACTACAAAGCATAATGCAACAAAAAAGAGAAAAATCAACACATGAATTGTTTCAAACAAGCTTTATTATTAATAGAAAATAAGAAATAATAAGTCATGAGACATTAGGCTTCCACAAGTCAAAGTTAAATGCACGCACCCAGGTGTACGATTGAATCCACCAGCTCCTCTTCCACGAGCCACTCCAGGCCTAACAGGATAAAACCATTATAGAATAGAAACCAACATGCATATGTCAATGTGTGTTGTGCACAAGCTCCAAACCAGTATGTGTGGTACATAACACGTACACGTATGTGGTATATGTAATACGCCTATGTGTTAATGTGTTACGTAACACTTCAAAGTAATAAATACATGTCAATGCAAATCATATACAAAAAAGTGGTAAGAGAAGTGGTACTAGTCACATACATCATGACAACGGTCCTCTGCCCATTAACACCTCCAACCAAGTTCACCCGAGGTGAAAGAGGGACGTCTGACTTAGAGCCTACAACCTCAATCTTCATAGGTTTCCCATCCAATTGTACATTGTTATAACGTTTAAGCGCTTGATATGCATCGCTTCTTCTAGCAAACATTACTTCAGCTGTTCCCTGAACACAAGAATAATTTCAAAATCACACTACAATCCCCATGATACAACCCTCCACTCATGCCATTAAAATAAAATCTTAGAATTTTAAAACACAATAAATGACTAAATTACTTACATTTGGTCTGCCACTTTTGTCGTAATGAATTGCGTATCTTTTCAGCTCCCCGATCTCAGAAAACAATTCCTAAGATCAAAAAGTCAATAATAAAGTAATGTCAAGATAAGGCCCAATATAACAGAACACATGAGGTCCAACTAAAAACACATTGCTAAAGTTGTACCCTTATATCTTCATTTGTCACACCACTGTCCAAGTTAGAAACATATAATTTAGCACCGTTATCCAATCCGTTTACACCTGCTGCTTTTAGGCTCTCTTCCAACAAGTCACGCTGCCATGGCAAATTCATGGGTCTGCGAAAAGACTGATGCCAGTAGGGACGTATACATGTCAGCATAATACTATAAAGACAGAATATAAAAAAGTTCACCATTCTTCAAGTATATATCCGGAGGGTTTTCAAACTAAGAAATGGATTTAGGTTAAAATGTTAAAAAGATAACGTATCTCAACACCGACAGAAAGCAAGCTATGAGTAAAGATAGTCGGGAGTTGAAGACTACACCCACTGATAAAATGTGTGCATATTTACCAGAAGAGAGCTCCAGTTCGTAAGTTCAGTGAAGAATCTCCTTTCCAAAACTCCATAAACTAGAACGTTAATTGAAATCTCACCGACGAGAGATTCCAAATTATAGCTATAAGATGCGTTATAAACTCCGCTTCCAGACAACCATTAATCGAAACTAAAGCAACCACAACTAAATGGTAATGAACAAAGACGAGAATATGACATCCCCAAACCGTTGAGAGTTCAATCAGTTTGTAACAGAAACTAGTGAAGCCCCATCATATAGCACTATAAAACCTCTGATTTCATCAAACAAATTATTGCAAAATCCTGAGTACAGCCCATAATCAGGATCCATGAAAGTCATAAAATGACAATACTTTGGAAGTGAAGCGAGAATGAACTTATCCATGAACATCATACCGTCAACTACCCCTCACGTTTAAATTTGAAAAGATGTTAGAAACTTATAACCACCAGAAGTTTGTGTTTTTTAAATCAGATTCTCAATCAAAAGCAAAAGATGTCCATAATCGTGTGCTTGCCTTGGCAATGGTAAAGGCTGATGGCCGAGCATTCACCCTGAGTGGGCCTTTACGAGGTGGCCCTGTAGGTCCTCGCCCACGGCGGGCCCTGCCTCCTCGACCCCTACCTCTCTCAGCAGTTCGCCTGCTTTTAATCATATCATCGAGTGACATATCCAATGATGCCATTGCAAATCAGACTCTGCAACCTTACTTTCAGAAATATAGTTCCTGTAATTGTAAAAGAAAAGTCTAGTCAATCACCAGTTCACCAAGTTTTGTTTTCAATCATATCATGTATTTTAAAAAAAAAATTATATATTCTGATTCTACTACAATTGTTCATAAATTTCAGCATCCTCTATGAATCATCACATTTTAGCAGATAAAAATTCATAACAATAGTAGTCATATGAGAGCATGAATACTAGCGTATCAAATTAAAGATCCGAGATTTCTAGATTATTAACAAAAACAATATCACCACAACACCCCCCCCCCCCCCCCAAACTTAATTGAATAACCATATCTTAAAAGGCGCTACAACTGAATAACCGAATATAAATACGCAAACAAATAAGACTATAAAATCTACCCTACAAGAGATTGCAAACAAAACAATGCTATCGCGAACCAGACTCGGCAACCTTACTTTCAAAAATATAAATTCATGTAACTGTAAAAGCAAAACCTTACTACCAAATTATATTCTAATTCTACCGCATTTGTTAATGAATTCCAACATCATCTACGAATCATTAAAACTTAAGTAGATATACAATTTTTCATACAAGCAGTGATCATAAAATATCCTGACTATTAGATACAATATCACCATAACACGTTTCCCCCAAATTAGTTGAATAACCAGATCTTAAGAGACGCCACAAGTGAATAACTGAACATATATACACACACACACGTATACAAGTGAATAACTGAATATATACACACACATATACAAGTGAATAACTGAGCATATATACACACATACATATATATACACAAAGACTTGTGGCTCATAGATTCAGACAATTGCAACAAAAGAGATTCTAAAATCTAACCTACAACAGATCGCAAAGAAAACAAAACAAATCATTCAATCGATACGTATTATCTTCATCGTTTAGGATTCTGTATGCAAAAAAATAGATCAATACGAAAGCTGCTTACCTGAACGACAATATACACGAAACAATTCGGTGAATCGATTGCAGAAAACGTAGGCAGACGAAGAGAGAGATTAGAATAAAGGGGGATAGATCTTGTAGCGATTTGTAAATACAGATTGAAGAGATCTGATTGGGGGTAGAATTAGGGTTTGATGAGAAGAGAACCAGAGGTTAGATTTGGGGGAAAAGATGCTTTCACCAAGATATTTGAGTAATGGGGATATGTAGGCAGAAAACCGCGTTTGAGTTGGGCCTACATTGGGCCCTAATAGCCTAACGTAAGGAATTTCACAAGGCCGTTTGGTATGCGGAATCATTTTTCTTGTAGTGTTTGTTAAATGATAAAAATAGATTTTTAAGATTTTAAGGAGAAACTAGGATTTTGCCCGCCGCGCGTTGCGGCGGCGCGCGACGGGTGGAAACATATAGTAAGACAAAACACGATTCGTAAAACGCAGTGCGTAAAAGATAATTACAAAAAAAAAAAGTGTAAGTCACAAAGGTAGACACAAAGTGTACAACACAATGCATAAGACATTTCGTAAAACACAATGCATTGGCATTTGCAAAAGTAGGAGTTGTAGTCTAGGGGTTACAATTGCAATTTTTTAAAAGTTGGGTGGGGGTAAAAATGGAGTAATAGTGCAAGGGGTAAAAAAGCAAAGTCTAAAAAAGACAAAGTTTAAAAGTATAGGGGTGGTAGTGGAAATGTGTAAAAGATGAGGGGGAGGTTTAGGAACTAAATTTGTCATTTTGTGAAACTTTGAAGATGCCAAAGTCAAAGGGCTAAAATTGCAACATTGTGAAAGTACGGGGACAGGGAGGCAAAGCCGGTGGGAAACCCACCGACTTTCTCCTTTAAGATTGTAGTAGTATTTTGCCCGCCACGCGTTGCGGCCGCGCGCGACGGGTGGAAACATATAATAAGACAAAACATAATTCGTAGAATGCAGTGCGTAAAAGACAATTAAAAAAGATGTAAAACATAAAGGTAGACACAAAATTTAAAACACAATGCCTAAGACATTTCGTAAAACACAATGAATTGGCATTTGCAAAAGTAGGAGTTTTGGGGGTTACAATTGCAATTTTTTAAACGTTGGGCATGTGTAAAAATGGAGTAATAGTCCAATGGGTAAAAAAGCAAAGTCTAAAAAAAAACAAAGTGTAAAAGTTTAGGGGTGGTGGCGGAAATGTGTAAAAGATGAGGGGGTGTTGGTAGAAATGTAAAAGAAGATGGTTGGTGTCGTAACTATATAAGAGCTAAGGGGTTGATGGTGAAAAACCAAAGTAGAGGGTTGGTGCTCGTAAAGTTTGAAACATGAGATTGTGGTTTTAGAAATTCAAGTAGGAGGTTTAGAGGCTAAATTTGTTATTTTATAAAAGTTTAAAGACAAAGTAAAGGGCTAAAATAGCAAAATTATTAAAGTGATGGGGGCATGGAGCAAAGACAAAGTAAAGGGCTAAAATTGCAAAATTATTAAAGTGATGGGGGCATGGAGCAAAGCCGGTGGGATTTCCCACCGACTTTGTCCTTTAAGTCTTTAGGGAAATATGTAAAATCAATCGTGAAGTATATTAACAGCTGAAATAAAATTATATCTTTCTTGTTCTTCTATCTTTCTCCTGTAAGTTGTGATTTCTTCTGTAAGTG
This sequence comes from Helianthus tuberosus, assembly GCA_030545235.1. Taxonomy (NCBI): domain Eukaryota; kingdom Viridiplantae; phylum Streptophyta; class Magnoliopsida; order Asterales; family Asteraceae; genus Helianthus; species Helianthus tuberosus. The sequence goes on along the minus strand of CM060437.1, from coordinate 101,294,160 downwards.
ACCAATCCAACCTGTATTTTCCCTACGACCTCCTGTCTAAGCGGTACTTCATTAGGCTTTAGGACTCCAGGTTTTACAGATTATTGAACTTGCATGATGGAAGATAAGAGTTTATACAAAAGATTATTTTATTTCATAATTGTTCTTCCGAAGGAGAACTTCTTGATATTACATATTATCTCCTTAATAGGAGATTTTACTCACATAATTTACAAGGAAAGATTAAAGGATGAGAGAGTGGGGGTTGAGGTTCGATTTCTAAAACTAAAATCTCTTTCCTTTATATAGAGGAAATTGATTTTTACAAAAGACTATCATCTTCTTTATTCGTCATGCATGATGTTTTTTAATCGACATACCCATGTGTTGGGTCCAATTCTCTAGTGTCTTCTTCTGAAAAGTAGATACTATTTTTAGTGGTGGGACCACTTGAACTTTCCTCGGTGGAGGTTTCTTTACAGCATATGCAATGATGGTTTTCATGTGCATCTTGCATTATTTGACAGAGTTGTTGTCTTGTGATTGGACTTGCATCAACTTTATTAAAGAAAATGCGTTGTTATGTTCTTTCCAAAGCCTCTTTTTCATGTTTTTGTAGCGGAGTTCCACTGTAACTTGTGATGATGCATTTATCACTGCAATAATTCACTTTATTAAAGCTTCCTGCTTTAATATTTTGAAGGTTGCCTAGGATTTTTAAAAATCCTTTAGCTCTAATTTCGACCTAATTTCCGTAATCTTTATAATCCTCACTCATTGCTTTTGAGGGATTAACGGTTCTTGCTTTAGCGAGCCCGATTTCTAGGTGATGATAGCTTTGGAAAGATGCCCCTTGATACCAATCTGGTAGTGTAGAGTTACACTTAATGAAGATGTTTGCATCTTTTGCTGCAGCAATTTTCTTTCGAAAGTTTTTTATCGCTTTCTTTATTCCTTCTGGAAACATGCTGATTTCAAGCAGATTTGGAGAAGGGTAGATGAACTTTATTAAACCAGCAGAGAATGCTAGTGAAACAAGTTCTGGGCTTGCAATTGGAGAAAAGATAATGAGACTTTTAGTAGCCTTGTCTTCTGTATAGATGTGCTCGAATTCGAAATCATTTTGACTAAGAGCTCTAGCTTTGGACCAAATCATTCTAAATTCGTCTAATGATATTGTGTCTTTTTCTTCTTTTTCTTCATTAAAGAATGGTTTTGAGAAAGTTTTCATGAAATCAATAATTCTTTATTTTTTCTTGGACCTCAATGGTTCATGAATAATTGTTACCTTTAGAGGTATTTCTTTCTTTCCAAACTCGGCTGAGTATCGAGTGGCTTCTTGTTGGGCTTGTAGTAAGGACCCAAACTTTTTGTATGTTACTGGTTTTCCAGAAACATAATGAGACACAATGGATCAGTCTTCATAAATGCCTCTATGCTCTCCATCAAAGATAACATAGAATCTAGATTTAAGTTTCTCTGGATCTTGAGTGATTGTGAGTAACTTGGTCTAAGAGAGACCTGTTCAGTTTTTGGCAAACTGTCAGCCATCAATGCCTTTACCAGAGCCGTTTGCTTCTGGGCTAGATGAAGATTTTAGTTCTTCATTTACTCTATTTGTGATTTTTTCCAAAGCAACAGGAGTAAACGGGCTTGATTTTTCTTTACCCTTTGCCGTTTGAGAGGGAATAGATTCAGATTGTTTCCTTGCGGATTCCTACTCTGAATTAGCAGTTGGTTCTAGACTTTCGTCGTAGAGAGCTATCTGATCTCGAATAGCTTTTAATTCTATTAAAAGAATTTTTTTCTTTTAGGCGCAAAGCCTTTAAATTCTCCATTTTTCTAAATATAAGCCTTACTTTTGTGAGAGTGATAGGTGATGCCTTTATTAGAAGGATGTGTACTACTTAAATAGGTATGAAAAGTATTTAAAAATAGAAAAATATTTGAAATACGTATTTGTTTACGTATTTTGAAAATCTCGTGTCAAGCAATCAGCTAACACGTTTTTGGCCCCTTCAAGATGCTCAATGTCGAAAGAATATCTTGAAAACCACATCTGCCACCTGACAAGACGGCCTTGTTTAGTATCTCCTGAAATTTTTTTTTTTCAGAAAATAAGTAAAAATTTTATTATCTGTTCTGACTAGAAATTTTACAGGAGTAAGATAAATAGAAAATTTGGAAATAGTGTTTTTTACCGCGAGTAACTCTTTTTCATTACTGTGGTAATTTCTTTCGGCTTGTTTAAAGCTTCTAGAAGTATACTTACATATTTCTTCTTTTTCGATTGTTCTGGCCTTCAGAACTCCTCCCCAATAATCATGAGAAGCGTCCGTTTCTATGATTAAAAATTCATTTTCTTTTGGAAGATAAAGTTTAGGAAAACTGGTTAAGTTTTTCTTTATCTTTTTTATATAGTCTACATCGGATTGTTTCCATTCCCATATATAATCCTTTTTTTAATTTTACCTGTAAAGGTTTCCTAAGTTCTGCGAGTTTAGGAATATATCCTTCAGCATAGGTTAAAATACCTAAAAATATTTGAAGATGCTTTATCTTCTATAGTATCTGAAAATTTGTGTAAATTTTTCAAGATATGTTTTTGTGGACAATGAGTCCCTTGATCTATTTCAAGACCTAAAAAGTTTATCTTTGTTTTAAAAAGATTAGCTTTCTTTTTTGATAAAATAATTCCATATTTCTCAATTGTTTTTAAAACTGATAAAACATGAAAATAATGTTTATTTTCTGAGTTTGAGAAAACTATAATATCGTCTACATAGACGGTACAGTAATTTTCTAAACCACTTAAAGCATTTTGCATATGCCTTTGAAATATGCTTGTTGCTTGCTTTAATCCAAAAGGAACTACCTTCCATTGATAATGACCATCTGGACATGTGAATGCGATTAGTAACTGAGATTTTTCATCTAACAGTACCTGCTAGAAACCATTTTTGCAATCGAAACTAGAAAAATAGGTTTTTCCTCTTAAGAGAGTTAATAATTCCTGCATACAAGGAAGATTATGGCTGTCGCCTTTAATAGCTGCATTAATTGCTTTGTAATTTACAACCATGCATTTTTTCCCTCTTCTTTTTTCAGCTTCATTTTCAACTAAGAATGCTGGAGACATGTGAGGCGATTTACTTGGAATAATTAATTTTAAATCATTAAGGAACCGACTGTTGGGCCATTAAGGAAGTACAAGCACGCAAGATGGATGTGGCAGAGATGAGAATGCTAAGATGGATGTGTGGGCACACAAGGTTAGACCGGATAAGAAATGATGTTTTTAGGGAGAGGTTAGAAGTAGCTAGTATATCAGATAAGATAAAGGAGGGAAGATTGAGATGGTTTGGGCATGTGAAGAGGAGGCAGACAATAGAGCCAGTTAGAGTAGTTGAAACTCTCGTGGTAGAGGGGAGGAGGAGTAGAGGCAGACCCAAAATCACTTGGGATTAGCGGATTAGGCAGGATTTGCAAAAATTGCACCTCTCTGAGAACATGGTCCATGATAGGAGCTCGTGGAGACGGAGGATTAAGGTTAAAGATTTCTAGGAGAGGGTTCAATTGTGTTTTTAGGGGTAGTGTATAGTCGTAGATATGTATCTATTTGTATAGGCTGTTTGTGTTGTTATATTTGTCTTGTTTACCATGCACTCTTTTACCACTCATGTTATATTGATAGCTCCATACACACACACACACATACACCTCATGTTCTATATTTTTTTCTCTCTCTTTCCTGGGTGTTTTGGAGCCGAGGGTCTCACTGGAAGCAGCCTCTCTATCCCTAGGGATAGGGGTAAGGTGTGCCTACATCCCACCCTCCCCAGACCCTACCAATAGCTCTGCTATTTGTGGGATTTTACTGGGTATGATTGATTGATTGATTGAATTAATTTTAAATCAAGTAATTCCTTAATTTGTTTATTAAATTCTTCTCTATCATGTGGACTGTACTTCATAGGATTTACCCTGATAACAGTTTTAGGATCTATAAGTTCTATTGATGCTTTCATCCATTTTTTGGACTTTTCAGGATCAATAGGATTTTCTGAACAAACTTTTTCAAGTAGTTCTTCAATTTTTTGAAACTTTTGTATTTCAATTAAAAATATTCTTTCTGGTTTTATAACCTCTTGAGCTATATTAGTTCCAGGAATTTGTTTTATCTTTGAATCTTTTTTCATGGATTCAAGAAAATTTGGTTTTTCAATTTGAAAAGCCTTTGTGACCTTTTTAATCAAAATAATTTCTTTATCAAGATGAAAAGATACTTTGTCTAACCATTGGGTGAAATGTCCATAAAGTTGACAGAAATTATTTCCAAGAAGTAAGTCCATACCTGAATCTTGTTGATAGATAGTAGGAATGGTAAATGGCTCTCCAGAAAAATAGATTATAAGATTCCTACAAACCTTATCTAATTTAATGACTTCTTTGTTGGCAATTATTACCTTAATATCTTTGGGAGTGTTTTCCCATAGATCATCAGGAATTATGTGTTTGCTTGCTAAACAAAGACTTGCCCGTGTGTCAACATAATAATGTAGGGCGGTTGTTTTATATCCTTTGAAAAAGATTTTTCCTTTGATATAAATTGAATTTGGATTAGTTATATTTGAATAAGCTAATTCAAAACAATGAGTTTTATGATTCTCTTTCCCCCAACTAAAAGAGCGGTTAGAATTCATTTTGATTCTTCTGTTGAAGAATCAGAGGATGACAAGTTGTCTGATATTTCTAATGAATATACTTGCGTATAACCATCAAAAATGTCTTCAGAAGGAAAATATCCCTCAATTTCAGCTTCCGAGATAAATTTTAACTTTTCCGAAAATTTTTGTCTGTTGGGACATTCGTTGGCGTAATGTCCTTCTTCAGAACATATCCAGCAACGACATTTTTTCTTTCCTTAAGGACAGACCTTAGGTCTTTCTTTAGAAAAATATTTTCCCGGTGAAAATTTTCTTTTCTTGGTTTTCCAAAAACGTTTTTTAGTTTTTGTTTTATATTTCTTTTTGAAATAACCTTTATCTTTCGTTGGTTCACAGCCAAAAGATAACTGCGGTAACTCAGCGTGTTTTTTACAACAATTTTAATTAAAACGTTTTAACTTTTTTTGTTTATTAGAAAGATCACAATACGATGCAATTTCTTTTTTAACAATTCTTGTAGCAAACCCAAGGGAATGCATTGTAAATTGATTCTTTTCCTTATTCCATCGCTCTTTTGCCTTTTCTCCGATGATGGGAATTTTCATTAGGTAAGCATCAATCCAAGAATGGAATTCACCTGTGCCTAATTTATATAAATTTGTTTCATAAAGACAAATGAAATCGTCTAAAAGACATATGTCACAAAGCTGTGCTTTAGCAAGATTTTGTCTTGCTTTTTCTAGCAATTTTTGATTTTCTCAGTCTTTATCTGTCATAAAGTGGAGACCTAAAAACATCATGTATATTGCATTTATTATTTGATCAAAAAGATCCTCACCATGCAAATCTTCACTCCAAGTTGTTCCTTTTATGAAGTTTTGGACTATTCCTGCAGACTTATGTTCAACTAATAATGACAAAGCCTTAGCATGAGAGAACTCTTCTGGATTAGTCTGAATGATTAGACTGATCTCAGTGTTCCATTTATCAATTACCTATTTTCTTTTGTCGAGGTTAAAGATACAATCAATTTTAATAGTATTAATAGTAGTTGAACTACCATTGTCATTACTATTAGAATCAGGTATACCTTTATGATACGGCATGGAAAATTCCATATTCTTTTTTCTATTAGAACGCCTGATGTATTGCAAAATACATCTCTTATTCGTGTATAGTTTGTATAGTTTCTCGTTATATTTAGTTCTGTTTTCACTAGAATGTGCATACTATTGATTAAATCGAGTTTTCCAGGTCTTGATGCTTATATTTGCTGAAAATTGAGTAAAAACGAGCCACAATGCTGAAACACCAAGTCCCGGAACGAAGTGAAAAGAGTTAGAATAAATTTTGGAGTTTTTGGGATGCTAAAGCTGGAAGAAAAAAGCAACAGGCTGTGAAAATTGAGCTGTGGCGTCGCGCCACAGCTAAACACCTTCATCGTCGCACCCCGCCACCCTTATTATATTAATTTATGGGATTTGATGCCGTCGCGCTACGCGATCACAAGAGCATATACCCGTCGCACGACGCGACGGGGGTAAATGACGGTAATTGTTCGCTGTTGATTAGGGTTTGATATAAAAACCAAGGAAATCATACTTAAAACGCTAGTTACGAATTGAGGCAACCATAGGCGATTCTTGGAGCATTCTTGGAGCAATTTTGAAGGTTTGAAAGCTTAGGAATCATCGGTACGAGTTCGGGACGAAGGATTGAAGACTTACACGGGTTTTCTAGTTCTTTGTTTTGTTGATTTTACTTTCAAAACTCGTTATCATGAATTCTTGTTTGAACATCTTTGATTTGTTTTCGTTAATTGACATGCCCGGCTAAACTTTTAAGTCACCTAGACTATGATGAATGGATTAATATAAAGTTTTAACCTTTTTCGTTAATTATATGTATTTTATGGGTTAATTGTGTATTGTAAAAGGTTTGGCTTATTGATTTGATGTGCATGCGTACTTTAACTTGGTTTATTATTATCAATTGCTTCGTGTGAATCTTGGTGGTTGTCTGCTACGGAATAGGTTCATGCTAGATCTTTGACTGTGTGTTTTTGATCTTTAGGGAGAATTGGCAATAAACCCTAGAAGTGATAGTTAGTAATTTACTAGGTTTTAGTGTTCTACTAGTCCTAATAGCTGTAAGATGAGGGGCTATTGGTAGGTCTTACCCGACGAATTGCTTTAGACAGTCTTTGGAAAAAGTCGTGCCTTAGTTGCCCCGTCGGTTTATTAGTCTATCAAGTCAAGTTATGTCACACCCCCAAAATACCACGTGCGAAAACCCCCGCGAGGCGTGTGACATACCAGGATCCAAGCCACCAATCACATTGAACTCATAATTATAATTAAATAAAACTTCCATTTATTAAGATAAAGCATTACAAACGTTACATATCATTCATTGTGTACAGCGGAAGCATAAATCATTTGTTAAGTGTTTAGTAAACCAAGAGTACATAAACCATTGAGCTTGTATTGAGATTCCATGTATCTCGACCCATGACCACTCCAGCTTCCCAGACAGCAAGTTCCAAATAATATATGCATATAGTCCTGCAAGGCATGTAACAATGAGTCAACAACAAAGTTGAGCGAGTTCACAGTTGGTTGTTTAGTTTTAAAAGTTTGTTATGAAAACCATAAGTTGTTTCGTAAACCATGAGTTAACCAGTATCTTTGTTTCCCAAACCATATCCATAATCAGTGGGGGCTTCCCCATGTGAACCACTAGACCGTTACCATATCGACTATTGACGAAAGTAAGTTGTGCCCTACGTCAATGTCTATCATCATTGACAGTTTGCCATGATCCATTAGTACACGCCCGTCCGACCGGCACGGTGTGAGGTTTGTCAAACCTAATAGCACTATTAACTAATGACCCGCTCACCATCGGCCTCGGCGATTAAGTCGATATAAAATGAGGGACTTAATGATAGAGTTTTGTCTAGTAAGTTTAAGGTTGTTGTCCTACCCAAGGAGGACGAATGTACGTATTCTACCCAAGGAGAATACGCAGGATTAATATTGGCATCCTACCCATGGAGGATGGCGGTACATATCCTACCCAAGGAGGATATGTAGGTTCCGTTTTAGTTCTTTAACCCCATTCCCAACCACCGGGAATCCCATGCCTTTTAGAGAGTGTGAACTCACCTTTGGTTTGCTCGGTAAGATTAAAGTATGTGTTCACAGTTTGATAAACCAATCCTAATATGGTTTCAGTACCAGTCAGTTACTTACACACATAAATCACATATCTTTATTATGCAAGTATGAATAAGCTTGGCACATATTATCACGCGAATTATAGCGAGTATTCAAGTTATATACACCTTCACATCACAGATCCATATACCATAATATCACACATTAATAGTTCATTTACCATTTACATGCACATAGTTGGTTCACGTATACGTTCACATCACAAATTCATACTACACCCGACACATAGCAAGTTAACACCCACTGTTCGATCCAACCAGTTCCGACCCAATCTCAGATGTGTACATGTTGTATATGTGGGTCACGAGTTCTTAACAGACCTAATTAAATATCTAATCAAGGAAACAGTCCAATCAATTATAAACCATACAATCCTAAGTAGTTATATGTATATCATCGGCCCAAGTCCAAATCACATGTTATCGGCCCATAACTATGAAATCAGCCTATGTTCTCTTTTGTTTTGTTTGGAATAAAATAAGCAATCATGTGCGGCCCACTTAATTTCTAAGTTCAGCCATCTTCCACTTTTAATATAATTTCAAACCTTTGATTCTCAATACTTATCAACTGATTTCAAATTTGATTATATCAATCACATGGGTTTTGACAATTGAGAACCAGACAAAACAAAAGTGGCCGACAATGGTTATATGCACACAAATATCATTGATTTCCCAACCATAAACCTTAATATATTATTCACCCTAGCCACCGATTAATATAGATGCTATCATAACATGTTCGGTCAGTTTATGTTATAACAATATCCCCATAATTCCTTATCACATAAACATGTATATTAACATAACTCCTAAATCTTAATATCATCAATATCATCACACAACTATGTTTTAGTTTCTCAACAATATAATATCCCATAAACTAAATCATATAATCATAATATCCCACCCATTCCAAAACAGATTATAATCATCACTGGATTGTGTACGAATATATAATGTTAAGCCACACCACTTGCTTAATATCACGACAACATACACATATATTCAAATCGCATAAAATTCACATATAAAACCTAGGATCATGCTGCCATCTAAACACATCAATACATGTTCGCATATAATCAAAACAATCAACAAGTTAAACAAACATGAGGTAATACTAACCGGTGATGGTGATCACGATGGGGGGGGGGGGGGTGTTCTACCACTGCCGTAGGTACAAAGGAGGGGGGTAGGATTTTGTTTAAAATATAGAGATTATGAGATATTGAAAAGGGGTGACATCAATCCGTATACATAAGCTTTACAAATTTCCCAGGTTGTAATCGGGCCCAAACCTAACACCACTTGGGCCGAACTAAAAGAGATACTAAGTTCATAATTGTGCGTGTACTATTAACCCACTAACCGGCCCACTCACAATAGTAATCGGCCTACTACAAAGTCTTAGTTGGGCTTGTGTAGATAGGGCCTAATATATGTGTGTAAACACACTAGAATCCATTGACCGCCCAACTACAATACACCGCTTGGGCTCTACCCAGCCCAAACATAATCTCGGTGTATAATGTGCTCGGGTTGGGCTTCGGGTGTTTGTGTGCCCAAACGTAAACATGTATCGCGGCCCAAAAGAAGTGTGTTGCGGTTGCGGCCCAATATCATATGTGGCTTCTATAAATAATTGACACCCACTTAAATACAAATACACTCGACGATTTTTATCATAGCGAAACGTTTAACCATAGTTTAATATATAGCAAGGAAACGAAATGGAATGATTATGAGGAATTATGATCACAAGGCTAACGACACTAACCTTGAAAGTTCGGGTTGTCACATCAACCCCAACTTGAAAGAAATTTCGTCCCGAAATTTAGCACGTAGTTACTGAGGAAGCTAGTTAGGTTGCATGGTTTCCTAGTTTTCCTGGGGTGTCACATCATCCCCCCGTTGGTTTGGAATTTCGTCCCTAAATTCCGCAGTAGCTTCAGCCTCAGTAGTGGTTTTATTGTTCTCAAACAACTAACAACTGGGGATATTTATGTTTCATTTGGTCTTCTCGTTCCCAGATAAACTCTGGGCTACGAAGGGAGTTCCAACGAACTCGAACAATTGGTATCCTGGTGCGTTTGAGAATCTTGACCTCCCGGTCCAATATTTCCACTGGTTCTTCGACAAATCACAGCTGATCGTCGATAGTGAGCTCCTTGAAAGGAACTATGAGAGTTTCATCTGACAAACACTTCTTCAGATTCGACACATGCGATACGTTGTGAACTCCACCAAAGGTAGATGTCGATCCCAGCCGTTACCAAAGTCGATTACACATGCTCGAAGCATGTCTTCAATAGTTTGGATGGTGCATTCAGTCTGCGCATCCGTCTGTGGATGATATGTTGTGCTCATGTCTAGATGTGAGCCAAAGGATTTGTGCATCGCTTGCCACAATCAGATGCAAATCGTGGGTCGTGATCAGAGATAGTGGAGGTTGGCACCTCGTGCCTAGCAAACACTTCTTTCAGGCAGATAACTGCAAGTGTAGAAAACTTATCCGTTTCCTTGATGGCTAGAAAGTATGCTGGTTACGCGAGACAATCAACGATCATCCAGGTGATATTGTTTCCATTTCGAGGTGTGTTAGGAAACTTTATTGTATTTGTTATTAAAAATAGTTTAAGTTACTTAGAAATAATTCCGTCAACACGAAGCGACCGACGAACCGTCCCAGAAGCACTAAATATTGGAGCTTCTAATTCTTTGATGAAAGATCTCGACAAGGTTACAAGACTTCAAAATGTCAGCGGGACATTATGGAGTATACAAGAGACAAGGTCAAAGAATTGTGTTAATAAGATAATAAATCTTATTAACACATTAATATTTTCTATGAAAAAGGCTTGAAAAGATTCATATGGAAAAGAAAGAAACATTCTGGTAAAAATGAATCTTTTCCTTTTTTAGAGAAAAAGAATCTTTTCCTTTGGAAAAGAAATCATCAGAAAGAACAAAAGAAATCTTTCCTTTTGAAAAGCATTTCATCAGAAAGTATAAATATCTCAAATGATGATGTCATCAGAAAAGAAGCAAGTTGATTTAAAAAGAAGATAAGTCACTGATGGGCACACATATCAACTTCTATCAACCAATCACATTTGAGATAGGATATGAAAATTCTCTATATATACATAATTCCTTCGTAGGAATTATGTGTGCTTTGTAATTGTAATATTTCAACACAGAGTTTTCATGAGAGTTTACCCCCTGGTTTAGCCCAGGGGGTGACATTTAGATTCGAGTTTATTCTCGGATCGACCCCTTCTTCTTTAATTAATAAGAATTAATTATTGAAGATATATCGCTCTCTTTGTCTATATTTTTTACTCTTTATATATTTATACACTTCACAAACACCCGTCTCAACGAGAGAAGATTTCCGCACCGTTCAAACAGGGGCGCCAAAGGGGTCCAACAAGTGGTATCAGAGCCGTGAGGATAAATTATTTCCAAGATCCCTTGCTCCTGTAAGAGAGACGTATATTCTTGATCTGTTAAAGGTAAAAAGAATTTTTTTTTGCAGATCCAAAAAAAAAATAAAGTATGTTGTACTGTTATTTTTTTTTGTTACTTTCATTACTATTGCTTTTATTAGTATTATTATTATTATTATCTCTATTAGTATTTTTTTTTGTATAAAAAGATGTGTAGAAAAAGGATATTATAAAAAAAAAGGAGTTAAACAAAGATAAATGAACTTTAGTTTATCAGAAAGAAAATTTTGACATCTAAAAAGAAAGTTTCTGATAAAAGAAAGTTTGTTCGTATCTTATTTAATGACATAACTCCAAATTCTGGTTAGTAAAGGAATGATAAAAAGAGATTTAAAAGAAAAAAAAACTGTGTATAACTTTAGAAAACATTCTCATGACTATTATCTTTTATAAAGTTTTCACAAAATATTCCTTGAAGAAAAGAACAATTACTTAGACTTTCACCAGAAAAATTTGTGTAATTAATATCTCTTTTCTCTACTTATTCCCTCTTATCTCATAAAAAAAAACAGATTTTATGATACATTCGTCAGATTTTCTGATGATTTCTGATGCGTTCGTCAGATTTTCTGCTTAAAAAAAAATTCAGATTTTCTGATTATTTTATCAGAAATGTCATCAGATTGATCAGAAAACATCAGAAATTCTGTTAAAAAAAAACTTTTATCTGATTTTCTGATTATTTTATCAGAAATGTGATCAGATTGATCAGAAAATACCAGAAATTCTGTTAAAAAAAACGAAGTTTTTTTTCGGTTTTATCAGAAATTTCATCAGATTTATCAGAAATTCTGATCCGAAAAAAAAAATTTCGACGGTTCAAGATCATTTTTTATAGCTTGCATGATTCGTTATTTTTTGAAGCCTCATCAATCGACAGCCTAAACACTTATCATAATTTGGATAGAAGATACTTATATCCTAGTTGTTGGGGATACAAGATATGATGCTTACATTTAGGTGGAATTATAAATCGAGGTGAAGAATTATAACGACAAAAGAAATATAATCAGATGATCATCCATAAAAAGTCGGACATTTGCCAAATAAACTTACATGCCAATGAAGATACTGTCAACGAATATCACCAAAAAGGAAAATTGCCTACATGATAACGTGCCAGGAGGAAAAGAAAAATACATCTTCAGCAAGTTTATTTATTATTTCTAAGTATAAGTGCATTGTTTGTATTTTTTACAACAAATAGGGGGTGACTGTTAGGAAACTTTATTGTATTTGTTGTTAAAAATAGTTTAAGTTACTTAGAAATAATTCCGTCAACACGAAGCGACCAACGAACCGTCCCAGAAGCACTAAATATTGGAGCTTCTAATTCTTTGATGAAAGATCTCGACAAGGTTACAAGACTTCAAAATGTCAGCGGAACATTATGGAGTATACAAGAGACAAGGTCAAAGAATTGTGTTAATAAGATAATAAATCTTATTAACACATTAATATTTTCTATGAAAAAGGCTTGAAAAGATTCATATGGAAAAGAAAGAAACATTCTGGTAAAAAGGAATCTTTTCCTTTTTTAGAGAAAAAGAATCTTTTCCTTTGGAAAAGAATCTTTTCCTTTGGAAATGAAATCATCAGAAAGAACAAAAGAAATCTTTCCTTTTGAAAAGCATTTCATCAGAAAGTATAAATATCTCAAATGATGATGTCATCAGAAAAGAAGCAAGTTGATTTAAAAAGAAGATAAGTCACTGATGGGCACACATATCAACTTCTATCAACCAATCACATTTGAGATAGGATATGAAAATTCTCTATATATACATAATTCCTTCGTAGGAATTATGTGTGCTTTGTAATTGTAATATTTCAACACAGAGTTTTCATGAGAGTTTACCCCCTGGTTTAGCCCAGGGGGTGACATTTAGATTCGAGTTTATTCTCGGATCGACCCCTTCTTCTTTAATTAATAAGAATTAATTATTGAAGATATATCGCTCTCTTTGTCTATATTTTTTACTCTTTATATATTTATACACTTCACAAACACCCGTCTCAACGAGAGAAGATTTCCGCACCGTTCAAACAGGGGCGCCAAAGGGGTCCAACAAGTGGTATCAGAGCCGTGAGGATAAATTATTTCCAAGATCACTTGCTCCTGTAAGAGAGACGTATATTCTTGATCTGTTAAAGGTAAAAAGAAATTTTTTTTGCAGATCCAAAAAAAAAAAAAAAAAAGTATGTAGTACTGTTATTTTTTTTTTTGTTACTTTCATTACTATTGCTTTTATTAGTATTATTATTATTATTATCTCTATTAGTAATTTTTTTATATAAAAAGAGGTGTAGAAAAAGGATATTATAAAAAAAAGGAGTTAAACAAAGATAAATGAACTTTAGTTTATCAGAAAGAAAATTTTGACATCTAAAAAGAAAGTTTCTGATAAAAGAAAGTTTGTTCGTATCTTATTTAATGAAATAACTCCAAATTCTGGTTACTAAAGGAATGATAAAAAGAGATTTAAAAGAAAAAAAAACTGTGTATAACTTTAGAAAACATTCTCATGACTATTATATTTTAAAAAGTTTTCACAAAATATTCCTTGAAGAAAAGAACAAGTACTTAGACTTTCACCAGAAAAATTTGTGTAATTAATATCACTTTTCTCTACTTATTCCCTCTTATCTCATAAAAAAAATCAGATTTTCTGATACATTCGTCAGATTTTCTGATGATTTCTGATGCGTTCGTCAGATTTTCTGCTTAAAAAAAAATATTCAGATTTTCTGATTATTTTATCAGAAATGTCATCAGATTGATCAGAAAACATCAGAAATTCTGTTAAAAAAAAAACTTTTATCTGATTTTCTGATTATTTTATCAGAAATGTGATCAGATTGATCAGAAAATACCAGAAATTCTGTTAAAAAAATGAAGTTTTTTTTGGTTTTATCAGAAATTTCATCAGATTTATCAGAAATTCTGATCCGAAAAAAAAATTTCGACGGTTCAAGATCATTTTTTATAGCTTGCATGATTCGTTATTTTTTGAAGCCTCATCAATCGACAGCCTAAACACTTATCATAATTTGGATAGAAGATACTTATATCCTAGTTGTTGGGGATACAAGATATGATGCTTACATTTAGGTGGAATTATAAATCGAGGTGAAGAATTATAACGACAAAAGAAATATAATCAGATGATCATCCATAAAAAGTCAGACATTTGCCAAATAAACTTACATGCCAATGAAGATACTGTCAACGAATATCACCAAAAAGGAAAATTGCCTACATGATAACGTGCCAGGAGGAAAAGAAAAATACATCTTCAGCAAGTTTATTTATTATTTCTAAGTATAAGTGCATTGTTTGTATTTTTTACAACAAATAGGGGGTGACTGTTAGGAAACTTTATTGTATTTGTTGTTAAAAATAGTTTAAGTTACTTAGAAATAATTCCGTCAACACGAAGCGACCGACGAACCGTCCCAGAAGCACTAAATATTGGAGCTTCTAATTCTTTGATGAAAGATCTCGACAAGGTTACAAGACTTCAAAATGTCAGCGGGACATTATGGAGTATACAAGAGACAAGGTCAAAGAATTGTGTTAATAAGATAATAAATCTTATTAACACATTAATATTTTCTATGAAAAAGGCTTGAAAAGATTCATATGGAAAAGAAAGAAACATTCTGGTAAAAAGGAATCTTTTCCTTTTTTAGAGAAAAAGAATCTTTTCCTTTGGAAAAGAAATCATCAGAAAGAACAAAAGGAATCTTTCCTTTTGAAAAGCATTTCATCAGAAAGTATAAATATCTCAAATGATGATGTCATCAGAAAAGAAGCAAGTTGATTTAAAAAGAAGATAAGTCACTGATGGGCACACATATCAACTTCTATCAACCAATCACATTTGAGATAGGATATGAAAATTCTCTATATATACATAATTCCTTCGTAGGAATTATGTGTGTTTTGTAATTGTAATATTTCAACATAGAGTTTTCATGAGAGTTTACCCCCTGGTTTGGCCCAGGGGGTGACATTTAGATTCGAGTTTATTCTCGGATCGACCCCTTCTTCTTTAATTAATAAGAATTAATTATTGAAGATATATCGCTCTCTTTGTCTATATTTTTTACTCTTTAGATATTTATACACTTCACAAACACCCGTCTCAACGAGAGAAGATTTCCGCACCATTCAAACAGGGGCGCCAAAGGGGTCCAACAAGGTGTAAGTAGACTGGCGACCAAATCCATGGCAGTCTGTTCTCATTTCCATGTGGGTATTGCTGGTTGTTGATACTTCACCTTGACTTTCCCACAAGTCAATTCATCATTCACATACTTAACTAGGTGAGCCTTCATGCCTGATCACCAGTACAAGGTTTATAAATCCTAATGTCTCTCATCATAACCCAGACGATTAGAATATCGAGGCCGGTGCTTACACAACATAAATTTTCTACCGTCACTGTATAATGAGATCCACACTCATTCCATGAGTTAACGAGTATCGTCCAACCTGTCAAAGGTTGCTTCTCCATGCCCCGCATGGGTTCAACTTGAAAATCCTCTTCCTTTAGCTCTCCAGTTTAAACAGAGCGAGTCTGATCAGGTATGTTAGAGTCGATAGCGAGCTGCAGAGCTCGTGTATGTTTAGGGTTCACAGTCGTACTCATTTAGTAGTTCCATCCAGCGATGTCATTGCATGCTTTAGCACTTTCGAACATCGATTCACGGGAGGCCCTTGTGATCGGTCTAAGTAACGCATTCGGTACCGTCCAAGAAATGCCTCAAATAAATCCATAGACCACGGTTTCCACCGCCAGTTGTGTCGTGCAGTTCCTCTGGTAACTCTATTATGTAAATCCTCACTCTCTTGTGTTGCGTCGATGTGTAAACATTGCAGAGTTGGGATTCGAAAGCTGAAAAGACGTCCTCCTGTTTTGTCTTTCCCGAACACAGCACCCTACTGTGCTAAAGAGATTTAAGATGCGCGATCTTCGAAAATCCTGTGGTGAATCTGCGATAGAGTCTGGTGTGACCAAGAAATTGCTGCATCCTCGAAGGGATTTTTGGTGCCGAACAATATCTAATGAAATGGATCTTCAGCGAGATCCACGTGTATTCCCACTTCGTTGATCATATGACCAAAAGGTATCTCTCGAATCCAGAAGTTACCTTTAACAAGACTTCGCGGGGAGTGGCTCCTCCATCAGGAGCTCTAAAATAAGATACAAATGCTGCCTATGATGTTCCTTCCTCTTGGAAAATGATCCAGAACGTCATCCATAAATACGGTCGATTCATGTGGTCCATAAAGCTGCCGGTGTGTTGATTAACTCAATGGTCATGGTGTACAAAGTTGGAATGGCTGCATTGCGTTCGGCATTTTGTTCTAAGGGCATTCTTCTCTTGGACTTCCATCTGATGATAGTTCGTTCACTAGCCAATCCTCGAATGGGAGCTTGTTCCTCGCAACTGGTCGACGGGTTGTTACTACATGGTCGAAGCGAACGGTTCTTGACTGTCACCTTGTTGAGTTCTCGATAATCAGTATACATACGAAAAAGCTTCTCTTCATGGGTATAGCGAGGGCTCCTTAAAGCTAAAACTCCTGTCCGAAAGTTTTCTGTAGTTGGTTAAACAGCTCCTGCAACCCTCCTGGTGCAAGACTATAGAGAGTACGAGTAGTTAGAACTGCTTATGGCGATAGGTCAAACTGAGTTCCTACCTAACAGTTGTAGATATGATCCTGGAAGTTCCTCAGGTAGCACCTTGAAGGTAGAAATCACGAACAATTTATGGATCCTCGATCCTCTTTTCCTTAGCCTTGACATCAGTGACGAGTGCTATCATGGCGGGGTAATCCTTCCATGGACACTTCTGGCCTTCACTGCTGAATTGATGCTAACCTCTGCACCACTCGGATACTTTATGACAGATGACAACTTTCCCTTCACAGGGTATAACTGCGCGATATCGGGTTAACCAACCCATACTGACTACTGCATTAACACCATCGTGGGTAGTAGAAGGAAGATGGACGTCGAAAAAGTGTCCCACACGATTGATTTTGCATCCCTACAAACATATGATGCTTCAACTGACTTGCCATCATCCTTTCGAGAAGTATCAGGGTTAAACATGACAGAGACGAAGCGATTAGCTACCCGTACAAGCTTCCAAGTTGCCACCATCCTGGCGTCGCTCACGTCAACCCTAAATGTCCTTCCATGAGCATCATTTCCAGTGTTGCTATTTTCATTACAAATATTTCAAGTACTGTCGTTGTTCCTTTGGTCGTTGTCCTCTTAACTTAACCACGGCCAATCCATGATGTAGGCACCTTTAATTCCATACTCTAGGCTAGGGTTACGAATACCTTGTTGTCACTGTGACTGCTGCTCCCAATGTCGTTGCTCAAAACGAAGCCCTACGGTTCTTCACCATCCAAGTCCATCTTTTCACATCCTGAGCTACGTCCTAAAGCGCTACTCACTGTGTTGGAAATTACACATTCCACGTTGTAGTCGATTGTCATTGCTTATGTCCCGATTGATTCGTAAGAGTTGACTCCCATGAGTCGTTGACAAGGGTTAAGGATTCGGTTGAAGCCAATTCGCTGGTGCTCATTGCCGGTAATCAGGGTCGTCAAAGTACTGAGGTCGGTAAAGTGCTACGCTCATCCTCCTGTCCCTTGATGCTTCAAGTTGCTTAAGTGATACACAGTATGTTGCGAGAGTGTTGCAGAAGTGATCACACTTCAGGATCTAAGACATCAATACATGGGTTCCAGGAAACGAAGAGGAGTAAGAAGGGTATCGATCAATCCTTTGACGCTGCGACATCCAACTCAGGGACGTTCGTATAAGCACCTAGCATTCTACACGGTTCGCTAAGTGCTCAGATGGGTGTTCAGGTAATACTCGATAGCATCGAGATTCGAAAGGATCCAGTGAGGAATGGAAAGTTCACGTTCGAGTAGGGGACAATCACTTCTATGAACCCTATAGGTTTGTTGTGTTTCACATCAATCAAATAAGGAACGGAACCCCTTTTTCACTTGTTAAGCCTCACTGGGACTCGCATGCACCCCACATTATTATTATGTGTGCACCCACAATAATATTGTGATTTGCATGCTCATCTCAGCTCCTCCTAACTCATGTCGAATGGTTCCTCAAACTCAGATGTCAAACGGAGGTCGTCAAGGTAATAAGATCATAAAAATCCATGGACTATGGCATACTATCAACGCATCATAAGGTAAGCAAGCAATCCATGCCATCATGCTATAGTGACGAGTGTGTGTTCGTATGTTTCGCCATAAACAAATGTGTACTAGTTACGTAATGTATACAACAAGTAAGAGGGACGAACCTTGCAATGGCTCTGATACCAATCTGTCACACCCCCAAAATACCACGTGCGGAAACCCCCGCGAGGCGTGTGACATACCAGGATCCAAGCCACCAATCACATTGAACTCATAATTATAATTAAATAAAACTTCCATTTATTAAGATAAAGCGTTACAAACGTTACATATCATTCATTGTGTACAGCGGAAGCATAAATCATTTGTTAAGTGTTTAGTAAACCAAGAGTACATAAACCATTGAGCTTGTATTGAGATTCCATGTATCTCGACCCATGACCACTCCAGCTTCCCAGACAGCAAGTTCCAAATAATATAAGCATATAGTCCTGCAAGGCATGTAACAACGAGTCAACAACAAAGTTGAGCGAGTTCACAGTTGGTTGTTTAGTTTTAAAAGTTTGTTTTAAAAACCATAAGTTGTTTCGTAAACCATGAGTTAACCTGTATCTTTGTTTCCCAAACCATATCCATAATCAGTGGGGGCTTCCCCATGTGAACCACTAGACCGTTACCATATCGACTACTGACGAAAGTAAGTTGTGCCCTACGTAAATGTCTATCATCATTGACAGTTTGCCATGATCCATTAGTACACGCCCGTCCGACCGGCACGGTGTGAGGTTTGTCAAACCTAATAGCGCTATTAACTAATGACCCGCTCGCCATCGGCCTCGGCGATTAAGTCGTTATAAAATGAGGGACTTAATGATAGAGTTTTGTCTAGTAATTTTAAGGTTGTTGTCATACCCAAGGAGGACGAACGTACGTATTCTACCCAAGGAGAATACGCAGGATTAATATTGGCATCCTACCCATGGAGGATGGTGGTACATATCCTACCCAAGGAGGATATGTAGGTTTCGTTTTAGTTCTTTAACCCCATTCCCAACCACCGGAAATCCCATGCCTTTTAGAGAGTGTGAACTCACCTTTGGTTTGCTCGGTAAGATTAAAGTATGTGTTAACAGTTTGATCAACCAATCCTAATATGGTTTCAGTACCAGTCAGTTACTTAAACACATAAATCACATATCTTTATTATGCAAGTATGAATAAGCTTGGCACATATTATCACGCGAGTTATAGCGAGTATTCAAGTTATATACACCTTCACATCACAGATCCATATACCATAATATCACACATTAGCAGTTCATTTACCATTTACATGCACATAGTTGGTTCACGTATACGTTCACATCACAAGTTCATACTACACCCGACACATAGCAAGTTAACACCCACTGTTCGATCCAACCGGTTCCGGCCCAATCTCAGATGTGTACATGTTGTATATGTGGGTCACGAGTTCTTAACAGACCTAATTAAATATCTAATCAAGGAAACAGTCCAATCAATTATAAACCATACAATCCAAAGTAGTTATATGTATATCATCGGCCCAAGTCCAAATCACATGTTATCGGCCCATAACTATGAAATCAGCCTATGTTCTCTTTTGTTTTGTTTGGAACAAAATAAGCAATCATGTGCGGCCCACTAAATTTCTAAGTTCAACCATCTTCCACTTTTAATATAATTTCAAACCTTCTATTCTCAATACTTATCAACTGATTTCAAATTTGATTATATCAATCACATGGGTTTTGACAATTAAGAACCAGACAAAACAAAAGTGGCCGACAATGGTTATATGCACAGAAATATCATTGATTTCCCAACCATAAACCTTAATATATTATTCACCCTAGCCACCGATTAATATAGATGCTATCATAACATGTTCGGTCAGTTTATGTTATAACAATATCCCCATAATTCTTTATCACATAAACATGTATATTAACATAACTCCTAAACCTTAATATCATCAATATCATCACACAACTATGTTTCAGTTTCTTAACAATATAATATCCCATAAACTAAATCATATAATCATAATATCCCCACCCATTCCAAAACAGATTATAATCATCACTGGATTGTGTACGAATATATAATGTTAAGCCACACCACTTGCGTAATATCGTGACAATATACACATATATTCAAATCGCATAAAATTCACATATAAAACCTAGGATCATGCTGCCATCTAAACACATCAATACATGTTCGCATATAATCAAACAATCAACAAGTTAAACAAACATGAGGTAATACTAACCGGTGATGGTGATCACGATGGGGGGGGGGGTGTTCTACCACTGCCGTAGGTACAAAGGAGGGGGGTAGGGTTTTGTTTAAAATATAGAGATTATGAGATAATGAAAAGGGGTGACATCAATCCGTATACATAAGCTTTACAAATTGCCCAGGTTGTAATCGGGCCCAAACCTAACACCACTTGGGCCGAACTAAAAGAGATACTAAGTTCATAATTGTGCGTGTACTATTAACCCACTAACCGGCCCACTCACAATAGTAATCGGCCTACTACAAAGTCTTAGTTGGGCTTGTGTAGATAGGGCCTAATATATGTGTTTAAACACACTAGAATCCATTGACGGCCCAACTACAATACACCGCTTGGGCTCTACCCAGCCCAAACATAATCTCGGTGTATAATGTGCTCGGGTTGGGCTTCGGGTGTATGTGTGCCCAAACGTAAACGTGTATCGCGGCCCAAAAGAAGTGTGTTGCGGTTGCGGCCCAATATCATATGTGGCTTCTATAAATAATTGACACCCACTCAAATACAAATACACTCGACGATTTTTATCATAGCGAAACGTTTAACCATAGTTTAATATATAGGAAGGAAATGAAATGGAATGATTATGAGGAATCATGATCACAAGGCTAACGAGACTAACCTTGAAAGTTCGGGTTGTCACATCATCCCCAACTTGAAAGAAATTTCGTCTCGAAATTTAGCACGTAGTTACTGAGGAAGCTAGTTAGGTTGCATGGTTTCCTGGTTTTCCTGGGATGTCACAAGTTAATATATCCAAACTACCCTAGATCTATAATTGGAAAAGAGTAGGTCAATATTAGGGTACTTACACAATAATTACACAACTGGAAGGAAGTCTAATAATCGGTAGGATTAACGGCCTAGGTAGTGCCATAAGTTTCACCTCGAGAAGGGTTGAGTGGCTTAGTTGGTGTCTTAATAGGTTTAGTATCATAAGATCCCGGTTCCATAAATCATACTGTTAACTTAATTGGTAAATTCTTAAAATCAATCCAGGATTCTAGTCTAGGTGGTCTCTTTCATCGTCTGAGTAAGGTCTCCGCATTAATTCATATTAGTTTAATTCTAGCTTAATAATTAGTTTAATAATTTAGTTAAATAGATTTCCTAGAATTTTCAGTAACCCCCCCCCCCCAAAAAAAAAAACAATTAAATAGCTTCAGTCGTGTCTGTCAGTATATGTTAGAGTCTAGTTTACGTGATTAATAGAGTCTCGTGGTTCGATATCCGGACTTCCTTAGGTTATACTACAGTGATCGGTACACTTGCCGATTGTGTGGTTTAGGTTGAGTCTAGATTTAAAGCTTTTTAGTGTCTAGTTTAGAGAGTCTAGTTTAGTTAATTTTAATAGTCTGTTCAGCACACATCAAGTTTTTGGCGCCGTTGCCGGGGACTCTTGGAAATCGCGTTCATTAGCTTTGATAGACTTCATTGACATATACGTGCTACGTGTTTTGTTTTGTTTTGTTTTGTTTTGAGTCTTTTATTTTTATTTTTAGTTTAAGTCTTAGTGACTAGTGTTTGCTTTTCTCATATCTAGGTTTTTGCTTATAGTGGATGCCACATCTGCGCTCGCACGGACCGCCGAAGCCGCCAGTCACAGAGTCATCATCTCGATTGGGCCAAGGCCCGCAGGTTAGTACTTCATCCTCTTCTCAATTTCCTAATTTCGATTTCACCCCGTTACCCACCCCACCTCCAACCCCACCGCCTTCACCTAAAACATCACCTAAGACTTCCCCACCCAATAGTCCCACTTCTAGCACCTATAGCGCCCCAGAAAACATAGACTTAGAACAAATGGCCAACGCAAGACAAACCGTCCATCAACAAGCCACCCAGATTTTCACCGGGCTTGCTTCGCCCATCACCGTTCCACCCATAGTTAGCGAAAACTCATGGCAGATTCCATCTTATGCCATGCAAGCCATCACCAATAGCATCCAGTTCCACGACTTCGAGGACGAGGATGCCCCTGCCTATATAAACCGTTTCTCTTGTATCCTTGCTACTTTTAGCCTTCATGGAGCCCCAAATGATGCTACTTACTTACAGCTCTTCCCCTTTTCACTAGCCGGCCGTGCGGCTACTTGGTTGGACTCTCAGCCAACCGGTACTTTTACCACATGGGCGGGCCTCCGTCAAGCCTTTTTGAACAAATACTTTCCACCAGCGAATGCCTCACGTCTTCGTGATCAAATTCACTCATTCCGCATGGAGCCCGACGAGCCCTATTACCTTGCTTGGGAGCATTTCCAAAACCTTTGTGCTCGTTGCTCCCAACATGGTCTTTCCGATTGGGCCCTTTGTGAAAAATTCTATAACGGTCTCACCCAAGAGACTCGTGATTGTTTTGACACTAACGCGGGGGGTCATATGATGGGTATTCTTACTGTTGCCGAGTGTTTAGAGCGTTTCGAGGCATTTGCCCAGTCTCAATCTCAGTCGTGAGCTTATCAGCGGTACCAAAGTGGTAATTCAAATACCACTACTAGTGCACCCGCCCGTGGGGTGAACCATGTCACTATGGACCCTATTCTAGCCGCCGTATTAGAAAACGTGACTCGAGAGCTCAAGGAGATTAAGGCAAAAGTTGATAAGTGTAAGTTTTGTCGAGGGGGTCACGATACGAGTGCGTGTCCATTGTTAGTTGGTGAGGAGCAGGTCTATTTCATGGGAGGGGGTTTAGGTAGAGGTCAACCTAGTGGGTTTGGTAATAGTTTTGGTTTTGGTTTGGGTTGGCATAATAATAATAAGTTTAATAATAATAATAACTTTCGGTCCAATGGTAACCCTCCCAGTTTTCAATTAGCTCAAAATCCAAATAGGGGTCAAGGTTCATTCTTTGGTGGGGGTTCAAATGGGCAGTTCAATAAGGGGTTCAATGGGCAGGTCAAGGATGGGGGTTTAAATAGTCAGGTTCAACCAGGTCAGGGTTCAAGTTATGATTTAGGGGGTAGCCTTGAGAGAATGGAAGCAATGATGAGCCAATTAGTTGTTAAGGACCAAACCACCCAAAATATATTTAATGAACATGACCTTATGCTTAAGAACCACCAAGCCTCTTTCCAAGACCTTCAAATGGTCGTAGGTGACATGTCTAGAAAATTAGAGGAGAGATTACCCGGTCAGTTTGCGGGTAACACCCAACCGAACCCTAATGCCCATGCAAAAGCCATTACCACTCGTAGTGGCAAAACCGTAGGGAACCCGAGAGTTGAGGAGAGAGTAGTCGAGGAAGATGAGGAGATTGTAGACGAAGAGATCGAGATGGAGGCTCCCGTCAAAGTGCAATCGAGGCTCTAACACCTCGTAAAATCATACCCAATAGAATAAAGACACGTGTCATGTAAGATAAACGTATCAGGAAACCGAGTCAAAAATTGGAAGATGTATGGTAGGATTTAAAAAGTGTCGACATGTTAATAAACACCTCTGAGCGACCAAATTATAAATCCCAAGACCCTAATCAATACGATAAACATCTGATCTAGTTAGAGCCGGTTATTCCTATAATGAATAAATTCAGTTAATAAAGAATTGGGTTTTGAAATAATGTTACAACAAAGTTTATAATTAAAATTCTTGTTCAAAAGAATCAAACTTTGTTCAAATACATGACAATACTCTCCGTAAGATTCCAAAATGTGTAAGTGCATGGCAAGGCCATGCAAAGTCTGGTCAAATGGTCCCATTCTGTTGCAAAAAGACCCAAGATTCGAGTTATAAAAGATTGCATGGTCAAAGCTTAAAAGTTTACAAATTTTTGTCTTCTGGTCATCGGATACGGACCGTATTGCCTTAGGCTTACGGTCCGCAAGCACTGCAACTGGGCGACACAATTAAAGGACGGTTACGGACCGTAAGGACAAAAGCTTACGGTCCGTAAGAGGTGCTTACGGTCCGCAAGGACTTTAGCTTACGGTCCGTAAGACATGTATCTGGGTAGAATTTTGGACAGATGCCTGTTAAACAAGTTACACCGCCTTAGAAGAGTGGTATTCGAAAATCAGGGGCCTTATAACTGGTTTTTGGCATCATAGGGACACCTGGGAACATCTTGCAACATTTATAGACCTAGGTGTGATGATCTTATGGAATTTAGCTCACTATATAAGAAGAACAAGTTGCAACATTTTTGTCACTCATGTGCAACTCACTTCAAGGACTTATCTGGAGCTCCTCTGATCAGCAACAAGCTTCCTTAGGATCCATAAACGTACTTAGGACTCTTTGTAAGTGTCCTTAACCTTCCTAATTCAGTTTAACTTAGTTAATTAGCTATAATTCAAACCTATCGTAATTAAGGTTTGACTTCGAGATTAATCAATAATTGTTTAGTCAAATATCGAATTAAAAGTACCTATAAGTAGGTAATTATGTGGGTAATAAACCCTTAAAAGGGTACGCTCTGATTCCCACTCTAACCAGGTCAATTGTTGGGTCAAACTTAATGTTAAAAAGTCAACAGGAAGCTTAATATCAAATTAATGCATAATTAGCAAAGTAGAAACTATGCAACCTGTTTTATCATTAATATAACTTGGTAATTAATGTAAGAACATGTCTAAACATGTTCAACCCGACAATTTTCAGTTTAGACCCGGTTCGGAACCGAAAGTCGCATAATTTGACTTTTGCTTTGACTTTCAGTTCTGACCCGTTTAAGCATGTTTTAGAAATTCCTTAGAGCCTTATTTTGACCAGGTTTCATGTTAGTATAACCCCCTGTGATGATACAACTTGGTTCATTAGTTATCTGATTCGTATGCATATTTCCGTTAAATGCCTAAATGTTGACTGTCACACCCCCAAAATCCACATGCGGAATACTACCGCTTGGAGGCGTGACTGACCAGGATCCAGCCACCAATCATATCGAACAAGCATGTAAGTGATTATATAAAAAAAATCCACCCAATACAATTGGTGTCCAACCAAAAACATAGTTTAAGTTGCAAGCGTAAGCATAACGTTTAGAACCAAAACATAAGTTTAATTGTTTCAAAGTTTAACATGGCACACAGCTGTCCATGTCCCACAACGACTCTTCCCCATGCAAGCTCCAGCTAAGTACCTATTGACCTGCAAAGCATGTAGTAACGAGTCAACAACAAGTTGAGTGAGTTCACGGTTGGGTGTTCATTTTTAAGTTGCTCCAAAAACAGTTTCCTTTAACTGGCATCCGGCCGTGGGGGTTACCCCATAGTTGAAAACATGATTTGTTTACCCATTTATTCTGGCAATACCGCCGTGGGGGCTACCCCATGTTAGTTATCTGGCATTTCGGCCGTGGGGGCTACCCCATGTATACACTAGACTCGTTACCATATCGACTGCTGACTGTAGTCATGTTTATGTGCCCTGAACTGTCAATGTCTATCATCATTGACGTGCCCAGATCCATTAGTTCACACCCATCCTCTGCGGCACGGTGTGAGGCTTGTCAGACCTAAATAGCGCTATCTAACTAATGACCCGCTCGCCATTGGCCCGGCGATTAAGTCGATATAAAAAGGAGGGACTTCATGATAGAGTTTTGGTCTAGTACGAGTTATCTGTCCATGAGGACGAGGAATTATATTCCTGAACCAACACTGTCCTACCCAAGAAAGGACGAGGAATCCATGTTCCTTAACCCCATTCCCAACCCCTGGGAATCCCATGCTTTGTAGAGGGTGTGAACTCACCTTGGTTTGCTCGGCAGATACACAGAAAAGCCAATCAAGCTATATCGTGGTCAACCACGTCCTAACATAGTTGTACCACACAAGTCAGGTTCGTATTTAGGTAGTGCACGTATGTTTTCTACACACATTGGCATACATGTATTGATCATGGCACACACGTATAAACACTTTGGTTAATCAACAGGGTACAAACACATCCAATAGCCTCATCTACGTACATAAGCAAAGTCCAAGTGTGCGGCCCAAATAGTTGGGCTCGTAGTAGCATGCAAGTCCAAAACAGCGTGCACGTGTATATGGTCTCGAGTCGAGACTAGAGGTCCTGAGTCGAGACTGTGCGGTCTCGAGTTGCAGCCTACAAGTTCTCGAGTCGCAACTGAGGAGGTCTCGGGTCATATGTTTATCACTCGAAACTAGGCGGTCTCGGGTCATGTTGTTTATGCGCTGGTAATGTGTGGTCTCGAGTCGAGACTAGGGGTATTCGACTCGCAACCTGTGTCGCAACCGTGTTCTCGAGCTGTCACATATATGGTCTCGAGTCGAGACAGAGGGTCTCGACTTGTGTTCCTGGTAACAAAATCCTTCTAGAACCTTGATGTACTATCCAATAGTGTGGCATTTTCATGAGATTGTGTACTATCCAATTAAACCACACAAACATGTTTTCTTGTCTAACAATTTACCGAAATGGATCAAATATAGCAAATTTCAAATCTTCATTTCACATTCAACAAGTTCTTCATCTAGGGTTTTCATCACTTTGCAAACATGATCATTTAAATCTTAGTTCTAGCATGCGTTTAACTCAAAACAAGAATATGTATTCATACGATCTATATGTCATGACAACTTTGCATATTATCATCAAAACAACCTTTGTCCTATAACTTCTAACATAAGTCGGATGATCATAAGCTTTCTATACATTCATCATTCAAGTATCTTATTGACTCATTATCATACAAGGGTTCACACATATCACCCATCATTTAATCATTCAAAGCAAGTCACATCATTATACACAAAACACCTAATGAACATCTAAAAACACTAATCGGTTGGTATATACTCATAACTCATCATTTGTTTTAACCAAACAATTACGAGGTACTAACCGGCTAGATGTTGAGGGTATGAAGAATCAATGAACCAACTTCCGAGTGGTGATCTCGAGCTTGATCCGAGGGTTTCCTTGTTGCCGATTGATCCGAGAGGAAGGAGAGGAGGTTTTGTGGTTCTAGGGTTTTAGTGAGAGAGAATGTAGGAGAGTGTGTGTGAGAGTGAGTGTGGGTTGCCCAAGGAAATGGAAAAATGGCTAGGAGCATGAGTTATATACTAAGTTGGTTCACCCCAGTGGGTTTTCGGAGTGGGCTAAGGGAGGTGCGGCCCAAACGGCCCAACTGTTCACTGTTGGTCTCGAGTTGTGATTTCGGTTTACGAATATATATATATACGTACACGCACGACACATATTCACATAATAATCACTTATAACATTCATTAAACCAACAAGTCAATTAGTCACATAACGTTCAAGCATGTTGCATCAAGATAAAATTACGAGTTATCACATTATCCCCAAGTTGAAAGAAATTTCGTCCCGAAATTTCGTAAGTACTCACTGAGGAAGCTAGTTAAGTTGTATGGTTTTCCTGGGGTGTCACATCCTCCCCCCCGTTGATCTGGAACTTCGTCCCGAAATTCCGTAGCTTCAGCCTCAGTAGTGGTTGTACTGTTTGCGAATAGTTGGGGATACTTTTGTTTCATCTGATCTTCGCGTTCCCAGGTGAACTCTGGGCCGCGACGTGAGTTCCAACGAACTCGAACGAGAGGTATTCTAGTATTCTTGAGGACCTTAACATCCCGGTCCGTGATTTCAACTGGTTCCTCGACGAATCGTAACTGCTCGTCGATGGTGAGTTCCTTCAAAGGAACTACGAGGGTCTCATCTGACAGGCACTTCTTCAGATTCGACACATGGAAAACGTTGTGAACTGCACTGAGTTCCATTGGTAAGTCCAGTTTGTAGGCCACCTTGCCTATTTTCTCAATGATTTCAAAAGGTCCAACGTATCGTGGGTTAAGTTTGCCTCGTTTACCAAAACGAACCACACCCTTCCAGGGTGAAACCTTGAGTAGTACCCGCTCCCCAACCTGGAGCTCTAGTGGTTTCCTGCCCTTATCGGCGTAGACTTTCTGACGGTCACGAGCTGCCGCCATGCGTTGTCGTATTTGAGCAATTCGTTCGGTTGTGTCTACCACATGTTCTGGACCAGTGATCTGACTATCCCCCACCTCTGCCCAACAAAGAGGTGACCGGCATTTACGCCCGTACAATGCCTCAAACGGAGCAGCTTTAATGCTGGTGTGGTAGCTGTTATTGTACGAGAATTCCACAAGTGGCAGATGCTTTTCCCAGCTGTTGCCAAAGTCGATTACACATGCACGAAGCATGTCTTCTAAGGTTTGAATAGTGCGCTCAGACTGCCCATCCGTCTGAGGGTGATACGCCGTGCTCATGTCTAATCGTGAGCCAAAGGATTTGTGCATTGCTTGCCATAGCTCTGAAGTAAAACGTGCATCACGATCTGAGATAATGGAGGTGGGCACCCCGTGCCTCGAGACAACTTCCTTGAGATATACTTCTGCTAGAGTGGAGAATTTATCCATCTCCTTGATAGCAAGGAAGTGCGCAGACTTTGTGAGTCGATCCACGATCACCCAAATAGTATCATTTTCACGCTGAGATCTAGGTAGGCCAGTAACGAAATCCATGGAAATTTGCTCCTATTTCCATTGAGGTATCTCTGGTTGTTGGAGTAGGCCTGAGGGTTTCTGGTATTCCGTCTTGACTCTGGCACAAGTCAAACACTTGCTGACGTAGGTTGCTATGTGGGCCTTCATGCTAGGCCACCAATATGTAGTTTTGATATCGTGGTACTTCTTATCCGAACCAGGGTGTACCGAGTAGCGAGACTTGTGTGCCTCATCCATCACAAGCTCTCGTAGGTTCCCATAGAGTGGGATCCAAATGCGTCCCGTTACGTAGTAAGCATCGTCTTCCTTCTGTTCTAAGCGTTGCCGTGAGCCGCGTAGGACTCCAGCCCTGACGTTCTCTGGTTTCAATGCTTCTATCTGAGCGTCTTGTATTTGGGAAGGAAGACTAGAATGTATAGTGAGTTGTAAAGCTCGCACGCGCTTAGGCGCGGTGTCCTTTCGACTGAGGGCGTCGGCCACAACATTGGCCTTGCCCGGGTGATACCTGATCGAGCACTCGTAGTCACTCAGTAGTTCGACCCATCGTCGTTGTCGCATATTCAGTTCCTTCTGTTTGAAGATATGCTCGAGGCTCCTGTGGTCGGTGTAGATGGCGCATTTGGTACCGTACAGGTAATGTCGCCATATCTTAAGTGCAAAAACAATAGCTCCCAGCTCTAAATCGTGTGTAGTGTAGTTCCTTTCATGAACCTTGAGTTGGCGTGAGGCGTAGGCTATAACTTTATCTCGCTGCATCAATACACAACCAAGACCCTGAATTGATGCGTCGCAGTAGACCACGAAATCGTCTGTGCCCTCTGGCAATGAAAGGATAGGTGCACTGCAAAGTCTATCCTTTAAGTGCTGAAACGCTAATTCCTGTGCATTTCCCCATCGATAAACAACGCCTTTCTGCGTTAGTGAGGTGAGAGGCTGTGCAATCTTAGAAAAATCCTTTATGAATCTCCTGTAGTAACCTGCCAGACCCAAGAATTGGCGAATTTCCGTTGGTGTACGAGGTGCAGGCCAGTTCTTAATTGAGTCTACTTTGGATGGATCAACGTGAATCCCATCCTTGTTTACCACGTGGCCTAGGAAATGGACTTCACGAAGCCAGAAGTCGCATTTCGAGAACTTTGCGTAAAGCTGTTCTGTTCGAAGGAGTTCCAGAATAAGTCGTAGATGCCGCTCGTGTTCCTCCTGACTCTTGGAATAGATCAGGATGTCGTCGATGAAGACTATAACGAACTTGTCTAGATAAGGTTTGCACACTCGATTCATCAAGTCCATGAAAATCGCAGGTGCGTTTGTCAGCCCAAAAGGCATGACCAAGAACTCATAGTGTCCATAACGAGTTCTGAAAGCTGTTTTGGAGACGTCCTCTTCTCGGACTCTCAGCTGGTGATATCCTGATCTCAGATCAATCTTTGAATAGTAGCTCGACCCCTGCAGCTGGTCGAACAAGTCGTCAATGCGTGGAAGAGGATAAAGATTCTTCACGGTTACCTTGTTGAGTTCACGATAGTCGATACACATTCTAAAGGTGCCATCCTTCTTCTTCACGAATAGCACTGGAGCTCCCCAGGGTGATGAGCTAGGACGAATGAAACCCTTACCCAAGAGTTCTTGTAGTTGCGTAGAGAGTTCTTCCAACTCTGATGGAGCTAAACGATAAGGTGCACGAGCTATAGGCGCAGCTCCAGGAGCTAGTTCAATCTGAAACTCGACTTGTCGATGAGGCGGAAGACCAGGTAATTCCTCAGGGAATACCTCAGGATAGTCGCGTACGATCGGAAAATCTTATAGCTTCTTCTCTTTCTTCGAGGTGTCAGTAACAAGAGCCAAGATAGCGATGTGGCCCTTTCTCAAATACTTCTGGGCCTTAAGGAGAGAGATGACGTTCTCAACAGCACTCCTCCTGTCGCCACGAATCATGAGAGGTTCACCACCGGAACCAGGAATACGAACAATCTTCTCGTTGCAAAGAATCTCTGCTCGGTGTTGGGATAACCAATCCATCCCAATGACAACGTCGAAACTACCCAAGACGATAGGAATAAGGTCGATAGAGAAGGTCTGGTTAGCGAGAATAAGTTTACAACCCTTGACTACGTGTGCGGCCTCTAGACTCTTACCATTTGCTAGCTCTACAGTGTGCTTGTTGTTCAAGGGCATTGGAATACGCTTAAGCATTTGACTAACTTCTAGTGACACGTAGCTAGTATCGGCACCCGAATCAAATAAAACTGTAACATAAAAGTCATCGAGAAGGAACTTACCCGTCACAACGTTGGGGTCATTCCTTGCTTCACCTTGGCCAATCACGAACACCCGCCCCCTGGCTCCATTGTTGTTGTTGTTCCCTTTGTTACCATTCCCCTGATTATTGTTGTTGTTGTTGTTGTTCTGGTTCCTGTTCAATTGGGGACAATCTTTCTTGAAGTGGCCTTCAGCTCCACACTGAAAGCACCCTTTGTTGATACCTTGCTGCTGCTGCTGCTGTCGCTGGTTCTGTGGGGCTTGTTGTTGGCGATTCTGGTTTGCGGGGTATAAGCTTCCGCAATCCTTGGCGGCGTGACCTGGCTTGTTGCACCGATGACAGTTACCCCTGGTGCATGGCCCGCTGTGGTGTAGGTTGCAGCGATTGCACTTTGGGTGATTCCCTCTGTACCCACCATGACTTTGACCACCAGATGATTGCTGACTGGGGCTCTTGTAGTCATCAGTCTTTCTCTGCTGAGACTGAGACTGAACAGAAGTCGCACCCTTACTTGAAGCTCCATCCCATTTCCGTTTGTTGTCACTAGGAGCATCCGAAGTAGCTGTAGCACTTATACGCTTTGGTAACCGGTTCTGCTCCACCGCCTGGTCAGTAAGGCGGTGAGCCAACTGAACAACCTGCTGGATAGTGGCGAGGTTTGCTGAAGTCACATGACTTTGGATCTCTGGCACCAAGCCCTTGAGAAAGAGTTCAATTCGCTTAATTGGAGGGTCCACCATAGTAGGACACAGTAAGGCAAGCTCATTCAATCTCTTAGTATACGCCTCAATTTCTGACCCCGTCATCTTGAGGTTGTAGAACTCGACTTCCAGCTTATGAATGTCATCACGACTGCAGTATTCCTCCTTGATCATCTCTTTAAAAGTTTCCCATGGGGTGGCGTTGGCAGCAACCAACCCCAGCATTTGGACCTGAGCGTTCCACCATGTGAGGGCTAAACCCTCGAGAGTACCGGTAGCATACTTCACCCTGCGCGCCTCAGGGCATTCACACATCTCGAAGACTGATTCTAGTTTCTCAAACCAGTGGAGAAGACCTACGGCTCCTTCAGTGCCGCTGAAAGTAGTGGGTCGGCAGTCCATAAAGGTTTTAAAGGTGCACACAGGTGGCTGAGCGTGTTGACCTGTTGTGGGTGAAAGAAAGACAGAGTTTAACACAAAGGTTGGTTCACGAGAGTAGGATCTAAAAGAT
Source organism: Helianthus tuberosus (assembly GCA_030545235.1). Taxonomy (NCBI): domain Eukaryota; kingdom Viridiplantae; phylum Streptophyta; class Magnoliopsida; order Asterales; family Asteraceae; genus Helianthus; species Helianthus tuberosus. Next base: position 101,261,321 of record CM060437.1, on the reverse strand, counting down.
CCAAGAATGAGTTTGGACTGCAGGATATACCTCCTGCGTGTGCAGCTGCAAGTGCCGCAGCAACTCGTTCGTTAATCAGAGCCGTCAACTGGGCTTGAGTCATGTTAACACGTCCAGGCATGATCTTCATATAAGAGGGAAACATGCGTGAGAGAGGTTCGTGAAAGTGCGATGACAGAAGGGAGTAAGCACGCACGTGTTCAAGCAACAGTAGTTATACTAATCAAGCATACCATGAGCAATATACTATGTAACTAACAAGTAGGCAATATATACACAGATCATATCACCTAGAATGTCGAGCCTTGCATGTGGAGTGAAGCGTCGTTGTGGACCGTTGAGCATTGTACAGGTTATAGTCTGGTTTTAACAAAAACGTTTTTCCTTTATTAAAACCAAGTTCTCTATAACCAATGGCTCTGATACCAATCTGTCACACCCCCAAAATCCACCTGCGGAATACTACCGCTTGGAGGCGTGACTGACCAAGATCCAGCCACCAATCATATCGAACAAGCATGTAAGTGATTATATAAAAAAAATCCACCCAATACAATTGGTGTCCAAACAAAAACATAGTTTAAGTTGCAAGCGGAAGCATAACGTTTAGAACCAAAACATAAGTTTAACTGTTTCAAAGTTTAACATGGCACACAGCTGTCCATGTCCCACAACGACTCTTCCCCATGCAAGCTCCAGCTAAGTACCTATTGACCTGCAAAGCATGTAGTAACGAGTCAACAACAAGTTGAGTGAGCTCACGGTTGGGTGTTCATTTTTAAGTTGCTCCAAAAACAGTTTCCTTTAACTGGCATCCTGCCGTGGGGGTTACCCCATAGTTGAAAACATGATTTGTTTACCCATTTATTCTGGCAATACCGCCGTGGGGGCTACCCCATGTTAGTTATCTGGCATTTCGGCCGTGGGGGCTACCCCATGTATACACTAGACTCGTTACCATATCGACTGCTGACTGTAGTCATGTTTATGTGCCTTGAACTGTCAATGTCTATCATCATTGACGTGCCCAGATCCATTAGTTCACGCCCGTCCTCTGCGGCACGGTGTGAGGCTTGTCAGACCTAAATAGCGCTATCTAACTAATGACCCGCTCGCCATTGGCCCGGCGATTAAGTCGATATAAAAAGGAGGGACTTCATGATAGAGTTTTGGTCTAGTACGAGTTATCTGTCCATGAGGACGAGGAATTATATTCCTGAACCAACACTGTCCTACCCAAGAAAGGACGAGGAATCCATGTTCCTTAACCCCATTCCCAACCCCTGGGAATCCCATGCTTTGTAGAGGGTGTGAACTCACCTTGGTTTGCTCGGCGGATACACAGAAAGGCTAATCAAGCTATATCGTGGTCAACCACGTCCTAACATAGTTGTACCACACAAGTCAGGTTCATATTTAGGTAGTGCACGTATGTTTTCTACACACATTGGCATACATGTATTGATCATGGCACACACGTATAAACACTTTGGTTAATCAACAGGGTACAAACACATCCAATAGCCTCATCTACGTACATAAGCAAAGTCCAAGTGTGCGGCCCAAATAGTTGGGCTCGTAGTAGCATGCAAGTCCAAAACAGCGTGCACGTGTATATGGTCTCGAGTCGAGACTAGAGGTCCTGAGTCGAGACTGTGCGGTCTCGAGTTGCAGCCTACAAGTTCTCGAGTCGCAACTGAGGAGTTCTCGGGTCATATGTTTATCACTCGAAACTAGGCGGTCTCGGGTCATGTTGTTTATGCGCTGGTAATGTGTGGTCTCGAGTCGAGACTAGGGGTATTCGACTCGCAACCTGTGTCGCAACCGTGTTCTCGAGCTGTCACATATATGGTCTCGAGTCGAGACAGAGGGTCTCGACTTGTGTTCCTGGTAACAAAATCCTTCTAGAACCTTGATGTACTATCCAATAGTGTGGCATTTTCATGAGATTGTGTACTATCCAATTAAACCACACAAACATGTTTTCTTGTCTAACAATTTACCGAAATGGATCAAATATAGCAAATTTCAAATCTTCATTTCACATTCAACAAGTTCTTCATCTAGGGTTTTCATCACTTTGCAAACATGATCATTTAAATCTTAGTTCTAGCATGCGTTTAACTCAAAACAAGAATATGTATTCATACGATCTATATGTCATGACAACTTTGCATATTATCATCAAAACAACCTTTGTCCTATAACTTCTAACATAAGTCGGATGATCATAAGCTTTCTATACATTCATCATTCAAGTATCTTATTGACTCATTATCATACAAGGGTTCACACATATCACCCATCATTTAATCATTCAAAGCAAGTCACATCATTATACACAAAACACCTAATGAACATCTAAAAACACTAATCGGTTGGTATATACTCATAACTCATCATTTGTTTTAACCAAACAATTACGAGGTACTAACCGGCTAGATGTTGAGGGTATGAAGAATCAATGAACCAACTTCCGAGTGGTGATCTCGAGCTTGATCCGAGGGTTTCCTTGTTGCCGATTGATCCGAGAGGAAGGAGAGGAGGTTTTGTGGTTCTAGGGTTTTAGTGAGAGAGAATGTAGGAGAGTGTGTATGAGAGTGAGTGTGGGTTGCCCAAGGAAATGGCAAAATGGCTAGGAGCATGAGTTATATACTAAGTTGGTTCACCCCAGTGGGTTTTCGGAGTGGGCTAAGGGAGGTGCGGCCCAAACGGCCCAACTGTTCACTGTTGGTCTCGAGTTGTGATTTCGGTTTACGAATATATATATATACGTACACGCACGACACATATTCACATAATAATCACTTATAACATTCATTAAACCAACAAGTCAATTAGTCACATAACGTTCAAGCATGTTGCATCAAGATACAACGAAGGGTTCTAAATTACGAGTTGTCACATTGACTATTATGCCCATATGACCTTAAAACGTGATTTTTGAAAATGTAAAAGAGTAGAAACCTTAGTTACTGATTTATAGACTTGCACCTAAAATTTGACATCAATTGGAGCTCTAGATTAGGAGTTATGCTCATTAGCGTAAATGAAAAGCTTTTTACTAAATAAAAGGCGTAATTAGCATATAGCCTAGTTTAACCCACTTTTTGATATCAAACTCTTTACCCACTGATGTAATATAATATTTTGGGATTTTTGAAGATTTTTAATTAATTTTAGGCTGAGCATAACATAGGGTTGTAGCTTTAATTCGGTTAATGCCGGTTTTGCCCTTTTGGGCTATAAAAGGAGTTTTACAAATCTTTTTGACCCCAAACCTTTTGCTACTAGTTTTATAAGATAAATAAAATATTTTGAGCCTTCTGGAATAATAAAAATATCAGCTTTCCTTTGAAAACATGGAAATGGCTCCAAACCGCCTTTTTAAGCGTTTTTAACGCATAGTATGTATTAAAACTATTTTAAACATATAAGGTATGATACCTACTGATATTTTAAGTATATTTTTATACTTTAACAGTAAGCAAAAGTTTTAAACTCAGGTTTCCAGTTTTGACCTTTTAGGCTTAAGTGAAATTACCAAAATGCCCCTACGGTGCATAGTATGGTTAGAAATGATAAATTTCACACATAAGTTATACCCTACTGATATAACTTAGTAAATTAAGTAATTTTTACTGATTACATCAGACCCGAAACTCTAATTAATATTTGAACTCTTTTATAACCTTTAAAATGACCAAAATGCCCTTACGGTACATAATTTGAGTTTAAATCCGTTTTTGGCATAATAGAAGATATCTTACTGATGTCACAACATATTTAAGTCATATTAACTTAGGAAACTTGCATATGACTCATTGGGTTACTCGTTACGCACTTTTCGCGTTCGGGTCGGCTTATGTAACTAGTTTGCATATATTAGCCGAAACGGGTCAAACCATATCGTTTATGTCTCAAAATCCAGAATGTGTTTAAGTTACCCATATTAAACAAGCATACAAGCTTGTCGGGTCAAAACCACATTCTAATCCGGTCTTCGCTTTATCACGCGTTTGAACCGTATATTCCTTTTGAAAACTAACCGGTCAAAGCTTAATTAAAGACCCGTTAGGATTCTAATAGGTTATTAAAACCTTCGTTCCAGATTAGGAGCCCAGTAAAAGCTACGGGCACTTGCTGTGTTTGATTTATACTTTGCTCAGGTAAATACTCTTAACTTATTTTCCCTATACGGGCTTGGGATACGGTATTATAATAATACCGCTTGGTCGGGTATGTAGTCATTTAAATCGGATTGTGATTAATGTAATTACATAACTCGTTTTATTCTGTATTATTTGGTGTATGGCCTTTGGGGGTTAAATGACCATATCCCGGATATCCTTGGCATCATTCAAAGAAATGGGCACGACCTAAGCACGAGGTGTAGGCGTACACCTGATAGATGCATTATGTAAAAACTGGTAATCCACTTAAAGGAAATAATCCTTGTGGGCATTATACCTGTGGCATGTCAATTAATCTAGACCGGCCCTACAAACCGGCTCTAATGGACGACAAATAAGTAAAACTGTATACAAGATTATTTATGAATAATTGTCCCAAGTTATAAAGATATTTTTGCCAAAGTGCATTCAAATCAATTTTCAAACTCTTTTCAAAATGAGTCAGTTAAGTTGTATTTACCAGTGTAACCTGACGTATTTTCAAAAAGGCTAAGTGCAGGTACTATACGTAATAGGCTGGCTACTCCAGGCATCAATAATCAAGTCTCGCAAGCTCTAAATGTCAAAGTCCGCTGAACAGTTTTTCCTTTTTATTTGATCCGCCCGTGGATCCGTTTCAACTGTTTTGTGATACTTAATATTACAATTTTATTCGGTTGAAATAAATCTATCTTTTGCTTCCGCTGTGCATTTATATATTGTGTTGTTTGACTATGATGATATCAACTACGTCACGATACTCCCCACTGGGCCCACCGGTCATACGTGGAAAGATCGGGGTGTGACAGGTTGGTATCAGAGCCAACAATGAGTGAATTAAACACTAGCCTTTTGTGTTTAATCTCAGTTACACATCTGCACATTCCTCGAACCTTCGAGTCTAGACAAAGAACATAGGACAAATCTTGATCTTGTTTTATTTTTGTCATTTATATTTTTTCTTTGTTGTTATCTGTGTTTACGTTGACAGGTTTAAATATGCCGCCAAGATTCTTTAGGGGAAAAGGAAAGGGACCAGTAGCAGGCCACGACCATGAGGCCGGGCCATCCCAAAGGCGAACCTCACCCGTCAACATGCGTACAAGTCCCCAGGGGGACTGGAGGGCACATCTGCAGCCAGCGAGGCGGTCAGTCTCGTTAAGCTCGTCACCGTCTTACCTTCATTCTTTTGGACCCCATTCAGAAAATGAGCCCGAAAACCCACAACCTTCATTTATCCCTCTCCAGAGGTCCAACTCTCGTCACTCCTTTGATAACCCGTCACATATCTTCCGAAGCCAGTTCAACCCGGCCAACTACCTCGAAGAACCAGTGGGTGTTAACCCATTGGGACCGTAGGATCACTTTTCTGGAGATCATGCCACGGATATGGATGAGGATACCGACCCTACCGAACCACCGACCGGTACCCCCACACATCCCATAGAAATTTCTGATGGCTCATCTTTTCATGGATCACCTTACCATGGTCCAGATAGCTACCAAGCAAGGTTCAACCAGTTTGAGTGGTATTTCACACCCTCTCACCATTCATCGCCTTACCAGCAGCAGCAGGATCCTTCCGGGGATTCACGTTTCATGGCAGTTACCCCGCCACCACCACCACCTCAGCAGCATCCTCCTGAGCCGCCAAGGCGAAGGAGATCGAACGCACGGATGTCCGTGCGAGGAGGAGTGCATATCAGCACGCCTCAACCATCGAGTGGCAGCCACTACCCGCCGCTCCAAGAAAACCAGCAAATGGGGGACCTTCAAACCCCAACCCGGAAGTAAACTCGGCACCTGTCGTGCCACCACCATTGGGCTTTGACAACCCAATTCCCACGTATGCTGGCCCAGCAACGTATAATCCCTTTGAGCAGCCGGCTCACACCAGCTTTAATTATGCTAAGATCGACCCATACCTGGCGGTGTGGAACTACAATGCTCTTAACCCTGAAGGGCCCTACGGAGCTCCTTGGGGAGTTGGATACCCAGCTTATGGATACCAACAACAACCGCCTGTTCGACCCCCATATCAGCCGCAACCACAGCCACAGGTACCACGGTTTTCCCCGCCAGAACGGGAGGAAATTCTCCAAAGACTGGACCAGGTTGAGCAAGAGGTTCACATAGATCGCAGGGAACGACAAGGCTTCTTTATGGGATTGGCGAGTTTAATAAAAAGAAAGAACAAGAAGGACCATTGAATCCTTTATTTGTTAACTGTATTTCCTTACTTTCAATCCAGCCCCTGCGTGGGCATGTCTTTTGTTTAACCCCTGCGTGGGTATGATTTTTGTATTCTGCCCCTGTGTGGGCATCTATTTCTGTTGACCCCTGCGTGGGTATGTTTGTTGTTTTAGCCCCTGCGTGGGCATGTTATTTAGTAGAAGTCCCGCTTAGGGCAAAATTGTACTTGTTAATTTTTAATGGAATGGTTAGTTTAAATTTTCATTTTAATAATTATGTGCATAAACATAAAATGGGGAAATAAATAAAATAACATTCCTATTATAAGATCTACCATTATAATAAAATGGCAAAATCTAAAAAGGACAAGACCTAGCCATGTGTCACCTTAAGACAGGGCCAAGATGGTAGTTCCTCAATTAGATTAAGATCCGTATTAACCTCTCAATTTAGGATTGTTCTGCGTTATATATTAAGAAGAATCTTAAAGGTAAAACCTAGCCTATATGTCGTTGCAGACATGGCCAAGATGGTAAAACCTATTCAAAAGATTCCAATCCTTGTTGACAGCTGAAAGCATATTAAAATGCTTGACAAATGTGATTCGATAAAATCACATAGGTCATTCTTAAATTGGGTTATTTTAAATTCCCTTATTTAAATAATCATCCCTTATGGATGAAGTGCCCACGGGCTATAATTAATGTCCTCTGAGACTAAAGACAGTGGTAGCCTACAACTCCCTGTCAAGAAAAGGTAAGGAACATGGATTCAAACCTTAATGCCTCGATTCCATAAAATCTAGGCTTATAAACTAAACTTGTCTACGTGACTAGGCCTTTTGTGCCATTACTAACTTATAATCTAGGATTATGATAAAGATCCTGAATAATTATATATTTAACAAATTAACTAAAATGGCTATTAGAAACCATGGTTAATAAATTGTCAAAAACAATAAAACTGTATAAGCTTCTATATAAACCTTGCCCTTATTTGATTTTATGTAGCAATTAAAGCTACATGGCTAGGTCAGAAGAGGTAAACAGTCATCCGGTGGAAAACCATGAAAATACTAAGATACATGTGACCGGTGCAGAACTACAAGCATTAGTAGATAATGTTGTTACAAAAGCCATAGAACGACAGTATAATGAATCTAGCGAGACTCGAAGTAGGACCCTATCCACACCGCACTCCAAGCCTAAGACTCATTCGGAGGCTCATAGCAAGCCACCCTCTAAGAAAGATGAGCCAAAGAAAGATGATGATTGACATTCATCTAATCAAAACAGTGTTCCATCTAAAAGGATAGTGTTTGATGATAAACCACGTACCAAGTCTTGTACCTATAAGTACTTTGTTTCCTGCAAACCCCGAGATTTCACTGGGGAGAAAGGGGCAATTGATTGTATGACCTGGTTGGATGAGATGGACATGGTAGTCGACATCAGCGGTTGTGCTGGAAGGGATGTAGTGAAGTATGTATCCCAATCCTTCAAGGGAGAGGCACTGGCATGGTGGAAGTCTCTCATTCAAGCTGCTGGAAAGATCCCGCTCTACAATTTGTCATGGGATCAGTTCGTTGCTCTCATTAAGGAGAATTATTGCCCGCAGCATGAGGTTGAAAGAATTGAATAAGATTTCTTATCATTGGTGATGAAGAATTTAGATTGTCAAGCTTACCTCACCAGTTTCAATACCCTGTCTAGGCTGGTTCTGTACCTCGTAACCCCGGAACCCAAAAGGATTGCTCGCTTCATTGGGGGTTTAGCCCCAGAAATCAAAGCCAGTGTTAAGGCATCCAGACCTGCAGCTGATCTATCTCTGTCTCTTAGCTTGGACGCGGTCCGGTTAAGATCGCTCAGGAATTCAGAAGAAGGCAAGAGAAAGCGTGAGGATGATAACTCATGAAGATCTGAAAAGAAGCATAAAGGTAACACCGACTTCAGGAAGAAGTCTGGATCCAACAAGGGTAGCCAACAAGCTAAGGAAAAGCCAAAGTGCAAGACTTGCCAAAAACGCCACTTTGGAAAGTGCAGACTTGAGTCCAAGTCTAAGTCAGGATCACCTGCGTGCGGATTATGCAAGTCTAAAGAGCACAAGACTGTTGATTGCAAGAAGATTAAAGATGCCAAATGCTACAACTGCAATGAAAAAGGGCACATTAAAACCAATTGCCCTAAATACGCCAAGAAGCCTGAAGAGGTCAAGAAGACCAATGCAAGGGTCTTCCGAATGGATGCAAAGGAAGCTGTCCAGGACGACAATGTGATCACAGGTACCTTCCTCATAAATGATGTTTATGCGAGAGTGTTATTTGATTCAGGAGCTGATAAATCATTTGTAGATAATAAGTTTTGTAAATTGCTGAATTTACCTGTTAAAACCCTAAGAGTGAAATATGAAGTGGAATTAGCTGATGGTACCTTAGAAACCGCGTCAACCGTGTTAGATGGATGTTTCATATCCATTAGGAACCACTCTTTTCCATTGTCCCTACTTCCTTTGAAGCTAGCCGGTTTTGACATAGTTATAGGCATGGATTGGTTATCTCGTAACCAAGCCCAGATAGTGTGTAATAAGAAGCAAGTGGTGATCACGACTCCATCCGGTGAGCCAATTACCATTCAGGGGGATACCCAGTATGGATTGCCTGAGCAAGTGTCTATGCTCAAGGCATCTAGATGCTTGAAGAAGGGTTGTGTCATTTACATGGCACAAGTGACTATTGATGAGCCGAAGCCTAAGATTGAAGATATTCCAGTCATTTCTGAGTACCCTGAAGTTTTTCCTGGAGAACTACCTGGTTTACCCCCAGATAGGCAAGTAGAATTCAAAATTGACATCATCCATGGAGTAGCACCTGTCGCGAGAGCGCCTTATAGGTTGGCACCAACAGAGATGAAGGAATTGAGGACGCAACTAGATGAATTGCTAGCCAAAGATTTCATCAGACCTAGTTCGTCTCCTTGGGGAGCGCCAATCCTATTTGTCAAGAAGAAGGATGGATCGATGCGCCTGTGCATCGATTACCGTGAGCTTAATATGGTCACTATCAAGAATAGGTATCCTTTGCCCAGGATCGACGATCTGTTCGATCAATTACAAGGGGCAAGCTATTTTTCTAAGATTGATTTGAGGTCAGGCTATCATCAATTGAAGGTTAAAGATGAAGATGTACACAAGACTGCATTTAGAACCCGTTATGGTCATTACGAGTTCCTAGTGATGCCTTTTGGGCTCACTAATGCACCTGCCGCATTCATGGATCTCATGAATCGCGTCTGCAAGCCTTACTTGGATAAATTTGTCATCGTTTTCATCGATGACATTCTCATTTACTCATAGAGTCAAGCTGACCATGAGAAGCATCTCCGTTGCATTCTTAAGCTACTTCAACAAGAAAAGCTCTATGCCAAATTTTCAAAGTGTGAATTTTGTCTTCGAGAAGTCCAATTCCTTGGACATGTGGTTAGTGAGCATGGTATCCAAGTGGATCCCGCTATGGTTGAAGCTATTATGAATTGGCAGGAGCCAAAGACGCCTACAGAAATTCGCAGCTTTCTAGTGCTGGCAGGATACTATAGGCGATTTATTGAAAACTTCTCAAGAATTGCAGCACCCCTGACTCTACTCACCCGCAAGAATAGCAAATTTGACTGGGGGTCTAAGCATCAAGAATCTTTTGATATTTTGAAGCAGAATTTGAGTAATGCTCCAATATTGACATTGCCTGATGGAATAGAGGAATTTGTAGTATATTGTGATGCATCGCACACCGGAATGGGCTGTGTGCTTATGCAGATAGGCAAAGTTGTTGCCTATGCTTCACGTCAGTTAAAGGTGCATGAGAAGAATTATACCACCCATGACTTGGAGTTGGGTGCCGTTGTATTAGCACTAAAACTGTGGAGGCATTACTTGTATGGAACCAAGTGTGTGATCTATTCAGATCACAAGAGCCTTCAACACTTGTTTAATCAGAAGGATTTAAACATGAGACAACGACGTTGGATGGAAACTCTGAATGATTATGACTGTGAGATAAGATACCATCCAGGCAAGGCAAATGTGGTTGCCGATGACTTAAGTAGGAAGGAAAGAGTGAAACCTATAAGAATCAATGCCAAGAGCATTGAGATAAAGAATAGTTTGAATGAAAAGTTGTTAGCTGCGCAGAAGGAAGCTGTCTTGGAAGCTAACTATCCTGATGAAAAGCTAGGAGTAACTGAAGAACAATTATCCTATGACAAGGACGGAATCCTAAGGTTAAACGGACGAATATGGGTTCCAGTTTATGGAGGACTTCGGGATGTTATCCTCCAGGAAGCCCACAGTTCCAAATATTCCGTTCATCCTGGAGCTGATAAGATGTACCAGGATCTAAAGACAAACTATTGGTGGATAGGCTTGAAAAAGTCTATAGCTGCCTATGTAGCTAAATGTTTGACATGTGCGCAAGTCAAAGCCGAACATCAGAAGCCGTCAGGTTTGCTACAACAACCCGAACTTCCCAGATGGAAGTGGGAGATGGTGACAATGGATTTCATCACCAAGTTGCCAAAAACAAGGAAAGGAAATGATACGATATGGGTAATAGTAGATAGACTGACTAAGTCAGCACATTTCCTACCCATTAAGGAGACTTATAGCTCCGATATGTTAGCCCAATTGTACGTAGATAAGATTGTATCTCTGCATGGCGTACCAGTGTCTATTATCTCGGACAGAGATACCAGATACACATCACATTTTTTGGAAAAGTTTCCAACAATCTTTGGGCACGCGCTTAAATTTTAGTACGGCTTACCATCCACAGACAGATGGGCAGAGTGAGCGTACCATCCAAACATTGGAAGACTTCGTGCATGTGTGATTGATTTAGGTGGTAGTTGGGATAACCACCTGCCATTGATCGAGTTCTCCTATAACAATAACTATCATATAAGCATTAAGGCTGCGCCTTTCGAGGCATTATATGGTAGAAAATGCAGAACACCTATTTGTTGGGCGGAAGTAGGAGAAGTTCAGTTATCAGGACCTGACATAGTCTTTGAAACGATAGACAAGATTGTCCAGATTCGTGACCGCCTGATAGCTGCCAGAGATAGGCAGAAAAGTTATGCTAATAAAATGCGAAAACCTCTCAAGTTTGAGGTAGGTGATAAAGTTTTGCTTAAGGTATCACCCTGGAAGGGGGTGATGCTATTTGGTAAGAAAGGTAAGTTAAGCCCGAGGTATATAGGACCATTCGAGATTATCGAATGTGTTGGGTCAGTGGCTTATAAGTTGAACTTGCCTGAAGAGCTCAGTGGTATTCACAATGTATTCCACATCTGTAATCTGAAGAAATGTCTAGCAGATGAGTCGCTAGTCATACCACATACAGATGTGCACATAGACGAGAGCTTGAAATTTGTGGAAAAGCCTTTGTCGATTGAGGATCGACGAGTTAAAAAGCTTCGGAGGAAGCACATACCTATCGTAAAGGTTAAATGGTATGCCCGCAGAGGTCCCGAATACACATGGGAGGTAGAGTCTACCATGAAAGAAAAATACCCTCAATTGTTCCAGTAAATCTCGAGGTCGAGATTTGCTTTAAGGGGGTGAGGATGTAACACCTCGTAAAATCATACCCAATAGAATAAAGACACGTGTCATGTAAGATAAACGTGTCAGGAAACCGAGTCAAAAATTGGAAGATGTATGGTAGGATTTAAAAAGTGTCGACATGTTAATAAACATCTCTGAGCGACCAAATTATAAATCCCAAGACCCTAATCAATACGATAAACATCTGATCTAGTTAGAGCTGGTTATTCCTATAATGAATAAATTCAGTTAATAAAGAATTGGGTTTCGAAATAATGTTACAACAAAGTTTATAATTAAAATTCTTGTTCAAAAGAATCAAACTTTGTTCAAATACATGACAAGACTCTCCATAAGATTCCAAAATGTGTAAGTGCATGGCAAGGCCATGCAAAGTCTGGTCAAATGGTCCCATTCTGTTGCAAAAGACCCAAGATTCGAGTTATAAAAGATTGCATGGTCAAAGCTTAAAAGTTTACAAATTTTTGTCTTCTGGTCATCGGATACGGATCGTATTGCCTTAGGCTTACGGTCCGCAAGCACTACAACTGGGCGACACAATTAAAGGACGATTACGGACCGCAAGGACAAAAGCTTACGGTCCGTAAGAGGTGCTTACGGTCCGCAAGGACTTTAGCTTACGGTCCGTAAGACATGTATCTGGGCAGAATTTTGGACAGATGCCTGTTAAACAGGTTACACCGCCTTAGAAGAGTGGTATTCGAAAATCAGGGGCCTTACAACTGGTTTTTGGCATCATAGGGACACCTGGGAACATCTTGCAACATTTATAGACCTAGGTGTGATGATCTTATGGAATTTAGCTCACTATATAAGACGAACAAGTTGCAACATTTTTGTCACTCATGTGCAACTCACTTCAAGGACTTCTCTGGAGCTCCTCTGATCAGCAACAAGCTTCCTTAGGATCCATAAACGTACTTAGGACTCTTTGTAAGTGTCCTTAACCTTCCTAATTCAGTTTAACTTAGTTAATTAGCTATATTTCAAACCTATCGTAATTAAGGTTTGACTTCGAGATTAATAAATAATTGTTCAGTCAAATCTCGAATTAAAAGTACCTATAAGTAGGTAATTATGTGGGTAATAAACCCTTAAAAGGGTACGCTCTGATTCCCACTCTAACTAGGTCAATTGTCGGGTCAAACTTGATGTTAAAAAGTCAACAGGAAGCTTAATATCAAATTAATGCATAATTAGCAATGTAGAAGCTATGCAACCTATTTTATCATTAATATAACTTGGTAATTAATGTAAGAACATGTCTAAACATGTTCAACCCGACAATTTTCAGTTTAGACCCGGTTCGGAACCGAAAGTCGCATAATTTGACTTTTGCTTTGACTTTCAGTTCTGACCCGTTAAACATGTTTTAGAAATGCCTTAGAGCCTTATTTTGACCAGGTTTCATGTTAGTATAACCCCCTGTGATTATACAACTTGGTTCATTAGTTATCCGATTCATATGCATATTTCCGTTAAATGCCTAAATGTTGACTATTATGCCCATATGACCTTAAAACGTGATTTTTGAAAATGTAAAAGAGTAGAAACCTTAGTTACTGATTTATAGACTTGCACCTAAAATTTTACATCAATTGGATGTCTAGATTAGGAGTTATGCTCATTAGCGTAAATGAAAAGGTTTTTACTAAATAAAAGGCGTAATTAGCATATAGCCTAGTTTAACCCACCTTTTGATATCAAACTTTTTACCCACTGATGTAGTATAATATTTTGGGATTTTTGAATATTTTTAATTAATTTTAGGCTGAGCATAACATAGGGTTGTAGCTTTAATTCGGTTAATGTCGGGTTTGCCCTTTTGGACTATAAAAGGAGTTTTACAAATCTTTTTGACCCCAATCCTTTTGATACTGGTTTTATATGATAAATAAAATATTTTGAGCCTTCTGGAATAATAAAAATATCAGCTTTCCTTTGAAAACCCAGAAATGGCTCCAAACCGCCTTTTTAAGCGTTTTTAACGCATAGTATGTATTAAAACTGTTTTAAACATATAAGGTATGATACCTACTGATATTTTAAGTATATTTTTATACTTTAACAGTAAGCAAAAGTTTTAAACTCAGGTTTCCAGTTTTGACCTTTTAGGCTTAAGTGAAATTACCAAAATGCCCCTTCGGTGCATAGTATGGTTAGAAATGATAAATTTCACACATAAGTTATACCCTACTGATATAACTTAGTAAATTAAGTAATTTTTACTGATTACATCAGACCCAAAACTCAAATTAATATTTGAACTCTTTTATAACCTTTAAAATGACCAAAATGCCCTTACGGTACATAATTTGAGTTTAAATCCGTTTTTGGCATAATAGAAGATATCTTACTGATGTCACAACATATTTAAGGCATATTAACTTAGGAAACTTGCATATGACTCATTGGGTTACTCGTTACGCACTTTTTGCGTTCGGATCGGCTTATGTAACTAGTTTGCATATATTAGCCGAAACGGGTCAAACCATATCGTTTATGTCTCAAAATCCAGAATGTGTTTAAGTTACCCATATTAAACAAGCATACAAGCTTGTCGGGTCAAAACCACATTCTAATCCGGTCTTCGCTTTATCACGCGTTTGAACCGTATATTCCTTTTGTAAACTAACCGGTCTAAGCTTAATTAAAGACCCGTTAGGATTCTAATAGGTTATTAAAACCTTCGTTCCAGATTAGGAGCCCAGTAAAAGCTACGGGCACTTGCTGTATTTGATTTATACTTTGCTCAGGTAAATACTCTTAACTTATTTTCCCTATACGGGCTTGGGATACGGTATTATAATAATACCGCTTGGCCGGGTGTGTAGTCATTTAAATCGGATTGTGATTAATGTAATTACATAACTCATTTTATTCTGTATTATTTGGTGTATGGCCTTTGGGGGTTAAATGACCATGTCCCGGATATCCTTGGCATCATTCAAAGATATGGCCACGACCTAAGCACGAGGTGTAGGCGTACACCTGACAGATGCATTATGTAAAAACTGGTAATCCACTTAAAGGAAATAACCCTTGTGGGCATTATACCTGTGGCGTGTCAATTAATCTAGACCGGCCCTACAAACTGGCCCTAATGGACGATAAATAAGTAAAACTGTATACAAGATTATTTATGAATAATTGTCCCAAGTTATAAAGATATTTTTGCCAAAGTGCATTCAAATCAATTTTTAAACTCTTTTCAAAATGAGTCAGTTAAGTTGTATTTACCAGTGTAAACTGACGTATTTTCAAAAAGGCTAAGTGCAGGTACTAAACGTAATAGGCTGGCTACTCCAGGCATCAATAATCAAGTCTCGCAAGCTCTAGATGTCAAAGTCCGCTGAACAGTTTTTCCTTTTTATTTGATCCGCCTGTGGATCCGTTTCAACTATTTTGTGATACTTAATATTACAATTTTATTCGGTTGAAATAAATCTATCTTTTGCTTCCGCTGTGCATTTATATATTGTGTTGTTTGACTATGATGATATCAACTACGCCACGATACTCCCCACCAGGCCCACCGGTCATACGTGGAAATATCGGGGTGTGACAGAGGCTAAGCCCAGTAAGTACCGCACAGCCCGGTGAGCCTCAATTTGAGAAGAAAGTAGAGAAACCTCCCGTAGACGTTAGACCTTCTCCACTCATAGTCCATTTGCGTGTCCCGTTTCCTTCACGTCTTAGGAACCAAAAGTACTTAAGGGAATACGGGCAATTCTTAGACATCTTCAAGCAATTGAAGATTAATCTACCTTTCATCGAGGTACTTCAGTCCATGCCAAAATACGCGAAATTTTTAAAGGACCTTCTTAGGAACAAGGAGAAGTTAGGGGAGTTGTCGAATGTCCCATTGAATGGAGGGTTCTCAGCCGTTGTTCTAAATAAGCTTCCGGAAAAGCTTACCGATCCCAGTATTTTTACTATTCCATGTCTTTTCGGTAGTAACACTAATACTAGAGCCTTAGCCGACCTAGGTGCTAGCATCAATTTGATGCCATTTTCTCTTTACGAGAAGCTAGACTTAGGAGAGCTTTCACCTACCTGAATGACATTATCTCTAGCCGATAGGTCCGTGAAATACCCGAGGGGTATAGTAGAGAATTTGCTTGTTAAGGTCGACAAGTTTGTTTTTCCCGCCGATTTCGAAATTCTTGATATGGAAGCGGATGAGAGAGTTCCTATCATACTTGGTCGTCCATTCTTGCGTACCACTAAAGCACTCATAGATGTTTACGATGGTAAGATTACACTTAGGGTCGGTGAGGAGAGAGTCACCTTTGAGATAGATCGTTCCCTGAACCACCCGAGTGGTTCCGATGACTATAGTGGTCCTTGCCATTCCGTCTACTTCTTGAATTCATGTATCTCATGTGTCGACCATTGTTTAGAGTATATTAGTGGTGCCGACTTAGTAGGAAGAGAGAAGGTAGAGGAGGATTCGTTGAGGGTAGATGAAGTAGAAGATGAGGGGATTCCTTTGATTCCCGAAGTGTTAGCCGTTAGTGATGACACCAACTCACCCCCACCCTTAGAGATTAAGGTACTTCCATCTCATTTAGAGTATGCTTTTCTAGGGGAGGGTTCCGAGCTACCCGTTATTATCTCATCGAAGTTGGAAGAAGGAGAAAAGTTGAGATTGTTGGAGGTGTTGAAGGCTAACAAAGACGCCATTGCTTGGAGTTTGTCTGACATTAAGGGCATAAGCCCTTCCTATTGCACCCATCGGATACTCATGGAGGATGATTTCAAACCGGTGGTGCAACCCCAAAGGCGGCTTAACCCCAATATGCAAGATGTAGTGAAGAAGGAGGTTCTTAAACTCCTAGATGCCGGGATGATATATCCCATCTCTGATTTGCCTTGGGTTAGTCCTACTTAGGTTGTCCCTAAGAAGGGAGGGATGACCGTTCTCATGAATGCAAAGAATGAGCTTATCCCTTCGCGTACGGTTACGGGGTGGCGCGTGTGCATCGACTACCGAAAGTTGAATGATGCCACCCGAAAAGACCATTTCCCATTGCCCTTCATCGATCAAATGTTGGAGCGTCTCGCGGGTCTACAATTTTATTGTTTTCTCGACGGGTTTTCCGGGTACTTCCAGATCCCCATCGCACCAGAGGATCAGGATAAGACCACATTCACATGCCCCTATGGCACCTATGCGTACCGACGCATGCCATTTGGGCCGTGTAACGCTCCAGGTACCTTTCAGCGGTGCATGGTTGCCATATTTCAGGATATGATTGAGAGTTCCATGGAGGTGTTCATGGACGATTTTTCGGTATATGGTAACTCCTTTGATGATTGTTTGAAGAATCTCGAGAAGATGTTGAAGAGGTGCGTCGAGACGAAGCTAATGTTAAATTGGGAGAAGTGTCACTTCATGGTGACGGAAGGTATTGTTTTAGGCCACAAGATCTCGAGGGATGGTATAGAGGTAGATCGTGCAAAAATCCATACTATTAGTAGGTTACCTCCACCCACTAGCATGAAGTCGATTCGAAGTTTTCTAGGGCATGCGGGGTTCTACAGACGCTTCATTAGGGATTTCTCTAAGATTACTCGCCCCATGACCCGTCTTTTGGAGAAAGATGTTCCATTCGTCTTTGACGAGGAGTGTCTTAAGACCTTCAACGTTTTGAAGGAACAGCTTCTTAGTGCACCTATTCTTATCTCGCCCGACTGGAGCTTGTCGTTTGAGCTCATGTGTGATGCGAGTGACTATGCCGTTGGAGCGGTATTAGGACAAAGAAAGGATAAGCACTTCCACCCCATCTACTAATGATGCTCAAGAGAACTACACCACCATGGAGAAAGAACTCTTAGTCATAGTATTCGCTTTCGACAAATTCCGCTCATACCTCGTGCTATCCAAGACCATAGTTTTCACTGATCATTCAGCGTTGCATTTTCTTTTTCAAAAGAAAGACGCCAAACCCCGACTTATACGGTGGATTCTATTACTTTCCGAGTTTGATATTGAGATTAGAGACAAGAGAGGGGCCGAAAACGTAGCAGCCGATCATCTATCACGTCTAGAGGACCCCAAGAGAGAAGAAATTCATGAGGAGGAGATTGGAGATACATTCCCTCACGAGTCGATCGAGTTCGTAGAGGCCGAGAAGGAAGGATTGCCTTGGTTTTGCGATTTAGCGAACTATCTTTCTAGTGGCAATATTGTGAGGGTGATGTCCACACAACAAAGGAGGAAGTTCCTTAGTGAGTCGAGGAAGTATGTGTGGGACGATCTGTTCCTCTTTAGAATAGGGGGAGATAGGATACTTAGACGATGCGTGTCGAGAGATGAGGGTTTGAACATCCTTAAGCATGTGCATGAAGGCCTCACGAGAGGACACCATGGTGCATACGCCACCGCTCAAAAGGTGTTTGATTGTGGATTTTATTGGCCTCGCGTACTTCGTGATGCCGTTGAGTTCATGAAAACATGTGATGCGTGTCAACGAACCGGCAACATTTCCGCCAAAGATGAGATGCCTCAAAACTCGATCCAAGTATTGGAGGTTTTTGATGTTTGGGGCATAGATTTCATGGGACCCTTTCTCGTCTCCAAAGGGAACCGTTATATACTTGTGGCGATTGACTACGTGTCTAAGTGGGTTGAGGCTCAAGCTCTTCCTACAAATGAAGCCCGAGTAGTTTTAAGGTTCCTCAAGAAACTCTTTTTCCCGATTTGGTACACCTAAAGCCTTAATTAGTAACAGTGGTACTCACTTTTGCAATGCATTGATGGAAAAATTGCTTGCACGCTACGGAGTCACTCATCGTTTGTCTACCGCATACCATCCACAGACGAGTGGTCAAGTGGAAAACGCAAATCGTGGTATCAAACATATCTTAAAGAAAACCTTTGGTAAGAATAGGAAGGATTGGTCTGACAAGCTTGGCGATGCATTGTGGGCGTTTTGAACCGCCTACAAAACGCCTTTAGGAACCACACTATTTATGATCGTCTATGGAAATGCTTGTCATCTTCCCGTAGAGCTAGAGCACCGAGCACTTTGGGCTTTAAAGACCGTTAACCTTGACATGACCGAAGCCGCTAGGAAGCGTTTCTTTCAAATTCATGAGCTTGAGGAGCTTAGGGATGCGGCTTTTGCTCGATCGTTGGGAATTAAAGAGAAAACGAAAGCTTCACATGATAGGAAGTTAAGAAAGGTCAAAGAGTTTAGCAAGGGTGATAAAGTACTTCTCTACAATTCAAGATTGAAGTTGTTTGCGGGGAAGTTGAAGTCGAAGTGGTTGGGACCGTATATGTTTCATTACGTGTTTCCGTATGGAGCGGTGGAGATTATGGATGAGACCGATGGCCGAAGTTGGAAGGTGAATGGCCACCGTTTGAAGCACTACATTGGAGGAGCAATAGACAAGAACGAGATGGAGGAAACTCCTCTCGAAATTCCATCAAAAGCCGCCAATTAGTGCTTTGGGATGAAATCCCAAGTGTAGAGTATGTACCGTTTTGTAATTTCGTTATTTTTCGTAGTTTTTCGTGTCTTTTTTTCGTGTGTTTGAGTAATTTTGTAGGAATCGTACCATTGAGGAGCTAAAATTGTAATGAAAACGGCATTCCAGGTAAGTCCCAACACTTAGAAAAAAATTGGGATGGTTTTGGGAAGGATTGGGAAGACTTGAAAAATTTTCTAAGGCATAAAACATGAAAATTTACGCAACCTTCTGCCCAAAACACAGCCTCGCGTCACACCACAGTGAAAAGACATCCTGGTCGCGCGACGCCAGCCCTCAGTTCAATTTTTGATATTGAACCCCACCGTCGCGTCACGCCACCACCTCTGAACCTTCCTGTCGCGTCACGCGACCCCTCACCTGAACCCCTTGTCTTTGAACCGAGCTGTGGCGGCACACCACGGCTAACATACTTCGGTCTCGTGGCACGCGACGGCATCTCAGTTCGGTTAAAACCTATCCTTTTCACCTTTCTTCCCCAAAATCAACCAAACCCTTTTCCTTTCTACTCCCACTGCCGAACACACATATCATCACCTTATTCCACCGATTTCCCACCATATTTCACCATTTTCATACCCCTGTGATCGGAATTCAACACTGAACAAAATCAACCGAAAAATTTCATCATCAAACCGCCGTATTGCTTCGATTTGGGACTCACCATACACGAACTTTCTAAGTTTTTCTTTCACAATCCAAGTGACTCAGGTATGTTTTTCTGCATAATTATCTTGTTTATATTGTTTAGTCTCTTGTTTGGGTCCGTAGGTTCTTAGCCGAGTCATTTGGTGATGATGTTTTTCAGTTCAGTCGAGTCGATTTTGTCAGTTAGTTTCGAGTCTTAGTGTGGTTTAGATAGGTTGTGTTCATAGTTTTGTTTGTCCGGGTCATTACATGTCACTATGTCTAGTCATTTGCGACTCAGTTTAATGATGATGTTTATCAGGTCAGTTACCTTAGTCGCGTGTGAAGTTGGATTGTTTAGTGTAGGATTAAAGGGGTGAGGCTGCTTGGTTTGGGTTTGTGCACATAATGTTATGTTTATGCTCAACTTACCATTGCCGCTTTGACATAAAAATGCGGTCTTTGGTTTCAAGTTATTACATGGGTGCGGGTGGTGTTGGTTTGGGACATTGGATGTGTTTTGATTAAGGATTGATTGGTATGGGACATTGGCAATTAAAGTTCGAACCTTGCACAATGAAACATAATTTTTTCAAAAAGGAAAACGCTCATTTAATTAGGCGGACTTTTTCAATCGCTAAAATTTGGTTTTTCAACTAAAAAGCAACTAAATTTAAGCAAGGTTGGACTTCAATGTCTTGATTTGGCACTCGAGTTTAATTGCGGACAATTAACATGCCAAGGGGGGTAATGTACATTGAGTCCAAGTTAGGGTCTTTTTATTTAGTTTTAGTCTAGTTCGAGTCTTAGTTAGTAGGTCTTGGGTTTACTTGCACGTACAAGTGATTTAGGCTCGCCCGTACTTAATCTCCATTCGGGCGAGTTTAATTATTACTTAGTATTTGTAAAAGGTAACCCGGGTTTTAATTCAACTTTATTTTCAGAATTAGCCGCGAATGAAATGCTATACGGGTATTCTAATTTTTTTTCGAAAAAATTTATCAAAATCCAAAAACATATAAAAATTTCAAAAATTCAAAAAAAAAATTAAAAAATAAAAAATACCAAAAATAGCTTGTGATTACTGATTGTTTGCTTGTTTTGTCTTGTTAAATATCTGTTTTGCAGATATGGCTAGTAGCTCCGGTAGTGGTAGGGCCCGGAAAAGGGCTGCGGGTCAGACAGCACCACAGCAGGATCCGATTGATCCGATCCCACAAGAGATCCAAATTCTACAAATAGCTGCTGATGATCCAAAATTGAGAAAAATTAAGTACCAAAGGGCTCACGAGTTTATTCCAACACATAAAGTTAATCGACTCGACCACCCGTTACTGCAGTTCGAGCCGAGTACACCTGAGTGGGATAAGTATGATAAATTGAAGGATACTGATTTGCTTCAACACAGGGTGATAGACTGATGTGGTGGGGGGAAATAGGTTCAAGACAGGTAGTGTCGGACCTCCTGGGTGAAAAGTTGACTGAGGCATTAGAGTGTACACAGGATCAGTATGAGGAGCTGGTACTGGAGTTTCACAGCACATGGAGACACAAGGAGGGACAGTTTGATGATGAGAAAGCTGTGTCTTTCAGTTTAGGTAGGCAGGTATTTGAGATGAATATGGAGAGGTTTGCCATTGTGTCGGGGTTTTATACTGAGGAAGAGGTGAGGCAGCCCAGCTTTATAACTAGTCTGCGAGGTGCATATTCTACTGTGAGGGATCATAGTGTTGGTTCGGCTGAGCTGCGTAGTTTCTGGAAGACGATCTCCGACCACCCATTCGCGGTTAAGAACCTTATTACTTAGGTTCATAATCCAGTTTATCGGTATGTTCTGAAGATTTTGTCTACTACGTTGGTGGGGCGGAAGTCGGGGGAAAACAAGGCGAATTGGATTGAGTTGTTTATTCTTATGTGCCGGGTGGAGAACAGGGAGATGAACTTAGCTACTGTGTTAGGAGATTCTTTCAGTAGGGGACGTAGAGGCGGTTATCGGGCTGGGTTGGCTATGGGCCCGTATATTACTCGTATTGCACAAAATTTTGGGGTGTTTAATAAGTATGTCCCCCAATTTCTACATGAGGGGCCTAAGACGGTGACGTTTGGGATTAAGGAGTTACAGCAGGCTGGGATAGTGTCGTGTACTGAGCCCTACGGCTGGGAGCCGATTAGGCAGGGCCCGCAGGTGCAGCCGCCAGAGGGACATCCAGCTGAGGATGTGATGATTCAGATTGACCCTACACACCGACAGCTGCCACCACAGCGACACGAGCGGCCAGCGCCTCAGTACCCCCGTAGGCAGCCACCACCTGTGCCTCTTACTTTAGAGTCGTTCTCTGGCTATGTGGAGCAGAGATTCGACAGGCTAGAGCATCTGATTCAGACGGGCCAGGATAGACAGGAGGAGGCCCTCAGGTACATGATGAGCAGGCACAGCATGGGGATCCCGGACTTCTTTCAGCCGAGACAGCAGGGTGGCTCAGCTGGTGCTGGACAGAGGTTTGACCTGGTTCCCCCATTTCATGTATTTGGAGAGGGCAGTTCTGGAGCAGGTGGACAGGAGGGCAGTGAGGAGTCTGCCAGCGAGCATGATGAGGATTAGTGTGGGGATTATGAGGATGAAGCAGCAGCAGGCGACTATATCTTTTGTTTGATTTTTCTTTTATGCTGTTTTTTATCCTCATTTGTTGGTTTGTACTTATACTGATAAACGTTAAACAGGTTGGTTGGGCAGGATGGGTTGGTTTGTGTTGACACTGAATTTTGGATGATATATATATTATGATGTTTTGGTAGTGTTTGCTTATGATGTGATAGGTTGATGTTAGTAGCCGCTTTCGTTCGCGTGTCCGAGATAGGAGCTGTTTGCTGAGCGCTTTCGAATTGGAGGGCTTATGTGGAAACGACTAGCACTTTGACAGTCTCACATATTCAGCTAAGTCGTTCCCCTTGTATTTTTGTATTCTTTTATTTCTTTATTTATTTAGTTCGTTCTTAGTTTAGTGGTTATTTTTAGGTAGTGTATTGAGTCGTATTTCCGTTCTTGCATTAGGGACAATGCAATCTTTAAGTGTGGGGATGGGATACATGTAAATAATCGAGTCATAAATATGAAAAAACAAAAAAATTAGAATTTTGAAAAAATCCAAAAAAATTGAAAAAATCAGAAAAATGTCTTTTGAATAAGAAGTTTGCAAATGAATGCGGAAAATGATAGAAAAGATCAATTTTTGCTCGGGTTCGAATAATAATAATAATAAGAGATTAAAATAAATCGAGCTTGTGTCTAGTTAGGGATATGTGGATAGGCCCGGGTTTGGTTTTAAGTCCCTTTGAGTTAATATACCTTAATTGTCGGTTTGCTGGTGGGTTTTCATCTGGGAAATATGGGAAATTGAAACCGCCAATAAGAGTATAAGGAACACCGTTATAAGTTAAAACCGTTAGAATTTTTGATCGAATAAAAATAGAAAAAAATGAGCTAGAAACTGAATGAAAGTAGCGTAGTTCTATGTAGTCTGAGTTGGGGATAGTGACTTTACAACCGGATTACCTCTAGGATGTGTGAAATCGAACTTGCAAAGAAAATAAAAAAGTACCGAAGCCTAAGTAATCCGAGTTGGGGATAGCGACTCTACAGCCGGAATGCCTCTTGGTTAGGGAAAGCAACGTCTACGACATTAAAAAAAAGAAAGAAAAGTGAAAAAAATGGAAAATGAAAATGTGATTGTAAATTCTCCCCGTTTTGATATAAGACGGTTGGGAATTGGTCCAGTGATCGTTCTTTTCGTTCTATAAGCTTGAGGCGGGATTAGGTGGACCGTAGATTCTAGCGTGAGACCTTAGGTAGATTGACCGCACTTAAATTAAATTCACATGATACGGGTTTAGGACCGGATTTGGGTTTAAATGGACAAATACATTCGCAATCGCGGCTAACGCAAGCTTTGGTTTTAATAAAATAAAAATATGCTTTTGACCCGAGTAACTATTCATCTCTGATTCCGTTGCATAATTCTTTTTCGAGGACGAAAAAAGGGTAAGTGTGGGGATATTTGATGTATTGCAAAATACATCTCTTATTCGTGTACAGTTTGTATAGTTTCTCATTATATTTAGTTCTGTTTTCATTAGAATGTGCATACTATTGATTAAATCGAGTTTTCCAGGTCTTGATGCTTAAATTTGCTTAAAATTGAGTAAAAATGAGCCACAATGCTGAAACACCAAGTCCCGGAACGAAGTAAAAAGAGTTAGAATAAATTTTGGAGTTTTTGGGATGCTAAAGCTGTAAGAAAAACGCAACAGGCAGTGAAAATTGAGTTGTGGCGTCGCGCCACAGCTAAACACCTTCACCGTCGCGCCCTGCCACCCTTTTTATATTAATTTCTAGGATTTGATGCCATCGCGCTACGCGACCACAAGAGCATGTACCCGTTGTGTGACGCGACGGGGGTAAATGACGGCAATTGTTCGCTGTTGATTAGGGTTTGATATAAAAACCAAGGAAATCATACTTAAAACGCTAGTTACGAATTGAGGCAACCATAGGCGATTCTTGGAGCATTCTTGGAGCAATTTTAAAGGTTTGAAAGCTTAGGAATCATCGGTACAAGTTCGGGACGAAGGATTGAAGACTTACACGGGTTTTCTAGTTCTTTGTTTTGTTGATTTTACTTTCGAAACTCGTTATCATGAATTCTTGTTTGAACATCTTTGATTTGTTTTCGTTAATTGACATGCTCGGCTAAACTTTTAAGCCACCTAGACTATGATGAATGGATTAATATAAAGTTTTAACCTTTTTCGTTAATTGCATGTATTTTATGGGTTAATTGTGTATTGTAAAAGGTTTGGCTTATTGATTTGATGTGCATGCGTACTTTAACTTGGTTTATTATTATCAATTGCTTCGTGTGAATCTTGGTGGTTGTCTGCTATGGAATAGGTTCACGTTAGATCTTTGACTGTGTTTTTTTTATCTTTAGGGAGAATTTGCCAATAAACCCTAGAAGTGATAGTTAGTAATTTACTAGGTTTTAGTGCTCTACTAGTCCTAATAGCTGGAAGGTGAGGGGCTATTGGTAGGTCTTACCCGACGAATTGCTTTAGACAGTCTTTGGAAAAAGTCGTGCCTTAGTTGCCCCGTCGGTTATAAGTCAAGTTAATATATCCAAACTACCCTAGATCTATAATTGGAAAAGAGTAGGTCAATATTAGGGTACTTACACAATAATTAGGAAGTCTAATAACCGGTAGGATTAACGGCCTAGGTAGTGCCATAAGTTTCACCTCGAGAAGGGTTGAGGGGCTTAGTTGGTGTCTTAATAGGTTTAGTATCATAAGATCCCAGTTCCATAAATCATGCAGTTAACTTAATTGGTAAATTCTTAAAATCAATCCAGGATTCTAGTCAAGGTGGTCTCTTTCATCGTCTGAGTAAAGTCTCCGCATTAATTCATATTAGTTTAATTCTAGCTTAATAATTAGTTTAATAATTTAGTTAAATAGATTTCCTAGAATTTTCAGTAACCCCCCACCTAAAAAAAAAAAAAACAATTAAACAGCTTCAGTCGTGTTTGTCAGTGTCTGTTAGAGTCTAGTTTACGTGATTAATAGAGTCTCGTGGTTCGATATCCGGACTTCCTTAGGTTATACTACAGTGATCGGTACACTTGCCGATTGTGTGGTTTAGGTCGAGTCTAGATTTAAAGCTTTTTAGTGTCTATTTTAGAGAGTCTAATTTAGTTAATTTTAATAGTCTGTTCAGCACACATCAATGCTTGTTACTTCTGCTAGTAGAGGCATTATTTACTCTATGTTTTGAATGTCTTGGAGACATTTCAATATCTGGAGAACTTTCTTCAGTTTCGGGTTCTTCTTCCTTTAAAGGAAAGATCCTTGGTTCTTCATTCTTTAAAGAAAAGATCCGTTCTTGACTTTCAGAAAAGTATCTTTCAATATCTGAAGAGCTTTCTTCAGTTTCGGGTTCTTCATTTTTTAAAGTAAAGATCCGTTCTTGATTTTTAGAAAAATATCTTTTATTTAAGATTTTATTTTCTGAAAACTTTTGTTCACATTCTTTGTCATCTAATGAAATGAGGTGAACAAGTTCATTTATCTGTTCAATTGGAAGGGCTGCCAATTGTTCATCTAAAATTTGCTCCAATTTTTTAGTGATAGAGCTCATTTTACCCGCAAGATAAAATAATCTTTTTATCTTTAAGATTTTTAATTGTTTGTTCAAGCTTTTTTATTTGACTTTTATGACAAAACATGTCACTTATTTTGTCTTTTGGATGCATGCCCCAATTATTGTAGTTTTCTAATAACAAATTGATGGCATTTTGTCGTAGCAAAATACATCTTGATATTTCCATATCTAACTTTTGAAAAGAAAGTTTTAAATAATCAAAACTAGTCATGTAGGTGGTGGTGGTCCAAAAGGCCATGATAATGCATTTGGACTTTTAGAACTTCCTAGAGATGGATTTCCAACATTGAAGTTTGGAAATGAAAATTTTTGAAAGCTTTTTTCATTATCAATTTTTTCTTTTTGCTTTTCGGGCATAAAAGTTTTTGAATTTATTTTTTCATCAATTTTGTCTGAAACATCTTTGATGATTTTTGCAGCAGTTACCTCAAGATTTTCATTGGTAGATAGACTTTCCACTTTGCTTATTAAATCTTTAACAAGTTCCTCTAATTTTAAAAGAGTAGTCATGTTGTAGATATTATTGCTTTTTTAGTTTTAAGCTCAATAATTTTTTGCTCGGAAGCAATAATGTTTTTCTTAACAATTTTTATATTAAGAGATCTTGTTTTATGACTTAGCATAAAATTTTCTTCTATTTGATTTATTTTAATAAAAGAAATTTGTATATCAGCCTCTTCACAGGTGATTTGCTCATCAAGATATTGTAGATATTCTAAAATTGGTTTTGAAGACATTATTCTCCAATAACTCCTTTTAAATTTCTTCCAGACCCGTCTATTCTTTCTGACATAGAACATATTAGTTGTTCGGTATTACTTGGCTCTCTTATTTGTAAAGAGTTTCCAGCATTACTGTGTCTAGGTTTTGATACTAGAATTTGTTTATTTCGTGCAATATCTATTACCCAGTTTTCTTGTAATTGTGATGGTTCAGCGAATTTACTGCCTTCAACAATTCCAATTTCTGAGAATATATCCTCAATTGTTATGCTTTCTTTCTATTTGTACTCAATTGAATGAGTGCTATTGGTTAAATCATATGAGATTAAATAATTAATCATAAATACTTTATTTCCTGATTCCATAAGATCAGTTCTTTCGCACTGATGTATAAAACTTAGAGTTTTGTCGAAATCCTTGGAATCTCGATGTAAAGCAAATTTAGGTTAGACAGTAAACATAAATTTACCATATGCTAAATTTCCTTGAATTGCTCCCAGAAGAGCGTCTTGCCTATTGATAATTCTGTTATCAACGAGGGCCATTTTTATAGGAAAATTAATATCATCTCTAAATTGTGTTTTTAGGA
The DNA here is from genome assembly GCA_030545235.1 of Helianthus tuberosus. Lineage (NCBI taxonomy): Eukaryota > Viridiplantae > Streptophyta > Magnoliopsida > Asterales > Asteraceae > Helianthus > Helianthus tuberosus. The sequence continues at coordinate 101,233,688 of CM060437.1, read as the reverse complement.
GGATTTTGACTACTCCTATATGTACCATATTGAGAGATTTTCTCAACTCTGGTTTAATATGTAAAAACTTTTTTGTTATTTCTCCCTTTGTTAGGAGTGGCAAATAAACTTCTCAAGATGTATTTTTTATGTCTACTGAAAGTTCTTCAGTATTAAAACAATAAAATATTTTATTTTTTCTAGAAAAAGCTCTAGAAACTAAACTTTATAAAGTTTTTGGTTGATTAAAAACTTGTTTTGTGTCAAGCTTGAATTTAAGCTTGCTAATTTTTGTTAGTTGATCAGAATTAATCATGTATTCTGATACAAAACCCTTTTCATTTTCACTAAAGTTTATTACTTCAGTTGTTTCTTCCGACTCTTCTGAATCATTTTTGAAAAGATTTTTATTTTCCTTTGAAATTTTTTTAAGAAATATCTTATTTTTTAAAAAAGAGCAACTAGGCTCTGATACCAGTATGCGGAATCATTTTTCTTGTAGTGTTTGTTGAATGATAAAATTTTTATTTCATAACTATGTAGGCAGAAAACCGCGTTTGAGTTGGGCCTACATTGGGCCCTAATAGCCTAACGTAAGGAATTTCACAAGGCCATTTGTTTACCTCTTAATGAGGCTCTTAATGTTTCAGACGTCTTACTGGTTCAACACTTAATGGTTCAGACTGTTTGTTTCACGAGCAGATATCTGAATGGTTCAGACATTTGCCTCTGAATGGTTAAGATTTATACAGAGTCTGGATGGTTAACACCTCTAATCTGAATTGGTCAGACATTTGTTTTTGAATGGCTAAGCATTATAGAGACTCTTAATGGTTCAGACCTCTTACTGGTTCAGCACTTAATGATTCAGACCTCTTACTGGTTCAGCACTTAACCATTCAGATGTTGCCAAACAGCCCCTAAGCTAGGGGCGGGAATTCAGTTTTGCTATTATTGGTTTGGTTCGTTATAATTAGGGCCAGCCCTGAGTACAGGCTAGGCGGGTGACAGCTCAGGGCCAAAAACTTAAAGAGGCCTGAAAATAATTTTGGTAGAGCGTCAGTCTTGAAAATTATGAATAATTATGATATTGCTAAAGGGGACATACAGGCCCTAAAGCTTAGTGGTAGAGCGCCAGTCTTGAAAAAAAGAGGTCTTTCAGTTCGATCCTTGTTGGGGGCTGATGAGGCAACGCCCGAGTCAACGGACGAAACAGACACGTATAAGCACGAACTTCATGCTCCATTTGACCAAGAGAATCTTTTGTAACTAACTCTGGGCCCACACCCATAACCGCCTGACAATGATTGGTCCGGCCATAACTACTCGGACCACGTCAGCATTCCCACAAGTATAAATACTCCACTTAAGACTCAAAAAATGGTAATCAGTACTTTCTCTCTCTAGACACTTCTACTCTCTCACTAACTTCACCTTGTACTTCTCTCTAGACTGATTTTCACGTCCGAGCTTGGTCACAGTGAGGCTCCTCTTCTTGTGACGAGGCTAACGGTGTGTTCTTTTTTTGTGATCTTATACAGGTTGCAGACAATCATTCTGAGACTCATCCCTATCCTAGTCCGAGCTGCTAGTCCTTGAGTCTTCAGGGGCAAAATATCTATAGTCCTTAAAAAAGTTTTAATTATTGAAATTATTTTAAAAACAGATTAAGGATCAATCACTTCAAACAAAGCTTTGTTACTTAAAAGGAAAATTGGTTTTTAAAAAACCAATCTTTGTCCCGTTGGTAAATAATAATCTTACCTACGTAATTGGTATACAATAATACTACCTATCAACATGTTGGTACTCAATGAACTTTCGTTAATTTTTTTAACTGAAGTTAGTTTTTAAGTTTTATTTATTACACAAACAGTCCCTGTAATTGTAATTTACTAGTTTTAACTATTTTAAAACTAGTAAATTATAGTCCCTTGAGGTTTTTTTTTGTTTTATAAAATAGTTAAAACTAGTAAATTACAACTACAGGGACTTTTGTGTAATAAATAAAACTTAAAAACTAACTTCAGTTAAAAAAAATTAACGGAAGTTCATTGAGTACCAACATGTTGATAGGTAGGATTATTGTATACCAATTACGTAGGTAATATTATTATTTACCAACGGGACAAAGGTTGGTTTATTAAAAACCAATTTTCCAACTTAGAATGACAGTATTCGAACATAGTCCCCATTTTTTTCAGTAATTACCATTGATTATTTCTTACAATACACACAAACGTATCTTGTATAAATATTATAAAAATGCTTATTTCATAAAATATATGTAATCATATAATTAATACGTTTATCTTAACCAAACTTGGACTGTTGTCAATGGTTGGGTTAATGTTGTTTATTGGTGTGGGATTGGTGGGGGTGTGCTGGGAAGAGTTTGGATCGTGAAAACTGGAAAGCCGTTGTTGGTTTGAATATGGTTGTTGAATTGGACTTAAGACTGTGGGGTGGGGCGGTGGCGGAATATCAAAAACGTTGGCTAGATCACACCGGGCTAGCGTTGGCTATGGAGTTTCCCCGCTGGTGTGGGGATTGAGCCGGGGGTGGGGGGGGGGGGAGGGAGGGGGCAGTGTGACATGGCTGGCTTTGATTGGCTGGTTCGATGTAGCCGTTTAGGGTAGCCGTTGGGGGTGGCGGTTAGATATGGTAAATAATTTTTTTTTAAATTACATTTTTTACCTATAAATACTCACCCAAAATTACATATTTTCTCATTCTTCTTCAACCATACCCAACACAATTACAACATTTTCCCATTTTCTTCCACCAAACCCAGACCAAAAAGTCGAAAATGGTGCATTGCACCGAAGAGGAGGAAATAGCACTAGTGACTTGGGGTGTTCAAAACTATCCGTATCCGCAAATACAATCCGAAATATCCGATATCCGAATCCAAAATATCCGAAAAATCGGATATCCAAAATTTCGGATATCCGAAATTCGGATATCCGAATTTTTCGGATTCGGAACGTGATTTTCAAAATTTTCGGATATTTCGGATATCCGAAATATCCGAAAATTTAATTTTCATTTTTTTTGGATATCCGAATATCCGAAGTATCCAAAAATATCCGAAAACTTATATTCGGATATCCGAAACTATTCAAAATATTCGTTTCCGAATATGAAAAAATAATAAAAAATAAAAATTAAATAAAAAGTTAGATTTTCGGATATCCAATTCACTATCCGAATCCGTATTCGGATATCCGAAATTTTGGATACGGATACGGATAGTGAAATCTGGTATCCGAAAATTTTGGATATCTGAAATTCGGATATCTGACGCACAACGTACCCTACAACGCGGTCATACCGCGTATTGGGGGCGAGCGTTCCAACAATACTAACAACACGTCAGGAACACACGTCACAACTTAAACGCGTGTCAACACAAATGGCGTGAGCTCAAACCGATTTTGGATCGGTTTAAAATTTGCTTCGACCGTGTCCATACGGGCGACTTGACCTACGACGGTCGAGTGGAGATCGCGAAGATCAAGTATAGGCACGACGAGAATACTAAGTTTAAGTGGGTTCCCCACTTTAATATTTACCGTACTTTATAATTTTTTATTTTTTTTGTAGGATTTAATTAGTTGATTTTTTTTTATTTTTTAGGATTTAATAAGTAGGGTTTTTTATTTTTATTTTAAGATTGTCTTTTATGTAACTTATTTTAAATTAATATAATTTGTGTTTTTTTTTGTAACGCCCAGATTTCCTAATCCGAAAAAGTAATAGTATCATACTATTATTTAACAAAATTCGGGCATGACCCGTTCGTATTATGAACAAATCCCTGTAAGACCAACTTGTAAGAACTTTAATTTGACACAGCGAAAATTATGAGCCCAAAAATTTCGTTCTTAAAAAGTCATATTAATTACATGAAAACTCAATTACAAAATGTAATACGTTCATTAGAGAGGACTCACAATGTTACATTATATCAAGGCTTCATGACTAATTTAAAACATACTATGTGACCTTTCTTTTCCGTACAATCTTTGCTCTCAACTCGATCTATGTCTGCTTCACTTTGCTAGTGATAGAGGAAACCCGAGCGATACCTGTGGACACCACGTACAACCCAACCATTAGTCATTAACACACCATACAACATTAAACCATATTATAGAAATTCGTAAAGCATTCTATGAAGTAAACGTGGAATTGTCCAAGCGCTTTCTTAAATACTCTTTATCCAAACCAGGTTTCATTCCTTCATGAATCCGGCAATCCAATGCCTGCATTACATTCCAAACTCAAAGCACATCATTAGTAATCGTAAATACTCCGGAGCCTTGATAACGTTCATACGTATATCTTTAGCATTGTATATTCATACGCACATGCATTCACACTTACGCGCCTATTATCACATACACCTATATGCAAACGTACCTTCATACACGTCTACGTCCCTACCTACACACAAACACTCATTTATGAATTTATATACACTAGCTCATGCTTACCACTTCATACACATACGCTTATGCCGAAATGACATATTCACAACTTAACATAATATATACGATATACAAAACGACCTACATGCCTACTAGATTCCTAAACATATTTACTTATACAATTTCTTACAATAACACGAAAACAAATCCATTCTTTCACTAACCGACGACCCTTAACATCTCTTATATTCAAAACCAATCCTTAAAATAAGTTATGAGACCTTGGAACGCCATTTAAACAAGTCTAATGTATAAAACAACAAAAATCCAACAAATTGCCTGCAACACGGTCTAGGGCTGTTCAAAAAGCTCGCGGCTCGGAGCTCGCTCAGATTTAGCTCGGAAAAAGCTCGCTCGATTTGGCTCGGTTTAAAAGTGAGCCGAGCCGGCTCGGCTCGGTTAGAAAGTGAGCCTAGCTCGGCTCGGCTCGGTTTAGCTCGAATTATTTTACTTATAATAAGTTATAATTTTATATACATTATAATATATTACAAAAAACTGATTATTATTTACATGTATATAGGTTTGTAATTTGATATTTATGGCATATTTGAAGATTGATTACCATACTAATGAACTAATATTGTATTTTATTGAAATTAAAACTTATTTTGCGTTGTTAAACTTGATTTTGGTTTTGGTTTGAATTGTATTAGGTTAAACTTATTTTGAATATATTCTTTTAAATTATTGAATAACATTTTAGGCTATTAAATTTTAAGAGGTATATTTTAGTTTTTTTTTTTATAAAATCGAGCCAAACCAAGCCGAGCCGAGCTAGCTCGGTTTAAAACCAAGCCGAGCCCGAGCTTAGATTTTCAGCTCGGTTTCAAATCCGAGCCGAGCCGAGCCAGCTCGGTTTATAATCGAGCCGAGCCCGAGCTTGGCCTGGCTCGGCTCGGCTTGGCTCATGAACAGCCCTAGCACGGTCCCTCGCGGGCCGCGTAAGCCTTGGCTTACTTCGTTTATTACTTCTAATTAGTACTTGTTCTTTCATGATGTTTCATAAGCATAAGTATTAAAAATTTATCAAACCTACTAAAACTGAATCGAGATTCACTTACCTCGAGTACCCGCCTCGTGTATGCTTCCTCATATCCTTTACGTAGCTTTCCATGTCTCCCCTATCTTGACATGATCCTATACTTTCATGTCATCATGGTTACCATTTCATTAGTATAAACACACATTCTAATATTGCATTCATATTCAACATTATACTTTATTTGTCAAATTCCAATCAACACAAAATATAAGTTTGAAGTCGCATCTTTTCATTCCGCATAATTCTTCATGTGGTTACATTTAGCACATATTGATATAGCATGTATTTAATGATTTCTCTAATATAACTCTTGTGACAAAAGCTTAATACACTAATTATGCACAGTTGACTTTTAGAAAGTCAACTGTCAATCTTGTGATTTATCAATCTAACTTCACACGTCCACATTATTATAGTCGATTATGTTACGGGCAATACATACATTCCCAACTTACTTAGTAAAATGCATACCACCACAAGATCATATATGCACATTCAACATAATCAAATCCTTCCATATTTTTCATCTCATAATCCCAGAACTATCGACATCATTTAGGATTGACCACTTTTAACGCTACCCTTGAACCCAACTTTAGCTTGCTAGAAAAATCCACATATCATACAACCACATCACCCAACCACAAAATCAATTAAGTGTATTTGGTGTGCCATAACCTTATGCATAGAATACAAGCTACTAACGCACGCTTCTAACACATCATACTAACAAATCAAAGTCCCATATGATCTCTACTTAAATCACATATTTCATCTTGGTTCGCTTAACAATTATGTCATTATCACTTTTCACACATAATTACCCGCAACTTGCATACAATTTCACATATTCGTTTCTCTTAGGCATTTCATCGAACGCTTGGCGGGTTTCGCATTTATGAAATATTATGAACAAGCTTTTAAAGCATGATTCTTACTAATTCTTCACATAACTTTCATTTTAATTCAGATTCAAAATCAACAATCTATAACATCCATTGTCATACACCTCAAGCATCATCAAATTAACATAAAATACATCATCATCATCCTATATAAGAACCACTACAAATGAGTTTTTCATAAATATACCTAACAATCAGAAATCTAAGCATAATTCAAGTTTCATAAGGCGTTTCTATCACATATCCATACTAACTTCACTTAGATTCACGAGTTCATCAACACCTAATTCACCCAACATCACCAAATCATAAAATTTAACTTACTTGATAGTGAAGAACACTTAGGAGATCGATAATCTTGATACATGCAACCTAAAAACCTTCAATTCCCTTTTTGATTTGGAGATTTTCTTGAAATTTAGGGTTTATCCCTTTTTCCTTTGGCCTGGTCGATCTCAAACACGCACACAGTGTGTGTGTTTTGAGTTTTGTTTATTTTAAACACAAGTTCCATCCATCTTGTCATGTTTAGTCCCTCTAGATTAGGTGTTTATTTATTTCTAGGAATTTTCCATTCTTAGGCATATATGATAACACATTCTATAACTAAATAAATTTAAAAATAAATTTCTAACAATTATGCATAATTTATCGTTGTTGGGGTGTTACAAATCTACCCCCCTTAAAGGAGGTTTCGTCCCCGAAACCTTTCTCAGACTTACTCTTATCTTTTCATTGTACTCATTCAAGGCGCATATTACGTGCTGGATACACTCGGGATCTTGGCTAAAGATTTCATCCACAAACAACATAATTATATGCATTGTTCCTATCTTGTTGAATTAAGTAATTTACTTTCACTTACACGTAATTGATCGAAAATTTTATCCAGAGCTCTTATTAGTGTCATTACACTTAATAGTGCTAGTTCCTAGCACATTTCATTACTAACGGTTCATTCGATATTCCATTGGTTGTACATCCTAAGTTTACGACTTGTTTCTACCTTTCTTAATTAAGCATAATACTTTCTTACCTTTACTAATCATAACAAATCCATAAATTCCATTATAACATCCTCTCAATTAATATTTACTCGAGTCCAAGATCAATTCCTCGAGAGTCCGGCGTTCCCATACCTGCACTCCATTTATTTCATTCTCAATAGTAACATGGTTAGGAGTGCATAATCTCAAACATATTGAAACCCAAATCTTCACATATACGTATACCAGTGACCTACAATCATTAGATTACAACACGTGTATACACTTTCATATATCTAAGTACATTCATACGTATCCCATTCATATGTACGTACATACAAGTTCACACTACTTACACACGCTACATTTCCATATCTACATACATACATACATACATACAAGTCACATTCACTTATTGTAAGTTGAGCCTTATCTACAAACATATCAACACAAATCAATGCAATTACAAACAAACATAACCGACTAACTTCCAACAAACATGATGAACATTCCATTAACATGATGAACATTCAGCAACATAATGAACATTCCATTAACACGATGAACATTCAGCAACATAATGAACATTCTATTAACACGATGAACATTCAGCAACATAATGAACATTCCATTAACACGATGAACATTCAGCAACACAATGAACATTCCATTAACACGATGAACATTCAGCAACACAATGAACATTCCATTAACACGATGAACACTCAGCAACATAATGAACATTACATTAACACGATGAACATTCAGCAACATAATGAACATTCCATTAACACGATGAACATTCAGCAACATAATGAACATTCCATTAACACGATGAAAACATAATGAACATTCCATTAACACGATGAACATTCAGCAACATAATGAACATTCCATTAACACGATGAACATTCAGCAACATAATGAACATTCCATTAACACGATGAACATTCTTCCATTAATACGATGAACATTCAGCAACATAATGAACATTCCATTAACACGATGAACATTCAGCAACATAATGAACATTCCATTAACACGATGAACATTCAACAACATAATGAACATTCCATTAACACGGTGAACATTCAGTAACATAATGAACATTCCATTAACACGATGAACATTCAGCAACATAACGAACATTCCATTAACACGATGAACATTCAGCAACATAATGAACATTTCATTAACACGATGAGACTATCATCTTAATTTACATTAAGGATAGACGAAGTTCATATGAACTTACCTTGGTACTTACCCTTACCCGTAAATTCTTACATGGTTCCCTATATACAACACACCAAACTTCATTTATAAATAAGAAGTGATTCCGGAAATCACTTACCTTAAGTGTCCGTATCAAAACCGGATCGATCCCTTCATTCCATTTAATGAGCTTCTACTCGTGCACATCCTTTCACCAATTCGATTAGTTTCATCACATTAAGAGTTCTACCACTATCATCTACAAAATTGGCTGTTAGCACGTTTCATTCAAACATTCATTCTACTAGGTGATTATTCACCTAAGACTCTTTTACAAATTTCTTACATACATGCTTAAAACATATTACACATTCCATTTCTCACATATTGTTTCTTGCTACTACAATAGCTTCCATCGGTCTTACCTACTTGGCGAATCAAATACTTCATACTATTTTACTAATACTAGTTTAATAACTATCCACTTACTTTGTTTGACTTTTCGAAAGTCCATTTGTAAATACATTCTGACCTATGCTTACTAATTATCCAGTCCTGACACATCCTTCTCTAGTCGAGCTATAAGCTCCTATTAAAAACATAATCTTTATACATACCAATGCAAGTCAATCCCATTGACTCGTTATCCATTCCTTGCGTTGGTTATTTCTTTCCAATTTGTGGTATTGGATGATCATGCATTATGCCCACCTACAAATGTAAGACTTGAACAATCAAAACATTAAATACCGGGTTCAAATGGTAATCACCATTTGACCTGTGTGACTCATTTGCCCTTCTCAACCATCTTGCATACAACGCATTTACATAAATATATTTATATATATAGTAAAACGTTTAGAACATAACTTGGTTAATATCTGCTTTAAGAATATTTACTTCTTCGGTTCGCATTTACTTACGAATTCGGACCTTTCATTCCACTTTCCATTCCTTTCTATGTTTTGAATCCGTCTCGCGGATTCAAACATCTCATTCATATTCGTCACTCCTTCTATGTTTCGAGTCCGTCTCGCGGATTCTAGCATATCATTCATACTTTCTCATTCCTTCTATGTTTCGAATCCGTCTCGCGGATTCTAACATATCATTCACACTTTCTCATTCTTTCTATATTTGGTACTTACAATTTCTTGAGAGTCTTACATTTTCCATTCACCCTCACGTCCACCTACTCCCTGATTCTAACGGACATACCTATAACAATTATCACGGTCTCACGAACGTCGTATGTTTCTTGTGTACTGGCCAGGTACACAATCCACATACTAGTTTTGTGTCTTTGTGTAACCGTCACCTTATGTCCGAAGAATTAGTTTTCAACACGTGTAACATTTTCAAAACTTCATTACTATTCCATTATTATCTTTCATTTAAAATTCTCCTTCCATTGATAGGTTTTACCATTACATGTACTTACATATATTAAATATACGTACCTGGAACCAATTTATCTTACTACGTGCCTTGGTCGAGTCTTGGATTGTACGGGTTCCTTGTCACAAGACCACATAGGTTTGAGTTCAAGTATTTGTCTCCTCATACTTGATTTCCCTCAAACCAGGGCTCTGATACAAACTTGTAACGCCCAGATTTCCTAATCCGAAAAAGTAATAGTATCATACTATTATTTAACAAAATTAGGGCATGACCCGTTCGTATTATGAATAAATCCCTATAAGACCAACTTGTAAGAACTTTAATATGACACAACGAAAATTATGAGCCCAAAAATTTCGTTCTTAAAAAGTCATATTAATTACATGAAAACTCAATTACAAAATGTAATACGTTCATTAGAGAGGACTCACAATGTTACATTATATCAAGGCTTCATGACTAATTTAAAACAAACTATGTGACCTTTCTTTTCCGTACAATATTTGCTCTCAACTCGATCTATGTCTGCTTCACTTCGCTAGTGGTAGAGGAAACCCAAGCGATACCTGTGGACACCACGTACAACCCAACCATTAGTCATTAACACACCATACAACATTAAACCATATTATAGAAATTCGTAAAGCATTCTATGAAGTAAACGTGGAATTGTCCAAGCGCTTTCTTAAATAATCTTTATCCAAACCAGGTTTCATTCCTTCATAAATCCGGCAATCCCATGCATGCATTACATTCCAAACTCAAAGCACATCATTAGTAATCGTAAGTACTCCGGCGCCTTGATAACGTTCATATGTATATCTTTAGCATCGTATATTCATACACACATGCATTCACACTTACGCGCCTATTATCACATACACCTATATGCAAACGTACCTTCATACATGTCTATGTCCCTACCTACACACAATCATTCATTTATGAATTTATATACACTAGCTCATGACTTCATACACATACGCTTATGCCGAAATGACATATTCACAACTTAACATAATATAGGCGATATACAAAACGACATACGTGCCTACTAGATTCCTAAACATATTTACTTATACAATTTCTTACAATAACACGAAAACAAATCCATTCTTTCACTAACCGACGACCCTTAACATCTCTTATATTCAAAACCAATCCTTAAAATAAGTTATGAGACCTTGGAACGCCATTTAAACAAGTCTAATGTATAAAACAACAAAAATCCAACAAATTGCCTGCAGCACGGTCCCTCGCGGGCCGCGTAAGCCTTGGCTTACTTCGTTTATTACTTCTAATTAGTACCTGTTCTTTCATGATGTTTCATAAGCATAAGTATTAAAAATTTATTAAACCTACTAAAACTGAATCGAGATTCACTTACCTCGAGTACCCGCCTCGTGTATGCTTCCTCATATCCTTTACGTAGCCTTCCATGTCTCCCCCATCTTGACATGATCCTATACTTTCATGTCATCATGTTACCATTTCATTAGTATAAACATACATTCTAATATTTCATTCATTTTACATTCATATCCAACATTATACTTTATTTGTCAAATTCCAATCAACACAAAATATAGGCTTGAAGTCGCATCTTTTCATTCCGCATAATCCTTCATGTTGTTACATTTAGCACATATTGATATAGCATGTATTTAATGATTTCTCTAATATAACTCTTGTGACAAAAGCTTAATACACTAATTATGCACAGTTGACTTTCTGAAAGTCAATTGTCAATCTTGTGATTTATCAATCTAACTTCACACGTCCACATTATTATAGTTGATTATGTTACGGGCATTACATACATTCCCAACTTACTTAGTAAAACGCATACCACCACAAGATCATATATGCACATTCAACATAATCAAATCCTTCCATATTTTTCATCTCATAATCCCAGAACTATCGACATCATTTAGGATTGACCACTTTTAACGCTACCCTTGAACCCAACTTTAGCTTGCTAGAAAAATCCACATATCATACAACCACATCACCCAACCACAAAATCAATTAAGTGTATTTGGTGTGCCATAACCTTATGCATAGAATACAAGCTACTAACGCACGCTTCTAACACATCATACTAACAAATCAAAGTCCCATATGATCTCTACTTAAATCACATATTTCATCTTGGTTCGCTTAACAATTATGTCATTATCACTTTTCACACATAATTACCCGCAACTTGCATACAATTTCACATATTCGTTTCTCTTATGCATTTCATCGAACGCTTGGCGGGTTTCGCATTTATGAAATATTATGAACAAGCTTTTAAAGCATGATTCTTACTAATTCTTCACATAACTTTCATTTTAATTCAGATTCAAAATCAACAATCTATAACATCCATTGTCATACACCTCAAGCATCATCAAATTAACATAAAATACATCATCATCATCCTATATAAGAACCACTACAAATGAGTTTTTCATAAATATACCTAACAATCAGAAATCTAAGCATAATTCAAGTTTCATAAGGCGTTTCTATCACATATCCATACTAACTTCACTTAGATTCACGAGTTCATCAACACCTAATTCACCCAACATCACCAAATCATAAAATTTAACTTACTTGATAGTGAAGAACACTTAGGAGATCGATAATCTTGATACATGCAACCTAAAAACCTTCAATTCCCTTTTTGATTTGGAGATTTTCTTGAAATTTAGGGTTTATCCCTTTTTCCTTTGGCCTGGTCGATCTCAAACACGCACACAGTGTGTGTGTTTTGAGTTTTGTTTATTTTAAACACAAGTTCCATCCATCTTGTCATGTTTAGTCCCTCTAGATTAGGTGTTTATTTATTTCTAGGCATTTTCCATTCTTAGGCATATATCATAACACATTCTATAACTAAATAAATTTAAAAATAAATTTAAAAATAAATTTCTAACAATTATGCATAATTTATAGCTTTTGGGGTGTTACATTTTTTATAATTGTCAACTTCAAAAAAAAAAAAACCACATGGCACCCCACGCCGCTTCCACACTCCACCTTTTTTGGTGTGGACTGATGGAGCCCACATCTGCCACGTGTTGAGTAATACCTCTAACCCAAGCTCCTCCACACTCCATAGTCTAATTATTGAAGACTTGTTTTGAGTTTGTATTTTCATTTGCATTTGCATTTTTATTTGTTTGTTTTGTCATGTTGGAAGGGGTAGTATCTGTTGGTGAAATAATTATCTAGATGTATTTTCTATGTTTGCTTGGGCCTTTGTGGTTCCAGTCTAGGTTTGGTTATAAGGTATGGATTTTTTAGGCCCGGTTTCTTTATCTTGTCGAGGGCCTATTTTTTTTAACATTCTCAAGGACGGGTATGGTTATAATATAGACTTTCGGTATAGCAACTTAAAGAGAAAAAAGATAAAGTGACAAAAGGATATATCCATACATAGTTTTACATCAACTGAAAATCATGAAAATGAATATTGGTATCGGTTTCGATAATACTCGAAACCAGTATTGGTTCGGTTCATCACAATACCGCTATAGGTTACGATTACCAAAAAATGGTAAGCTTTTAATACAACTTTGTTTCTAACAAAATTTATACAACAATCATAAGTTATCAAATTAAATGAAAACTAAATAAGTTAAAGACTTATATTATTTACAGTATAAGAGTAAAACTTAAAATAATATGATTATATTTTTTTATTATATAATATTATAATATTTTGTTATTATTATTTATATCATGTGGTTTTTAATATACTAGTAGGAAACCCGCGCGATGCGACGGCGACGATAATTTACAACCTGGTGCTCGTTTTTTGTTAGTTTATCAATCATCTCTTGATATATTGTATTGTACTCAAACCGAAATGTAATTAGGTGACATAAAATTACACTTATGCCCATAGTTTGTCTTGTATAAATATTAATATATTACACATACTTGGATCCATCCTTGGTTTTAAAAAGCGCGCCTTAGGCATATTGAGGCGCAAAGTACAAAGGTCGACGCCTTGTGTAGAGTGAAGCACGACTAAAATAGGAAGCGTAATTTTGAGGATTTTTCAATCCTAAGGTGCGTACCTTGTGTGCCAAGGATGTTTTCATGCATTAAAATGTTGTGCAAATTAGTTTTTTGGGTTAACAAATGGATTTCACGTCAATGTGGGGCAGAGGTTCTTCCCTCTTACACTGTGTTCCCGAGTTTCATTAAATGAGAGAAAAGAAAAGATTTGGAAGGAAATAATTTTTAGTTGTGTTCCTGAGTTTCATTAAAGGAGAGAAAACAAGAGAAAATGAGAGATTTTTTGCCTAAAATTAATCTTTCCAATTTGGAAAGAAACGGAGAGAAAGAAAAAAAAAAGGAGAGAATCCTTTCTTTTCTCTCCTTAACTTAACTCGGGAACACAGTGTTAGTGGAAGGTCTTGGATTGAATCTCAAGCAATGTGTAGATTAGGATATATTTGGTGTAATTTAGGGTATGTAAACTTTACCATTAAAAAAAAAATCGATTTTACTTTATCTTGATGCTCAAAAGTAGAAATATTAAAGAATCTATAAAAAATGCAAGTTATATATAACACACACATATCCTTAAAATTAAAAGATTTATTTATACACTAACATCCTCGATAGCCAGTTCTGGCATGTCGAGCACAACTTAAGCCCAATTTCAGCAAAACGCAGACACATTTTTTATTATTATTAGTTGTTTGAGTATTATATTAATTCTGATTATTAAAGAAATAAATGCATAAAATGATCAAAAGTGACATTTAAAAAAGCAGCACTCAATTTGTGAAATGGGAAAAACAGATTAATAAGTAAGATCAATATTCCCTCACATAATCATCATTGTCGGAATATATATAATCAAAAGTATGATATGTTAATTCATATATAGCATGTATTTTAAGCCCCTATGAATGGTACTAACTTGAACTTGAATCAAACTTAAAGATCTTACATAGCTTACGGCACGGTCGAGATGCTACGTGAATAAACAAAAGCTATAACACTATTTCAATTTCTTATAACATCTCGTATAAGAGCATTATGATATATACCGGTTTATGATTTTGTTTCTCAGTTCTAAAGTATTCCAAAAAGCAGTTCTACTTTAGTATGGTTGTCCTGCCCGGTTTCGACCCACTGACCACCCATAGATTAACTTAGTTGTAAGAGATGACCAACATGTATGTAGAAAGAGACAGTCTCGAAAGTTGAGTAAGACCAACTTCAAAACGATCTTGACACCCTGCACATACAGAAAATGTTACTTTATATGCAAATTTCTTTCCATTTGGTTAATACTTTGACATCGGTTCAGCCACACATCCTATATGCCACTAACCTCATAGAGAAAAATATCCCAAATTCTCAATTTAAGAAAAATATCTAAAACCAAGATTTCCATCAGATATGATCCAGTCACTATCTGTAAGAACTATAGCACTTAAATGCTCAATTTAAACTATTTATCCAATAACAACAATAAAAAAATTTAATTTAACCTAATCTAGCTCCAAAAATGAATCGTGATCCAAACAATTTAGTTATAAAAACTCAATCAAAACCGCGTTGAATCAAATCTTTCAAACAATTTAAGTTAATTTCAACCTAATTAGCTACCAAACACAAATCATGAAAAAAAAAACCTAAAAACAGAAATCAAATAAGGCAAACCACCACTATGGATCAGTTAAAATCACTAACTCAGGCAACATAAACAAATCAAATGAACAAATTGATGCAATAGAAAATCACACAATCGGATACATTTAAGCACACAATGAAACAAATAAACAAAAATAATTACGATTTATACATGGAAAACTAACCCATTGCCGGTATCAATGGTTGTATGAACAGTTCCATCTTTCATCCCCGGGATTAGATTTTGCATTAAATCAACATACGCTATAACGGCATTGGAGAACATAGTACCACCACCGGGAAGATAGAATTTTTCTCCTTCTTTCCTTAGCGCTTAGCCAATGCTGGTTTGACTTCTATTTGTTGATTTGGTCATACGGGACATTACTAGAATGTTAAACATGTAAATATTAGCAAACCAATGTCATGCCGTTATTTCGAACAATATACGGGTTGTGTTTTATCTCAAACATGTTTAATTAAAAAAGTTAGCTAGAACATAAACAGGTCATATAGGTCGAATGCGCTAAAAGTTACCCAAAGTCCCAACTCTCATTTTTGTAACGGACAGTAGTTTTCAATATTAATTAATGTATTAACTATTAGGACAAAAAGGTTGTGGGTCAAGAGAGAAGGCAAGAACCCAATCCAGCGTGTCGCTTAGAAATGACCTATTTCAACTCAATCCAGGTTTAACGTGTTACCCAACTTGCCCATCATTGCCACCTCAAATCTTGATCCAAGAAAGACATAAAAAATACAAAAGAGCTGGTAGTCTTTACCAAGTATACTTAATGAATTAATTATATATCAAATAGAACATATGAGCTTGCAGTCTTTACCAAGCGTATAGAATTGAACACATGAGCTGGTAGTCTTTACCAAGTATATGAACTAAATTAGGGCTCAACATCAACATCCTGATCTTAACCTATCCACACACATGCAATCAACACAGAAATTGATCCATACAAATCATAACCAGATGAAAAATCAAATAATCACTTACATCTTTCTCTCGTAGTCTAGGCCCTACATGAATCGAATGTCTAGATTGCTGGAGAAATAAAGCATGTAGGATGGGGGATTTTGCCCTATTGTTCACCATATCTCGAAATACAAACAAAACATACCCAAAAAAAACCAATAAGTTTATGTGAAGTTAACCAACAAATTCGCCTAAATAAATGGGAATGAAGTGTGTGGAACCCTAAATCATCAGTTCGGCAGAAGAGAAGAGCTGGTAATTGGGAAATAGAGCAACAACTTTGTGGTTGATTTCATTGATCCTCTTCTTAATATGGGGTGGCTGGAAACGAATGTGGAAATTGAAAGAGGGACGATTGAATTGCACAAAATGATAACAACATTGAATGCTTCATTGATCCTCTTCGATATGTAATCAGTTTTGGTTTAATTGGCTTCATAAACCATGGGGGAAGATGAAGAGGAATGAAGTTCAGGTGTCTGACCCTCTGGCGTCTTAATTCAATTAACTCTTTTAGTTCCATTATATTAGTTAACTCATTTCATTTGTGTTAACTTAAATTTATAATAATTTGTAAGAATTAAAACAGTATTCACGTTAAAAGACCATTTTACCCCAAAATTAACCTCATTTAGTATTGTACTATAAGCATAAAAACTTGCAATTACTTAAATTTTGCCGTCATCCTTATGAAATGCTTTATAATATAGTATAGATACTAGTTTTTTTGACGTTGTGTGTTGCGGAGAAATCGAGCAAATGATAATGTAAAACAAACGTAATTTAAAAATAAAGCACGTTGTTTAGAAAGCCAAACTATAACAACCCTCCTAAAATATTTTCGACACCCCTAATATATTTATAATATCCCTAAATGTCTTAAAACACGTTCTGTATATGATAGTTAAACCTAAATATCTATATATAATTAAAATAAAAATAAAAACAAAATCCAGGTGTTACTCGCGGGCCGCGAAGACCCTGTCTTCGGGCAACGCGGGGTGCGACAGCCAACCCACTAGGCGGCACCCGGAGCTGCCACGTGGCTCACTCGTGTCAAAGCTAAATCCGACGAATAAGCAAAGCTAGGCCCTACACCCCTATGTCGCGGGCAGCGTAAGACCACCCCTGAGTCTACGCGGGGCGCAAGAGACTGGCGGATCACAACTATAAATAGAGGCCATCGGCTGTTCTTTTGAAATCGTTCACACACAACTTTCTCTCTCGAATTTCTATAGTGTAGAAGCTATAATCGGGTATTATACCCCCTAATTAACGAAGTTCTACCCCGTTGTAAGTATTATAACCCCGGTTACGCATTAGATACGCTGCCCGATTGATCTAGTGCTCCGTAACGGCTGTCGAGGTTCTGCCCGACGTAGTCATTGGAGTTCTATCTCGGGGAGGGTATTACTAATATAAATATTGGGTTATGATACTAACGCATGTGCATTGTTTAATTTATTAGATTATAACAAGGAAACCATCAGGAAAAGTCTAAACTAGCAATGTGAGTAATTTCCTTTTTGTAAACCTTTTTGCAAACTGTTTTTAAAAAACCTCAATTGTTTTTACATGATAATTAAGCAGTGATTGAGTATTTGTAATTCTACAATTATCGTCGGTATGTTGGGGTTTTGTATACAAAATTTGTTACTACACTGTGAGTAGTAACATGACTACAAGTCGGGTCGATAGTACCGTGGATGGTAATTAAGGTAGAATGGTAAACAAATGTAAATCGATTGCCCTCAATACTGTACAAGGATAAAATTGTCTTGATTAAACTGGGATTCACTCACCAGTATTTCCCACTGACAAAATGTTTTTAGACACGTTTCAGGTAACAAAATGTGAAAGCCAAAATAGAAGCCAGCTGGAGAGCACTGAAGGCTTGGAAAAATGTGGCTATAAAAGTTACATAATAACGAAATATGTTTTATGCAATAAAATAGGGTTTATCCCTATAAACATGTTGTAACAGAAACTTGGGTTTTACCCATGTGTTTATTAATATAAAAGTATGGTGTTTTACTCTAATAAAATATTTCCTAACTACGGTCCTGATGAAATTTCCCTTGCCAAATAATGATAAACACTGATACCACCATCTCTGAGTAGGCTGCGGCCGCCCGCCTCCCGAGGCAGGGGTCGGGGGTTGCAACAGAAGGTGATATCAGAGCTTAGCCACTGATTTCAGCCAAAGGGGTGTTCTGCTGACATTGGAATTATAAATCTTGTTAGGAAATAATCTATACAATTATGTGCATACGTGTGTATTATTTTATTATTTGGCAATTTGTTAGTTTACAGTATGAGTGATCAAGGACCTTCGGACTCTTATCGTTAGTTGTCCCACTCTCCTAGGGATGAAGGAACCTCTTCGCAGTCTACCCCCTCGGGGTATTCGGCTGATACTGAAGAAGGGATTTTCGTGTTCAAAGCACAATCTGAAGAGACATTCCATCCCAAGAAGAGATGCTGGTTCAGCAGAGCAGCTCATGAGCATAGAAAGAGGATGAGGAAATTGCAACAGCAAAGGGCCTTAGCAGCAGCCAATAGGGAAATGAATGTGCAAACCCATGACATACTCAATAGGAGATTAGCTAATTTTCACATATTAGCTACCACAGCTGCAGACCCTAATCTAGAACAACTTGTAGCACCCCAGCCACTACAGTTGTTCCCGACCCAATCCATGGAAGTAGAGATTGACCCAGCTGACCAGAACCCACTACCTGACCTAGACCCAGCTAAAATCCCTAGAATACCAGCACCCCATCCCCCAGACTATGACCCATGGTTTGATGACCACAGGGATTACCAGCAGCGCTACCCAATCCCAATAGAGGAACCCATGCAAGATCTAGTAGGACCCTACCCAGACCTGGACCATCTAGACCCCTATTATGATAATGACCAATACATCAGGGAGATTCTAGAGAACCCGTACCCTCAGGAAGAACCCATGCCCCAGTTTCCTGACCCAATACCAGCCCCAGCCCCAGCTCCACCCATGAGTACTGAGAACCTACAGGAACTCCGCACCTTTGGTGAGGAGATCCTAGAAGGAAGTGAGAGGATGAGACAGATAGGGGAGAGACTCGTCTGGAAATATGACGAGCGCAATATGCAATACTAGATGAACCCCTATCAGTAGTAATATATATATATATATATATATGTGTGTGTGTGTGTGTGTGTGTGTATGTTTGAAAAAAAATGTTTTTCCAAACTATGATAGATAACCCTATAATTATTGATGCATACTAGTATTGTAATTTCAATTCCAGTTGTATTTGTAATAAATATAGATGCATAATATAAAATAGAGTAAAAGTCGCAATGACGACGATTTTTTATCAATATGATGTTGTGTGATTATTCGCATTCAATATTATTTCATGATATTAATACTTGGTAAATGTTTAAAATCTAGATGGCCGACAATGCAAATCGGGAAAACCAGATAAATAACAGTGTCATTCGACACATAGTTACCCAAGGAATTAGAGATGCTTTGCCATCTATTATCCAACATGTTAGAGAAGCGGATAATAATAAAAGTAATAGTGGAAGTAAGCGAACCCATACTGAACCAGAACACAGCGTGAACAATGGGCCATTTCTTCAATTGCCAATCCCAAAAAGAAGAAGAACCATGTCTTATGGTTGTTCTTATAAAGAATTCTGGTCCTGTAAACCAATGGAATTCTTGGGTAATGAAGGAGCCATTGTAGCTCTACGCTGGTTAGAAAAGACTGAGGCAGTCCTAAAAATAAGCAAGTGTGCATAAGAAGATAAGATATTGTTTGCTTCCAACATGTTTAAGAATGCAGCTCTAGAATGGTGGAACACTATCCTCCAGACTAGGGGAAGTGATAGAACATATAATATGGAATGGATTGAGTTTAAGAATATGGTGGAAAGGAAATTCTGTCCTCCTAATGAAAAGGAGCAGATTGTTAATAAATTCTTAAACCTTAGGATGACTGGAGTAGACAGCAAGGGTTACACTACTACATTCTTTGAATATTGTTGGTGCATGCGTCTGTCGACTTCGTCTTGTATCGAGTCTTGCATTGTTCATGGCACAAAGTTCGAGAAAAATGGCAAAGCATGTAATTCCGCTTGAAGAGATCACATGTAATTCCGCTTGGAATTACAATGTGATTCCGCTTGAAACGTGTAATATCGCTTAAGCTTGTAATTTCGCTTGTATAGTGATTCCGCTTGAGTCATGTTCAAGCGGAATTAGAAGTCTATATATAGGGTTAGATCAGGTTCATTTGAAGTGGAATTAGAGTGAGTGTTTCCGACGGCGAAGCTCTGTCGAAGTGTCTGTAGATCTGTAATCGTATCAGAATCAATATAAAAGACAGTTTAAGTGTATATCTAGCTGAATTCAACTCATCATGTCTGTTTCCGCCTTTCATTTTGAGTAGAACACCTCTGATCGACTCATTTCGGGTCCGAACACGATCCTACAAGTGGTATCAGAGCTCAGGTGGAGGAGTTCAGCAAATTTCAGCTTGATTTCATCTTATTTTCTTACTTCTACACCTTCTTTTATCAATTGAACAAATTTTAACGGTTAAAATGGCCTGAATTTTTCACAACATAAGCGTAATCCTGTTTTAACAAAGCCTTGAGAGAATTAGACCGAAATTCAGCTTAAAAGTGACAAAAATGGACCAAAGTTCTAATTTCGCTTGAACGTGTTGTTTAATTCCGCTTGAAAAGTTGAGACCATTTCAAGCGAAATAACCGGTTCCGCTTGAAAAGTGTTATTCCGCTTGAAACATCACAAGCAATATCAGTGATTCCGCTTCAGTGTGGTATTCCGCTTGAAATTTCAAACGGAATCACTTATTCCGCTTGAAGAAGTCTGATTCCGCTTGAAACCTTATTTTCGCTTGAAGTTGTTTGCAGGTAATATCGCTTGAAGAGTAATCTCTCTTGAAGTGATACCGTTTGAAACCTAATCTCATTTGAATGTACCTGTTTGTGAAACATGTTACCGAATCATGAGTGAAGAATTTTACAACGCATTTGCAACATCCCCGACTACTCCGGCTACCATTGCTCAAAACATGAATTTGGAAAATGAAACTGGAACTACGCAAAAACCCCCGAAGCTAATGAGCATTGATGAGTATTACGGTTGGAAAGATCGGTTTGAAAACTGGGTTCAAGCAAACCATTTGAGATCTTAGGAGTGTATTTTGAAAAAATATGTACTACCACGTACTGATCTGCAGGTTGAGAAAGAAATCTCTGAATTCACTGATAAAGAACGAGACATGTACAGAGCTGAAAAGATGATGATTAGTCTACTTCAGCAAGCTATTAAAGAAGACATCTTTGTATTGCTTCAACATGACAAAACTTCAAAATCAATTTGGGATGCTCTTAAAATCAAATTTGAGGGAAGTGATAAGATGATCAAAAGTAAAAAATCATTGCTTAAGAAAGAATTTGATTTATTCACAAGTCTGCCAGGGGAAGATACAAAGAAATTGATTGAAAGATATTGCCACTTAGTGCGTTCTATGTCATTGTTAAGCATAACCAAAGAACGAGAGGGATGGGTCGACAAATTAGCTGATGCTTTACCTCATAAAGAATGGGGTACATTTTTGATGATCTTAAAGAACACCGGAGTATATGATGGTTTGACAATCTCTCAGTTCATCGAGAAGATTGAGGGTCAAGATCTTGAACAACAAAAGATTGCGAGAATGAGTAATCCGAGTGGTCAACAAGATGTGAAAATGTATTACAAAGGCAATGTTCAAGAGGCTGAAAAGAGTCCGAAAATTCAAACTGCTTTTAGTGCTGGAGACTCATCTGGAACGGTTGATCAAAATACAAACAGCAGCAGTGGATTTTCTTCATATCCGAATGTTAATCCGAAGAGTTCAACTTCAAGTTTTCATTCTCAAAGTTCAAAAAGTGGAAATGGTTGTGTGATACAGTGCAACATTGCATTGAATCTTCCAGATGGTCAAAGTTTTTCTGAAGAAATTGCAAAAGATCACATGGCGTTACTTACAACTGTGCTACAATCCTATGAAGGTTTGGTTGCAGGGAGGATCGGAAATCCTATGCTGACGAAAGAGGATTACGATCAGATAGACGCTGAAGAGATGGAACTCATGGACCTCAAATGGTGTCTAGCTAGTGTCTTGAGGAGAGCAGAAAAATTTAAAATGATCACAGGAAGAAATGATTTTCTGGATGCACATGTGTCTACTTTAGGTTTTGATAAATCTAAAGTTACTTTTTTTCGATGCAGGGAGAAAGGTCATTTCAAAAGAGAATGCAAAAATCAGGAAGCGAGTGGAGCAAAGAATCCTTTTGGAAAAGATGATTACTATCGAAAAGCCATATATCAACAGGTTGCTCATCAACCACATCAACAAAAAGATTCACAAACTGCTCATGGGAAAATGATTGAAGATGCAAACAAGAAAGCTTATTATGGAATCATTGATCAAGACGATGAGAAAATGGATCCAGGATTTAGTTGGGATAAGTTTGTGGATGAGAATGGGGAGTTTAAAGCTTTCATTGCAAAGATAGTTCAAGAACCTGATTTGTTTACAGAATGGATGAAAGTGATTGATGTTCATGTGAAGAATAAAGAAGAAGAATCTGTTTTATCCGATGAAAGTTCAGAAGAAGCAACTGTTTTTTATCAAACATCATCTGATTCTGGTTCTTCAGATGATAGTTCTGAAAAAAACATTAGATTTTGATCAAACACCATCTGATTCTAGTTCTTCAGATGATAATTCTGAGAAGACAATAGGTTTTGATCAATCACAAACTGATGACAGTGGTGATGATGAGGAAGAAAGACATATTAATGTTGCAAAAACTCATCTATCTCCTGAAAGTTTTCAATTTTATTTTGCAGATCGCTTGAAGAAGCTGAAGGAGAGACGAGCAGCAAAAGAACAAAAGAAAATGAAGTGTGATAGTGTTGATCAAATGGAAGAGACTGTTCAAAATGAAGAATTTAAAGCTGAGAAGGTGATTGAAGCTGAAACAGTGATTGAGGTTGAGAAAGTCATCAAAGTTGAAAAGATTGTGGAAGTCATCAAGCCTTGCTTAAAGTGTTTAGAATTTTGCAAGCAATGTGCAGAAAAAGATGAGAAACTGAGCGAGCAAGAAAAGATGAAAGAACAATTATTGTTCAATCTCAACTACGTGAAAGAATCTTACGATGTATTGAATAAAACGGTAACTGGTCTACAAAAGACTAATTCAGAAAGAGAAGATGCATTGAACATGATGAATGCTGTGATGATGACAAAGCAGAAGGCGATAAATCACTATATTGAGGAATGTGCCAAGTTGCAGCAGGAGTTGGAGACAGAAAAGATTGAAAATGAGAGAATTAGACGTTTACTGCAAAGTAGTTCTGATTATCTCATTGATCGAATTTATCCAACTGTTGTAGGTTTTGAAGCATTTAAAGATGAGAAGCCAAAGAAGAAGGATACTGGTAAGAAACAGAGTGTTAGTTATAACAAGTGTCCGCCTCAGATTTGGGAAGGGTATTCTCCTAGAAAACCGAATGAGGAGCAAGTCGAAAAAGCAGTCAATATAAAGTTAAAGTCCGATATAACCGATGAATTACCATAAAACATTGATATCGTTTTTACATCGTCTTACACTGATCATGAGTCTGAGTTAATTAAAACGGTGGTCGATCAGGTGTTGGATACAGATGAGGAGTCGGAGTTAAAGTCTGAGTCAAAGTCTGAGTCTGGGTGTTCAAGTTCGTCTGTCAAAAGTTCGAGTTCATCAGTCAACAGCTCAAATTCATCGGTTAAACGGGTGTACAATAAAGAATTCCTGTTATCAAAATCTAATTTGAATGACGAAGCAATCAAAGTGGCATATACATTGATTGATTCAGACAAATTATATTCTGATGAGGAATTTCCAATAAGAAGTGTTAATTTTGAAAAGATCAAAAAGGTTTTCAAACTAACAGAAATCAATATTTCTGAAATAAAAGATGTAAATCTTACTAAGAAACCTAAAAAGTACACTTCAAGAGTTCAACAACGGTTAAACAAGAAAAAAGGTTACGGTTCTGGTTCTGGTGTTCAAAAGAAACCAAACCATAACGGTAATTTCAAAAAGAAAGGTCTTGGATTTATTCCACCAGAAAATTATAAAAATGAAAAATATGTTCAAGGTTTTAAAACAAAAATGACATTTGTTTCAGGGACAAGCTCGGAAGAAGAAGCAAAAAGCCCATTCTGGAAGCAACCAAACAGAGAATTCCTTGCCAAGAAGCAAGAGAATGTGAAGAATGGAGCTAATCAAAGAAAGGAGACAAGAACCTGTTACAAGTGCAATGAAGCTGGTCACATTGCATGGAACTATTCTCAAGCATCAAAAACAAAACAGGAAGTCTCTAAAAAACTCAAAGAAAAAGTTGTTGAGAAAACTGAACCATCAACTGAAAAATTCAAAATTTTTGAAAATTCAACATATGAAGTTGGTGAGTGTTCAAAGACTCATTTTAACAAAAAGAGAGCTAAGGACAACCAAATGTGGGTTGTTAAAAAGTTTGATGTGAAATCTGGTGATGAATCTAACTCCACAAAGTCAGATGAGCCACAGGTTGAGGTTAAAGATGAAAACTCAGTACCTCTAATGGATGATGTTCATTTTCCACCATTGAGGGCTGAAAATTTTAAACCAAAAGTTGGGAAAGTTGAGATCTCGAATCAGTTCTATTCTGAGAAGAAAGAGTTTGATGTCGAGAAAGCGTTTAATGGAAATGTGAAAAAGATTTTTGGAAAAATGGTTGAGGGTAAGGTCAAAGGGGTAAAAAAATTTTACGAATCAAAGAAGGAAACTTACAGCCCAACCCCTAGTGAAGTTGAGAAAGTCACACCCAAGGAAGGTCAGGCTTGGGTGTCCATTCTATTTGATTGAAAAACCTGACTTGCCGGAGCTCCCAAGTTGGTAAGAGTGGAGCAGGAATCGGCATCATTCTTGATATGTTTGGTTGGTAAATTTACAGGTGATATCTTTATATTGTTATATTTTGATTTACATGAGGAAATGGTTGGTGAGTTAACCTACAAGTGGTTGAAGAAGGTTTTCACTTACAAGTGGTAAATCAAGAACATTAAGTTGTACTTGTTTTTCCTATAAATGATTGAGAAACAATATGATGAACCCCTAATTTTACAAGTGGTAAAATCAACAAAACTTATTTTCTGGAAAAATCATTTTGATTAAAACAAACTTAAGTGTTTTGAAATCATAATGAGAAAATAGTTTTGTGTAAGGGGGAGTTCTGATTGTTTATGCCAAGTGAATGGCGATTTGAAGCGATTCGATATCAGTTGTCAATTTACTTGTGTAGTTTGTTTTCAAATTTCCTTTAATGTGTTTGAATTTTAGGGGGAGTAAGAAATTTCAGAAAATCCAAAAACATTAGAAAATTTGAAAAAGTAAAAAACATGATAAAATTCAAAAATGAGTTTTGTTGTCAGAGAAGAGGAAATGATAGTGCATCAGTAGACAGTTACAGTATGCTAAAGAAATGTAATGATTAAATAGCGTTAAACGGTCTCATTGATGATATGCCGATAGGTTTTTGCACATTTAGTAAGCTTTTTCGGGATATAAACTTAAATTCAAACTTGCTTATTTCGTGGGGAACCCTACTTGGATATATAGGTAACCCCTGAAATCTCGTTTGAAAGGTCCCTCTTTCTGAGATACTAGGTCTTTATGCTCAGTGAAATCTGGGGTATTATCCCGGGACTTCTGATTTTGCGGAAGCAATGGCCTAGTCCCCGGAGAATACTTTACTGCTTGCATGAAATATAGCGTCGCCCTCAGCAAAAATGATGAAACAATAAAATTGATAATCATTGCTGTTGTAAAAAAGATCCTCTAAAGGGGACCCACCAAAAGTCGAGCCATCATCTCTCTACTGAACGGAAGTTCTGACCTGAGCTCTCACGGTTTCGCATTTAACCCCTTACAGATATCATCTGTGGTATACTCACCTGTAAGACTGAATATTGGGATCTGGATACGGGAGTATATTCAAGAGGTGGGACACATGAATGAGTTTAAGTCCTTAATACACCTAATTCATATCCTGAATCAGTTGAAATTTGTGTGAGAATTTAAGTGGATCAGTATATCGGCAATCTAAGTGAATTGTTTAATTCTTAATGTGTAACTAAGCTCAACGGTACTTGTGACTCGTCATAAACTGATATGATCCTCTTTCACAAACTCACAAAAATATTATTTGTAAATATTTCTTTACTGCATTTCATTTCATTCAAAAATCCAAAAAGATTTTAGTGTGTTTTAGCATAAACTTTTGAAAAATCCAAAAAGCTTTTCGACAATTGATGTTGGAGAGCTGATTTTCAAAATTCCAAGTGCTAAACATGATGAGCATGTGGTAAGGGGGAGTGTGTGTCTAAAATGAAAAGATATTTTTGAATAATTACCTACAAATGGTTCAACAGAAATTATCATTGATAAATCATTCTGGTTTATTTAAAGGGAAGTTCGGATAGATAAATTTGTAAATTGTTAAATTTGAGAAATTTATTTTTGGGTAGAGAATGTGCAGGTCTCTGTGATAGAAAGCCAGGTTCCGATACCTGAGGTTTTTGTGATTTCAAAAGCTAGACTGCGATCCCAGCATATCGAAAGGGGGAGTCTGAAGACATCTAAGTAGATGAGATTGTTCGAGGAGAGTCTATTGGTGCTGATGAAGAAAGAGAGTAAGCAGACTGATAAAGACTGAAGATTGAAGACTCGACACTTAAGACAAGTCAACATTCGAGGGGAGTCTGTTGGTGCATGTGTCTGTCGACTTCGTCTTGTATCGAGTCTTGCATTGTTCATGGCACAAAGTTCGAGAAAAATGGCAAATCATGTAATTCCGCTTGAAGAGATCACATGTAATTCCGCTTGGAATTACAATGTGATTCCGCTTGAAACGTGTAATATCGCTTGAGCTTGTAATTTCGCTTTTATAGTGATTCCACTT
This sequence comes from Helianthus tuberosus, assembly GCA_030545235.1. Lineage (NCBI taxonomy): Eukaryota > Viridiplantae > Streptophyta > Magnoliopsida > Asterales > Asteraceae > Helianthus > Helianthus tuberosus. The sequence continues at coordinate 101,205,965 of CM060437.1, read as the reverse complement.
GAGTCATGTTCAAGAGGAATTAGAAGTCTATATATAGGGTTAGATCAGGTTCATTTGAAGCGGAATTAGAGTGAGTGTTTCCGACGGCGAAGCTCTGTCGAAGTGTCTGTAGATCTGTAATCGTATCAGAATCAATATAAAAGACAGTTTAAGTGTATATCTAGCTGAATTCAACTCATCATGTCTGTTTCCGCCTTTCATTTTGAGTAGAACACCTCTGATCGACTCATTTCGGGTCCGAACACGATCCTATAAATATGCTAGAATAGTGCCAACCCTAGCATCACTAGAACCAGTGTTAATCTCTCGTTACATCTGGGGATTAATTGGTGAAATTAGGCATGTAGTCAAGGCAGCTAGACCACCAACCATAGAAGAAGCTGTAGAACTAGCAAACACCTTGACTGACGAACTGGTACGTACACAAGAAGAAAACCAGAGGAGGAACCAAGCTCAAAGGCTTACCCAGGATTTCGCTATGGTAATTCCAACCGTGGAAAAAAATATAGGTTCTACCTCTACACCTTACTGCAAAGCCTGTAAGAAGAAGCATTCTAGAAGATGCTCCACCTACTGTAATTATTGCAAGATACCAGGACACAAGGAGGAAGATTGTAGGAAGAAACCAAGTAATGGAGTGTGCTTCAGCTGTGGAGAAAAAGGACATATCAGGACGAATTGTCCGAAACTAACTCTAGCCATGAACAACAAGACTACTAAAAATGCTAGAGCATTTGTTTTAACTGCAGAAGAAGCAAAGATGATCCCGGACGTGATTGCCGGTACGATTTTAGTTAATGATGTTTTTGCTAAAGTATTATTTGACTCTGGTGCGAACCAAAATTTTATTAATACTTCATTTTGCAAAATTCTCAACCAACCATTAACTAAACTCCAACAAGAATGTTCGGTAGAAACAGCAAATGGAGAAACCATTATGATTTCTGAAATCTTGCAGGGAGCAAGAATAGAAATTTTAAATCAAAAGTTTATTGCAAATCTTTACCCAATGAATCTGGCAGGATTTGATATTGTATTAGGAATAGATTAGTTAGTAGCCAATAGAGCCAGTATTCTATGTGATCAAAAGTCGATACAAGTAAATTCACCAAAGGGTGAAAAGATCACAATCAAAGGAGATAAGCCAACTAGATGCACAAAATTCATCTCTGTGATGAAAACTGCAAGTTATGCAAGAAAAGGATCAATAGTGTATATGATTTCCATAATCATTAACACTAAGGGAAAATAATTAAAAGATATCCCCGTAGTATCTCAATTTTCAGATGTATTTCCAGAAGAATTACCAGGACAACCGCCAGACAGAGAAGTCGAATTCAGGATTCACCTGCTACCCGGAACAGCGTCGATCGCCAAAGCACCCTACCGTTTGGCACCTGCAGAAATGCAAGAGTTGAAGAAACAGTTAGACGAACTGTTGAAGAAAGGATTCATACAGTCAAGCTCATCGCCATAGGGAGCACCGATATTGTTCGTCAAGAAGAAAGACGGATCAATGTGTATGTGCATTGATTACCGTGAATTGAATAAAGTCACGATTAAAAATCGATATCCATTACCGAGAATCGGTGATTTGTTTGATCAATTGCAAGGAGCTCGATTTTTCTCAAAGATCGATTTACGCTCAGGATATCATCAATTAAAGGTACAGGAAGAGGACATTCCTAAGACCGCTTTCAGAACAAGGTATGTCCATTATGAATTTACTGTCATGCCATTTGGTTTAACCAATGCCCCAGCCGCATTTATGGACATGATGAACCGAATATGTAAGCCATATTTGGATAAATTCATAATTGTCTTTATATATGATATTCTAATTTACTCCAAAAGTGAAAAAGAACATGCAGCGCATCTGCATACACTTTTAAATTTGCTGAGAAAAGAAAAGCTTTATGCTAAATTTTCGAAATGTGAATTTTGGTTAGAAGAGGTACAGTTTATTGGACATTTAGTAAATCATGAAGGAATTCATGTGGATTTCACAAAGATTGAGGCAATTACTAAATGGAAAGCCCCTGAGTCACCAACAGAGGTTAGAAGTTTTCTAGGATTGGTCTGTTATTATAGACGATTTATCCGAGATTTTTCTAGAATAGCCATTCCCTTGACTAAGCTAACCTATAAATCTGTTAAGTTCGAATGGGGACTAAAACAAGAAGAAGCCTTTAGAATTCTTAAGCAAAGATTAACCAATGCACCCATATTAGCGTTACCAGAAGGAACTGAAGACTTTGAAGTATATGGTGACGCTTCTAAGTTAGGTTATGGATGTGTGTTAATGCAACGCCAAAAGGTTATAGCCTATGCTTCTAGACAACTTAAGAATCATGAAGAGAATTATACAACACATAATTTAGAGTTAGGAGCTATAATTTTTTCCCTTAAGATTTGGAGACACTATTTATATGGAAATAAATTTGTTGTCTTCACTGATCATAAGAGTTTAAAGTACTTTTTTTGGGCAAAAAGAGCTGAATACGAGACAGAGACGCTAGATGGAATTTCTTAGTGATTATGATTGCAATATCTAGTATCATGAAGGAAAGGCCAACGTAGTTTCTGATGCTTTAAGTCGAAAGTACCATGAAAAGCCAAAAAGAGTACGTTCTCTTAAATTAAACCTAACAAGTAGACTTAAATGATCAAATTAGAGAAACACATGAATCAGTAATCAAGGATGATACTGATAAACTGAAAGGAATGATTAAGGAATTAGAACCAGGAACAGATGGAATTCAGAGATTCCATAAGAAAAGGATGTGGATACCTAAACTAGGAAACCTACGCCACCGGATATTAGACGAAGCCCATAAGTCTAAATATACGATGCATCCTGGAAGTGATAAGATGTATCAAGATTTAAGAAAGAATTTTTGGTGGATAGGAATGAAAAAGGATATAGCAGCTTATGTTGCCAAGTGTCTAACCTGTTCACAGGACAAAGCTGAACATCAGAAACTCTCATGCTTGCTGCAACAATTAGAAATGCATGTATGGAAATGGGAGTTGATAACAATGGACTTTGTTACCAAATTACCCAAGACAAGAAAAGGTAATGATATAATCTGGGTGATTGTAGATAAATTAACCAAGTCTGCTCATTTCCTGCCAATGAAGGAAACATTCGGTATGGAACAGTTAGCCAAGTTATATGTAAATGAAATAGTTTCATTACGCGGTATTCCTTTATCAATTGTTTCTGATAGAGATAGCCGTTTTACTTCTCATTTTTGGACAACTTTCCAAAAAGCAATGGGAACCAAGCTAAATCTAAGCACCGCGTATCATCATCAAACAGACGGACAAAGCGAAAGGACAATTTAGACAATGGAAGATATGCTTAGAGCTTGTGTAATTGATTTCGGAGGAAGTTGGGACGATCATTTACCATTAATAGAATTTTCTTACAATAACAGCTATCATACCAGTATCAATGCTGCACCATTGGAAGCACTCTATGGACGAAAGTGCCGAACTCCAGTCTGTTGGGCAGAGATTGGAGAAAAGCAATTGTCTAGACCTGAAATAGTGCAAGAAACCACAGACAAGATCATTCAAGTCAAGGAAAGACTGAAAACAGCACGCGATCGACAAAAGAGTTATGTTGATAACAGGCGAAAGCCGTTGGAATTTCAGGTAGGAGATAAAGTATTGTTAAAAGTCTCTCCTTGGAAAGGAGTGGTAAGATTCATCAAAAAAGGAAAGCTAAGCCCCAGGTATGTTGGACCTTTTGAAATTATCAGAAGAATAGGACCAGTAGCTTATCAGCTACAACTACCAGAGGAAATGGCAGGAATACATGATGTATTTCATGTATGTAATCTCAAAAAGTGCTTAGCCGATGAATCACTGGTAATACCTCTTAAGGATATAGAGGTAAATGAAAAGCTTAAGTTTGTAGAAAAACCTCTACAGATTGAAGACAGGAAAGTCAAGAATCTTAAACACAAGAGATTAGTTCTACTCAAAGTGAAATGGGATTCCAAGAGAGGGCCATAATACACATGGGAGCTTGAATCAGAGATGCAAAGGAAATATCCACACCTTTTCCAGTAGACCTCGAGGACGAGTTCTAAATTAAGGTGGGGAGGATATAACAACCCTCCTAAATTATTTCTGACACCCCTAATATATTTATAATATCCCTAAATGTCTTAAAACACGTTTCGTATATGATAGTTAAACCTAAATATCTATATATAATTAAAATAAAAATAAAAACAAAATCCAGGTGTTACTCGCGGGCCGCGAAGACCATGTCTTCGGGCTACGCGAGGCGCGACAGCCAACCCACCAGGCGGCACTCGGAGCTGCCACGTGGCTCACTCGTGTCAAAGCTAAATCCGACGAATAAGCAAAGCTAGGCCCTACACCCCTATGTCGCGGGCCGCGTAAGACCACCCCTGAGTCTACGCGGGGCGCGAGAGACTGGCGGATCACAACTATAAATAGAGGCGATCGGCTGTTCATTTGAAATCGTTCACACATAACTTTCTCTCTCGAATTTCTATAGTATAGAAGCTATAGTCGGGTATTATACCCCCCTAATTAACGAAGTTCTGCCCCGTTGTAAGTATCCGGCTACGTATTAGATACGCTGCCCGATTGATCTAGTGCTCCGTAATGGCTGTCGAGGTTCTGCCCGACATAGTCGTTGGAGTTCTGTCTCGGGGAGGGTATTACTAATATAAATAACGCATGTGCATTGTATAATTTATTAGATTATAACCAGGAAACCATCAGGAAATGTCTAAACTAGCAATGTGAGTAATCTCCTTTTTGTAAACCTTTTTGCAAACTGTTTTTACAAAACCTCAATTGTTTTTACATGATAATTAATCAGTGATTGAGTATTTGTAATTCTACAATTATCGTCCATATGTTGGGGTTTTGTATACAAAATTTGTTACTACACTGTGAGTAGTAACATGACCACAAGTCGGGTCGACAGTACCGTGGGTGGTAATTAAGGTAGAATGGTAAACAAATGTAATTGTTGATTGCCCTCAATACAGTACAAGGATAAAAATTGTCTTGATTAAAATGGGATTCACTCACCAGTATTTCCCACTGACAAAATGTTTTTAAACGCGTTTCAGGTAACAAAATGTAGCCAAAATAGAAGCCAGCTGGAGAGCACTGAAGGCTTGGAAAAATGTGGCTATAAAAGTTACATAATAACGAAATATGTTTTATGCAATAAAATAGAGTTTATCCCTATAAACATGTTGTAACAGAAACTTGGGTTTTACCCATGTGTTTATTAATATAAAAGTATGGTGTTTTACTCTGATAAAATATTTCCTAACTACGGTCCTGATGAAATTTCCGCTGCCAAATAATGATAAACACCGATACCACCATCTCTGAGTAGGCCGTGGCCGCCCGCCTCCCGAGGCGGGGTCGGGGGTTGCGACACAAACCATTAGAACTGTTTAGTTTATCATCGTACTGTTTTATGATACCAAATAAATACTTTATTTTGAGTACAACTTTGTTTTTAAGAAAACTTATAACGAAATATTAGGGAAAAAATCAAGCACAACTACGTACTTAAGTTTCTAGAAAAAAAGTTATAAACGTAAATTATTAAAGAAGTATCAAATTAATCGATAAATTAATATATGTTCCAAATAAAGAAAAAAGAATTATGAAAAAATGGTAAAGAAGATATGTGGTTTTAAAAAAGGAAAAAATAAAAATATGTTATTAAAAGTATATTATATATATATTATAGTAAACTATTATAATATATTAAATAAAAAAATAATAAAAAGCTATCTATTATTATAAAAATAAAATTACCATTTATCGTCCTTTGTCAACAATATACATATATAATATATAATATGATGGCAAAAACAGTATACATACATATCTTTTAAAAATGTTAAGTAAGCATCTTTTGTTCTTTTATAACTTGGTACTTTTTTTATTGAAACATAGTAAAAATATATAAAAATAAAAATTGTATCGTAACAAACATAACCAAATAAATACTCTATTTTGAATACAATTTCATTTTTACCAATACTTATATACGAATATCTAGGGGGGAAAATAAGCACAACTGTGTACTTAAGTTTTTTTATAAAAAAAAAATAACGTACAAAAGTTATTAAAGAAATATGAAATTAATTGATTAAGGCAATATCATTAAAAAAAGAATTATGAAAAACAAAAGGTAAATGAGAAAATGTAATATGGTTTTAAAAAGAGAAAAACTATGTTAAAAGTAAATATAATAATAAAGTATTAAAATATTAAAAAAAACTATGTATTATTATAAATTTAAAGCTACTATTCATCGTCACTCGAAATCAATATCTATACTTTCTATAAAAGGAGAAAACTAAGTGACATAAGAAAAGAAAAACTGAGGTGGCAGCCATAGAGGTAGTCCAACAAGGCTTTTCTTATGTCATTACTGCATCATAAACCTTAATATATAAAATCACTATAATTTTCAAAGGTCTGGCCACATCGAAATTTCAAAGGTTTGCCCAACATTGAAAATTCAAACCTCTGCCCACATACAAAAGGACAATTGTATATAGACACTTCAAACATCTGCCCATAACTTCTACCCATATTCAAAATTCAAAATCCTGGCTCCAAATTCAAAATTCAAACTATATATGAATCTTGCTCCCTATAAATAACACATATGAGTCTGGGTCCACATTCAAATTTCAATTCATCTCTCTCACTCATATTTGCGAGCATATATCTCTCTCTCAAATGCATAGCTCTCATGATGCAGCCGATTAATCTCCGATTACAGTTCTTTGTTCGAACATCTGTTGATTTTGTTTACACATTATCCTTCCAATATCATTGTTCCAATATCATTGTTCCAATATCATTGTTCCAACATCGTTGTTTCAATGAAGCTCTGTTTCATACATCAATGTTTCAACATCGATGTTGCAATATCATTGTTGCAACATCGTGAAAAGCTGCATGTTCTACCTTCTTTGATGGGAGAGTTGCATTGTTCCAACATCGTTAAATGACAAACTCAACTTTTCTTATGTCACTTGGTTTTCTCCTTTTATAGAAAGTATAGACAGATTGTTGCAACATCGTGAAACGGTCCAATGCAAATGACATTCGTGTTCAGCTTGGGTTTTCGAATAGATGAGGATGTCGTCGCTGAACACAATCACAAAACGGTCCAAATAGGGTTTACATGCACGATTCATTAAGTCCATGAAGACCACATGTGCATTGGTCAAACCAAAAGGCATGACCACGAACTCGTAGTGACCATATTGAGTACGAAACGCGATTTTAGGGATGTCCTCTTCGAGAACCCGAAGTTGATGATATCCTGAACAAAGATCGATCTTGGAAAAGCACGTTGCGCCTTGGAGTTGATCAAAAAGGTCGTCGATACGAGGATGAGGGTAACGGTTTTTGACAGTGAGTTTGCTAAGTGACGTGTGCAGGGGTGTATATATTTTTAGATATATTTTTGCTCTTTTTACTCACCAATTCAAGTTTTAAATTTCTAAAACACGATATTCTACTATCACTCTACACACACGTTAAGGCAAGTGCACCCATCGCGGACGTAGTATAGTGATGGCAAGATACTAAGGTCGTCCAAGGACACAAGAGCTTTTAATACCGGCTTATCATCAACGTCTAATCAAACCAAACATTGAAGAAAAAATTTTAAAGCTATAAAAAAGATAAAGAGTTAATTGCCAAAATCGTCCCTGAGGTTTGAGCAGGTTTGCCATTTTCGTCCAAAATGACACTTTTGTACCAAATTGCCCCCAAAGTTTGTAACTTTTTGCCATTTTCATCCAAACCACTAACTTAGTTTATTTTTCTGTTAAGTTGAGGATATTTGGATAAAACTGGCAAATATAAAACCACATGGACGATTTTGGCAATTTACTCAAACTCTTTCAAATTTCTTTTATTTAATTAATTTTGTTACATATATAATAAAAAAGAATATACATGCAATTTTTATATGAAAAAAATAACAGATTTGTCACATAATTTTTATAAATTTTCATCCAACCACTAAGTAAGTTAATTTTTCTATTAAGGCAAAGGATGTTTATAAACTAAGACAGAAATTAATTTCTATTTTTTTATATAGAACAGTTTTATAAAAATAAAATCTACTTAAACCTCTAAATGTTATAAAACTAAATTGCTGGTGACCTTATTGAAAAAGGTCAAATAAAAAAATCTTATCATATGTACCAAGTTTGTAATTCATCTTCTATTCTTTTAAATTCGATCATATGGAAAAAAAGAAGCCAGTGCCCCCCCCCCCCCCCCCCCCCCGCTTATCAAACAAAGTATCGTTACCAAACCTTAAAATTACCCACCAAATTGTAATTATAATGCTATGAACCAAAAGTTTCTTTACTCAAGCCACTCAGAATAAGTATTAGTTAGTTACCCTCATAATCTTAATTAAATAAATATTTTATTTCTACCATCAACACATTTAAAAAGTATGTAACGTTTTACAATTTTTTTCTATCTCTACAACTGACAAATACTAAAAGTTGTAATCGATTGTTATGTATTGCACACCAATGACATTTTCTCTTTATAAAACTGATTTATATAAAGAAGCTGTAAATTAATTTCTGTCTTAGTTTATAAAATTTAAAACATCATTCACCTTAACAGAAAAAATAAATTGAGTTAGTAATTTGGATGAAAATTTATAAAAATTATGTGACAAAACTATTAGTGTTTTTTTCTAAAAACTCCATGTATATTCTTTTTTATTATATATGTAACAAAAATAATTAAATAAAAGAAATTAAAATGTGTTTGAGTAAATTGTTAAAATCGTCCCTGTGGTTTTATATTTGCCAGTGTCATCTAAATATCCTCAACTTAACAGAAAAAATAAACTAAGTTAGTGGTTTGGATGAAAATGGCAAAAAGTTACAAACATTGGGGGCAATTTGGTACAAAAGTGTCATTTTGGACGAAAATGGCAAACATGCCCAAACCTCAGGGGCGATTTTGGAAATTAACTCAAAGATAAAATAAAAGATAAAAATAAAACAAAAGGAAAAACAAATAGGCAAGAAGGAATGACTTGGTTCCGACTCATCTTTCATGTATCCTTTGATGATTTCCGCACTTTGGGCATTTTAAGAGATTATCTTAGTTATAGTGGTAGGCCCCTTTTGTGAAGGTGACGTTATCCTCAACCTATCGGTCTGAGTCAGCAGGGATACTGTGACAACTCGTATTTCAAACCTCTCATTGTACTTTGATTATGTGATTATGTGAACTTGTTGATTAAATGAAATGTTATGTGGTTATATGTATGTATAATGTATCGCACAACACTATTCGAATCGCACAAGCCTTTGGGCTTTGGTCCTTCACCACTCTCGGCCCACTTGTTCCGATTAGACTTGCATATATGGACCTTCCTATGTATTTTGTATGTTAGGAACTAATGCTTCTCGGACCATTGTTTTCCAACTAATGTTAATTGGATCCTGGCCCAACTATTTTACCTAATTGGCTCTATAACTAAGAATACGTATTATGCTTATATCTCACAAGTTACAACAAAACAAAACCCTATTTTCCCCTACTTGTTGTGCGACGGCAGAGGATAAGACCCCCCCTCTCGATCTTGCTAACAGCAGACGACCCCTTCCCTATTCGAAATCTTTGTGGAGTTTATCTTTGTGCTTGATTCCATATACATCTTTCGGTTAGTTTCATTCTCGCAAATATATTTAGTTGGTTGTTTAATCATGCATGCTTTATGAATAAATGTTGCCGTGTGTCGATATGATCAAAGGAAATTGTTGTAAGTTGTATTAATTATGGACATAATGATTGTGAACATTGATTTCTCTATGAGATTGCACATGATCTCTGAAATTGCACATGATTGCATAAATTGGCCATAAATTTCATAAATTGCATATGATGGTGATATAAGGTTCCATGTGATAACTGTGAAGGCAATGATGATATTGATAAGATGCTTTATTGAGGGGGAAAAAAAAATAATTCAGCCAATCAAATAGAGCATGCACAAGTTGTTAATAAGTTATGAAAGAATTCATATTAGGTGACTTAGATTATTAAGAAAAAGGGGAATTGGGCACAGTGGGCCGCACATCGCTGATGAGTTCCTGTTGGGCTCAAACCCAACCGAGTTCAAGTAGGCCACATGCTAGGTGATTAGTGTATTTGTAATCCTAATGTTAATATTTTTGGCCCGGGTGGTTGGGTGTTATGTAATCTGGTGTTATAACATGTTGACAGATCTGATTGTATGTTGAATGAATCTTGATTGCAATTGTTTTAGTTAAGTCCATTGTGTGGTTAAGAGATAATAATGTGTGAATTGAATTTGATTACATGTGAGTAGATGATGAGTTGTAATGGGATTATTTATACTGTTCGATTTGGGTGTATGTGCATGAATATCAATACTGAATTGGATGATGTATGCCAACGATGATGATGAGAATGAATAACTAATGAAACCGTTTTGCTATCTCGGGTGGTGTGCATATGATAATCTGGGAAACATCTTGAATGCATGTTTTAGTATTGAGTGAATTATTATTAAATGCATATTAGTATGGGGGCAACCGAAAGTCATGATTTTGAGAATAGATTAATTATAAATTGCACATTATAAAAGGTTGCTTAGAACCCCACACACACCTAGTCGCACAAGAGGGGCTCTGGTCACACAATTTACTTGGGCCGTAGAATGATGTTGGGCCGCACAGATTTGTCGGATTGCACACTAATGTGAACTTGAGATATGAACCCTTATACGTGCTAAATATCTATATACGTACCGGATAAAATGCTTAGTGTGCAATGTGTTAACTATGTGATAGTATGGCGTATGATACTAATGGGTTTCATAAATGACTGTTATAACTTATATGATGAATTGTGGATGCTACATATGTAATGTGAACGTGGTATATGTGACTTACCTGCATGTAAAATGATTGTCTTTTGGTAACCACGGTAGGGTTTGATCGACCAACTGGGAACGGGTAATGTAACGTAACATACCGAGCAAACCAAGGTGAGTTCACACTCTACAAAGCATGGGATTCCCAGGGGTTGGGAATGGGGTTAAGGAATATGGATTCCTCGTCCTTTCTTGGGTAGGACAGTAATGGTTCAGGAATGTAATTCCTCGTCCACACGGACAGATAACTTTACTAGACCAAAACTCTATCACGAAGTCCCTCCTTTTTATATCGACTTAATCGCCGGGCCAATGGCGAGCGGGTCATTAGTTAGATAGCGCTATTTAGGTCTGACAAGCCTCACACCGTGCCGCAGAGGACGGGCGTGAACTAATGGATCTGGGCACGTCAATGCTGATAGACATTGACAGTTCAGGGCACTTAAACATGACTTTAGTCAGTAGTCGATATGGTAACGAGTCTAGTGGTATACATGGGGTAGCCCCCACGGCCGAAAAGCCAGATAACTAAACATGGGGTAGCCCCCACGGCCGAAAAGCCAGATAACTAAACATGGGGTAGCCCCCACGGCTGGATTACCAGAGTTAATGGGTTAAACAAATCACGTTTTCAACTATGGGGTAACCCCCACGGCAGGGATGCCAGTTAAAGGAACTATTTTTGGAACAACTAAAACCAACACCCAACTGTGAACTCGCTCAACATTATTGTTGACTCGTTACTACATGCTTTGCAGGTCAATAGGTACTTAGCTGGAGCTTGCATGGGGAAGAGTCGTTGTGGGACATGAACAGCTGTGTGCCATGTTAAACCTTGGGATATTTAAACTTATGTTTTGGTTTTAAACATTTTGCTTCCGCTTGCAACTTAAACTATGTTTTGTTTGGGCACCAATTGTATTTGTCGGACTTTTATAATTACTTACTTGCTTGTTCAATATGATTGGTGGCTTGATCCTGGTTAGTCACGCCTCCAAGCGGTGATACTCCGCAGGTGGATTTTGGGGGTGTGACAGATTGGTATCAGAGCCATTGGTTATAGAGAACTTGGTTTTAATAAAGGAAAACGTTTTTGTTAAAACTAGACTATAACCTGTACAGTGCTCTACAATCCACAACGACGCTTCACTCCACGTGCAAGACTCGATATTCTAGGTGGTATGAATTATGTTTATATTGCCTACTTGCTAGATTGCATAGAACTTTGCTCATGGTATGCTTAGATAAACGTAGCAACTATAGTTTGAAAACACAATTGTGCTTGCTCCCTACTGTCACTCCACACTTACACACATTTGCGACACCTTTCCTATTTGTGTTTCCTTCGATGTGAGATCATGAGGGAACGTGTGAACCTAACTCAAGCCAGCTGACGGCTCTTATCAACGAACAAGTTACGGCAGCACTCGCAGCCGCTCAGGCAGGAGGTATAACCTGCTATTCCGAACCTAACCTAGGATGATGGATCCTACTCTCATGACCCAACTCTCGCGCTTAACCCTGTCATTTCTTCCTTACGCAATAAGGTCAGAACGCTCAGCCGCCTGTATGCACATTTAAGACATCCATGGACTGTCGTCCTAGTACTTTCGGTGGCACTAAAGGAGCTGTTGGACTCCTCCATTGGTTTGAAAAGCTCGAGTCTGTCTTAGAGACGTGTGAATGCCCTAAGGCTCATAGGGTGAAGTACGCCACTGGTACTCTCGAAGGCACTGCGCTAACTTGGTGGAACGCGCAAGTTCAGATGCTGGGGCTGGCGGCTGCTAATGCCACCCCATGGAATGATTCTTAAGGAACTAATCCAAACGTGAATACCGTAGTCGAGATGACATCCACCAGCTGGAAGTGGAGTTCTTAAACCTGAAGATGACAAGGTCCGAGATAGAAGCATACACGAAACGATCCAACGAACTGACGGTGTTATGTCCAACAATGGTGGATCCTCCCATCAAGCACATTGAGTTGTACCGCAAGGGCCTAGTACCAGAAATTCAAAGCCACGTGACTACTGCAAACCTTGCTACCATCCAGGATGTTACCCGTCTTGCTCATCGTCTCACAGACCAGGCAGTGGAATAGAACAAGCTGCCTAAGCATATTGGTGCTACTACTATTACTACTTCTGCTACTCCCAGTGACAACAAGCGAAAGTGGGATGGAACCTCCAGCAAGGGTTCCACTTCGGTTCAGTCTCAGTCGCAGCAGCGATTATTTGCAACGAGAAGATCGTCCGTATTCCTCGCTCAGGAGATGAACCTCTTATGATTCGTGGCGACAAGAGTGGTGTTGTTGTGAGCATCATCTCTTTCCTTAAAGCCCAAAAGTGTTTGCAAAAGGGCCACACTGCTATTTTGGCTCTCGTTACTGACACCTCGAAGAAAGAGAAGAAGATAGAAGATTTTCCGATTGTACGTGACTTCCCTGAGGTATTCCCTGAGGAATTACCTGGCCTTCCGCCTCATCGCCAAGTCGAGTTTCAAATCGAGATAGCTCCTGGAGCAGCATTTATAGCTCGTGCACCTTATCGCCTAGCTCCATCAGAATTGGAAGAACTCTCTACGCAACTACAAGAACTCTTGGATAAGGGTTTTATTCGTCCTAGCTCTTCGCCCTGGGGAGCTCCAGTCTTGTTTGTGAAGAAGAAAGACGGTACCTTCAGAATGTGCATCGACTACCGTGAACTCGACAAGGTGACCGTGAAGAATCGCTATCCTCTTCCACGCATCGACGACCTATTTGACCAGTTGCAAGGGTCGAGCTTCTATTCGAAGATTGATCTGAGATCGGGATATCACCAGCTGAGAGTCCGAGAGGAGGACGTCTCCAAAACGGCCTTTAGAACTCGATATGGACACTACGAGTTTTTGGTCATGCTTTTTGGGCTGACAAACGCACCTGCGGTTTTCATGGACCTTATGAATCGAGTGTGCAAGCCTTACCTATACAAGTTCGTCATAGTGTTCATTGACGACATCCTGATCTATTCGAAGAGTCAGGAGGAACACAAGCACTATCTACGACTCATTTTGGAACTCCTTCGAACAGAACAGCTTTACGCAAATTTCTCAAAATGTGGTGAACAAGGATGGGATTCATGTTGATCCATCCAAGGTAGATTCGATCAAGAACTGGCCTGCACCTCGTACACCAATGGAAATTCGCCAATTCTTGGGTTTGGCAGGTTACCACAGGAGGTTCATTAAGGATTTTTCCAAGATTGCACAACCTCTCACCTCACTAACGCAGAAGGGGGTTACTTATCGATGGGGTAATGCACAAGAATCAGCATTTCAACACCTAAAGGATAGACTTTGCAGCGCACCTATTCTTTCATTGCCAGAGGGCACAGACAACTTTGTAGTTTACTGCGACGCATCAATTCAGGGTCTTGGTTGTGTATTGATCCAACGGGATAAAATTATAGCCTACGCCTCACGCCAACTTAAAGTTCATGAAAGGAACTACACTACACACGATTTAGAGCTGGGAGCTGTTGTTTTTGCACTTAAGATATGGAGACACTACCTGTACGGTACCAAGTGCGCCATCTACACCGATCACAGGAGTCTCGAGCATATTTTCAAACAGAAGGAACTGGATATGCGACAACGACGATGGGTCGAGCTACTGAATGACTACGAATGCTCGATCAGGTACCACCCAGGCAAAGCCAATGTTGTGGCTGACGCCCTTAGTCGAAAGGACACTACGCCTAAGCGCGTACGAGCTTTACAACTCACTATTCAATCTAGTCTTCCTGCCCAGATACGAGACGCTCAGGTAGAAGCATTGAAACCAGAAAACATCAGGGCTGAAGCCCTACGCGGCTCAAGGCAACAATTAGAACAAAAGGAAGACGGTGCTTACTACGTAACAGGACGCATTTGGGTCCCACTCTATGGCAACCTACGAGAGCTTGTGATGGATGAGGCACACAAGTCTCGCTACTCAGTACATCCTGGTTCGGATAAGATGTACCACGACCTCAGAACTACATACTGGTGGCCTAGCATGAAGGCCCACATAGCAACTTATGTTAGCAAGTGCTTGACTTGTGCGAGAGTCAAGGCGGAATACCAGAAACCTTCAGGCCCACTTCAACAACCAGAGATACCACAATGGAAATGGGAGCAAATTTCCATGAATTTTGTTACTGGCCTGCCTAGATCTCAACGTGGTAACGATACTATTTGGGTGATCGTGGATCGACTCACAAAGTCTGCTCACTTCTTGGCTATCAAGGAAACGGATAAGTTCTCCACGCTAGCAGACGTATATCTTAAGGAAGTTGTCTCGAGGCACGGAGTGCCCACCTCTATTATCTCGGATCGAGATGCACGTTTTACATCAGAACTGTGGCAAGCAATGCACAAATCCTTTGGCTCACGATTAGACATGAGCACAGCTTATCATCCACAAACGGATGGGCAGTCTGAACGTACCATCCAGACCCTCAAAGACATGCTTAGGGTATGTGTGATCGACTTTGGAAACGGCTGGGAAAAGCATCTGCCACTCGTGGAATTTTCGTATAATAACAGCTACCACACCAGCATTAAAGCTGCTCCGTTTGAGGCATTGTACGGGCGTAAATGCCGGTCACCTCTTTGTTGGGCAAAGGTGGGAGATAGTCAGATCATTGGTCTGGAACTTGTGGTAGACACAACAGAACGAATTGCTCAAATACGACAACGAATGGCGGCAGCTCGTGACCGTCAGAAAAACTACGCCGATAAGGGCAGGAAACCACTCGAGCTCCAGGTTTGGGAGCGAGTGCTACTCAAAGTTTCACCCTGGAAGGGTGTGGTTCGTTTTGGCAAACGAGGCAAACTTAACCCACGATATGTTGGACCTTTTGAAATCATAGAGAAAATAGGCAGGGTGGCCTACGAACTGAACCTACCAGCAGAACTCAGTGCAGTTCACAACGTTTTCCACGTGTCGAATCTGAAGAAATGTCTGTCAGATGAGACCCTCATAGTTCCCTTGAAGGAGCTCACTATCGACGAACAGCTACGATTCGTCGAGGAACCAGTTGAAATCACGGACCGGGATGTTAAGGTCCTCAAGCGCACTAGAATACCTCTCGTTCGAGTTCGTTGGAACTCCCGTCGCGGCCCAGAGTTCACCTGGGAACGCGAAGATCATATGAAACAAAAGTATCCCCAACTATTCGCAAACAGTACAACCACTACTGAGGCTGAAGCTACGGAATTTCGGGACGAAATTCCAGATCAACGGGGGGAGGATGTGACACCCCAGGAAAACCATGCAACTTAACTAGCTTCCTCAGTGAGTACGTACCAAATTTCGGGACGAAATTTCTTTCAACTTGGGGATAATGTGACAACTCGTATTTCAAACCTCTCATTGTACTTTGATTATGTGATTATGTGAACTTGTTGATTAAATGAAATGTTATGTGGTTATATGTATGTATAATGTATCGCACAACACTATTCGAATCGCACAAGCCTTTGGGCTTTGGTCCTTCACCACTCTCGGCCCACTTGTTCCGATTAGACTTGCATATATGGACCTTCCTATGTATTTTGTATGTTAGGAACTAATGCTTCTCGGACCATTGTTTTCCAACTAATGTTAATTGGATCCTGGCCCAACTATTTTACCTAATTGGCTCTATAACTAAGAATACGTATTATGCTTATATCTCACAAGTTACAACAAAACAAAACCCTATTTTCCTCTACTTGTTGTGCGACGGCAGAGGATAAGACCCCCCCTCTCGATCTTGCTAACAGCAGACGACCCCTTCCCTATTCGAAATCTTTGTGGAGTTTATCTTTGTGCTTGATTCCATATAAATCTTTCGGTTAGTTTCATTCTCGCAAATATATTTAGTTGGTTGTTTAATCATGCATGCTTTATGAATAAATGTTGCCGTGTGTCGATATGATCAAAGGAAATTGTTGTAAGTTGTATTAATTATGGACATAATGATTGTGAACATTGATTTCTCTATGAGATTGCACATGATCTCTGAAATTGCACATGATTGCATAAATTGGCCATAAATTTCATAAATTGCATATGATGGTGATATAAGGTTCCATGTGATAACTGTGAAGGCAATGATGATATTGATAAGATGCTTTATTGAGGGGGAAAAAAAATAATTCAGCCAATCAAATAGAGCATGCACAAGTTGTTAATAAGTTATGAAAGAATTCATATTAGGTGACTTAGATTATTAAGAAAAAGGGGAATTGGGCACAGTGGGCCGCATATCGCTGATGAGTTCCTGTTGGGCTCAAACCCAACCGAGTTCAAGTAGGCCACATGCTAGGTGATTAGTGTATTTGTAATCCTAATGTTAATATTTTTGGGCCGGGTGGTTGGGTGTTATGTAATCTGGTGTTATAACATGTTGACAGATCTGATTGTATGTTGAATGAATCTTGATTGCAATTGTTTTAGTTAAGTCCATTGTGTGGTTAAGAGATATTAATGTGTGAATTGAATTTGATTACATGTGAGTAGATGATGAGTTGTAATGGGATTATTTATACTATTCGATTTGGGTGTATGTGCATGAATATCAATACTGAATTGGATGATGTATGCCAACGATGATGATGAGAATGAATAACTAATGAAACCGTTTTGCTATCTCGGGTGGTGTGCATATGATAATCTGGGAAACATCTTGAATGCATGTTTTAGTATTGAGTGAATTATTATTAAATGCATATTAGTATGGGGGCAATCGAAAGTCATGATTTTGAGAATAGATTAATTATAAATTGCACATTATAAAAGGTTGCTTAGAACCCCACACACACCTAGTCGCACAAGAGGGGCTCTGGTCACACAATTTACTTGGGCCGTAGAATGATGTTGGGCCGCACAGATTTGTCGGATTGCACACTAATGTGAACTTGAGATATGAACCCTTATACGTGTTAAATATCTGTATATATACCGGATAAAATGCTTAGTGTGCAATGTGTTAACTATGTGATAGTATGGCGTATGATACTAATGGGTTTCATAAATGACTGTTATAACTTATATGATGAATTGTGGATGCTACATATGTAATGTGAACGTGGTATATGTGACTTACCTGCATGTAAACTGATTGTCTTTTGGTAACCACGGTAGGGTTTGATCGACCAACTGGGAACGGGTAATGTAACGTAACATACCGAGCAAACCAAGGTGAGTTCACACTCTACAAAGCAGGGGATTCCCAGGGGTTGGGAATGGGGTTAAGGAATATGGATTCCTCGTCCTTTCTTGGGTAGGACAGTAATGGTTCAGGAATGTAATTCCTCGTCCACACGGACAGATAACTTTACTAGACCAAAACTCTATCACGAAGTCCCTCCTTTTTATATCGACTTAATCGCCGGGCCAATGGCGAGCGGGTCATTAGTTAGATAGCGCTATTTAGGTCTGACAAGCCTCACACCGTGCCGCAGAGGACGGGCGTGAACTAATGGATCTGGGCACGTCAATGCTGATAGACATTGACAGTTCAGGGCACTTAAACATGACTTTAGTTAGCAGTCGATATGGTAACGAGTCTAGTGGTATACATGGGGTAGCCCCCACGGCCGAAAAGCCAGATAACTAAACATGGGGTAGCCCCCACGGCCGAAAAGCCAGATAACTAAACATGGGGTAGCCCCCACGGCTGGATTGCCAGAGTTAATGGGTTAAACAAATCACGTTTTCAACTATGGGGTAACCCCCACGGCAGGGATGCCAGTTAAAGGAACTATTTTTGGAACAACTAAAACCAACACCCAACTGTGAACTCGCTCAACATTATTGTTGACTTGTTACTACATGCTTTGCAGGTCAATAGGTACTTAGCTGGAGCTTGCATGGGGAAGAGTCGTTGTGGGACATGAACAGCTGTGTACCATGTTAAACCTTGGGATATTTAAACTTATGTTTTGGTTTTAAACATTTTGCTTCCGCTTGCAACTTAAACTATGTTTTGTTTGGCCACCAATTGTATTTGTCGGACTTTTATAATTACTTACTTGCTTGTTCAATATGATTGGTGGCTTGATCCTGGTTAGTCACGCCTCCAAGCGGTGATACTCCGCAGGTGGATTTTGGGGGTGTGACAGATACAGTCCCGCAAGGTCGGATTATTGAAAGATAATTAAGTAAGTTATTAATGCGAAAAGTGTTGGGCCCCCTTCCAGGTAGCGATCACCCTCAACCCTTTGGTTTGAGTCAGCAGGGATACAGTCCTCGCAGGGTTGGTTTAACGTTTTAATAGTAGTTTATAGATAAGGGATTCAAGCATTTGGCACTTCTCCCGTCGGGAGGTAGAGCATATCCGACTCGTGAAGTGTTACTAAGCTTGAAGCAGGTTCTCGCAGGATCTATACACTGAACGAGACATAATATTTACCCAACCACCCTTCTAACCCCCTTCAAGGCAATTAACGCGCTTTATATAGATCGTAAAGACACGAATATGTGAATCAACAACATATGAAGAATGATTAGATAAATTTGCCTTCAATATAAAAAACTAGTTATTAAAGTCATTAATACATACCCAATTAAAAAGTTGCCAAAGATTGGAAATCTAAAAAGAAATACATAGAAGGTTTGTCTTCACCAAGTGATGTAACAGTTTAGCCAAGCATGGCCTTTGTTTGAAAAAGACTCTTACTATCGATCTTGGATCCCGAGACTACTACACCCACTCTAAATGATGGAAGATGGATGATGGTAGTGGATGATGGTGTTGTAGTGGTGGTGGAGTGGTGGCAAGTGAGAGAGAAGTGGTTTGCCAAGGGGTGGGTTGGAATGAAACCAAACACATCTAGGTATAGCTGAAATCAGGGGCTTCACCACGGCCAATGCCCGCCTGGCACGACCACGTGGTAATCTCTCACTCTCTCTCTCTCTTCCTCATTAACTGCTGTGTCAGGTCTTGTACTAACACGGCCCCGCATGTCAACGACACGACCCGTGGCCAATATACTTGCTGTAGTATCATAGATTCAGAAAATCTTTGAGTTAACCACGCCCCGTGTTGGCTTAGCACGATCCCGTGTTGGTTGTCTATTTTGTCCTTTGTTGTTGTCTTTTCTTCTGCACCACATCCATTCTTGGACACGGCCCGTTTTTGGTGGACACGGCCCAGTGTCAGGTCTTCTGATCTGGCTATTCTTGTGGTTTGGATGTGGATTGGGGCTTGGTGAGTTGCGTCAATTCCTCCTTCTTTGTATTTATGTTGGTTTTTGCTGTTATTTTGCTCCTTTTGCACACTTAAGCTCTTTTGACCCTGTAAATTAAAAAGGAATAGAAAAACAAGCTTTTTCCAACATTAGTACTGAAAAGGATTGATTTTACGTCGTATTTGATATAATTTATGTGTTGTATTTTATGCACATCAAATACAACACTGAATCTTTGCTTGTCCTCAAGCAAAACTCTATTACGTGGCTTACACACTCAAACAGAATAGGTAGAAGAGAAGGTTTTGGTCTCATCTTTAGAGTGTCAGGAATCCAAGTTCTAATTTTTTTTTGTTTTTATTTTATTTACAATCTTATTCATAATGATTTATTTAAAACACAATTTATGAAAAAAATATTTATTTTTGGGCATAACATGCCTTTATAAAATTCCATTTAGTTATATACAAATTTACACACCTCACAAGTGGTCACTCAACACTTGGCCGAAATTGTGTAAGTGAGAACGCTTGTACCCGGTTTTGGAACTTACTCCTACCATGGTGTAACACCCCGAAAACATGTTTGGTAATCAAACCACGTTAATAATAATGAACGGGTGAAATACCGTTAGTGTTAAAAAATTAACCCGGTAAATATTAGAATTTAAATAATTGTGACCTAATATTAAATAAGAAAAGAGAATAAAAACTTTTGAGGAAACAAAGCTTATAAGGAGCCCGAGTTAACAGGACCTAAAATAAAATGGGTTATAACTTCTCGAACCGATTAAGTTAACTAGGTAGAATTAACCTAGCTTGAAATATGTGATCACTAGTGAGTTATGGCTTCATGTGATAAAAAAACAGAAACAAAACTTGAGGGGCCAAATTCGTAAAAATGGAAAGTTATAATTTATAAATAGAAATTTAAAACACTACACACACTTAAAGTGTGTGTAGCAGGTCGATCAACAGGGGAGGAAAAATGGGTGCAAACCCTAGTTCACCAAAATCATCAAATTAAAGGTCGATTCTAGCCTCAAATCAATGCATGAACACAAATTCTTAATCACCTAAGCATGGGGATCACAAGGTATGTTGAATTTTGTTATTTGGTGATACTTTGAAATTTCGATTAACATTCATGAACGAAATTCTTGTCTGAATTATGAATGTTATAGTGAAATAGAGATGTGTATGAGTCAAGGGACAAACCCTAGGTGTGAATTTGTTAAAATAATGCCATAAACTAGAAATATAATGAAAGACATTGTAGATGATAAGTGGGTTTTATGGTTGATATTCGCTAATTTACACATATTTTAGTCCCCCGTTTTACCCCTATTTTATGCGTTTTCAGCCGAAAACCGTCATTCGGATGCTTAATCATCTACACTTTTGTTTACAGGCCTAAAACAGCATACCAGACAAGATGATAGCAAAAACGAGGACTTTCCGGACAAAACGACGAAGCTGCGAACATTCTGTTAAGAAAACTGACCTGGGCGTGTGGAACGGTCGTGCGACCTATTGCACGACCGTGCATCTCCGACAAATGCAAGTCAGTCCGGCATTGAACGAACGTGCAACTCGGCGTGCAAGGAAATCAAGGCCATCCCGGTGATGCACGGGCGTTCCATAATTTGCACCCCGTGCGGATCCGATGATCCAGCCAAACCTCGGCAATGAACGACCAGTGCGACTAGGCGTGCAACAAGAACCCGGAAATGCACGACCGTGCCATCTGAAGAACGGTCGTGCGAGACCAAAGACCAGTCAAGATTTGTGACGTCATGCAGTATGGTGCACCAAACCTACAATAATTGCCAAAAGTGAACGGTCGTGCAGCAAGACGCACGACCGTGCGAAACCGAAAAAATATAAAAAACTTGCAGAAACATTCTGCTCGTAACTCTGGAATTTTGGAGAGCAATTCAGGCGATTTTCAGGCTCCGGAGGCTTCTGCTTTCACCCGGATTCAAGCCACATTGTCCCGTTTAGCTCGATTACTATCCGGATTCTTAATCTTATGCTTGTTAATGGTTTGGTTTTCTAATCTTTCCATGATTTTGTTAATCTTTCAAGCATTTAGATTAATGTTTATGTATTATTGTAGCCTTTGGGCAAAAACACAACAATCCCTTGCTTGATTATAACCATTAGTATGTTAATCTTTGTTTGTAATGACATTTGGAAGTATTTTCTATGTTAATCTTTGATGATTAGTTTGCAACCTTGTTATTGATATTGATTTCTTGATTATAAGTAATTGTGTTGGATGATTGGTATTTGGTTAGTTAAGATAGTTGAAAAATGAAGCTTAATTAATCTTGTATTAGTAAACTTTGAACTTGGTTAACTAGTTTAGCTTGGTTTAAATGTGTGCATCTTGATACTAGAAATGGTTAGTGATTTAATAAAATGTAATTATTGTTAATCAAGAAAGCTTGCCGTCACGTAAGGACCTAAACGGGTTAAATGGTGTCGTTATGAATTCTTGCCATGATTTGTTAACTTAGTTAGTAGTTTAGGCCAAAATTGCTATCTTGGTGAATTTATGTGTAAGATTTGTAAAATGAACTCGGTTGTGATTTAATCTAGTTTATGCTTGTCTCGGTGGTTGCATTGTGTTTATCGGTGTCGCTTTCCTTGTTTAAGTGAGGTTAGAAAACTCCTAACGGATGACTAACTTATTTTTAAGAGATTTTCATATACATTTATCAATTCCACGTTAAAGAATAATTTGAGGTGGTTAAAGTGTGTTTATCGTTTTAACTTTCCGAATGATTGTCATGTTAGGATTCTCGAAAGGGATACTAATTGTCTTAAAATGGAAAATTGATCAAATGCTTCTAGTGCCAAAACCGACTTAGTTGACATACTTTGGTTGTGTATTAAGCAAGGCTATTTATCTATTTTCATATTTGAAATCTATTATGTTTTTATAAGTAGTTGTTTATGCTTACTTTAGTTTATAAAAAATCAAACAAATTATGTTTTTACCGGTAGTTTAGTGACAAAGGTCTAGTATTATTTCTCCGCCCATTTCCTTGGATCGATACTTGGTTCTTACCGATACTTTACTACATATATGACGGGGTACACTTGCCTCTTTCGTGTGTGTTTTGATGTTAAAGTAATAATCACTTTTATAAATTTAAAACCGAATCATGTGTAATTTCATTGCAAAATTATGTATATATACGCACACGTCAAGTTTTTGGCGCCGTTGCCGGGGAAATGGCGAGTTTTAGGAACGACCCGAGTCATTGTGTTATCGGTGTATATACTTGTTAATATTTGTGTATACTTCCTTGTTTATTTATTTGTTAATATTTCTTGCTTTTATTTCATTTATTCGTTTTCCAAGTCATTTTTGTACACTTGTAAATTTTTGTTCCATTTATTTATTTAATCCGGATTTATTATTTATTTATTCTTTGAGTTTTCGGCTCCTAAAAACCATTTTTACACTAGCCGATTTGATTATTTTTATTGTGTTGATTTTTATAAAATTTCGGGCCCATTTTCGGATTTTTATAAATTTTTCAGCCCATTTAAAATAATATTCTGTTTCTTTTCAACAAAAAAAAAGATAAAAATAAAAAAAAATTGGTTGCGCCTATTTCTAGGAAAACTTCATTCACGTTGGACAGGACCATACACAGTAAAAGAGGTATTTTCTTATGGGACTGTTGCAATAGAGAACGCGGACGGCGTTATTTTCAAAGTGAATGGGCATCGCTTGAAGCTTTACATTACAGGGCCGATCGAGTCGGCGGTGGAGGTTATCGAACTCCACGCCCCACACACATCATAAGTGTGGGGACATGAGTCTTGCTATCGACTCGCCGAAAAAAATTTAGCATGAGTCTTGCTATCGACTCGCCGACAAAAAATTAGCATGAGTCTACGCTACTGACTCGTGGATTAAAAATGTAGCAAGAGCGTCTTTGGCGCTATAAGGGTAAAATCGTCTTTTTATGTGTTTTTCTAGTTTTAACGTAATTTTGGTATGTTTGGTAGTTTACGTTAGTTTGTACAATTTTTATACGTACCGAGCGAAGGTTATATGTTGTGATATGGTTAAAACAGTTTGCGTGTGAAAAAAAATGGCGAAAAACGGCCAAAACAGTTGCTGGAAATGGCTTCTGCAGAAAAAACTGATCTGCAGTTGTTGCACGGTCGTTCCACGAGTCGCACGACTGTGCGTTTCCGAGCTGGCCGACACGGTGAGTCGCACCCCCAGTGCATCACCGAGAGCAGTATGCAGGGTCTGAAAAATGTAGGTGGCGCACGACCGTGCGAGCTGTCGCACGACCGTGCGAGAGGCAGGGGCACTTTTGTCATTTGTACATTATAAAGACCCCCATCTGTTGCCATTTCCCTCATTCGCGAACCCTAACTGCAGACAGCCGTTCCAGAGCGATTTCGCCTCAAATTGCACGGTTTCTTCACACGGTTTCACACATCTCTTTGCACGGTACGTTCTTTCTTGTCTTTTTTCTGTTTCTTCCGCTTTCTAGGTTAGAATCATTCGATTTCTTCAAGGTTTTTAGGGTTCTCTTCATAAATACAAACGAAACCCTAATCCTTGCAAGAATGATGCGAATTATCTAGATCATAGTTTATGTTGAGACTAGATTCTCCCCTGTGTTTTGTTTTGCTTTGCTTTGCTTTGCTTTGTGACATCATTACAGATTTTAGAAGCAAATCTTGGACCGGAGCACACCACAGAAGCAGCTTTGGAGACTCGTTTCATCTAAATCATCTTCAGGGGAGTATTATTCTCCTTTATCTCTATATTTCGGGTTTCGCATTGGGGACAATGCGAAGTTCAAGTGTGGGGAGGGGTTTAACTTTGTTGACTTTGTTTGTCCTATGCAAAAAAAAAAAATCAGAAAAATCATTCAAAAATATCAGTATTTTGTATATATTTTAGCAAATAAACCGGTTGGTTGTGTTTTAGAAAGCTTCGGACATGATAAAAACTCGACAAGCAAAATAAATTTTACAAAAGAAAAACCGGAAAGCGTGACAAACAAAGAAAGACTTGCATGATAGTTTTCATACTTTTACCCATTCCTTCCGTTACGTGAGCATATTTAAGCCTTGAAATTGTTATATATTTGTTCATTTCGAAGTAGGAGTGAGCCGGATGTCATGTGTAATTTAGAACTTGTCACTAGTATGCGGGGTTTAACTTTGTTGACTTTGTTTGTCCTATGCAAAAAAAAAATCAGAAAAATCATTCAAAATATCAGTATTTTGTATATATTTTAGCAAATAAACCGGTTGGTTGTGTTTTAGAAAGCTTCGGACATGATAAAAACTTGACAAGCAAAATAAATTTTACAAAAGAAAAACCGGAAAGCGTGACAAACAAAGAAAGACTTGCATGATAGTTTTCACACTTTTACCCATTCCTTCCGTTACGTGAGAATATTTAAGCCTTGAAATTGTTATATATTTGTTCATTTCGAAGTAGGAGTGAGCCGGATGTCATGTGTAATTTAGAACTTGTCACTAGTATGCTTGTTAAGACCATGAACGTGCGGATTTGTGTAAAAGTGATAGAGGCACTTAGATTACCCCTTTGTTGTTAGCCTTGTTCTTTGTGTTGTGTTTCCCGTATACCTCACGTTACCTTTAGGTTGAACCATGTCGAGCCTTCCCGTTTACCTTTGTTTACCCAACATAATCGCCCACTTAGCCAAATTTATCATTTTTATGTTTTAAACCTTTTAGTGTTGAAACTCGGTCAAAATAATCGTTTTAACTAGCGCTTGTTGTAGTTTATTGTTTATTATATATCTAGTTTCTTGAAAAAAAAACAGAAAATAAAACACCCTAAAATAGGGTGAAGTCGACGAAAATCGAGCAATTTTGAATGCTTAAATGTTAAAATATCGTTGATGAGCTCGATTGCGCAATAGTCGCCTTTTTAAGGCATATGTATGTATAGTTGTATTGTTTGTTGCTAGTTAAACACTACTACCGAGTTTTAACCATTTTCGCCACTTTAAATATCCATTTCCATACCCTTCGCCCAAGCCTAACGTTACAACCCGTAAAGACCTCTTGATTTGCACTTTTTCGCGTGTTAGTTGGTGGAGACGAGATCTTATGACAAGCTTATGATATTACACATTTCATTGACTAGGCATTGAGTGTTTGCACGTACATATTTTATGTATGTTTCATAAATAAAACCGAGTGTGTGTGAACATTGTGAGTTGTGTGAAGATTAACATGTTGAGTCAATTAAATGTGAAGTCACGGCTTTTTGGTTGTCGCTATATATTTGCATATGCTTGTTGGGTTTGAGTCTTTTGATGTTGTCCTTCGAAAAACCGGCTGACCGTTTATAGTAGTTTTCAATAAAATGGTGTGTAAATTATCGTTCTTGTTTGTTTCTATCTTTTATTGCTTTTTAGTTTAGCTTGCTTGAGGACAAGCAAGGTTCAAGTGTGGGGAGATTTGATATTCGCTAATTTACACATATTTTAGTCCCCCGTTTTACCCCCATTTTTTGCGTTTTCGGCCGTAAAACCGTCATTCGGATGCTTAATCATCTACACTTTTGTTTACAGGCCTAAAACAACATACTAGACAAGATGATAGCAAAAACGAGGACTTTCCGGACAAAACGACGAAGCTGCGAACAATCTGTTAAGAAAACTGACCTGGGCGTGTGGAACGGTCGTGCGACCTATTGCACGACCGTGCATCTCCGACAAATGCAAGTCAGTCCGGCATTGAACGAACGTGCAACTCGGCGTGCAAGGAAATCAAGGCCATCCCGGTGATGCACAAGCGTTCCATAATTTGCACCCCGTGCGGATCCGATGATCCAGCCAAACCTCGGCAATGAACGACCAGTGCGACTAGGCGTGCAACAAGAACCCGGAAATGCACGACCGTGCCATCTGAAGAACGGTCGTGCGAGACCGAAGACCAGTCAAGATCTGTGACGTCATGCAGTATGGTGCACCATACCTACAATAATTGCCAAAAGTGAACGGTCGTGCAGCAGGACGCACGACCGTGCGAAACCGAAAAAATATAAAAAACTTGCAGAAACATTCTTCTCGTAACTCTGGAATTTTGGAGAGCAATTCAGGCGATTTTCAAGCTCCGGAGGCTTCTGCTTTCACCTGGATTCAAGCCACATTGTCCCGTTTAGCTCGATTACTATCCGGATTCTTAATCTTATGCTTGTTTATGGTTTGGTTTTCTAATCTTTCCATGATTTTGTTAATCTTTCAAGCATTTAGATTAATGTTTATGTATTATTGTAGCCTTTGGGCAAAAACACAACAATCCCTTGCTTGATTATAACCATTAGTATGTTAATCTTTGTTTGTAATAACATTTGGAAGTATTTTCTATGTTAATCTTTGATGATTAGTTTGCAACCTTGTTATTGATATTGATTTCTTGATTATAAGTAATTGTGTTGGATGATTGGTATTTGGTTAGTTAAGATAGTTGAAAAATGAAGCTTAATTAATCTTGTATTAGTAAACTTTGAACTTGGTTAACTAGTTTAGCTTGGTTTAAATGTGTGCATCATGATACTAGAAATGGTTAGTGATTTAATAAAATGTAATTATTGTTAATCAAGAAAGCTTGCCGTCACGTAAGGACCTAAACGGGTTAAATGGTGTCGTTATGAATTCTTGCCATGATTTGTTAACTTAGTTAGTAGTTTAGGCCAAAATTGCTATCTTGGTGAATTTATGTGTAAGATTTGTAAAATGAACTCGGTTGTGATTTAATCTAGTTTATGCTTGTCTCGGTGGTTGCATTGTGTTTATCGGTGTCGCTTTCCTTGTTTAAGTGAGGTTAGAAAACTCCTAACGGATGACTAACTTATTTTTAAGAGATTTTCATAGACATTTATCAATTGCACGTTAAAGAATAATTTTAGGTGGTTAAAGTGTGTTTATCGTTTTAACTTTCCGAATGATTGTCATGTTTGGATTCTCGAAAGGGATACTAATTGTCTTAAAATGGAAAATTGATCAAATGCTTCTAGTGCCAAAACCGGCTTAGTTGACATACTTTGGTTGTGTATTAAGCAAGGCTATTTATCTATTTTCATATTTGAAATCTATTATGTTTTTATAAGTAGTTGTTTATGCTTACTTTAGTTTATAAAAAATTAAACAAATTGTGTTTTTACCGGTAGTTTAGTGACAAAGGTCTAGTATTATTTCTCCGCCCATTTCCTTGGATCGATACTTGGTTCTTACCGATACTTTACTACATATATGACGGGGTACACTTGCCTCTTTCGTGTGTGTTTTGATGTTAAAGTAATAATCACTTTTAGAAATTTAAAACCGAATTGTGTGTAATTTCATTGCAAAATTATGTATATATACGCACACGTCAATGGTAGTAGGAAGAACACTCGGAAAAGTGATGATAAATATGTGAAATTTGATGATATAATTCAAGTTCTTGATGTCGTTCATGTACACTAGACATAAGGGCTTGATTTTGATGATGTAACTTAGTGACATATGTGTGTTTGTAATGATATGTTGATAAAATTGGGGTAAGGTGTTCAAGAGATAGGTTAGAGACTAATCTTGAATGCGCAACCCGCCAAGTGTTTGATGAAATGCTTAAATAAATATGGTGCATACCTCAATTTTGAAAATTCGTAATAAATCACAGAAAAATCGTATGGGTGTGTACTTTATATGCCTAGAAAGCTCTCTGAGTAATCTGCATTTCGTTAGTTAACATTATGACTTGCTTCAGATGTTAAATGGGTCAAAAACGTCGAATTCAATGGTTATTTCGAAAAGACAACATGCTGTTTAGGCTAAAAATAAGTTGATGTCCTGATTTTGTAAAAATCAAATAAAATCATAGAGACATCGTTAGAAGATGTACCATACATTCTTGGAAAGGTATTTGAGAGTTCTACGATCCATCTTTGAACATGTTGATCAAATTCAGATTTTAAATGGTTCAAAATGGTCAATTACAGCAGCTGAATAGAAAATCGCTGCACATTAATAATGTTCTTATTAACCAAGAAAAAGGCATAGGATTGTATATACTTGCTTTAGGCATAAAGTATTGATTGTTGGGAACAAATACCACTTTATATGACATGCTTAAAGTGTTTAAAATCACTTACTAACTAGTTTGTATGAGTAACTTCACTAACTGGTCAAATGGTTAGTGAATGAAAAGATTTATGGTATAAAACTAGTTGTCGAATATATGGCATGCTTTGATTGATAAGTGTGTAAAAAAATCCATAGGGTGATGGCCATTATATAGAATGACCAATCTGTCACACCCCAACCGATGGCGGAAACATCGGGGTGTGAGCACTAAGCGTTCAGATTGCTCACGAGAATCCATAACACTAAATAGTTTCAATATAAGTTAGATTCATTTCATGCAATTGTCTAAAACAACATTAGTCACCAAAACACAGTATCAAACCCAAATCAAACATAACCATTCTTTCAAAAGTTTCTAGATTTAGCTAAGTGGAGGATCTAAGCTTTATCCTAGCTTGTTTCATGATTCCTAGCCTCCTGTCAGCCTGCAACATGTATTAAAATAGAGTCAGTACAAAAATGTACCGGCGATTATACAAGTTTGGATAATATCATAATAGATTAAAAGTCTCATATCCATATGTAAATGTAACAAAATAGTTTAAGCCATCCTAGTGTTCGTAGTCCAACAAGTGATAGCCCAAGTATCCCTATGCTTTGTTGTTTTCCCAAGTCTCAAGGAAAACTAGAATCCTCCTAAGAATACCCCCGAGAATAATGGGGAGGTGCATCTCCTATAGCGCTACTATTGTTAAGCCGGAACTACACACCCTGGATTAAACGTCCACATAGCACAAATAGAATACAAGAATCACAAGTTTCACACAAACATAGGATAGAGTTTAGATTCCAAAAGTTTCAAGTATCGTAGTTTAATAGAATACATGTTACATCCCAAAGTTTAAAACAAAAGGGGATCGAGTATACTCACAGTGATTACTTAACAATTTAAATGTTATTGGATTAAAGGGAGCTCTTTAGGTTTAGCCTGAGTAGATTACAATAGATTTGAGTCGGGCAGAATAAGGAGATTCAAACCAAGTGTCTGATCAATCACTGGATCGGATGGCTGTTCGATCGGATGGCTATCCGATCATATTGCCATTCGATCGAGGTGACATAAGTGTGTGGAATGGATTACCATCCGATCGAATGGTTGTTCATTCTAAGTGTTGAGATTCTCAAGTGTCTGAAAAAGTTTCCAAGTGTTGAAAGATTCCAAGACCCAAATGTCACCTTGATCGGATGGCTATCCGATCAGATTGCCATTCGACGATCAAGACTTCAAGTTTCAAAATGTTTAAGGTTAGGAGACAATGTCACCCGATCGGATGGTGGTTCGATCGGATGGCTATCCGATCGGATTGCCATTCGATTGGGATGTCCTTGTCCCGTTCACAATCTTGCAAAGTTTCTAAGTTTTTGCTTCAACAGTGACGACACGGTACGTAGTGAGACAACGGTAAACACACCAATGTGCAGCCGTTCTGATCGGATGGGAATCACCCCAGTCCATCCAGTCGTTTGTTCTTGGTGGTGCTTATGTCGGAATCCGTACTCGGTCGTCTTCTCCGGCAGAAATCCATCTCCAAACTGACCCAAGACTAATCATCAAGTCTTTAGTCCGTTCAGATCCTGATTCCACCGTTTTTAAGTGAAAAGTTGAGAAAAGTGAAGATAATCATAAATTTTAGTTGAAAAGCCTAGTTTCAGTTAAGATCTAATGTAAAAACACATGAAATTCCTTAGATCTGAGTAGATCTTGGCAGGAATGACATCACACCATAGTTTGTACAAACCACCATGATGACGTCACCTTCAAGAGCTCAAATCTTAGAGATTTCACGGTGAAAAGTGAGATTTCAAAGGAGAACCACGTAGAGAATAACGTCTAGATCAAAGATGTACAAGAATCTAGTGTAAAACGTACCGAAATCACCGAGAAATGGAAGAAAAGAGGGGTGCGTGCGTCTGGATCGAGTGAGGCTGTCACATTAGTGAAAATGATGTGACAGACCTATTTATAGTGTGAGAGAGAGGGAGTGAGGCGGTGTGAACGGATCGGATGGCGGCTCAGTCGAATGGCCATCTGACCGGTTGGTCATCCGATCGGATAGTCAT
Source organism: Helianthus tuberosus (assembly GCA_030545235.1). Classification (NCBI taxonomy): domain Eukaryota; kingdom Viridiplantae; phylum Streptophyta; class Magnoliopsida; order Asterales; family Asteraceae; genus Helianthus; species Helianthus tuberosus. Next base: position 101,174,578 of record CM060437.1, on the reverse strand, counting down.
CCGATCGGATTGCCATTTGGCCAATCCCATCCTTTTCGCGTTTCCGTCTTTGATTCGTTTTTGCGAGTTAGATTAAGCGTTGCGTTGCGTATTATTGGGTAATAGTATCACATGACTAGATTACATTATTAACACAAAGTTTCCAAGCTTCATAGTTTTCATAGTTTCTATAGTTTCCGCCAGTGACAAGACTCCAGTCCCTCGTTCAACCAAGTCTCAAGTTTCACGAGCCTCAAGAGTCAAGCACCAAAGTATCAAGTCTCTTAGAATCATAGTATCAAAGAATCATAGTATCATAGAATCATAGTCTCATAGAATCTTAGTATCATGGAATCATAGTCTCATAGAATCATAGTTTCCAAGTATCAAGAATCATAGCATAAGTTTCACCAAGTGCCAAAAGTATCAAATATCACATAGTTTAGGGACTAAGAGTGACAAAAGCTAAAAGTCTAGGGACGCAGGCGTTACACAATCTAACTATCTTATGGATGTTATGATATAGTTTGACTCTAAACAAGCTAGGTGGGAGCTTGGAAAGGAACGGGTCAAACGGATCATGGATGCGAAGAATGTTTGCGCGGATGCGAGGTAAGTAAAGCTTACACTTTTCTATTAGATCATTTACTCGTTAAAGTTCTTATGATTATGATAAAACCGCAAATTAATTATGGTGATCCGACGCGAAATAATGTGAGTCGGAATAAGTAAAAAAAAAGAGATAAAAAAAGAAAGAAGATAAAACGGTAATTCAGTCTTGAATATACCGAATAAACAAGAGTTAGAGAAAAGACATATTATGGGGTAAAGCTATAATGAGAAAAAGGGGAATATTGTAATTGGCCACGAGCGAACGGACTGATAATTGGTTTTTTAAGACGCTCTACGGCGTAAAATATGATAAGTCAAAAAGGTTAAGACATGATTTTTTATACAATGTGATAACACGGTGTAAACCGGAAGGGGTACATGAATGGGATGGTAAACAAATACCATCTTACGATGAATAAATGGTCAAATGGATTAAACGGGTCAAAAGGTGATGAAATCACCAATTGACATTAGTGATTAATGTTGTTGTCGAGTTTTATGCTGACAGGAACGACTAGCGCGTGAGACGCCGTTGTTATTAACTAACAACTTATATGATGAGGTATTAAAACGGGTCAATATTTTGACCCGAGCCAGGTACATATAAGTAAGATTATTGCTAAAATGTGAGATTTGGTCAAATATATTGTCGTTAGTCCTTCGTCGTAAAAGAAAAGACGAAGGTTGACCAAAATGCCCATGAACGTTAAACCGGGTAAACGGTCCTTATGAGTCGTTTAAGAACATGTATTATGATCATGTAAGTTATAGACGAGAATAAAAGTTATAGGTATAAGCCTTTGTGGGTCAAATGACTAAAAATGGGTCTTTTCGTAAAATGACTAACCGAAGGGTAATTTTCGGGATAATTGGCTTAGTATATCAAATCCACCACAATAATAGTTGTGGTGGGATATAAGTAGACAATTTGAATGTGTAAATTATGAAGTGGGAAAAGAAAAGAGCGAGTTTTAGATTAAATTGCGTAAAACGCCCCTAAATGGGTCAAAACGGATTTATGTGCATAGTTTGTGTACTAATCGCCTAATTCAAAAAAACATTATGAACCCGAGCTAGAGATTTTGAGTTAAATACATTGGTGTATGTGTTTTAATTATTCAGAAACAAGTTGGTGGTTTTAAACTTGAACGGGTCAAAAGTCTTTATAAATCAATTTCAAACCGAGGGCTTGAAATCTAATATTTTATGAGTTCAGATGTCGGGTTATAACTCCATATGATGGAGAATTAAATTACGGTCACGTAGGAAGAATCGGATCGTAAAACGGATAGGTAAATTGAAAGATATGCATGTTTTTGTGAATTATAAGTTTGAGTATTTTGAGCTGGGAATCTGCTGTCACACCCCCAAAATCCACCATGCGGAGTTCCACCGCTTGGAGGCGTGACGTGACCAGGATCGAGCCACCAATCATACTGAACAATGTACTTAAGTAAATAAAGACAACCAAAATACGATTGGTGACCAAAAGCTAGTTAACCAAGTTTTTAATTTAGACAGCGGAAGCATAAACGTAAAGTTCAAAACATAAGTTCGCAGTTCATAAGTTTAAAGTCCAACACATAGGTTTAATAAGTTCATAATGTTTTAAACATTAAACACAGGACATAACCGCCCGCACACCACAACGACTCCTTCCTCGTGCAAGCTCCAAATGTTTAGCGACCTGTAAGGCATGTAACAACGAGTCAACAACAAAGTTGAGTGAGTTCACGTTTGGTTGTTTAGTTATAGCATTCGTTTCGTAAATCATATGTTCGTTTTGTAAACCATGTATCGTATAAGTTTGCATCGCGGTCTTTCTGACATGTTTGCGAAGATTAGTGGGGGTTTCCCATGTGTTACTAGACCATGCGTATCGACTGCTACGAAAATGTAAGAGGTGCCCTAAGTCAATGTCTATCAGCATTGACCCTTTGCCCATAGTCCATTAGTACACGCCCGTCCGACTGGCACGGTGTGAGGTTTGTTAAACCTAATAGCGCTATTAACTAATGACCCGCTCGCCATAGGCCTCGGCGATTAAGTCGATAATTGAGGGACTTAAAGTGATAGAGTTGATGGTCTTATGATCGTGTACGTAGGTTTTACGTACGTGCCCTTCAATCCGAGGACAGTAGTAAGTATGAGTGTACGTAGGTTTTACGTACGTGCCCTTCAATCCGAGGACAGTAAAAAGTAGTTTAATAGTAATGATAGTACAAGTAGTTATTCAATACCATTCCTAACCCCTGGGAACTCCATGCCTTAGAAAGAGTGTGAACTCACCTCGGTTTGCTCGGTTAGGTTCTCAAATATAGTTAACAGTCAAGGTCGGTCAATCACGTCCTAATAAGGTACGGATAACAATCAGTTTCTCATGCATAACACGTATTCTACGTATGGTTTATTTGCACATTACTTCGTCCACATAACAGGTACACACTTTAACGATTTATACCCATATAAACTTCCCATCCATTCCCCACTCATAAACAAACATACGATATTGCACGTAACACATATAACATGTTAGATCATTCACCGATAGCATACTCGACATTTAAACACGCAAGTCACAACTTATGTCAATTCAGCATTAATATTCAAAACCGGCTGTTTTCGGATATTTAAATAAAATAGTTAAATTATTCCAAAAATTCCCAAATTTTTACAGGATGTCTTAAACGTTCCATATTTTATTGTGTAAAAATATCGGGGTCCGGTTCATTACCAATATTTTATAGAAAATCGTTTACCGAACTGTGATCAGATTTGTCACATTCTGATCACAGTTTACGGAAAAATTCGTCTAAAATTCCTCGGAAGTCCGTTTATCGAATTTCCAGTTCGAGGGTCACAAATACATCCGTGACCATCTTTGATAAAAGTTTCAGGGGCTGGTTCGGTTCAGGTTTTAAGTTGTGATTGAAAACGCACAGCCCAATTTACTGCAGTTAAAATCAGCCTTAGCTGCTGTTACGAAAACAGACTTTTAAAATAGTAAACGACTTCAAAAAAATACGATTCCAGCGCCATTTTCTTCGTTTTTCGAAATGACACGATTTAGGCTTTTGAAATTCCGTTTTTCGAGTGTTTAAAGTCCGTTTACAGCCTGTTGAAGGCGGCTGGAAAAGTAACTCAGCATGTTATTTTTAAGTTTAAACATTACTAAATCGCATCAACGAGTGTCCGAACAATGGATTTAACAAGAAACCAACAATCAAACATCAAGTATGATTTAACCAACCCTCAAACCCACAAGATTCCGCTTCATAATTCAGTCACAAGTAAACTTTTATGTAGCTTATTTGTTCATAACACATGTTTCATATTTTCTAGTATCCTTGTAATTTAGTGATTTAAACAACTAAACATCTTACTACATATCATAATTTTCGAACAAGATGAAATCAAGTGTGAAGAAAACTTACTACTAGCTTATAGCTAGGGATGATTCTTGTGTGAAAGTGATGAGAAAAAGATGGTGAGAAAGGCTAGAACAATGCTCCTTTGATGGTTCTTCAAGATGCACCTTCCATGGATGAATACTAAGCTTTGAATGGACAATGTAATGAAGAAGATGATGATGTTTAAGGTGGTGATGGGGTGTTCGGTTTTGGGCAGCCGATCAAGAGGGAGAGAGAGATGAATGAAGGTTGAGTGTGAAGATGGATTGACATGACAAACAATCTTTGTGCCATGATTTATAAGATAGTCCTAATATTATGTCCATATTTGCAAGCCATCAATCTAATAAAATAATGGAATAAAATCCAAGACAAGATATGAGGCACATGGTTGTAATGGGGCTGAAAATCGGTTCAAGGGGGGGGGGGGGGTAATGTGTAAAATTGTGACTAAATTAGTAAAGGTAAGTTAGGATGTAAGTAATGTGGTGGATTGATTTCTAGCGGGTGTTATGGCATACGGGGATCATGACTAGCCATAAAATAGTAAAATAATGTCCATGACAAAAATTTAGTGTTCCGGGTAATGTCCGGTTGTACGGTCGGATACTGTTTCGTTAAAGTGTTTAATTGTACCGTAAAGTGTCTTATTTATATATTTTTGTAACGAAATAAATTCCTAACACATAGGAAAATATACCGGACCATTTAGTGACTTTTCTGTATACTACCAGTATGTTAACATGCTCATGTAAGTATAGTTCAGTAATCAGAGAGCTGTTAAATATTTCAACACAGTCACCAAGCACTTAAATTATTATTAAATAAATTGTACGGAATACATGTAAATTGAGGGTTGTCACATTCTCCCCCTGTTAAGAGAATTTCGTCCCGAAATTTAGCGCGTGGTTACTGAGGAAGCTAGTTAAGTTGCGTTGTTTTCCTGATTTTCCTGGGGTGTCACATCATCCCCCCGTTGATTTGGAATTTCGTCCTAAAATTCTGCAGTAGCTTCAGCCTCAGTAGTGGTTGCGTTTTTCTTAAACAGTTGGGGATACTTGAGTTTCATTTGGTCTTCTCGTTCCCAGGTATACTCTGGGCCACGACGAGCATTCCAACGAACTCGGACCAGAGGTATCCTGGTATGCTTGAGGATCTTAACCTCTTGATCCGTAATCTCTACTGGTTCCTCGACGAATCGCAGCTGTTCGTCGATAGTGAGTTCCTTCAGAGGAACTATGAGGGTCTCATCTGACAGACACTTCTTCAGATTCGACACATGGAAAACGTTGTGAACTCCGCTGAGTTCTTCAGGTAGATCCAACCTGTAGGCGACTTTGCCAATTTTCTCAATGACTTCGAATGGTCCGACATAACGCGGATTGAGTTTGCCTCGTTTGCCAAAGCGGACTACACCTTTCCAAGGTGAGACTTTGAGTAGCACTCGATCCCCAACCTGGAGCTCGAGTGGTTTTCTTCCCTTATCAGCATAGCTTTTCTGACGGTCACGAGCTGCCGCCATTCGCTGTCGTATCTGAGCAATTTTCTCGGTGGTATCTACCACAAGTTCTGGGCCAGTGATTTGGCTGTCACCAACTTCTGCCCAACAGAGAGGTGATCGGAATTTGCGTCCGTATAATGCCTCAAACGGAGCGGCTTGGATGCTGGTGTGGTAGCTGTTGTTGTACAAAAACTCCACTAGCCGGAGGTGCCTTTCCCAGCCATTACCAAATTCGATTACACATGCCCTAAGCATGTCTTCAAGGGTTTGGATGGTGCGTTCAGATTGCCCATCCGTCTGCGGGTGATAAGCGGTGCTCATATCTAAACGTGAGCCAAAGGACTTGTGCATTGCTTGCCACAGTTCAGAAGTAAAACGTGCGTCACGATCAGATATAATAGAGGTTGGCACTCCGTGCTTCGATACCACTTCCTTTAGGTAAATGTCTGCAAGAGTAGAAAACTTATCCGTTTCTTTGATAGCCAGAAAATGTGCAGACTTGGTTAGTCGATCTACAATCACCCAAATGGTATCGTTTCCGCGTTGAGATCTGGGCAGGCCGGTAACGAAATCCATGGAAATTTGCTCCCATTTCCATTTCGGGATCTCCGGTTGTTGAAGTAGGCCTGATGGTTTCTGATATTCAGACTTGACTCTCGCACAAGTCAAGCACTTGCTGACGTAGGTTGCTATGTGGGCTCTCATGCCAGGCCACCAGTATGTGGTCTTTAAGTCGTGGTACATCTTATCCGAACCAGGATGTACTGAATAACGAGACTTATGTGCTTCATCCATCACAAGCTCGCGTAAGTTTCCATACAGTGGGACCCAGATGCGCCCTGTTACATAGTAAGCGCCGTCTTCCTTTTATTCTAGCCGCTGCCTCGATCCTCGTAGGGACTCAGCCCTGATGTTTTCTACTTTCAATGCTTCAACCTGAGCATCGCGAATCTGAGCGGGAAGGTTAGATTGGATGGTAAGCTTTAGAGCACGTACACGCCTAGGTATGGTATCCTTTCGACTGAGGGCGTCGGCCACAACATTGGCTTTGCCCGGATGATACTTGATTGCGCATTCATAATCGTTCAAGAGCTCAACCCATCGGCGTTGGCGCATGTTCAACTCCTTTTGCTTGAAGATATGCTCGAGACTCCTGTGATCGGTGTAAATGGTGCACTTGGTACCGTACAGGTAATGTCTCCATATCTTAAGCGCGAAAACAACTGCTCCCAGCTCCAGATCGTGAGTAGTGTAGTTTCTTTCGTGAACTTTAAGTTGGCGCGATGCGTAGGCAATGACCTTGTCACGTTGCATCAATACGCAACCAAGTCCTTGGATGGAAGCGTCGCAATAAACCACGAAATCATCGGTGCCTTCGGGCAATGAGAGGATAGGCGCGCTACAAAGTCTATCCTTTAGATGTTGAAATGCAGACTCTTGTGCATCACCCCAACGATAGATGACACCCTTCTGAGTCAGTGAAGTGAGAGGTTGCGCAATCTTGGAGAAGTCTTTGATAAACCTTCTGTAATATCCTGCCAAACCCAAAAATTGGCGGATTTCTGTTGGTGTGCGGGGTGCAGGCCAGTTCTTGATTGAGTCAACCTTGGATGGATCAACATGAATCCCATCCTTGTTTACCACATGGCCTAGAAAGTGGACTTCGCGAAGCCAGAAGTCACATTTTGAAAACTTGGCATACAATTGCTCTTTTCGAAGAAGTTCAAGCATAAGTCGCAGATGCTGCTCGTGTTCCTCCTGACTCTTAGAATAGATCAGGATATCGTCAATGAACACAATAATGAACTTATCCAGGTAAGGTTTGCATACTCGGTTCATGGGATCCATGAAGATTGCTGGTGCATTCGTCAGCCCGAATGGCATAACCAGAAACTCGTAATGGCCGTAACGAGTTCTGAATGCTGTTTTGGAGACGTCCTCATCTCGGACCCTCAGCTGATGGTATCCCGATCTCAAGTCAATCTTGGAGTAATAGCTCGACCCTTGCAACTGGTCGAACAGGTCGTCAATACGTGGAAGAGGATAACGATTCTTCACAGCCACCTTGTTAAGCTCGCGATAGTCAATACACATTCTGAAAGTACCATCTTTCTTCTTTACGAACAACACTGGAGCTCCCCAAGGCGAAGAGCTAGGACGTATAAAACCCTTTTCCAAGAGTTCTTGTAGTTGTGTGGACAGTTCTTCGAGTTCTGATGGAGCTAGACGATATGGTGCTCGAGCTACTGGTGCTGCTCCAGGAGCTAGCTCGATTTGAAATTCAACTTGGCGGTGAGGAGGAAGACCAGGTAATTCCTCAGGGAATACCTCAGGAAAATCGCGTACAACAGCTATGTCTTCAATTCTCTTCTCTTCCGTTGATGTGTCGGTAACGAGTGCTATAATGGCAGTGTGGCCCTTTCGCAAACACTTCTGGGCCTTAAGGAAAGAGATGATGCCTTCGACAGCACCACTCTTGTCGCCACGAATCATGAGAGGTTCTTCACCAGAACGAGGAATGCGGATGATTTTCTCCTTGCAAACAATCTCCGCTTAATGATGAGATAGCCAATCCATCCCAATAACGACGTCGAAACTACCCAGTGTGATAGGAATAAGATCGATAGAGAAAGTCTGACCGGCTAAGACGAGGTTACAACCTTTAACTACGTGTGTGGCTTCAAGACTTTTACCATTTGCTAGCTCTACCGCGTGTTTGGTGTTCAAAAGTGGTGGAGTGCGCTTAAGCATTTGGCTAACTTTTACGGACACATAACTAGTATCGGCACCCGAATCGAATAAAACAGTAACAAAGAAGTCATCCAGAAGAAACTTACCCATCACAACGTTGGGATCGTTCCTTGCTTCTCCCTGACCAATCACGAAAGCACGACCTTGGGCGCCATTGCCATTATTGTTACCTCCATTGTTGCCTCCGTTGTTGTTTCCATTATGGTTCCCGTTTCTTTGGTTATTGTTCTGGTTTTGGTTCAGCTGGGGGCAGTTCCTCTTAAAGTGGCCTTCAGCGCCACACTGAAAGCATCCTTTATTTCCCTGCTGCTGCTGATGGTGATTCTGTGGAGCTTGTTGTTGTTGTTGGCGATTCTGATTTGCAGGACGCGGGCTCCTGCAATCCTTAGCTTCATGACCCAACTTATGACATCTCTGACAACGACCTTTGTTGCACTGACCACTATGGTGTCTGTTACATTTGTTGCACTTTGGGTGGTTTCCTCGATACCCACCCTGTCCTTGATTACCGGAGGATTGCTGACCTGGACTCTGGTAGTCGTCAGTCCTTCGCTGCTGAGACTGACCCGAAGCAGAACCCTTACTGGAGTTTCCATCCCATTTTCGCTTGTTGTCGGTAAGTACATCAGAAGTAGTTGTGGCACTGATACGTTTGGGTAGCCTGTTTTGCTCCACCGCCTGGTCGGTGAGACGATGAGCCAACTTGATAATTTGCTGAATGGTACCCAGATTGGCTGAAGTCACGTGACTTTGAATCTCTGGTACAAGGCCATTGAGGTACAGCTCGATTCGTTTGATGGGAGGGTCCACCATAGTTGGACACAGGATGGCCAGTTCATTTGACCTCTTAGTATACGCTTCAATCTCAGACCCCGTCATCTTTAGATGGTAAAATTCCACTTCTAGCTTGTGGATGTCATCCCGACTACAGTACTCCTCCTTGATCAGCTCTTTAAAACCATTCCAGGGTGTGGCATTAGCAACTGCCAGTCCTAGTAGTTGAACCTGCGCCTTCTACCAGGTTAACGCAGCCCCTTCAAGTGTTCCGGTAGCATATTTCACCCTATGGTCTTCGGGGCATTCGCACATCTCGAAAACTGACTCAAGCTTTTCAAACCAGTGAAGAAGGCCCACTGCTCCTTCGGTGCCACTGAAAGTTGTAGGTCGGCAGTCCATGAACGTTTTGAACGTGCACACAGGAGGCTGAGCATGTTGACCTGTTGTGTGAGAATAAAAGACAAAGTTAAGCACGAGCGTTGGTTTGCGGAGGTAGGATCTAAACATCCTAAGGTGAGTTGATATGGCAGGTTATACCTCCTGCAGGAACAGCTGCGAGTGCCTCAGCAACTCGTTCGTTGATCAAATCCGTTAGCTGGGCTTGAGTTAGGTTCAAGCGTCCACTCATGATCTTCACAACGAAACAACGTAGGTGAGAAAAGTGTCGCGAAAGTGCGTAAGTGTGGGACGATAGTAGAGAGTAAGCACACAAGGTTCAAATAGCAATTACCACATTATATAGTGCACAGTGAGAACTATCTAATCGACAATATAACATAAATCATACCACTTATGGTGTCGAGTCTTGCACGTGGAGCGAAGCGTCGTTGTGGATCGTTGAGCACTGTACAGGTTATAGTCTGGTTTTATCAAAAAGCTTTCCCCCTTTTTAAAACCAAGTTCACTATAACCAATGGCTCTGATACCAATCTGTCACACCCCCAAAATCCACCATGCGGAGTTCCACCGCTTGGAGGCGTGACGTGACCAGGATCGAGCCACCAATCATACTGAACAACGTACTTAAGTAAATAAAGACAACCAAAATACGATTGGTGACCAAAAGCTAGTTAACCAAGTTTTTAATTTAGACAGCGGAAGCATAAACGTAAAGTTCAAAACATAAGTTCGCAGTTCATAAGTTTAAAGTCCAACACATAGGTTTAATAAGTTCATAATGTTTTAAACATTAAACACGGGACATAACCGCCCGCACACCACAACGACTCCTTCCTCGTGCAAGCTCCAAATGTTTAGCGACCTGTAAGGCATGTAACAACGAGTCAACAACAAAGTTGAGTGAGTTCACGTTTGGTTGTTTAGTTATAGCATTCGTTTCGTAAATCATATGTTCGTTTTGTAAACCATGTATCGTATAAGTTTGCATCGCGGTCTTTCTGACATGTTTGCGAAGATTAGTGGGGGTTTCCCATGTGTTACTAGACCACGCGTATCGACTGCTACGAAAATGTAAGAGGTGCCCTAAGTCAATGTCTATCAGCATTGACCCTTTGCCCATAGTCCATTAGTACACGCCCGTCCGACTGGCACGGTGTTAGGTTTGTTAAACCTAATAGCGCTATTAACTAATGACCCGCTCGCCATAGGCCTCGGCGATTAAGTCGATAATTGAGGGACTTAAAGTGATATAGTTGATGGTCTTATGATCGTGTACGTAGGTTTTACGTACGTGCCCTTCAATCCGAGGACAGTAGTAAGTATGAGTGTACGTAGGTTTTACGTACGTGCCCTTCAATCCGAGGACAGTAAAAAGTAGTTTAATAGTAATGATAGTACAAGTAGTTATTCAATACCATTCCCAACCCCTGGGAACTCCATGCCTTAGAAAGAGTGTGAACTCACCTCGGTTTGCTCGGTTAGGTTCTCAAATATAGTTAACAGTCAAGGTCGGTCAATCACGTCCTAATAAGGTACGGATAACAATCAGTTTCTCATGCATAACACGTATTCTACGTATGGTTTATTTGCACATTACTTCGTCCACATAACAGGTACACACTTTAACGATTTATACCCATATAAACTTCCCATCCATTCCCCACTCATAAAGAAACATACGATATTGCACGCAACACATATAACATGTTAGATCATTCACCGATAGCATACTCGACATTTAAACACGCAAGTCACAACTTATGTCAATTCAGCATTAATATTCAAAACCGGCTGTTTTCGGATATTTAAATAAAATAGTTAAATTATTCCAAAAATTCCCAAATTTTTACAGGATGTCTTAAACGTTCCATATTTTATTGTGTGAAAATATCGGGGTCCGGTTCATTACCAATATTTTATAGAAAATCGTTTACCGAACTGTGATCAGATTTGTCACATTCTGATCACAGTTTACGGAAAAATTCGTCTAAAATTCCTCGGAAGTCCGTTTATCGAATTTCCAGTTCGAGGGTCACAAATACATCCGTGACCATCTTTGATAAAAGTTTCAGGGGCTGGTTCGGTTCAGGTTTTAAGTTGTGATTGAAAACGCACAGCCCAATTTACTGCAGTTAAAATCAGCCTTAGCTGCTGTTACGAAAACAGACTTTTAAACTAGTAAACGACTTCAAAAAAATACGATTCCAGCGCCATTTTCTTCGTTTTTCGAAATGACACGATTTAGGCTTTTGAAATTCCGTTTTTCGAGTTTTTAAAGTCCGTTTACAGCCTGTTGAAGGCGGCTGGAAAAGTAACTCAGCATGTTATTTTTAAGTTTAAACATTACTAAATCGCATCAACGAGTGTCCGAACAATGGATTTAACAAGAAACCAACAATCAAACATCAAGTATGATTTAACCAACCCTCAAACCCACAAGATTCCGCTTCATAATTCAGTCACAAGTAAACTTTTATGTAGCTTATATGTTCATAACACATGTTTCATATTTTCTAGTATCCTTGTAATTTAGTGATTTAAACAACTAAACATCTTACTACATATCATAATTTTCGAACAAGATGAAATCAAGTGTGAAGAAAACTTACTACTAGCTTATAGCTAGGGATGATTCTTGTGTGAAAGTGATGAGAAAAAGATGGTGAGAAAGGCTAGAACAATGCTCCTTTGATGGTTCTTCAAGATGCACCTTCCATGGATGAATACTAAGCTTTGAATGGACAATGTAATGAAGAAGATGATGATGTTTAAGGTGGTGATGGGGTGTTCGGTTTTGGGCAGCCGATCAAGAGGGAGAGAGAGATGAATGAAGGTTGAGTGTGAAGATGGATTGACATGACAAACAATCTTTGTGCCATGATTTATAAGATAGTCCTAATATTATGTCCATATTTGCAAGCCATCAATCTAATAAAATAATGGAATAAAATCCAAGACAAGATATGAGGCACATGGTTGTAATGGGGTTGAAAATCGGTTCAAGGGGGGGGGGTAATGTGTAAAATTGTGACTAAATTAGTAAAGGTAAGTTAGGATGTAAGTAATGTGGTGGATTGATTTCTAGCGGGTGTTATGGTATACGGGGATCATGACTAGCCATAAAATAGTAAAATAATGTCCATGACAAAAATTTAGTGTTCCGGGTAATGTCCGGTTGTACGGTCGGATACTGTTTCGTTAAAGTGTTTAATTGTACCGTAAAGTGTCTTATTTATATATTTTTGTAACGAAATAAATTCCTAACACATAGGAAAATATACCGGACCATTTAGTGATTTTTCTGTATACTACCAGTATGTTAACATGCTCATGTAAGTATAGTTCAGTAATCAGAGAGCAGTTAAATATTTCAACACAGTCACCAAGCACTTAAATTATTATTAAATAAATTGTACGGAATACATGTAAATTGAGGGTTGTCACATCTGCAGCTCAAAAAAATAACTTTCTGTCGAAAACAGGCCGTCGCGTCACGCGACGATGAAACCATATCATTATCGCGCACCACGACAGTTGTCGCACCCCGTGAGCGCCCGGGGTAGGGCTGTCGCGCCCCGCGAGACGCAAGTAATCTGGAAAATCTTGTTTTGTAGTCCGTTTCAGCATGCAGACTCGATTTAAACGCTTAAAATTGCGAATGACTAACTCATTTCATGGTTTATGAAATGTAGGTATATTTTGGGATGCCGGATAACGATCAAGCTCAACAAAGAACCGAACACGATCAAGTTACAAGCTTCCGCACATTATCATGTTGTCGTTTAAAACGACGAACTCATTTACATTATGTTATATTGTTTTAATTTTGAGAAAAATTTTAAAAAAACCCGCATTTTCACAAGAATGTGTAGTTGTAAATACCCATTTTTAGTCAATATTTATATGAAAATCGCTAAATTTTTAGTAAGGGTCTTACAAGTTGGTATCAGAGCTCAAGGTTAAAGAGTAAAGTGTTCGGTTCGAGACTTGATCGCAAATCCGGTAAGTATATGCATATTAATAGTTTACTATGATTATGGTGTTATGAACAACACATAGGGTTATCGTGTAATACACGTTACCCCAATTATATCGATAAAGGATCGATATAGTCAACAAAATTACGTGTGTTGACACGTATAGTGGAAAAGCCTTGTATTATAATACGGGCGTTCATTAAAGTCGAAATTACTAATTTATATAAATGTTTTAGTTGAAGGACCCTCGCATCTGAAGATAGCATGAGTTTAACAAATTGCAGATCTGACGAAGGAACGGTCCAAAGTATGCCGAGCAGAGCATGCTCAACATGGGCCTAAACCGATCAACGATCGTGAACATGGTTAATGGCATGGAAAGCCCGTTAGGGCAAGCATTACTAGGTGCACGTTTTAAATTAATCGCACAAATAGTAATATGCAACAAATACATAGAGAATGACTGTTGCATATATAGGATTAAACTTGGAAAACCTGAATAGGATATCTATTCAGGATTATGTTCCCAAGAGAAATTAAATAGAAACAAGTGTTATTCACGATGATGAATAACAAGACAATAACAAGATTAGTTCATATGGAAACTTGGACAGGAGTAATTATCCAAGTGAATAATTCTCAATATAATACTATTGAGAAAAGTAGCGATCACATTAACGAATGTGATTATTTAATAGTTCGATAAAAAGGAAAACATTTTATATGTTCAAGAATGAAACGGGTAAAACTAATAATTGTTAAATAGCAAACGAATAAAGTTGTGCCAATTTAAATTAGTGATATAGAAAGATTAGAGGCATTATTTACATGGGGTGTAATGTGAAAATTATAAAAAGGTCATGTGTGTTATGTGTTGATCGCTTACTCTGGCCAAGTAAGTAGTGAACACATGATACCATGAACTTCTTATGATGTACACATTTACATCCGATGTAGTAAGGACGGGGTGAATGGGACGAACTAAAAAGGTACCCAAATGAATCAAATAAGTAAGATGTTTGATAATAAACGTAAACGCAAGCCAGACGACGGAAGCGTATTACGTTAGAATAACGAGCCCGAAAAAAAGGGACAAGGATCAAAGTATATGAAAATACAAACCGACTAATGAAAATGTTAAGGCATAGCGATAAAAGTTTGACTGTCGTTAGTGATGAAATTCAAATGGACAAGTCAAACAGATTAAATAAAGAATAAAGGTCTTGATTGAATAAAAGCGATGGATTTCGCTAAGATGACCAAATAAATTAAAACGAAGTCTTAATGCATACCGGAACGGTTACTTTAATAACGACTTCGGTAAAATACCCGATAGAGGGGTAGGAGTTTGAGTGTATGCGTAAACCAAGAGACGGGAACGCGGAATAGAAAGTTAAAAGACTCGGATTGTGAGTTATGACTAAACGACGACGAAATTTCACAAACAGAAAATTTGATAACTATAGAATGAACGGGTTGAATACAAATGAAGTTTGACATTCATAAGTGATGAAGTTTCACTCGAACAAGTCAAACGAGATAAATAAAGAATAACGTTTGAAAGGATAAGCAAGCGCAAAACGAATAAACGGGAGACCAAAATATTAATAAACCAGTGTGATGGGTCAAGAAAAGAATATAAAAGGAAAACGCAAACCAGGCAACAGGAGCGTTAAAAACATTAAGATAAAAAAACTCGGGTAACGGGCTGTAAAGAAATATAAGTATGAGCGGATAACGGTAAGCAAAGAACAAACCGACGCGTAAATGACGTAAGAAGTCATAGAGTCGGAAGGATAATTCGAAAGAAAACAAATGTAGCCTTAGACTACGGTCAAGGTCAAATGAAATTCAAAAGCAAAAATACATAATTTTAAACATAAAATGGGGTGCCTTGACGCCACATATATATACACACACACACACACACATTTGAATAAAGACACGAATAAAAGATGATCTACGAGATCATCATAACCTATGGGATTATAAGTAGTGTTAAGGTCTACAGGACCAAAAAGACCATTGAGTCACAAATAGAAAGAAACGAACTGTTGGGGTCTCACCCTAAAAAGGTGAAAATATAAAGAAATAGCCTACGAGGCTAAGTGAAAGAACCTACGGGTTATTTGGGTAAAGCGTGGGAACTAGTTATGATTCCCCATGTAAAATAATAATGGAAAGCAATAAATATTTGGTCGTCAATTCCCCGATTAGTGTAATTGACATAAGTTAAAAAAGGGTGGTTTCGGGGACGAAACCTCTTTAAGGGGGCTAGACTTGTAACACCCCGAAAACAGGCTTGGTAATCAAACCACATTAATAATAATGAACGGGTGAAATACCATTAGTGGTAAAAATTAACCTGGTAAATATTAGAATTTATATAATTGTGACCTAATATTAAATAAAAAAAGAGAATAAAAGCTTTTGAGAAAACAAAGCTTATAAGGAGCCCGAGTTAACGGGACTTAAAATAAAACGGCTTATAACTTCCCGATCCCATTATGTTAACTAGGTAGAATTAACCTAGCTTGAAATATGTGATTATGTGATAACTAATGAGTTATGGCTTCATGTGATAAAAAAAAAAGAAACAAAACTTGAGGGGCCAAAGTCATAAAAAGGGAAAGTTATAATTTATAAACATAAATTTAAAACACTATACACACTTAAAGTGTGTGTAGCAGGTCGATCAACAGGGGAGGAAAAATGGGTGCAAACCCTAGTTCATCAAAATCATCAAATTGAAGGTCGATTCTAGCCTCAAATCAATGCATGAACACAAATTCGTGATCACCTAAGCATGGGGATCGCAAGGTATGTTGAATTTTGTTATTTGGTGATACTTTGAAATTTTGATTAACATTCATGAACGAAATTCTTGTCTGAATGATGAATGTTATAGTGAAATAGAGATGTGTATGAGTCTAGGGACGAACCCTAGGTGTGAATCTGTTAAAATAATGCCATAAACTAGAAATCCAATGAAAGACATTGTAGGTGATAAGTGGGTTTTATGGTAGTAGGAAGAACACTTTGAAAAGTGATGATAAATATGTGAAATTTGATGATATAATTCAAGTTCTTGATGTCGTTCATGTACACTAGACATAGGGGCTTGATTTTGATGCTAAAACTTAGTGACATATGTGTGTTTGTAATGATATGTTGATAAAATTGTGGTAAGGTGTCCAAGAGATAGGTTAGAGACTAATCTTGAATGCGAAACCCGCCAAGTGTTCGATGAAATGCTTAAATAAATATGGTGCAGACCTGAATTTTGAAAATTCATAATAAATCACAGAAAAATCGTATGGGTGTGTACTTTATATGCCTAGAAAGGTCTCTGAGTAATCTGCATTTCGTTAGTTAAAAATGATGATTTGGTTCGGATGTTAAATGGGTCAAAAACGTCGAATTCAGTGGTTATTTCGAAAAGACAGCATGCTGTTTGGGCTAAAAATAAGTTGCTGTCCTGATTTTGTAAAAATCATATAAAATCATAGAAACATCGTTAGAAGACGTACCGTACATGCTTGGAAAGGTATTTAAGAGTTCTACGATCCGTCTTTGAACATGTTGATCTAATTCAGATTTTAAATGGGTCAAAATGGTCAATTACAGCAGTTGAATAGAAAATCGCTGCACATTAATAATGTTCTTATTAACCAAGAAAAAGGCATAGGATTGTATATACTTGCTTTAGGCATGAAGTATTGATTGTTGGGAACAAATAGCACTTTATATGACATGCTTAAAGTGTTTAAATTCACTTACTAACTAGTTTGTATGAGTAACTTTACTAACAGGTCAAACGGTTAGTGAATGAAAAGATTTATGGTATAAAACTAGTTGTCGAATATATGGCATGCTTTAATTGATATGTGTGTAAAAGAATCCATAGGGTGATGGCCATTATATAGAATGACCAATCTAACCATCTTATGGATGTTATGATATAGTTTGACTCTAAACAAGCTAGGTGGGAGCTTGGAAAGGAACGGGTCAAACGGATCATGGATGCGAAAAATGTTTGCGCGGACGCGAGGTAAGTAAAGCTTACACTTTTCTATTAGATCATTTACTCGTTAAAGTTCTTATGATTATGATAAAACCGCAAATTAATTATGGTGATCCGACGCGAAATAATGCGAGTCGGAATAAGTAAAAAAAGATAAAAAAGAAAGAAGATAAAATGGTAATTCGGTCTTGAATAGACCGAATAAACAAGAGTTAGAGAAAAGACATATTATGGGGTAAAGCTATAACGAGAAAAAAGGGGAATATGGTAATTGGCCACGAGCTAATGGACCGATAATTGTTTTTTTTAAAGACGCTCTATGGCGTAAAATATGATAAGTCAAAAAGGTTAAGACATGATTTTTTTATGCAATGTGATAACACGGTGTAAACCGGAAGGGGTACATGAATGGGATGGTAAATAAATACCATCTTACGATGAATAAATGGTCAAATGGATTAAAAGGGTCAAAAGGTGATGAAATCACCAATTGACATTGGTGATTAATGTTGTTGTCGAGTTTTATGCTGACAGGAACGAATAGCGTGTGAGACGTCGTTGTTATTAACTAACAACTTATATGATGGGGTTTTAAAACGGGTGGGTCAATACTTTGACCCGAGCCAGGTACGTATAAGTAAGATTATGGCTAAAATGTGAGATTTGGTCAAATATATTATCGTTAGTCCTTTGTCGTAAAAGAAAAGATGAAGGTTGATCAAAATGCCCATGAACGTTAAACCGGGTAAACGGTCCTTATGAGTCGTTTAAGAACATAGATTTTGATCATGTAAGTTATAGACGAGCATAAAAGTTATAGGCATAAGCCTTTGTGGGTCAAATGCCTAAAAATGGGTCTTTCCGTAAAATGACTAACCGAAGGGTAATATTCGGGATAATTGGCTTAGTATATCAAATCCCCCACAATAATAGTTGTGGCGGGATATAAGTAGATAATTTGAATGTGGAAATTATGAAGTGGGAAAAGAAAAGTGCGAGTTTTAGACTAAATTACTTAACCCCCCCCCCCCCCCCCCAAATGGGTCAAAACGGATTTATGCGCATAGTTTGTGGACTAGTCACCTCATTCATAAAAAAAATTATGAACCCGAGCTAGAGATTTTGAGTTAAATACATTGGTGTATGTGTTTTGATTATTTAGAAACAAGTTGGTGGTTTTAAACTTGAACGGGACAAAAGTATTTATAAATCAATTTCAAGCCGAGGGCTTGAAATCTAATATTTTATGAGTTCAGATGTCGGGTTATAACTCCATATAATGGAGAATTAAATTACAATCACGTAGGAAGAAACGGATCGTAAAACGGATAGGTAAATTGAAAGATATGCATGTTTTTGTGAATTATAAGTTTGAGTATTTTGAGCTGGGAATCTGCAGCTCAAAGAAAATAACTTTCTGTCGAAAACAGGCCGTCGCGTCACGCGACGATGAAACCATATCACTATCGCGCACCGCGACAATTGTCGCACCCCGCGAGCGCCCGAGATAGGGGCTGTCGCGCCCCGCGAGAAGCCAGTAATCTGGCAAATCTTGTTTTTTAGTCCGTTTTAGCATCCAGACTCGATTTAAACGCTTATAAATTGTGAATGACTAAGTCATTTCATGGTTTATGAAATGTAGGTATATTTTGGGATGCCGGATAACGATCAAGCTCAACAAAGAACCGAACACGATCAAGTTACAAGCTTCTGCACGTTATCATGTTGTCGTTTTAAACGACGAACTCATTTACATTATGTTGTATTGTTTTTATTTTGAGAACATTTGTAAAAAACCCGCATTTTCACAAGTATGTGCAGTTGTAAACACACATTTTTAGTCAATATTTATATGAAAATCGCTAAATTTTTAGTAAGGGTCTTACACATGGCTTGACAATCAATCAAACCTCCTCCTTTTGATGTTGAATCCTTGTAAATATCAAGAAGGCTTTAAAGGGTAGGTGATGGTTCAGGTTTGGTTTGGTATGTTTTATTGAAATGGCGAAAAACGTAAGCTTTAAAGGGTATGTGATGGTTCGGGTTTGGTATGTTTTATTGAAATGGCAAAAAGCGTAAAATATCGGTTTTTCTATTGCTTTGTGGCTTACCAAAAAATACTTTGGGCAAATTTTTTCTGATTTTTTTTTGGTTTTTTTTGGTTGTGAAAGTTGAACCGAGCCATAATTGTAATTTCATAACCGATAAGTTTACAAAAATGAAAGATGAAAAATGAGAAGGTTTGTTTTTGTGGGTTCAGAAATGAAAAGGTTTAAGGTTCAAAGGGTTTATCTAGGGGGATGTTTTTGGTTAAAGCGAAGAAAATAAAAGTTTTGATTTGAAAAATGGGTTGATCCTAATGCCTCCATCATTTACTTACTTGAATTTTTGCCGGTAAGGACTTGGAACGTATCGTTTTGTCAAGTTCTAGATACGTGAGAACCAAACGAGTTACTCACACAAGAAACGAAAATTGAGCATTTAGTATAGATTTGTATTTATATGCTCGGTAAAGGCTCAAAACTCACTTTTGTGGGAAAAGGGGTTGAAGTGTAAAAATGTATATATAATCAAATTTTATGAAGATTTGTCATGCCCGTTTTCGTAATTTTCTTAATTGATTCTTTTTATCACGACGCTATCAGTTGTAAATTAAAAAAAAACATAATTTTTAGAACTTATTTTACCCAACTAAACCAAGATAAGTAAAAGAAAATAAAAAATACTGATAAAGTTTGGGGTGATTGGCGGTTCCAATGCGAGTTTTATGTAAGGCTTGATTTTAGGACAACTGATTCAAGGTTTTTATCATCCCCCCGCCCCACACTTAAATTACACATTTCCCTCAATGTGTCCCAAATAGGATTTATTTTGGTAAAATGTGTAAAAAGTGTGAAAATAGCAAAATTTTTTGGTTACTAACACTTGCAGCACGGGGGCGTGCTATGGGGACACGGCCCCGTGTCCAAAGTGCTAGTAACAAAGTTAAACAGAAGACTTACAGTGGGGTGGCTACGGGGGCGTGCTGGGTGAGCACGGCCTGTGCCATCTTCTGGACAGTAGAATTTAGACATCAATAATTTGGGCACGGGGGCGTGCTGGGTGAGCACGACCCCATGCCGCAGACAATGTTTTGCAGTTTTTGAGTCTGAGGCCTCTGATTTACATGCATGGGTTCCATTTTTCGTCACCTTTCTGGCATTTTCCAGTTCTTCAACACATTTATTAATACCATCAACATCCAATCTTCCATTTCATTTAATAAAGACATTTACAAGAAAAATAAAAATTACAAACCTACATTAACCTATGATAGATAGATAGATAAAATCTTGAGGAATGCCTCCCGAGATTATTATTTTACAACCCTAGAGCTACGTTCCTAGATCTAAGAAGGTTAGATGTTGGAGGACTTGAGCTCTTGCGGGAAATACTCAATTAGAGGTCATTGAGCATCTATTCGATCTCCCTTGGTGGGAAGATGTAAGGTTCCTCTTCGACTTCTTCTTGAGGGGAGCGGGGTTCATCGGAACCTCGAAGGAAACATTAAGAGGGGGAGGTTTCGAGATCTCATCTTCCCACTCGGTGGGTTAAATGACCTCATTCACGAGGTTCCTATCTTCTTGCGGCCAGATTGGTTCCATCGGAGACATGGCCAAGATGTTCAACCTTTGGTGCAAAAGGTTGATTTCCTTGAAGCAATCTTCTCGGACCATAGAGAGATAGTACACGCGGTCTATAAGAACTTCTTCCACTAAGCTCATTTCGTCGAGAGACTCCCTCAAGGCACTCACGGTGGTTCCTGGAGCTTGTTGATGACGTCCCACTTTGTTGGCTTGACATTCTACGAAATAATGACCAACCGTTAACAAAATATGGGATATTAGAACATTCAGCACGGCCCCGTGCAAAAGTGGCACGACCCCGTGCTGCTCCATCTGTTTTGGATTCTTAACTCAAGAAATTTTATTTTAAGTTAGATTTGATTGATTTTTAACTTTCTGAACGTAAATAACTTAAAATAATGTTTTACTATAGTAGATTTACAAAACTTTGAGCCAAGAATCAAGTGTTTGAACCTCCTATTGAAGCTTTTTAAGCTTGAAGCTTCAAGCTTCAATTGAGTTCATGGTGGAAGGAAGAACGGGAAAGAACAAAAAGAAGAAAGGACAAAAAGGTCAAATGAGACCTTTTCAAGAACATACCTTTTGGGGTATGTGTGAGAAATCTGGAGGATCTTGCCCTTTTGGAATGGTTCCAAACATTCTCCCCAAAGGCTGACTTTATAGACAGTGACAGTTCTCTGGCATGGCCCTGTGCCATCTGCATGTGTCAAAGAATGTTGTTCGTTAGTAGTTAACGGGCCATGTCATCACTGACATGGTCTCGTGCTGAGAAAAATGCGAGGGGAACGACCCCATGTTAGTCCGACACGCCCCATGTTTCTGAAAGATGTTGGGCACGACCCCATGTTCAAGGATCATGGCCCCATGTTCAGGGATTTTATGAAGATTATCTAGGTTTTTAAGGAATTATCCGATATCAGGTGGTTCCTTACTGGTTGGAACAACACCGTATTGCCAGATATACCTCAGACTCCGACGAGAGGTACGAAAACGCCAGAGGTTATCGGAAAGGTATAAGACTTCTTTAAAAATGGGAAAACGGGACCATCCCTTATTTACCTTATCTGGGCTCCTGTTAAAGTAGGTATGAGTCGATTTGCTCCTGTCCAAACCGTCGGTGTGAAATTCACACTCTGTAAAGGGGGCCGTCATCGCGAAATCGAAACAGGGACGACTATCGCTCTCGTCTTCACAGGCGTCTACGGTAGAGGGTTGGTTGACCTCGGTTTTATTGTTTGTTCCTGATTTTTCTTTCATCGATTCTCCTTTACATGGGATCCTTGATGAACATCGCGCCTTAATCAAGGATTCTATTTCTTTGATTTTACGGAGAATCCACTTTTCTATTTGACCTATGTCTTCTATGTCGTCTAGGTGAGAGGGTTGATGGAGTTTAGGTGGTTGGACTTCATTATCATTTTTACTCCCGCCCATCTTAAGGTGTTCGTCACAGGAAAACGATGGGGCTAAATAGTGGGGAGTGAAGTTTAGAATGCCACATTCCGATTCTTCATCCTCCTCCCCACAATAATCGCACCATGCACTGTAAGAGTGGCGGGGGTAAAAATAATAAAAGAAATCCATGTTGTTCTAGAAAGTTTTTAAACGTCGGGATCTGGCGGTCACTATTTTCCTACAAAGTGTAAGTTTGACATGGCCCCGTGTTAAGGTAACACGGCCTGTGCTGCAGTCAGTATCTGGCAGAAAATAGATTTTAGGATACTTGAGAGTGAACACAGCCCTGTGGAGGTATGTCACGGCCCCGTGTTCACTTCTATAGAAAGTGAAAAATTAAAAGAAAAAGAAGAAAAACCTAAAAAGAAAAGATAAAAAAGATTAGGCCGTCATTTTTAAGCTTTCTTAATATTCTTGTGTCCCTAACAACGACACCAAAAACTTAACGTGTACAGGTGTGTATATATTTTTTTAGATATATTTTAGCTCTTTTTACTCACCAATTCAAGTTTTAAATTTATAAAACAGGATATTCTACTATCACTCTACACACATGTTAGGACAAGTGCACCCATCGCGGACGTAGTATAGTGATGGCAAGATACTGAGGTTATCCAAGGACACAAGAGCTTTTAATACCGGCTTATCGTCAACGTCAAATCGAACCAAACATTGAAGAAAAGATTTTAAAGCTATAAAAAGATAAAATAAAAGATAAAAATAAAACAAAAGGAAAAACAGATAGACAAGAAGGAATCACTTGGTTCCGACTCCTCTTTCATGTATCCTTTGATGATTTCCGCACTTTGGGCATTTTAAGAGATTATCTTAGTTATAGTGGTAGGCCCCTCTTGTGAAGGCGACATTATCGTCAACCTATTGGTCTGAGTCAGCAGGGATACAGTCCCGTAAGGTCGGATTATTGAAAGATAATTAAGTAAGTTATTAATGCAAAAAGTGTTGGGCCCCCTTCCAGGCAGCGATCACCCTCAACCATTTGGTCCGAGTCAGCAGGGATACAGTCCTCGCAGGGTTGGTTTAAAGTTTTAATAGTAGTTTATAGATAAGGGATTTAAGCGTTTGGCACTTCTCCTGTCGGGAGGTAGAGCCTATCCGACTTGTGAAGTGTTACTAAGCTTGAACCAGGTTCTCGCAGGATCTATACAATGAACGAGACATTAAATTCACCCAACCATCCTTCTAACCCCCTTCTAGGCAATTAACGCGCTTTATATAGACCATAAAGACACGAATATGTGAATCAACAACATATGAAGAATGATTAGATAAATTTGCATTCAATATAAAAAACTAGTTATTAAAGTCATTAACACATACCCAATTAAAAAGTTGCCAAAGATTGGAAATCAAAAAAGAAATACATAAAAGATTTGTCTTCGCCAAGTGATGTAAGAGTTTAGCCAAGCATGGCCTTTGTTTGACAAAGACTCTTACTATCGATCTTGGATCCCGAGACAACTACACACACTCTAAATGATGGAAGATGGATGATGGTGGAAGATGTCTGGTGGACACGGCCCCGTGCAAGGTCTTCTGATCTTGCTATTCTTGTGGTTTGGATGTGGATTGGGGCTTGGGGCTTGGCGAGTTGCGTCAATTCCTCCATCTTTGTATTTAAGTTGGTTTTTGCTTTTATTTTGCTCCTTTTTACACATTTAAGCTCTTTTGACCATGTAAATTAAAAAGGAACATAAAACCAAGCTTTTCCAACATTAGTACTGAAAAGGGTCGATTTTACGCCGTATTTGATATAATTTTTATGTTGTATTTTATGCACATCATTAAGCTCATGATAATCATTACACATGCGGAACGAACCATCTTTCTTCTTGACGAACAGAACAGGAGCGCCCCAAGGAGAAGTACTTGGGCGTATGAAACCTTTATCAAGCAACTCTTGCATTTCATAAGGAGCAAGCCGGTAGGGAGCTTTAGCAACGGGAGTTGAACCAGGAATGAGGTCAATGCGGAAATCAACAGAACGAGCAGGAGATGGACCGGGCAAATCTTCAGGAAAGAAGTCAAGAAAATCACGCACCACTGGAATATCACTTATGCTCTTTCCCTTGCCCTTTTCTTCCACCGGGCAAAAAAGGCGAAGTACTGTTTATGTAAGTACTTGTTCGCTTGTGTGCATGACATAAGCTTCAGTCCCTTTGAAGGTCTGTCTCCATAAACGTGCAAGGTATCGCCAGAAGGAAGAGGCAAAGGAACGTATTTCTTGTGCCAAAAGATTTCAGCATGGTTCTTACAAAGCCAATACATGCCTATGATATCGAAGCTACCCAATTCCATGGGTATGAGATCGACAGGGAAAACATGATCGTTAAGTGTGAGAAAGCAATTGCAAAGAACGGAATCAACTGTGATGGATTTGTCATTGGCAACTTTGAATGTGAATGACTTGGGGAGTCTAGAGCGTGTACAATTTAACATCTATTCAAATTCAACGGACACAAAGCTTTTGTCCGCGCCAGTATCAAATAATATAGAAGCATATAGGTTATGAACAAGAAACGTACCGTTCACAACATCATTGTCATTTTGAGATAGGTTCGCTTTGATGTTGAAAGCATGTCCATGAGGTGCATGTTGCTGCTGCTCCTGGTTAAGCTGAGGACACTGAGTGCAAAGATGAGTAGTTGACGGGTGGTCCATGGGACAACCCTTAAGTGTGTTAAAAGACAAGTTAATCTCCCATTTAATTATGTAATTATCTTGAATTAGATAACTACCGTTGTTTGTGTTTCAGGTGTGTTCGGGGCTTAAAAGGAGGGAAAACGATGCGTTGGATGGAAGTGGATTGGAACGAGTATCATAAAGATTGGAATGAAGAACAAAGGAGGAGTTCCAGGGCCCTACCATAAATTACGGTGGCTACAGTAATTTACGGTAGCCCCTGGGTTTGTTTCCATCCACCGTAAGACAGTAGGAAGCCAACGTAAAGAATTGATAGCTACCGTAACTTACGGTGGCTACCGTAACTTACGGTGGCTACCGTAAGTTACGGTAGGCTTTGACACAAAAAGTGTAACTGCCCATTATTAAGCCGTTTTCAAGTGCCTTTTCACATATCTCATCATTGGAGACGTTTTGCAGAAGTTCGAGGGCGATTTATGGCTTGTGCAAGTGTTTGTGAACAATTCTAAACATTTCAGTTTGTGTTTTGATTCGTATGAACTCTAAACTTTATGTTATGATGATTCACCAAGCAATGTCCGGCTAAACTTTCGGTGATCATCTTAGGTGGAAGGTTTTCTCTATGGCTTTTGTGTTTTTATCCGTATTTCTAGAATAATGAACTTGGTATGTTTGCTATGTTTATTATGATGCATGAATGTTTGATTGTAAATTCTTAATTGATGTTTTGATCTTAGTCTAAACCATATGTTCTTGGTGTCGTTGGCAATCGTGATATCACGGGAGGGGTTAGGGTTGGATATTAGTTAATTGGTCATCGGGTAACAACCTCGCATTTCTCTAATCCGAGTACTTAGTTCCCTTTTATCACAACAAACGTTTATGCATGAGTCATGTCTATGTGACTCTTTCTAGTTGGATTTAGACACAATTGTTAAATGAAACCGGAAACCTAAGATGGTCATTTTCTCTTAGTATGTTTTAACAACCAATCTTTGATTTGCAAATAGTCTAGTAATTTTAGTTCTTAAAACCAAACAATCAAACTCTTGAATTTTTATTTCTGCAATTTAGTTTAATTTTAGTTAATTCACAGAGCTACATAATCAACATACATTCCATAGACTCCCTGTGTTCGATACCCACTTACTGCTATCTAATTAGTTGTAACTGGATTAAATTTGCGTGAGACTACGGCATCACATCAAATTTTGGCGCCATCGCCGGGGTGTAGTAAGCAATGTGTGTTAATTTAGTAGCTTTTGTTTGTTATTTTCGGGTTTACGCTGGTTGTGTTTAGTGTGCAGGTACTACAGGTGTATGCATACTAGAGGCTCTCACAAGTCGTCACCATTATCGTTTGATCCGGAAATGGAAAGAACTTTGCGGCAAAACCGAGTTTTGGTACGAGAAAATAAGATCATTGGTTCACCCACTACACCCATTACACCTAGAAACATCATGGATGAATCACAAGTACCACCCACTACGGGTCAACCTACATCATCTTTCGTACCTTCATCAACACAACCTTTACCAAATACCACTATTCCAAATTCCACTACCAATCC
Source organism: Helianthus tuberosus (assembly GCA_030545235.1). Taxonomy (NCBI): domain Eukaryota; kingdom Viridiplantae; phylum Streptophyta; class Magnoliopsida; order Asterales; family Asteraceae; genus Helianthus; species Helianthus tuberosus. Next base: position 101,147,835 of record CM060437.1, on the reverse strand, counting down.
TACTCCACCACAGGAAGTTAGCTCAACCAACACCACATCACCTACTACTACCCAAATCGAACCTATCCTTACCTATAGCCCTTCCTTAACGGTTCCACCACTTTCATATTTTTTTCCAGCTTCCGGTCAATCGTCCTCTACCTACCCAATACCACTAAGTTCAACTATCATTCATACTACTTCTACATATCGACCACCGAACCAACCGGGTTTCTAATATTCATCCCTTCCGTTTGGGTAGTCTTCGGGTATAGGAGGAGATGGATATGACGATGGATATGATGAAGAATTTAGAGGATACGAAGAAGAGGGATTTTATTATGGGGGTGATGGAGGTAACTTGGGACCTCAAGGAGGAATGAGTCAACAAAGTCAACCATTGCAACAAGTTTAAGATATGGGTAGGCCATCAACGGGAGTACAACAAATTCGGCCACATGGGCCACAGTTTCAACGGCCAATGCCGTAACAACAAACTCGTCCTCAATATCAACAACCCCAATTTCAAAGGCCGGTGCAACAACCACAAATGCAACAACCTCCATTTCAGCAACCGTTTGCACCTCAAGGGCCTATGCAAGGGCAAATGGGTCATCCAAGAGTACCATTGGGTGCTCCACGAAGACACTTTCGAGAGGTGGTGTGGGGAATCGAAGCTCATTTTAGACCGGTTATCACTAATAATCCTTCTCCGGTAGTGATTCCTCCTCACCCGGATGGAAGGACTTTTGAGGTTAGAACAACCGCACTCCAAAGTTTGTCAAAGTTTAAGGGGTTAGCAACGGAAGAACCTTATTTTCATTTAGAGACATATGACTGTATTTGCAACACTATTGAAGGTCAAGGTTTTTCGTCGGATGATGTGTTAGTGTAGTAATGTCTATCGCCTCCGTCAATCGAGTTCGTAGCAGAAGATAGAATAAAACATAGTCTTATATTGTAATATGTAGAAAAAGTCAAGGTGGCAATTCTGTAATTAATGAGAGGTCTCATTAAAGCCTTGGCCTATAAATAGAAGTTTTAGGGTTAGAGTTTAGAACTTTTGACATTTTGTGATCTTGGAGCTTGATGCTTAGAGAGAGAAAGTCTAGAGAGAGAAAGTGCTCGAAGGTGATTCACGGTGCTTTGTAATTGTCGTACGATCAATAGAATCACGTTTATTTTACGATCTTGTGTTTGGTCACGTTCTTGTACGGATTCCGCACGTCACACCTTCGATTTGCAATCGTTCAGGAGTCGAAAACCGGTCCTACATGATGTCAAGTTGGTTCTCTTCCAATTTTCCTTGGAAGATAAAGCAAAAAGGTGGTTTCATACCTTACCCTCCGCGTCAATTTATACATGGGCTGAAATGCAACAAATATTCTTAGAGGAATTTTTCACGGCCCAAAAGACAAATGATGCAAGGAGAAGCTTGAGAAGCTTCCAACAACAACCGGGGGAGATGTTTCATGAGGCTTTTGAACGGTTCAATATGATGTTGAAAAATTTTCCTCATCATGGTATACAACTTTGGGAATTGTTGAATGGTTTTCATGAGGGGTTGAGTTCGGAGGATGCTCGTGACTTAATGTCAATTACTAATGGTACATTTGGTACCAATTTTGAGCATGATGATTGGGCATTTTTAGAGTAAATGGTGGTTACATTGAAAAGGAAGGCTCAATCTTCGAGACAGGTAAGGCATGTTATTACAAGACCACAAGTTCGTGGGGTAGAGAGTGGAGGTGTGCAAACCACGAATCAAGTGTACAACGTGTGCACTAATTGTAATGAAATAGGGCATACAGAGGAAGTGTGTTTAGTAGGAGTGGTTGAAGATCAACTGGAAGAGGTGAATGCTATTCAAGGGGGTGGTCGTAACTTTAACATGAACTCGAATACATACCACCCTGGGTTAAGAAATCATCCTAATTTTCGTTATGAGAACTCGGCGAATCAAGCTAACCCAAATTTCCAAGGAGCTCAAGGTAATTTCGCACCTCGTCAACAACAATACAATCAAGATAATTATCGGGGTGGAAACAATTTTCGCTACCAAGGTCAATTTCAACAATCAGGTGGTCAAAGTGGTTCTTCGGGTCAAACTTGATCAAGTGGGAATGAAGTTATGGATATACTTCAGGTGATGCAACAAGATATGCAAAAGAGGAATCAACTTGATGAGGTTCGGATGCAAAAGGATGAGGTTCGTAACAAGAGCATTCAAACTTTGACAACTCAAATGGGTCAACTAGCAACGGAAGTGGCGGAGTTGAAGAGAAGAGAAGTAAAGGTCAACTTCCTAGTGACACCAAGGTAAATCCTTCTCACAACTCGTCACGTAGTAATAATATTCCTATTAACCATGTTAGTGTTTTAAGAATTGGAAGAGAATTTAAAGCAAGCTTGTCACCGGGTTTGGTTGATGGGGTGGTTGAGGATATTACGGGAAATGAAAGTGAGGAGGATGAAGTCTCACCACCGATTGTGTCTAAGGAGTCTAATGTTGAAAAACCGGGGTTGGGTGAAATTTTAAAAGAGAAAAAGGATGAAGGGGGACCAAGCCAAGTCCCATTTCCATCGGCTCTACTTGACCCGGGTAAGAAAAATTTTATTTCAAAGAGGGGTCCTCAAAAAGAGGAATTGTGGGATGTTTTCAAGCAAGTAAAAGTTAACCTCCCTTTACTTGATGCAATTAAACAAGTGCCCGCTTATGCAAAATTTTCAAAAGAATTATGCACATAAAAAAGGCAACAAAAGAAAACGATGCCTAAGCGGGTCGACTTAACCGGGCAAGTTAGTGCGGTACTTAATGGGGAGCTTCCTCCTAAGCTCCAAGATCCGGGAACGCCATTAATAAATATTCAACTTGGGAATTTTCAAATTTCAAAGGCATTGTTAGATCTTGGAGCCGGAGTGAGTATTTTACCCGGGGGCATATACGACCAACATGATTTTGGTCCATTAGCAAGGGTGGAGACAACGGTTGTTTTAGCCGATTTGTCTCATAAGCTATCTCGGGGGATGGTGCAAGATGTCATAGTAAAAATTGATGAGTTTTATTATCCGGTTGACTTTTTAGTCTTAGATTACTCATCCGCAGACCCGAAACAACAACGAAATGTTATTTTGGGATGGCCATTTTTTAGCACCGCGCATGCCGTGATTGATTGTCGATTTGGTACGGTCGACATGACATTCGGAAATAGAAAAATGAGATTGAATGTTTTTACTAACAATTCTAACTCTATTGGTGTTGATGAGTGTTTTATGGCAGATTTAGTTGACGGATGCAACCCACATGAGTATGAGGAAGATAGTGTGGATACTTGTGTTTGTGATTTTTCTGAATAGGTACATGCTTGTGCATTGAGGGTTGAAGAGAAAGAGCAGGATGCTATGGCACTTAAAGAGGGTCGACCACCATAGACCCATCAGTTTGAGAGCTTACCGGTGGAAATCAATTCGGGTACTAAACCATCTTTGGAGGAACCACCGAAATTGGAGTTGAAAGACTTGCCAAGCCACTTGAAGTATGCATTTTTAGGGGATAATCACACTTTACCGATCATTATTGCCTCTAATTTGGAGATTGCTCAAGAGCAAGCATTGTTGGAGGTGTTAAAGGCGAATAAAGGGGCTATTGGGTGGACGATTGCCGATTTGAAAGGAATTAGTCCATCAATCGTTATGCACAAAATTATCACAACCGAGGATGCAAAACCAACGAGTGAGGCACAAAGGAGATTGAACCCGAATCTACGAGAAGTGGTAAAAAAGGAGGTAATTAAACGGTTAGATGCGAGGACTATCTATCCTATTTCAGATAGTGCTTGGGTAAGTCCTACCCAAGTAGTGCCTAAGAAGGCTGGCATTCAAGTAATAAAAGATGAAAATGGTGAACAAATCGCCACCTGACCGGTTACCGGGTGGCGTGTTTGTATTGATTTTCGAAAATTGAATGCCGCCACTTCTAAGGACCATTTCCCATTACCTTTCATTGACCAAATTATTGAAAAATTTCGGGTCAAAAATATTATTGCTTCTTTGATGGTTACTCGGGTTATAATCAAATTTCAATTCACCCGGATGACCAACACAAGACCACCTTCACTTGTCCATATGGCACTTTTGCTTTTCCAACGATGTATGATGAGTATATTCTCGGACATGGATGGGGAGTCGCTTGAGGTGTTTATGGATGACTTCTCCATTTTTGGCACAAGTTTTGAATCTTGTCTCGACGAGTTGCAAAAAGTTTTAAAAAGATGTGTCGAGAAAAACTTAGTGCCAAGTTGGGAGAAAAGTCATTTTATGGTGCAAGAGGGTATTGTGTTAGGCCATGTTATTTCGGAAAGGGGGATGGAGGTGGATAAGGCAAAAATTTGGGTAATATCATCTTTGCCTCCACCGAAGAATGTGAAAGGGGTAAGGAAATTTTTGGGACATGCGGGTTTTTATCGACGCTTCATTAAAGGTTTTAGTGTCATTACTAAACCTTTATGTTATTTGCTATTAAGAGATGTTCCTTTTGATTTTACTAATGAATGTTTGCAAGCTTTCAATGTTTTGAAGGAACACTTGGTGAAAGCTCCCATCTTACAACCACCGGATTGGTCAAAGCCGTTCGGGATTATGTGTGATGCAAATGACATAACAATTGGTGCGGTTTTGGGTCAACGGATTGATAAAAAGCCGGTGGCAATTTACTATGCAAGCAAAACATTGTCTGAGGCGCAACTTAATTACACCACAACCGAAAAGGAGTTATTAGCGGTGGTGTATGCCTTGGACAAGTTCCGGTCATACATATGGGGAAGCAAGGTAATTGTATACTCGGACCATAGCGCAGTTCGGTATTTAATGGAGAAGAAAGATGCAAAGCCCCGTTTGATCCGTTGGGTGTTGTTATTGTAAGAATTCGACTTGGAAATTTGGGATAAAAAAGGAAGTGAAAATGTAGTGGCGGATCACTTATCTCGAATTCTGGAGGAAGGGGTTGATGATTTAAGTGAGATCAATGAATAGTTCCTCGATGAACAATTGTTGGCCGTGTCTACTTTTGTTGCACCGTGGTATGCTCTTTATGTGAATTACCTAGCCACGGGTGCAATTCCAAGCCATTGGACCAAGAAAAGAAGGCAACAATTCATGGTCCCAGTCAAGCAATATATTTGGGATGAACCGGACCTTTTTAAGATTGGGCCCGATCAATTTATTCGGAGGTGTGTACCTGAGACGGAAGTGTTAGAGATTTTGACACATGCCCATTCATCCGCTTGTGGGGTCATTTTACTGGCCATAAAACGGGCTATCGGGTGCTTACATGTGGGTTTTATTGGCCTACGATTTTTAAAGATGCATGTGAGTTTGCACGAAATTATGTCAATTGTCAAAAGATGGGAAGTATTTCAAAGAGGGACGAGATGCCTTTGCAACCGATTTTGGTGGTTGAAATATTCGATGTGTGGGGCATAGACTTTATGGGTCCCTTCCCGAGTTCGAATGGATTTTTGTACATCTTAGTGGCAGTGGATTACGTCTCGAAATGGATTGAAGCTATTCCTACAAGAATCAACGATCATTCGGTTGTATGCAAATTTGTTCAATCAAACATCTTTGCTCGTTTCGGTATTCCAAGGGTTATTATTAGTGATGGTGGGTCGCATTTTAAAAATTTTAACTTCGGAAAATTGTTGAAGCGGTACAATGTGAACCACCGAATCGCTACACCGTACCATCCGCAAACAAGTGGACAAGTCGAAGTGTCCAACCGTCAAATCAAAGAAATTCTCATGAAGACGGTACGAACGGATAGGAAAGATTGGTCAAGTAAATTGGATGATGCATTGTGGGCATATCGGACGGCCTACAAAACTCCAATTGGTACAACTCCTTACCGGATGGTGTATGGGAAGGGATGTCACTTACTAATGGAGTTAGCTCATCGGGCGCATCGGGCGATTAAAACGGTGAACGCGGATTACGATGAAACGGGTAAGATGAGGAAGTTACAGTTAAGTGAGATAGAAGAGATCCGAGACGAAGCTTATGAGTGTGCATCGGCATACAAGGATAAGCTTAAAAAGGTTCATGATGAGAAGATTAAGAAGCGAACCTTTGAAGTGGGCCAGAAAGTATGGTTGTATAACTCAAGATTGAAGTTATTCGCGGGCAAGCTTAAAAGTAAATGGATGGGTCCCTATGTCATTAGGCGAGTGGGTCGATTTGGTGATGTTGATATCCAAGAAGTTCAAACCAACAAGCAACAAACGGTGAAAGGGCATAGGCTTAAGCCGTATTTAGAAGGCAATGACATCAACAATCTAGAGCTTGATAAGGTGGGCTACATCCTACGCCCGGTGGATGAGGAACAAGCATGAGAGGCCCAGGTTTGGTAGTGTATATATGTAGTTTATTTTATTTTGTTTGTTTTGCATAATTACCGTATTCGCTTAAACTTGTGTTCGAAACAAGTGTGGGGATGTTCGTACAAACTTCTCTAACATAGTGTTGAGGACAACATGGGTTTTTCTAGGGGGTAGGGTAATTTTCATGTTTTCGAAAAAAATAATACAAAAACATAAAAATTATAAAACTAAAAAAAAGCATCTAAAAAACAAGTTTTTGGGCCGAACAAAATTCCAAGGGCCTATCGTAAATTACGGTAGGTACCGTAATTTATGGTAGCCTTGAGAATTTTGTTTCTTTACGCTGGAAACCTACTTGAGTATGGTAGGAACTTTGTGCCAAGGCCTACCGTAAATTACGGTAGCTACCGTAATTTACGGTAGCCTCTGGTAGTCAAAGGGGCGCAGCGGGCAGCGGTTTTACATAAAAAAAACAAGTCACGTGAATTAAACCCTAACCACTCGATTTCTGCATATATCCCCATCCACACAACATCATCTATCACTTTCTTCTTCCCCACCAAATCCCTCAAGAGCCCCACCTCTCCACAACCTTCAAACCTTCATAGTTCTTTCAATTCTTGGCCAAATCAAGTGATTTTTGGGTCTAACTTGACTGAAATTTCACAAGCTTTCTGATTTCGGGTAGAGATTTGGAAGAAAACATTGTTTACTTGGTCGATTTTGAAATCCTAGGTGCCGAAATTTTTTTGGGCTTTTTGGATATTTTCTTGTTCTTGGGGTTTCTTTGTGTTCTTGCATCTACAACTCAAGGTATGTAATGTTTTCACTGTTTTTGATGATGCATTGTAAGATTGAAGGTTAATGTTTCTATTTGTTATAACACCCACTTGCTTGTTCATAGTTAATGTTATGAAATTGTTAGTTTGGAAGATTGTTATGGTTGTAGATGTTAGGTTGATGCTAAATTTTTGAACCTTTGGGAACCTTTACATTGTAGAGGCATCATGCCCAATTTTTGGGAAAATATAATATGAAACCTTTTGTGTATTGGCATCTACAACCATAGTAGCAAGCAAGTGTGGGGATTTTTGGATGAAGGGGAAGTTGATTTTGTTTGTTTGTTTGTTGTGGTTGTGATGTGTAGGAGTATGGGTCGAAAGGGAAAGGAACATGCTGGATCATCAAGCCAGCCAGAGTAGAATCCACAGCAGAAATGGGTATCTTGGAAGAGATGATGATAGTGATGAAGAGGAAGAGCAATATCTGGATCCGGCAGACAAGCTAGTATGGGAAGCGGGTCCATTGGATGACCAACCAATAGAGTGGCAACCAACCTTGTTCAATGACGCATGAATCATTTGAAAGATAAAATGGCAGTGTTCATTTGTGAGAAAGAAGTGAAGGAGGTGGAGTTTGGTCCCTTCAATGTGATTGCTAGATTTCGAGCTTTGGGTTGGGAGGCGGCGTTGAATTGTTATGATAAAGATAACAAGAACTTGTTCAAAGATGAAATCCAAGAGTGGATGGCCACTCTCACGTGTAACAAGTATAGCAATCCGCAACAAATGAAGTTAACTGGCACAGTGAACGGTATTGAAGTAGAGATGTCATTTGACACTTTGAGGAAGTTGGCAAAGTATGATAGTTTACCTGCAAGAGATTATATGATCCCAAGTCTCGACGATTTGCTTCTCAAGCCAGAATCTCACCCATGATGGAATGATATGTTGGAAGCGTTGTTTTTACCGGGTACTTATCATGGCACGCTTTATAGGAAAAACTTGAAGATTGAGGCTAAGTTGTTGCTTATGATTTGCATCTACAATGTGATCCTGATGAGGGGGGATAAACAAGAAGTTAGGTTTCCCGAGGAGCCCATTCTCTACTCTTTGCTTCATAGGTCATCCCGTTTTCCATTCCGGTACTTGGTTATTAACAATGTGTGGATATGCCGGAACAAAGTTGGAAGAAATATTGTTCCTTATTGTCAAATAATCACGGGGCTTCTTAAGATGTTCAAAGCTATTACGCCGGAGGATAAGGGTGCTATGAAGAGGCATAGGTCGTTTAACATTCGAAGGATGGGAATTGGGTGGACTTATGATGAATCAGAGAGATATCATAAGTTAAAATCCGAAGGTCAGCGGTGGCGTGCGTTGAAGGTGGATGCGAGAGCATTGTTACCGGGCGAGGAGGATGAGCTCGAAAGTGATGAGGAGCCCCGAAGTGGGGATGATGACAATGCCGATAAACCGCATGTGGAGCATATGAATGTGGACCAAGGGGTCCGAGTAGGGGCCATGTGCATGGTGGAGGATTCTTTGATTATACGGAGCACTCCTATGAGCCAAATTGGGGGTATCAAGGAACAATGCAAGAGGTTATTGAAAATTAGCGTCCACCATCATCGGTATTTGATACTTGGTCGGGGTCCGAGCAAACATTTTTTGATCATCAAACTTGGATGGGAGCGAGCATGGAGCGGGATTTGAAGCATAGCTTTGATCGACAAGAGTCATGGAATCGCACTCATGCCTACGCTTTTGAGCAAGAAATGAACAATAGGTATCTTGATGATCAAAATCAGCGCATGCATGATGATTGGCATGCGGGGCGGCCGGTAGTTGTGGATCCACCACCCGTGGACTATTCGACATTGACACCTTACGATGGTAGCGTTTCATACCCAACACCTCCGCTACATCATTCACAATGGGTGGACCCCCGACAGAATCAGCAGCATGACGCCACGCAGCAAGGAGGAAGCGGTAGCGGGAGCGGTTCGTTTGCATTTGGAGAATTCTCGGAGATGATGACTTCTATCTTCGGGCCTCCTCAGCCGCGCTACTACTAGCCAGGTGGTGTTCTTTCTTGTACATTTTTGTAGATACTCTTTTACTTATGTTCATGGTTGGGAGGATGGGTGGTGTATTAGTTTTTGATGTTATTGTTTTGGGTTGTGGTAGGTGGTGTTAGTGTGTTTTTTATAAAAAAAATTATATAAAAAATATAAAATGAGAAAAGAACAAAAAGAAATTTGGGGTTTGAGTGTTTAAGCAAATGTTGATGTTGAATGGGTTTTAAGCTATCATTTCCTTCCAAAGCCATACATTGGGGTCAATGTATCCCAAGTGTGGGGATGGAGAAAAATTTTGATGATTTTGAAAAAAAAAAAATTAAATCAAGCGAACATGGTCGAAATTTGAACACTTTGTATTAACCCCGAGTGACACACCGGCAACCCCCATTTTCCCTTTTTCTTGGTGAGAGTTGAAGCCACTAATGTGAATAAATAATTTCTATCTTTGATGAGAGTGGCAATGGGTGGGGTGCATTAGAACTTGTGCTTAAATACGGTTTAAGGCCTTAGTTAAACATGAATGTGGAAAGGATAAGGGCATTTAGGTAGCCTCGTCATGGTGTGTGCGAGTGTGGGATTTGGGGAGGTTGGACCTCATAAGTTATATATATGAGCTTGGTAGTGAGAGGTGCGGGGGTTTGGATATTTAGCTGCCCATTTTGAGCCTAAAGCCAATCAATTGTTAACCCATACCTTGTTCCCCAAAAATTTACCCGTATTTGACCCGGTCTTGTAGTGTTAGTAGTTTGTTCTAGTATGTGTTTATTTATGCTATGTTTGCTATGTAAAAAAAAAGACAAAAAATGAAAAAAAAAAGTGAAAAAGCAATGAAAAATGAAAAAAAAAAATGATGAATGAGTTAGTTTGTATATAGTTGCTTATGTTTTGTTTGATTTAGAAATAAAAAGACCGGGTTAAATCGTTTGCTACTACACATATATATTTCCATTTCCTACCCGCATGCCTAGCCACATTGCAACCTTCAAGTCCCTTTGATTTGCATTCATGTTTCGGTAATATTTAGGCGGAGGATTGATTTAGGTACAAGCATATAGTTGTGCAATCACCCATTTGCCTTGTGTGTGTCTAGCGTATATGTGCTAGTTGTTGATTGTCACCGAGAGGAGAGATATAGTGAGGGGTGTGTTGCACGTGTGTTAGGAAAAGGTTAGTAAAAGGATGACATGTGTTCGCTTGGTTTATGGTTATCACTTGTGCACTTGAAAATGGTTTTTGATGGGTTGCTTGGGGGCAAGCAACGAATAAGTGTGGGGATGTGACGGGTGGTCCATGGGACAATCCTTAAGTGTGTTAAAAGACAAGTTAATCTCCCATTTAATTATGTTATTATCTTAAATTAGATAACTACCGTTGTTTGTGTTTCAGGTGTGTTCGGGGCTTAAAAGGAGGGAAACGCTGCGTTGGATGGAACTGGATTGGAACGAGTATCATAAATATTGGAATCAAGAACAAAGGAGGAGTCCAGGGCCCTACCGTAAATTACGGTGGCTACCGTAATTTACGGTAGCCCCTGGGTTTGTTTCCATCCACCGTAAGATAGTAGGAAGCCAACGTAAAGACTTGATAGCTACCGTAACTTACGGTGGCTACCGTAAGTTATGGTAGGCTCTGATGCAAAAAGTGTAACTGCCCATTATTAAGCCGTTTTCAAGTGCCTTTTCACATATCTCATCATTAGAGACGTTAGTTAGAAGTTCGAGGGCGATTTTTGGCTTGTGCAAGTGTTTGTGAACAATTCTAAACATTTCAGTTTGTGTTTTGATTCGTATGAACTCTAAACTTTGTGTTATGATGATTCACCAAGCAATGTCCGGCAAAACTTTCGGTGATCATCTTAGGTGGAAGGTTTTCTCTATGACTTTTGTATTTTTATCCGTATTTCTAGAATAGTGAACTTGGTATGTTTGCTATGTTTATTATGATGCATGAATGTTTGATTGTAAAGTGTTAACTGATGTTTTGATCTTAGTCTAAACCGTACGTTCTTGGTGTCGTTGACAATCGAGATATCACGGGAGGGGTTAGGGTTGGATATTAGTTAATTGGTCATCGGGTAACAACCTCGCATTTCTCTAATCCGAGTACTTAGTTCCCTTTTATCACAACAAACATTTATGCGTGAGTCATGTCTATGTGACTCTTTCTAGTTGGATTTAGATACAATTGTTATATGAAACCGGAAACCTAAGATGGTCATGTTCTCTTAATCTGTTTTAACAACCAATCTTTGATTTGCAATTAGTCTAGTAATTTTAGTTCTTAAAACCAATCAACCAAACTCTTGAATTTTTATTTCTGCAATTTAGTTTAATTTTAGTTAATTCACAAAGCAACATAATCAACATACATTCCATAGACTCCCTGTGTTCGATACCCACTTACTGCTATATAATTAGTTGTAATTGGATTAAATTTGCGTGAGACTATGACATCACGTCAGTAGTGTCTCCACACTTGTAGCATGCTCTAACATTGTTGGCTGGCTTAGGGTTTTGGGGAGCTTGTTGAACTTGGTTCCCTTGTGGTGTAGGACCACTGCGGCATATGGAAACTGTATGCCCAAACCGATTGCACATATTGCAATGGTGAAAAGCGGTGTTTGCAGGATGATGGTAGTGACAGGTATTACACTTGGGATGCTTCCCAGTGTAGGGCCTTCTTGTGGGTTCTGGTGCGGTAGGATTTGGGGTAACAACAGGGGTAATTGCGTTGCAACTTTGGCTTTGAAACGTGCGTTTCTTGCCTTTGTTGCCACTCGACTGGGTTTTGGTTTCGGTGGTAACTTGGTTGGCTGACTTGGTAGAGGTGGGAGTTGCGGTTTGTTTGTCTCTGATGCGATTATTGTTCAGGCTAGCTGCAAGGCGATAAACAAGCTCAATGGTGTCGGGCTGAGAGGCTTCTATGGTATCACGCATAGCACAGGGTAAACCTTGAAGATATTTCCTGATAATACGCTCAGTAGTCGAAACAAGGTGGGGCACAATGAAACTTAGCTGCTTAAATCGGGTGGTATAGCCAAGATTATCGTCCCCGATTTGCTTGAGGTTCCAGAACTCTTCCTCAAGCTTCTGCTGCTCATGAGGAGGGCAGAACTCGGTCATCATCATCTCCTTGACTTCAGCCCAACGGAGGGTGTAAGCTTCTTCTTTGGAACGAATGTTTCGCTCATTCGTCCACCAGTTAAGGGCTCTTTCTTGGAAGACACCGGTATCACTACGGGTCTTAAGGTTTTCAGTGCATTCACTGTTAATGAAGGTAACCTCGATGCTGTCAAAACACTCGAGCATCACAGCCACACCATCGTTTCCAGTGAAGGGTTTAGGGTTATAAGCTGAGAGTGCTTGAAGTTGAAGGAAACACGTTTGGGTTACTTGACTTTAGAGTCAATAGAGGAGTTGGGTGTTGTGGTTGCGGTGGCTTTGTTTACGATCCCAGGTATCACGCGAGCCATTTGAGTAGCCATGAATGAAAGAATTTTCTTCTTAGACCCAGTCTTGGACTTCTTGGTCGAGTTAGATAGACGGCTGGAAGACATCTAGAGATTCAAAAACAGGAGAATGGGTAAGACTTGATCATAATGTTTGGTTAAAAATTGTTTGTATCATATGATGCATCACATAGCACGTAATTGTTTCACATAGCATAACAAGGATTCACATAGTAAAACAAACAATGGTAAATTTAGTCTGTTCACGAGAGATTATTATTGTTTTAGATTGCGAGGAAAGTACAATTCGTGTCTCCAGCGTTGAAATGAAATAACGTACAAATGTAAAACACATTAAAATTGAGATAGCATGAAAGAGAGTTAAAATAAAAATTGGAACATCACGGAGCGTAACTAAGACTATTCCAAAGTAAATCGAAGTCCTTTCGAGTTAAGGAAACGTGCTTTGGGCTAATAGGCAAATACTCCAATTGAGAAGCGATTAACGGTATTTGCCCTTCCAGTTACTACACGTCTATAGTCGATTGGAAAAATCGAAACTTTGGCAAGATTGAAAATCGAGGAGTGGGACTAGTTACGAAGATGCGGGTTTCACCCCTAACTTGATAACATCGTACCCTAGTGTGGTTGGTACTTATCGAATGATAAGGGTCCACTAGAATATGAAATGGAAATTCCCGTCAAGACATGGATGTCACTCCTAACTTGATGGTGAATTTCGTGCAAAATAACAAGTAAGCGGAATGAAAGTCATCACCAAATGTGGGAATCACCCCTATTTTGGTGAGTCGTTTCATTTGTGGTAGAAGAGTGTCTTCATCCAGTCTTCAAGCGTATGTATTGTGCTTGCCTTAGGAAAGGCATGTATATTTAAAGACCAAAAAGAATAGGTAAGAAGCAAGTAAGATAGAATGCAAGTAGTTTTAAAGCACAAATAAGAGTAATGTTCCTAAACTATAGACTAGGTCAAAAGCATTCCTACTTTTCCTAATTCCCTATAGTTATGGGCTCTAATACCAATTTGTTACACCCCAACCGATGGTGGAAACGTCGGAGTGAGACGAAAACATGATTGTTCATAGCATCATAACACTAAATTTTGACAATAATTATTTAATAAAAATTTCATAAATACTAAATTGATTACATTGTTCAAATAAAACAAATATGATCAAATTGTAGCAACAAAATACATGAAACATATATAATTGTTTATCATTAAGCGTGTATCTAAGTCTACCCTAATTGTGTTTCTTCGTTCATCACCTGTCAACCTACAACATGTATTAAAATAATGATCAACAAATATGTTGGTGAGTATACAAGTTTGAATACATAGCATAATATGAAAATGATTAATGGTGCTCATATCCAACTTGATAAAATGTATACAAGTTTCTAACATGCTGTACTAGTCTAAACTATATGTCAAACAAGAGTTTAACGCAATGGTGATTACCCAACATCGTCAAAACGAAGAGGGTGTAATGATGTTTACTTAAGGACAACCCAGGTGTGCCGACACAACATGGAAGGCATGAGCCAAGTGTTGGAGGCTGGACGAGGTTAACTTACTTTGTGACTAGCAAACTGTTTGGTGTTCATCACGGATGAACTGACGTAGAACATAAACGAAATAGAAAACGAAACACAAGGGAACAGTCCCTTTCGCGCGAAAGGGGACACCCAGTCGTGTGAAAGGGGTTTCCTTCTGTGCGACATGCGTCTATTTTTATCGAAAAAATATGTTGATCTATCCAAAACAGATCATTTCTTGGTGGAAATTAACCCTAATGCAAACCCTTAACTATGAAATGTGTTGAGGTTCTGATGGGTTCCAGATTCCATCAAGATTGAACCGAAATGAAAATGAAATGTATGAACAATTTGTAGAAGTATCGAGGTTTGTAAATTTTGATTTGAATTTCATATGTGGTAAGGCAAAAATATCAGTTTGCCCAAGAAAACTCGTGAAAACCATCCATGAGATGTGTTTAATCAAGAGGTTTTGCAAGGAACGTTTAAGAAATGATGTTAAAATGCAAGAAAATGAAATAAAAATGAAAGAAAATATAGAAAATATACAGAGATAGCTTCTGATCGCGAGTGAGGAGTTGAGAGCGTTTGAGAGAAGTCTGGGCGACTGGGGGAGGTGAATGAGTGAAGTAGTGCACCTATTTATAGGTTTAGGGAGAAATTAGGGCGACAGAAGGTCTAGGGACACGGGAACATTTGGGGTGACATGCCCTGTCGCACGAAAGGACTCCTTTCGTGCGAGAGGGGTCTTCCCTTCCTCTCGAAGGTCCGAGTTCGATTATTTGGTGCGTTTTAGCCGGTTTTACGGGTAACGAACATAAATGTGTATCATGAAATTATGAAACATGAATAATGGTGTTTAAAACATTGATTTGGAGCATGAACATGCATACAAGTCTAACATGAACAACACAAATATGAATAAAATACTTGCGTTTTCTTTATGATCACTAGTCTCAGATTACATAATTGAAACAAAATAGAATACAACATGATTACAAGTTTCCAAAAATAGAATTACAATAAGACTTTCTAAATCGGGAAAGTACAAATATGCGGACGGTTATAATCTCCCCTACATTAGGAGATTTCGTCCTCGAAATCTTTTCAAGAGGAAGGCTGAATGAAGAAATGTGGATGTTTAGTCTTCATCTCGCTCTCGAGTTCCCAAGTGAATTCGGCACCACGTTTTCCTTCCCATCGAACCTTGACTTTGGGAATTCTACTATGCCATAGTTGTTTGGTTTCTCGATTCATGATTTCGACCGGTTTTTCCACAAAATGGTGAGTCTCGTTGATTTTCAAGTCGTCGATAGGAACTTGAAGTCCTTCATCAACTAAGCACTTCTTGAGATTCTAGACGTGGAATGAATGTTGCTAAGTTCTTGAGGTAAGTCGAGACGGTAAGCCACTTTGCCAATCCTCTCGAGTATCTTGAAAGGACCGACAAAACGTGGAGCAAGCTTTCCCTTTTTACCAAAACGAATAACTCCTTTACAAGGAGATACTTTGAGAAGTACATGATCACCAAAGTTGAACTCCAATGGTTTGCGTCTTTTGTTAGCGTAACTCTTTTTTCTACTTCTAGCTTTGAGGAGATTATCGTGGATTTGAAGAATCTTATCTGTTGTTTCTTGAATGATCTCAGGTCTAGTCATTTGTGCGTTGCCAATTTCATGCCAACAGATAGGAGATCGGCACTTGCGACCATATAATGCTTCAAAAGGAGCCATTTGTATACTTGAGTGGTAGCTATTGTTGTACGAGAACTCAATCAAAGGTAAATGTACATCCCAATTTCCACCAAAGTCGATAACACAAGAACGAAGCATGTCCTCTAGGGTTCGGATAGTACGTTCAGTCTGTCCATCCGTTTGGGGATGAAAATCCATACTAAGACGGTTTGAAATGTTTGCCAAAGGCGTGAAGTGAAACGACCATCACGATCCGAAATGATGTCAATGGGGATACCATGGTGACAAATGACTTCGTCCGTGTAGATGCGGGCTAATTTCTCAACCTCGTAATCTTCACGAATGGGGAGGAAATGAGCGGATTTGGTTAAAGGTCGATGATTACCCAAATGCTATCATGACAAGGAAGAGTGCGAGGGAGTTTGGTTATGAAATCCATGGCAATGCTATCCCACTTCCAAACTGGGATTTCTGGCTGTTCGAGTAAACTAGAAGGACGTTGATGTTCAGCTTTCACCTTCGAACAAGTAAGACATTTTAAAACGAAGGTGGCGATATCCTTCTTCATACCTAGCCACCAATAGGATGTACGCAGATCGTGATTCATCTTATAGGCGCCAGGATGAATAGAGTACCATGATTTATGTGCCTCCTTCATTATGAGTTCACGAAGTTCACCACAATTTAACACCCAAACACGATTGAGGTAGTATTGGATTCCATCAGATTTTGTCATGAGTTGGTTTTCAGCACCACACTTCATCTCGTTGTACATGTTTGCTTCATTGAAAGACGCACACTGAGCTTCACGAATGCGAGTATAAAGATCACTAACGATTTGAGAATAACGAATACTGTTCACATGAGTCTTACATTTGCCTTACCAGAGTGGTAGCGAATCTCGCAGTCGTAGTCATTAAGCAGCTCTACCAAACGACGTTGAAGCATGTATAGTTCCTTTTGGTTAAAGATATGTTGTAGGCTCTTATGGTCGGTGAAGACCACACGCTTAGTACCATATAGGTAGTGTCACCAAATCTTTAACGCAAAAACAACTGCGCCAAGTTCGAGATCGTGAGTAGTATAGTCATTCTCATGTATTTCCAGCTGCCTCGAAGCATATGCGATAACCTTGTCTCATTGCATGAGAACACAACCAAGACCATGGTTCGATGCATCACAATATACTATGAAATCATCGTTTCCATCAGGAAGGGCGAGAATAGGAGCATTGCAAAGCAAGTCATTAAGCGTTTGAAAAGATTCTTCTTGTTCGGGACCCCAAACAAAAGGTTTCTCTTTCTGGGTTAACAACGTGAGATGAATGGCGAACTTTTGAGAAATTCGAGATAAATCGACGGTAGTATCCCAGCAATCCTAAAAAAGAACGGATTTCTGACGGAGATTTTGGTGCGATCCATTTCTTGACAGATTCAATATTCGAGGGATCAACATGAATACCTTTTTCACTCATGACGTATCCAAGGAATTGAACTTCTTTGATCCAAAACTCACACTTAAAGAACATTGCGTATAGGCATTCGCCTCGTAAGATCTCAAGGATCAAATGCAAATGACGTTCGTGTTCAACTTGGGTTTTCGGATAGATGAGGATGTCGTCGATGAACACAATCCCAAACGGTCCACATAGGGTTTACACACACGGTTCATTAAGTCCATGAAGACTACAGGTGCATTGGTCAAACCAAAAGGCATGATCACGAAATCATAGTGACCATATCGAGTACGAAACGTGGTTTTAGGGATGTCCTCTTCGACAACGCGAAGTTGATGATATCCTGAATGAAGATCGATCTGGGTAGAGCACGTTATGCCTTGGAGTTGATAAAAAAGGTCGTCAATACGAGGAAGTCGGTAACGTTTTTTTTACAGTGAGTTTGTTAAGCTCACGATAATCGATACACATGCGGAACGAACCATCTTTCTTCTTGACGAACAGAACAGGAGCGCCCCAAGGAGAAGTACTTGGGTGTATGAAACCTTTATCAAGCAACTCTTGAAGTTGAATTGACAACTCTTTCATTTCAAAAGGAGCAAGGCGGTAGGGAGCTTTAGCAACGAGAGTTGAACCAGGAATGAGGTTAATGCATAAATTAACAGAACGAGCAGGAGGAGGACTGGGCAGATCGTCAGGAAAGACGTCAGGAAAATCACGCACCACTGGAACATCACTTATGCTCTTTCCCTTGCCCTTTTCTTCCACCACGTGGGCTAAAAAGGAAAAGTACTGTTTAGTAAGTACTTGTTCTCTTGGGTGCATGACATAATCTTCAGTCCCGTTGAAGGTCTGTCTCCATAAACGTGCAAGGTATCGCCAGAAGGAAGAGGCAAACGAACGTATTTCTCATGACAAGCGATTTTAGCATGGTTCTTACGAAGCCAATCTATGCCTACTATGATATCGAAGTTACCCAATTGCATGGGTATAAGATCGATAGGGAAAACATGACCGTTGAAGTGAGAAAGCAATTGCGAAGAACGGAATCAACTGTGATAGATTTGCCATTGGAAACTTCGACTATGAATGACTTGGGGAGTCTAGAGTGTATATAATTTAACATCGATTCAAATTCAATGGACACAAAGCTTTTATCTGCGCCGGTATCAAATAGTATAGAAGCATATAGGCTATTAATAAGAAACGTACCGTTCACAACTTCATTATCATTCTGAGCTTGGTTCGTGTTGATGTTGAAAGCATGTCCATGAGATGCTTGTTGCTGCTGCTCCTGGTTAAGCTGAGGACACTGAGGGTGAAGATGAGGAGTGTCTCCACACTGGTAGCATGCTCTGATATTGTTGGTTGGCTTAGGGTTTTAGGGAGCTTGTTGAACTTAGTTACCTTGTGGTGTAGGACCACTGTGGCATATGGAAACTGTATGCCCAAACAAATTGCACGTATTGCAATGGCGACAAGCGGTGTTTGCAGGATGATGGTAGTGGCGGGTATTACACTTGGGATGTTTCCTAGGGTAGGGCCTTCTCGTGGGTTCTGGTGTGGTAGGATTTGGGGTAACAGCAGGGGTAATCGTGTTGCAACTTTGGCTTTGAAACTTGCATTTCTTACCTTTGTTGCCACTCGACTGGGTTTTGGTTTCAGTGGTAACTTGGTTGGCTGACTTGGTAGAGGTGGGAGTTGCGGTTTGTTTGTCTCTGATGCGATTATTGTTCAGGCAAGCTACAAGGCGATAAACAATCTCAATGGTGTCGGGCTGAGAGGCTTCTATGGTATCACGCATAGAAGAGGGTAAACCTTGAAGATACTTCCTGATAGTATGCTCAGGAGTCGAAACAAGATGGGGCACAATGAAACTTAGCTTCTTAAATCGGGTGGTATAGCCAAGATTATCGTCCCCGATTTGCTTGAGGTTCAAGAACTCTTCCTCAAGCTTCTGCTGCTCATGAGGAGGGCAGAACTCTATCATCATCATCTCCTTGACTTCAGCCCAAGGGAGGGCATAAGCTTCTTTGTTGGAACGAATGTTTCGCTCATTCATCACCAGTTATGGGCTCTTTCTTGGAAGACACCGGTAGCACTGCGGGTCTTAAGGTTTTCAGGGCATTCACTGTTAATGAAGGTAACCTCGATGTTGTCAAACCACTCGAGCATCGTAGCCACACCATCGTTTCCAGTAAAGGGTTTAGGGTTACAAGCTGAGAGTGCTTGAAGTTGAAGGAAACAGGTTTGGGTTTCTCGACTTTAGAGTCGATAGAGGAGTTGGGTGTTGTAGTTGCGATGTCTTCTCAGGTATCTATGAATGCGAGCATTTTCTTCTTAGAGCCAGTCTTGGACTTCTTGGTCGAGTTGGATAGATGGCTGGAAGACATCTAGAGATTCAAAAACAGGAGAATGGGTGAGACTTGATCATAATGTTTTGTTAAAATTTGTTTGTATCATATGATGCATCACATAGCACGTAAATGTTTCACATAGCATAACAAGGATTCACATAGTATAACAAACAATGAAGAATCATTGGTAAATTTAATCTTTTCACGGTATTTGCCCTTCCAGTTACTACACGTCCCTAGTCGATTGGAAAAATCGAAACTTTGGCGAGATTGAAAATCGAGGAGAAGGACTAGTTATTAAGATGTGGGTTTCACCCCTAACTTGATAACATCGTACCCTAGTGTGGTTGGTACTTATCGAACGATAAGGGTCCACTAGAATATAAAATGGAAATTCCCGTCAAGATATGGATGTCACTCCTAACTTAATGGTGAATTTCGTCCAAAATAACAAGTAAGCGGAATGAAAGTCATCACCAAATATGGGAATCACTCCTGTTTTGGTGAGTCGTTTTGTTTGTGGTAGAAGAGTGTCTTCATCCAGTCTTTAAGCGTGTATATAGTGTTTGCCTTAGGAAAGGCATGTATATTTAAAGACCAAAAAGAATAGGTAAGAAGCAAGTAAGATAGAATGCAAGTAGTTTAAAGCACAAATAAGAGTAATGTTCCTAAACTATAGACTAGCTCAAAAGCATTCCTACTTTTCCTAATTCCCTATAGTTATGGGCTCTGATACCAATCTGTCACACCCTAACCGATGGCAGAAACATCAGAGTGAAACGAAAACATGATTGTTCATAGCATCATAACACTGAATTGTGACAATAATTATTTAATAAAAATTTCATAAATACTAAATTGATTACATTGTTCAAATAAAACAAATACGATCAAATTGTAGCACAAAATACATAAAATATAAATAATTGTTTATCATTAGGCTTGTATCTAAGTCCACCATAATTGTGTTTCTTCATTCATCACCTATCAAACTGCAACATGTATTAAAATAATGATCAACAAATATGTTGGCGAGTATGCAAGTTTGAATACATAGCATAATATGAAAATGATTAATGGTGCTCATATCCAACATGATAAAACGTATACAAGTTTCTAACATGTTGTACTAGTCTAAACTATATGTCAAACCAGAGTTTAACGCAATGGTGATTACCCAACATCGTCGAAACGAAGAGGGTGTAATGGTGTTTACATAACAATACCACAAGAATACGGGCGGGGCGTTAATCCTATAGCACTATAATTGTTAATGTAGGCTTGCAAAGTTAATGAGCATATAGACACATGTAAACATAGCATATGAGATTAACAAGTATAACAAGTTTCATGTTTAATAGTGGATAGAGTGTGATTCCATAAACATTTTTAATAGTGTTGCGTGTTTTTTGTATATATGTACATGTTGCACCCAAATTGAATAAGATTTGAAAATGGGATCGAGTATACTCACACTTTTGCGTAGGTAAACACAAAACCGCGAGCTGAATAGATGAAGGTTGGAACACCGAAATCACCCTGAAATGGGTAAACAAATATGTGAGTCTTCTGTTTGAAAAGGGTTCGGATAAGATTGTAAAATACGAAGAAAGTACGGATTAAAACACGTAACAGACCCTTCGTGCAAGAGGAGGCCTTTCGTACTACTGGTCTAGTTTAAATGCGAATTTGCGCGTAAAACTTGATCATAAACTGATTTAAACATAAACAGTAACAGTAGTTGTTAAACAAATCGAAAAGAGAAAGTAAAATGGCCAAACAGTCAAGTAAGGATAACCCATGTGTGCCGACACAACATGGAAGGCATAAGCCAAGTGTTGGAGGTTGGACGGGGTTAACTTACTTTGTGGCTAGCAAACTGTTTGGTGTTCATCACGGATGAACTGACATAGAATAGAAACTAAATCGAAAACGAAACACAAGGGAACAGTCCCTTTCACGCGAATGGGGACACCCTGTCGTGAGAACGGGGTCTCCTTCCGTGCGATAGGCGTCTGTTCTTGTCGAAAACATATGTTTGATATATCCAAAATAGATCATTTCTTGGTGGAAATTAACACTAATGTAAACCCTTAACTATGAAATGGGTTGAGGGTCTGATGGGTTCTAGATTCCATCAAGATTGTACCGAAATTAAAACAAAATGTATGAACAATTTGTAGAAATTTCGAGGTTTGTAAATCTTGATCTGAATCTCATATGTGATGAGGCTTCAACATCAGTTTGCCCAAGCAAACTCATGAAAGCATCCATGAGATGTGTTTAATCAAGAGGTTTTGCAAGAAAAGTTGAAGAAATGATGTTAAAATGCAATAAAATGAAATAAAAATGAAAGAAAAGATAGAAAATATACAGAGATAGCTTCTGATTGTGAGTGAGGAGTTGAGAGCATTTGAGAGAAGTCTGGGCGACTGGGGGAGGTGAATGAGTGAAGTAGTGCACCTATTTATAGGTTTAGGGAGAAATTAGGGCGACAGAAGGTCTCGGGCGACAGGAACATTTGGGGAGACAGGCCCTGTTGCACGAAAGGAGACCTTTCGTGCGAGAGGGGTCTTCCCTTCTTCTCGAAGGTCCAAGTTTGATTATTTGGTGCGTTTTAGCCGGTTTTACATGCAACGAACATAAATGTGTATCGTGAAATTATGAAACATGAATAATGGTGTGTAAAATATTGATTGGAGCATGAACATGCATACAAATCTAACATGAACAACATAAATATGAATAAAATACTTGCGTTTTCATTATGATCACTAGTCTCGGATTACAAAATTGGAACGAAATAGAATACAACATGATTTCAAGTTTCCAAAAATTGAATTACAACAAGACTTTCTAAATCGGGAAAGTACAAATATGCAGAGCATTACACAGCAGACTCTAGATAGTATTTCAGTTAATGAGGCAACAGTTGGAACAAATGTTCCAACAACAAGCATGAGCAATTCAAGAGGGTTCATCTGTCAGCGCACATGTACTGAAAATGAAAGGCTACATTGATTATCTAGCATGTCTTGAGACCCCCTAAAGCAATGAGCTGGCTGGGGATGTTATCCTCAACTCGTTGCCCAAGTCATATGACCAATTCACTTTGAACTTTAATATAAATAGTTAGGACAAGACTATCCTTATGCTCCATGTGATGCTTAAAACCGCTGAGGGATATATACCCAAGAAAACCGGGGATGTGCCGATGATCAAGTAGGGTCGAGTGAAGAAATATAATACCAAGAAGGAGGGCAATAGGAGCAAAAGGGATAATGGCAAGGGCAAGTCATTTTCAAGCTTCGCTGCCGAGCTTCCTAGCTTTTGTTTCAAGCTTGTCATTTTCAAGCTTCGCTGAGTGGTGGCTTCCGCGTACCCACGACATCTCCCTGGAAGTAATCTTTCTATCCTATGGGTTAGTGATATGGTTTTTCTACACGCCACCCTGACTAGACTATACCAATAACATGGCTATTAGTGCAATTCTTACTAGGTATGTTGTTGAAGTTTTAGTTTTAGTTTAGTTTTGGTGTTGGTGTTGTTGTTGTTAAGCTTTAAACATCCACATACCAACACCTAAGATGATGCACGAAACACAATCATATACCTCATGAACGTCATTTGTTGATATTACGTGTACACCTTGCCTCGTACTAAAATGATGAGGGTTTAAATCCTTGCAAAGATAAAATTATTTGATATTTAGTTGTAAAGTGTACTTCAAAAGAAAATAAGTTTTGGATTAAAGCAATTGTAAGTTAATTGAAAATACAAAACTTAATTTTTTAACTCTAATCTTTTATCTAAGATGAGATATGAGATAGGATAAACAAGCCGCAAACAGGCGGCAAAGTTGTCTTTGCAAGACCCTTTCAATTGCCAAACTAATACTTATACAAATATTTATTTGGCTTTATGTCGTAATTGTTATTACTTATACGAATATTTATTGGCTTTATTCACTAAAGTGTCGTCATTGTTATAATGGATATACAATAGTAAAACCATTATTATATATTTTAGTATATATACATAGGTAGAGGTATTTACATAACTATTTAATAATTAGAAAGTTCTTTATTCTTTCTTTATGATTTGATCATGATTGAACTCTTCTTGTCTTATTTTTTTATCACTTGTTGGCTGTTGCTCCCAATTAGTTAAAAAAAAGGCAAAAGGGCTAACTGAAAACTAGTAAAAACACCCGATACAATCACGAACTCAGGTTAGACTTTAAAAACACTTATGAATGGGTTAACATGCCACTAATCCCAAATGACCACAACATTCTTCATTTAGTTTTGCTTAATAATAAAAAACAACAGATTAAGTTCATATTTAGTTTCTTGTTTTTTTTTTTTATATTACATCAACTCAATAGATACACACAAAGAGCAGTTTAGTTTCAGAGTAAATTGAATGTTCGGTGCAAAATAGGGAAGCAACGATAATCACGTAACCTAATTTACATAATCACCTAACAGTAAACTGCAACTTACATATGTAATCACACAACCTTTACTTACATCACACAACTTTTATAAAAATATCGTCTTTTATGTATAACGATACAATACTCAGATTAGAGATAATAAAATGTTGTTTGTTTATTGTATAGTTGCTTTATAAATAATAAAGTGTATACAAGTTATATGGATTTAAAAAAAATGGTGGAAATAGTCAACAATTGTGAGTATTTCATTTTTGTCCTAATTTTCCAGTTAATTATAGAATTACCATAGTCATTGGTTTGTGTTGATCATTGGTCAAGTATGTTTCACACTTTTAAATTTCATAAATGATTCGGCTCGTATGTGTATATGTCTAAATCAATGGTTTAGAATCATATATTTCTAGAGATATTAGATACAATATACTCTTTATTATACAAGGGAATGTTCGAATCATAATTCATAAATTTAATGAGAACTTTAAGAACTCGACCAGAAATTGATAAAAAATATATAGCACCTTTAATATTACAATACAACATTAATTCTTTTTAAATACATTCGAAAAAAATAAACATGTGTAAAAAATTGTTTAGAGAGTAGAGATTGATTAACTGAAAAGTAACTTTTTTTAATGTTGTATTAAAGTAATAATGGAAATGTAGAAAATCTTTTTGATTTTGATCGAGTTCTCGTGGTTCTCGTGAATAAATTCATGAGTTCTCAATATAACCCACTTATACGTGTGTATGTGTGTGTGGTAGGTTCACTGAAAAACTCTAAAAAAGCAGGGACCCAAAGAGAATCTGACTGAAACGAAGTTCTGATTGAATTTATTCAAGTGGTGTTCAAAACGGCTCATCGAAACCCTAAATCATTCTAAACTATAACCATTAAAAACTAAACCCTAATGTTAAGCCTAAAGTTAAACACTATAAAACTATACATTAAGTGTATATATAAAAGGTTTATAGTATAACATTTTTGGGTGTATGATTTAGCATTGTGGTTAAGATTTAGCATTTACCGTTTATAGTTTATATTTTAGGGTTTAGCTTTATGGTATAATATTTGCGTTTGGGGTTTAGCTTTAGAACTTAGGATTTGAGGTTTAAGAAATCTAGTTAGGGTTCAACGAGCTGGCTACCCACTTTTTTGAAGTTCATAGGGGACTCACCCATATATATTTGATATGGTAAAAAGGGAAAAACCGTGAGAAAGATAAGAAGTCATCATAGAGTGTTATATGTCCAAAAAGGGAAGGGCAATTGCGTCCAAACAAAAAAGAATAAATCTACACATACAACTCACATGCTAAGGAACATGGAGGCGGACTTAGTTTGTAATGAGGGGTAGCATCCGCAACCCCCTTAACTCTTACGCTGAAGTAGATTTTTTTTACATTTTATAAATTACATTACCTCTGAAATTATGTTATACTACCTCTCAAATATATGTTTGGCCTTTTAATGAAAGCCTAACATTAATTGATGATGAAAAACCCAATAATTAATTATAATCTTAAAAGTTAAAAGGATACTTGTGGGGCTATTACCTATGGGATGTGGCTCTTTCATCTTTTAGGGAAGTGTGGGTGGTATCACTTACAAAATTTCTATCACTCACAAACATCCAATCAAGTTCCGCCATGTCATCAACCACTATTCTATCACTCACAAGTTTTTTTTAGTGGTGGTGGTCGGAATTCCATCACTCACACTATTCTATCAAAAAAGCAGCCCCAACGTTCAAATTTTGCAACATTATAACGCGTGAAGATTTCCACGCGTTTTAAATTTCACGCGTGGAACTAATAGGTGGCGGCGGTGTTCTAAGGTTCATCACGCGTGATGGAGGGGCCATCACGGACCACCCCAGTCCCTTTAGTTTTGTTTTTCAGCAGATACCACAGGTCCACAATTAGGGTTGTCCAAATCGCTCTCTGATCGTCATTCGTTCACCGCCATTGGCGAAGCTTGGGGGTCGATTTTTCCCAATTCCGAGGGGGCGAAAACGTATATACCTAAAAATTTCTATACGAAGGTACTGTTACCACGCGTCGAAAAGTTCGGGGGGGGGGGGGGGGGCTTCCGCCCCAAGGAAGTTGTGCCCATGTTCACCGCATGCACAAAAACGCTCAAAATATGCTCTTTTGATTTTCTGTTGAGTTCGGTTTGCAAACGAGCCAAACATGAGCAAATGTTCGTTCAACTCAGTTTGGCTCGGATTAATTTTTATTTATTTATTATATTTATAGTTTTGTACATACCACTCTATTGGATTTGACCCACTATACGCATATATACAATTATATTTATACATACTAGCCTAATCAACCCTATAAAAAATTTAATACTAAACTTAAAAGTAATACTACAAGTCGTAAAGCGATATTTGACTTATTTCTCTCATTAGTCATCAATCGTCAATCGTCTCCCACTATCACCCTACAATGCGACAAATGTTCTTTGTGATATGCTTATCGTTTTACCAGTTTCAAAGAGAGTCTCATCCTCAGATAGTTACACCTCAAGCTTAGTATCATCCTCAACCAACCTCTTATTAGCAATTTGTTTAAAAGAAAAACTCCCGGAAATAATGATATTGGTATAACTCCAACTCCAAATTCGAATATTGCTAATAATGATATGAAAAAGAATGATGATACTGGTTTAAAACAACTCTTTTGAAAGTATGAAAGTATGGTGCATGGTAGAATTTTTTTGTTAAGTTTTTATTTTATATTTTTAGGACAACCAAAAAAACGAAGAGAACAATAATATAATAGAGACGGTGTTAGCCTTTTGTACATGATTGTTTATGTTAATTATGTTGATCAAAACCTGACAAGTTAAGATTGAATATAGATTATTATAAGAGTACATATAAATAATTGAAAGCCGGGGGTCTCACTAAAAGCAGCCTCTCTATTTTTACGGGGTGGAGGTAAGGTTGTCTACATCTTACCCTACTCAGACCCTACATTTACTTTGCTATTGGTGGGATTTACTGAGTATAATGATGATGATATAAATAATTGATGAGAAATAACCCACGGAAACATGAAAGTATATAGATTTTCATACGCCCATCTCCCCTTCTTTCCTGGTAAATACATGAAACCACAATCACTTATTTGATAAGAGATTTTGAATACTAGCAATCATACAACGAACTTCATGATATCTTTTATGTTGCTTGGAGATTTCGAGGGTCGAAGCGCCATGTTTGTTTGCGTTTCTATTAAGTCACTCAGATACATTGTTTGTGAATGTATATAAGGCCATTGGGGTGTACTCTAACATCTAGAGTGTTAACAATGACATGGCATGTTAACTAAATTACAAACCACTCCCTCCTTGTGTTAAAGTGCATTAAATGAGTTATGTGTTAACATGTTAACCCAATGTTAAGAGATTGAATTAATTATTATTTTCTTTTTTTAGACAAAACCCAATGTTAAAGTGCATTAAACGAGTTATGTGTTAACATGTTAAACTATTTCCTTAGAGTGGGACAAAGTGAAATGAGGAAAAAAAAGTTGATGTGTCACTAAGGTGGAGTTAAGTTAGGTTAAAGTATACTCAAAGACCTAAGGTGCATGATAGTAAATGATTATATTAAACTTCTTTTAGGAATATCTACAAACAAAACATAAGTCTGTTTTAAAATTAAATAAAAGTTTAAATTCACAAAACATATCAACATATATTATATTAGTATCTTAAAAGAAAAGGTTGGTGGTATCATTGATAACATTAAAAGACCCTAAACTTTTTAAATTGACAAAAACAGTTCTTAAATTTCAGAAAACTTTTTAAAAACTTTATAAATAGTGATTTTCATACTCTTGGTCCTAACTTTTCAAATTTACCTCACGTATTTTCATTCTTTAGTTTAAAATAAAAAATAAAAAATAAACTATTTTCTCGCGTGGTTATTTTTATGTACGTGTCGGTATAAATTCACGTTTCGACGTAAATTTTTCGGAAACCGTCAAATATAACACGTTCTCATGCTTATTTTATGTACGTTTTCGATCGGTCTACATTTTGACAGTTTAATGTATATGTCGGTACAAATTCATGTTTCAACGTAAACAATATAAATTCACGTTTCGACATATTTTTTCGGAAACGAGTTTGGTCAAATATAATACATTTTTCATGCTTATTTTTGCGTACGTTTTTTGTTGTTCTACGTTACGTAAACTGTATTCGGAAACGAGGCGGGTCAAATACAATATGTTTTCTTTCAACGGTATAAATTTGAATTATTGTACATTTTGACGCCGCTAAATCTTGATGCAAAGATAAGGGTGTAGTGGTTAGGTGGAACCTCCTCTAAATGAACCAACTCGGGTTCGATTCCGTTTCTCTTTTAACCGCGCTATCAAAACACGTGTTTTATATGATCAACGCATCACATAGCGTGCTGCCAGCTAGAAACAACTAAGACGTCACCACCAAAACGTGCGACCTATTACAATAATCTAGTTTCTCTTCAAAATAATTTGTAGGTCCGTTTTTCTCGGAGGATCCGATATGTAACCTATCCTTGTTTATCATAAACACTATCACGGGTGCGGAATCCCCGTAACGGTGCAAACCAAACAATGTAAAGCGGATAACACGAACAGATAATCAAAGATTCACTTAGATTAACAGGATGAGAACAAACTGCAAACACATACACACAATGCTTGACGATAAACTCTCAGTTTCTCTCTATGCTCTCATAAACCTAACTGTGAAACATGCTTAGTATATATACTGACCCTTGGACGAAAACCCTTTGGGCGAAAACAAGTGTGACGAAATCACTGATTTCGCCACACCCATATTGACGAAATCCAAAAAGGTTTTCGCCATGATGATGGCTGACGAAAACACATGTGTTTTCGTCAAATACAACCAAGGACAGAATCTACTAAGGCATTGACTGTTAAGCATGATTACATAACCTCTAAACCTAATGCACACTAGCATTAGATTAAGATACAAATACAAAGACAAGACGTCATACCAAGTAGGATAGGAGGATATCCGACTAGGTAGACACGACGGAATGTACAGACTCGATAACAAAAGACTGTTTAACATACAACGAAACAAGACAAGTTACAGACACAAAACTGCACTAACAAACTCCCCCTTGTCTGTTGCTTGGTCTTCGTTCTTTGAGTCTTCAATCTTCAGTGTTTTGCCGACCAGGTGCTTCCAGCATGAATACCACGATAAAAGCAGAAACAAGCAACTCGTTGGAACATTAAAGCTTGTTGAGCGTACTCGTCTTCATAAAAGATATCATGCCGAAACAGTTTGTTGATATCGGCCGCAGACATGTTGACAATCCACATCGGATCTAGCATGCGGAAATTTTCCTGATCTTTAAATACAATAACCGCTTCATGCGTATCCGAATCGTAACACCATAACCGCATATTCCCCAAGAAATTCTGTTTCATCGGCATCAGCGGAATTTTATTCATGACTTTCGGAGGCTGATAGATAAGCTTGTATCAACCCGTGTTAGTCTCTGGATCTAACGTATACTTGATCTGCTGATAGATCGGAAACTGCGGTTTGTAAAGTTCATCCTTCCACCCATTTCGACGATTGAACCTCAATATCTTTTCGAACAAAGTTGCTCCAGCATAGTTTGAGCGATTGACCAGTCTCAATTTCGTTAAGGCAGTAACGTCATAGAATGGCAGAGATGTAATACTCAGCAACGAATTGAAATACTGGATGCCGTGTTCGCGCTTGATGGCCATACAGTGAATATCCTGCACGAACATCCAGCTGAGTATCTTCCCATTCGGTTTTTCTTTTACATACTGCATGTAATCAACTTGCGCTTCCGGAGGAATTGGTTTCTTGATCTTCGACAAAAAGCTTTTTCTCCATTCTTGGAATGCGTCTGTCGGATTGTCTGAAGAATCACGTTTATTAAATTGCTCGTTGATGTCGTCAAGATTCTCTTTCAGCCATTCTTCATCGAACGGATCAAACTCTGTTCCGTCAGCACGAACGTAAGTTGATTTACTTGATTCGCCTTCAAAAATAATTTCATCCAGATTCTCGATGTCAGCTGTTTCTGGTTCAATTAGCATTTGATCAATCACAGCATCATCAATTGTGTTCATTTCTTCCAAAGCTAGTTTTTGTTCATGTGATAAATCTTCCACCAACTCCCTTTCTTCTAAAAGTTCTCCAGATACAGGATGTACAACCTGTAAGGCAATATCAGAAGAGCTAAGAACATTAGAAGTACTAGCCATGTCGCTTTCAACATAGGAACTTTCGAGCATTTTCATCAATTCTGCCTGTGCACCACTAGAAGTTCCTTGTGAAGATTCAACCTGAGGAGGCTTGTAAGCAACAATCTGTGAAGATGTAGTGGCTGGTGGCTGTTGTGATGTAGCAGAAGGATCAGGATTCCCTTGATCTTCAGGATCATCATCCCTTTTCTTCATTACTTCTTGTTGCTTACATCGATCATCCCACAGAGTAGCGACGCGCTTTTGAAGGAACTCATAGCCTGCATTGATCTTTTTGACTCCGTCAACTATCGTTGTGTTACGAGAGTCGTACCACTCTTCCATGAAGTCACATCTTCCTTTCAGATCCTCAGCCAACTTCTGAAGTATAGAGCTGCTTTGTTCTCTTGCCTCGTCTGCAATTTTCAAACGTGCATTCTCTGCTTTCAATTGATCGATCTCGGCTTGTTGACGTCCTATAACAGTTTGTTGTTGTTCAACAGTGGACTTCAACGTATTTATTTCCACGAGTTGAGCGATTTGATCATTCTTTGTGATCCTGATGAAATCAGTTTGCCTTTGTATGCGATCTGAAGTAGCTTCAAGTTGAGAAAATAAGAAATTGTTCTCTTCATCTTGAGACATTTCTGAGAATATCCTTTGACGTTCAGAACTAGGCTGAGATGTAGTCGCTCTGATTGCAGAAGCCATTGATCTTTGTGAAGCAACTTGAGGAGTTACAGTTGGAGTATTAGGAGCTGATGTAACCACAGGAGGTGGTTGAATAGTTGTAGTTGGTGGTTCTGTCGACCTCGGAGGAGATAGCACCATTATAGAAGCTTCTTCAGCTGTGAATCCAAAGTTTGGATCCATTGCAGCTTCCTGTATAGGCTCAGAAGGAACGGATTGCTGAGCAGACGAAGAAGAACCTATGTTCTTTCTAGCTTTCTTCTTACGAAGGACAGCCGTTTTCTTTTTCTGCAAACGTTCGGTATCCGACGGAACCTAATCAGAATCCGCTTGTTTATTTCCACCAGCACTACTAGCACCAGGTGCACTAGCTGCAGTCGCTCCAGCATCACCACCATCACCATCACCACCTTCTTCATCATCATCACTATCAGATGAATCACGCTTTCGCTTGAGCTTTTCTTTCATCCTCTTTTCTAACTCGGGCTCTTCATCATCTGACTGGCTGTCATCATGACGCCATTTATCATTAGCAGGAGCCACGTAGTTTCTGTTTAGGAGTGCACCAAACATCTTCCGAGGAGGATCAGACTCTTTATATTTCTTAGCGGAGTGACCTTTGAATAAATTAAAGGAATGATCCAACATAGTTTCAATCTTGAGAATGTCGGTGTCAGCTTTGGGTAGATCAGGGTGTTGAGCATTCATGATCATTTGCATGAATCTCGGATACATCCAGAATTTCTTGTCGGTCGTCCGAGATCCAGTTCTTCGTAAATTGTTTTTCACGTTTGCAAATAAGAACTTTGAGATGCTAAATGGCTTATTCAAAACAAGCACGACCATCAAACCGATGAGATCGAATCCGGTCATATCATAACCTGCACGGTTTTTGCCTAAACATTGAATAAGTACATGTAACAAGAACTTGTACCGCATAGGAAATGTAGCTTTGTTGATTTGCCCAGCAAAAATATCAGCAGTACATTTCATCCTGAGCAGACATCCACGCGTGCACATGATTGGTATAGAAAATGGTGCATCAGCAACGTCTTGAAGTTCCAAAACAGTGTTGAGAATCTCTGGAGTTACATCCACATTCAGCTTATGAACCTGCCCTCGAATCACTTCCTTTCCATCAACTTCAATTATCTGAGCAGTATCCCAAAATGCTTTAATCAATGTCTTGTACACCGGTGTTGAGAAAGTAACGGCCTTGTTTATACGTGATTCCCTTAGCCATTGCGTGATTTCCTTAAAATCGACAAACTTTCCTTCCGGATCAAGATGAGCAATCATATTATGTCGCGGTTCAGACATGATTTCTTCTTC
The DNA here is from genome assembly GCA_030545235.1 of Helianthus tuberosus. Taxonomy (NCBI): domain Eukaryota; kingdom Viridiplantae; phylum Streptophyta; class Magnoliopsida; order Asterales; family Asteraceae; genus Helianthus; species Helianthus tuberosus. The sequence continues at coordinate 101,115,366 of CM060437.1, read as the reverse complement.
GGTTTTGTTGGTTTTCTTTGTGGGGGCTTTGCGAGATTTCGGAGCCATTCTGTATTTGACAAATACGCCTAATGAGAACTAGGAATGGGACAATTATAAAATACATATATGTATACATTTTTAATGTGTATTTTGGACATTAACCATGTATAATTATATATACTGTATAAGGTTTCAAAGTTCACAGTTAACAAAATGTATAAGGTTTCAAAGTTCACAGTTAACAGAATGTTTCTAAGTGTTGTGTAATGGACCCTGTGACGAAATCAAAAAGCTAGTTATCCACATATGACGAAAACACTTGTGTTGGGCTTTAAACAGTTAGCCCAAACACCTGGAATGACGAAATCAGATGTGGGACGACGAAAACACTTGTGGTCCGACGAAAACAGGTGATTTCGGAAATTTGGGATTTCGGCAAAAAGTGATTTCGGCAACAACTAGGGTTTTGACATTTGGGGGATTTCGGCAGACAGGGGTTTTTCCAATTCCTGTATTTTTCGTCCATTGAAACCCAAAAACCCAGATAAATTTTAACCCAAAATACCCTTGTGACATTGGTTAACAAATCAAATGAAGACCCAGTTCAAATCAAACAATACAACACGTGATTTCGTTGAGTTGGGAAACCCAGTTGTTTAAGAAACCTAACACCCAGTGTTAATCAATCACATCAAAAACCTAGTAGATTTATACTCATTGCGGATACTTTTACCGAAAATCAAACAATCAATATCAAGCAATCAATATAAAACTAAACATCGAGACATTAAATAAGAACAAACCCAAACCCACACCCCTGTTTGATACCCGAAACAAAAACCAACTCAATAACCCAGATCAATACACAATATACATACAACTTTTATCACAATCTAACATTTCAAAATCCTTGTACAGAAAAGAAATGGAAAATATGAACATAAAAATGTATGAATGGTCAAGTATCATCGAGTCCCAAAGAATTTTATAATCATCCGAACAAAAACAGTGGATTCAATCGATTTTGATCGAGTTTTAGATGCATTTGTGTACCTTAGATTGCTAAAATATCCAAGAAATCAAAAGAAACTTGAAGTCGGTTGGGGGTTTTCAGAGGAGAAGATGGATGAACAGTAGGTCGGTGATGTGAGGTTTTGAAAAAGTGAGATTGAACAGATGAAATGCACATGTACCCCTTTTATACTTGGTCCCACTCAGCGAAATCACAAAGTCGACGAAAACCAATTTCAGTCCGACGAAATCACTTTGGGTGGACAAAATCGGTTTGGGCCCAGTTATGAACTTTGTTTGGGTCGACGAAATCACTTGGGATTACATTGGTTCGACGAAAACACATTGGGGCCGATGAAATCAGTTTAGGGCCGACGAAATCACTTTGTTTGGGCTTTAAACACTTAGCCCAAACATCTGGGATGATGACGAAATCAGGGATTTCAATATTTTTAAACAATTTTGGGATTTAAACAATTTTGGGATTTCGTCGAAGACCAAAATGGGTTTTAGTTGACTAGTCAAACTAGAATGTGTTTTCGTTGACCAGTCAAACCACTTTTTCATTTTCAAACACATTTTGAACAAACTTGAACAACATTTTGGCTTTGTTAGAATAACCAACTGCAAAAAGGGCATTTTTATGAAGTAGAAAGCGCAAACGAGTCAGTTTCAGGCTTTTTGGCATAAAATTTCGAGTTACCAACATCGGCTAATCAAAACAAGTTTTACAACTTACACTACAACACAAATTAAAGTGCGGTAAACTAACGAAAGACAATAACATAAGAAATTTGTACAAGAAACAACTTTTTGCGAGTTTCAAGGTAAGAGAATCATTACCAGCTTACGGTCTTTGTCAAAACGGTTTCTGGTTTCTGTTTAAAGCTTTAGATAAGTATTTTACCACAATTATCGAAATTGTTGTCCACCTAAGCTCAACTTATCAGATGTAATCATAATTAGGAGATATGATTTACGGTAAGAGTTATACTTACTTGTCGGTGTTCATCCACTCACGACACATTCCAGTATCAAGGTATGCACGAGAGTTCATCTTACCGGTGAGTATACTGCTTATCATCCGTTTGACCGTATAAAAGATGTGAGAAACTCACTTATTTGATTTGAAAACAAGCCCTATGTGATAGAATCACTTATTGATGAGGAACTTGATTTTCGAATGCATGAAGGGCACAGGAGCAAGTCCGTGAACAGGTCAGCACTTTCGTACAGCAAAGAGACGAACTTGACTCCCGGATAAATGTGATATATTATCACTTGTTTTGTTGGACATGTGATTGTTGATCACTTATTGAGGTCGTATGCAATATGTACACGTATGTATAGTATCATGGAAGATCTTAGACTTCGTCTCCGTTATTTTTACGGTTTGATACAACCATGATACCCAGATGATAAGACAGCATAAAGACCGAACTTTCGGTACCAAGACCATATGCCAATGAATGGTTCCCACCTAACTTGAATTCTATTATGTTTATATCATCCTGCACATTTTAGTCTGATTGTGAGCCTACCGATACATCGTTAGTAAAGCTACTTATCATTTTTCAATTTTTCTTTTTCTTTTGACCATATTGACAGACCACACCAGTGTATATCATCACTTTACCTTATTTTCTCCAAGAAACTCATTTTTGATTTTCTATTGTTTTTGAATTTTTGATTTTTCAAACTTAAAGACAGAAAGTAAACGACATATTTTTGGATTTTTGAATTTTCCACATGTTTTTGTATTTTCTGAAATTTCTCCCCCTAAAATGCGAAAAGATATGTAAACTGAAAATCTTTTTGGATTTTTTTTAACGCATAAGAAAAAATTTACAAAAACGATCAGCCGACAGAAGTTTACTCTTGTTTCACCTTAATACCATTGACCAACAAAAGATAGTCAAAACGAGATTTGTCAAAAGTTTTTGTAAACAGATCAGCACGCTGTTCATCAGTGTGGATTTAACAACATCGATTAATCTTTTGTCAAAACAATCACGTATGAAGTGATATTTAATTTCAATGTGCTTGGTCTTGGAGTGTTGGACAGGATTTCTAGTGATGGATAAAGCAGCATTATTATCAACAAAAATAGAGGTAGATAGGAATTCAAAACCGTAGTCGCGCATTTGTTGCTAAATCCACAGAACTTGAGAGCAACAACTTGAGGCAGCAATGTATTCAGCTTCACAAGTTGATGTAGCGACACAAGTTTGCTTCTTGCACTGCCACGTGACTAAGCGACTTCCTAAGAATTGACATCCAGCCGTTGTGGATTTCCCATCTATTTTGCATCCGCCGAAATCTGAATCACTAAAAGCAACCAAGTCAAAACTATCATCCTTAGGGTACCAGAGACCGGTGTCCGGGCAACCCTTCAAATAGCGAAAAATCCTTTTAACAGCTCCAAGATGAGATGCTTTTGGGTTAGCTTGATATCTTGCAAGCAGGCACGTTGGATACATGATGTCAGGCCTCGATGCTGTGAGATATATGAGAGATCCGATCATAGCGCGATAATAAGAAGAGTTGACACTTTCACCCTTCAAGTCCGGAGTAATCCCGTGATTAGTCGGAAGTGGGGTACCAATGGGCGTTGCTTCAGACATCTGGAATCGGCTCAAGATGTCACCAACATATTTAGTCTGATGGATGAATATCCCAGTCTCAGTTTGTTGAACTTGTAGGCCCAAAAAGAAATTCATCTCTCCCATTGCGCTCATTTCGAACTTCTCCTGCATAACACGTTCAAATTGCCTGCACAAAGTATCGTTAGTAGAACCAAAAATGATATCATCAACGTATACCTGTACCAACAAAAGATCTCCATCCTGTTCCTTGATGAAAAGAGTACAGTCGATAACACCCCGGCGAAAACCGTTCTCCTGCAGATAAGTAGATAATGTTGCATACCAAGCCCTCGGTGCTTGATGTAACCCGTAGAAAGCTTTGTTGAGCAACCAAACCCGATCGGGATGGATAGGATCTTCGAATCCTGGAGGTTGTTCGACGTACACCTCTTCTTCAACAATACCATGCAAGAATGCGCTTTTGACGTCCATCTGATAGACTTTGAATCCTTTAAAAGAAGCATAAGCTAGAAAGATCCGAATAGCCTCCAGACGAGCAACTGGTGCATAAACCTCGTTGTAATCAATGCCTTCAATTTGACGAAAGCCCTGAACAACTAATCTCGCCTTGTTGCGAATGACCACTCCACGATCATCCTTTTTGCACTTGTAAACCCAACGGGTGCCAATTTTCTTGTAGTTGTCGGGTTTTTCAACAAGTCTCCAAACACCCAGTTTCTGGAACTACTGTAGTTCCTCTTGCATTGCCTCAACCCAAGAATTATCCTTTAAGGCTTCTTTCCAAGATTTCGGTTCTTCTTGTGAAACGTAACACGCGAAGGACCAATCATTTTGAAGACCAGATTCTCTGATGGTTGAATACAAACCAGCATTCTGGTTGTTTCTCAGCTGATTACGCATCTGCACCCCGCTTTGGACATCTCCTATGATATACTGCTATGGATGGGTATCGTGAATCCTTATTTCAGGATTTTCAGGAACACGAGCATTAACACCCAAATTGTTAATATTAAGATCAACAACCGACTCCACACCGGGAATATGCGTGGAAGTAGATGCATTTCCTTCAGCAGTATCAACATCCTGCACATGAGGAGTTTCAACAGAAGTGCCCTGAACAGGAGCAACTGGAGCTGAATTGCCTTCAGTAGCATCAAGATATTCATCATCTTCCGATGACTCATTGTACTCAGTAGCATCTTCAAATACCTCATTTTGAACTATGTTGTTAACCGAATTAGAACCTTGGGGGTTAACAATAACAGGTCTAACCAATGGCGAACCAGCTGCGTTGTCACTATCAAATAGCATTCGAGCAGCTGCAGATTCTTCATCAAAGGTTGGCAGATTAAAGGAGTCACATAGCCCATCGTAATCGAACATCCAAGGATCACCCGGAGCTCTAACAGGATTTGTGTACCTTTGAACCCTTACTTCACTCCATAGCTCAATCTTTTTGGTAGCCAGATTCCATACACGAAAATTCGGAGTAGCATATCCAAGGAAGAATCCCTCTATAGCTTTCGCGCCAAACTTTCCATCCGGCTCAATCATAGTGCATGGACCGCCAAAAGGTTCTAGAAAAGATAGATCCGGTTTCCTTTTCTGTAGAAGTTCGAAACAAGTCTTCCCATGTCTCTTGACTGTAAGAACTCGGTTTAATGTGTAGCAAGCAGTAGACACAGCCTCCCCCCAGAACTGAACAGGAAGCTCCGACTCTACCAACATCGTTCTTGCAGTTTCAATTATCGTCTGATTCTTCCTCTCCGCGACACCATTTTGTTGTGGAGTGTATCGAGAACTGTATTCATAAAAAATGCCCTTAGAAGTACAGAACTCATCTATCACACGGTTCTTGAACTCAGTTCCATTGTCGCTTCTGATCCTCTTAACTTTCAACGTGTAGAGATTTTCCAACATTGTAAGAAGATCCTAGAGGATGCCAGGAGTATCACTCTTGTGTGCCATAAAAGCTACCCAAGAAAATCTAGAATAATCATCAGTAACCACTAAACAATAAGCATCCCCGAATGTTGTCTTGTGTCTCATAGGTCCAAAAAGGTCCATATGAAGACGTTCGAGAGGCATACTAACAATCTTGATTTTCTTCAGAGGGTGAGACTTCTTCGTTTGTTTCCCTTTCTGGCACGAAACACAGATATCTTGTAGATGAAAACTTCTCACAGGCACACCATTCACAAGATTGTTTTTCACCAAATGGTTCATTTTTCTTAAGTGAATGTGCCCCATTCTTCTGTGCCAAGATATAGACTCCCTCTCCGTGGCTTTCGAGACAAAACAAGTGACTTGTGCAGAGGTCGTAATCGCTTGGCTCATATCAAGAATATAAAGATCATTAACTCTTGGAGCCGATAAGAGAATCTATTCTTCTGGAATTTTGAAACCAGGTTTCAGCACATAACAGCCGACATCATCAAAATGCACGGTGAACTTCTTATCGCAAATCTGCGAAACACTGAGAAGATTATGATCAATTTGACGAACATAATTGATCTTATCGAAACATACAGCACCATTGGAGATCATTCCCTCGCCAGTGATGTATCCACCTTTGTCTCCAGCAAACGCGACATAGCCTCCTCTAATATTTCTCACATCATATAGAAGCCGTAAGTCGCTTGTCATGTGCCTAGATGCTCCACTATCAACAATCCAATGACTATTAATAGTTCCTCCTGGAACACCCTGCACATATCATCAGTGATTAGTTGAGGATGGGGACCCAAGCCTTAATGGTCTTGGGTCGTCCCTGAGCATCACGAAAGATGATCTCGATTTCTTGATGATTTTGTAACACAACACCTCCCCCTGAATTTTCACCCGTCTTAGGTTTCCAAGTTTGATTTGCTTTACCCGATATATTTTTATGAACAGATTCTAAAACTTCTGGTTTTAAAAATTGTGAAGAACTTGGTTCCCTGTTGACCGTTTTGACTTCAGATTTTAAAGCCTTTTCAACAGCTTTGACGTTTTGACGTCGTTGTTTCATTTCTTGTTCCTTAACAGTTCCTTTATTATGTTTTGGTGAAACGGGACGACGTTGAGGGTGAACCTTTTCAGGTGGTGCTTTCTCAACAAAATTATCCTTGGGAGTGTTTGGACAATTTTTAATGATGTGTCCAAACTCACCACATTTAAAATATGTTCTCCTTTCCACAAACTTAGGAGAATCTGATCGACAAACAGATGTCGAACCCGTAGAACCCGAGGTACTTGCTTTTTCATCACACCCGTTTGTATGTTGAGTGTAATTGTTTTGGCTATTACGTTTTAAAATTTTGACTTGTTGTACAAAATCGGTGTTTGATTTGTTTTCAAAAGTCTCAATTTTATCCGTACCCTTCGATTCTACAAATCTGACATTACTGTTTTTCTTCTGATAACGAGCTCCTTTTGTTTCAAATTTAGATTGAGAAACATTAGGATTTTGAGCTCGCTTTTCTGGTTGTTTACCCTTAGCAGCAATAGGTTGTTGCTTTGTTCGTGATTTTTGATTTCCAAATTGTTTCCTGATTTCAGCTTTTGGAATTGGGTCACATTGAGTTACAATGACTCCTGGAATTGTCTTTCCCAAAAACTTGTTTGTATTATCTTCAAAAACTTTATCAATCGAAGATGGATTGACATTTTTAATTGGAAAATCGTGATCTGAATAGATTTTAGAATCACCAACTAAAGTGTACAACACGTTATTACTCTTAACGGCGGACACCGATTTCTTGTCATTCTTGACAGGATCTATCACTTGTTTGACAACTTGTTGAACATCAGGAGTAGGAGGATCACAAAGAATATGATTCTCAATTGGAACTTCCACTCCCTTCATCTTGTCAAGTGTTTTATCCTGATCACTCATATCTGATTCTGATTCATCATCAGACGACTCATAGTCCTCAATGATTGGAGGACTTTGTTTCGTAGATGTTGAAGTTTCTGTATGCTCAGATGATGTACTTGAAGAACTGTCCGATTTGAACCCTAGGCCAGTAGTAACTTCCTCATAATCAAGAGGCACACTGGGCTCAAAACGTGGCATTTCTTCTTCATCAGGCATATGAGTATAATTATGTCTTAAAGGAGGCGGACACTTCTTATACCCTACGCCTTTCTTGTTACCTTTGAGTTGTTGAGCATCAATGATATGATCGAGCACATATCGGGAGTTAGAATAACTCTCCAATTTGAGCTTGATTGCATCATGTTCGCATTTGGCAACGGCTAGCTCCTTTTTCGTTTCCTCGATGATATTAATGTAATTGTTAATACCAATTTGCTTATTGAAAACAATTTTTGTTAGCTCGGAAACACTTTTCTTTAGGGTTTCAATCACAGATTTAAAATCCTTTTCGTTTCTAGCTAGAGCCATATTTGCCTCCTTACACTTAGACAACTCAATAACCAAACTTTGGTTATGACTATGAACCTTTTCAGATTCAAGCTTCTAATCAGCACAAATATTACAAACACGAGGAGCAGGAGTTTCAGATTTTACCTGACTCGTAGAGGCTGAGAGATTTGCCATAAAGGCAGTCTGATAAGAAAAAGATCCGTCTTCAGAGAAGAATTTCTCCATTTCTTTAGATGCTACAGCAGCCTTCTTGATCAGAACAGATTTCTGACTCTTCAACTCCTCTGCTTCAGTCAATAAATCATCAACATCAGAACTCGCTTCTTCCTTCACATCAGATTCAGAATTATAACCACCCGAATTAGAGCTTTCTTCGTCAGAACTCCCGGTATAACCCGAACTGTCGTCACTTTCAGAAAATTATTCCTTGTGAACGTGCTTGATGTGATTGATGATCTTTGCATAACACGCTGTTCCTCCTCCTTCTTGATCACCTTCCCCTAATTGTACAGACCAATTACACCCTTCATCAGCTTGAACAACTAATGCTCTGTTGGTGTTTGAAGGTCCAGACTGGTTCTGGTTCTGGTTCTGATTGTTGTTCACCGCTACTATCCTTCGTTCATGATTGTCTTGATTTGCATTAGAAGTACTCGTCAGATTTTTAAACGGATTCTGATTGCCCTGTTTGCTTGGTCGGGTGCACTCACGTTTGAAGTGACCCTTTTCGCCACAATTGAAACATGTAACCGCTTCTTTATCAAATCCGTACTTCGTATCCTGTTTACTTTCCAAATAACTTCTCCCTGTTCGAACCATAAAGTCCTTCGCCCTTCTAACAACACTTGCAAACGCCCACTTTATATCCATCAACTCCATTTCATCACGGTCGATTTGTTGATAATCTTCATTGGTCATATTGATGTTTCCAATTTAACCTGCGACCAATCCGCAGTATGCACTGACCATTGTATTAATGAGTTCCATATGCTCCTTTGCTACCTCAATGCTAACTTTTGAGAGGTTCGACGTATCAACTCTGACAGTGTTGGTGTTTTGGAGTGAAGGATTGTTGGTATAATGTGCTTGTTGTTGTTGTGGTTGGGCTTGAGGTTGAGGTTGGGATTGTGAAAGATAAGCACTTTGATTGAACTGTGGTTGAGTAGTGGTAAGTTGAGGTGGAGGTTGGAATTGTGAAAGATAAGCACTTTGATCGAAAACCGGTGGAGGAGCTGACTGTGGAAACGGAGATGAGTTTGTATTGGACACAAACGCCGTTTGAAGCTTCGGTTGCTGAATGGAACTAGAACTAGCTGAAGGACCAAAACCTGGCAAATACATTTCTGTGTTTTGAGGAGGTGCAATCCTTTTAGCTTTCCGAGTTTCCTCTTCGTTCTTGTGCTCCAACTTCTGAATGAATTCATAGAGAGTGACATTGGCTGTATCCAGAGCGCCCGTATGCTTTAGAAGCTCAATGAATGGACTCCACTTAGGAGGTAGAGCATCAGCAAACCGTGCAATCATTTCCTGATGAGTTGTATTAACATTATAAGAACACATTTCACTAATCAAATGATAAAAACGAGAAGTCATATCATTTAGGGTTTCATTATCCAAGAATTGAAATGATTCAAACTCTTTCTTCAATAAATCATGGCGTGTCTTTCTAGAAGCTGCATTTCCTTCTCCTCTCGCTACCAATGCATCCCATAAAGCTTTCGTGTTCTTACAATAAGAGAATTGATGATAGATGTCTTTGTGAAGTGCTTGAGTGAGAATAGCAAACGCCTTCTTCTCCAGATCATATGCCTTTTTCTCGGTTTCTTGCATATTATTATAGGTTGTAGCATTTGATCCTGCTTCTTCAAGAGCTTGATTATATTCAGAGGTGAAACACGTCCATAATTCTGTGTTTTGCCCTTGAACGTAATTATGGAAATGACCCTTCCATGATGGATAATCGTTCATGTGATTTAACTTTGGCGGGCGATTGTTGCTACCCGTCTCATTCTCACTAAGCAATATATTTTGAATGCTTTGATTTTGATTCGACACCAATGCCCATTGACTTGCACTTATTTATTGTTGTTGTTGAGGAATGGAATTCATTAACAATGCGGCCAACGAAGTCTGATTTTGACCTGGTCGTGGGTCAGTACTCCAATCCCATGGACTCGTACTACTCATATTTGATATTAGAACAACTGTACCTGATTAAACACTTGAAAACACAAAGTTAGAACACTTTTGCAAGTCCTCTATTTAAAATCACAGTAAAGTAATGTATGACAAAATCCAATGGTGTCGAAATCGAGGGATTTCGTTGACAAGTATGAGTGACGAAATCGAGTGATTTCGTTGAGTGGAATGATTGACGAAATCAAGGGATTTCGTTGACTGTAATGTGACGAAATTTAATAGAGTTGATAAATGATATTTCTGACGAAAACACTTGATTTCGTCCAAGATTGTTCTTGTCCAGGAAGGTTTTCGTCCAGAGGTGATTTCGTTGACAATGGGTACCAGCTGTTTAGATTTTTTTTTTTTCAAACCTTATCCTCTGACAAGTTGATAACAAATTCAACAACCATGCTTTTCTGATGTTCGGTACTCCTTTTTCTCACCAACTAATGATCACAGTACACATTTTTCAAACACTTGTAATATAATATTGATAAACACAATCAGTTAGATTCATCAAACCTCAAACACAGAAACATGCAAATAACAATTTGAATATTTTCAAGAACACATTCAAGAACACTTTGAAGATATGAAGTTTCTGGAAAATGATTTTGCTTATACTTTCAACAAAAACCGAACTATAAACATGCACACATGTAATGTAACAAGGTTTTCAATAAAACTATAGCAAAAACAACCCGATTAAACACAGATTTTCAACAAGATTTTCAGAAAATAAAGTAAACTTTTCAAGAACAACAATCTGAAAATAACAGGAACACACTTGTTTCAAACAACACAATGTTTGGTTTTAAACAAGGAAAAGAGCCAAGGCTCTGATACCACTAGTAGGTCCGTTTTTCTCGGAGGATCTGATACGTAACCTATCCTTGTTTATCACAAACACTATCACGGGTGCGGAATCCCCGTAACGGTGCAAACCAAACAATGTAAAGCGGTAACACGAACAGATAATCAAAGATTCACTTAGATTAACAGGATGAGAACAAACTTCAAACACATACACACAATGCTTGACGATAAACTCTCAGTTTCTCTCTATGCTCTCATAAACCTAACTGTGAAACATGCTTAGTATATATACTGACCCTTGGACGAAAACCCTTTGGACGAAAACAAGTGTGACGAAATCACTGATTTCGCCACACCCATATTGATGAAATCCAAAAGGGTTTTCGCCATGATGATGGCTGACGAAAACACATGTGTTTTCGTCAAATACAACCAAGGACAGAATCTACTAAGGCATTGACTGGTAAGCATGATTACATAACCTCTAAACCTAATGCACACTAGCATTAGATTAAGATACAAATACAAAGACAAGACGTCATACCAAGTAGGATAGGAGGATATCCGACTAGGTAGACACGACGGAACGTACAGACTCGATAACAAAAGACTGTTTAACATACAACGAAACAAGGCAAGTTACAGACACAAAACTGCACTAACATAATTTAGCTAAACTGAAAAATGGCAAATACATAATTAGTACAATGCTAGAATCATAAGTAACAACAAATAAACTAATACAGAAGTCCAATATTAAAATCGAAAATTTCCTTCATATAATGTCCTAATAAAGAAGTTAATTAATTAATTAATCATTAGTCGGATAAATGACATTTTTTGGAATAAATTTACAGAAAATACCCTTTACGTTTATATAAAATTGTATACTTTTTATAGTGAAAGTAACTTGCATTTTCCAATTTCCACTTTATTAACATAATTTACTTTTTTTTTTTAATTTCAGAAACTATATATGTTTTACTTATTTGTCATCAAGTGTAATGTCGTAACATATATCCATAAGACTATATATATACGCACACCCATCATCTTCCATCCAAAGATCTAAGAAAAAGATGAATTCTCTAATATATTTTCATTTATGCATTTTATTTGTTTATGTTTTCTTACACATAACCATGGGGTGTGAAACCATCGACACCACCCTAGGGTTTGTATCACAACCGCTTAATCAGTCCAATTTCATCATCCAAAAGCCTTATGATGTTCCTCTCGAGCAAAGATACAAATTTTCCAAAGGAGTTCACAAACTTTGGGTGATCAAGACCGACAAACCTCACTCGAATACTAGCCATACGCGTGCACGTTCTGAGATTCGGATTCATGTAAATATCTTGTCTTCATTTTGGTTCTTTAATTTCTTCTTCACTTGATGTGCATGTTTACTATGGGAAACTTTATCTAACAACAACCAAGTTTTTCAAGTATTTTTATCAAATACACTCAGGAATCTTTTTTTCCCATAAAATCACTTAACTAAAAGCATTAGATGTTCTAATCTTGTGAAGTTTTTTTTTATAATTTTTATTAAATTTAAATGAGACAAATGAAACATATGGGAATCTTAATTTTTATTTATTGATTATTATTATTACTTTTTTGAAATTGACTTGAAATATAAGGTAATACCGTAATAATGAAGAAAAAAAATCACTAAATAATAATCAAGTTTAATAGTTGTTTAACTTAAAGTAAAATTGGAAAAGCAAATTTTTTTATGATATCATAACCAAGTTTCATATTTGAGTAACCTTGGTGATACTTTGGAAACTTATTTACTTATATTGTGTATTGTGGAAACTTATTTACTATATTGTGTATTGTGTGAAGTTACTTTGAGATAGACTGTTAAGTAGTTTCTTTTTGTACATCTTATTTGAAGGGTTACGACTACTCTTCGGGTGTTTGGCAATTCGAAGCATATGGATATGTGCCTTGCGGGACGACAGGCGTATCCATCATGCAGGTGTTTGGGTCGAAGCCGCCACATGCTACAACCGCAATGCTTAGAGTGTATAACACCAGCCTTTTCTATTACAGGGATCCCATGATTCTGTCTCGTTTATATAATAAATGGTTCCGTCTAAACGTTATCCATGACGTCGAACAAAACAACGTTAAAGTTTACATAAATGGGGTTCTCAAGTACGAGGGTCGTGGACGAGGTGGAACATCCCATTATTTCAAGTGTGGGGTGTACACGCAGGACCATGCTTCGTTCTATATGGAGTCTCGTTGGAAAGATATCAAGATATTTAGAAGACATGATTAGTTGGTGTTAGACTTTCCGTAGGTTATGGTTCCAACATAGGATCATATTTCTAACAAGGTTTTCATCTGCCTTATAGCTTCCTATGTTTTTGTTCGTATTTGTTCTAGTGAAAAAAAGCAGCATGCATCATTCCAGTATACGATGTTTTATTTCTAACAAGGTATGCAATCGTGTTGCGTCGGCTCGGTTAAGAGTAAAATTTATATTGAAAGGTGGATAAAAATTAGCACGATGCAACGCTAATATAGTAAAAAGATATTATATTCGACCAATAAAAAATATCTCGAGTATAGATAAAAATAAACATAGTGTGTGACAACACATAAGTTGTCCAACCGTGATGCTCTTGTCATATGATAAATAAAATACATTGCATATGAACATCATGCAACTTGGCAAGTTATCAGTGAGGGTTAGGCAAAACAACCTCCTAGTAACACTCCACAACACTATTTGTGCATCTTCTTTTATCGTTTGTGATCATTAGTGTGTATCCAAAATGTACCATATGAATACATGTTTAACCAATTTGCTAACATAGTAAATCCTTTGAGGTGAATGAAACATAAACAATATCTCTCGAAACCATATTATATAAGTAGAACAACGAAGTTATACTAATCCCAACCTAGCAACCGCTATCTAATGAATATGAATATGTCTCTTAGACCATGCGTAATGGTCATGCGGTTTGCAAACCACAAGGAGAAACCCCCCCCCCCCCCCTCCCATGTGGTTGTCACATTTTGACCTTCCCATGTGGTTGTGGCCATGCATGAGCATGATAGAGAGAGAAAGAGTTGTTGTGATTGGTTGGGCGAGACTTAACCAATCAATTTTTTTTTCAATTATGAACCACATATCTCACCACTGCACCTTTTCACCAAGTGATTTGGTTAAGATGACGTGGACGTCACATGTCGAAAAAAACCATGTGGTTTGCCAAACAACTACTCATGCTCTTGATTCATAAAACCATACCAATCACCATTTTCCTAGTGGTTGATTCAAACATTACGAACTAAACACGAGTAGTCATTGATCTTTTGATTCTAAAGGCTTCAAATATTAATTCAACAACTTTCATATCACAACCTCCAAACTAACCACCATACGTTAGCCCTGACTATGGAACATACAATACAAGATGTGGTAACAATCCTGATTCATATAGTAGATAGAAGAGCCCAAAAAAAAGAACTTTTTATAGTACTTTGCATTTCTTGTTACAGGTAAATGTATTTATTTCCATTATTAGTACTAAGTATATCCATGAGTTGGCTATAAAATTTTGGATGACACATTGGATTTTGGAAGTATGTGTCAGGAGAGCATATATATATCTACAAGTTAAAAAGTATATATGGTTTACAGTGATTTAAGATAAGGATATGATTTGTTTTGTAAATTATGAATACAAATTATATATAGTTTTAGAAACAATCAAATACCGTAAAAGGTTATGAGACACACGCATGATATGATAAACACTCATTTAATACGTTTTTACAAATTTAGCATAACTATTTTATATGACTGGTTTATAAGCACATGAGAAGTGAATGTTAAAATAAAAATATTAGAAACAGAACAAAAAACATAAAATGGTAACTAAATAGATAAAAGAAAGTTGAATATCACAAAAAAAAACTCTTATTACATTATTCATGATTATGCTTTAACCTTCATCGACTAAAATCTACCATGGTTATTGGTGGTGGTATTTGGGGTATGTGGCGGAGGTTGAGCTGTCGGAACATCACAAGTATCTGAAACATCACAATAGCCACGTAATATGTCACTTTCTTGCGAAGTGAAACCAAGTGACCCCATCAAAGACGGCCAACACAACTTTTCTATTTTCTGGATCGCCCTACAACAACCTGTCCCTAAATAAGTCTCTCCATTTATAAAGAAAAGTACAATTTCACCAGTGCAAGCATGAAGGTCAAACAATGTGTCCCAACAACCCGTCGAACCACCATCTTGTCCATCACTATTGTCAAGCTTGAGTCGTGCCACTAAGGACGGTGGGCCAATATTGGTTAGGTTGGTAAACGGTCTTGTGTGAACCATGGACATTGTTGCAAGAACTAGTGTTAACATGATCATTGGAGAAGGGTTGGCCATGATTTGTGGTGTGTTTTTGTTCTAGATGTTGGAAGAAGAATTTATAGGAGATGTATGGTGAGGTGTTACGGTTTATTGGGAGGCCAACGGACGACTTTTATGATATATGATGTTAATAACTACATGTTAATATTAATGCATTAAAACACACATTATTAAACAATATTAAATTTTAAACTTTAATTAATATATGAGTTATGATATATACATTTTTTTTAACTTACTATATCGTTTTATCAAGTGGAGCTGTAAAAATGTTCAAAAATAATAAACACTTTATGATCAACAAATACATACAATAATAATCGTAAAACAATGTGACGATTCAATTCATAATAAAAGAATAAAAGTCTAGACCATATTCAAAATCCTTAAAGTTCAGTTTTCTTTTAAGTGAGATTCACTGAACTAGTGCTCCGACATTTGTTTCTTTGGTTAATTGAATTAGGAATTACACGTTTTGTCCTTTATCTTGATCCAATTTTTCAGGTGGTGTTTTTTTCGACGAATTTTAACAGATTTTGCACTTTAGAGAGAATTTTATTGCATTTTTTGTCCTTTAACCCTAATCCTATTAGATTTTTTGTTAAATCTAGTTACCTAAAGGTATTTTAGTCTTTTTACCCCTTTATTTATTATTATTATTATTATTATTATTATTATTATTATATAAAACTCTCTTTCTCTATCTCTCTACCACTCTCTCTCACACATATTCAGATCCCACCACCACCTCCCACCTCTCACCACCATCAACTGACAGCCACCACCATTAACCCACCTGCCACCACCACCACCATCAACACCACCAACACCTTAGATCTACAACCACCACCGCCTCACCAAAACCTTAGATCCGCCTAACCACCACCCGACAAAAACCCCAGCCCAGAAACAACAGGAGCGATGCCACCATCCACCCACCGGTTAATCACCATCTTCACCACCAAAACAACCACCCACTACCCCTTCATCTTCTTTATCTCCCTCTCTCTCTAACACATGCTCATATCTGCAACTCGAAATTCCAGCAACAGTTGTTCATTCATCACTCAATCAATGGTACGACATCAGTGAGTTTTTTACTTGTTGATTTTGCCAAATTCTTCGATTTGTGAGTTTTGTGATTTGTTGATTCACCATGAACGACTAGGGTTTTGTGTTGATTTCACCGGTGGGAGAAAGAGGTGAGAAGAGACAAGGGGTTTATGTAACACCCGTTCTTATAAATCATTGTTTAACGTATAGTTTATGAAAATGATCATGTAATTAAGTTTACATATACATCGGAAATACGGGTTTATTAAAACCTTTTTACAATTTAAAAGTTTACAACGTAATGTAATTAAGTTCGTCATTTAAAGGTAACAACGAGACGTCGTGCGGAAGCTTGTTTCTTGATCGTGTTAAGTTCTTCATTGAGCTTGATCATCCTCCGGTACTAGAAATATACCTACAACTCATAAGACATGAGTTAGATTAGTCATACGTAGCTTAAAAACGCATTTCAATGGGTTAGCAATGCATAAACGTTTAAATAACAAATTTTTGCGTATCTGGCACTTGGTGGCGTCGCGCGACGGCCTGAGGCCTCCCCCGTCGCGTGGCGCGACGCCCTGAAATGAGCAGAAAGTTTTCAGCAGTTGCTGCATATTACCAGCATCACCCGATTTCACGGAAACGAGCATAACTCTCTCGTCTTTTATCCGTTTTACCCGATTCTTTTTCCTACGCGTCCGTAATTTAATTCTCCATCTTGTGGAGTTAAAATCCAACATCAGACATAATAAATTTTGAGACTTCTAAGCCTTCGATTCATTACCTTTTTACCGAATTTTAACCCGTTTATGCATTTTATCAAACAAACATATTTGTTTAATCCTTATTTCACATGCACCTCTTCAAATTAATGTTATCTACCATGTTAGGTTCAAATAACAGGTTTCTTACACAATTTAAACCCGTTTTCGCTCGTATGTTTATTTTGACCCGTTAAGTGTATTTAAGCACTTTAGAACTTGAAATCGCTTTCATACATTTCTAGCATCTTATTCCTACATTTCTTATCAAGTAATCTTCCACCACAACTATATGTGTGTTGGATTTAATGTGGATATCTATATGAACCAAATTTTACCTCTCGAATCATTATTTTACGGCAAAGACTCAAATAGTGCCATTTGACTAACATATTACCTCTTTCAGCTTCTATACTTATTCTAAGTATTTATCTAATCATGAAACTCGTTTCCAAACAACCTTTAAGGCTGTGTTCTAGAGATCCACTTAACAGGGGGAGGGGAGGGGAGGGAAAATGGGGTTTTTTTTGCCTGAAAATAGTCTTTCCAATTTGGAAAGACATGGAGGGGAGGGGAGGGAAGGGGAGGGATTTTTAACTCGGGAACACACCGTAAGGGTTGTTTGCTCAGTTTAACTAATAAGGGCGTTTTGGTCCATCTTGGCCATTCATTAACTATGAGAGATTATTGCAAACATGTTTGACCCATAAGCCCTCTTTTTAACTATGATTTTATTTGAAAAGTCATTATGTCTTTCAAATGTAATGACCATCGTCCGTAACATTTGGTTTACCTATTAAAGTAACCAGAAATCTACTTTTGACTCAGTTTAACTCTCATCAAACCTTACGTTTAAATGAGAGTTATTCTATCATGCGTACCTGGCTCGGATCATTATATTGACCCATTTAAATACCTTGCCTCAACAGTTGCTAAGTAATAGCGATGTATGTAACACCCCAATTTTCGTATGTCGTAGTATAATAAACTAATAGTGATGATTTAATGATAAAGAATGGTAAATATAGATTTTTACCATTTTGAAAGTTAACTAAGTTACACCCCTTGTATGTGATTGAAGTTAACTAAAGAAAAGTAACCAAGTTAGTGTAAAAAATCCCTAATATGAACACACCATAAAAACTAGGGGCTGAATGTGTAAATGTAAAATGAAATTAGATTAAAAAAAAAAAGAAGCCAGCCTTGTCTGGCAGTATGTTCGATCGAGAGAGAGGGAGGAGCCAAGGGAGTCAAAACCCTAACATCATAAATCTATCAAATTGAAAGGGAAATTCGAAGGTTAATCAATGCATGAGTTAGGAATGTTCATCATCTAAGTGAAATTAACATCAAGTAAGTGAAATTTATTGATTTGATGATGTTTGATTATGTGGGTTTAGTGTAATTCGTGAATGTAATGCAAAATCTAGTACGATTAATGGTTGCTATGGTTGTTAAAACATCAAGAAATGCTAAATCTTGAATATGAGCATAGTTTAGGGCAAAACCCATTTGCATGTCAAAAGATGGTTAAGAATATTGTGAAATTCTATATGTTTGTTAGATTAATGATGATGATATTATGATGAATAGGTGATTTAGAACAATGTGTATATGCTCATAATAGTAAATTGTTAAGTTAGTAGATGCTATGTTAATCAATGGATGAACTATGGAGAAAACATGCTTTAAGTACTTGTACACTATGCTTATTTGTTAGTATGCACGCCAAGTGTTTGAAGAAATGCCATATAATAATTTAGTTGCGTTATGACATAGAATTTGGATGAAATGATGTTATGGAATGAAAATGAATGTGTGCTTAATCATATAACGCCATGATCAATGAATAAATGCATAAGTAATGTGAAGCATACAAAAGCTAAAAGTGTAAGGATATGACATATAGGTCCGAAGAAGGAAGAAGGCGCAAGTCACTCGAAGTCACAAGCATCTCAAGATCGCGGTAAGTTCATATGAACTTTATGTACTCTACTTGTAGATTTATGAATGATAACATTTAGTACTATGAACTTAGTGTAAGTTTCATTGGGATTCATGATTGATTTGATGCAAAGAGTTTATATGCAGAAATGTCCAAAAGATGATGTTGTAGTAAATTTGAAATGACTCGTCTAATGGGTTGGAATGATAGGTAAAATGATTGTTGGAATGTTTGAGAATTTGACTTGTTCATAACGGGTCAAATGATGTAAGTATATTGAAAGGTATGGTATGTAGCGATTAGTAAAGTAACATGTTATGTTAACGGGTCGAATGATGATACGGAAGTAAAGGATTTCAAATGTTATGTATTATGAACTAACAAGTGTTTTGTTGTTATGAATGATAGGTAAATCTCATGATTAATTGCGGCGCGCTCGGACCGAACACACACGCAACGTCGACCTTATGCGCTTCTGGTCCAAGTTGTTTATTTTGATGGGTCAACTTACCATTTTGTGTAGTAAATGTTAATTAGTAAGTGTCTAGTTTGTTAGTAAGAAGTTTGGATCCTAAAATTTTGTGTAGTTGTACAAAATGTTCATGACGAACCTTATATGGTCTTAACTTTTGTTATGTTGGAAAGTGTCGTAGTATTAATTAAATGGTATTGTTAAAAGCAGGGAGAAAAGTTCTTAATACGAACGGGCCATGTCAAAATTTTTGTAAAATTGTAAGAATTTTATGTTGTTGGTCGAATGGGTAAATTTTGGGCGTTTCAAGTTGGTATCAGAGCCTAGGTTTGAGAGATTTAAGCATCAAGTGCTTGAACTCAAACTGAAAGCTCGTGAGAAGTGTGTGTTCGATCCGCGGCACAAAGCAAGTAAGTGTTTTAAAAGTTGAAATTTTTGCATTACGAATAATTAGCTACGGAACGTTATGGAATGGTTACGAGATGTTGTGGAAAGATGTGGGATGAATCGGATCAGTTTGGGGGTTAGAACGGGTCAAAAGGGGGTAAAAAGCATAAAAAATCAGCCATGTACGCTGGGCGTCACCGTAAGCTACGGTGGCTACCGTAGCTTACGATAGCACCTGGGAGAAAACAGTCACCGTAAGGCTGTAGCCTAGTACCGTAAAGGAAAAAAGGGGCCACCGTAAGCTACGGTAGCCACCGTAGCTTACGGTGGAGGCCATTTTCAGCCAAATTTGAATATGTTGTTCTTTTTGATGTTTTTATCACACGAGAAGTATTAAAAATGTTATCTTAAGACTTTAAAGAATAAGAAAAGTGATACCAAGGTATATGGGATAAAGAATACTAGGATGTTGGTTGTCGGAAACGTTGAGTTTCCAAAGAAAGTTTAAGTATGATTTAGTCGCGAGTAATTTCTTTTACGTATTGGAAAGAATGAGAGCTACGTATTACTAGCATGGTTATATGATAGAAAGGATGAATGAATGTCTAAAATAAATAATGATACGATACGATCGTCAATGACGATAAGGAACGAAGTATGAATGATGAATGGAATGTGTCATGATAAAATGATGTTAAAACATGATGGTGGGAAGTATGAAATGAAATTTAGTGAATGTAATGAATGTTTTATGTAGATGGCTGATGTGGTGAATGTAAATGATGACGATGAAGCACGCCGAAATGAAATGAGAACAATGATTGTGGAAGAAGTAGAAAAAGCGATTGAAACTAGTATTCCTCGACTAGCTCAAGAGGTGGAAGGTCAAGTATTGGGGGTAATCGATACTCTAGTAACGTCCAAGGTGGAAGAACTAAAAGAGATGATTAATGAACTACAAACAAAGAAAAGTACTCGAAGGTGCACGTACAAGGAATTCATGGCATGTAACCCCTATCCGTACAAAGGGGAAATTGACCCGATAGCTTGTCAAAGATGGATTTCAAGCACCGAGGCAGTGTTTGTAAGAAGTAGATGTGAAGTGGAGGATCAAGTGATGTTTGCTACGGGCCTCCTACAACTCCAAGCAAAGGATTGATGGGATGCACATTCGAAGGAATTGGGGGATGACAAAGTACAAACGTTAACATGGCAAGAGTTCAAAGAGCCATTTCTGAAATATCATAGCCCACAATCCGCACTTGATAAGATTCAAGAAGACTTCTTACGTCTTCGAAAAAAGGATGAAACGATTGACGAAATAACAAATAAGTTCCTCGAGAAGGTGAAATTCTGTGGGGAGATAGCGGGGACTGAAAGGTTGAAAATCATACGTTATCATGCAATGTTAAAGGCTGAATATCGGGAGTTTGTAAATCCCTCCAAGTGTGCAACGTTGAATGAATTAATCGACTGGGCAAGAGATAGGGAGATCGAGTTAAGAAGGCAAGTTGAACGGGGAGAGAAAAGGGTGGCGGAGAAGCCCACCAACACAAACCCATCGAAAAAGGCAAAATATCAAGATCAAAACAGGAAAGGGAAGACAAGTAGTGGGATTCCGACTTGCAAGACATGTGGGAAACATCATTCGGGTGAATGCTTGTTGGGAAAGAAAGGATGCTATAAATGTGGGCAAGACGGACATCCGTATTATAGGTGCCCCGAAAACTCAAAAGCGTGTTACAATTGTAATCAAACGGGGCACATTAAAGCAGAATGTCCAAAACTCCAACAAGGGGCAAAGAAAGATGGAAAGAAGGATGAGTCTTCCAAGGCTAGTGGGAGGATGTTCCAATTAACCTCGGATGAAGCCAAGACTAGCCCGGATGTGGTCTCAGGTATATTCTTGGTTAATTCTATGCCTATGAATGTATTATTTGATTCCGGGGCTAGTAGATCGTTTATTTCTAATGAATTGTTAGTTCATCCATCTTTTAAGCTTGAAAAGATGTTAGTACCCTTAGAAGTGGAAGTTGCTGATAGTAAAAGTTATTTGTTACATGATATCTGTAGAAACTGTAAGATCTTAATCGAAGATGAGGAATTTAGTATAGATCTTGTCCCGATGTACATGGGGGAATTTAAAGTAGTTGTAGGAATGGATTGGCTAGCCCAAAACCATGCTGAAATTCAATGTGAAAAGAAAGTCATTCATGTAGTAACCTCGGGGGGAAACGGGTAAGTGTTCAAGGAGATAGGGCCATCAAGTCGAAATTGTGTTCTATAATCAAAGTTGTCAAACATGTGAAGAACGGAGGTAAGGCGTATCTGTCTTACGTGATTGACACCAATCGAGGTGTCCCAAAGCTTGAAGATGTGAATGTAGTGAACGAATATCCGGATGTGTTTCCGGAAGATTTACCGGGGCTTCCGCCCGAACGGGAAGTAGAATTCAAGATAGAGCTTAACCCGGATGCAAAACCGGTAGCTAAAGCTCCTTATCGGTTGGCCCCGACCGAAATGAAAGAATTGATGGCACAACTTCAAGAGTTGCTCGATAAGGGCTTTATTAAACCAAGGGTTTCACCATGGGGAGCGGGAGCGCCCGTATTATTCGTGAAGAAGAAAGATGGTTCGATGCGAATGTGCATCGACTATCGAGAGTTGAACAAGTTAACAGTGAAGAATCGTTACCCGTTGCTCAGAATTGATGACCTATTTGACCAGCTTCAAGGGGCAAGTTGGTTTTCGAAAATCGATCTGCAGTCGGGTTACCACCAACTGCGTGTACGAGAAGAAGATGTGCCAAAGACTGCGTTTCGAACGCGGTACGGACATTACGAGTTTTTAGTAATGTCCTTTGGGCTAACGAACCCACCAGCTGCATTTATGGATTTAATGAATCAGGTGTGCCGACCTATGCTTGATAAGTATGTAATCGTTTTTATTGACGATATACTAATATACTCCCGAAGTGAAGCAGAGCATGCTTCCCACCTACGTGATGTATTGGAAACGCTTCGCAAGGAAAAGTTATATGCAAAGTTCTCAAAGTGTGCCTTTTGGCTTAGAGAGGTACAGTTTTTG
This sequence comes from Helianthus tuberosus, assembly GCA_030545235.1. Lineage (NCBI taxonomy): Eukaryota > Viridiplantae > Streptophyta > Magnoliopsida > Asterales > Asteraceae > Helianthus > Helianthus tuberosus. The sequence goes on along the minus strand of CM060437.1, from coordinate 101,092,285 downwards.
GGTCATATAATCGATGCGGATGGTGTCCATGTGGACTCGTCCAAAGGAGATGCGGTAATGAATTGGGTACCCCCGAAGAATCCAAGCGAAATAAAAAGTTTTCTAGGCTTGGCTGGGTACTACAGGAGATTTATCCAAGATTTCTCCAAAATAGCCTCGCCTATGACGAAGTTAACAAAGAAAAGTGAAAAGTTTATATGGGGCGAAGAACAAGAAAAAGCGTTTCAGACTTTAAAGGAAAAGCTCTCAAAGTCCCCAGTGTTGACATTACCGGATGGAACGGATGATTTGGTGGTGTATACTGACGCCTCTCACCAAGGTTTAGGTTGCGTATTAATGCAAAAGGGTAAAGTTGTTGCTTATGCTTCAAGACAACTCAAGCTGCATGAAAACAATTACGCAACTCATGATCTAGAATTGGCGGCAGTCGTATTTGCCCTGAAGATATGGAGGTACTACCTATATGGGGTGAAATGTACTATTTACTCGGATCATAAAAGCCTCAAATATTTTTTCGAGCAGAAATATCTTAATATGTGTTGGTGCACTGAATGTCTGCTGACTACGTCTTATCGAGTCTTTAGGTCTAGATGGTTAGAATTAGGGTTTACATGTAAAAGTGCTTGTTAGCTTGAAAGTGCTTGTTAGCTTGAAAGTGCTTGTTAGCTTGAAAGTGCTTGTTAGCTTGAAACTGATGTGTCATTTCAAGCTACCAGGCTACAACTATAAATAGGGGTTGAGTGTGTCATTTGAAGCTAACAGAGGTCATTGTATGTGAGACAAGGTGCTGCCGAAATTTTGTTAGAACTCATTGTAAAGTCTCAGAAAAGTGTTAATAGAGAAGAAATTGAAAGGAATAAGCTGTTGTGACTTGGTTTACTTTGATTCCGCCTCTGTAAACTGAGATGAACTACTTTTACTGACGTTTACGGTCACGCAAACGGTCCAACAAGTGGTATCAGAGCTCAGGACGAGGAGTTCATACCATAGCAGCTTGATTTTACCGGATTTTCTCATTTCTACTTACTTCTTCTCATTCTTTTTCTGATTCGGACATAATTCACGGATGAAATGGCCTGAAATTAACACATATCAAGCGAAATACATAGTTAACTAATCCTTGAAAGTTTCGGACTAAAACACGGCTTAAAACTGATCAAATTCGTCTGATAGCTTGAAATTTTTCGTGAAATTATGACATCATAGGTCTGGTACCTTGAAATAGCCTGATAGCTTGAGCCTGATAGCTTGAAATAGCCTGATAGCTTGAAATAGCCTGATAGCTTGAACGAGCCTGATAGCTTGAACGAGCCTGATAGCTTGAACGAGCCTGATAGCTTGAACTTGCATTATCAGTTTCGCTTGAAAGTTGCTGATTTTACTTGAAGCTATTTCGTTTCAAGTGATCTTGTTTGAACTTGTTATTTTTCAAGATTTCGAAAATTTTGCTAAGTGTTTAAGCTGATTGAGTTTATTTGATTGCTTTAAGGTGTTTGAAGATGTCAAGCAAAGGTGAAGAATTCTATAACACATTCTACAACGCATTCACTTCCGAATCGTCAGATAGAAGATCTGAGATGAGAGAATATTCGAGAGAGATTTCGGAGAACTTGAAGTTTGAGAACATGTATGGAAGCCAACAGAAACCACCAAAGCTAATGAAAGTTGAAGATTATCACTGGTGGAAAAACAGATTTGAGGGTTGGGTAAAAGCTTTCGCTCCTGAAAGCTGGTTAAAAATGACAGATGGATACACTGAACCAGTAAAAGAGGGAGGAGAGTTAATAGATCCAAAAGATTTCTCAGACATAGACATAAAAAATGTTGTAGCTGAATATAAAATGATCACATTAATCAAACAATCAGTGAGAGAAGATATTATCTCGTTACTTGAACAAGAGAAAACTTCAAAGAGTTTGTGGGAAGCGTTAGGAAGAAAGTGTGTAGGAAGTAATGAAATTGTTAAAAATAAAAAGAAATTGTTGCGTAAAGAGTTTGATCTTTTCAGTTGTATGAAAAATGAATCTGTTTGTAAAATGATCGAAAGATTTGGGCATCTAAAAATGGAGCTGGCCAGACATGAAATTTCATATTCTGAAGAGGATTTGGTGGATAAATTGTTTGATTCATTGCCAAATGATCAAGAGTGGCAATATTTCGCTCTAATGTTGAAAAATACAATCAAGCCTGAAGATTTAAAAGTGGATTTGCTGATTGAAAGGCTTGAAAGTCATGAGTTGGAGATAAAAAGATCTAAAGTCAACAATCCAGCTTATCAGCAGAATGTAGAGCTTTACTACAGAGGAAATGTACCGCAGGCTGGGTCTCCAAGAACAGCATTTTCTGCAGAAAGTTCAAATTCAGTGAACAATGAAAGTCTTCACAGTGGTTTTCACAGTGGATCTTCTTCAAACACTTCAAGTCAATCTGCTTCCAAGAATTTGTTTCAGTGTAATATCGCTGTGGATCTGAAGAATGGGCAGAATTTCAGTGAAGAGTCGGCAAAACAACAGATGGTTTACTTGGCATCTGTACTTGAATCGTATGAAAGCCTCGTTGCAGGGAAGATCGGCAACACTAACTTGACAAAAGAAGATTATGATCAATTAGACCCCGAGGAGATGGAACTAATGGATATAAGATGGTGCATGGCCAGTGCGGTTCGTCGAGCACAGCGGTTCATGGAGATCACGGGGAGAAAGTCAATTGGTGGACCATCTACGAAACTGGGATTTGATAAATCTAAGGTGACATGCTTCAAATGCAAACAAAGAGGTCACTTTAAGCGCGAGTGCAGAAATGCGTATGCTGATGATGATTCTGCAAACCCGTTCAACGAAGATTATTACAAGAAAGCGATTTACCATCAGAACAAGTCTGAGCCACCAAGATTGAAACAGCCTGAAGAAAAATCAAGGGCTCTTGCAGTTATATATGATGATGAAGGTTACGACTGGAGTCAGGTGTGCCCTGAAGAAGATGCAGTTGGATATGCATTTGTGGCTGATGCTGATCCTGATAGATATTGGAAAGCAGATTATGCAAGATGGGAAATCAGAAAATTAAATGAACCATTCAAAGAAGCCCAGAGAGCAAAAAGATGGAATGAAGAGTTGGAATGTTACATGGATCCACGGGGTAATCCAGTTGTTGACCCATCAAAAGTGGATTTCGAAGCTGTAACAAATTTGGTTCCAAGGCAGGCTACTTTCAACACACGAAGGTTATCTGATAAAGCATATTTGCCTGATTTGGAGAAGAAAATTAGAGAGGTTTGTGAAGCAAGTCTACCGAAGGTGGTAGAGATGAAAAAGAGAAAAGAAGAAGAATTGAAGAAGATGATTGAAGAAGTAAAGAATGTTGTGAAGATTGCTGCTGAAGAAGATCAGAAATCTGAAGAACAACAGAAGAATAAAGAAGCTCAGAAAGAAGAAAAGGAGGAAGATCAGAAAGTTGAGTCAGAAGAACTGGTGCTGAATGAGACTGAGGTTAGAAAATCTTCTGATTTACCGAATGTTGAATTGGTTGATGAAAATGAAAACAAGTGCAGGAATTGCATAGAAATGTGCATAGCCTGTACTAAAAAAGATGACATCATAAAAGTAAAAGAAATTGAAGCAACCAAATTTGAAAATGTTTTCAAAATAAAATGTAAAGAAATGGTTGAAACAGAAGAAATGTTGAAATTAAAAGTCGAAAAGCTAACACAGAAGTGTCAAGATCTTGAAAAAGATAATGATGTGTATAGACAAATGTGTTCAGCAAAATGTGTCGATTGTGTTGAAAAAGAATCTAAATTTCAAGATTTACAAAAACAGTATGATTCTTTAAAGTGGTCGAGTCAGAGAGTACAAGAAGCTTATGATACTTTGAAGAGCCAAGTCAAAAGTTTTGATCAAATATTGTCAGAAACTTTAGTCACTAAAGAAATGTATGAAAGAAAGTTTAAAGAAAAGCAAATTGAATTAAACAAATGTGTTGATGAAATTGCTAATCTTAAACAAGTCTTGGCTAAAAAAGAAAAGATTGTTACAAAACTTCAAAGTTATCATAACTCTTCGTACATTCTTGAACGCATTTTCAACATCACACCAAATGACAAAGATACTAAAAATTGCAAAAAGGGTATTGGTTCAGAATTTCATCAGGTACCACCACCATTGAGAAACAATTATACTTTTTATGATGAGGAAAAGGTGGCAAAGGGTTTGAACATAGCTGACCAGTTACCTGAAAGTATCGATGTGACTTACTCCAAATCTGATGATGCTAATGATTCAGAGGTGGTAAGTAAGGTTGTTGAAAGCGTTTTGAAAGATGAGTCTACAAAAGGTAAGTCTGAATCACAGGATGAAGATGAAGGAAATCTTTATGATGGTTATCTGAAAAACACAAAATCCGAGAAAAATTTGAATGATGATTCAAAAGGATTGGTTTATACCATGATTGGATCGGACAAATTATTCTTATATGTTGTATTCCCGATTCAGAATGTGATTTCAGAGAAGGTTGATAAAGTTTTCAAAATGGTTGAGATTGAGAAGTCTGAGATTCCAAAGTTTGCTGGTAAAGGTCATAAATCTTTTTATAACAAACCTGGTTTTAAGAAGAAAAACATGAAGGCTGGTTTGGGTTATAAAAAGAAACGGAATTGGAATCAAAGTAAAAAACCAAATTTGCAACAAAAGATGAATTTTGTTCAAGGGAAAAGCTTGAAAGAAGAGGAAAAACTCAAAATTGGACAACAGTCTAATGAGGAGTTTGATGCTATGAAAAAGAAACAACAACAGGCCAAGGATGTTTCAAAGAAAGTGTGTTTTAAATGTGATCAAATTGGACATGTTGCACGAAAATGTCCAAATCCAAAGCCTGTTGATGTTGACAAACAGAAATCTGAGGATGTGAAACCAAGGTCAACCAGATTTGATTCGAAACAAACTTGGAGGTACAATACAAACAAGTTTGCTTCAAATCAAAATTGGAAATCAAACCCGAACAGGTTCGATTCAAGACAGACCTGGAATTCTCACACACCCAGATTGAGAACAACACAAAGTTGGAGAACATCTGTTGATATGACAAAACCTCAAGAGTTTTGGAAACCTAAAAATGTTATTCAAAATCAAAAGGTTTAAAAAGAGACAAATTTTTACAAAAGAGGTACTCCGGAAGGTCAAATGTGGAGTGCTAAGAAACAAGTGACGTCGGTAAAAGATGAGAAAGTTGAAGTCAAAATTGAAAACGTTTTAAGTGACAAAGAGTTTCCAAAATTGAATGAACATTATTGTGTTGAAATGCCTAAGGTCCAACAGACCTGGGCTAAGTTGTTCAAATGATTGATAAAGTTTGAATGTGCAGGTGCTCAACGAAGCTGAAGATTGTGAGAATGGTAGTAGGAGCAGCCTGGCACAGGAAGAGGTTGCAGGACCCTGGTTTGGTTGAACAGGGAGTTTAGTTTGAGTGATGTTTGTACATAAATAAACAATATTTTCAAAATCCTAAAAATTTGAAAAATTAAAAACCAAAAATATGTTTTAAGTTTGTTAAAATTTGAAAAACCAAAAATATGTTTGTTTTTAATTTTGTTTGAATAAATGTTGATTGAATACGCCGAAACCCTCACGGCTGAACAAACATGATTACTTTCATCAGATTGAAAAACGGTTTTCAAACTGTAAAATATCAATGTGTTGTAAATCATGGGGGTATGTTATATTTTCTGCAAATCAGTGCATGTGAAGCAGAAAATGGATGGCGAGACAAAGCTATCAGTATTGGTTGTCAAATTTTCTTTAAATGGTTTTGCATTTTAGGGGGAGAAAAATTGTCATTAGAAAATCCAAAAACATTTGAAAATTTTGAAAAAGCCAAAAACATGATAAAATTTAAAAAAAATTGAGTTTTGCGTAAAAAGAGGAAATGATAGTACATCAGTAGACAGTTACAGTACGCTAAAGAAATGGAAAGTTTAAATGTGTTAAACGATCTCACCGTGGATGTGTTGGTAGATTTTTATACACCTAGTAAACTTTTTCGGGATATAAACCTAAATTCAAACACTTGCTTATTTCGTGGGGAACACTACTTGGATATATAGGTAACCCCTGAAATCTCGTTTGAAAGGTCTCATAATCTGATATACTAGGTTTTTATACTCAATGATGTCTGGGGTATTATTTCGGGACTTCTGCTGAACGGTAGTTCTGACCTAGTCCTCGAATAATACTTTCCGCAAATGCTTGAAACACAGCATCACCCTCAGCATATATGATAAGACAATAAAATTGCTTAGCAATGCTGTTGTAAAAAAGATCCTCTAAAGGGGACACACCCAAGTTGAGTCATGATCTCTCTGCTGAACGGTAGTTCTGACCTGAGCTCTCATGATTCTTCATAATTTATTAACCCCTTACAGGTATCATATGTGTTATAATTACCTGTAAGACTGAATATTGGGATCTGGATACGGGAGTATATTCAAGAGGTGGGACACATGAATGGGTTTAAGTTCTTAAAATACATAATTCGTATCCTGAATCAGTTGGAATTTGTATGAAAGTTTAAGTGGACTAGTATATCGACAATCTAAGTGAATTGTTTAATTTTTACTGTGTAACTAAGCTCAACGGTACTTGTGACTTGTCATAAACTGATATGATCCTCTGATGCATACTCAAACAAAAATATTGTCTGTAAATATGTTTGTACATATTTCTTTACTGCTTTATTTTTTTTCAGAAAATTCAAAAAGATTTTGATTTCTGCTTTATTTTCGACAACCAATGTCTGAGATGCTTAGTTTCAAAATCTAAGTAAGCTGATCGTGTTTCTGAAAATAAAACAAGTTCATTAATTTGAAACTTGAAGTTTTAAAATCAAAAACAGTTTGTGATATCTCCAAGGTCATTAATTTGGACTTGGATGATTTTCTGTGGGGGATTTGGATTCTTAAATATTGCCAAATCTGTAAAAGTGTTTTAGAAAATTGAATTGCCAGGTTACTGTTACTGGAAGATTATAATGTTGTTACTTATAAATGTATGAGTGATTGCAGGAAAGAGTCCAGACTACGATCCCAGAAGCTGAGTCTAAGGGGGAGTCTGAAGACAAGCTCAAAGCAAGGGGAAGTTTATAAACTGAAAAGCAAGGTGACGATCCCTAAAAGCACGGAAGCTTGACGAAAGGGGGAGCCTGAAGAAAGTGAGAGTCAGAGATAGATCCTGATACAATATTTGAAGATAGAAGCTGATCAAAGAAGATAAAAATTGATAGGATGCTTGCATTAATAGACAAAATTGGAAAGAGACAAAAACTAAAGACTCAAGGCCAAAGACTTCGTCAACATCCAAGGGGGAGTCTGTTGGTGCACAGAATGTCTGCTGACTACGTCTTATCGAGTCTTTAGGTCTAGATGGTTAGAATTAGGGTTTACATGTAAAAGTGCTTGTTAGCTTGAAAGTGCTTGTTAGCTTGAAAGTGCTTGTTAGCTTGAAAGTGCTTGTTAGCTTGAAACTGATGTGTCATTTCAAGCTACCAGGCTACAACTATAAATAGGGGTTGAGTGTGTCATTTGAAGCTAACAGAGGTCATTGCATGTGAGACAAGGTGCTGCCGAAATTTTGTTAGAACTCATTGTAAAGTCTCAGAAAAGTGTTAATAGAGAAGAAATTGAAAGGAATAAGCTGTTGTGACTTGGTTTACTTTGATTCCGCCTCTGTAAACTGAGATGAACTACTTTTACTGACGTTTACGGTCACGCAAACGGTCCAACAATATGAGGCAAGGAAGATGGTTGGAACTCATTAAGGAATACGATTGTGACATTCATTACCATCCCGGGAAGGCTAATGTAGTGGCGGACGCTCTGAGTTGAAAGGAGTACCCGCTCCCGATCCGGGTAAAATCTATGAAGATGGTAGTCACTCCTAAACTCCTTGATGAAATTCGAGAAGCTCAAACAAAATCTCTAAATGCTGATGACTCGAAGAAAGAAAGGACGAAAGGATTTATTCATGAATTGAAAAAGAATGCAAATGGTATGAAAATGAGGTATGACCGAATCTGGATACCTCGGGAATGTGATGTGAAAGAATTACTATTGAATGAGGCTCACAAATCTCGATACTCCGTTCATCCGGGAGCTACAAAGATGTATCGAGACTTGAGGATGAATTATTGGTGGCCGGGAATGAAAAGAGACATTGTCAAGTATGTTGCTAAATGTTTGACATGTTCTCAAGTAAAGGCCGAACACCAAAGGACGTATGGAAAGTTGCAACCGCTGGAGATACCGGTGTGGAAGTGGGAACATGTAACAATGGACCTGGTGACTAAACTTCCTAAGACAAGAAAGGGGCACGGTGCTATTTGGGTAGTCGTTGACCAACTAACCAAAAGTGCACATTTCTTACCCATTCGGGAAACTTATAATTCAGAAAGGATGGCGGAAGTTTATACGAATGAGATTATATCTCGACATGGGGTTCCAGTGTCTATAGTGTCCAACCGGGATACCCGGTTCACATCTCGCTATTGGAGAAAATTTCACGAATAATTGGGAACCCAGTTACATATAAGCACCGCCTACCATCCACAAACCGATGGTCAGTCGGAACGAACTATCCAAACGTTGGTTGATATGTTAAGGGCGTGTGTTATGGATTTCGGAGGAAGCTGGGATGATCATCTACCTTTGGTAGAGTTTTCATATAATAATAGTTATCATAATAGCATAAAAATGGCCCCTTATGAAATGCTCTATGGAAGGAAATGTAGGACTCCGGTTTGTTGGGTGGAAGTGGGTCAACGCGAACTGGCGCCAAAGGATATATTAGCTGAAACGAATGAAAAGATTGGCATGGTTAGATCAAGAATAAAGGCAGCACAAGACAGACAGAAGTCTTATGCGGATCAACGAAGGCGACCAATTGAGTTCCAAGTGGGAGATTTCGTGTTGCTAAAAGTCTCTCCATGGAAAGGGATAATTCATTTTCGTAAACGCGGGAAGTTAGGTCCTCGATACATTGGACCATTCAAAAGACTCGCTCGGGTTGGGTCGGTAGTGTACCAACTAGAACTACCACCTGCGTTGGATGGAATTCATAACACTTTTCATGTGTCACAACTGCGAAAGTGCCTCGCGGATGACACGGCATATGTGCCTTTGGATGATATTGAAGTGGATGAGAAATTAAATTATGTTGAAAAGCCCGTCGCAATAAAAGATTCTAAGGTGAAGCAACTCCGCAACAAGTCCATCCGACAAGTGTTGGTCCAATGGCAACACCGAAATGGATCGGAACTTAAGTGGGAAGCGGAGGATGAAATGCGGGAGCACTACCCGGAATTATTTGGTACTTAGACAGGTTTCGGGGACGAAACCTTTCATAAGGAGGGTAGATTTGTAACACCCCAATTTTCGTATGTCGTAGTATATAATAAACTAATAGTGATGATTTAATGATAAAGAATGGTAAATATAGATTTTTACCATTTTGAAAGTTAACTAAGTTACACCCCTTGTATGTGATTGAAGTTAACTAAAGAAAAGTAACCAAGTTAGTGTAAAAAAATCCCTAATATGAACACACCATAAAAACTAGGGGCTGAATGTGTAAATGTAAAATGAAATTAGATAAAAAAAAAAAAAAAAGCCAGCCTTGTCTGGCAGTATGTTCGATCGAGAGAGAGGGAGGAGCCAAGGGAGTCAAAACCCTAACATCATAAATCTCTAAAATTGAAAGGGAAATTCGAAGGTTAATCAATGCATGAGTTAGGAATGTTCATCATCTAAGTGAAATTAACATCAAGTAAGTGAAATTTCTTGATTTGATGATGTTTGATTATGTGGGTTTAGTGTAATTCGTGAATGTAATGCAAAATCTAGTACGATTAATGGTTGCTATGGTTGTTAAAACATCAAGAAATGATAAATCTTGAATATGAGCATAGTTTAGGGCAAACCCCATTTGCATGTCAAAAGATGGTTAAGAATATTGTGAAATTCTATATGTTTGTTAGATTAATGATGATGATATTATGATGAATAGGTGATTTAGAACAATGTGTATATGCTCATAATAGTAAATTGTTAAGTTAGTAGATGCTATGTTAATCAATGGATGAACTATGGAGAAAACTTGCTTTAAGTACTTGTACACTATGCTTATTTGTTAGTATGCACGCCAAGTGTTTGAAGAAATGCCATAGAATAATTTAGTTGCGTTATGACATAGAATTTGGTTGAAATGATGTTATGGAATGAAAATGAATGTATGCTTAATCATATAACGCCATGATCAATGAATAAATGCATAAGTAATGTGAAGCATACAAAAGCTAAAAGTGTAAGGATATGACATATAGGTCCGAAGAAGGAAGAAGGCGCAAGTCACTCGAAGTCACAAGCATCTCAAGATCGAGGTAAGTTCATATGAACTTTATGTACTCTACTTGTAGATTTATGAATGATAACATTTAGTACTATGAACTTAGTGTAAGTTTCATTGGGATTCATGATTGATTTGATGCAAAGAGTTTATATGGAGAAATGTCCAAAAGATGATGTTGTAGTAAATTTGAAATGACTCGTCTAATGGGTTGGAATGATAGGTAAAATGATTGTTGGAATGTGTTGGATCGTTTTCAGACCCGAACGAGTCGATCAGAAGAGTTTATCTCTAAACGAAAGGCGGAAACAAACGTGTAGAGTTCAATTCAGCAAGATTCACACTTAAAACTGTTGTAATATTGATTCTATAGCGTTTTACAACCTGACAACACTTCGGCAGCACTTCGTTGCTCTAGCCGGAAAGTTTCTAAAGTTACAAATGGTGAAAGTTTGAAGACTGTTTATAGGACAAGACCCTCCCGTTTGAAGGTGACATGCCACCCTTCAAACGGTAACCTCTTCAAACAGTAACCTCTTCAAACTAGCAGGACACTTTCAAACTTGACCTCTTCAAACTTGACCTCTTCAAACTTTTAGTCCGAGACTCGATATAAGACGAAGACGACAGATGTGTGCACCAACAGACTCCCCCTCAGATGTTGACGAGTCTTAAGTGTCGAGTCTTCGCATCTTCAGTCTTTATCAGTCCTCTCGAACTCTTTGAAGTGTCTGACGTTGTAAGAATCCTCAAATCTTCTCTCTTCTCTTTTTATCATCAACAGACTTCCCGCGAACAATCTCTACTCGAATGTCTTCAGACTCCCCCTTTCGATATGCTGGGATCGCAGTCTGGCTTGTTGAAAACACAGAGTCTTCAGGTATCGGAACCTGGCACTCTATCTTCCGGTTCAAGATCGAAACCTGGCTACACCTGCACATTCTTAACCCAGAAATAAATTTCATAAATTTAACATTTAACAAATTTATAAACCCAGATTCTCTATCAAATTAAACCAGAATGATTTATCAATGATAAATTCTGATGAACCATTTGCAAAAATTAATCATTTTTCATTTCAAAACACATTCTCCCAAACCATTTGTTCATCATGTCTAGCACTTGGAATTTTGAAAATCAGCTCTCCAACATCAGTTGTCGAAAATCTTTTTGAATTTTTCAAAAATTTATGCTAAAACACACTAAAAATCTTTTTGGATTTTGAGAAATTAAGAAATGCAGTAAAGAAATATTTACAAACAATATTTTTGTGAGTTTGTGTAAGAGGATCATATCAGTTTATGAGACAAATCACCAACACCGTTAAGCTTTATACATTTTAAGTTTTAAACGATTCACTTAGATTGTCAGTATACTGATCCACTTAAATTTTCACACAAAGTTCAACTGTTTCGAGATACGAATTAATGTCTTAGAAACTTAAACTCAATCGCGTGTCCCACCTCAGAATATACTCCCGTATCCAGATCCCGATATTCAGTCTTACAGGTAATTATGACACAAATGATATCTGTAGGGGTTAATAAATTATGAAGAATCATGAGAGCTCAGGTCAGAACTACCGTTCAGCAGAGAGATCATGACTCAACTTTTGGGTGTGTCCCCTTTAGAGGATCTTTTTTACAACAACATTGCTAAGCAATTTTATTGTCTTATCATATATGCTGAGGGTGATGCTATGTTTCAAGCATTGCGGAAAGTATTATTCGAGGACTAGGTCAGAACTTCCATTCAGCAGAAGTCCAGGAATAATACCCCAGATATCACTGAGTATAAAGACCTAGTATATCAGAAAAAGGAATCTTTCAAACGAGATTTCGGGGGTTACCTATATATCCGAGAGATGCTTCCCCACGATATAAGCAAGTTTGAAATTTAGGTTTATATCTCGTCACAATCTACTAAATGTGCAAAAACCTACTGGCACATCATCAGTGACACCATTTATCACATTTTTAACTTTACATTTCTTTAGCATGTTGTGATAGTCCACTGATGTACTATCATTTCCTCTTTTATACAACAAAACTCATTTTTCATTTTTTACTGTTTTTGTCTTTTTCAAATTTTCAAATGTTTTTGGATTTTTTGAAATTTTTACTCCCCCTAAAATGCAAACACATTAAAGGAAATTTAAAAACAAACTATACAAGTAAATGACAACTGATATCAAATCGCTTCAAATCGCCATCCACTTGGCATAAACAATCAGAACTTCCCCTTTCACAAAACTATTTTCTCATTATGATTTCAAAACACTTAAGTTTGTTTTAACCAAAATGATTTTTCCGGAAAATAAGTTTTGTTAATTTTACCACTTTGTAGGTTAGGGATTTGGTTCATCATATTGTCCATTCAATCACTTGTATGAGGATTACATGAAGTTCAAACTAATGACCTTGACGAATCACTTGTAAGATCCAACCTCTTACCACTTGTAAGTATATCCAAAATATATAACCACATGTAGGAATAAACATCTACACAAATACATGTTACCAATCAAGATGTCGATTCATGCTTCACACTTACCAACCTGGAAGCTCCGGCAAGTCACACTTATCCTGTAAAAATTTAACTATTTTTAAGATTCAAACACACAATCAATTACTAAGAAAAATGCCGATTCCTGATCCGCAATTACAAACTTGGGATCTCCGGCAAGTCAGGTTTTTCAAGTAAAGAAAATATCCACCCAAGCCTGACCAGCCTTGGGTGTTTTCAATTCAGAAGCAGTTGGAGTGTAAGTTGCTTTCTTTTTAGCATAAAACTCCTTTACCCCTTTTACTTTCCCTTCAACCATTTTTCCGAAAATCTTCTTAACTTTCCCATTAAACGCTTTCTCAACATCAAATTCATTCTTTTCAGAATAAAATTGATTTGAGATCTCAACCTTTCCAATTTTTGTTTTAAACTTTTTCAGCTCTCAATGGTGGAAAATGAACATCATCCATTAGAGGCACTGAGTTTTCACTTTTTACCTCAACCTTTGGCTCCTCTGATTTTGTGGAATCAGATTCATCGCCAGATTTTACATCTGATTTCTTAACAACCCAAGCTTGGTTGTCAAGATTTCCCCGTTTCTTGTAAAATCTTTTGGAACACTCACCAACTTCATATGTAGAGTTTTTAAACACTTTAAATCGTTCAGTTGGTGGTTCCGTTTTATCAACAACTATATCTTTGAGTTTTTCTGAAACTCCCTGTTTTGTGTTGGTTGCCTTAGGACAGTTCCAAGCTATATGACCAACTTCTTGACACCTGTAACAGATTCTAGTCTCTTTCCTTTGATAAGCTCCATTCTTCATCTTTTCAGCAAGAAACTCCTGGTTTGACTGTTTCCAGAATGAGCTCTTTGCTTCTTCTTCATGGCTAGTTCCTGCAACATATGTCATTTTTGATTTATAATCTCGAACATATTTTTCATTTTTATAGTTTTCAGGTGGAATAAAACCAAGTCCTTTCTTTTTGTAGCTACGATTGTGGTTTGGTTTCTTTTGAAAACCAGAACCAGAATTGTAACATTTTTTCTTGTTCAAACGTTGTTGAACTCTTGAAGTGTAATTTTTAGGTTTTCCAGTAAGATTTAAATCTTTTATTTCAGAAATATTAATTTCTGCCATTTTGAAAACCTTTTTAATCGTGTCAAAACGAACACTTCTTATTGGAAACTCTTTATCAAAATATAATTTGTCAGAATCATTCAAAGTATATGCAACTTCAAATGTTTCATCATCCAAATTAGATTTTGACAATAAAAACTCTTTACTATAAACCCGTTTTCCCGACGATTTTGAACTCCTTTCGGACGAACTCGAACTCCCAACTGACTGACACGAACTTTTGGACTCGGACTTTGACTCTGACTCCTCATCCTTATCCAACACCTGATCGACCACTCGTTTTATCAGTTCTGACTCATGATCTGTGTCGGACGCTGTGAACGTGACATCAATATTGTCTGGTAAAACATCGGTTATCTCGGACTCCAACTTTATATTGACTGCCTTTTTTAGTTCTTCCTCGTTAGGTTTTCTAGACGAGTACCCTTCCCAAATCGGAGGCGGACACTTATTATAACAGACACCCTGTTTCTTACCAGTATCCTTTTTCTTCTTTGGCTTTGTTTCTTCACCTTTAAATGCTTCAAATCCTTCAACTGTTGGATAAATTCTATCAATTATGTAGTCACAACCTTTGTAACTTTGCAGCAATCTTCTGATTCTTTCATTCTCAGTTGCTTCACTATCCAACTCTTTCTTCCGCTTTGCACATTCTTCTATATACAAGTTGATCTCTTTCTGCTTTGTCATCATAGTAGCATTCAACATCTTCAAAGCTTTCTCTCTTTCAGAGTTAGTCTTTTCCAGACTATTCACAGTTCTGTTCAATACATCATATGACTGTTTCAAATTTTTTACATCAAATAACAACTTTTCTTTCAACTTTTCTAACTCACTAAATCTCTCATCTTTTTCTATACATTGTTTACATGACTCTAAACAAGTAAGACAGGGTTTTGTGATTTCAACGATCTTCTCGACTTCAACTATCTTTTCAACTTCCACAATCTTCTCAACAACCTTGACTTTTTCACTCTGTTCATTCTTTTCTTCTTGAGAAACAGACTCTTCATCTTGACTTTTCTCATCATCATCATCACTGTTATCAATTTGTTCTTCAAGTTTTTCAATGAATTGAGCAATTGACAATCTACTAAACTGTCCAGAATTCTTCAGAATCATGAGATATGTACCCCATTCCTTTTGTGGTAAAGCATCAGCAAGCTTTTTAACCCATTATGCTGGAGTTTTAGTAATTTTCAACTGAGACATGGTACGCACAAGATGACAATATCTCTCAATGAGACTCTTTGTACTTTCTCCTGGACAACCTGAAAATGAATCAAACTCTTTCTTTAGTACATTTATTCTATTAAAAGTTTCACTTGTCATATTAAAGATATTGATATCCATGATTCATAAACACGTTTATCAAGACAATCCCGTTAAGCGAAATATTAAGTCCAAGATAGATCACCTTTTAAAAATATACCTGAAACAAACAAACAAACAATCAGTTTAAACACTATTAAACAACTGAAATAAACTGATACTCGGACTGGTGAATATTTTGCGCGGACTGAAATGACCCGGATCAAATTCAAACGACCTTTTCCAATGACCTGGCTAAACCACACGACCTTGAACGAGTTTGAATTCAAACTGACTGAAACACCTCTTGTGAACTGTTATGCTATGAACTTGGGTCAAAAAAATATCACATGGACTGAATGGTGGCAGTTTCAAATTTTCAGGTGGCAGTTTCAAACTGGTGACACCTTCAAACTGGAGGCAGTTTCAAACTGGTGACACCTTCAAACTAGAGGTGTATCCTACAAACTAGAGGACCACTTCAAACTGGAGGACCACTTCAAACTAGAACCACTTTCAAACGGTCAGTGTCACTTTCAAACTTGAACTCTCAAACGGTCACACTCTCAAACGGTCACACCCTCAAACTGTCACACCCTCAAACTTTCAGTCATTTTCAAACGGGAAGGTGTCAGTTTCAAACGGGAAGTGTCATTTTCAAACGGGAAGTGTCATTTTCAAACGGGAAGGTGTCAGTTTCAAACGGGAAGGTGTCATTTTCAAATGGTAAGGTGCTGGGCTCGTTCAAACGGTCACCAGTTATCAAGCCATTTCTACCACTTTTACTTCGAGTTTAGATCCGATATTCTCAAGGGTTTGTTAAAACACCATTACGCACACATTGTGAAAATTTTAGCCGATTTTATCCGTGAAAACTTGTTCAGTTTTGAAAAGAAGGTGTAGAAGATAGAAAAAGCAACTGAATTGGTATGAACTCTTCCTCCTGAGCTCTGATACCACTTGTAGGATCGTTTTCAGACCCGAACGAGTCGATCAGAAGAGTTTATCTCTAAACGAAAGGCGGAAACAGACGTGTAGAGTTCAATTCAGCAAGATTCACACTTAAAACTGTTGTAATATTGATTCTATAGCGTTTTACAACCTGACAACACTTCGGCAGCACTTCGTTGCTCTAGCCGGAAAGTTTCTAAAGTTACAAATGGTGAAAGTTTGAAGACTATTTATAGGACAAGACCCTCCCGTTTGAAGGTGACATGCCACCCTTCAAACGGTAACCTCTTCAAACGGTAACCTCTTCAAACTAGCAGGACACTTTCAAACTTGACCTCTTCAAACTTTCAGTCCGAGACTCGATATAAGACGAAGACGACAGATGTGTGCACCAACAGAATGTTTGAGAATTTGACTTGTTCATAACGGGTCAAATGATGTAAGTATATTGAAAGGTATGGTATGTAGCGATTAGTAAAGTAACATGTTATGTTAACTGGTCGAATGATGATACGGAAGTAAAGGATTTCAAATGTTATGTATTATGAACTAACAAGTGTTTTGTTGTTATGAATGATAGGTAAATCTCATGATTAATTGCGGCGCGCTTGGACCGAACACACACGCAACGTTGACCTTATGCGCTTCCGGTCCAAGTTGTTTATTTTGATGGGTCAACTTACCATTTTGTGTAGTAAATGTTAATTAGTAAGTGTCTAGTTTGTTAGTAAGAAGTTTGGATCCTAAACTTTTGTGTAGTTGTACAAAATGTTCATGACGAACCTTATATGGTCTTAACTTTTGTTATGTTGGAAAGTGTCTTAGTATTAATTAAATGGTATTGTTAAAAGCAGGGAGAAAAGTTCTTAATACGAACGGGTCATGTCAAAATTTTTGTAAAATTGTAAGAATTTTATGTTGTTGGTCGAATGAGTAAATTTTGGGCGTTTCAATGTAGATATTCACTCGATAATTATCCCTGTAATCACACCACTCGACAAACCATTAGTCGATTTTGTCAATGAGTGATATTTTCACCTTTTGACCCGTTTGGTCTAAATGACCGATTATATTCATGAGATGACATTTATTACCTTCCCGTCTATATGACTCGCTCCGGTTTACACCATGCGGTCATTTTACTTATAACTCATTTTTTTAACACCTTTGGCCTATTATAGCTTAAATCATAAGTGTCTTTCAAAAACTAACGGTTGCGGTCAACGTATGACCAAAAATTTCCGTTTTACCCTTATCGTTTATTTTGGTTTACCATATAAGGTATCCATCAAGAATTCTATGTTTATTAGTCATTGCTTGACTAAGTAACCATATTAGCCCTTTTTAACCATTAAACATGGTTTATTATCATCTTCGGTTATCTTATTCCGTACGACTACACGTCGGAACATTATATCATGATTGTTAACTTATCTTATTCGTAGTTAATACGATGAGAGAATATTCTATAATTCAAGAGTAGTGTAAGATATACTTACCTTGCACCCGGATCATGCTTTTTCTTCATTCTTGATTTGTTTGACCCGTTTTCTTCCCA
This sequence comes from Helianthus tuberosus, assembly GCA_030545235.1. NCBI lineage: Eukaryota > Viridiplantae > Streptophyta > Magnoliopsida > Asterales > Asteraceae > Helianthus > Helianthus tuberosus. The sequence goes on along the minus strand of CM060437.1, from coordinate 101,074,433 downwards.
AGCTTTCACCTAGCTCGTCAAACGTCAAACTATCATTATAATTCACGAGATGGTTAGATTAGTCATAATCATTTACGACTATTCCATCTTACGGGTTTTATGTCGAAACTACTATTCGACTTCATCATTGGTTAGTTTGACTTTTAGAAGTCAACTACTTTTAATCATACCGTAGGCATAATTAAGTTAAATCATCGTTATGATTAGAATCCGTTTTAACCCATATTTCACGTAATTAGTCAAACTAGCCAATTACGCATTTCTCTCATAAAATTTTCTTTTTAATATTCATACAGGCATTTTAACAAACATCTTGTAGGCGAGATTTTCTACACATATTTTCTCTAATTATGGTCATCATTTTTAACCAAGTTTTAGTATCAAAATCATGCCTCTATGTCTAGTGTACATGAACTACACCTAGAACTAGCATCACAACATCAATGTTCATCCATTTAACACCTTAATTTGTTCATCATATTTCTACAAAACCATTTAACACATGATAGGGTAATTATCAAATCCCTAGTTTTGGCCTCAATTCATCAAGTTTTCAACTAGGGTTTGTTTCTAAACGAAGATTTCATCATAATAACACTTATATACATCAACATTCGTTCCAGAATTTGGATTATGATTGTTCATCATAATCTCAAAGTATCACCAAATTAAAAAATTTGACATACCTTTCGATCCTCTGGACTTGGTGATCGTTTATACGCGTTCATGCATTGATTTGGTCTTGAATTGATCCTCAATTTGGGGTTTTTAGCTTGAACAAGGGTGGAACCCTTGTTTTCCCCTTCCTAGTCGTACGAACACACACACACTTAGTGTGTGTGTGTGGTATTTTATTTCTTGTTTTATTAAAACAAGTTTGCCCACTTGGCCCTAATAGCCCTTCTTGTTTTATTTTGATCAATTGAAACCATAACTCATTATTTATCACTTAATTACATATTATTAACTAGGTTAATTATTCTCATTTAATTTAATGGGTTCGGGAAGTCATAACCCGTTTTACTTTAAGTCCCGTTAAATCGGGCCTTTTATCCATTCTATTTTCTTGAAAGCTCTTATTCACTTTTAATTAATATTAGGATTATTCACTTAATTCCTAATATTTGTCGGTTTACTTTTACCACTAACGGTACTTTCCCCGTCTTTAGTATTAACGGGGTTTAATTACCAAACCCGTTTTCGGGGTGTTACAGTTTAGGTGCGGCAGGGGGTTTCCGGTGGGAAGTTGTGTCAGGGGTTTTAGGTGCGACAGGGGTTTCATGTAGGAGGTTGTGGCGAGGGTTTGGTTGGTGGTTACTCATGGTGGTGGTTGGTGAAGGCTGTGTGGGTGGTGGTTTTGTGCTGGCATGGTAGGGGGTGGTGGTGGTGTGAGAAGTGGCAGTGGAGGTCTGGTGGCGGTGGAAGTCTTGTGGGATGAGGACAGTGAAGGTGGGTGTTGTGGTGGTGATAAGGATAAGGTGTTTTAGAGAGAGATAGAGAGATAAATTGACAAAATTACCCTTGTGTGCATGTCACATTACTAGATTTATCCAAAAAAATCTAACTGGGTTAGGGTCAAAGGACAAAACGTGCAACAAAATAACCTGTAAAGGGCAAAACCTGTGACAACCCGCAATTTCAGGTTAATACGTTAACCTAACCATAGTTAACTTAATCATGCATTCTTAGCACCGCCTTTAACTAAGGTTAGTTAAATGAGTCTACATTGGTAATTCGGAGAGTTACCGGAACACAATACATTGGTAATTCGGAGAATTACCGAAACACGCACATGATAACACTCTAACGATGGTGACTAACACGAATAATAATTATAAATGGACGGTTTTATATGAAACTTATGTGCTACAACACAAGTACGTGAATTATATGCTTTAATTGTAAGTTACAAGTTGTTATGTGCTTTATGTGAAAGTTACAAAGTTAGGGGTGTTTAGAGTTAATATTGAAATGGAATAAAACCCCTACAACCCTAATCATTCCTCACAATCCCACTGTACGACAGTTTTCTCTAAATCATTTCCCTAATCATGTGGCTACACCAAGTTCTCACATAATCATCAATCCTTGATCTTTCGATTCTTCAAGAACAAACTCTAAATCAATCCAAGATAAGTGTTTATGTTACACGTTGTATCTTTGTTCCTTAGATTCAAGCAAACCCTAGACATCCAAACAACCGTCTGTGATTAATTGATTATGCTTGATGAATGTGTGATGGGTCGTATGTGAATGTGTAAATTGTTATCAGAGAGTATTGATGCTAGTGATATGCTAATTGGTATGCTAGAACTGTTAATCTGTGAATTGATTTGTAACATTGTACAGTTTAATCACTGAACTGCAACGAAACTGTTATATTGATGTTGGTTTCTGTGCGATTAGGGTTTTGGAGTCTCATGTTCCGAGTGTATTATATAAACAAGAATCAGAGTTTAGTAAATGTGTGAGTTAGTTTATATAATAACGAAAAATCAGAGTTTGTTAAATGTATATATAACAACCCTCCAAAATATTTTTCGATACCCTTAAAGTATTTAAAATGTCCCTAGATGTCTTAAAACATACCCCGTAAGCGAAAACAGAGCCCAAATACTTTATATAATTAAATATTAAATAAAAACAAGATTCAGACCTCGCTCGCGGGCCGCGAACGAGTTGGAGGTAACCTACGCGAGCCGCGACAACTCAAATCTCAGGCGAAACCCTAATGTGCCACGTGTCCCAATCCGTGTCAAGTCTACATGTTCGAATCAGCGCAGCTAAAGCCTAGACCCCTAGGTCACGGGCCGCGTAAGACGACCCTTTGGTCTTCGCAGGCCGCGAGGGACTAAGAAATCAGCCCTATAAATAGAGGCCATTGGCTTCAGTCCCAAATCGTTCATCTCTCATTTCTCTCTCGAATTTCTGCATAGTTAAAGTGATTTCCGGGCATAATACCCCCCTAAATAACGAAGTTTTGCCTTGTTGTAAGTATCATAACCCCCAGTTAGATATTAGATACGCTGCCAAATTGATCCAGGATTCCGTAACGGCTGTCGTGGTTCTGCCCGACGTAGTCGTTGGAATGTCGTCTCGGGGAGGGTATTACTATTGTAAATATTGGGTTATTATACTAACGCATGTGCATTTGTGTAATTAATAGATAATCACCAGGACATCCTTAAAGAAAACCCTAAGACAGCAATGTGAGTAATCTCCTTTTTTGCAAATTGTTTTTACAAAACCTCACCTAATTAACAATATATTAAACAGTGATTGAGTATTTGTATTCTAAATTATCGTCGGTATGTTGGGGTTTTGTATACAAAATTTGTTACTACATTGTGAGTAGTAACATGACCACAAGTCGGGTTGACAGTACCGTGGGTGGTAATTAAAGTAGATGGAAACAAATGTAATTGCGCGACCGCCCTCAATACTATACAATGGTTTTTACAAGTCGTGATTAAACTGGGATTCACTCACCAGTATTTCCCACTGACAAAATGTTTTAAACGTGTTTCAGGTAACAAAATGTGAAAGCCAAATAGAAGCCAGCTGGACAGCACTGAAGGCTTGGAAAAGTGGCTATAAAGTTACCTAAAATAAAGAGATGTTTTATTTAAATAAATTAGGGTTTATCCCTATGAAAATGTGTGTACTGGAAACTTGGAATTTTCCCATATGTTTAATATTATAAAAGCGTGGTATTTTACTCTGATAAAATATTTCCTAACTACGATCCTGATGAAATTTCCGCTGCCAAAATGATAAACACCGATACCACCAAAACTGACCGCGTCCGCGGGTTCCCGGGTAGTTAGGGGACGGGGGTTGTGACAGAAGGTGGTATCAGAGCTAAGCCACGGATTCAGCCACAGAAGTGTTCTGCTGACACCAAGATATTATTCCAAATGTTAGGAAATAAATTACGGAAATACGTGCATATCTGTATTTTATTGTTGTGTGTTATTTGACTATTTGTTAGTTTACATTATGAGTGGCCAAGGACCTTCCGACGCCTACCATCAGTTGTCTAGCTCACCTAGAAGCGAAGGCACCTCTTCACAGCCTGCCCTCTCAGGGTATTCAGCTGACAATGAAGATGGGATATTCGTGTTTAAGGCTCAGTCTGAATAGCCATTCCCTCCTAAAAAGAGAGGATGGTTCAGTAGAGGAGCGCATGAACGTAGGAAAAGAATGAAAAAGTTACAACAGCAACGGGCTTTAGCAGCCATTAAAAGAGAAACAGATGCTCACACCCAGGATATGCTCAATAGGAGTTTAGCAAATTTCCATATCCTAGCAACCACAGCTGCCGACCCTAACCTTGAGCAACTCATAGCACCCCAGCCCTTACCACTATTTCCCGCACAGCCAATGGAAATTGAAAAAAACCCAGAAAATCAAATCCCAATGCCTGATTTCAACCCAGCTGAGATACCTAGAATACCAGCACCCAATCCCTTAGACCCAGACTACGATCCATGGCTATACGACAATAGGGATTACCAGCAACGTTACCCAATACCAGAAGACGAACCCATGCGAACCTAGCAGCCTACCCAGACTTAGACCCTCTAGATCCCTACTACGATAATGACCCATACATCAGGGAAATTCTAGAGAATCCTTATCCTTATCAGGAACCCATACCCCAGTTCCCAAACCCAGTACCAGCCCCTGCACCCCCAAAGAGTGCAGAGAATGTGCAGGAACTCCGAACCTTTGGTGAGGAGATTTTAGAAGGTAGTGAAAGGATGAGGCAGATCGGAGAATGACTCGTCTGGAAGTATGACGAGCGTAATATGGAGTTCTGGATGAACCCATATCAGTGATGGTGATAGTAGTAATAATAATAATAAAATAATAATAATATATAACATGTGTGTGTGTTTGAAAAAAAAAAACTAGACAATATCTACTGATGCCTACTAGTATTGTAATTTTAAATTCCAGTTTCAGTTTGTACTAGATGCATAATATATAAAAAAGAGTAAGTCGCTATGTTCGACGATTTTGATCAATACGCGTGTTATGTGACTTTTTTATATTAAATATTATCTTGTGATATTAATATGCGGTAATTGTTTATAATTCAGATGGCCGACCAAGTGAATCAAGAAAACCCGAATAATAACCCGGAAAACCAGAATAACGATAATCAGAAAAACAATAACATTGGAAACCAAGTGGATAACAGTGCCATCCAACACATAGTGGCACAAGGGATTATAGACGCAATGCCATATATTATCCAAACAGTTAGGGAAGCTGATAATAAAAGTAATCATAGCAGTAAACGACCCACTGAAACAGAAAACAACGTGAACAATGGACCCATACTTCAAGTGCCCATTCCTAAAAGTAGAAGAACCATATCTTATGGTTGTTCTTATAAAGAATTCTGGTCTTGTAAACCAATGGAATTCTCAGGCAATGAAGGGGCCATTGCAGCTCTACGCTGGATATAAAAGACTGAGTCAGTCTTAAAAATAAGCAAGTGCGCGAAAGAGGATAAGATAATGTTTGATTCCAATCTATTTAAGAACTCAGACTTAGAATGGTGGAACACTATCCTCCAGTCTAGGGGAAGTGACAGAATATACAATATGGAATGGGAGGAATTTAAGAATATGGTAGAAAGGAAATTCTGCCCTCCTAATGAAAAAGAACAGATAGCAAATAAATTCCTAAACCTTAGAATGACTGGAGTGGATAGTAAAGGTTACACTACATTATTCTTTGAATATGCTAGAATAGTGCCAACCCTTGCATCACTAGAACCAGTATTAATCTCCCGTTACATCTGGGGATTAATCAGTGAAATTAGGCATGTAGTCAAGGCGGATAGACCTCAAACTATAGAAGAAGCTGTAGAACTAGCAAACACCCTGACTGATAAATTAGTACGTACACGAGAAGAGGACCAGAGGAGAAACTTAGCTCACAGGCTTACCCAAGAATTTCGTTATGGAAATTCCAACCGTGGGAAAATGTAGGTTCTACCTCTGCACCTTACTGCAAGGCCTGCAAGAAGAAGCATTCATGAAAATGCTCCCCTTACTGCAATTTCTGCAAGATACAAGGACACAAGGAAGAAGATTGAAGGAAGAAACCTAATAATGGAATGTGCTTCAACTGTGGAGAAAAAGGTCATATCAAGCCGAACTGTCCGAAGCTAGCTCCAACCGCAAACAACAAGACTACTAAAAATGCTAGAGCATTTGTTCTGACTGCAGAAGAAGCCAAGATGATTCCGGATGTGATAGCCGGTACGTTTTTAGTTAATGGTGTTTTTGTTAAAGTATTATTTGACTCTGGTGCGAACCAAAGTTTTATTAATACTTCATTTTGCAAACTTCTCAATCAACCATTAACTAAACTCCCACAAGAATGTCTTGTAGAGACAGCAAATGGAGAAACCATTAAGATTTCTGAAATCTTGCAGGGAGCAAGAATAGAATTTTTAAATCAAAAGTCTATTGCAAACCTTTATCCGATGAATCTGGCAGGATTTGATGTTGTATTAGGAATGGATTGGTTAATAGCCAATAAATCCAGTATTTTATGTGATCAAAAGTCAATTCAAGTAAATTCACCAAGGGGTGAAAAGATCACAATTAAAGGAGATAAGCCGTCTAGATCTACAAAATTCATCTCTGTGATGAAAACAACAAGTTATATAAGAAAAGGATCATTAGTGTATTTGATTTCCACAATCACTAACACTAAAGGAAAAGAACTAAAAGATATTCCGGTAGTATCTCAGTTTTCAGATGTATTTCCAGAAGAATTACCAGGACTACCGCCAGACAGAGATCAGAATCCAACTACTACCAGGAACAGCACCAATTGCCAAAGCACCTTATCGTTTAGCACCCGCAGAAATGCAGGAACTGAAGAAACAATTAGACGAATTGTTAGAAAAAGGATTCATACAGCCAAGTTCATCGCCATGGGGAACGCCAATCTTATTCGTCAAGAAGAAAGACGGGTCGATGCGAATGTGCATTGATTACCATGAATTGAACAAGGTCACGATTAAAAATCGGTATCCATTACCGAGAATCGATGATCTGTTCGATTAATTGCAAGGAGCTTGACTTTTCTCAAAGATCGATTTACGGTCAGGATATCATCAATTAAAGGTACACGAAGATGACATTCCTAAGACTGCTTTTAGAACAAGGTATGGCCATTATGAATTTACTGTCATGCCATTTGGTTTAACCAATGCCCCAGCTGCATTTGTGGACATGATGAACCGAATATGTAAGCCATATTTGGATAAATTCATAATTGTCTTCATAGATGATATTCTCATTTACTCTAAGAATAAAGAGGAACATACTAAGCATTTGCACGCATTCCTAAGTTTATTACGAAAAGAAAAGCTTTACGCAAAGTTTTTGAAATGCGAGTTTTGGTTAGAACAGGTACAATTTCTTGGACATTTGGTTAATCATGAAGGAATTCATGTTGATCCCACTAAGATCGAGGCAATTACTAAATGGAAAACCCCTGAGTCACCAACCGAGGTTAGAAGTTTCTTAGGATTGGTCGGTTACTACAGGAGATTTATTCGAGATTTTTCTAAAATAGCCATTCCCTTAACTAAGCTAACCTATAAATCCATTAAGTTTGAATGGGGACCAAAACAGGAAGAAGCCTTTAGAATTCTTAAGCAAAGATTAACCAACGCACCCATACTAGCGTTACCAGAAGGAACTGAAGACTTTGTAGTCTATTGTGACGTTTCTAAGTTAGGTTATGGATGTGTGTTAATGCAACGCCAAAAGATTATAGCTTACGCATCTAGACAACTTAAGAATCACGAAGAGAATTATTCAACCCATGATTTAGAATTAGGATCTATAATTTTTGCCCTGAAAATATGGAGACATTACCTTTACGGTAGTAAGTTTACCATTTTTACAGATCATACGAGTTTAAGGTATGTTTTCGGGCAAAAGGAGTTGAATATGAGACAACGACGCTGGATGGAGATTCTTAGTGATTATGATTGTAATATCCAGTATCATGCAGGAAAAGGAAATGTAGTTGCTGATACTTTAAGTCGAAAGTATCATGAAAAGCCAAAAAGAGTACGTTCTGTTAAATTAAATCTACAAGTAGATTTAAATGAACAGATTAGGAAAGCACAAGAATCAGTAACCAAGGATGATACTGAGAAATTGAAGGGAATGATTAAGGAACTAGAACAAGGGAATGATGAAATTTGGAGATTCCATAAGAAAAAAAATGTGGATACCCAAATTAGGAAACCTACGCCATCGTATATTAGAAGAAGCCCATAAGTCTAAGTATACGATGCATCCTGGAAGTGATAAGATGTATCAGGATTTAAGAAAGAATTTTTGGTGGATAGGAATGAAAAAGGATATAGCAGCTTATGTTGCCAAGTGTTTAACCTGTTCACAAGTTAAAGCTGAACACCAGAAACCCTCGGGTTTGTTGCAGCAATTAGAAATGCCAGTTTGGAAATGGGAATTGATAACAATGGATTTTGTTACCAAATTACCCAAAACAAGAAAAGGTAATGATACAATCTGGGTGATTGTAGACAGGCTAACTAAGTCAGCTCATTTTCTACCAATGAAGGAAACTTTCAGTATGGAACAGTTAGCTAAATTGTATGTAAATGAAATAGTTTCATTACATGGAATTCCGTTATCAATTGTTTCTGATAGAGATAATCGTTTTACTTCTCATTTTTGGACAAGTTTCCAAAAAGCCATGGGAACCAAGCTCAATCTAAGCACAGCTTATCATCCTCAAACGGACGGACAAAGCGAAAGGACAATTCAGACGATGGAAGACTTGCTTAGAGCTTGTGTAATCAATTTAGGAGGTAATTGGGACGATCACTTACCATTAATAGAATTTTCTCACAATAACAGCTATCATACAAGTATCAATGCTGCACCATTCGAAGCACTTTATGGACGGAAATGCCGAACTCTAGTCTGTTGGGTATAAATTGGAGAAAAGCAACTATCCGGACCTGAAATAGTACAAGAAATGACTGACAAAATCATTCAAGTCAAGGAACGACTGAAAGCAGCACGTGATCGACAAAAGAGCTATGCTGATAATAGACGAAAGCCACTGGAATTTCAGGTAGGTGACAAAGTGTTATTGAAAGTCTCTCCTTGGAAAGGAGTAGTAAGATTCATCAAAAGGGGAAAGCTAAGCCCAAGGTATGTTGGACCTTTTGAGATTATTAAAAGAATAAGACCTGTAGCCTATCAGCTACAACTGCCAGAGGAAATGGCAGGAATACATGATGTATTTCATGTATTCAATCTCAAAAAGTGCTTAGTTGATGAATCACTGATAGTGCCTCTTAAGGATATAGAGGTAAATGAAAAGCTTAAGTTTGTAGAAAGACCTCTAAAGATTGAAGACAGAAAAATCAAGAATCTCAAACACAAAAGATTGGTTCTAGTCAAAGTGAAATGGGATTCCAAAAGAGGACCAGAATACACATGGGAGCTTGAATCAGAAATGCTAAGGAAATATCCACACTTATTCTAGTAGATCTCTAGGACGAGCTCTAAAACAACGTGGGGAGGATATAACAACCCTCCAAAATATTTTCCGATACCCTTAAAATATTTAAAATGTCCCTAGATGTCTTAAAACATACCCCGTATGCGAAAACCGAGCCCAAAATACTATATATAATTAAATATTAAATAAACACAAGATTCAGACCTCGCTCGCGGGCCGCGAATGAGTTGGCGGTAACCTACGAGGGCCGCGATAGCTCAAATCTCAGGCGAAACCCTAATGTGCCACGTGTCCCAATCCGTGTCAAGTCTACATGTTCGAATCAGCGCAGCTAAAGCCTAGACCCCTAGGTCGCGGGCCGCGTAAGACAACCTTTTGGTCTTCGCGGGCCGCGAGGGACTAAGAAATCAGCCCTATAAATAGAGACCATTGGCTTCAGTCCCAAATCGTTCATCTCTCATTTCTCTCTCGAATTTCTGCATATTTAAAGTAATTTTCGGGCATAATACCCCCCTAAATAACGAAGTTTTGCCTCGTTGTAAGTATCATAACCCCCGGTTACGTATTAGATACGCTGCCCAATTGATCCGGGGTTCCGTAACGGCTGTCGTGGTTCTGCCCGACGTAGTTGTTGGAATGCCGTCTCGGGGAGGGTATTACTAATGTAAATATTGGGTTATTATACTAACGCGTGTGCATTTGTGTAATTAATAGATAATCACCGGGAAATCCTTAAAGAAAACCCTAAGACAGCAATGTGAGTAATCTCCTTTTTTGCAAATTGTTTTTACACTTAATTAATAATATATTAAACAGTGATTGAGTATTTGTATTCTACAATTATCGTCGGTATGTTGGGGATTTGTATACAAAATTTGTTACTACACTTTGAGAAGTAACATGACTAGAAGTCGGGTTGACAATACCGTGGGTGGTAATTAAAGTAGATGGAAACAAATGTAATTGCGCGACCGCCCTCAATACTGTACAACGGTTTTTACAAGTCTTGATTAAACTGTGATTCACTCACCAGTATTTCCCACTGACAAAATATTCTAAACGCATTTCAGGTAACAAAATGTGAAAGCCAAATAGAAGCCAGTTGGACAGCACTGAAGGCTTGGAAAAGTGGCTATAAAGTTACCTAAAATAAAGAGATGTTTTATTTAAATAAATTCGGGTTTATCCCTATGAAAATGTGTGGACTGGAAACTTGGAATTTTCCCATATGTTTAATATTCGTGGTATTTTACTCTGATAAAATATTTCCTAACTACGATCCTGATGAAATTTCCGCTGCCAAAATGATAAACACCAATACCACCAAAACTGGCCGTGGCCGCCCGTTCCTGGGTAGTTAGGGGACAGGGGTTGCGACAGTATAGTTGTCCAGGTTTATTCAATACATATAGAGTCTGAGTTTTACTTTTGGTCCGGGTCTATACATGAACATTCCGAGTTATTATATATGATACTATATGTCCGACTTTATATATTGAAAACCAAGTTGTCACACCCCAACTAATGGCGGAATCATCGGAGTGGGACTAGTTCGAGATTGCAAGAGACTTCATAACACTATTTGTGACAACATTTAATTCAACCGATTTCATTTCATAGCAAAATTGTCAAATATTACAAAGAAATACAAATAACAACATTGTTCAAACATAACAATAACAAAATTGATAAAACACTTTAAACCTAAACGTCTAAGTGAGTATCTAGGCATCTTTGCTAGTCCATTTTCTTAGCATCATCAATCATCAACCTGTAACATGTTTAAAATACAATTCAATGCAAAAGCAAAGGCGAGTATACAAGTTTAAGAATAAGTATAAGTATAAGTTTAAAAGTTAAAAAAGAATCCACATGTCAACTTAGTTTATACAAGAGCATCATACAAGGCATGCAATAGTTCTAGTCAACCCTCTGTTTGCGCAAAATAATATAATTCAACATGACCTCTCGTTCACGGGTGGTGCGTTACTCCTATAACGCTATACATGTCAAATGGAGGCTAATGATAAGCTAATGACTATTGTATCACATAAGAATCACCCACGATAAGCATCAAAGTATAACAACATAGCATTCATGTATAAGGATTGTTTTCGTGCAAGTATAAAGAATAAGTTTAAGTGTGATTTAATAATTTAACATGTTACACCCCAAAAGAGGTAAACATAAAAAGGGGGTTTACGAGTATACTCACGGTTTTGTAAGTCTTCACTTGTGAATCCGCGAGTTAATTGTTGTTGGAGGTAGGAACACCAAGTCCTTCTACACGAAGAAACGAAGTGTATGTGTTTCGGAGATTAATGGTTGATTAGGGATTTAGGAATTTAAAACACAAGAACATATGTATACGAAAGTAATCATCCTTGAACACAAAGTACTTGTTTTAACACTATGAAACCTCAAGGGTTAATGTTTTCATGAGTGGTATACTCATTAGAATCGTACAAGTCTTATGTCTTAGATGATGTTATTCCAACACTTTGACGAATGGACACAAGTTCACCATCAATGTTCGAATATGGAATATTACATACATATAAGTATTATTTAGGTTATATATCATTATGTCTAATATTTCAAGCATGAGGTAGAAGATTACATCTTCATTTAGGTACCTCTAAGTATCGTGGAAATCATGTAGGAGGTAGGAAGAACAAGCTTCCATTTAGGTACCTCTTATGGTTCACCACTACACTTGATGTAAAAACATACAAGGAGGGTCATGAACTATGAATAGCACAAGAATATAAACAACTGCACTATGAGAAATCATCAAGTAATGTGGGGATTTTATGTTGGACAACCAAAGTTAGTCCACAATCACACCTTCATCAAGCTTGAAGCTTGAACATCACTTGTAGGTTAAAAACCTTAAACAAAACAGAATATATGTGAGGTTTAACCTCTGATTTTGAATGTCTCAGCCCCGTTTTTAAGCCCAACTAACCATACAAGTGGTTATACACATAAGGACGTGGGTTTGAGTTGAGTTAGACTCAAGTTAAACAAGTATTAGTAAAGATTAATGAAATCAGATTCAAACAGTGAACTTTGGAGCCTGTTTACCGGATTTCCAGGGACTTGTTCACTGTGAAATACCCATGGAATCGAAGCTAAGGTCGATCCAAGCACTTAGGTAAAAGAATGAGCTAAAACGGACAAGAAATGAGTGAGTTATGCTCACTTTAGTGAAGAGTAGTGCTTCTGTCCGAACTTCAGATTGCAGCAACGATTTTGAATGTTTGAGAGAGTTGTGAGGAGGTTTGTAAAGTGAAAATGAATTGGAGTGGTGTGGTTTTTATAGGGGAATGGTTAGGGTGAGTGTTGGTTGTGTAATTAATGCCAAAAACCCGTTTAAACTCAAAACAAACTCAAATCCCGCTAAAAATCGCGAGCTGAATGGAGGGATCTGATCTGCGAGATTTCTCGCGGCCGCGAAGTCCCTAAGATTAGTTTTCATGGCCAGCCACAAGGGTGGAGGCTGAAGTTTCATTAAATTGCAATTAGGCCCCTGAAGTTTGCTAATTAGGGTTTTTTGGTGTTTTAGGGGCTATTTTCGCCATAAAAGCATAGTTTAAGGGCAAATCAAGTGTGGTGATTCTAAACCAAATATAATTAAGCGTATGAATGTCGGATTTAAGTATCGTTTATGATCAAAACACGTTTTATGCATAAGTTTCACATATTTGCAAGTTTAGCACATAGTTTCCAAGAATTACGAATAAGCATCAATTGTTTCACGAAATTGAATGATGAGCATGTGTAACATGAATTTAACAAAATACAAGTTTTATTTATGATCCAAGTCTTGGTTTTTACAACGGTTACAGAGAAAGAACGATTACAAGAACACAAGACTTCCAAAAATAGAAAATACAAGCAAGACTTACTATAAATGGATAGTACGAAGAAGCAGGGCGTTACAGTCTCCCCTCCTTTAGGGAATTTCATCCCGAAATTTAGGTAGATGCAACGTCAAACAGGTATGGATACTTGGTCTTCATATCACTCTCGAGTTCCCAAGTAAATTCGGCGCCACGTTTTCCTTCCCATCGAACCTTGACGATAGGAATTCGACTGCGCCTCAGTTGCTTGACTCCTCGGTCCATGATTTCGACAGTCTTTTCCACGAAGTGAAGCGTTTCGTTGACTTGCAAGTCCTCGAGAGGAATGTGTAGTCCTTCATCAGCTAGACACTTTTTCAAGTTGGATACGTGAAAGACAGGGTGTACATTGTTGAGTTCTTCAGGCAGGTCCAGTCTATATGCAACCTTGCCAATCCTTTCAAGAATCTTGAAAGGACAAACGTAGCGAGGTGCAAGTTTCCCTTTCTTGCCAAATCAAACCACGCCCTTCCAAGGGGATACCTTGAGAAGCACGAAGTCACCTGTCTCGAATTCCAAAGGCTTGCGACGCTTGTCGGCGTAACTCTTTTTTCGGCTCCTGGCTTTCAATAAGTTGTCTCGAACCTGTAATATCTTGTCCGTCGTCTCTTGTATGAGCTCGGGACCAGTGATTTGAACTTCACCAACCTCGTGCCAACAAATAGGTGAACGGCACTTGCGACCATATAATGCTTCAAAAGGTGCCATTTGAATACTCGCGTGATAACTGTTGTTGTACGAGAATTCGATCAACGGAAAGTGTGAATCCCAGTTGCCACCAAAATATATTACACATGAACGAAGCATATCCTCTAATGTTTGGATAGTACGCTCGGTTTGACCGTCTGTCTGAGGATGGAAAGCAGTGCTAAGGTTAAGAACAGTACCCATAGCAGATTTAAAGGTTTGCCAAAGACGAGATGTAAAACGAGCATCACGATCGTAAATGATGTCAATGGGGATACCATGATGAAAGATGATCTCATCAGTGTAGATTCTAGCCAATTTCTCGACCTTGAAATCTTCACGAATGGGAAGAAAGTGAGCTGATTTGGTCAATCGATCAATGATCACCCAAATACTGTCATGACCAGAAGAAGTACGAGGGAGCTTAGTGATGAAGTCCATAGCGATGCTCTCCCATTTCCAGACAGGGATTTCTGGTTGTTCGAACAGACCAGAGGGACGTTGATGTTCAGCTTTCACCTTTGAACATGTGAGACATTTCGAGACGAAAGTGGCTATATCCTTCTTAATTCCAGGCCACCTATAGGATGCACGCATATCATGGTACATCTTGTCGGCACTAGGGTGAATAGAATATTTCGTGTGATGTGCCTCCTTCATTAGGAACTCTCGAAGGTTACTACGATTGGGAATCCAGATTCGATCGAGATAGTATTGAATACCATCGGATTTGGTTATGAGGCTTTCTTCAGTACCACATCGCATCTCGTCGTAGAGGTTACCCTCGTTAACAGGTGAATATTGAGCGTCACGTATGCGGTTCTGAAGATCGTGGACGAGTTGGAAACAACGGACACTCTTGACATGAGTTTTACGACTAAGAGCGTCAGCTACTACATTCGCTTTACCTGGATGGTATTTGATTTAACAGTCGTAGTCATTTAACAGTTCCACCCATTGATGTTGACGCATGTTCAGTTCCTTTTGGTCGAAGATATGTTGAAGGCTCCTATGGTCGGTGAAGACCACACACTTAGTACCATAAACGTAGTGTCGCCAAATATTTAATGCAAAAACAACTGCACCAAGTTCAAGGTCGTGAGTAGTATAGTTTATCTCATGTACTTTGAGTTACCTCGACGCATAGGCGATGACCTTGTCTCGTTGCATAAGCACACAACCAAGTCCAAGGTTTGAAGCATCGCAATATACGACGAAGTCGTCGTTACCATCAGGAAGCGCGAGAATAGGAGCATTACAAAGCATCTCCTTGAGCGTTTGAAAAGATTCCTCTTGTTCGGGACCCCAAACAAAAGGTTTCTTTTTTTGAGTCAAAGAGGTCAAAGGAACAGCGATCTTCGAGAAGTTAGAGATAAAATGACGATAATAACCAGCAAGACTAAGAAACGAACGAATTTCAGACGGAGACTTAGGTGCGATCCAGTTCTTCACAGCTTCGATCTTAGCGGGGTCAACGTGAATACCAAGTTTGTTGACAGTATGACCAAGGAATTGAACCTCTTTTAACCAAAATTCTCACTTGGAGAATTTGGCATATAGACGTTCAGTACGAAGAAGTTCAAAAGGATAAGACGCAAGTGTCGCTCATGCTCTTCTTGTGTCTTGGAATAGATAAGAATATCGTCGATGAAGACGATCACTAAACGGTCCAAGTACGCCTTGCACACGTGGTTCATCAAATCCATGAAAACAGCAGGTGCGTTGGTCAAACCAAAGGGCATGACCACGAACTCGTAATGACCATAACACGTACGAAAGGCGGTCTTAGGTACATCTTCTTCGAGGACTCGAAGTTGATGGTACCCAGAACGAAGATCGATTTTTGAAAAGCAGGTCGCGCCATGCAACTGATCGAAGAGGTCATCGATGCGAGGAAGAGGGTATCGGTTCTTGACAGTAAGCTTGTTGAGCTCACGATAGTCAATACACATTCGGAATGACCCATCTTTCTTTTTGACGAACAAAAGAGGAGCGCCCCAAGGAGAAGTACTAGGGCGTATAAAGCCTTTATCAAGAAGCTCTTGAAGTTGACTCGAGAGCTCTTGCATCTCAGAGGGTGCTAAACGGTAAGGGGACTTAGCAACGGGCGTAGCGCCAGGCACTTAATCGATACGAAAGTCGACAGAACGAGTAGGAGGCAGACCAGGAAGATCGCCGGGAAACACATCAGGGAAATCACGTACTACGGGGATGTCGCTTATGCTTGGGCCTTTGTCTTTCCTTTCCACAATGTGGGCAAGAAATGCGAAAGTACCCTTACGTAAGCATTTGTTTGCTTGGATACACGACATAAGCTTGAGACCTTGAGAAGGTTTCTCACCATACACGTATAGAGAATCACCGTTTGGAAGAGGAAGGCGGATAAACTTTTCAGAACAAACAACTTCAGCACAAACTCGCCTAAGCCAGTCCATGCCTACTATGATGTCAAAGCTACCCATTTGCATAGGTATAAGATCGATTGAGAACGTATGGTCGTTAAAAATCAAGGAACAATTGGAAAGAATGGAATCGACGGCGATGGATTTACCATTAGCGACTTCGACAGTGAAAGATCTTGGCAACTTAGAGCGTTTACACATAAGCAATTGTTCAAATTCTAATGAAACAAAACTTCTATCGGTGCCAGTATCAAATAGACAAGAAGAATAAATATGGTTCACAAGAAACTTACCAGTAATAACATCGTTTGCATTCTGAGCCTGCGCCGTAGTGATGACAAAAGCTCGGCCCCTAGCGGGTTGTTGAGCTTGTTGCTGTTGTTGTGGTGGTTGCTGCTGCTGCTGTTGGGGTTGATACCTCTAAGGGCAAACATTGGCGAGATGATTGAGATCGCCACACTTGAAGCATGCTTGTATGGGAGCAGCTTGAGGTTGAGCCTGGTTAGGAACAGGGTTTGCAACGAGGGCTTGATTTTGGTTGTTTTGAGCTTGGGGGATGTTGCGGCATCGGTCGGCAAAATGCCCAAACCTATGACAACGGGCGCATTTGCGGCACGGCGTGTTGGTAGGATGATGGTACAAACAGGTAGTACACTGGGGATGAGATCCAGTGTAGGCTCGTTTTGGTAATTCGGTGTTTGCGGGGGTAACGGCGGATACTGTTTGTAAAGGTTGGGGGTTTGGCGGAGTGACGACCGCATAATTCTGGCTTGAAGCCTTCCACTTCTTGCCTTTGTTTTTCTTGGATTGGGAGGATGAAGGTTCAACAGCGATGGTAGTATCAATGGTATCAGTGACGGCTTGGTGAGCACTCTTCGACGAACCTTATCGTAGGTTCCATGAAGAACGCAGTTGTTGTTAAGTTCGGTGGCTATACGAAAAGCATCTTCGATGGTTTGGGGACTAGCAGAGGCAACATGGTTAGTCAAGGAAGGTGCAACACAATGAATGAATTTGGCTATGGTCTTGGGGACGGAGTCGACTAGTCCAGGGCAGAGGACACTTAGTTGTTTGAAGCACGTAATCAGACCATCCATGTCTCTCCCCTTCTGAGTAAGGTTCCAAAATTCGTTCTCCAACTTTTGGAGTTCGTGGGGAGGACAGAAGTGGTCCTTCATAAGCTGCTTAAGTTCGTCCCAAGGCATAGCATGTGCAACATCATTTCCCCTCTTGTTGCGTTAGGTAGTCCACCATTCGAGTGCCCTCGAACGGAAAACTCCCGTTGCGTTCAAAGTTCGTAGCTCATCAGGACAACCACTTTGTAAGAAAGTAAGCTCAATCGCGTCAAACCAATTCATCATGGCAGCGTCACCATCTTTGCCTGTAAACTCTAAGGGTTTACAAGCCATGAATTGCTTGAAATGGAAGGTTGATTTGGGTTTGTCTGCCTTTGAGTCGACAGATCCATGCGGTGAATCGGGGTTTGGCTGAATCTTGCTAACAATGTCAGGTATGACCTTAGCCATTTGCTTGGCCATGAATTTCATACAATCCTTTTGCGACATGGAGTTGGAACTAGAACCCTTCTTCGATTGGAGCTTCTTGGATGCGCTTGACGACATCTAAAGGATCGAAAGAGAAGGAAAGGATAAGACTCGATCATAAATTCAAAATAAGTTTGCAAGTTTAAGCATGTAAGCAAGATGTATCACGTATGATTCACACAATTGGCATGAATTTAACAAGTACTCAACAAGTATAAACACATATGAATGCGTAAAAAGAGTATAAATTTAGTTTGTTCACGAGAATTATTATTGTTTTTATTGCGCGAGACGTGCGAATTGTGTAACGGTTTTGAAATGAACGAGGCAACAAGTATAAAATCACATATAAATTGAATCACATAAAAGAGAGGCTCATAAAACATAGGATTGTTTCGGGTTTAGAAACGTCGACTATTCCAAAGTGAATCGAAAGTCCTTTCAAATTAGAGAAACGTGCTTTGGCCTATAGGTAAGATACTCTCGTCGAGAAGCGATTAACGGTATCTTACCCTTCCAGTTACTACACGTCTCTAATCGATTGAAATAATCGAAACCTTGGCGAGAACGAAAATCGAGGAATGGGACTCAATCGACAAGGTGCGGGTTTCACCCCTAACTTGACGATTCCGTACCCTAATGTAGTTGGTACTCGTCGGGTCAAAATATAATTTTGACACTTTGACGAGGGTCCACTAGAGTTTAAATTGGAAATTTACCATTTATATGTGGATTTCACTCCTAGCTTAGTGGCGAAATTTCGTGCAAAATAAGAATAAGCGGAATGAGAGTCGTTCACCAAATTGTGGGTTTCACGCCTATTTTGGTAAACTCATCTCTTTTTGTATAAAGAGTGTCTTCAAGTGTATTGTGTAAAATGTCTTAGGAAAGACAATATGTATATATTAAGACCAACAAGAAGAGAAAGAAGCAAAGTAGGAAGAATAACATTTTAAGCAAGAATCAAGAATGGTCAAAAATATGGTTCCTACTATAGACTAGGTCGAACATGGCAATTCTACCTAATTCCCTATAGTTATGGCTCTGATACCAATCTGTCACACCCCAACCAATGGCGGAATCATCGGAGTGGGACTAGTTCGAGACTGCAAGAGACTTCATAACACTATTTGGACAATATTTAATTCAACCGATTTCATTTCATAGCAAAATTGTCAAATATTACAAAGAAATTCAAATAACAACATTGTTTAAACATAACAATAACAAAATTTATACAACACTTTAAACCTAAACGTCTAAGTGAGTATCTAGGCATCTTTGCTAGTCCATTTTCTTAGCATCATCAATCATCAACCTGTAAGATGTTTAAAATACAATTCAATGCAAAAGCAAAGGCGAGTATACATTTAAGAATAAGTATAAGTATAAGTTTAAAAGTTAAAAACGAATCCACATGGCAACTTAGTTTATACAAGAGCATCATACAAGGCATGCAATATTTCTAGTCAACCCTCTGTTTACGCAAAATGATATAATTCAACATGACCTCTCGTTCACGGGTGGTGCGTTACTCCTATAGCTCTATACATGTCAAATGGAGGCTAATGATAAGCTAATGACTATTGTATCACATAAGAATCTCCCAAGTATAAGCATCAAAGTATAACAACATAACATTCATGTATAAGGATTGTTTTCGTGCAAGTATAAAGAATAAGTTTAAGTGTGATTTAATAATTTAACATGTTACACCCCAAAAATGGTAAACATAAAAAGGGGGTTTACGAGTATACTCATGGTTTTGCAAGTCTTCACTTGTGAATCCGCGAGTTAGTTGTTGTTGGAGGTAGGAACACCAAGTCCTTCTACACGAAGAAACGAAGTGTATGAGTTTCGGAGATTAACGGTAGATTAGGGATTTAGAAATTTAAAACACAAGAACATATGTATACGAAAGTAATCATCCTTGAACAAAAGTACTTGTTTTGACACTATGAAACCTCAAGGGTTAATGTTTTCATGAGTGGTATACTCATTAGAATCGTACAAGTCTTATGTCTTAGATGATGTTATTCTAGCACTTTGACGAATGAACACAAGTTCACCATCAATGTTCGAATATGGAATATTACATACATATAAGTATTATTTAAGTTATATATCATTATGTCCAATATTTCAAGCATGAGGTAGAAGATTACATCTTCATTTAGGTACCTCTAAGTGGAAATCATGTAGAAGGTAGGAAGAACAAGCTTCCATTTAGGTACCTCTTATGGTTCACCACTACACTTGATGTAAAAACATACAAGGAGGGTCATGAACTATGAATAACACAAGAATATAAACAACTACACTATGAGAAATCATCAAGTAATGTGGGGATTTTATGTTGGACAACCCAAGTTAGTCCACAATCACACCTTCATCTAGCTTGAAGCTTGAACATCACTTGTGGGCTAAAAACCCTAAACAAAACAGAATATATGTGAGGTTTAACCTCTGATTTCGAATGTCTCAGCCCCGTTTTTAAGCCCAACTAACCATACAAGTGGTTATGCGTATAAGGACATGGGTTTGAGTTGAGTTAGACTCAAGTTAAACAAGTATTAGTAAAGATTAATGAAATCAGATTCAAAAAGTGAAATTTGGAGCCTATTTGCTGGAGTTCCAGGGACTTATTCACTGTGAAATACCCATGGAATCGAAGCTAAGGTCGATCCAAGCACATAGGAAAAAGAATGAGCTAAAACGGACAAGAAATGAGTGAGTTATGCTCACTTTAGTGAAGAGTAGTGCTTCTGTCCGAACTTCATATTGCAGCAACGATTTTGAGTGTTTGAGGGAGTTGTGAGGAGGTTTGTAAAGTGAAAATGACTTGGAGTGGTGTGGTTTTTATAGGGGAAGGGTTAGGGTGAGTGTTGGTTGTGTAATTAATGCCAAAAACCCATTTAAACTCAAAACAAACTCAAATCCCGCTCAAAATCGCGAGCTGAATGGAGGGATCTGATCTGGGAGGTTTCTCGTGGCCCGCGAAGGCCCTCAGGTTAGTTTTCACGGCCAGCCACAAGGGTGGAGGCTGAAGTTTCATTAAATTGCAATTAGGCCCCTGAAGTTTGCTAATTAGGGTTTTTTGGTGTTTTAGGGTCTATTTTCGCCATAAAAGCATTGTTTAAGGGCAAATCAAGTGTGGTGAACATAAACCAAATATAATTAAGCGTATGAATGTTGGATTTAAATATCGTTTACGATCAAAACATGTTTTATGCATAAGTTTCACATATTTGCAAGTTTAGCACATAGTTTCCAAGAATTACGAATAAGCATCAATTGTTTCACGAAATTGAATGTATGAGCATGTATAAAGTATGTATAACATGAATTTAACAAAATATGAGTTTTATTTATGATCCAAGTCTCGGTTTTTACAACGGTTACAGAGAAAGAACAATTACAAGAACATAAGACTTCCAAAAATAGAAAATACAAGCAATACTTGCTATAAATGGAAAGTACGAAGAAGCAGGGCGTTACACAAGTGTTCGAGTTTAGCTAGGTATAAGTTTATTCCGGGTTTTTTATAAACAAAACATGATACCCGAGTTTGTACACCACAATTTCGAGTTTACATGTGCACACTTGATTCCGAGTTACTCTTTATATATATATATATATATATGTAAAGGGTTCCGAATTTAATAGATGTATATAAGGATGTATAGAGTCAGAGTTTGAGGAGGTGATGAGTCAAGGTTTACTATATCTCAAAGTTCTGAACATATGAAGATCCCATGAAGCTTTCGAGTTTATTGGGATGTTATGAAGGGTCCGACTTTAGTATTGATTCGAGTTTAGGTAATTAATTAAATTGTTCTGAAAAAATAATGCATGTTCCGAGTTTCCTTGTTGTAATGAAGGGTTCCATGAAATATCAGATGTTCTGAATTTACTATAAGGGAAAGGAAGTTCTGAATCTAATAAAGTATTCAGAATTTATTTTGATATATAATTGTTGTGTCCGAATTAAAATGAAATTGGAGAGTCCGAGTTTTATAACTAGTGGGCCGGACTTATACTTGGTACAATAGTCCGGGTATATCATAGGTGGAATGGGCCAGGGTGTGTTATCCCGTAATGGTCCAATTATATGGACTTCAGGTTTTATTAATCAATTACATATGGGACTAAGTTTGGGCGGTGTAAAGAAAGTCGGGTTTAGTAATTCCATATACATGATCCAAGTCATTCACAAAGATGACTACAGAGTCAGAATATATTACATGGCCAAGTTTAATTATATAGTTATGTGGGTCAAGTTTAATTGTATAACTATGTGGGCTAAGTTATTGCAAAAACTTCCGAGTTTTGTAATTCAAAAGAATAGTCCGGGTTGTATGGTTACTCTATCCGAGTTAATATATATATATATATATATATATATGAGTCCTTAATATCAAACTGCATGACACCCACTAAGGATTACACTGTGTGCTACTGTATGTTAACTTCTTAAACTGATCACATTAAACACTGGGTTGTTTGGACACTTAGGGTATTGCAAACCCTACTTGCATATGTACTTACATGATAATGTACCTTAGGTCGCGTGTAACGGACCTAACACTTATTTAACGCGTAGAAGTATGTTGTTACATACCGAGCAAACTAAGGCGAGTTCACTACTCTTTACAAGCATGCGTCCCCCGGGGACAACTACTATTCCTGGGAGGAATACTTTTTAAACTAGGAATACTTTTTCTATATGTTGTAGTTTAAATTCGATGTTGGTTAATAAACTCAAACTCTATCACCGAAGTCCCTACTTACTACCGAGATAGTTTCCTGGGAGGCAACATGGTATTAGTTGATAGCGTTATTAGGCTTGACAAATCTCACACCATGCTGGGAGCAGGGCGTGAACTAATGACCTTAAACACTTTGACCAATGATGTTAGACATTGATGAGGGCACAACAAACAAAACAGTCAATCGGTACCGAGTCTATTATTTGTAACATGTCTTTAAACTAAACACTTACATGATTTACGTTAAACAAAACTGTGAACTCGCCAACGTTATGTTGACACACTTTTCTGTATGCTTGCAGGTCGTTAAATACATCTATGGATTGGAGCTTGCAGTCTGAGGAGCTAGAGGTGTCATGGGTCGTGTTGCTTATTGAAACGCTTAATGCTATGCTTTATAAAACAATTTGGCTTCAAATGCTTAGAACAATTTCAATTGCTTCCGCTGAACGTAAACAATGTTGAAACTTTTATTATTGAAATGCACTTTCATGTTGGACATGATATTGTGTTTATTATTAATTACTATTAGTTCGACATGATTAGTGGCTAGATCCTGGTACGTCACATGCCTCGCGGTGAGATCCGCATGTGGTGTTTTAGGGGTGTGGCAAAACTTGTCAAAATTCATTGAAAGGGATACCGCCTGAAAAAGAGTATCAAGATAAAGCACAAACTTGTAATTTTCCCATTAAATTACGACAACAAAGGCTTTATAATTACTTTCAAATTCTAAATTATTAGCATTCACTTAGTTAGAATGGGTGATAATCAAATATGAAGTTTGATCCAGGTAGAAAGTCTAAAAAGGCATCCAAGCTTTACATGTGACGAAGTTGAAAAACAAGGACAATGTGTATTTTGGTCCACCCATCATCTTCTTCTCTTTTTGAATACTAATTAATGTTCTTACAATCTGTTTTACATTGTATTACTTTATTCTCTTTTTTCCACTACAATCTTCTCACAATCCTCAAGTTATAATTAAATAGTTATATTAATTAAATTTATTAAATTTGTATTATTATTATTATCATTATTATATTATTATTTAGTATATATTAATAAAGGCACCTAAAAAGTGTTTTAACTATTATAATAATATAACATTTTTAATACTTTTATTATTATAATTATAATTATTTTCTTTATTTTTTAAGTTAGATAAGCTTGGTGTCAACCGGTACTGGTATCAAAAATACCGGTACGGTCCGGTTTGTTATCGGTACATGAAGGTAAAAACCGGCAACAACATGGTACAGAAAACGCCAAAAGTTGGTGCCAAATTGATCTTCAAAATCTTTTTGTTCAGGAAATTCGGTACTGCTACCCGCTACCATTTGCTCATCCCTGATCACGGATACCGTACAAACAACAACAGTATGGTACAAATCTTTTGTTGATTTTATTCAACTTTCAATGATTTCTTTTTTTTAGTTTCAGGGTTAGGGATGAGCTCGGTGCCAACCGATACCGAAAATACCGGTTACAGTACCGGTATATGAAGGTAAAAACTGGTAGCGAACCAGTACCAGGAACGCCAAAAGTCGGTACCGAATTGGTACTTAAGATCTTTCGGTTCGAGAAATTCGGTACTGATACCTTGTAGCATTTGCTCATCTCTGACCACTAGTTTCATACGAACATCATTACCATACAACTCTTTTTGTTGATTTTCTTTCGGTTATCTTTTAGTTTTTTTCTATATTTTCTTTTTATTCTTGTTAGTGATTTCGTGCGCAACGCGCTCGTAGTGATTTCAAAACACATGTAAACACAAACTAAATAACAAAAGAAGTTCGCCGCAACGCGGCGACGGTGATAAACGTAATTTATGTAATTCTAAATCTCAAATCTTAAAGTTACTTAATTTTCTTTATATAAGTCCAGATAAATTTTATTAGGAAAGTTTTTATATTTAGTTATAAGAAGGTGTTTTTTTATTTATTTTATTCTTTTGATCCAAAAATACTATAGCCTTTGGTTTTTTCTTTCGATTACTTTAGCAAGTGTCGGTACCTTAAAGGAGCAAAACAATACCAAACGAATTTCCGTCACAAAGCACGAAGTACCTTTACTAGTTAAAAAACAAAAAGAAACAAAAAATGGTGACTGAAACACCGATATAGAGTTTTTATGGTTAGATAAACATAAAAATGACATAAGAGTTTTTATGATTTGATAATGAGCTTGATACTTCTAAACAAAATAAAAAAATAATAATAATAATAAAATTGGTTGAACTATTAGTTAGCAAACAACTCTTTTTTTTGTTTGCTACTAAGTTACAACGACTCAGCAAACTTGTTTTTGTGCGAGGTCTAATAGAAGTTCAACTCACTCTTCTATATAATAACATTAGTTTTTGCTAAGTGAATGATACATTGATACTAAATGGGAAAACCCGAGTTCCATTTTTACATACACGGGTTTTCATTTTACCAGTCTTATCAATAATTTACAACCTTTGGAGATATAAAGGATAAACATTTCAAAATATCATTATCTTTTGGATTTAGGTTATCACATTTTACATCACGTCACATAACTACCCCATGTGACCCACTTATTTCACCTATCGTACATTTGTGGTCTCTTTCATCACTGCTACCCTTTTGATTTATTCACATACAGCCCTTGTGGACATTTATTTTATTTTATCGCATGCTAGCCGTGTGACCGGATCACATAGTGTCCCCATGACTGTTTACTTCGTTATTCTACCACAAACAACACATGCGATCATAATTTATGAATCAACCAAGAACACCCATGTGCTTATGATCACGTACAACCCATGTGAGTTTATTGCATCTATCTTAGCGATCTCATTATGCACACATGTGATATATTCATCCAACTTAACTACACACAACCCTTGGAATCATGTAATACCCGTATTTTGCTTCTTTATTCTATACGCCTGTAAGGGGGGATGGGTCAAAAGATATTACATATAAGATTTAGTGAAAGATGGTAAGAAATATTGAAGAACAGATGTGTAACTTTGATGTGAATCCAAAATTAATATTTTGGATGAAAGTGACATTGTGTAGAAAATGGATAAGGTTAAGTAACAAGATTAACTCAACTCATCAACCTTCTAGGTTATTTTTTCCCTCTAGAATCCATGGTCACCAACCTCCATTACCCTTTCACTTACCTCCACTAAGATTCATTGACCTCTTCACGCGAACCCAGGGTTCCTGACTACAGTTTTAGGCTTCCGCATGAAGACAATCAAGTTTCTTCTATTCTTTTACACCAATGCTGGCACGGGGTACCTTAGCCAGCGTTGGCTGGCTTCTCCCGTCCAACCAAACCAGTCCCCGGCCTAGGGCTGTTTATAAAGCTCGCGACTCGTAGCTCGCTTGAAAGAAACTCGAGAAAAACTAGCTAAAAACTCAATTTGAAATGACGTGAACCAAGCTGGCTCATTTTGTAACCAAGCCCAGCTCGAGCTAAGCTCGGCTCAGCCCATGGCTCGGCTCGTTCTTAGGCTCGTTTAACTCCGACGTAAAGCTCAAGCCAAGTTTAACCGTCTGAATTAATTTCGAGCTTGAGCTCGACCCCACCCTGTCTCGACTCGTTTACAGCCCTCCCCTCAATGTTACAAACTTACACTTACAATGAAGTCAAGAAAAACAAAAGGCAAAACCTAACTTTTACACATCTCTTTTAAAAAATCCACAACTCCATACAAAAATTTAACAACTATAGAAACACAATTTGTATTAATATTCACTCCCCTCCCTCACCTTCACTTCACAACCCTCCTCCATTCCAATGGCGCCATTGCTGTAAAAACCGCTCAACCACAAACCCTAATTCTCCCTCACTATCCACAAAGGTAACTTCTTCCTCTCGTCTCTCTTATCTCCTTCATACGTATCTATTTCAATTTCAAACCCTAATTCTTCAAATATCATATTTACTCTATCAATCACAGTTCGATCAATGGAGGCTCAGGTATCCGCAGGTTTGTTCGATTACAAACAAGTGAAATCTGAGGACGAATCGCCTCTCGAAACTGTGTGGTCCGAAGAACACGAATGTGTTCCGTTGAAGCAGCGGTTGAAAATGTTGCGCGCTAAAGCTGTGTTGAAAAACCGAAATGAAATCCCGTAAGCGTTTTGATTTTACTTATTGAAGTTGCATTTGTTTGTATTGATATTGAGTGTTTTGATGTTTATGAATGTAGATCTCCAGTTAATGATGTTGTTAACAAAGAAGATGAGGGTTTTAATGAGGATTTTGATCATGTTTCGTTGAAACAACGACAGAGAATGTTGCTATCAAGGTCATACTCTATAGTTAATAAGTTATAGTTTTTTTTTTTTTTTTTTTTTTTTTTTTTTTTTTTTTTTTTGTAATACATTGATTTTACCTGATTATTTCACAAAATTTTGATGTGTGTTTGCAGGGAACGTGTTCGGTCGAACAGGGCAGCAGTGGAGGTAATTGTTTGTTATTTAGATCTTTTTCTGTTATATTAGCTGATTGGATACTGTGATTTAGTTGTGTTATGTAATATGTATGTGTGCTTTACTTTATTGTGATTTGTGAAGTGATGGAAGTTCCTTGGTTGGTTAATTTGAGAGTTGAAACTTGATAAGTGCATAAGGATGTATGTTTATACTACGATGTTGTGAAACCGTCTGAGATACTTTTACGCAGAAGCATCTAATTTTATCGCCTCTTGTATGTACTATTTGTGTTCTCTTGTTTTTCGTCTCAAGTGTTGTTTTACATCTTAAGGTCTATAATCTGAGTCCTGTAGTTGTGACCATAATCACATTCTAGACATTTTAGTATGTTGATTGACTGATTCTGATTGAGTTAGCACTAATAGACAATATTCCAGAACTCAAATGAATCTTTTAGGTTATACACAATGGTTTAAAATGGTGCATCTGCTGCGTGAGGTGATCAGGAAAGCACCTCAGGGTCTTGAGGCACCGCCTCATGAACATTTGGGTCAGACTTGGTAAAAATGGGGTTTGTAGGTGGGTGATATGTTAAAACAATGGGACAAATCAGATTGTTAATGGTTTACTTGATAAAAAGGCTGACATGTAAAACAGATGAGATAGATACAAAATTTTGCTGTACATAGAGTAACACCTTGCGTACATGAGGCTACGGCCTCACGCCTCGGCTTTCGGGACATAGAAGAACAAGGTGGATCGGTATTGCACCGTGCATTTATGACTTGAGACATGGCTGTATACTTAATTAGTTAATTATAAGTTAAGATATCCCTTGGGGCACGGTTCACGTATAACTTATTATAAATGTTGAATTTCATGTTTAAGATTGCTAGGCTTATTTACACATTTTTTAGCTTTTAAGCACTCTGTGCTAGTTATTTCTTTAAACTCATTGGTTTATTTTATCTTATCATGGTTGCTGAATTTTCATGTTACAGCATAACTCATCAGACCCGTCTACAAACCCGTCTTCTGAGGCTTTGAAACACAGGTCATCAAAGGGTACCACTGCTGGTGCTTCTACATGGACATATCAACATGAAAACACTACAGTATCCAAATCCCCAAACTTCAAAAACGTTTGTAATGAAGCTAGGCAATGTTCCTCTAGTAAAAAACATTTGTTGTCAAGTCCCTGTAAGGATGACTGTACTACAGCTTTAAAACCGTTTCCAAATGTTAAGGTTGAACCTTTAGACGGTGACTTTGAATTTCCAAACCGTAGCATAGGTAACCAAATATCTGTAAAGAGTGAAGCTGTAAGTAGTTCTGAAAGTTTGGAAGATGTACTAGATCACATGATGCTCGGAGATAGAATGAGATTGCTGGCATCGAGAAAATTTTCGAAGACTAATGTGTACGGGAGTTTTGAGACGGGCAATGCGCATAAGTCGAAGTTATCCAAGTCTTCTAAGCCGTTTGTAATTAAACGGCCACGCAAAAGGAGAATAACCGCAACGTAAACTTCTTTGTAATTATTTATTTATTTGCGGGGTTAATGGATTGATACTTACTTTGCATGTTGAATACAGGGACTCGGTTGAAACAGCATTAGAGGAAGATGCACCTGGACTCCTAAAGGTACTAATTGAAATCATGGTTTAAAAAAACGGCCAAGGCGGTCGTACTGAGGCGCGCCTCAGTTCGAAACGGAGAAAAAACGTATATGAGGCGGCGCCTCAGCGTCAGAAATTATACGCACGCCTCAGTGGAGTGAGGCGTAAGTTTCAGATCTGAGGCGGAACGATTTTGGAGAGGCGTACGTATATATTTTGGGTTGGATAAAGACGTACGACGCTTGTGGCTATGCGCAATCAAGAAAAAATAGGGTAGAACAGAGATGGAGACATACCTCATAGCGATGGATAATGGATTACCAAGAAAATTAGGGTAGACGTAGAAGTAGAACAGAGGAGTTGATGACGGCGATAAAAGAGTGATGTAACTTATTAGGGTTACTGAAGAAAATAACTAGAGCTTTATTTATTTCATTTACAAAAACTTACATAAACACCCTTAAACATTAAACTTTTATCATAGTCAACCCAAAACTATTCTCACATGTCTATTTACATTAGGAAAGTTCTGTATTTTATGTTTAGTATTTTATTTTTTAAAAGATATATAATTTTTATATTAATTTTTTAATTCCGCCTCGGGCTTACGCCTCGTGAGGCGAAGGGAAAACGCCTCGAAACTCGTTTCCGTTTTTTTAAACCTTGATTGAAATCAACAGCTCGTATATAGATAGATTTCTGGCTGTGAATTGTTTTCCACTCACATTGCAGGTGCTAATTGCGAAAGGGGTTTTAGTTGATGAAATTAAACTTTATGGAGCAAACGAGGACGATGAAGCGTTGGATGAATCACTGATCGAGGAGAGCTTTTCAGATCTTGAAGATGTAATTACAAAGGTTGGTTATATCGACCTTCCATTCTAGAACACGCTCGTTTTGTTTAAAACAAGTAAATGAAAATGAAAAGAAATTATCAAAAAGAAGGAACAACTCGCACTTCATATTCATGCATGAATGATGAATCGATATTTTTTAATATCGACAGCAAAAATTGGCAAAATGTGTGGATTTTGGGCAGCTTGGGTTTCAGTTTAAAACAGCTTTGGGTTTGAAATGGGTTACTTTTTTAAAGATTGAAAACGGGTGGTGAGGAGCACATTTAGGTTATTTCAGTAACCGGTTCGGTTAACCGAATCAGCTGTTATTTTCTCATTTTTGTTTAACCGGTTATTACTTTAACTGGTTTGGTTATTCACTTTAACTATTAACCAGTTTTTTCCGGTTAATTAACCAGTTTTTCCCTTTTTCTTTTTTGTTTTTTTTTTCAGTTTTTTTGGTTAACCGGTAATCCGGTTTAAAAACAGTTAATAACCGGGTACGATCCAAAAAAAACACTAAGCGGTTAGGAACCGGCGGTTATAATTAACGTCAAACCGGTTACTAGTTGAATGCTTATAACCGGTTCCGGTTAAACAACCGGTTATTATGTGCACCTTGTCAGCTTGACCCAAAACACTTGTCCAATGTAATTTTATTTAATAACTAGTTAATGTGTCAAATATAATTACAAACATCATCTTTTCTCCAACAATAACCTAGTTAAGGAGGTTTTATTCATTAAAAATTCACTTTTTGGTTCGACCTGTTTGATTCGTTTCTTTGTATGGGGAGACAGATTTTCTCTCAACAGCAGTCATTTTTAAAGTTTGCTCCATTAAGGTGTGGTGGTAGAGGAGAAAAAACTAGTTACTGCTTGGCTTGCCTTATTTCACTTGTGGAGCAGGTGAGTGATAATTATAATATTATGCAAGTTTTCAGGGGTATTTAGCGGACATTATTATGGTGTTTTCGCCGTCTCTTGTAGGCACGTTACTTGCGTGTTAGAAAGTGGCCAGTTGAATGGGGCTGGTGCCGTGACCTCCAATCGTTCATCTTTGTTTTTAACAAGCATAACAGGTTTACCATAATACCTGCAACAATTGACATTATTATGCTTGTGTTACCCTTTGAATTTTTTTTTTAATAAAATATTTTTATTTTACTTGAATACAGAATAGTTCTGGAACGTCCCGAATACGGATACGCAACATACTTTTTTGAACTGGTAGATGCATTACCTGTGCATTGGCAGATCAAACGATTGATCACTGCAATGAAACTTACTAGTTGCACGAGGCTTACTCTAATTGAGAATAGAGCACTGACGGTAAACGTTTACAGTTTTCTGCGTAGTCGTGTCAAGATGACAACTGCTTGACCTGTTCTGATCAATTCAACTGTTTGTTGCTGTAGGTTGGGGATGATCTGACAGAAGGTGAAGCGCGTGTGTTAATGGAGTACGGGTGGATACCAAACACTGGTTTAGGAACAATGCTAAACTATTGCGATAGAGTTGTTCATGACAGGAAGAGTGAGATTGAGAGTGACGGTTCGGAGTGGCGGTCGAAAATCGGCAAGATACTTACCGATGGTTACAATGGTGGAATTATCGTCCCAAATGATATTCCAAAGAAGGTTATAGAATATGGCCTCAGTCACACCCCTGAAATCAAGTTGGAGTACTAGGTAGGTAGTTTTAGTTTTTTAACTTTGGTAAAGAAGCTGGTAAGATTTGTTTTTTTTGGGTCATCAATAGCTTTTTTAGGTTTCAGCATAGTTAATTACATGGTTTCTAACTTTATATGTTAGAAAAACAAATATGATCAAGTCTAATTTGCTAAACAGGATTTGGACAGTTTAGAACAGAAACTCGGCTCGTTTGATTTGGGACAACCTTAAACTGATGTTACTGGTTTGACCAAGGTTTTAGACTCTCACCATCGGAATTTAGCTAGATTGTTCGAGTCTGCGAACTTTCAACTCACCTTCTATATAAGGGTAAATTAGATAGATGGTAGATATCTGTGGTACTTAGAAGTTTCATTTTACATCTATGGATTTGTCCCTATCATTTGGATTTCATCCTTGACATGGACGCCGTTAAAACACTTGGTTAAACTGTTTGAAAATGTTATATTGACCCCTTCAGTTATAAACAAAAACAAATGAATCAAATAGCCAAGTCAAATAAAAAATAAAAACTAATTCTCATGTACCCAACTAAGAGCACGCACAGAATTAAAGTCGCTAGAAAACAAATATAATTACGAATAAGAAAAAGAGGATATAAAAGACCAAAAAGCCTTCTTTGCACTTTTTTTTACGGGTCGTAGACATTAATCATGAAATAATGGAGTTTTAAAAATAATCATTCACCCTCCGCAATTATAACGTTACGTATACAAAATATTATCCCTAATCTGCTTTCTTTTAGAATGGCTCACGATACCACAAACGTTAATCCATTCACAACAATATGTTTTTAAAAAGAGAGAGATGCGGTGGAGGAAAGAGATGATGAGATGGAGGAGAAAAAATGATTGTGTGTAAAAACGGACGAGGGTGGTGAACGTGAATGGAAATGCGAGAGGGAAAAAAGAGGAGAGAAATATTTGTGCTACATAAAAACATATACCAAAAACACTTCTATTGCTTATGCTCTCAGCATAAAATATTCATTTATCAACTTATCACCCACACTATCAATTAATTTGCGAAGATCCATCTAGCAACCTTCTATGTCATACCCCTAAAAATATTCCACATCAATATACTTTGACATCTCATTAATCAAAGAAGTCCCATGCTAATACGTCGTCAACCGCGAACTTCTTCGATAGAGGTTTCAGCTCAATGAAATACCACTTGATTTCTTTCTTTGACTTGAAACTATTACAAGCCATAATAGACTTAAATATGATCCACACCTATAATTCACTAATACATTGGATCTACACATCAAGAAAACCCTCATTGGTGGTGAACCTTTTTAACACACCCAAGGACCATGCATGATGAATCCGCCACCACCAAGAGGTCACTAGGGATTAAAGTTACATGCTTTTGATCATGATTTATGCTTGCCTCAACAACTGGAGAAGAATTTAATTTTGCAACCCGACCCTAAGATCTTACCGACCTAGATGCAAATGACGAACCAACTCTCGAGCCACCATCAAAACCCTTCTTCCTTTCACATGCTTATATTTCTTTCATTGTTATCATAACAAGAGATGCATTTTGCAATGTGTGACGTGTATACACCAATACTAATTAGCATTTTTCACAAAATTCAATTAATAAGATTTAGGAGTTCTACACGAATTTAATACAAAATCTCCTGATTCTCGTCCCGGGTCTGATACGTGTTAACCCACGTAGAGTAGCCCACATTCACCCACATGCTTATAAACCCATGTCTAGGAAGTTATTTAGTAACCCATGTTCTCAATTATGTTCTGCATTTTCAGTGTCGTGTTTGTATTTTTCCATTTTGTTGTACTTAAGCTCTTGGATAGTTAATGAATGAAGATAAGAAAATTGTTGCAAAGTATTGTCTCGTTTCTCTCATCTTGTTCTTTGGAGTCTAACTCACTCAACGAGTTTGTTGGGAGATTGACCATCTCAAATCAGTCTTTTAGCAATATCCGTACTTATTCATATAACGTGTTCATTTGATTTTTAGGTATTTCGTAAGCAAATTTACTTTACCTTCTATAAAGATTTCAATAACTTAATTTCCTTAGTTTTATTAGTTTAATTTTTTTTTAAAGATGAACAGGAACATTCTCATATGTTTTCTATCTTATTCACTCACAACCACCCAAAACCACTCACAACGATTCTCTACAATATAACTAGCCAACTTACATAAATATATGTGATGACGGGGGTAGCCCAAATCTCAATAAAATGACTAATATACATAATAGCTTAAAAGGTTAAAAGGTTGAGAGGTTCAATACGCGCAAACTCAGGAGAACAGTAAAAAGGACAAGCACAGTGTCCGGTCACATCAACACTTAACGTCTGAACCATTTCTGCACAGACAGGACATGTGCACAGAGAACACCCTTTTGTCCGCATGTCTAAACCCTTCAACCCCCAAATGGGCAAGTCCCTCACTGTAGTCACGGATCACTGGTCAAAGGCTTCCTCTTATAGAAGATTCTTTCCCTATAAATAACAGCCTCTTGCCATCCATTCCAGCCATTCCAGATCAACCCAGATTACCCTTGATCTCTGATCTTACTTCTCCTCTCTAGAACTTGCTCCATGCTTGTTCTATTCTCGGCTCACTACAATATTATCTCACTTAACATAGACATTCTGGGTTGAACCCTTCAATCCAGAATTCAAAGTGAATAATGACAAAGTGATCCGCCTCCACGTGCTACAAACGTGGGGGGACCCCACGACCTGCGTTAGGCTAATCGAAACCTTGAACCCTTTTACCCCGGAGATATCGCTACTATCTTTGGTCTATTATTTGTTGCATCAACAAGTTGGCGCCCACCGTGGGGCTACGCCGCTTACTTTATCTTAAAGACCAGTTGTGTAGCTCCATTTTCTCTTTACATCATGTCTGAAAGCGAGTCTCTCGGTCAGGTAAATCAGGTGCCTAACAACACCGATTTAACACCAAATTCGGGTCGGATCTCACCGGTCCTATCTACACCTCTTTCTACTCCCGGAAGTACTCCACCGGGATATGTTCCCGGAGTTCACTTCTTTTCAAACACCAACCCCATCTGTGACAACCCGCACTAAACCAGGTATCCGTACGACTTAACTAATGATTGATTACTGCTTAATTACTGTGCTTGTTTGAACTAGCTGATGAACTGCTACTTGATATCTGATACATGTACGTACTTGCATCATACTTTACTTATCGTCACTACATTATTTACATGTTAAACCCTAGTGACAACCATGATGCACAAAAAGCACAGTAGCACAATACACGGATAACCTATTAAACATGCTGATAAAGCCAGCATCAGGCAAACACTGCCTCTAAGGCCTGTACGAGCCAGAAACGTTTTGCTACACTAGTAGTGAGTGTAGGGATATAAGGGTTGTGGAACTGCGTCTCTAGGAATAAGTCACTATGACTGGATGTGCCTAAAACGTACTCTAAGTACAAAACTCAGCACTTTACAAAATAATTCAGCTTTTAGCTAACTAATAAAGTGCCAAAACATGAGAAAAATAACGCTAGACACTTTCCAAAGTGTCAGGAATGAGTTGTGTCACTAAAAGTAACAATAACGACACTTTAAAGCTTTAGTAACGCTTTAACGGATTACTACCCAACCAAACAACCGGACTTTACCCGGAACATGAAAATATTGTTATTTTCACTATTTATCTTTTTCTGAACCAGCTAGGGTCCCCGCATACCCTGACACCCGCTATAACACATAACATACAAGTAACCGAGTTGATTACTTAACTTAACCAAACTGTGCCTAACTAATTGGTTGGTTTCGAACTAGGTACCCCCCCCCCCCCAACCGAATCGGTCACATAGTGACCACCCCCATGTACTTGTTGATTAAGCAAATCTCCTTTGTCTAATATCTAGCCTACACAAGAACCATTGGATAATAACCCTATAACTTTGCCTATAAGTTCATCTAATTACACACATAATCTTTCACTAAACACAACACTTCACACCTCTCTCTCTTGCTCCCTTTCACTCTCGGCCGAACACCCCTCTTCCACCCATCATACTTTCGATCTTGATCTTCATATTTCAAGCACCTACAAGCATCAAGGGTCTCGTATTAGGAAGCTTGGAGCAAGCGGAACGCGAAGGACCTCTTTCTTTAGCTTTTATCCACCTCATTTGCGCATAGATCCTTCCCTAGCCTTGAGCTAGAGGTATAATACTTAAAACTCGTATTGGAACTATTCTAATGTGGTTAAAAGGATTTGTATCGGTTAAATCTCGTTAAAATGCAAAATGATGCACAAAAGTCTACTAAAAACACTTAAAATGGTGGTTAATAGCTCATGTGTTGTGTAAATGTTGTAGTAATTGAAAGTTGTGTTTATTTAGACCCGATCTACGATGTGGTAGCTCAGATCATCGTTTAACCCGGTTTAGTAAGATCATGGATCTTAACATATGCTCGTTTTGGATAATACAAGGGTTAAAAGGTGAAACTCTACCACACATGAAACATGAACTTGTGTAAAAATGTGTTACTTGTGTAAAAGTGTTTTAACTTGTACAATAGTGTTTAAAACTAGCAGATCTACGTATCTGCAAGTGGTATTTTCAAAGAACCACGTATCAAAGAAATCATGTATTTTAAAAGATAGATCTTACACTAACAAGCATGATTTTTATGAACCACAAGTGTGTAAACACTTGTGAAATGAAAAGTTTCGACAAAATAACAAACTTTGTAAAAGATGACGAGAAGTTGTAAAGACGGATTTCTCTAAAAACGAGGTTTTTACGAGATCAAAATTACTTTATATAAAGATCCACAAAATATAATGGGATTTACACTATAGTTTCGGGAAAACTACAAGTTCATGCGATTATGCGATTTACATACTTGTCGACTAGTTTGATGTGTCGGAAATTGTTTGATTGAATAAGGAAGTTGTTTGAAATTGATTTTGTAAAAGAAAATGATACGCTTGAAAGCGTGGCCACCTCCAGTTACAGAGGAAACTCTGGCGAAATTTTTCTAAAAACCTAACGCTTAGAACTATTTACACTACAAGTGTTAGAATTATTTTTGACATGTTTTCGAAATATAAATTTCGCCATGACTTTATTTACCAAACATTCGGAGGTGGGATTTTCACAAAATTTAACGTGATAAATATATATTTTCACACACTGTTTATGATTATTTTGTGAAAATACATAGATATTATTTTTAGAGTAAAAATAATATTTACAAACGTTAACGATTCCAAAATAATACGAACGCTTTCACCATAAATATACAAGTTACACCGGTGATTATATTACCACTCGATTGTTAAACGTAACTTACGCATTTACGAAAATATATTTAAACGCACATGTATTGAATCCCCCATCCTTGGGAAGGAAATTAATTACCAAGTATTTACAGAATGTAAACACGAAATAGTTGTCTAACTATTTCCCAAAGACTTAAACTATAAAGCTAAGGTACGGCCGTCCCTCTAATAGAAATTAGCACCTGTAGGTCGTCGCACAGCTGCGTGAGCAGGAGATACTTGGTAGAGACGCTTCACTGTGAGTTCATGTCCCCCTTTTCTCTTAACTGTTTTCAGTTTTCTTAACTGCGGGGGTGAAATACATGTTACTATGATTACGAGTACTTTATACACGGTATGGTTAGCGTAAGGAGGTTTATTACTCAGATCATGTGAGTGGGTAGGAGCAATATGAGGCCATTAGTCCTCATGTCGGGACCGAGGGACAGGAGCGGTAGATCTATCTGGGTGTAGCGAGCCCAGCCCCAGGCCAAACTAGAAACGGACCTTGGGGTGACTTTGTCCACATACTAATGCCGTGGCGAAATCTGCTAGGTTTGAGTCTCCCTATTTGCACTTCACATATATCAGTGGCCTTGCAAACCATTGATGATCACAAGTCCCCTTATTTGCTACATACCACGACTATCTATTTTTATACTCACAAAGGTTTACTTACTCACTTACACATGAACTCGCTCAACATTATTGTTGATTTTTCAACTTACATGTATTTCAGGAAATTAACGGATCTGGCACGGTATGGAACGTTTTCCGCTGCACTAGTCATGAGGTCATCTGGGTTTGGGGAATGTGACTCTTTCCTGGACAAGTCACAATCCTTAAACTGTGTTTATGTCATGTTATTGTTTGTGTTTATTGAACAATGTCGTCAGAACATGTTTCCGTTAAAACAATGTTACTGTATTTGGTTTTCAAAACTTAATCGAATGGATGATCTTGCATGGTTTTTATTTCATATAGCTTTGTTATGATTAAGCTATGGTATTAAGAAGTCACACCAAAATAACCACGCTTCTGCAAAGCCAGGGTGTGACAGCTTGGTATCAGAGCTCTGATCATAGCGAACTAGGATTCCTTCTCGAGTCTAGACTATGATCACTAGGGCTCTCACGAAAACATTTTACTGCATACCACTTATGTCCAGATCCAAAACTTTTTACAAACAAATGTTGAGCACATTTTATTATTTATAGGCTCAGCCTGGAGGGCTGAGGCTCGGTCTGGAGGATCGAGGCTCGGTCTAGGTGACCGAGGTAGTTGAGCACGTTGATTTATTATAGGCTCAGCCTAGAGGGCTGAGGCTCGGTCTGGAGGATCGAGGCTTGGTCTAGGTGACCAAGGTAGTTGGCTAGGAAGAGTAGGCTCAGTCATGAAGGCTGAGGCTCGGTCAAGGGGACCGAGGCTCGATCTAAGTGGTCGAGGTGGAGGATAGAGCAGTCTTAGAGACTGGGAGAAATTGGCTAGTGAAACTAGGAGAATTATGTGATACCTTACTTGGTGACTTATGTGATTATCTGATTGTATGACTGATTATTTGAGCATATTTGTGTTTATGTTACAGACTCATGGATTCCGCCGGTACTGGCGTTTCGGACACCACTGGACCCATACCCATCGTATCTGATGACCCCACATCCTCCGAGCACGAGGTGCACACTTCTGACTATACCAGTACTGACGAGGATGATTTCCAGCCTTTCGCACTACCCGATGGAGCTGATGAGCCTGCAGATGACCCTCCCGCTGAGTACCTACCTCTAGTAGAGATTCCGGCCCCTATACCTTTAGCCGTTTATCCAGCATATGATCTTCTTCTTGACGCCGAGGCTGATGGCGATATTGACCTGTTTGAGGATGAGCCTTTTGAGGATGAGATCCAGGGCGAGGCCCTTCTTCCTGCGGACGATCTTCTGATGATCGCTGACGTTCCCGCTGAGGATTCGCCAGCACATTCTCCTGTCCTAGACTCCTTCAAGTCTGTGGCATCCGCACCTTCTCACACATTGAGCGCACAGCACTTTGCGCATGATTCTGATCCTGACCAGGCATCCTCTGTTGCACCTATTCCCAGTTTTGCGTTTGACCATGATGACATAGAGGATTCTGATCCTATCTTTCCCCCGGGATACGACCCGGATCGTGATATCGAGTTTATACCTATGGATCAGCCCATGGAGGATCCAGCTGACTCAGTAGACCCTATCGACCCCGAGTTTGACTTCGAGATGGCTTTTGATGATCCCGAGCCTGCCGTCGCCCCTGAGCAGGCAGCCGCTCTAGACCCCATACTTGAGCATGATCCCGTACATGCTGACATCCCTATTGAGCCTGTTATAGCAGTCCCACCTGTTGATGATCACCCCGTAGATGTTCCCTTGATAGAGGGCGATCATGTTGATCTTGTTGCTCCCCCACCTGATCCCATCCCACTAGAGCCCGAGCATGCACTGTTCGCGGCACACATGGATCCACCTGATGAGCATGCACAGCACGGTTGGATACCTGCTGATGAGGATGTTCCACCATTTCCCCCTCAGATCCCTGATACACGACATGTTGATTTTTCTTTTCAGGTTCCTCAGTTTGTACCTCCAGCGAGGGCTGGAGAGGGTTCTTCAGCCCATCCTTTTGGGCATGTACCGATGTCTATCCCTTTCATGCCCCAGATGTCATCTGTTCCACCCTCTGTTGCTCCATTTCATGTGGCATCTTTTGACCCCACCAGTGAGCCGTTCCTTTGGGCACCAGACTCTGCTATACCGCCTACTGACCCCTACCATCGTTTCCACATGGGGTATACTATCGAGGACGTTTTGATGTCCTTTGTCGCCCAGCACGAGTCGCACACGCAGCGCATCCAGGAGCTTGAGAGAGCTCAGCTGCCACCATGCCAGTGTCATGGTCGGACACACTCCCCTCTGCAGACATTTCGACCCATACCTCCAGATTATGCTGCCCGTCTCTTTACACTAGAGGAGCAGGTTGCTTCTATCATTCGTACTCAGCAGGCTATGGAGGCGGACTGGCTCCAGTTACGTCGTTTGTTTTACACCCACTTTCCCCCTCCTCCACCACCATCTGTATAGAGCTCATCAGTGCTGTTTGGGTAGGCGAGGGTGAGAAGACGGCGATTGTTGGACTGCACAGCATTTTTGGAGACTACTTTATGATCCTGACTTTTGTTGACATGTATTTGATGTTGTATTTGACACTGACATGATATAGTTTTTGGACAGGGGTGATGTAACCCCTAGTTGATTGATGATTGTATGACACAGGGATGTATTGATACACTTACTATGTGGTCTCGATATATGGCAATCGCAGTATTCTCACCATATTTGATTCGCTTGATTGCTTATTTGTATTTTTGTGACATGGGATGATGTGTGATTGGTATTTGTGATGTGTTGATGACATGAGATGTTATGTGCTATTACTATTACTATATACGTACGTTTTACTATGGCCTGACCAACTTAAACCATCTTTTGGAAGATGCCGCCAAGACGTGAGACACGCATGCCTACTAATGAGGCAGAACTACAACAAGTCATTGCTGCTGCCATAGCACAGTATGCAGCATCTCAGCCCGGAACGAGCGGGAGTATTAACCAAGGCAATAACAATCCCCCTCACGGATGCACTTTCAAGCAGTTTCTAGACTGCAAACCGGTCAACTTTGATGGCACTGGAGGTGCTGTCGCCTTTGTTCGTTGGGCTGAGAAAACCGAATCTGTTCTACGCATGAGCAAGTGCGCGCTGGATCAGCAAGTCACCTATATCTCAGGGCTGTTTCTAGATGGAGCCCTATCCTGGTGGAATCTACAAGTACAGACACTAGGCGAAGCTGCTGCCTACGCGCTGACCTGGACCGAACTAAAAGAACTTATGCGCAAAAATTACTGTTCCCGCGCAGAAATCCAGCGATTGGAGACCGAGTTCTGGAACTTGAAAATGGACGGTCCCAAGGTAGCAGAATACGTTCAAAGGTTCCATGACTTATCGCATGTGGTACCCTACATGGTCACTCCTGAGTTCAAGAGAATTGAACGCTTCATTTGGGGACTAGCTCCTCAAATCATAAGCATGGTAACCTCATCCAAGCCTGCGACCATTACTGAGGCGATTGATTTGAGCGTGGCTCTCACAGAGGAGGCCATTCGCCTGAACAAGTTTGATGAAGCAGAGCCGAAGAAGAAAGAGACTCACGTCGAGTCATCAGGAGGTAACAAGCGGAAGTTCTCAAACTTCAAGCAGGGCGCCAGTGTGGCGGTTAAGAAAGGAGGATCAGCTAGCAGTGGAAAGAAAGGAAAAGGATACCAGGGCACCCAGCCCAAGTGTAATAACTGTCAACGCCACCATACTGGCCATTGTAGTGTGAAAATATGTGAAGCATGTGGAAAGATGGGCCACTCAAAAGATTCTTGTTGGGCTAGTGCTGGCCGAGGAGGCCAGGGAGGATTTGGGAATAGGAATAATAACCGTGGTGGTATTGGAAATCGCCCACAAGGAAACTATGGAGGTAACGAGAATCGAGGCAACTTTGCGAACCAAGCTGGAAATGGAGGTGGAAACGGACAAAGACTTGGATGCTATAACTGCGGTGATATCGGGCATTTTAAGAAGAACTGCTCAGAGTTAAACCAAGCCCGTGGAAGAGTGTTCCAAATCGAAGCTAGGGAAGCGCGCCAGGACCCCAATGTCGTTACTGGTACGTTCCCTGTAAATCAACGCTATGCATCCGTTTTGTTTGATACTGGTGCCGATTATAGCTTCGTATCGTTAGAGTTTAAGAATATGCTTGGTTTAGCCGCTAATAAGTTAGATATTCCCTACTCAATCGAATTGGCCAATGGAAAGTTAGTAGAAGCCAATGAAGTTATCAGAGGTTGTGTGATCGAATTAGGAGAGCGTGAGTTTGCTTTAGATCTACTACCAGTCCAGTTGGGAAGCTTCGACGTGGTGGTAGGAATGGATTGGTTATCAGGCAACAAGGCAGAGATAGTTTGTCATGAAAAGATTGTTCGTATCCCAACCGAAGATGGCGAGACAATTGTGGTTCACGGAGAGAAGCGTGAGACGCCGTTGAGGATTATCAGCTGCTTGAAAGCAAGGAAGTGTTTGCAGAAAGGATGTGTTGCTTTTCTGGCACACATTGTGGATAAAAAGGCTGCTGAGCCAAAGATCGAAGACATCCCTGTCGTGAGGGAGTATCCAGAAGTCTTTCCAGAAGACTTACCTGGACTGCCACCTCAGAGGCAAGTAGAGTTTCACATTGACTTAGTTCCAGGCGCCGCGCCTGTGGCTAAGGCACCATATAGACTTGCTCCGTCTGAGATGCAGGAACTGTCGACACAACTTCAAGAGTTGTTAGACAAGGGTTTTATCCGACCAAGCTTCTCGCCTTGGGGAGCTCCGGTCCTGTTTGTCAAGAAAAAGGACGGTAGTTTTCGTATGTGCATCGACTACCGGGAGTTGAACAAGCTGACGATCAAGAATAGATACCCTCTGCCAAGAATTGATGATCTGTTCGACCAACTTCAAGGTTCAAGCTTTTATTCAAAGATCGATCTTCGATCTGGATACCATCAGCTAATAATACAAGAGGAAAGCATCCCAAAGACAGCCTTCAGAACTCGTTATGGGCACTACGAGTTCCTTGTTATGCCGTTTGGTTTGACAAACGCACCTGCAGTCTTTATGGATTTGATGAATAGAGTTTGCAAGCCGTACTTGGACAAGTTCATGATTGTATTCATCGATGACATTTTAATTTATTCAAAGACGAAGGCTGAACACGAGCAGCATCTTAGAGCCATTCTAGAGCTACTAAAGAAAGAACAGCTGTATGCCAAATTCTCTAAGTGCGAGTTTTGGATACGAGAGGTGCAATTCCTTGGGCACGTGGTAAATGGAGATGGAATCCACGTGGATCCAACCAAGATCGAGGCGATCAAGGATTGGGAAACGCCAAAGACGCCAACCGAAATTCGGCAATTCTTGGGTTTGGCTGGCTATTATCGAAGATTCATTGAGGATTTTTCAAAAATCGCTCAACCTTTGACGCTCCTCACCCAGAAAGATAAGACGTTTGATTGGGGAATCAAACAGGAAGAAGCATTCCAGATACTGAAGGATAAGCTTTGTAACGCGCCAATCTTAGCTCTACCAGAAGGTACTGATGATTTTGTGGTATACTGCGACGCATCGCGTCAAGGATTGGGTTGTGTGTTGATGCAACGCCAAAAGGTTATTGCTTACGCATCGCGTCAACTGAAAGTGCACGAAAAGAACTATACCACACATGATTTGGAACTCGGCGCAGTGGTTTTTGCTTTAAAGATCTGGAGACACTACCTTTATGGTATGAAATGTACAATCTTTACAGATCACAAGAGCCTACAGCATATATTCAACCAGAAGGAGTTGAATATGAGGCAAAGACGATGGGTTGAGTTGCTGAACGACTACGACTGCGAGATAAAGTATCATCCAGGGAAGGCGAATGTAGTCGCCGATGCCCTAAGTCGTAAAGAAAGAATCAAACCCATAAGGGTTAGAGCTTTG
Source organism: Helianthus tuberosus (assembly GCA_030545235.1). Taxonomy (NCBI): domain Eukaryota; kingdom Viridiplantae; phylum Streptophyta; class Magnoliopsida; order Asterales; family Asteraceae; genus Helianthus; species Helianthus tuberosus. The sequence goes on along the minus strand of CM060437.1, from coordinate 101,031,110 downwards.
GAAATGATTGTCCGAACCGATCTTTCCTTGCGCATTCGTGCCGCGCAAAAGGAAGCTCTCAAGGAAGGAAACATTGAAGAAGAATATCTCCGTGGGATGGAGAAGCTACTGGTACCAAACGAGGAAGGAACGTTATGTTTTGAGAAAAGGATTTGGGTTCCTCTGTTTGGTGGATTAAGGAAAGTTATTTTTGACGAAGCTCACAAATCACGGTACTCTATCCATCCTGGAGCGGATAAGATGTACCAGGACCTCAAAGATTACTATTGGTGGCCTAGGATGAAAGGCGATGTTGCTGTTTACGTGAGCAAATGTTTTACGTGTGCTAAGGTTAAAGCTGAATACCAGAAGCCTTCAGGACTTCTGCAACAGCCTGAAATTCCCAAGTGGAAATGGGAACAAATCTCCATGGATTTTATTACGAAATTGCCAAGAACGCCAAGAGGCCATGATATGATTTGGGTGATAGTTGACCGCCTAACAAAGTCCGCACACTTTCTGCCAATCAAAGAGAAAGACAGTACTAGTAAACTTGCGGAAATTTATATGAGAGAGATCGTCGCACGCCATGGAGTACCTCTCTCGATCATCTCTGATAGAGACGGAAGGTTTGTGTCAAGGATATGGCAATCCTTCCAAGAAGCGTTTGGATCCCAATTGAATCTGAGCACTGCGTTTCATCCGCAAACTGACGGCCAGAGCGAGCGAACGATACAGACTTTGGAAGACATGCTGAGGGCGTGTGTTATGGATTTGGGCGGTAGCTGGGATAAACATTTACCTTTGGTCGAATTTTCATACAACAACAGCTACCACACCAGTATTGGTGTCGCGCCATTCGAAGCCCTTTACGGACGCAAGTGCCGATCACCTCTATGTTGGGCTGACGCAGGTGATAGGCAACTCGCTGGTCCCGAGATCGTCCAAGAGACGACAGACAAGATCGCGCAGATTCTTAAACGCATCGAAGCAGCTCGCCACAGACAGAAGGCCTATGCGGATCCAAACCGGAAACATGTGGATTTCCAAGTTGGAGAAATGGTGTTATTGAAGGTTTCACCCTGGAAGGGTGTGGCACGCTTCGGAAAGCGTGGGAAGTTAAATCCGCGCTACATTTGTCCTTTCAGAATTCTGGAAAGAATAGGACTAGTAGCATACAAGTTGGACCTACCTGCTGAACTGAATGGTGTTCACGATACAGGTTCCTAACAACACCGATTGTGTAGCTCCATTTTCTCTTTACATCATGTCTGAAAGCGAGTCTCTCGGTCAGGTAAATCAGGTGCCTAACAACACCGATTTAACACCAAATTCGGGTCGGATCTCACCGGTCCTATCTACACCTCTTTCTACTCCCGGAAGTACTCCACCGGGATATGTTCCCGGAGTTCACTTCTTTTCAAACACCAACCCCATCTGTGACAACCCGCACTAAACCAGGTATCCGTACGACTTAACTAATGATTGATTACTGCTTAATTACTGTGCTTGTTTGAACTAGCTGATGAACTGCTACTTGATATCTGATACATGTACGTACTTGCATCATACTTTACTTATCGTCACTACATTATTTACATGTTAAACCCTAGTGACAACCATGATGCACAAAAAGCACAGTAGCACAATACACGGATAACCTATTAAACATGCTGATAAAGCCAGCATCAGGCAAACACTGCCTCTAAGGCCTGTACGAGCCAGAAACGTTTTGCTACACTAGTAGTGAGTGTAGGGATATAAGGGTTGTGGAACTGCGTCTCTAGGAATAAGTCACTATGACTGGATGTGCCTAAAACGTACTCTAAGTACAAAACTCAGCACTTTACAAAATAATTCAGCTTTTAGCTAACTAATAAAGTGCCAAAACATGAGAAAAATAACGCTAGACACTTTCCAAAGTGTCAGGAATGAGTTGTGTCACTAAAAGTAACAATAACGACACTTTAAAGCTTTAGTAACGCTTTAACGGATTACTACCCAACCAAACAACCGGACTTTACCCGGAACATGAAAATATTGTTATTTTCACTATTTATCTTTTTCTGAACCAGCTAGGGTCCCCGCATACCCTGACACCCGCTATAACACATAACATACAAGTAACCGAGTTGATTACTTAACTTAACCAAACTGTGCCTAACTAATTGGTTGGTTTCGAACTAGGTACCCCCCCCCCCCAACCGAATCGGTCACATAGTGACCACCCCCATGTACTTGTTGATTAAGCAAATCTCCTTTGTCTAATATCTAGCCTACACAAGAACCATTGGATAATAACCCTATAACTTTGCCTATAAGTTCATCTAATTACACACATAATCTTTCACTAAACACAACACTTCACACCTCTCTCTCTTGCTCCCTTTCACTCTCGGCCGAACACCCCTCTTCCACCCATCATACTTTCGATCTTGATCTTCATATTTCAAGCACCTACAAGCATCAAGGGTCTCGTATTAGGAAGCTTGGAGCAAGCGGAACGCGAAGGACCTCTTTCTTTAGCTTTTATCCACCTCATTTGCGCATAGATCCTTCCCTAGCCTTGAGCTAGAGGTATAATACTTAAAACTCGTATTGGAACTATTCTAATGTGGTTAAAAGGATTTGTATCGGTTAAATCTCGTTAAAATGCAAAATGATGCACAAAAGTCTACTAAAAACACTTAAAATGGTGGTTAATAGCTCATGTGTTGTGTAAATGTTGTAGTAATTGAAAGTTGTGTTTATTTAGACCCGATCTACGATGTGGTAGCTCAGATCATCGTTTAACCCGGTTTAGTAAGATCATGGATCTTAACATATGCTCGTTTTGGATAATACAAGGGTTAAAAGGTGAAACTCTACCACACATGAAACATGAACTTGTGTAAAAATGTGTTACTTGTGTAAAAGTGTTTTAACTTGTACAATAGTGTTTAAAACTAGCAGATCTACGTATCTGCAAGTGGTATTTTCAAAGAACCACGTATCAAAGAAATCATGTATTTTAAAAGATAGATCTTACACTAACAAGCATGATTTTTATGAACCACAAGTGTGTAAACACTTGTGAAATGAAAAGTTTCGACAAAATAACAAACTTTGTAAAAGATGACGAGAAGTTGTAAAGACGGATTTCTCTAAAAACGAGGTTTTTACGAGATCAAAATTACTTTATATAAAGATCCACAAAATATAATGGGATTTACACTATAGTTTCGGGAAAACTACAAGTTCATGCGATTATGCGATTTACATACTTGTCGACTAGTTTGATGTGTCGGAAATTGTTTGATTGAATAAGGAAGTTGTTTGAAATTGATTTTGTAAAAGAAAATGATACGCTTGAAAGCGTGGCCACCTCCAGTTACAGAGGAAACTCTGGCGAAATTTTTCTAAAAACCTAACGCTTAGAACTATTTACACTACAAGTGTTAGAATTATTTTTGACATGTTTTCGAAATATAAATTTCGCCATGACTTTATTTACCAAACATTCGGAGGTGGGATTTTCACAAAATTTAACGTGATAAATATATATTTTCACACACTGTTTATGATTATTTTGTGAAAATACATAGATATTATTTTTAGAGTAAAAATAATATTTACAAACGTTAACGATTCCAAAATAATACGAACGCTTTCACCATAAATATACAAGTTACACCGGTGATTATATTACCACTCGATTGTTAAACGTAACTTACGCATTTACGAAAATATATTTAAACGCACATGTATTGAATCCCCCATCCTTGGGAAGGAAATTAATTACCAAGTATTTACAGAATGTAAACACGAAATAGTTGTCTAACTATTTCCCAAAGACTTAAACTATAAAGCTAAGGCACGGCCGTCCCTCTAATAGAAATTAGCACCTGTAGGTCGTCGCACAGCTGCGTGAGCAGGAGATACTTGGTAGAGACGCTTCACTGTGAGTTCATGTCCCCCTTTTCTCTTAACTGTTTTCAGTTTTCTTAACTGCGGGGGTGAAATACATGTTACTATGATTACGAGTACTTTATACACGGTATGGTTAGCGTAAGGAGGTTTATTACTCAGATCATGTGAGTGGGTAGGAGCAATATGAGGCCATTAGTCCTCATGTCGGGACCGAGGGACAGGAGCGGTAGATCTATCTGGGTGTAGCGAGCCCAGCCCCAGGCCAAACTAGAAACGGACCTTGGGGTGACTTTGTCCACATACTAATGCCGTGGCGAAATCTGCTAGGTTTGAGTCTCCCTATTTGCACTTCACATATATCAGTGGCCTTGCAAACCATTGATGATCACAAGTCCCCTTATTTGCTACATACCACGACTATCTATTTTTATACTCACAAAGGTTTACTTACTCACTTACACATGAACTCGCTCAACATTATTGTTGATTTTTCAACTTACATGTATTTCAGGAAATTAACGGATCTGGCACGGTATGGAACGTTTTCCGCTGCACTAGTCATGAGGTCATCTGGGTTTGGGGAATGTGACTCTTTCCTGGACAAGTCACAATCCTTAAACTGTGTTTATGTCATGTTATTGTTTGTGTTTATTGAACAATGTCGTCAGAACATGTTTCCGTTAAAACAATGTTACTGTATTTGGTTTTCAAAACTTAATCGAATGGATGATCTTGCATGGTTTTTATTTCATATAGCTTTGTTATGATTAAGCTATGGTATTAAGAAGTCACACCAAAATAACCACGCTTCCGCAAAGCCAGGGTGTGACACCATCTCGGTCAGGGGTTACACATACTCAAATCGATGTAATGTATACACCGGAACGCATAGATCTAACACCCGAGTGACTAGCTAGAAATTTCTTACAACTGAGATTTCTTCTCAACTAGCATGTGAGCTTAGAAAGGGAAAAAAGGGTGAGAATAAGACTAAATTATGAGGAGTCTAAACCCTCATTATCACCTGGTCGTCCATCTCTTCCTTTTAGCAGCTCACGTTCAGCCACATCTTACCTTGAAGCTGGTCCTAGTATGACAGACCAACCACTCAAGCCCTTTTGCTTTTGGGGAGGCCAAGTCCAACCGTTTTCCCTTATTTACCTCCCAACCCGTTACAACCGGTGCACCTATGGGGCATAAAACCACTCTTGATCAATTATGGCAGTCACCAGCTTCAAGTGTTCCCCCTCCCATCGCTACTTCATGAAAACAAGCTATGGCCACCCTGCCATTGGCTCGAAGGTGCGGTCATGAGCACATCCATGGGAATGCCTTATACAGTAAGCCTTTAAGGCTTTAACCTTATGACACAGATAATGGCTTCAGAAAGCCTTTAAGGATTTAACCTTATGCCCTAGCCGATGACACAGATGATGGCACAATTTCCTTTGCAGCACGTGAAAGCTGGATGATGACACAGAAAGCCTTCAAGGCTTTAACCTTAACTTCATCAACCAAGTGCCAACCACTCACCAGGGTACCTCAAACGATAATCCAGCTTCAAGGGTAATAAAATACCCCTCAAAACCTTACAAGCCCAATATCTTACTTCAATAAATTGTTGAGTACGAGTTTCAAACCCAGATAAAGATGCCATCACGGTACTGAAGACTACTTCCAAATCTTCGCCGGGACTACAAGAATAAAAAAATGACCCAACTCCGAATGTTGTCTCATGTTCAGGCAAACCCTTGAAGGGTCTTCGCGCATATGGTTCAATGACCTTCCTGGACGAAGCGTTCAGACCTTTAACGATCTTAGCAAAAGTTCCCTATAAAAACATAGGTATGTCAAGGACGCCATGATAATCTTCCAGATCAAACAACATGAGGATGAAAGTCTCAGAGACTTCATCGAAAGTTACAAGAAGGAAGGTTTAACTTACGCCGATGAAAAGGTTAGTGTTGCAGGGTTCATGAATGCTATAAATTCCAAATATCTCACAAGAGACTTCAATAAATGCCTGCCCAAAACCCTTGAAGAAACACTCGAAAGGGCTGAAGCCCACATTCGAGGAGAATAAGCTGAAGACATCAAAGAAAAAAGAGAGAGAACTCTTAACTGGAGCTTCCAGTATGGCTCTTATGACAAATGGTTCAAAGGTTCGGATTCCTAAACAAGAAAAAACCATAAACTTTACAGCCTTAACCAAGACTCCGCAAGAGATCTTAGCAACCGAAGAGGTAAAACACAGCTTCCACCCTCCTCAACCTTTGCCAAAAAACAAAAGATTAGAAAAATCAAGCCAGTATTGTGAGTTTCACGAATAGAAAGGTCACCATACCAATAATTGCTTCCAACCCAAAAAGAGGATCGAAAATGCCGTCAAGTCCGAACTGGCTTACTTGGTTAAAGGGGTCAAGGACAAAATGGTTGAAGAATAAAAGTAGGAAGTGAGCATGGTCGACCTTGAAAACAAAGCTTTAACCCTCTCAGCTGATGAAAAACTTGAAACGTTTTAACCCTCTCAGCGACGATGAGCGTTCAAAGCTTCAACAGTCTTAATCCTCCAAAATCATGCTTAAGAATTGCTTTAACCCTCTCAGCTGATGAAAAGCTTGAAACGCTTTAACCCTCTCAGCGATGATGAGCGTTCAAAGCTTCAACAGTCTGAATCATCCAAAATTATGCTTGAGAAATGCTTTAACCCTCTCAGCTGATGAAAAGCTTGAAACGCTTTAATCCTCTCAGCGACGATGAGCGTTCAAAGCTTCAACAGTCTGAAGGTATCGCAGATATACCTATCAAGCCTTTAGGCCAAATAACCCATTATGTTTGTTCAACAAGAGAACAAAGTGATGAACCGAACAACTCACTTTTGCGGTGATCAATATCCCTTCCAACTATGATATCATCATAGGAAGGCCAGGGCAAGGTGTGTTCGGAATGGCAGTTTTAGTTGGTCAAGGCACTGTGAAGTTTCCCACTGAAAAAGGGATCGCAACCCTTCAACCTACCCAAGAAGCTTTTGTGGTTGAAGGGGAAAGCTCAAGAAAGGACGAAGACGATGAACAAGGGTTGAACATAAACCCAAAATATCGTCAACAGGGGATAAGGGTAAACACTAACCTTTCCAATGAAACCCTCTCATACCTTGAAAAGTTGCTCTTGCACTACGTCTTTGCTTAGTGCCCGGAAGATATGACCGGCATCCCCCGTAGCATTATTGAAATATGAATTATGGATCCCATCTGATAATAAGCCCATTATACAAAAGATAGAAAAGCTTGTTCTAACCAAAATCCTTGGAGAGGTTAAGTATCAATCATGGGTGGCAAATCCCGTAATGGTTCGAAAACTCGAAAAGTTTTGAAGAATGTATATCGATTTTAAAGACTTGAACAAAGCATGCCCAAAGGATTGCTACTCGCTGCCCCAGATAGACCTCAAGGTTAACTCGCTCACAGGCTTCCCGTCCAAGTGTCTTCTTGACACCTAAAAGGGTTACCATCAGATCCTAATAAAAATAAAAAATAAAAAACTACATTCCACACTAATAAAGATATATCTTGCTATCAAAAAATGCCTTTTGGTTTAAGAAATGCAGGTGCCACTTATCAACGTCTGGTTGACAAAGCGTTTGCCGGACAAATCGGCAAGAACATTAAACCTTATTTTGACGATTTGATGATCAAGAGCAAAACGGAATACCAAATGCTCAATGACATACAAGAAACCTTCCAAACCTCGAGAAAGATAAACATGAAAGCTTAATCCAGTCAAGTGCTCGTTCCTAGGGCACATCATGGGGAAACAAAGCATAAAGCCAACCCTCAAAGGATGTGCTAACAAGAAAGACTTTCAATGGAAAGCTTACAGCTTTGAAGCGTTTTACCTCAAAAGGAAGCCTTCAACCAAATGAAGCAACACTTAGCTTCACTCCCAGCCATTTCGGCTCCAGAAACAGGAGAAACGACCTCTATCTACCTTTCGATTGCTGAAAATACCATAAGTACGGCTCTAATCATTGAACGAAACAAAGCTCAGATACCCGTTTACTTTTTCAAAACTTCAAAATTAGCAGAAATCAAATATTCTTCTTTAAAAACAAAAAAAAAAAAAAACTTGCTCTAGCCCTAGCCCAAACGGCTAGAAGGCTTCGAAGGTACTTTCAGTAACACCCGATACAAGTGATCATTGACTAACCAATTAAGAATGTGCTTGAAAAACAAGAAAATTTCGGACGATTAGCCAAATGAGTTGTGAAACTAGGTGAACACAAAATCACCTATGTCCTGAGAAAAGTTGTCAAAGCTCAAATCTTGGCTGACTTCATCTTATAAGTCCCTAAAGAAGCCATAACAAAAGTTAATACAACTGCAGCTGAACCCTCCAACCCTGATACCTGGAAGCTCTTTACCTACGAAGCTTCCAGCATTGAAGGGTCAGGAGCAGGGCTAGTTCTAATTGATCCTAACGAATTGTAATTCACGTATGCCCTTCGTCTTGAATTTCAGACTACAAACAACAAAGCTGAGTATGAAGCATTGATTGCTGGGCTCAAGCTTGCAAAATATGGGTGTCAAAAGGCTTCAAGTCCTCACAGACTCGTTGCTTGTTTCAAACCAAATAAATGACAACTACATAGCCAAAGAAATGGGGGTTCAAAAGCTTCAAGTCCTTACAAACTCTCTCAAGCTAAGACAATAACAGCTACATAGCAAAAGAACCCAACATGTATTAGTACCGAGAGAAATCAAAGGAATTGATGAACACATTTCAAACATTTTCCATCAAAAAAGTTCCAAGATCTCAAAACAAGAAAACTAATGCACTAAGCAAACTTGTATCTCCTACGTTTGCCCACCTCACCAAGAAGGTACTAATTGAGGTGTTAAAAACCTCATCCATCCGAAGACTTGAGGTTCAAGATGTGATCACTAAAAAAGGGCCAAATTGGATGACTCCCATTGAAAGGTTCCTCAAAATGGTGAATTACCTAATGACCAGACTAGGGCTAAAAGGGTTCGTATCAAGTCAAGGCAATATGTGTTACAATGAGATATCCTTTACAAAAAGGATACCTTGCACCACTACTTCGACGCGTTGGCCCAGAACAAAGCCAATATCTGATCAAAGAGGTTCACGAAGGGATATGTGGAGCTCATTGTGGCCCAAAATCGGTAGTGTCAAAGTGGATGAACCTCGAACACTTTTGGCCTTCCATGCATCGAGATACCTCCGAACAATTGCGAAAGTATGAAGCTTGTCAGTTACATGCTCCGGTACCCAAAAGCCTCAAACATGACCCCGTTCCCATCTCCTCGGCTTAGCTATTTCACAAGTAAAGAATCAACATCGTTGGTCCATCCCCACTTGCCAAATGAGGAGTCAAGCTCTTATTGGTAGCCGTGAACTACTTCACCAAGTGGCCAAAAGTAAAACTATTGGCAAAAATCTCAGGGAAACAGTTCATTGATTTCGTTTACGAAAACATAATCTGTCGTTTTGGGCTCCAGGGGTACTAGTCACGAATAACGGGAAGTAGTTTGCCGAGAAGCCTTCTAGCTCCTAGTGTAAGGAGTTCAAAATAACCCAAGTATTCAGCTCGGTAGCTCACCCACAATCCAACGGCCAAGTTAATAGGACAAACAACAACGTTGTTGAAAGGATTAAATCTCAATTGGAAAGATACAACAACAACTGGCTCGAATAGCTTCCCAATGTGCTATTAGAAATTCGAACAACCAAGAAAACGAGCCACAAGAAAACACCCTACAGCCTAGTGTTTGGATCAGAGGTTGTATTCCTAGCCGAAATCGGAGTAACAATACAAAGAACACTCGACATCGACCTCGAATCAAATAAGAAAGAGACAATGTTGAATTTGGAACTCCTCGAAGAGGCTCGTGATCAAGCAGCCATACAAAAAGCGAGGTACAAGCAAAACATGGAATTGTATTACAATACACGGGTGAAGCATGAACGTTTCAAGCCTGAGAACCTTGTGCTTCGAAATAATGAGGCCTACAAGAAAGAAAGCCAAGAAAGCTTGGCCCTAAGTAGGAAGGGCCATACAATACCCTTAAAGCCCACAAAGGGGGATCATACAAGCTGGCAGGTCCGCAAGGCAAAAAGCTTCCCCGCCATTGGAATGGCAAAAACCTTAAAAGGTTCCACGTTTAACCAAAACGTGTTACAAACAGTTCCCAAAAGTTGTTCTATTCCCCTAGTAATCGAATTACTTTGAAATAAATGAACGACGAATCAAAATTTGTCTTTCTATCCTATAATCAGGTTGAGAACCTAGCAAGAAACTCCATGGCAAGGGCCATGTAAGGGGATGAGCTCCCAGGCCACATCGCTCAATAGGTTCAAGGGTTGAATGGACCTATATAAGGGGTGAGTTCCTAAATCAATACAACTCCATGAGACTCATAGAAATCTTAAAAAGCATGTCTCATAGACGGGTTTGAACAGCCTACACCAAATGTTCCTTAAGCCCTAACATTGGCTTACGAACCAAAAATACTCTAAGTGAATATCATACATAGGATAGAGGTTGTATCTTCTTGTTAAAATATCCTAAGGCTAAGTGACTGCAGCACTGAACCCTTTAAGGTATAAATAACATAAGATGCACCACCCAAAACAAAGACAACATGCAAAATCAATGAAAACGCAAGGGAATAAATAGAACAACATAGCAAGATAAGTTAAAGATAGCAAGGGCCATACTGGCCATCAAACATAAAACATTGTCCACAAGCCTCCAAGGCTTTAACCACCAAGGGATCTAGACGGTTCCTTTAAAATAAAAAGATGTTCAAACAAACAACCCATAACATTGTTCGACATGCTAAGAAAGCTATGAATTAAGGCCTCCTCTTCACTTAGCAACGTCAGGGATGGTAGACTTTGCTGCATCATCCTTCTTCGAACCTCCATCATCTGGGGTCTTTTTAGCCTTCCTCTTTTTCCTCCCTGCTGCACCCGTTGCCTCGGAGGCTTCAAGGCTTGAACCCTTTGAGCCCTCACCACCTTCAGAACACGTTTCCTCGCTATCTCCGAAGCAAGGACGTTTCTTCGAGAGGGACTTCAACACTTCGTTACAAACAGCCTCATTAAGGCCCTTGGGTTTTAGCTCCTGCAAGACAGGCAAAGGTTTACCAAAACACTCGGAGACTTCACCCACATAAGAGTAAATCAAATGCTCTATCTTAAAAACTGTTCCCATAATACTTTGTAGGCTTTGTGTTGAAAAAGTGAAGATTTTTTCTAAGGCTTCCTAGGTTCACAAATATTGTAACCAGCAAACAAACCTTGGTGTCTCCCATGAACAAGAAGCTCGATGTACACATCACCCAAGACTTTTTTGAACTCTGACGAATGGAGAAGATAAGTAACCACTTGCTGGAATCCATCCTCAATGAGCCATTTATTATCACTAGTTTCCTGGGCAAATGAAGCCTTTAACCCTTCTTTCTCCTCTAAGAAGGCTCTTTTTCTAAACCTCCAAGGCAGCCTTATCGACCCTGACTTAAACCTTGTCAGCCTCCAAGCGTTTTTCCAACTCAACCATATCAGTCTTGTGCTGGGAAGAAAGCTCATCAATCCTCAACATCAGCTTTTCTCCCTCCCAGCATAACCCTCTGCCTCCTTCTTTAGAGTAGCTAGTGAAGCATTCATCTCATCCCTCTTCTTCGAGAAGACATCATATTCTCACATCCTCTTGCGAAATCGGGATAAACCCTCTGGAAGCAAGGAAACAAGGTTATAAGCACCCATTACCATTTTTCAAAATCATCAGGTCATCATCCATAGATGAGCAAGAACCTCGAACAATAGGAGAATCAAAGTGGGTAAGAACATCCTCACAAACGGATGAAGGCTTGAAGCTGTCACCAACTGTGACCTTCCAATCCGGCACATAAACCTCCCCTGGATTAACATTGGTGGAACCTTCACCACCCTTCCCGGAACCCTTCAAGCTCACAACCTTTTTACCCGCCAAACCACCAAGGGCCGTCCCTTGCCCTTTTTTATTTTCCCCAACCCCAACTTCTAAATCATCTGAAGCCTCTATGTAATTACTTAGTTCCACTGGCTCAGAAGCCGATGGTTGGTCAGCAGTCTTTATCAAACAGCAGCTCGAACGACGAGTAGAGACTTTGGAAGCAACAACTTTGGTGAAACCTTTGACATTTGGAAGGTTCACATAACCTGAACCCTCGAACCTGTGTTCAGCACCTCTGGCAACAACATCTTCACCGGGGGTGGCCTCAGCATCCCCAAACACAACATCAGAGGTATCATCACTCTTGATAAACCATAAGGCAAAACACCATACCCTGATCATACCTCATGAGCACAGGGTCATGACCCGGCATGTCCCACAAGGTGCTCACACCCATCAACACTAAAAAGTGTTCAGGAAAGGGACGAAGCCTTGAAGGACACTTCCTAATGGCTTTTAAACAATCTAGTTTAGACTCAAATGGCTTAAGCTTGTTTAACATAGCATCAGGGTGCCTCCAAACAAGCTTGAAGAAAACAATGGACTCAGAAATCCAGAAAATTCGGTCCTTCCAAGAACCAAGGGTAGTAACCATAGACGAAATTAAACACACATCAACCTGAGATGTTTCAAAGGTAAAACAATCGACGTTCTTGGCTAACTGGAAGAAATAGCGAAACAACAACAACGATGGGTCCTACCCTATCGCTGGACACAAAACATCAAAGTGTAAAACCCTAGCAAGACCTTAAGGGTGTAACTGACCAAACGACACACGATAATACTCTAAAACATTCAGAACAAAGACCGAAAACGGATGACGCAAGTTGGAAAACTCAGCAATAAAGAGTAATCGAACCAACGGGACACTAATCGATCGATTTGCCAAAACCCAGAGCCACCGGATTAAACTTTAGATCGATCCCCCATTCTTTACAAAAAGCCTCAACTTCCTCTTGAGTGATACAAGTTGAAGCCTTTAAACCTTCAAGCCTTAAAGCCTATCATATCTACTATCATTCTAAAATTCAAATCTCAAAACTCAAACGCCTTGAAGCCTTTAAGCAATAAAAAGTAATGTGTAAAAGTCAGAAGCATTTGAGCTTACATCCCAAACACCTCTGACTTGGGGGGCTGATGACGGGGGTAACCCAAATCTCAATAAAATGACTAATATACATAATAGCTTAAAAGGTTAAAAGGTTGAGAGGTTCAATACGCGCAAACTCAGGAGAACAGTAAAAAGGACAAGCACAGTGTCCGGTCACATCAACACTTAACGTCTGAACCATTTCTGCACAGACAGAACATGTGCACAGAGAACACCCTTTTGTCCGCAGGTCTAAACCCTTCAACCCCCAAATGGGCAAGTCCCTCACTGTAGTCACGGATCACTGGTCGAAGGCTTCCTCTTATAGAAGATTCTTTCCCTATAAATAACAGCCTCTTGCCATCCATTCCAGCCATTCCAGATCAACCCAGATTACCCTTGATCTCTGATCTTACTTCTCCTCTCTAGAACTTGCTCCATGCTTGTTCTATTCTCGGCTCACTACAATATTATCTCACTTAACATAGACATTCTGGGTTGAACCCTTCAATCCAGAATTCAAAGTGAATAATGACAAAGTGATCCGCCTCCACGTGCTACAAACGTGGGGGGACCCCACGACCTGCGTTAGGCTAATCGAAACCTTGAACCCTTTTACCCCGGAGATATCGCTACTATCTTTGGTCTATTATTTGTTGCATCAACAATATGGGATCCACTGTGAATCAAGATAGCCATGGATTAAAGATAAGGGCCAACAAAAGAAAACAAGAATCGAGATAGCCATGGATTATGGAACTAGTCGGGTTGTTTGTTAACAACAGAGGTGCACATTTCTGGTTATTTCCGTATCCTGGTCAAAGGGTTAAGGCCAAATCGGGTTGGGTTAGAATCAAGTTTTAGGCGAGGAAAACCTAACAATATCCAACTTATTCGGGCATGGTTTAGAGTGTTCTTCAGGTTTTTAGTCGGATTTTGGCTTATTCAGGTCGAGTTATTCGGGTTTTTTGTTATGTGAATCCGATCCGTAACCAGACCCAATTAAAGTTCAGGTTAATCGGTATACGGATTTTAAATATAAGTTACAATGCATACTTTACAATTTAACTTAACATGGTTATTATTTAGTAAAAAAACACAAAGTGTTAAATAAAAAGACTCCCAACATGATATTTCATTCAAACTCATGCATTAAACATATATTATCTAAAAAAAGTCAAATACAATAAACACAAAACCAAACTGTATCAACCAATCGTATAAACTAAAAAGAAAACGTCAAATCATATCAACCGAATCAGATCTTTTTAGTTGCCCAAACAACCATCGAAACACAAAAACAAAACATATGGGAGGAACTTTAGACTTTTCTTTTATTATGATGTATAGATATAATTGAGAATTTTTATGTAATTTGGGTTAATTGGCTCAACCAGATTAACATCTTTTTAATCTAATTACCAACCCGAATACTATTTTTGGGTTCCGGGTTCCATCTTGTTCGGTAGGGTTAATCGGGTAACACCATAATCGGGTTCGGGTCGGTTTTCAGGTTTCAGTTAAAAAAACACCCCTAACAGGGTTAATTAGTTGAGACTTGGTCGGGTTGCGCACGGTTACAATTAAATTTGGTAACTAACTCTTATTTATTTATTTATCACATTAACATTCACAAATTTCAGATTTTCTATCATTAATTACCTAATTATATCATATTATATATAATATAATATTATTATCAACAATTATGAATAATAACTTTATTTTTATAATTATTTATATATTTTTTTAATATTATAATTTTGTTATATGATATATAATGATGACCAACAATCATGAATAGTAACACTATAATATCATAATAATTTATTTTTTATTTTACTTTCTATAAAGCCATATTTATTTTTTCATTTATTATTTGTTTTTATTAATTCTTTTGTATTTTTTTTTCTTAAATCATATTTCCTTTATCAACTAGTTTAATATTTCTTTAATAACTTATGTTTGTTATTTTTTTTGAGGATCATGGATAGTGATTTTATTTTAAAATAATATATAGTTTTTAAATATTTTATTACTTAATTATATATATATATATATATATAGAGGAAGGTTAACGTACATTACGGCTTAACGTACATCACGTACGCGACCAAATTACGCACGTTTATTTGAAAATCACGCACGTTATAATCTCAAAAAACCAACATGCGTGATTTTTCCTTATAACATGCGTGATTACCATCATCATTATCATCTTCAACCTCCAACCTGGTTTCAGCAATGGACATGAACGACGAACTATCCGCATTCAATTTCATCAGGCAACACCTATTCGATGAAATCGAAACCACGTCTCCTCCACCTCTATTTCCATATTCGAATTTCGAACAGGGTATGCAGGAACATCGTTATATTTTGATCATCGTTCCGTAGAACAGAGTACGGTTATGTATAACAGAGTAAAAATTCAAAATTCATCGTTGATTTTGATCATAGTTGAGTTTATAAACGTGCGTAATTTTCAAATGAACGTGCGTAATTTGGTCGCGTACGTGATGTACGTTAAGCCGTAATGTACATTACACTTTCTCTATATATATAATGGCCATGAATAGTGATTGTGATTTTTAAGTAATTGTTTTGATTTTTTAATAATATTTTATTATTAAGTAACTTTATTTTTGTTTCTAGTAATTTGCGTTCTATGTTTATTTTTTTTTAAATTTTTATATAAATTTTATTGAAACTGGATATTGTGCTTCGATTGTACCAGACTTAACCAAAATCGTATATTGTTACTTTTTCAACACTGGGATATAAATTTACCGAAAATGTATACATTGTCGCTATCATACCAAACTGAACCGAAACCGACCGAAACAATATTTGTACCGTTATCGATATTTATTTATATTGAATTTTGCTTTAAATAAACTAACACCGTATCGCTACCATATTGTATAGAACAACATAGCTTATGAAGAATCATGAATAGTAACTTTATTTTTATAATAATATATAGGTTTTTAATATTTTATTATTTAATATTATAATAGTTTATTATTAGTTTTTAACATATTTTTATTTTTATTTTACCTTTTTAAAGTCATATTTCCTTTTTCATTTATCATTTGTTTTTATTTTTTATTAAATAAAATTTCGTTTATTAATTAGTTTCATATTTTTTTAATAACTTATGTTTGTAATTTTTTTTCAAAGGATCATGAATGGTAATTTTATTAATTCTTTTTTATATTTTAGATCATATTTCCCTTATCACATAATTTAAAATTTCTCTAATAAATTACGTTCGTTAATTTTATATTTCTAGAAACTTAAGTACGTAATTGTGTTTAATTATTTCTCCTCAACATTCCATAATAAGTTTTGTTAAAAACGAACTTGTATTCAAATTAGAGTATATATTTGGTGTCGTAAAACAGAAAGAGGATAAAACGAAATCGATTCTGACTGTTTGGCTTTCTAAACAAAATGCTTCATTTTCAAATAACATTTCTTTTACATTATCATTTGTTATGTTTCGTCGCAACGCGCGATATTAACAAACCTATTTATATATATAGAATTGGGAAGTGAGCATGAACAGTAGTTTGATTTTAATAATTTATATAGTTTATTTATTTTTTCATATTTTTATCATTTCAATATTACAATAGATTATTATTATATTTACTTTTAGCTTTAAATATATTTCTTTAGTTTTAACTTTTCTTGATTTTCTTTTTTTAATATTACTGCATTTGTCCGAACAATATCGGTACCAGTACTATATAACATCGGAATAGTTTTTTATAATTAACGTCATCATGTGCCTATTATCATGTACTATTCGATAAAGTTCTGCTCGCACAAGTCATATATAGTTGATTTCTTTTATCATCGCAAACGAAACATATACCGACCAAACAACATCAGCATTTTAGCGAGTCATATATAGTTGATTTTATTTATCATTATATACCGACCAAACAACATCGGTATTCAAACAGGTCATAAAAGCTTGAAATTAATAATTAGATTTATACAAGTTGTTCGTACAGAAAGATCCACAGGCGGACCGAATATAATAAAAGGAGACTTGAGACTAATAGGTCTTTTGTGGAATCGAAAATTCCAAATCGCCTAGACCGAGTAGCTTCAACCTATTACGTAGTTGCTAATAACCTGCGCTTAGTCTTTTGAAAATACGTCAGCTTTCGCTGGTAAAACAATTAACCGACTATTTTGAAAAATCCTTTTCAAAATATATTTGATACCATTTGGTATATCATTTTTAAATCACTTGAGATAAACTATGGTGCTGTTTTTTTCAGAGGTAAAACATCTGTAGTCTGCAGACCACATCTGCAGACATCTGTAGCTGAAGAGATGGACCAAACTTCTGCAGTCTGCAAGAAGAAGACTGTTTGTTTTTTAACTTCTGAAGCTGCTTAATTATTGCCTCATCCTTATTATCGTCCATAATTATTGTACAAAGTACAAACTACGCGTTTCACAGATTCCTAAAATGTAATTCACAACAACTCCACAGACGATGTATCCTAGGGTTTCACAGATTCCTAAATTGTAATTCACAACAACTGAAACACAAATCATAACTACTCGATGATTAAAATCAGGCAAATGAAGAACAACGTTGACGCGTGTGAAGTGTCGTAGGTTTTTATGTATATTTTAAGCCCTTTTTACACGTTAGTTCAAGTTTTAAATTTATAAAACACGATATTTTACTAACACCAAACACACATATGGGCAAGTGCACCCATCGTGAGCGTAGTATAGTGTTGGCAAGATACCGAGGCCGTCCAAGGACACAAGAGATTTTAGTACCGGTTTATCCTCAACGTCTAATCAAATCAAAAGTTAGAAAAAAGGTTTTTAACTAGAAAAATAAAACTAACTAAAATGCTAAAAAATAAAATAAAAGTAAAACCGATAGACAAGATGAATCACTTGGCTCCGACTCGTGTTTAGTGTAACATTTGATTATTTCCGCACTTTTGCACTTTTTAAGAGATTATCTTAGTTATTGTAGTAGGCCCCTCTTTTGAAGGTGACGTTACCCTCAACCCAGTAGTTTGAGTCAACAAGGATACAATCCTAAAGGGTCGGATTATTGAAAGATAATTAATTAAGTTATTAATGCATATTATGGTAGGCCCCTCTTTTGAAGGTGACGTTACCCTCGGCTAAGTAGTCTGAGTCAGCAGGGATACAGTCCTAAGTAGCCGGGTTAAAGTATTAATAGTAGCTTACATATGAGGGGATCAAAGAGTTTGGATCCCGCCATCCAATACCGGTGGGTATTGAAGGAGGTCCTACTAAATTTGACCCAGGTCCTTGCAGGATCTATACACTGAACAAGGCAAGACTCTTACCAAACCGTTCCCTTAACCCCCGACCAGGTAGCCAACATATCTCCATATAGACCGTGGAGATATGAATGGTGAAAATCTTTTATTTTATATAGACAGTAAATTAATGCCAAGTCACCACGGACAAACGATAAGGAAGAATCACCTTCAACATAAGAAACTAGTTATTAAAGTCATTAATACATAACCAAGTAAAAGTGTGAAAAGATTAAAAATAAAAAGTATTACACTAGACACTTGTCTTCACCAAGTGATGTAAGAGACTTAGGCAAACATGGCCTTTGATTGTCAAGAACTCTTACGATCAATCTTGGATCCCGAGACGACTCACACACTCTATGATGGACAATGGATGATGGTGGTGGATGATGGTGTTGTGATGGTGGTTGGTGGTGGGTGAAGTGTGAGAGAGGTGGTGTGACAAGGGATGGTTTGCAAATGAGCCAAGCACCCCTATTTATAGGCTGAACAGTAGCTCGGGCACGACCCCGTGTCCATTGGGCACGGCCCTGTGTCCATCCTCTTCTCTTTCTTCATTAATTGCAGTTTGTCTGCATTAGTTGACTACGCCTCCGTGTCCGCTGGGCACGCCCCCGTGTGCAGAAGCATATATGTACTATCAAGATTTCCCCAGATTCTGCGAATCTTAGAGTTGACCTCGGCCCCGTGTCCGCTGGGCACGCCCCCGTGGTGGGTGATAGAAGCTTCTATAGCTTTGTCTTTTATGCTGACACTTGGGCATGCCCCCGTGTTCACTGAGCACGAGGCGTGTTCAGCCTTCTGTCTTCTTGATTTTGCTTGGGAAGATGCTGTCGGAGGGTCGGGCATGCCACGTTTGTTCCTTTTCTTGTATTTATGTTAGATTTAGCTGCCTTTTTACTTCTTTTGTTCATTTGAGCTCATTTAATCCTGAAAATACAAAAGGAAGACAAAAACACACTTTTTCCAACATTAGTACTAAAAAAGGTTAGTTTTATGCCACAATTGATGTAATTTATATGTTGCATTTTATGCACATCAAATACCCCCACACTTGAATCTTTGCTTGCCCTCAAGCAAAACTCTTTATAATGTGGCTTCACACTCCCAAATGGAATGGGTAGAAGAGAAGGTTTTTGGGCTTGTCATAGAGTGTCGGGATTTCCAAGATTCTTTATTAAGTTTTATTTTTATTTATTTACAATCCTATTCGTCATGATTTATTTAAAACATTACATAAGATAAATTACTTATTAGGGCATAACATGCCTCTTTAAAATTCCATTTATATACAAGTTCACATACCTTACGGGGATCACTCAACACTCGGCCGGAGATGTATTTTAGTGAATCACTCGAGAGCGGCATGGAACTTACTTCTACCATAGGCTTGCCAAGCAATCAATTCTCCTCCTTTTTAACTATATACCTTTGTAAATATAAAGAGGACTTTTGGGTGAAGGGTTAGGCTTGGGTTAAAGGTAGGTGGTTGGGTTAGTGGTTAGTGAAAGGGCGAAAGGCGTAAAAAGCATCGGTTTTCGTAAGACTTTTTATTTTTGCAATTTTTATTTTTGATGAAGCCATTATTCAAACAAAGTTATTTTTGATGAACTTGTTTGTTTATTTCTCTTTTGCTTCATCATCAACAATTTTTTTTTTGAAAAGTCATACGAAAAACCGAGCTTGTTACTAAAAACAAAGGGTTAAAAATAAAAAGGTTTTGGTGGGTGAAAGGGTGTTTGTTTTTTGGTTAAGAAATGAAAAGGTTTAGGCTCAAAGGGGTTAACTAGGGGGATTTTGAGTAGGTGGTAAAAAAAAGAAAAAATAATGGTGTAGAAATGAAAAAGGGTTAGTCCTAATGCCTCCATCATTTACTTACTCAGGTTTAAGTTGTTAAGGACTGGGAATGTATCGTCGTGGCAAGTTCTAGAGTCGTAAGAACCAAGCAGCTATTCACACAAGAAACGAAAAATGAGCATTTAGTTTAAAGATATGTATTTGTATGCTCAATAAAGGCTCAAAACTCACTTTTTGTGGGAATGAGTTTTTATGTGATCAAGTATATATAATCAAATTTTAACTAATCTTGTCATGCCGTTTCATAATTTTCTTATGTTGGTTCTTTTTTTATCACGACGCTATCGGTTGTAAATTTGTAAAAATATTACATTTTTAGAATTTGAAATTCCCAAGTTAACCCTAGACAAGTAAAAAAAATGAAAACTTTTTGAAAAAATTTGGGGTGATTAGCGGTTCCAATAGAGTTTTGTGTAAGGCTTGTGATTAGGACTTGCAAGATTCAAAGTTTTAGCATCCCCCCCTCCACTTAAATTACACATTGTCCTCAATGTGTCCCAAAAATAAGTTTTTAGGTTGATTGAATGTGTAAAAAGGTGTGAAAAAGCAAAATTTATGTTACTGGGCATCTGGACACGGCCCCGTGGTGTCCGGGCATGGCCCCGTGTTCAGATCGCCAGTAACAGAAATGAATAAAGAGAAACAGAAGTCTGGGCACGGGGGCGTGTTCAGTGAGCACGCCCCGTGTCCAGTTACCTGAACTGGGCATTTTCTGCTGATTGTGCAGCACGGGGCCGTGTTGGGCGGGCACGGCCCGTGCTGAACTTGCTGTAATGAAGAAAATTTTGTCGGATGGCCCTGTTTTCGTGTATGGGGTGCTGGTTCAAGTTTCCCTTGTTATCCTTCACCATCCCGATTGTGTTTTATTCCTGAAAATTAAAACTAAACTAGAAAACATAAAAATTAATCTAAACTAAACTAGAAAACATAAAAATTAATCTAAACTAAACTAAGGATAGTTCCGCGGAATGCCTCCGTGGTGCGCCACGTTTATAAGGGTCCTTGGCTAGACCCAAAGCCTGGTCATATGTCACCAAAGTGGGATGTTTTGCATCCCATGCTACACCGTCGGAGAGCGTCATCCAAGCTTGAGTCTATGACCTTCATGTAGTTGACCGGGTCTTCGTCTTCTACTCTTTTTCCAACTCCAAACTTCACTTCCTCGTCCCCAAACTTCAATGTTAGTGTTCCGTCATTCATGTCTACCACTGCTTGGGCTGTGGCTAGAAATGGCCTCCCTAGGATGAGAGGGACTTCGGCGTCTTCTTCCATGTCTAGTATGACAAAGTCGACTGGGAAGACGAAATTGTGAACTTTGACCAATAGATTTTCAACGACACCTTGTGGATATTTGACGGATCTGTCGGCAAGTTGTATGCTCATCTTTGTAGGGCTCGTTTTTCCTAGGCCGAGTCGTTTGAACATTGAGGCGGGCATGAGGTTGATGCTAGCCCCAAGATCGGCTAGTGCATTGCGAATGAGGGATCCCCCAATTGAGCAAGGAATCGTGAAGCTTCCAGGATCAATCTTCTTTTACGGGAGTTTGTTGAGTAGTAAGGCGGAGCATTCTTCGCCTAAGTTAACTAATTGCAATGATTCAATTTTCCTTTTATGAGTGAGGAAGTCCCTCATAAATTTTGAATATTTAGGCATTTGGGTTAGGACTTCGATAAATGGAATATTAACATGCAATTGTTTTAGTAAATTTTTGAACTTTGCGAATTGCTCATCGGTCTTTTGACGAATTAACCGACCAGGGAGTGGAACCAGAGGAGTCTTAGTGGGCTCTTGGTTTGGTGGAGAAGCCTTCTCTGGTTGGGGCGTGGGTGGAGTTGTGGTATGGCTGGATTGGCTTCTTTCAGCTGGCGGTAATGGAGCCTCCTCGGGACCCACGGTTCGGTTTCTCAATGTGATGAGATGTACTTGTGCTTTTGGGTTGGTTTCGGTATTACTTGGTAACGCGCCTTGTGGTCTCTCGGAGAAATTTTGAGCTATTTGATTTAATTGTTTTTCAATGTTTTGAATGCTAGCTTGTTGATTTCTGAAATTCGATTCCAATTGCTGAAATTGATCCGAGTTTTTCTTTTCGGTGTCGGAGATGAGGCGAGATACAGTATCTTCAAGCCTTTCTCGTCCACCTTGTTGTTGAGAAAAATTTTGTGGTTGTTGAAAGTTAGTTCGTTGGTTTTGTTGGTTACTACTATTGCCGGGATCTCTCCAACCAAGGTTAGGGTGGTTACGTCATCCTTGGTTGTAGGTACCCGTTGGAGGACCCGACGGCCTAGGTCTATTATCAATGTAGTTTACCGTTTCCGTTTGATCATCTAATTCTTTCATACAACTCCAATTTTCATGTGGTCCACCACACCCCTCACAAGCCATAACCGAGACCGTTTTTGCCATTTCTAACTTTTTGATTTTTTAAGAAAGGGCCTCGAATTGGGATTGTAAAGAAGTGCGTTCATCAACCTTATGGGCGCCCGGGGCAATAGATTTATTGCCTCGGGGAGTGTGCCACTGAAAATTGGTTTGAGCAATTTCCTCAATTTGATTATATATTTCATTTGGGCGACGATTACCTAGAAGTCCCCTGGAGCTAGAATCAAGTGTTTGTCTTGTGTGTGGCAACAACCCATTGTAGAAAGTGGATACTTGTTGCCATACTGCAAGACCGTGACAAGGACACTTTCTTAGTAGCTCCTTGAACCTTTCCCAAGTTTCATATAAGGATTCCCCATCCTCTTGTGAATATGTATTAATTTCAGTCATTAATTTAGCCGTTCTAGCAGGAGGGAAATTCTTATATAGAAACTTTTGGGATAGTTCATCCCAGGTGTTTATCGAACCAACTGGGAGGGTGTTAAGCCAAGCCTTAGCTCGGTCTTTTAGTGAAAATGGAAACATACGAAGGCGGATGGCGTCGTTTGATGCTCCATTGATCCGAAAGGTATCACATATTTCTAAGAAATTAGTAATATGTAGATGAGGATCCTCGTCCGCAAGCCCATGGAAGGTTGCCGAGTTTTGAAGCATTTGTATCAAATGTGGCCGAAGTTCGAAGTTGTTGGCTTCGACATTCGGTGCATTGATAGCGGCGCCGAGATTACCTACGGTGGGGCGTAGGTAATCCATGAGGGTACGTTGGTCCGCCATTGGAAGTGGGTCCCCCGAAACTTTCTCTTGGTTTTTAGCTTTAAGTCTTTTTTCTGAGAAAGCGTTCGGGTTCTTCAAGAGGTTCTTTTATGTCTCTACTAGAACTGGAGCTCATACACTACGTAGAAAGTTCAGATGTGGCGCCTGGGTTCCAAGTCCTGCAATAAAAACAGAAAAGAACGTTGGTCAGAAGGTTCACCACGGCTCCGTGCTCAGGTGAACACGGCCCGTGGTCGGAAATACAATGATTGTTTTCCGGATCCCTGTTACTGGGGAGCTGGACACGGCCCCGTATTGCACCGACACGGCCCCGTGCTCAACTCTCTGTAACTCGGAAAATAAAAACTGCCAGTGACAATGCTGGGCACGGCCCGTGTCCGACCAGGCACGACCCGTGCTGAGCTCTGCAGAAATTGAAAATTTAAGAAAATCCTAAAAAAACAGAAAAATAAAAAAAACGATTAGGCCGTTGATTCTTATCTTTCTTAAAATCCTTGTGTCCCCGGCAGCGGCGCCAAAAACTTGACGCGTGTGAAGTGTCGTAGGTTTTTATGTATATTTTAAGCCCTTTTTACACGTTAGTTCAAGTTTTAATTTATAAAACACGATATTTTACTAACACCAAACACACATATGGGCAAGTGCACCCATCGTGAGCGTAGTATAGTGTTGGCAAGATACCGAGGTCGTCCAAGGACACAAGAGCTTTTAGTACCGGTTTATCCTCAACGTCTAATCAAATCAAAAGTTAGAAAAAAGGTTTTTAACTAGAAAAATAAA
Source organism: Helianthus tuberosus (assembly GCA_030545235.1). NCBI lineage: Eukaryota > Viridiplantae > Streptophyta > Magnoliopsida > Asterales > Asteraceae > Helianthus > Helianthus tuberosus. The sequence goes on along the minus strand of CM060437.1, from coordinate 101,006,986 downwards.
ACTAACTAAAATTCTGAAAAATAAAATAAAAGTAAAACAGATAGACAAGATGAATCACTTGGCTCCGACTCGTGTTTAGTGTAACCTTTGATTATTTCCGCACTTTTGCACTTTTTAAGAGATTATCTTAGTTATTGTAGTAGGCCCCTCTTTTGAAGGTGACGTTACCCTTAACCCAGTAGTTTGAGTCAGCAAGGATACAATCCTAAAGGGTCGGATTATTGAAAGATAATTAATTAAGTTATTAATGCATATTATGGTAGGCCTCTCTTTTGAAGGTGACGTTACCCTCGGCTAAGTAGTCTGAGTCAGCAGAGATACAGTCCTAAGTAGCCGGGTTAAAGTATTAATAGTAGCTTACATATGAGGGGATCAAAGAGTTTGGATCCCCGCCATCCAATACCGGTGGGTATTGAAGGAGGTCCTACTAAATTTGACCCAGGTCCTTGCAGGATCTATACACTGAACAAGGCAAGACTCTTACCAAACCGTTCCCTTAACCCCCGACCAGGTAGCCAACATATCTCCATATAGACCGTGGAGATATGAATGGTGAAAATCTTTTATTTTATATAGACAGTAAATTAATGCCAAGACACCACGGACAAACGATAAGGAAGAATCACGTTCAACATAAGAAACTAGTTATTAAAGTCATTAATACATAACCAAGTAAAAAGTGCGAAAAGATTAAAAATAAAAAGTATTACACTAGACACTTGTCTTCACCAAGTGATGTAAGAGACTTAGGCAAACATGGCCTTTGATTGTCAAGAACTCTTACGATCAATCTTGGATCCCGAGACGACTCACACACTCTATGATGGACAATGGATGATGGTGGTGGATGATGGTGTTGTGATGGTGGTGGGTGAAGTGTGAGAGAGGTGGTGTGCCAAGGGATGGTTTGCAAATGAGCCAAGCACCCCTATTTATAGACTGAACAGTAGCTCGGGCACGGCCCCGTGTCCATTGGGCACGACCCCGTGTCCATCCTCTTCTCTTTCTTCATTAATTGCAGTTTGTCTGCATTAGTTGACCACGCCCCCGTGTCCGCTGGGCACGCCCACGTGTGCAGAAGCATATCTGTACTATCAAGATTTCCCCAGATTCTGCGAATCTTAGAGTTGACCAGGGCCACGTGTCCGCTGGGCACGCCCCCGTGGTGGGTGATAGAAGCTTCTATAGCTTTGTCTTTTATGCTGACACTTGGGCACGCCTCCGTGTTCACTGAGCACGGGGCGTGTTCAGCCTTCTGTCTTCTTGATTTTGCTTGGGAAGATGTTGTCGGAGGGTCGGGCATGCCACGTTTGTTCCTTTTCTTGTATTTATGTAAGATTTAGCTGCCTTTTTGCTTCTTTTGTTCATTTGAGCTCATTTAATCCTGAAAATACAAAAGGAAGACAAAAACACACTTTTTCCAACATTAGTACTAAAAAAGGGTTAGTTTTATGCCACAATTGATGTAATTTATATGTTGCATTTTGTGCACATCAAACGTGTTCGATGATTAATTCAAACTATGCAGGTTGATTAATGGTTTTATATAATTATACAAGCAATCTAGAACTTGAAATTAACGGATGTTTGAATAGATCGATGATGAGAAACTGAAGGTGAGATTAAGACTAACCGAATAATAAACAAACATACCTAAATTCCGGTTATAATCAAGCATTTGTATTGCTGCTAGCAGTGGTGGTTCTTTTTCTGGAAACGACGGATGATGGTAGTGGTTCGGTGGCCATTGATTTGAAGGTTAGGGTTACAGAATAAGAAGGGTAGATTGATTGAGACATTGCGGTAATGGACTGAATTGGGGGTTTTGAGAAGATGGGGTCGAGGAGAAGGGTGGAAAGGTGCTAGGGTTTTGTGGAGGAGAAGAGAGTCTGCAGACTCAAGAAGACCTTGATCCATGTCTGCAGTCTGCACCAAAAAGAGGTTACACAGACCTTTTTTAATGAAAGGTCTTCGAGAAAACAAGCACACTGCAAACTCAAACATCTACGCGTGGCCTGCGTGGGGCAGACATAAGAGGTCCTGAAGAGCTTTTCACAAAAAACAAACACACCCTATATATTTTGTTACCAGTTTTACATGCTTATCAATACATATGGGGACCGGAGATGAAAACCGATACATGATTAATCGGCACGCCACATTTTCAATATTATATATATAATGGCATTAGCGTCTACCAGGTGTATGCCTACACCCCGTGCTTAGGTCGTGGCCACTTGCAATTAAGTGAGCCGATGATATCCAGGACACGGTCGTATTAACCTCCAATGTTTAAGTTATCAAGCAAAACAGATTAAAACGGGTTATTTAAAATTTAAGCATCATTCGCCCATAATTTAGTACCCGACCAAGCGGCTAGTGCCATATCCAATCCCGTATAGGGAAAATATGCTAAGAGTATTTACCTGTGTTAATCTTTACAAAACAAAGGCATTAGGCACAACCGTTAATCAAAACAACTAATTCGGGCGCAATTTATTGGAGGCTCCTAGTCTGGAGAGGATGGAAATGTTTTCCTATAGAATGTTCACGGGTCATTATATATCCTTTGGAGTTTGACCGGCTACTTAGAATTATACTTGGTTATGCTAGATTAAGCGTTGACCGAATAGAATGTGGTTATTACATGTCCAAGTGCACGACCTCGTTGGATACGGGTTACTTAACCAAGCATTATGATTTGGAATGGTTTTGAAATCATTTGACCGGGTTCGACTAGTTTATCTATTTTATATTATTCAAACTAATCGTACGTGTAAATACGGTATCGGGTGGTCGAATAGGTCTATGACGAGTCCGTTATGTCAATTTTTTTTAATAATGTTATATAATCAATCTTGAGGTCAAATTATTTGCCTCATTGGTTTAAAACCATTTTTACGCCATCAGGACATTTTTGACATTTTTAAAGTATATAATGTTGAATCATCAATAAACCCATCAAACGACATGACCCGAAGGTATAACCTCAGAGTGTTATTCCCTATAATATTATGGCCATATAACAAATCCTAATCGGGTCCTAAATTTGACCAAATGGGTCAGAATCGAAAGTCAAAGCAGAAGTCAAACGGTTTGACTTTCGACTACGAAACAAGCTCTAAACAGGAAATGACGAGTTAGACATGGTTAAACATGTCCTAACATGTTATGTAAATTGTTATGATGACACAAATTATGGTTTTGATACTTAAAGGTTCATTTTGCGTAATTTGCAAAATTTACGTTTTTAACTTTTATTTTATATAAGTTTGACTCGTCATTTCGCCTACTTAACGTGATCTTCAAAAGGTGTAATCGTAAGGGATTAACACCTTAATTATTACGATCACGTTGCGAAGTTCGTTCCGAACTTTGACTTGACCATAATGGCCAGAACCGAAAGTCAAAGTAAAAGTCGATTTGCTTGACTTTTGACTAATAACTAGCCTATAAAATGAAATAGACTAGAAAAAGCACTTACTAGTTATGAAGAACACTTAAAGAACTCAGAAGGAGGCTTCCAATACTGGAAGCAAGCTCCATAAGAAGGTTTAGAGTAAGAATGAGAATGATGTGAAGAATATGGATCACGAGGGAGGCTATTTATACTAATCTTCAAGTCCTAAGAATGTGCCAAATGTCCAAGGGATCTAAGAAGATGATTAGTGGCAGGTTATGTGTCAGAATATGGTTAAATGGTGGCATAAGTCAAGCTAGGTGTTACAAAAGATGCAGGAAGGCTACTGCCAGCTCAAATTCTACTATCAGCGTACCCCTTACAGATCGTAAGGGTGATGCCTTGCGGTCTGTAAAGGAACCAGGCGTGCGGAGGATTTTAAACACCCTTACGGACTGTAAGAGGATTTTCTTGCGGTCCGTAAGGGACATCAGAAATTTATAAAATTGCCTTTTAGGCAGATTTAGCCCCTCAACTTTGAATCTATATTATTTTCATAGTTTATTACCCTTTTTATTATTATAATTTCTCTCCTTCAATACATCTGAATGATATGGAGAGTTTCTAGGCATGTGTCACTATATGATTCGATCTACATTTCGAATCGAATCACAAACATACACGTCATCAAAGTTCTGTCATGGTCTATTTATCTTTTTGTAAAGTGATGTCGTTTACCTTTTTCATCATTCTAATAATATCATATAACTTCAAGATATACTGTTGAGGCGTGTTTATATTTATTTACAGTTCGATAAAAGTTTTTGTCAAAATTGAACGGGTCAAGTTTAACTGATTTTTTTTTGTTTACAGTGATGAACCAAAATGATATTGTTCGTACATCAATACCAATATTTGTTTTTATAGTTTTCTTCATGGTCCGATATAAATTTCGTTAAAAACGAAGCTTTACTTATAGTAGCGTTTTTTTATCGTAAATAATGTACTTACATAAGAACGTTAACTTTTTTCAATGTTAAGGTCTGCTCGCTAAATACCATGGTTGTAAAAATCACCACTAGGTGCCGATTAATCCTCGATTAATCACTGATTAATTTTTTATTAATTACAATTAATCGCGATTATATCCGATTAATCCTCGGTTAATCCCGATTAATCCTCGGTTTATCCCGATTAATCGCTAGTCCCCACCCCACCGGCCGGCTAGCGACTAGCGATTTCTACAACCATGCTAAATACTAGTTACACACAACAATTATGCGTGCAAGGTATTATGCAATGCCTATATATTACAACATAACATATATACATCATTACATCATCACACAATCTTTGTTTATAACTAGTAGATGCCCCGCCCGCATTGCGGGGCGAGGGCCGAATAATTCTCAACCAATTAAAAAAAACTACTATAATTTTTCTAGGGAAAAAAAACAAAAACGATGATAAGACGGGTAGTAAACCAATTAAAACAAAAGATCTTTATAGTTTTGGTAAAAAAAAAACTAAAACGATGGGAAAAACGTAATTTTTAACTGAGGGCCAAATTATAAATTTAATTTGGGGATAAATTGTAAACTAAATGGACCAACGGGGGAGTGCCAGGAAGTTGCCGGCACGACTGTAATTTTACACTGTGGGCAAAATTGTAATGTCACCAGGAAAACAAACAAAAACGTTGGGGAAAATGTAAAGTTAAGTTGAGGGTAAAATCGTAACTTCGCTGTGAGAAAAAAAACTAATGGCAAAAGTATAAATTTATACGGGGCAAAATCGTATTTTTGAACCGAGGGCAAAATTGGAATTTTTAGCCAGGAGCAAAAGCGTAAATTTTTTTTAAGTGTGGGTAAAAACATAATTTTGAACTGATGGAAATATCGTTTTTTTAAGGGAAAAAAACTAATGGCAAAACTGTAAACGGGGCAAAATCGTAATTTTTTAACCGGGGGTAAAATTGAAATATTTAGCTGGGAGCAAAAGCGTAAATTTATTTTTAAGCGGGGGCGAAAACATAAATTTGAACTGATGGCAAATTCGTAATTTTAAATCAGGATAAAATCGTAAATTTATTGGGCCACTGTTACACCTGCCGCCCTTTTTGCCCAATTGAAGGCCTTCACTATTACCTGCTGACGTGAGCTTTCTGGCACTGTTACACATGCCGCCCTTTTTGCCCAATTGAAGACCTTCACTATTATCTGCTGACGTGAGCCACTTCTTTTTGTAGTTGTGGATAATAACACATAAACATAATTACGAACGTTATATGCACACTACTTCAACATTAATTTTGAAAGAAAAAAAACGAGTTAAAAAGTATAGCAATGTTATGAGTAAACCTAAAGAGAATGCGACTCTCGATTTATGGTATGTATATTGTTTTTTAAAAAGTATTGAATTATATAAAAGTTTAATAAATTTAAAAAAACGATAAATGTAGATGAAAAGTCAACAATGCCATTTTTTTTGTTTTATTTCATTATGTCATTCTAACCATTTAAATCGTTTAATTATATTTATGGGTCGTATTATTGGCATACCTTGGGGGGTTAAATCGACACCCTCAATACGCATCGTATAGGCCTATACGATGCGTATTGAGATGGGTTCAAACTTCTATACCTGCCAAAGGCTGCCATTGTCCCCCACCAAAAAGTAATATGCATCGTATAGGCCTATACGATGCGTATTGAGGGTGTCGATTTAATTTTTTAATTTTTGCAGGGTAGCTTCCTGTCACTCGGTAGCTTTCCGTCACGCGAACGAAGAAGTAGCACTTTGGACATTTGTTGGTCTTCAAACATCTAGGAAACATTATTTGAGAATACCCCTTAATTTATCGAAGCTGTCGAATGAGATCCTCTACTGTTGAGTTATCATCTTTCAACCTCATTTTCCCTAAATTTATCGATTATGTTTTTCAACAGGGATGTAATGCAATGATTCCTCTCAATTGAATAGACCGACACTTGCTTCATAGCACTCACTTGAATCGTCTCGGATGTAATAACAATACGTTTAGCATCCGTGCCTGCTTGATCTTGGAACAACATACTCTTGTTACCATCAATAATCTTGGAATTGATCTTGGAACAACATACTCTTGTTAACAACGGTTCTCCAATTCCAGATCAATAAAGGTTGCGGTTTGCAGATTCAATCTTCATTGCTTCATTAAAATTAACAAGGAGGTCTCTTTGCTTCGTCCACTAGAACTATTTGTGTATGCATTCTTAGGGTTTTTATTATTTGATCAATGGAAGTTGAAATCGGCTTTGTATTTAGCACACGAAAGTACTGAACAACCAAGATAACAGCTCCGGTTTCATTTGCTTCGTCCACTAGAACGATTTGTGTATGCATTCTGTTGGTACTTAACAACAGAATCAGGTTCTCAAAACAAGGATCGTTCTAATAGATTAAAGAGAACTGTTTCAGTTATTTCTGTTGATCCACAAATTACAACAAATTGTGTCTAATGCAAGGATCTTCGAATGCGGTGTGTACGTTAAATACCGTTCACCGCCTTTTTAGTTGCTTCTCTTGTTGAGGATTACGAGTGTTCTAGACTCGTTCAAGTCATTCAATGTTTCCTCTCAATTGAATAGACCGACACTTGCTTCATAGGACTCACTTGAATCGTCTCGGAAGTGGATTTCGGTTGGTTCAGATCTCTTTGGGTATATTCGAAACCAACTAAAATACGTTGAAGTACTGAATCAACAGAAATAACTGAAATAACTTGAATCGTCTCGGAAGTACAGAACAACAGAAGGATGAGATATCGGCGGTTAGCTCGAAGAAGTTTCTCTCAATCAGGTGTTCCATTAGACATCCCCTTTTATCATGTGTCATACGTTATGAGATTCTTCGAGAATTAGAAAAGGAGAAAATACGAAACGACAAGGGTAGTATGAGTCTGAGTCCATTGTGGTTCGTGTCAGGTTTGTATTTCCCATAGCCACCTTTTCCGTAATAAAAAAACGGCTGCGGTTTTCATCTTGAGATGCAAGGATCTTCGAATGCGGCGTGTATGTTAAATACCGTTCATCGCTTTTTTAGTTGCTTCTCTTGTTAAGTTTCTGAACCAACCGAAATCCACAAATACAAACAGTTTCTCCGTCGCTAATTTCTCCACTCACCGTGAAATCGAACAGTTTCTTCGTAGATTCCAACAAAGTTAATATTCACTGTGGTGGATGCAAGCATAAAGTTAGAAACCGGTGGTATTGAACCAACATTTCCTTCAAACATTCTAACCACTACAAGGATGTTGGGAATTAAACGCATGTACGTGACAAAACAAGGATCGTTCTAATAGATTAAAGAGAATAAACCAAGTACAAAATCATCTACTTTCTGAATCTGAATCCGAATGTTAACTTTGACTCATAAACCCTTGAATCCCAACGCTTCTATGATGATATCAACGTTGTTTATCACCCTGTGTGAGCATTGGAAGCCCGACTACTAGCAGAAGAACCCGACACGTCTTCTATGATGATTCGAAACATTCACGAACAACAATGGACTCAGACTCATTGTTGCGAATTTGGTTTCTTCGGGCTTATGTTGATGGATAACGCAAACAAGTTCTCCACAGTTAGTTATTCAAATCTCCATTCGGTCATCTTTCCAAACTGCAACACACGATAAGTTCTCCAAAAGAATGCATACACAAATAGGATGGATGTGACACACACAGATAGATAAGCTGTCACAGTTGTCAAGACTGTTTGTCGGGTTTCCAATGCTCACACAGGGTGATAAACAACGTTGATACGAACACATATGTTTTGAAAAATAGGCTTTGTTCTTGGTTTAATGAAGTTACACGTAACATCTAGTTATTTTCAGATTTAAACAATGCACGCCTCAATTGAGATAACGGACATCCATCAAGCTCAAAAAGAAAACTTGTGTTTCCCATAGTCACAAACGATTGCGGTTTGTATTTCGCATAGCCACCGTTTCCGTAGTAAAAAACGGTTGCGGTACTATTTGTTGAAATCGAAGAAAAGAGTAAAAAAGATGAATTGAGGCGTACATTAGGAACAAGAAGTCCAACAATCCGTTCATTATCTGTTGTTGTCTAAAATACGTTACAATACGTTAAAATACGCTAAAATACCCTAAAATACGTTAAAATAAGTTAAAATACCCTAAAATACGTTAAAATGCGCTAAAATACGTTAAAATACATTAAAATAACTCTAAAATACGCTAAAATACTCTAAAATACGCTAAAACACGTAAAAATACCCTAAAATACGTTAAAATAAGCTAAAATACGCTAAAATACATCAAAAATACTTTTAAATACGCAACAATATGTTAGAATACGTCAAAATACGCAAAAATACGTCAAAGTTCGTGACTAACGATATTTCCACACATGTATACATATAATACGACACTATGGAGTTCAAGTGGATTTCAAACAAAATTGTACGTAATCATAGAATAAGATATTCGCACGTAACCGAACGGCACCGAAACGACTTATGTTGAAGGTATACGTAATAAAACGACAAAATATGCGAATGTTCGGCAAAAAATGAGACGTATACGCGTCGAACCGAGGGAAACACGATAACACTAAATTTGAAATAATGCCATATACGATCGTATAGGCCTATGTTGTATCGTATATCAGCTTAATACGAATCGTATAGGCCTATACGATTCGTATTAAACTTTGAATTTTCTCAAAAATTCCCCTGAATTTATCAGAAAACCAGGGGTATTTCAGTAAAATCATCGATTAATACGCATCGTATAGGCCTATACGATGCGTATTGAAATCTAAATTTCTCAAAAATGTTTTTCCAAATCAAGGGTTCCATCATTACAACCACTTGTTTTCAACGGAGATGTAATGCAATGATTCCTCTCAATTGAATAGACCGACACTTGCTTCATAGGACTCACTTGAATCGTATCGGATGTAATAACAGTATCAGGTTCTCAAAACAAGGATCGTTCTAATAGATTAAAGAACGCTGATATCTTGGAATTGATCTTGGAAGTTTGAACCCACCTCAATACTCTTGCAAGCATAAAGTTAGAAACCGGTGGTATTGAACCAACATCTCCTACAAACATTCTAAACACTACAAGGATGTTGGGAATTAAACGCATGTACGTGACAAAACAAGGATCGTTCTAATAGATTAAAGAGAATAAACCAAGTACAAAATCATCTGCTTTCTGAATCTGAATCTGAATGTTAACTTTGACTCATAAACCCTTGAATCCCAACGCTTCTATGATAATATCAGCGTTGTTTATCACCCTGTGTGAGCATTGGAAGCCCGACCACTAGCAGAAGAACCCGACACGTCATCTATGATGATTCAGAGGTCGGTCTCGGGTGGGCATAAGATCCGTGGGCCCTATTGTCGGATATGTGACTCAAGAAAGTCATTGGACTGCCGCCGATGAAGTCAAATGTTATCAAACTTGGACATCAGACGTAAATCTTGAAGAAACAGAACATAATCCCAGATTGTCTAAAGAAGCGCTTTTATCATGTGTGATCCAGAGGTCGGTCTCGGGTGGGCATAAGATCCGTGGGCCCTATTGTCGGATATGTGACTCAAGAAAGTCATTTGGACTGCCGCCGATGAAGTCAAATGTGATCAAACTTGGACATCAGACGTAAATCTTGAAGAAACGGAACATAATCCCAGATTGTCTAAAGAAACGCTTTTATCATGTGTGATCCAGAGAAGACGTATCGGGTGAGTTGTGGTTGATTTATAGGAGGAGGTTATGAAACGAATATATGTTTATGCGAATTTAATGGACAATACTAACAGAGGTGCTGGTCTTTTCTCCCACTGTGCAAACTTGAAAAATCTCACCATAACACATCTAATATGACACATGATAAAAGCGCTTCTTTAGACAGTCTGGGATTATGTTCCGCAAATTGGGAACCACATATTCGTGTGTTAAAGCTTGAAAAGATGACCGAATAGAGATCTGTATACAGCCTTGGTATTTGTTTACCACATGACACATGATAAAAGCGTTTCTTTAGATAATCTGGGATTATGTTCCGCAAATTGGGAACCACATTGTAGACTGGTTGGCTTGAATGGTTATAATAATACTTGAAAATGGAAATAATCGTGTCAAGATCTTTATCAATCATATCATCGACCAACTGCTCGAAATCCCTTTCGTTTCTCGGGTTCGCATTCGACACAACACAACAAAAAATAAATTCAAAAAAACAGCGGCCTGATACGCATCGTATAGGCCTATACGATGCGTATCAGGCCCGCCGCCAAACATAACCTGCACTTATCAGTCTGCCATATTTTTTACTTTAATTCAATACACATCGTATAGGCCTATACGATGCGTATCGAATTGAAAAAGTGTGTAGATAGACAGGGGGTGTGCCATTAGAAAACCTCATATTTATACGACACCCTCAATCATTTAAACAATTAATTTTCCTTAACAAAAAGTAAAAATCATTTCCTATTAGATAATGTTATTCTATACTTTATGCTAAATGTACCCCCTTTTCTACTGAACATACCCCCTTCAACTTTCAAATTAATATAATTCAAACCCTTTTTTTCTTTATTTTTTATCTTTAATTATTATTATTACTAGTATTTGTTTTTAAAACATCATTTTATTTAAAAAGAAACCTTTTTTGATTATTTGAAAAATAATCGTTTTCTTACGTTTTAAACTAAAGCTAGTCATTTTAATTTTGTAATGGGATTTTTTGTTCATAGCGGCTTGAAGTGGGTATTCAAATTCAGTTTGTATAAACAATAATGCAAAAAAATTTAAATGAACCTTTAAAGCCAGCCAACTTAAATAACGTTTTATTTTCTTTTTACGTCTTATTACTTTTAATAAATAAAAATTGTTAATTATATTAAAAACATAATAAAATAATAATACTAATAAAAATAGAAATAAAAAGATGAGAAAACTAAATACGAAATAAATAAAAAATATATAATCAACTGTTTTTGTTTCACAAAAAAGTTTTGAAACTTTTTTATTGTATGAATAATATTTTTTTATTAATTTTAATGACGTTTTATATAAACATAATAAAACACTAGTAAGAAAAAGTGTTTTCAAATTACAGAAACATAAAAGTTTTCAAAAATAATATTTGAATTGTTTAGATGGGTGAAATTTAACAACTTTTAAACTATATTTTTAGAAAGGAGGGTATGACTAGTAAAAAATGGGGTGCATTTAGCCAATCTCTAAGATAAAATGATGGATGTTTTAGCAAGTGTATCCACCACACACCTACGCATGTAAGTGCATCTTAAGAACGATGTCGAAGGAGATAATGCAGTAGGGTTGAGTGGACATGGCTTTTTGTTTATTATTGATAAGATAATGAAGACGTTATAATATTTTTTATACATCCTGCTTCACTTTTATTCTTAACTTATATAGTCTAGAGTAAACTATTAGAAACCTACTAAAGAATAATATTTCTGTTTATAATTAACATTAATTAACGAAACAAATGACTCAATTCATAACGTTGTAACTTGCAAGTACTATTTCTGCATCTCCCTAACGGATTTACAATAGGATTACTTGTCAAAATTATATCGTCCACTTCATGTCAAAATTAAGGGGTGTTAAAACCTCTCTTGGTTAACATGTTAATTTAGACTTTGGGGTGCACCTTAACATTTGAGGTGTTAACGATAACATGACATGTTAACCGACATTGCACACCACTCCCTCCTTGTGTTAAGGGGTGTTAAAAGGATTGTATGTTAACATAATGTTAGAGATTGTCTTAAGTTTGTTTTCTTTTTTACACTCAAACAATTAAAAGTTTTGACACCCAAATCATTAAAATAAGGTTAAGGGGATTAATTGTAACACCCTAAAAACGGGTTTAGCAATTAAACCCCGTTAATGTCAAAGAGCGGGTAAAGTACCGTTAGTGGTAAAAGTTAACCCATAAACAAAATAACTAGTAACAAATTAACCTAATTAGTAACATGTATATAGAAAAATAAAAGTTGTAGCCTTATCTAATACTTAAACTAAACATAAGGGAACAAAGTTGTAAAAAGGGAAACTCATGTTTTATAAAAAAAAAATTAACACACAACACACATATGGTGTGTGTAGATTGATCATCATGAGGTGAGACAAGGAAACCCTAGTTCATCCATAAATCATCAAATTGAAAGGGAAATTGAAGCTCAAATTCGTGCTTGAATGCATATTAACGATCACATAGACAAGGGGATCATAAGGTATGTCTTAAAACCTAGATTGGCAAAAGTTGAAATTTGAGACAAGTAGGTTACTTGCAATTAAATTGTTGGATGATGATCCAAAGATGAAAATAAGTGTATGGGTATGCTTGTTTCCGTTAGACATAAGAAATTGTGAAATATTTGATGTAAGATTTCTTATAAGTGATTAACAAGTAGATTATCAAATGGGTTTTGATAATATGATTAAGTTTATAATAAACTTATGTTTAAAACCATCATGGATGGTAGTAATAGGAAGATACATGAAAAATTATGAGTTTGAGTATGTGTTCATAGTTGCCATGAAATGGGTTTTGCGTGTTATGACGAAATTGATGATTTTGTTCATGTAAATAGATGCTTGAAATCATGTTATCTACTAGTTTGTATGTAGAATTTGATTATATTAGGTATTCGGATGAATGCCTAGTAATATGATGAAACGGATTTTTACATATAGATGAAAACCCTTAATTTTTGCATAAAAAAATGAATAAATTAGCTTTGATAATCGAGAGCTAAGTTAACTTGATATTAATAATCGCTTGAACTTGTTAAAGTGATAGAAATGAAATGAACGTGGTTGGAAATTTAGTTAAAACGGTGGCCTAAAAATAACACCTACCGGGTAATTGATGGAATGCATAAATAAATTGTTGAACTTAATTGTGTATTCCATGTGTTAAAAGGCAGTTAACTTTTGAAAGTCAAACTGACCTATAATAAGATCGAATAATAATTTCGACATAAACTCCGTAAGATGGATTAGTCGGGATTGATAATGACTAATCTAACCATCTTACGAATTATAAATGATAGTACGACGCTTGACAAGCTAGGTGGAAGCTTGGGGAAGAAGCGGGTCAAACGGATCAAGTACGAAGGAAAATCATATCAGAATGCAAGGTAAGTAAAGCTTACACCCTTTTTGTAGAATACCTATTTATTGTATGGGTTATGAATACGATAAATTAATATTGAAATATGATGTCCCGATGCGAAATGATACGGGTCGGAACAAGTGAAAATTATTAAAAAACACATATTTGATGGTAAAAAGGGGCAAATTAGTAATTTGGTCATGAAATGGCGAACATACATTGAGTTTTTGAAAAGTTACCTTATGGTGTAAGCCATAAGGAATAATAAGGGTAAAACAGTAACTTAGTCAAGTATAGACGAATAAAAGTTGAAGTTTAAATGACATCCTATGGCGGAAGCCATGATGGGTTAAATGCTTTAGAAAAAGGATTTAAGAAATATGACCATATGGTGAAAATCCGTAATGGGTCAAATGAGTGAAATGGTAAATAAATACCATTCAGTTATAAATACAAAATGTTTGGTCGTTTAGGCCGAACAGGTCAAATGGTGATGATATCACAATTTGACAATATCGACTAATGATTATTTGTCAAGTCTGATGCTCACAGGGGTGAATAGCGTATGGAATTTGTGTTGCTATTAATTAGAAATTATTAAGGCAAGGTATTAAAATGGGTCCATACTTTGACCCGAGCCAAGTGTGTGTAATGGGTCAAACTCTCACTGAAAACTTAAGGTTCGATGAGAGTTAAACGAAGTAAAGAATGAACATTGGGTTACCTTAATAGGTAAACCTAATAATCTAAATTGTAGTCATTGCGTTCTTAGTAACATAATGATTTTAAATAAGATTATAGCTAAAAAGTGCGATTTTGGTCAAACGTGTTATTGAAAGTCATTCGTCGTAAAAGAAGGGGCTAAACTTGACCAAAATGCCCTTGAATGGTAAACCGGGCAAATGGCCCTTAAGGGTAGTTTGAAAATAAGTTGTATGATTGAGTAAATCCTGTGGATAAGTAGGAAAGTGAAAGGTATTAGCCTTTTTAGTCTAATGCCTCGTAATGAGTCTTTTTCGTAAATTACTAAACCAAAGGGTAAAATTTGGGAAAATATGATTTTACCATAAGAAATGCACCATAATTATTGTTGTGGTGGAAAAATAAAAGAAGTCTTATGTGGAAATAGGAGTTAAGAAAGAAGGAGCAAGATTTAAGCTTAAATGCTAAAATTTCCTTAACAGGTCAAAAGTTTTATAAATGAATATAAAGCTGAGGGCCTAAAAATTTAGAAAATTGTTAATCCTGATGTCGGATTTCAACTTTATATGATAGAGAATTAAATTACGATCACGTAGGAAGAAACATGAGGTAAAACGGATAAAAATTGAGGAAGTTATGACCATTTAAGTGAAAAATGGCAATGCTGGGAATATGCAGCTCCAGTTTCATAACATCTGTGAAAAGAAGGTTGTCGCGCCTCGCGACGGGTATTGTATTTTTCCGTCGTGCCTCACCACGGGCCTTCGTGCCTCACGAAAGCTATTCTTAATCCTGTCGCGACCCGCGACAATCTACGGAGCTGGCAAAGTTGTTTGCTTTGTTTGTTTTGTCTTGCGGACTTGTTTAGACACGTTATAAACCTCTCATAACTAACACATTTCATGATTTATGAAATGTAGGTACACCTTGAAGCACCGGAAGACGATCGAGTTCAATAAAGAACCGAATACGATCAAATTTAAGCTTCCGCACTGTGTTTCATCGTTACGCGATTAAACGACGATATTATGTTGAAAAGTTTTAAATTTCAAGATGTTAATGAAACTTGTACTTTCAAATGTATGTGTATTAGTATATACATATTTATATGCGAAACTTAGATAAAATTTCGATTTATAAACTAAGGGTTTTACATTATACCATTTCCTTGGTGTGTGGTAAAGTGAAATGGAAAAAAAGTAAGTGATGTGGCATCTAGGTGGTGTTAAAGAAAGTTAAAGTATACCTCAAGACATTAGGCAAAAAAGAATAAGGAATTAATGCTATTTATTATCAATGTTTATTTTTGCTTAGAAGTTAATGAAATATTATTATTATTATTATTATTATTATTATTATTTTGAATTTAATCTAAATATTTAATATTAAAATAGTTATAAAATCGTGAGTGAGATAGAGTTAACAACGTTAAACCATTTCTTTAGGACGAGATGGAGTATAAAGGGAAAAATAGATGATGTGGCGCTTATACGGAGTTAAGAAGTGTTAAGGCATACCTCATAGCCTATCCAAATATATGGCTGCCCAGATCACACCCCCAAAGACTTATGAGTGGAGTTCTTGGGTGCCTATCAAAGTCAAAGTGTTCGGATGGAGAGCGAGTAAAGATGCCCTGCCAACACTGGATAAATTGATTAAGAGAAGGATTGTGTAAGTTGGCTCCGGAAACATTTGATCACCTGTTCACTTCATGTTTTATAGCGCATCATCTGTGGCAAGGTGTTAGTGTCTAGTGCAAAATTCAGCTGATCTATGCCTTTTTGCTGGATGACTTAATGAAAATCCATAAACATGTGGCAGGAAATGAAGTGAAGAGAAAGGCTATTTACTCCATTATTCTAGTCGCATGTTGGAGTTTATGGAGAACGAGGAACAACTACATTTTTCAAACTTGCATATCAAGATTGAAAACATCATGGCAGAAGTGAAGTCGGTGTCCTTTTGCTGGATGAGGAATAAATAAAAAAGACTAGATTTAGATTGGATAAAATGGAAAAAAATTATGTTGTAATATGCTTGGCTCTACTGCCTTTGTTGTTGTTCCCAGCGTCCATCCCCTGCTAGCTTCTTGCTAGCAGGTGTGTTTGGGCCTGTTTTCTTAATGAATTATTGTTTTTCGAGAAAAAAATATGTTGGATCAAGTTCAAATATTAAAATCAATGTTTTAAAAACAGGTAATGTAAGTCCCGTGAAACGGATCTTTCAATGATATCAAACAATCACCTAGTTTGTGCGGAATCCAAACTTGGTGAGATTCAAGATAAACCGAAAATCAATTGAAAAACGAAGAACACAATACCGAATCACTTTCAACACTTGCACACGATTCTATTACTTTAACAAGCAAAACCGTCTAGTACAAGTGCTCACAAAATCGCCTCCCTTTCTAGCTCTCTCTAAGAATTGTAACAATGAAGTACCAAAGGTTCAAAAACCTAAAACAAGTTAAAAACTTGTTTATATACTAACTCAAGCCCACTTCCCTACATGGGCTTCCCTTGGGCCTGCTTGGCCCACATGGCCTAAAGCTTGGCCCAAGTGACCTATAAAGGTCCACAACCTAATACTAACTAACCCGGTAAAACCCAGTTCGTAACCATAATCCGTTGTGTTAATTTGATGCGTCAGTCTCACACTTTAGGGCCTAACAATCTCCCCCTAGACTGATGCCATCAAATTGTCTTCATAACATGAAATCAGCAACGTCTTCAATGTAGTCTATGGTTGTCACTATGCTGCAGATGTTGTGGAAGTTCTTGACTTCTGAACTCTCAGCACTGAGTCTCTTTCTTCAGCTCTTGTGGTTAGCTTCATATCAGGATCTCGATCAGCATCTTCTTGAAAGTCTTTGTTAAAAAGAATGTGAGAGGAGGATTCTCAGCAGCTCTTTTCTTCTTCAGTCTTTGTCTTTCAAACAGGTTCATGGTACTTCTTCAAATGTACTTTCACTGTCAGACGGCGTTGCGTATCCGATTCTTCTGACTCAGGTACATCTTGTTGTTGTGTTGCTTCAGGCTTCTTCAGCAACTAACAGCATCTCAGTCTTCATCAAC
Organism: Helianthus tuberosus; assembly: GCA_030545235.1. Classification (NCBI taxonomy): domain Eukaryota; kingdom Viridiplantae; phylum Streptophyta; class Magnoliopsida; order Asterales; family Asteraceae; genus Helianthus; species Helianthus tuberosus. Next base: position 100,989,633 of record CM060437.1, on the reverse strand, counting down.
CCCTGTTCTTGATTAAAATCAAGTTCTGCACATGCTCACAAACTCATAAGCAAACATTTCTTATGCAACAGGGAGAGTACCATATGAACACTTGGTACATCAAATTTCACAATTTAAATTCTTTTAACTTTTGATGATCAGTCAAATCTTCAAGAACGATTACATTTTTAATTTTAAGAAAAACTAATAAGCACTCTATTTTTGGATTTTTGGTTTTATAGAAAAGCAAAACACTATTTTTGTATTTTTGATTTTTTTCAATTTTTTTTTTAATTTTAAGAATTAAAGCAAATAAAAACTCAAAATATAAACAACTACCAAAATATACAATTACAATTGCAAAGGGATCAAAATTCGTTCTCAGGCAGGCTAAGGAACACTTTTCAGTACGACCCTAATCAAACTGGTCTATGCGATTGCCAATATGTTTGTCCACTTAAACTTTAACGCTCAACTTTCAATTTTTCAACTTCGTGATATGCTTAAGGTAATATTATAATATTATACCCGTGTGTCCCATTCCAAGGCATACCCCCGCGATCAAGGTAAGCACAACGATTCATCGTAGCAGGTGAGTATACTGATGTCATCCTTTAAGATATCCTGACTGTGTCTAGGTCTGCATATAATCTGTTTTATCATGTTTTGATTTATTAACAATGAACACCCAAATAAATACTAATCAAATCCTGGAAATATAAATAGCACACTCTATCATGCAAGTATCTTCCCTACCACATATTTCACAAGTCCAATCCAGATTTCTGAAATCTTAACTGGGAATAGGTTGAGAAGAGAACAGAATAGATCTTTTGCAGAGATGGTATAATATACAGATCAAATGAGTTTTTCTCAGTTTGATATAGGTTTCTTGGGTTTCTTTTGGGCACTTGAGGGCCTCTTTCGGGTGTATTAGATCTATAGCGCGACAACGTACAGCTAGGTCAGCATGTATCTGGATGCAGCAGAAGCTGTCGTTGCCTAGCACCTCCAGGTCAGCATATATCTGGATGCAGCAGAGGAGGTACACGAGTTTTTCAGAGAAGATTTCAGAATCAGATCAAAATTGTGTGTATCGGGACAACATACAGACATTCAAATAGAAATGAGCTAATTCCAAGTGACTTTCTTTCCTGGGGTCATGTACAATTTTAGTTCTGAACAGAAGAACAGCCAAGATATCCCCGGATGATTCAACAATATAAAGACCCGAAACCTCAGATGTTGGCTATCTATCAACGCAAGATTTAAGACCATAAAATCATACGCCGTTGGTATGTTACCCACATGGTACATAGTTCGTTATGTTTATATCACTTAGTATCTTTTATCATGTTGAGCGTCAAGCCTATCGACATATCGCAGTAGATCCTAGTCTTTTCAGCTATGGCACCTTACATGTGTTAGTCAAAACCCTTTAACACGAACATTTATTTCACTTCCCATATCATGCAATTTTTCTTTTTGGCTTTTTTTTATTTTTCAAATGTTTTTATATTTTTCTCATTTTCTCCCCCTAAAACAATACATATTTACAGCAAACTCTTTTTGTATTTTCTGAGTTTTCTCCCCCTAAACTCTATATCTATCTATATGTTCCTCTCCCCCCCTAAATTTGTGCATAAATCTTGTATTTTTGCGCAAATTTACCATTTACTAGAGAAAGGACACTATATATACAAAATAATGAACTAAGAAAGAGAGAAAATATTTTTGTTTAACCGTTCCGTCATTAGATTGAAGACTAATCAAATTCAAATCAAAGTACTGAATTTAAACGGTACCTTTTGCTGATCATTTCTTACTTCTTTAATCTCCTCCAAAGGAAACATATCATCTGTAAAAAAAATTTGAACTTTTTGCAACAGTGAAATGTTACCCGTTTTTATCTCTGGAACAACCACTATCAACATTCCAGAGATTGTCAACAGCTCCTCCTTGGTTGTTCCTGAAAAGTAAGGAGATTAGTAAGACATTGGTACCCAGGCCATCGTGGTCCTGGGATTTCCTGAAGCATCAAAATAAGATACTTCCTTCAAACACAAGTCCCCTTTCGTTTCAAAAATTGGAGATGTAGCTGCTTTTTGTTTTGCTCTCCAAATTTGTTTAGGCTTTTCTAGTTTCTTAGATGCCTTTAGCAAAACAGTTGACTTATCAACCTTGTTATTTTTCGAAATTTGTGTAGGTTTCAAAGCTTGTTTTCTTTTTGCTTTAGCAGCATTCCAATCCCCATCAGAAGGTTTAACCTTGGGATTCACATTCTTCATTGCCTTAGGTGAAGATACCTTCATTGGCTTAGAATGGTAGTTGTCCTTTGGTGTAACCCTCCGATTTTGCATATAATATGGTACGTAGGGACGATGTGTGCAGTTCCGAGCTATGTGACCAGCAATGCCGCAATTGAAGCATGTTTGTCTCTTCATGTAGAAAGCATTCTGATCAGCTGGATTTGCTCTTGCAGACCCTGAAGGACAAACCGGTCCTCTTCGTGTTGGATGCGCCTGCACATGACTTTCAGACGAAGACGAATTTGGGTGCTTATATTTGCAGTTTGCAGAACTCTTGTTGCTATGAGCACCATTCTTCGTCTTTTCTCCCTGATTGAATCTTTCATTCACCTTGTCACGAGCCTTATGAGGATTATTGCTGCCTTGTCCTTGATGAGCAGACTTCTTATACCCTCGATTTTGATCTACTCGTTTTGGCTCCTTTTGCGTGTTGTGAACCGGCTCACAAACATCAGCACACAAGTGAGTGTTGGCATTTTGTTGCACTTTTGGATGATGAACACAATTTCTAGCAATGTGTCCAGGAATTCCACAGTTGAAACATGTCTGTCGTTTCAATGTATGGAGATTCTGAGAGCTAGCAGCATTAGCTGTTTTGATAGGTCTAGATGACCGAGCTTGCGTTGCTTGTGTTCCATGTGCCTTTTCTGAGTTCTTCTGTACCTGCTGATCAGAACTAGCACAAGCATGAGATGTAGACGGATGATGAGATTCATCCTTCTCACTTTTATCTTGATCATTTTGAAAAACCGGTGTTTCAGGTTTATCTTTATTTTCAGAAACATTTTTCGGTGACTGTTCATTTATTTCAACTCCTTTTTCTTCTTTAATAGATTCAGATTCAGTTTTAATTTTAGAACAAGTTGAAATTTCATCAACACATGTTTTGTCAACACATGTATCATGTGAATCCGATTTAGGTTTGCTTTCATCCACGGTTTCCAATGGGGTCCCACTAGATTCAACATTAGGGACGTCCACTGAGACCGATTCAGAAGATGAATCAGGACATTCTTGATTTTCTTGAGAAGAAGTTTCAGTGGTTTCACTGAATGTATCCTGAGGGACCTCACCTGTAACACAATCATCAACTGAAGAGTTAGAAACATCACAATCACAATCATTAACTGAAGAAGATTCATCACCAGACTTATTGTTCAAAGGTTCAACACAAACATTATCAGTTTTGCCTAAAACATCAGGCTCAAAAGACGAAACATAAGCAGAAAATGACGCAAACAAAGAACGACTAAAAGCAAGGTCAGATTCAGTTGGTTCAGAATAAGGTTCAAGATAAGGTTCAGAAATATTTGAAATAACGACTGGTTCACTCCCATGAACATCTCCACACTTTACTTCAGAACTATCATCTGCACATGAAGATGAAACGTTAGGATCAATTGAGCCTTTGGAAACAAAATTTATTGGAGCAGACTTCTGTTTCTCAACTGGTTTGCCATTAAATGATGACTTATTGTTTTTGGGACCATAAGTCATTTGACTTTCATTTATCATCTCCTCCTCAGTCATAGGTAAATAAGTATAATTGTCATTATAAGGAGGAGGAGCCTTATTAAAACCCAAACCATACCCTTTCTTTTCCTTGTATGCGAGCTGTTGATCACACAAATTTTTGACTAATTTACTGGAAGAATCAAATTTCTTTATGTTTAGCTCATTTATTTGATATCTATCTCTGATATCTTCCAGTTCCTTAGTCAAAATACATACTTTCTCCTGAGCTTCTAGAAAGTGAGCTGTTTTTACACTTACATCATCTTTGAGTTTGATGATGTCTTTTCGCTGAGCTTCAATCTTTTCTTTATAAAGTTTTTCATTTTTCGATAATGTCAAATTTTTATTTTTTATATCTTGATAATCTTGAATTAGCTCAGCATTGTGTATATGATAAGCCTCAACCCTTTCTCTACATCCAGGAGTGCAAAAGACAGAAAGTATCTCTTCTCTGGTAATTTCTTGAGCCACTGGTTTGTGAAACACGAATGCCATAATTTCAGTGGGTGGTTGATACTTTTGTTCTTCTCCTCAAAACACAAACCAAACGAGAACCCGTGTACTCGCTAACTCAAACCCTTTGCACGCGATTGAACCCGCTTTCTGAACTGCACCTCAAAACCCTGTCAAAACTTGACACAACCAAACAAACAAACCTCCTTTTTTTAATAAATAAACTCCTTTTTTTTTTTTTTAAGTAAAAATACTTATTATTATTGTTATAAACAACTAATGATTAGGTAATGATGGCTAAATGATTTGATTATTATTATTAATATTATGAAACCTAATGATTATTTACTGATTAATATTATTATTATAATAACCAACTGTCTTCCTCGTTCAAAACAAACACCCCGTAACCCTAATTTAATTTCATACCCCAACAATGATTTATGATGACGGTGACGGTGCGGTGATGAAGAACGAGGATGACTCGAAATGATGGAGATGAAGGTGGTGGTCGGAGATCGTCGGAGAAGGTGGGATGGTTTTGAGAATGTGGTTGCCGGAAGATATGACAGACGGTGATGATGATGATCGGAGGTACGGTGATCGGAGTTGAACGGAGATGATGAGTTAATGGTGGACAGTTATGGTGGTAACAGTGGAGGACTGTTGTCGACGGAGTTGGTGACCGGAGATGAAGTTGCAGGTTCCCGGTGATCAGTGTTCCGATGATAATGGTGGATGGTCGGAGTTGGTCGAATCGTCTGAGATGGAGAGTTGCACGTGGTCACTGGAGTTGCTGTTCGAGATGGTTGAACAATCTACGGAGAAGAGGCGATGATGATGAGTGATGACTCGAAATCGGACACGAAAACAGTGGACTCGAAATCGAAAGGATGATTGACTCGAGACCTTGGTTGCGACTTGTGATGAAATGACTGTGATGATGATGGTTGCAACTCGAAACCGTGAGTCGAAATGAAGATTGCGACTCAAAATCGAGATTGCGATTCGGAAACGAGATGGTTGCGAGTCGAAACCAGAGCAGGATGAGCCGAAACTGATGATGGTTGCGAGTCGGAATGGTGGAAGCGGTTGCGAGTCGGAACCAAGGTTGCGACTCGAGAAATCGGAATTGAGAGGTTGATGGGACTCGAGACCGTGAACTTGTAGACCCGAAACCGTGGAGGTTGCGACTCGAGATTATGAAGATGATGAGTCGAGACTACTGAGAAGATGTTTCTTGTTGCGACTCAAAAACAAATGACTCGAGACCTCGAAAGCTATGTTGTCGGTTGCGACTCAAATGATTCAACAGATTGATTGGCGAGACAGCTGTATTCCTCAAAGTAAAAACAATTTTCCTTTAATAAAGGAAACTGAATATCGTGAAAGGAGTTTTAAAAACTTTTAAAACTTTTCCAAAAAAAAAATTGACTTATTTTTCGGATATATTTCAAATTTTTGAAAACACAAAAGATTTTTTTTTTTTTTTAATCCGTTAACATCTTTTCAAAAACAATCAAAAAGCAAAATATAGTGATTTTTGATGAAATTCCGATGAACACTACGAAGAACACAAAGAACACCGAACCAAAAATAACGAAAATCTTGAATCTTTGATATCACACCGAGCCTAGAAATAGGTTCTAATGGCTCTGATACCACTTGTAAAACCCGTTAGGATCTTTCAATGATATCAACCTTTAACTTGTGAAGGTGCGGAAAACAATCACAAGCCGATTCAAGAATGAAATATAATAATCAACACAAGAATAATATATGAAATAACAAACCAAAATCTTGCATTCAATGACTAGCAAAGACGGATACAAGACTTCAATAAGAACCGACTTCTTGTCCCTTGTGTCGCAACCTATCACCTCATCAACAACCTCAAACAATGAGGTAATAGTATGCTTAAATACAAAACAACTGGGCCACTAACCTAAGCCCATTGCGACACAAGACCACTAACCCAAATATACTGGCAATTGTCTATAAACAAGTTTTTAACTTGTTTTAGGTTTTTGAACCTTTGGTACTTCATTGTTACAATTCTTAGAGAGAGCTAGAAAGGGAGGCGATTTTGTGAGCACTTGTACTAGACGGTTTTGCTTGTTAAAGTAATAGAATCGTGTGCAAGTGTTGAAAGTGATTCGGTATTGTGTTCTTCGTTTTTCAATTGATTTTCGGTTTATCTTGAATCTCACCAAGTTTGGATTCCGCACAAACTAGGTGATTGTTTGATATCATTGAAAGATCCGTTTCACGGGACTTACAGGTAAATACCGGCCGATTATACCGGTATTACCGCTTCTAGATGTAAATCCGGTACGAAACATCCAGGTAAATAAGTGAAACGGCACAAGGTTTGTACCGGTGGTAAAATCCGGTATACCGGTTTGAAACGTAATACCGGTACCAGTCCAGGGTTATTTTAGTTTGGGTTGTTACTTATTTTTATTATATGTTACTTGTCTTACATAATTTTTATATATTATGATTATTCGTAACTAAAACAACTTCTTTAGTATTTTATGAAACGAAAATAGTTATCCTCTAGTTGATGAGGATAGCGATCTGTAAGATCCTTACAATTATATTTTATAATTCATATAATAAGGTATGCATTTACATACAAACATACCCATTTACAAAACATCGGCGTAACGATGTTTACAAAATTTTGAAAACATACAAAATACGTTTATAAAAGTTTTACACCAATGTTTAGTAACAAAAGAAACTAATATAGATGCGGAAGCTTCATTTGAATGTGTGTTCGGTTCTCGAGCAAGCTTGATCGTCATTCAAAAGATTGTTGTAGTTACCTATAATCAAAACGGTCATAAACGTCAGTTATGAGAGTTTAAACATATCTAAACAAGTCCATAAGACCCAAACAAGCAAATAACAACTTTTTGCAAGATTTTCATGTCGTCGCGGGCCGCGACAGAATCATGGATCACCCTCGCGTGGTGCGAGGGCCTCTGGCAGGCCACGACCGAGTTGACTAATCCCGTCACGGGGCGCGAGACTTGGTTTTTGATAGAAAGTTCCTTATTCTGGGCTGCATATTTACAGCTTGACCAATTTTCACATAATTGGTCATAACTCTATAAATTTTCATCTGTTTTAGGTTTCGTTTCTTCCTACATGATCGTAATTCGATTCTCAATCATATGGAGTTAAAATCCGACATCTGAATTAACAAAATCTTAACTTTAAGCTCTCGGCTTCATATTATTTTCAACTTATTTTGACCCATTTAGGTTTTAAACAACAAATTCATCTAATCACTTTCAGTTTTGTACTAACATCACAATTATGGATGTTTTCTATTAATAGGGGCTTTGATCATGAGATTTATGCGCCCGTTATCTTTTAGGTGTTATGTTTATTTGACCCATTCGGCTACAATTAGTCGAACATTCTTAACACAAATTCCATATACGAAATTGTGCATATTTAGTCATACTCAACACCTGAGTTTTCCTCTTTTAATCTGCATTCCCGATTCTCGGATAATGTGTATAATGACTTTCTACGCATAACCGGGTATTATTTCAGAGTCATTAACTATGCAACCTTCCCGGTTTACATCAAGACACCAATTTGACCCATTCGGTCTTTTTAGTGACATCCATCGCTTTTATATAACCAAAGTTTCATTACTTTAGTTATTTTGACCCATTTGGTTTTATTAGTGAAGTCCATCGCTTTTATGCTACCAAACCTTCATCATTCGAGTCATTTTGACCCGTTTGAATATTATAGTGAAATCCATCACTTTTACATTCTAACTTATCGCTAGACTTTAATTAATCCGTTCGGTTTGTTCATACGGAATCCACCGTTTTAGTATCAATCGAACTTCATAACATTTCATTTGTCATTCAACATAAATAGACATAAAAATACTAACGAAAATCTACGAAGCATTTAGCCGCATACCTTTAAAGCTTTCCCTTTAAGCGGGTATCCGTTCTGCCTTGACCACTCGATGATTCGCCCAATTTTCCTATAGAGTTCAATTTGATTTATCGTTTAGAACTGATGTTACAATATTTAACACACAACGCGTCTAACTAATCAATTAAGTGATTCTTTCGTATTTCTCAATATTTCAAGATCACTTTGACATTTTTTCGAACATCTTATGGGCGAGATTATTATACAAGTATTTTCAAGGTCATGATTAACTATTTAACCATGTTTAAACATCATTTTCAAACTCATATGTCTAGTATGCATAAACAACACCTAGATTTATATCATAACAATCAAATAACACCAATTCATCACTATAATTCAAGTGTTCATCCTTTTATTCCCAAAATCCATATAGCACATATATGGTTAATCATTCAATCATTAGGTTATGACACAAAATTACAAAAAGTTTATCTAGGGTTTGTTCCAAGACTTGTAATTATATCAATTTTGCCATAACATCAAACAGTTATTGTAGAATTGCATCTATGAGTGTTCATCACTAATCAAATCATCACCAAAAATCAAAATTAAACATACCTTGTGATCTCCTAAGTTGAGTGATCACAAATTTAGCTTGAGACTGACTTCTAACTTGATTCTTCCTTTGATTTTGAAGAAAATATGAGATTAGGGTTTTGAGAAAGTTTCCCTCCCTTGGCTCTGTGTTTTGCTCGACCAGAAACACACACTTGTGTGTGTTTTTGTGTCTATCTTATGTTTACAAAATTTAAATTTCAAGTATGTCAATTTTAGTCTATTTTTAAGATTTGTAGAATGAGTTAGAATCCCTTGATTTTTCATCATTCCAAACATATAATTAACTAGGTCAAATATTCCAAGTTTTTTTTTTTGCAAAGTTATTAGCAACACTATTATTTATACATATATACAAATATATATAATTTAATATTTTTGGTTTGTTACAAGTCCACCCCCTTAAAGAGGATTTCGGCCTCGAAATCGTAATACGTACCAAATAGGGAAAGGTATAGGTGTCTCATTTCTTCTTCGGACTCCCAAGTGGTGTCCGAGCCCTTCCGATGTTCCCATTTAACTTTTACTTGATCGATTTCTTTATTCCTTAAGCTTTTGACTTTTCGGTCAAGAATTGTAATAGGCTTTACGACATAGTTTAGCTTATCATCTACTTCAATGTCGTCATAGCTTATATAAGCCGTCTCATCAGCTAGGCACTTTCGAAGATGCGAAACGTGAAAAGTGCTATGTATACCGCTCAACTCCTCCAGTAGTTCGAGTCGGTAAGCTACTTTACCCACACGTTCAATGATTTTAATGGCCCAATAAACCTTGGGCTCAACTTCCCTCTTTTTCTGAATCGAATGACCCCCTTCCAGGGAGATACTTTGAGCATAACACTATCACGAACCTGAAACTCGATTGGTCTTCGTTTTTTATCAGCGTAAGACTTTTGTTGTTCTTGGGAAGCTTTCAAATGTGCCTGGACCACTTTAAGTGGTCTTGACTACGTCCTTGTGGGTAAGTTCACGAGGACCCACTTCACCCCAACATATCGGGGTTCGACATTCCCGCCATAAATCATTTCGTACGGAGCCACTCCAATGCTTGAATGGTAACTGTTGTTATACGAAAATTCATCTAGTGGTAGATAGACATCCCAGCTACCACCAAAATCAATAATACATGCCCGTAGCATATCGTCTAGCGTTTGAATTGTTCTTTCGCTTTGCCCGTTTGTCTGAGGATGGTATGTGGTACTATTAGACAACTTAATACCCATCTGTTCTTGAAAATCACGCCAAAAGTTTGAAGTAAACCGAGTATCTCTATCAGACACGATGGACACCGGCACTCCATGGCGGGCTATGATTTCATTCATATAAACTTCTGACATCTTCTCAGATGTGTATGTCTCACGAATTGGAATAAAGTGAGCACTCTTCGTTAATCTATCTACGACTACCCAAATGACATCGAATCCACGAGTTGTTCTCGGTAATTTGGTTAATAGATCCATGGTGATGTGTTCCTATTTCCACACCGGAATGTCTAATGGTTGAAGTTTACCGTAAGGCTTCTGGTGTTCCGCTTTTACTTGTAAACAAGTTAAGCATTTTTCAACATACTAGTTATGTCACTTTTCATTCCGGGCCACCAATAGTTTTGTTTCAAGTCTTTGTACATTTTGGTAGCTCCCGGATGAATGGAATAACGTGACTTGTGAGCTTCATCAAGAAGAAGCTTTTTACCACTACAAGTGTTTGGAACCCATATTCTACCGAAATGGGTTTTCAATCTATTATTATCATCCACCAAGTCTTTTAACAGTCCCATAATTCTTTCCCTTTTTCAATTCTCTTCTTTTGCAGCTTCGATTTGTGCCTCTCGGATTCGTTCGAGTAAACCCGAGGTTACTACTAATTGCATCGACCGCACCAGAATAGGTGAATATTCTTCTTTTCGACTATGCATCTGCCACTATGTTGGCTTTTCCCGGATGATAGTTTTTATGGGTGGTTTTCTGAACCCATATCCCGAATTATATCCTGACTTTATTGTTGTTGATTATGACCAGGATACCGGATCAGGATATTGGTAACATCCTGATACAGTATCCTGATAGTTACTAATTAATCACGTGCAGGTTATGGTTGCAAGCTTGTAACGTACAATTGGACTTGTTCTCCTGATGACTCGCTCTATTCAGTTGAAGGAAGAAAGTTAAAGCCGGAAGAAGGGGTCTCCAACGTTCATAAGGGAATATTCGAAGTATCCCTAGTTTATAGGATAGTTAGTTAATTCTGTTTACTATAAATAGGAGTGTACGGATCGATAGAAACACACAAGTTCACTCACTTTTTACTCTCTTGACAGCTACAATCACTCGCAATCACATTCACCAATCACTTACACTGTGTAAACATAACATACAAGAATTCATCGAATAACACGTATAACATGCGTGAGCGGTTAGCGTATAAAAAGTGTTTGCGTTGTGTGATCGATGTGATTTGATACAGGTAACGTATGTGACACTTAAAAATGCGTAAAGCAAAATGTGATCGAGTATACTCACAGAGCGTGTTTAGTAAATAAACACAGTCTTGGATTGAAGGGAGCGCTTGAGAGGTTAGCCTGATCAGAGAACGATAGTGTAAGTATTGAACAATGCGGTAAACAGTGCGTCGGAGAGTTGGTGTGACGAACATTGATCCGGTCGGATGACCGTCTGGATGGATGACCATTCGGTCAGAGGGTTGTCCGTTTAAGAAGGATGTGATTGTGTAATGTTGAAACTTTGAAGTTTTCGTTGTAGTATTTTTAAAAGTATGAATTGTCTCTATTCATCAAGACGTCCGGTCGGACGGTCATCCGGAAGGATGGCCATCCGCTCGGATGGTGATCCGAGTGGAGGCTGATCTACTTGAAATTTTGAAAATTGATTAAGTGTTGAGATCACAAGTCACCTTGTCTAATAGTCGTTCGATCGGATGATGGTCCGATCGGATGGCTATCCGGTTGAGTAACCTGTTTTGTTTGAAGAACTTGCAAAATTTGTTTAGTTAAAAGTTTTGCAGTTTAAGCAAGACGGTATGATGACGTGTTAAACAATGTCAAGTACAACTCGTCCGAACGGACGAGAATCACCCCGTTCGATCCGTACCAGCTGTTTAATTTTATATTCAACCGTGGATCAGTCGTATCTTTGATAGAAATCCCTTCTCAGTTTGGTTCTTCCACTAGAGGATGAGTAGAGAACCCGAACGAGTCCAGATTCTAACAGTTTTGAGTAAAAAGTGGAAGATTGTTGAAGAAAAGTTTGAAACATTTCACAAGTGTTCATATTTAGATGAATTTAGTGTAAAGTCATGTAGAAATCTGTTAGATTCGAACCGTTCTTGCTGGAATGAAGCCATTCCACGAAGTTCATACGAACCCGTGATGACGTCACCACTGAACAGCCCGAAATCAGGTGATTTCATGGTTAAAAGTTGTGATTTGTTGGTGAAGATGATGAAGAATTGTGTGTAGATGTTAGAAGTACAACATTCGGAGTGAAAACTTACAAGAATCGCGGGGAATCGAGAGGAAAGGGCTTGAGAGTGCACTTGGTCGAAGGGAGCTATCACATCAGTGAGTAGTTGATGTGACAGGAGGTATTTATAGGCAAGAGGGTGAGAAAGCTGGTGCAAAGGAAATGGGCCAGATGGCCTTTCGATCGGATGGTCATCCGGTCAGATGACCATTCGATCGAAGGGTCATTCGATCGGATGGCTCGAGTGAGTTAGTTTCCGACTTTCGTTTTGTGCGTTGAGAGTTGCGTTGCGTTGCGTTGCGAGTAAGCGATGCGATAGTATTACACATTAGTTACACAAATAACATAATCAACCTAATGATCATAAAAGTGCACTGCGTTGCGAGTTGCGATGTGATGCGATAGAGTTGCGATTGCGTTTTCGAATAACATCCAACAACATATAAGCACACACAAGTAAAGAACATAATAACATACACACGTAAGGCAATATCCATAACATGCAATTCGAATTAAGATGCGGTAGCGATGTGTTAGCGTTTAGTAGGTTAGCGTTTAATTACGTTTATCGCAATGTTACTTCACATATTACAAATCGTAAGACAAAATAGCGTTAAGCAGCGTATCGATTATCAAGTTAAAGAGTACAAGCAATAATTAAGTCAGAAATGAAAGATCTGATTAGCAATCTTTTCTTCCTTTGACTTTGACTTGTACTTTGACTTTAATAGTCGGGTTGTTACAGCCTCCCCTACTTTAGGAAATTTCATCCCGAAATTTAAGGCGCAGGCGTAACGAATAGTTGTGGATACTTAGCCTTCATATCACTCTCGAGTTCCCAGGTGAACTCGGCGCCGCGTTTGCCTTCCCACCGAACCTTCACTATGGGAACGCGTGAGCATCGAGGTTTCTTGGTCTCTTTGTCCATGATCTCGACTGGCTTTTCCATGAAGTGTAATGTTTCTTCAACTTGTAAATCCTCAAAAGGGACATGTAAATTCTGGTCGGCTAGACACTTTTTAGGTTCGAAACGTGGAAGGTTGGATGGACGTTGCTGAGTTCCTCCGGTAGTTCGAGTCTGTAGGCCACTTTGCCAATTCTTTCTAGAATCTTAAAGGGTCCAACGTATCGTGGTGCGAGTTTTCCCTTCTTGCCGAATCAGATTACTCTCTTCTAAGGTGCAACCTTTAGGAGTACGTGATCACCAACGTCAAATTCAAGGGGCTTGCGGCGTTTATCGGCGTAACTCTTTTGACGACTCCGAGCATTCAGGAGATTGTCTCGTATTTGGAGGATTTTGTCAGTCGTTTCTTGTAATAACTCAGGACCGGTAATTTGCGCATCTCCGATCTCGTGCCATACAATAGGCGATCAACATTTTCTTCCATATAATGCCTCAAATGATGTCATTTGAATGCTAGAGTGATAACTGTTATTGTACGAGAATTCGACTAAAGGTAAATGCGTGTCCCAATTACCACCAAAGTCTTTAACACACGCACGAAGCATGTCTTCCAGGGTGCGTATCGTGCGCTCAGTCTGACCATCGGTCTGGGGATGGAAAGCGGTACTGAGATTAAGAGTAGTACCGAGAGTAGATTGAAAATTTTCCCATAGGCGCGAAGTGAATCGACCATCGCGGTCAGAGATGATGTCACGAGGCGTCCCATGTCGACAAATGACCTCGTCGGTATAGATTCGTGCTAATCGTTCTACCTTAAAGTCTTCTCGTATCGGAAGAAAGTGGGCGGATTTAGTAAGGTGGTCAACGATAACCCAGATGCTATCGTGACTTGATGGCGTGCGCGGAAGTTTCGTAATGAAATCCATAGCTATACTCTCCCATTTCCACATGGGAATCTCGGGTTGTTCGAGTAAGCCAGAGGGTCGTTGTTGTTCAGCCTTAATCTTCAAACAGGTTAGGCATTTTGAAACATAGATGGCGATATCTTTCTTCATACCCGGCCACCAGTACCTGGAGCGAAGGTCCTGGTACATTTTGTCAGCACCGGGATGAATGGAGTATCGAGATTTGTGGGCTTCAATCAACAATATCTCCCGAAGGTTATTGCGACCAGGGATCCAGATGCGATCAAGATAGTAATAGATACCATTCGATTTAGTGACAAGTTGAGTTTCAATACCACACTTCTTCATTTCCTCTCTCAAGGTGTTCTCAATGAAGCATACATGCTGAGCGTCATGAATTAGAGCTTCGAGATCGTGTTGGGCTTGAGCTTTACGAACGCTATGCAAATAGCTTCGTCGGCTTAGAGCATCGGCAACAACATTTTCTTTTCCAGGATGGTAGCGAATCTCACAGTCGTAATCGTTGAGGAGTTCAACCCACCGACGTTGGAGCATATTCAGCTCCTTCTGGTTCAAGATGTGTTGTAGGCTCTTATGGTCGGTGAAGACCGTACACTTGGTAACATAAATGTAGTGTCGCCAAATCTTTAATGCAAAAACAACTGCACCAAGCTCGAGATCACGAGTTGTATAGTTTTTCTCATGGATCTTGAGCTGACGAGAGGCGTACGTGATAACCTTGTCCCGTTGCATGAGAACACAACCGAGACCGAGGTTAGAGGCATCGCAATAGACTACGAATTCGTCGTTTCCGTTTGGTAGTGCGAGCATGGGAGCATTGCAGAGCATAAGCTTGAGGGTTTGAAAGGCTTCCTCTTGTTCGGTTCCCCAAACGAAAGGTTTGTCCTTGTGCGCAAGAGACGTCAGAGGAACAAAGATTTTCGAGAAATTGGCGATGAATCGGTGGTAGCAACCCGCCAATCCGAGTAAGGAGCGAACTTCGGACGGGTTCTTCGGTGTAATCCAACTCCTCACTGCTTCGATCTTCGCGGGGTCGACGTGAATACCTTGGCTATTGACAATACTACCGAGAAATTGAACCTCCTCAAACCAAAATTCGCACTTGGATAACTTGGCATAGAGGTGATTTCCTTGCAAAAGTTCGAGAACCAAACGTAGATGTTGCAGATGTTCGGCTTTCGACTTCGAATAGATAAGGATATCATCGATAAACACGATGACGAAGTGGTCAATAAAGGGTTTACACACACGATTCATTAAATCCATAAAGACTGCGGGGGCGTTGGTAAGACCAAAGGGCATAACAATAAATTCATAATGGCCGTATCGAGTGCGAAAAGCGGTTTTAGGGATGTCTTCTTCCTGAATTCGTAACTGATGATAGCCTGAGTGTAAATCGATCTTGGAAAAGCATGTTGCACCATGCAATTGATCAAATAGATCATCGATTCGAGGTAAGGGATAACGATTCTTGATAGTCAGCTTATTGAGTTCCCTGTAATCAATGCACATCCAGAACGATCCGTCCTTCTTTTTGATGAAAAGTACAGGTGCGCCCAAAGGAGAGGTGCTAGGACGAATGAAGCCTTTATCAAGCAATTCCTGGAGTTGACTCGAAAGTTCGCACATTTCAGACGGAGCGAATCGAAAAAGAGCTTTAGCAACAGGGTTAGCTCCAGGAATAAGGTCGATTTGAAAGTCAATATCACGAGACGGCGGTAAACCAGGTAAATCGTCAGGAATGACAGCAGGAAAATCATGAACCACGAGCACCTTTTCCATTGTCTTCTCTTTCTTTTCCTTCTCCGTTACTACGATGTGTGCTAAGAAAGCCACGTATTCCTTGCGGAGATACTTGCTTGCTTGTATGCACGACATGAGTTTTAGTTCCTTCGAAGTGACTTCGCCATAGACACACAATTGATCACCGTTGGAAAGAGAGAAACGAATCAATTTATCAAAGCAAACGACTTCAACACGATTTTATCGAAGAAAATCCATGCCTACTATGATATCAAAACTACCGAGCTGCATCGGAATAAGGTCGATAGGGAAAACGTGATTGTTGAGTTCAAGCATACAATCACGGAGAACAGAACTAACAGTGACGGTTCTTCCAGTGGCAACTTCTATGCCGAATGTCGTAGGGAGATTAGCGTGTTTACGTTTTAGGAGCTTTTTGAATTCTAACGATACAAAAACAGTTATCGGCTCCAGTATCAAATAAACACAAAGCATATATGCCGTTGACAAGAAATGTACCATTAACCACATTGTTGTCAGCTTGGGCCTGGCGAACATTGATGTTGAAGGTTCGTCTGCAGGCTGCTGGCTGTTGTTACTGCTGCTGCTGCTGAGGCTGTTGCTGTTGATGTTGTTGTTGCGCTTGTTGCAATTGTGGCTCTTGCTTCACCACTTCGGTTCGGGCAGACATTTGCAAAGTGGTTAGGATCAGCACATGCATAGCAGGCTCTTGCGTGAGCAGCGGGAGCATGAGCTGTTTGTTGACCCTGAGGAGCGGGAAGGGGAGCTGGCAGTGCAGGAGCTTGAACTTGAGCTTGTCGAGGGCCAGTGCGGCATTTGGCGGTAAAGTGTCTGTAGATATTGGAGTGGACACAGAAACGGAAAGCGGTCCCAACTGGATGATGGTAAGTACAAGTAGGGCACAGGGGGTGAGGACCAGTGTACGCACGTTTTGCTGGAGGTGCGTTGGTCATGGGTGCAGTGACTTGGCGGTTCTGGTTCTGTTGTTGGACAGGAACAGCATTGAGAGGGGCAGTAGTAGCCGCACAGTTCTTCTTGTTGTTGCTGTTGTTATTCTTGCGCTTGCGGCGTGAAGATTTCAAAGCTTGAGGTGAGGCGGTTTCAGCGTCGGGAGTAGCAGTAACCAACCCTAACTCACTTGTTATTAATCTTGGCAGCGAGCTGGAAGGTCTCCTCAATGGTGGTAGTCTTTGCTGCTTGGACAAAATTGGCAACACAATCAGGTAAAGTGCGAATGTATTTCTTGATTGTGATGTCGGGAGTTGAGACTTGGCCAGAGCAGATGATGATGAGCTGTTTAAAGAAAGCAATAAGACCGGCATTATCGCCACATTCTTGCTTGATATGCCAGAACTCGTCTTCCAGCTTCTGGAGTTCATGTGGGGGACAAAATTCTTTCATCATGACTTCCTTCAATTCTTCCCAAGAAAGTCCGTAGGCTGCGTCGTTTCCACGCCTATTGCGCTCTGCTGTCCACCATTCCAGTGCCCTAGACTGGAAGACCCCAGTAGCGTTAACAGTGCGGAGGTTTTCTGGACATCCGCTTTGACGAAGAGTGACTTCAATTAAGTCGAACCATTGAAACATTGCGCTCGACCCATCTTCCCCAGTGAAGTCTTTGGGTCCACAGGCTTTAAATTGCTTGAAGCTAAAAGTAATTCGGGGCGAGTCCGTCTTTGATTCCTCAGAGGACTTGCTGGCGACTTCATTGATTTCACTGACGATTTGTGGAATGACCTTGGCCATTTCCTTGGCGACTAGCGATGCAATGTGTTTGTCAGCGTGGTTGCTGCGAGTAGCGCGAAAAGTGTGTGATCCAAATGAAGACATTGTCTGCAACAGACATCGTCACAGGATTCAGACACGATTTCGATTAAATCTAGTATACTCTATCGTATCACCATGAGCTACTTTATGTAAAGCACATGAACATATCAATCACTTAGGCACGTAATCACATAGGCACATAAGCACATAGTCACTTAAGCATGTAAGCACATAAGCACGTATTTTCCACGTATTCACCTTCCTATTTTGCACGTATTCACCTACATGTCTCGAACATGTTCCCTTATCTTTCAAGCTGTGTAAAGCGATCGAGAGTTGCGAGAGGGAGTAACGAGTAGTAATTTCAAGTAGCAAAGCGAGTAGTATAGCGTGTGATTTGTTAGCGTATTGAGATAAATGTGTAGTGCGAATTGTGCGCGTTTATCAAGTGAGGGGTGAACGCGAGTAAATCTCCAAGACCAAAACATATACAAACAATTAATCACATAAAACACATCAAATCACATGAAATCACATAAAATCGATAATTCATAGATTCGGCGGGTTGCGAGCTCAGAATCAAAACACATAACGCGTAAATCGACAGTTGCGGGCTTGAAAATAGAATGTCTCGAGTGTGCTAGACGTTGACTACCCAATGTGATTCTACTAATCTCAAGGACTTTGAGTACACGCATTGGCTCAATAGACTGTGCTCTCGCCTCAATCCGGGCGAACGACACGCATCCTTTTGGCCATGACGTGACTCAAGTCGTTGGAACCCATCGAGACTTTGGTGAGAGTTTTGTAAAACCAAAATATAGAGCGGAATAAGTCATTAAGATGCGGGTTTCACCCCTAACTTAACAACTTTATTCCTGGTTGTGTGATAACATCACGAGATAGAAATGAAGAATTTCGTCGAGATATGGATTTCACTCCTTACTCAACGCAAATTCTCATGTTTAATAAATAGAATGCGTGTAGAGTGGGCGATTTTATCGAGATTTTTTGGTTTTCACACCTAATCTCGACCAAATCACTCAATCGTAACGTGCGAGTATTTTTCGAAAATGCGTGTGTTGTCAGCCGTAGGAAAAGCTAAGTGTTTGCACGAAGTTGTAGTGTGCGATTTTCGTCCAAAGTTGTGAGTTTAACGAGCACAAACGAGAGCATAAGAGTAAGCTCGCGCAAAACCCCTACCGGGTTCGCACAAGGCGGTCCGTTGGTACTTAGACTATAGACTAGGTCAATCCAATCTGTCACACCCCAACCGAAGGCGGAAACATCGGGGCGCGGCACTGAACGAAATGGATTGTCCAAGAGAATCCATAACAGCTATAATTACCAAATATTTAACATTAATCTCCATACCATAACATATTCAGCAAAATAGTTATTACAGAAATAGTGTTCTCAAAGACAAATATTGTTCCGACAACTCATAAATTATTCGTGGGTTTCTAGACCACCTAACTTGATTCCATGACATCCAGCAAGTAAAAGCATCCTAAACACCTTTCACATACGTAAAAATAAAAGTCAATACACATAGTGTAAAGCTGAGCAATACAAGTTCGATAGCATATAGTAGCGAAAAACGATTTACGCATAACCAGCATGTAACACGTAGAAATGTGAAGCAAGTAGGTTATAGACAATGAAATATGCACAGACATGACTGCAAGTTGTAGAATGCGCAACATATATCACCACTGTGACACGTGAAGAAATACCCTTAACAACCCCTGTCCACGGCAGGTGCTGAGTCAAAACTATAGTACTATCGTTGCTAAGGTGTCAGGCAATAATCACTGTGTAAACATAACACACAAGCATTCATCGAATAACACGTATAACATGCGAGAGCAGTTAGCGTATAAAAAGGGTTTGCATCGTGTGATCGATGTGATTTGATATAGGTAACGTATATAACACCCAAAAGTGGGTAAAGCAAAAAAGGATCGAGTATACTCACAGAGCGTGTTTAGTAAATAAACACAGTCTTGGAAAGGAAGGGAGCGCTTGAGAGGTTAGCCTGATCAGAGAACGTTAGTGTAAGCATTGAACAGTGCGTCAGAGAGTTGGTGTGACGAACAGTGATCCGGTCGGATGACCATTCGGTCGAAGGGTTGTCTGTTTGGGAAGGATGTGTTTATTCGTTGTAGCATTTTTAAAAGTATGAATTGTCTCTACTCATTAAGCCGTCCGGTCGGACGGTCATCCGGACGGATGGCCGTCTGCTCGGATGGTGATCCGAGTGGAAGCTGATCTACTTGAAATTTTGAAAATTGATCAAGTGTTGAGATCACAAGTCACCTGGTCGAATAGTCGTTCGATCGGATGGTGGTCCGATCGGACGGCTATCCAGTTGAGTTACCTGTTTTGTTTAAAGAACTTGCAAAATTTGTTAAGTTAAAAGTTTTGCGGTTTAAGCGAGACGACATGATGACGTGTTAAAAAATGTCAAGTCCAACTCGTCCGAACGAACGGGAATCACCCCGTTCGATCTGTACCAGCTGTTCTTGATAGAATTTCATATTCAACCGTGAATCGGTCGTCTCTTTGATAGAAATTCCTTCTCAGTTCGGTTCTTCCATTTGAGGATGATTAGAGAACCCGAACGAGTCCAGATTCTAATGATTTTGAGTAAAAATTGAAAGATTGTTAAAGAAAAGTTTGAAACATTTAATAAGTGTTCTTATTTAGATGAATTTAGTGTAAAGTCATGTAGAAATCTGTTAGATTCGAACCGTTCTTGCTGGAATGAAGCCGTTCCCCGAAGTTCATACGAACCCGTGTTGACATCACCACTGAACAGCCTAAAATCAGGTGATTTCATGGTTAAAAGTTGTGATTTGTTGGTGAAGATGATGAAGAAGTGTGTGTAGATGTTAGAAGTACAAGATTCGCAGTGAAAACTTACAAGAATTGCGGGGAATCGAGAGAAAAGGGCTTGAGAGTGCACTTGGTCGGAGGGAGCTGTCACATCAGTGAATAGTTGATGTGACAGGCGGTGTTTATTGGCAAGAGGGTGAGAAAGGCGGTGCAAAGGAAACGGGCCAGATGACCCTTCGATCAGATGGCCATCCGATCGGATGGTCATCCGGTCGGATGACCATTCGATCGAAGGGTCATTCCATCGGATGGCTCGAGTGAGTTTGTTTCTGACTTTCGTTTCATGCGTTGAGCATTGCGTTGCATTGCGTTGCGAGTAAGCGATGCGATACTATTACACATTAGTTACATAAATAACATAATCAACCTAATGATCATAAAAGTGCACTGCGTTTCGAGTTACGATGCGATGCGATAGAGTTACGATTGCGTTTGCGAATAACTTCCAACAAGATATAAGCACACACAAGTAAAGCACATAATAACATACACACGTAAGGCAATATCCATAACCTGTGATTCGAATTGCGATGCGATAGCGATGTGATAGCATTTAATTACGTTTATCGCATTGTTACTTCACATATTACAAATCGTAAGACAAAATAGTGTTAAGCAGCGTATCGATTATCGAGTTAAAGAGTACAAGCAATAATTAAGTCAGAAATGACAGCTCTAATTAGCAATCTTTTCTTCCTTCGACTTTGACTTTGACTTGTACTTTGACTTTAAAAGTTGGGTTGTTACACTCATCACGATGGTTTGGTAATCACTTTATATATTGCTAATCATTTTGTACGTAGGATACTGGTGGACAACGGCAGCTCTGTCAACATTATCCAGTTGGAAACACTAAAGAGAATGAACATTCCCCAGATAGAGATCACATCAAAATCCACGGTGCTTGTAGGGTTCAGTGGAGAGGTCAAGAATACTGTGGGAGAAATAAAGCTGCCAGTATACGTTGAAGGAGTAAATTCAATGAAACGATTATGTGCCATGGATTCATTATCCTGCTACAATATTATATTAGGCGGGCCATGGATCCACGATATGAAGGCTGTCTCGTCGACCTATCATCAGTGTATCAAGATCCCTACCCCTTGGGGGGTTGTTAAAGTAGAAAGTGATCAACAGGAGGCAAAAGAATGTTATTCCTCCTCAATGAAGTATTCAACAAAGTCCAAAGCAGTATAACAATTAAAGATACGAGCCCAGGATATCGCGGAAGCCTCAGAACAGGATGTTAAGAAAGTTATCCTGGATCAGGATAACCCAGATATCTCGGTGCTCGTAGGAGCTAATATCCCTCAGGTAATTGAGAATCAGCTGACTAATTTTTTAAGATGCAGGATGTCCACGTTCGCATGGAAGCATGAGGATATGACATGTATTTCTAAAGATATTATAACTCATAAACTTGGAATTGACAGGTCTTTCAAGCCCGTTTAGCAAAAGAGAAGGAAGTTTGCTCGTGAAAGACACGCGATCATACAGGAAGAGGTTAAAAGATTATTGAAGTCCAAGATGATTAGGGAAGTCAAATTCCCCAAATGGCTAGCAAACGTGGTTGTGGTTCAAAAGAAGAATGGGAAATGGATGGTTTGTGTAGATTACACAGTCCTGAATAAATCATATCCCAAAGGCCCATTTCCTTTGCCTCACATAGATTCAATGGTGGATGCAACCGACGGTCATGAGCTGCTTACCTTTATGGATGCATCCTCAGGATTCCAGCAGATCCAAATGGAACCATCCGATCAGGAGGATACTGCTTTCATGACACCAACAGGTATTTACTGTTATACTGCCATGCCTTTCGGTTTGAAAAATGCAGGTGCATTGTACCAGAGGTGTACATTGATGTTTAAAGACAAACTGGGGACACCATGGAGGTGTACATTAATGATATGGTGGTAAAGTCCAAGAAGACGGAGGATCATCTCCGGGATCTTGAATGTGCATTTAATATCCTGGACCAATATAACATGAAGCTGAATTCTACTAAATACCATTTCAGAGTGGGGGCAGGAAAATTTTTAGGATACATGGTGACTAAGAGGGGAATAGAAGCAAGCCCGGAACAGATTAAAGCTATTCTGGATATCAAATCGCTGTCCAACATGAAAGATGTGCAAATATTAACAGGACGAGTAGTGGCATTGAACAGGTTTATATCAAGATCCTCAAAGAAATACAAGGAATTCTACGATATCCTGAAGAAGAAAAAGAAATTCGAGTGGGGAGAAATACTTGAAGCAGCCCTACAAGGATTGAGGCAGTATCTTTCAACTGCACCTCTGCTAATGAAGCCCGAGGATGGTGAACCGTTATCCATGTACCTTGCACTATCAGGGAATGCAGTAAGTGTCGTTCTAGTAAAGGATCATGAAGGTTAGCAGTATCCTGTCTATTATGTTAGTAAAAGTTTATTAGATGCTGAAACTAGATATTCACAACTTAGAAAAATTGATATTAGTGATGCGTGTGTAGCGTTATATGTTTTTCTTTATATTTTAAGCCCTTTTTAACACATTAGCCAAGTTTTAAATTTATAAAACACGATATTCTACTAACACTAAACACACATATGGGCAAGTGCACCCATCGTGAGCGTAATATAGCGTTGGTAAGATACCGAGGTCGTCCAAGGACACAAGAGCTTTTAGTACCGGTTTATCCTCAACGTCTAATCAAATCAAAAGTTTTAGAAAAGGTTTTTAACACGAAAAAAATAAAAACTAAAATTCTGAAAAATAAAAATATAATAAAAACATATAGACAAGATGAATCACTTGGATCACTCGCCTTTAATGTAACCTTTGATGATTTCCGCACTTTTGCACTTTTTAAGAGATTATCTTAGTTATAGTAGTAGGCCCCTCTTTTGAAGGTGACGTTACCCTCATCCCAGTGGTTTGAGTCAGCAATGATACAATCCCAAAGGGTCAGAATATTGAAAGATAATTAATTAAGTTATTAATGCGTAATGTGGTAGGCCCCTCTTTTGAAGGCGACGTCACCCTCGGCTAAGTGGTTTGAGTCAGCAGGGATACAATCCCAAGTAGCCGGGTTAATGTATTAATAGTAGTTTACATATGAGGGGATCAAGCCATTTGCACCCCCACCATCCAATACCAATGGGTATTGAAGGAGGTCCTAGTAAGCTTGACCCAGGTTCTTACAGGATCTATACACTGAAAAAGGCAAGAACCTTACCAAACCATTTCCTTAACCCCCGATCAGGTAGCCAACATATCTCTATATAGACCGTAGGGATATGAATGGTGAAAATATTTTATTTTATATATGTTAGGGGTGGATTTTCTAAGCCTAAGGATCACGGATCCTCAAGTGCAGCCAGGATCATGGATACTCAGTTCCGTTTGGATTAAGGATCCTCAGAAGACGTTGCAGAATTAAGGATCCAGGATCCTCATTGTTATCCTAACACTAACGGTTGTTTCCATTGTATGTGAGCTTGTTTTGCAGGAGTATACGCATTGGACTTGGTCTTGCCGATATTCTTGGGGAATATGCTCTCAATATTCCGCACGTGCATAGCTTGGTGACCGTTTTGGAAGTCGTGGGTAGCTTTCACATTTAGCGGATAGTTAGTTATTTAGTTTATTTCTATTTTTAAAAAGGGATAACAGCTTGAATTAGAATAAGTTAGCTAATACACACACACTCGCAAGCTCTCTGCAATACATTGGCGATTTCGTACACTTTTGCACACTAGTGATCCTTGTAACAAGCTTGTTATCATCCCGAGTTGTAACAATCTTTTGTTTAATTATAGTAGGTGATCGGTAGTTTCCATCACCCGAGGTTTTTTATGCCGGAGATCAACTCTTGATCAAGGACTTTTTCCTCGTATAAATCCTTGTGTCACCTGTTCATTTCAGTTGCAAGTTGTTCATACATTTGTTCATTGATTCAAGCATCATACCTCACAACAAAAGATTTGGTTGCATTATCCTAGCCTGATTTTTGACCAAAACAGTTTGGCGCCCACCGTGGGGCAATTGGTGCTTCATTTCTGAGAAATTTTGTTCATTGTGTTCGTTTCGGTTCACTATATTCAACCATATGGCTTCTTCAGCAAAGAACACTTCAAGTTCCATGCCGGCAATCACTTCTTCACAGGGCGTTCCACCTTTGCCTCCACCACCTTTTGGATCTCAGAAGAATGCTGAGAATCCTGCGAAGAAACCGACCCCCGTTTTCTCAAAACCACCAACTTCTGCTGTTTCTTCTAGCCCTACTAACAGTGATCTTTTTACTTTGATTTTGCAGATGAGAGATCACATACAAGAGCAAAATAAAACCAACGAAAGGATCCTTCGGGAGATTGGTGACATCAAGAAACAGAAGAAATCAGTGGAGGATCACTCTCCTCTGATGCCGAGGTCGTTGAATTTCGACACTCCGCTCATAACTGCCCAGCAATCTGCAGCTCCAGATATCCAATACCGGGGTGGATCAACAGGAATGCGCTCTGGATCATCGGCAATGACTCAAGCTCTAGGATCCTATTTTCAACCTTCAGGATCCTTCTTCCAGCATCAGGGATCCTCTCAGGTTCAGGGATCCTCTCAGGTTCAGGGATCCTCTCAGGTTTAAGGATCCTCTCAGGTTCAAGGATCCTCTTTGGTTCATGGATCCTCTCGGGCTCAAGGATCCTCCTTTCAGGTTCAAGGATCCTTATCTCAGGTTTACGGATCCATGGATTATCCTCCAAGACCCCCAGTCACAGCATATCAAGGATCCAACATCTTTCAGTATCAAGGATTCTTAAGGAATGTGCAACCAGGAAGTACAAATGTTCATCAAGGAGACTTCATTCCAATGCAGACCATTGCTTCTTCTTGTCCTTCAGTCATACCAGAATCTCATCAATATGGATTCACATCTGGAGTTCCAAACTTGAATCCTCCGGGAGGTAACACTTTGAATAATTCTTATAACACTAACCATGGCTTTGTGCAGGATACAGGTATTAATTAAGCTATGGCTAGGGATTTACAGAAATTGAAGGATATGATATCCAGCGTTCCAGGAGTGGTTAAGCCCATTCCTGAAATCGCAGATGGAAGCCATAGGATATCTCGCTTTGCACCACCCATTTGTGATGCATAAATCCCAAAGAGGTTTCAAATACCAACCATGAAGCTATATGATGGCTCGACAGATCCAGAAGAACATGTAGCTCAATACAGAGAAAGGATGGAGATCAATCCCATCCCGGAGAGGTTAAAAGAAGCATGTCTATGCAAGGGTTTCGGATCCACATTAACAGGATCGGCTCTTAAATGGCTGCTAAGTCTTCCCCCTTACTCTATTACTTCATTTGCTAATTTAGTTAATATGTTTAATAGTCAATTCTCATGTAGTAGAAAATTTGAACGATTAACTAGTGATCTATATAGGGTAACACAAGGTCAAAATGAATCACTTAGAGATTATATCACTAAGTTTAGTAAAGAATCCTTAGACATTCCTAATTTGGATATAGCTACGGCTGTGGAAGCCTTTAAAATGGGTTTACTTAGGGATTCACTGTTCTATGATGATCTTGTCATGACCCCTTGCAGGAATCTTGATGAAGTAAGAACCAGGGCCCTTAGACTCATCCGACTAGAGGATGATAAAAGGATCCAGGAAAGACTGGCAGGATCCTCGAAGCAGGAAAAGCAAGGATCCTACTTCAGGAACAACAAGTCCAAGTCTTACAACAAGTCTGATAACCAGAACGTGCACGCAGTAGAACAGGAAGAGGATGATGAGGATTATCCTCCCATTTCTGAATATTGTTTTTCTGTTGATAACAATGAACTAATTCTTGCAATGCAGAATCTAGGTGAGAAAGCAAGATGGCCTAGAAAAAGTAATAAACCAGCTACAACAAAAGACAAATCCAAATGGTGTGCATATCATGAGGATTTTGGGCATCTCACTGAAGAATGTATTGCACTGAGAAAAGAGATTGGTTACTTGTTAAGCAAGGGGCACTTGAAGGAGCTTTTGGGAAGAAAAAATCAAGGATCCAGGATCCTGAAAAGGTTCCAGAAAGAGCTCATGCTCCTCTGGCAGATGCACAAGTTATAAACTTCATATCCGGTGGATCAGACATTTGTGGTACTTGGCCAAGAGACATGCCAAGGAAACCAAGATGGGTAATGGGGATAGACCCATCCGAACCTCTACTGTAACACAGGAAAAAGTTATAACTTTTGATGAGGATGATCGTGTTGATGTCCAGGATCCTCATCATGATGGTCTTGTTATTACCTTATCTATATCTAACCATTTTGTTTGCAGGATCTTAATAGATGGAGGAAGCTCAGTAAACATCATTCAGCTTGATGCCCTCAAGAAAATGAACATCCCTGAATCGGATATTGTCCCAAGATCTTCAGTTCTTGTGGGATTCAGCGGAGAAACCAAGAATACATTGGGGGACATTAAACTTCCCATCTACATTGAAGGACTTCATTCTTATAAAATATTTTGTGTTATAGATTGCTTATCCTGTTGCAATGTTATCCTTGGCAGGCCATGGATACATGACATGAAGGCAGTTACATCTACATATCATCAATGTGTGAAGCTTCCTAGTCCATGGGGGGTGATAAAGATTGAAAGTGACCAACAAGAAGCAAAGATTTGCTATACCTCATCAATGAAGCCAGCCTCAAGACCAAGGGTGCAATAGCAACTAAAGTATCCTCCAAGAGACGTCTTGGAGGCAAGAGAACAGGATGTGAAAGATATCCTTATGGATCCTCATGATCTTGAGTCCAAAGTCTTCATAGGATCAGGAATCCTCAGCGATATTGAACAGGATTTGGTATCCTTCCTTAAGAGGAGAAAAACTACCTTTTCCTGGAAGCATGAAGACATGACAGATATCTCTAAAGATATAATTACTCATAAGCTTGGCATTGACTGGTCATTCAAACCCATACATCAGAAGAGGAGGAAGTTTGCACCTGAGAGGAATGCTATTATCCAGGAGGAGGTAGATAAACTACTCCGGGTAGGTATGATAAGAGAGGTCAAGTATCCAATGTGGTTGTTGTTCAAAAGAAAAACGGAAAGTGGAGGGTATGTGTCGATTTTACTGATTTAAACAAGGCATGTCCCAAGGATCCTTTCCCATTACCCCACATTGACTCCATGGTGGATGCTACCGCGGGTCATGGGTTGTTGAATTTTATGGATGCTTCATCTGGATTTCAACAAATTCAGATGGAACCATCTGATCAAGAGGATACAGCCTTTGTGACCCCAACTGGGATCTATTGTTATATTGCTATGCCATTTGGACTAAGGAATGCAGGTGCTACTTATCAAAGGCTAGTCAATAAGATGTTTAAGGAATAAATAGGACACACTATGGAAGTCTACATAGATGACATGGTGGTTAAGTCCAAGAGAGCCGAGGATCACCTTAGAGACCTGGAAGAAGCATTCAATATCCTTGACAAGTTCAATATGAAGTTGAATCCTTCAAAGTGTCACTTTGGCGTTAAAGCAGGGAAGTTCCTAGGCTACATGGTAACAAAAAGAGGCATTGAAGCAAGTCCAGAGCAAATTAAGGCAATTGTGAATATCAAATCTCCTGCCAATGCCAAGGATGTGCAAAGGTTGACAGGGAGGATCGCAACCTTAAATAGGTTCATATCAAAGTCATCAGAAAAGTGAAAGGAATTCTATGACATTATGAGAAAGAACAAGAAATTTGAGTGGACTGAAAATCATGAAAATGCTCTCAAAGCCCTTAAGGATTACCTATCCTCAGCTCCTGCCTTGATGAAACCAGTAAAAAGGGGATATATTATCCTTATATCGAGCGGTATCCTCTAAAGCAGTAAGTGCAGTCCTTGTTAAGGATCACGAAGGTACACAACATCCTGTTTACTATGTAAGTAAGAGTTTGCTTGATGCTGAATCCAGGTTAGAAAAAATTACCCTTGCTTTGATTATGGCATCTACTAAACTAAGACATTATTTTGAAACTCATGCCATTATTGTTAAGACTAACTTTCCAATTAAGAATGTTCTCAGGAAACCTGAAATGTCAGGAAGGATGGCTAAATGGGCAGTGAAGCTTAGTGCTTATGATATAAGATATGAACCAAGGACTGCCATCAAATCTCTTCACTGGTGGAGCCTCTAATGTCAAAGGAACAGGACTTGGAATACTACTAAAATCACCACAGGGGGGCATAATACCCCACTCAATAGCTTGTGAGTTTCAAACCACTAACAATGAGGCTGAATATGAAGCCTTGATAGCTGGTTTGCAAATTGCCAAGCATATGAGGATCAGGTATCTTGAGGTACATGTAGATTCAATGTTAATTACCAATCACTTTAATGGATCTTATGCTGTTAAAGGTTAACGACTAATCAAATACCTAGAGATAGTCAAGGAATTGGCACTCTCTTTTGTTTCTTTTAGTTTGACACAGGTACCTAGGGAAGATAATGCAGAAGCTGATGCATTGGCCAATCTTGGATCATCATTGAAAATTCCAGAGGATATTAAGATCCCTATCATCCATATTTTGGCTCCTGCTATTGAGGGTCACATAGCTATGGAGATAGAAGAGGAGTCTGCAGTGGTTCCTAGTGATAATGCACAATTTCATTCAGGATCATGGATCCTTCCAATCATGAGATATATACAACATGGAGAGATCCCTACAGGAGAAAACCCCAGGGCTTTCAAAATCAAGGTATCTCAATTTACAATATTAAATAACATATTATATAAACGATCCCTTGCAGGTTCATATCTAAGATGCATAGAGGATCCTGAAATTCAAGAAGTGCTAAAGGATTTTCATGAAGGAGATTGTGGAAATCACACTGGGGGCAGGGCATTGTTCTCGAGGATCCTTAGAACAGGATACTATTGGCCTACTATGAAGAAGGATGCTATAGATTATGCCAAGAAGTGTGATCCTTGTCAGAGACATAGTAATATCCTTCACCAACCAGCAGAACTCCTGCATCCTATATCCTCTTCTTGGCCATTCATGAGATGGGGAATGGATATAGTTGGCAAACTTTCCAAGGCACCTGGTGGAAAAGTGTTCATGCTTGCTATGACTGATTACTTCTCCAAGTGGATAGAAGCTGAAGCTTTTGCTCAAGTCAGAGAAAAAGAAGTGATATCCTTTATTAAGAGAAATATTATTACCAGATTTGGTATCCCTTCTGAAATTGTTTGTGATAATGGATCCCAATTTATTGGGAGTAGAACTACTAACTTTTGTCACAGCTGGGGGATTAAGATGATAACATCAACACCAGTCCACCCACAAGCCAATGGTCAGGCAGAATCATCCAACAAGATCATCATCAACAACTTGAAGAAGAAACTTGGATCCAAGAAAGGAAAATGGGCAGAAGAACTACCTTATATGTTATGGGCTGATAGGACAACTCCCAAGAATGCCACTGGCCAAACTCCATTTTCCTTAGTATTTGGAGCAGAATCAATGATCCCTACAGAGATGGTGGTTCCTACTGCAAGAACAAGCATCCGTGATCCTGAAGGAAATGCTGAAAACTTGGTTCAAGATTTGGATACCATAGAAGAACTCAGGGATTTGGCAAGGACAAGAATGGCTAGTTATCAACAAAGGATGGCTGGAGCTTATAACAAGAATGCCAGGATCAGGAAGTTTCAAGTCGGTGATATGGTATTAAGGAAAGCATTCCAAAATACCACCAATCCTGCTGATGGCAAGTTAGCACCAAAATGGGAAGGCCCCTATCTTATTGAAGCTGAGGCAGGAAAGGGGGCATATCGATTGCTGACAATGGAAGGTGATTTGCTACCAAGAGCTTGGAATGCTGTCCACTTAAAAAGATACTTCATGTAATAAGGATCCAGGATCCTTAGCCATTTTCGTGTCCGAAGTTCATGAAGGATCCTTAGAGGATAAATGATCCTCATTCTGGTAATGATCTAACCTCAATTTATCCACTTCTTTAATTAACCTATATACGAGGAGAAGGATCCTGGATCCTTTATCCTTCTTTCACTTAGTTCTGAGTTTTGCAGAAGGTTGATATATCCTTAACAAAGGATTGAGTATCCACAGAAGTCTCCAGTTATTTGGGCTTGACCCCAGTTATTTGGGCTAGTCCCTAGTTTTTGGGCCTGTCCCCAGTATCGCCAGTAGCGCACGATGATCCTGGTGCAGTTCATGGCAATGGGACCAGTACCCGCTTTAGGGGCTGACAATTTCATTGTACTGGCTGTATTCAGGATCCTACGTATAATGGTAGATGTACCATACATCCGTTCCTAAGGTTTCTAACGTTTTCACGTTAGCTAAGGTTTTGGCATTTTCATGTCACTAAGTTTGGATAGTCGCCAGTGAGGGCCATACTCCAGTTTACATGAGATCCTTTGGGCTTGTCCCCAGTTTTTTGGGCTTGTCCCCAGTTTTTTGGGCTTGTCCCCAGTATATTGGGCTTGTCCCCAGAATTGTTGGGCTTGTCCCCAGTTGCTAACTCTTCTCTTATATTGGCTTAGTCCTAAGTTATGTTCCATTTCAGGTTTTTGAAGTTAAACAGCTAAGGATCCTTGATCCGAACCTTTTATTAAGGTTTGTCTTTTGGTTATCTTGATTGTAAATGTTAAAGGTTTAGGATCCTAACTTGGATTCTCAGGTATGATCCTTGATCACTTTGATTTTATTCTTTATTTATCTAAGTGACCCTTACTCTTTGACAACAGGACACATGATCCTTAAATTACACTACTTTTTTGAATTTATCGATTATAGGATATTTGATCCTTGATCATATCCTAAACTTTTTGACATAATCTATTAAACTTTTATTCTTAAACTTATGAATTCAAACAAAGTATATCATAACAATTGGAAAATAAAGTATTCACAGAAATAACAACACATGATAAGCCAAAAGATTAAACTTTTATTTATTTAGCAATAAGTTAAACCATTTTAAGGTTGTCAAAATTGCCAACCCAAGTTTCTACCAGCAAAACGTGGCCCGTCCACTTGGGTTGGCAAAGGGTGTCCATATTAATGAGGTCTAAGTGCAGGAATAAAAAGACGGCAGGATCACAATGGCTTCATCCCCCAAACAGAGGATCCCTCCACCATTTGTAATCCTACCTATTGTCTGAAGGATCAGTGATCCTTAAACCTAATTACTATTGTTTAAGTACAGACCAGCATTGTTTGAAAACATCACCAGACATTCAAAAAACTACCAAATCACAAAAAAATGGGATCCGGTCGCGTTTAGATAAATCCATCATCGCCCATTTTTGCAACTCACACCTTCGCTGCATCACCATCGCCTCCAGCCTCTGCATCACCAGCCTTATCCTTCAACCCACTGCTACCAGCCTCGATAGCCAAGACCTCTTCAGTCTCCTCTTCATCGTCCAGCTCAGCTAGCTTGGCCTTCCAGCCTTCTTGGTCCCAGGCAGTCCTGTCGAAGTCAGGATCCTCAGCTTCCTTGGCCATGTGCAGTTTGATTTTGAGCATAGCAATTGCAGCAGAAAGCTTTGCACCCTCCATCACTTCATTCTTCTCATGATCAGCATTGATGTGGGCCATGACCAGCTGCTTTTTTGCCAAGTTAAGCTCCTTCTCGAGGGTAGAGATGGTCTCATCCTTTGCCAGGAAGATCTTCTGAAAGTCCAGCTCCTTCTGCTCGGCCTCTTCAGTGTACGCATCCAAGAGCATCTGGATCTTAGCAAATTTCTGCAAAAAAGAAAAGATACAATTCAGGACCCGTTATCCTCAAATGGGCAGGATAGAATTAAGGATCATGGATCCTTACCTCAGAGAAGTATTCTTCAAACTGATGCCGGATGAGGGGCAGGCCTTCAAGATCATCAGCGGTCTTCCTCTTCTTTCCTCCCTTGCCCTTGGAGGTGACAGGCTTAGGAATTGGAACGCTAGGACTGGCAGCAAGTCGTTTTTTGCCGGACCGGGCAGTGACAGCATCAAGATCACTGACGCTGAAGCGAGAAGCTGATTTCGAGGACTTTCCAGCACCTACAAATGGCAAACAACATATAAGTATCCTTAATTTATATCTATTTAATTATTCATGAATGTGAATACTTACTTGACATGGTGACTGAACCAGAGGATACTTCTTGTGAATCCTTTGTGTTGGCCTGGAATGATCTAACTGCAGGATCAAGGCTCCAAAAGGCAGCGAACCTTTCTTTTGTTGCAGGTGACTGAATGAGATGAGAGACCGAGATAGCTGCAAAACAGAAAAGGATCAGTTATCCTCAACGGAAATAGGGTTATCCTATGATCCTTCTATAAGGATCCTATGTCCTACCATGGGTGGTCCACTTTTCGGGGAGATCTTTCCCGTTCGGGATAGAGTCCCTCCTAACGAAGAAAAAATGCTTTTTTCCAGTTGGTATCGTTCTTTGTGGTTTTAAGGATTGGATGAGGATCATCGGGCTTATGTTTGAACAAGTAACGGTGTGAACCATGGCTCACAAGATTGTACAACTTAGCCAGTTCCTACATCCCCAACTCTATGCCTTCCTGCTCAATGATGTTCTCTAGGGTATATAAAACCCTCCACATCATCGGCATGGCCTGGATATAGCACATACCGGTGAGTGCAAAGAAAGATTGGGTGAAGGCAGGGAAAGGATAGGAGAATCCTATCAGGAATGGGGTGGCCGGAAAAGCAACCCAAGTGTCAGAGACGGAGTAACTTTTGGCAGTAGGGTCAAAAGGTTTGAAGATGGTGTCCGCCGGAAAACAGTGGCGAATCCGGTCAATCTCCGGGTCAGTGAAGCAGAAGAGTTCCTTCGAATGATTTTTGATAATCCCTTGGCTTTTCAGGGGGCTATCTTTCTGGTGATCCTTGGCAGGGGAGGATCGTAGCTTCATTGTAATCTTAAGATTTTGATGAAACGGAAAAGAAGATGAAGAGAGAAGGAGAAGAGAGATACCTGTTCCGATCTTTGAATAAGGATTTAAAGGGAAGTATCGCTCGAATTTAAATGCCTATCGATCCTTATCTCTAATCTCAAATTTATAATGATGGTTTTGCAGGATGTCATGTCGCTGACGTATGATCTGCAACGACTAGTTCAAGTTTAACGGCTATATATCCGTTAGTTAGTTCGTTGCAGGTAAGATAAAAAAATACGACTCGTTAATTTACATTTTACTCCTCATATTTTGGGGGCAATTGTTAGGGGTGGATTTTCTAAGCCTAAGGATCACGGATCCTCAAGTGCAGCCAGGATCACGGATCCTCAGTTCTGTTTGAATTAAGGATCCTCAGAAGACGTTGCAGAATTAAGGATCCAGGATCCTCATTGTTATCCTAACACTAACGGTTGTTTCCATCGTATGTGAGCTTGTTTTACAGGAGTATACGCATTGGACTTGGTCTTGCCGATATTCTTGGGGAATATGCTCTCAATATTCCGCACGTGCATAGCTTGGTGACCATTTTGGAAGTCGTGGGTAGCTTGCACATTTAGCGGATAATTAGTGTTAGGGGAGGATTTTCCAATCCTAAGGATCACGGATCCTCAAGCACTGCCAGGATCACGGATCCTCAATTCTGTTTGAATTAAGGATCCTCAAAAGACATTGCAGGATCAGGATTCAGGATCCTTGTTGTTAACCTTGTACTAACGTTTTCCTTCATTACGTTTAAGTTTGTTTTGCAGGAGTATACACCTCGGACTTGGTCTTGCCGATATTCTTGGGGAATATGCCCTCAATGTTCTGCACGTGCATGGCTTTGTGAACGTTATGGAGATCATGGGAAGCTTGCACATTTAACGGATAGTTAGTTGTTTTAGTTATTTCTAATTTTGAAAGGGGATAACAAGGTTGAATTAGAACACTTGGCGATTTAAGCAAACACACACACTCGAAACAGCTCTCAACAGTTCATTTGCGATTTCATACACATTACACTATAGTGATCCTTGTGACAAGCTTGTTATCATCCCGAGTTGTAACAATCATTTGTTTAATTGTAGTTGGTGATCGGTGGTTTCCATCACCCGAGGTTTTTTATGCCAGAGATCAACTCTTGATCAAGGGCTTTTTCCTCGTATAAATCCTTGTGTCATTTGTTCATTTCATTTGCAAGATATTCATACATTTGTTCAAGCATCATTCCTCACAACAAAGATTTGGTTGCATTATCCTAGCCTGATTTTTGACCAAAACAGTTTGGCGCCCACCGTGGGGCAATTGGTGCTTCATTTCTGAAAAATTTTGCTCATTGTGTTCATTTTGGTTCATCATCTTCAACCACATGGCTTCTTCAGCGAAGAACACTTCAAGTTCAATGCCGGCAGTCACTTCTTCACAAGGAGTTCCACCTTTGCCTCCACCACTTTTTGGATCCCAGAAGAATGCTGAAAATGCTGCAAAGAGACCAAGCCCCATTTTTCCAAAACCACCAACTTCTGCTGTTTCTTCTAACCCTACTACTAGTGATCTTTTTACTTTGATTTTGCAGATGAGGGATCACATACAAGAGCAGGACAAGACTAACAAAAGGATCCTCCGGGAGATGGTGACATCAAGAAACAGAAGAGATCAGGGGAGGATCACTCTCCTTTGATACCAAGGTCACTGGATTTCGAAACTCCAGCTATAACTGCCCAGCAATCTGCAGCTCCGGATATCCAGTACCAGAGTGAACCATTGGGAAGGAGTTATGGAACAACAACCATGAGTCAGGCGTTAAGGTGTCACTTCCAGCCTTCAGGATCCTATTTTCAGCCTTCGGGATCCTCTTTCCAGCATCAGGGATCCTTCGTCAGCTCAGGGGGATATATGGGGATGCACACAATTCAAGGATCCTCTCAGGTTCAAGGATCCTCTCAGGTTCAAGGATCCTCTCAGGTACAAGGATCCTCTCAGGTTCAAGGATCCTCTCAAGTTCAAGGATCCTCCCTCCAGGTTCAAGGATCCAACATCTTTCAGGATCAAGGATTCTTAAGAAGCGTACAACCTTCAAGCACAGATGTTCAACAAGGAGACTTCATTCCAATGCAGACCATTGCTTCTTCTAGTCCTTCAGTCATACCAGAATCCCGTCAATATGGATTCACATCTGGAATTCCAAACTTGAATCCTCTGGGAGGTAACACTTTTAATAATTCTTATAACACTAACCATGGCTCTATGCAGGATACAGGTATCAATCAAGCTATGGCTAGGGAATTACAGAAACTGAAGGATATGATATCCAGCGTTCCAGGGGTGGTTAAGCCCATTCCTGAAATCGCAGATGGTAGTCATAGGATATCTCGTTTTGCACCACCTATTTGTGATGCTGAGATACCCAAAAGGTTCCAGATACCAACTATGAAGTTGTATGATGGTTCGACGGATCCAGAAGAACATGTAGCTCAATACAGAGAAAGGATGGAGATCAATCCAATCCCTGAGAGGTTAAAGGAAGCATGTCTATGCAAGGGTTTTGGATCCACACTCACAGGATCAGCTCTTAAATGGCTGCTAAGTCTTCCCCCTTACTCTATTACTTCATTTGCTAATCTAGTTAACCTGTTTAATAGCCAATTCTCATGTAGTAGAAAATTTGAACGATTAACTAGTGATCTATATAGGGTAACACAAGGTCAAAATGAATCACTTAGAGATTACATCACTAAGTTTAGTAAAGAATCCTTAGATATTCCCAATCTGGATATAGCTACGGCTGTGGAAGCCTTTAAAATGGGTTTGCTTAGGGATTCATTATTCTATGATGATCTTTTCATGACCCCATGCAGGAATCTTGATGAAGTGAGAACCAGGGCCCTTAGATTCATCCGATTAGAGGATGATAAAAGGATCCAGGAAAGATTGGCAGGATCCTTGAAGCAGGAAAAGCAAGGATCCTACTTCAGGAACAACAAGTCTAAGCCTTACAACAAGTCTGATAACCAGAACGTGCATGCAGTAGAACAGGAAGAGGATGATGAGGATTATCCTCCCATTTCTGAATACTGTTTTTCTGTTGATAACAATGAACTGATCCTTGCAATGCAGAATCTAGGTGAAAAGGCTAGGTGGCCAAGAAAAAGTGATAAACCAGCCACAACAAAAGACAAATCCACATGGTGTGCATATCACGAGGATTTCGGGCATCTCACTGAAGAGTGTATTGCACTAAGAAAAGAGATTGGTTATTTGTTAAGCAAGGGGCACTTGAAGGAACTTTTGGGAAGAAAAAAGTCTAGGATCCAGGATCCTGAGAAGGTCCCAGAAAGAGCTCCTGCTCCTCCAGCAGATGCACAAGTTATAAACTTCATATCCGGTGGATCAGACATTTGTGGTACTTCCTTTTCAGCAGCCAAAAGACATGCCAAGGAGACCAAGATGGATAATGGAGATAGACCCACCCGGACCTCTACTGTCACATAGGAGAAAGTTATAACTTTTGATGAGGATGATCGTGTTGATGTTCAGGATCCTCATCATGATGGTCTTGTTATTACTTTGTTTATTTCTATCCATTTTGTTCGCAGGATCCTAATCGATGGAGGAAGCTCGGTGAACATCATTCAGCTTGATGTCCTCAAGAAAATGAACATCCCTGAATCAGACATTGTCCCAAGATCCTCAGTTCTTGTGGGATTCAGCGGAGAAACCAAGAATACATTGGGGGACATTAAACTTCCCATCTACATTGAAGGACTTCATTCTTATAAAAAAATTTGTGTTATAGATTGCTTATCTTGTTGCAATGTTATCCTTGGCAGGCCATGGATACATGACATGAAGGCAGTTGCATCTACATATCATCAATGTGTGAAGCTTCCTAGTCCATGGGGGTGATAAAGATTGAGAGTGACCAACAAGAAGCAAAAAATTGCTACACCTCATCAATGAAGCCAGCCTCAAGACCAAGGGAGCAATAGCAACTAAAGTATCCTCCAAGAGACATCTTGGAGGCAAGAGAACAGGATGTGAAAGAAATCCTTATGGATCCTCATGATCCTGAATCAAAAGTCTTCATAGGATCAGGGATCCTCAGCAATGTCGAATAGGATCTAGTATCCTTCCTTAAGAGAAGAAAAACTATCTTTGCCTAGAAGCATGAAGACATGACAGGTATCTCTAAAGATATAATTACCCATAAACTTGGTATTGACAGGTCATTCAAGCCTATACATCAGAAGAGGAGGAAATTTGCACCTGAAAGGAATGCCATTATCCAGGAGGAGGTAGACAAATTAGACCGAGCAGGTATGATTAGAGAGGTTAAGTATCCAAGATGGTTAGCCAATGTGGTTGTTGTTCAAAAGAAAAACGGAAAGTGGAGGGTATGTGTCGATTTTACTGATTTAAACAAGGCATGTCCCAAGGATCCTTTCCCATTACCCCACATTGACTCCATGGTGGATGCTACCACGGGTCATCAGTTGTTGACTTTTATGGATGCTTCATCTGGATTTCAACAAATTCAGATGGAACCATCTGATCAAGAGGATACAGCCTTTGTGACCCCAACTGGTATCTATTGTTATATTGCTATGCCATTTGGACTAAGGAATGTAGGCGCTACTTATCAAAGGCTAGTCAATATGATGTTTAAGGAACAAATAGGACACACTATGGAAGTCTACTTAGACGACATGGTGGTTAAGTCCAAGAGAGCCGAGGATCACCTTAGAGACCTGGAAGAAGCATTCAATATCCTTGACAAATTCAATATGAAATTGAATCCTTCAAAGTGTCACTTTGGTGTTAAAGCAGGCAAGTTCCTATCATGGTAACAAAAAGAGGCATTGAAGCAAGTCCAGAGCAAATTAAGGCTATTGTGAATATCAAATCTCCTGCCAATGCCAAGGATGTGCAAAGGTTAACAGGGAGGATCGCAACCTTTAATAAGTTCATATCAAAATCATCAGAAAAGTGCAAGGAATTCTATGACATTTTGAGAAAGAACAAGAAATTTGAGTGGACTGAAAAGCATGAAAATGCTCTCAAAGCCCTTAAGGATTACCTATCCTCAGCTCCTGCCTTGATGAATCCAGAAAAAGGGGATATATTATCCTTATATATAGCGGTATCCTCTAAAGTAGTAAGTGTGGTCCTTGTTAAGGATCACGAAGGTACACAACATCCTGTTTATTATGTAAGTAAGAGTTTGCTTGATGATGAATCCAGGTATTCACATCTAGAAAAACTAATTCTTGCTTTGATTATGGCATCTACTAAACTAAGACATTATTTTGAAACTCATGCCATTATTGTTAAGACTAATTTTCCAATTAAGAATGTTCTCAGGAAACCTGAAATGTTAGGAAGGATGGCTAAGTGGGCAGTGAAGCTTAGTGCTTATGATATAAGATATGAACCAAGGATTGCCATCATATCCCAAGCCTTAGCTGACTTTGTGGCAGATTTTAGTAGTGACTTGCAAAGAGAAACTGAGTTAGAAGTTCAGCAGCTTGAAGAGACTAAGGATCCTTGGATACTTTTCACTGGTGGAGCTTCTAATGTCAAAGGAACAGGACTTGGAATACTACTAAAATCGCCATAGGGGACATAATACCCCACTCCATAACTTGTGAGTTTCAAACTACTAATCATGAGGCTGAATATGAAGCCTTGATAGCTGGTTTGCAAATTGCCAAGCATAAGAGGATCAGGTATCTTGAGGTACATGTAGATTCATTGTTAATTACTAATCACTTTAATGGATCCTATGCTGTTAAAGGTGAAAAGCTAATCAAATACCTAGAGATAGTCAAGGAATTGGCACTCTCTTTTGTTTCTTTTAGTTTGACACAGGTACCCAGGGAGGAAAATGCAGAAGCTGATGCATTGGCCAACCTAGGATCATTCTTGAAAATTCCAGAGGATATCAAGATCCCTATCATCCATGTTTTGGCTCCTGCTATTGAGGATCACATAACTATGGAGATAGAACAGGATTCTGCAATGGTTCCTAGTGATGGTGCACAGTCTCATTCAGGATCATGGATCCTTCCAATCATGAGATATATACAACATGGAGAGATTCCTACAAGAGAAAACCCCAGGGCTTTCAAAATCAAGGTATCTCAATTTACAATATTGAATAACATGTTATATAAACGATCTCTTGCAGGTCCATATCTAAGATGCATTGAGGATCCTGAAATCCAAGAAGTCCTAAAGGATTTTCATGAAGGAGATTGTGGAAACCACACTGGGGGCAGGGCATTGTTCTCAAGGATCCTTAGGACAGGATACTATTGGCCGACAATAAAGAAGGATGCTGTGGATTATGCCAAGAAGTGTGATCCTTGTCAAAGGCATAGTAATATCCTTCATCAACCAGCAGAGCTCTTGCACCCTATATCCTCTTCTTGGCCATTAATGAGATGGGGAATGGATATAGTTGGTAAACTTCCCAAAGCACCAGGAGGAAAGGTGTTCATGCTTGCCATGACTGATTACTTCTCTAAGTGGATAGAGGCTGAAGCCTTTACTCAAGTCAGAGAAAAGAAAGTGATATCCTTTATTAAAAGAAACATTATTACTAGATTTGGTATCCCTTCTGAAATTGTTTGTGATAATGGATCCCAATTTATTGGGAGTAGAACTACTAACTTTTGTGACAGCTGGGGGATTAAGATGATAACATCAACACCGGTCCACCCACAAGCTAATGGTCAAGCAGAATCATCCAACAAGATCATCATCAACAACTTGAAGAAGAAGCTTGGATCCAAGAAAGGAAAATGGGCAAAAGAACTACCTTATGTGCTATGGGCTGATAGGACAACCCCCAAGAATGCTACTGGCCAAACTCCATTTTCTTTGGTATTTGGAGCAGAATCAGTGATCCCTACAGAGATGGTGGTTCCTACTGCAAGAACAAGCATCCGTGATCCTGAAGGAATTGCTAAAAACTTGGTTCAAGACTTGGATACTATAGAAGAACTCAGGGATTTGGCAAGAATAAGGATGGCTAGTTATCAACAAAGGATGGCTGGAGCCTACAATAAAAATGTCAGGATCAGGAATGTTTTGGTCAAAAAATCTGATGAGGATAATGCAACCAAACTCTCTGTTACGGGGTATGATGCTTAAAATGTAGAACAATGACAAGGATCACTTCAATGTAAATTGCACAGATGACACAAGGATTTATACGGGGGAAAAGCCCTTGATCAAGAGTTGATCTCCGGCACAAAAAACCCCGGGTGATGGAAACTACCGATCACCAAGTTCAAATAAATCAATAAATGTTTACAACTTCGGATAGTAACGAGCTAGGTACAAGGATCACTATCGTGAAATGTGTAAAAGTGAGTGAAAACTAATAAGTGTTCGTCGAGAGCTTCAAGAGTGCGATTGTATGAGAGTGTGTGTAGCTGAAAATGGCTAAGTGTTCTAATTCTAGCTCGTCACCCCTTTAAAAATAGAAGTTAGCTACAATAACAAACTATCCGACTTTTGTGCCAAGCTCCCACGTTCTCCACAACGTCCATTTTCAGTCAAACGTGTGCGAAATACCCGTGGAATATTCCATAGTAACGTTGCCAAGACCAAGTCAAGCTTGTTACTCCTGCGAAATAATACGAAACACAAATAAACAATCGTTAGTATGAGGATCCTTAAGGTGATCCATGATCCTGATCCTGAAGCTCTTCTGAGGATCACTATCTGTCACAGAAATAAGGATCATTAATTAGGATAACAAGTAAGGATCACTAATTGTTAGAAAATCCTCCCCTAACAAGGAAATTCCAAGTTGGTGATATGGTATTGAGGAAAGCATTTCAGAATACCACAAATCCTGCTGATGGAAAGTTGGCACCAAAGTGGGAAGACCCCTACCTGATTGAAGCTGAGGCAGGAAAGGGGGCATATCGATTGCTAACAATGGAAGGTCATTTGCTATCAAGAGCTTGGAATGCTGTCCACCTGAAGAAATATTTCATGTAGTAAGGATCCAGGACCCTCAACCATTTTCATGATCGATATTCTCGAAGGATCCTTACAGGACAGAGGATCCTCATTATGGTAATGACCTAATCTCAAACTATTTCATTCTTTAATTATCCTATATACAAGGAGAAGGATCCTGGATCCTTTATCCTCCTTTCACTTGATTCTGAGTTTTGCAGAAGGTTTATGTATCCTTAACGAAGGATTGAGTATCCACAGAAGTCTCCAGTTATTTGGGCTTGACCCCACTTATTTGGGATTGACCCCAGTTATTTGGGCTTGTCCCTAGTTATTTGGGCTTAACCCCAGTTATTTGGGCCTGTCCCCAGTATCGCCAGTAGCGAACGATGATCCAGGTACAGTTCATGGCAATGGGACCAGTACTCCCTTTAGGGGCTGACAATTTCATTGTACTGGCTGTATCCAGGATCCTACGTATAATGGTAGACGTACCATACATCCGTTCCTAAGGTTTCTAACGTTTTCACGTTAGCTAAGGTTTTGACATTATCATGTCACTAATTTTGGATAGTCTCCAGTGAGGGCCATACTCCAGTTTAGACAAGATCCTTTGGGCTTATCCCCAGTTTTTTGGGCTTATCCCCAGTTTTTTGGGCTTGTCCCCAGTTTTTTGGGCTTGTCACCAGTATATTGGGCTTGTCCCCAGAATTGTTGGGCTTGTCCCCAGTTGCTAACTCTTCTCTTATATTGGCTTAGTCCCAAGTTATGTTCCATTTCAGGTTTTTGAAGTTAAACAGCTAAGGATCCTTGATCCTTACCTTTTACTAAGGTTTGTCTTTTGGTTATCCTGATTGTAAATGTTAAAGGTTTAGGATCCTAACTTGGATTCTCAGGTATGATCCTTGATCATTTTGATTTTATTCTTTATGTATCTAAGTGACCCTTATTCTTTGACAACAGGACTTATGATCCTTAAGTTACACTACTTTTTTGAATTGATCGATTATAGGATATTTGATCCTTGACCATATCCTAAATTTTTTGACATAATCTGTTAAACTTTTATTCTTAACTTAATGAATTCAAACAAAGTGTATAATAACAATTGAAAAGTAAAGTGTTCACAAATGTAACAACACATGATAAGCCAAAAGATTAAAGTTTTATTTATTTGTCAATAGTTAAACCCTTAAAAGGTTGTCAAAATTGCCAACCCAAATTTCTACCAGCAAAACGTGGCCCGTCCACTTGGGTTGGCAAAGGGTGTCCATATTTAACAAAGGTCTAAGTGCAGGTAACAAAATGCGGAAGGATAACAAGTGGTTTCATCCCCCAAACAGATGATCCATCCACCACCCATTATCCTACCTATTGTCCAAGGATCCATGATCCTCAAGCCTAAAAACTATTGTCTAAGTTACTACAGACCAACTATTGTTCGAGAAAAACATCAACAACCAAAAACCACTACCATCATAAAAAATGGGCTCCGGCCTCGTCTAGATAAATCCATCATCGCCCATTTCTGCAGCTCAAACCTTCGCTGCATCACCATCACCTCCTGCTCCAGCATCACCCGCCTGACCCTTAGCTCTGCTGCCACCTGCCTCAATTGCCAAGACCTCTGTAGCCTCTTCCTCATCATCCAGCTCAGCCAGCTTAGCCTTCCAGCCCTCCGGGTCCCACTTGGTCCTGTCAAAGTCAGGAACCTCAGCCTCCTGGGCCATCTGGAGTTTGATCTTGTACATAGTGATGGCAGCAGAGACTTTAGCATCCTCCATCACCTTAGCTTTCTCATGATCAACATTAATCTGGGCCATGACCACCTGCTTCTTTGTCAGGTTGAGATCTTTCTCGAGGGGGGAGATGGTTTGATCCTTGGCCATGAAGATCTTCTGAAACTCCAAATGCTTCTGCTCAGCCTCTTCAACGTATGCATCGAAGAGCATATCGATCTCGGTGAATTTCTGCAAAAAGAAAAGGTAGGGTTCAGGATCCATTATCCTCAAGTGGGCATGATAATCAGTTAGGATCAGTGATCCTTACATCAGCAAAGTATTCCTGAAACTGGTGGCGGATGAAGGGCAGGCCTTCAAGATTGTCAGCTTCAGTGGCCTTCCTCTTCTTTCCTCCCTTGGAGGTGACAGGCTTAGGGATTAGAGCGCTTGGGCTAGCAGCAGACTTCTTTTTTCCGGACCGGGGAACCACAGTGCTAAGATCACTAACACTGAAGCGGGAGGCTGACTTCGAAGATTTTCCAGCGCCTACCAATACAAAACGACAGATAAGTATTCTTGTTCTATTTTCATTTAAACATTTAATTATATACAAACTTGGATACTTACTTGACATTGTGACTGAGCCGGAGGATACTTCTTGAGAATCCTTGGTGTTTGCTTGGAATGATCTTCCTGCAGGATCAAGACTCCAGAAAGCAGCAATCCTCTCTTTTGTTGCAGGTGATGGAATGATATGAGAAACAGAGATAGCTGCACAAAAGATATAGAAAGGGGTCAATTATTCTCAACAGAAACAGGGTTATCCTATGATCCTTCTATAAGGATCCTCTATCATACCATGGGTGGCCCACTCTCTTGGGAGATCCTTCCCATCCGGGA
This sequence comes from Helianthus tuberosus, assembly GCA_030545235.1. Taxonomy (NCBI): domain Eukaryota; kingdom Viridiplantae; phylum Streptophyta; class Magnoliopsida; order Asterales; family Asteraceae; genus Helianthus; species Helianthus tuberosus. Next base: position 100,945,556 of record CM060437.1, on the reverse strand, counting down.
TAGAATCCCTCCTAATGAAGAAAAAACGCTTCTTCCAGTTGGTGTCATTCTTAGTGGTCTTGAGGATTGGGTGTGCATCATCGGGTTTATGTTTGAATAAGAAGCGGTGTGAACCATGGCTCATAAGGTTATACAATTCAGCCAGTTCCGACATCCCTAACTCTAGACCTTCCTGCTCAATGATTCTCTCTAGGGTATATAAAACCCTCCACATCATTGGCATTGCCTGAACATAGCACATGCAGGTGAGAGAGAAGAAGGATTCAGTGAAGGCAGGGAAAGGATAGGAGTATCCTATCAGGAATGGAGTGGCCGGAAAAGCAACCCAGGTTTCAGAAACAAAATCACTTTTGGTGGTAGGGTCAAAGGGCTTGAAGACGGTGTTCGCCGGAAAACAATGGCGAATCCGGTCGATCTCCGGATCAGTGAAACTGCAGAGTTCTTTCGGGGTGTTTTTGATAATCCCTTGGCTTTTCAAAGGACTATCTTTCTGGTGATCCTTGGCAGGGGATGATCGTAACTTCATTCTGGTCTAAAGAATTTGAAGAGGAACAGAGTAAGAAGATGAAAAGAAAATGAGAAGAAAGATACCTAATTGATCTTTGAATGAGGATTTAAAGGAAGTAACGCACGAATTTAAATGCCTACCGATCCTTATCTCTAACCATTTATAATGATGATTCTGCAGGATTATCACTTCAATGACGTAAGACCAGCAACGGCTAGTTCGATCCAAACGGCTATATATCCGTTAGTCAGTTGGAGATAAGATCAAAAATACAAGTCGTTAAATTACGTTTTACTCCTTATATTTTGGGGGCAATTGTTAGGGGAGGATTTTCCAATCCTAAAGATCACGGATCCTCAAGCACTGCCAGGATCACGGATCCTCATTTCTGTTTGAATTAAGGATCCACAGAAGACATTGCAGGATCAGAATTCAGGATCCTTGCTGTTATCCTTGTACTAACGTTTGCCTTCATTACGTTTAAGTTTGTTTTGCAGGAGTATACACCTTGGACTTGGTCTTGCCGATATTCTTGGGGAATATGCTCTCAATGTTCCGCACGTGCATGGCTTTGTGAACGTTATGGAGATCGTGGGAAGCTTGCACATTTAGCGGATAGTTAGTTGTTTTAGTTATTTCTAATTTTAAAAGGGGATAACAATCTTGAATTAGAACACTGGGTGATTTAAGCAAACACACACACTCGAAACAGCTCTCAATAGCTCTCAACAGTTCATTTGGCGATTTCATACACATTACACTATAGTGATCCTTGTGACAAGCTTGTTATCATCCCGAGTTGTAACAATCATTTGTTTAATTGTAGTTGGTGATCGGTAGTTTCCATCACCCGAGGTTTTTTATGCCGGAGATCAACTCTTGATCAAGGGCTTTTTCCTCGTATAAATCCTTGTGTCATTTGTTCATTTCATTTGCAAGATATTCATACATTTGTTCAAGCATCATTCCTCACAACAAAGATTTGGTTGCATTATCCTAGCCTGATTTTTGACCAAAACAGTTAGTTATTTAGTTTATTTCTATTTTTAAAAGGGGATAACAGCTTGAATTAGAACAAGTTAGCTAATACACACACACTCGCAAGCTCTCTGCAATACATTGGCGATTTCATACACTTTTGCACACTAGTGATCCTTGTAACAAGCTTGTTATCATCCCGAGTTGTAACAATCTTTTGTTTAATTATAGTTGGTGATCGGTAGTTTCCATCACCCGAGGTTTTTTATGCCGGACATCAACTCTTGATCAAGGGATTTTTCCTCGTATAAATCCTTGTGTCACTTGTTCATTTCAGTTGCAAGTTGTTCATACATTTGTTCATTGATTCAAGCATCATACCTCACAACAAAAGGTTTGGTTGCATTATCCTAGCCTGATTTTTGACCAAAACAATATAGACAGTAAAATAACGCCCAGACACCATGGACAAATGATAAGGAAGTTTCACCTTCAACATAAGAAACTAGTTATTAAAGTCATTAATACAAAACCAAAGAAAAAGTGCGAAAAGATTAAAAATCAAAATTATTACATTAAATGTTTGTCTTCACCAAGTGATGTAAGAGACTTAGGCAACCATAGCCTTTGATTGTCAAGAACTCTTACTATCAATCTTGGATCCCCGAGACTACTACACACACTCTAAGGTGGATGAAGGATTATGGTGGTGGATGTGGGTGTTGTGATGGTCGTGGAGTGGTGGTGAAGTGGGAGAGAGGTGGTTTGCCAAGGGATATGCCTTTGAAGTGAGCTAAGCACCCCTATTTATAGCCTATACAGAAGCCCGGACACGGCCCCATGTCCGCTGGACACGGCCCCGTGGCCATCAACTTTCTCTTTCTTCATTAATTACATTTGTCTGCATTAGGCTCCACACGCCCTCGTGTCCGATGGGCACGGCCCCGTGTGTAGAAGCGTATCTGTACTATCAAGATTTGCAAGATTCTGTGAATCTTAGCGTTGACCACGGCCCGTGTTGAGCTAGGCACACCCCCGTGCTGGGAATAGAAGCTTCTATCAGTTTGTCTTTTCTGCAGGCACCTGGCCACGCCTCCGTGTCCGCTGGGCACGGGGCCGTGGTCAGCCTTATGTTCTCTTGTTTTTGCTTGGGAAGATGTTGTCGAGGGGTCGGGCATGCCACGTTTATTCCTTTTCTTTGTATTTATGTTAGATTTTGCTGCATATTTGTTCTTTTTCTTCATTTAAGCTCGTTTGTTCCTGAAAATACAAAAGGAAGACAAAAGCACACTTTTTCCAATATTAGTACTAAAAAAGGGTTAGTTTTATGCCTCATTTGATGTAATTTATATGTTTCATTTTACACACATCAATTAGCCCTGGTTATGGCATCCACTAAGCTTAGACATTATTTTGAGACACATAAGATTCATGTTAAAACCAATTATCCTGTTAAAAATGTGCTTAGGAAACCTGAGATGTCAGGTAGAATGGCTAAATGGTCCGTAAAGTTAAGTGCCTGTGATCTAGTATATGAACCTAGAAATGCTATAAAGTCTCAGGCTCTAGCAGACTTTGTGGCTGATTTCAGTAGTGACATTCAAAATGAAGTAGGCCTAGAAGTGCAACAATTAGGAGAAACTCTAGGATCCTGGACATTATATACTAATGGTGCATCCAATGTAAGAGGTGTAGGATTAGGTATACTACTAAAATCGCCACAGGAGGACATATTACCCCAGGATATTCAATGTGAATTTCCTGCCACCAATAATGAAGCAGAATATGAAGCTTTGATTGCATGATTAGAATTGGCTAGGAACATGAATATTAAATGTTTGCAAGTATATGTTGATTCCTTATTGATCACTAACCACTTCAATGGATCCTATGCAGTTAAAGGTGAAAGGTTAATTGAATATCTTGAAATTGTCAAAAATTAGCAGGTTACTTCGAAGTTTTTACACTTGACCAGGTACCAAGAGAGGATAATGCTGAAGCAGATGCTCTGGCAAATTTGGGATCTACAATCAGGATACCGGAAAGAACTCAAATACGAATACTACATATTCTGTATCCTGCGATGGAACTCTTCAAGTCTCAGGATAAGGAAGTAGCAAGTATCAGGGATCCTGATGATGAGTATCTTGAGGAGGATCCTAATTCCTGGACGGCCCCAATCCTGAAATATCTCAAAAAAGGACACATCCCAAAGGATGAGAATCCTAAGGCTTTAAGGATGATGGTATCCCGTTTCACTATTATAAATAATGTTTAGTATAAGAAATCTCTTGCAGGTCCTTATCTTAGATGCTTGGAGGATCATGAAACCAAGGAGGTACTTCAGGATATACATGAAGGAGATTGTGGCAACCATACTAGGGGAAGATCATTGTTCTCGAAGGTATTAAGAACGGGATACTACTGGCCGACTATGAGGAAGGATGCTGCAGAATACGCTCGAAGGTGTGATGCATGTCAGAGGCACAACAATATATTACATCAGCCTGCTGAGCCATTATATCCTATTGTTTCCCCTTGGCCATTCATGAAATGGGGTATGGATATAGTGGGAAAATTTCCAAAAGCTCCAGTAGGAAAGCTTTTTATGCTAGCAATGACAGATTACTTCTCCAAGTGGGTCGAGGCTGAAGCCTTTGTTCAAATTAGGGATCAGGAAGTGGTATCCTTCATCAAGAGGAATATCCTGACAAGGTTTGGGATACCGGTTGAAATAATCTGCGATAATGGTTCTCAGTTCATTAGTAAAAGAACCACTGATTTTTGCAAAAGTTGGGGGGTCAAGATGATCACGTCAACTCCAGTACATCCTCAAGCAAATGGACAGGCAGAATCTTCGAACAAGATAATTATCAACAATTTGAAGAAAAGAATAGGTGCTAAAAAGGAAGATGGGCAGAGGAATTACCCTTTGTCCTATGGGCTGATAGAACAACGGTAAAGAATGCTACTGGGCAAACCCCATTTTCCTTGGTGTTTGGGGCAGAAGCAGTGACCCCGACAGAGATGGTGATACCTACAGCAAGATCGAGCCTCCAGGATCCTGAGACAAATCCTGAAGCTTTATGTCAAGAATTGGATACTAATGATGAAACAAGGGATGCAGCAAAGCTATGGATGGCAGCATATCAACAGAGGATATCCAAATCATATAACAAGAATTTGAGAACTAGAAGATTTCAAGTTGGAGATTGGGTATTAAGAAAAGCCTTCCGAGATACGACCAACCCTGCCGATGGGAAGTTAGCTCCAAAATGGGAACCTATGAAATTGAATCAGAATCTGGGAAAGGAGCATACTGACTCAAGAATACGGAAGGGAATATGTTACCAAGATCCTGGAATGCTGTACATCTCAAAGCTTATTTCAAGTGAGTTTAGAATTTAATTTCTAACTCAGGATGGTATGGATTCTAATTCTTTTTAATATGTTTACTTAATTTCTTATTCTTTAAAACCCAATACTGACTTAAGCATCGGAGCGGTGTTAGCCAAGCTAACACCCACCTTAGTTTAACGGTGTTTTGCAGAATATGCTTCAGGATGTAACTCCGGGATATATACTCAAGATAAACTGAAAGATTAGAGAATTGGCCCCCTCTCTCACATTTAAGGGATTCTTATCCCTTCAAAGGTTTAAAGGTATTCACCTTTCTCTCGAACTAGGTTTAAACACCCCGCCTGGAGCGCAAGTTATCCAGGAATAGTTCAAGATAGCGAGACCAGTTCATGTAAAAGTGGCTGACAATTTCGTTATTATTGGCCATATCCTAGATCCTTAAGGTATATGAGGATTGATCACCCTCTCTCACGAAAGGGTATTTTCATACTCTCTAAGGTTTAAAGGTTTTCACCTTTCTAAGTCTTGGAGTTTATACACTCCCGCCTGTAGCGCACGAAAATGTGGGTTTATCCCCAGGATACTTAGGGTTTATCTCCGGAATATTGAGGATCTATCTCCAGGATATTTAGGGTTTATCCCCTGTTATACTAAAGTTGCTTACAAACGTAACATCAGTTATGATTGTGTTTACACACATTCTTGTTTAAGTCAAAGAGTTGTTAAGTACTCAAGTGTGTTGTGCACCAATACACAGGGGACATCTACCTTGGTACATTGCATACGATCCGAAGAATGAAATTTGAACTCAATTTCTAAAGTATTCCAGACAGGGGACATCCCTGATGGAAAGCTTGCAAGGGGTTCAAAAACTGGAAGTTGGAATCTATTCTCTAAGTGTCTCTGGTATGATCTTTCTTTTTCATCTTTTAAAAGCCTTAATTAAATAACTTAATTTTTTGGAAATGTATTTGACAAAGTTTTAATTAAGGTACTAAGCACAATGGCAGTATCCTGACCAGGATATTTGGTCAGAATATTTGAAATATAGTATCGGAAATAAAGGAAAGAACTATTTATGAAAGGTCAAATCAAATGCATACAATATAATTTTCAAGGGAAAATACAAACAACAAGAGATAAGGCTAAAAAGGTTAGTTTATTAACATAGCAAAAGATTGTACTGTTGGCTTCATCTCAAACTGAGATCCATCCACCAAAAGTGTCACACCCCCAAAATCCACCATGCGGAGTATCACCGCTTGGAGGCGTGACGTGACCAGGATCGAGCCACCAATCATATTGAACATCGTAATTAAGTAAGTAAGACCAACCATAATACGATTGGTGACCAAAGCTAGTTAACCATGTTTAGTTTAAACAGCGGAAGCATAAAAGTAAATCCAAAAGCATAAGTCCATAGTTTATAAGTTAAAGTTCAAAACACAAGTTTAATAAGTTTATAAGGATTTAAATAATGAGCACGGAACATAACAGTCCATACACCACAACGACTCCTTCCTCATGCAAGCTCCAAGCATTTAGCGACCTGTAAGGCATGTAACAACGAGTCAACAACAAAGTTGAGTGAGTTCACGTTTGGTTGTTTAGTTTTAAGTTGTTTCTGAAAAACGTGGTTGGACTTTCGTGGGCTTAATTGCCGTGGGGGTTACCCCGTAGTTGAAAGTATGTTTAACCTAATAGCGCTATTAACTAATGACCCGCTCGCCATAGTCCATTAGTACACGCCCGTCCGACCGGCACGGTGTGAGGTTTGTTAAACCTAATAGCGCTATTAACTAATGACCCGCTCGCCATTGGCCTCGGGGATTAAGTCGATATAATGAAGAGGGACTTATTGATAGAGTTTTGTCTAGCTAGTTTTTAAGGTTGTTGTCCTACCCAAGGAGGACGAATGTACGTATTCTACACCAGGAGAATTCGTAGGTCTAATAATGGCATCCTACCTATGGAGGATGGCCGTACATATCCTACCCAAGGAGGATATGTAGATTTCATTTTAGTTTATTAACCCATTCCCAAACCACCGGGAATCCCATGCCTTGTAGAAAGTGTGAACTCACCTCGGTTTGCTCGGTTAGATTCTCAAATATAGCTAACAGTCAAGGTCGGTCAATCACGTCCTAATATGATTACCAGTTAGTCATTTAGTGATTTTTAAATAGAGCACAAAGTTCCTACACGTATCTATCACATAACATGCATCACTTTAATTGTTTATGCCCATATATACTTCCCATCCATTCCCCACTCATAAACATACATACGATAATGCACATAACACATATAACATGTTAGATCATTCACAGATAGCATACTCGACATTTAGACACGCAAATTACAACTTGTGTCGTTTCAGCTTAAATATTCAAAACCGGCTGTTTTCCGACATTTTAATAAAATAGTTAACTTATTCCAAAAATTCCCAAATTTTTACAGAATATCTTAAACATTCCAAATTTTATTGTGTAAAAATATCGGGGTCCAGTTTATTACTAATATTTTATAAAAAATCATTTTCTGGACTGAACTCAGATTTATCTTTTTCTGACCACAGTCCACGGAATAATTTATTTAAAATTCATCGAGCGTCTGATTTACGAAATTCCAGTGGGGTAATTACAAATACATCAGTTTTCATCTACTGTACAAATTTCAAGAGTTGATTCATCATAGATTTCCAGTTATGACAAAAAATATAACACCTATTTTCAGCAGCAAAAATGCAGCTTGAGCTTCTGTTACAAAATGACCCTTTAAAAATAGTAAACGAAGTCCAAAAATTATGATTCTAGTGCCATTAGAACCGTATTTCATAATACATAAATCTAGAGTTCAGAAAACACATTTTTCGCTTTATTAATGTTTGGTTACAGCCAACTGAAGTTGGCTGTAATCACCAAACAGCTTTCTGTTTTTCAACTTTTACATTTGATGGCGAGTTATATTGGTTCCGTTAACATGCATAATAATCAACAACATTTCTAGTACTCCATATTAACAAGTAAAACAGCACGTAATCAGCAATATATCCAAACAACTTCATACTAACATTTTTACATCATGTTTCATCTTCTTGTTTAAACCCTTTTTAGTGTTCTTGTAGATTTAACATATTACATCTTTTAATCATGAAACAAGATGAACAAAGGTGACATAAGGGACTTACTACTAGCTTAAAGCTAGGGATGATTCTTAGTGAAGAAGATGATAAGGAACGATGATGAACAAGTAAGAATAAAGGCCCTTTTGAAGCTTCCACAAGTTGCAACCTTCTTGTATCACCTTTGAAGCTTAATGGAACTTGATGATGGATGTTTATGGTTGTGAAGTGGTGGTGATGGTGGCTGCTATGGAGGGCCGAAAATGAGAGGGAGAGGAGTGAGGTGAGAGAGTGATCTTTGAGGAGATATGGTGGAGATATGAAATGATTGTATGCCTTGGGAATCATACATATAGAGATTCTTGAAAGATTTTGCTCAAGATTACAAGCAAGATTATAATAAAATAATCAACATCATGATTATGGTGTGGGTCCCCTATGTGGGCCGTAAATGGAGGGGAGGGGGGGTTAATTGTAACATTTTCAACTAAGTTTCAATTCCAAGTTAGATCGCAAGTGTATACTTATGTGTGTTATTTACTAGAGAAGTTAGTGGGTGTTAGGGTGTTCGGGGATCATGCCTAGTCAAAAATAAATACAACAATGTATTTGAAAAATATTTGGTGTCCCGGGTAATGTCCGGTTGTTCGGTCGGATACTGTTCTGTTAAATTGTTTAATTGTTCCGTAAGGCGTCTTATACATATATTTTTGTAACACAATTAATTCCTAAAACGCACATGTAAGTATAACACCGTAATCAGAGAGCAGTTAAATAATTTAGCACAATCATCAAGCACTTTAATTATCATTAATAAATTGTACGGATACATGGAATTTCGAGGGTTGTCACATTCTCCCCATGTTAAGAAAATTTCGTCCCGAAATTTAGTGCGTAGTTACTGAGGAAGCTAGTTAAGTTGCGTTGTTTTCTTGATTTTCCTGGGGTGTCACATCATCCCCCCGTTGATTTGGAATTTCGTCCCGAAATTCTACAGTAGCTTCAGCCTCAGTAGTGGTTGCGTTTTTCTTAAACAGTTGGGGATACTTGAGTTTCATTTGGTCTTCTCGTTCCCAGGTATACTCTGGGCCACGACGAGCATTCCAACGAACTCGGACCAGAGGTATCCTGGTACGCTTGAGGATCTTAACATCTCGATCCGTAATCTCTACTGGTTCCTCGACGAATCGCAGCTGGTCGTCGTTTGTGAGTTCCTTGAGAGGAACTATGAGGGTTTCATCTGACAGACACTTCTTCAGATTCGACACATGGAAAACAGTGTGAACTCCGCTGAGTTCTTTAGGTAGATTCAACCTGTAGGCGACTTTGCCAATTTTCTCAATGATCTCGAACGGTCCGACATAACGCGGATTGAGCTTGCCTCGTTTGCCAAAGTGGACTACACCTTTACAAGGTGAGACTTTGAGTAGCACTCGATCCCCAACCTGGAAGTCGAGTGGTTTTCTTCCTTTATCAGCATAGCTTTTCTAACGGTCACGAGCTGCCGCCATTCGCTGTCGTATCTGAGCAATCCTCTCAGTCGTGTCTACTACGAGTTCTGGGCCGGTAATTTGGCTGTCACCAACTTCTGCCCAACAGAGAGGTGATCGACATTTGCGTCCGTATAATGCTTCGAATGGAGCGGCTTGGATGCTGGTGTGGTAGCTGTTGTTATATGAAAACTCCACTAACGGGAGATGCTTTTCCCAGCCATTTCCAAAGTCAATTACGCATGCCCTAAGCATGTCTTCAAGGGTTTGGATGGTGCTTTCAGATTGCCCATCCGTATGTGGGTGATAAGCGGTGCTCATATCTAAATGTGAGCCAAAAGACTTGTTCATTGCTTGCCACAGTTCAGAAGTAAAACGCGCGTCACGATCAGAAATGATGGAGGTTGGCACTCCGTGCCTTGATACCACTTCCTTTAGGTAAATGTCTGCAAGAGTAGAAAACTTATCCATTTCTTTGATAGCCAGAAAATGTGCAGACTTGGTCAATCGATCCACTATTACCCAAATAGTGTCATTTCCGCGTTGAGATCTAGGCAGGCCAGTAACGAAATCCATGGAAATTTGCTCCCATTTCCATTTAGGTATCTCTGGTTGTTGAAGTAGGCCTGATGGTTTCTGATATTCGGTATTGACTCTCGCACAAGTCAAGCACTTACTGACGTAGGTTGCTATGTGGGCTTTCATGCCAGGCCACCAATACGTAGTCTTGAGGTCGTGGTACATTTTATCCGAACCAGGATGTACCGAATAACGAGACTTGTGTGCTTCATCCATCACAAGCTCGCGTAGGTCTCCATACAGTGGAACCCAGATGCGTCCGTTAACATAGTAGGAGTCGTCTTCCTTTCATTCTAGGCGCTGCCTCGATCCTCATAAGGATTCAGCCCTGATGTTTTCTGCTTTTAATGCTTCAACCTGAGCATCTCGAATCTGAGCGGGAAGGTTGGATTGGATGGTAAGTCGTAACGCACGTACACGCTTAGGTATAGTATCCTTTCGACTGAGGGCGTCAGCCACAACATTGGCTTTGCCCGGATGGTACTTGATTGCACATTCGTAATCATTCAAGAGCTCGACCCATCGGCGTTGACGCATGTTTAACTCCTTTTGCTTGAAGATATGCTCGAGACTCCTGTGATCGGTGTAAATGGTGCACTTGGTACCGTACAGGTAATGTCTCCATATCTTAAGTGCGAAAATAACTGCTCCCAGCTCCAGATCGTGAGTAGTGTAATTTCTTTCGTGAACTTTGAGTTAGCGTGATGCGTAGGCAATGACCTTGTCACGTTGCATCAATACGCAACCAAGTCCTTGGATGGAAGCATCGCAATAAACCACAAAATCATCTGTGCCCTCAGGCAATGAGAGGATAGGCGTGCTACAAAGTCTATCCTTTAAGTGCTGAAAGGCGGATTCTTGTGCATCACCCCAACAATAGGTGACACCCTTCTGAGTCAGTGAAATGAGAGGTTGCGCAATCTTTGAGAAATCCTTGATAAACCTCCTGTAATATACTGCCAAGCCCAAGAATTGGCGGATTTCTGTTGGTGTGCGGGGTGCAGGCCAGTTCTTGATTGAGTCAACCTTGGATGGATCAACATGAATCCCATCCTTGTTTACCACATGGCCTAGAAAGTGGACTTCGCGAAGCCAGAAGTCACATTTCGAAAACTTGGCATACAACTGCTCTTTTCGAAGAAGTTCCAGCATAAGTCGTAGGTGCTGCTCGTGTTCCTCCTGACTCTTAGAATAGATCAGGATGTCGTCGATGAAGACTATGATAAATTTATCCAGGTAAGGCTTGCACACTCGGTGCATGAGATCCCTGAAAACCGCAGGTGCATTCGTCAATCCGAAAGGCATAACTAGAAACTCGTAATGGCCGTAACGAGTTCTGAATGTTGTTTTGGAGATGTCCTCCTCGCGGACTCTCAGCTGATGGTATCCCGGTCTCAAATCAATCTTAGAGTAATAGCTCGACCCTTGCAACTGGTCGAACAAGTCGTCAATACTTGGAAGAGGATAACGATTCTTCACCGTAACCTTGTTAAGTTCGCGGTAGTCAATACACATTCTGAAAGTACCGTCTTTCTTCTTCACAAACAAGACTGGAGCTCCCCATGGTGAAGAGCTAGGACGTATGAAACCCTTTTCCAAGAGTTCTTGTAGTTGCGTGGACAGTTCTTCGAGTTCTGATGGAGCTAGGCGATATGGTGCTCGAGCTACTGGTGCTGCTCCAGGAGCCAGCTCGATTTGAAACTCAACTTGACGATGAGGCGGGAGACCAGGTAATTCCTCAGGAAATACTTCAGGAAAATCGCGCACAATAGGAATGTCTTCAATTCTCTTCTCTTCCGTTGATGTGTCAGTAACGAGTGTTAAAATGGCAGTGTGGCCCTTTCGCAAACACTTTTAGGCCTTAAGGAAAGAGATAATGCCTACGACAGCACCACTCTTGTCACCATGAATCACGAGGGGTTCCTCACCAGAACGAGGTATGCGGACGATTTTCTCCTTGCAAACAATCTCCGCTTGATGATGAGATAGCCAATCCATCCCGATAACAACGTCGAAACTACCAAGTGTGATAGGAATAAGATCGATAGAGAAAGTCTGACCAGCTAAGACGAGGTTACAACCTTTAACTACGTGTGTGGCTTCAAGACTTTTACCGTTAGCTAGTTCTACTGTGTGTTTGGTGTTCAGGAGTGTTGGAGTACGCTTAAGCATCTGACTAACTTTTAAGGACACATAACTAGTATCGGCACCCGAATCGAATAAAACAGTAACGAAGAAGTCGTCCAGAAGAAACTTACCCATCACAACATTGGGATCGTTCCTTGCATCACCTTGACCAATCACGAACACATGACCCCTTGCTCCATTACCATTGTTGTTACCCCCGTTGTTGCCTCCATTGTTGCCTCCATTGTTGTTCCCGTTTCCTTGATTGTTGTTGTTCTGATTTTGGTTCAGTTGGGGGCAGTTCCTCTTAAAGTGACCTTCAGCGCCACACTGAAAGCATCCCTTATTGCCCTGCTGTTGCTGCTGCTGGTGATTGTGTGGAGCTTGTTGTTATTGTTGGCGATTCTGATTTGCAGGACGCGGGCTCTTGCAATCCCTAGCTTCATGGCCCAGCTTGTGACATCTCTGACATCAACCTTTGTTTCGCTGCCCGCTGTGATGCTTGTTGCACCGGTTGCACTTGGGGTGGTTTCCTCGGTATCCACCCTGTCCTTGATTACCGGAAGATTGCTGACCAGGACTCTGGTAGTCATCAGTCTTTCGCTGCTGAGACTGAACCGAAGCAGAACCCTTACTGGAGTTCCCATCCCATTTTCGCTTGTTATCGGTAGGTGTATCAGAAGTAGCTGTGGCACTGATTCGTTTGGGCAGTCTGTTTTGCTCCACCGCCTGGTCAGTGAGTCTATGGGCCAACTTGATGATCTGCTGTATGGTACCCAGGTTGGCTGAAGTCACGTGACTTTGAATCTCTGGTACAAGGCCTTTGAGATACAGCTCAATTCGTTTGATGGGAGGGTCCACCATAGTTGGACACAAGATGGCTAGCTCGTTTGACCTCTTAGTATACGCCTCAATCTCAGACCCCGTCATCTTCAGATTGAAAAATTCCACCTCTAGCTTGTGGATATCATCCCGACTACAGTACTCCTCTTTGATCAGTTCTTTGAAACCATTCCAGGGGGTGGCATTAGCAACTGCCAGTCCTAGTAGTTGAACCTGTGCTTTCCACCAGGTTAACGCAGCGCCTTCAAGTGTTCCGGTAGCGTATTTCACCCTACGGTCTTCAGGGCATTCGCACATCTCGAAAACAGACTCAAGCTTTTCAAACCAGTGAAGAAGTCCTACTGCTCCTTCTGTGCCACTGAAAGTAGTAGGTCGGCAGTCCATGAACGTTTTGAACGTGCACACAGGAGGCTGAGCATGTTGACCTGTGATGCGAGAATAAAAGACAAGACTAAGCATGAGGGTTGGTTTGCGAAGGTAGGATCTAAACGTCCTAAGGTGAGTTGGTATGGCAGGTTATACCTCCTGCAGGGTTAGCTGCGAGTGCCTCAGCGACTCGTTCGTTGATCAAAGCCGTCAACTGGGCTTGAGTGAGGTTGATACGTCCTCCGTGTCCGCTCATGATCTTCATAATGAAGCAACGGAAGTGACAAAAAGTGTCACGAAAATGCGTAAGTGTGGGACGACAATAGAGAGTAAGCACACAGGGTTCAAATAGCAATTATCACGTTAACTAATGCACAGTGTGAATTATCTAACCGACAGTATAACATAAATCATACCACCTATTGTGTCGAGTCTTGCACGTGGAGCGAAGCGTCGTTGTGGACCGTTGAGCACTGTACAGGTTATAGTCTGGTTTTATCAAAAACTTTACCCTTTTTAAAACCAAGTTCACTATAACCAATGGCTCTGATACCAATCTGTCACACCCCCAAAATCCACCATGCGGAGTATCACCGCTTGGAGGCGTGACGTGACCAGGATCGAGCCACCAATCATATTGAACATCGTAATTAAGTAAGTAAGACCAACCACAATACGATTGGTGACCAAAGCTAGTTAACAATGTTTAGTTTAAACAGCGGAAGCATAAAAGTAAATCCAAAAGCATAAGTCCATAGTTTATAAGTTAAAGTTCAAAACGCAAGTTTAATAAGTTCATAAGGATTTAAATAATGAGCACGGAACATAACAGTCCGTACACCACAACGACTCCTTCCTCGTGCAAGCTCCAAGCATTTAGCGACCTGTAAGGCATGTAACAACGAGTCAACAACAAAGTTGAGTGAGTTCACGTTTAGTTGTTTAGTTTTAAGTTGTTTCTGAAAAACGTGGTTGGACTTTCGTTGGCTTAATTGTCGTGGGGGTTACCCCGTAGTTGAAAGTATGTTTAACCAGTTCCTTTGTCATTACCCAAACCATAACCATAATCAGTGGGGGCTTTCCCCGTTTGAACTACTAGACGGTATGATATCGACTACTACGCAAATAAGTTGTGCCCTATATCAGTGTCTATCATCACTGATAGTCTGCCATAGTCCATTAGTACACGCCCGTCCGACCGGCACGGTGTGAGGTTTGTTAAACCTAATAGCGCTATTAACTAATGACCCGCTCGCCATTGGCCTCGGCGATTAAGTCGATATAATGAAGAGGGACTTATTGATAGAGTTTTGTCTAGCTAGTTTTTAAGGTTGTTGTCCTACCCAAGGAGGACGAACGTACGTATTCTGCACCAGGAGAATTCGTAGGTTTAATAATGGCATCCTACCTATGGAGGATGGCCGTACATATCCTACCCAAGGAGGATATGTAGATTTCATTTTAGTTTCTTAACCCATTCCCAAACCAACGGGAATCCCATGCCTTGTAGAAAGTGTGAACTCACCTAGGTTTGCTCGGTTAGATTCTCAAATATAGCTAACAGTCAAGGTCGGTCAATCACGTCCTAATATGATTACCAGTTAGTCATTTAGTGATTTTTAAATAGAGCACAAAGTTCCTACACGTATCTATCACATAACATGCATCACTTTAATTGTTTATGCCCATATATACTTCCCATCCATTCCCCACTCATAAACATACATACGATAATGCACATAACACATATAACATGTTAGATCATTCACAGATAGCATACTCGACATTTAGACACGCAAATTACAACTTGTGTCGTTTCAGCTTAAATATTCAAAACCGGCTGTTTTCCGACATTTTAATAAATAGTTAACTTATTCCAAAAATTCCCAAATTTTTACAGAATGTCTTAAACATTCCAAATTTTATTGTGTAAAAATATCGGGGTCCAGTTTATTACTAATATTTTATAAACATTCATTTTCTGGACTGAACTCAGATTTATCTTTTTCTGACCACAGTCCACGGAATAATTTATTTAAAATTCATCGAGCGTCCGATTTACGAAATTCCAGTGGGGTAATTACAAATACATCAGTTGTCATCTACTGTACAAATTTCATGAGCTGATTCATCATAGATTTCCAGTTATGACCAAAAATATAACACCTATTTTCAGCAGCAAAAATGCAGCTTGAGCTGCTGTTACTAAATGACCCTTTAAAAATAGTAAACGAAGTCCAAAAATTATGATTCCAGTGCCATTAGAACCGTATTTCATAATACATAAATCTAGAGTTCAGAAAACACATTTTTCGCTTTGTTAATGTTCGGTTACAGCCAACTGAAGTTGGCTGTAATCACCAAACAGCTTTCTGTTTTTCAGCTTTTACATTTTAAGGCGAGTTATATTGGTTCCGTTAACATGCATAATAATCAACAACATTTCTAGTACTCCATATTAATAAGTAAATCAGCACGTAATCAGCAATATATCCAAACAACTTCATACTAACATTTTTACATCATGTTTCATCTTCTTGTTTAAACCCTTTTTAGTGTTCTTGTAGATTTAACATATTACATCTTTTAATCATGAAACAAGATGAACAAAGGTGACATAAGGGACTTACTACTAGCTTAAAGCTAGGGATGATTCTTAGTGAAGAAGATGATAAGGAACGATGATGAACAAGTAAGAACAAAGGCCCTTTTGAAGCTTCCACAAGTTGCAACCTTCTTGTATCACCTTTGAAGCTTAATGGAACTTGATGATGGATGTTTATGGTTGTGAAGTGGTGGTGATGGTGGCTGCTATGGAGGGCCGAAAATGAGAGGGAGAGGAGTGAGGTGAGAGAGTGATCTTTGAGGAGATATGGTGGAGATATGAAATGATTGTATGCCTTGGGAATCATACATATAGAGATTCTTGAAAGATTTTGCTCAAGATTACAAGCAAGATTATAATAAAATAATCAACATCATGATTATGGTGTGGGTCCCCTATGTGGGCCGTAAATGGAGGGGAGGGGGGTTAATTGTAACATTTTCAACTAAGTTGCAATTCCAAGTTAGATCTCAAGTGTATACTTATGTGTGTTATTTACTAGAGAAGTTAGTGGGTGTTAGGGTGTTCGGGGATCATGCCTAGTCAAAAATAAATACAACAATGTATTTGACAAATATTTGGTGTCCCGGGTAATGTCCGGTTGTTCGGTCGGATACTATTCCGTTAAATTGTTTAATTGTTCCGTAAGGCGTCTTATACATATATTTTTGTAACACAATTAATTCCTAACACGCACACGTAAGTATAACACCGTAATCAGAGAGCAGTTAAATAATTTAGCACAATCATCAAGCACTTTAATTATCATTAATAAATTGTACGGATACATGGAATTTCGAGGGTTGTCACAAAAAGTACAATTAGTTCTTAACATATTTACCTAAAACAGTTGAAGGCTTCGTCCTGAAACCCATGATCCCTCCACCTTCAACTGTTAATTATTCAAAAAAGCATACTAAAGATTGATGACCAAGGGCTTCGTCCTGAAACTCAGGATCCCTCCACCTTTGGCCATCATATTGTCTAAATGTTGGAAATTAAAATTGTTCAAGAGGCAGAAAAGTAAATTGTTCAAACAACCACAAACCATCAAATTTAAAAAGTGGGCTCCGGCCAAGGCATCAACATCCATCATTGCCCACTTCGCTGCCTTCAAGGGGCAGCACCCTCTTCAATCATCGCTTCATCGCCAGCACCTGCTCCAAGATCAGCCCCAGCATCCTTCTTGGCATCACCACCAGCATCGACCGCCATTTCAACCGCTTTGGAAGGCTCTTCAACCACGGGTTTAGCAGGAAGCTCTACAGGATTGCCACCAAGATCCTTCAATTCGCCTCCCAAGCATTAACGTTCCAAGAAGGGCATTCAAAGCCCAGGGCACTGGCTTCATAAGCCATTTTTAGCCTAGCTTGAAGGAGGGAAATTACGACGGATGCCTTGATGCCCTCTCGGTAGGAGTTCATATCTTGTTCGTGCTGGAGTTAAGCAGCATCCAGCTTGAGTTGAGCATCCTGGTTGGCTTTGTTGATGGCAGTCTGGGCTTCCTGAGTCACTGCTTTGTACTTATCCTCGTAGTGTTGTGACTTGGCGACGGCGATTGCTCCTTAGTCTGCAATGGTGGTTTCAGGCTTCTTCATTTTGGCCTCCAGCATCTTGTTCAGCCCGCAAGAATCCTCGTATAAGTGCATCAATCGTTCAAGACCCTACAATCGAAAGAACAGGTATCGATTTGTATACTTAATAAGCATAATCAGTATGAATGTGCAGGATATGGAATGGGGATACTTACCTGGTTGAGGAAGTTGGTCATGAACCTACTAGATTTGAGAAACCCATGGTTCTCGTATGGGAAGGCCTCGGAAGTAGCAGGGGAATCTGATTCTTTTCTCTTACGGGAGCTGGAGCCACGTGGCTTTGTGGCGATAGAAGGCTTGGGGATAGCAGTAGCCTTGGAGCTGATAGATTTGGATGAGGCGGCTGGCTTGGGGCTTGGTTCTTTTTTGACTTGAACGGGACCGGAGTAGCTCTCCAGTTCTTCGAGGTCAAAGACTTCAAGGGTTTTGGTTAGTGCTGCATAAAGGGGAGAAATACTAAACCCTTCAATACTTTTAGAATATAATCGATTTAATATGTATAAAAATAACTTGCAGGAATATACTTACCAGACATATTGGAACTTGATTTTTGGCTTGAGCTTGCAAATGACAGGGAGAAAGTTCTTTCACTCTCTGGGAGCTGGTAAATCTCTTTGATTCTTTGTTCTGATTCTACACTTAGAGGTGCCAACTCTTTGAAATTTGCTGCATAAAAAGTAAAGATGTCAGTTTAGGATATAGTTTCAGGATACGTTTGGGGATATTCCTAAAACCCTAAATCCTACCAGAGGTCAACCACTTCATGGGAAGGCCAACACCCTTGACAATGGAGTCTCTTTTCACAAAAAATAACTTTCGTCTCCATTCATCCTCGTTTTTAAATGCTTTGAGGATGAGGGGATCTTTGGAAGTTGAAAAGAGAAGAAATCGGCTAGAACCATGAGACCGTAAACGATATGAAATCAGAAGATACTCGATGCAGAGGTCAAGTATGTGGCGAAATTTAATCTGGTCCAATGTCACTAAGACTCACCAAACCATAGGCATGGCCTGGGCGTAACTAAGACCGGTAAGTTCAAATAAACGAGAGATAAAAGCTGGAAAAGGATATTGGAGCCCTATGAAGAAAGGATAGGCCAAGAAACACACCCATTCTTTGGAAGACACATCTGATCGGATTTCCCGGTCGAACGATCGTATGATTGCTCCGGCGGGAAAGGCGTCGAAGGCTTTCAGGGCAGCAATGTCGGCGTTATCAAAGACTTCTTTTTTGGGTTCTTTGAGAAGGTTTTGTTCCTTGAAGGTCGGAACGGAATCAGCCGTGTGTGATCTTGTTCGACTAGCCATAAGGAATGGAGAAATGTTACAGAGAAAACAAAGAAGAAAGTGAGAGAGAAATACTTGCAAGTGCTCGGAATATGGTAATGAATAAGCAAAGAAGTTGAGAAGATATAGGCCAAAGATATGGGGTAATGAGTAAATTTCGCTTGGGAAGTTGCAGCTAGTCACTTCAACCGTCTTATCATCATAATTGCCTCGATCGACGCGATAAGTTTAAAATATATCCGTTTGAATTTAGGAATTCTAACAGATATATTTTGGGGACAATTGTTATGGGTGGTTTTCTGAACCCATATCCTGAATTATATCCTGACTTTATTGTTTTTTATTATGACCAGGATACCGGATCAGGATATTGGTAACATCCTGATGCAGTATCCTGATAGTTACTAATTAATCACGTACAGGTTATGGTTGCAAGCTTGTAACGTACATATGGACTTGTTCTCCTAAAGACTCGCTCTATTCATTTGAAGGAAGAACGTTGAAGCCGGAAGAAGGGGTCTCCAACATTCATAAGGGAATATTAGAAGTATCCCTAGTTTATATGATAGTTAGTTATTTCTGTTTACTATAAATAGGAATGTACGGGTCGATAGAAACACACAACTTCACTCACTTTTTACTCTCTTGACAACTACAATCACTCGAAATTCATTGTAACACTTAGCTGATCCGTACAATATCCTACACTGTATCCTGAATATTGAAGTAATAAGAAGAACAAGGCAGTCGACGATTGTCAGCTCCCGAGGTTTTATGCCGGAGATCTAGATTGATCAAGGGCTTTCCTCGTACATCTCGTGTCAACCTTTACATTTTCGCTCATTGTTTGATTGTTGATATAGCTTGATATCCTTAGCTATATCCTGAAAACTGTTTTTTCAAACGACTAAATCAGCATATTTTCTACAAACACTGCTAGCACACTACCTCACAAAACTAATTTGATCACTTAATTGCTTCGGTAATTTTTGACCAAAACAATAGTGAATTTCACAATCGTAATCCTTCACCGTCTCTAGCCAACGTCTTTGTCTCATATTCAACTCCTTTTGATCAAAGAAGTACTTGAGACTTTTATGGTCAGTGAAAATAGTACATTTCATGAACTTTTAATTTCCTTGAAGCATATGTAATTACTTTTCCCCTTTGCATGAGTACACACTCGAGATCAAGCTGGGATACGTCAGAATATATGACCATGTTGTCAGTTACATATGGTAAAGTTAATACCGGTGCATTAGTCAACCTTTCTTTGAGTACTCGAAAGGCATCCTCTTGTGCGCTTCCCCATACAAATTTCTCATCTTTGCAGGTCAACTTAGTTAACGGCGTCGTGATTTTGGAGAAATCTTGTATAAATCTCCGGTAGTAACCCGCAAGTCCTAGGAAACTCCTAATCTCTGATGGATTCTTCAAAGGTTTCCATTTCGACACTGCTTCTATCTTGGACGGGTCCACCAATACCCCGTCGGCACTTATAACATGCCCTAGAAACTGCACCTTACGTAGCCAAAAGGCACATTTTGAAACCTTCGCGTAAAGTCTTTCCCGCCTAAGCGTTTGTAGTACTTCACGCAAATGTCGCATGATCCGCTTCGCTCTTTGAATACACTAGAATGTCGTCGATGAATACTATCATCGACTTGTCTAACATTGATTTACAAATGCGGTTCATGAGTTCCATGAAAGTCGTGGGTGTATTTGTCAATCCGAAAGACATTACTAGGAATTCGTAATGTCCATAACGCGTTCGGAACGCCGTTTTCGGTATGTCTTCATCTTTCACCTTCAACTGGTGATAGCCCGACCTTAAGTCGATCTTGGAAAACCAACTTGCACCTTGCAACTGATCGAACAAATCGTCGATCCTCGGAAGTGGGTATCGATTCTTTACCGTTAGTTTATTTAACTCCCGGTAATCAATACACATCCGCATGTTTCCGTCTTTCTTCTTTACGAATAATACTAGCGCTCCCCACGAAGAGACGCTAGGCAGAATAAATCCTTTGTTGAGTAGATCTTGCAGTTGCGACAGTAATTCTTGTAGTTCCGATGGCGATAATCTATACGGTGCCTTAGCTACCGGTTTTGTGCCCGAGGCTAACTCGATTCCAAACTCCACCTCATGCTCAGGTGGTATCCCTGGTAGATCTTTTGGAAAAACATCTTCAAACTCCCGTACGACCGATACATCTTTAATCTCTAGTGACTCTTTACTCGAATCATGTATGTAAGTCAGATACGCCTTGCATCCATGTTGAACAAGCTTACGAGCTTCCATCAATGAGCATACTATGGGATTATAACTTTTCTCCCCATAGATAGTAACATGTTTCCCGCTCGGAGATGTTAGTTGTATCTCCTTACGATAGCATATTACTTTTGGGTGATGTCGAGATAACCAATCCATCCCGATTACCACTTGGAATTCTCCCATCGACATGGGAATCAAATCGATGAAGTATTCTTCATTGTCAATGCTCAATTTGCAATCCCAGCACATATCATAAACAATAAAAAATTTATTATTACCTATTTCTACTTCTAGAGGCACAGGTAATTTCATTAACGTAAATGTAGGGTGTTGAATAAATCGATGTGAAACAAAAGATCTATTTGCACCCGTATCAAATAAAATTCATGCTGGAATTGAAATTACAAGAAATGTACCTGAAACCACATCAGGTTCAACATTGGTCTCTGCGGCCGTTATGTGGAAAGACCTTGCCCTTGACTTCGAGGTTTCAGACTTCGTGTCGGTTGTTTCTTTGTTTCCAACCAACTCCGGGCACTCGGAATTCTTATGTCCTGGTTTGTAACATTTATAACACACCTACATTTTTCCTGGGCAATTAGAAACCACGTGTCCCATTTTCCCACAAGTAGGACATGGTTTATTCTTGAAATAGCATTCTCCCCGATGAGCTTTCCCACATATCTTGCATTGAGGTGACCCCCCTTTGGTGATTCCTTTCTTCAGAATTTCATTAGGCTTTTGCTTCTTTGTGGGGTTTGGATTCACATCCAACACCCTCCTTTCGCCTCTTCAAATTGTTTCTTCAGTTCGATCTCTCTTTCTCGTGCGGCATTTACGATTTTCATAAGATGTCCGTATTTCGAAGGAGCCATAAACTCCCGATACTCCGCATTTAACATGTTATAATAATAGTAGATCTTCTATTCTTTTATTTGAACTAGCTCTTCACAAAATCTGAGCTTGTCTAGGAACACTCCAGTAATCTTGTCTATCGACTCCCACCCTTCTGCCTTAATTGAATAAGTTCTTCTTTGATCTTGTTGATCACGGCTTTTGGGCTATGGTGTCTAAGGAACTGGTGCTTTGATTTCCTCCCACGTCATAGTTCTCATGGCCTCAATTCTTTGTTCCTTTTTAAGATTATCCCACCAATCTTTAGCTTGACATCTTAATTGACCAGTTCCGTACGCCACGAAGTCGGTCTCATCACAATGGGTTCTCTCAAAAACCCTTTCTATGTGGTTAATCCATCGTTGACAAACGATCAGATCAACTTCGCCATTATAGATTGGGGGTTTACATGCCATAAAATTGTTATATGAACATGCTTTTGTTTTACCCTTGTCTCTTTCTTGTGTGAGACTTTCTTTCAATTCACTCATCTTATCATCCACCACCGATAAAATCGTGGTTTGTAGTCTATCAACGAACTACGGTAGACTAGATTCTAAAGCCTTTCCGACCTCCACGGAAATCTTATCTTGCATCTCTTTAGTTAGGTGAGATGTCGAATCACCTCCGGTTGCACCATACATTTCTTTAACTGAAATGTCCATAATATTTGATTAATAACTTATTCGATTCATTTACATTCCGTTACATGGAAATCTATACCCCACACACTTAATCATAAGTGATGTGTTATTCTTTTTCGGTTTGGTCAAGTATATAACTTGCCTCACCTTTTATACTTAGTGTATTTCCCAGGTTCGAGCGTATTAATACACTCCTCCCATACACTTTTATATCTTTTACTTCTTTTAAATCTTTCAATCTAAACTCATTTATAATTAGTTCTTACCGGATGTCTTGATCAAGCCTTGAACCGAACACATTCGTCTTAAACCTTAAGCTCTGATTACCAACTTGTAAGATCCTTACAATTATATTTTATAATTCATATAATAAAGTACGCATTTACATACAAACATACCCATTTACAAAACATTGGTGTAACGATGTTTACAAAATTTTTAAAACATACAAAATACGTTTATAAAAGTTTTACACCAGTGTTTAGTAACAAAAGAAACTAATATAGATGCGAAAGCTTCATTTGAATGTGTGTTCGGTTCTTGAACAAGCTTGATCGTCATCCTAAATATTGTTATAGTTACCTATAATCAAAACCATCATAAACGTCAGTTATGAGAGTTTAAACATATCTAAACAAGTCCATAAGACCCAAACAAGCAAATAACAACTTTTTGCCAGATTTTAATGTCGTCGCGGGCCGCGACAGAATCATGGATCACCCTTGCGTGGCGGCGCGAGGGGCTCTGGCGGGCCGCAACCGAGTTAACTAATCCCATCGTGAGGCGCGATACTTGGTTTTCAACAGAAAGTTCCTTATGTTGGGCTGCATATTTCCAGCTTGACCAATTTTCACATAATTGGTCATAACTCTATAAATTTTCATTCGTTTTAGGTTCCGTTTCTCCCTACGTGATCGTATTTCGATTCTCCATCATATGGAGTTAAAACCCGACATCTGAATTAACATAATCTTAACTTTAAGCTCTCAGCTTCATATTATTTTCAACTTATTTTGACCCATTTAGGTTTTAAATAACAAATTCATCTAATCACTTTCAGTTTTGTACTAACATCACAATTATGGATGTTTCCTATAACCAGGGGCTTTAATCATGAGATTTATGCGCCCGTTATCTATTAGGTGTTATGTTTATTTGACCCATTCGGCTACAATTAGTCGAACATTCTTAACACAAATTCCATATACGAAATTGTGCATATATAGCCATACTCAACACCTGAGTTTTCGACTTTTAATCCGCGTTCCCGATTCTCGGATAATGTTTATAATGACTTTCTACCCTTAACTGGGTATTATTTTGGGGTCATTAACTATGCAACCTTCCCGGTTTACATCAAGACTCCAATTTGACACATTCGGTCTTTTTAGCGACATCCATCGCTTTTATACAACCAAAGTTTCATTACTTTAGTTATTTTGACCCGTTTGGTTTTATTAGCGAAGTCCATCGCTTTTATGCTACCAAACCTTCATCATTCGAGTCATTTTGACTTGTTTGAATATTATAGTGAAATCCATCACTTTTACATTCTAACTTATCGCTACACTTTAATTAGTCCATTCGGTTTATTCATACGGAATCCACCATTTTAGTATCAACCGAACTTCATAACATTTCATTTGTCATATAACGTAAATAGACATAAAAATACTAACGAAAATCTACGAAGCATATAGTCGCGTACCTTTAAAGCTTTCCTTTTAAGCGGGTATCCGTTCCGCCTTGACCACTCGATAATTTGCCCAATTTGCCTATAGAGTTCAATTCGATTTATCGTTTAGAACTCATGTTATGATATTTAACACACAACGCGTCTAGCTAATCAATTAAGTGATTCTTTCGTATTTTTCAATATTTCAAGATCACTTTGACATTTTGTCGAACATCTTATGGGCGAGATTATTATACAATTATTTTCAAGCTCATGATTAACTATTTAACCATGTTTAAACATCATTTTCAAACTCATATGTCTAGTATGCATAAGCAACACCTAGATTTATATCATAACAATCAAATAACACCAATTCATCACTATAATTCAAGTGTTCATCCTTTTATTCACAAAACCCATATAGCACAGATATGGTTAATTGTTCAATCATTAGGTTATGACACAAAATTACTAAATTCTTATCTAGGGTTTCTTCCTAGACTTGTAATCATATCAATTTTGCCATAACATCAAACATTCATTCTAGAATTGCATCTATGAGTGTTCATCACTAATCAAATCATTACCAAAAATCAAAATTAAACATATCTTGTGATCTCCTAAGTTGAGTGATCACAAATTTAGCTTGAGACTGACTTCTAAGTTGATTCTTCCTTTGATTTTTGAAGAAAATAGGAGATTAGGGTTTGAGAAAGTTTCCCTCCCTTGGCTCTGTGTTTAGCTCGACCAGAAACACACACTTATGTGTGTTTTTGTGTCTATCTTATGTTTAAAAAAATCAATTTCAAGTATGTCAATTTTAGTCCCTCTATTTTTAAGATTTGTAGAATGGGTTAGAATACCTTGATTCTTCATCATTCAATAACACATAATTAACTAGGTTAAATATTCCTAGTTTTATTTTTTTGCAAAGTTATTAACAACACTATTAATTATACATATATACAAATATATATAATTTAATATTTTTGTGGTGTTACACGATAATAGTGAATTTCATATTTTATGCGATCATGAACTCGACTCAAATGGCTTAAACATATCGTACACTTTCATTTAAAAGAGCTAGTTGGAACATTGAATGCTTTTCGATTATCTTTTGGATTATTTTTTATTATAGATTAACTTTTGGATTATCTTTTAATATGTAATCATGTGTTTTTGGATTAGTTTTTGAGTTGATGTGTAATATATGAAATTATAAAGTTAACTAGACAGTCCGGTTGAACCATTCGGTACAACCTGGTTCAACCGGTTAAATCATTTTTTAGCCTAATACGGTTTGATTTAAAAACCAGTTTTTAAAACATTGATTAAAATAATGAAAAGATTTATGAGTGTACAAAACTGTTTTTTTCACGCGCTCCGTACGAATTGGAATGGTAATCATGCTACATCATCACATTGCATGTAAATAACACCTCTATATATAATCAAATATATTTCCCTTATATTAGTTTATAACTTTGGTTTAAGAAATAAATTTACTATTCAACTTTGTGCAAGTTTTGTTGCATGTAGTACTACGTTTTGAAGGCATCTTCTACAAAATTAAGCAAACTAGTTGATTTTTCGTCCGCGCGTTGCGGCGGAGACCCAATGACTGCAAAACGCGTGTCAGTAACGGCAAGCAGATACCGAATATCAAAATAATAGGACCCACACGTCCTACACGTTGGAAATTCGGTTGTTTTCAGTTCAGTTATTACGGTGCTAACACGTTAAAATATGAATGATCTCGGTACCGGTAACGGCACCAAAAGTACCGATCCGGAAAATCATCAAAATTAGGTACCAGCACCGAAAATGCTCGGTACAATACGGTATGGTATTTGAAGGTACAAATTAATAAATAAAGGTATGATGCTAGACCGTTGTCGAACCAAAAGTAACGATTTTGAAAACGCCAAAAGGTGGGTACCAAATTGGTACCGAAAATGATTTGGTATAGTAAATTTGGTACCGATACGATATCGGTTTGATTACAGGATTTGATATGATTTGCTCATCAATAATCTAAATATCTAAGTTAATTTTACATGCTACAATTAATTCATTACATAAAAAGACAAAAAATAAAGCAAAATAAGTTGTTGTGTATATAAAACCTCATTCAAACGAAATACAGTTTATTTACTGTGTGTATGAAAAGTAATCTAAACGGTGCAATTACTTGCATTGCTAGGTTGCTACAGGATTTGATGAGCTCGGTACCAACCGGTACCGAAAATACCGTTACCGAAATCCCCAAAAGTGGGTACCGGTACCGAATATACCTGGTACTGTACGGTTCGGTACCGGTCGGTACTGATACGACACCGGTATTTGAGGGTAAAAACCGGTGAATACCGTGCCGAACTGGTACCGAAAATACATCCGGTTTGGTAAATTTGATACTGGTACCGGTACTCGATACCATTTGCTCATCCCTTAGTGATGTTACTATTCATTCAATTCTATTTTTATTAGGGTAAAAATCGGTGAATACCGTGTCGAACCGGTACCGAAAATACACCAAGTTTGATAAATTTGATACCGGTACCGGTACCCGATACCATTTGCCCATCCCTCATTGATGTTACTATTCATTTAATTCTATTTTTATTACTATATATTAATTCAATATATTCATTGAATTCTATTTTAATTATATTTTTATTATATTTTTATTACTGTTCATTCAGTTAAAAATTTAAAAAGGTAAATGTGGAAAGTAGGAAGTTGGTAAATGCTTTATTTATTTATTTATTTTACAAATGTATGCATATTTAAACAAATATATAATCTTGTTTTATATATAATCTTATATGCGTATTCAAAAAATATATATTAATATTAATCATATATTAATTATCTTATATGTTTTTTTAACATGATTACTATTTAATTTCTTTGAGATTAGTTGGATTGTACCTTATGTTTTTTGGATGGGTAGTTGAATGCCACTCTTCTTTGAATTTAGTTTTTTTTTTTTTTAACGGCTAACAAACTCAATCCCGAGCATTCTTGGGGTATCCACTGGACAAACGGAGTACTCCGAGAGTAACCCGAGTCCACCACCAATTCCGAGGGAAACCCAGTAACCCACCCGCCCGTAGGCACGACGGTGAAATTACCGGTAAAACTTGTTTTGCTCATGTTATTAATTCAAACCTGCTTCAATAATGTTTTTTACCATTTCGACTTAGTTTTTTTTTTTTTTTTACAATAATGTTTTACATTTTAGTCTAAATTTTGTGAACATGCCACAACGCATATGCGTTCGTTGACATTTTTACGTCTATTTTTTTTTTCGATTTAACTATCACGCTACACATGCGTTCTTCGACGATTTTACGTCTACTCTTTTGTTCGGTTTAGCGGTCACGCAACGACACATGGGTCCCTAATACTAGTGTTTATAATTACGCAACCTTTGCATAACACAACACTTTTCTTTTGAATCATATATTTAGTATACTAATACAACCCTCAAATTAAATAGAGAAAATTGCTTAATTTTATGGTATAACTTTTTCAAAAAAATAATAAATTGTTTAAGATCACCGTTGGTTACTTCTTACTCATTAAGGTACACTCGATATATAGTTTGCATACAAATATTAGTGTAAATACGACATAAACTTGCTACACACAAAAGAGGTATCTAATACAACACATTTTCTTATTAGATTGCCTATTATCAACCTTTATACTTGTCAATAATAGTTCGTTGCAAAAACTATTCCCCAACCAACTCTTTCCTATCATCTCACCAACTCAAAAAGAACCAACAAGTCTTCATTGCACCAAATCCAGAATACGCCAATGACATTTCATTAACAAAAGTAAAAAAGAGGTTCTACCAACTTAGAAAGATGTGCCAAAAATAATATTTATATATGGTAATGATCATTCAGAAGACAACAGAATAAACAGCCATGAAAGTGAAGATGAAGATGAGGTTCATGGGTCCTCCTAGTGCACAAAAAGACACCTCACCCTCAATATTTGTATCTTGGAATATTAAAGTAATGAATTGTCAAATGAAATCATGAACAACCTATATTCCCAAAACAAAATGTCTCCTCCATCATTAAATTGACACATAGACATAAAACTAAGGGGTACAACTGTATGCTAGTGAAGAACATTGTAGCAGTAGACATGCTATATGATGATTATGATACGTATTGGTAGTTTATTGTTAAAAGAAAAATAATTTAAACACTTGAAAGGAGGTATTGGATTCAAGTCCCATAGATGATATGAATTAAAAAAAATTGCGGTTAAAAAAAATATGATGATTATGATCACCTGCTTGTAATTTCATTTGTATTGTGTATAGGGAAAATTACAAAAAAGTCAAAGTTGACCAAAAATGTTAAATATATATAGGGTCAGTATTTAGAGAGAACAGTGAAAAGTGTGAGAACGGTGAGAACGATTTTGGTGGTGAGATGTGGCATTGATGCTAAATTTCACTAAGAGATAATATTGTCAAAAAACCCACTCACATGAACTGGGTGTTCAAATAAAACGCCATAAAAACACCCAATTCAGAAAAACACCATGAAAATACCCAGTTAAAAACGCCATAAAACACCCGGTTCAGAAAAACGCCATGAAAAAACTCAGTTGAAAACGCCATAAAACACTCAGTTCAGAAAAACGCCATGAAAATACCTAGTTAAAACGCCATAAAAACACCTAGTTCAGAAAAACGCCATGAAAATACCTAGTCTAAAACGTCATAAAACACCCAGTTCAGAAAAACACCATAGAACCCAGTTAATTTTTTTTTCGAAAAGTATATCAATAGTATACTCGTTGGAAAGATAAAAAACGCTGATTTTATGGTGTAATTTTTTTCGAAAAATAATCATGTATAAAAAAGTTATTGTCGTTTAAATATGATGGGGGAAAATGGCATGTGATTAGCATGTGCACATATGTTTGGATCTTCCTATTTTACCCCTCCTGGTAGTTCCAAAGCCCTTATTATTTACAAAAATGCCACCTTATCAATCTCAGCCACAAACCACTAAGATCTTGTGGCTGAGAATCGTTCTCACCGTTCTCACACTTTGAGGCGTTCTCTCCTGATCCTGTTCCTATATATATATATATATATATATATATATATATATAGGGGCAGGATTTAGGGAAAACGCCTATAAGTGTGAAAATGGTGAGAACGCCTCTCATCGGTTGGATCAAAACAATGTATAGATTAGATTAGCGCGGTGGCATTTTCGTAAATAACATCAACTTTATTACGTGACGCGCTTCATTAAGGGTCAAAAGGTCTTTTACTGCTCTAATATAAAACGCAACTCATGAGCAAAACGCCATTAAAATTCCCGTCTTAACCTATAAGCAATACACATCAGTCCCTTTCAGATGAAACACCATATTTATCTAAAACGCCATTCATACAAAACGCCAAACTTAATGATAAAACGCATTGCAACTTTAACAGATAGAGGTGAACAAACAGTAACTGAAATTTATTACTAACATTTATTAAAAATAATTCCCTCATAAACTACGCGCCAAAAACATCATTATGTAAATGACGTTACTATCCCTTCCATTGATCATACTAAAAAACGTCATCTTTAATCAAAACGCCAAATTTCAAAAAAAAAAAAAAAACCTCTGAAATAGGCAAAATTGCAAACATTGTTTCATAGAGATTCAAAACTAGAATCAATAGATTCGTAATCCTCTTTGACAACAGAAGAAGAGTGTTCTTGATAATCATCAAAGCCATAATGAACTTGGAATAAGAAGTATAGAGGGGGATCCTAGCACTTGGCGTTCCTCTTGATAACCTCTGTGAGAAAACACAGACAGTTATACGAAGATTAACCAGAAAATTTGGATCGAACAATGCAAATGAAAATGTGTAACACCCTTATTATTATTTAACAGTTTTCGTACAAATATCGACAATTAAATGTGTATTTACGAATACACATACATATAAAAATGCGGGTTTAATAAAAACTTTTACAATTTAAAAGTTTACTACATGATGTAATTGAATTCGTCGTTCAAAACGACGACGTAATAATGTGCGGAAGCTTGTAAATTGATCGTGTTCAGTTCTTCAAAGTATGCTTGATCGCTATCCGGAACATTCCCAACATTACCTAAAGTCAAAACCTCTTAAAATGTTAGTTTTGACATTGATATAGCGCGTATAAACAAGTTCCAGCATCGAATCATGAAAAATAAAATAAAATTTCAGATTTGGTCCAGTCGCGTGTCGCGCCAGACACCCTTCACTCTGTCGCGTGTCGCGACGACTCTCGCGTGTCGCGCCGGATCTAAGTGATCCTGTCGCGTGGCGCGAGGGATAGCATTTTCCAGCAGGTTTGTTGCTGAAACCTGTATTTTCGCCCAGCTATGGTTTTAATCCAAAAACGGACTTTAAAATGCCATAACTTTCATTCTACTTATCCGTTTTGCGTGATTCTTTTTCCTACGCGTTCGTAATTTAATTCTCCATCACATGGAGTTAAAATTCGACATTCAAACTAATAAAATTCTAGATTTCTAAGTATTCGGCTTATTGTTCAAAATTAACATCTTGACCCGTTTGTGTTTAAAACCTCCAAACTTGTTTCCAATTTATCATAAAGCCTATACCAAGTATTTCACTCAAAACCTCTAACTTGGATTCATAACTTTTGTGCATTACGCGGCAATCACCAAAGTTACGCGCGTAATTCATTTTGACCCGTTTCGAAGATTTAGACCCTTTTAAGTTTTAGTCTTTTCCTTTCGTTATGCACAATCTACTGTATACTTATCTATAACTTACATGATCATAATACACGTTCTTAAACGACTCGTAAGCACCGTTTACCCCTTTTAGCATTCAGGGGTTGTTTGGTCAATTTCAGTCCCTTATTTTACGACGAAGGGCTTTCGCTAATATTTGACCAACATATTACTATTAACTATAACTCAAAATATGCGTACCTGGTTCGGGTCAACATATTGACCCGTTTTAATACCTTGTATCAAATAAATGGCTAATTCATCGCATCGCTAATTCTCAAGTCGTTTTGTCCTGTGAGCTTAAGACTCGACAAACATTTATTAGTCGCAAATTGTCAAATGGTATCAACTTACCATTTGACCTGTTTGGTCTAACGACCAAACATTTTGTGCTTATATATGAATGGTATTTATTTACCATTCCGTTAAGTAATTCATTTCGGATTCTTCAACAATTAGTTAGGTGTCTTAAATCCGTTTCTTACACATTTACCCAACATGGCTTATGCCACTTGGTGTCGTTTTAAACTTCAACTTTGATCCATTTAAACTTGACTAAATCACCGTCTTACCCTTTTTATTCTTTTAGGCTTACTTATAAAGTAGCCGTTCCAAAAACTCATTTTATCTAAGTCCTTTCATAACTACTTTACCGTTTCACCCCTTTTTGCCATTTACCATGATTTTTATCATTCGTATTCGTTCCGTTCCGATTCATTTCATTTCGGATCGGAACCCATATTTCGAATATAGTCCGTTATTGTATTTATCACTTATAAAATAAATACGTATACTACGATTGGGTGTAAGCTTTACTTACCTCACATCCGAACCACGCTTTTCCTTTCCTTCTTGATTCGTTTGACCTGCTCCCTCATCAAGCTTCCACCTAGCTCGTTAGGCGTCAAACTATCATCATAATTCGTAAGACGGTTAGATTAGTCATTATCAATTATGACTACCCCACCTTACGGGTCTTATGTCAAATTTATCACTCGATCAAATCATTGGTCAGTTTGACTTCCTAAAAGTCAATTTATCTATTAACATATTCAAACGCACATTTGGTTCATTGAACCCACTTAGACATTTTCATCCGAACTCTTAACAAATTCTAGTTTTTACACACCAATTAGACCGGGATTTCATTTAGGCATTTTATATCACTGAAAATGGACTGTTTTTTGTGACTTGTTTAACCTGTTTGCAAGTCTTCAAAAATTATGATCTTTTTATCTGGCGTACCTCTCGGAAGGTTAGACCTTGTGTTAAAATTTCAAGATCTAACTCTTTACCAAAAATTCGTAAAAATTCATTTTCTAAGCTGTAATCAGATTCGTCACTTCTGACTGCAGCTTACGAAAAAATTCATTTAAAATTCCTCGTTTATCCGATTGACGAAATTCCAATTGGTGATTTTTGTAATCACCTAAAACTTTCTACAGTAAGAAATTGAGATCATAACTCAATTCCTAAATTGAGTTATGACATTCGTAATGGGCTGCAAATTCTGCCAGAAAACGCAGCTTGAACATTTGCTACGGAAAAATTCATAAAACGCTCAATTTTCGTCGAAAAAATGCGATTCCAGTGGGGTTTTAAAGATATTTCCTGGAGTTACATTTTAGACTCAAGAAACACATGTTTTTGTCATGTTTTGTCCAGGTTACAGCCAATACAAGTCGGCTGTAAATTCTGATCAGAAGCTGTTTGAATTCAGCTTTCGATTTGAACATGTTTATGACATTATAACACTTATTCTTAACAATCAAAACCCCTAAAAGCATCACATACACGAATTTAGTCAAAACCCACTTAGCACATGCAAGAGTAATCATCAAATCCCTAGTCTTTAATACTAATTCATCAAGTTTTTCAACTAGGGTTTGTTTCTAAACATGAATTCATCCTAGTTTCACCCAAACATCAATCATTCAAGCTTGAATTTCGATTTCTCATATGTTCATCAAAATCTCAACTTCATAAATATCAAAAATTTGACATACCTTATGATCCCATAAGTTTGGTGATTGTTTTTATGTGTTCATGCATACGATTTGGCTCTGGTTCACTCTTCAATTTGGTAATTTAAGGAAGAACTAGGGTTTTCCCCTTGTTTGGTCGCCTGGAGGTCAACACACACACACACACACTATGTGTGTGTTGTGTTTTTAATTTTTATTAAATAAAACTTTGTTTCCTTTTTAACAATTTTGACCCCTCAAGTTTTGTTTTTATAAAAGGTTTAACTATTTCAAGTTTCCTTTATTATACTAACAACACATAACTAACTAGGTTAATATTCCTAGTCACTTAGCGGGTTCGGGAAGTCATAACCCATTTTATTTTAAGTCCCGTTAACTCGGGCATTTTTATATACTTTGTTTTCTTAAAGTATTTATCCTCTTTCCAATTAATATTAAGTTTATTTATTTAAATTCCTAATATTTACCGGGTTAATTTTTACCACTAACGGTATTTTACCCGTCATTACTATTAACGCGGTTTGATTACCAAACCCGTTTTTGGGGTGTTACAAAATGTGGACCCAATCATCCGATTATGGAGTTTCGTTGAAAACACTAACATGGTGACTATTGTATGTGATAGCGGGGAGCAGGAAGACTATGTGCTTGAAAACATCATGACCAAACAGAGTCTTTGATTCCTAGAGGAGTTAAACAACGCAACATGTTTGAACACATACATGACAGTAAATTGGCGTTGTTGCATGACATGTTCACATGGAGGTTTCAAAATCTTCCAGAAGAAGAGAACGATAAAAGTGAAGATTTGGATGAGAAATTGGATGAAGAATCCAAAGAAGAAGACGAGGGGAGTGATGGATACTTCTTAGACGAAATCACTTCTGACGAGGAGTTTTAATTTTTTTTTTTTTGGTGTAATTTTCTGTGCTTTGTTATTTACTTTTCCAATAATAAAATTCTTTATTTCTCTAATTAGATATAAAACGCCAAAATGCCAAAAACGCTAAACACCAAAAATGAATTAGTTGTATTTTGCCCTTTTTATCTAAAATGTCATAACATTATTTTGCCTTACAAAAGTTAATTAGTTGTATTTTGCCATCTTATCTAAAACGCTAATCATACAAAACGCCAAACTTAAATGATGGGACGCCTTACAGCCTTTACACATAAAGCTGAACAAACAGTAACTTCAAACAGTAACTGAAACGACGAAAACTTTATTACTAATATTTATTATAATAAATTCCCGCCTAAAGTACGCGCCAAAAACATCTTATATAAACAATGTCTTAGGACCTTCCATTGATCACACCAAAAACAAACGCCATATTTTACTAAATACCATTTAATTTACAACTCCAGAAAGTTCAAAAACCACACATGGCAAAAGTCGTTTCTTGGAGATTCAGTTTTGTTCTCAATAAAGTTTCACTGATTGGATTCTTAAGTGAGGGTTAACTCAATAAGATTTTGCTGAATGATATTGACAAAATCTTCAAGATAAAGAGACTGATGACAGTGATCTGTCATTTTTCTGTCGTTTGTTCTTGAAGAAGGTTTTGATGAGAAGAAAAGACCGATGACAGTGAAGAATGAGACGAAGATAACGATGAAGACGAAGAAACGAGGTTTTAACAAAAAAAAAACCCACGAATCACATATCAACCAAGCGAAAAACGCACTCACAATCACACCCAGAAAAAAAAAATCATCCATGTACGGCGTCGATCTATGTCTCCAACCATCCACACAACAACTTCAAACAATCAACAACCATAGATCACACAAAAAACAAACGCCATATTTTACTGAATACTATTCAATTTATAACGCCAAAAAGTTCAAAAACCACAGATGGTTAACTCAATAAGATTTTGCTGAATGATCAGCTTCGTCTAGAGTCGGGCGTCCAGCCGTGTAGGAATCAACATCTATCTAAGGAATTTAACGGTTCCGGGGACAAAATCTTCAAGAAGAAGAGACTAATGACAATGAAGATTTGGATGAGAAATTGGATGAGGAGTTTTAAGTATTTTTTTTTCTTTTCTTTTTTTGTGTCATTTTCTGTGCTTTGATATCTACTTTTCTGCTAATAAAATACTTTATTTCTCTAATTAGTTATAAAATGTCAAACACCAAAACTATAATAATTTTCTTTAATCACATATTATTAAAAAAACTCCAAAAATTACTGAATTGTATAAAAACAGGGTGCAAGAGAATAAAACAAATGATGTCTTACAAAAGTTAAATAATTGTATTTTTCCATCTTTATCTAAAACGCCATTCATACAAAACGCCAAACTTAATGATGGGACGCGTTACAGCTTTAACAGATAAAGCTGAACAAATAGTAACTACAAACAGTAACTGATGGGACGTCTTACATCTTTATCTTATTGAGTTTATCCTCACCTATTTTATTTACTGAAAATTCTTGTTTTTCTTTGGCGTTTATGTGTGTGTGCGATCTTCTATGGTTTGTTATGTACCTTCCAAATCACATGTTATGCACAAAAAGTGATATATGTTTCAAAACGCCATAACATTATTTTGCCTTACAAAAGTTAATTAGTTGTATTTTGCCATCTTTATCTAAAACGTCAACCATATAAAACGTCAAACTTAATGATGGGACACCTTACAGCCTTAACAGATAAAGCTAAACAAATAGTAACTGAAACACGAAAATTTTATTACTAAATTTATTATAATAAATTACCGCCTAAACTACGTGCCAACATCTTATATAAATAATGTTTCAAGACCTTCCACTGATCACACCAAAAACAAACGCCATATTTTACTAAATACCATTCAATTTAAAACGCTAGAAAGTTTGAAAACCACACATGGCAAACGTCGTTTCTTAGAGATTCAGTTTTATTCTCAATAAAGTTTCACTTAATGTGTTGGACAAAATTCTTAAGTGAGGATTTGTTGGGATTGAACCCTATCAGAGGAACAGATAATTAAAGCCAAAACTGGATCAGAGCAGTGGATCTAGAATAAGCAGATGCTTACATACAAATCTCTCCCCTTGAAAGTGGTTTCATATCTGCTGACCTCCTATCTGCTGATCTTACTAAGTGCTGACCTACAACTGCTGCCTTGCATCTACTGCCTAATGTCAAAGACTGATGGAAGACCAAAGCTCTGCTGATTCAATCTACTGCCTTGAGTCTAGTACTGCTGATCCGGACAAGCACTGCTGGGTTCACAGCAGTGGAAGGATGCAGCAGCTGTTTAAGTGTCTTTTATGTAATGAAATGTAATAGCAGTAGTTAGTACATCAGTGTTTGTATAGATCAGAGGTTAGAGTTTGTTAGGAGGTTAGATGTCACTTTCATGGTGACGTCAGCTAAGATGCTCAGTGGTTTGCAAGTGCCTATAAATAGTCCAGTACTTTGTACTGTTCTATTAGCTCTTTTGCATCATCGTCTTCTTTGCACGAACAAACAACTGAGCTCTGGCTGAGGGGGA
Source organism: Helianthus tuberosus (assembly GCA_030545235.1). Taxonomy (NCBI): domain Eukaryota; kingdom Viridiplantae; phylum Streptophyta; class Magnoliopsida; order Asterales; family Asteraceae; genus Helianthus; species Helianthus tuberosus. The sequence goes on along the minus strand of CM060437.1, from coordinate 100,908,937 downwards.
GTTTGCATTCATTCATCAATCATTGTAATCGTTATTGAAATAAATTCAATCTTTCGATTCATTGTGAAAAGATGTTTGATTAAAGTATTACTCTCGTTTGATTGTATGCAAAGTTTGTTTTCATCATAATTCCGCTGCACACTCATCCATCTTCATTTTAATTACAAACACAAAATACAATCAGAAACAAACTCAGATCCAACAATTGGTATCAGAGCTTGGACAGTCAAATTTGATTTAACAATCATTTTGACATAAATAGTTCGGCTCATAATAGTTGATACTGATCGTTTGTTCGTTCGTTGAAAAACAGAGCAAGGATTAATCACCATTAAAGTTGATTTATCAGTGTCTGTAAAACAACAAGAATGACGTCACAATCTCAGGATGATAAAAACAACATTGGCTCGCTGTTTAAACCACCTATGCTAAAAAGAAATGAGTACAACATCTGGCAGAGGAGGATGGGTCACATCCTCGCTCAACAAAGCACAGGATGTTGGAGGTCTGTCATCTATGGTCCCCATGTTCCCACAGTGCCAAGCGCTGAAGATGCTAAAAAGTTCGTTCCAAAACCAGTTGAAAATTATACCGAAACTGATTATCAAAAGTTCGAACTAGATGCTAAAGCTTTTAGCATCATAGCATCAGCGCTGCCCAATGAGATATATGCTGGACTGTTACACTGTAACAGTGCCAAAGAATTATGGGACGCACTTAAGGAACAATTTGGGGGAACCGAAGAAGTCATAGAAAACAATAGGGAAATCCTGAACCAACAGCATGAAACATTTTGTTATGTTAAAGGTGAATCACTAACGCAACGATTTGAGCGTTTCAGTTGTCTCATCAGTGAACTGAGGCTTGTTAACACCACTTTTACAAACTCAACTCAAAATAGCAGGTTCCTCAGGTCACTGCCAGAAAAATGGGACACCATAGCTTTTGTCACCCGAAACTCACCTGAGTTCAAGGATCTGACCTTGACCCAACTCCACGGTCGACTCCTGACCTACGAAAGGGAGTTGAACCAGAAAAGGAGGTTACAAGAGTCAGGAAAAGTTACTGATGATTACACTTTCGGTAATACTGCTCTTCTGGGTCAAGAAGAATCTGGGAGCAGTGGTAAGGATCAGGGTTATGATCACTTCATTGACATAACTGCTGGTGCAAACTTTAACAACCCTGATCCTCACTCTGCTGGTTATGCATTCACTGCAAACGAAAACCAGATGTCAGACAATTTAAGCTTTGAACTAAATGATTTGCAACATTTTGATCCCACTGACTTAGAGGAAATGGACATCTTGCACCAACTGGCTTTGCTAAGTGTTAGAACTAGCAAATTTTACAAAAGAACAGGGCGAAAATTCCCAGGTTTGCATGGGAATCTAAGGGTTGGGTTGGATAAATCGAAAATCAAGTGCTACAAGTGTAATAGGTTGGGACATTTCGCTAGGGAATGTAGGAGCCAAACTATTGGTCCCATAATTACTCATCCTAGCTCAAATCCTAGACCTCAAAACCAAAGCACTGTGCACTATGCCCAGTATGCCCCAGCAGCTCAAGTGAACACTGCTCACTATGCTGCTGCCCCTGTGCCAGTACACTATGTCCAAACTACTGTTCCACAAATCCAATATGTTCAAACCCCTGTTCCCTAGGCACAAGTGCAGCCGGCACCTCAAACCACTGCTCCAGCAGCAGTACAACCAGATTCTTATTTCATACCCTCCTACTATGTGTTTCAAATAAAACCACTTCTTTTAATGAAATCCCTTTAAAGATTCAAAATCTGGGATATGCAATTCTTCAAGAAGAAAATTTTAACTATTCTCGGGAAATTTTTAAAGATTTGGTTAATAATGTTGAAACAAAATCATTCTTACTGTTTCCAAGGTTTTTAAGTTACTATTTTGAAAAGAAATTCAGTAAGGATGATTTAGCTGCAATAAACCAAGGTGATTCTACTCAAATAAACAGTTTAACAACTGAAACTTTTTCAAGAATGTTAGCACCTTGCAAAACACAAGCAGAGGTGCCTGAGCAGATTTTAGCAGTTACAACTGCTCCTCAGGTATCTGCTGCTGAGCCCACTGCTCAAGGTGATCAAAGCAGCCGACCAACTGTTTTGAAACCCACACCTACAATCACCAAAAAGCCTACAAAAAGAAAAACTCAAAAACCCCCCAAACCAATCAAAAAGGCTAATCTGGAGGATGAGATACCAGAGCAAATGCCTGTGACAACACAAAAGTCACAAGAAACCACTGCTGCTTCTTCCTCACAGCAGTTGGTACAAATATCTCAACCCATAACCGAAACTCCTCCTGCTTCTTCACAAAAAGAACAGGTTGTACAAATAGGGTCTCCACATCATGATGCTCTGGAAACACTTGTTTCTATCATCCACAGCTCAATACCCGGGGCAAATCCACTTTCTACACCACCCATCACATCCACAATTCCCCCACCAACTAAACTGCTGTTGGATGCAATTGATTTGAACCAGGCACTAACCAGTCCTTCTCAATCACCTATCAATGAGAATACACCTCAACAACTGACTGGGTCTGATGAATCAATCTTTGCTAACCCACCAACACAACCTGAGGAGGTTACACCCCTTGAGTTACAAGTAACTCTTGGTGGTAGTCCAAGTGAAGCAGCCACTACAACTGTTGAACCCACTAGTTTACAGTTGGACAGTGGTTACATTAATAACACTTCCTTGGAGGCAATTCCTTACATAGCACCTCTGCCAACCACCAGTGGATTTATTTATCCTACTGGCAACATCAAAAGGTTGTCAAGTGTTGAAGGAAGAAGACCCCAGTACCAAGAAAAAGGGGCATCAGTGGTTAATGTTTGGAGTATACTCCCTACATCTATCACTGATAAAACCACTGCTAGTGGGAAATCAGATGATCCCATTAACTTGGGTGATGGTTTACAGTGCCAGAAATTGACGGATCGTATTGAAAAGCTTGATAACTCTGTTGCAGAACTCAAAGATATGCTACAACAGGTGTTACAAGTACAACAGGTACAATCAACTGCTGTTCCATCTCAAGCACCTGCTCCACAAAAGGCACCTGCTACAAATGAGCTCTGGAATTTGTTTCAAACTTTTCTCCATCAACAAGCAAAATTAGCAGATCAGCAACATGAAAAACATGTCCAACAGCTGAGAAATGCAATGGAGTCAAGGTTCAAGAACACTCAGGCTGATCTAAAGGCTCTCAAAACTCAGATCTTGCACACCACTGGCACTGCTCCTCCAAAAGTTCGCTTCCTTTATCAACTCCCAGAAGATAATGCCAAAAGGGGGGAGAAAATTAAGGAGTGGAAAAAGAAGGGTATAGAGGATGGTCTCTACATTGAACCAGAAAATGCAAACATGACCAAACAGATCCCTTTGCCAGATGGAAGCAAGAAAATTGATGTAACCACAAATGCACTGGCAGAAGCAGTTGCAAGTGTAAAAAGGGATAGAGAGGCCAAAAGGAAAGCCAGGGTGGATTATCCGGATCAGGGTACTTCAGGGTCAAAAGATGATGAAAATCTTGTTGATGAAAAGAAGAAGCCTACAAGAAGAGTAAGGCTACCCAAATCCATTCCAACCAGACGTTCAAAGTCTGTTCCAAAACCACCACCTAAAACAGCTGTTGTAACTCCTGTTGTATCAACAACTGTTGGTACTTCAGTGGTTTCAACATCTGCTCCCACTTCAACACACACCAAATCCACTACTTTACCACCATTACCACCAAAAACAAAATCACCTCCTGCCAAAAAGGAGAAGACAGTAGTTGTTACAACATCTGCTTTAATGACAACAGTGGTTGGAACACCAGTTGTTTCAACAACTGTTAGTCAATCACAAACCACTGCCACTACATCCACCACCACTGATCCACCCAAAACATCATCTGCCTCTTCTAAAACAAAAAGGAGAAGGATTTACATATCAGATGATGATTCACCTTCATCACCACCAACATCCTCACAATCTCAGTCACTTGTCACAATTCCTAAACCCATACCTCTCTCTTCAGCTCAAACTTTAAAGCCATTACCTCCTGCTGGTGTCTCATTTCCTCTGGAACTCATTGCAGTCAGGGAAGAAATCAAATCCTTCTACTATGAGGACGACCCAGTTAAAAGGAGTTTGCCATCAGTTGCAGGATATCCCAGGCCTAACAATATTGAAGAGTACTTGAAACTTAAGGCCAAGCAAGCAGAGGATATTGCAATCAAAAACAGAAGAAGGAAATCTGATAGAGAATTTCAACAAAACTATCAGTTCCTACTCTCACAGGTCAATGCTATGGAGCGATTTGCTAAAAATGTATGTCAGCAAATTTCAGAAAGGGCAGATGAGTCCTTGAGAAAAGACTACATTGAGAGTATCATGACCTACAAGAAATACAAGGGGGAGAAATACATGTACAAAAACTGGACCATTCCTGAGCTGGAAAAAGAAGCAGCCAGGATTCAAGAAATGATCAAAAATAAGGTCAAGCAGACTCCTCCTGAAAAATTCAAACAATTTGAAGCTGAGAAGGCATTAATGTTGAAGAGAATGAAAGAGGAACTGATAGCAGCTGATTATGGGTCGAAGAATTCTGTGTCAAAGTGGGGAGAAGATAGGGTCAGGGCTACCTACAAGAAGTTGGAGGAACTTAGAAAGAAAGATCCAAAAGTTCCACAAAAGCCTGACTACTCTAAAGCAGAGGTCTCAAAAAGACCACCAAAGCTGCAAGATAAAAGAACTACTGCTCCAGCTGGTGCTGCCATCTACAAAAAAAGGAGCCAAAACCAGTCGAGTACTGAAACAATTCAAGATCTAATAGCTGGTGATGCTGTTGTAAAAGCAGGCATGAAATTAATGATAAAAGAAGATCTTGAATTGGAACAATCTGCAAGTGCTGCTCAGCCAGTTATGAATAGGCCTGCCTCACCAAATACTTCTGCAAATAAACATCTCCCAAGAAACCCACCAGGCTCAAAAATACAAAAGTGGGAAACTGACAAACAGACCTGCGTATTGACCTTGCTCAGGTCTGGTGGAGAAGTGGAGAAAATATCAAGGGAACAAGCTCTTGACCTGAGTCTTGAAGATTTGCAGGATCTCCTTGATCTTCCACTTAGCAGGGATGATGAAGACACAGATGCCCTAGACTTTGAACTACAATTCAAAGGTCAGATAAGGGAACTGTTAATGAGGCAATAAAGATTTCCACAATAATGAAGAGTTTTGGCATTATCTGTTCCAGGGGGAGATTGTTGGGATTGAACCCTATCAGAGGAACAGATAATTAAAGCCAAAACTGGATCAGAGCAGTGGATCCAGAATAAGCAGATGTTTACATACAAATCTCTCCCCTTGAAAGTGGTTTCATATCTGCTGACCTCCTATCTGCTGATCTTACTAAGTGCTGACCTACAACTGCTGCCTTGCATCTACTGCCCAATGTCAAAGACTGATGGAAGACCAAAGCTCTGCTGATTCAATCTACTGCCTTGAGTCTAGTACTGCTGATCCGGACAAGCACTGCTGGGTTCACAGCAGTGGAAGGATGCAGCAGCTGTTTAAGTGTCTTTTATGTAATGAAATGTAATAGCAGTAGTTAGTACATCAGTGTTTGTATAGATCAGAGGTTAGAGTTTGTTAGGAGGTTAGATGTCACTTTCATGGTGACGTCAGCTAAGATGCTCAGTGGTTTGCAAGTGCCTATAAATAGTTCAGTACTTTGTACTGTTCTATTAGCTCTTTTGCATCATCGTCTTCTTTGCACGAACAAACAACTGAGCTCTGGCTGAGGGGGAGTTTGCATTCATTCATCAATCATTGTAATCGTTATTGAAATAAATTCAATCTTTCGATTCATTGTGAAAAGATGTTTGATTAAAGTATTACTCTCGTTTGATTGTATGCAAAGTTTGTTTTCATCATAATTCCGCTGCACACTCATCCATCTTCATTTTAATTACAAACACAAAATACAATCAGAAACAAACTCAGATCCAACAGGATTTCGTCCATCTCATTGAGCAAAATCTTATTGAGTTTATCCTCACGTATTTTTTTTTTTACTGAAAACTGTTCTTTTTCTTTGGCGTTTATGTGTATGTGCGATCTTCTATGGTTTATTATGTACCTTCCAAATCACATGTTATGCACAAAAAGTGATATATGAAGAAGGCCACTGAAACATAAACGCCATTTTCAAATATTACTTTGAAAAAAATGCCATTGAAACAAGCATAAAGAACAAAACGCCTACTGAAAAGGTTTCTTTTTCTTTGGCGTTTAGGTGTGCGTGCGATCTTCTGTGGTTTGTTATGTACCTTATAAATCACATGTTATGTACAAAAAAAGTGATATATGAAGAAGGTCATTGAAACAAAAACGTCATTTTCAAATATTACTTTGAAAAAAAAACGCCATTGAAACAATCATAAAAAACAAAACGCCATATCTGTTGCATATAACGCGACTTATTGAGGGGAACGTGAACAATGACAATCCTGCCCCTCCTTATCATTTAGCGCCTCTGCCACGTGTTCGACCAGGATCCGTTCTCACTGTTTTCACACTTCCAACCGTTTCACCTGATCTCGTTTATATATATATACATATATAGAATTTTAGCCTTCACTAGAGTAATTACTCCTTCTCTTGATAAAAAATCGCCACATCAGTTCCGATGTCTCAGCTTGGATTTAGCCTACATATTTGATGAAAATTGTCGGTCAAGCCCGCTCTGTTGGTGAAAAGTGTGCTAAGTCGATACTTTTAACTATTACTTTGATAAACACTAAATTCCATGTCTATTTTTGAAAGTTTTTGGTCAACTTTGACTATTTTGGTAATCTTCCCATGTGTTTATTTCGTCATTTATCAAATTGTTTTATTAAAACATTAAAATAATTATTTCACACATAAAGTCATCCTAGGTAGAACCTTAGATTCATATTAGCATTCACCTTCTAAGGATAGCTCATGCAATAGAAGCTCAATATAGCTAAAAACACTTAGGGTGTAAGGAGTGGTTAAACACTTTGGAGTGGTTAAACACTTTGGAGTGGCAAATAAAAAAACCGACCAATTAGAGCGCGCCATGTCAATCAGTCAAAAGTGTTTAAACTTTGCTGAAAATTGTTGGCAATGGTTTAAACACTTGCTGAGTGGCAAACTTTTTTTTATTTTCTGTTTTTTTTTTAAATTTAAGACAAAATGGAAAAAACATAAACTTTTTATAAATAAAAATAAAGCATTACATTTAAATAAAAATAAAGCATTACATCTTAAATAAAAATAAAACACTACAGTTTAAATAAAATCTAACTTTAAAAAAAAACTAAAAATCACAAGGCCATCCATATTTTTTTGCGATCTCACGTTTTCTAGCGAGTGTGATTGCTAACATAGCAGGGTGAACATTGTCGGTAGGCCGATTATACGTCTCCAAGTCCTTGTCGAACATTGTTTGTCGCAACGCCTCTCGTTGCTCATCCGCCAAGGTCAAGTATTTTTCTTCTCGTATACGTTTAATTTCCATTATCTCTTTTTTCCTGGCCTTGTACTCTTCGAATTTGTGTGTTATATCTCTTGGATCTTCGTTTCTTGAAGACGGCCCTTTGTCCTTTTTCTCCTTCCTCGTTTGTCGTCTTGGTGGTGGTGAAGGATCCTCGTTTATTTCGGGAATATCGAATCCGCTCGAGATTTCGACATTCGGTGATCCTCGTGTATAATTTCCCGAATCCGAAGACTTTCTTTTTCGACCCGAGCCGGAGCTTTCTTCATTCAACAAAGGTACCGGCGACCACTTTTGATTTATTCTAACAATCTCCCAAGCCGCAATATGAGCAAAATCAATTTTTTCTTTGATTTTGTAATCCTTTAGCGCTTGCTTCATTACATAAGCATCGTCCTCCGCGCTAGGACGTAAACGATCCTAAAATAATAAATTATCAACAACTTAATCCAAATATTTCGTTAAAAAATAAACCGTATAAAAAAATTACCGCTTGATGATATAGACCGTTGAATGTGTTAATTTTTGTTTGCATTGTCATCCATTTTGAGCGAACTTGGTGGTGGGTTCGGTTACTTCCTCCGACCGTTTCATTGTAGTGGTTTAGAATTTTCTTCCAAAACTCATCTAACTCTTGTTCTTGGGTTTCCGGCACGAACTCCTCATCGAAGTCATCTTGTACGTCTCTCGGTGATTGTGACATTGGAGTTTGAAAAGGTCTCGGTGATAGTGAGCTTGGGGTTTGAAAAGCAAACGGGTCAAAAGCATTTTGTGCTTCTAGGGAGTAATCATAATAACCGGGTCGAGCCATCGTCGGACCGTGTTGCATCCAATTTTGGATGGGTTGGGTATCATAACCGAAAGGTTGATGCATGGGTTGGTTAAAATAAAATGGAGGTTGGGTTTGATTCGCAAACCCAAGGTGCGAATGAAACGGGACACTAGAACCACCCGAACCACGTTTATCTTGAGCCCTCGACTTCGAACCGGACCCTACCATTTTTTTCTTGCCTTCACCTTTGTTTGAGCCTTCTATTTTTTTGAAAAGATTTAAAAAAAAAAGAGTGGAATGTAGTAAAAGTTGTGACAACTGGCCCAAACCGGTAATTTCCGTACACTTTAATCATTATTTAATGATTGCAATTATGTGCTTAATTGTCAGCGATGTCTGAACACATGATTAAACAAGTGAATTCATGCACGTTGTATACTACAAAATATTGCTTTATGCATAAACGAGAGCGTTGCGTCAAAAATAATAGTAAACTCACCGGTAAGACACACTGTGTCGACTGAACTGCAGAAAGCAGTCAGACAATAAAATTGGAACCTAGGTGTAGGTCCGACAACAAGAATGCATTAAAAACCCAAGAGTACATACAAGGGTTAATATATATGCAATACGAAAGCAAAAATAAGCACTAAAAAGCACCCGAAACGCACTTTAAGTGCAGAATTTATACAATTCAGCAATAATTCAGCATTTAGACATATAAATATTTTGCAGAAATGTCGTTTTATTATCCAGAATATTTCCCTAAATGTTGGGAATCGATAGTGTTACAAAAAGATACTTATTAAACACTAAAAAGTGCAATTTAGCACTTTAACGAATCGGTATGTAACCGAACAACCGGACTATACCCGGAACATGAAAATATTGTTATTTTCATTGCTTATCTTTTTCTGAGCTAGTTAGGGTCCCCGAATACCCTAACACCCGTTATAAATTATAACACCCAAATAATCTATTAATTCACCTAACTAATCCCACTAACTAATATTTAGCTAGTTAGTTGAAATCAAACAATTAACCAAACACCCACTTGATCGAGTTCCCCCATGTGGGACACATTTCACAAGTTAGTTGATTATTATAATCACCCTTGTTCCATATCTAGAGTACACATTACACCATGGATATTAGTATGTGATGGTCCATAAGTATGTATGAGAGATAAGCATCCACAATCACTAAACACTTAACAAAAATTTCTTTCTTCTCTCCCTTTCTTTGTGTGTTCGGCCGAAACCCACCAAGACACCACCACCATTTCTTGATCATCCTCAACCATTTTAAGAGCATACATAGGTGTAAGAAGGTCACTAACGAAGCTCGGTGCAAGCGGATCTTGAAGGACCTTCACCATTTGCTTTTATCCACTCGATTTGTGCTTAGATTCTTCCCTAGCCTCGAGCTAGTGGTATGTTGCTTAAATCACTCTCTTGAACTATCCTAAAGTGGTTAAAAGGATTTTTAACGGTTAAAACTCAAAATCTTACAAGTTGGTGCATTAAAGTCTGCTAAAAATGCAAGTAAAGATGGTTAAAAGCTCATATGTTGTGTAAATGTTGTAGTAATCGATTTGTGTGATTATTTGGACCCGATCTATGTTGTGGTAGCTCGGATCATCATTTAACCCGGTTTGGTCATGATCATGAATCATGACATAAGGTTATGTTAGAAGATATAAGGGTTAAAAGGTGAAACTCTACCACACATGAAACATGAACTTGTGTAAAAGTATTTTTACTTGCAAAATATTGTTCAAAACTAGTAGATCTAAAGATCTACAAGCGGTTTTTCGGAAGAACCAAGCAAAACTATTAGTCTTGTTTAAAACCCGGATCTTATCCGAACTAAAAGCATTTTTAGTAAATAAACAAGTGTGTAGACCCTTGTGTCACAAGAAAATTTAACAAAGAAGTATTTTTGCGAATCTTGACTAGAAGTTGTGAAACTTCATACTCTTTAAAAATAAAGTTTTTAAGAAATTAAACTTATTTTTAAAGATAACAAGACTTACTAAATGTGCTAGTAAGTTACTACACATTTTTGTAAATATTCAAGTTCATGAAATGGAGAAATTAGTGATTATTATTGATGAGTATTGTTGATGATTGTTGTTGATGATTATTGATGATTGATGATGATTTAAAAGAAAATAAACACACGTTTTGAAAACGTGGGAAACCTCCATTTTTAGGGGAAACTCTGTCAAAATTTTTATAAATTTTGACACTTAGAAAAATATAAGTTTTTGAGAAACTTATTCCCTAAAAATGTGTTTAAAAGTATTACTAAGGTTTCCCTAATTTTTGGTGATAAGAAATGGATATTAAGTATATATTTTTGAAAGAAAAATATATATTATTTGATCACCAACTATTGTGCTAAGTGTATATAGTATGTGTTATACGTGCTAGTGTATTAAGACTTAAAAATACACTAATTACTCATGAGGAGTATAAACATAAAAAATACACATACAACATGCAAGATACATAATTCGGGTGCAAAGTGCAAAACACAAAAGACTTATATTTATTTTTGAGAAAATAATATAAGTAAGATACGTAGTTAAAAATATAGAATATTTTTAACACAAGAATATATACAAAAGAGAGTGACTGTACTTGTGCGACGCAAGTCTAGTGACTAACGTTAAGAAAACGCGTATAGGTTACGACGTTAATTAAGCAAATCCGGTGGAGTTTACGACGCTAGGAACGCAAAGTTGTGAGTTCATGCTCCCCCTTTTCTCTTTAACTGTTTTCAGTTTTTATAACTTCGGGGGTGAAATACATGTACAAATGTACAAAATTTATAATTGGTATGATATAAATACAAGAAGTACACTTGGTGAGAACGAGAACCAAGTGTGACGAAATATAAGAATACAAGAAGTACACTTGGTGAGAACGAGAACCAAGTGTGATGAGATATAAGAATATGAGAAGCGCACTTGGTGAGAACGAGAACCAAGTATGAGGCGCTATGAGAAATGATAACAAGAAACGCGCTTGGTGAGAACGAGAACCAAGTAGGATGCGTTATGAGAAATAGTGTCACGAATAGGGTACAGAAGCACCATTAATCGTGTACATACTTAGACCGCAGAACAAAAGGTTAGATCTAACGGGTGCCTGGCAGCCACACTCCCGGTCGGGGCGAGAACCGAGGAGTGCTTTTGTGTCTCAGAATATACCAATTAAATGCCTTAGGTTTGGTGACTTCCTATGTCGTGCCACATGTTAATGGCTTTGCAACCCATTAACAATCTGATAATTACAGAAATACTGTATTTACATAAAATTCATACCATACTAAAATTGATATATGACTTGAAGTACGTGGGGTACTCAAGAAGATTGAATTATACTTGAAGTACGTGGGGTACTCAAGAGAATGAGAATTATACTTGAGTACGTGGGGTACTCAAGAAGAAATTGAATTATACATATGTACGTGGTGTACACATGAAGCTGAATTTATATATGAAAACTTGATTTACTCACAAACTATGTTTTCATACAAAGTATACAAACATGAAATACAAAACTGCATGAATTCACACCAACATTATGTTGATGTTTTTCCAAAACTCACATGTATTTCAGGTAACTAGGATGGATGTGCGCGTGGTCTTACTCATGCTCGTGGATGTCGCTTGTGTTTAACTTTAAATAAAGTTGTAAACTTTTAAGACAATGCTTTATCCGACTTAGCGATGTAAACGCTAACGTATGTTTTCAAATTATGGTATTTGAAGTTATTTTCTTGAGCATGTAGTATGTTTACTCTTCGTATGCAATGAGAACCTTTCATGATCACACCTCGTGCTTCCGCCGTAGAAAGGGGTGTGACAGATTGGTATCAGAGCAGCGATTGTAGTGAACCAGGATTCCTTCTCGAGTCTAGTCTACAATCACTAGGATCCTTTCACGAAAACAATTTTCAAAGAGTTTTCATTGCATAAAACGTCCCGCGACATCCACTGCCTGAAACTGTCTACATGAGTCTAGAAAAGACATTACGAGATTTAGAGTGCACTTGAGTAGCACTTGTCGTTGACTAGAAATTACTTGCAATTATGTGTGATAATTGGCATGTACTAGAAGTAGAATGTCACAAGTATATGTGACTTTACCTGAAAGCAATGGCCTACCTGAAGGAAGAAATACGAGGATGAAACGAACTGTGCGGACTGTGCAAGGGATTACGTAATTATGGATGCATACATAATTATGGAATTCAGTGCACAGAAATCACAGCAAGTCTTGTCACGTATAGATTCCCTCAGTGCAAGCCTACTAAGTACTCTGCTCGAGTAATAATTGTTTGATGTCACTTATGTGGTATATATACCTGTGAATATATATACTACTGTCTAGTGTGACGATATCAAACAAATGCCTAAACCTATTGGGTTGCGTTCGTCAGAACATAGCACCCAGAAGAGTTGTGAACGCTCGTGACCAACCTCCTCCTCCTCCCCCACTGCCAAGTATTGCCGAAGAGCTGGAAGCCCTACTGGAAGAAAGGATCTCCGCTGCTATCACCCTGTATGAGGCGAACCGTACTCAAGACAGTGGAGGACCAACCAACACTAGACGTAGCGGGCATGGAGATTCATCTGGAGCTGACGCAGTTCAAGGCTGCACTTTCAAAGCAGTTCCTCGACTGCAAGCCGATGAACTACGACGGCACAGGAGGTGCAGTAGCCTTTGTACGCTGGACGAAGAAGACTGAAGCTACTTTCCGCATGAGCAAGTGTACCGCGGGTCAACAAGTCACCCTTGCTACTGGGTTGTTTGTCGATGAAGCTCTGACTTGGTGGAACCTGCAAGTCCAAACCCTGGGCGATGATGCCGCTTATGGCCTAACTTGGGACGAGCTAAAGGAAAGAATGAGAGAGAAGTATTGCTCTCGTGCTGAACTCCAAAGTCTTGAAACGGAGTTCTGGCACTTGACCATGGAAGGTGCGGATATTAGCAGTTATACTCGAAGGTTCCACGACCTGTCTAGAGTGCTTCCCTACATGGTGACTCCTGAGTTTAAGCGTGTTGAACGCTACATTTGGGGACTGGCCCCAGAGTTTCGCGGCATGGTGACATCGGCCAAACCTCAAACGATCACCGAGGCTGTAACTCTGGCTGTCAGCCTTACTGAAGATTGTGTTCGTATGAAGAAGCTATCGTTGAACCCCACTGAGAAGACCGAGACGCATGCTGAGTCGTCCGGTGATAAAAAGAGAAAGCATACGAGTTTGAACCAAGCAACTCGCAACAACAAGGGTTTCAGCAAGAAGCGTGACGCAAACCCGCCCTAAGAGACGAAAACCCTTGCAACCAAAGGATGCTTCAGATGTGGAAGCAATGATCATTTTATGAAGAACTGCCCAGAGAGAAACAATGCTCAGGCTAGAGCGTTTGTGATTGGGGCAAAGAACGCACGCGAGGACCCTAACGTGGTCGCCGGTACGTTTCTCATTAACAATCACTTTGAATCCATATTATTTGACACTGGCGCCGATTATAGCTTCATGTCTGTGGAATTTAAACGCATACTCGGAATAGAATCTAGTAGATTAGAAATTCCTTATTCCATAGAACTAGCCAATGGTAAACTTGTTGAATCGGGCGAAGTTGTTAGAGGCTGCACACTAGAACTTGGTGAACGAAGATTTAGCATCGACCTCCTACCTATTCAATTGGGTAGCTTCGATGTAGTAGTCGGAATGGACTGGTTGTCCAAGAACAAAGCTGAAGTTATTTGTCATGAGAAAATCATCCGCATCCCTTTAGCGAATGGTGAAACTCTCATCGTACATGGAGAAAAACGAAACGCGCCTCTTCGAATCATCAGTTGTATGAAGGCACAGAAGTGCCTAAGGAAAGGATGTGTTGCTTTCCTAGCACACGTTATAGACAAGAAGGCTGAGGAGCCGAAACTCGAAGACATTCCTATGGTGAAGGAATTTCCTGATGTGTTCCCCGAAGATCTGCCAGGACTACCTCCGCAACGACAAGTCGAATTCCGTATAGACTTGGTTCCAGGAGCTGCTCCTGTAGCCAAGGCACCCTATCGACTTGCACCATCCGAAATGCAAGAATTATCTACACAACTTCAGGAGTTGTTGGATAAAGGATTCATAAGGCCAAGCTTCTCACCCTGGGGAGCTCCAGTATTATTCGTGAAGAAGAAGGATGGAACACTGCGGATGTGTATCGATTACAGAGAACTGAACAAGCTCACAATCAAGAATCGGTATCCGCTACCGAGGATTGATGACTTGTTTGATCAACTGCAAGGATCAAGCTACTATTCCAAGATCGACCTTCGATCTGGATACCATCAGCTGAGAATCCAAGAAGAAAGCGTGCCAAAGACTGCATTCAGAACGCGATATGGGCACTACGAATTTCTTGTGATGCCCTTTGGGCTGACGAATGCACCAGCGGTCTTTATGGACCTAATGAACCGCGTATGCAAACCATATCTCGATAAATTCGTGATTGTATTTATCGATGATATCCTGATTTACTCGCGAACGAAAGGAGAACATGAGCAACATCTCAGAACCATCTTGGAGCTACTGAAGAAAGAGAAACTTTATGCAAAGTTCTCGAAATGCGAATTCTGGATTCGCGAAGTACAATTTCTTGGTCACGTGGTGAATGAGAAGGGCATTCATGTAGATCCGTCCAAGATTGAAGCAATAAAGAATTGGGAAGCTCCCAAGACCCCGACCGAAGTCCGTCAATTTTTGGGCTTAGCGGGCTACTATCGGCGATTCATTGAGAATTTCTCGAGGATAGCTCAACCGCTAACGACCCTTACTCAGAAAGACAAGAAATACGACTGGGGTCACAAACAGGAAGAAGCCTTTCAGCTACTTAAGAACAAGCTCTGCGATGCACCGATACTATCGTTACCCGAAGGCACTGAAGACTTCGTGGTATACTGCGACGCCTCACGACAAGGCTTGGGTTGCGTGCTCATGCAACGCCAAAAAGTCATCGCTTATGCTTCAAGACAATTGAAGGTTCACGAGAGAAATTATACCACTCACGACCTGGAACTGGGTGCAGTGGTATTCGCCTTGAAGATTTGGCGACATTATTTATATGGTACTCGATGTACAATCTTCACAGATCACAAAAGCTTACAACACATATTTGATCAAAAGGAATTGAATATGCGCCAGCGACGTTGGGTCGAGCTGCTGAATGATTACGACTGTGAGATTAAGTACCATCCTGGAAAGGCGAACGTTGTAGCGGACGCGTTGAGCCGAAAAGAAAGGGTTAAGACCCTAAGGGTTCGAGCATTGGAAATGACCATTCGAACGAACCTCACTGCACGCATTCGAGATGCACAACACGAAGCTCTTAAAGAAGAGAACCGTAAAGCTGAATACCTACGGGGTATGCTGAAATACATGGTGCCAAACGAAGAGGGAGCCTTATACTTTAAGAAGCGTATTTGGGTTCCACTCTATGGTGGCATACGAGAAGTCATCCTTAATGAAGCCCACAAATCGAGATATTCGATCCATCCAGGATCGGACAAAATGTATCAAGACTTGAAGGAATATTATTGGTGGCCGAGACTCAAAAGCGACGTTGCTGTCTATGTTGGAAAATGCCTAACCTGTGCTAAGGTTAAGGCGGAATATCAGAAACCGTCCGGCCTACTACAACAACCAGAGATTCCCGTATGGAAGTGGGAACAAATCTCGATGGACTTCATAACAAAATTACCCAGGACCCCGAGAGGGCACGATATGATATGGGTAATAGTTGATCGATTGACGAAGTCTGCGCATTTCCTACCAATCCGAGAGAAGGATAGCACTGGAAAGCTTGCAGAGATATACTTAAGAGAAATTGTGGCACGTCATGGAGTGCCAATCTCAATCATTTCAGACAGAGATGGACGCTTTGTCTCAAGAATCTGGCAATCATTTCAGGAAGCCTTTGGATCTCAGTTAGATCTAAGCACGGCATTCCATCCGCAAACAGACGGCCAGAGCGAACGGACTATACAAACGTTAGAAGATATGCTTCGCGCATGTGTCATGGATCTAGGCGGCAGCTGGGATACTCATCTACCTTTAGTTGAGTTTTCCTACAATAACAGTTATCATACGAGCATAAAAGCCGCGCCGTTCGAAGCTCTGTATGGCCGCAAATGCCGATCGCCCTTATGTTGGGCAGACGCTGGAGATAAGCGTATGGTTGGTCCTGAACTTGTACAAGAGACAACCGACAAGATTGCACAGATCCGAGAGCGCATTAAGGCGACTCGAGAGCGACAAAAGAGCTACGCTGATCCGAATAGAAAATCGGTAGATTTCAAGGTGGGAGACAAAGTGTTGTTAAAAGTCTCACCATGGAAGGGCGTAGTCAGATTTGGAAAGCGTGGAAAGCTGAATCCACGATATATCGGACCATTCAGAATACTGAAGAGAATTGGTACCGTGGCATACAAGTTGGAGTTACCGGAAGAACTTAACAGAGTACATGATACGTTTCATGTATCCAACCTGAAGAAGAGTCCAACGCAAGAAAACGTGATCATCCCGATGGATGAAATACATATTGATGAAGCCCTCCGATTTACAGAGCAACCCGTTGAGGTTACTGACTGGAAAGTCAACAAGACCAGGAGGAGCAGTGTGAAGCTTGTCAAAGTACGTTGGAGCTCTAAGCACGGACCCGAGTACACATGGGAATGTGAAGACCAGTTCAAGAAAAAGTATCCCCACCTATTCAAGAAGACTCCAGCGAGAGTGACTTCAGTCTGAATTTCGGGACGAAATTCTTTTAACGGGGGGAGACTGTGACAACTGGCCCAAACCGGTAATTTCCGTACACTTTAATCATTATTTAATGATTGCAATTATGTGCTTAATTGTCAGCGATGTCTGAACACATGATTAAACAAGTGAATTCATGCACGTTGTATACTACAAAATATTGCTTTATGCATAAACGAGAGCGTTGCGTCAAAAATAATAGTAAACTCACCGGTAAGACACACTGTGTCGACTGAACTGCAGAAAGCAGTCAGACAATAAAATTGGAACCTAGGTGTAGGTCCGACAACAAGAATGCATTAAAAACCCAAGAGTACATACAAGGGTTAATATATATGCAATACGAAAGCAAAAATAAGCACTAAAAAGCACCCGAAACGCACTTTAAGTGCAGAATTTATACAATTCAGCAATAATTCAGCATTTAGACATATAAATATTTTGCAGAAATGTCGTTTTATTATCCAGAATATTTCCCTAAATGTTGGGAATCGATAGTGTTACAAAAAGATACTTATTAAACACTAAAAAGTGCAATTTAGCACTTTAACGAATCGGTATGTAACCGAACAACCGGACTATACCCGGAACATGAAAATATTGTTATTTTCATTGCTTATCTTTTTCTGAGCTAGTTAGGGTCCCCGAATACCCTAACACCCGTTATAAATTATAACACCCAAATAATCTATTAATTCACCTAACTAATCCCACTAACTAATATTTAGCTAGTTAGTTGAAATCAAACAATTAACCAAACACCCACTTGATCGAGTTCCCCCATGTGGGACACATTTCACAAGTTAGTTGATTATTATAATCACCCTTGTTCCATATCTAGAGTACACATTACACCATGGATATTAGTATGTGATGGTCCATAAGTATGTATGAGAGATAAGCATCCACAATCACTAAACACTTAACAAAAATTTCTTTCTTCTCTCCCTTTCTTTGTGTGTTCGGCCGAAACCCACCAAGACACCACCACCATTTCTTGATCATCCTCAACCATTTTAAGAGCATACATAGGTGTAAGAAGGTCACTAACGAAGCTCGGTGCAAGCGGATCTTGAAGGACCTTCACCATTTGCTTTTATCCACTCGATTTGTGCTTAGATTCTTCCCTAGCCTCGAGCTAGTGGTATGTTGCTTAAATCACTCTCTTGAACTATCCTAAAGTGGTTAAAAGGATTTTTAACGGTTAAAACTCAAAATCTTACAAGTTGGTGCATTAAAGTCTGCTAAAAATGCAAGTAAAGATGGTTAAAAGCTCATATGTTGTGTAAATGTTGTAGTAATCGATTTGTGTGATTATTTGGACCCGATCTATGTTGTGGTAGCTCGGATCATCATTTAACCCGGTTTGGTCATGATCATGAATCATGACATAAGGTTATGTTAGAAGATATAAGGGTTAAAAGGTGAAACTCTACCACACATGAAACATGAACTTGTGTAAAAGTATTTTTACTTGCAAAATATTGTTCAAAACTAGTAGATCTAAAGATCTACAAGTGGTTTTTCGGAAGAACCAAGCAAAACTATTAGTCTTGTTTAAAACCCGGATCTTATCCGAACTAAAAGCATTTTTAGTAAATAAACAAGTGTGTAGACCCTTGTGTCACAAGAAAATTTAACAAAGAAGTATTTTTGCGAATCTTGACTAGAAGTTGTGAAACTTCATACTCTTTAAAAATAAAGTTTTTAAGAAATTAAACTTATTTTTAAAGATAACAAGACTTACTAAATGTGCTAGTAAGTTACTACACATTTTTGTAAATATTCAAGTTCATGAAATGGAGAAATTAGTGATTATTATTGATGAGTATTGTTGATGATTGTTGTTGATGATTATTGATGATTGATGATGATTTAAAAGAAAATAAACACACGTTTTGAAAACGTGGGAAACCTCCATTTTTAGGGGAAACTCTGTCAAAATTTTTATAAATTTTGACACTTAGAAAAATATAAGTTTTTGAGAAACTTATTCCCTAAAAATGTGTTTAAAAGTATTACTAAGGTTTCCCTAATTTTTGGTGATAAGAAATGGATATTAAGTATATATTTTTGAAAGAAAAATATATATTATTTGATCACCAACTATTGTGCTAAGTGTATATAGTATGTGTTATACGTGCTAGTGTATTAAGACTTAAAAATACACTAATTACTCATGAGGAGTATAAACATAAAAAATACACATACAACATGCAAGATACATAATTCGGGTGCAAAGTGCAAAACACAAAAGACTTATATTTATTTTTGAGAAAATAATATAAGTAAGATACGTAGTTAAAAATATAGAATATTTTTAACACAAGAATATATACAAAAGAGAGTGACTGTACTTGTGCGACGCAAGTCTAGTGACTAACGTTAAGAAAACGCGTATAGGTTACGACGTTAATTAAGCAAATCCGGTGGAGTTTACGACGCTAGGAACGCAAAGTTGTGAGTTCATGCTCCCCCTTTTCTCTTTAACTGTTTTCAGTTTTTATAACTTCGGGGGTGAAATACATGTACAAATGTACAAAATTTATAATTGGTATGATATAAATACAAGAAGTACACTTGGTGAGAACGAGAACCAAGTGTGACGAAATATAAGAATACAAGAAGTACACTTGGTGAGAACGAGAACCAAGTGTGATGAGATATAAGAATATGAGAAGCGCACTTGGTGAGAACGAGAACCAAGTATGAGGCGCTATGAGAAATGATAACAAGAAACGCGCTTGGTGAGAACGAGAACCAAGTAGGATGCGTTATGAGAAATAGTGTCACGAATAGGGTACAGAAGCACCATTAATCGTGTACATACTTAGACCGCAGAACAAAAGGTTAGATCTAACGGGTGCCTGGCAGCCACACTCCCGGTCGGGGCGAGAACCGAGGAGTGCTTTTGTGTCTCAGAATATACCAATTAAATGCCTTAGGTTTGGTGACTTCCTATGTCGTGCCACATGTTAATGGCTTTGCAACCCATTAACAATCTGATAATTACAGAAATACTGTATTTACATAAAATTCATACCATACTAAAATTGATATATGACTTGAAGTACGTGGGGTACTCAAGAAGATTGAATTATACTTGAAGTACGTGGGGTACTCAAGAGAATGAGAATTATACTTGAGTACGTGGGGTACTCAAGAAGAAATTGAATTATACATATGTACGTGGTGTACACATGAAGCTGAATTTATATATGAAAACTTGATTTACTCACAAACTATGTTTTCATACAAAGTATACAAACATGAAATACAAAACTGCATGAATTCACACCAACATTATGTTGATGTTTTTCCAAAACTCACATGTATTTCAGGTAACTAGGATGGATGTGCGCGTGGTCTTACTCATGCTCGTGGATGTCGCTTGTGTTTAACTTTAAATAAAGTTGTAAACTTTTAAGACAATGCTTTATGCGACTTAGCGATGTAAACGCTAACGTATGTTTTCAAATTATGGTATTTGAAGTTATTTTCTTGAGCATGTAGTATGTTTACTCTTCGTATGCAATGAGAACCTTTCATGATCACACCTCGTGCTTCCGCCGTAGAAAGGGGTGTGACAAAAGTTTGATGAGATTTAAGGTATTTGGTTTGGTATTTATAAGTTAATTTTCTAAAACAATTTTTTTTTTTACTTTTGAACGGTAATATTACCGTTGAAAACCCACAACGGTCAAAAAGCATTTGTTCCCGAGTCGGCATGCCCTACCCGCACCACATGCTTCACCGCGTCGGCAAAAAGGTTTTCCGACGTTTGCCGCTTCCCGCTCCGAACACCCTTAGGGTGTTAAGAGTGGTTAAACATCCTAGAGTGGCAAACCAAAAAAACGACCAATCAGAGTGCGCCATGTCAATCAGTCAAAAGTGTTTAAACTTTGCTGAAAAGTGTTGGCAATGGTTTAAACACTTGCTGAAGTGGTAAACTTTTTATTTAATATTTAAGTTAATAAATGTAGAATAAATACATTAAATTAAAAAACAATAAACTTTCATAAATTAAATTAAAAACATCAAAATTACACTAAATTAAAAAACAATAAAATTACATTAACTTGAAATAAATTAAACTAGTCTTCGTCGGAATCGACCAAAAGGTTGGGTAAATCTTGACTTGCGAGATGATCTATGAGATCGTGTTTTAGTCTCCAATACGTGTCTTCATCCATCAACTCGCCCAACACCGTATCGTCTAGAGCGGGCTCGACCGGAGGATCCCGAATGTGCACTGGTGCTATCGCCTTTCCTTCATCTTTCAAAATCATGTTGTGTAAAATAATACACGTGTACACGGCACTCCTATTTTTTTTAACGGATCTTGCTCGCATCGGTCGACTCAATACACCCCATTTCGCCTTCAAAACACCAAAAGCCCGTTCGACGTCTTTTCTTGCCGCCTCATGTTGCCTCTTGAATTTCTTTTGGTCTACTTCGTGAGGGTAAGGGATCGACTTCACAAACACGGACCACGAAGGGTAGATTCCATCCACGAACAAATAACCACGTTTGTATAAATGGTTGTTAACTTAAAATGGACATTTTGGCGCGGTTCCATTTCGTTCCGTTAAAAATAAAGGAGATTGTTGTAGCACATTGATATCGTTTTGAGAACCCGGTGGACCGGCAAAAGTATGCCAAAACCATAAGTCTTGAGAAGCAACCGCTTCGAGCATAACAGTCGGGTATCGGTGATCTCCTGTCATAAATTGGCCTCGATACTCTGTCGGACAATATCGCCAAACGAAATGGGTGCAATCAAGGCTACCGAACATACCTGGAATGTGATGTTTTTCCTCATGAGCTTGGTATAAAAGTGCCATGTCGTGGCTTGTCGGTCTACGTAAGAACCCTGGACCGTATATTTTGCAAACCGTGTCACAAAAATATTCTAGGCACTCGCGGGAAGTTCTATCGGCCATATGCAAGTACTCGTCGTTCTCGTCTGGAGTGTTACCAGTTGCGAGTTGTTTAATAGCCGATGTCACCTTTTGCAACGGCGTAAACCCCTTCATACCTCGCGCATCGGGGGCCTCTTCAAACCACGGGTCGTTCTCTACTACGTCCGCCACAATATGTAGAAACAAACGTTTCGACATACGGAATCTATGTCGAAAGATATCTTCGTTGTACTTCGGGTCTTCGACAAAATAATCCGCCATGAGTGTCTCATGCCCCTCCTCACGTTGACGTTCAATATAACTCCTTCGGTTAGACGTGCCCGTGTCTTGAAGTTGGGCTTCTTCGATGAGATTTTGAAAAAAAAGAATGCTACTATCGGATGAATCGTCGCTACTCATGGGTGGGAACCATAACGGGAGTTCATCCGCCATTTTGTTTTGTAAATGTTTGGGAAGAATTGGTGGTATTTTTTGGTTTGGTTGGGTATAAATTTGAAGGTATTTGGTTATGATTTGGTTTGGTATTTATAATTTAATTTTTTAAAAGAAAAAATATTTTTTTTTTATTTTGAACGGTAAAAAAAAAAGTAACACTTAATGTGAACAAAACAATAAAGATAGTTTTTTTTTAAATTGATATAATCCTAAAAATATTTAATAAACTATTGGATTTTGTTAAGTTAGAAAGTGTGGAAAAAAGTACATCGTTTTAGGTACTTAATTTTGAAAAAAGTTTTGAATCACATCATCACTTAAATTAAAAGTGAAAATAGGTTGGTGAAATTATTTTTTTGGTGGGCGTCCTTGGCCTTTCTAACTTATTCTCTCTCCTTTTAATTTTAAGCAACCTTTTGTTTTAATAATAAAAAAGACAATAAACTAATGATTTCCTGTTTTTATTTCGGAATGCCAATAAACTAATAATTAACTAAATAAAGAAACCAAAAGTATATAAACAATAACATCAAAACTCACTATAAAGAAGTCAACAAAGACAACCAACCAATAAGAAAAGTTTACTATTTATTACTATTCATTATGATGTGACATGTACTATTCATTAGCTTGGTTTATCTATACATATAATAAAAGAAACCTCTTTGGAGACACGTGTCAATCAACGAGGCTATCAAAATTTGAGTTTTTTTTATAAATATTATTTAAGTGTGATAATATCTTTTGTTCAATATTTGAATAATTCATGGTTGTTTGTTGCCTAATGATTTAAAGATAATTTAATCCATTCAAATTTTATCAAACATTCGTGTTGGGTTTTGAATTATTTATTGAATATTATTGGTTGGATAATTTTAATGTGAGATAAATCATACTGTAGAAGTTATGCTTCATTCTAAACAAGATAGTTCAAGTGAGTGATTCTGAGACTCGACAATATGGTCATAATTTCAAACCATATATTATATATTACACATATGATATAATACGATATGATGAATCATATCTCATACACTACTATTTGTATGATTTTTTAATCTCTTGATGATATAAAAATGACTCGGTTATACAAAATTAATATGTGCAGGGGGCTTAAGAGAAGTTGACAAATCGGAAATACATAGGATAAATGATTCAACTACAAGCAATTGGATCGACACTTTATTTGAAGAAATCTTCATTGAAAATGAATTGTGTCAATGTGGTCAACAAAATCAATTCTCAAATTTTTTTATTTCTAATTCTAATATCCTTCCTTTTGTTTAATTTATTCTACCTATATTATGTTGATTTACTTACTCTTTATTAATTTCTCAATGGCGAATGTTATAAGGCTAATTCTATACACACCCCCCCCCCCCCCTCTTTACTGATTACACCCCCCCTTTGTGAGAGGAAAACTGTCGGTCCCACGCAGGCCCCACCTGATCGTATGTGAGGGGAGGGGGGGTGAGAAAAGTAATTAGGGGGGGTGAGAATAGATCCTAATCTATCCATGCTATTATGTTGATTCACTATCTTTATTAATTTTTTGTGTTTATAGATAAGAATAGTGCATTCATAAGTTCCCATATCTTTTAAAAAACTTAAACATATTATTATATTAAGTATAGGTACTTGGTGTCTTTATAGATAGATATATTTTTCTTATAACTAAGTTTTTTTCATTAGCCATTTTGGAACAGAATGATTCCCTATAATGAAATCGTTTGTTTTTTATGCTATAATTTTTTCTCATTATTACGAAAACCAAACTTTGTATTAATATGTTATCATTAGTTTTTTATGATACAACTTTTTTTTTCTTATTTGGTACATAAATTAGGTTTATTCAACCCGTGTAATACATAGAGTTTTAAAAGAATAACTTTTTTATTATTTACTAGACAAATTTACATTTATTTAACTCATGTATTACACAAGATTTTTAAAGATATAATTTTTGTTATTATTTAGTATATAAATTACATTTGTTAAATCAATACAATACACGAGTTTTTTAAGGATATATTATTTTTATTATTTAGTATATAAAATTACATTTAGTAAACCCGTGTAATACACGGGGTTCTAACCTAGTTAATATATAAGATAATTTCCAAAAAAAAAAACTAAATTTCCAATAAAGTTAAACTCTATTTAATAAAATCCAAATAAAATATATTACTAACGGTGGATGGGGAGTGTACCCAAACCAATCGTAGTTGTACACATCATCTCTCCTTTGAACCCGTCGCAACCCCTGGAATCGACGCCTATGTACACACAGGTACCCGCTCCCCTGCACTGTTTTCTAGGCAAACGTACACTATCCTCACTCCATTATTTGGTGACTACAACCCGCAAACCCTACCTGCAATGCCAACAACGGTGTAACCGCTTGGTGACTGCTACCCGATATTGACTTGCCGAACATTCCCCACCTACCATAAGCGTAAGAAAATTTAACATTAAAAGTTTATTGCAACTTTATTATTTAAGTCTTTTGATTTGATAGTAGCAAAAGGCCTTTAAAGGGCCCACATTGACGTCATTGCCTACGTAAATAAGGCATAATCAAGTTCTAATGTTTTCATAAATTTAACAAAATAATTAACAAGTTAATTTGATTAAAATTTCTAACTAGCAAAAGCAAATAGACCAATCTCATGACATTAAAATCTTATATTATAATATATATATACACACACGCGAGAGGGGTGCCAATACGATCCGGCAAGAAATATAACACATTAGCACGGATAATAATAAAACACTTAAAACAATTCATAAACACACGCTAGAGGGGTGCCAACACGATACGGCGAGAAACACAATGCATTAGCACGGATAATAATAAAACACCTAAACAATTAATTTGTGAAGTATCATATAGAATTGAAAGTTAAATTAAGTGAATATGAAATAATATAAAATTTGAAACGATTTCCGACTTTAGTTATATAGGAGATTGATTGTTTACATAGTTAGATTTCGAATTGAATTTTATAATTAATTGTAATAACTAAAAGTCGAAGTTGCATTCTAACTAATATATGGTATTTATAATATAGACTGTTTAGTGACTTTGTTTTTGTATTCAATCATATAATTGGATGTGTGTAAAAGATAATTAAGATGTAAATTCATAAAAGATAGTTTTGCCTTCTTAAACTCTTAAAAATAATTGTAAAGCACAATCTTATCCTTTCCATATATATTATAATATAATATAATATGTATATAAGGTGGGGATCAAATAAAAAGTTTATTTTGGCTAAAAATGATAGGAAACAATAAGATTATGACACATGACAAAATTTAAAATAAAGAGAAAGAGTATTTTAGTCAATCGTATCCTTTCTTGTTCCTTCTCCCCAGTAACTTCAAAAACCACCATTTTCAAAACTCACCATCTTCAACCTTTTCTTCACTTACTATCTCAATAATCACTACATTATAGTGCGATTTTCGTTATCAATCAATGATTCAAACACCCGATCAACGTGTTCTTCAGCTTTTTTTTTTTTTAAGAAAACCCTGTTTAATTTCATTCAAAATTTCATTTTTTCCCGTGATTTTGAAGATAATCACTCGATCCGTTCGATTCGATCGCTGATAAGTGTTTTTATCATTCAAATTTCGTTAATCGTTGAAGAAATCGGCTTCGATCAATTTAAGAAATTCTTTAATTTCATTTTTATGATCTGTGTTTTTGATTTAGTCATTACGTTTTACGATCTTGGCGGGGGTCCGGGGGCAGCGCTCCTGGTAGCAGAGTCCAAGGGGCGGCAGCCCCTGGCGGGGTCTAAGGGGCAGAGCCCCTGGCTGGGGTCGAGTTGCGTTTTAGAATTTCGTAGACAGTTTTATGCCATTGCGTTTTAGAACTTCATTCGTAGACAATTTTATGCCATTGCGTTTTAGAACTTCATTCGTAGACAGTTTTATGCCATTGCGTTTTAGAAGTTCATCCTGGTTCAGACAATTTACAGACAAAACTACTGTCCTGGTTCAATGCGTTTTAGAGAGAACACTTTCTTTGATATTTTTATGCCATTGCGTTTTAGAACTAAGACATGTTTATGTGTTTTCTGTCCATTGCGTTTTAGAAAAAACACATTTTTGAAGTGTTTTTAGTCATTACGTTTTAGGTAAAACACATTTTTAGGTGTTTTCAGTTCATTTTGTTTTAGAGGGAACACTTTCTTTTGTTTTTTTAGGCCATTGCGTTTTAGAAATAAGACATTTTTAAGTGTTTTCTGGCTATTGCGTTTTATAAATAAGACATTTTTTTGTGTTTTTTGTGCATTGTGTTTTAGGTAAAACACATTTTTATGTGTTTTCAGTCCATTATGTTTTAGAAAACAGACATTTTAAGTGTTTTCTGGCCATTGCGTTTTAGAAATAAGACATTTCTTTGTGTTTTTTGTGCATTGCGTTTTAGGTAAAACACATTTTTATGTGTTTTCAGTCCATTGCGTTTTAGAAAGTACACTTTCTTTTGTGTTTTTAGTCTATTGCGTTTTAGAAATAAGACATTTCTTTGTGTTTTCTGGCCATTGCGTTTTACAAATAAGACATTTCTTTGTGTTTTTGGTGCATTGCGTTTTAGAAAAATGTCATTTTTTAGGTTTTTTTCCATTGCGTTTTACGCAACTGGGTTTTTTCCATTGCGTTTTACGCAATTGGGTTTTCAAAAAAAAAATCGAAAATATAGCAATAGTATACTCGTTTTAAAGATAAAAAACGCTTGTTTTTTTGGTGCAATTTTTATAAAAAAATAATGTCGTATGAAAGAGTTATTAACGTTTAAAAAATGGGGGGGGGAGGGAATTGGAGGAGAGAGAAACTATTGTGGTGGAGTGACTAGAATACCCTTACACAATCCACGCGCATCTTTTTTGATCTTCAATTTCACTCATTTAATCTTAGCTCTTAATTAAATCTATTGATGGTCAAGATTACTTCCTAGTCTTCCTAGCCTAATAAACTTCCTATTATATCATAATGTGTATATCAGGGGCGGAACCACAAGGGGGTCTGGAGGGTCTGCTGACCCTCCGGCCGGCCAAATTTATATATTAACCTATATATGCAACGAATACACTTTTTGGTAGTTTTGACACTTTGACCCCTCAAAATGTATCTTGTACAACTGCCAAAAGTGAAGAAATGAGTGAAAAAATAGCACACTTGGGACTCCGGTGGCCGGCGACGAGATCTGTAAATTAGCGGTGAAGAAAGTGAAAGGAGGAAGATAACAAGTGGTTTTATTAATAAAAGAATAAATAATATTTTAATAGATATGTACTATACATTTGAGAGTGACACTTCCGTATTCCTCTTACTCAAAATGACAACCGGTTTTTACTCATTTGTTGGTTTAACAAAAAATAAATAAAAAGACTACTGATTTTAGTTTATGCCTTTCTATTATTTAATTATATGCTTTCATTAATCTATCAGTTAGTTGGATTAAGATTTTTTACTTTCTATTAATATTTCCACAATTTTTTTTTTATTTTGAATCAAGAAATATATAACCAGATAATATTTTTTTCATTGCTAAAAATTTTAATAAAAACTTTATAGTCGTTAGAAAAAAGTAAAAGATTATAAAAAAGTCAACACATATGGTATGGCCAAGAAGGTCATCTTGTTAAATAACAATAGCTATAATGATAAAAAAAAAAGTTTGAAAACTAATAAGCTGACTTAAAATTAGCGAATGTAAAAAAAATTATTTTGACCCCTCAGTTGAAAAGCTCTAGTTCCGCCACTGGTGTATATAATATGTATTTGTTTTTGTATAAATAAATCTTCCATTAAACTAACTTTTAAAGTATTTTTAAGTAATTACTATGTTAAGACAAACATTACATACTTTCTATCATGTACCTAGTTTTAGCATGGACCACAAGACCGACTTTAAGTGTGCAAATAATTAGAATATTTTTTTATGTAATATATCATACGCTAAAATATTGCTTTCAGGTTTCACTTGAACCAAAAAAATTGAATCTTATATAGTGTTTTTAATTTGAGAGTATTATGTTGTGAGAGGGAAAGGGGGGCCCAACCCATAGTAGAGAATGAATGGGACAAAGTGCAAAACACACGCTTGGTGTTAGACATATAATGATGATTGGGTAACCGCCCCAATTTCATAAGGCTAATTTGTATACAACTAATTATTTTTGCAAAATCTTGCTTTTTGACCCTCAAAGATTCAATTTTCTGCCCAACCATGTGTATGCCCCTATTGCCTCTTACATCTAGCCCCTCATCATGCTTACTCTCTCACCCTAACTATTGTGTGAGAACTAGTGGGAGTTCTCTCTCTTTGTAGCGGTCTGGTATGGTTTAGATTGTTAGAGTATCAACACAATTACTACACTTGGTATAGCAATCAAAAAAGATTTATTCAAGAGTCATTGACATGTATTTTATACATGTATTTTATATTTATTTTAAAAAAACGAACATCACTATAGCTTATGGTGCAAAAAAATAATAACATTAATCCATTGTGATATGACAAGAAAATAATAAAAAAAACACTACACATAAGCTAACGATGGTTGAACAGTATCGTATTGGTTCATCACACCAAGAACAAAAAAATAAACAATAATTAACCTGTTTGAATTACAATTTTATCGAATCGTAGATAAATAAATAAGTACGTCATAACAATATATTTGAAATTTTATAAAATGTTATATTATATCACTAAAACAACTAAAAAAGTATATGTCACAACTTTATGAAAAAAACTAAGCGACAAGACAACTTTGATGATATGTATGTTTCTATTTTGATCACTGGCATTATTATTCACAACTTGATTTTGAGTAAAAGTTTTATCTACACGTAGATTAAAATAAGCACGTAACAACGGTATACTCGGATTTTTATAAAACGTTGTATCTAAAATTTATAAGCTAAAAATAAAATATATTCAAAATTAATTATAATAATATAATACTATAATATTAAAATAATACATTTCACCTATATGTTCCTATCGAAATGTGTTTTGTATATAAAATAATTAGGTTAGAACCTCGTGTATTACATGAGTTGAATAAATATTATTGAGCCAAACTATCTACACACCAAGTGTGTAGATAGTCACCTTTAAAAGGTGTTTTTTGTCCTTATATGCATACCTTGCAGTGTCGAACTATGGCCAAAACGTGGCATTTTGGTCCGGTTAACCAGACAAAGACTGACGGGTGTCTGACGGGTCTGTTGACCGGACCAAAACGCCGAGCTTTGGCCGCGTTTTGGTCCTGTCAACCAGACCGGGTGTCAGTCTTTTGTCTGGTTGATAGGAACAAAACGCGGCCAAAGCTCGGCGTTTTGGTCCGGTCAACAGACCCGTCGCGTTTTGGTCCTGTCAACCAGACCGGGTGTCAGTCTTTTGTCTGGTTGATAGGAACAAAACGCGGCCAAAGCTCGGCGTTTTGGTCCGGTCAACAGACCCGTCAGACACCCGTCAGTCTTTGTCTGGTTAACCGGACCAAAACGCCGCGATTTGGTCACAATTCGACACTGCAGGGTGTGCATATAAGGACAAAAAATACCTTTTTTGGTGTGTAAATATGCAAAATGGTGTGTAGATAGGTACACTCATATTATTTTATATACTAAGTAATAAAATAGGGGTCATGCTATTTACACACGGAGAAAATTATTTTCACACCCCAAAGCGCCGCGCTATGGCCAAAGCGGGGCGCTTTGGTGTAAAGTCAACCGACAAGAACTGAGCCTGTCAGGCTTTGTCAGTTGACTTTACATCAAAGCGCCGCGCTTTGGCCATAGAGCGGCGCTTTGGTTTTTTTTTTTTTTTTTTTTTTTTTTTTTAGGGCTTTTTTTTGTATGATTTTCTGAAAAAGTGTTCTTGAAAAAGTGTTCTTGAAAGTTTATATATTTTCTGAAAAATACTTCAAAAATCAGTTGGATATTGTGTGTTGCTCAAAAGTTTTATCAAAAACCTTGTTAAAATTGTTTGTTTACGTGTTAAACCGGGTTTTTAGTAAAAGTTTTAAGCAAATTCGGGTTTCGGAAAATTGTTCGGTGACCAGAGTATTCAAATATTCATCGTGTTCTTCAATAATATTCATAGTGTTCTTCATTTGTTGTATGTTTGATCTGAATTTTGAGTTGAATTAAAGTGTTATTTGATTATGATATGATTGTTTGACATTTGTGACATAAATTGATGATGGTTTGTTGAAAATAGTAAGCCTCGAGACAGCAAAAAGTCTGGTAAATTGTTGAGTAGTTTGAAAAGTGTGTCCTCTTTGTCAGAAAAAGATAAGTCTTGGTGTACTCATAACTCAAACCCACAAGTGACCTTCATTTTCATGACCATTTTGTCTTTGTTTACTTTAAAAAACCTGTGGGTATTCTTGTGTTTGCGTGTTTGCTTCAACTGGATTCACAGGGAATAGTGATGATCATCATCAACTTTCTGTTTCTTGGGTTCTGTAAAATCATGGAAATATATATCACATCTTTTTCTTGTCCTTGCAAGGCATAATATTACATATAATATTATTAATTAATTAATACCCACTTTTACCATTATTTTTTTCATCTTTTTTCTTCTTGTTATTGGCTCTAAAGCTAATAATACCCCCAAAATGTAAAATTTGAACTTAAACGTAGACCAGTCACAAGTCAAAAATACCCCCAAAATGTAAAAAAAAAAAAAAAAAAACCAAAGCGCCCAGCTTAGGCCAAAGCGGGGCGCTTTGGAAAAAAAAAACCAAAGCGCCCCGCTATGGCCAAAGCGGGGCGCTTTGATGTAAAGCAACAGACAAGGTCTGACCGCTTCAGACCTTGTCTGTTGACTTTACACCAAAGCGCCCCGCTTTGGCCATAGCGGGGCGCTTTGGAGTGTTTAAATAGACTATGGGCGTGTGCGAATAGACCAGGCCTAAAATAGTTACATCTTTTAAAAACTCGTGTATTGCACGATTTGAATAAACACATGTCTTACACGAATAATGTAATCGTTAACACATTTAGTCATTAAAATGTGTTTTCTAACAATACGAACTTTGAGATACTATTTACTTATTGTAACATCTCACTTTATTTTTTATTAGGTTAGAGAGTTGTGTATTGCATGGATTATAACATTTTACTTTGTTTTTTATTTATTATTAGGTTAGAAACTTACGTATTACATGATGTTGGATAATCAGCAGAGAAAAAAAGAAAAGAAATATTTTAGTAAAAAGTATTAAATATACAAGAGATAAGCTGGATATTAGGATTTAATATTATTATTTCATTGGAGTGTAAAACGGGATAATGAGATCTTTTATTAGAAGTATGATTCTAAATATAGCACATGTATAAAAAATATATATGTTCTACATGTATTAAATAAATCCTTTTAACAAAACAATTGATTAAAATAAATATTTTTGATATGTGATTATTAGTTATCCTTGCCTTATCATCAAAATATAAAAACAATTAAAACTACCAAGAGTAAATTGCCATTTTAATCCCTGACGTTTGGTCCAAATTGCCATTTTAGTCCAAATAGTTTTTTTCTCCTCTGGGTCCCTGACTTTTCCATTTTCTTGCCATTTTGATCACAATGCCTAACTCAATCTAAAATTCTGGATATAACCAGGGGTATTTTTTGCATAACTGTTGTGTAGTGATAATCAGTGGTAGTTTACAACATAATTTATAAACCTCATAATAGTTTAATGCCAAAAATACCCCTGATTATAACCTGCTTTTTAGACCAAGTTAGGCAATGTGATCAAAATAGCAAGAAAAATGAAAAGTCAGGGACCCAGAGGAGAAAGAAAACTATTTAGACTAAAATGACAATTTGGACAAAAACTCAGGGACTAAAATGGCAATTTACTCAAACTACCAATTAAATAAAATCTTTATCTTTATAAATATATTTAAAACGCTATTATATTTTTTTAGATTTTAGTAATTAATATATGATTATAATAATTATTATCAATTATCTTTGTCTTTATTTTTAAAATCTCTTCTACAAATTTTAAATTTTAAATTTAATATTATCAATAATTGACTTTCAATAATAATATTTAGAAAAATAATTAAGACCGCCTCATGGAGCGCCATGTGTCCCTAACATGGTTTCTTTTATTATATAATACTAGCGGTAAGATCCGTGTGCAAACACGGGTCGTTTCTTAGAAAACCATGCATAACACATATTGACAGAGAGTAAAAAAATAATTAGTGCAGACTTACAAAATTGATATAAATTAATGATTAATAGGTTTATTCAACAACAATTTCATTATGTTGATAGCAAACCACTGTTGTCTATTAACTGTTAAAAACTTCTGTTGCTTTCCAACAGACTTTCCTAAGAAATTTTATCCATTATCTCCAATAGAGCTTGCCAGATGGATATATAGTAACTATCAGATGTTAGTCAACCCATGTTAAAAAAGGTGAGTCAACAGAAATTACAAAGGTTAGTAAACAGATGTTAAGAGAATAATGTTATTAACAACATGTGTTCTCAGGATAGGCTTAATGCAGAGCAAGTATCAGATGCTTTCAAAAAGTTGTATTGCTTTCCAACAAACATTTCCTAACAACAGTTCCTCCATTATACCCAACAGACGTTGCCAGGTTGACAGATGTTTAGTATCATCATATATTTTGTAAAACTTCTTTGTAAACCACATTAGTAGTGGTTGTACAGACTCGTTTCTCTTTATTTCAAATCAGAAATTTCAACCCCTTCCTACTTTTTACTCTAGATACAGCAACATAGAGCTGGCCATGACTAAACACTGGACGTGGAAGATATAAACCAACACGCTCCAATGATTGTCCTTGACTTTTATTTATTGTCATATCAAAACACAGTGAAAGTGGGAATTGTCTTCGAGAAATCTTCACTGGTATTCTTTTATCAGAATGTGTCATCTTCAGTCTTGAAATCAAAGTATGATGACCTATATTAGTCCCTGTGATAATTTTTGCTTCAATCAGAACTTTTCCGAGCTTCGTGACTTGTAAACGTGTACCATTACACAATCCATTTGCCTGATCAATGTTTCTGAGTAACATCACTGGAGCACCAAGTTTCAGTACTAATTTATGGTTAGGTAAACCAGATAAACGAAGATTGTTTAACACATCAAGATGAAACAATGCCATATTAAGCTCTGATTCTTCATCCGATTGGCATAAACTATCTGAACAAAAATAAACCTTTTCTTCATCAGGCAGACTCTCTAACAACTCTTTATTTATTGAATCCACTACTTCATTAGTTGGTGCAAGAATCGCTCTTTGTTGGAAATACGTTAAATCCCACAAAAACTTATTCATGTCCGGATATATAAATGAAATGAAGAAATAGGATTGACTTGGTCATGAATAAGTAAATCATCTAGTATTTCAATATCAATCTCACCATCATTTTCTTCACCAAGCAGACCATCACCAAGCTTTATAATCCATTCTCCAAATTCCTTTATTTCTTTCAAATCTGCTTCCTGACAACCAACTCTTAATCTCATATTCTCAGTTAGCTTTAGTACTTGACAGTGCCGCCACATATAAGAAGAATTCAAAGAAGCATTGACTATAATTGTTCTGGTACCTTTAGGGATGGCCGGAATAATTTGTCTAAAATCACCACCAAATAGAATTACCTTTCCCCCAAACGGCTTGGATTGCATGTTCGGTTGACTGGAACGTGATATGTCTCTCATTGTTCTATCAAGAGCCTCGAAACAATGCTTGTGAGTCATAGGTGCTTCATCCCAAATAATCAATGTTGCTCTTTTAATTAAATCACCTAACTCAGTATTAGGTTCTATCGAACATATTGAATTCTCATTAATGTTGATTGGAATTACAAACCTTGAATGAGCAGTTCTACCACCATCCAGCAAAAGTGAAGCAATTCCACTGGATGCAACATTCAATACAACTTCACCTTTTGATCGTAATGCGGCTGAGAATGTCTTCCAAAGAAACGTCTTTCCAGTTCCACCATAACCATATACAAAAAACACACCTCCATCACCTTTTTCAATCGCTTCCATAACAATTTTATATATCCTTTCCTGTTCGACAGTTAAACACTTTACATAACCATCATGTTCCCTTTGAAGAGCTAGTCTGTCATACGATAATTCTTTCATTATTAATCGATTGTTCGACGATGAGACATAATTGTCCGGAACACTTGGCATATCATCAAAATTTCTCACTGTACTTCCATTGGTAAGTAGCAACTTTTCAATTTCAGATAGACAGATATTTTCAAGTTCTTCTTGTTGAAGATCCAAATCTAAAACAAATGTTGAAAAAAGTATTAGTTTTTTCCCAATAACCGAGCTATTGCATAATTTTAATGTAGTTGTATATAACTTTAATAAAATAATCACATTACCTGCAATACCAGTTATCTTTCGTTGCTGATACAGAATGTCTTCACATAACAGGGACTTCGTTTTCGACCAAAAAACACAAGGACGAGATATCGAATTTGACAGCAACAACATTACAAAAAAAGTCCTCAAGAAATCTTCGGTTGACCATGTGCTAGCTTCTTTGACAGCATTAACATATTCTTTATCATCCTCCAATAGTCCCCGTGCAAAACATGCATCTTTAAATGTTTGAAAAACCTGCCCATCAACTGTTTTTATATCTTCAAAACAGGTTGGTCCCTTAATATGATTCAGTAAAATCCTTAGGTAAATCACCAAGTGATGGTGGGACATAATGTATCCTCCCAATTGATCCATACGGATGCTTTCTTCGATTTCATTTGCGATTTTTAGCATTCCATACATAATATCCCGGAAACTGAACATACCTCAATGTCCTGGAAAATTCATCGACTTTATTATGGGATGGTGATGTATCAAACTTCTATATTTTCAAAACTTACGACTTACGAATATTTAAATTATAATCATCTAAGCTTATCAAACTTAAACCTTTGTTGTACATTCTCCATATATTTTAATTGGCTCTTAATGATACATTACAACTTGAATTATACTCTGCAAATTTATGGGCAGTCATCGATACTTAAAAGGCTTCAACAAATTTATGGGCAGTCATCGACACTTAAAAGACTTCAACAAATTGATGGGTGATCATTGTCATGACTTCACTTGAATTAACCTCTGACTACAAAAAGATTTATGCACTCAACCTCTATTTAGATAAAGTCTGACAAACCAAAAGCTCTGTGAGACAGAAAATCTGTTCAAGCAAAGTCTGTTGTTCCAAACAAGCTCTGCTGATAAGCACAAAGACTGTTATAGAAAATAACCTCTGCTGATAAACACAACCTGTGCTGCTGAATATGAATACAAAAGCATCATAAAGCTAACATCTGCTATTACTTAACAGATGATACAATCTTTAAACATCTGAAACATCTGATGTTGAAACAAAAGTCTACCAAACATAACATCTGCTGATCATTCCACAGTATAGATTGCTAACATCTGCTGTGCCTTAACAGATGATGCAGTTCAACAGAGGATTTCAAACATCTGTTTACACACGCATCATGATGAACATCTGCTGATAAACACCGAGACGGTTCAACCAAAGGTCTGCCAAAGAGAACCTCTGACTAACAGATGATAAACACAAAATCTGTTCAAGCAAAGTCTATTGTTCCAAACAACCTCTGCTGATAAACACAAAGACTGTTATAGCAAATAACCTCTGCTGATAAACACAAACTCTGCTACTGAATGTGAATACAAAAGCATCATAAAGCTAACATATGCTGTTACTTAACAGATGATACAATCTTTAAACATCTGAAACATCTGCTGTTGAAACAAAGGTATGCTAAACATAACATCTGCTGATCATTCCACAGTATAGATTGCTAACATCTGCTGTGACTTAAGAGATGATGCAGTTCAACATAGGATTTCAAACATCTGTTTACACACGCATCATGATGAACATCTGCTGATAAAAACCGAGACAGTTCAACCAAAGGTCTGCCAAAGAGAACCTCTGCTATGGACTAACAGATGATGCAGTTCAACATAGAATGTTTAACAGCAGTGCTTTAACAGACCATGATCAACAGATCATAAGGTTTGTTGAAGCGAACACTGCTTAACAGATTCTAACAGTTTTCCTACTAACCAATTCATTAAAGCAGTACTCAGTCATTAAAAATACTATTCAAAGTGTAGCAATTACATAACATACCATTAATCGAATCAACATACCATTAATCGAATCAACATGGGGAGCAGTCAATCATGGAAGCAACATAATTTTCATCATAGACACTGAAGTATCATAAAACTGTAAATGAATATAACCAATCCAAAATTGTTACCCATTTTCATAAATCTAACAACCATCATCGAAGCTATAACAAAATCTAAACACTGATACACTAAACATTGTTACATAAGAAAAACTAATACATAAATGCTAATGTTGAATCCGCTGTAGATGCTGAACCACGGCTGTTACTGACCAGTGGTTTTCCTTTGGTTGATCAGGCCTTAGGTACATAAGTGCTTGTCTTTAACAGGGCTTTGTCTTCAACAGTTGATAGGTCTCATCAGTCTTTACGTCCATCAGTCTTTATAAGGAGCAATGGTTAGTTATAACAGTCCTTAGCATGATCAGCTGTTATAACCACTCCATAACCCTTTGAGAGGAAGCAAGTGTCCGTCTATTCAATTAAGAGGAATCATTGCATTACATCCCTGTTGAAAAACAGAATCAATAAATTTAGGGAAAATTGGTTTGAAAGACGATAACCCAACAGTGGAGGATCTCATTCTACAGCTCCGATAAATTCAATGGTATTCTCAAATAATGGTTCTTAGATGTTTGAAGACCGACAAATGTCCACAGTGCTGCTTCTTTCGACATTTGTCGGTCTTCAAAAATCTAGGAAGCATTATTTGAGAATACCCTTGAACTTATCAAAGCTGTAGAATGAGATCCTCAACTGTTGGGTTATCCTCTTTCAACCCCATTTTCCCTAAATTTATCAATTCTGTTTTTCAGACCTCCCAAAGCCACCTATCCGCCTCCAAAGAGATCGAGACAACTTGAAGCATAACCTGGACTTGCTGTCATTCCACCAGTTCAGTATTTAATCCCAATATACCAACTCAATACAAATAACAAATATTTGGTGTCCTACAACTGTAAATAACTCAGGAAACAGATTTGAAACCAAAAGTATGGATTATAGAGATCTATGAATGAAACATGGGTGAATAAACCAACAAAACAGATTGTGAAAAACAAAAACTACAACATATCAAAATCAATCTACTCGTAATCACATGGTACACCAATGCAAGCATCTGAATAAACAAATCAAACAAACATATCAAAATCAATCAAAGACAAAATCAAAAGCTATAAACATATCATACAAATTTCATAGAATCATGAAAGAAATTAGGTCACGGATTGTTACCAGATTTAGCGATAGAAGAATCGATGGAAGCATTGGAGAAGATAACGATTTGAAGAAACTTCAAACTGGAAAAGATGTAACAAACCTCAAGAAATAACGAAGAAGAAGAACTAATTACAAAGTATATTAATAATTAGCAAAAGAACTCAAGACATTACCTCAAGACTTCTATTTTTAAACACAAACAGACATTCCCTCTTCATCAATAAAGTTGAGATCTATTTGATGCTATGATTACATTTCGAAGTTCGACCAACGAACTCAAGATTCCACACCAAATAACAAATCCAGCAAGATCTACCTGAAGAACATTTAGCATACAAACATTCAGTTTGTGATAAAAAGAAAAAATCAAAAAATATCTATTTTTAAACTACCTTCAGCTCTGCATAATATTCAAATCGATGGTAAAACATGATGAATCAAGAATACACACATATACATCTATTTTTAAACACAAACATACATTACCTCTTCATCAATCAAGTTGAAATCCATTTTATAACCTTGATTACATTCCGAAGTTCGGCCAACGAACTCAAGACTTCCACACCATATAACAAATCCAACAAGATCTAGCTGAAGAACATTTAGCATACAAACCTTCAGTTTGTGATAAAAAGAAAAAATCAAAAAAAGTATATATTTTTAAACTACCGTTGGTCTGCATAATATTCAAATCGGTGTTAAACATGATGAATAAACAGTACCTGAGGGTGGAGATTATCAATGTAGGCTGTGAAATGAACTCAAGCTCCGATGAGAAACAAAGAGAGAGAGAGAGGGGGAAATTCAAACCGTAGAGAGAGAGATAGAGAATTAGAGTTTATGTTTATTATGACAATTTGAAATTAAAAAGAGCTTTATATAGCTATATGGTTTGAATTTTAAATCTGGAGCTAGAATTTTGAAATTTGAATCTGGGCAGATGTTTAAAGCATAAATGGAAGGTAGAGGTTTGAAACATGGATGGAAGGCAGATGTTTGAAGAATGTGGGCCAGAGTTTTGAATTTTGAGCGTTTTAATATTAAGCTTTATGATGTTACTATGGCTCCTCTATGGCTGCCACCTCATCGTTGATGACATAAGAAAAGCCTTGTTGGACAGCCTCTCCTGCTGACACATCAGCTTTTCTTATGTCATTGGGATTTCTCCTTATATAGAAAGTATAGATAGATAATTTCTATCCGGATACCACATAAATCAAATATGAAATTTATGAAATTGGATCAAACCTAAAAAGAACCGAATTTGGGGTCAATCGATAAACATGCATAAATAAACAGGCCAGGTCAAACTTTTTGGGTTGGCCTGGTTATTGTAATTTTTCCAAAGGGATTTTTTTATTTTGATTTAAACCGGTTGGGGGTAATTTATGATATTTTTTGTTTATTTTTTTATACATGATTATGGTTTTTGTTGATTCTTAATTATTTTAGTGTACTTATATGCCAAAGTTTTTCCTTGGTTTACAAGTCAATTGGAAGATGGCATGTTTATATATCAGACGAAGTATGTGCATGACATTTCGACGAGATTCAATATGAAATGGCTGCTCACTATTTGATACACCTATATGTGTTAATCATAAGCTAAGTCCGGATTTGGATAATGATCCTGATGTGGATCCAAGTCAACATAGAGCGGTGATCGGGTCTTTGATGTACATGACGGATTCAAGACCGGATATCATGTTAGTGGTATGTCTGTGTTCCAGGTTTCAAGCCAACCCCAAAGAATCGCACCTAAATGCTAACA
The DNA here is from genome assembly GCA_030545235.1 of Helianthus tuberosus. Taxonomy (NCBI): domain Eukaryota; kingdom Viridiplantae; phylum Streptophyta; class Magnoliopsida; order Asterales; family Asteraceae; genus Helianthus; species Helianthus tuberosus. The sequence continues at coordinate 100,869,194 of CM060437.1, read as the reverse complement.
CAACTTTTGTTACTTGAAAGGAAGATCAAAAATGGGTTTGTGGTATCCTTCTTAGAGTGACTTAGACTTTAATTGTTAGTGCATATTATGTATGTCTGCCACTGTGCGAATAGACTACATAGAGCGTGTGTTGAATATTGTATAGTTGAGGTACGAACACATGAATTTGGAGAGGATGAGAGAGGTTCGTACGGATGTAACTACAGCCGCACGAACAAACACATCCGCACGGATGAGCTAGTCCGCACGAAGGTAATCCACTAGTTCGTGCGAATGTAACCATGTAGATATAGTAACGTGTGTTCATTAGTTATTAAGTTTTAGAAGTTTAGATGGAGAGGTTGCTGATTCTCTCTCCAGCCGGTCAACGATGTATACTCTTTCAGTATTAATGGAAGCTTTCTACTTATGACTATTCCTACGAGACTTCTACCGAATTAGCTTTATTCTATCCAAACTTCCGTCTAAACCCGCCCGATCCTGAACTTACATTAATGCATATAATGATTCGAACTTTGTCGATTGTAATCAGAACAGGAAGTCGGCTTCTGGTTGTTGTCAACTACCTGGGAGAAGACTAGTGTCTTGCCATTGTAAGAGGCAAACGTTGGTGGCGATCTCAACTTGCGAAGCAGAGTATGTGGCAGCTTCAAGTTCTTGCTCACACTTTATTTACATTGATAATAATGCCACCATCTTAATCATAAACAATCCTGTGAAGCATAAAAAATGAAGCATATTAACATACATCATCACTTCATACGGGATGGTGCTGATAAGTGGTTGATTGAGTTAGTGAAAGTTGATACACTTACAACCTAGCTGATCTTTTCATGAAAGCTTTTGATCGTATAAGATGTGAATACGTGGTACCACTAACCGTAATGCGTAATCCTGAGTAAAAGTTTTCAAAACATGTCTACATGGAAGAATTTGTTTTCTATTTTTGTTTGTTTTGAATAGTACTTTCAAAAATCCAAAGGATTGTGTCGCAACCCCCGTCCCCTAACTACCCGGGAACGGGCGGCCGCGACCAGTTTTGGTGGTATCGGTGTTTATCATTTTGGCAGCGGAACTTTCATTAGGATCGTGGTTAGGAAATATTTTATCAGAGTAAAATACCACACTTTTATAATATTAAACATATGGGAAAATCCCAAGTTTCAAGTACACACATTTTCATAGGGATAAACCCTATTTTATTTAAATACAACATCTTTTTATTTTAGGTAACTTTATAGCCACTTTTCTAAGCCTTCAGTGCTGTCCAGCTGGCTTCTATTTGGATTTCACATTTTGTTACCTGAAACGCGTTTAAAAACATTTTGTCAGTGGGAAATACTGGTGAGTGAATCCAATTTAATTAAGACTTATAAAAACCATTGAACAGTATTGACGGCGGTCGCGCAATTACATTTGTTTCTATCTACTTTAATTACCACCCACGGTACTGTCAACCCGACTTGTGGTCATGTTACTACTCACAATGTAGTAACAAATTTTGTATAGAAAACCCCAACATACCGACGATAATTGTAGAATATAAATACTCAATCACTGTTTAATATATCATTAATTAAGTGAGGTTTTGTAAAAACAATTTGCAAAAAGGAGATTACTCACATTGCTGTCTTAGGGTTTTCCTTAAGGATTTCCTGGTGATTATATATAAATTACACAATTGCACACGCGTTAGTATAATAACCCAACATTTATATTAATGATACCCTCCCCGAGATGGCATTCCAACGACTACGTCAGGCAGAACACGACAGCCGTTACGGAACCCTAGATCAATTGGGCAGCGTATTTAATACATAACCGGGGGTTATGATACTTACAATGAGGTAGAACTTCATTATTTAGGGGGGTATTATGCCCGAGTATAGTGTCTACTATATAGAAATTTGAGAGAGAAAGAAATTTTGGGACAAATTCAACTGAACAGCCGAATGCTTCTATTTATAGGGCCTGATCAGCCATCTCTCGCGCCCCACGTAGACCACACAGGGGTCCTTCGCGGCCCGCGAGGCTAGCTAGGGTAGGCCCTAGCTGTGCTGATTCGGCCACTAGGCGTGACACGAGGCTGCCACGTGGCGGCCTGGGGGCTCGCCCTGATTCTGAGCTGTCGCGGCCTGCGTAGGTCACCTCCAAAACGTTCGCGGCCCACGAGCGAGGTTAAAATCTTGTTTTTATTTAATATTTAATTATATAAGGTATTCTGTGCTCGGTTTTCATTTACGAGGTATGTTTTAAGACATATTGGGACATTTTAAATATTTTTAGGGGTGTCGAAAATATTTTGGAGGGTTGTTATATCCTCCCCACCTTTGGGGGTGCAGGGGCTGGTACTGGGTTTGGGAACTGGGGCATGGGTTCTTGGTAAGGATAATGATTCTCTAGAATTTCCCTGATATATGGGTCATTATCGTAGTAGGGATCTAGAGGGTCTAACTCTGGGTAGGCTACTAAGTTCGACATGGGTTCGTCTTCTGGTATTGGGTAACGTTGCTAGTAATCCCTATTGTCATCTAACCAGGGATCGTAGTCTTGGTCTAAGGGATTGGGTGCTGGTATTCTAGGTATCTCAGCTGGGCTAAAATCAGGTATTGGGATTTGATTTTCTGGGTTATTTTCAATTTCCATTGGCTGAACGGGAAATAGTGGTAAGGGCTGGGGTGCTATAAGTTGCTCAAGGTTAGGGTCGGCAGCTGTGGTTGCTAGGATATGAAAATTGGCTAAACTTCTATTGAGCATGTCTTGGGTGTGAGCATCTATTTCTCTTTTAACGGCTGCTAAAGCACGCTGCTGTTGTAACTTTTTCATTCTTTTCCTACGTTCATGCGCTCCTCTACTGAACCATCCTCTCTTTTTAGGAGGGAATGACTCTTCAGACTGAGCCTTAAACACGAATATCCCATCTTCATTGTCAGCTGAATACCCTGAGAGGGTAGGCTGTGAAGAGGTGCCTTCGCTCCTAGGTGAGCTGGACAACTGACGGTAGGCGTCGGAAGGTCCTTGGTCGCTCATATTGTAAACTAACGAATAGTCAAATAACACACAATAATAAAATACAGATATGCACGTATTTCCATAATTTATTTCCTATTACTTTGAATAATATCTTGGTGTCAGCAGAATACTTCTGTGGCTGAATCAGTGACTTAGCTCTGATACCACCTTCTGTCGCAACCCCCGTCCCCTAACTACCCGGGAACGGGCGGCCGCAACCAGTTTTGGTGGTATCGGTGTTTATCATTTTGGCAGCGGAACATTCATCAGGATCGTGGTTAGGAAATATTTTATCAGAGTAAAATACCACACTTTTATAATATTAAACATATGGGAAAATCCCAAGTTTCAAGTACACACATTTTCATAGGGATAAACCCTATTTTATTTAAATAAAACCTCCTTTTATTTTAGGTAACTTTATAGCCACTTTTCCAAGCCTTCAGCGCTGTCCAGCTGGCTTCTATTTGGCTTTCACATTTTGTTACCTGAAACGCGTTTAAAAACATTTTGTCAGTGGGAAATACTAGTGAGTGAATCCCAATTTAATCAAGACTTATAAAAACCATTGTACAGTATTGAGGGCGGTCACGCAATTACATTTGTTTCCATCTACTTTAATTACCACCCACGGTACTGTCAACCCGACTTTTGGTCATGTTACTACTCACAATGTAGTAACAAATTTTGTATACAAGACCCCAACATACCGACGATAATTGTAGAATACAAATACTCAATCACTGTTTTATATATCATTAATTAAGTGAAGTTTTGTAAAAACAATTTGCAAAAAGAAGATTACTCACATTGCTGTCTTAGGGTTTTCCTTAAGGATTTCTTGGTGATTATCTATAAATTACACAATTGCACACGCGTTAGTATAATAACCCAACATTTATATTAATGATACCCTCCCCGAGACGGCATTCCAACGACTACGTCGGGCAGAACCACGACAGCCGTTACGGAACCCTGGATCAATCGGGCAGCGTATTTAATACGTAACCGGGGGTTATGATACTTGTTGGTGCATATGTCTGTCGACTTCATCTTGTATCAAGTCTTGTGTCTAGATTGGATAGAAAGGAGCTCGGTAGGTTAGTTTAGATGAAATTGGATGTGACTGACCATTCCGCACGAAATGAACCTTGGTCATTTCGTACGAAATGCCTCTTCTATAAATACCCGAGCTGCCAGTTCATTTGCAACGATTCCGGATTCCAGAGCCGAAGTGCTGCTGAAGTGTCGTTTGACCTGTAAAGCTTTCAAATCAATAAACAAGACAATTAAAGAGTGAATCAAGCTGTAATCAAGTCTGTATCATTGAATTCCGCCTTTGATATGGATTAGAATTCTTCTGATAGACTCGTTTAGATCGAATCTCGATCCTACAAGTGGTATCAGAGCTCAGGAGGAAGAGTTCTTACCGAATTCAGCTTGATTTCATCAAAATTCTGACTTCTACACCTTCTTTTTCAAAATTAAACAAGATTTCACGGTTAAAATGGCTTGATTTTTTCACATTATAAGCGAAACAATGTTTTAACAAATCCTTGAAAGAATTAGACCTAAAATCGGCCTAAAACTTGATCAATTTGACAAAAATCCGACCGTTTGGGTGACATCGGCAGCATTTCGTACGAAATGAGCCATTTCGTGTGAAACAGACATTCCATTTCGTACGAATTGAACCTTGTGTCCTCCCATTTCTCACGAATTGACCTATTTCGCTCCAAGTTGCCATTTCGCTTGAAACTGATCTCCATTTCGCACGGATTGATCAGATTGTACTCCATTTCGTACGAATTGGGATCTCATTTCGCTTTAAGTTGCCATTTCGTTTGAAAGTGTCATTTCGCATCAAAGGTCCATTTCGCACCAAGGCCATTTCACACCAAAGTCCATTTCGTTTGAGATACCATTTCGTTTTAAACTGCTTTTCGCTTGAAGTTTATAAACTTGTGAAACTTGTTACCGAAATATGGAAGAAGAGTTTTACAACGCGTTTGCTACTACTCCAGCTGCTCCAATCTCAGTTGCCAAAACTCTTGAAATCGAAAATGAAACGGGAACGTCTCAAAAGCCTCCAAAGCTTATGTACATCGAGGATTTTAAAGGATGGCAAAACCGTTTTGAAACATGGGTGCAAGCTTATAAGTTTGATGCATGGTGTGCGTTAGACAAAGATTATGAAAAACCGATAGATGACCATGGAAATGAAAAATCTTTAAGTGATTTTTCAAAGGCTGAGAAGTTAAAATACACCAGTGAGAAATTGATGATTAGTATTCTCCAACAAACAGTAAAAGAAGATATATTTGTTTTGCTTCAACATGAAGACACTGCTAGATCAATTTGGTTGGCATTAATTCAAAAGTTTAAAGGAAGTGCTGATATGATAAAAAATAAACGTGCATTACTAAAGAAATCATTTGATATGTTTGTAGCTTTTGAAGATGAAACAACAAAAACAACTATCGATAGATATTATCAACTTGTTCAGGAAATGAGAAGATTGGAAATCAAGAAAGAAGATGATGAATGGGTTGATAAGCTTGCTGATGCATTACCGCAGAATAAATGGGCAACATATTTGTTGATCTTGAAACATATGAGAAAATCTGAAAATATGAATTTGAGTAAATTCATTCAGAAGATTGAAGAACATGAATTGGATGTTCAGAAAACTGCTATCATGAATAATCCAAATGCTCAACAGGATGTTAGTCTATATTACAGAGGAAACAAATTTGAGACTACTCCGAGTACGAAGATTAAGACTGCTTTTAGTGCTGATGGTTCTTCTGGTACAAATGTTAGCACTACAACTCAGAGTGGTGGATATTCATCATCGTATTCAAGTTTTGATCCGAATTTCTCAACACCAAGTTCTCAACGACATAGTTCAACAAATCTGCAATGCAATGTTACATTGAATATTCAAAATGGTCAAAATCTCTCTCCAGAAGTGGCTAAGCAATACATGGCATCACTTGTTACTATGTTAGAGTCGTATGAAAGCTTTGTTGCTGGACGAATTGGAAATCCGATGCTCACCAAAGAGGATTATGACCAGATTGATGCTGAAGAACTTGAGTTGAGGGACATCAAGTGGTGTTTAGCCAGTGCTGTAAGAAGAGCAGAAAAATTTACACAAATCACCGGTAGAGATGATCTTCGTGATGTTGCTACATCTCCGTTAGGGTTTGACAAATCAAAGGTTACTTGTTTTCGTTGCAGAGAAAAGGGGCATTTTAAACGAGAGTGTAAAAATAAAGAAGCAACTAGAAGACAAGATCCGTTTGGAAACAATGATTATCATTGAAAATCAATTTATCATCAGATTGCTTAACAATCGTCATCATCCCGTTCTATTGAAGATGGAAAGAAGAAAGCTTATCTTGTAAATCAAGATGATGAAAGATTGGCAAAGGGATTTAGCTGGGATAAATACATTCCAGATAAAGAATTCTTAGACAAATCAGCTTTTGTTGCTCAAATCTTGGAAGAAGAGTCAGTTAAGGAATTGGGATGTGATGCAGACACCGATGACGAAGAAGAGTATATCAATAAAGCTAGAAAGGGTCTGGATACTTATAGTTTTAATTTGTTTTTTGCAGATAAGATCAAGATGTTGAATGAGAAGAAGGCTGCTAGATTGAAGAGAGAACTGGAAGCAAGAAGGATTGCTGAAGAAAAGGCAAAATTGGAAGCTGAAAAAGCAAAAGTTGAAGTAAATTCGACAGAAAAGGTCAAAGATGAAGAGTGCGAGGTAAAAGTAGAATTTGATGAAGAACCAATGATTGAGAAGGTGGTGGAGAAAATTGTTAAAGTTGAGAAAATAGTTGAAAAGATTGTTGAAGTTGAAAAAATCATCGAAGTTGAAAAGATTATCGAAGCTGAAAAGATCATTGAGGTCACGAAACCTTGTCTGAAATGCTTAAAACCTTGCAAAGATTGTGAGGAGAAAGACAAGAAATATCGTGAACTAGAAGAGTTGAAAGAAAAATTATTGTTTGATGTGAAGTATGTGAAAGAATCATATGATGTGTTGAACATAACGGTTGATAATTTGAACAAGACAAACCTAGAAATGGGAGCTGCTCAGACAATGATGAGTTCGACATTAATGACGAAGGAGAGGGTCATAAATGAATATATTGAAGATTGTGCAAAGCTGAAGCAGGATTTGGAACTCGAAAAGATTGAAAATGAGAGAATCAAACGATTACTGATGAGTTACAAAGCTTGTGATTATTTGATTGACAGAGTTTATCCTACTGTTGCAGGTCTTGAAGCTTTTAAAGATAAAAAGAAGGAAGATACGGATACTGGTAAGAAACAAAGTGTCAAGTATAACACGTGTCCACCTCTGATCTATGAAAGTTATTCTCCCAGAAAACTGAATGAGGAACGATTAAAAAAGGCACTCAACATAAAGTTAAAGTCTGAAACCATTGATGAGTTACCAGACAACATTGATGTCACATTCACAGCGTCTGACACTGATCATGAGTCTGAGTTATTAAATAAAGTGGTCGATCAGGTGTTGGATATGGATGAAGAGTCAAAGTCGGAGTCTAAATCTGAAAGTTCAAATTCATCAGACAAGAGTCCGAGTTCACCGGTCAAAAGGGTTTACAATAAAGATTTTCTGTTATCAAAGAATAACTTGAATGACGAAACATTCAAAGTTGCATATACTTTGAATGATTCTGACAAATTATTTTCTGATGAAGAATTTCCAATAAGAAGTGTCAAAACTGAAATGATTAAACAGGTTTTCAAATTAACAGAAATTAATATTTCTGAAATAAAAGATGTAATTCTTGCTGAAAAATCTAAAAAATACACTTCAAGAGTTCAACAGAGTTTGAACAAGAAGAAAGGTTACAGTTCTGGTTCAGGTTTTCAATGGAAATCAAACCATAACAGTAATTTCAAAAAGAAGGGGTTAGGTTTCATTCCCCCAGAAAATTATAAAAATGAGAAAACTTATAAACCAAAAACTAAATTTGTTTCAGGTGCAAGTTCAGTAGAAGAAGAGAAGAAACCATTCTGGAGACAGACAAACAAAGAGTTTCTTGCTCAGAAGAAGAAGAATATGGTGAATGAATCTGAGAAGAGAATTGAACGAAGAACCTGCTTTAAATGTCAAGAAGTTGGACACATTGCTTGGAATTGCTCCAAGTCCACTTATACAAAACAAGGAGTTACTTCTAACTCAAAATTGAAAAAGAAATGTGTTGATGAAAAGAAACAACCAACAGAAAAAGTCAAAATGTTCAAAGATTCGACTTTCGAAATTGGTGAAAGTTCGAAATGTTTTTACAAAAGAAAAGTCGATTTGAACAAACAAAAATGGGTTGTTAACAGTTCAGAGAGTAGTTCTGACAATGAATCTGACTCGTCAAAAGTCAGAGGAGTCATTTGTTGAGAAAAAAGATGAAAATTTCGTTCCAGAAATGAACGAAGAAAACTTTCCTCCATTGTCAAAAGATAATTTGAAATTAAAGGTGGGAAAGATTGAGATTTCAGATCAATTCTTCTCTGGTAAAGAAGAATTTGATGCTGAAAAGGCTTTTTAATGGAAAAGTCAAATATATCTTTGGGAAGATGGTTGATGGGAAGGTAAAAGATGTGAAAGATTTTTACAAATAAAAAAGATGGTGGGATAGAGTTGAATCAAAATCACCCAAGGCTGGTCAGGCTTGGGTGACAGCATTTACTACTTAAAACCCCGACTTGCCGGAGCTCCCAAGTTGGTAATCGTGGAGCATGAATCGGCATCATTCTTAAGAAATTGTTTTGTGAAAAATTCTAAAAATGTGAAAATTTATCGAGTGTGACTTGCCGGAACTCCCAGGTTGGTAATTGAGGAGTAGGAATCGGCATTTTTCTACAAGTGGTATTTCAACCTACAAGTGGTAGTTGTTCTTAAAATTGTCATATTTCAATTTTCAAATGTTATGGTTGAACTTACATGTGGTCGAAAAAGAGGTTTTCACCTGCAAGTGGTTAATCAAGGTCATTAAGTTGAATTTGATCTAACTTTCATTCAAGTGGTTAAGAAAACAAAGTGATGATCATAACCCCGATCTTATAAGTGGTAAAATCAACAAAACTTATTTTCCGGAAAAACCATTTTGATTAAAACAAACTTAAGTGTTTTGAAATCATAATGGGAAAATAGTTTGTTGTCAGGGGGAGTTCTGATTGTTTAAGCCAAGTGGATGGCGAATTGAAGCAAATCGAATCAGTTGTCACTTTATCTGTACAGTTTGTTTTCAAATTTTCCCAGAAAATCAAAATTTGAAATATAATTTTGATTTTAGGGTGAGTAAAAATTTTAGAAATTTCAAAAATTTGAAAAATCCAAAAACATGAAAAAATGAAAATGAGTTTGATTGTGAAAAAGAGGAAATGATAGTACATCAGTGGACTATCACATCACGCTAAAGAATTGGAAATTCAAAAGTGATAAACGGTCTCACTGATGATATGCCAGTAGGTTTTTACACGCTTAGTAGATTGTGTTCGAGATATAAACCTAAATATCAAACTTACTTATTTCGTGGGGAACATCTCTCGGATATATAGGTAACCCTTGAAATCTTGTTTGAAGGAATTTCTATTTCTGACATACTAGGTCTTTGTGCGTGGTGATATCTGGGGTATTATACTTGGACTTCTGATTTTGTGGGAGCAATAGCCTAGTCCTCGTATAATACTTTGCATTGCTTTATTATTAAAGCTCGCCCTCAGCATAAAAAAATGATGAAACATTGAAAAATGCTAATCATGTGTTGTTGAAGAAAAGATTCTCTAAAGGGAACACACCGAAAGTCGAACCATCATCTCTCTGATTTTGCGGAAGCAATAGCCTGAGCTCTCATGGTCTCACATTTACCCCTTTACAGATATCACTAGTGTACATTCACTTGTAAGACTGAATATAGGAGTCTGGATACGGGAGTATATTCTGAGGTGGTACACGCGAATAAGTTTAAGTGCTTAAAACACTAATCTCGTATCTCGAAACAGTTGAACTTTGTGTGAAAATTTAAGTGGATCAGTATACTGACAATCTACGTGAATCGTTTAGAACTTAAAATGTTTAAAGCTTAACGGTGTTAGTGATTTGTCTTATAAACTGATATGATCCTCTTACACAAACTCGCAAAAATATTGCTCGTAAATATTTCTTTACTGCATTTCATTAAAATCAAAAATTCAAAAAGATTTTCGGAGTGTTTTAGCATAAATTTTTGAAAAATTCTAAAAGATTTTCGACAACTGATGATGAAAAGCTGATTTTCAAAATTCCGAGTGCTAAATATGATGAACAGGTTTGGGAGAAGTTGTTTAAAAAAAAAATGATATTCCTACAAGTGGTCATCAAAGACTTTAAATGTTAAATCATTTTGAGATTGAGTCTACAAGTGATTTATAAATTTGCCAAATTGTTAAATTTGTGAAATTTATTTTGAGGTAGAGTTTGTGCAGGTTAGCTTCGACTCCTGAAGATGTGCAGATTTAAGCCAGGTTCTTGATCCTGTTGCTACAGAGAGCCAGGAGACGACCTGAACTTGTGGAAATGCTATGTCAGATTGCGATCCCGGAACAATTTAAGGGGGAGTCTGCTAGCAAAGGGGAGTCTGAAGATGCAAGAGCCAGTTTCTGATCCTGAAAGTTTGTTAAAGATAGAGCCAGGATTAAGATTCTGGGAATGAACGAGAAAAATAGAAGTTTGAAAAGATCAACATTCAAGGGGGAGTTTGAAGGGTTGAAAGCCAGGTTGAGATTCTAGAAAAGAGAGAGAATAAGAGAAAGAGATTGAAGGATGCTCACACTTTGGGAAGAGTACGAAGACTGATAAAGACTGAAGATGTGACATACCGAAGTTTTGTCGCACTGAAGACTCGTCGACATCCAAGGGGGAGTCTGTTGGTGCATATGTCTGTCGACTTCGTCTTGTATCAAGTCTTGTGTCTAGATTGGATAGAATGGAGCTCGGTAGGTTAGTTTAGATGAAATTGGATGTAACTGACCATTCCGCACGAAATTACAAGAGCCATTTCGCACGTAATGGACTGTGTCCATTTCGCACGAAATGAACCTTGGTCATTTCGTACGAAATGCCTCTTCTATAAATACCCGAGCTGCCAGTTCATTTGCTACGATTCCGGATTCCAGAGCCGAAGTGCTGCTGAAGTGTCGTTTGACCTGTAACGCTTTCAAATCAATAAACAAGACAATTAAAGAGTGAATCAAGCTGTAATCAAGTCTGTATCATTGAATTCCGCCTTTGATATGGATTAGAACTCTTCTGATAGACTCGTTTAGATCGAATCTCGATCCTACAATACTTACAACGAGGCATAACTTCGTTATTTAGGGGGTTATTATGCCCAAGTATAGTGTCTACTATATAGGAATTTGAGAGAGAGAAATTTTGGGACGAATTCAACTGAACAGCCGAATGCTTCTATTTATAGGGCCTGATCAGCCATCTCTCGCGCCCCGTGTAGATCACACACGGGTCCTTCGCAGCCCGCGAGGGTAGCTAGGGTAGGCCCTAGTTGTGCTGATTCGGCCACTAGGCGTGACACGATGCTGCCACGTGGCGGCCTGGGGGCTCGCCCTGATTCTGAGCTGTCGCGGCCCGCGTAGGTCACCTCCAAAACGTTCGTGGCCCGCGAGCGAGGTTAAAATCTTGTTTTTATTTGATATTTAATTATATAAGGTATTCTGGGCTCGGTTTTCATTTACGAGGTATGTTTTAAGACATATTGGGACATTTTAAATATTTTTAGGGGTGTCGAAAATATTTTGGAGGGTTGTTATAGATTGTGTTTGGATAAACTTTCAAAACTTCAAAAAGATTTTGTTTCGATAAACTTTTCAAAAGTAGAAAAGATTTTGTTTTGAAAAAATGTTTGAAAAAGAACAAAAAGATTTTGATGCTCTTGAGAGAAAAAAATCAGAAAATGAATTGTCATGGTGTGTAAAAAAGAAGAAATGATAGTACATCAGTAGTCAGTATGTCATACTAAAAATTTAAACTGCAAAAAAAAAAAATGATAGCGGATCCATTATTGTATTGGTAGGATTGGCATACTATATGAAAAGCATGCTAAGTGATATAAACATAAAGAACTACGTACCGAGTGGATTAACTTCATTTTAGTATCCTAATCTTGTTTGATAAATTGCCAAATTCCAAGGTACTAGATCTTTATGTTGTTTATCATCTGGGCGTTATGGTTGTACTTCTGATTATCATACGTAATTAAGATCAGAAGTGACAACCAACTTCTTCTAATCCTTCATTTTTCTTTCCAAAAGCGACAAAATGATCAAAAGACCATACCCCAGATCTTATAACTGGTGATCCTACCCTAGAAGTTCAAACCAGAAAAAGGAAAGCATATCTAAATGAATGCTTACACTACAAATTCCTAAGTCTTGTTGAACCCAAAAAGCTCTCACAAGCAATTAAAGATCCCACTGGATCAATGTCACACAAGAAGAGCTTGCACAATTTGAAAAGCATAAGTGTGGACCTTAGTTCCTAAACCACAAGACAAAACTACGATAGGAACAAAATGGATATTTAAAAACAAGTCAGATGAGAATGGCACTTTGATTAAGAACCAAACTAGATTAGTTGTTACAGGATATTGCCAACAAGAATGAACGCACTACGATGAAACCTATGCACTAGTTCCTAGATTAGAGGCAGTAAGGACATTCCTTGAATTTGCAACATACAAAGGTTTAATAGTCTATCAGATGGATGTAAAATCTTCATTACTTAATGTTTAACTTAACTAAGAAGTATTTATCCAGTAACCACCTGGCTTTGAGAATCCTAACTTCCCTAATCATGTGTATAGATTAGATAAGGCACTTTATGGTCTTAAACAAGCACCAAGAGCTTGTTATGAAATCTTATCTAAATTCTTAATCTCATCTGCTTTCACCAAAGGTAAAACTGATACCACACTATCTCTTAGAAAACATAAGGGTTATATTCTTATTGTTTAGATATATGTTGATGACATTATATTTGGTGCCACAAATTTTGAACTATCAAAGAAATTTGGGGACTTGATGACGAATACGTTTGAAATGAGTATGATGGAAGAACTCACATTCTTCCTCGAACTTCAAATCAAACAAATTTCAGAAGGTATATTTCTAAGCCAATTAAAATATACAAAAGAACTTCTGGAAAAGTACTCAATGAATAACTGTTCAACATCAAAAACCCCAAAGATAGTTGGAACCAAATTGGATTTTGATCTAGAGGGCAAACCAGTTGATGAAAGAATGTATAGAGGAATGGTAGGCTCATTGTTGTATCTAAAAGCAAGTAGACCTGACATTGTCTTTGCTACATGCTTTTTTAGCCAGGTATAAAAGTAATCTAAAGGAATCACATTTAAGTGCAGTGAAGAGAATCTTTAAGTATCTCAAAGAAACTCCTAACCTTGGTTTATGGCTTCCTAAAGGTTCTAATGTTAACCTTTATTACTTATAGTGATTCAGACCATGCAGGATGCAAACACGATAGAAAGAGCACATCTGGAAATTGTCAACTCATTTGAGGTAAACTTATAAGCCAGGCCTTAAAGAAACACACATGTGTATCAATATCAAAGCTGAAGTAGAATATGTTGCAACTGCTGTATGTTGTTCAGAAGTCCTGTGGATCCGAACCCAACTAGAAGACTATGAAGTTGTCTCATGTACTCCTTTTTATGTGACTCTGAAAGTGCTATAGCTATCACTGCGAGTCCAGTATTCCGTTCTAAGATAAAGCATATAGATGTTCAATATCATTTTATAAAATATCACATTGAAAATGGAAATATTGAGATGTATTTGGTTCCTACAAAATATCAACTTGCTGACATCTTTACAAAAGCCCTAGAAAACAGTTTTACTTTTCTAGTTAGCCAACTAAGAAAAAAAATGTTGAATCTCATTTAATGAACTCATCGTTCATTTAGTAGCGACATTTTTAATGTTTTAGTCATTAAATATAGTCCCATTAAATGAATTCATATTTTATAGCCTCATGCACTTCATAATTCTACGTAAACTATGCTATATTTTTCTATTTTTTGTTTTTAAATAATTTTGAAACATTTCGGTTATAACATGTCAAAATTTTACAAAATTATTATTTGTGCCTAGTTAGGGTAGAAATAGAATTTAACTTTTAATTTAAATAATCACAAAATATCAAAGGGTAAACATAAGGATTATTTTTTTAATTAATTTTTAAACCTTAGAGATGTCATTTTGAGCAACTAAGGGCCCCACAAGATTTCAAAACCGTCTCTTTCCTTATTGGATATCTTGTCATACCTCAACCGATGGTAGAGATATCGAGGATGGGACAGACGAGATTGCTCAAATACAACATAACACTATATTTGTGACGATAAATTTAAAATCTCAAATTTCATCACTAAACATTACATTGTTAAAAAAAAAAGAAATACAACATATTGCAAGTCTAAACATAACAACATCAAGCTACATAAATAAAGATTTGGGGGAGTTTCTAATCCACCCTAGGTTGTGTTTCTTGCGATTTCATCATCAATTTCTTGCAACATGCAAAAAAGTATCCGTCAACATAAAAGGTCGGTGAGCATACAAGTCTTGTCTACATAGCATAAGTATGAAAAATATCTCAAATTCACATGCTAATTTATACGCTAAGTTATGTAATCATAGTAGCATGCATCTATTATAAATCAACCCAAAGTGTCCACTAGCGTAATCTCATCACCGAAATGAATAAGATTATACTGATTGAATACTTAACAATGACCCAAAACGGGCGGTGTGCTACTCTTTTAGCGCTATATGTTAAGGAAGGTTTGCAAAGTTAATGATAGATAGCATGCATAAGAATGTCCTAGTATGTATAAACATATAACATAAAAAATAGCATGTTTAAGGATTGAGTGTTTGCATAAGATTGATTGAATGTGTGATTGTGAATTTAATAATGATACATGTTACAACCCAAAGTAATTTAAAGCGTAAAATGGGTCAAGTATACTCACGATTTGTGAAGATATTTCCACAAATGATGTGAGTTGATTTCGGGAGGATGGAATCACCAAGTTACCCTGAAAGGATAAATAAAGGTATATGAGTTCCTAAATGTTGATTTCCTAGAGGTTGTCAAAGTAGGAGGAAAGCAAGAAACAAGAAGAAAATGAGTTCAAAACTTAGTGCTTTGAACTTAAGAACAATCTGCCAACACATAAACTCTTAGGAGATTTGAGAGGATTTGAGAGTGTTTTGGAGGTGTGTAAAGGGATTTGGAGGTGTGGAGAAGGTGTATTTATAAGTGGGTGTTAGGGTTTGGGTTTAAATGAAGGTAGTTAGGAGTTGGAGTGGAGGGAAGGTTCAAAATGACAAAATTCGCGAGCTAAGACTGGGTTTGCCAGACCATGTCCTTGCGGACTGTATGGCCTAATTTTTTTTTTCAAAAATGTCACTTTTAGTCCCAAAAGTTGGGTTGTGTGTTATTTCATGCTATAATTATAGAGGTAGGTATATTTTAGGCATTTTAAGGTGTACATGCGTGTATTGTGTGAATATGTTTGAATATAATTCCGAGAAAATATATTCTCGGTGTATGACTCGGTTTTTTTCAATATAAATACGTATTTCGTTATTGTTTGCGTATAATACAAGATTAATTGTGTATGATATAAAATGTGATTTCCATTATGATCAAAGTCTCAGAATTACAAGGATTGAATTTGAAATACGAATTATAATAAATTGAAAATAAAACGGAAAATACAGAATGTTACAGTCTTCTCTACTTTAACAAATTTCATTCGGAAATTTATTCAAGAGGAAGACTCTAGGAAAAGGTGTGGGTACTTGGTCTTCATTTCATCCTTGCGTTTCCAAGTTAATTCGACACCACATTTTTCTTCCCAACGTACCATGACTATAGGAGTACAACTACGTCAGAGTTTCTTGACTTCACAATCCATGATTTCCACCGGTTTCTCGATGAAGTGCATAGACTCGTTGATGCATATGTCATAGAGTGGAATTTAAAGTTCTCCTTTGGCTAGGCATTTCTTGAGATTTGTGACATGGAACGTTGGATGAACGTTATTAAGCTCTTGGGGTAGGTCGACTCAATAAGCCACTTTAAAAATTCTTTTGAGAATCTTGAAAGGACTTGCAAAATGAGGAGCAAGTTTTCCTTTCCTACCAAAGCATACAACTCCTTTCCAAGGAGATACCTTGAGGAGTACGAGATCACCGACGTTGAATTCCAAGGGCTTGCGGCATTCGTCGGCATAACTCTTTTGACGACTTCTTGCTTTGAGTAAGTTATCACGAATTTGCAAGATTTTATTCGTCGTTTCTTGTATAAGCTTGGGAGCGGTGATTTGTCCCTCGCTGATCTCGTGCCAAAAATAGGCGAACGATATTTACGACTATACAATGCTTCAAACAGAGCCATTTTGATACTAGAGTGATAGCTATTGTTTTACGAGAATTCAACTTGGTAAATGTACATCCCAATTGCCACCAAAATCGATTACACAAGATCGAAAGATATCTTCAAGAGTTTGGATAGTATGCTCTGTTTGACCATCTGATTGAGGATGGAAAGCCATACTAAGATTGAGATGAGTACCCAAAGAGGATTAGAATGTTTGCCAAAGACGGGAAGTGAAGCGGCCATAACGGTCCGAAATGATGTCGATGGGAATACCATGATGGCAAATGACTTCTTCGGCGTAGATACGAGCCAATTTATCGACTCGATAATTATCTCGAATGAGGTGAAAGTGAGCCGATTTGGTCAATGTGTTTACGATTACCCAAAAACTATCCTGCCCGGATGATGTTCGAGCAAAGCTGAAGGATGTTGGTAGGCTTTCACTTTGGAACCAGTGAGGCCTTTGGACACGAAGAGAGCAATGTCCTTCTTCATGCCCTGCCGCCAATAAGTATAACAGAGGTCATGATATATTTTATCCGCACTGCGATGAATGGAATACCGAGATTTGTGCACTTCATTCATCAAAAGAGCACAAAGGTCATTGATATGCGCAAAATGCAAAATATAAATTACATCAAAAGTGGCATTAAACTAACCCTTTTTAGTACTAATGTTGGAAAAAGTGTGTTTTTGTCTTCCTTTTGTATTTTCAGGATTAAATGAGCTCAAATGAACAAAAGAAGCAAAAAGACAGCTAAATCTAACATAAATACAAGAAAAGGAATTAACGTGGCATGCTCGACCCCCCGACAGCATATTCTCAAGCAAAACAAGAGAACAGAAGGCTGAACACGCCCCGTGCTCAATGAGCATGGGGGCGTGCCCAAGTGTCTACAGAAAAGACAAAGCTGTAGAAGCTTCTGTCACCCACCACGGGGGCGTGCCCAGTGGACACGAGGCCGTGGTCAACTCTAAGATTCGCAAAATCTAGGGAAATCTTGATAGTACAGATACGCTTCTGCACACGGGGTCGTGCCCAGCGGACATGGGGGCGTGGTCAACTAATGCAGACAAACTGCAATTAATGAAGAAAGAGAAGATGGGTGGACACGTGGCCGTGCCCAATGGACACGGGGCCGTGTCCGGGCTTCTGTGTAGACTATAAATAGGGGTGCTTGAAGGTGAGTCTTCCTTATCGTTTGTCCGTGGTGTCTTGGCATTATTTTACTGTCTATATAAAATAAAAGATTTTCACCATTCATATCTCCATGGTCTATATGGAGATATGTTGGCTACCTGGTCGGGGGTTAAGGGAACGGTTTGGTAAGAGTCTTGCCTTGTTCAGTGTATAGATCCGGCAAGGACCTGGGTCAACTTTAGTAGGACCTCCTTCAATACCCACTGGTATTGGATGGCGGGGGTCCGAACTCCTTGATCCCCTCATATGTAAACTACTATTAAAACTTTAACCCGGCTACATAGGACTGTATCCCTGCTGACTCAGACTACTTAGCCGAGGGTAACGTCACATCCAGAAGAGGGACCTACCACAATATGCATTAATAACTTAATTAATTATCTTTCAATAATCCAACCCTTTAGGATTGTATCCTTGCTGACTCAAACTACTAGGTTGAGGGTAACGTCGCCTTCAGAAGAGGGGCCTACTACAATAACTAAGATAATCTCTTAAAAAGTGCAAAAGTGCGGAAATAATCAAAGGTTACACTAAACACGAGTCGGATCCAAGTGATTCATCTTGTCTATCTGTTTTTTATTTTATTTTATTTTTCAGCATTTTAGTTAGTTTTATTTTTTTAAGTTTAAAAACCCTTTTTCTAAACTTTTGATTTGATTAGACGTTGAGGATAAACCGGTATTAGAAGCTCTTGTGTCCTTGGACGACCTCGGTATCTTACCAACACTATACTACGCTCACGATGGGTGCACTTGCCCATATGTGTGTTTAGTGTTAGTAAATATCGTGTTTTATAAATTTAAAACTTGGCTAAGGGCTTAAAATATACATTAAAAAACTATACGACACTTCACACGCATCAAGTTTTTGGCGCCGTTGCCGGGGACATAAGGATTTTAAGAAAGTTAGGAATCAACGGCCTTATCGTTTTCTCTTATTTTTATATTTTTTAGGATTTTTCTTAAATTTTTCAGTTTCTGCAGAGCTCAGCACGGGCCGTGCCTGGTCGGACACGGGGCCGTGCTCAGCATTGTTACTGGCAGTTTTTGTTTTCCGAGTTACAGTGAGTTGAACACAGGGCCGTGTCGGTGCAGCACGGGGCCGTGCCGAGCTCCCCAGTAATAGGGATCCAGAAAATAACTACTGTATCTCCGACCACAGGCTGTGTTCACCTAAGCACGGGGTCGTGTTGAACCTTCTGACCAACATTCTTTTCTGTTTTTATTGCAGGACTTGGAACCCAAGCGCCACATCTGAACTTTCTACGTAGTGATTGAGCTCCAGTTCTAGTAGAGACATAAAAGAACCTCTAGAAGAACCCGAACGCTTTCTCAGAAAAAGACTTAAGGCTAAAAACTAAGAGAAAGTTTCGGGGGACATACTTCCAATGGCGGATCAACGTACCCTCATGGATTACCTACGACCCACCGTAGGTAATCTTGGCGCCGCTATCAATGCACCGAATGTCGAGGCCAACAACTTCGAACTTCGACTGCATTTGATACAAATGCGCCAAAACTCCGCAACCTTCCATGGGCTTGCGGACGAAGATCCCCATTTGCATATCACTAACTTTCTAGAAATATGTGATACATTTCGGATCAATGGAGCATCAAATGACACAATCCGCCTTCGAATGTTCCCATTTTCATTAAAAGACCGAGCTAAGGCTTGGCTCAATACCCTCCTAGTTGGCTCGGTAAACACCTAGGATGAACTGGCCCAAAAGTTTCTATATAAGTATTTCCCTCCTGCTAAAATGACTAAATTAATGACTGAAATTAATACATACTCACAAGAGGACGGGGAATCCTTATATGAAACTTGGGAAAGGTTCAAGGAGCTACTGAGAAAGTGTCCTCATCATGGTCTTGCAGTATGGCAACAAGTTTCCACTCTCTACAATGGGTTGTTGCCACACACAAGACAAACACTTGACTCTAGCTCCGGGGGACTTTTAGGTAATCGTTGCCCAAATGAAATCTATAATCAAATTGAGGAAATTGCTCAAACCAATTTTCAGTGGCACACTCCCCGAGGCAACAAATCCATTGCCCCGGGCGCCCACAAGGTTGATGAAAGCACCTCCTTGCAAGCCCAAATTGAGGCCCTTTCTTCAAAAATAAAAAAATTAGAAATGGCAAAAACGGCCTCAGTTATGGCTTGCGAGGGGTGTGGTGGGCCGCATGAATATTGAAGTTGTATGAAAGAAATGGATAATCAAACAGAATCGGTAAACTACGTTGATAATAGACCTAGGCCATCAGGTCCTCCAACGGGTACATACAACCAAGGATGGCGTAACCACCCTAACCTTGGTTGGAGAGAACCCGACAATAGTAGTAACCAACAAAATCTAAACCAATGAACAACCTTTCAACAACCAAGAAACGAGTCGCAAAATTTATCTCAACAACAACAAGGAGGACGAGAGAGTCTTGAAGATACTATATCTCGCCTCATCTCCGACTCCGAAAAGAAAAACTCGGATCGATTTCAACAACTGCAATCGAATTTTAGAAATCAACAAGCTAGTATTCAGAACATTGAAAAACTAATAAATCAACTAGCTCAAAATATGTGAGAGAAACCACAAGGCGCATTACCCAGCAATACCGAAACCAACCCAAAGGCACAAGTCCATCTCATTACATTGAGAAACCGCACCGTGGGTCCCGAGGAGGCTCCGCTACCCCCAGTTGAAAAGAGCCGATCTAGCCAAACCGCGGTTGCACCGACAGCCGAACAAGAAGCGGCTCCTAAACCAAATCAAGAGCCCCCCAAGAATCCTCCGGTTCCATACCCCGGTCGGTTAATTCTCCAAAAGACCGATGAGCAATTCAGAAAATTCGTAAATTTACTAAAACAATTGCATATCAATATTCCATTTGTTGAAGTCCTAAACCAAATGCCTAAGTATTCAAAATTTATGAGGGACTTCCTCACTCACAAAAGGAAAATCGAATCATTGCAATTAGTTAATTTAAGTGAAGAATGCTCTGCCTTGCTACTCAACAAACTCCCACAAAAGAAGATTGATCCTGGAAGCTTCACAATCCCTTGTTCGATTGGGGAATCTCCCATTCGCAATGCACTAGCCGACTTCGGGGCTAGCATCAATCTCATGCCCGAATTAATGTTCGACCGACTCGGCCTAGGGAAAACTAGCCCTACGAAAATGAGCATACAACTCGCCGATAGGTCGGTCGGATATCCGCAAGGTGTCGCTGAGAATCTATTGGTTAAAGTCGGCGAATTTGTCTTCCCGGCCGACTTTGTCATACTAGATATGAAGGAAGATACTGAAGTACCACTCATCTTAGGTAGGCCATTCCTAGCCACGGCCCACGCAGTGGTAGACATGAATGGTGGGACACTAACATTAAGGGTTGGGGACAAGGAGATGGAGTTTGGAGTTGGCAAAAGAGTAGAAGACAATGACCCGGTCAATTACATGAAGGTCATAGACTCAAGTTTGGATGATGCTCTCCGACGATGCAACATGGGAAGCATGACATCCCACTTGGGTAACATATGACTGGCTTTGGGTCTAGCCAAGGACCCTTATAAACGTAGCGCACCACAGAGGCATTCCGCGGAACTATCCCTAGTTTAGTTTAGATTAGTTTTTATGTTTTCTAGTTAGTTTTAATTTTCAGGAATAAAACACACTCGGGATGGTGAAGGATACCAAGGGAAACTTGAACCAGCACCCCATGCACAAAAACAAGGCCACCCGACAATTTTTCTTCATTACAGCAAGTTCAACACGGGGCCGTGCTCAGCCAACACGCCCCGTGCTCAACCATCTGCTGAAAAATGCCCAGTTTAGGTACCTGGACACGGGGCGTGCTCACTGAACATGCCCCTGTGTCCAGCCTTCTGTTACTTTACTTTCTTTTCTGTTACTGGCGATCTGAACACGGGGCCGTGCCTGGACACCACGGGGCCATGTCCAGACGCCCAGTAACATAAAATTTTGCTTTTTCACATCTTTTTACACATTTAATCAACCTAAAAACTTATTTTTGGGACACATTGAGGACAATGTGTAATTTAAGTGTGGGGGGGATGCTAAAACCTTGAATTTTGCAAGTCCTAATTATAAGCCTTACACAAAACTCTATTGGAACCGCTAAACACCCCAAATATTTTCAAAAAAAATTTCATTTTTTTACTTGTGTAGGTTTAATTTGGGAATTTCAAATTCTAAAAAGGTGATATTTTTACAAATTTACAACCGATAGCGTCGTGATAAAAAGAACCAACATAAGAAAATTATGAAACGGCATGACAAATCTAGTTAAAATTTGATTATATATACTTGATCACATAAAAAACCATTCCCACAAAAAGTGAGTTTTGAGCCTTTATTGAGCATACAAATACACATCTTTAAACTAAATGCTCATTTTTCGTTTCTTGTGTGAATAGCCGCTTGGTTCTTACGACTCTAGAACTTGCCACGACGATACATTCCCGATCCTTACCAACTTAAACCCGAGTAAGTAAATGATGGAGGCATTAGGACTAACTTTTTTTTATTTCTACACCATTATTTTTCTTTTTTTTACCACCTACCCAAAATCCCCCTAGTTAACCCCTTTGAGCCTAAACTTTTTCATTTCTTAACCCAAAACAAACACCCTTTTACCCACCAAAAGCCTTTTTCATTTTAAACCCTTTATTTTAGTAACAAAGCTCGATTTTTCTTATGACTTCTTCAAAAAAAAATGATGATGACGCCAAAAGAAATAAACAAACAAGTTTATCAAAAAGAACTTTGTTTGAAGAATTGCTTCACCAAAATAAAAAGTTACAAAAATAAAAAGTCTTACGAAAACCGATGCTTTTTACGCCTTTCGCCCTTTTCTACTAACCACTAACCCAACCACCTACCTTTAACCCAAGCCTAACCCTTCCCCCAAAGTCCTCTTAATATTTACAAAGGTATATAGTTAAAAAGGAGGAGGATTGATTGCTTGGCAAGCTTATGGTAGAAGTAAGTTCCATGCCGCTCTCGAGTGTTTCACAAAAATACATTTTTGGCCGAGTATTGAGTGATCCCCTGTGAGGTATGTGAACTTGTATATAAATGGAATTTAAAAAAAAAAGGCAAATTATGCCCTAATAAGTAATTTATCATATATAATGTTTTAAATAAATCATGACGAATAAGATTGTAAATAATTAAAAATAAAACTTAGTAAAGAATCTTGGAAATCCCGACACTTTATGACAAGCCCAAAAACCTTCTCTTCTACCCATTCCATTTGGGAGTGTAAAGCCACATTATAAAGAGTTTTGCTTGAGGACAAGCAAAGATTCAAGTGTGGGGGTATTTGATGTGCGCAAAATGCAACATATAAATTACATCAAAAGTGGCATTAAACTAACCCTTCTTTAGTACTAATGTTGGAAAAAGTGTGTGTTTGTCTTCCTTTTGTATTTTCAGGATTAAATGAGCTCAAATGAACAAAAGAAGCAAAAAGGCAGCTAAATCTAACATAAATACAAGAAAAGGAATTAACGTGGCCTGCCCGACCCCCCGACAGCATCTTCCTAAGAAAAAAAACAGAACAGAAGGCTAAACACGCCCCGTGCTCAATGAGCACGGGGGCGTACCCAAGTGTCTGCAGAAAAGACAAAGCTGTAGAAGCTTCTATCACCCACCACGGGGGCGTGCCCAGCGGACACGGGGCCGTGGTCAACTCTAAGGTTCGAAGAATCTAGGGAAATCTTGATAGTACAGATACGTTTCTGCACACGGGGTCGTGCCCAGCGGACACGGGGGCGTGGTCAACTAATGCAGACAAACTGCAATTAATGAAGAAAGAGAAGATGGGTGGATACGGGGCCGTGTCCGGGCTTCTATGCAGACTATAAATAGGGGTGCTTGGCTCATTTGCAAACCATCCCTTGGTAAACCATCTCTCTCACACTTCACCCACCCACCACCACCATCACAACCCACATCCACCACCATCATCCATCATCCATCATAGAGTGTGTGAGTAGTCTCGGGATCCAAGATTGATCGTAAGAGTTCTTGACAATCAAAGGCCATGTTTGCCTAAGTCTCTTACATCACTTGGTGAAGACAAAATGTTTAGTGTAATACTTTTTATTTTTAATCTTTTCGCACTTTTTATTTGGTTATGTATTAATGACTTTAATAACTAGTTTCTTATGTTGAAGGTGAGTCTTCCTTATCGTTTGTCCGTGGTGTCTTGGCATTATTTTACTGTCTATATAAAATAAAAGATTTTCACCATTGATATCTCCACGGTCTATATGGATGTATGTTGGCTACCTGGTCGGGGGTTAAGGGAACGGTTTGGTAAGAGTTTTGCCTTGTTCAGTGTATAGATCCTGCAAGGACCTGGGTCAACTTTAGTATGACCACCTTCAATACCCACTGGTATTAGATGGCGGGGGTCCGAACTCCTTGATCCCCTCATATGTAAACTACTATTAAAACTTTAACCCGGCTACTTAGGACTGTATCCCTGCTGACTCAGACTACTTAGCCGAGGGTAACGTCACCTCCAGAAGAGGGGCCTACCACAATATGCATTAATAACTTAATTAATTATCTTTCAATAATCCAACCCTTTAGGATTGTATCCTTGCTGACTCAAACTACTAGGTTGAGGGTAACGTCACCTTCAGAAGAGGGGCCTACTACAATAACTAACACAATCTCTTAAAAAGTGTAAAAGTGCGGAAATAATCAAAGGTTACACTAAAAACGAGCCGGATCCAAGTGATTCATCTTGTCTATCTGTTTTTTATTTTATTTTATTTTTCAGCATTTTAGTTAGTTTTATTTTTTTTAAGTTTAAAAACCCTTTTTCTAAACTTTTGATTTGATTAGACGTTGAGGATAAACCGGTATTAAAAGTTCTTGTGTCCTTGGACGACCTCGGTATCTTACCAACACTATACTACGCTCACGATGGGTGAACTTGCCCATATGTGTGTTTAGTGTTAGTAAATATTGTGTTTTATAAATTTAAAACTTAGCTAAAAAAAGTGTTAAAGGGCTTAAAATATACATTAAAAAACTATACGACACTTCACACGCATCAGTCATCATGGTTTGGAACCCAAATATGGTCAAGATAGTGAAGGATTTCGTTAGGTTTGGTTTCGAGTTGACTTTCAGCACCACACTACATCTAGTCATATAAATTGTTTTCGTTGACGGACGAGTATTATGCCTCGTGTATATGGGATTGAATGTCGGTCTGGAGTTGTGTACAACGAATGCTATGAACCTTGACGTGACCCTTTCTACTAAGGGCATCAGCCATGACATCCGCTTTACCGGGATAGTAGCAAATCTTGCAGTCGTAGTCATTTAACAATTCGACCCATTGTCTTTGACGCATGTTGAGTTCCATTTGGTTGAAGATATGTTGGATACTCTTGTGGTTGGTGAAGACCACACATTTGGTACCATAACGGTAATGTCCCTAAATATTTAGAGCAAAAACAACTGTACCAAGTTTGAGGTTGTGAGTGGTGTAGTTCTTTTCATGGATCTTGAGTTACCTTGATGCATAGGCGATGACATTGTCTCGTTACATAAGAACACAACCTAGACCTTGGTTGGAAGCATCACAATATACAATACGAAATCGTCGTTTCCATTGTGAAGGGCTAGGATAGGGGCATAACAAAGCATACGCTTGATAGTTTGAAAAGATTCCTCTTGTTTAGGATCCCTAACAAAAGGTTCTTTTTGGGTCAAGGAGGTGAGAGGCACGACGATTTTGGAAAACTTGGAGATGAACCGACGGTAGTAACCCGCCAATCCAAGGAAAGAATGAACTTCAGTAGGATAGTTCAGAGCAATCCAATTCTTGACGACTTCGATTTTCGCTGGATGAATGTGGATACCATTTTCGTTTACGATGTGACCAAGGAAATGAATTTCTTGTAGCCAAAATTCACATTTAGAGAATTTAGCGTACAATCATTCGATTCGAAGGAGTTCCAAGATTAAACGCAAGTGTCACTCTTGTTTGGTTTTGGATTTGGAATAGATAAGGATATCGTCGATAAACACAATTAAGAAACGATCGACGTAAGGTTTTACACACACGGTTAATCAAATCTAATAAAATCATAGGTGCATTGGTTAAATCGAAAGGCATAACCATGAATTCATAGTGACCATACCTTGTTCAAAATGCGGTTTTAGGGATACCTTCTTTGTCAAGACAAAGTTGATGATAACTGTAACGAAGGTCGATTTATGACAAACACGTTGCTCCTTGGGGTTGATCAAGATCGTCGATGCGAGGAATGGGATAACTGTTCTTTATGGTGAGTTTGTTAAACTCAGAATAGTCGATGCAATGCAAAACGAACCGTCCTTCTTTTTTACGAATAAGGGCCGGAGTGCCCCAAGGAGATGTGCTAGGGCGTATGTAACACATCGTAAAATCATGTCCAATATAGTATCGACACGTGTCATGGACTTTAAACGTGTTACAAATTGAATATGAGGGACTAAAGTTGACAAACGAAGAAAGTATATGTATATAAGGATTCAAAGTGTCAACATTTGATAATTATGCCTTTTAACAACCCTACACGATGTTTATACCCTTAAAACGAATGTATCATGAAGCATATTAAACCGTTTGTGGAAGAAAGTGAAAGTTTACAAGACGCGAGGGTTAAAAGTGTCAACATGTTTAAGTTATACCTCTGAGTGACCTTTTAGCGAACCTGGAGCCTTGTAACGATTAATTATACTCCCAAGAATAAGTGATAAAAATTTCACAAGGTTTTGATATCGTATGAGGAAGATATGTTAACTTTCG
Source organism: Helianthus tuberosus (assembly GCA_030545235.1). Taxonomy (NCBI): domain Eukaryota; kingdom Viridiplantae; phylum Streptophyta; class Magnoliopsida; order Asterales; family Asteraceae; genus Helianthus; species Helianthus tuberosus. The sequence goes on along the minus strand of CM060437.1, from coordinate 100,842,637 downwards.
TAATTAAGGGGTTAAAAGCGTCAACGAGGCAAAACTTGTGTTTTCGGTTATCGTTTAACGAAACCGGACCTAACGATGTTTGGTTATATATCATGGATCATAGAAATATAAGTTATATGGGTTAAATGTGCTTAAGATGAAAGAAATTACGTTTTAGAAGGTCCAGAGGGTGAAATGTCATTATTTGAAACTTGAAGATCAGGTAAGCCACTTGGTGGCGCTGCGCCACCAGCTCCCCCTTCTGCCGTCGCGCGACGCGATGACCTGAGCTGAACAGAATTCATGCACAGGCGCGAGTACAGCCAGTTCCACCGCCTTTGAAGCCTTGTTTTTTCATTCCAGGGGCTGCACCAGTGGTTTTTCATGCCTAGGGACACCTGGAACTGATCAAGGAAATTAGTTTAGGTGTGTCTCCAAAGCCAAGATGGCTTTGGATGGGGTCACAGATAGGTCAGCCTCAAGTCCATGAGAATGGATAGTGGTTTGGTTAGAGGTTTGAACAGCTTTTTCTAACCACTATTGTGGACCATCTCCTGTCAAATGATGATAACCATAAGGATGCCTATTCATTTTTGGTTTTGATGGCCTTTTGTAGGCTTCATAACCATGAGGGACCTTTTGGTATGATGTTTGACCATATCGTCTTGAGAATTGGTTTGTAGGTAGTGCATCTGTTACTTGTACCTCTTTGGGAACAGAGGTTTTGTTCAACTATTTTGTAACAAATGTTTGGATAGGCACAAAAGTCTGTTTGTTTTTGGGGGTTAGTTTTTGTGGACTCTCCAGTGTTATTGATGCATACTCTTTTCTTTTAACCTCAAAAGTTTTGAGATACACACAATGTTGAGTTTGATGATTTGTTTTTCCACAAATTGTGCATTTAGTTGCAGGCTCAATCACACTTATTTTGTTAATGTCATATGCTTTTAGAAGAAAACAATCTTTTGTAGCATGATTCTTCTTTTCACAGAAATCACAAAACAGGTTTTTAACTTTCTCTCTTCTCTTCCTTTTTTCAAATTCCTTTTCAACAGAGTTTATAACCTCTGCTGGGATGTCTTTTAAAGGAATGATTTTAGTCTTAGGTGCTTTGACACCTTCAATTGTGGAAAAATCCATTGGCTTAGAATTTTCAAGAATATCACATTCATCAGATAAGATGGGTTTGAATTGATATTTCTCAATTTCCTCAAAAGTTGAGGATCCCTCTGGTTTTACTAAAACATTTTTCTTTCCATTTTTATCAGCGACTTTGATTTCTTGACTAGCCAAGTTTGTTGGAATTACTTCAACCAAGCCAGATTCATTCACAGCAGTGTTTTCAGAAATTTGGTATTTTTTCCTAAACCCAATGCCAAATTTCACATTGCTTTTGATCTGCTTTTCAAGCATCAACTCATAACCTTTACAAGATTCCACCCATTTTTCACAAGTGATTTGGGTGGACTCAAGATCCTTTTGCAACTTTGGTATTTTTCTACCATTGTTTGGAGTTGATCTTTGGTTATGCTTGATTCATGTTTCAAGCTACTGATTTCATTTTGTTTTTCAAACAATTTGTTTTTAAACTCTTTAAAAGTTTTCTCAAATTGCACTTCATCATTTAAGATCTTGTTTCTAAGGTTTTCATTCACCTCTTTTATGTTTTTATCTGAACACAAGTGTTTTAAGACCTGAGGTGATACCTTAGCAGCATCCATCATGGCATAATCACATTCTCCATCACATACACTGGAATCCCATTGGTCAGCCAGAGGTTCCAATAGAGGTTCATCAACTTTCTCTTCTAACATCTGTTCACCAACAATATCAGCTGTAACATTTATTTTAGAAACTTCTTCCACCACTTCAGATTTGGACTCCACTTCCTCAGATTGAGGCCCTTCTGGTATTGTTTCTAGTGCCATAAAACAGAATTCATTAGGTAAAACATCAGAATTAGCAATTAGAGCAAAATTTTCATCAATTAAGTCCTCAGGTAAGCTACTCCAATCAATAAAGCCTTGTGTAAAGAAGCTCTGTTGACTGGCCTCTACTGGAGCAGATGTTTGTGCAGCTTGTGGTGCAATTTGCACTTGAACCTAGGGTGCAGGGGCGTGAACATACTGAATTTGAGGAACAGTGGTTTGGACATATTGGACAGGAACAATTTTTACAGGGTGTGCAAATTGTGCAGTGTTTTGCATTTGAGGAGCAGGGTATATTAGGAATAATGGACAGTGTTTTGGGTGTTTTGAGGTCTTGGACTAGGGTGAGTGATTATAGGTCCACTGTTTTGACTCCTACATTCCCTAGCAAAGTAACCAAGCCTATTACACTTATAAAACTTGATATTTCATTTATCCAACCCAACCTTTAAATTGACTTGCAACCCTGGAAACTTCCTACCAGTGCTTTTATAAAACTTGCTTGTTCTCACACTCAACAAGGCAAGTTGATGCAAAATCTCCATTTCTTCCAGATCTGTGGGGTCAAAATGTTGAAGGTCATTAAACTCAAAGGACAAGTTGTTAGAGATCTAGTTTTCCCATTAGCTGTGAAAGCATAATTGGGTGAGTAAGAATCAGAGTTGAAGGCTCCACCTGCTGTTATGTCAATGTAATGATCATAACTATGATCCTTACTACCACCAGTTGACTCTTCCTGGCCAAAAAGTGTTGTACTACCAAAAGAGTAGACATCTGCCACTTGTCCTAACTCTTGCAACTTCTTTTTCTAGTTAAGCTCTCTTTCATAAATGAGAAGCCTACCATGAAGTTGAGTCAAACTCATTTCCTTGAACCCAACATAATTTCTATTAACAAAGGCTATAGTGTCCCACTTTTCTGGTAATGATCTAAGGAACCTACTATTTAAAGTAGAGTTAGCATATTAAACATTAACCAATTTTAGCTCACTAATCAGACAACTAAACCTCTCAAACTGTTGGGTTAATGACTCTCCCTTAACATCACAAAACGTTTCATATTGTTGGTTCAACACTTCTCTATTGTTCTCAATGACCTCTTCTGTCCCACCAAATTGCTCTTTTAGTGCATCCCATAGCTCGTTTGCACTGTTATAATGTAACAGGCCAACATATATGTCATTGGGTATTGCTGTAGCAACTATACTGAATGCTTTAGCATTTAACCCAATCTTCTGAAAATCCTACTCAGAGTAATTTTCAGGTTTCTTAGGTACTTGGGCCTTGGGATCTTTTACAGTCGGCACCATCAGTACATGAGGTCCGAAGATAACCGACTTCCAACAACTGGTGTTTTGTTGTGCAAGGACATGGCCCATCCAACATTGCCAGATATTGTACTCAGATCTGACAAGCACAGGTGGCTTGTACAGGGTGCCAGTGTTATGAGGATCTTGTGTGTTTAAAGACATTTTGGTTGTTTTACAGAGTTTTTGATTAACTAACTTTGAACGTGATTAAACTTTTGACTCTATTTTAAAAAAAATACGAACAAACAGTATCAATGAAATTGAGCTGATCTTTTATATCAAATTGATTGTTAAATCGAATTTGATTGACCTAAGCTCTGATACCAATTGTTAGGATCTGATGAAAGAGAGCTTAACTAGAAAAAGAGAGCGACGAACAAGGATGGATCATTAACCCAAAAATATCCTCAACAAAGGATAAGGGTAAATACCAACCTTACTGAAGAAACTCTCTCTTATCTCAAGAAGCTGCTCTTGCATAACATGGACATCTTTGCATGGTGTCCCGAAGACATGACATGTATCCCCTGAGATATCGATGAACACGAGCTCAAAATTCCCTCTAATGTGTAACCCGTTGTACAACAAAAAAAAAACTTAGTTCCAGATAGAAGCTTTGCAGCCTGTCAGGAGGTTGAAGGGCTTGTTCAAGCCGGAATCCTCCGAGAGGTCAAGTATCATTCTTGGATAGCCAATCCGGTAATTGTTCGTAAACCTAATGGATCCTGAAGGATGTGCATTAACTTCAAGGAACTAAACAAAGCATGCCCAAAGGATTGCTACCCATTACCAGAAATCGACCTAAAGGTTGACTTGCTTACCAGCTTCCCTTTCAAGTGTTTCCTGGATGCTTACAAAGGATACCATCAGATCCAGATGAAGAGAAAACAACATTTCACACCAACAAAGGTATTTTTTGCCACCAAAAAAATGCCTTTTGGTTAAAAGAATGCAGGGGCAACTTACCAATGATTGGTAGACAAAACATTTACTGGTAAAATAGGCAGAAACATGGAAGCTTATGTTGATGATTTGGTGATCAAGAGTAAAACCGAAGGACAAATGCTCGATGATATACAAGAAACCTTCCAGAACCTCAGAAAGATTAAAATGAAGCTTAATCTTGTTAAGTGTTCATTTGGTTTTGAAGAAGGCAAATTCTTGGTGCACATTGTGGGAAAGTAAAGCATAAAGGCGAACCCTAAACACAAAGTCCCGAAAAAGTAAGAAAGAGGTGGAAAGCTTGAATGGGAAGCTTGTAGCCTTGAAGCGTTTTACATCCAAGCTAGCTGAGAAGTCCCTGCCTTTCTTCAAAATCCTTTAAGGGTGCACCAATAAGGACTTCCGGTGGACTGAAGAAGGCGAGGAAGCCTTCAACCAAATGAAGCAACACTTGGCTTCACTCCTAGACATTGTTGCTCCAGAAACAGGGGAACTAATCTCTGTCTATCTTTTAGTTGCTGAGGAAGCCATCAGTGCGATCCTGACCATTGAACAAAACAAGGCTCATGTACCCATTTAGTGTAGGATCGGTTTTGACACCAAACGATTGCGTAACAACACGTTCGATGTGCGGAATCCGTGAACGTGCGTGACCGAACACACAAGAACGTACTATAACCGTGATTCAATTGATTATGACGAGTACAAAGTGCCGAGAATCACGTAGAGAACTTTCTCTCTCTAGACTTTCTCTCTCTAAGATTAGCTCCTTAATTCCCCAAATGAGCAAAAGTCTTAAACTCTAAACCTAAATGATCTATTTATAGGCACAAGGTTATAAGGATTTCCCCTTATTTACAAGTTTGCCACCTTGCCCTTTTTAACTAGATATTACAATAAAACGCTTGAATTCTTCTGTTTCTGCTACGGACTAGATTGACGGAGGCGATAGACACATAATGCACTAACAGACTCCCCCTTGGATATTGCCATAGTCAATCTCGTAGCGTCTTGTCTTTTCTCTTTCACGAACATAATCCCGTGGATCTGTCTTCGAGCTTCCGTTGCTCCCCTTCTTCTTAGACTCTTTTTCCTCAGGCTCCCTCTTTCGTCAAGCTTCCGTGCTTTTGGGATTGACACCTGGCTTTCCGAATACAAGCTCCTCTAAGATAGTTATCTGGCTCTTTAGAATCCATGCTTCCTCTTTCGTTGAGCTCGTCTTCAGACTCCCCCATAGACTCAGCTGTCGGGATCGTAGTCTGGCTTTTACAGGTTTTCAAGTTCAGGATCAATTGTTGAAAATCTTTTTATATATTATCAAAAATTAAAACTAAAACACAATATTTTTGGATTTTTGACTTTAATAGAAATGCAGTAACGAAATATATACAGACAATATTTTTGTGAGTTTGTGTAAGAGGATCATATCAGTTCATGAGACAAATCACTAGCACCATTAAGCTTTAAACATTTTAAGTTCTAAACGATTCACATAGATTGACGATATAGTTGTCCTCTTAAACTCAATCTAAAAACTTTCGAAATGCTTATCGATACTTTAAGGTATATTAATTTTGCACTAAATTCTTATGGACCCCACGATCTCAGCATATCCCCTCATCATGCAATACACTGACTCAAGTAATGCTTTTAAACTTTCATCAACTGTGATATGTGCAAAAATAAAGCAGAATGTTTAAACATTAACAATCAGGTCGATCTTTCGATACGCAGAGAAAGTCCAATGTTTAAACAAAATAAGAAATAAAAACAAGTTGAAGTTGTTTAGGCTTTAACCACCAGATCGATACTCCCGTATACGCAGAGGTGATCCAAAGCTTAAACGAAACACCAAAGAAAATAAAGCAGAACGTTTAGGCACTAACATCCAGGTCGATACTCACGTATACGCAGAGGATGTCCAATGCTTAAACAAAATAAAGAAATAAAACAAGTTTAAATCTTTGCAAAATGAAATGCACAATCACAACGACTTTTTCAGCAAGTTGTGAAATTTCACAGACTTAACCGGTTTTTATGCTCTTTTAGCATTCAGCAATTACTGAGTTGGTACACAATCACGAAGGACAAAACTAAGTACTATGCTTTCAACCATGTTTTCCACTAGAACTAGGCTTTTTCATTTATGTTTGTATCGTTATCGCAAATCTACTAGTCTAGCTGAGCCTATCGTCACATCCTTAGTGAGACCGTTTATTACATTTGACATTTCATTTCTTTAGCATGCTGTGATAGTCCACTGATTTACTATCATTTCCTCTTATTCACAACAAAACTCATTTTTGCTTTTTCAATGTTTTTGGCATTTTCAAATTTTCTAATTTTTAAAAATTTTTCTCCCCCGAAAATCAAAATATGTCTCAATTTTGATTTTCTGGGAAAATTTGAAAACAAATTGTACAAGGTAAAGTGACAACATGATGTCAAATCGCTTCAATTCGCCATTCACTTGGCTTAAACAATCAGAACTCCCCCTGACAACAAACTATTTTCCCATTATGATTTCAAAACACTTAAGTTTGTTTTAATCAAAAATGGTTTTTTCGGAAAATAAGTTTTGTTGAATTTACAAACCACTTGTAGGTTAGGGGATTACTTCATCACTTTGTTCTCCTTTAACCACTTGTCGGAAATATAAATCAAGTACAATTTAATGTCCTTGATTAACCGCTTGAAAGATCGAAATATCACAATCGTGAATTTCTCAAGAAAGATGCCGATTCCTGCTCCACACTTACCAACCTGGGAACTCCGGCAAGTCAGGATTTTACTTGAACAAATTCACACAAGCCTGACTAGCCTTGGGTTTGACAGTTTTTACCTCAACAGATGGCTCTTCTGGTTTTGACGAACCAGAATCATTGCCTGAATGTGGCTTGTCTGACTTTGAAGAGTCAGATTCATCACCAACACGTGGCTCCTTTGTTTCCGAAGAAACAAATTCCTTGCCAGAAGATGGCTCTTTTGTTTTCTCAGAAACAAATTCATTGCCATTTTCTATTGGAACCCAATGCTTACAATTTTAAGCTTTCCAAACTTGTCAATCTGTGATGTACAAATTCTTTCACAGTCTTTTTCATACTTAAAAACTTTGATAAAAGCTTTTTCTGAAAAATTAACTTTCTTTGATTTTTCATTGGTTAGATTAGTTAATTTTTCTTTCTTTATCACCCCTTTTCTCCTCAGATTTGTATCTGATGAATTCGTTTTGCTTGACTGATCCTTGTTAGTTGAGCAAATCGATTCTTCAGAACTTTTTCTCGGATTATCAGTTGTGCCCGAGGACAAAATCTTTTCTAAATACTTTCTTTCTTTCTTTTCTCCGAAGACAAAATCTTTTCTAGATATTTTATTTCTTTCTTTCTCAGTCTATCTTTCCGCCCTTGTGATAATTTCACTTTCTGTTCTTTGGGCTTTTCTTCAATTTTGACTGAGTTCTTCACCTTTTCCTGAGATTCAGCCCTCGATCTTCCCTCTGATCTCATTGGGAAATCTCTGGCAATATGGCCTCTAATTTGGCATTCATAGCACCTTCTCGTTTCAAATCTTTGACTTTGGCAGTTAACAGAAATGTGTCCTCTAACACCACAAGCGTAGCACACCCTGTTATCGTACCATTCACCACCATCATACCAAACGCTCAGATCATAGCATTGATTTGCCTTGTGGTACTCTTGTCTCCTCTTGTATCCTTGATTTGGCATTTGAGCACTGTGGTCAAACCTGCACCACTTATTACCAACTTTTTTTAAATTTTGATTTTTAAATTTTTGTGGTTTTTCATAATGATTGGATGACTGATCTGATGAGCTTTTATTTTCATTTTTAAAATTTTTCAAATTTTTAACTTTTTGTTTCTGTTCTACACTCTTCTTAACAGGTTTTTGCTTTGAGCATTCACCTATTTCAGTAGATTGCAAAACAGTATTTTAAAAATTTTCTTTTAATTCCAAAAATATTTTTCTTTTTTCTTTCTCATCATCAGATTTATCATCACAATCTTCGATTTTGACTTTGTCAAAATTTGTGACATTGTCACTTATTGGAACATAATTGATCGGTTTTGGACATACAAAATCTGGTAATGATGATGAAGTCACAAAGCCTTTCAATTTCTTTTCAAGCTCATCAATTTTATTTCTTGAATTCTCAGCTTCATTTTCAAGCTGAGATATTTTCTCAAGATGAGACTTGATTGTCTTTTCATTTTCAATTTTATTGTTTTCAAAAACATAATTTTCATTTTCTAAAACAGTTATTTTATTTTGAAAATCTTTTTCTTTTAATTTTTCGTTTTCCAATGTCAAACTCTCCACATCCTTCAAGAGTTTGACATTGTCTGCTTCAGATTTTTCACACTTTGAGCACACAACTTCACATTTTGAACTTTCATCTTTCTTGGATTCTTCATTCTTCAACTTTCTCTCTGTCTCCTTCTTATCTGTTCCTGCAAGAAAATTTTTAACCATATCAGCAGGGTTCAAATCTTCATCTAAAGACAACCTCTCTTGAAATCATATTTCATATCAGATCTTGCGCTAAGACCTTTTCTAATTCTTTTGATTAATTCAAGAAACACATCCAAATTTATATTTTCTGAGTTCTTTTCTAATTCGTTTATCAACTCCTTCTTTTTCTTCTCATTTTCACAATTATGTGTTCTAAGCTCTCTGATGAAATCATCTGTACTAAATTTTGAGAACCTAGAATCCTTTTTCAATTCTCCTAAAAATTCATCCCACTCTAAAGGTAAAGCATTTGCAAATATAGTTATCTTTCCAGCATCAGATATCTTTATCCCATACCTTTTCAAATTGTCAATTAATTCATCAAACCGTTTTTTCAAGTCATCAAGCTTTTCATTTTTCCTACACAAAAAATATCCACCTCTTACAATCCAAGCATCCTTTTTCTCATCATCTTTCCTGTATTGCCAATTCATATCAAACCATTCATTAATTCTTTCAAGTTTAGCGTTTTCCTTTTCGTCAAACATTTTAACTTCTTGGTATTTGTGTCTTGTAAAACACCTCGAATCATATGCAAACAATCAGACGATAATGAATTCTCGAATTGATTAATCTGACAACACTCCTTAATGATTGGACCAATTAATCCACTAACCCGACAACAATTATTGATAAAAGACTATGATTGGGCCGTTTTAATGGGCTTTAATTGAAATGAATTGATTGGACCGCAAATATGTAGTGGGCTGACACAATTTTATAATGAATCAATTTTACTGAACCGACCACATATGAAGTCACATGGCTGCCTATTAAATTCTCGTGGCCGACAATTTGTTTATCAACACAATGCTCATTGGGCCTATATTCAATTCACATGCAAAATTGTTCCGATGACAATCTTCTGAACCGACAAGTTTTACACATGCATTAATGACCTGATACACTCAATACTTGTCAATTGGACCTTTCAATGTTTAGTGGATCTGATTTATAATCACATGCATCCGTTTTTTATTCAAACAAAATGATGACTGTTCAAGCGAAATCAGGCATTAATGTTCAAGCGGAATCACCAATTTCAATTTCAAGCGAAATCAGGACTTTATCTTTCAAGCGAAATCAAGAAGTAACTTCAAGCGGAATTAGCGATTTTGGAGCGGGATCTGATTTTGCTTGAACTAACACATACAATTTCGAGTGGAATAAGGAATTTCAAGCGAAATAAGGTGACAATTTCAGGCGGAATCAGGCTGTTAATCACGAAATCGGACCTAAAAACTCAGATTTCTCCTAAACGGCTATGAATTAGGAACTGAAACTTGGTAGGGTTATAGATCAGGTGTTTTCGCACAACATATAAAAAAATCATGTAATTTGGACCGTAAAAACCCGTTCAATTTGACGATTTTCAGTGAAAAACATGATAAAAATGAAAAAGATGAAGAAATAGATGAAATTCGGATCTAAAATCGATGAAATCCTGTACGAATCTATGTTTTTGATCAGTGCAATCGAGCTCCTGCTCTGATACCACTTGTAGGATCAGTTTTGACACCAAACGATTGCGTAACAACACGTTCGACGTGCGGAATCCGTGAACGTGCGTGACCGAACACACAAGAACGTACTATAACCGTGATTCAATTGATTATGACGAGTACAAAGTGCCGAGAATCACGTAGAGAACTTTCTCTCTCTAGACTTTCTCTCTCTAAGATTAGCTCCTTAATTCCCCAAATGAGCAAAAGTCTTAAACTCTAAACCTAAATGATCTATTTATAGGCACAAGGTTATAAGGATTTCTCCTTATATACAAGTTTGCCACCTTGCCCTTTTTAACTAGATATTACAATAAAACGCTAGAATTCTTCTGTTTCTGCTACGGACTAGATTGACGGAGGCGATAGACACATAATGCACTAACATTTACTTTTGCAGTAAACTCTAAAATTGGCAGAGACCAAGTATCCCCCATTAGAAAAACCTGCCCTAGCCCTGGTAAAAACAGCCAGAAGGCTTTGAAGGTACTTTCAAGCACACCCAATACAAGTGGTCACTGACTAACCCATTAAAAGTGTGATTGAAAAACCTAAAACTTCCAGACGATTAGCCAAATGGGCAGTGGAACTAGGTGAACACAACATCACCTATGTTCCCAGGAAGGCTGTTAAAGCCCAAATCTTGGCTGACTTCATTTTAGAATTTCCAAAAAAAAAAAAAACAACAGAAGTTAAAACTACCTCAACTAAACCATCTGACCCTTATACCTGGAAGCTTTTTACCGATGGAGCTTCCAGCCTTGAAGGGTCAGGGGCTGGGCTTGTCCTGATCAATCCCGAAGAATTAGAATTTGCATATGCTCTTTGGATTGAATTTCAGACAACTAACAATGAAGCCGAGTGTGAAGCACTAATTGCAAGAGGATGGATGTTCAAAAGCTTCAAGTCTTCACATACTCCTTGCTCTTCTCAAATCAAATGAATGATAGCTACATAGCCAAGGAACCCAACATCAAGAAATAATGAGAAAAGGCAAAGGAACTCATGGGTACATTCCAATCATGTACTATCAAACAGTTTCCGAAGTCACAAAACAAGAAGGTCGATGCATCAAGCAAGCTTGCATCCCCCACATTTGCCCATCTCACCAAAAAAGTGTTGGTCGAAGTATTGAAAACATCATCCATTCAAGAGCTTGAAGTACAAGATGTTATTACTGAGGAAGGGCCAAACTGGATGACCCCTTTGATCAAGTTCCTGAGAAATGGTGAGTTACCGGATGATCAGACAGAGCCCGAAAGGGTTCGTATCAAGTCAAGGCAGTATGTGTTACAAGGAGATATCCTCTACAAAAGAGGTTACCTTGGACCACTACTTCGATGTGTTTGCCTGGAACAAAGCCAGTATCTGATCAAGGAGGTTCACGAAGGAATACTTGGGGCTCACTATAGCCCAAGATCGGTGGTCTCAAAGTTGATGAATCTAGGATACTTTTGGCCTTCCATGCACCGAGACACTTCCGAACAGTTGCGAAAATGTGAAGCTTGTCAGTTGCATGGTCCTGTACCCAAAAGCCCTAAGCATGACCTTGTTCCCATTTCCTCGGCTTGGCCATTTCACAAATAGGGTATGGATATTTTTGGTCCATTTCCACTAGCCAAAAGAGGAGTCAAGTTCTTGTTGGCAGCCGTTGATTACTTCACCAAGTGGCCAGAAGTGAAACCATTGGCCAAAATTTCAGGGAAGCAAGTCATTGATTTCGTTTAGGAAAGCGTAATTTGTCATTTCGGACAATGGTAAGCAGTTTGCTGAGAATCCTTTTAGCTCTTGGTGTAAAGTGTTCAGAATAATCCAATTGTTCAGCTCGGTTGTTTGCCCACAATCAAACAGCCAGCTTGAAAGGACAAACCGAAGCATTGTAGAAGGTATTAAGGCCCGATTGTGAAGGTTCGAAAACAACTGGCTTGAAGAACTTCCCAATGTTCTATGGGCAATCCGAACAACTGAGAAGACAAGCCATAAGAAAACACCCTATAGTCTAGTGTTCAGGTCGGAGGCTGTAATCCCAGCGGAGATCGGAGTTACAACACAACACACATTCAATATTGACCTTAAGTCAAACAAAAAGGAGACCATGTTGAATTTGGAACACCTCAAAGAAGCTCGCGATCAACCCGCTATCTGAGAAGCATAGTACAAGCAAAAGATGGAATCATATTACAATGCATGGGTGAAGCATGAACGATTCATGTCCGGGGACCTTCTGCTTCGAAACAATGAGGCCAGCAAGAAAGAAAGTCAAGGAAAACTTGGACCTAAGTGGGAAGGGCCATACACTATCCTTGAAGCTCACAAGGGAGGATCATACAAACTGGCAGATGCATAGGGTAAAAAGCTTCCCCGCCACTGGAATGGCAAAAACCTTAAAAGGTTCCACATTTAGTCAAAGTATGTTAGAAAGTATTTCAAGAATTATTCTTCCCTCCCTTGTAATCAAAGTACTTTTGAATGAATGAATGACAAAGTTTTTTTTATCAAAATTTGTCTATCTATCCTATAATCAGGTTGAGAACCTAGCAAAAACTCCATGGCAAGGGCCATGTAAGGGGATGAGCTCCCAGGCCACATCGCTCAATAGCTTCAAGGGTTGAATGGACCTATATAAGGGGTGTGTTCCTAAATCAATATAACTCCATGAGCCTTAGAAATTTTTTTAAAAAATACGTCTCATAGACGGGTTTGAGCAGCATACATCAAATGTTCCTTAAGCCTTAATAATGGCTTACGAACCAAAAAGACGCCAAGTGGGTGTCGTAAATAGGATAGGCAATGTATCCTCTTGTTAAAAAATACTTTAAGACAAAGTGACCGCAACACTAAACCCTTCAAGGTACAAAAAAAACAAAGGATGCACAACCAAAAACAAAGACAACACATTAAAATCAATGTAAACACAAGAGAACAAACAGAACAACATAGCATACAAGACGAGAAGTTAAACATAATAAAGGCCATACGGGCCATTCAACCTAAGCATTATCCAAATCCTTCAAGGCTTTAACCATCAAGGGACCTAAACGGTTCCCTCAAAATAAAACATGTTCAAACACAACATTGTTCAAGATGCTAAGATTGCTACGAATTAATTGTTCAAACATCAGAAATAGACTTAGAAGCTCCAGCTTCACCAGCTTTAGACTTCTTGGCCTTCTTCATCTTTTTCACCTTCTTGCCACCATCACTCGCTACCTTAGAGCCTTCAAGGCTTACCTCTAGTGAACCCTCAGCAATGTCCGAAAATGTCTCTTCACTATCACCTGAATGTGAACGCTTCTTGGACAAAGATTCCAGCACTTCAGCACATACGACATCGTTGAGGCCAGAGGGTTTTAATTCCTGCAACACAGAAAGAGGCTTAACAAAGCAAGAGGAAACCTCACCTACATAAGGGTAAGTTAGACGTTCCATGCTGAGGACGGATTCCTTGAAGATGGCCAAAGCTCGGGGCTGATAAAAGGAAGATTGATTTAAGACTAACCAGATTCATCGACATTATAACCAGCAACAAAGCCTAGATGCTTGCCATGGTTGAGGAGCTTTGTAAAAACATCACCAAGGGCTGAGTTGAATTCCACGGAATGAAGAAGGTAGGTAACTACTTATTGGAATCCATGTTTAATCAGCCACTAGTTATCACTGGTCGCTTGGGCCAAGGAAGCCTTTAAGCCTTCCTTCTCCTCTGAAAAGGATTTCTTCTGGCCATTTAAAGCTTCCCTGTCAGCCTTCAATTGTAACTTATCTGCCTCCATCCCTTTCTTCAACTCGTTTATCTCCACATCATGCCTAGAGGTAAGTTCTGTCGCAACCCCCGACCCCTACCCCGGGAGCGGGAGCCGCGAACCAACAGTCAGGTGGTATCGGTGTTTATTATTTTGGCAGTGGAAATGAGAACATCAGGATCGTAGTTAGGAAATAAATTTCGGAGTTTCAAAACACCAAATCTTTATATTAAACAAAATGGGATAAAACCCATGTTTTATTCACAATATTGTTTTAGGGATAAACATTAGTTTGCTGAAAACATAAACTTTTATAGCCACTTTCTTTAAGCCTTCAGTGCTCCATAGCTGGCTTCTAATAGCTTTCACATCATGTTATCTGAAACGCGTTTAAAATTTTTTTTATCATCCAGAAATACTTGCGAGTGCATCCCAGTTTAATCAAAATAAGCTTTTATAACTTTACAATATTGAGAGCGATTACTATATTTATATCTACCAAGTTACTCATTCAGTATTTGTCATGTTGGCAGTTCCATGACTGTGGTCATATTACTAGTGGCAAACTCTTTGTCCACTAGTAATGCTTGACTAGTAATGTATACAAAACCCCAGATACCGGCAGCAATTGTAGAATACAAAGACTCAATCACTGTTAAGTATAACTGAAAATATTTGAGATTTTGTAACATAATTTGGTAGAAAGAGAATGACTCACGTTGTAGACTTAGGTAATTCTATAGTTTCCTGTTGCTTTTCCTGATTATTTTCTATTAAAAACATACAATGCACACGTGTTTGTAAGATAACCCAAATCACATTAGCCATACAATACGAGACAGAACCCCAACGAACTTAGTCAGGCAGAGCCTCGACATGTGTTATGGGGCCCTAGATCAATCGGGTAGGGTAAAGAATTAGTGATCAGGGTAAAATACTTACAACGGGGTAGAGCTTCGTGTTTTAGGGGTATAATATCAGGCTACTTTGGCTATAATAGAGACTGGGAGCGAAAGAGAATTGAACGAATTGAACTGAAGCTAAAGGCCTCAATTTATAGGCTGAATTCGTGCCTTCTCGCGCCCCGCGACCCCCTGCCCTTCCTCTCTCACGGACCGCGAGGGAACCCTAGCTACGGCTAGGGTTGCCAGGTTACAACCCTAGTTTTAACACGCGTTGGACACGTGGCATAATGGGTTTTCCGACAAGTAAAGCTTGCCGCGCCCCACGTGACATAAAATAAGTAAACCTAATTTTATTTGTTTTTTATAAAAACTAAGGTTATACGAGTCCTGTTTAGCGTATACGGGGTATATTTATGGCGTTTTTTGAGGGTTGTTATATCCTCCCCACCTTGTTTTAAATCTCTTCCTCGAGATTCACTGGAATAGGTGTGGATATTTATTTTGCAATTCTGACTCGAGTTCCCATGTGTATTTTGGTCCTCTCTTGGAATCCCATTTCACTTTGACCAGTACTAATCTCTTGTGTTTGAGATTCTTGATCTTTCTATCTTCTATCTGAAGTGGTTTCTCTACAAACTAAGCTTCTCATTTACCTCTATGTCCTGAAGAGGTATTACCAGTGATTCGTCTGCTAAGAATTTCTTGAGATTACATACATGAAATATATCATGTATTCCTGCCATTTCCTCTGGCAGCTATAGCTGATAAGCTACTGGTCCTATTCTTTTGATAATCTCAAAAGGTCCAACATACCTTAGGCTTAGCTTTCCGTTTTTAACGAATCTGACCACTCCTTTCCATGGAGAAACTTTTAATAGTACCTTGTCTCCAACTTGAAATTCCAACGGTTTCTGTCTGTTATCTGCATAACTCTTTTGACGATCTCGTGATGCCTTTAGTCTTTCCTTGACTTGAATAATTTTGTCAGTTGTCTCTTGCACAATCTCAGGTCCTGATAGTTGCTTTTCTCCGATCTCTGCCCAGCAGACTGGAATTCGGCATTTTCGTCTATACAGTGCTTCAAACGGTGCAACATTGATGCTGGTATGATAGCTGTTGTTGTAAGAAAATTCTATGAGAGGTAAGTGATCATCCCAATTTCCTCCAAAATTAATTACACGGGCTCTAAGCATATCTTCCATTGTCTGAATTGTCCTTTCGCTTTGTCCGTCGGCTTGAGGATTATATGATGTGCTTAGATTCAATCTGGTTCCTATTGCTTTTTGGAAACTTGTCCAAAAATGAGAAGTAAAACGGTTATCTCTATCAGACACAATAGATAAAGGAATTCCATGGAATGAAACTATTTCATTTACATATAGCTTGGCTAGCTGTTCCATACTGAAGGTTTTCTTCATAGGTAAGAAATGAGCAGATTTGGTTAATCTGTCTACAATCACCCAGATTGTATCATTACCTTTTCGTGTCTTGGGTAATTTAGTAATAAAGCCCATTGTTATCAATTCCCATTTCCAAATTGGCATTTACAATTGTCACGATAATTTTAAAGGTTTCTGATGTTCAGCTTTAACCTGTGAACAGGTCAGACATTTAGCAACATAGTTTGCTATATCCTTTTTCATTCCTATCCACCAGAAATTCTTTCTTAAGTCTTGATACATCTTATCACTACCAGGATGTATCGTATACTTAGATTTATGGGCTTCTTCAAAAATTTGGTTCCTTAGGTTTCCTTGAATATGTATCCAGATCCTTTTCTTATGGAATCTACAAATTCAATCGATTCCTTGTTCTAATTCCTTAATCATTCCTTTAAAACCTTCAGCATCGTCCTTGATTGATGTTTCCTATATCTTTCTAATTTGCTTATTTAAATCTATCTGCAGATTTAGTCTAAGAGAGCGTACTCATTTTAAGGGCAAAAATTATCGCTCCTAACTCTAAATCATGAGTCTTAAGCTGTCTAGAGGCATAAGCTATAACCTTTTGACGTTGCATCAACACACATCCGAATCCAAACTTAGACGCGTCACAATAGACTATAAAGTCTTCAGTGAGTATTGGTGTACTGGTTAACCTTTGTTTTAAAATCCTAAATGTTTCCTCTTGTTTTGGTCCACATTCAAACTTAACTGATTTGCAAGTCAGTTTGGTTAATGGAATGGCTATTCTAGAGAAATCTTGAATAAAACGTCTATAATATCCTGCAAGTCCAAGAAAACATCTTACTTCCGTTGGTGACTCCGGGACTTTCCATTTAGTAATCGCCTTGATCTTTGTGGGATCCACATGAATTCCTTCATGATTAATTAGATGTACAAGTAATTGCACTTCTTGTAACCAGAATTCGTATTTTGAGAATTTAGCATAAAGCTTTTCTTTTCTCAATAATGTCATAAGTATACGCAAATGCTCCGCAAGATCTTCCTTACTCTTAGAGTAAATTAGAATATCATCTATAAAGACAATTATGAATTTATCTAGGTATGGTTTACATATCCTATTCATCATGTCCATAAATGCGGTTGTGGCATTGGTTAAACCAAATGGCATGACTGTAAATTCATAATGGTCGTACCTTGTTCTGAAAGCAGTTTTAGGAATGTCCTCTTCCTATACTTTCAATTGATGATATCCTGAGCGTAAATCGATCTTAGAAAAGAATCGAGCTCCTTGAAGTTGATCGAACAGATCATTGATTCTCGGAAGTGGGTACCGATTTTTAATCGTAACCTTATTCCATTCTCGGTAATCAATGCACATATGCATCAATCCGTCCTTCTTCTTGACAAATAACACCGGTGCTCCCCACGGCTATGAGCTAGGCTGTATGAAACCTTTCTCTAGTAATTTGTCAAGCTGTTTCTTCAATTCCTCTACTAATGTTGGAAAAATTGTGTTTTTGTCTTCCTTTTGTATTTTCAGGATTAAATGAGCTCAAATGAACAAAAGAAGCAAAAAGGAAGCTAAATCTAACATAAATACAAGAAAAGGAATTAACGTGGCATGCCCGACCCCCCGGCAGCATCTTCCCAAGCAAAACAAGAGAACAGAAGGCTGAACACGCCCCGTGCTCAATGAGCACGGGGGCGTGCCCAAGTGTCTACAGAAAAGACAAAGCTATAGAAGCTTCTATCACCCACCACGGGGGCATGCCCAGCGGACACGGGGCCGTGGTCAACTCTAAGATTCGCAGAATCAAGGGAAATCTTGATAGTACAGATACGCTTCTGCACACGGGGTCGTGCCCAGTGCACACGGGGGCGTGGTCGACTAATGCAGACAAACTGTAATTAATGAAGAAAGAGAATATGGGTAGACACGGGGCCGTGTCCGGGCTTTTGTGTAGACTATAAATAGGGGTGCTTGGCTCATTTGCAAACCATCCCTTGGCAAACCACCTCTCTCACTCTTCACCCACCCACCACCACTGTTGGGATTGAACCCTATCAGAGGAACAGATAATTAAAGCCAAAACTGGATCAGAGCAGTGGATCCAGAATAAGCAGACGTTTACAGTTGGTTCATGCAAATCTCTCCCCTTGAAAGTGGTTTCATATCTGCTGACCTCCTATCTGCTGATCATACTAAGTGCTGACCTACAACTGCTGCTTTGTATCTACTGACCAATGTCAAAGACTGATGGAAGACCAAAGCTCTGCTGACTCAATCTACTGCCTTGAGTCAAGTACTGCTGATCCGGACAAGCACTGCTGGGTTCACAGCAGTGGAAGGATGCAGCAGCAGTTTAAGTGTCTTTTATGTAATGTAATGTAATAGCAGTAGTTTAGTACATCAGTGTTTATAGATCAGTAGTTAGAGTTTGTTAGGAGGTTAGATGTCACTTTCATGGTGACGTCAGCTAAGATGCTCAGTGGTTTGCAAGTGCCTATAAATAGTTCAGTACTTTGTACTGTTCTATTAGCTCTTTCACCACATCGTCTTCTTTGCACGAACAAACTACTGAGCTCTGGCTGAGGGGGAGTTTGCATTCTTACATCAATCATTGTAATCGTTGTTGAAACAAATTCAATCATTCGGTTCATTGTGAAAAGATGTTTGATTAAAAGTATTACTCCTGTTTGATTGTATGCAAAGTTTGTTTTCATCTTAATTCCGCTGCACAACTCTTTCATTTTCATCTTAATCTCAAACGAAAATACAATCAAAAAGAAACTCAGATCCAACAATTGGTATCAGAGCTTGGACAGTCAAATTTGATTTAACAATCATTTTGACGTAAATAGTTCAGCTCATAACAGTTGATACTGATCGTTTGTTCGTCCGTTGAAAAACAGAGCAAGGATTAATCACCATTAAAGTTGATTTCTCAGTGTCTGTAAAACAACAAGAATGACGTCACAATCTCAAGATGATAAAAACAACATCGGCTCACTTTTTAAACCACCTATGCTAAAGAGAAATGAGTACAACATCTGGCAGAGGAGGATGGGTCACATCCTCGCTCAACAAAGCACAGGTTGTTGGAGGTCAGTCATTTATGGTCCCCATGTTCCTTCAGTGCCAAGCGCTGAAGATGCTAAAAAGTTCGTTCCAAAACCAATTGAAAATTATACCGAAACCGACTTTCAAAAGATCGAACTAGATGCTAAAGCTTTTAGCATCATAGCATCAGCGCTGCCCAATGAGATATATGCTGGACTGTTACACTGTAACAGTGCCAAAGAATTATGGGACGCACTAAAGGAACAGTTTGGTGGAACTGAAGAAGTCATAGAAAGCAATAGGGAAATCTTGAACCAACAGTATGAAACATTTTGCTACATTAAAGGTGAATCACTAACGCAACAATTTGAGCGTTTTAGTTGTCTCATTAGTGAACTGAGGCTTGTTAACACCACTTTTACAAACTCAACTCAAAATAGTAGGTTCCTCAGGTCACTGCCCGAAAAATGGGACACTATAGCTTTTGTCACCCGAAATTCATCTGAATTCAAGGATCTGACCTTGACCCAACTCCATGGTCGACTCCTGACCTTCGAAAGGGAGTTGAACCAGAAAAGGAGGTTACAAGAGTCAGGAAAAGTTACCGATGATTACACTTTCGGTAATACTGCTCTTCTGGGTCAAGAAGAATCTGGGAGCAGTGGTAAGGATCAGGGTTATGATCACTTCATTGACATAACTGCTGGTGCAAATTTTAACAACCCTGATCCTCACTCTGCAAGTTATGCTTTCACTGCTAACGAAAACCAGATGTCAGACAATTTAAGCTTTGAACTCAATGATTTACAACATTTTGATCCCACTGATTTAGAGGAAATGGACATCCTGCACCAACTGGCTTTGCTAAGTGTTAGAACTAGCAAGTTCTACAAAAGAACAGGGAGAAAATTCCCAGGTTTGCATGGGAATCTAAGGGTTGGGTTGGATAAATCGAAAATCAAGTGTTACAAGTGTAATAGGTTGGGACATTTCGCTAGGGAATGTAGGAGTCAAACCACTGGTCCCATAATTACTCATCCTAGCTCAAATCCTCGACCTCAAAACCAAAACACTGTGCACTATGCCCAATATGCCCCAGCAGCACAAGTGAACACTGCTCACTATGCTGCTGCCCCTGTGCCAGTACATTATGTTCAAACTACTGTTCCACAAATCCAATATGTTCAAACCCCTGCTCCACAGGTACAAGTGCAACCTGTTGCACCTCAAACCACTGCTCCAGCAGCAGCACAACCAGATCAACAAAGTTTTTTCACTCAAGGGTTTGTTGACTGGAGCAGTATGCCTGATGATCTTTGTGATGAAAATTTTGCACTCTATGCTTCTAATGATTCTTCACATGATGAGTTTTGTTTGATGGCACTAGAGTCAATACAGGAGGGGGTTGAAGCTGAGGAGGAACAGCAGTGCTTTGAAACAGTGGAAGAGGTGATTGAAGTAGTGGTTACTGCAGTGGCTGATGAAATACTGTTGGGAGAAAGTTCAGGTACCCTGATTGAACCAATGACAGATCCATGGTCCATAGAGGACAAAGAAGAAGAGAAAGAAGAAAAGGCTGGTGAAAAGAAGGTAAAAGCTGATGATGATGAAGATCATCAATGTGATTGTGCAATGATGGTAACTGCCAAGGTATCTCCTCAAGTTCTTGAAAAACTGTGTTCTGACAATTGCATAATTGCTTTTGCTAACATCAAAGAGGTGAATGAAAACCTTCGGGATAAAATCTTGTCTGATGAGGTCAAATTTGAAAGGTCCTTAAAAGAACTTAAAAACAAATTGACTCAAAAGGAAAAAGAAATCAGCTGTCTAAAAGAAGAGCAAAGCATCACCAAAACCCAACTTCAAACTATGGTAGAAAAATACCAAAGTTGCAAAAAGGAGTTGGAATCCACCCAGATTACTTGTGAAAGATGGGTGGAATCCTGCAGAGGATATGAGGTGATGCTTGCTAAACAGATTGAAAGTAATGTGAAGTTTGGGGTTGGGTATAGAAAATATGATGATGAACACATTGCTTTTGACAAATCTGTCCAAACCACTGATGAAGCTACTGAGCTCATCCCCACAAACAAGAATGGCCAAGAAGTGAAAATCACTGACAAACTTGGTAACAAAATCACACTTACCAGAGCAATGGGCTCCTCCACTTTCAAGGAGCTTGAAGATCATCAATTTAAACCAAAATGGTCTGATGAGTGTGATATTCTTGAAAATTTCAAGCCAATGGACTTTACATCAACTGATGGTGTTAAAGCTCCAAAAGCTAAAGTCATACCTCTCAAGGACATCCCAGCAGTGGTTAAAACCTCTGCTGCAAAGGAGTCTGAAAAGAGAAAGAAGAAAGAAAAAATTGATAACTTGTTTTGTGAATTCTGTGAAAAAAGGAATCATCTAACAAAAGATTGCTTCCACTTGAAAGCTTATGATTTAAACAAAACAAGTGTCATTGTTTCAGCAGAAAGCTGCATTGTTTGTGGTAAGACAAACCACAAAACTCAAGCATGTGTGTACCTAAAAAACTTTGATGTGAAAAAGAATGAGTACATGGCTAAAACATCCTTGAGTCCACCCTCATCATCAACATCTGTCAAATTTACCAAGAAACAACCACTGTTTGTGCCAGTACAAACAGCTGTTACAAAACAGCTGAACCAAACATCTGTCAAAAGAGATGTTCAGGTTACTGATGCACCACCTGCCAATCAGTTCAGAAAAGGCAGAGGAAAACATTCTTACCAAAGGATTCCTCACGTTTATGAGGCCTACAAAAGGCCCTCTAAACCCAAAGTGAACAAGCATCCTTTTGGTTACCAGCAGATGATTGGTCAAAACCCACAACAGTGGTTAGAAAAACACTGTCCTAAAACAGTTCAAACCCCTGACCTAACCACTGTCCATCATCTTGCATCCATCCCAGACACTGTTGAGACCCCATCCAAAGCCTTGTTGGCTTTGGAGACCTTAATGAACTAATCCTTTTACTTCATGTGCAGGGAGCTTCTGCATGCTTTGATAGTCTTTGGTATGTAGATAGTGGAGGCTCCAGGCACATGACAGGATGTAAAGCCCTCCTCAAAGACTTTAAAATCCATGGAGGGGGTGATATATCCTTTGGGAATAATAGTAAAGGGAAGGTTCTGGGGTCTGGTACAGTGCAGTCTGGAAAAGTAAAATTTGAAAATGTCAATCTAATAGACAATCTAAAATTCAACCTTCTGAGTGTGTCCCAAATGAGTGACAAGGGTTTTGGGTCATTCTTCACAAAAGATTGTTGTAGGATTTTTGGACCAGAAATGGTCAAAAAGATTGAAGCAATAATCAAAACTGGTCAAACTAAACTTGTTGCTCAAAGAAGTGGCAATGTTTATGTTGTTGACATGTCAAAATAGTGTCCCAGAGCTGATGCCTGTCTGTTCTCAGCTGCCTCTAACAAAGAGACAGAACTTTGGCACAGAAGGCTGGGACACACAAATCTTAAGACAATCACAGAAATTTCGAAAAATGGTTTGGTGAGAGGCCTACCACAAAAATTGTTTTCATGTCCTGAACATTGCATTTCCTGTTTAAAAGGAAAACAGCATAAAAGTTCACACAAGTCCATTGAAGAGTCCAAAACAACCCAGTGTTTGCAAATGCTACACATGGATTTGTTTGGCCCAGTTCAAGTCATGAGCCTCAAAAAGAAAAGATATTGTTTGGTTATTGTTGATGACTTTTCTAGGTTCACATGGACTTTCTTTTTGCACTCAAAAGAGGAAACTGCATGCATTTTGCAAGACTTTGTAATACAGGTTGAAAAGCAATTTGACCTTCCAGTGAAAAGCTTCAGGAGTGACAATGGCACAGAATTCAAAAATAGGGAGTTGGATGCCTTCTGTGTGAAGAAAGGGATTGTAAGGCAGTACAGCATCCAAAGAACACCAGAGCAGAATGGGGTAGTGGAAAGGAAGAACAGAACTCTGATTGAGGCTGCCAGAACCATGCTTGCAGATTCAGGTTTGCCATTAACCTTCTGGGCAGAGGCAGTAAACACTGCTTGCTATGTTCAGAACAGAGTTTTAATAAACCCCAGGCACAAAAAGACTGCCTATGAAATTCTGTATAAAATTAAACCACTGATCTCATATTTCAAAGTGTTTGGCTGCCCATGCTTTATTTTGAACTTAAAAGATTCTATTTCAAAATTTGCAGCCAAAATTGATTGTGGTTACCATTTGGGATACTCAACCACTGCCAAGGCCTACAAAGTGTTCAATACACGGACCAAGGCAGTGGAGGAGACTTTGAATGTAAAGTTCAATGAGCTTTCATCAATGAAAATCCCAGCAAACCCTGCAGATCTGTTTGATCTTGAAAAATTCTCCTTTGAAAATACTGCTGTCAAGACTAACAGTGCAGGTCCATCAGAGGATACAACACCAGACTATGGGTATGAAATCATCATCCCTCAAAGGTCTGCCACAAAGGGAAAAGCACCAGCTGTTCAAAACAGTTGTCAAAGCTCAACCACTGCTACCTCAACAGTTGTTGACCAAAGTAGCCCATCAACCACTGCTTCCACATCCTCAAACACTGCTGACAAAAGTCCTCAAACAGTGGATAAAAGTCAGCAGTTGTCCACTTCATTACCTCCTATACCACCACCTTTTGAAGCCACTGCTGGATCATCAAAGTCCCCAGCAGTGGTTAGCTCAGATGATACACATTTGCAGCCTTCACCAACCAATGCCATCATACCATACCAAGGAGATTTAATCTTCTTGAGATCTCATCCACCTGATCAAATCATTGGCAACATAAATGAAGGGGTGCTCACAAGAAGCCAAACCCAAAACATTTGTCTTTTTGCTGGTTTTCTATCACTCCATCAGCCAGTCAAGTACCAAGAGGCACTGAAAGACAACAGCTGGGTAGAAGCCATGCAAGAGGAGCTCCAACAGTTTAAAAGACAACAAGTATGGGAGCTTGTACCACTGCCAGAAGAGGTTAGTCCCATTGGCACAAAGTGGGTCTTCAAGAACAAAACTGATGAAAGGGGTATTGTTGTCAAGAATAAAGCCAGGCTTGTGGTTCAAGGTTACAGACAGGAAGAGGGGATTGATTATGATGAAACATTTGCCCCTGTTGCAAGATTAGAAGCAATTAGACTGTTCCTGGCCTTTGCTGTCAACCACAATATGAAGGTGTTTCAAATGGATATCAAAAGTGCTTTCCTCTATGGTACAATTCAAAAAGAGGTGTATGTTTGTCAACCTCCAGGTTTTGAGGATCCATTTTATCCAGATCATGTCTACAGGCTAAACAAAGCCTTGTATGGCTTGAAACAAGCACCAAGGGCCTGGTATGAAACTCTTTCCAACTTCCTACTCTCAAATGGTTTCAAAAGAGGTACCATTGATAAAACACTGTTTTTAAAATGGAGAGGGAAGGATTTAATGATTGTCCAGATTTATGTGGATGACATTATTTTTGGAAGCACATGTAACTCAATGTGTGAAGAGTTTAGAGAACTCATGACAGCTGAGTTTGAAATGAGTGCAATGGGTGAGCTGCAATGCTTTCTTGGTCTCCAAGTACAGCAAATGCAAAATGGAACTTTCATTCATCAAAGCAAATATGCTAAAGAACTTTTAACCAAATTTGATATGAATGATTGTAAACCATGCATCACACCCATGGCAACAAATAAGCTGGTCATGTCTGATGAAAAGGATGAGCTGATTGACCAAACACTTTATAGAAGCATGATTGGGTCTTTATTGTACCTAACTGCATCAAGACCAGACATCATGTTTGCAACATGTGTCTGTGCAAGAAGTCAATCAGCTCCCAGAAAATCAAATCTCATTGCTGTAAAAAGGATCTTCAGATACATAAAAGGTGCTCCCACACTTGGTATCTGGTATCCAGCTAATGGGAACATCAAGCTTTCAGGTTTCTCAGACAGTGACTTTGCTGGATGTCACACCACAAGGAAGTCCACATCAGGAGGGTGCCAGTTTCTAGGTGATTGCTTAGTTTCATGGCAAAGCAAAAAGCAAGCAGCTGTTTCAACATCCACTGCTGAAGCTGAATACATTGCTGCTGCAAGCTGTACAGCCGAACTCCTGTGGCTTCAAAATCAGTTGCTGGATTTTGGTATCACTGCCTTAAAGACACCACTCATGTTGGATAGTCAGGCAGTAGAAAATATCATCAAAAATCCAGTTTCCCATTCAACCACCAAACACATCGACATCAGACATCACTTTGTGAGGGATTGCTATGAAAAAGGTTTGATTTCTCTGCATCATGTCCCAACTAAAGACCAGCTGGCAGATGTGCTCACAAAAGCACTTGATACAGCCACTTTTGAAAGCTTGGTCTCTAGGATTGGGATGCTGAACATGGAATAACAAGCAACATCTTGTTTTTCTATGAATAAAAGCAACAAAATGTTTTCAGAAAATCAAAACTCCATCCTTAAAAATAGTTAAAAATGAAAATTTTCATTAAGTCCTTAAAAGTCTGCCAGTAACCACTGATGGTTCAAAAGTCTGCTCTACTTCAAAAGTCTGTCCACTGCTGAAAGTCAACCCCTGCTCTCTCATTTGATAAACTCTGTTGTTCAAAAGCAGTGTCTTATCCACTGATATGCTATCCACTGATAGTGAAAATCATCCACTGCTTTCATACCACTGCCTTCATCTGTCCCTATCACACAAGTACTGTCCTTCACTTTCAACAGGGGTTGTCACGTGGACAGTACATATTGGTCAGACCTTTTGTAACGGCTGCCACCTCAGCATTCACTTTCTTCCCTATAAAATCCCCCACTCACCATCAAAACAGGGTTTTACTGTCGAATTGAATTCTTAAAAATTCTCTTCTCAAAGCAGTTTTTCTTCTCATTTCTTCACAAATTTCTTCGATCAATCATCCTCAAAATGACAAAATCAAAGAAATCTTCAAAACCCTCATCCAAATCATCATCGAAAACAACCTCCCAAAAGGCAATCTCCACTGAAATTCCACATAATCACAATCTCCTGGGTCTTCTCACAAAACCAGGATCCACCAAAGTTTTCGATTCCATCATTGATCTCATGGCAAAATCAAAGTACAAAACTTTGATCACTGCCGATGCACCAATCTATTTGGCGACCCAAAGGGAGTTCTGGAAAAATGCAACCCTTGAAAAACAAGGTGACACTGCAACCACCATAAACTCTTCTATAAAGGGTAAAGCTGTCCAAATCACGCCACAATCCATTTCAGAGGTCTTTCAACTCGGTGATCAGGAAGGTAAAATTTCTTTCACTAAAAACGAGTTAAAAACTGACTTCATTGAGAGAGGGTATGAAGCCACAATGATGAAGAAAATTACCTTAGAAAAAGGTTATTTTCCTTCTGCAACCAGATTTTTATTTCATACCCTCCTACTATGTGTTTCAAACAAAACCACTTCTTTCAATGAAATCCCTTTAAAGATTCAAAATCTGGGATATGCAATTCTTCAAGGAGAAAATTTTAATTATTCTCGGGAAATTTTTAAAGATTTGGTTAATAATGTTGAAACAAAATCATTCTTACTGTTTCCAAGGTTCTTAAGTTACTATTTTACAAAGAAATTCAGTAAGGATGATTTAGTTGCAATAAACCAAGGTGATCCTATTCAAATAAACAGTTTAACTACTGAAACTTTTTCAAGGATGTTAGCACCTTGCAAAACACAAGCAGAGGTGCCTGAGCAGATTTTAGCAGTTTCAACTGCTCCTCAGGTATCTGCTGCTGAGCTCACAGCTCAAGGTGATCAAAGCAGCAGCACAACTGCTTTGAAACCCACACCTAAAATCACTAAAAAGCCAACAAAAAGAAAAACACAAAAACCCCCCAAAACCATCAAAAAGGCATCTCTGGAGGATGAGATACCAGAGCTCCTGCCAGTGACAACACAAAAGTCATAAGAAACCACTGCTGCTACTTCCTCACAGCAGTTGGTACAAATATCTCAACCCATAGCTGAAACTCCTCCTGTTTCTTCACAAAAAGAACAGGTTGTACAAATAGGGCCTCCACATCATGATGCTCTGGAAACACTCGTTTCTATCATCCACAGTCCAATGCCCGGGACACATCCTATTTCTACACCAACCATCACATCCACAATTCCCTCACCAATAAAACCACTGTTGGATGCAATTGATTTGAACCAGGCTTTATCCAGTCCTTCTCAATCACCTACAAATGAGAATATACCTCAACAACTGACTGGGTCTGATGTATCAATCTTTGCTAACCCACCAACACAACCTGAGGAGGTTACACCCCTTGAGTTACAAGTAACTCTTGGTGGTATTCCAAGTGAAGCAGCCACTACAAGTGTTACACCCACTGGGTTATACTTGGACAGTGGTTACATTAATAAGACTTCCTTGGAGGCAATTCCTTTTATAGCACCTCTGCCAACCACCAGTGGATTTCTGTATCCTACTGGCAACATCAAAAGGTTGTCAAGTGTTGAAGGAAGAAGACCCCAGTACCAAGAAAAAGGGGCATCAGTGGTTAATGTTTGGAGTCTACTCCCTATATCTACCACTGATAAAACCACTGCTAGTGGGAAATCAGATGATCCCATTAACTTGGGTGATGGCTTAAAGTACCAGAAATTGACGGATCGCATTGAAAAACTTGATAACTCTGTTGCAGAACTCAAAGATATGCTACAACAGGTGTTACAAGTTCAGCGGGTACAATCAACTGCTGTTCCATCTCAAGCACCTGCTCCACAAAGGGCATCTGCTCCAAAAGAGCTCTGGATGTTATTTCAATCTTTTCTCCAACGACAAGCACAATTAGCAGATCAGCAACATGAAAAACATGTAAAACAGCTGAGAAATGCAATGGAGTCAAGGTTCAAGAACACTAAGGCTGATTTAAAGGCTCTCAAAACTCAGATCTTGCAAACCACTGGCACTGCTCCTCCAAAAGTCCGATACATTTATCAACTCCCAGAAGATAATGCCAAAAAGGGGGAGAAAATTAAGGAGTGGAAAAGGAAGGGTATAGAAGATGGTCTTTATCTTGAACCAGAGAATTCAAACATGACCAAAAAGATCCCTTTGCCAGATGGCAGCAAGAAGATTGATGTGACAACAAATGCACTAGCAGAAGCAGTTGCTAGTGTGAAAAGAGATAGAGAGGCCAAAAGGAAAGCCAGGGTGGACAGAATGGATCATCCAGATCAGGGTACTTCTGGGTCAAGGGATCATGAAAATCCTGTTGAGGAAAAGAAGAGGCCTACTAGAAAAGTAAGGCAACCAAAATCCATTCCAACCAGACGTTCAAAGTCTGCTAAAAAACCACCATACAAAACAGCTGATGCAACAGTAGTTACAAAAACTACTGCTTGCCAAACAGTTGTTCCATCAACACACACCACTTCAACACACACAACATCCACTGCTTTACCATCATCACCACCAAAAACAACACCTGCTGACATACAGCAGAAGACAGCAGATGTTATAACATCTGTTGTAATGACAACAGTGGTTGAAACACCAGTTGTTTCAACAGCTGTTAGTCAATCACAATCCACTGCCACTACATCTACCACCATTATTCCATCCAAAGCATCATCAGTCCCTCCTACAAAAAGGAGAAGACTAATTCTCAAAGATGATGACACATCACCACCACAAACATCTTCAAAATCTTTAGCACTTGTCACAATACCAAAACCTGTTCCTCTCTCTTCAGTTCCAATGTACAAGCCCTTACCTCCTGCAGGTGTTCAATTTCCTCTTGAACTAGCAGCTGTTAGAGATGAAATAAAATCCTTCTACTATGAGGATGACCCTGCCAAAAGGAGTTTGCCATCAATAAAGGGATATCCTTGGCCTAAAAATGTTGATGAATACTTGGAAATCAAAGCCAAGCAAGCAGAGGATATCTCAAAAAGAAACACACAAGGGAAGTCTGACAAAGAAATTTCAAGAAATTATCAATATCTGCTCACACAAGTCAGATCCCTAGAGCAATTTGCAAAAAAATGTTAGTCAACAAATTTCTGAACGAGCAGCTAAATCTCTGAAGAAAGACTACATTGAAAGCATCATGGCTCACAAAAAGTACAAAGGAGAGAGATATATGTACAAAGAGTGGACTGTTCCTGAGCTTGAAGATGAAGCTGCAAGAATTCAAGACATGATAAAAAGGAAGGTCACTCACACTCCTCCTAACTGGGCAAAGTTTAGAAAGAATGTACCTGACAAACAGGAAGAGCTGAAGAGAATGAAAGAGGAACTGGTAGCAGCTGATTATGGTAACAAAAGACAAGTTGCTAGATGGAAAGAAGATGTGGTCAGGGCTACTTACAAAAAGTTGGAACAATTAAGAAAGAAAGATCCCACAGTTCCACAAAAGCCTGACTATCCTGCAGCAGCGGTTTCAAAAAGACCATCAAAGCTGCAAATCAGGAGATCCACAGCTCCAGTTGGTGCTGCCATCTACAAAAGAAGGCCACACAAACAGCTGATTGCTGAAACCATCAAAGAGTTAATGGAAGGTGAAGACCTTGGAAAAGAGGGTATAAAGAAAATGATCATGGAAACTCTTGGTTTGGATCAAACTGCAAGTGCTGCTCAGCCAGCCATGAACAGGCCAGCCTTACCAAATACTTCTGCAAATAAACATCTCCCAAGAAACCCACCAGGCTCAGAAATACAAAAGTGGGAAACTGACAAACAGACCTGCGTATTGACTTTGCTCAGGTCAGGTGGAGTAGTGGAGAAAATATCAAGGGAACAAGCTCTTGGCCTGAGTCTTGAAGATTTGCAGGATCTCCTTGATCTTCCACTTAGCAGGGATGATGAAGATACAGACGCCCTAGACTTTGAATTACAATTTAAAGGTCAGATAAGGGAGCTGTTGATGAGGCAATAAAGATTTCCACAAATAATGAAGAGTTTTGGCATTATCTGTTCCAGGGGGAGATTGTTGGGATTGAACCCTATCAGAGGAACAGATAAATAAAGCCAAAACTGGATCAGAGCAGTGGATCCAGAATAAGCAGACGTTTACAGTTGGTTCATGCAAATCTCTCCCCTTGAAAGTGGTTTCATATCTGCTGACCTCCTATCTGCTGATCATACTAAGTGCTGACCTACAACTGCTGCTTTGTATCTACTGACCAATGTCAAAGACTGATGGAAGACCAAAGCTCTGCTGACTCAATCTACTGCCTTGAGTCAAGTACTGCTGATCCGGACAAGCACTGCTGGGTTCACAGCAGTGGAAGGATGCAGCAGCAGTTTAAGTGTCTTTTATGTAATGTAATGTAATAGCAGTAGTTTAGTACATCAGTGTTTATAGATCAGTAGTTAGAGTTTGTTAGGAGGTTAGATGTCACTTTCATGGTGACGTCAGCTAAGATGCTCAGTGGTTTGCAAGTGCCTATAAATAGTTCAGTACTTTGTACTGTTCTATTAGCTCTTTCACCACATCGTCTTCTTTGCACGAACAAACTACTGAGCTCTGGCTGAGGGGGAGTTTGCATTCTTACATCAATCATTGTAATCGTTGTTGAAACAAATTCAATCATTCGGTTCATTGTGAAAAGATGTTTGATTAAAAGTATTACTCCTGTTTGATTGTATGCAAAGTTTGTTTTCATCTTAATTCCGCTGCACAACTCTTTCATTTTCATCTTAATCTCAAACGAAAATACAATAAAAAAGAAACTCAGATCCAACAACCACCATCACAACCCACATCCACCATCGTCATCCATCATCCATCATAGAGTGTGTGAGTAGTCTCGGGATCCAAGATTGATCGTAAGAGTTCTTGACAATCAAAGGCCATGTTTGCCTAAGTCTCTTACATCACTTGGTGAAGACAAGTGTTTAGTGTAATACTTTTTATTTTTAATCTTTTCGCACTTTTTATTTGGTTATGTATTAATGACTTTAATAACTAGTTTCTTATGTTGAAGGTGAGTCTTCCTTATCGTTTGTCCGTGGTGTCTTGGCATTATTTTACTGTCTATATAAAATAAAAGATTTTCACCATTCATATCTCCACGGTCTATATGGAGGTATGTTGGCTACCTGGTCTGGGGTTAAGGGAACGGTTTGGTAAGAGTCTTGCCTTGTTCAGTGTATAGATCCGGCAAGGACCTGGGTCAATCTGTTCTTTATTTTATTTTATTTTTCAGCATTTTAGTTAGTTTTTTTTTTGTTTAAAAACCTTTTTCTAAACTTTTGATTTGATTAGACGTTGAGGATAAACCGGTATTTAAAGCTCTTGTGTCCTTGGACGACCTCGGTATCTTATCAACACTATACTACGCTCACGATGGGTGCACTTGCCCATATGTGTGTTTAGTGTTAGTAAATATCGTGTTTTATAAATTTAAAACTTGGCTAAAAAAGTGTTAAAGGGCTTAAAATATACATTAAAAACTATACGACACTTCACACGCATCAAGTTTTTGGCGCCGTTGCCGGGGACACAAGGATTTTAAGAAAGTTAGGAATCAACGGCCTAATGGTTTTTTTCTTATTTTTCTATTTTTAAGGATTTTTTTTAGATTTCCAGCTTCTGCAGAACTCAGCACGGGGCGTGCCCGCTGAACACGCCCCCATGCCCAATCTTTGGTACTGGCAATCCTGTTTTAAGTCAGACAGTAAGCTGAACACGGGGTCGTGCCCACTCAACACGCCCCCGTGCCCAAGTTTCAGTTACTGAAAACAGAACCGTAAGATCTCGACAGTTGGTAATTTCTGACACAAACATGAGTGATACTGATATTTTTTACTTTCGGCATTCTTATGGTACGTGGTGTCAAATATGTGGTGGCCCTCATAAAGATTTAGAATGTTATTTTCGAAATTATATGCCCCATTATATAGACCCATTGTTTTCCTGTAGCCTTAAGAGGGGCGAAAGTAAAAATGATCATATCTCTCCCTCGAATGCTCTCAATCAACCCTTCTAGGAGAAATGCTTCTCGATGAATTATTTCAAATGGAAGATCTAATTCTTACTTGGGTGAAAGAACTTGAGGTGGATATAATTAATTCACCTCAAGACGAAGCCCAAGAAGAATTATTGAGATCGCATTCGAATAAAAACAACTTCGTTGTTCCCGAAATCACCTCTAACTCTAGCGAAGACTTGAGAGATAGTCGTCCCTGTGTCGATTGTTCCATGAAGGACTCCCCATCGACTTCATCCGGTGCATACATAGACCTGAGCAATTCGGCATACACATTCTTTAACGAGAGCCCGGGAAAGGGTTGGACTTGTCCACCTACATATAGCATAGGAATCACCCTCACCCACAACCTCTTGCGTTTTCGTCTTAATCTAGAGCAACTAAGATATCTCAGGCACTTTGGGGTTGTTCCGTCCAGTAAGGAATCGCCCGATCCAGATAAATTCCTTAAAAATAAAAGAAACTTCATAAACAGCCTCTAGACACGGGGCCGTGTCCAGGTCAGCACGCCCCCGTGTCCACCCAGAGATTCCCGTCTGATTTCGTGTCAGAATACGGACAAAATGTGTCATGATATTGCCTGCACATGGGGCCGTGTCCAGCCGACACGGGGCCGTGTGAAGCGTGCTGTCATTTTCTATAAATGCAGCAAGATTCCTGCACATTTAGACCACTCCAAAGACAAAGATTTGGTGGATCTTCACACATACCATCCTAGGTATATTCTAAAGAAGGTTCCCAACAACCATCTTGTCTTTTCCACTTTTATCCATTACCTTCTTCCTCAATTTTTCCTTAACACCTCCATTAGAGCTTGAAATCTCCATAATTCCAAGCTTTATTGAGATGTTTGTTAGATTTTTATTCAAGAAATCTTGTTAAAAATAAGTTCTACAACAATGTTTTAAGTTGTTTCTGCTTAAAAACGTTTTAAAAATCACGAAAACAGATTAAAACTCCAAGATTCCTTGTTCCAAAAATCTGCAGACATCTGAACACAGGGCCGTGCTCAATGAGCACGGGGCCGTGTCCGAGGTACTGTTTCCATGAAATTGAACTCTTTTCGGTATGTTTTCTCATAATGGCGGGCAGAACTGGCGGAACATCTTCATCGCACTCTAGAAACAACCGACAAGGGAGAAGGTCATCAACGGTTGAAGATTCTCTTGTAAACTATGTTTACGCTTTAAGAGAAGCTATTGATGAAATGACGGGAGTGGAAGAAGCATTGGTCGACCGTATCAATCATTTAACGGTGGGACTAGAGGGATGTCTTCGAGAGGTCAACCTTTTGCACCAAAGGTTGAACATTCTCGCTTCTCCTGCTTTGGTGCCAATTATTACCCAAAGGGCATGGAATGTGGTACCGGAAGTCATCATACCGGCCGAATGGTACACCATACACCCGGAGCCCCATCGAGACGTACTACAAGGGGTTCTGGTTGGTGTCACTCCCCCTACGCAAGATGTTGAGGAAAACGAGCCCGACTTCTTCCTCCAAAGAGAGATAGAAGAATGGCTTTAACCACATCTAGGGAATATCCCTCGGTCTAAAAGTTCTACGAGGCTTTTAAATACTGGAAAGCTATTTCCAGAATTTTGATTCTTATTAAAGTAGAACTCCTTAGTATGATTTTATGTACCATTTGACCATCTATCTTAGGACCTTTAGTTTTTATTTTCCTGCCTTGTCTTTAAATTCTCTAGGACCTTATGTAATAGTTTTAATGAATGATGGTTTTAATTAATTTGGTGTTTGGATGATGATGTAATGGGAAAAACACAGTTGGGATGGTGAAGGATACCAAGGGAAACTTGAACCAGCACCCCATGCACAAAAACATGGCCACCCGACAATTTTTCTTCATTACAGCAAGTTCAGCACGGGGTCGTGCTCAGCCAACACGCCCCGTGCTCAACCATCTGCAGAAAAATGCCCAGTTTAGGTACCTGGACACGGGGCATGCTCACTGAACACGCCCCCGTGTCCAGCCTTCTGTTACTTTACTTTCTTTTCTGTTACTGGCGATCTGAACACGGAGCCGTGCCCGGACACCATGGGGCCGTGTCCAAACGCCCAGTAACATAAATTTTTTCTTTTTCACATCTTTTTACACATTCAATCAACCTAAAAACTTATTTTTGGGACACATTGAGGACAATGTGTAATTTAAGTGTGGGGGGATGCTAAAACCTTGAATTTTGCAAGTCCTGATTACAAGCCTTACACAAAACTCTATTGGAACCACTAAACACTCCAATTTTTTTCAAAAAATTTTCATTTTTTTTACTTGTCTAGATTTAATTTGGGAATTTCAAATTCTAAAAAGGTGATATTTTTACAAATTTACAACCGATAGCATCGTGATAAAAAGAACCAACATAAGAAAATTATGAAACGGCATGACAAATCTTGTTAAAATTTGATTATATATACTTTGATCACATAAAAACCAATTCCCACAAAAAGTGAGTTTTGAGCCTTTATTGAGCAAACAAATACACATCTTTAAACTAAATGCTTATTGTTCGTTTCTTGTGTGAATAGCCGCTTGGTTCTTACGACTCTAGAACTTGCCACGACGATACATTCCCGGTCCTTACCAACTTAAACCCGAGTAAGTAAATGATAGAGGCATTAGGACTAACTTTTTTATTTCTACACCATTATTTTTTTTTACCACCTACCCAAAATCTCCCTAGTTAACCCCTTTGAGCCTAAAACTTTTTATTTCTTAACCCAAAACAAACACCCTTTTACCCACCAAAACCCTTTATTTTAGTAACAAAGCTCGGTTTTTCTTATGACTTCTTCAAAAAAAAATGATGATGAAGCCAAAAGAAATAAACAAACAAGTTTATAAAAAGAACTTTGTTTGAAGAATTGCTTCACCAAAATAAAAAGTTACAAAAAAATAAAAAGTCTTACGAAAACTGATGCTTTTTATGCCTTTCGCCCTTTTCTACTAACCACTAACCGAACCACCTACTTTTAACCCAAGCCTAACCCTTCCCCCAAAGTCGTCTTGATATTTACAAAGGTATATAGTTAAAAAGGAGGAGGATTGATTACTTGGCCAGCTTATGGTAGAAGTAAGTTCCATGCCGCTCTTGAGTGTTTCACAAAAATACATTTTCGGCCGAGTGTTGTGTGATCCCCCGTGAGGTATGTGAACTTGTATATAAATGGAATTTTAAAAAGGCATGTTATGCCCTATTAAGTAATTTATCTTATGTAATGTTTTAAATAAATCATGACGAATATGATTGTAAATAATTAAAAATAAAACTTAATAAAAAACCTTCTCTTCTACCCATTCCATTTGGGAGTGTAAAGCCACATTATAAAGAGTTTTGCTTGAGGACAAGCAAAGATTCAAGTGTGGGGGTATTTGATGTGCGTAAAATGCAACATATAAATTACATCAAAAGTGGCATTAAACTAACCCTTTTTAGTACTAATGTTGGAAAAAGTGTGTTTTTGTCTTCCTTTTGTATTTTCAGGATTAAATAAGCTCAAATGAACAAAAGAAGCAAAAAGGCAGCTAAATCTAACATAAATACAAGAAAAGGAATTAATGTGGCATGCCCGACCCCCCGACAGCATCTTCCCAAGCAAAACAAGGGAACAGAAGGCTGAACACGCCCCGTGCTCAATGAGCACGGGGGCGTTCCCAAGTGTCTACAGAAAAGACAAAGTTGTAGAAGCTTCTATCACCCACCACGGGGGCGTGCCCAGCGAACACAGGGCCGTGGTCAACTCTAAGATTCGCAGAATCTAGGGAAATCTTGATAGTACAGATACGCTTTTGCACACAGGGTCGTGCCCAGTGGACACGGGGGCATGGTCAACTAATGCAGACAAACTACAATTAATGAAGAAAGAGAAGATGGGTGGACACGGGGCTGTGCCCAATGGACATGGGGCCGTGTCCGGGCTTCTGGGTAGACTATAAATAGGGGTGCTTGGCTCATTTGCAAACCATCCCTTGGCAAACCACCTCTCTCACACTTCACCCACCCACCACCACCATCACAACCAACATCCACCACCATCATCCATCATCCATCATCCATCATCCATCATAGAGTGTGTGAGTAGTCTCGGGATCCAAGATTGATCGTAAGAGTTCTTGACAATCAAAGGCCATGTTTGCCTAAGTCTCTTACATCACTTGGTGAAGACAAGTGTTTAGTGTAATACTTTTTATTTTTAATCTATTCGCACTTTTTATTTGGTTATGTATTAATGACTTTAATAGCTAGTTTCTTATGTTGAAGGTGAGTCTTCCTTATCGTTTGTCCGTGGTGTCTTGGCATTATTTTACTGTCTATATAAAATAAAAGATTTTCACCATTCATATCTCCACGGTCTATATGGAGGTATGTTGGCTACCTGGTCGGGTTTTAAGGGAACGGTTTGGTAAGAGTCTTCCCTTGTTCAGTGTATAGATCCTGCAAGGACCTGGGTCAACTTTAGTAGGACCTCCTTCAATAACCACTGGTATTGGATGGCGGGGGTCCGAACTCCTTGATCCCCTCATATGTAAACTACTATTAAAACTTTAACCCGGCTACTTAGGACCGTATCCCTGCTGACTCAGACTACTTAGCCGATGGTAACGTCACCTCCAGAAGAGGGGCTTACCACAATATGCATTAATAACTTAATTAATTATCTTTCAATAATCCAACCCTTTAGGATTGTATCCTTGATGACTCAAACCACTGGGTTGAGGGTAACGTCACCTTCAGAAGAGGGGCCTACTACAATAACTAAGATAATCTCTTAAAAAGTGCAAAAGTGCGGAAATAATCAAAGGTTACACTAAACACGAGTCGGATCCAAGTGATTCATCTTGTCTATCTGTTCTTTATTTTATTTTATTTTTCAGCATTTTAGTTAGTTTTATTTTTTTTTTGTTTAAAAACCTTTTTTCTAAACTTTTGATTTGATTAGACGTTGAGGATAAACCGGTATTAAAAGCTCTTGTGTCCTTGGACGACCTTGGTATCTTACCAACACTATACTACGCTCACGATGGGTGCACTTGCCCATATGTGTGTTTAGTGTTAGTAAATATCGTGTTTTATAAATTTAAAACTTGGCTAAAAAAAGTGTTAAATGGCTTAAAATATACATTAAAAACTATACGACACTTCACACGCATCAACATCCTCGCAAACAGAAGAGGACTTGAAGCTGTCCCCAACCTTAACATTTCAGTTGGGAACATAAATCTCACCAGTATTACTCTCCATTGAAACTTCACCACTCCTTTCAGAAGAACCCCTTGCAGCAGACACCACAACCTTTTTGCCCTTTGATTTTCCTTTCTTCCCAACCACCACTACCAACTCCATATCCTTCTTTGCTTCAACCACAACCCCTTGGTCCTCAGAAACCTCAATACCATCGCTAAGATCAACAGGATCAGTAGTAGATGACTGGCTTGGACCCTTCAAACGATGAGACGAACGATGGGTTGAAGGTTTAGAAGAGCTAACCTTTGTGAAGCCTTTAACATTCGGAACGTTGACATATTTCCCTCTAGGAACCAATCTACCTTGCGCCGTTCTAGTAATAACATCTTCTCCCTCAACAGCTTCAGCGACCCCAAGAACAACATCAGAGGTATCGTCGGACTTGATGAAATCTTGGGTAGACATAACTATAACAAACAAACAAAAGTGTAAGAAACTATAACAAGACATGAAAACAAAAATGTAAAAGCAAAATAACATACCCTGAACACCCCTCATGAACATAGGGTCTCGATTCGGCTTATCCCATAGAACACTCATACCAGTTGAGACTAACAGATGTTCAGGGAAAGGATGAAGTTGAGAAGGACAACCCCTAAGGGCTTTCAACAACCCTTCATTCAGTTCAGAAACAGAGGGTTCAAGTTAATTTAGAAGGGCATCGGGATACCACCAAACCATTTTAAATGGAATAACTGACTCGAAAACCCAGAAAGATCGGTCCTTCAAAGAACCGGGAGTAGTCGCAAGCAATGATATCAAACAAACGTCAATTTGAGATGTTTCAAACGTGAACCAATCACTTTTTTAGCTAATCGAAAAAAGCGACGAAACATTAACAACGTTGGCTCATAGCTCAGTGCACGACACAAAACTTAAAGTGTAAAACCCTAGAAACCCCCTAAGGGTGCAACTGTCCAAAGGATACGCGATACTACTCCAAAACATTGAGGACAACGATGGAAAAAGGGTAACGGGGATTAGAAAACTCGAAATGGTGACAGTACAAAGCAATGAAACCAGATGGACATTGATCAACAGATTTATAACAACCCAGAGCAACCGGATTGACAGATGAATTAATACCCCAATGTTCACAAAAGGAATCAACCTCCTCTTGTGTTAATCGGGAGAAAGTTACTCCTATATCCTTCCTCGCACCCATTGCTCCGAAGGTTGATCAAGGAAAATCAGAAAAAGGAGAAAATGAGAAACTAACCTGGATGACTGAACAGAGGAAATTCAGGAAATCTTGTTGCGAAAAGATGAAAGTAAAATGGCAGTTATGTATTTTGAATGACAAGTTAAGGGGGGTAATTAATAAGACCCAGCGGTTATTATGAGATGGGGAATAGAACTACCGTGTGAAAAACTGTCACATGTCAAATCAACTGTCTAATCAAATTCAAATTGATACCGCCCATAACCTTGAAGCGGTAACCCTTCAAGGCTTAAAGCCTTTTAGCAAATAAAAGTGTTGTGCAAAACTCAAAAGCCTTTGAGCTTACACCAAAATACCTTTGAGTTAGGGGACTGATGACATGGGTAGGTCAAGTTTAACAAATTAGCTAGAATACAAAAAGGTAAAAGGGTTCGGAATTGACCAACTGTCGTGAACAACAAAAAGAATGAGACAGTGTCTGGTCACATCACACTCTACGTGTGAACTCCTTACTCAGCCGCAAAAGGAGCATGTGGGGAGACACATCCTTTTACCCGCATGTATGAAGCATTTAACCTACCATAAAGGTCAAGCCTTCTACTATAGCCATTGATCACTAATCAAAGGTTACTTCTTATAGCTGGCCCCTTCTCTATAAATGACAACAAATTCTCATTCAACTGGCCATTCCGAAAAACCTTACTTTTTCTCTCTCCAACTTGCTTCTTGCATGTTCTATTCTTCACTCACTTCAACACTATCACATTGCACACAAACATTCTGGGTTTAATGTTCTTCAATCTAGAATTCAAAGTGATCCAAACCGACGTATTGCATACGTGGGGGGACCCCACGACCAGCGTTAGGCAAACCGAAACCCTTGAACCCTTTTGCCTAATGTGACATCTATGCTTGTAATCATTGTATAAACCTTAAATAGTTCAATTGTAACACCTCGAAAATTCACGTCCTATAATGAGTTGACACGTGTCATATGTTTGAACGTGTGAAAGAATGTTATAGAGAGATTAAAGTTGACAATCATGGAAAGTATGTGAATATACGAGTTCTAAATGTCAACAGTGAATAAATATATTGTACATTAACCCTACATGATGCTCATACCTTCAAACGAATAAATCATGGATCATACGAAGCTATTTGTGAATGAAAGTGAGAGATTACAAACTACAGGGGTTAAATGTGTCAACATGTTTAAGTTATACCTCTGAGTGACCTTTTGACAAACTCGAAGCTTTGTAACGGTTAATTATACTCACTAGAATGCACGATATAAATTTCATAAAGTTTCGTTATCGTATGATAAAGTTATGATCAAATTCGTGTACGAGGGGTTAAAAGCGTCAACGTTGAAGTTTATGACTTTTCGGGTAACAATAAAGTTAACCGAGGACTAAACAAAGTGGGTAAATGTCTTAAAGCCCTTATAAGTCAATTTAGAGGGTTCATTGTGCAAAACAAGACATGAAAGCGACCTTTAGTAGGACCAGGGGCCAAAACTGCAAATAATGGAAAATTGGTTTGGCTGAAACACACATGCTCGCGTAGCGCGAGCACTAACCACATATGCATTCGCGCTACGCGACTTCCTTATCTGGACAGAATGCCTATTTTCTTGGATTTTCTTGGATTCTTTGTCTGCCATAGCCCTTGCAACTGCCTTTAAATCGATTTTCCTCAACTTGCTTGACCCCTAAACAACCCCTAGACATTTAGGGACACTTGTGGATGAATTGTGGTCAGTTGTAGACTTGTGTGTCAACAATCCATGGTGATTAAGGCACTATAAAAGGCCATGAGTTGCAACCAAGTTCTTCACACCTTCCATCTGCACTTTGGATCATTTTTGGAGCTCAAGACTTCTCTCTAAGCTTCACATTTCATGCATAGGACTTCAGTAAGTTTGCTTATCCTTCCTTAGTTAAGTTTTTGCTTAGTTTTAGCTTAAAAGTCAAACCGTCGTAATTAACGGTTGACTTAACGATTAATCACTAATGGTCCAGTGATTAGTCGAATTGAAAGTAGTTATAAGTTGGTAATTATGTGGGTAATAAACCCTTAAAAGGGTTCCCCCTGATTCCCACTCTAACTAGGTCAAATGTCCGGTCAAACTTGCTAATAAAAAGTCAACAGGATACTTAATTTCTAATTTATGCATGTTTAGCAATGTAGAACACATACAACCTGTTTGATCATTAATATAACTTGGTAATTAGTGTAAGAACATGTCTAAACATGTTCAACCCGACAATTTCCTGTTTAGACCCGGTTCGGAACCGAAAGTCGCAAAACTTTGACTTTTGCTTTGACTTCAGTTCTGACCCGATTTAGTATGATTTGGAAATGCCTTAGAGCTTCCTTAGGACCAGGCTACATGTTAGCATAACCCTCTGTGGTTGGATCGTTGATTGTCCGATTCGTTTACTCGTTTCCGTTAAATGCCTAATGTTGACCAATATGCCCTTTTGACCATAAAATGAGAATTTTGGACATGTGAAAGGACAATAATCCTTATTACTGATTTATAAAGTTGTCCCTAAAATTTTACATCAGTTGGAGGTCTAGATTAGGAATTATGCTCATTAGCGTAATTATAACGCCTTTTAGTAATTAAAAGGCGCAATTAGCATAAAGCCTATCTAAACCCAATTTTTGACACCAAACCTTTTACCCACTAACGTAATATAATATTTTGAGATTTTTAAAGATTTTTAATTATTTTTAAACTGAGCAAAACCCAGGGTTATCGCCTTAATTCGGTAAATACCGATTATGCCCTTATAGGCAATAAAATGAGTTTTACAAGCCTTTTTTATACCAATCTGATGGCTACTGATTTTATATAATAAATAAAGTATTTTGAACTTTATAGCCTGATCAGAAAACTCAGATTTTCTGTATAACCCGGAAATCGCTTAAAATGACTTTTTAAAGCGTATTAAACGCCTAGTTTGGGTGTAAAACCATTTTGTCATATAAGACCTATTACCAACTGATATGACCTAATAAAATAAGTTATTCCACTGATGTATTCGGACCCGAATCTCAGAATTTCGATTAACCTCTTTTATAATCTTCAAAATGACCAAAATACCCTTACGGGGCTTATTTTGAGATTAAACTCGTTTTGGGCATAATGGAAGATATCCTACTGATATCACAACATGTTTAAGGCATATTAACTTAGGAAACCTGTATATGACTCTTATGGTTACCCGTTACGCCTCTTGCGCGTTCGGTTCGGTTTATGTAACTAGTTTGCATAAGTTAGCCGAAACGGGTCAAACCTTATCATTTTTGTCTCAAAATCTAGAAGGTGTTTAGATTACCCATATTATACAAGTCTTCAAACTTGTCGGGTCTAAAACACATTCTATTCCGGTCTTCGCTTAATCATGCGTTTGAACCGTATATTTCCTTAAAACTAACCGGTCTAAGTTTAGGCTTAATTAAAGACCCGTTAGCATTCTAATTGGTTAATTGTACCATCATTCCAGACTAGAGCCTTCCGGTAAATTGTACCTACGCTTACTTAAGTGAATACGGCTGAGTTATTATAATTCTTGCTATTTAAGACAGGAGCTAGCTCAGGTAAATACTCTTAACTTATTTTCCCTATACGGGCTTGGGATACGGTACTATAAAAGTACCGCTTGGTCGGGTATATAGTCATTTAAATCGGATTGTGATTAATGTATTTACATAACCCGCTTTGTTCTGTATTATTTGATGTATGGCCCTTGGGGGTTAAATGACCATGTCCCGGATATCCTTGGCATCATTTTACGAAATGGCCACGACCTAAGCACGGGGTGTAGGCGTACACCTGACAGATGCATTATGTAAAAACTGGTAATCCACGTAAAGG
Organism: Helianthus tuberosus; assembly: GCA_030545235.1. Taxonomy (NCBI): domain Eukaryota; kingdom Viridiplantae; phylum Streptophyta; class Magnoliopsida; order Asterales; family Asteraceae; genus Helianthus; species Helianthus tuberosus. Next base: position 100,800,017 of record CM060437.1, on the reverse strand, counting down.
AATCAACCTTGTGGGCATTATACCTGTGGCGTGTCAGTTAACTTAAACCGGCTCTTCTAACCGGTGCTAATGGACGACAAATAAGTAAAACTGTATACAAGATTATATACAAATAATTTTCCCAAGTATAAAAGATTAATATTGCCTTGTGCATTTTAATCCAAGTGTCGAAATATTTACGTGCCTTGTGCACCTAAACAAATTTTCATAAACATTTTCAAATGAGTCGGTTGAGTGTATTTACCAGTGAAAACTGACGTATTTTCAAAAGTCTAAGTGACAGGTACAAGTACGTAATAGGCTGGAAGCGGCTCAGGACGTTAATAAGGAATCTTGCAAGTTCTAGGCGTTTAAAGTCTGTTGAGAAATGTTTATGTTTTATGATCTGCTTGTGGATCCTTTACATTCCGTTTGTAATACTTGATATTACTTTATATCGGTTTGTAATATATTTATCTTTTGCTTCCGCTGTGCATTTAAATATTGTGTTGTTTGACTATTATCTTTTGCTTCCGCTGTGCATTTAAATATTACACTCAATCTTTTGCCAACCACGTCACGATACTCCCCACTGGGCCCACCGGTCAAACGTGGAAATATCGGGGTGTGACAGGTTGGTATCAGAGCCAACATTGAGTGAATTAAACACTAGCATTATGTGTTTAACCTCAATGACACAGTAGCACATTCTTTGACCTTCTGAGTCTAGACTTAACATAGGAATATTCTCAATCCTCATCTGGAGATTTTGCTTCCAATTTTTATATATTGGATACGTCGCCAAGCGAAGAAGCCGTAATAGGAATTCTCCACATCCGGAGCCTTGAAATGCTGAGGTTCGTACCGCGACTAGGATGAAACGCGCAACCAAGGAGAAAGCATTCAGAAATAACTTGAAGAAGAAACTCCTTTTGCTGAAGATTGTTTCCTTAATAGTCCTCATAAGGACATATTTATCTTTCAGTCCCTTCGAGGACAACATTATTCCTTTCAAGTCCCGTTTAGGGCAACCTTGAACTTTTTAATTTTATAGTGGAATGACTAAATATTCATCCTAATCAGGAAATATTAAATAAATGGAAAATAACATTCCTTTTATAAGATCTACCATTATAACAAAATGGCAAAATCTAAAAAGGACAAGACCTAGCCTCGTGTCATATTAAGACCCGGCCAAGATGGCAGTTCCTCAATTTAGATTCAGATCCTTATTAACATTCCCTTTGCAAGATCTACCATTATAATAAAATAGCAAAATCTAAAAGGACAAGACCTAGCCTCGTGTCATATTAAGACCTGGCCAAGATGGCAGTTCCTCAATTTAGATTCAGATCCTTATTAACATTTCAATTTAGAAATTGTTCTGCGTTAATTATTAAAATGAATCTTAAAGGTAAAACCTAGCCTAAATGTCAATGCTGACATGGCCAAGATGGTAAAACCTAGCCTAAATGTCAATGCAGACATGGCCAAGATGGTAAAACCTAGCCTAAATGTCATTGCAGACATGGCCAAGATGGTAAAACCTATCCAAAAGATTCCAATCCCTGTTAACATTTTTGGTAACCTGTGGATCGTTCAAGTCACACAGGCCATCTTTAAAAATAAAGGGGGGGGGGTTAATCTAAATTCCCTTATTTGAAATAAACATCCCTTAGAAGGGAAGTGCCTACGGGCTATAGTTAATGTCCTCTGAGACTAAAGACAGTGGTAGCCTACAACTCCCTGTCAAGAAAAGGTAATGAACCTTGATTCAAACCCTAATGCCTCGATTCTCTGAAATCATGGCTTATAAATTAAACTTGTCTACGCGACTAGGCCATTTGTGCTATTATTAACTTATAAATTAGGATTTATGATAAAAATCCTGAAAAAAAATAAATATCCTTCCTTCCCTGCCAGTATGCATTTTAAAAAGAATCTTAACGGTGAAACCTAGCCTACGCGGCCAAGATGGTGAAACCTACTCAAGGGATTCAGATCCTTGTTAACACCTAAGAACGTGTTAGCACTCCTGACAAATGTGATTCGATAAAATCACAACAGTCATCCCTATATTGGAAAATTTTTAAATTCCTAATTTGCCTTATGATCTAGAAATCATGGCTTATATCATCTTATAAGATGATCATATTATAAACATCCGTGAGTGATGAAGTGCCTACGGACTAAATTTATTGTCCGATAAGACAACGACAGTGGTGGTCTTTGACCCTGTCTAAAGATGTTGGAATACGTCCAAGCATAATAGTCGGTAGGGTCTGTAACAACCCTCGGTAAAACCAACACCCTCATAATATTTTTTTTGACACTCTATTATATCCCAATATGTCTTATATTATACCCCGTATGTGAAACACGAGCCCTAGTTATTTTATAAGTATAAAATAAATCAAAAACATGAAATATAGGGTTGAGGCGGGCCGCGACATACTCTACCCTTAGCTTACGCGGGCTGTATCAAGGCTGAACTTGACTTCGCTGACTTCTTTAGTTGAAGCGGGCCGCGTAAGGGTGTATGTGTAGTTGAAGCGGGCCGCGACAATTCATAGCACGCGATTACACCAGAGGCCGACACGTGTCGACATCGTGTTGAGTCTACTAGCTGACCCAGCTAAGCTACTGCGTTGACTGGTGTTGACGCAGGTCGCGTAAGGGTCCCTTGTCTTTTACGCGGGCCGCGACAGGACTAGAATCAGCAACTATATAAGAAGGCCATCAGTCTACGTTTTTCGTCGCTCACATTTCAATTCTAAATCTCACTTTCTGTAGTAGAAGCATTATAGTCGGGTACTATACCCCTAATTAGCGAGGTTCTGCTCCGTTGTAAGTATTATAACCCCAGTTTCGTAATAGTTACGCTGCCCGATTGATTTAGGGTTCCGTAACAACTGTCGTGGTTCTGCCCGACGTAGTTGTTGGAATGCCGTCTCGGGGAGGGTATTATTAATAATTTCAAAGGGTTATGGTACTAATCAATGTATATTTGTGTAAATTATAGATTATAGTTAGGAAACCCTTACGAAAAGCCTAAGACAGCAATGTGAGTAATCTCCTTTTTATTAACAGTTTTTACAAAACCTTAAATGTTTTACAATGTGATTAAGCAGTGATTGAGTCTTTGTAGTCTTCAATTACTGTCCGGTATGTTGGGGTTTTGTATACAAAATTTGTACTACCTGCGAGTAGTAAGTCGAGTATGACAGTACGTTACCATTGGACAATGAGTTAGCCAATGTGTAATATGACCCACAAGTCAGTGGATTGATAGTACCAAATGGAGTAATTGTGTAGACATAAACATTGTAATCGTCCTCGATACTGTTTAATTTGATAAAGTGTTTCTTGATTAAACTGGGATTCACTCACCAGTATTTCCGACTGACAAATGTTTTTAAAACGCGTTTCAGGTAACCCAATGTGACAGCCAATTATTAAAAAGCCAGCTGGAGAGCACTAAAGGCTTGGGGATAATGTGGCTATAACAGTTACCAAATAAGCGGTGTTTTAAATTAAATAAAATAGGGTTTTTCCCTATAAATGTATTGTAATAAGAAACTTGGGTTTTGCCCTTGTTATTTATTAATATGAAATATGGTGGTTTTACTCTGATAAACATTTCCTAACTACGATCCTGATGTAAATTCCGCTGCGAGACTAAACAAACTGATACCACCAAACTCTGTGATCACGTCCGCCCGTTCCCGGGGAACAGGGATCGGGGGTTGTGACAGAAGGTGGTATAAGAGCCTAGCCACTGGTCTGAGCCAAAGAATTGTTCTGCTGACACTTAAATTTTGAATTGGTGTTAGGAAATAAAATAAAGAAATACATGCATAACTGTAATTATGTGTTATTTGACTATTTATTAGTTTTCAGTATGAGTGATCAAGGACCATCAGATCTGAACCGTCAGTTATCTGATTCCCCTAAGAGTGAAAGTACATCATCACAGCCTGCCCTCTCGGGGTATGTTGCTGATTAGGAAGACGGAATATTTGCTTTTAGAGCTAAATCTGAAGAGCCATTTCTTAATAAGAAACGAGGATGGTTCAGTAAAGAAGCTTTTGCTCGTAGGAAGAGAATGAGGAAATTGCAACAGCAAAGGGCTTTAGCAGCTATTAAGCGAGAAACAGATGCCCATACTCAAGAGATACTTAATAGAAGCCTAGCTAATTTCCATATCTTAGCTACGACTGCTGCTGACCCAAGTCTGGAACAACTAGTAGCCCCACAACCACAAACCCAGAACAACCCATGGAAATAGAAAATCATTAAAACCAAGAAGAGATGTACAATTTTAATCCAGAAGAAATCCCTAGAGCGCCTGCACCAAACCCTCTAGACCCGAATTACGACCCCTGGTGGGATGAAAATAGGGACTATGTGCAACGTTACTCTATTCCGGAAGACACACCTATAGGAGCCTATTCAGGTATGGACCCTTTAGATCCCTATTACCATGATAACTACATCAGGGAAATCTTAGAAGATCCTTACCGATTACAGGCACTTTTAGCCCCATATCAGGAACCAGAACCCCAGATTCCAAACCCAGTCTTAGAACCTGCACCCCCAATGAGTGCAGAAAACGTCCAAGAACTTAGGACTTTTGGGGAGGAGATCTTAGAAAGCAGTGAAAGGATGCGTCAGGTGGGAGAGCGTCTCGTATGGAAATACGATGAACGCAATATGGATTTCTGGATGAATCCATATCCATGAATGTTAGAATGGAGGAAGCAGTAGTAATAATAATATAATAAAATAAAAATAAAATAAAATATGTGTGTACGGATGCATATTACTATTTTATTTCTGTTGGTATTGTAATCTTTATTTCTGTACTAGTGTGTAATAGACGCATAAGTATATGAAAAGAGTAAGTAGCAATGATCTACGTTTTTGGCTAGATTGCATGTCATGTGATTAACTATAGTAAGATATTATTTGTGATATTAATATGGAATAAATGTTTAAAATTCAGATGGCCGAACAAGGAAATCAAGTCAATTTGGATAATAACCCAGAAATTCGGAATGATAATATTCAGAATGATGATAATCTGAATAATGAGAACCCAAACAACAATAACAACGGAAACCAAGTGGATAATAGTGCTATCCAACACATAGTGGCACAGGGAATTATAGATGCTATGCCATTTATACTTCAAACTGTTAAAGATGCTGATAATTAAAGTAAGCATAGTAGTAAGCGACCAAGTGAACCAGAAAACAGCGTGAACAATGAACCTGTACTTCAAATGCCTATTCCCAAAAGAAGAAGAACCGTGCCTTACGGTTGTTCTTATAAAGAATTCTGGTCTTGTAAACCAATGGAATTCTCAGGCAATGAAGGGGCTATTGCAACCTTACGCTGGATAGAAAAGACTGAGGCAGTCTTAAGGATAAGTAAGTGTGCTGAAGAAGATAAAATACTGTTTGCTTCTAATCTGTTTAAGAATGCAGCCCTAGAATGGTGGAACACTATCCTCCAGACAAGAGGAAGTGATCAAACCTACAATATGGAATGGGAAGAATTTAAAAATAAGGTAGAAAGGAAATTCTGCCCACCGAATGAGAAAGAACAGATAGCAAACAAATTCCTAAACCTTAGGATGACTGGTGTGGATAGTAAGGGATACACTAAAATATTCTTTGAATATGCTAGAATAGTGCCAACTCTTGCTTCACCAAAACCAGTGTTAATCTCTCGTTATATTTGGGGATTAATTGGAGAGATTAGACACATTGTTAAGGCAGCTAGACCGCAAACCATAGAAGAAGCGGTAGAACTAACAAATACCTTGACAGATGAGTTAGTTCGTACTAGAGAAGAAGATCAGAGAAGGAACCTAACTCAAAGGCTTACTCAAGAATTTCATTCTGGAAATTTCAATAGTAGGAATATGGGTTCTACCTCTGCACCCTATCGCAAGGTCTGCAAGAAAAAGCACTCGGGAAAATGCTCCAATCTCTGCAATTATTGCAAGATGCCAGGACACAAGGAAGAAAATTGCAAGAAGAAATCCAGTAATGGATATTGCTACAACTGTGGAGAAAAAGGTCATATCAGGCCAAACTGTCCAAAATTAGCCCCAGCTGCAGACAACAAGAATACTAAAAATGCTAGAGCATTTGTGCTAACTGCAGAAGAAGCCAAGATAATTCCAGATGTCATAGCTGGTACGTTTTTAGTTAATGATGTCTTTGCTAAAGTATTATTTGACTCTGGTGCAAACCAAAGTTTTATTAATACATCGTTTTGCAAATTACTAAATCAATCATTAACTAAACTACCACATGAATGTTTAGTAGAAACAGCCAACGGAGAAACAGTTAGAATTTCTGAAATCTTGCAGGGAGCAAGTATAGAAATTTCAAATCAGAAATTTATTGCAAATCTTTATCCCATGAATTTAGTAGGATTTGATGTTGTTCTAGGAATGGATTGGTTAATAACCAATAAAGCCAGTATTTTATGTGATCAAAAGTTAATTCGTGTAATTTCACAACAAGGTAAAACGATCACAATTAAAGGAGATAAGCCCTTTAGATCCACAAAATTCATCTCTGTGATGAAAACTGCAAGTTGTATAAGAAAAGGTTCTATAGTGTATTTGATTTCCATAATCACTAACACTAAAGGAAAAGAACTAAAAGATATTCCAGTAGTATCTCAGTTTTCAGATGTCTTTCTAGAAGAATTACCAGGGCAACCTCCAGACAGAGAAGTTGAATTTAGAATTCACTTAATACCAGGAACATCGCCGATTGCCAAAGCACCTTATCGTTTGGCACCTGCAGAAATGCAAGAATTGAAGAAACAATTAGATGAATTGTTGGAAAAAGGATTCATACAGCCAAGTTCGTCGCCATGGGGAGCGCCGATATTGTTTGTTAAAAAGAAGGACGGATCAATGCGTATGTGCATTGACTACCGTGAATTAAACAAGCTCACGATTAAGAATCGGTATCCATTACCAAGAATCGATGATCTGTTTGATCAACTGCAAGGAGCTCGATTTTTCTCTAAAATCGATTTAAGGTCAGGATATCATCAATTAAAGGTACAGGAAGAGGACATTCCTAAAACCGCATTTAGAACAAGGTATGGCCATTATGAATTTACTGTCATGCCATTTGGTTTAACCAATGCCCCAGCTGCATTTATGGACATGATGAACCGAATATGTAAGCCATATTTGGATAAATTCATAATTGTTTTTATAGATGATATTCTAATGTATTCTAAGAATAAAGAAGATCATGCAAAACATTTGCATGCACTTTTAAGTTTGTTAAGAAAGGAAAAGCTTTATGCTAAGTTTTCAAAGTGTGAATTTTGGTTAGAACAAGTACAATTCCTTGGACACCTAGTCAATCATGAAGGAATTCATGTAGACCCAACCAAAATCGAGGCAATTACTAAATGGAAAACCCTTGAGTCACCAACCGAGGTCAGAAGTTTCTTAGGATTGGCCGGTTATTATAGAAGATTTATTAAAGATTTCTCTAGAATAGCCATTCCCTTAACTAAGTTAACCTGTAAATCTGTTAAGTTTGAATGGGGAATAAAACAAGAAGAAGCCTTTAGAATTCTTAAGCAAAGATTGACCCATACACCTATACTATCATTACCAGAAGGAACTGAAGACTTTGTAGTATATTGTGATGCTTCTAGATTAGGTTATGGATGTGTGTTGATGCAACGTCAAAAGGTTATAGCTTATGCATCTAGGCAACTTAAGAATCATGAAGAGAATTATTCAACCCATGATTTAGAATTAGGAGCTATAATTTTTGCTCTTAAAATTTGGAGACATTACCTTTACGGTAGTAAGTTTACCATATTCACTGATCATAAGAGTTTAAGGTATGTTTTCGGGCAAAAGGAGTTGAATATGTGATAAAGACGCTGGATGGAATTTCTTAGTGACTATAACTGTGATATCCAGTATCATGAAGGAAAAGCAAATGTAGTGGCAGATGCTTTAAGTAGAAAGTATCATGAAAAGCCAAGAAGGGTACGTTCTCTTAAATTAAATCTGCAAGTAGATTTAAATGATCAGATAAGAGAAGCACAAGAATCAGTAATCAAGGATGATTCTGAAAAATTAAAAGGTATGTTAAAAGAATTAAAACAAGGAACGGATGGAATTTGGAGATTCCATGAAAAGAGAATGTGGATACCTAAATTAGGAAATCTACGTAATCATATATTAGAAGAAGCCCATACGTCTAAGTATACAATGCATCCAGGAAGTGATAAAATGTACCAGGATTTAAGGAAAAATTTCTGGTGGATAGGAATGAAAAAGGACGTAGCAGTCTATGTTTCTAAATGTTTAACTTGTTCACAAGTCAAAGCTGAACACCAGAAACCCTCAGGTTTGTTACAGCAATTAGAAATGCCGGTGTGGAAATGGGAATTAATAACAATGGATTTTGTTACTAAACTACCCAAAACTAGGAAAGGAAATGATACAATCTGGGTGATTGTAGATAGGCTAACTAAGTCAGCTCATTTTCTACCAATGAAGGAAACAATAAATATGGAACAATTATCTAAATTATATGTAAATGAAATTGTTTCTTTACATGGCATTCCTTTAGCAATTCTTTCTGACAGAGATAGTCGATTTACATCTCATTTCTGGTCAAGTTTCCAAAAAGCAATGGGAACCAAGATAAAGCTAAGCACGGCTTATCATCCTCAAACATATGGACAAAGTGAAAGAACAATTAAGACAATGGAGGACATGCTTAGAGCTTGTGTAATTGACTTTGGAGGTAATTGGGACGAACACTTACCTTTAATAGAATTTTCTTATAATAATAGTTATCACACAAGTATCAATGCTGCACCATTCGAAGCACTTTATGGACGAAAGTGTCGAACCCCAGTCTGTTGGGCAGAAATTGGGTAAAAGCAATTATCTGGACCTGAGATAGTACAGGAAACAACTGACAAGATTATTCAAGTCAAGGAACGACTGAAAGCAGCACGTGATCGACAAAAGAGTTATGCTGATAAGCGATGCAAACCTTTAGAATTTCAAGTAGGAGATAAGGTATTGTTAAAGGTCTCTCCTTGGAAAGGAGTGGTAAGATTTATCAAACGGGGAAAGCTAAGTCCCAGGTATGTTGGACCTTTTAAGATTATTAGAAGAATAGAACCTGTAGCCTATCAGCAACAATTGCCAGAGGAAATGGCAGGAATACATGATGTGTTTCATGTATCTAATCTTAAAAAGTGTTTAGCTGATGAATCATTGATAATGCCTCTTAAGGATATAGAGGTAAATGAACAACTCAAGTTTGTAGAAAGACCTCTACAAATTGAAGACAGGAAAGTCAAAAATCTCAAGCATAAAAGATTAGTTCTGGTCAAAATAAAATGGGACTCCAAAAGAGGACCTGAGTACACATGGGAACTAGAGTCAGAAATGAAAAGAAAATACCCGCATTTGTTTCAGTAGATCTCGAGGACGAGCTCTAAAACAAGGTGGGGAGAATGTAACAACCCTCGGTAAAACCAACACCCTCATAATATTTTTTTTTGACACTCTATTATATCCCAATATGTCTTATATTATACCCCGTATGTGAAACCCGAGCCCTAATTATTTTATAAGTATAAAATAAATCAAAAACATGAAATATAGGGTTGAGGCGGGCCGCGACATACTCTACCCTTAGCTTACGCGGGCCGTATCAAGGCTGGACTTGACTTCGCTGACTTCTTTAGTTGGAGCGGGCCGCGTAAGGGTGTATGTGTAGTTGAAGCGGGCCGCGACAGTTCATAGCACGCGATTACACCAGAGGCCGACACGTGTTGACATCGTGTCGAGTCTACTAGCTGACCCAGCTAAGCTACTGCGTTGACTTGTGTTGACGCGGGCCGCGTAAGGGTCCCTTGTCTTTTACGCGGGCCGCGACAAGACTAGAATAAACAACTATATAAGAAGGCCATCAGTCTACGTTTTTCGTCGCTCACATTTCAATTCTAAATCTCACTTTCTGTAGTAGAAGCATTATAGTCGGGTACTATACCCCTAATTAGCGAGGTTCTGCTTCGTTGTAAGTATTATAACCCCAGTTTCGTAATAGTTACGCTGCCCGATTGATTTAGGATTCCGTAACAACTGTCGTGGTTCTGCCCGACGTAGTTGTTGGAATGCCGTCTCGGGGAGGGTATTATTAATAATTTCAAAGGGTTATGGTACTAATCAATGTATATTTGTGTAAATTATAGATTATAGTCAGGAAACCCTTACAAAAAGCTTAAGACAGCAATGTGAGTAATCTCCTTTTTATTAACAGTTTTTACAAAACCTTAAATGTTTTATAATGTGATTAAGTAGTGATTGAGTCTTTGTAGTCTTCAATTACTGTCCGGTATGTTGGGCTTTTGTATACAAAATTTGTACTACCTGCGAGTAGTAAGTCGAGTATTACAGTACGTTACCATTGGACAATGAGTTAGCCAATGTGTAATATGACCCACAAGTCAGTGGATTGATAGTACCAAATGGAGTAATTGTGTAGACATAAACATTGTAATCGTCCTCGATACTGTTTAATTTGATAAAGTGTTTCTTGATTAAACTGGGATTCACTCACCAGTATTTCCGACTGACAAATGTTTTTAAAACGCGTTTCAGGTAACCCAATGTGACAACCAATTATTAAAAAGCCAGCTGGAGAGCACTAAAGGCTTGTGGATAATGTGGCTATAACAGTTACCAAATAAGCGGTGTTTTAAATTAAATAAAATAGGGTTTTTCCCTATAAATGTATTGTAATAAGAAACTTGGGTTTTGCCCTAGTTATTTATTAATATGAAATATGGTGGTTTTACTCTGATAAACATTTCCTAACTACGATCCTGATGTAAATTCCGCTGCGAGACTAAACAAACTGATACCACCAAACTCTGTGATCACGTCCGCCCGTTCCCGGGGAACAGGGATCGGGGGTTGTGACAGGGTCCGTACGATCTCGACTAATATCATCTGAAAAGATGATCATACCATAAATATCCCTTAGGAGGGAAATGCCTACGGGCTATAATTAACGCCCTCCGAGACTAAAGACAGTGGTAGCCTACAACTCCCTGTCAAGAAAAGATGTTTTACCTACGGGCTATAATTAATTGTCCATCTGAGACATTGACATTATGATCTTTATGATTCCTTGTCTAAGGTGGTGAGCTATGCTCAAGCCTAATAGTCTCTATGATCATTGCGATCCTGACTAGTATCATCAGTATGATGATCATAAATTCATAATATTGACATACCTGGTGATGAACTGCCTACGGGCTATACTTTACTCTATTGTCGATAAGACAAAATAGTGGTGATCTTTATGATCCCCTATTCAAAATGGTGGGATTATACCCAAACCTAATAGTCAATATGACCGATGTGATCATGACTAATATCATTAGATACGATAATTATATATAGACATCCATTAGTGATGTTAATTGGTTTACCTTTCTGTCAAGTGAATCGCCTTTCAAGACGATGACAGTTGTAGTCTATGACTCCCTGTCCAAAGGTGAAGAACTATGTTCAAACCTTAAAACTCCTGATCTAATAAGATTGCAGCCTATGAATTGATGTCCTTGTGACAAATGCACAAGTTATATTTCAAGTCACCCATAACAAGCCTCCGTGCTATAATTCGTCGTTCGTGACAAGTTAACATACTAAATGTTAACATCCCTGGTGACAGGCCTTAGTGCCATATCCTATAACGTCCTAGAGACAAGGCCATTTGTGCCGTATCTAAATGTCATTACGACAAGGCCTTCGCGCCATATGATTACTTATGTCCTTCATGACTGGGCTTTATGCCATATCTTTCTACGTCCCTCGCGACAGGCTTCTATGCCATATATGTATATATATAACCAAAGTCATGTAAGGCTAGCCTTTGAGCTATTTATAATCGTCATTGTGACAAAGACAGTTGTGACATTATGGTCCCCTGTCAAAACCTTGAATGCCATTGATAGTCCTTTTGTGACCTAAGCTAAATGTAATAGATATACATTCAAATAGGATTCATTAAGAATGTTCGGAACAAAATGGCCTATACGGTTCGTGGATGCCGTGGCTAATCTATGTCAGGTTATCAGGATGATGACTAATAATGGTTTAATTTGGTATTTAGTACCAAGTTTTGAGTATGGAAAACTCGGATGAGATAGGCACTAGTCGCGATGCTATTAATGCGACAAAAGCAAATAATGTCTCAAACGTAAACCTCAATATTTATGGAGTTAATCTCCAAGCGGTGGTTAACGCGGTAGTTTGAAAGGCCATGGGAAAAGGTCATGAAACAATCCAAAGAGCTGAATGCTTCTCGCTCTAAATTTCATTCAAAACCACGTTCAATTGCTCATGAGAAGAGCTTTGTTCACACTTCGAATATGAAGGATGAACCAAAGGAGGAGGATAACTCACAGGAATCTAAGAAAGAGAGCAAGTACAGGCTTAATAAAAAGCAACGAAAGTTCAGTAAGAAGCCTGTATGTAAGAATTGCTATAAAAGACACTAGGGACAGTGTCGAATAGAACCAGGACCAAAGAAGTGTGACATTTGCTAAGGAACAGGTCATCATTTCCCAGGAATGTAGGGACATAAAGAATGCAGTCTATCACGGTTGTGGTGAGTAAGGCCGCATCAGAACTAGATTCCATAAAGCTGCCAGAGAAGGTGCGGCTAAGCCTGGAAAGGCTAAAGGAAGAAATGCCTGAACTCACCTGATGAATGCCAAGAGGCAGTTCACGATGTCATCAAGTGCATTCCTTATCATTTACCAATGATAATTTCTGCTAAATGTCCTGATTTAATACAGGCAATAATAAGTCTTCATAAACCATAAGCTTAGCAAACTTTTATATTATCCACAAGGTATAACTTACCAAGGAACCATAGTAACCGATTCTTCTAGTATCGGCAAGGAATCCTTCCGAAAAATCTAAGAGTACTCTTTCTTCGCATGGAGTACGACAACATATGTTATATTAATTATTTTTCTCATTGTTTTTCTATCGCCTGTGAATGCCAAACTATGTTTGATAAAAGTGCCATATGAGGATTGGCGTATCCTAGTGTGTCCCATAGATTACTTCCATGCCTGATCAGTATGGAGGCTTAATACATGGAACCCCTGAGATATCCCAATGGTCATATTGTACTAAAGTCAACTAATGGTATTCAAAGATGATATCCGGAATGAAATTGTCTAAGTAAATGTTCCCGGTTAAGGAAATTCATGGAATTGTAACATACGGGTGTCACTAATTTGACACAAGCATTGATGGATGAATTGGAGCCTGAGATTTGGAAAATCTCTGTAATCTCCTTATACCTAAGTATCTTCTCATAAGTTTTCCCTGCTTACCTCCTGAGAGGCAGGTAGAGTTAAGATTAACATCCCGCTGTGGGCTGGAGTATTGTGAAAACTCCATGTTGATTATTGAATAATCGAAACCCTGATTAAGTAGGTTTTAAGACATAGGCTCATATAGCCTGACTCAATATTCTGAGGGTTTTATGTTAATAAATAAGAAAGACGGTTCATATTGCTTATGTATTAATTACCACAACCCTAATTGGGCAACGATTAAGAATCACCATCAGCTGCCCAGGATCGTCGATTTGTTCGACCAACTGTAAGGATTAGCTACTCCTTAAGATTAGTTTTGATTGGGATAATCATCTCACCTTAAGATAAACTTCTTTATAATAGTTGTTATATAAGTGTCAAGGTGGCTCCTTTGGAGACCTTGTATAGATGAAATATCAAAACATCCGTTGGATGGACGAGACTTTGGAAAGTCCACTTATCTGGATCTGAAAGTTGCATTGAAAACAACGAATAAGATCATACAAGTCCCTAATCATCTGTAAGTTGCCTGTATTCGGCAGAAAATCAAGAATTTATGAAAGTAGCAACCCTCCTAAATTCTTGTTAAGGAATAAGGTTCAACAAGAGGTATCACCCAGGGAGGGTGTGCCAAATTTTGTTAAATTATCAGGCTAGTTAGGCTCTGAGTATATAGAATCATTCGAAGGATTCGAATGTATCAAGATTAAATAGCTTACGAGCTAAAACCTAATTAAGGAGCTCGGTGGAACGCGCAATGCACCCCACACTAATGATTTAAGGACGTGTTTCGTCAATAAGTCAAGAAACACTATCACATAATGATATACAGATTTATGATATGATGAGCAACCTGTGTCGATTAAGGATCGACAGGATTAGAAGCTCCAAAAGATACATGTACCTATTATAAAGGTCAATTGGAATGCCATAGAGGCTCAAAGGTACTGGGGAAGATTAAGCCCAATATAAGGCAAAAATTACTTCCTTTACTTTAACAAATCTCGAGGTCGAGATTTCTTTTAAGGGGGTGAGGATGTAACACCTCGAAAATTCACGTCCTATAATGAGTTGACACGTGTCATATGTTTGAACGTGTGAAAGAATGTTATAGAGGGATTAAAGTTGACAATCATGGAAAGTATGTGAATATACGAGTTCTAAATGTCAACAGTGAATAAATATATTGTACATTAACCCTACATGATGCACATACCTTCAAACGAATAAATCATGGATCATACGAAGCTATTTGTGAATGGAAGTGAGAGATTACAAACTACAGGGGTTAAATGTGTCAACATGTTTAAGTTATACCTCTGAGTGACCTTTTGACAAACCCGAAGCTTTGTAACGGTTAATTATGCTCACTAGAATGCACGATATAAATTTCATAAAGTTTCGTTATCGTATGAGAAAGTTATGATCAAATTCGTGTGCGAGGGGTTAAAAGCGTCAACGTTGAAGTTTATGACTTTTCGGGTAACAATAAAGTTAACCGAGGACTAAACAAAGTGGGTAAATGTCTTAAAGCCCTTATAAGTCAATTTAGAGGGTTCATTATGCAAAACAAAACATGAAAGCGACCTTTAGAAGGACCAGGGGCCAAAACTGCAAATAATGGAAAATTGGTTTGGCTGAAACACACATGCTCGCGTAGCGTGAGCACTAACCACATATGCAGTCGCGCTACGCGACTGCCTTATATGGACAGAATGCCTATTTTCTTGGATTTTATTGGGTTCTTTGTCTGCCATAGCCCTTGCAACTGCCTTTAAATCGATTTTACTCATCTTGCTTGACCCCTAAACAACCCCTAGACATTTAGGGACACTTGTGGATGAATTGTGGTCAGTTGTAGACTTGTGTGTCAACAATCCATGGTGATTAAGGCACTATAAAAGGCCATGAGTTGCAACCAAGTTCTTCACACCTTCCATCTGCACTTTGGATCATTTCTGGAGCTCAAGACTTCTCTCTAAGCTTCACATTTCGTGCATAGGACTTCAGTAAGTTTGCTTATCCTTCCTTAGTTAAGTTTTTGCGTAGTTTTAGCTTAAAAGTCAAACCGTCGTAATTAATGGTTGACTTAACGATTAATCACTAATGGTCCAGTGATTAGTCGAATTGAAAGTAGTTATAAGTTGGTAATTATGTGGGTAATAAACCCTTAAAAGGGTTCCCCCTGATTCCCACTCTAACTATGTCAAATGTCCGGTCAAACTTGCTAATAAAAAGTCAACAGGATACTTAATTTCTAACTTATGCATGATTAGCAATGTAGAACACATACAACCTGTTTGATCATTAATATAACTTGGTAATTAGTGTAAGAACATGTCTAAACATGTTCAACCCGACAATTTCCTGTTTAGACCCGGTTCGGAACCGAAAGTCGCAAAACTTTGACTTTTGCTTTGACTTTAGTTCTGACCCGATTTAGTATGATTTGGAAATGCCTTAGAGCTTCCTTAGGACCAGGCTAAATGTTAGCATAACCCTCTGTGGTTGGATCGTTGATTGTCCGATTCGTTTACTCGTTTCCGTTAAATGCCTAATGTTGACCAATATGCCCTTTTGACCATAAAACGAGAATTTTGGACATGTGAAAGGACAATAATCCTTATTACTGATTTATAAAGTTGTCCCTAAAATTTTACATCAGTTGGAGGTCTAGATTAGGAATTATGCTCATTAGCGTAATTATAACGCCTTTTAGTAATTAAAAGGCGCAATTAGCATAAAGCCTATCTAAACCCAATTTTTGACACCAAACCTTTTACCCACTGACGTAATATAATATTTTGAGATTTTTAAAGAATTTTAATTATTTTTAAACTGATCAAAACCCAGGGTTATCGCCTTAATTCGGTAAATACCGATTATGCCCTTATAGGCCATAAAATGAGTTTTACAAGCCTTTTTGATACCAATCCGATGGCTACTGATTTTATACAATAAATAAAGTATTTTGAACTTTATAACCTGATCAGAAAACTCAGATTTCCTGTATAACCCGGAAATCGCTTAAAATGACTTTTTAAAGCGTATTAAACGCCTAGTTTGGGTTTAAAACCATTTTGTCATATAAGACCTATTACCAACTGATATGACCTAATAAAATAAGTTATTCCACTGATGTATTCGGACCCGAATCTCAGAATTTCGATTAACCTCTTTTATAATCTTCAAAATGACCAAAATACCCTTACGGGGCTTATTTTGAGATTAAACTCGTTTTGGGCATAATGGAAGATATCCTACTGATATCACAACATGTTTAAGGCATATTAACTTAGGAAACCTGTATATGACTCTTATGGTTACCCGTTACGCCTCTTGCGCGTTCGGTTCGGTTTATGTAACTAGTTTGCATAAGTTAGCCGAAACGGGTCAAACCTTATCATTTTTATCTCAAAATCCAGAAGGTGTTTAGATTACCCATATTATACAAGTCTTCAAACTTGTCGGGTCTAAAACACATTCTATTCCGGTCTTCGCTTAATCATGCGTTTGAACCGTATATTTCCTTAAAACTAACCGGTCTAAGTTTAGGCTTAATTAAAGACCCGTTAGCATTCTAATTGGCTAATTGTACCATCATTCCAGACTAGAGCCTTTCGGTAAATTGTACCTACGCTTACTTAAGTGAATACGGCTGAGTTATTATAATTCTTGCTATTTAAGACAGGAGCTAGCTCAGGTAAATACTCTTAACTTATTTTCCCTATACGGGCTTGGGATACGGTACTATAAAAGTACCGCTTGGTCGGGTATGTAGTCATTTAAATCGGATTATGATTAATGTATTTACATAACCCGCTTTGTTCTGTATTATTTGATGTATGGCCCTTGGGGGTTAAATGACCATGTCCCGGATATCCTTGGCATCATTTTACGAAATGACCACGACCTAAGCACGGGGTGTAGGCGTACACCTGACAGATGCATTATGTAAAAACTGGTAATCCACGTAAAGGAATCAACCTTGTGGGCATTATACCTGTGGCGTGTCAGTTAACTTAAACCGGCTCTTCTAACCGGTGCTAATGGACGAAAAATAAGTAAAACTGCATACAAGATTATATACAAATAATTTTCCCAAGTATAAAAGATTAATATTGCCTTGTGCATTTTAATCCAAGTGTCGAAATATTTACGTGCCTTGTGCACCTAAACAAATTTTCATAAACATTTTCAAATGAGTCGGTTGAGTGTATTTACCAGTGAAAACTGACGTATTTTCAAAAGTCTAAGTGGCAGGTACAAGTACGTAATAGGCTGGAAGCGGCTCAGGACGTTAATAAGGAATCTTGCAAGTTCTATGCGTCTAAAGTCTGTTGAGAAATGTTTATGTTTTATGATCCGCCTGTGGATCCTTTACATTCCGTTTGTAATACTTGATATTACTTTATATCGGTTTGTAATATATTTATCTTTTGCTTCCGCTGTGCATTTAAATATTGTGTTGTTTGACTATTATGTTGCCAACCACGTCACGATACTCCCCACCGGGCCCACCGGTCAAACGTGGAAATATCGGGGTGTGACATCAATTATCAATAAAACAATGTGATTTAGCCCCAATATATGTTTATTTATGTTTGACATTTTGCACGTTTTGGTTTTTTTTCGATTTCAAACTCTATATCGTTTTCTAGAAAGTTATACGCAAATTGATGCGTAAACGTAGTCAGTTTAACGCGACAAACACTCTGGAACATCAATATATGCTTAACATACCTTAAATAACCTTTACATAACTTAGAAATAAGTTTTAAAGGGTTTGGTATGGCAAAATCAAGTTTATTCGATCGCAGGGACTAATTGTGTCAAACTGCGAAACTATGTCGATTCGTGTGGTAACGAACATTCCAGAACTTGATCATAAGCTAAACCTACCATTGATCGAATTCTCCTATAATAATAGCTACCATACTAGTATTAAGGCTGCGCCTTTTGAGGCATTATATGGTAGAAAATGCAGAACCCCTATATGTTGGGCGGAAGTAGGAGAAGTTCAATTATCAGGACCTGAGTTAGTCTTCGAAACGACGGACAAGATTGTCCAGATTCGCGATCACTTGAAAGCTGCCCAAGATAGGCAGAAAAGCTACGCTGATCCAAAGCGTAAATCTTTTCACTTCGAAGTAGGTGACAAAGTATTGCTTAAAGTATCACCCTGGAAGGGGGTGATGCGATTTGGTAAGAAGGGCAAGCTAAGCCCGAGATGAGGTGTGAAATATGAGGTGGAATTAGCTGATGGAACCATAGAAACCGCCTCAACTGTGTTAGATGGATGTGTTATATCCATTAGGAATCACTCTTTTCCTTTGTCCTTACTTCCCTTTAAGCTAGCCGGTTTTGATATAGTGATAGGTATGGATTGGTTATCGCATAACCAAGCCCAGATTGTGTGCAACAGAAAGCAAGTGGTAGTCAAAACTCCGTCTGGTGAGTCACTCACCATCCAAGGGGATACCCGGCATGGATTGCCTGAGCAAGTGTCCATGCTCAAGGCATCTAGATGCTTGAAGAAGGGTTGTGTCATTTATATGGCACAGGTTACTATTGATGAGCCAAAACCTAAGATTGAAGACATCCCCGTCATTTCAGAATATCCTGAAGTTTTTCCCGAAGAACTACCTGGTTTACCACCAGATAGGCAAGTGAAATTCCGAATTGACATCATCCCGGGTGCAGCACCAGTAGCGAGAGCGCCTTATAGGTTAGCACCAACGGAGATGAAGGAGTTAAGGACGCAATTAGATGATCTGCTAGCCAAAGGTTTTATTAGACCTAGTTCGTCTCCTTGGGGAGCGCCGATCTTGTTTGTCAAGAAGAAGGATGGATCGATGCGTCTATGCATCGATTACCGTGAGCTTAATAAAGTCACTATCAAGAATAGGTATCCTTTGCCCAGGATCGACGATCTGTTCGATCAATTGCAAGGGGCAAGCTACTTCTCCAAGATCGACTTGAGGTCAGGCTATCATCAGTTGAAGGTCAAGGATGAAGATGTGCACAAGACTGCATTTAGGACTCGTTATGGTCATTACGAGTTCCTAGTGATGCCTTTTGGGCTCACTAATGCACCAGCCGCATTCATGGATCTCATGAATCGCGTCTGCAAGCCTTACTTGGATAAATTTGTCATCGTCTTCATTGACGACATTTTCATCTATTCGAAGAGCCAAGCTGACCACGAGAAACACCTTCGTTGTATTCTTAAACTTCTACATCATGAGAAACTCTACGCCAAATTTTCGAAGTGCGAATTTTGGCTTCGAGAAGTCCAATTCCTTGGACATGTGGTAAGTGAGCGTGGTATCCAAGTGGATCCCGCTAAGGTAGAAGCAGTTATGAATTGGCAAGAACCAAAGACGCCTACTGAGATTCGTAGTTTTCTGGGTTTAGAAGGATACTATAGGCGATTCATCGAAAACTTCTCAAGGATTGTTGCGCCCCTAACTTCATTGACACGTAAGAAGGTTAAGTTTGATTGGGGCCCTAAGCAGCAGGAATCCTTTGACATTCTTAAGAAAAAGTTGAGCAATGCACCAGTGTTAACATTGCCCGATGGTATAGAAGAATTCGTGGTGTATTGTGATGCATCACACACTGGTATGGGCTGTGTACTCATGTAGAAAGGCAAGGTTATTGCCTACGCTTCACGACAGCTAAAGGTGCACGAGAAGAACTACACCACCCACGACTTGGAGCTGGGTGCCGTTGTGTTTGCATTAAAACTTTGGAGACACTACATGTATGGAACCAAGTGTGTGATCTATTCAGATCACAAGAGCCTTCAACATTTGTTCAATCAGGAGGACTTGAACATGCGACAAAGACGATGGATGGAAACTTTAAATGATTACGAATGTGAGATAAGATACCATCCATGCAAGGAAAATGTAGTTGCTGACGCCTTAAGCAGAAAAGAAAGAGTGAAGCCAATAAGAATCAATGCCAAGAGAATCGAAATAAAGAATAATTTGAACGAAAGGGTGTTAGCTGCATAGAAGGAAGCTGTGTTGGAAGCTAACTATCCTGAAGAAAAGCTAGGAGTAACTGAGGAGCAGCTATCCTATGACAAGGACGGAATGCTAAGATTGAATGGACGAATATGGGTTCCAGTTTATGGAGGGCTTCGGGATGTTATCCTCCAGGAAGCCCACAGTTCCAAATATTCCGTTCATCCTGGAGCTGATAAGATGTACCAGGATCTAAAGGCAAACTACTGGTGGATTGGTTTGAAAAAGTCTGTAGCTGCCTATGTAGCTAAATGTTTGACTTGTGCGCAAGTCAAAGCTGAGCACCAGAAGCCGTCAGGTTTGTTACAACAGCCTGAAATTCCCACGTGGAAGTGGGAGATGGTGACAATGGATTTCATCACCAAGTTGCCAAAGACAAGGAATGGAAACGATACTATATGGGTCATAGTAGATAGACTAACCAAGTCAGCACATTTTCTTCCCATTAAGGAAACGTACAGCTCCGACATGTTAGCTCAATTGTACGTAGATAAGATCGTAGCTCTACATGGTGTACCAGTATCGATTATCTCTGACCGAGATACGAGATACACCTCTCATTTTTGGAAAAGTTTCCAACAGTCTTTGGGCACGCGCTTAAACTTTAGTACTGCTTACCATCCACAGACGGACGGACAAAGTGAGTGTACCATCCAAACATTGGAAGACATGCTTCGAGCATGTGTGATTGATTTAGGTGGCAATTGGGATAACCACCTACCATTGATAAAATTCTCCTATAATAATAGCTACCATACTAGTATTAAGGCTGCGCCTTTTGAGGCATTATATGGTAGAAAATGCAGAACCCCTATATGTTGGGCGGAAGTAGGAGAAGTTCAATTATCAGGACCTGAGTTAGTCTTCGAAACGACGGACAAGATTGTCCAGATTCGCAATCACTTGAAAGCTGCCCAAGATAGGCAGAAAAGCTACGCTGATCCAAAGCGTAAATCTTTTCACTTCGAAGTAGGTGACAAAGTATTGCTTAAAGCATCACCCTGGAAGGGGGTGATGCGATTTGGTAAGAAGGGCAAGCTAAGCCCGAGATACATAGGACCTTTCGAGGTTATCGAACGTGTCGGGTCAGTTTACTATAAGTTAAACTTACCTAAAGAGCTCAGTAGTATACATAATGTGTTCCACATCTGTATTCTGAAGAAGTGTTTCGCTGATGAATCACTGGTCATACCACATACGGATGTACATATAGATGAGAGCTTGAAATTTATGGAGAAACCATTGTCGATTGAGGATCGACAGGTAAAGAAGCTTCGAAGGAAGCATGTGCCTATTGTAAAGGTCAAATGGGATGCCCGTAGAGGTCCCGAATACACATGGGAGGTAGAATCCACGATGAAAGAAAAATACCCTCATTTGTTTCAGTAAATCTCGAGGTCGAGATTTCTTTTAAGGGGGTGAGGATGTAACACCTCGAAAATTTACGTCCAATAATGTATTGACACGTGTCATAGGCTTTGAATATGTGAAAAAGTACTTTAGAGGGACTAAAGTTGACAAACAGTGAAACTATGTGAATATAAGGGTCCAAAGTGTCAACAATGGATAAATAGGCTCTACAATAACCATACATGGTGTTTATAATCTTAAACGAATAAATCATGGATCATACGAAGAAGAAAATGAAAGAAAGTGAGGAATTACAAACTACAGGGGCTAAATGTGTCAACATGTTGAAAGTATACCTCTGAGTGACCTTTTGGCAAACCCGAAGCTTTTTAACGATAAAATATACTCACTAGAATATGTGATAAAAATTTCATAAAGTTTCGTTATCGTATGAGAAAGTTATGATCAAAACCGTGCATGAAGGGTTAAATGCGTTAACGTTGAAATTCGTGACTTTTCGGGTAAGCACAAAGTTAGCCAAGGACATAACCAAGTTTGTAGATGTCCTAAGGCCCTTAAAAATCAGGGTTGAGGGTCTAAAGTGCAAGAAAAACAAGTAAAACCACGTTACAAAGGACCAAGGACTGAATTGTAATATTTAGAAACTTGTTTGGCTGGTTTCTCGCTTGTACGCGCCCCGCGAGAGGCTCTTCGCGGCCCGCCTACGACCTGCCAGCGACAAATAACGCGCAGATGCCAGTTATCAGGTCTGAAACGTCTGTAAACAGCTGTTATCTGATACCAGAGCCTCACCAATGGTTTTACATGCATAGAGGGGCACTTGGACACATCTGGTAACAATTGTAGACCCTTGTGGCATCATCTAGTGAGATCAAAGTTGATATTTAAGAACACCCATTGTTGCAACAATTTCACATTCACTTGCATTCTCAATTCTGGAGCTCCTCTGATCAACCTCAGGCTTTCTAGTGATCTCTAATCGTGATTAGGACTCTTGTAAGTATTCATAACCCTTTCTAATTCGTTTTAGGTTAGTTAATTAGCTTATAGTCAAACCGTCGTAATTTAAGTTTGACTTCGCGATTAAATGAAATCCGCTCAGTCATTTCTCGAATTGAAAGTACCTTCAAGTAGGTATTTATGTGGGTAACAAACCCTTAAAAGGGTACTTTCAGATTCCCACTCTAACTATGTTAATTGTCGAGTCAAAGCTTACTTTAAAAAGTCAACATAATGTTTATTTTTAAATTTAAGCATAATTAGCAATGTAGGATACATGCAACCTGTTTGATCATTAAAATAACTTGGTAACTAATGTAAGAACATGTCCCAACATGTTCAACTCGACAATTTTCAGTTTAAACCCGGATCGGAACCGAAAGTCGCATAATTTGACTTTTGCTTTGACTTTCAGTTCTGACCCGTTTGTGCATGTTAAGATCTTCCTTAGAGCTTATTTTGGACCAGGTTTCATATAAGTATAACTGAAGGGGTAAGGTCCCAAAAACCTAATGATAAGTATTTAAGACCATACCACAGATTGGCCCTTTGACCTTTTAAGCCTTACGCGGCCGCGCACTGGTATTACAAAAGGGAGAAAAACGGTCAGCAAATCTATAGTTGCGCGCCCAAAGGAAAACATAAATCCTTGCGCCTTCTTCCATTTACAAAGGATTAGAATCCTTTGTTCAAAACTTCCGCCTAAATATCCAGACCTGGATATTATTTTACCCAGACTTGGGATTTACTCGTCTGTGTCCACACAGCAAGGTGTCACACCAGATTACAACAGTAATCTTCTAGAAAGAAGTACAATCGTGCACCACCCAGACGGTTATAACCGTCTGGATACGTGTCATCACCACAGGCAACTCTGGAGTCACAACGAAAGCATGCAATTGGAGAATAATCTCCGCTTAATCACTCTCCATGTGGCAATTCCCCAGCCATAGATCAAACCACGATCCGTGTGCATTCACGACGGATCGAGGTAACTTGACGTTAGACCAAAGAATTTAACGGAAGAAAAGATAACCGCTACGGCGTTAGCATCTTCCGTCCTCTTTTCAATAAAAGGTTTTCCCTCCCAAACTCCCGGTTATAAATAGGAGAACTGTTCAGGTACAAACTCAGATCACACTCACTTCTCAAATACTTATCTTCTCCATTATCAATACTTATTCTCACGCCGGAGTCGGGTCAAGGAGAGAACCCTCTTCTCCCCTTGACGAGGCTAACGGTGTTCTTTTTTGCAGAACCACCGGTGAAGAAATTCCATTGCAACTGAATCAACCGAGAGAGAGCTAACCTTTTATGCGGATTCAAACCCCCTAACTATCTCGGTTCCGACCATTTAGTTAGTGTTTCTTCATTGGCGCCCACCGTTTTCTCAGTTTTTCTAGTTTCTACCTCGTTTCGATTCAGTTCATTCCGTTTTCTGTTTTTGCACATGGCAGAGAATTCATCATCTCACCGGCAACTTGGTCCTCGACCAAACGTCGGAAACAATTTACAACTAGAAGAATCTCCAGAACATTGGTTTAGCAGATGCCAAACTGCTTTAAACACAATCGTTATTCAAATCGCCAGATCTGATTTATCAAACATCAGATCTGGAAAAGTAATTGATACCACAGTATTGGATCCACCAACACCATGTAGGAGGGACATCCAATCCAGTCAGTATAGCAGTTATCAGAAACAAATACACATGGTTCAAGGGGGACCGTCACGAAGACCAAATAAACGAAATTATAACCAACATTGGAGAGAACAGCAAGTCATATTTCCCGTTGTTCCTGGGGGCCCTCAGGAAGAACGACCAGTAATTATTACTGGTATTTTCGGTCATTACCGAACAGACTATATGTTCATAGATCCAGGGAGCTCGATGGACATCATATACGAACAGTGCTTTAAACAGCTTGATTCAGAAGATAAAGCACGTCTAGAACCAGTCGATTTTCCCCTCACTGGATTCTGTAACGAGGCTGTATTCCCATTAGGGAAAATTGCTTTCCCGGTGACTTTATCAGACGGCGAACATTCACGAACAGTTACAGTCAATTTCATGGTCATGCCGGCAACATCACGTCATGATGTCTTGCTCGGGAGAAGGTCACAAAGGGAATTTAGCATGATCACTTCCATTCCACATGCTGCTTGTGGGTTTCCGACAGAAACCGGAGTGGCAATTCTCTATTCAAGCAAAGAAGTCATGTCCGTAGACGACGAACCACCAGCAAAGGTAATCAAACCTTCGGCACCAAACGAACCAGAAAAATGGGTCTTGAACAACGAATATCCAAAACAGACCATTCTGCTAGGACAAGCCATTTCCCCAGCAACACGCGTACAACTGAAAAAATTGTTGTCTAACAACAAAGATATATTTGCCTGGTGCCCAGCAGACATGACTGGAGTTCCACGCGACATCGCGCAACATTGCCTAAACATCAAACCATCAGTAGAACCTGTTGCTCAGGGGAGGCGCAGCTTCAGTGAAGAAAAAGCAAAAGCAATGGATGAGCAAGTAGCAGAATTACTTAATGCGGGAATCTTGCGCGAAGTAAAATACCATACACGGGTCGCCAACCCAGTGATGGTACAAAAACATAGCGGCGGGTGGAGAATGTGCGTTGACTTCAAAGACCTGAATAAAGCATGCCCAAAAGATTGCTACGCGGTCCCAGAGATAGACAAAAAAGTCGACTCTCTAGCATCATTCAGATGGAAATGTTTTCTTGACTGTTACAAGGGTTATCATCAGGTCCAGATGAAAGAAGAAGACGAAGACAAAACGGCGTTCCGCACAGATAAAGGCATTTTCTGTTATACCAAAATGCCGTTCGGCTTGCGCAACGCAGGCGCAACTTATCAACGCCTAATGGACACAATTTTCAAAGATGATATTGGCAAGACTGTCGAAGTATACATGGATGACCTCGTCATCATGAGCCATGAGGAAGGAACAATGCTTGACAATATTCAGCGCACATTCGACTCCTTGCGCAGCGTGAGTCTAAAACTCAACCCAACTAAATGCTCCTTCGGCATGGAAGAAGGGAAATTTTTGGGATTCATCGTCACAAAAGATGGTTTTAAAGTAAATCCAGAAAAGGTGCAGGCTATTCAGCTAATGCCGTCACCCGCAACAGTTAAAGAAATGCAAAGGCTCGCCGGACGCCTAGCGGCTTTTAACAGATTTTTGGCTAATCACGCAGCGAAGTCTTATCCATTCATCAGTACGCTACGAAACTGCGCAAAGAAAACTGACTTTCAGTGGACTTCTGAAGCGGAAACCGCATTCAAGCAAATGAAAGAATGTTTAATTCAGCTGCCAACACTGACAGCACCAAAAGAAAAAGAGCCACTAATTTTATATCTATCTGCCGCGGAAGTAGCAGTCGGTGCTGTATTGATGGTGGAACGCGAGAACATCCAAACTCCAATCTATTACATCAGCAAAATGCTCACCGGCCCAGAAACTCGGTACTCAATGATAGAAAAGCTAGTCCTAGCACTAGTACATGCACCCCGATGCCTACGCAGGTATTTCTCGGGTCACGTTATCACAGTTCTTACCAATTACCACTTAGGCCAGATCTTATCCAAACCCGACGTGGCGGGACGACTGGCCAAATGGGCAATTGAACTAGGAGGCTACAACATTTTTTACAAACCAAGACCCGCAATCAAAGGGCAAGTTCTAGCAGACTTTGCCACTGAAGTTCCTATCGATAAAATACAAGAATGTGAGGCAATCCAGAACCCAACACCTGTTTTCGACGACAGAGTCTGGACCTTACACACAGATGGTGCTTCCAATGACGATGGAGCAGGAGCAGGACTCCGATTAATCAGCCAAGACAACCACGAGCTCACGTATGCTATACGCTTAGATTTC
Source organism: Helianthus tuberosus (assembly GCA_030545235.1). Lineage (NCBI taxonomy): Eukaryota > Viridiplantae > Streptophyta > Magnoliopsida > Asterales > Asteraceae > Helianthus > Helianthus tuberosus. The sequence goes on along the minus strand of CM060437.1, from coordinate 100,773,299 downwards.
AAAAGTACGAATAACGAAGCCGAATATGAAGTCTTCTTGGCAGGTCTTCGCTTAGCGTTAAAAATGGGGGCAAGAAATCTTGAAGCTAACGTTGATTCAAAACTGGTAGCTGAGCAAGTCAATGGCAATTACGATGCAAAAGAAGTTATGGCGTTGTACCTTGAACAAGCACGGATGTTAATCAGCCAATTTCAAACATTCAAAGTTAATCACATAAACAGAAGCGAGAACAAACATGCTGACGCGCTAAGCAAGTTAACTGCTACCAGCTTTAAGCACTTAGCAAAGGAGGTACGCATAGAGGTATTATCCAACCCTTCCATTCATCTCAAGCAAGTAAACGTCATAGAAATGGGAGATCCATCTTGGATGTTCCCAATTATCTTGTACCTCCAGCACGGAAAACTACCGGAAGGAAAGGCAGAAGCTCGAAAAATACAACACAAGGCAGTAAATTACGAAATGGCGGATGGCGTCCTTTACCGGAAATAATTCATGGGCCCATTACTACGCTGTGTCGATAAAACTGACGCCCCGTACCTCGTCAGAGAAATCCACGAAGGGTTATGCGGGATACATGCGGGACCACGCATGGTCGTAGCAAAAATAATGAGCGCTGGATACTACTGGCCAGGAATGCACATGGATGCAGTCAATCTATTAAGAAGATGCGAGGCATGTCAACGCCACGCACCAAAAACACTCCGACCCAAGAATCCGCTAATTCCCGTTACTTCCGCCTGGCCATTCCAACAGTGGGGCATCGATCTCGTCGGGCCATTTCCTGACGCGCCAGGTGCAGTAAAGTTCATAATCGTCGCGGTGGATTACTTCACAAAATGGGTGGAGGCTAAAGCTTTGGCCTCAACGACAGCAATGGTAATCCGCAAATTTATATGGGAACATATCATTTGCAGATTCGGATTACCATTGCGCATTATTTCCGACAATGGTACAAACTTCGCCGCAGAAGATCTTCAAAAATGGTTTAAAGAAATGAAGATCGAGCATAACTTTGCCTCCGTTGCGCATCCTCAAGCGAACGGACAGGTAGAAAGTATAAACAAACAGATCGTTGACGGCATAAAAGCGCGACTCAGGACAGCGCGCAGAGGGTGGGTTGACGAACTTCCCAGCATCCTCTGGGCACATCGAACAATGCCAAAGACTAGCACCGGCGAGACTCCGTTCAGTCTAGTCTATGGATCTGAGGCCGTCATTCCAGCCGAGATAGGTTTACCATCACCGCGCATGATAGCCATGGAAACTCAGAACAACGAACAAAAGCGAATAATGGATTTGGATCTTTTGGAAGAAAGGCGCGAGAACGCCGCGATAGCAGAAGCAAGGTACAAATCCAAGCTCGAGAAGTATTACAATGCGCGCGTCCGCGTTTGCACATTTGTCCCTGGCGATTTCGTCTTGCGCGACAATGAGGCGTCAAACGCTGAAAAGCCAGGCAAATTAGCGCCAATATGGGAAGGACCATACGTCATTAACGAGGTCCTAGGCAAGGGAGCATATACCCTAAAAAGGATCGATGGGACCCCAGTCCCCTGCACCTGGAACGCACAACAGTTGCGCAGGTGTTACATATGAACTAAATCTTCAAAAGAACATACAGGCAATGTATTTCTTTATTATGTTTTGTATTACAAGCCTTGCGCTCTTATCAATACAAACGTCATTTTTACTTATCTCACTGTTTATTACAAATTGCATGTATAATTTTTTGGTTCGCGCGAAAACAATATGGTCAAACATTGTATACCTCATGAACAGTCTAAAAACAAGGCAAGCTGTTACGCCTTTTAGACAAACGTTCAAACATGAGCACAATACCATCTCTCATTCGCCTTACCTATCCAAAAGCAATTAAAAAACATGCAACATATTGTAATCCAAACACGTAAGAAGTAAAAACATTATCAATGTACATATCATTAAGTGTAACAAAACACTTCATAAACAAGATCATGACAATGATCTTCAAAATTTTAGTTCCAGAAACTAAAATGTTCACAAAAGCAAAAAACCTTGTTTCTACAAAATGGCAGGACGATCAAACGACAGCTATTAACAACGATCACACCCGTGATCTTCAAAAAAGAGTTTATGCTAACAGACTAGTATAAACAAAAGAAGGGATGAAACAACCCCCAAACCTAACCAACAACAGGTTCGTCTTCAACATCCGCTTCCCCCGGAGGTTTTTTCCGACGATGGTATACCAACCGGCAATCTTCCCTCCGGATCGTCGAAAAACGAGCAGTGAGACCATCCGCATCCAGCACAGCACCACTGTTAGCAACAACTTCCCCTTGCTGGAGAACCTTATCATCAGAACAAGCCACCATAGAAGGATCAACAAAGATAGAGTCCTCTCCGGTAGCCATCAAAGGTGGAGAGCTAGCAAGTAACAAAAGAGCTTCAGCAGCTTCTCGAATCCTCAAGATATCTGAAAGACGCCGGGAACGAACGGTACTTTTTCCCTTCATCTTTTCCAAATTAAAGATAAACAAGCACCCCGAAACATATATATACAAAACAAAAACTCAACCTCGGGAAACGAAAGACCTACTCATCATTAGTTGTCAGAATTATGTCACATCCGAACGGCGCTACAGGAACCAGGGTCATTTCCTCATTAATAAAGACTGACAAGCACCATTACAAACCTCAAGACAAAGGAGGAAAATACCCACTTTTACTCCCAACTGACGTCATTACACGTCAGAACATAATTACAAAGTCACATTTTGTCAACAAGTTAAAACTTCCAGAAGAAGATTTCTTATTTTTCGCGCCCAAAAAACGTTTCCCTCTCATAAGTCCAGTGCTCCACTTACTTGCATAAGTACAACACTAGACTGGGGGGACTTGAAGGGGTAAGGTCCCAAAAACCTAATGATAAGTATTTAAGACCATACCACAGATTGGCCCTTTGACCTTTTAAGCCTTGCGCGGCCGCGCACTGGTATTACAAAAGGGAGAAAAACGGTCAGCAAATCTATAGTTGCGCGCCCAAAGGAAAACATAAATCCTTGCGCCTTCTTCCATTTACAAAGGATTAGAATCCTTTGTTCAAAACTTCCGCCTAAATATCCAGACCTGGATATTATTTTACCCAGACTTGGGATTTACTCGTCTGTGTCCACACAGCAAGGTGTCACACCAGATTACAGCAGTAATCTTCTAGAAAGAAGTACAATCGTGCACCACCCAGACGGTTATAACCGTCTGGACACGTGTCATCACCACAGGCAACTCTGGAGTCACAACGAAAGCATGCAATTGGAGAATAATCTCCACTTAATCACTCTCCACGTGGCAATTCCCCAGCCATAGATCAAACCACGATCCGTGTGCATTCACGACGGATCGAGGTAACTTGACGTTAGACCAAAGAATTTAACGGAAGAAAAGATAACCGCTACGGCGTTAGCATCTTCCGTCCTCTTTTCAATAAAAGGTTTTCCCTCCCAAACTCCCGGTTATAAATAGGAGAACTGTTCAGGTACAAACTCAGATCACACTCACTTCTCAAATACTTATCTTCTCCATTATCAATACTTATTCTCACGCCGGAGTCGGGTCAAGGAGAGAACCCTCTTCTCCCCTTAACGAGGCTAACGGTGTTCTTTTTTGCAGAACCACCGGTGAAGAAATTCCATTGCAACTGAATCAACCGAGAGAGAGCTAACCTTTTATGCGGATTCAAACCCCCTAACTATCTCGGTTCCGACCATTTAGTTAGTGTTTCTTCAATAACTCTCTGAGATTATGCAACTTGGTTCAATACTTATCCGATTCATATGCATGTTTCCGATTAATGCTTAAATGTTGACTATTATGCCCTTTTGACTATAAAACGTGATTTTTGAAAAAGTAAAAGAGTAGAAACCTTAGTTACTGATTTATAAACTTGCACCTAAAATTTGACATCAGTTTGAGGTCTAGATTAGGAGTTATGCTCATTAGCGTAATTTGAAAGCTTTATGTTACTTAAACGGCGTAATTAGCGTATAACCTATTTAAACCCACTTTTTGATATCAAACTTTTTACCCACTGATGTAATATAATATTTTGGGATTTTTGAATATTTTTATTTAATTTTTGGCTGAGCATAACATAGGTCTCTAAGTTTAATTCGGTTAATACCGATTTTGCCCTTTTAGCCATAAAATGAGTTTTACAAATCCTTTTGACCCCAAACCTTTTTCTACTGATTTTATTTGTTAAATAAAATATTTTAAGCCTTCTGGAATTATAAAAATATCAGCTTTCCTTTAAAAACCCGGAAATGGCTCCAAATCGTCTTTTTAAGCGTTTTAACGCATAGTATGTACTAAAACTATATTAAACATATAAGGTTGATACCTACTGATATTTTTAGTATATTTTTATATAATAACAGTAAGTAAAAGTTTATAAACTCAGGTTTCCAGTTTTGACCTTTTAAGCCTAAGTGAAATTACCAAAATACCCCTAAGGTGCATAGTTTGGTTTTAAATGATAAATTTCACATATAGGTCATACCCTACTGTTATAACTTATTAAATTAAGTGTATTTACTGTATAAATCAGACCTGTAACTCAGATTACTAATTAAACTCTTTTATAATCTTTTAAATGACCAAAATGCCCTTATGAGGCATAATTTGTGTTTAAATCCGTTTTGGGCATAATAGAAGATACCTTACTGATATCACAACATGTTTAAGGCATATTAACTCAGGGAACTTGCATATGACTCTTATGGTTACCCGTGACGCCCTTTTCGCGCTCGGTTTGGTTTATGTAACTAGTTTGCATAAATTGACCGAAACGGGTCAAACCTTATCATCTTTGTCTCAAAATCCAGAATGTATTTAGTATACCCATATTATACAAGTATTCAAACTTGTCGGGTCTAAATCACATTCTATCCGGTCTTCGCTTAATCGTGCGTTTGAACCGTATCGTCCTTAAAAGCTAACCGGTCTAAGCTTAGGCTTAAATAAAGACCCGTTAGAAATCTAATAGGTTATTATAAACCTTTGTTCCATAATAGAAGAACCAGTAAAAGCTACCTCCACTCGCTAATTGTGATTTATAGTTACAAAGGTAAATACTTTTAACTTATTTTCCCTATACGAGCTTGGGGTACGGTATATAAAATACCGCTTGGTCCGGCATTGAATCTTTAATCGAATAGTGGTTAAATCCTTGACATGCTACGTTTTGAAATGTTTTGTTTGCTTAAAGCCTTTGGGGGGTTAATGACCATGTCCCGGATATCCTTGGCATCATCTTACGAGATGGCCACGACCAAAGCACGGAGTGTAGGCGTACACTCGTCAGTGCCTAACCAAATAATGTGGTGTGTCTATTAATCTTTAACCCGGTCTACGGATCGGGCTACTGAACGCATAAGTAACATGTAATTCACTTACAAGATTATATTCTCATAATTATCCCAAGTTATAAAATGTTTTGTGCCACGTGCATTCAAATCAATTTTCAAACCTTTTCAAAATGAGTCAGTTAAATTGTATTTACCAGTGTAAACTGACGTATTTTCCAAAAGGTTAACTGCAGGTACTACTCGTACTAGGCTGGCTGTCTTCTAGCGTCCTCAATAAGTCTCGCAAGCTTGGATGTCAATAAAACTGTTGAACAATATCTTCTTTTATTTTGATCCGCCTGTGGATCCGTTTCAACTATTTCGTGATATTTAATATTACAATTTATAAATGTTGAAATGAATCTATCTTTGCTTCCGCTGTGCATTTATATATTGTGTTGTTTGACTTATGATGATATCATACTCCCCACCGGGCCCACCGGTGACACCTGGAAATTAGGGGTGTGACAGAAATAGGCTTTAAGGGGTTCGGTATGCTAAAATAAACTTTTTGGTCAAACAGGGACTAAAAGCCTCAGAAAGTGCATAAGTTTGCATTTACGCGCATATCTTACGTTCTGAACATATCCGGACATCCAAAAAAATTTTAATCGTTAAAATAATTTATTTTAGTGATTGGCATGCAAAAATTCCATTCATCGTGTAATTTGGATCGTTTTTCGCGTCCGTTCGAGTTTCGTCGTAATTAACCGAACAACGCAACCGTACGCCCAAGCGAACAGACATCCGAGACATTTTTAAGCATATTTCATGCCTCCTATACTTAAACTTTATTATTGAGCTTTGAAAATGGGTTAACGGGGTTTAAACACGTCGAAAATGGCTTAAACGAGCTGCAGGGACCATTTCTGCCATTTTTGAAAAGTTTATGGAACTGTGCACTGGTGGCGTCGCGCCATAACCTAGTGGCTGTGTGGTGGCGGCACGCCACACCCTCATCTGGGCAGAAAATTCAGTTTCTGCAAAAGCAAGCCTATTTTCAGCAACCGACTTGAAGTTCAGGGTCTTTTATGTAACATTCTCAATACCGTGTGATGGTTTTGAACACCCCTAGTATTATAATTCAGTGTGCCACACATGGATGGTCCAGATTGAAGCTCGAAATTCAAGAAATGATCCAAACGGTTTTGAGAAATCTATATAAACCCACCTTGAATTCACTTGCATTCCCCACATTTGATCTCAATTTCCTTCTCTAAGTTGAAGCTCTCCTTGTGAAGCTTCATACCTGAGAAATTTTGAGTTCAAATCTTCCTTTCTTGGACTTTTTGTAAGTCTCCTTCATGCTTGTTCATGTATTTCAAGCATGAAATTCAAACAGTGTTTGACTTTCTGCTTTGACCACGTTATGGTCAACACAAAGTTCGTTTGAACTTTGCAACGTGAGTATAATCACGATGGTTATAGTCTCTTGTGACTATACCTACAGATTACCACGTTGATTAGGCGTAGTGACGAGTTATAGTTTCGGTCAAGATACGTGTTTACGCGTATTTTGCAACGAAGCTATTTTCGGGTATCAAAACACTTTGTTTTGATATCAAACCTGTTTTCTAACTTCGTTAAACTTGTTTTAACATGTTTAACTCGTCACTTTTAGTTTAGTGCTTATATAGGGTCGTAAGATAAGCGGTCTAAACAACCACTTAGACTTTCGAACCCGACCCGTTTGGTCGATCATTAGGATCCAACCAAACACATTTTGTGACCATAGTTGTATAGGGAATAACCTTTCGAGGTTATACCTTATGGTCACTACGTTTAGTTAGTTGTATGATAGGTAGTTTATATGCCTTAGGAAAATGACCAAAATGCCCTTTTTGCGCATAAATTCATTCTAAGCATATGTAACTTAAATTTTGACATCTAAACTGATTAGGCAACATTATTAGACTTGTTAAGGCATATAATACTTGTCATATGACTAGTTAGGCGGTCCGAACGCGTTTTACGCAAACGACGCGTTAAAGTAGCGTAAGCTACCTAAACGGGTCGTAATGGGTTGTAAGCACTTAGGATATGTTCCGATTTAGAATGTAGGCTTTGTTAAACCATATTACATGAGTTCCTATACTCATTTGGTTTACGAAACCACATTTCATCCGATCCTCTGATTTAGGTCCGGTTTATTAACATAGTTACCTATATTAGGTGCCGATTGTTTCCGTGATCATTCTAGCGTTATTTGATTGTAATCACAAGACTTCTAAGCATTATCAAGTGAGTACATAGACCCCTCTTTTACTGTTTTCAAATATTTTGGGGTGAAACACATGTGCCTACTTGTTACTTTCGTGCTTTTCATGCTTTTATAACATATGCTTGCTATGTTCATGTAGTACACGTATAGTACATGATTTCATCCATGTTTTTGCTATGTATGTTTTAATTAACATGCTAGTACATTGATTTCAAAAACACATTTGTTTCATATGTTTATTTTAGCATATGTACACATTGATTTACATCACATTTTTGCTACGTATGTTCATTTAGCATACTTAGTACATTGTTTTCTCATAACATGCTTACATTTGGTATGACATTTGGTTTGTATAACGAAACTGAAATACGTTCATTAACATTGATCACGCCGCTCGGTAGTAAGTAGTGGTACCATGGGACTTAACAACTCCCATTCCTGAAATCCTATGTTTGTTTGGACGTAAGGAATGACTGAATCCGAAAACATTTTTGATAAACCTTTGATTTATTCTAGGGATTATCCTTTAGTCTCAAGGCTTGAATGTATACGTTTAACATTACCACATAAGTGTTTGTATCAGTAAAGCATGGATTTTGCAAAACTTATCTTTTGACTTAAACTATGATTTATATCAAATACATTGTTTTGTACATTTTTACTTATGGGGTTGAGTAATATTATTATTCACCATACATTTCATTTGGTTACACATAAACATCATACATATGGTTTGAGTAGTTACTTTTTACTTGCCATACATAACATTTGATTATACATTACATGATTTACATTTAACATTAGACATTGTTTACACATAAACATTTTGACATTGGTTTAAACAAAGTATTTTGGTGGTTTGTTTGGGTAAGTGATTTAAATAACGAGGCGTGTGTAATATGATAAAAGCATGGTGGATACGCCTCTGGTACTTCCTATATATAAGTGCTTTTATGATATTACATATCGTTGCGTTATCTAAACCATTTCAACTTAGACATATTACATTTTACATAAATAACATATTTTCACAAAACATTGTTTTACAAACAACATATTTTATATAAACTCATTTTACTTGGTTATTCATTTAACCATACATCCTTCTTTTATATCATCTAATTTCTTACCGATTTTCGTATGATTTATAAAGGAAAATATTTTACAAGATTCATGACTAACTTTTGTTAAACATTTCTTTCAACTACAAGTCATGAATCCTAAATCAATAAGCCTATGTATCTCACAGATATTTTTATGCTGACGTACCTATTTTCACATGTGTTTTCAGGAGCTGATGCATAGGGTTGTTCAAGATACACTTAGGCGGACTTGGGCCTTAGTGACATAAAAGATGCAAGAATAGTTTAACTTATGTTGTATTTCCTTTATTTCCCAAGACAATGTAATCATGTTTAATAAATAAAATGAAACTTTAAATACCATGGTTGTGAAACAATAATTCTGCCACTACACTCCCCGACGTTTCCGTCGCGGTTTATTGTTTTACGCGGTCGAGGTGTGACACCTAACCAGTCTAGTCAATATCCTTGGTGTTATATTTGTTATAGCAACAACCCTCAAACTCAGGACTTTATTTAAGCTCCACTTTTTCTTTAGGAATTATGTCTAATCTCATTTTACAATGGGGATATGATGGTGGTTACGTCATGTACTTCATAACCAAAAGATTGAGAGTTCAAATCCTACATGATACAAGTTGTGGCGTATCTATCCTAAATAATCTAGAGTTGTTGTTCGAAAAAAAATTATGTCCAACCATCAGGGATCGCTATATTACAAATTAATAAACCCAAACATTAACATACATTCCACCTATAAAGTCACCCAACTCCTCGAATACAAGATCTATAACGAACTACGAATCACGTATGATGTACGGAATCCATCACATGTATACACACTGTAAGCAATTGTACGAGAAATGGTAGAAATAGATAAATCTTCACTAAAATCTGCACTTGTATTAAACACTCTGAAAACACATAGTTTAAGGAACATAGAAATATCCAAAAGATACTCAAAATAACAAACAATCACATATTTATAGGGAAAACAGTTACTTCCGGACAAACATACGTGTCCGGAAAACTCCCCACAAATACGAACAGGGTGTTTAGGGAAAACACATTTCCTTGACCAACCCATACACACACATACTAGTAGCTTTTATACTTCAGGGAAACTATTATTCCCTAAAGTTTACAACAATATTCGAAAAATATTATAATTACAAACGTTGACATTTAGACCTCTAAACTTCTAAATATTTAATCTTCAGCACTTCATCACTAGCAGATGCCCTTACAAGATCTATAAGTCCTTAGAGTTAATTACATGGGTGGTCCCTATGCGATGTACAAATTTCACCAATGCCCCCTATGCGATGTACAAATTTCACCAATGCGATGTACAAATTTCACCTTTGTGTAACTATGGTGGTCCATACCAGCTAGCGACGTTAATATTTTTAGTTAAGTCCATTTAAAATTACCAAACTAACCTCAATATTAAAAAATATATAAATAAATACTAATAACATAAAACAAAAATATTATATATATATATATATATATATATATATATATATATATATATATATATAGGGAGGAGCTCATGCGAGAACCACCTTTATTGTGAGAACCGCGAGAATCAATGTGAACACAACCTAAAATAGCTAAAAAAACCTAACCCCCCACCCCCCCCCCCCAAAAAAAAACCTAAACCCCCTCCCCACCCCCAAAAACCTAAACCCCCCTAAGCTAAAATGCTAAAAACTAAACCCCCAAAAAACCTAAAAAAATCTAAAAAAATCAAAAAAAAATCTAAAAAATTTTTTTTGAATTTTTTTGAATTTTTTATGTTAAAATCGCTACTTTTCGAAACAAAAAAAAAATTTAAAAAATTTTTTTTTTTTGCTTCAAAAAGTAGCGATTTTTTTTATAAAAAAAATTTGAAAATTCAAAAAAAAAAAAATTTTGTGTGATTTTTAGCAATTTTTAGGCATTTTTGGTTGTGTTCACATTGGTTCTCGCGGTTCTCGCATGATCTTCTCCCTATATATATATAGGGTAAGGTTCATGCGAGAACCACCTTTATTGCGAGAACCGCGAGAACCAATGTGAACACAACCAAAAATACCTAAAAAAAAACCTAACCCCCACCCCCACCCAAAAACCTAAACCCCCCTCCCCCCAAAAACCTAACCCCCCCCCCCCCCCCCCCCAAGATAAAATGCTAAAAACTAAACCCCCTAAAAACCTAGAAAGATACAAAAAATAAAAAAAAAACGCAAATTTTTTTTTAATATTTTTTACATTAAAATCGCTACTTTTAGTAGCCAAAAAAAATTTAAAAAAATTTGCTACTAAAAGTAGCGATTTTTTATAAAAAATGTTAAAAAAAATAAAAAAAAAATTGTGTGTTTTTTTTAGCTATTTTTAGGTATTTTTGGTTGCGTTCATATTGGATCTTCCGGTTTTCGCAATAAAGGGTGGTTTCTAACGGATCCTTCTCCTATATATATAGGGTAAGGCTATATAGAAAACCCTATCTATATAAAAAACCCTAGAAAACCCAACCTCCCGACAATTTTTTTTTTTAAATAACACATGTAATATACATGTTTTTAAGAGTTTTGGGCCAAAAAAATAAAAAAAGCGCCGAAGGGATAATTTAAAAAAAAAAATTCAGCAATTTCTGTCTTTTGTGCCTAACACATGTTAGGCAACCGGACATTGCTGAAATTTGTTTATTTTTTTTTAAAAAATCCCTTCGGCGCTTTTTTGTTTTTTTTGGCCCAAAACACTCTAAAACATGTATATTACATGTGTTATTTTTTTCAAAAAAAAAATGTCGAGAGGTTGGGTAAAAATGGGGGGAGATTTGGGTTTCCAGAGTTTTCTAAGAAAATTAGGGTTTTCTGTCTAGCATTGCCCTATATAGAAAACCCTATCTATATAAAAAACCCTAGAAAACCCAACCTCCCGACATTTTTTTTTAAATAACACATGTAATATACATGTTTTTAAGAGTTTTGGGCCAAAAAAATAAAAAAAGCGCCGAAGGGATAATTTTAAAAAAAAAAATTCAGCAATTTCTGTCTTTTGTGCCTAACACATGTTAGGCAACCGGACATTGCTGAAATTTGTTTATTTTTTTTAAAAAAATCCCTTCGGCGCTTTTTTGTTTTTTTTGGCCCAAAACACTCTAAAACATGTATATTACATGTGTTATTTTTTTCAAAAAAAAATGTCGAGAGGTTGGGTAAAAATGGGGGGAGATTTGGGTTTCCAGAGTTTTCTAAGAAAATTAGGGTTTTCTGTCTAGCATTGCCCTATATAGAAAACCCTATCTATATAAAAAACCCTAGAAAACCCAACCTCCCGACATTTTTTTTTTTAAATAACACATGTAATATACATGTTTTTAAGAGTTTTGGGCCAAAAAAATAAAAAAAGCGCCGAAGGGATAATTTAAAAAAAAAATTCAGCAATTTCTGTCTTTTGTGCCTAACACATGTTAGGCAACCGGACATTGCTGAAATTTGTTTATTTTTTTTTTTTAAAATCCCTTCGGCGCTTTTTTGTTTTTTTTTTGCCCAAAACACTCTAAAACATGTATATTACATGTGTTATTTTTTTCAAGAAAAAAAAATGTCGGGAGGTTGGGTAAAAATGGGGGGAGATTTGGGTTTCCAGAGTTTTCTAAGAAAATTCGGGTTTTTTGTCTAGCATTACCCTATATAGAAAACCCTATCTATATAAAAAACCCTAGAAAACCCAACCTCCCGACAATTTTTTTTTAAATAACACATGTAATATACATGTTTTTAAGAGTTTTGGGCCAAAAAAATAAAAAAAGCGCCGAAGGGATAATTTAAAAAAAAAAATTCAGCAATTTCTGTCTTTTGTGCCTAACACATGTTAGGCAACCGGACATTGCTGAAATTTGTTTATTTTTTTTAAAAAAATACCTTCGGCGCTTTTTTGTTTTTTTTGGCCCAAAACACTCTAAAACATGTATATTACATGTGTTATTTTTTTCAAAAAAAAAATGTCGAGTGGTTGGGTAAAAATTGGGGGAGATTTGGGTTTCCAGAGTTTTCTAAGAAAATTAGGGTTTTCTGTCTAGCATTGCCCTATATAGAAAACCCTATCTATATAAAAAACCCTAGAAAACCCAACCTCCCGACATTTTTTTTAAATAACACATGTAATATACATGTTTTTAAGAGTTTTGGGCCAAAAAAATAAAAAAAGCGCCGAAGGGATAATTTAAAAAAAAAAATTCAGCAATTTCTGTCTTTTGTGCCTAACACATGTTAGGCAACCGGACATTGCTGAAATTTGTTTATTTTTTTTTTTAAAAATCCCTTCGGCGCTTTTTTGTTTTTTTTGGCCCAAAACACTCTAAAACATGTATATTACATGTGTTATTTTTTTCAAAAAAAAATGTCGAGAGGTTGGGTAAAAATGGGGGGAGATTTGGGTTTCCAGAGTTTTATAAGAAAATTAGGGTTTTCTGTCTAGCATTGCCCTATATAGAAAACCCTATCTATATAAAAAACCCTAGAAAACCCAACCTCCCGACATTTTTTTTTTTAAATAACACATGTAATATACATGTTTTTAAGAGTTTTGGGCCAAAAAAATAAAAAAAGCGCCGAAGGGATAATTTAAAAAAAAAATTCAGCAATTTCTGTCTTTTGTGCCTAACACATGTTAGGCAACCGGACATTGCTGAAATTTGTTTATTTTTTTTTTAAAAATCCATTCGGCGCTTTTTTGTTTTTTTTTTTTGCCCAAAACACTCTAAAACATGTATATTACATGTGTTATTTTTTTCAAGAAAAAAAAATGTCGGGAGGTTGGGTAAAAATGGGGGGAGATTTGGGTTTCCAGAGTTTTCTAAGAAAATTCGGGTTTTTTGTCTAGCATTGCCCTATATAGAAAACCCTATCTATATAAAAAACCCTAGAAAACCCAACCTCCCGACATTTTTTTTTAAATAACACATGTAATATACATGTTTTTAAGAGTTTTGGGCCAAAAAAATAAAAAAAGCGCCGAAGGGATAATTTAAAAAAAAAAATTCAGCAATTTCTGTCTTTTGTGCCTAACACATGTTAGGCAACCGGACATTGCTGAAATTTGTTTATTTTTTTTAAAAAAATCCCTTCGGCGCTTTTTTGTTTTTTTTGGCCCAAAACACTCTAAAACATGTATATTACATATGTTATTTTTTTCAAAAAAAAAAATGTCGAGAGGTTGGGTAAAAATGGGGGGAGATTTGGGTTTCCAGAGTTTTCTAAGAAAATTAGGGTTTTCTGTCTAGCATTGCCCTATATAGAAAACCCTATCTATATAAAAAACCCTAGAAAACCCAACCTCCCGACATTTTTTTTTAAATAACACATGTAATATACATGTTTTTAAGAGTTTTGGGCCAAAAAAATAAAAAAAGCGCCGAAGGGATAATTTGAAAAAAAAAAAAATTCAGCAATTTCTGTCTTTTGTGCCTAACACATGTTAGGCAACCGGACATTGCTGAAATTTGTTTATTTTTTTTTAAAAAATCCCTTCGGCGCTTTTTTGTTTTTTTTTGCCCAAAACACTCTAAAACATGTATATTACATGTGTTATTTTTTTCAAGAAAAAAAAATGTCGGGAGGTTGGGTAAAAATGGGGGAGATTTGGGTTTCCAGAGTTTTCTAAGAAAATTAGGGTTTTCTGTCTAGCATTGCCCTATATATATATATATATATATATATATATATATATATATATAGGGGAAGGTTAAAATGAGAACCACCTCGAGTTGTAAGAACCAGCGAGAACCACCCCCGCGGGGGGCCGTTGACCACGATTTTTTTTTACAACTAGATGTGTATATTTTAACACTCTACGTAAAGTTTGGGTTTAAACGGCGCGCCCGAGGGGGTAGTTTTTTACGCCCAAAGTTTGGGTTTTTTTATTTTTTTTAATTTTTCTTTTTTTTAACCAAACTTTGGGCGTAAAAAACTACCCCCTCGGACGCGCCGTTTAAACCCAAACTTTACGTAGGGTGTTAAAATATACACATCTAGTTGTAAAAAAAAATCGTGGTCAACGGCCCCCCGTGGGGGTGGTTCTCGCTGGTTCTTACAACTCGATGTGGTTCTCATTTTAACTTATTCCTATATATATATATATATAGGGTAAGGTTCATGCGAGAACCACCTTTATTGCGAGAACCGCGAGAACCAATGTGAACACAACCTAAAATAGCTAAAAATATCTAAAAAAACCTAACCCCCCTCCCCCCCCCCCCCCCCAAAAAAAAAAAAAAAAAAACCTAAACCCCCCCCCCCCCCCCCCAAAGCTAAATGCTAAAACCCCCAAAAAACCTAAAAAAAAACCTAACCCCACCCCCCCCCAAAAAAAAAAAACCTAAACCCCCCTCCCTCACCCCCCCAAAAACCTAAACACCCCCCCCCCCCACCCTCCAAGTTAAAATGCTAAAAACTAAACCCCAAAAAAACCTAAAAAAATAAAAAAAAATCTAATTTTTTTTAATATTTTTTAGGATAAAATCGCTACTTTTAGTAGCAAAAAATTTTTTTTTTTTAAAATAAATTTTTTTTGCTACTAAAAGTAGCGATTTTAACATAAAAAAATATTGAAATTTTTTTTTTTTTGTGTTTTTTACCTAGTTTTAGGCATTTTTGGTTGTGTTCACATTGGTTCTCGCGGTTCTCGCAATAAGAGGTGGTTCCTAACGGATCTTTGTCCTATATATATATAGGGAGGGGCTCATGCGAGAACCACCCTTATTGTGAGAACCGCGAGAACCACTTACAAGAGGCCAAATATGAAATTTAATTAAAGTTGTAAAAAAAAAAAAAAAAGGCGGATGGAGAGTTATAACAAACGAGTAACTGTGTGATGAAGTTAGGGTTTTATTTGTAAGATACTCGAATACACACACAAACTATTCATTCCGGCGGCGAGTTATAACAATTTCAGGCGAACCCGACGGCGATTACGGTTCGATTACGGCTGTTACAAGTTGTTTCGAACAAATAAACGTCTAATCCGGCGGCGATTTGTAATAATTTCAGGCGGATACGTTCGATAACCGGCGGCGATACGGATGGTCTAAGTTGTTGCGGATGCGATTACGATCGATTACGGCGGCGATTACGGTTGTTATAAGTTGTTGAGGAGTACAATGACTACAAATGAAATCGGTGAATCGGAGGACAAACGTGAAACCAGACAGGGTAGATCGAAGAGCATTCTGAGGAAGAAGATTACAGGTACCAAATTATACATAAATTTTGAGGAAGAAGACTAAATGTAACAAAATATACATAGATTTATTGTATTTTGTTAGTTTACATATGTAATTTGTATAGCAATTTGAAATTGAAACACATATTTGCACAATTACAACAAATTAGGGCATATTTCACCCGAATAACACATTTTTAGGTCAATTCTGAAAAATAATATGGTATTTTAATGGTGTTTTTTGTGTTAAATACAGTATTTATAATGTTATTAGACGTAGCTTGTATATTTTGTGATAATATTTAAATAATTACAATTTTTGTGTAAAATTATGGATACAGAGATTAATGTTTCTATGTTGTATGAATACACATGTAATTTAGTACACATGTATGATTATGTTAGTTTTTACAAAGTATGCATATATGCATATAATGTGATATGTACATATAAAGTATGTAGAATAATATGTATACATGTACAGTTGCATGTACAATATGTTTTACATACACATATGTATATATATTAATGGTATGCCTATATGCATATATATTAATCATATGCATATAGAATAATGGTATGCATATATGCATATATATTAATGGTATGAATTTATGCATATATATTAATGGTATGCATTTATGCATACAGTTTGTTGAATAGAACAGAGATTAATTTTGTATGTTGTATGAATACACATGTAATTTAGTACACAAATGTATGATTGTGTTAATTTTGACAGAGTATGCATATATGCATACAATGTGATATGTACATATAAAGTATGTAAAGTAATATGTATACATGTACAGTTGCATATACAATATGTTTTACATATACAGATGCATATAGATTAATGGTATACATATATGCATATATATTAATGGTATGCATTTATGCATACAAGTTGTTGAATATAAAGTATGTTTACATGTACATTGCATATAGATTAATGGTATGCATTTATGCATACAAGTTGTTGAATATAAAATATGTTTATATGTACATTGCATATAGATTAATTGTATGCATTTATGCATACATGTTGATGCATATAAAATAACGGTAAAATATGTAAACGTATATGTTATTAGTTTTAATATATTAACATTGTTTAATTGCATGTTTATATAACAGGTGATGAAAGGGAAAAAAGGAAAGTGACATTTATTGTCGAGGTTAATGATGATAAAGAAGATAATGATGATAAAGAAGATAATGAACCAATTGTGTCGATGATTAAGAGATCACAAATTAGAAAAAGGAAAAGTAATGTTAACAATAAAGATGTGGAGAATGCAAAAAACACAACAGTTGAACAACCAAGCAAAGGTACGACATACTTGTTTGATATAATAATATTAAGTGTGTATGTAACATATGGATCCCATGTAACATAAACGTATAATGAATATATCATTGGTTTGAATGCAGAAAATGATGAAGGTGTTAGGTTGAACAAGCGGATAAAGAGGGTAGCAAAGAAGAAAGCAAATGCAAAAAACACAACAGTTGAACAACAAAGCAAAGGTACGGCATACTTGTTTGATATAATAATATTAAGTGTGTATGTAACATAGGGATCCCATGTAACATAAACGTATAATGAATATCTTGGTTTGAATGCAGAAAATGATGAAGGTATTATGTTGAACAAGCGGATAAAGAGGGTGGCAAAGAAGAAAGCAAATGATAAATAAAAAAAAGAGAACATGCTAATGTCATTGCATTGTAGGATATCACCACACCAGTTGAGCTATGTGGTAAAAATGTTGTCAAAAGCACAAAGGGAAACAGTGGTGAACATGGGTTTTGGAAGGATGCTGACAATTAATACAGATTCAATACCATCAAAGCTTGCGTATTTCATAATGGATAGTTTTGATGAATCATCAATGGAGATTAAAATGCAAAATGGAAGCATAAAAGTCAATGAGACTGAGGTGAGCAATCTTTTAGGATTAAAGAATGTCGGTATATTGCTGGATGATAAGGAAAAAAAGAAAGATGCTGAATTATTGAAAAAAAAGGAATGGGAAGCATTGTACAAAGGGAAATTGATAACACCAGCAAACATTGTAAAACGGATCGAAGCGAATATGGATGATGTCAGCTGGAAATTCAAATACGATTTTTTGACAGTATTTATGAATACTCTTGTTGGGGTGAATATGGATGGACGGTGCATAACAGATTATTTCAACAAATTTGATGATAGTACAGAAGTGGAGGACGTAAACTGGTGTGCATATATATGCAATAAGATAAGGTGTTGTAAAGACGGTTGGAAAAAGGGAAGAAACAACAGTTCGTACAACGGGCCAATTCCAATATTGACTGTAAGTTTGTTTTTTATAATAAATGATTGTATATGTGTGTATGTTTATGAATGAAATCGTTTTTTTTTTTGGATGATTATTATGTTGTTTTATGTGTGATTGCAGATGTTATATGCGGATATGACGGTATGTGGAGAATTGAACAAAGAAAGAACGAATGGTCCATTACAGTTTTGGACAAAAGATATGCTGAGTAAAAGGGAAAAATACGAGATTGTGAATGGCGGTTTTGGAAGGGCAATAGTGAGGGACAGCTTTAAGCAAGATGAATACAAAAATGACGAAATGGATGTTGAAATGGGAGATACAAAGAAGGATGCGAATGAAGTTATATGGAATGAAGGAATCACGTCTGAGGTATATGAATATTATGTGATGAAAAAAATGTATATTTTCCATATATATAATAGGATAAAATTGTTATATGACGTATTTTTTTATGTAATGTAGAAATACGCTGATAAGAAAGGAGATGTTAAAAAGAAAGTTGAAAATGAAACAGAGATGTCGGGTATAAAGAAGGTATGTATGCATATAATATTTGAAATGTTATCTATGCATAAATGCATATGCACATGATGGTATAAACAAATGTGTATATTATTTTAATTATGCATATTAACGTATTGATATTAGTTGGTAATAGTATAAACAGAGGAGTATAGTATGTATATAATTGATATGCATATATGCATATGAGTATATGAAATGTATATGCATAAATGAATGATAATGTTAAATTAATAAAATATGTGAATGTGTTGGGAATGTATATGTAGTTAATTAATATATAAATGTGTAAAAAAATCGTTGTTATTATTATTATTATTATTATTATTATTATTATTATAAATATGATAAGTTGTGTGTAAAATCACATATGCATATGCGCATATGCATAGGATGGTATATAATGTATATGCATATATGCATAAACAAATTTATATTATATGCATATATGCATATAATGATGTATAAATTGAATAATGACGTGTAATTTATTGGAAGATGTGAAAATTATAATAATTGTAGTATTATTATATAATATATATAATAAATTTGTTATTTTAATACTAAAAAAGTTATGAAAAATAATAAATGCAGACACATATGGATGATATAGAAGATACGGTAATCGCATTGAAGCATCAAATGAATGACATAAAGGAAGAGTTGGAAAGACAATTTTTGCTTAATCCAGATGATGAACAATTGTTGAAAGTGATTGGGATGTTTAATGAAACTTTCAAGGAAGGTGTAAAGATGGAAAAGGTTGAACAGAACGTGGATGAAATTGTAGATGATGTTATTAGTATGTTGAAGAAAAACGTAATGACGTATGATACAAAGGAAGGGGATGAATGTGGGAAGAAAAATGATGAAAGCGAGGGTACTAATGACGTACAGACAGATGATAAATCGGTAGCACAAAAAAAGGTGGCGAATAAGTATCGTAAGAAAGGGGAGAAGGTAGTTGATAAGTCAATGCCATCATTTTTATTATTGACCCCAAGTTCGCAAGAAACAGATGATGATGAGTGTGAGGAGGTAGTACCGATAAATAAACCGTTGGACGATACAGAAAAATTGTTATGTAATTTTGTGATGGTCATTGGGATGGAAAAAAAAAGGTAATTATTGTTTGATGTGCGTGTGTGTGTATATGAATTCATATATGTATATATTTACGTAGCGTGTTGTATATTTCATTTGTATTGATTTGTAAAAAAAAAAACAAAAAAATATACTGTAGGATGGAGAGAAAGAAGAATGATGATGATGTGAAAGGCGTACATGACGAAGATGGGAAAGGCGAAGTTGACACAAAAATGAAAAAGGAAAAATCAGGGTTAAGCTTTATGTAAGTTGTATATATATATATAAATATGTATGTAATTTATATGCATATATGTTTGTTATGAATATGCGTAATACATATAAAGTGTATAGAGTTGTAAAAAACATTGTTAAAACAAATTAATTAGTATTGGATAATTGAAAAAATATACGTGCATGCAGGTTGAAGATGTTTGAAACAAAACATGGATTGAATGCTTTGGGGCATACAATGAACACGTTAGATTTCGGGAAGGAGATATCAACGAATCTGATAGATTGTTGGGCAGCAATGTTAAATGATAAGGAGAAAAGGATGGTGGTTAGCGGGAAAAGACGGTTGTTTTGTTATACATCAAACTTCGTAAGTGGATAGTATTTTTATATATTAATATAAATATATATGTATAATATGTAAATGTAAACATGTGTTGGATAATAAGTTAATACGTGAATATGCATATATGCATATATAGGATAATGTAATATGTTAAGTTAACATATAGTATGCATATATGTATATAAAGAAAATTATGTTATGCATATGAATTAAATTATAATATGCATATAGGATTTTTTAAGTGATTGTATATGTATATATGTATATAGAATAAAATTTAATATATATATATATATATATATATATTTATATAAAACAATTGATATGTAATAATGCATATGGATTGAAGTATGATATGCATGTATGCATATGAATGAAAGTATAATATGCATATATGCATATGGGTTATATTATAATATGCAGATATGCATATGGGTTATATTAGTATATATATATGTATAAATATATATAATTGACGTGAAAAAAAAATCAAATTGCAGCCGGAATATATGCTGAAGAAAAAGCAAGATGAGGAGTTGGCTTTGAGAACTGTGAAAAAGTATTTGAGAGAAATATTTGAAAGGGACGACACGCTGTTGGATTTGAGAGCTTTTAATATAATAGTGGTACCAATGATCGAGAAGGCACATTTTTATCTTATTTGTATGGATTTGGATACAGGAGATGTGCAAGTGATAGATAACATGGATTCAAGCAGAGATGCAGTGCTTGTAAAGACATCATCAGAGTTTAGATACATGGGGACACCATGCAAAGTGGTATGTAAAATTAATGTAATATTTATGTATTTTGTCAATTGATGTTAATTTTTTATTTTTTGTTTTGACATTTATTATGCAGAAAAATTACATGTGTACATACATGAAGTCAGTAAACCACCCGGATACAGAAAAGCTTACAAAAGGTGTAATAAAGAGATTGAAGATTAAGTGGGGAACAAAG
The DNA here is from genome assembly GCA_030545235.1 of Helianthus tuberosus. NCBI lineage: Eukaryota > Viridiplantae > Streptophyta > Magnoliopsida > Asterales > Asteraceae > Helianthus > Helianthus tuberosus. Next base: position 100,751,916 of record CM060437.1, on the reverse strand, counting down.
GATAATGTGAAAGATTGTGGGGTATTTGCAATGCGCCATATGGAATGCTACAAGGGGAGTACAAAGGAGTTTGATTGTGGATTCAGTGATTTGAAGGATGTGAAGCAACATCAATTGAATAACATGCGAATGCGAATAGCAACAACATTGATGTTATCACCCTCAAACATTTATAGAAAAAGGGTGTTAGAGTTAGCGAAGGTAGCGGTTGAGAATGTGAAGAATGTTGAGAAAAAGGGTAAGTTGAAAACAATATCAAATCTGCAGGAGGAGTGCTGGAGAGGATTAGCGAAACAGTAGGGTGGTTGGAATTTATTATGGTTTATTGAACGGATTTAGAAAGATGGTAGATAGACTGATGATATGGTTTGTTAAGTAATTGGATAGGTAGTTTAACAATTGGAAAATGGTATGATATTATGAATATTGTTTGATTGATGGTGAAATTATATATGATATTATATATATATATATATATTGGTGGTTGTTATGTTATGATGTTACTGGGTTTTTAAATGTAGTATGTAAAATATGCATATGTTGTGAAAAGGATACTATATGCAATTTGTAAAATGGATTGTTAATTATTATTATTATTAATTTTTTTTTTTTTTTTGTTTATTGATTTGATATTAAAGGATATTGGTGAATGTTGTTGTATTTATAATGTTGTATGTATATTGTAAATTGAACATGGTAAATGCGAACAAATAGATATGGAAAGTATTATGATGTAAATGTATGTATATATGTATATAAGATTAATTTGATACATACGTATTGACATATATATGTATGCATATATATGAATATGGCAATTTGAATAATATAAATGAATGAATATAACAAACGTGTTGATACATACGGAATGAATGCACATATATATAAAATTATATAGATAGGATGTAACAAGATACGGTTGTATATGCATATATGCATATGATGTGTAATAATGTAATATGTTGCAATATAAATGGTTTTAGTTATGTAAATAAAAATAATATTATGTAAAATGGATGTATATTTGATAACAATATAGAAATATGTAATAATTTATATGTACATATGTATATCAATATGTACATACGGGTTTATGCATATATGCATATATATATATGGAATGATTAGATGTAGGGTTGGAATTGTGGATGTGATGTTGCAATTGTTATATAAAATGACAGAAGGTAGCATGTGATAAAAATGTGTTAATATGCATATATGCATATTATATATATATATATATTTAATTTATTCATATATGCATATTTAAACAGGTAAACATATATTGTAATGATATGCATATTAAAAGGTGAATGAAACTGAAAATATAAACACAACAGAATGTAAAACGTGATAAACGATATGTTTAATATAGTTGAGACAAATAAAAAGATGATCAAATGTTACTAATAAAAAATGAAAAGGTCAAACAAGGGGGAAAAACATATCAAACATCATCTTCTGATTCAGTATTGTAAACATAGTTGGGGTCACGACGGGTTCTGAACGAACGTCTAATGGTCTGGTTATATGTTTTTGAAGGTGCCAGGTCGACTTGTTGAGTATTTGTTGCAATTGTATCGTCCACTATATCAATAGGTTTGTCGTTGTAGAACTCTTCATCAGAATCGGAAGATGCATATGTAGGTTCAAAATCGAATTCATTGTCCGATACATCATAACGGGGAGGAGGAAGGTTGGCAGCAGCCGCAGCATCACATTTGACCTTGTAAGCAGCTCGTTTTGCCTCTTTAACTTTTATACAATTGCGACTATCATGATCAAATACGTATTTGTTACAATGGTTGCACAAACGCGCAGGACGTTTACGACGTTTAACAATTTTTTCACCCGGACCGACTCGTCTTTTTTTGGTGCCTGAACCTTTGTTTCGTATGCCCATAGGCGGCTGGATTGTTGAAGCTGAATGAATTGGAAGGTTGAGTATATCACTGATGTTAGCAGCCTTTGGGTTATGTTCTGGTTCATCAGGTAAATCTTTATACATTTCATTTCTGATGGATCGTATTTGTGTAGATAGTGAACGAAGTCGATCAGGGTTTTTTCCAATCCGATTCATGCATTGGGTAAGTAAATCAAGTATTTCAGTTTTTAGTGTACCAGTCTCGCTCATCTCTGTTGAATACATGTGTGATAAGTTGTACACGCTGGATGGGACTGCATCACGTTTCCATCGCCCACTTATGTATTGGATGGGAATACGATCAATTGATTTGAACCAAAATACGCAAAATATATGACGGCACAAATAACCGATACGTGTAAATCCCATGCAGGAACAAGTATAAGTGTGTGATGGGATATCAGCGTAAACCTGCATGAATATGAATGATGTAAGTTAGATAAATATATATGTGAAGTGGATGTGTATAAATATAAATGATGTATCGTTTGTAATGAATAATATAATAAGGTGGTATATATGCATATATGCATATAACTTAATATAATAAAAAAAATATGTAAACAATTTATGGGAGAATGTATGATTACGTATGGAGTACGAATTACATAGGACGTATGTTCATGCTTGATGATGGATAGTTATAAAAATTTGTAATAAATGTGTGTTGTACATTATTATAATATATATATATCATAAAGCGGTATATTAAAATATGAATATGTACATAAAGTGTACATGTTGTCGAATGTTGTGAATATGAATATGTATGCATATGGTATTGTAGGCATATATGCATGTTGTAGTGTTAGTTACATGTATGCATCATAAAATAGGAATATATGCAAGTACGAATAATTTGGGATGAAGTAAATAATAAGTAATCATATGATGTATGCATTTATGCATACAATGTAAATTATAATAAATATGCAGAACGTATATTATGCACATATGCATATATAATTATAATTAATGTAAATAAAAAAAAATAAAGAAAAATAATAATTAATAGTTAACAAGATAGGTACCTCGAACGTGTTGACAGTAACTCTGTTTTTGTTAAGATGTCTAACATTATAAATAGAGTCAACAGGCGTGGTGGGACGCTCAGAAATGATACAATGCAACATTCCTCGATGAATCTCTTTTTGAACTTCCAAAAATATATTCCAGGTGTATATCTCAGATGCTTGAATTTCAATGGGAAGGGTTGTTAAAAATTTTGGTGTGCGTGTGTCACTATCAAACTCATTCTTACGTTGTTTGTTACGATTGGAATCAACAGCAGTATCATAGCACATTAAGAATTGGACAAGGGAATTTGTTTCTCTAGAGTTAGTTTTGAAACGTGCATTAGAACTCTCGCACCTGGATGTCGTTTTCATCAAACAGCATAACGGAATATCTCTGAAGTAACATGGTGCCCAACGTGTGCAAATGTTATACATATCGGTCAACCATTTGTGGTTTTCAAGATTATACTCCTTCATCAAAAGTTGCCATTGTGCTTCAAATGTTTCAACTGTTATGAACAAGTTCCAAACAAGTTTGTGTATTGATTTTCTCAGATTACCATTTGCAAGTATATCACCAGATATCTGTAAGTGGTTGACAATTTATAAATAAAAAAATGTTAAATTATAATATTAGTAAAAGAATGATTATATATACGTACATTGGACTAATGAATAAGATAAAGTTAATAATATTGTTACCTTAGCGGGCAGTTTATCCGTTATGTGCCACATACATAAACGGTGGGTGGATTCGGTGAAGACATTTAACACAGCTTGTTTCATAGAAGCATCCTGGTCAGTAAGTATAAGTGAAGGTTGTTTTTTGTGGGCTTTAAGGAACATTTGTAACAGCCAAGTGTATGATTCAATTGTTTCATCATATAGTAATCCAGAACCGAAAAGCACACAACGTTTGTGGTGATCAACACCAGTAAATGGAACAAAAATCATCTTGTATCTGCAACATGTGTATTGTAATATGTATTAATAATACAAATTATAAAATAAAGTTACGACATGTATGTATAAAAATGTATGGTGTGGTATGTAGGTGTGAATAAACAGAATTTATGTGTATGATGATAAAATGGAATATAGTGTTATATTAACATAAGCACGTATGCATATGATGTAATGTATGTGTAAGGATACGAATACAAACATGTATGCAGATGTTTTTGTATGCATATATGCATGTCGTTAGTGTTATATATGTATATTTTAAATATTATAACACGATAGGATTATATGCATTTATGCATAAGTTGATATGCGGAAAATAATAAATGAATATACGGTGTATGCATAAGTGAATAACATGCAAATTATAATGGATTTGAAGTAAATGTGTTATGCATATATGTATACATATTTATATACAAAATTAATATACAACTTATGCATATGTGCATGAATTACACCTAGACATATGATTATAAAATATGTTATTATTTATTAATAATGAAAATTGACATACTTGTTTGTATCATATGTAGCATCAAATCCACACACGTCTCCGAAAGCTTCGTAATTACGTAAGGATACAAAGTCAGCCCAAAAAGCGGAACGGAGCTCGTTGTTTATAACAACATATTCAAAGATGAAATCTTGACGGTGTTGGCTTCTTGCTTGTAAGGTGTCAACAAAAAGGTTTGCATCTCGGTCACCAATGAATGTTCGAAAGTCTCTACTTACATTTTTAAAATCCACTGTAGTACCTTGCACATTTTGTGGTCCACCTTTTAAGGAAACTTGAATATTGTGGGCAATGCTTGGCCCTATTTTGTTTAAACCGACCTGATGTATAAATTGTTGATTTTCAAAAGTTACTTGTCTATTTTGTCTGAGAAGATCAACATTTTCACTACTGATCATACAATGATTATGTTGCTCATCAATGCTATATAATTGAAATTGATTTGTTGTTTCCAAATATCGAAAACGGGCACATGCACCACAATTAGAGACGGTGTATCGGCTACGTCGTTTGTTGTTTGTAGGTGGTAGCGAAGAATCGAAAGTGTTATGTTTTGGCTTGCCATTTTTTGAACATAAAAGATACCGATGTGTAGGAATTCTTATGGTGGGATTGGATGGGTCTGGTTTTGATTTCAAGGTGCCAATACGGACAGAAAAACTAGCCTTGGAAGCGTATTGTTTATACATCATGATAGCATCATCCCAATGTTGAAAGACACTTCCAATGGATGGCATGTATTGAATGTCAACGTCGGGAGTCCAAAATTTGGTACCATCGGGTGATGAATAAACTGAACTTATAAATGTACCTGTTGAATGAGTAAATGAATATAAGGTTCATAATGCATATTATAAAAAAAATAATATAATTATGTTGTAACCTAATGTATGAATAGTGCAAATATTAATGGATTGGGAATAAGATTTTGAAATGTCAGATTTTGTGATTTAATGTATGTAATGATATAGTAGTATATGAATGTGTTTATATATGCGTATTATAATATATGTATGAATATAAATGGTCATGTATGTATAAGTGTGTAATGAACATAATTCATATGCATATATGCATATTGAATATGGTATGCATGTAATTGTGTAAAATCAATTATAATGGACATATTGTGGTATAACAGTTTGTTTATAGATTAGACTGTTGTGAAATGATTATATTATAATATTGTTATAAGTATTATAACAGAATGTGTATAATAATGTAATCAGGTGTTGATATTAAATGAATGATATATATGTAAATTGTTTTTAATAAAAGGATGATGGAGTAATGTAATACCTTTCTGTTCTTTATGTAGGAATTGTAGTCGTTTTGGTGTTTTTGATGAAGTTGACACATAAGAAGACGAACCAGAATCAGAATATGACTGTGTGTTAGACGGGATTTCAAAATTATCATACATCACAATGTCATCTATGGGGTAGATAGTTGCAACAGCACAAGATGAATCAATTATAGGAATTAACCCTTTATCAGATTGCATTGGTGTTGGATAATGTTGATCATTTCGAATAATATTGATTGGGGCGTTTACTGAAGACGAATCAGATGATGCCATAATATCTGCAATCAAGGTGATTAACATTTGTTGTTATTATATTGATAACATGTTGTATATTATGTAACAATATGTAGAATGACAAACAGTGTAACATTTATAAATGTGTGTAAACATATGTGATCGTATTAGAAGTAACATATATGCAAAAAAGTGATGTATACGCATATGTGCATATGTAGTAGATAAAATAAAGTACTATTTAAATGTTAACAAATCAGTTTAATGTTTATGACACAAGTGTAAATGTAATGTATGTATTAACATAAACTAAAAACATTTAATTCGTGAATATGTATACAGATCTTATTGAACAAAAAGTCATATACATTACCTTGTAAGATGAGAAAGGACGAATATGATGTAAGAACGTTAGGGTTTGCAGGAATTTGATGAATTGCCGTAATTGCGAATGTGACCGGAATTAAAGATACACTATAAGGAAGATTCGATCGGTAGTCGGAATCGTGGTGGAGGAGAAATGACAAATATGATCTAAGAATGTTAGGGTTTGAAAAAATTGTATGAATTGTCGTAATACATGAACTGATTCGTTGATAATTCGTTGAGGTGTTGAGAATGTGACCGGAATTAAAGATACATCGCCGGAATCTTCGATCGGTGGTCGGAATCGTGGTGGCGGAGACGGAGGTGATAATCGGCGTCGGACATGAGTGAATAGAACCAACTGTGAATGGATATGACAACTTATTTATTGAAAATACCTTATTTTTATATTTCAGTCCTTGTAGTTTGATTATTGTTGCGTTCACACTTGGTTCTCGCGGTTCTCACAATAAGAGGTGGTTCTCGCATGATCTTCTCCCTATATATATATATATAGGAATAAGTTAAAATGAGAACCACCTCGAGTTGTAAGAACCAGCGAGAACCACCCCCGCGGGGGGGCGTTGACCACGATTTTTTTTTACAACTAGATGTGTATATTTTAACACCCTACGTAAAGTTTGGGTTTAAACGGCGCGCCCGAGGGGGTAGTTTTTTACGCCCAAAGTTTGGCTAAAAAAAAAAGAAAAATTAAAAAAAAATAAAAAAACCCAAACTTTGGGCGTAAAAAACTACCCCCTCGGGCGCGCCGTTTAAACCCAAACTTTACGTAGGGTGTTAAAATATACAAATCTAGTTGTAAAAAAAAAATCGTGGTCAACGCCCCCCCGCGGGGGTGGTTCTCGCTGGTTCTTACAACTCGAGGTGGTTCTCATTTTAACCTTCCCCTATATATATATATATATATATATATATAGGATAATGCTAGGGAGAAAACCCTCCATTTTGAGAAAACCCTAGAAAACCCAACCTCCCGACTTTTTTTTTTTTTTTTTGAAAAAAATAACACATGTAACATACATGTTTTTAAGAGTTTTGAGCCAAAAAAATCAAAAAAGCGCCGAGTGGTTTTTTTTTTTTAAATAAACAAGTTTGAGCAACTTTTTCACTAACATGTGTTAGACAAAAAGTTGCTGAAACTTGTTTATTTAAAAAAAAAAAAATCACTTGGCGCTTTTTTGATTTTTTTGGCTGAAAACTCTTAAAAGCATGTATATTACATGTGTTATTTTAAAAAAAAAAAAAGGTCGGGAGGTTGTGTTTTCTAGGGTTTTCTCAATTTTTTAGGGTTTTCTATCTAACGTTACCCTATATATATATATATAAGGTGGGGTTCTAGAGTGAACACTAGAGTATTTGCGAACTGAGTGAACAAATCCTGGCCATTGATATGCACACGTGTATGACCAGGATCTCATCATCAAATCGTAAAATACACTAGTGTATTTCAACATCAAATCATGACCATTGATCTACACACGTGTATGGCTAGGATTAGTTCGCTCAGTTCACAAGCTACACTAGTGTTCACTCTTGAACCTAATCCTATATACATATATATTAAACAACTAAGTGAGACACCACCACCACCACACCACGGTATGTGCGGCTACTATAACCCTAAACCGAAGTAATTCAATCTTTGACTGGGTGGTAGAGGCTCTTGCGTCTTTGGGAGAAGACCATGATTCAATTCCTGGCATGGGGTACATTATTATTAATTTGATATAATTTAGGAGTAGGGTAATTGTAACATTTCATCATTCAAAAAAAACATCAAACCGAAGAGGGCAAAGGAAACCATCGACACACACAACGGTCACCGGATTCACGTCGGTGAGATCAGAGATGAGTGAGGAGAGATGGTGCTTCAAATCGTTATTCTGGCAAGATTTTGAGATAGGAGGGGTAGTTGGTGCGAACACCTACCACCAGTGGCTACAAATCTTATGCTTACATATTTGGCTCTTGAACCAATCGTCGCTTCTTAGAGATCTAGTGTGACTATAATGGTGTAGTGTGTAATTAGCACACCGGTTCAATTCTGACTACCATATTCGGTTCAATTCGCATGATAAGAAAAAAAAAAAGAAATCTTAATGAAAAGAATTGTTTTATGGTTTTACTGAATCTGATGTTAAGCCTCAACGGGTATGGGTTGGGTTAACATTTTGCCACTGAAAAAGTTGGTGGAATAATGGTGCAACGGTAATATTTTGAGAATTTGTTTTTTTGTCCTTTCTTGAACGGCTACTCGTATAAAAAAAGTTTTTTTAGAAAAATTAACGCTATATATATACATACATACCACACCTATTTTCTTCACGCACTCTCTCAATACATGCATACCAAACTTTCTGCAATATCATTGTGGGTCAAAGAAACTAAGGGAAGGTAGCCACAAAAAAAATAGTTCGAGAGGTGGCGGGTCTCGGGGTAGAGTAGGCGGTTCGGGTTATGACGGGTATAGGCCTCAACCACAACCACAACCACAACCACAAGGCGGATATTATCACTATCCTTATGGGTTTGGCCTATATGCGCCTAACCCCTATTTTTTCGTAACCACCACTCCAGTATATGTAGATAGGGATCATGAGTGAACAACATCCTTATTTGTGAACAATGTGAACTAATCTCAACCATTCATTTGTTTTTTTTATGTAAAGGATAGGATTGTAATTTTACCTTTATTTATTTTTTCTAATTAATTTTCTTTTATGATTCACCAGTTACATCTCCTATAATTTTGGAAATAATAAGATTTCCTTTGATTTTATCCAAGATTCGATCATATATTCTGTTGACATTTTCGAAATTCGCTTATATCATCTTCTTTTTGTTAAATTGCGAACATGATTATCGAGGATTCTAATAGCATCGAATCAAAAAGCCAGGACGCAAGACATAGTCCAGAATTCAATCTTGTCTTCTACACAACTATGAATCGTCTAGGTTTTCAATTTTTGAATGTTTGTTTTCGCTAGATAGATCATTTTTTTCGAAGAGTTTTAGTGAATAATTCATTTTTGAAATTGAAGCTTTATGATGATCTTGATGATACCTGAAAAAAAAAACTGTTTTGTAGTGTCGGTTTTATAGAATAGTAGAATGTTATGTGTTGCCAGCATTATTGTTTTATATGATACACTGATGTATAACAATGTTTTTTAAGATACCAACTGCATGTAAAACCTATGTTTAGATCATGTATGTTACCAGTGATTTTCTTGTGTTCTGAAGGTATTATTCATGTGTAGAATAAAATCTGATTTTTGTGTCGTTTTTTATACAATTCTTGAATTTTATGTATTGCCAACATGTTTTTTATAGATTCACTGATGTGTAAGAATGTTTTAGGAAGATACCAACTGCAAGCACAAAAGACCGAGTGGGCCACGTGAAAAAAGCAACAAAAGCTATGAAGAAGCCACGAAGGAAATGTATTTTTTGGGGAAAAGGGTTAGAAAGCATGAGACAAGGAATTACCCTATAAAAAAAGGCAAGACAACTAAGGATGATTCATCTACTGACGAAGACGAAGAGGAAGAAGAAAATGAGGAAGTCATAGAGTCAGAATCTGAAGAATCGGAAAGTGAAGACAACGGCAGCCAAATATAGAATATGTGTCGAAAACATACATTATTTGACATGAGCTTTCTATTTTAGTCTTTATAACACTTACGTTGGTGACCTTTTTTAACTACTTCGCAAATTAGATAGTTTACATTTTTCATTTACTGTCTTTGTAATGTTACCAACCGGCTTCATTATTAATTCAAAAAATACTTTTATTAAAACAAGCAAACACACTTGTGTGTGTATTTTGGGGAAAACATTTGTGTATACATTCATGTACACTAGTGTATACTCAGAGATAAACCTGTGTAAACTCAAAAAAATACTTTTATTTGTGTGTTAACACAAATGCAACAACTTACCCAGAACATTAAGATAAAAATACATTGTACATTTATGTCAAAAAAAAAAAAAAACCCAACACCAGAATAACATTAAACCAAACAACCAAATTTCCAGTTTCCATCATAAAAAACACCAACCAAACCACGTACCGACATATCAGAAAATCAACACACATACTCATAAACATATTATTGTCTACATAGAACGTTTTAAACGTTAAGTCTATTCGCCACATTGTATGCAACCGTTTCACCCATTACTTGATCTCGGAGCGTGTTAGCACGAGAGCACACAATCTTCACAGCATACTTCTTTCTTAATCGGGTTAAACACGACTTTTTCGAGCACCATCAACAGAGCACTAGTGAACTTATACAACCGTTCCGCATCATCATACTCAGTGTTACATAACACATCTTCATTCTATATTATATGTACAAGAAACCAGATATATGTTAATGTTTTGTTGTACCCATTTATTAATAAAATTTTTCAATAAATTAAACATAATACTTACAAAACAAAGTGTCTGGCAGAAAAGACGCGGTTCTTGTTCGCTTTTTTTTTCTATTAACCTTTCCATAATTAAGCACTGAAGCAAAGCAATTGATAATTGCATCTCCCATCCAACATCTTTCAATTGAAAGTACATTAGACCAACTCCAGACTCTGTTAGGAACACCATTTCCCTGCACAATTAATTGACCGAACGGTGTTAATATCGCTTATGTGCACAAGTGTATTGGTTGATTATACACATGTGTACATTTTACACATGAAGAGATTTTTCTAGAGAAAATTTTATCAATACAAAACCCAACATGCGTAACCCTGTGTATTTTTTAATTACACCAATGTATACACACTTCAATACACAAATGTACACCCACACGTACACCTGTGTACTTCTTCCAAAAGACCCCTGATGCACAAAACAGAGTACAACAACACACGTGTACATTTGCATAACCCTATGTCTATTACTCTGTACACCAACGTATAGACCCTTGATACACAAAATAGCACAAACACCTGTTTACACAAACAGATAAACGATATGCATCAGGAATTTGTCTAACAAACTAAACCCCTAAAAATACAATAAATAATCATTTTCAAAGACATTTACACAACGCAGTGTATGAGGATTCACATAGATTACTGCTATACACGTGTGTACACCCAGTGATTGGTAACTCTTAACAACGATATACACAAGTGCATATCGTCATTGTGACAACACATTACCCAAAACAGAGTACAACGAAAATTCTTATTCAACTAACCCTCACCTTCAAAATTAGTACTGTTTTAATCGATTAAAGGCTACTCAAAACACAACATCAAACCACATTGAACAAACTTTACAACTTCAAACTAATTTTATACACAGGATGCACGAAACCCTAGCTTCTGATTTCATATAAATCAAACGAAATTAGGAAACATACACATACGAAAACGATGTACTGATTATTGTCTTACCGATGCTTGGATTCCGTTGATTAAAGCCGCCGATTTGCCGCACAGGATGTATCAATGAATGCAGAACCCAATCGCCGGAGGTTTTAAGAAGAAGGAATGATATGAATTCTATTTTCTGAAGAGATTGTTATAATCTCCACCCAGAAAAACAATATGCGATGATTAGGGGAGAAAAATCTTTGAAATAGTCTTTAAAACCTCTTCAATTTTCCCAGTTCCCAAAATTATACTAGGTACAAAATTACATTACTAACCCTATACGACTTTTGAGTTGTTATATATTACATCATATTTACAACATTGCCATTAGCAATAAATCTCATCATCTAGGAAATGAAGGGTCAAGATTTGTTCACTTTGTTCACAAATAAACAATTATTCACTCTAGAACCCTACCCTATTTCTTTAACATGTATATATATATATATATATATATATATATATATATATATATATATATATATATATATAGAGAGAGAGAGTAAGGTTCATGCGAGAACCACCTTTATTGCAAGAACCGCGAGAACCAATGTGAACACAACCTAAAATAGCTAAAAAAACCTAACCCCCACCACCCCCACCCCCCAAAAAACCTAACCCCCCCCCCCAAGCAAACCTAAAAAAGTAGCGATTTTTTTATAAAAAAATATGAAAAAAAATTTGTGTGTTTTTTAGCTATTTTTAGGCATTTTTGGTTTTGTTCACATTGGTTCTTGCGGTTCTTGCGGTTCTCGCAATAAAGGGTGGTTCCTAACGGATCTTTGTCCTGTATATATATATATATATATATAGTCTTAGGATCCTGTAAAAAGGACATGTTTCGTGAGAAGTGTGAGAAGGCATAAAAATTCATATGTAGACATAATGTTTTGGAATTAGACATAATGTTTTGCGTTGTTTTGGCAAGAAAAACACTAAACATAACAATTTAAGACACAATGCAATGAATTCTAGGCTTAAAACTTAAAACACCATGTCAAGAACGTTAAGTAGTGTGTTTTAAGTGTTAAATGGTGTCTTTTAAATTTGCGTCCATAATATGTTGCATTGTGTTTTAAATTGTTATGTTTGGTGTTTTTCTTGCCAAAACAACAAAAAACATCATGCCTAAGTTCAAAACATGATGCCTACATGTTAATTTCTATACCTTCTCAAACTTCTCACGAAAATAGTCCTTTTTACAAGAACCTCACCCTATATATATATAGGGGATGGTTCAAATGAAAACCACTTTTATTGTGAAAACTCGAAAACTAACTAAAAAAAGCCTAAAAAACACAAAAAAAAAAAATTTCAATTTTTTTTTATAAATTTCGCTGGTTTTTATATATGAAAAAAAAATTCAAAAAAAAAAAAAAAAAAAAAAAATTTTTTTTGGTTGTACTGCACATGTGTAGTACACTAATACGGAAAGCCTAAACCACTTAACCCACCCCCCACCGACACCCCCCAAAAACCTAAACCCCCCACCCCCACCCCCCAAAAACCTAAATTCACCCTCCCACCAAAAGCCTAACCCCCACCCTCCCGAAAACCTAAAACTAAACCCTAAACATAAACCCGAAAAAAACCTAAACCCCCCACCCCCACCCCCCAAAAACCTAAACCCCCCCTCCCCCCCACACCCAAAAAGCTAATCCTAATCCTAAACCTCCAAAAAAACTAACCCTAAAAGCTAAACTAGACTCAAAAAGCTAATTTTAAGCATGTAATGCAATTGTAGTACATGTTATATTGCACATGTGCACTACTATAATAATAGTATTGAAAACAAGACGACACCATAAATCTTTTTTTATGTCATAAAAAATATGCTCGAATATACTTGAATGAAAGATACAAAAATTTGTGATCTTATGGTGCCATTTTTGTTTTAAAATGATAACGTATGGAGAAATGGAAAATGTTTGAAAAGTTATATATTTTTTTTTTCCAATTTTACCCCTCCTTCATTAAAAGTCTCCCCCCTCCTTTTTAGTGGTTTTTAATTAGTTTTCGAGTTTTCACAATAACTAGTGGTTTTCATTTGAACCTTCCCCTATATATATATATATATATAGGGTGGGGTTATAGAGTGAACACTAGTGTATTTGCGAACTAAGTGAACAAATCATGGCCATTGATCTACACACGTGTATGGCCAGGATCTCATCATCAAATCGTAAAATACACTAGTGTATTTCAACATCAAATCCTGGCCATTGATCTACACATGTGTATGGCCAGGATTAGTTCACTCAGTTCGCAAGCTACACTAGTGTTCACTCTTGAACCTAATCATATATATATATATATATATATGAACGTCTTAAAGAAAGTTGTTGCAACGATCTTCAAGTGATGAAACAAGCTTTGAAGGATTACAAAAAAAAAAAAAAAATCTTCTCCACTGTTTTACGCACGTTGACGCATGGGAAATTATATGAGAACATGTGAAATGGTCCAAAGTTCCTACAACAGATGCAACGTCAGAAAGTTATTCCGACAAGAGACGGAAGTCGTCCAAATCCTAGAATTAGCAAGCATCCATACTCACAACACCCGGCGACGCCTTCTTTAGTGGTGGTTTTCCAAATGTAAATGAAACAACGCACCCACAACACCTCAACAAAAACATTAAAAGGTTGCCGAGTCAAGCAAATCCACTATAGCCGAGGAACCTGGGGCGTATAGAACTATGAAGCAAGAAATGAAGGAAGGAAAAATAAAAGAATTGCCCAGTTGGAACAATAACAAGAGTTCTAAAAGAAGCGTCAGTTTGACTACGACCTCGAAATGTTTATGAAACCACACGACCATGCTAGAGGTCCAATGTTGGAAGTAATTCTAACACGTAAATGCAATTGACGGCCACGTACAGTTGGGAGTGTAAGGCTGTCTCACTGAAAGCAGTCTCTCTATTCCTACAGAGTAGAGGTAAGGCTGTCTACATCTTACCTTCCTCAGACCTTATCTTAGCTTTGCTATTGGTGGGATTTACTGAGCATAATGATGATGATGTACAATTGGGAATGCTATTGGGGAAATGCGGACGATTAATCGCAATTTATATTGTTGTTTAGGAATGTAATTATTTATTTTTTTTAGGAATGTAATTTTTATTATTTTTTAGGATTGTATTTTTAATTGTTTTTTAGGAATGTAACTTTCTTTTTTATTTTTAACATTGTACGTTTTTGTTTATTTTTAGGAATTCAATTTTTTACGTGTTTAATTGTTTATATATGTAATAAAATAGGAGGAGGTTAATCCGGTCTAAGTGGAGTCACTAAATAAGATAGGAGATCGTACTGAATAGTCTAAATGATGTAGGGTAAGAAAATTGATAGAAGTTAGGATAGAGGGGTTAAATGCCCCTCTCATTTACTATCAATATTTTTCTTCCTGCAAAAGTATTGTGAACCTTTTCGTGTTCTGAATGTATGAAGAAGATAAAAGGAGTCGGTCGTATTTGAATTTTTTAACAATTAGAATTAAGGTTTAATCAAGTATGTATTTTCTTTTTTTTTTTAATAATAAGGATATTATAGTCATTTTACATATGTTTATCGGAAAAAATTAACCAAAATCCAAGTCTGGTATCATTACAGTTATAAAGTGCAAAGCACTTACAATATATATGTAAATTTAAAGTTCTGAGAACCAAGTAATTTATGTAAAACGTAAGAATTATCTGTGTAATTAACCCTAAATCTTTTATTAGAATTGTCCTCAGGAGGATAAATTGGGTCTTTCATACCATGTTAACAAAAAACCAATTTTTTTAAAGGTGTGAATTATTCGCGAATATCGGGAGGTCTAGCATACGATGTCTTAACCGGATCCGTGCTAGAAAGCCCCCTCGCACAATAGATCCCCAATTTAAGCCCCTCAATGAGAAACCTCTTATCACCCAGACTCGAACTTGAGACCTGGAGGGGAAAACTCACCGTGTCCTACCATAGGTGAAACTTAAATATCCGTGGGCACCATTAGAGCACCAGTGATGGTTAACAAAAAATCGATTGATAGGTCTAATTCAGTATTCTTTCAATGAATAACTAGATATTCAAAGAAAAGATGTATGTTGAAACTATAAATGAGAGAGACTTTTGTATACTTTATTGTCAACGTGTTGACCATGAACAAACACATCGAGATGCAATCCCTCAAGTAAACGGTTTTACACCCATTTTTCAAAATGCAACCATGTATGTTTGACTTAAACCAATTTTTAGTCACTAGAATTGTACTTTACCAATAAAACCAAACATAAGCAGTTATTTTCTATAAATAACAAGTTGAAGTCGGTCCGCGCTTTACGACGGGAAGTTAATTATAAATATTTAAGTAACTATATTAGATGTGAGAATTCTTAAGTTTATTGAAAACATTCTTTTCAACATGTCGCATAATTCGATGCGATGTTTTCACACTGTAGTTACAAGATCAAAATAAATTAAAGGGCCGTGACTTTTTGCATGGAGTATAACGGTTCGAATGAATGCTCTGTAACCTATAAATACCAACCTCTCATTTTTTTGAACGGCCAACAGAATCAATTCCGAGCATTTTCGGGGCACCCACTGGATCAACGGAGTACTCCAAGAGTAACCCGAGTCCACCACCAATTTCAAGAAAAACCCGGTATAGGAAATTATTTAATTAAGAGACAGCTCCATATTGCTATTTTAATTGAATTTTGAGAAATAACATATTGAACCTGTCTATTGCTTTGGTTTAGGATGATCAAAATGAATGAGAGGGGTTCCTTTGTATTGTGTTCGAGAACCTTTTCATAAAGCATCAAGACTGTTCATCAATTCAACACACCCATTGCTGCATTTGAACTAACTTGTTTGCATTTAACCGGTTGATAATTGAAGTGGTACGACGATTCTTGAGATGCATGCATTACATCATAAAAGTTATGTCGGTTTAATTAGGTTGCTGGGTGTGATTTAAAGCCTCTATGGTCTTTATTATGCCAAGTCAGTGCCACCTCATATGGGGGATTTTAAAGCCCTTTCCTTTAACATCCTTGTAATGGTTCAAAGCTCCATGATCGTTACCAAATTAATTTTTTTATTTAAATTTAAACATTATTTGATTTTGATATATTAATTAAAATTTAAATAACATGAATAAAATATAAAACTCATAATTTAAATAAAAATATACAATGTCACTTAAAAAAATACAACGCTTAAAAGATTCAACTAGGTTAAACTAAAAAATACACATCTTCACTCGTCGTTTGTTAGGATCCGGAACGGCCGTTTTAGACGAAAGTTTGGATAAAATAAAGCTAGTTCGGTAGAAATTTCGTAAGAATAAACAAAAGTAGAAGATTTCATTTCATACCGAAAGAGCATACATCATTTTACAAGCTGGTGAGAAATCTGAGGTCTCTCCAGCCGTTGCCCAAAACTTATGAACTTCGAATACATAACTTCCTATTTATAGACATGAGGCTTTGGAGCAGATGACTCGTCCGTGCGGATCAGTACTCGTCCTCTCCAAAATGTCATTTGTTCGTATCTTACTCTCAACTATACAATATTCAACACATGCTCTATCTAGCCTATTCGTACTGTGGCAGGCACACAAAATATGCACTAACAGTTTCCCCCTTGTACGTCGCTCTCGAATATTGATCTTCAAATATGAAAGTCGTGTTTGAATATTCTACAACTTCAATCAAGCATTTGTTGATGTTGTAGATAATTCCCCCTTGATTGATGATTGGGGCTTGCATTTTGCAATAGCATACATGTTCCCCCTTAAATAACACTTCAGTTCTTTGTTTGCACTGTTTCTAACCTACCCTGATTTGCTTAACCGCAATCTGCACGAATAATCACCAACTTGAAATGAAACAATGTAGCTTTTCTATTTCAACTTTTACCACATCCGCGTTCAATTTTTATTTACCTCTCATAGCTCTAACTCTTAATCTTCAAACACTCATAGGTCAATCTCTTAATCTTCAAAAACCCAACCGGCGATTGATAGAAACTTTGAACACCACACAAGTAAACTTCAAGTCTGTGAATACCCATGAAAATTTGAAATCTCGTCTTCCGTAACCATTGTTATGCACAACCAATCTTCAAATACTGGTCAGTGTAAACGGTATTTTCTTCAATCAACAAATCTTCATTGGATTATAAATCATCTGGTTACACACTTTGATCTAAGAAACATTCTTCCATGATCAAATTCACATTCTTCTTCTTTAGTCACGATAGCGAATATATAGCCTTCTCCATTAGTCCTGGCAGTAACTTAATCAACAAACATCATCATTCCCCGGCAATTAGTCCGAAAAACAACTCATTTGCTCGAAGACCAAACATTCTGACACTTTAGAGATCACAGAGCTGTCGTGTTCTTGAAAGCTCTCTGAAATCTTAAAAGTATCGACAATAGTGATGCAACCTCCGGACGCTAATCCTGCTAACCAACTTATACGAAGACTCGGACATCAAGCCCCAGGCATCAGTCTGATTACGATCTAAAGAATCCGAACTTCCTATGATCACGAACTAACAAATCCAAGATCCTATGCATCTCCAGACAATTTTTATGGGGAACCACCCGACTACTGTTGCATGTTTGAATTTCAAAAATGTCGGAATTTCAATATTTTTCAATGAAATTTTTATTCCCCCTCATTTTTGCAAATTCTGACCTCTTTAAACTCATCACTGAATTTCCCCCTCAAAATAGGCAAATTCAGGTTTATTGCGGAACTAACAATTTTAGCCCATTAATAGTCACTTCACCAGATGATAATCATTATGAATAGGTATCCGTGACTACCCCACTCTCTATCAACATTCTGTTTGTGAATTCATCTTCCTTTTACTTAAGAGTTCTAAATTTTTGAGACTTTGTATAAAGCTTTTGGCTTCGGGATTAATTGTTGGTGGCGTGTCGTAAGTTTCAAATGGATTGGTATCCCAGTCAAAGCTTAACTTTGGGAGCTCAAACCTTAGTTCTTCAAATGTGGTGTATGAGGTTGATGGTTGAAAAATGTAACAATTTTGTACCGAATAGGCTTCACCGCAAATGGTAAGGTTCCTCATAATAATCCTCAATATAGTAGTTGTAGTCTTATGAGTAGGAACCCATTGTATAGGAAGATACCCAGAAGATTAACGAGCCTCGGGATCAAAAAACAAAAAATTAAAACTTAACAGAATGTTGACCACGGCCCTGTACTGAACTGGCACGGCCCTGTGGGCAAGTCTGCATCTGGGAGTTTTGAAAAAAATTTCTGGAAATTTGCAGCAACGGGGCGGGTTTGGGACGGGTTTAGGTAATCCCAACCCCAAACTCGATTAGATAAGGTTGTCCCAAACCCGACCTAAAACCTGTGGGTTTCAGGTAAACCCGTTAATTTAAAAAAAAAAATATATATATATCCGTTTAGCATAGCTGACCCAAAACTCGTCGGTATCTATCGGGCAACTACTAATCAATTACATTTAGCATTATCACTATAAAAATATATTAGAAAAACAACAATGTTTTTAAATAAAATACCAATATATATATATATAAATACTTAAATGTATAGATGATAAAAATAGTATCTGCCAATAACTGATATATCATATATATACACACACATATTTAAAAGAAATAAAAGAAATTATATTGAGTATGCAATCAAGTAAACGGGTAGACTGAAACGGGTAACTGGGTGGGGTAAATGGGTGTATCCTTAAATCCTAAATTCGTCCAAACCTGTGAAAAACTATAAAAACTAATCTCAAACACGGTCACATACCCAGTTACCTGACTTCAAACCCATTACAATTGTGTCAGTTTCAGTTAACCCATTAGGTTCGTGTTCGACTTCTATCTTGACCTGTATAGAATAATTTGACATCACAATGCATCAACAACCTTTGTCATGACAGGTATAGTTGGATTTAAACAAGATCTTATTCGTATCTTTATTAACCCCTAAAATGTAAGTTTCTATATTTCATATATATGTGTGGTTGTGTATGTGTGTGTGTGTTTTTTTTTCCTTTTTCTATGGATTGACTGGCTAAAAAGAGAATTGTATGTGTACTTGTTCAGCAGATTGTCATGGCTTATGTCATTGGAAATGAAGCCTAATATTCATCACTTTGAAGGTTGGTGATCGATAATCGTCAGTAATTGAAGAGTTGACATCTATAGTGCGTCTTGCAATCATTGAATTATTCTGACATGTAACGAACATGGAATTCTGTGGTTATTGTCCACCTTTTCAAAATTTAAATATATATTAGGAGTGTTCAGGTCTCATTTTTTATCTTTATTCATGCAATATAACTAGTTAAATTATTAGAGGTTTATGTCTCTTAAAGAAAAGGTCATAGGTTTAATACTACATATAATACTTTAGAATTATTACGTAAAGAAGTAACACTAAATGTTCAAAAAAACTAAAAATCATTATTCTGTAAATTTAACTTTCATTTTTTAAAAACCCTTCTGCGTCACATTTCTTATCCATAAAAACATAAGAGTTTTTTCTTAAATATATGAATAAGGTATAAGGATAATGAATAGGATGTTGTGACAATTTTTTTATTAATTTTCTTAAATTTTAAAGTTTTAAGGAGTATGAGGAATGGGGTGTGAATGCTTTAAGTTCATTTCACTTTTCAGATGGATGTGTGGCCACACGAGTTTAGACCGAATAAGAAGTGAGGTTTTAGAGATTTGTCAGGAGTAGCTAGCTAGTATATTAGACAAGTTAAAAGATGGGAGATTTAGATGGGTTGGGCATGTGAAGAGGAGGCAATAGACAGAACCAGTTAGAGCAGTGGAAACCATGACAATGGAAGGATGGAGGAGTAGAGGCATACCCAAGTTGACTTGGGATGAAAGACTTAAGCAAGATTTGGTAGAGTTGCACCTCTCTGAGGACATGGTTCATGATAGGAGTTCGTGGAGACGTAGGATTAAAGTTAAGGACTTGTAGGTGAGGGTATAGACGTGTCCTAGCTTTGCCTTGGGAATGAGGGGGGGGGGGGGGGGTTAGATTTCTTTTACACTTTAGGTAGACCAACATATGATGATTTTCTTGTATCTATGCATATATGTTGCTTGCTGATGATTTATCTGACTACTGCTACACTATTTACTTACTCATTTTTTTCTATCTACCTGTTGGTTGTTTTGGAGCCGATGGTCTCTCAGGAAGCAGCCTCTCTATTCTTGGATAAAGGGAAGGTTTGCCTACATCCCACCTCCATTAAACCCTACCAATAGTTCTGCTATTTGTGAAATTTACTGGGTATAGTTGTTGTTGTCGTCGTGACTTTTCAACCAAAGTTTATAATTTTCAGACACCTAAACAATTGATATTTTCACTATTAACATACATGCATTTCAGGAAAAACATAACAAATAATAAGGATGTCATCACCATCACCATCACCTTGTTGTTTATTTATCTTATTTATCTGTTTCCTAAAAGATTGGTAAAAACAGGAATAACATTCACAAAAGTTGTTCGAATTCCCATGCGTCATCATTCATGAGCATTTTTGAGTAGTGGGTGAGATCTGGTGCAAAAGTAGCATCACTTTCAATTGTCGTGTCAATTTCAAACTCATCATTGATCAACATGTTCAAATTGGTGATGAACTCATCATCAGCAGCAGCAGCATTACCCAAGAATCCTGCATCAAAGTTGTTGGAACACCATTGATCAATACTTGGCAAAGGCTGATCTAGTTCATCTTGTACGATATTCTGGTTGCAAGCTGAAATGTCATGGTTTGACGATGTCGAAGATGATGAAGATGAAGAGGATAAAGGTGGTAAATTGTTACTCTCAGTGAAAAGTAGGATCTCATTAGGTTCTATTAAAGGAATTTCATCCATGCAAAAGTCATCTACTTGAGACCCTTGTACAATTCTTTTGTTAACTTCTTGTTCATCCTTGGTGATCATCGGTTCAGGAAATATAATTTCTACCGTTTGTGGTGCTTCGTCGACTGGTTGTGGTGACGGTTGTTGGTCGGTTGGCGTGGGAGGAGTAGGAGGAGGGAGCGGTTTATGGGTGAGAGGATCGATCCCCATTTTTTTGAGTTTTTTCTTTATGTGAGTGTTCCAGTGATTCTTGATTTCGTTATCTGTTCGTCCAGGAAGATTAGATGCAATCTTTGACCACCTATAATCAATACCAATGCAAAAAGAATTATTAAAATCATTAATAATACATATTTTTTTTAGTAATTTTGGTCTACTTGTATAGAAAGAATCGTTTTCATCATACACTATGTTCAAAATGAGAGCCTTTCCTTTAAAAACAAAAAGAAAATAATAGTAATAATGCCCTACTGGACCATAAACTTTATAGGCATTACAATTGGCTCAATCAATTTGTCTGGTTTATAATTATTAACTCGAATATCAGATTTATATATAATATAAAATATATAAAGAAATTTTGTCCATATGACATAATATTATTCATCAAACCCTGCATGCGCATAAAACAATAGATCGATAACACTTGAATTATTGTATCATATATAGTTTTCCAATGAATTTCTTTAAAAAAAAAAAAAGTTCTTCAAAGAAAAGTATACTTTCTCTCTCTCTTTCTGGAGTAACTTTACAATCATGTGTATATGCATGACTAGTTGTCTGCCGCTTAAGAAATAGAAACGGAAGTATCACCTATTACCAAGCTGAGCATGAAGATCAATAACCATCTTCTCCTCGTATTCTGATAATAATCCCCTTTTTAAGTCTGGTCGTAGATAATTTGTCCATCTCAACCTACAACTTTTTCCGCATCTTAGTAGTCCTGAAATTTGTAACCAAACCAACATTATAAATTATCTTGTAAATGTTTTTTTAGTATTAATAAAGTAATAAAATTAGACCCAAAATTGAAAAAAAAAAGAAGTCTTAGACTGGTTGAAAAGTAAATTTTAGTAAACTTTAGACCCCAAATGGCCAAATATATTAAAAAACAAATAAAATCAATTATTACAAGAGTAGTCTCCTGGTTCAGTTTAAATTTATTAACACGATCCTTTCACATCTCAGCACCCACAAGGTACGTGGTCACTGTTCCTATTTTGTGTCCGAAAACACAAAAAGGGACATGGCCTGAACGTACCTGCAAGTTTAGGGACGGCTCGCCAGCAACATTGGCCATTTGTGAGTATGAAGTTAATAAGCTTCTTGTCTTCATCAGCAGTCCATGGCCCTTGTTTCAGACCTACTTTATCACAACATGGTTGCCTTCCCATTTCTTGTTTGTGTTTATATTTTGATGTGTAAGTAGCTTGAGAGAAAGAGAGAACTCAAAGGGGTAAGTGAGGTGGTTAGACTCGGAAAACATTCATGACAATGAGTTATATATATACTAGTGAAGTCACCTCTAGAAAACACGGTTTTATGTTTACTTTTGTTTTGCTTCAAGTTCAAGAGTTTTTTTTTCTATTTTTATATTATTTATCCTTTTATCTTAAGACTTTATGTCATTTGTTTCTTATTTATACACGTGTCATGGTGACATAGAACATAGGCTCAAAGACTACTTGATGATACATACATGACGCCTTCATGATTTTGATTTATATTATTTTTATGTTTTCAGTGGAGGGAGACTATCTACACATATAATCTAAGTATTTAAAAGTAACCTACCAAAATATTTAAAGTGGTTAGTGCTTAAATCACTAACACTTTTTGTATTATAGTATTGTAGAAAATCATAATTGTGTATATATGCTCATATATATATATATACATGAAGAAATACTAGATAATTGACCGGAATCGAATTATCTAGGGGGTTTGGATCTGCATAAAAGGGGGGTTGTTCTCTCTCGTTTGATCTGATGCAACTGACCTTCTTCTCCGGTAAACTCTGCAAAACAAAGCACCGTTAGCCTCGTCAAGGGGAGAAGTGAGGTTCTCTCCTTGAACCGACTCCGGCGTGAGAATAAGTATGTGTTTATGATGAAGAAGAGGTATTGACGAAATGTGTGTGACTTGAATTTCATACCTGAATTGTTCTCATATTTATAGCCGAGAGTTTTGGGCGGGAAAACTCGTTGGTGAAATGTTGACGGAAGATGCTAACCCCGTAAGCGATTACATTTCCTTCCGTTAAGCTTCTCGATCCGACGTGAGTGCACACGGATCGCTGTTTGGATCTATGGCTGGGGGTTTGCCACGTGGAAAGTGATCAAGTGGAGGTTTCTCTCCAATTACATGCTATCATCGTGATTTCAGGGATGCCTGAGGTGATGACACGTGTCCAGACGGTTGTAACCGTTTAGTGGTGCACGATTGGGTCCTTCTAGAAGGTTATTGCCATAATCCTGTGTGACTCTTTATCGTGTGGCACCAATTGGGTAAATAATATCCAAGTCTGGATATTATTAGGCGGAAGTGTTTTAACTTAGGATTTTCATCCTTTGTTTATGGAGGAAAGCGCGAGGATTTATGATTTCCTTTTGGCGCGCAAGTATTGTCTGCTATCTGTCTCTTAAGCCTTCTTTGTAGGACCACTGCGCGGCCGCGCAAGGTCAAAAAGGCTGAAAGACGAGGTTGTGGTATGGTCCTAAGTACTTGTTACAAGGTTTTTGGGACCTTACCCCTTCAAGTCCCCCCAGTCTAGTGTTGCTCTTATGCAAGTAAGTGGAGCACTGGACTTATGAGAGGGAAATGTTTTTTTGGCGCGAAAGTAGGGAATCTTCTATAAGAAGATTTACTTTGCTTATTAAAAACTTTTTAGGGGAAATTGTGATTTTTCCCTTTGATTTGGCCCTTTTGTAATCATGACCTGACGCTTGGTGACGTCAATTTGTAATAAAAAATTAGTATTTGCGATACTTTTTCTTCTTACCTTAGGATACGTATTGATGCTTTGTCAGGCCTCATTTATGGGGATATGACCCTAGGTCCTGTAGCGCCGTTCGGAAGGGACGTTCTTGTCAGTTAATCATGGTAATTAAGCTTTTCCTTTTCCCGGAGTTTGGTTCCTCGATATATACATTTGAGTATTCTTATCTTCTTCCTTAATTTTGAAAATATGAAGGCGAAAAGTTCCTTTCGTACCCGGCGACTTTTAGATATCTTAAGGATCTACGAGGCTGTTGAGGGTCTCTTGCTCCTTGCTGGTTCACCACCATTAGTAGCTGATAGGGAAAGAGAGCCGTTCAACTCTGATTCTTTAATGGTTGCCGGTTTCGATTCTAAAGTTTTCCGGCAAAAGGGTGTTGTTGATGAAGAGGTCCGTGCACTATCTGCCGACGACCTGATGTCCCGCTTTCCGATGATTCGGAAGGGTGGTTGTCGACTGCTGTACTGTCGTCGGAAGAACCGCCGTGGTGATCAGTTGCCGAATGTTGATGATGGTCCTGGTGCTGATTAGGTTAGGTTTGGAGAACAGTGTGTTCCCTTTTTTTTGATGTTTATAAATATGTTGGTCTTGCCACTGAAAATTTTTTTTGAAGATCACTGTCGTGACCTTTGTGGATGGTTGTTCATACTCCACTTGATGATATATGTATATTTTTTGATACACTGCTGTGTATGTAAGTTTCAGGTTATGTTTGGATTACAATATGTTGCATATGTTTAATTGCTTTGAATAGGTAGAGCGAATGAGAATGGTATTGTACTCATGTGTGAACGTTTGTCTAAGATGCGCAAGGTTGTGCCTTTTTTAGACTGTTCATGAAGCGTACAATGTTTTTCCATATTGTTTTCGCGTATACCAAAAGAATTATATGCGATTTGTAACAAACAGTAACATGAGTAAAGATGATGCTTGTATTAATAGGGCGCAAGACCAATAATACAAAGGATAATAAAGAAACACATTGCCTGTATACTTTTATTTCTGCGGAATGGTTTGGCTTATATGTAACACATGCGCAGCTGCTGCGCGTTCCAGGTGCGGGGAACGAGTGCCCCATCAATTCTTTTCAGGGTGTATACCCCCTTGCCTAAGACTTCATTGATGATGAATGGTCCTTCCCATTTTGGCGCTAACTTGCCTGGTTTTTCCGCGTTGGAAGCTTCATTGTCGCGCAAGACGAAGTCACCAGGAACAAAGGTACATACGCGTACGCGCGCATTGTAGTATTTTTCGAGTTTGGATTTGTACCTTGCCTCTGCGATGGCGGCATTCTCGCGCCTTTCTTCGAGAAGATCTAAATCCAGTCTTCGCTCTTGCTCATTGTTTTGTCTTTCCATGGCGAGCATATGCGGTGATGGGAGACCAATTTCTGCTGGTATTACCGCTTCTGATCCATAGACCAGACTGAACGGGGTTTCCCAGTGCTAGTTTTTGGCATGGTGCGATGGGCCCATAAGATGCTTGGGAGCTCATCAACCCATCCTCTGCGCGCTGTTCCAAGTCGTGCTTTAATGTCGTCGACTATCTGTTTGTTGACACTCTCGACCTGGCCGTTTGCCTGTGGGTGTGCCACGGAAGCAAAGTTGTGTTCGATCTTCATTTCTTTGAACCATTTCTGAAGATCTTCTGAGGCAAAGTTGGTGCCGTTGTCGGAGATGATGCGCAATGGTAATCCGAATCTACAAATAATATGTTCCCATATAAATTTGCAGATTACTATTGCTGTTGTTGAAGCTAATGCCTTGGCTTCAACCCACTTCGTGAAATAGTCTACTGCTACGATGATGAATTTTACTACGCCTGGCGCGTCAGAAAATGGGCCAACGAGATCGATGCCCCATTGTTGGAAAGGCCAGGCGGACGTGACTGGTATTAGCGGATTCTTTGGCCGGAGTGTCTTTGGCGCGTGGCGCTGGCATGCTGCGCATTTTCGTAGTATTTCTACCGCGTCTACGTGCATTCCCGGCCAATAATAGCATGCGTTCATTATTTTTGCTACTACCATGCGCGATCCGGCATGTATCCCGCACAAGCCTTCATGGATTTCCATGACTAAGTATTGCGCGTCTGTTTTGTCAACGCATCGTAGTAATGGCCCTATAAATGACTTTCTGTATAGAATTCCATCCGCCATTTCATAGTTTATTGCCTTGTTCTGGATTTTTCGAGCCTCCGCCTTTCCTTCTGGGAGTTTCCCATGTTGTAGGTATAAGATAATCGGAGACATCCAGGATGGATTGCTGATCTCTATAACGTTTACTTGTTTGAGAGGGACGGAAGGGTTGGACAGTACTTCGATGCGTACCTCTTTTGCTAAATGTTTGAAACTAGTGGCAGCCAATTTGCTTAGCGCATCCGCGTGCTTGTTCTCGCTTCTGTTTATGTGATTAACCTTGAATGTTTGGAACTTGCTGATTAGCATTCGCGCTTGTTCCAGGTATAGAGCCATTGCTTCTCCTTTTGCGTCATAATGACCATTGATCTGTTCAGCCACTAATTCCGAATCTACGTTGGCTTCGAGGTTTCTTGCCCCCATCTTGAGTGCTAAACGAAGGCCTGCTAGGAACGCTTCGTATTCTGCCTCGTTGTTTGTGCTTCGGAAATCTAGGCGTATAGCGTATGTAAGTTCGTGGTCATCTGGGCTGACCAATCGGAGACCCGCACCTGCTCCGTCATCATTAGAAGCGCCATCTGTGTGCATAGTCCAGACCCTATCGTCGAAAACAGGAATAGGGTTTTGGATTGCCTCGCACTCCTGGACTTTGTCGATAGGAACTTCTGTGGCAAAATCTGCTAGAACTTGCCCCTTGATTGCCGGTCGCGGTCTGTATAGGATATTGTATCCTCCGAGCTCAATAGCCCACTTGGCCAATCTTCCCGCGACGTTAGGTTTAGATAAGATTTGACCTAAGTGGTAATTAGTAAGAACTGTGATGACGTGACCAGAGAAATACCGACGTAATCGCCTTGATGCATGTATTAGTGCTAGGACCAGCTTCTCTATCATTGAGTAGCGCGTCTCTGGGCCGGTGAGCATCTTGCTTATATAGTAGATTGGAGTCTGAATATTTTCTCGCTCCACCATTAATACTGCGCCTACCGTTACTTCCGTAGCAGATAAATATAAGATCATTGGCTCTTTTTCTCGTGGTGCTGTTAGCGTTGGCAACTGAATTAAACATTCTTTCATTTGTTTGAAGGCTGCTTCCGCTTCGGGTGTCCACTGGAAGTGAGTTTTCTTGGCGCAGTTTCGGAGTGTGCTAATGAATGGATGGGACTTTGCTGCATGATTTGCCAAGAATCTGTTCAAGGCTGCTAGACGTCCGGCGAGTCTTTGCATTTCTTTTATTGTTGCAGGTGATGGCATCAACTGGATGGCCTGCACTTTCTCCGGGTTTACTTTAAAACCATCCCTTGTTACTATGAAACCCAGAAATTTCCCTTCTTCTATCCCGAAGGAACATTTCGTTGGGTTGAGCTTTAAGTTTACGCTGCGCAAAGAATCGAACGTGCGTTGGATATTTGCGAGCATTGTATCTTCTTCATGGCTCATGATGACGAGGTCATCCATGTATACCTCGACTGTCTTACCGATATCGCCTCTGAAGACCGTGTCCATTAGGCGCTGGTATGTTGCGCCTGCATTGCGTAGGCCAAAGGGCATTTTTGTATAACAGAAGATGCCCTCGTCTGTGTGGAATGCGGTCTTGTCTTCGTCTTCTTTCTTCATTTGGACCTGATGATAACTTTATAACAGTCAAGAAAGCACTTCCATCGAAATGATGCTAGAGAGTCAACTTTTTTGTCTATCTCAGGAAGCGCGTAGCAATCTTTTGGGCATGCTTTATTCAGGTCTTTGAAGTCGACGCACATTCTCCATCCGCCACTGTGTTTTTGGACCATTACTGGGTTGGCGACCCATGTATGGTATTGAACCTCGCGCAAGATTCCGGCATTAAGTAGCTCTGTCACTTGCTCGTCCATGGCTTTTGCTTTTTCCTCACTGAAGCTTCGCCTCCCCTGTGCAACAGGTTCTGCTGAGGGTCGGATGTTTAGACAATGTTGTGCTACATCGCGCGGAACCCCAGTCATGTCTGCTGGGCACCAGGCGAATATGTCTTTATTATTGGACAGCAATTCTTTTAGTTGTATTCGTGTTGCTGGGGAAATGGCGTGTCCTAACAGGATGGTCTATTCTGGATATTCATCGTTCAGAGCCCATTTCTCCGGCTCGTTTGATGCTGAGGGTTTGGCCACTTTTGCTGGTGGCTCATCGTCCACGTACATGACCTCCTTACTTGAGTATAGAATTGCAACCCCAGTTTTTGTTGGGAATCCGCATGCAGCATGTGGAATAGAAGTGATCATGCTGAATTCTCTTTGTGACCTTCTTCCGAGCAATACATCATGGCGTGATGTTGCCGGCATGACCATGAAATTTACTGTGACTGTGCGTGAATGCTCGCCATCAGATAGAGTCACAGGGAATACTATTTGCCCTAACGGGAATACAGCTTCATTACAAAATCCGGTGAGAGGGAAATCGACCGGCTCCAGACGTGCTTTGTCATCTGGATCGAGTTGTTTGAAGCACTACTCGTATATGATATCCATCGAGCTTCCTGGATCTATAAACATATAGTCCGTTTGATAATGGCTGAAGATGCCAATAATAATTACTGGTCGCTCTTCCTGGGGGCCTCCCGGAACAACAGGAAACACGACTTGCTGTTCTCGCCAATGCTGATCATGGTGTTGTTTGTTTGGCCTTCATGAAGGGCCTCCTTGTACCATGTTTATTTGTTTTGGTTTAGCTTTCTGATAGTTGATATCTCTTGATTGTTGACGTATCTCAACATTACTGTTAGGTTGGATGTCCCACTGACAGGGCGTCTGTGGGTCCAACACTATAGTGTCAATTTCCCCACTGCTTTCTTTTGGAGTACCAGATCTGATGTTTGGGGACTCAGATCTGTTAATTTGTGTGAAAATTGTGTTTAAAGCAACCTGGAATCTGTCAAACCAGTATTCTGGAGCTCTCTCTATGAGTTGATCTGAGGAGTCCTTTTCGTCTGAATGATTGTTACTTGTATTGATTCCCATGATTCCGTCGATCTGAGTATTTGGGATTGTAGAAGCCTTGAATTCAGACCGAGGACCTGATGGGTGAGGTGATGAATTCTCTGCCATGTGAAAACAGAGAAATGAGGAAAACTGAATCGAAACGAGACAAAACTGAAAAAACAGAGAAATCGGTGGGCGCCAATGAAGAAACACTAGATAATTGACCGGAATCGAATTATCTAGGGGGTTTGGATCTGCATAAAAGGGGGGTTGTTCTCTCTCGTTTGATCTGATGCAACTGACCTTCTTCTCCGGTAAACTCTGCAAAACAAAGCACCGTTAGCCTCGTCAAGGGGATAAGTGGGGTTCTCTCCTTGACTCGACTCCGGCGTGAGAATAAGTATGTGTTTATGAAGAAGAAGAGGTATTGACGAAGTGTGTGTGACTTGAATTTCACACCTGAATTGTTCTCATATTTATAGCCGAGAGTTTTGGGCGGGAAAACTCGTTGGTGAAATGTTGACGAAAGATGCTAACCCCGTAAGCGGTTACATTTCCTTCCGTTAAGCTTCTCGATCCGACGTGAGTGCACACGGATCGCTGTTTGGATCTATGGCTGGGGGTTTGCCACGTGGAAAGTGATCAAGTGGAGGTTTCTCTCCAATTACATGCTATCATCGTGATTTCAGGGATGCCTGAGGTGATGACACGTGTCCAGACGGTTGTAATCGTTTAGTGGTGCACGATTGGGTCCTTCTAGAAGGTTATTGCCATAATCCTGTGTGACTCTTTATCGTGTGGCACCAATTGGGTAAATAATATCCAAGTCTGGATATTATTAGGCGGAAGTGTTTTAACTTAGGATTTTCATCCTTTGTTTATGGAGGAAAGCGTGAGGATTTATGATTTCCTTTTGGTGCGCAAGTATTGTCTGCTATCTGTCTCTTAAGCCTTCTTTGTAGGACCAGTGCGCGGCCGCGCAAGGTCAAAAAGGCTGAAAGACGAGGTTGTGGTATGGTCCTAAGTACTTGTTACAAGGTTTTTGGGACCTTACCCCTTCAATACGTTATATAATTTTTACCTCGAGTGGAAACTTTTAAATATATTTTACAGGGGAATGATCCACTAAGTAGGAAGGAATGACATTTTGGTATAAAAGTATTTTGGTCCTTATAAGTAGGAGTGTGAAAATGACATGTGACACTCATTTTGTTTTCTAAAAAATACAATACAAAAAAAATAGTACAAAAAATGTAACACAAAAATTCCAGTACAAAAAAATATAGCACAAAAAATCAAGTACAAAATATATAGCACAAAAAATCTAGAAAAAAATATAGCACAAAAAAATCTGCGAAAAAATCTAGTAAAAATATCCAGCACAAAAAAATTATGACAAAAAAATTATCAGAACAAAACTATACAACATAGAAATACAACATTTTGTGGGTTTTTTTAGTTGTCATATCTTATATAGTAACAAAAAACATCTGCAACCTACTGAAGAGACCCAAAAAATGCATGTATTTGATAAGACACCAAACATCCCCCAACAGAAACACAATACAGTCAGGCGTTCATCATTGAACTAAAAAAAACTGAAGGAGAGATGGTGAACAAAAGTGTTGACCAACAAGGTGCAGTGTTTGATAAAACGCCATGTGAAGAGCCACCATCTACAGCTGGGAAGAACCTCTTGCAAACTTTTGAAAAGGAATAGACACCTAATAAACCCCAAGATGAAAACGCCATTAACACATCACCACCAAAAATGTCAAACAGGTCAGATGTGCAGGAGAAGGGTGATGAGGACAAAACTCCAGACATCACAAAGTTGATGCAAGAAAATACAATTTTAAACCCTGAATACTTGCCTGGTGATGAAGAAGCTGATCAAGATGATGAAGAAGATGAAAATATAAACGAAAAGACTGTGGGAGAAAAGGAGAAAAGAGATAAAAAAAAATTAGCAGGGCATGTTTGCCACCTTATGTAAGGAGGCAAGTGGTTATACATGAACCAAGGAAGAACCATGAAACCAACGTTGCCACATAAATCTTCACCGGATGCGGTGAATACGAGTATGCACACTTCTCTCAAATAAAACGCCAAACTTTCCATTTATCACGTTTACTTGAATATGCATGTAAAAACGCTCAAAACGCCATGTCTTATAATGGAATGAGTTTGTATAACTAAAACGCCAAATGATGTTCTTTTTTCAGTACTGTCGTGTTCAAGATGGGAGGAGAGCTTACACTCATGAGGGTGATTTGTGAGAGCATGAAACCAGGATTTGATGCACACATCAGCATTATATTATGTTGGGCACATATCCTGAAATATGAAGAAAGATACAAGGCTCCAGAATCACCCTCAAGGTTATTTTGCACAGAAATAATGCTGGTAACTCTTTTGCTATATTTAATTGATGAAATTATATTAGGACATTGTTTTGTTGTTTAAAACGTGGTACTCAATATTACAGAATCGTCCGGCATACGACGAAACAGCGAAAGCAAGTTTTGAATACAAAGAATTCAACAGAAACATGGCAACGGTTCTGAAAAATGCCCGTTTCAAAGGAGACCAGAAAGATAAAAACATCAAAGATTATGAACTGGTCTTTGTGCCAATAATACGGGCAAGACATTTCTATGTTGTCTGCTTCAACATAAAACACGAAAGAGCGCTATACCACGTGGCCGGCCAGGATCCGTTCTCACACTTTTCCTCATTTTTCTCCTGATCCCGTACCTGTATATATATATAAGGGAAGGTTCATTTGAGAAGAAAATTAAATTGAGAAGAAAAAGAACAAAGGGTACAATTGTAAAACATTAAATAGTTTTCTTTCATCTCGTTTATTATTCTTTTTTAGCAATTAATTAGTCATAAATATTAGCATCATCCACACTAAAATTTTTGCCTAGAAACATCAAAATTTATCCTACACGTTTTTTAAATTTATCCTTCACATATTGAAATTTATCCTACACAACTCGTAATTTATCCTACACACCTCATAATTTATCCTACACCTTAAATTAATTTTTTTCTTCTTTGAAAAGATATATTTTTTTTAAAATAAGTTACAAATTTAATTTTAGTTAGCTATTAAAAAAGGAAGACTAACAATTAATGATCTATCTAATTTTACCAATATACCCTTACACCAATATTAAATACAAAAATTAAATGAAGTAAAATAAAGCATTTTTATTGGTTGAAGTTTGTACTTTTTTATTCTTACAAAAAATGTCTTCTCATTTGAACCCTCCACTATATATATATATATATATATATATATATATATAGGGGATGGTTCAAATGAAAACCACTTTTAAGTCGAAAACTAACTAAAAAACACACCAAAAATTTATTTTTTACAATTTTTTTTATTAAAAATCACTAGTTTTTGTATATATAAAAAATATTTTTTTCAAAAAAAAAAAATTTAGTACACATACACATGTGCACTATAATTTTTTTTTTTGAAAAAAAGTTTTTTATATATACATAAAATAGCGAAAATTGATAAAAAAAAAATTGGTGTGTTTTTTAGGCTTTTTTAGTTAGTTTTCGCGTTAAAAGTGGTTTTCATTTGAACCATCCTATATATATATAGGGGATGGATCATGAGAAAACTAGTTTAAATGAGAAAACCAAAAAACTAACCAAAAAAGCCTAAAAAAAACCTAAAAACATACCAAATTTTTTTTTTTTTACAATTTTTAATAAAAAAAATCGCTAGTTTTTATGCATAGAAAAAAATTTTCATAAATTTTTTTTTTTTTTTGTTGTACTACACATGTGCACTAATACATAAAGCTTAAACCACTTAACCCACCCCCCACCGACACCCCCCAAAAACCTAAATTCACCCTCCCACCAAAAGCTTAACCCCCCACCCCCCAAAAACCTAAACCCCCCCACTCCCCACCCTCCCGAAAACCTAAAACTAAACCCTAAACATAAACCCGAAAAAAACCTAAACCCCCCCCCCCACCCCCACCCCCCAAAAACCTAAACCCCCCCTCCCCCCACACCCAAAAACCTAATCCTAATCCTAAACCTCCAAAAAAACTAACCCTAAAAGCTAAACTAGACTCAAAAAGCTAATTTTAAGCATGTAATACAATTGTAGTACATGTTATATTGCACATGTGCACTACTATAATAATAGTATTGAAAACAAGACGACACCATAAATCTTTTTTTATATCATAAAAAATATGCTCGAATATACTTGAATGAAAGATACAAAAATTTGTGATCTTATGGTGCCATTTTTGTTTTAAAATGATAACGTATGGAGAAATGGGAAATGTTTGAAAAGTTATATATTTTTTTTTCAATTTTACCCCTCCTTCAATCCCCCTCCTTCATTAAAAGTCTCCCCCCTCCTTTTTAATGGTTTTTAGTTAGTTTTCTAGTTTTCTCATTTATATCTAGTTTTCTCATGATCCTCTCCCTATATATATATATATATATATACTAGGTTTTTACCCGGGATTGCTTCCCGGGCTCGGGAAAGTTATTTAGATTAATTAATTACTATTTGTTATTAATACGACCGCATTACATCAACCATCTCATTCAATTCAACAAAAATGTCTTGAAATCACCGCATTATATCATGAACTCATATTAGAGGACAAACAAAAGCACAACAGGACCATAAGAATAACATCATTTCCACTTTTACATCAATGCACTTACATGATAGGGGGATTTGAGATTTTGAAAAAATCTTTGTTTTTGTACCTCTTTTACAAAATAAGATGTTGACCAAATTTGAAACAGATGTTAACCAAAAGTGAATAAGATATTGACAAATAGTCAAACAGATGTTGAGCTTAAACAAATGTTTGGTTTAAGACCAAACATCTGTTTATGGCGAAACATCTGTTTAAGGTTAAACATCTGTTTAAGTCCAAATATCTGATATAGAAGAAGAACATCTGTTTAAGGCAAAACATCTGTTTAAGGTTCAAACATGTGTTTAAGGTCAAACAACTGTTTAAGTCCAGACATTTGATATAAAAGGCCAAACATCTGTTAAAGGGCAAACATCTGTTTAAGCCTTAACAGATGTTTAACTTGTTAAGATCTACTGTTTTCTAACACAGTTTTCCTCTTCAAAACATTGTTGAACCTAACATAGGTTTCCATTAACTATTGACCAAAAGGCAAACAGATGTTCAAACCACTATTTGTTATTGAAGTTCTTTAAAAAATTAGATAGAATTCAAGAAAATGGAACAATGACTTAAAGAACTATAATTTAACACAAAATCTAATTGGTCAAATATAAAACATAAAGTGCTAATAACAGTGTTTTATCATCTTAGCCATACATAGCAACAAAAACATCAACTTAATAATTTAAGAAAAAAACCTACAACATCACCATCAAAAAATTCATAATTAGTATCTGATATCAGAACAGACTTAAAATGTGTTTGTTAAACTGATGTAACTTGATTTAATACTATCTTCTGTTGCGAAGACACGTATGTGAAATGCAACATATCACCAAACCTTAAGTTATTGTCAGTCATAAACTTTCGCCAACCTTCCAACGCATAACGTGGCTTCAATTCATTTAACTCCAACTTAACATCATAAACCTGCACAACTCCAACCATGTTTTGAACTTTCAAAGGATGAAGATCAAGAAAAAGACCTGCTCGTCTCGCAACTTCAGCAGGAAGACGCTACATGTATTATGTGGAAAAAAATAATAGTCAGACAAATAAACGTAAATCATTAGTTTATTATAAAAATAGTATACCAGCCTATAGTCTCCTTTGCGATCAAAATGAAAGAACTCAGGGTCAAGAGGATGTCCAGAATGTTTTTTGCAGTCTTTGCAATCTTATTTCTACGGTTAAGCTGTTTTTGAACGTTGGCAGCTCTCTTCCCCTTGATGAAAAAGTAAACATATACATGTGAATTAAAGGAATGATCAATATATGCAAAAAAAAAAACAGTTTATATAACATATACTAATTAACTGGCAAGTATAGATACCTTAACTTTATGAACAGACGAAGAACATCCAGTATGATCACTTGTGTCGACAGGTAAGGCAGCATTTCCCTTAGTCCTATTCTTGACGACATCCTTTCTCTCAGAAGTAACTTTAGCTTTCTTCTTAACCTGTTGTCATAGAGTAAATTTAATAACAATAGTAATATAACAATCTTTAAGATGGTAAACTTACATCTTGGGTTTGGTTCAATCGTGAAGACATGCGTCTCTTGGACGTGCATTCGGCATTGGTTGGTAAGTTCTTGTAAATAATACATTATTGAATAAATATAACATCAGTAAACAGCATCACTAATAGTTGTAAAAACATTAAATTCTTATATGTGTTAAATTAAAAATAAATAATTTTAATAATTTAGCAAGTACCTGAGTAACGGTTGTACCTTCACCTACAGAAACAACTTCTTCATCCTCATAGATGTCCTGGTCAACATTAATAAAATAATTAATATAAAGCTAAAAAATTAAAACTTTTATTGCTAATGCTAAATACTTAAGTACCTTGAATGCATTTTTAACATAATCAGCCTTCAATATCTCAACTACACTATCATCATCAGATTCAGGTTTCTTCAAAAAGCAAATCTCAATCTCATCTCTATAAACTACTACTTCAAAAACAAAATCATCAATCCTGCTAAACACAAGCAAATCATCCTCAAGTATCCCAACATCGTTGCACATTTTCGGCCATCCTCTAGAAAATACAAAGTGGGTATCAACTTTAGACACCTCAACATTCCAGTACGAACCTTTGTAACAGATTTGAAATTTCCCACTCGGTGGACTGTTTACGTAAAATTGTTCAATGAAGCAGTCTTCAATTACCTGCTTAAAATTAAAAATAATGAATACTAAACGTGAAGTATGTATCTTATGAGAATAAGTGTTAACACGTTAAAGATGCAAAAGAATTGAAGTTAAGATCAATACTCATACCGTAAAACCAAATCTTGCATAACGATTAAAGGTGAAATAAGATTCCCCACACATGCCATTAACATAACATGAAAGTTCAAGTCCAAAATCACCTAACGGTTTGAAAACCAACAAAGTATCCCTCGGCAAATTGAGATCTTTAACAACAATGTCCCAACCGTCAGTTATTATCGGCGTTGAATTTTCTGTTCTGACCCTAAGAACCCATTTTTTACCAGACTCATGATATACTTGCAACCTACTTTTTTGCCAACAATCTCCCCACTTTTGATTAGCAAAGAATATAGGTACATCCTGTATATAATTTTTAAATAGTGTAAGAAAATATAAACCATAAAAGAACTGTTAAATATATATCTCAATACAAATAAATTATGTATGTAAAAACATGTCATACCAGTTTCAAAGATTCTGGGTTACGAAGAAACTTAACAAATGTGGTATACATCATAAAACCTGAATCAGTAAAGATGTTAAAAGACTGTAATTAAAAAGCTGGCTTCGAAAATGAACATTAACTTTTTGTATTAACAGAGTATACAGTGAAATTAATCATAGAAACAGAGTATGAGTTAAAATTATTCTGCAAATAATAATTATTTTAACATGTTCTCAACAAATGATTCAAACACATAAGTAAACCGTTCTTGAATCTTGAATGTATAGCAATAAACATTTAAAATCGTATTAGTAGCAAGATAGGATTTAAATTAACATAGATTAAACAATATAAAGTTCATTACAATAGGAATGTACATACCAGTTGCTGAAGAAAAAATAATCAAACCTCAGGTGATTGAAGTGTAGAAGACGGAGGAAAAGAAAATTGAAACCCTAGAAAATGACTGGGAAGAAGAGATTTTTGAAAGAAGAGATGATAGATGTTTGATGTGTAATGATGATGAAGAAATAGTGACGGTTGTGTTTTTCTCTTCCCATATTTTCAACTGATGAAAAATATTTACACATACACCCCTTTTTAAATTTGTTATTTACATTTACATTGACATACAAGAGTAAAGTACATGATTAGTTGAATTGATTTGGTATTCAAATTAACAAAGACAAATAATTTTTCATATAGCAAAACCATTAACATAACATAAAATTTGAACACTTTGAATCATGTATTAATAGTAATTAGGTTTTAACATAAGTAAGTTTCATGACCTCAAGAAGCAATGCCGAGGGAAAATTTAGTTTTATCTATTATATGTACCTTTTAACATAAGTAGTTTGACTTTGGTCAAACAGGCTTTGGTCAAACAGTGTTTTATCAAGTAGCTTTTAACAAAAGTAGTTTGACTTTGGTCAAACAGACTTTAGTTAAACAACGTTTTAACATTGCTCAAATAGTGTTTTATCTATTATAATTAGCTTTTAACATAAGTAGTTTGACTTTGATCAAACAGCGTTTTAACATTCCTCACAATGATTACAAGCTAGTAAAAACTTCTTTGTAAACAACATTAGAAGTCTTATTTGTTGGTTTTCCATCAGCATCGAATATTAGTATTTTAACGCCTTCTCTGGTCTTGACCCTTGATAATGCAACATACAACTGACCATGAGTGAAGACAGGATCTTTCAAATAAAGACCAACCTTTGATAACGATTGTCCTTGACTCTTGTTAATTGTCATAGCAAAACAAACTGATAACGGAAATTGTCTTCGTTGAAATTGAAAAGGTATTTTTTTGTCAGACGGGATCATATTAATCCTTGGAATATAAACTCTTGTGCCAATGTTCCCACCAGATATAACCTCAGCTTCTATAACTCGTTTACCAAGAAAAGTAATTTGAAGCCTTGTACCGTTACATAACCCTTTCTGTTGATCAATGTTTCGAAGAAGCATCACAGGAACACCAACTTTAAGAACTAATCTGTGATTAGGCAAGCCAGAAATCTTAAGAGCATTCAAATTTTCTGTTGAGTATAAGCTTTCTTGAAAAGAATCAAGAATTTGTTCGGTTTGACATATACTATCAGAACTCAGGTACTCTTTCGCATCACCAGGAAATAACGAAAGCAATCGATCATTAATTTCATGAACTACCTCATTTTTGGGTGCTAAAATTGCTCGCTCAGAAAAAAATCCAGCAATCCTAAATTGTTGAATAATTGAAGGATATACAAAGTCAATTAAACTTTGTATTGGGTCACAAATATCGGTGATCAGTAAATCATCTGGTATCTCTATAATGGCTTCACCATCATTATCATCTCCAACGTTTCCTTCACCAATATCAATAAGCCATTTTGCAAATTCTCTGATAGACTTCGTATTCGAACTTTCAGCTCCAATAGTTAGACGCATGTTTTTAGTCAGCCGTAAGAGTCTGCATTTTGGCCATATGTATGAAGAGCTTAAAGACGCACTAACAATTTCTTGTCTAGTACCATTAGGAATAACAGGTAGTATTTGTCTAAAGTCACCACCAAATACAATAACTTTACCACCAAAAGGAATATCCGAACGAATACTCCTACCTTCCGAAAATACGTCGGTCATGGTCCTATCTAAAGCTTCAAAGGCATGTTTGTGTACCATCGGTGCTTCGTCCCATATGATTAATTGGGTTTCCTTTAATAATCTCGCAATATCACTATTTGGCTTAATATTGCACATTGAATCTTCTGTTAGATTAATGGGAATATGGAACCGAGAATGAGCTGTTCTTCCACGGGAAAGTAATAACGAAGCAATACCACTTGAGGCCACATTTAAAACTATTCCATTTCTGCATCGAACAGCTGAAGCCAAAGTCTTCCATAAAAAGGTTTTTCCAGTTCCACCATAACCATAGACAAAAAAAAGGCCTCCTTTACGCCCTACAACTGCTTCCATTATTTCGTCAAAAACCGCTCGTTGTTCATCTGTAAGAGATTGATGCAACCTGTTAAACTCAGCTTGTTCTTCATCTAGGTCATGTGACAGCTCTTCATTGATCAGACGATTAGAAGCATCACGTAAGGAATCGTCATCAGGGTACGGCATAGTGGCAAACCTTCGTAATGATGAACCATTGGAAATTAAATAGTTTTCAATTTTCAACAAAGTAAGGTTCTTAATCTGATGTTCAGGAAGCACTAAACCTAGCAAATAAAAAAATTAACATTATTAAATAAAAAATCAAAATGTAGTATGTAAAATAAAAGAAAATAGATCAGAACCTGAAATATTTGTTTCTTTTTGACGTCTATAAACAATATCATCAGCTAAGTATTTCCAAGTATTCTCCCAAACAAATTCTGGCCGAGATAGAGTATTTGTCAAAAGCAGGGTAGCAAATAACGCTCGAAGATACCCAGCATGTCCTTCAAAACTTGCTTCTTTAATGGCCTCAACGTATTCATTGTCATCATCTAAAAGTCCCATCGCATAGCAAGCATCTCTAAAAGTCGGGAATAATTGACCGTTAACTGTACGTATCTCCTCAAATGATCTAGGTCCTTTAACTTTATTCAGTAGTATCCTCAAAAAATAAGGTTCGCCCAAAGCAGGAGATACAGAATGAATCCGGCCAACACACTGGTACAACTTACGTACCTTCCAACATCTATCTTTAAGTATCCAAACAAATTTGGAAGGAAACTCAACATAAGTCAGCTTTCTAGCATCTTTATTTGACTCGTTCAACTTCATCCATTGCATAAATATTGAAGAAGCAACAGAAGGCTTGCTTAAAACATTATCAATATCGTCATCAGCACCATACACAACATTCTGTTGGCCAGGCAAATGAAAGGGAAGCCTTATAACAGCCGGATACCTATAATGAACCTCATTAAAGAATATTCTCCAGGATGCCTCACAAGCTGAAATATATGTACAATCATAATACTCCTTGATCTCATCTTTTGGCTTTTCTTTGATGGTTGAACTTGTATCACCAGAAACTACCGCAGTAGCCATATCAGGACCTTTGTTGATGTACTTGAACAAATATTTCACTGAACCGGCTTGATTACACCATTCAACATTAATGTGTGCTTGATATCTTTTCAAAAGCGTTTTATTATAAGGAACAACATTTCTGTTGTCTAATATAACACCAGATTTTATAACTGTATGACCTGAATCTCTTCTTCTGTATACAGGAAAACCATTTGAATCAATACTTGTATGTGGTGTGAATTTCTTCGGAAAGTTTTTTGAACATCTTTTATCAACCATGCAAGGACAATTCAAATTAGCATTCCCACACGGACCATGAATCATATAATCAGTCACCAGAGAATAAAGTTCAGGATCTTCTTTTTTATCGGGAATCTCAGCCGAAATAAATGGATCTATGTGATCTATGGTTGGAAGTTTGTGATCGACCTTCATGAATAAGCATATATGTGCATGAGGAAGACCACGCTTTTGAAATTCTACTGTATAAACAACTAAATAAAAAGGAAAAATAAACAAAATTTATTAGTTAATAACCTTGATTAAAAAATATACATCAGAGGATAAGATGGGAAAAAAAAATAACTCACCAGCGTTAATCTCACCAAAATACTTGGAATCCTTAAAATCTTTGATTAACGAATCAAGCTTCCTCTTAAACAATCGACATAATATGTCAGGCCTGTCTTCGGCTTTGATGGTTGAATCTTTTAGAAATCTTTTTACTTCAGGCCACTTAGGATTACATGTTATAGTTATGAAGAAATCAGGGTACCCATACCACTTACATAAGGCCATTGCATCGAGGTAATTTTGTTGCATGAATCTTGCACCACCAGTAAATGAAGAAGGAAGTATAACAGGCTTTCAAGTATCTGTTAAAACTTCCTTACCTTTCGATTTATACTTTTGAAGATTCTCAAATGTTTCAGAGCGAAGGTTCGCTTGTTGCCTACGAATGTACTTTAATCTTTCGCTCTCAATCATTGTGTACGCATCAACCAAAAACTGTTGTAACAACCTTCACCCATTTAAAATTAAGGAAAAGCCATAAGTTCTATCTTGGATCCTATATGAAAAAAATTCTCTCATTGTGCACTTTGGTTTTATTTTCTTTTGTGTGGACATAAAATCTCTATGAGGAATATCAACTCTATAACCATCATCACCATATGGAAAAAGTAACGGATATTGCAGAGCAAGATACGATGGGTGTAATTCGCTAATACGCTGCAGCATTCCCGACTGCGTCTGGACAACAATATCACGATGGTCTATAGCTTTATCTATGTCTCCGACAACCAAAGCAGCAACTTCAGATGTGGTGGGTAAGTTATATGTCCTGCCGTCTTTTTCTCTTCTATAAATTAGTCACAGACTAAGGTTGGCATCTGGAGATTGGTGAAAATGGTTTCTGACCATCCTATATGTCTTAACCAACATATTTTGTGAATCTAATAAAGCCCTCAAATACTTTATCATTTCAACATCAAGTTCTTTATCAGCAGGCGATGAAGGTTTGGTTCTTTTGCTGTTAAAAGAAAAAAAAAAAAAAAAACGTTAACATAACATAACTATTTTAATAAGCAGTGGATAGAGAATCAGTTATTAGCAATTAAGTGTTAAAGAAAAACAGATTAGTACTAAGTCAAACAGCTGATGTAAAACTTGTAAGCACTAATAGTAATTAAAACACTGATGATACTTAACAACTGATAGTGAACTACATAAGATTAACAACTGCTATTGTAATAAGCAGTGGATAGAGAATCAGTGATTAATAATTAACTTTTAAGGAAGAACGGTTGTAAACAACTGTTGATACAGCTCAAAACTTTTAGAATATGTTGAGAAAAGTAACATTTCAGTGGTTTGGTCTTAAACAGTGGTTTGGTAGGCATGACTGGTTTGGTCTTGAACATTGGATGGGGTTAGTTTGACTTTGTGTACAAAGGTAATTATATCGAACAGTGTTTTGCCTTATTAAATTGTTATAATCAATGTCTATGTAT
Organism: Helianthus tuberosus; assembly: GCA_030545235.1. Lineage (NCBI taxonomy): Eukaryota > Viridiplantae > Streptophyta > Magnoliopsida > Asterales > Asteraceae > Helianthus > Helianthus tuberosus. The sequence continues at coordinate 100,709,304 of CM060437.1, read as the reverse complement.
GAAACTTAACTGGGCAGAGCTTATTGTAGGAAACTTCAGTTTACCTACAACAGCTGATGAATTTAGAATTAATAACGCAAACTACTGTTAAGTCAAACAGCTGATGAAAAAAACTTTTAAGCACTGCTGGTGATTAAAACACTGATGGTTAACAACTGCTGTTGTAGCAATCTCTGGATAGAGAATCAGTGATTAAGGATTAAGTGATGGTACTTAACAACTAATATTGAACTACAAATAGTTAAATTTCTAGATGTTCTTTAATAGAATAAAAATGGAACTTAGAAATCACTCGTACCTGAATAATGCCTGTCTGTTTGTTATTTCATTTTCAGTATCATGTATGTATAGCTGACAAAACTTAGCTTCATTTCCAGCTGGAGGTTTGAGACTCCCCATGCAATGATAGTTTTGGCCACTGATACGATATATAAATGGAGCATTGCCCTTGTTGATATTAGAATCAAGCTTTCCACCCATAGATGTAAAAGAGAACATAGAGTTGTATCGCCTTATGTTCTTTAGGAAGAAGTTGCTTTTTGGATTTGAGGAAGAAAACAAATTTTGATAAGACGGATGTGCATCCTTTAAAGGCGGTAGCTGAACTTTACCATACCCACAACACATACCATAACATAGCTTATTTACAGTTAAACGACCTTTTCCACCTTCCGATGCCCATAACTTTGCACTACAAAGCTGACATGTAACCACTTGGTCACCATGGTCCAAATAATCTGTTAACATATGATTGAGAGTTATATTACAGGTAGAAGACAACAAATGTCCTAAAAGAATAAAATTGATTAAAACCTTTAGATATCCCTTTATAAGGATCTTCATCAGTGCACAAGAACACATTTTCTTGATCGGAATCCAAAGAGAGCATACGTACAGGAGTATTATCACGCTTCTTGCGCTCAAGGTTACGTTTACCAGAAGACAGCCGTGTAAGCGTAGAGTTACTACCCAATATCGGCTGATTGTTGCTGCTAATAATGCAAGAAGTAATGGAATATCGACGTTTGCTATCTGCTGGTGTACCTATGTTAATGCCATTATATGAACATCCAATATTAAAACATTGATGTTAAGACCGGTATGTGGTTTAGTAATGTGTTTATCAAAACAAATAATAAAGAAACAAAATACAAACCTGGTGTAGTTGAAATTAAAGAACCAGTAGCATTTCTAACTGCTCGACATGCAATGGAGTACATATGTTGATCCGTAGAATCAGAACATTCAACCATATTTGCATTCTCAGAAAAGATGCTACAAACATTCGTTGATGATGACGATGCATTTAACAATTTCTTATTATCAAGTATTAATTTTCGAAGCTTACGCCTTTCATTAGGTGGAGTAACTAAATAACAGAGAAAGTATAATATGTACGAAACACAACAATCAGTCACCTTAGAAACATAAAACGGAAAAAAATATACTTATAATCAAATTCAAGAGGTATTACTATTTGTGATATCTGAAAGTGGAGATCTGTTAGAGATATCTGAAACAGGAGTTCTCGTAAGAGGACCTACAAAAAAAGCAAGTAGAATTATGATTTCAATCTGAAACCTGATTTTGATTTGGGTTCTTCTGAGTTAAGAAGTTATAATTACACTTACTACGTAAATTTCGTTGAGATGAATTAGCAGCTGATGATGACCACACATTCTTTAATTTCTTATTATCAAGTATTAATTTTCGAAGCTTACGCCTTTCATTTGGTGAAATAACTAAAAAACATAGAAAGTATAATATGTTCAAAACACAAGAATCAGCCCACTTAGAAACATAAAACGGAAAAAACAATACTTATAATCAAATTCAAGAGCTATTACCATTTGTGATATCTGAAAGAGGAGATCTGTTAGAGATATCTGAAACAGGAGTTCTCATAAGAGGACCTACAAAAAAACCAAGTAGAATTATGATTTGAATCTAAAAGCTGATTTTGATTTCGGAAATGATGAGTTAAGAAGTTATAATTTCACTTACTATGTAAATTTCGTTGAGATGAATTAGCTGTTGTAGAAAATGAACGTGAATTCTTTGACATTGTTAATTCTGAAAGAAGGAGAAGCTTTCAAAAGAAGAAAGAGTATTAAAATCAGGAACATTAAAACAATAGAAGAAAACAGTGGTTTTTAAATTTTGAATTACAATATATAATACCTAAGGATTAAACATAACCTCAATAAATTATAATATTGCATTTTATCATTTTGTAATTAAAATTCATTTCATGAAAAGTAAAATAAAATTGTTTCATATTATTGAATTAATTATTCCAAATAATGTATTACATTGATAAAAAACTTAACAACAAATTTTGTAATCTTTGTGGAATGTAAATCGGATGTTCATCGGTTAGGTTTATGGTTTATTTGTATATAATTTTTAAAATAAAATATTGCTATCTTTATTTAATAACTATTTAAGTTAAACGGTATTTTCTTCAGTTATCCAAATAAACCAAAGAAAAAAAAATAAAATAAAACATGGATCAATAAAGCAAACAAAAAACCAAATAAAATGGGTTTGAATTTACGCTTCATACGTGGTTACGATTTTTCTAAACAACATTCTTTGAATAACTTAGAGAAAATTTGAAGTATATAAAAAACCTATTGAATGAGATTACTTAAATAAGTAATGGGAGAAACAGGCACAAATTAAATATTTTTTTTAAACTGTAACATGTGACGGATACTTACTAAATCTTAGTGGGCAGGGATAACGGTAAAAACCAATAAAGAACAACCACATCCACAGATAATCCTATATAAATTATGAGATAAAATAATAACATTAAAATTGCTTAAAGATAAGAAATGTTTGTAGATAAAAAAGTTGTTAGTTGGGTATATACAATATATATTATAAATTGTTGCTACTATTCATACACATAAGTTTTAAACATAAATATTAACTATTGAACATCTCAATATTTAATTAACAATATACATTATAATAAGCAGATAAGTTTTTAGGAATTCAAAACCACATAATCAGTCCAAAACATAACCCACCAAACACCCAAAAGCAACAAAATGAAAACCATAAGTTCAACATGGCAACAGCATATGAAATCAACACATAAATGTATTTGAAAATACAGAAGACACTATTTCTCAATCCTTGGAATCAAAAGCGTCGAAACACCAGCATCTTCATCCTGAGAGAGTTCATCACTGATGCGGCGCTTTGTCGAGGAGCAACCTAATGCATCATCCACATCGAACACTTCACGAATATTACGTTTTGTTTCATCAGAAGACGGATTCTTAGTGCCTACAAGTGCTTGGGATGCAGGTGTAACATTCTCACCGCAGTATGACAACTCATCCTGATATAAAAAGACAATAAGTACTAACGTTTAAAAAAAATTACTACAAATAAGGAAATTCTCATATAACCTTCATAAGGTCAACAGGAGTAGACAAACTGCAGGATTCTGGAACATCCAACGATTCGGACTGCTCATGCTTTAAGTACATAATACATAATAACATAAAATACACACAATGGTATAAATATATTTTAAAAGGATATGTATATGAAATTAAAAGAATGACATAATGAAGATTTAGACCTGGTTAAGATTGAATTTGGCGCAGAGCGCGGCAAGGATCTCATCATCGTTAGTGGCCATTGAAATACCATAGTTTTCAACCTGATGCTCAATGTTATAGTCTTTAACACTTATGATGAAAGCATACCTCTTTCCAATCAATTTGTCAAAGATCTCAGGATATGGGTTCGGTATCTCTCCAGAATTAACAACCTATAATTTTATAAAAATTAATATAATTACAATGAGCAGAATGATTCCATAATTTCAACATACAATTTTATAAAAATTAATTTTAAATTATATATAGTACATGGCCAAATAACTGAATGCATGTATTTGTTACCTGATCTTGAATTGAAACTAAGTCTTTGGCAGTTTTCTTAAGAATCTTGTAAGCTTCAAAATCAAACAGTGTCAAAGACACAGTACCGGAAGAGTCTTGCACCCTGATAGGTATCTTGAACCTATCAAAGTTAAAAACAAATGAAAACATTAGTATTACTAAAAACAAAAGTGTCGTTCATATTAGTATTTAGTATAAGGAAATAAAACTGTAATCTCAAACCGCGGAATAGAATAGATGTCCACTCCTTCACATTTATCATTTGTACACACCAACGATTTTTCATGATCAACACCAGGTAAACCATCCGGATTTTCTTTCGTTACAAATCTTTCCTCCACACCTGACTTACAGTGGTTACAACCATTGTAATACCAAAGTTTATCAGTGTATATAGCTGTGATTGTGCCAACAACCAAAACCTTCTTTGTCTATCAACATCAAACAAAAATAATAACACTTAGAAAAGACTTTTAAAAAACTCAGCATGTAGAGTACTTATAAGAAAATACACACCGTTGATATGGTTCCCAGGAAACCAATAAGCATGAAATCAGGGTTATTAAGAAACTCATCTTCAACACTTGAGATGACGTTTGAACCAACATGATCATTTGATGAAGATGTAGCAGAAATTTTCTCTACATATCTAAACAGATTCATGTGATGAAATTAAAACGTAAAAAATAAATGTAGGTACAAAATAATACTGTTCAATGTTTATATGCATACTAACTATACCTCCTTCTAAAAGAGGATATCTCTTCAATGTCAGTGTCAATAAAAAGTCTGCTTAGCTCAAAGCCGTTTGCAACGCCACGCTTGCCTGAATTTAAAATTAAAACCAAATGTAGATCAATATAAATAGTGTCAAATTTAAAACATATAAGTAAATCTAAAGATAAATCTATAACAATAAAAAAATTAAACTAATTAAGTTAAAATTGTACCTTTGTAAAGGTTGACCATACCAAAATGAAAAAGGATAACAACATATTTCTCTCGTTTCTTATCATTCATGTAAGCAAACATGTCAATAGCAAAACCATCCCACAAAGTAACCGGACACTTTTGGCCTCTAAAATATTAACATAAAACATAATAACATCAAGCAACCTTATAATGGTTTAAACGTCAAAATGCAACAACTTAATAAAAAGAACGCACTCAAGGTCTTCAAGTCCAAGATTAAGTCTCTTGCCCTTGCTCCCATCCTTCTTTGACGTATCCTCTAGATTGAAACATACATCCACATAACCAATCCAATCTATAAACAAAAATATATTGTGAAAAGAAAACAGCATTAAGAAGTGATAAGAATAAAAAAAACAATAAGACAAAACAATAGATATATATCATGTAGTGATTTACATACCAATAACTGTATTAACTTCAAATTTATTTTTAACAACATCCTTGAGGTTAACGAAATTAAAACGGTATTTCGGTCCAGACCAGTCAAAGCATTTCTCAACAGAAGTATAGAAATAAAGTGATATTTTGTCGTTTCTCTTGGTATACTTAGCAGAGGACTTATTAGTAGCAAGAGAAGGTTTGGTGATAAGAAGACATTCATCCAACTGAAGAAAGTGTTTGAATTTTCCTAGCATCTTATGCAAACAGCTGGCTTGTATCATAGTTCCCTAAGAATATGAAACATCCGATTAAATAAAAAAGGTGTTATATTCATTTGGATATTCATATGTCCAAAAAAATTATAACACAACTATATACGGTACCATCTCATCCATGAAGATCATATCAAGACGATATATTTCATTTTTGTTATCATTCATCATCTTCTTCGAAATGCTAACAATCTTCACTCTAATCGAATAGTTGTTTGAGAATGTATTAAGATCGTTAAGCATGCTAACCTTTGCAACCTCCATTTGAAGACTGTACATAAAAAAAAAGAATAAGCAAAATATAAGTATTTCTAAACGTAATATGATAATACAATAAGCATGGATGTTCTTAAAAAAATATCAAGGTTGAAATTCAAGCTTACCGATTATCCAATAAAAATTTTAACTGAATGCAGTGGCAAATGTAATTTCAAATGCAGGGAGTGTATATCTTTATATGCTGCTTTATTAAAGTAATAAAATATTAGAAATGATATGCAAAGTAGGCAAAAAAAGAGAAAGAACGTCAATTTTAAATTACCATTTTGTATATTAAGAATTTCAATATTTCAAAATTACTGACTTGATTTCAAAGCAATTTTCATAATGACTTTTCTATATTTTATTTTAAATTTAATTAAGAAACAATAACCGTCAATTTGAAATTCACATTTTGCTTAACTCAAATGTCCAAAGCTCAAGAAATTAGCATTAATTACTAATTTGATTTGCAACAAATAGTCATTAACAATCAAATGTTTGAACCACTTTCAATAATACAATACCCAAACAATCAAGATGAGGAACTTAATAATCATCCAAGTGTATTTTGTGTTACCTTATTTATTAGTATAAAGATGAAACTGTTCAATTAATAGTACAGATCAAACCACTGAAGTGATGTGATAAATACGCTTACATATAAACCACTGTGGTGATAAACACTGTTACATACAAACAATGATGCCATAAAACCGGTTACATATAAAACACTGAGGTGATCACATCTAACAACCTAACAGACTATAAACACTGATGCGAAAAACACTGTTAAATATAAACACTTAAACACTCTTAACATCCAAGTGTATAGGAATTTTATTTTATTAAAATAAAGATGAAACAAATGTTCAATTAATAGTAAAGATCAAACCACTGAAGTGATGTGAAATACAAAACTGTTCCTAAACACTGTTACATATAACCACTGATGCCATAAAAATGGTTACATATAAAATACTGAGGTGATGACATCTAACAACCTAACAGTCTATAAAACACTGATGCGGAAAACACTGTTACATATAAACACTGTTAACATAAACAAATAAAAAGAAACATAGAATAACTAAAGTTGATGCTGAACCACTGTTATGGTTTGACACTGTTATTGGACGTCATAAATTTCAGATTTAATTTCAAAGGTAAAAGTAGTGTAATATGCTGCTTTAATAAAATAATTAAATATTAGAACTGATATGCACTGTAGGAAAAAATAAAAAAAATAAAAAAAGAGAGAGATAACGAAAAATTTAACTTACCATTTTGCATATTTTGAGTTTCAAAATTACTGATATTGTCAGTAACTACTGACTTGATATGAAAGCAAATGCCATAATGACTTTTTTAAAGTTTATTTTAACTTTAATCAACATATAATAACCGTCAATTTGAAATTCAAAATTTGGTTAATCAAATGTCCAAAGCTCAAGAAATCAGCATTAATTACTGATTTGATTTGAAACAAATAGTCATCAAGAATTTTTTTTTATTTTTTAATTTAACTTTAAATTTTATCATGAAAATAATGTTGGTGGAACTCTTATGTAATTGGAATGTAAAGATTAGGTAAAATGGTAATTTGATTGTAATTCTAGTTTTCATTTGATAATTTCAATGTATCACTAATTAAGAACATCAAAAATAAAAACGTGAGCACTGACTATTTTTTAGGGAAACCGCTGATGGTCAATATCAGTGAATGTCAACAATGTAAAAGTAAGCAGTGGCTATTTTTTCCGATCAGTAGATACCAACCAGTTTTCGAAACACTGATGTTCGGTCAATCAGTGGTCAACATGGAGATTGAAGAAACACAGGTTGTGTATCCGCAGTGGAATACTTGAACAATCAAATGTTTGAACCAATTTCAAGAATACTATACCCAAACAATCAAGATGAGAAGCTTAATATTCATCAAAGTTTATATGAATTTTATTAGTATAAAGATGAAACAACTGTTCAATTAATAATACAGATCAAACCACTAAATTGAAGTGATAAATAGTGTTACATATAAACACAGTCTTTTAAATTACCATTTTGCATATTTTGAATTTCAAAATTACTGATATTGTCAGTAACTACTGACTTGATTTGAAAGCAAATGCAATAATGACTTTTTTAAATTTTATTTTAACTTTAATCAACATATAATAACCGTCAATTTGTAATTCAAAATTTGCTTAATCAAATGTCCAAAGCTCAAGAAATCAGCATTAATTACTGATTTGATTTGAAACAAATAGTCATCAAGAATTTATTTTTATTTTTTAATTTAACTTTAAATTTTATGATGAAAATAATGTTGGTGGAACTCTTATGTAATTGGTTGTCAACAATGTAAAAGTGAGCAGCGGCTATTTTTTCCGATCAGTGGATACCAACCAGTTTTCGAAACACTGATGTTCGGTCAATCAGTGGTCAACATGGAGATTGAAGAAACACAGGTTGTGTATCCGCAGTGGAATACTTGAACAATCAAATGTTTGAACCAATTTCAAGAATACTATACCCAAACAATCAAGATGAGAAGCTTAATATTCATCAAAGTGTATATTAATTTTTTTAGTATAAAGATGAAACAACTGTTCAATTAATAATACAGATCAAACCACTGAACTGATGTGATAAATAGTGTTACATATAAACAAAAGTACTAAACCCTGTTACATATAAACACTGATACCATAAAAATGGTTTCATATAAAACACTGAGGTGATGACATCTAACAACCTAACAGTCTTTAAAACATTGATGCGGAAAACACTGTTATATATAAACAAAGTCTTTTAAATTACCATTTTACATATTTTGAATTTCAAAATTACTGATATTGTCAGTAACTACTGACTTCATTTGATAGCAAATGCCATAATGACTTTTTTAAATTTTCTTTTAACTTTAATTAACATATAATAACCGTCAAATTGAAATACAAAATTTGCTTTAATCAAATGTCAAAAGATCAAGAAATCAACATTAAAATAGTGATTTGTTTGAAACAAATTGTCATCAAGAATTTTTTTTAATCTAACTTTAAATTTTTTGATGAGAATAAAGTTGGTGGATTTTTTCCGATCAGTGGATACCAACCAGTTTTCAAAACACTGATGTTTGGTCAATCAGTGGTCAACATGGAGATGGAAGAAACAGTGGTTGTATTTCAGCAGTGGAATATTTTGAACAATCAAATGTCTGAACCAATTTCAAGAATACTATACTCAAACAATCAAGATGAGGTGCTTAATATTCATCCAAGTGTATAGGAATTTTATTAGTACAAAGACGAAACAACTGTTCAATTAATAGTACAGATCAAAACACTGAAGTGATAGTATAAATTCTGTTACATATAAACACTATTAACATAAACAAAGATAGAATAAACACTTTTAACATAAACAAACATAGAAGATGTTTTGTTGATGAAGAACCACTGTTGTTGGAGAGTGTTTTACATTTAGTTGATCGGTGCTTGTCTGGACTTTGGTCTTGATCAGTGGTTCTTCATAATTGAACAGTGGATGATGTTCATCAAACTTTATGTACAACCATCCTTATATCCAACACTTGTTAGGCAGATCAGTGATGTGCCATATTAACTTGTTATAACCACTGTCAATGTAGGAAACTTAGCTGGGCAGTGCCTATTGGTGGAAACTTCAGTTTACCTACAAAAACTGATGAATTTAGAATAAATAACGCAAACTATTGTTAAGTCAAATAGCTGATGGAAAACTTTTTAACCACTGCTAGTAATTAAAACACCGATAGTGATTAACAAAACTACGTTTAATTGCTCAAATTGAGATGACGGGAGATCTGCAAAGGATTACAAATGAATCAATGCACCAATAAACAGTAAATCAAAACGTTAGAAAAACCCAAAAAAATAAATCACACCAATTTAAGTTACCTTGGTGATGTCCTAAACTTTTGCACTGGTATCACGAATCAACACACCTGGTATAACCTTTCCCATTTCCAGCTCCTCAACAACCGTCCGGCAGAGGTTGCTTCTAATCAACAAACTCTATAATCCAACAAAAAAGGTCTGGAAAGACAAAGTACAAAACATATCAAAATAAATCTGCTCATAATCACATGATACAACAAACCAAACATACCAGAGTCACCGATTAAGAGGAGGTTGTACAAAAGCGTTCATCGAGTACGATAAGGAGATCTGTTTCTTCTTCTGAGGATAGAAAAGGGTTCATCATGTTCAGTATGACAAAATAGATAAAACGAAATAAAATTTCTAGATAAAAAAGTAGATCTTACATGATTATTCTCTTCATCAACCACTGGACGGTACATGATTTAGGGTTTCAAACGAAGATGTATCCAATAGAAGTAACCTCTGCCGTACGTTGTTGAGGAGATGAATATGAGAAGAAGAAGAAGAAGAAGAAGAAGAAGAAGAAGGCTAAACATGAGAGATGATAAACATTGATCGGAAATAGAACAGAGCAGAGCAGAGAGAGAAAAAAAGCAAGAAGCCCTGAATGAGTAAATGAAGGAGGATATAAATAGAAGAGAGCAGTGGCACTGTTGGGCGGGAAAAAGGGCATTTAGGGGCTCTCTGGTGTTGACACGTGGCCCAAATAACTTTCATTTATTATATATAATAGATATATATATATATAGGGGAAGGATCCACTAAAAAGTGAATTTTGTCTAAGTAGCCTAAGAATGATTGTGATGATGACATGTGACACTCCTAATAAGTAGGAATGAAGGGCATTTTGGTCCTTATAAATAGTAGTGAAAATGACATGTGGCACCCCTTTTGTTTTTTAAAAATACAACAAAAAAAATCTAGTACAAAAAATCTAGCACAAAAAATCTAGTACAAAAAAATATAGCACAAAAAATGTAGTACAAAAAAATATATCACAAAAAAATCTAGTACAAAAAAATATAGCACGAAAAAATTAAGCAAAAAAATGTAGTACAAAAAATCCAGCACAAAAAATTGAGAAAAAAAATTTAAGATAAAAAAATCCAGCACAAAAAATTTAGCATAAAATATAGTACAAAAATGCAGCACAAAAAATGTCATACAACATAGAAATACAACACATTTTAGTGGGTTTTTTTAGTCTTCATATTTTATATAGCAATATGGTACTCAAATTAAAGATAAGAAAACACTCGATTTTATGGTGAATTTTTTATAAAAAATAATGTCGTATAAAAAAGTTATGAACATTTAAAAAATGGGGATAGAATATGCATGTGCCTTGCATGTGGAGAGAGAAAATCCTTAAATATGATTTTCCCAAGATACCCTTTCACTCCTCCTTTCTCCTACACTTTCATCTTAACCATTGATTTAAAAAATGAATGGTTAAGATTCCTTCTCATCCTACTTAGGCAAAATCAACTTTTTATTTGATCTTACCACTATATATATATATGGGATGGTTCAAATGAAAACCACTTTTTACGCGAAAACTAACTAAAAAAGCCTAAAAACACACACCAATTTTTTTTTATTAAAAATCGCTAGTTTTTCTATATAAAAAAAACTTTTTTTCAAGAAAAATAAAATTTGTAGTACACATATACATGTGCACTACAAAAAAAATTGGTATGTTTTTTAGGTTTTTTTTAGTTAGTTTTCGAGTTAACTAGTGGTTTGCATTTGAACCTTCCCATATATATATATATATAGGGAGAAGATCATGCGAGAACCACCTCTTTTTAGATTTTTTTAGGTTTTTTGGGGGTTTAGTTTTTAGCTTGGGGGGAGGGGGGTTTAGGTTTTTTTTTTTTTGGGGGGGGGGGGGTTAGGTTTTTTGGGGGTTTTAGTTTTTAGCATTTAGCTTGGGGGGGTAGGTTTTTTTTGGGGGGGGGGGATTTAGGTTTTGGGGGGGGGGGGGGGGTTAGGTTTTTTTAGCTATTTTAGCTTGTGTTCACATTGTTTCTCGCGGTTCTCACAATAAGGGTGGTTCTCGCATGATCTCCTCCCTATATATATATATATATACACACACATGATACTACACACATATTTATATACGATACTATTTGAAGTTCTTATTCCTACATAATTAGAGAATTGGACTTTAATAAGTTAGATTGTGGTGTTTAATATCACTATTTGTTTTGTATAACTTCATGTCTTAATTTTTTTAATCACAATATGTTATACGTCTTAGAATGTGTAGTTCAGTGTTGGATTTAGCTCATGTTTGCTTGATGAACACTAAAGGTGTGATAAAATACATAAATGCAAAATTTTCATTTCACTTATTGGTGATGCTTTTCGATCGTGTACAATACAATGATTTATTTTGGTGCTCTAATCTCTATCGTTGCATGTCCGAAATATTTTAGGTTTCCCTGTCGGATTCTGATTTATCTGGCGAGTGGAGATTATAGTCTTAAGATTACAATAATAAATAATTAGATCAAGGGCTAAGATTTATGTTGATTTGTGCCTGTGAAGCTGTAAAAAAAAAAAATATATGTCGAGTCCTCAAGTCCCTGATGACGTTCAAAGGATCTCGCTGACGTTGTTAAGGCCCTTGCTTCTGTCTCCTACAAGAAAGAAAACCGTTAGCCTCGTCACGGAGGGCCCCCGGGGTGGGGGGGTCCGTAACCAAGCTCCGGCGTGAGAGTAAGTAAACTTGCCGGGAATAATAAGAAGTTTACTACAAAGAATATTGTCGTCGGAATATCCTCCTTGGTGTGGATTCTTATGAATGAGCAGTTGTGTCGGAATAAATGCTAGTATGGTTCTGGTCGGAATAAATGAGGCCGTTATGCATTAAGTGAGGGTTTTCTTGAGTGCTAAGGGTTGTTGCTTACCTTCCTTATATAAAGGAGATCACTTATCTCCCTTGGAAAATGATGCCCGGATGATCTAACAGCATTCTACTGTTTTTGGGGGACTCAGACACGTGTCTGAACCCCAACGGTGAGATCAGAGGCTTCAATTAATGAAGCCAGCTCAATTGTACTATGTTTCCGGCGACTCTTTCTTCCTTATCAATCAGGCATTTAATGCCTTGCAGCGTCCTTAGATCCTTTTTCCCGCTTATATGAGACCTTTGTTTAAGAGAAGATACGATCCATGGGCTTGCTAATTGGGCCCAGACGATAAGAGCCCAAGACGGGTTATGTTGGGCTATCAACTGGACCCGTCGTCACTATCAAATATTACATCAGTTTTAGCAACGGATTTGTAAAAAAAAAAAAAAAAAAAAAACTTGCCGCTATTAGAAATCACTGAATTCAAATCGCTAAAAGGTAAGATGAGATGTGAGGTTAAATATCCGTTGGTAGTTTGTCACTAAAAATTTGTCTGTGATCATTGGAGTCTGTTGGTGGTTTGTTTGCTAAGAGTTCAATCGGGATCCCTCAACAAAAAATTTCGATAATTTTTTTTGCAGACATTACATTTTCCAACTGAGTATCACTGGCATAAAAATTTTTACCAAGTAACTTTCAATATACACATTTGTCACTGAAAGCCTCTAAACATGTTTTACATATGTTGGAAAATTTTGTGAAAAGAATATATAAATTAGAATTCTTTTATTATAGTTTATTAGTTGAAACACCAAAGTTGAATGAGTCAAAATCCATTCAATATGTTTAGTCAAAACTCTTAAAGATTATGGTTTATAGAGATTTGAGAATGAGGTGTTTAACTCATTTTCAAGTCTAAGACCATGTGTAGTGGTTAAGAAAAATAATGTCTCAACCATGTGGCATTATCCGACACGTGGCAGTCCAGTCAGCATGGGGCGTTATTGCAAAAGTGGCGTAGTGGGAATAATGCCCAAATAATGCCCCTTCCAATCACTAAAAAGTATAAAAAAAGAAAAGAAAAGAAAGAAACTTACACTTGGACCTATAAAAGGCTGCCAGTCAAACATGTCAAACCAAAGCAAGTTGTTGTTGAGCGTTTTATATAAAACGCCGGTCACCTTTTTTTTCAAAAAAATTACAAAATAACGCCCTATGTAATGGGGGGGAGGCGTTTTTTTTTAAATTTAAAAAAAAAAAAAACGCCCCGCTACACATGGTCTAACTACCAAGATGAGTTCTCTCATTTTTCTCTAAGAATTCCAACAATTCTTGATTATCTTCATATCTTTTCTTTAAGGTATACTAATTTGGTTTTGAAGTCTTCTCCAGCGATACAAACTGTTCTGGTTGATGTACCCTGTGAAACAAACGAGTTCTCTTAGAAGACTCGGGCTTTGTTTTAAGGGACTCATGTTCAACACAATCGTCATCCAATTTTCATTTTTGTCTTTGTTTATGTTCTTGTATTTATTTTAGTCATTTGTAATAGTATCTGCAATTTACTGTTTTCTTTTGATTATTGTATTCAATTCTAATAAAAATAATTTTAGTTTATTCTATATACGAACGGTTCCTGCAATCTTAAAACGAATTCTTAAAACATCGTTTCGGGTACTATAAAATCGTTTCCATTACGATTCAAACCAATTTTGCTTAACTCAGGTCTGTGTTTTAAAACAGTTTTATATTTTTGTTTTAATGCAAAGGTACTTTGTTAAAGCAAACTTTGTTTACATATTTTTTTCGTAAAAAGACCTTCAGTTTGGTTTACAAAGTTGGACTTAGAAAACCTAGTGTTTGTATTTTCTTAATTTGGGTTTTAAATAAAATTTGGAGAAAAAGTGACTTGGTGGTTTTGTTTGATTAATTTAGAATTGTTTTTCAATCTATTTTTTTTCTTCTTCTTTAATTAATTTTATAAATCTTGTGGTTGATTGCATAAAACCCTACCTTCGGATGGTTTCTGACTTCTGACTTATTCAACAGAGGTTGTATCAATTTAATTTGCAAAAACTTTGTAGGTGCTTTCTGGTTGATATGTAATATTGATTAAAATAGATTCGAGTTACTCCTCTTTGTGGCTAAAACATATTAAAAACTAATAATATATAAATTTTATTGACCTAAAAATTAACTTGGAGAATTTGTATATAATTTCCAAATAAAATTGTACACTCTAAACTTTTTCATGAACGGGTACTCATGAAGAATGTCCATACACTCTAAACCTTTTATAAGGATTTTGCGTTCACGATATGATTAAAAATAAAATATTTATTTGAGACTTTGTGTATAATTTTCAAACAAAATTTGGGAAATAACATCTGTACTACAAACGAATTGGATTAATTTTGTAATTGGAGTACAATCTTTAATTCGAAAACCGTGTTACAAAATAAACGTTTGATTTAACTTTTGGAGTCCGTGGGTTTCGTTAAACCACATCATATACAAAATAATACGTATCTCAAAATGTTTTTTCAAATACTTAGAATTCTCTAATGGGTGTATTAGAAAACATATATTTTTTGTAAACACATATAAAACGTGTGTGAACGTTTAATTTCTTTCTAACGAGCATGTTATAAATTATAATTGGTAAAAAATATTGGTTTAAAATGTTTTAAAACATTTATATTTCTGATGAGTGTATTAGAAATTCGTAAAGAGCGTACTAGAAATTCGTAAAGAGCGTACTATAATTCCTAAAGAGCGTACTAGAAATAATCCTTTTTGTTATAATATAACAAGAATTAACACAAGATTAGTGCTAAAACTTTAAGAACTTTAGAAGTGTTACAAGAGAAAAAAGAAGAGAATTGTATAACTTATGAAAGTGTATACATGAGGTGCATTTTTCCTTCTATCTTGAGCTAGTATTTATACTACAAAAAGATTAACTATTTGGTAGACAAGGTTAACTATTTGGTAGACAGGATTAACTATTTAGTAGACAAAGCTATCCCTAAGTTTGACAAAGAGTTCATCCACTTGCTTGGTAAATCTAGAGGTAAATCTTGATCTTTATGGTAAATCTTTAATAACATTCATACACTCCCCCTTGGATGACACTTTGCAAACTTCGGGGTCTTTAAGTACTGCCTCATTGAAAACCTTGCTAAAGAAAAACCCAATGGGAAAAAACCTTAGCTAAGGGAAAAAGAGTCCAGTTTATAACTCCCCCTCAAGTTTGCAATTTGTAAGGAATCACATTCGCCGTACATGACGCATGCCAATGTCATGAACATGTTTCCTGAAAGTTGATGTAGGTAGTGCTTTTGTGAAAAGATAGGCTGAATTGTTACTTGATTGGACATATCTCATCTTGACCTGATTGTTTTTAATAAGGTCTCGAGTATATGTAAAGAATCTTGGTGGTATATGTTTTGTTCTGTCACTTTTGATATACCCTTCTTTCATTTGAGAGACACAGACGGCATTATCTTCATGGATAGGAGTTGGACTTCGATCTTTCTCTAGCCCACAAGAAGTCACTATGTGTTGTGACATAGATCTTAGCCATACACATTCTCTTGAAGCTTCATGTAGTGCAATGACTTCAGCATGATTTGAGGATGTTGCGACAAGTGTTTGTTTCTGAGAACGACATGAAATCGCAGTTCCTCTGTTCATAAATACATATCCAGTTTGAGATTTTGCTTTATGAGGATCAGATAAATAACCTGTATCTGCATAACCAACTAACCCTTCTTTTGAATCGTTAGGATAAAACAAGTCTAAATCAACAGTGCCTCGAAGATATCGAAAAATATGTTTAATCCCATTCCAGTGCCTTTTAGTTGGAGCTGAACTAAATCTTGCTAACAAGTTCACTGCAAAAGAAATGTCAGGTCTCGTACAATTCGTAAGATACATAAGTGCTCCAATTGCACTGAGGTATGGTACTTCTGGACCAAGAACTTCTTCGTTGTCCTCACAAGGACGAAATTGATCATTTTCGACATTAAGTGACCTAACGACCATTGGAGTGCTTAAAGGATTTGACTTGTCCATATTGAAACGTTTCAACAGCTTTTCAGTATAATTCGTTTGATGCACAAGTATTCCATTGCTCATATGTTCAATTTGTAAACCAAGACAATATTTGGTTTTTCCAAGGTCTTTCATTTCAAATTCTTTCTTTAAAAGAATAATTGCTTCATGAATTTCTTTTTGCGTCCCAATTATATTTAGGTCATCAACATATACAGCTATGATCACATATCCTGATGTTGTCTTCTTAATAAAGATACATGGACAGATAAGATTATTTGTATAACCTTTACTTGTCAAATAGTCGCTCAAACGATTGTACCACATCCTGCCAGATTGTTTCAACCCATATAAAGATCTTTGTAATTTGATCGAATACATTTCTTTGGGTTTTGAACTTAACACTTCAGGAAGTTTAAATCCTTCAGGAACTTTTATATAGATGTCACTATCAAGTGATCCATACAAGTAAGCTGTAACGACATCCATAAGACGCATTTCTAACTTTTTAGAAACTGCTAAGCTGATTAAGTATCTAAAGGTTATTGCATCCATAACGGGAGAATATGTTACTTCACAGTCGATCCCTGGCCTTTGTGAAAAACCTTGAGCTACAAGTCTCGTTTTATATCTTGTAACCTCATTTTTCTCATTTCGTTTTCGTACAAAAACCCATTTATATCCTACAGGCTTTACAGCCTTAGGTGAAATAACAATAGACCCAAAAACCTTTCGTTTGTTGAGTGAATCTAATTCAGCTTGCATAGCGCCTTTCCATTTATCCCAATCAGGTCTATTTTGACAATCATTGACAGATTTTTGTTCAGGATCATCATCTCCACCCATGATGTCACTTGCTATAGAATAAGAAAATATCTCATCAATATTTTCCATTTTATATCGGTTCCATATGATATGTGTATGACCATAGTTGATTGATATCTCTTTGTTAGTATCATCAACATCTTTCTCATGAGAGGTTTCGGTATTTACTGTTTTATCAATATCATTCTCTTTGTGGTCAATTTCTTTTACAAGTGCTTTTCTTTTTCGTGGATTCTTATCCTTTGAACCGATTGGCCTTCCACGTTTCAAACGTTTTTGAGATTCACGAGCTATCTTATTATCTATTGCCTTACTTGGGATCTCAACTTGAGCTGGAGCATTAGCAGCTGGTATATGAGATTTTGTAATTCTGTTTGTATTAGTAAAAGCATCAGGAAATTAATTTGCAATGTCTTGCAAGTGTATTATCTTTTGAACCTCTGTCTCACATTGTTTTGTTCTTGGATCAAGATGAGACAATGAAGGCACACACCATGAGACATCATTTTCTCGTTTTTTATTTTCTCCCCCTAATGCTGGGAACATTGCCTCATTAAAATGGCAGTCATCAAAACGTGCTTTAAATACATCACCTGTTAAAGGTTCAAGATATCGTATGATGGAGGCTGTTTCATATCCAACATATATTCCCAACCTTCTTTGAGGTCCCGTTTTTGTGCGTTGTGGTGGTGCAATAGGAACATACACTGCACACCCAAAATTTTTAAGGTGGGAATGTCTGGCTCATGGCCAGAAACAAGTTGTAGTGGGGAGTGCTTATGATTTATACTTGGTCTCACACGAATCAGTGATCCAACATGTAAAATTGCATGACCCCAAATCGACACAGGAAGTTTTGTTCTCATTATTAATGGTCTAGCGATTAGCTGTAAACGTTTGATCAATGATTCAGCTAAGCCATTTTGTGTGTGTACATGAGCAACAGGGTGTTCGACAACAATTCCCACAGACATACAATAATCATTAAAAGCATGTGATGTAAATTCACCAGCATTATCAAGTCTCACCCTTTTAACAGTGTAATCAGGGAAATGTGCTCGTAGTTTGATAATTTGAGCAAGAAATTTTGCAAAGGCAACATTACGAGTTGATAATAAAGAGACATGAGACCATCTGCTGGATGCGTCTATCAAGACCATGAAATATCTAAACAGTCCACATGGTGGATGAATTGGTCCACATATATCACCTTGAATTCTTTCAAGAAACATTGGTGATTCCTTGTCAACTTTTAAGGACGAAGGCCTTGTAATTAGTTTTCCAAGTGAACAAGAGGTACATAGAGGCATTTTATCTGATTGGGGGATCTTTTGATATTTCAATGGATGTCCATGTGTGTTTTCAATAATTCTTTTCATCATTGTAGATCCTGGATGGCTTAGTCTGTCATGCCATGAGTTAAATGTCTCAGGCTCACAAGAACTTTCCTTTACTGCCATATGTGCTTGAGGCACATTAATGTGTGTATAATGCAAACCCGAGTGGAGCATTGGCAGTTTTTCCAATATATGATCTGTGACAACTGGCACCAAACCGGTAATTTTCGTACAATTTAATTAATACTTAATGACTGCAGTTATGTGCTTAAATGTCAACATTATTTGATTACATGCTATACTTGTGAATTCATGCACGTTTTATACTACAAAAAATTACTTTATGCATTAATGATAGCGTTGCGTCAGAAATACTAGTAAACTCACCGATAAGACACATTGTGTCAACAATTCTGCAGAAAGCAGTCAGACAATAGAATTGGAGCCTAGGTGTAGGTCCAACGACAAGAATACATTAAAACGTAAGAGTATATATACAAGGGTTAACATATAGACTTTCCGGAAGCTAAATTATGCACTAGAAAGCACCCGAAACACATTTTAAATGCAGAATTCTGCACAAATCAGCTATAATCAGCTTTTAACAACATAAATATTATGCATAATTCATGTTTTATTATCCAGAATACCCTCCTAAGTGTTGGGAATTAAAAGGGTTACAAAAGGGTACTTAAAGGACACTAAACGGTGCAATTTAGCACTTTAACGAACTGGTATTTAACCGAACAACTGGACATTACCCGGAACATCAAAATATTACTAGAAGCATTGTTTTAATGTTTCTGAACTAGTTATGGTCCCCGAACACCATAACACCCCTTATAACATAATAACACATCAAGTCCCTAAAAATTACACTTGAAAGCTAACTTGTTTATAAAATTAAAGTTGGAATTTACACATTACCCCCCCCCCCTTCATATATACGGTCATAAAGGGGTGGGCCCACCAAATATTTGCCAATATCTTACAAAATCCCAATTGATATTCCTTGGATTCTATTTTGATTTTGTAAAGATCTTTTGAGATATGAAGTGATTATAAGTATGGTTCTTGGATTTAAAGATCATTTCATATCTTCACACTTCACCACTCCATCTCCCTCATACTCTCTCTCTCTCCCTCTCGGCCCTAGTAAGTGCCGCCACCACCACCACCTTGCAACCATCATTCATCCAATTTCAAGCTCATTTCAAGTGTTTGAAGGTGTCTTGTGAAGCTTGAAGCTTGTAGACTTGAAGAACCTTCATCCATTGCTTTCATCCACCTCTTTCATCATCTTTTTCTCTAGTGATCTTCCCTAGCTTTTGAGCTAGTTGTAAGGTTCTTGTTACTAGTTTTAACTTCTCATTTTGATTTGTTAAAAGATGTCGAACAATGATAAACTTGATGAACATAAAAGAACATGATCATGATACTTTAACATAAGCTTAAAAATATAAGAATACATGTTGAATATGTTGATTTGCTTCTTGTTGATTGAATATTAGTGTTAATGATGTTAGACATCATATGAAACATACTAGATTGTGATTAAACACATGATCTAGTAAGTTAAAGTGGTGATCATGTGAAAGACCAAGATCTTCATGCTTTATGTCTTCATGAACTTGAATGATGAAATTGATTTTCATATGTAAAGATGATTTAAACAAAATACAAATCTTGTGAATAGATGATTACATGAATAATTTTCCCAAGAAACCAAGTTTATTTATGAGATTTACAAGTCATGGTTTCTAAGTAAACTAATAATATTTTTAGTGTGTAAACAAGACTAGAAACATGATTGTAACAAGAAAAATACAAAAGAAATATTTTTAGAAAAATCATCTTACAAGTTGTAAATGCCTAAATATTTTAGTAAAGTGATTTACAAACAAATAACCATGTTTTTAAGGGTAACTAAACCTACTAAATAACATGGTAAGTTACTACAAGTTTTTACAAAACTTCGAGTTCATGATGTAGTGTAATTTACTTGATTTTGACACTCGGTAAGTGTTAAATGAGTTGATGATTGTTGTGATGATTTTAAAAGAAAATAAACACATGTTTTGAAAACATGGGAAACCTCCATTTTTAGGGGAAACCATGTCAAAATTACTATAAATTTTGACACTTATAAAAATATAAGTTTTGGTGAAACTTATTCCCTAAAAATTCACCTAAAAATATTTACCAAGGTTTCCCTATTTTTTTTATGTAAACTTCAAGTTAAGAAATGATGATTTCTTCAAGATAAAAATTGATATTAAGTACGTATATTTTTGAGGAAAATATATATATTTATTGATCACCAAATTTTGTGCTAAGTGTAGGTAATACGTATTGTATGTGATAGTGTATTAGGACTTGAAAATACACTAAATACTCCCAAGGAGTAAAAATACAAAAAATACACATACAACATGCTTAGACAAATACAAGAAGATATATTTATAGAAATATATAACTTGATAGATTATGTAACTTGGACAAGTTATGAACATGAAATGAAGTTTTGGACAAAATACATAAATCGGGTGAAAAATACGAGATACTTATACTTATTTTTGAGAAACTAATGTAAGTAAGATACATAGTTAAAAATATAAATTATTTTTAACACAAGAATACATACATAAAAGATGGTGACTTGTACTTGTGCAATACAAGTCTAGTGACTAACGTTAATAAAACACGTATAGGTCACAACGCTATATAAGCAAACCCGGTGAAGTTTAAGGCGCAAGAAACGCAAAGTTGTGAGTTCATGCTCCCCCTTTTCTTTTAATTGTTTTCAGTTTTATAACTTCGGGGGTGAAGTACATGTTACTAAATGTTTACAGAAAAGTGAGATTATGTCCCCTCTTTTAAATCTTTTACATACTTTTTAAACTTGGGGAAAATACATGAGTTATGGTATGATGGATACAAGAAATAAGGAATGATACTTGAAAAAGTGTCGCGAATAGGGTACCAGAAGCACCATTAATCGTGTACATACTAAGACCGCAGAACAAAAGGTTAGATCTAATGGGTTTTCGGGCAGCCACACTCTTGGTGATAACTAGTACCAAGCAGTGCTTTTGTGTCTCCGTCGTGAATCGACAACTAGAAAAATGCCTATGGTTTGGATGCTTCCTATGTCGTGTCACATGTTAATGGCCTTGCAACCCATTAACAATCTCGATACATACAGGAATACTTGATTTATACAAATTACATACCCTGTTTTCATACAAAGTATACAAGCGTTCAATACAAAAAATGCATGATTTCACACCAACATTATGTTAACGTTTTTCCAAAAACTCACATGTATTTCAGGTAACTAAAGTGGATGTGCGCGCGGTCTTACTCTTGCTCTTGGATGTTTTTTATGTTTCTCTTTGAATAATGTTGTAACTTTTCAGACAATATGTTGTCTTGTGATGTAAACACTTAAACTATGTTTTCAGTTATGAAATGTTTGGCATTTGAAGTTGTTTTTACGAGCATGTAGTATGTTTACCATTCGTATGCAATGAGAACCTTTCATGATCACACCTCGTGCTTCCGCCTTAGAAAGGGGTGTGACATGATCTTTGCTCATGATGTGTAAATATTTCTTATTATCAACAGTCCTTGACTGAGTATCATATCCGTTATGATATATTTTTTTGAAACTCAACAAGTTTCTTGTTGATTTTGGGGAAAATAAAGCATTCTCTATTAAGAGCTTTGTACCATTTGGTAATATTAAATTAGCTTTTCCCACTCCTTCTATCAAGTTTGTAGGACCTGATATTGTATCAACGGTTCCTTTTGTTGTTTTAAACTCATAAAAATATTTCTTAGATTTAAGTATAGTGTGTGTGGCTCCACTATCCGCTATACATATATCTGCATCATTTGTCTGCTCTTGTGCTCCAGTGGTATTCATTTTAATCTTGAAAATATAAAGAGAAATAATAATAAGTGTATAACGAAGGCATTGTGAATTATTTTATATATAATAAGAAGTTTATTTATTAGTTGAAAACGTTACACGAAAAGAAAGACTACTGAAACATAATAAAGACACTTATAATAAAGGAAATTACATAATTGTTGCATATAATTATTATGGTTTAGCAACATTTGTTTCAGAGTTCCATGTTATTGGTAAAGTCGGCGACATTCATTTCGACGTTGATATCATTAAAATTATCCACATGGTTCATCTCCTTTTCTTTTCTTTTGAGAGAGGCTTGGTAAAGTTCACATAAATGTGAAGGTGTACGACAAGCCTTTGACCAATGGTTTGCACTTCCACATCTGAAACAAGAAGTGCCATTGTTTTCGGACCTACCAGCTTCATTCCTTTTGTTATACTGGTTGGGATTGGTATTTTGAGGAGTGTGGTAATAGGGGGTTCTTTGATTTCGACCACGACCGCGACCACGTCCACGTCCACGTCCACGACCATGGGAATTACCTTGGAAATTATTATTTCTTTTGAAGGAATAATTGCGACCATTACCTTTACCAAAATGGCCACGGCCACGGCCTCGTCCCCATTTTCTTCCAGAGTCTTTAGTATCATCATTAATAACAGCATTTGCTTCTGGAATGGCTAATGATCCAATGGGACGAGCTTGATGATTTTTCATTAGTAGCTCATTGTTTTTCTCTACTACGAGGAGAAATGAATTTAGATCAGAATATCTTTGAAACCTTTGCAACCGATATTGTTGTTGCAAGTTTATATTTGATTCATGAAATGTGGAGAAAGTTTTCTCCAATATATCTTCCTCCGTAACAGTTTGCCCACATAATCGGAGCGTTGAGCATATCCTGAACAAAGCAGAGGTGTATTCATTCACCTTTTTAAAATCTTGGAACCTATTGTTTCATTCATCTCTAGCAGTGGGAAGTAAAACTTCCCTTTGATTATCAAATCTGCTTTTTAAATCTTCCCACAAAACGTATGGATCCTCAAAATTTGAATATTCAAACTGCAACATCTCATCAATGTGTTTATCGAGGAAGACATCGGCTTTTGCCTTGTCTTGATCGATACATTCGTTCCACTCCGTTATCGTTTCCAAAACACCCATTGACTTGAGATGTCGCTTAACATGTGCCGTCCACGGCATATAATTTTCTCCGGTGATATTAAGAGCCGGGAATTCAATTTTTGCGATGTTTGCCATTTTGTTGCTAAACATAAATAAGATAAATATTAAAATCTAAATACTCATTAAAAATGAGATAACATACAAAGGTACAGCTATAAACAAATAAATGAATACATAAGCACTAAAAAGATGAGGTGGAAGCTCATATATTAAGGTCGGCAACAATATTAATATTATGCCGGCCAATATTAAAACCGGGTGAATCATTCGAAAATTTTTCTTGAATAACTTTGAGAAGAAGAGTGTTTGCTGTGGAAAAAATGAGATTGATAATTGGTTATTTATAGTGGCAAATTATAACCGTTTTGTAACAGTTATATTACCGTTTTATAGCCGTTGTACAACGGTTATATATATATATATATATATATATAAAATAAATGATGTATTAAGAAAATGTTATTTTATAAGATATAAAATTAGGATGTATAAAAATAAGAATAAAAATGTGAGTATTCATGAATGTAAACTCTAAATTAAATGTTAGTATGTGCGTATAAATAAAAGTTAGATGCATAAATAAATACAAGTGCTATCAAGTCTTTCGGTCTCTTTATTTTATTTTTCATTTTTTAAGTATGGGACTTAATTGTTTTTATGATAGGAGTGTCTGGATAACAGGGTATCCTAAAGGAAAACAATCCCACGATACATAAAAAGACATGTTACATTTTTGTAGTCCAACAACGATTGTATATCCATCGTAATATACATCTGCACTGGTATTAGTTTATCATAACAATTATAGTTTATATATTAATCAAATGCTTTCTTTGATTATAATTGCTTGAACGTTTCCTTGGCTAGAGTCTCGTGCTGATAACGTGTTATAACATAACAAGAATTAACACAAGATTAGTGCTAAAACTTTAAGAACTTTAGAAGTGTTACAAGAGAAAGAAGAAGAGAATTGTATAACTTATGAAAGTGTATACATAAGGTGCATTTTTCCTTCTACGTTGAGCTAGTATTTATACTACAAAAAGATTAACTATTTGGTAGACAAGGTTAACAATTTGGTAGACAAGATTAACTATTTAGTAGACAAAGGTATCCCTAAGTTTGACAAAGAGTTCATCCACTTGCTTGGTAAATCTAGAGGTAAATCTTGATCTTTATGGTAAATCTTTAATAACATTCATAACACTTTTTTTGTAAAATAATAAGTTTTAAAACATTCATATTTAAGTGAGTAATCAAGTGCAAGCCAATCGGACGGCTGTTCGATCGGGTGGCAATCCGATCGGACGGCAATCTGTTCCAACTGCTTTGATCGTCTTGACACTAGTAACCAAGTGCAAGCCGATCGGACGGCTGTCCGATCGGGTGGCAATCCGATCGGATGGCAATCCGATCGGACGGCAATCCGTTCCAACTGCTCTGATCGTCTTAACACTTGATTGTTTTGAAAGTTTGCGGTTTTGATCGAGATAACGTGATAACGTGCTAAACAACATAAAATCGTCAAGACTCAAGTGACCCGTTCGGACAGGAACCACCCTAGTCCGATCAGTCAGCTGTTCGAGACGGTGTTTCATGTTTAACCCGAAATCAGTAATCTCTTGGATAGATTCCAGATCTTGAACCAACACATCACTAAGAATGAGTAGAAGATCAGAACAAGTTCCGATTCTATCGGTTTTGAGTGCATTTAGTGTAAAAGAGTTGAAAGAAAGTTGAAAAAGTTTCTTTCAATCCTTTTATCCTTGAAGGTGTTTAGATCTATGCGAAATCGTTGTGAAATCATGTGGAAATCCTTTAGATCCGAGTTATTCTTGGTGGAATGAGGCCAATACTTGAAGTTCATAAGAACTCCATGATGACATCACCCTAGAACACCTCAAATGTTGGACCGTTGTTGAGACCCTAAACAGTCAGTATAAGGCAGTTCATCTTTGAATACAAAGGCGGAATCAATGTATACAAAGTCACAACAGCTCAGATCCTTTTAACTTCTTTCTATTACTGATTACAAGCCTTTACACGTGTTTCTGATAGAATTTTGACGACACCGTACACAAGACCTGTTTCTGCTCCAAACGTTACAAATGAGATCAGCCCACACCTATATATAGGCCACCTGATTCCGCTCCTACTGACATGAGCATTACGAACGGAATCACAAAGAAACATCAGGAGTGAAATCACGATGTTATGTTTGGAGCGGAATCACCAACTAACACATCAGGAGCGGAATTACATGAATACATATAAACCTGATTTCGCTCTTAATGACTTATATGTCATTTGGAGCGAAATTACACTCTAAAATTCACTTTTTCATTTCCAAGCTCCGAACAATCTTATCTAAACCTAAGACTCACTAAAGACGTAGTCATCAGACATTCAGTGCACCAACAGACTCCCCCTTGGATGTTGACGAAGTCTTTGGCATTGAGTCTTGGTCTCTTTCCAACTCTGTCTTCTCATTTCAAAAACTCTTTCTTCATACAGATTAAGAAACTCAATCTAGCTTCATCTTCAATCTCCCCTTTGATTATTGATCCAGAATCCTGACTCCCCCTTTCACAGACTCCCCCTCTCGTTAGACTAGGGCTCTACTTCTGGTTCAATCTTTGGCATTATCATTGCCATGGGGATTCCTGGAACCTGCATATACTCTACCCAAATATAAGATATATGACAATAATATTTTCAAATCAAAACTTACCATTTAACCTTCAGTGTTAGAAATCCACTTAAGTATTCAGGTTCAAATTAATGACCCTGATTACTCAATTAATCTACCAAGTCCAATTTAATGACCTTGGTTGATCTGAGACAAATCACACTGACATTTAATCAAATTGTTCTAAAAATTCACAAGTTTCAAATTAATGTACTTGCTTTAACTTTTCAACTTCTCAAACTTATCATGATTTAGCTCACAACTCATCTTCCAATCCAGAAATCTCCTACATCTGCTTTCATCTTTCGAATCCGAAGATCAACTCTCCACTTTGGTTTGTCAAAAATAAAGCAGAAATGAAAAATCTTTTTGGATTTTAATAAAATTTCTACACTAGAAATGAAATACAGAACTAAAATGCAATAAAAAATAAACTATTTACAAACATATTTTTGATGAGCGTGTTAGGGAATCATTTCAGCTATCCGACAAATCACAAGTACCGTTAAGCTTCAATTACATACTCAGAATTAAACAATTCACTTAGATTGTCGATATACTGATCCACTTAAATTTCCACACAATTTTCAATCTGTCCAGGATACGGAATTAGTGTTTTAGAGACTTAAACTTATACGTGTGTCCCACCTCTTGAATATACTCCCGTATCCAAATCCCAATATTCAGTCTTACATGTAATTATAACACAAATGACATCTGTAAGGGGTTAATAAATTATGAAGAATCATGAGAGCTCAGCTCAGAACTACCGTTCAGCAGAGAGATCATGACTCAACTTGGGTGTGTCCCCTTTAGAGGATCTTTTTTTACAACAGCATTGCTAAGCAATTTTATTGTCTTATCATATATGCTGAGGGTTATGCTATGTTTCAAGCATTGCAGAAAGTATTATTCGAGGACTAGGTCAGAACTTCCATTCAGCAGAAGTCCCGGAATAATACCCCAGATATCACTTAGTATAAAAACCTAGTACATCAGAAAAAGGAATCTTTCAAACGAGATTTCAGGGGTTACCTATATATCCAAGTAGTGTTCCCCACGAAATAAGCAAGTAAAGATTTAAATTTATATCCCGAACAAACCTACTAAATGTGTAAAAACCTATCGGCATATCATCAGCGAGACTGTTTAATGCTTTTAAACATTCCATTTCTTTAGCATACCGTGACTGTCAAGCCGATGTACTATCATTTTCCCTTTTTACACAAGCTCTTTTTCTGGTTTTCTATTGTTTTTGGATTTTGAAAATATCTCATGTTTTTGTATTTTTGTCATTTTTTATTGTTTTTGTATTTTCTGAAAAATTAACCCTATACTCCCCCTAAATACCAAAACAAGTAAAAAATCGACAAACCATTGCAGATTGCTTCTCAACATCATCTACAATGTCTCCTTCATCAACGCCAACGATCTCCTCTAACACCGATAAAAGCTTCATACCATTCAGTTTTAGCAAATATTGAAATCGTGTTTTATCAAAAGCTTTGGTATGTAAATCAGCTTTTTGATCATCAGTGTGGATTTTCTCAATTCGTATCAACTTCTTCTCGAAACAATCTCGAATGAAGTGATGACGAATCTCAATATGTTTCGTTTTAGCGTGATGAACTGGATTTTTAGTAATATTAATTGCTGCCTCATTATCAACAAAGATAGGGGCGTTTAGAAATTGCAAACCGTAGTCGCGCATCTGTTGCTGGATCCACAAGATCTGTGAGCAACAACTGCTAGCAGATACATACTCTGCTTCACATGTGGATAAAGCCACAGAGGTTTGCTTTTTGCATTGCCAAGTGACCAATCGTGATCCGAAAAACTGGCACCCTGCTGTTGTTGATTTAGCATTAACTTTGCAGCATCCGAAATCGGAATCGGAATACCCTTCGAGCGTGAAATCGCCTTTTCTTGGATACCACAACCCCAATGATGGAGTTCCTTTTAGGTAGCGCAATATCCTTTTCACAATCACCATATGCGAAGCTCTTGGGTTAGATTGAAATCTTGCTGCGAGGCAGGTTGGGTACATGATATCGGGTCTTGAAGCTGTCAAATACATCAGCGATCCGATCATGGAACGATAGATCGTTTCATCTACCTTTTCTCCGGTGAGATCAGGGTTTATCCCATGATTCGTTGCTAATGGGGTGGAAGCTGGAGTAGAACCTGACATCCCGAATTTCTCCAAGATATCATGAACGTACTTCGTTTGATGTATGAAAATTCCTTTGGGTAGTTGATCAACCTGCAATCCCAAAAAGATTTTCATCTCACCCATCGATGACATTTCGAATTTCTGCTTCATAACTCGTTCAAAATATTTTCATAGATCCTCATTTGTTAACCCAAATATGATGTCGTCCACGTATATCTGAACAATCAGAAGATGACCGTCGACCTCTTTGGTAAAGAGAGTAGCATCCACTTTTCCACGAATGAAACTGTTGGCTAGTAGGTGTTGAGATAATGTCTCGTACCAAGCTCTCGGGGCCTGGTGTAAACCATACAGTGCTTTGTCTAGCAAGTAGACCTTGTCTTTGTGAAGTGGATCGGTGAAGCCCGGTGGCTGACCGACATAAACTTCCTCTTTTACCTTCCCGTAAAGAAACGCCGATTTAACATCTAACTGATATACTTTGAAGTTTTTCCATGATGCAAATGCTAGGAAGATTCTAATAGCTTCTAGTCGAGCTACAGGAGCATATACTTCAGTGAAATCTATCCCCTCCTGCTGACTGAAACCCTGGACTACGAGTCGAGCTTTGTTGCGAACCACAACTCCTCTATCGTCTCTCTTACACTTGAACACCCACTTGGTGTTTATCTTCCTTTGACCATCTGGTAAATCCACTAACTTCCACACTCTCAGCTTTTCAAATTGGCTCAGTTCCTCCTGCATTGCATTGACCCAAGAATCTTCAGTAAGCGCCTCTTTGTAAGTCCTTGGTTCAACCTGTGAGATAAAACAACTCAATGAGAATTCAGTTTGCAAAGGAGCAACTTTTGTATAAAAACATGTAAGCCCTTTATCAATCTGTCTTCGAGTGCGAACGCCAGTCTGCAGTTCTCCAATGATCAATTCCTCTGGATGATATGAAAGAGTTCGTGGCATTACTTCGCCAGGAACATCTACATCACCTTCCAGATTAGTAACATTCTGATTTGCATCTTGTTCACTGACTGGGTTTGTTTGACTTGAGATCTGAATTTGCTCCCCCTCAGAATCTGAATCTCCACGATCAAATACTGGCATGTTCTCAGATTCTTGATTATCATTATGTGCCGACTTATTATCTTGAGCAACTTCATTTCGTTGGACATCATCATGTTCACCAGCATTGCTTGACCTGCTTCATCATCATTTGAAGTTTGTCGTGGTCGCCTTGAATACTCGGCTGGGAACCTTTCCTGCGATTCTTCATACGCTCTCAGAATATCCAACTCATCAAAGAAATCTTCTTCTTCATCCTGTTCTTCTTCAATGTCAAACGAATCCCACAATTTATCATAATTAAAACGCCATGAGTCACCGGGATTTTGAGGCGGCATAGAATACCCCTGACACTCAACATGTTGTGCTTCTATGATCTGCTTCATACTTGGAACAAAGACTCGTCTTTGTGGACTTGAGTATCCCACAAAAATTCCTTCAATACTCTTTGGACCAAACTTACCAAAAGGCTCTAGAAGTGTACAAGGAGACCCAAACGGTTCTAAAAACTTCACGTTCGGTTTGCGGTTATTGATCAACTCAAAGCATGTCTTGTTGAATTTCTTTACAGTGAGAACCCGGTTGAGTGTATAGCATGCGGCGGAAACTGCTTCTGCCCAAAAATTTATCGGTAGCTTTGAATCAGCAAGCATTGTTCTAGCCGTTTCAATTAGCGTCCTGTTTTTGCGTTCTGCGACTCCATTCTGCTGCGGAGTGTACGGAGCACTAAACTCATGCAATATACCTCTTTCATCACAATATTCTTCCATCTTGTTGTTCTTGAACTCAGTACCATTATCACTTCTGATTCTTCTGATATGCCTTTGGTACAGATTTTCAATCTTTCTGAACAATGCCATCAAACTGTCAAACGTTTCATCTTTCGATTTCAAGAATGATACCCATGAAAATCTGGAATAATCATCAGTAACCACAAGACAGTAGAGATCCCCTGTAATACTTTTGATGTTTACAGGACCAAACAGATCCATATGTAGTCTCTCTAACGGTCTGGAAACTGAATTGACTTGCTTTTTAGGGTGTGACTTTTTCTTTTGCTTTCCTTTAATGCAACTAATGCACTCCCCTTCCAGATGAAAACCTTTGATATTAACTCCAAGAACTAAATCATTATGCACCAAGTGATTCATTTTTCTAAGATGTATATGCCCCATCTTCCGGTGCCACAACTTCGATTCTTTCTCCGTTGCTCTAGACACAAAACAATGAGCCTGACCCGTGGTTGTAGTAGCTACGCTCATGTCCAACACGTACAGATCATTGACTCTTGGTGCCCGCATGATAATCCATTCTTCAGGGATAACAAATCCTGGCTTCAAGATCAAACATTCTTCGTCTGTGAAGTGAGTGGTATACATCCTGTCACAAATCTGTGAGATACTCAGCAGATTATTCTCAAGCTCAGCAATGTAGTTAACTCTTTCAAACGTAACAATCCCATTGGATAACGTTCCTTCACCAATAATTCTACCACCTTGGTTTCCTGCAAATCCCACGTAACCTCCATTGAAATTTCTAACATCATACAACAATGCAATCTTCCCTGTCATATGTCGAGACGCTCCACTATCCATTATCCATCTTGAAATAGCTCTCGGAAGTTCCTGCACATATCACAAACAATTCAATAAAGATGCCGATTCCTGCTTCACAATTACCAACTAGGAAGCTCCGGCAAGTCCAAAATCTTTAATGAGATTTTGATGTTACCCAAGCCTCTTTTGACTCGGGTAACTTGACTTTAATGTGAGTTTTAGCAGTGTAAAGTGGAGGAAAATTTTTATCATTCATTTTCAAACTTTCCTCAGATCCAACCTCAACCTTTTTATATAAGAAAAACTCATCTATCTTAAGTTGACCGGTTGGTTGATTTTTCTTTTGAACATTCTTCTTCTCTGATGGAGTAGAAGATTGTTTCTCCAATTTTTCATAATAATCCAAAGGAACATCCATCTTTACCGATGTGGTAGAAGACGATTGTTTTTCCAACACTGAAACCTTTGGTTTATCAACAACTTTTGGCTTCCATGTTTGTTGAGATGATGCAACCCGTTTGTAAAATTTGTCATTTTTAGTTACCACATTCCTAACAGGTTCAATTTTGACTTTTGTTTTCTCATTTTTCAAAACTTTCTCAACAACCATTGGAGCTTTGCCTTTTGAATCAACCTTCTTCTTTCGATTCTCAACAACTTCAGTCTTAGGCTTGAAGTTGGTGCAATTTCTTGCAATGTGACCAACTTTGTTGCATCTAAAGCATGTACGAGTATCAACTACCCGACTTGTGCCTTCAGACTGAGGTTGTGAGGCCCTCTTCTCAAAAAATTCTTCATTTGATTTTGAAAAGATTTCATTTTCCTCATCAGAAAGTGAACTTGAACCGTTTACAAACACCTTCTTTTCAGCAAACCTTTTGTTTTGAAAACTCCTTTTCTGATAACTCTTACCACCCTGATAACCACCCGACCAATTGTTTCGATTGTTGTTATAAAAACGTGGTGGAACTACAGGTTTCTTGTAGTAAGCTTTATCTTTCTCAAAATTCATTTGCCTTTTTGTTTGTTTCAAACTTTTTACTTCAGACAAATCAATTTCAACCATTTTGAACACATTTGTCAATTTTGAAACATTTACATTCTCCAGAGGAAACTCAGAATCCGAATACAACTTATCAGATCCAGCCATCTTGTACATCACAACACCCGGTTCATCACTTATGTTGTTTTTGGACTTTTGTTTCGGAATGTATTTGTTCAAGAAACATTCATCATCTCCAGCTGAATCACTATTCAAAACACTTTCAGCTGTGCTTTTAACAATCTCTGTCTGAACACTATCATCAGATGATGAAGAAGAAAATGTAACATCAATTGAATCAGGAAGTTTCACTTCATTTTCTTCCTCAAGATTAACCAACCCAGATTGCTTTTTCGAATAATTTTCTAGAACTGGTGGTGGAACTTGATGAAACCCAACCCCAGTTCCATCACAGTATACATCTTCTCCTGCTTTGTCTTTCCCGATGGGTTTAGGAATGATATGTTGCAAAACAAAGCTTGCAGAGCTGTAACTGTTCAATTTCAAATTGATACGCTCATTCTCAATCTTGGCTTCTTCAAACTGAAGTTTCAATTTAGCAATCTCATCCAATTGTTTGTTTATTAATTCTTCTTTGATTCTCAAAACACATTGCAATTGGCAATTTTCTTTGTAAGTTTTAGCGTTTCTATCATCATTATCTTTAATCGTGCTTTTAAGCTTCTCAAATTTTTCAGTGATCTGACGATTTTCAAGAACTAACCTTTCATTTTCTTTCCTAACCTTTTCTTGATCAATTTTATCAGTTTCAATTTTGTTAGTTAATTCTTTTAATCGTTCAGTTGAAGCTTTCACCATTTTGTCACGATCAAGGATTTGATCCTCAACACTTCTGACTTTAGCAGTCAGATCCTCAATCTTCTTACCTTTGAGGTAAGTGTTTGTACTACAAACCTTGCATTCTTTGATGCAATTTTTGCAGTTAACATCACCAATGACCTTCTTACCTGAGATAAGATTTTAGTTGAAAACTTACAAGAATCGCGAGAAATCGAGGGAAAATAGCCAAAAGTGCGCTGGTCGAACGAGAGCTGTAACATCACGGTTCAAGTGATGTGACAAGTGCTATTTATAGGTGAAGTGGTGTGAAGGAGATGAAGTGCAACGGGTCGGATGGCAATCCGATCGGGTGGCTGTCCGATCGGGTGGTAATCCGATCGGGTGGCCACTCGATCGATCAGTCACTCGGTCGGTGGTCTCCGGCATGTTGCGTTTCGATGTTTTGTTTCGTTCTTTAAACTTTGCGATAGTTTGGTTACACATTTTCATACCCACATCCATATATCAATTATAATTAGTCACAAAGGGTCGTATAAATATCCACATTTCAAACTCTGCGTTGCGATAATCGAGTTGCGCGTTTTGAATATGCGTTGCGTTGCGACACATCACGGCTATCGAGGAGGGTAGAATAGGTCCTCACTCAACATCATTGTGGTTGTCAGCAAGTGCAATGTGATGTGATAGCGATAAAGTATGCGAAAGTACCACGAAATAGCGATGTATGCGATATAGTTACATTATCATCTGAATCTCTGGTGCTAGGCGTAACGAGTATAGCGAGTAGTAACAACGCACGAACGTGCGGGTTGGTACAGTCTCCCCTGCTTTAGGAAATTTCGTCCCGAAATTAATCCATCAGTAAGGTTGCGAGAGTTGATGCGAATAAGAGTATCGGTTAGAAGCGTCAAAATAAACGAGCGATCAATTGAAATTCGACAAGCGAGAGCATCGCGTTGACTGACAAAGGCATCGAGTAAGACGATTCGTATAAAAAAAGTTGACAACACACGAAAAGCGATCCAGAAGTGTTTTGTATACTTGAAAAGTTGATTAATTCGAAAAAAATCTTCCCACGGTGCGGCGTTAACTATTTCGATGTTCACACCAGCGCTATGAGAGGGGTTTTATTAGGTTACTAAAAGATTTGGGGTGGTTAAAACTCGTCTTATGAAATTTTCTCGTCACGCGGCATTAACTTGAGTCGATTGTCACACCAACGTTACAAGATAATCTCGTTTTACAAAGGTTTTGATCAAATTTTAGGTAAAAAAGTTTTTGTAATAAAAGCCGGTTTAAACTTTGTGTAAACAAAGCTTTTTAATAATATCAAAAATTTAATTTTTAAGGTCGGCCCCGCATGGCACTTTTCCACGAAAGTTCAACAATATGGCTAAAACGCTTATATATAGGAAGTACCAGCGGCGTATCCACCACGTTTTAACCATATGGCTTCCGTCTCGTGAGGCAGTGTCATACGTGTCGACGTAGTATAGACAGATTTGCGATGACTTGATCCAAATGAGAAAAGGGTTGAATCAAGTCTAAAAGGAAAGATTGAGCAACTGAGCGATGAAGTCGTTTTCGAACTCAGTTTAGTGACACGAGCGAGCGCGATAAGCGATAAACGGCGCGCGAAAATTGATAACACCAACACAAACATAGACATAGTAAGCGACGAGCGATAGGTAAGATACCGAGGTCGTCAAGGACACAAGAGCTTTTAATACCGGTTTATCCTCAACGTCTAATCAAATCAAAAGTTTAGAAAAAGGTTTTAAACTAGAAAAATAAAAACTAACTAAAATGCTGAAAAATAAAATAAAAGTAAAAGCAGATAGACAAGATGAATCACTTGGCTGCGACTCGTGTTTAGTGTAACCTTTGATTATTTCCGCACTTTTGCACTTTTTAAGAGATTATCTTAGTTATTGTAGTAGGCCCCTCTTTTGAAGGTGACGTTACCCTCAACCCAGTAGTTTGAGTCAGCAAGGATACAATCCTAAAGGGTCGGATTATTGAAAGATAATTAATTAAGTTATTAATGCATATTATGGTAGGCCCCTCTTTTGAAGGTGACGTTACCCTTGGCTAAGTAGTCTGAGTCAGCAGGGATACAGTCCTAAGTAGCCGGGTTAAAGTATTAATAGTAGCTTACATATGAGGGGATCAAAGAGTTTGGACCCCCGCCATCCAATACCGGTGGGTATTGAAGGAGGTCCTACTAAATTTGACCCAGGTCCTTGCAGGATCTATACACTGAACAAGGCAAGACTCTTACCAAACCGTTCCCTTAACCCCCGACCAGGTAGCCAACATACCTCCATATAGACCGTGGAGATATGAATGGTGAAAATCTTTTATTTTATATAGACAGTAAAATAATGCCAAGACACCACGGACAAACGATAAGGAAGAATCACCTTCAACATAAGAAACTAGTTATTAAAGTCATTAATACATAACCAAGTAAAAAGTGCGAAAAGATTAAAAATAAAAAGTATTACACTAGACACTTGTCTTCACCAAGTGATGTAAGAGACTTAGGCAAACATGGCCTTTGATTCTCAAGAACTCTTACGATTAATCTTGGATCCCGAGACGACTCACACACTCTATGATGGACAATGGATGATGGTGGTGGATGATGGTGGTGGGTGGTGGGTGAAGTGTGAGAGAGGTGGTGTGCCAAGGGATGGTTTGCAAATGAGCCAAGCACCCCTATTTATAGGCTGAACAGTAGCTCGGGCACGGCCCCGTGTCCATCCTCTTCTCTTCCTTCATTAATTGCAGTTTGTC
Source organism: Helianthus tuberosus (assembly GCA_030545235.1). Classification (NCBI taxonomy): domain Eukaryota; kingdom Viridiplantae; phylum Streptophyta; class Magnoliopsida; order Asterales; family Asteraceae; genus Helianthus; species Helianthus tuberosus. The sequence continues at coordinate 100,673,266 of CM060437.1, read as the reverse complement.
TGCATTAGTTGAACACGCCCCCGTGTCCGCTGGGCACGCCCCCGTGTGTAGAAGCGTATCTGTACTATCAAGATTTCCCCAGATTCTGCGAATCTTAGAGTTGACCATGGCCCTGTGTCCGCTGAGCACGACCCCGTGGTGGGTGATAGAAGCTTCTACAGCTTTGTCTTTTCTGCTGGCACTTGGGCACGCCCCCGTGTTCACTGAGCACGAGGCGTGTTCAGTCTTCTGTCTTCTTGATTTTGCTTGGGAAGATGCTGTCGGGGGGTCAGGCATGCCACATTTGTTCCTTTTCTTGTATTTATGTTAGATTTAGCTTCGTTTTTGCTTCTTTTGTTCATTTAAGCTCATTTAATCCTGAAAATACAAAAGGAAGACAAAAACACACTTTTTCCAACATTAGTACTAAAAAAGGGTTAGTTTTATGCCACAATTGATGTAATTTATATGTTGCATTTTGTGCACATCAGATACCCCCACACTTGAATCTTTGCTTGTCCTCAAGCAAAACTCTTTATAATGTGGCTGTTACACTCCCAAATGGAATGTGTAGAAGAGAAAGTTTTTGGGCTTGTTATAGAGTGTCGGGATTTCCAAGATTCTTTATTAAGTTTTATTTTTATTTATTTACAATCATATTCGTCATGATTTATTTGAAACATTACATAAGATAAATTACTTATTAGGGCATAACATGCGTTTTTAAAATTCCATTTATATACAAGTTCACATACCTCATGGGGATCACTCAACACTCGGCCGAAGATAAATTTTAGTGAATCACTCGAGAGCGGCATGGAACTTGCTCCTACCATAGGCTTGCCAAGCAATCAATCCTCCTCCTTTTTAACTATATACCTTTGTAAATATCAAGAGGACTTTTTGGGTGAAGGGTTAGGCTTGGGTTAAAGGTAGGTGGTTAGGTTAGTGGTTAGAAAAAGGGCGAAAGGCGTAAAAGCGTCGGTTTTCGTAAGACTTTTTTATTTTTGTAATTTTTATTTTGATGAAGCCGTTATTCAAACAAAGTTATTTTTGATGAACTTGTTTGTTTAGTTATCTGTTGCTTCATCATCAACATTTTTTTTTGAAAAGTCATACGAAAAACCGAGCTTGTTACTAAAAACAAAGGGTTAAAAATAAAAAGGTTTTGGTGGGTGAAAGGGTGTTTGTTTTTGGGTTAAGAAATGAAATGGTTTAGGCTCAAAGGGGGTTAACTAGGGGGATTTTGGGTAGGTGGTAAGAAAAAAGAAAAAATAATGGTGTAGAAATGAAAAAGGGTTAGTCCTAATGCCTCCATCATTTACTTACTCGGGTTTAAGTTGGTAAGGACTGGGAATGTATCGTCGTGGCAAGTTCTAGAGTCGTAAGAACCAAGCGGCTATTCACACAAGAAACAAAAAATGAGCATTTAGTTTAAAGATATGTATTTGTATGCTCAATAAAGGCTCAAAACTCACTTTTGTGGGAATGGGTTTTTATGTGATCAAGTATATATAATCAAATTTTAACTAAGCTTGTCATGTCGTTTCGTAATTTTCTTATGTTGGTTCTTTTTATCACGACGCTATCGGTTGTAAATTTGTAAAAATATAACCTTTTTAGAATTTGAAATTCCCAAGTTAAACCTAGACAAGTAAGAAAAATGAAAAAAAAATTGAAAAAAATTGGGGTGATTAGTTGTTCCAATAGAGTTTTGTGTAAGACTTGTAATTAGGACTTGCAAGATTCAAAGTTTTAGCATCCCCCCCCCCCCCACACTTAAATTACACATTGTCCTTAATGTGTCCCAAAAATAATTGTTTAGGTTAATTGAATGTGTAAAAAGGCGTGAAAAAGCAAAATTTATGTTACTGGGCGTCTGGACACGGCCCCGTGTTCATATCGCCAGTAACAAAAGTTTGAAAAAAGAAACAGAAGCCTGGACACGGGGGCGTGTTGGGTGAACACGGCCCGTGTCCAGTTACCTGAACTGGGCATTTTCTGCAGATTGTGCAGCACGGGGCCGTGTTAGGCGGGCACGGCCCGTGCTGAACTTGCTGTAATGAAGAAAATTTTGTCGGATGGCCCTGTTTTCGTGCATGGGGTGCTGGTTCAAGTTTCCCTTGTTATCCTTCACCATCCCGGGTGTGTTTTATCCATTACAACATCATCCAAACACCAAATTAGCTAAAACCATCACTCATCAAGTCATAGAGAGAATTACATAATAATCCTAAGAAGTTAAAATTCTAGATAAGTAGGTCAAAGAAACACAAGAAATCTAAATCAAGAAGTTCTAGCCTAAAATTTATTCTACTAGCAAAATTTCCAAACAGATAATTCTCTTGGTTGAATGCGGCATGAAGAACTTCTTTCCCCGGGCATGGGTTCCTCACACGTCGGCGAGCCACTCCTCTATCTCCCTTGGGAGAAGAAAGGCGGACTCATTGGCATCGGTTTGAGGGGGTGCAACCTCCACCGGGACTTCTTGTAGATCTTCAAGAGGAGGCTCCGCTGGAAGGTCATCCCACCCAGTAGGATTGTTGATTCCAAGTGGTAGGTTCCTATCCTCTTGAGGGAGGATTGGTTCCATGGGAGGTGTTACAAGAATGTTTAACCTCTGGTGCAAGAGGTTAATTTCTTGAAAACTATTTTCCAACCCCACTGTAAGATAATTTATACGGTCTATTAGGACCTCCTCTACCGAAGTCATCTCGTCAAGAGCTTCACGTAATGCCATTACATAACATACGAGAGTTGCTTTAATTGATGACCTTCTTTCCCTTCGACTGGAGTACGCAGAAGAGGTTCCACTGTTTTGACTAGACATTCTACGAAAATAAACCAAAAATAGTTCATTTTAATGAAACAGTATATTCGGACACGGCCCCGTGCTCAATGAGCACGACCACGTGTTCAACTTTCTGCAGATTTTTGGAACAAGGAATCTTGGAGTTTCAAATTATTTTTCTAACTTATGAAGCATTTTTTAGCAGAAATAACTTAAAACAATGTTGTACAACTTATTTTTAACAAGATTCCTTAAACAAAAACATAATAAACATCACAATAAAGCTTGGAATCATGGTGATCCCAAGCTTCAATGGAGTTGTTGATGCAAGAAAGATGAAGAAGAAGGCAATGGATAAAAGAGGAAAGGACAAGATGGTTGTTAGAACCTTCTTTTAGAAAATACCTAGGATGGTAGGTGAGAAGATCCTTTCAAATCTCTTTCCCTGGATGGTCCAAATTTGAAGGATTCTTGGCTGCATTTATAGAAAACGACAGCATGTTGGACACGGCCCCGTTTTGGCTGAACATGGCCCCGTGTGCAGGTAATATCCTGACACATTTTGTCCGTATTCTGACAAAAATTCAGAAAGGAATCTTTTGGTGGACACGGGGGCGTGTTGACCTGGGCAGGCCCCGTGTAGGAAGGCTGGTTATGAAGTTTGTCTATTTCTAAGGAACTTATCCGGATCGGTCGGTTCCTTACTGGATGGAACAACCCCAAAGTGCCTAAGATACCTTAATTGCTCTAGATTAAGACGAGAACGCAAGAGGTTGTCGGTGAGGGTGATTCTGTCGCACCCCTTTCTTAGGCGGAAGCACGAGATGTGATCATGAAAGGTCCTCATTGCATACGAAAGGTAAACATACTACATGCTCGTAAAAATAACTTCAAATACCCATAACATTACGTTACTGAAAACATAGATTAAGTGTTTACATCACAAGACAACATATTGTCTGAAAGTTTACAACTTTATTTAAGGATAAACATAAACAACATCCAGGAGCATGAGTAAGACCGCGCGCACATCCACTTTAGTTACCTGAAATACATGTGAGTTTTTGGAAAAACGTCAACATAATGTTGGTGTGAATTCATGCAGTTCTTGTATTGAACATTTGTATACTTTGTATGAAAACATGGTATGTATCTTGTATAAATCAAGTGTTCTTGATTAAATCAAGTATTCAAGTATTCTTGTATGAATCAAGTATTCTTGTATAAATCACGTACTCTTGTATAAATCAAGTATTCTTGTATAAATCACGTATTCTTGTATAAATCACGTACTCTTGTATAAATCAAGTATTCTTGTATAAATCACGTATTTCTGTATAAACCAAGATTGTTAATGGGTTGCATGGCCATTAACATGTGACACGACATAGGAAGCAACCAAACCATAGGCATTTTTCTAGTGGTCGATTCTGAGACACAAAAGCACTACTCGGTACTCGTTCTCACCAAGAGTGTGGCTGCCCGAAACCCGTTAGATCTAACCTTTTGTTCTGCGGTCTAGGTATATTGTTGATTAATGGTGCTTATGGTACCCTATTCGTAACACGATTTCTCGTATCATTTCTCATATCATTTCTCGTATCATTTCTCGTATCATTTCTCGTATCATTCCTTAAAATGCATCATACTTGGTACTAGTTATCACCAAGAGTGCTTCTTGTTTTTGTATCATACCACTTATAAACATTGTAACATTTGTAACATGTATTTCACCCCGGAAGTTATAAAACCAAAAACAGTTAAAGAAAAGGGGGAGGATGAACTCACAACTTTGCGTTCCTGCGTCGTAAACTTCACCGGATTTGCTTATCTAGCGTCGTGACCTAAACGTGTTTTAGTAACATTAGTCACTAGACTTGTATCGCCCAAGTACAAGTCACTATCTTTTGTATATGTCTTCTTGTGTTAAAAATAATTTATATTTTTAACTATGTATCTTACTTATATTATTTTCTCAAAAATAAATATAAGTGTCTTGTATTTTTCACCCGAATTATGTATTTTGTTCGAAACTTCATTTCATGTTCATAACTTGTCCAAGTTATTTATTCGATCAAGTAATATATTTTCATAAATATATTCTCTTGTATTTGTCTAAGTATGTTGTATGTGTATTTTTGTCTTTTCACTCCTTAGGAGTATTTAGTGTATTTTCAAGTCCTAATACACTATTACATGTAATACATACTACATACACTTAGCACAAAATTTGTTGATAAATAAATATATATATTTTTCTCAAAAATATACATACTTAATATCAATTTTAATCTTGAAGAAATCGTTATTTCTTAACACAAAAGTTAGGGAAAACTTGGTAAATATTTTTAGATACATGTTTAGGGAATAAGTTTCTCAAAAACTTATATTTTTCTAAGTGTCAAAATTTATAAAAATTTTGACATGGTTTCCCCTAAAAATGGAGGTTTCCCATGTTTTCAAAACATGTGTTTATTTTCTTTTTAAATCATCATCAACATCAACAACTTATTCAACACTTACTAAGTACCAAAATCAAGTAAATCACACTACATCATGAACTTGAAGTTCTGTAAAAACTTGTAGTAACTTACCATGTTATTTAGTAGGTTCAGTTACCCCTAAAAACATGGTTATTTGTTTGTAAATCACTTTCTTGAAAGATTTAGCCATTTACAACTTGTAAGATGATTTTTCTAAAATTACTTCTTTTGTATTTTTCTTGTTTCATAAGTGTTTATACACTTGTTTTTCAAATGAAAATAGTGTAGGTTTAAGTAAAACCCATGATCTTTCAAAAATCATATTTTGGACTTGGTTTGCTTGGAAAATCATTTATAAATCTTGGATCTACAAATTTACTAGTTTACTTTGTTTGTTATTTTCCAAGAAATCATTTTACTTTCAAGTTCATGTTAAATCAAGAAGATGATCATCTTTGTGTAAACACATAATCATCTCCTAATCTTGCTAGATCATGTGTTTAATCACAATCTAGCAAGCTTCATATGAAGATTAACGTCATCATCTCTAGTAAACAACTATCAAATATCATTCATGCACCAAACAATATCATTTCAACACTATTTCATCATATTACAAGCTTTATGTTTCATGATTCATGTTCAAGTCTTTTAGTGTTCTAGTTATTTCAACTTAACATATCTTTTATCTACTAAAAATATGAAGTAACAAGGGTGTTCAAGGATCTTACAACTAGCTTAAAGCTAGGGAAGAACAATGAAGAAGGTTGAGTGGATAATAGCACACAAGAGAGGTCCTTCAAGTTCCGAGAGTTCCACACCTCCTACTCTTGCTTCTTACACCTCAAAATGAGCTTGGAATGCTTGAACAAAGGTTGATGATGATGGTGGTTCCTTGGTGGTTTTCGGCCGAGAATGGGGCAAGGGTGGAGAAGGATGTGTTGTGTTGAGTGGTGATATGGTGATGGTTATGTTTCTAACCATGTTTAAGATTAGTCCATTGTGTAAAGTGTCTCTAAAGTACATAGCATAATCTTACACAATCTTGTTGAATCCAAGGAAAGATCAAGTGTAATCTTGGTAGATTTAGGATATCTTGGAGGTGGGGCCATGCTCTTGACCGTCCACATGCAATGGGGGGGGGGTTAAATGTAATTTATTGGTAAGTGTAGGGAACTAATTGAAGGTTAAGTGTTAAGTCTAGTGTTTAATGTATTTCTTGCATGATGTAGTATGTTTAAATGTTCGGGAACCAATACTAGCTCAGAAAAATAAAAACAATGCTTCTAGAAATCTTTTAGTGTTCCGCGTAATGTCCGGTTGTTCGGTTAGATACCGGTTCGTTAAAGTGCTAAATTACACCGTTTAGTGTCTTTTAAGTATTCTTTTGTGACACTTTCAATTCCCAACACTTAGGGAAGTATTCTGGACCATTTAGTCATGTTTCTGCATGGTAATATCTTGTTATATTGCTGAATTTTGCTGTATTATATAAAATTCAACTTTTAAAGTGTATTTCGGGTGCTTTTTAGTGCGTACTTTAGCTTCTGGAAAGTCTATATATAAACCCTTGTATGTACTCTTAGGTTTTAATGTATTCTTGTCGTTGGACCTACACCTAGGCTCCAATTCTATTGTCTAACTGCTTTCTGCAGAATTGTTGACACAATGTGTCTTACCGGTGAGTTTACTAGTATTTCTGACGCAACGCTGTTCATTAATGCATAAAGTAATTCTTGTAGTATAAAACATGCATGAATTCACTTGTTTAGTATGTAATCAGACAATGTTGACATTTAAGCACATAATTGCAGTCATTAAATAATAATTGAGGTGTACGGAAATTACCGGTTTGGTGCCAGTTGTCACAGTCTCCCCCCGTTAAAAGAATTCCGTCCCGAAATTCAGGCTGAGCTGACTCTTGCAGGAGTCTTCTTGAACAGGTAGGGGTACTTTTCTTTAAACTGGTCTTCACGTTCCCACGTGTACTCGGGTCCGTGCTTAGAGTTCCAACGTACTTTGACAAGCTTGACACTGCTCCTCCTGGTCTTGTTGACTTTCCAGTCTGTAACCTCAACGGTTTGTTCTGTAAATCGGAGGGTGTCATCAATATGCACTTCATCCGCAGGGATGATCACGTTTTCTTGTGTTGAACTATTCTTGAGGTTGGATACATGGAACGTATCATGTACTCCATTAAGTTCTTCCGGTAACTCCAACTTGTATGCCACGGTGCCAATTCTTTCCAAAATCTTGAATGGTCCGATGTATCGTGGATTCAACTTTCCACGCTTTACAAACCTTACTACGCCCTTCCAAGGTGAGACCTTTAACAATACTTTGTCTCCCACCTCGAACTGTAATGGTTTTCGTCTTCGATCAGCGTAGCTCTTTTGTCGATCTCGAGCCGCCTTAATGCGCTCTCGGATCTGCATAATCTTGTCGGCTGTCTCTTTTACAAGTTCAGGACCAACCATACGTTTATCTCCAGCGTCTGCCCAACATAAGGGCGATTGGCACTTACGGCCATACAGAGCTTCGAACGGTGCGGCTTTTATGCTTATATGATAACTGTTATTGTAGGAAAACTCAACTAAAGGTAGATGAGTATCCCAGCTGCCGCCTAGGTCCAGGACACATGCGCGAAGCATATCTTCTAATGTTTGTATGGTCCGTTCACTCTGACCGTCTGTTTGTGGATGGAAAGTCATGCTTAGATCTAGCTGAGATCCAAAGGCTTCCTGAAAGGATTACCAGATTCTTGAGACAAATCGTCCATCTCTGTCTGAAATAATTGAGATAGGCACTCCATGACGTGCCACAATTTCTTTTAAGTATATCTCAGCAAGCTTTCCAGTGCTGTCTTTTTCTCAGATCGGTAGGAAATGCGCAGATTTCGTCAATCGATCAACTATTACCCATATCATATCGTGCCCCCTAGGGGTCTTGGGTAATTTCGTTATGAAGTCCATCGAGATTTGCTCCCACTTCCACATGGGAATCTCTGGTTGTTGCAGTAGGCCGGACGGTTTCTGATATTCAGCCTTAACCTTAGCACAGGTTAGGCATTTTCCAACATAAACAGCAACATCGCTTTTAAGTCTTGGCCACCAATAGTAATCCTTTAAGTCTTGATACATTTTGTCCGATCCTGGATGGATCGAGTATCTCGACTTGTGCGCTTCATCAAGGATGACTTCTCGTATACCACCATAGAGTGGAACCCAAATACGCTTCCCAAAGTATAAGGTTCCCTCTTCATTTGGCACCATATATTTCAACATACCCCGGAGGTATTCAGCTTTACGGTTTTCCATCTTAAGGGCTTCTTGTTGTGCGTCATGAATACGTGCAGTGAGGTTCGTTTGAATAGTCATTTCTAATGCTCAAACCCTTAGGGTCTTAACCCTTTCTTTTCGACTTAATGCATCTGCTACAGCGTTTGCCTTTCCTGGATGGTACTTAATCTCACAGTCATAATCGTTTAGTAGCTCGACCCATCGTCGCTGACGCATGTTTAGTTCTTTCTGATCAAATATGTGTTGTAGACTTTTGTGATCTGTGAAGAGTGTACATCGAGTACCATATAAATAATGTCGCCAAATCTTCAAGGCGAATACCACCGCACCTAGTTCCAAGTCGTCCGTGGTGTAGTTCCTTTCATGTACCTTCAATTGTCTTGAAGCATAAGCGATGACTTTCTGGCGTTGCATGAGCACGCAACCCAAACCTTGTCGTGAAGCGTCGCAGTATACCACGAGGTCTTCAGTGCCTTCGGGTAAGGATAGTATCAGTGCATCGCATAGCTTATTTTTGAGCAGTTGGAAGGATTCTTCCTGCTTATCACCCCAGTCGTACTTCTTGTCTTTCTGTGTAAGGGTAGTTAGCGGTTGAGCTATCTTTGAGAAATTCTCGATAAATCGTCGGTAATAGCCCGCTAAGCCCAAAAATTGTCGAACTTCAGTTGGCGTTTTGGGGGCTTCCCAATTCTTTATGGCTTCTATCTTGGATGGGTCTACATGAATGCCCTTCTCATTCACAACGTGACCAAGAAATTGTACTTCGCGAATCCATAATTCGCATTTCGAGAACTTTGCATAAAGTTTCTCTTTCTTTAGTAGTTCTAGAATGGTCCTGAGGTGTTGCTCGTGTTCTTCTTTCGTTCGCGAGTAAATCAGGATATCATCGATAAATACAATCACGAATTTATTGAGATATGGTTTGCATACGCGGTTCATCAGATCCATAAATACCGCCGGCGCGTTCGTCAGTCCGAATGGCATCACAAGAAACTCGTAATGCCCATAACGCGTTCTGAATGCAGTCTTTGGTACACTTTCCTCTTAGATTCTTAACTGATGGTATCCAGATCGAAGATCGATCTTGGAATAGTAACTTGATCCTTGTAATTGATCAAATAAGTCATCAATCCTCGGTAGTGGATACCGATTCTTGATTGTGAGCTTGTTCAGTTCTCTATAATCGATACACATCACCAGTGTTCCATCCTTCTTCTTCACGAACAATACTGGAGCTCCCCAAGGTGAGAAGCTTGGCCTTATGAATCCTTTATCCAACAACTCCTGGAGTTGTGTAGATAATTCTTGCATTTCGGATGGTGCAAGCCGATAGGGTGCCTTGGCTACAGGAGCGGCTCCTGGAACCAAGTCTATACGGAATTCGACTTGTCGTTGCAGAGGTAGTCCTGGTAGATCTTTGGGAAAAACATCAGGGAATTCCTTCACCACAGGAATGTCTTTGAGTTTCGGCTCCACAACCTTCTTATCTACAACGTGTGCTAGGAAGGCAACACATCCTTTCCTTAAGCACTTATGTGCCTTCATACAACTGATGATTCGTAAAGGCGCGTCTCGCTTTTCTCCATGTACGATGAGAGTTTCATCATTCGCCAAAGGGATGCGAATGATTTTCTCATGACAAATAACTTCAGCTTTGTTCTTGGACAACCAGTCCATTCCGACCACTACATCGAAGCTACCCAATTGAATAGGTAAGAGATAGATGCAAAATCTTCGTTCACCAAGTTCCAATGTGCAACCTCTAACAACTTCGCCCGATTCAACAACTTTACCATTGGCTAGCTCTATAGAATAAGGAATATCTAATCTACTAGATTCTATTCCAAGCATACGTTTAAATTCCACAGACATGAAGCTATAGCCGGCACCAGTGTCAAATAAATGGATGCAAAGTGATTGTTAATGAGAAACGTACCGGTGACCACATTAGGGTCCTCGCGTGCGTCCCTTGGTCCAATTACAAATGCTCGAGCCTGAGCATTGTTTCCCCTTGGGCAATCTTTTATGAAATGATCTTTGCTTCCACAACTGAAGCATCATTGGTTTTACCCAGCTCCATTCCCATTCCGATTACCATTGCCATTTCCATTTCCACCATTCCTATTACTAGCGCCGTTGCAATTTCCATTTCTTTTCCTGTTTCCTTTTCCCCAACAGTCTTCTGTTTGGTGACCCAACCTACCACATATGTCGCATCTTGGAATGCGACAAGCCCCTTCATGATGATACTTACATTTTTGGCACTTAGGCAGGGTGCCTTGGTATCTTTTGGTAGAAGCATCATTCATGTTTGCAATAGTTTTCGCCTCCTGAGGCGGGTTGGTGTCACGCTTCTTGTTGTTGAAACCCTTGTTGTTATTGCGAGTTGCTTGATTCAGATTCAAATGCTTCCTTTTCTTGTCACCAGATGACTCAGCATGCGTCTCGGTCTTTTCTGTTGGGGTTCAGTGATAGCTTCTTCATGCGAACAGCATCTTCAGTAAGGCTGACAGCCAGAGTTACAGCCTCAGTGATTGTTGCGGTTTTAGCCGAGGTTGCCATGCCGCGAAACTCTGGGGCCAGTCCCCAAATGTAGCGTTCTACGCGCTTAAATTCAGGAGTCACCATGTAAGGGATCACCCTAGACAAATCGTGGAACCTTCGAGTGTAACCAGTGATATCAGCACCTTCCATGGTCAAATGCCAAAACTCACTCTCCAACCTTTGGAGTTCAGCACGTGAGCAATACTTTTCTCTCATACGTTCCTTTAGTTCATCCCAAGTCAGGCCATAAGCGGCATCATCACCCAGGGTTTGGACTTGCAAGTTCCACCAAGTCAGAGCTTCATCAACAAACAACCCAGTAGCAAAAGTGACTAGCTGATCCACGGTACACTTGCTCATATGGATAGTGGCTTCAGTCTTCTCCGTCCAGCGTACAAACGCTACTGCACCTCCAGTGTCGTCGTAGTTCAGCGGTTTGCAGTTGAGAAACTGCTTGAAAGTGCAGCCCTGAGCTGCGTTTCCTCCAGATGAATCTCCATTCCCATTGCGTCTTGCATTGTTTGGTCCTCCACTTTGTTTGGTGCGTTTCGCCTCATACTGAGTGATAGCTGCGGAGATCCTTTCTTCCAGTAGAGCGTTCAGCTCTTCAGCAGTCCTTAGTAGTGGGGGAGGAGGAGGTTGATCATGAGCGTTCACATCTCTTCTGGGTGCCATGTTCTGACAGAACACAACTCAATAGGGTTAGACATTTGCTTGATATCGTCTTACTAGACAGTGGTAGTATGACATATACCCACATAAGTGACATCAAACAACTATTACCCCAGCAGAGTATTTAATAGGCTGGGGGAGGGGTGTTCACGTTTGACCCTTTTCTTGCACTAAGAGAAGCTATACGTGACAAGACTTGCTGTGGTTTCTGTGCACTGAATTCCATAATTATGTATGCATCCATAATTACGTAACTCCTTGCACAGTCCGCACAGTTCGTTTCATCCTCGTATCTCTTCCTTCAGATAGGCCATTGTTTTCAGACGAAGTCACGTATACATGTGACATTCTATTTCTCGTATATGTATATATCAATTATCACACATAATTGCAAGTAATTCTCAATCACAGATGAGTGCTACTCTAGTGCACCCTAAGCCTCGTAGTGTCTTTTCTTGACTCTTTGTAAACAGTTTCAGGTAGTGGATGTCGCGGAAAGTTTTATGCAATGAAAACTTTTTGAAAAATTGTTTTCGTGCAAGGATCCTAGAGATTGTAGACTAGACTCGAGAAGGAATCCTGGTTCACTACAATCATAGCTCCGATACCAATCTGTCACACCCCTTTCTTAGGCGGAAGCACGAGGTGTGATCATGAAAGGTTCTCATTGCATATGAAAGGTAAACATACTACATGCTCGTAAAAATAACTTCAAATACCCATAACATTACGTTACTGAAAACATAGATTAAGTGTTTACATCACGAGACAACATACTGTCTGAAAGTTTACAACTTTATTTAAGGATAAACATAAACAACATCCAGGAGCATGAGTAAGACCACGCGCACATCCACTTTAGTTACCTGAAATACATGTGAGTTTTTGGAAAAACGTCAACATAATGTTGGTGTGAATTCATGCAGTTCTTGTATTGAACATTTGTATACTTTGTATGAAAACATGGTATGTATCTTGTATAAATCAAGTGTTCTTGTATAAATCAAGTATTCAAGTATTCTTGTATTAATCAAGTATTCTTGTATAAATCACGTACTCTTGTATAAATCAAGTATTCTTGTATAAATCACGTATTCTTGTATAAATCACGTACTCTTGTATAAATCAAGTATTCTTGTATAAATCACGTATCTCTGTATAAACCAAGATTGTTAATGGGTTGCAAGGCCATTAACATGTGACACGACATCGGAAGCAACCAAACCATAGGCATTTTTCTAGTGGTCGATTCTGAGACACAAAAGCACTACTCGGTACTCGTTCACACCAAGAGTGTGGCTGCCCGAAACTCGTTAGATCTAACCTTTTGTTCTGCAGTCTAGGTATATTGTTGATTAATGGTGCTTATGGTACCCTATTCGTGACACGATTTCTCGTATCATTTCTCATATCATTTCTCGTATCATTTCTCGTATCATTCCTTAAAACGCATCATACTTGGTACTAGTTATCACCAAGAGTGCTTCTTGTTTTTGTATCATACCACTTATTGTAGGATCGTTTTGTGACCCAAACGAGTCGATCAGAAGAGATTTAATCCGTTTCAGATGCGGAAAATAAGAAACAGACTTTGAAACAGCTTGCGTATCACTTTAAACACTGATTATATTGATTTACTATCGATTACAATCAGTCTTCACACCGACAGCACCTCGGTATGGAATCTAGTCTCTCTACCTTGCTACCTTCAAATGACAAATTACAATCCTATATATAGTACTAGCTTGATAGCTTGAAATGACACATACACATTCAAGCTACCAGACACGTTCAAGCTATCAGACACGTTCAAGCTAACAGACATCTTCAAGCTACCAGACATGTTCAAGCTATCAGACATCTCAAGCTAACATGACTTTCAAGCTAACATGACTTTCAAGCTAACATGTCCGAAAAGCAACCAAGACTCGACATAAGACGAAGACGACAGATGAATGCACCAACAGACTCCCCCTCAGATGTTGACGAGTCTTAAGTGTCGAGTCTTCGCATCTTCAGTCTTTATCAGTCTGTTCACTTTCTTCACATATACCAAGATCTTCTCTTTGGCTCTAGCCTCATCAGACTCCCCCTCTCATCATGATGGGATCGCCGTCTGGAATTAGCTATCACCTTGAGATCAATCCCTGGCTTTATCTCTGATTAGCTCATTTCCTGCACAATATTCTCACAAACACATAAGTTTTTACTTAAATCAATAAGAAAAACTTACTAGTAATAGTTACATCAAGTTCAAATTAATGACCTTGATTAACTAATCTAACTTTCTTTCTCAAAAATCAGTTTCTTCTTTTAAACACACACTCCCAAACCAGTTCATCATGTTTAGCACTTGGAATTTTGAAAATCAGCTTTCCAACATCAGTTGTCGAAAATCTTTTTGGACTTTTCAAAATAATGAAACATGAATGCAATAACAGAAATTAACTGCAGAAATAAAATATGTACAAACATATTTTTGTGAGTTTGCGAAAGAGGATCATATCAGTTTATGCGACAAATCACTAGCACCGTTAAGCTTGATTTCATTTTATGCTCTAAACGATTCACATTGATTGACGATATTGTTATCCACATAAACTCAATCTAAAAACTTTCAATCTGCTTACCGATACGTTAAGGTATATTAATATTGCACTAAGTTCTTATGGACCCCACGATCTCAGCATATCCCCTCATCATGTAATACACTATCTCAAGCAATGCCTTTAAACTTTTATCAACTGTGATTTGTGCGAAAACAAAACAGAATGTTTAAACATTAACAATCAGGTCGATACTTCCGTATACGCAGAGAAAGTCCAATGTTTAAACAAAATAAGAAAATAAAAATAAGTTGAAGTTGTTTAGGCTTTAACCACCAGGTCGATACTTCCGTATACGCAGAGGAGGTCCAAAGCTTAAACGAAACACCAAAGAAAATAAAGCAGAACGTTTAGGCAACAACATCCAGGTCGATACTCACGTATACGCAGAGGATGTCCGATGCTTAAACAAAATAAAGAAATAAAACAAGTTTAAGTCTTTGCAAAATAAAATGCACAATCACAGCGACTTTTTAGCAAAGTTGTGAAAGTTCACAAACTTAACCAGTTTTATGTCTTTCGACAATCAGCGATTACTGAGTAGGCACACAGTCAAGAAGGACAAAACTAAGTACTATGCTTTCGACCATGTTTCCCACTAGAACTAGGCTTTTTCATTTAAGTTTGTATCGTTATCGCAAATCTACTAATCTAGCTGAGCCTACCGTCACATCTTTAGTGAGACCGTTTATCACATTTTAACTTTCCATTTCTTTAGCATGCTGTGACAGTCTAACTGATCTACTATCATTTCCTCTTTTTCACAACAAAACTCATTTTTCATTTTATCATGTTTTTGTCTTTTTCAAATTTTCTAATTTTTTTTTAAATTTTTACTCCCCCTAAAATCAAAATATGTCTCAATTTTGATTTTCTGGGAAAATTTGAAAAACAAGTTGTACAATAAATGTGACAACATGATGAGAATCACTTCAATTCTCCATTCACTTGGCTTGAACAATCAGAACTCCCCCTTACAACAAAACATTTTCCCATTATGATTTCAAAACACTTAAGTTTGTTTTAATCAAAATGGTTTTTCCGGAAAATTAGTTTTGTAAGTCATTTCTCAAACATGGGGTTTCATTCATCACCTTGTTTTCTTTAACCACTTGTAAAAATTTAACATTTGTAAGATCAATCCACAAACATCACTTGTAGAAAATCAAGTACAATTTAATGTCCCTGATTTACCACTTGTAAGACGAAATATCACTTTCGTGAATTTCTCAAGAAATGTGCCGATTCATGTTCCACGCTTACCAACCTGGGAACTCCGGCAAGTCAGGTTTTTCATTTAAACAGATTCACCCAAGCCTGACGGTCCTTGGGTGATTTTGAATTCTTGTTCAACAATGGTGGAAAATTTGCATCATCCATTGTTAGACCAGAATTCTCAACTTTTACCTCAACAAATGGCTCTTCTGGTTTTACCATACCAGATTCATTGCCTGAATGTGGCTTGTCTGACTTTGATGAGCCAGATTCATCGCCGACATGTGGCTCCTTTGTTTCCATAGAAACAAATTTATCGCCCGAAAGTGAAAATTTTACTTTCTTTGTTTTGTTAATCTCTTGATTAACCAATTTCTCTTTCTTCAAAATCCCTTTCTTCCTCAGATTTGTATCTGATGAATTTGTCTTGCTTGACTTTGCAGTTAAAGGAGTTGATTCATCAGAACTCTTATTCGATTTATCCGGTGAACTCGAGGACAAAATCTTCTCTAGATACTCTCTAGCCTTCTTTCTCTTCTTCCTCAGTCTGTCTTTCTGCCCCTGAGAAAGTTTCACTTTTGTTTCTTGAACTTTAGGTTCTTGAACCTTCTGTTCTTTGGGCTTGACATTGACTGGTTTCTTCACCTGCTTCTGAGATTCAGCCCTCGATCTTCTCATTGATCTCATTGAGCAATCTCTAGCAGTATGGCCAATGATATTGCAGTTAAAGCATCTCCTTGACTCAAAACTCCAACTCTGGCAGTTAACAGCAATGTGTCCTTGATAGCCGCATCTGTAACACACTCTGTTATCGTACCAATCACCATTTTCAACCCAAACATTCATATCAAAGCACTGTTTGGCTTGGTGATAATCTTTCCTCCTCTTGTTTGCTGGATTTGGCCTTTGAGCACTGTGGTCCGACCTGCACCACTTATTGCCAACAATTTTTGAGTTTTCATTTTTTGATTTTTGTAATTTTTCATTGCAATTGGATGATCGATCTGATGAGCTTTTATTATATTTTTGTACATTTTTCAAAATTTTCTCTTTTTGTTTTTGTTCCACTTTCTTCTTCAAAGGTTTTTGCTTAGAGCATTCTCCCTTTTCAGTTGATTGTGGAACAGTTTCTTGAAACTTTTCTTTTAACTTCAAAAATAAATTCTTTTTCTTCATTTTTTCATTTTCAACATCAGATTTCTCATCGCAATCTTCAACTATGACTTTGTCATAGTTTGTGACATTGTCACTTATTGGAACTGAATTAAAAGGTTTTGGACAAGGAATAGTTGAAGTATTCACAAACACCTTCAACTTTTGTTCCCATTCGTTGATTTTCTTTTGAGCACACTCTGCTTCCTTTTCAAGTCGAATAATCTTTTCAAGATGAGAATTAATTACAATTTGTTTTTCAAGATTGTTTTTACCAAACAAATCTCTCTCATCTTCTAAAATTTTTATTTGACTTTGAAAATCTTTTTCAATCTTTACTTTTTCATTTTCTAAATGTTGTATTTGATTTTTCAAAACATTTTCTGATTTTTTAAGATTTTTGTTTTCTAATGACAAACTCTCAACATCCTTCAAGAGTTTGTCATTAACAAATGTCAACATCTCACAATTTTTCAGCAAAACAAGAATATGTTTATCATCAGCTTTTGTCTCAACCTTTAAAGCTGAAATATTTTCAACCTGTTTCTTTTCCTCATGAACACTTTCATCCTTACTCTCTTCTTCTGATGAATGATCAAAGATAGGTGCGTCTTCTGCAACCTCTTTCTTTAACTCTGGTTCAGGATTCACAGACACAGGTTTTTCAGATTTTCCTTTCTCAATTTTGACCGATGGAAATTGTTCAATCTGCTCAGCTCTGATCTCTTCTTTAACAATAACTGCTTTTTGATTCTTTCTTTTTGCATCTTGTTTTCCTTTCAATTTTTCAATTTTATCGGCATAAAATAATTTTCCACTACGTTGATCAGATGGAAGTTGTTGTTTAAGATTTTCAAGTTTCCGGATTTCTTCTTCATAATTGTCACCCTCTTCATCAGACGAATGATAAAAAACCGGAACTTTTTCAACAACTTCTTTTTCTGAGACTGTTTCTCCTTCTTGCTTTATCGGATTATACTGCTGAGATTCATAATACACATATGCCAACAATTCTTCAAAATCCATGTTTTCGGTAAACAATTTCACAAACTCAACTTTCAAGCAAAATACCAAGTTTCAACCAAAGTTCCTTCTTCAAGCGAAACCACTATTCAAACTTTTATACACTTTCAAACAAAAACCAGTTTCAAGCGGTCAGACAGTTTCAAGCGATCAGACTGTTTCAAGCTGTCAGACGGTTTCAAGCTACCAGGCTGTTTGAAGCTATCAGACGATTTCAAGCTACCAGGCTGTTTGAAGCTGTCAGACGATTTCAAGCTACCAGGCTGTTTGAAGCTGTCAGACGATTTCAAGCTACCAGGCTGTTTGAAGCTGTCAGACGATTTCAAGCTACCAGGCTGTTTGAAGCTGTCAGACGATGTTATGTTAGCTTGAAATGTTGATGATGTCAGCAATTTCGAACCAATTTCAAGCTAGCAGACCGATTTGAACCAGATTTAGTTCAATTTAAATGCTGAAACTTTCCAGGATTGATTAATACAAGATTACGCACAATATGTGTGAATTTGAGCCGTTTTTAACCGTGAAAAATTTTTGAATTTGTAAAAGAATGGTGTAGAAATCAGAAAAAGTGACAAAAACAAGCTGTTTTGACAAGATCTCTTCCTCCTGAGCTCTGATACCACTTGTAGGATCGTTTTGTGACCCAAACGAGTCGATCAGAAGAGATTTAATCCGTTTCAGATGCGGAAAATAAGAAACAGACTTTGAAACAGCTTGCGTATCACTTTAAACACTGATTATATTGATTTACTATCGATTACAATCAGTCTTCACACCGACAGCACCTCGGTATGGAATCTAGTCTCTCTACCTTGCTACCTTCAAATGACAAATTACAATCCTATATATAGTACTAGCTTGATAGCTTGAAATGACACATACACATTCAAGCTACCAGACACGTTCAAGCTATCAGACACGTTCAAGCTAACAGACATCTTCAAGCTACCAGACATGTTCAAGCTATTAGACATCTCAAGCTAACATGACTTTCAAGCTAACATGTCCGAAAAGCAACCAAGACTCGACATAAGACGAAGACGACAGATGAATGCACCAACACTTATAAACATTGTAACATTTGTAACATGTATTTCACCCCCGAAGTTATAAAACCAAAAACAGTTAAAGAAAAGGGGGAGCATGAACTAACAACTTTGCGTTCCTGCGTCGTAAACTTCACCGGATTTACTTATCTAGCGTCGTGACCTAAACGTGTTTTATTAACGTTAGTCACTAGACTTGTATCGCACAAGTACAAGTCACTATCTTTTGTATATTCTTCTTGTGTTAAAAATAATTTATATTTTTAACTATGTATCTTACTTATATTATTTTCTCAAAAATAAATATAAGTATCTTGTATTTTTCACCCGAATTATGTATTTTGTTCGAAACTTCATTTCATGTTCATAACTTGTCCAAGTTATTTATTCAATCAAGTAATATATTTTCATAAATATATTCTCTTGTATTTGTCTAAGTATGTTGTATGTGTATTTTTGTCTTTTCACTCCATAGGAGTATTTAGTGTATTTTCAAGTCCTAATATACTATTACATGTAATACATACTACATACACTTAGCACAAAATTTGTTGATAAATAAATATATATATTTTTCTAAAAAATATACATACTTAATATCAATTTTAATCTTGAAGAAATCGTTATTTCTTAACACAAAAGTTAGGGAAACCTTGGTATATATTTTTAGATACATGTTTAGGGAATAAGTTTCTCAAAAACTTATATTTTTCTAAGTGTCAAAATTTATAAAAATTTTGACATGGTTTCCCCTAAAAATGGAGGTTTCCCATGTTTTCAAAACATGTGTTTATTTTCTTTTTAAATCATCATCAACATCAACAACTTATTCAACACTTACTAAGTACCAAAATCAAGTAAATCACACTACATCATGAACTTGAAGTTCTGTAAAAACTTGTAGTAACTTACCATGTTATTTAGTAGGTTCAGTTACCCCTAAAAACATGGTTATTTGTTTGTAAATCACTTTCTTGAAAGATTTAGCCATTTACAACTTGTAAGATGATTTTTCTAAAATTACTTCTTTTGTATTTTTCTTGTTTCATAAGTGTTTATACACTTGTTTTTCAAATGAAAATAGTGTAGGTTTAAGTAAAACCCATGATCTTTCAAAAATCATATTTTGGACTTGGTTTGCTTGGAAAATCATTTATAAATCTTGGATCTACAAATTTACTAGTTTACTTTGTTTGTTATTTTCCAAGAAATCATTTTACTTTCAAGTTCATGTTAAATCAAGAAGATGATCATCTTTGTGTAAACACATAATCATCTCCTAATCTTGCTAGATCATGTGTTTAATCACAATCTAGCAAGCTTCATATGAAGATTAACGTCATCATCTCTAGTAAACAACTATCAAATATCATTCATGCACCAAACAATATCATTTCAACACTATTTCATCATATTACAAGCTTTATGTTTCATGATTCATGTTCAAGTCTTTTAGTGTTCTAGTTATTTCAACTTAACATATCTTTTATCCACTAAAAATATGAAGTAACAAGGGTGTTCAAGGATCTTACAACTAGCTTAAAGCTAGGGAAGAACAATGAAGAAGGTTGAGTGGATAATAGCACACAAGAGAGGTCCTTCAAGTTCCGAGAGTTCCTCACCTCCTACTCTTGCTTCTTACACCTCAAAATGAGCTTGGAATGCTTGAACAAAGGTTGATGATGATGGTGGTTCCTTGGTGGTTTTCGGCCGAGAATGGGGCAAGGGTGGAGAAGGAGGTGTTGTGTTGAGTGGTGAAATGGTGATGGTTATGTTTATAACCATGTTTAAGATTAGTCCATTGTGTAAAGTGTCTCTAAAGTACATAGCATAATCTTACACAATCTTGTTGAATCCAAGGAAAGATCAAGTGTAATCTTGGTAGATTTAGGATATCTTGGAGTGGGGTCATGCTCTTGACCGTCCACATGCAATGGGGGGGGGGTTAAATGTAATTTATTGGTAAGTGTAGGGAACTAATTGAAGGTTAAGTGTTAAGTCTAGTGTTTAATGTATTTCTTGCATGATGTAGTATGTTTAAATGTTCGGGAACCAATACTAGCTCAGAAAAATAAAAACAATGCTTCTAGCAATCTTTTAGTGTTCCGCGTAATGTCCGGTTGTTCGGTTAGATATCGGTTCGTTAAAGTGCTAAATTACACCGTTTAGTGTCTTTTAAGTATTCTTTTGTGACACTTTCAATTCCCAACACTTAGGGAAGTATTCTGGACCATTTAGTCATGTTTCTGCATGGTAATATCTTGTTATATTGCTGAATTTTGCTGAATTATATAAAATTCAGCTTTTAAAGTGTATTTCGGGTGCTTTTTAGTGCGTACTTTAGCTTCTGTAAGTCTATATATAAACCCTTGTATGTACTCTTGGGTTTTAATGTATTCTTGCCGTTGGACCTACACCTAGGCTCCAATTCTATTGTCTAACTGCTTTCTGCAGAATTGTTGACACAATGTGTCTTACCGGTGAGTTTACTAGTATTTCTAACGCAACGCTGTTCATTAATGCATAAAGTAATTCTTGTAGTATAAAACGTGCATGAATTCACTTGTTTAGTATGTAATCAGACAATGTTGACATTTAAGCACATAATTGCAGTCATTAAATAATAATTGAGGTTTACGGAAATTACCGGTTTGGTGCCAGTTGTCACAGATTCCTAAGCCATATGTAGGTGGACAAGTCCAACCCTTTCCCGGGCTCTCGTTAAAGAAGGTGTATGCTGAATCGCTCAGGTCTATGTATGCACCGAACGAAGTCGATGGGGAGTCCTTCACGGCACAATCGACACAGGGACGACTATCGCTCAAGTCCTCGCTGGAGTTAGAAGTATCGCCGGGAACAACGGAGTTGTTCGAATGCGATCCCAACAATTCTTCTTGGTTATCGTCTTGAGATAAATTATTGAAATCCATCCTAAGTTCTTTTAACCAATTAAGAATTAGATCTTCCAATTGAAATAGTTCATCAAGAAGCATTTCTCCTAGAAGATCCGGTTGAGAGCATTCGAGGGAGAGATAGGGATTATTTATACTTTCGCCCCTCTTAAGGCTATGGGAAAATGATGGGTCTATATAATGGGGCTTATAATTTAGAAAATAACATTCTAATTCTTTATGGGAGCCGCCACATATTTGACACCACGTACCATAAGAGTGCCGAAAGTAAAAAATATCAGTATCACTCATGTTCGTGTCAGAAATTACCAACCGTCGGGATCTTACGGTTCTGTTTTCAGTAACTGAAACATGGGCACGGGGCGTGTTGAATGGGCGCGGCCCCGTGTTCAGCTTACTGTCTGACTTAAAACAGGATTGCCAGTTCCAATGATTGGGCACAGGGCGTTTTCAGCGGGCACTGCCCGTGCTGAGTTCTGCAGAAGCTGAAAAATTAAGAAAATCCTAAAAAAACAGAAAAATTAGAAAAAATGATTAGGCCGTTGATTCCTAACTTTCTTAAAATCCTTGTGTCCCCGGCAGCGGCGCCAAAAACTTGATGTGTGCGAGTGTGTATATGTTTTAATGTATATTTTAAGCCCTTTTTACACGTTAGTCAAGTTTTAAATTTATAAAACACGATATTTCACTAACAGCAAACACACATATGGGCAAGTGCACCCATCGTGAGCGTAGTATAGTGTTGGTAAGATACCGAGGTCGTCCAAGGACACAAGAGCTTTTAATACCGGTTTATCCTCAACGTCTAATCAAATCAAAAGTTTAGAAAAAAGGTTTTAAACTAGAAAAATAAAAACTAACTAAAATGCTGAAAAATAAAATAAAAGTAAAAACAAATAGACAAGATGAATCACTTGGCTCTGACTCGTGTTTAGTGTAACCTTTGATTATTTCCGCACTTTTGCACTTTTTAAGAGATTATCTTAGTTATTGTAGTAGGCCCCTCTTTTGAAGGTGACGTTACCCTCAACCCAGTAGTTTAAGTCAGCAAGGATACAATCCTAAAGGGTCGGATTATTGAAAGATAATTAATTAAGTTATTAATGCATATTATGGTAGGCCCCTCTTTTGAAGGTGACGTTACCCTCGGCTAAGTAGTCTGAGCCAGCAGGGATACAGTCCTAAGTAGCCGGGTTAAAGTATTAATAGTAGCTTACATATGAGGGGATCAAAGAGTTTAGACCCCCGCCATCCAATACCGGTGGGTATTGAAGGAGGTCCTACTAAATTTGACCCAGGTCCTTGCAGGATCTATACACTGAACAAGGCAAGACTCTTACCAAACCGTTCCCTTAACCCCCGACCAGGTAGCCAACATACCTCCATATAGACCGTGGAGATGTGAATGGTGAAAATCTTTTATTTTATAGACAGTAAAATAATGCCAAGACACCACGGACAAACGATAAGGAAGAATCACCTTCAACATAAGAAACTAGTTATTAAAGTCATTAATACATAACCAAGTAAAAAGTGCGAAAAGATTAAAAATAAAAAGTATTACACTAGACACTTGTCTTCACCAAGTGATGTAAGAGACTTAGGCAAACATGGCCTTTGATTGTCAAGAACTCTTACGATCAATCTTGGATCCCGAGACGACTCACACACTCTATGATGGACAATGGATGATGGTGTTGTGATGGTGGTGGGTGGTGGGTGAAGTGTGAGAGAGGTGGTGTGCCAAGGGATGGTTTGCAAATGAGCCAAGCACCCCTATTTATAGGCTGAACAGTAGCTCAGGCATGGCCCCGTGTCCATTGGGCATGGCCCCGTGTCCATCCTCTTCTCTTCCTTCATTAATTGCAGTTTGTCTGCATTAGTTGGCCACGCCCCCGTGTCCGCTGGGCACGCCCCCGTGTGCAGAAGCGTATCTGTACTATCAAGATTTCCCCAGATTCTGCGAATCTTAGAGTTGACCACGGCCCCGTGTCCGCTAAGCACGACCCCGTGGTGGGTGATAGAAGCTTCTACAGCTTTGTCTTTTCTGCTGGCACTTAGGCACGCCCCCGTGTTCACTGAGCACGGGGCGTGTTCAGTCTTTTGTCTTCTTGATTTTGCTTAGGAAGATGCTGTCGAGGGGTCGGGCATACCACGTTTGTTCCTTTTCTTGTATTTATGTTAGATTTAGCTGCCTTTTTGCTTCTTTTGTTCATTTGAGCTCATTTAATCCTGAAAATACAAAAGGAAGACAAAAACACACTTTTTCCAACATTAGTACTATAAAAAGGGTTAGTTTTATGCCACAATTGATGTAATTTATATGTTGCATTTTGTGCACATCAGTTGTCAGCAAGTGCAATGTGATGTGATAGCGATAAAGTATGCGAAAATACTGTGAAATAGCTATGTATGCGATATAGTTACATTATGATCTGAATCTCTGGTGCTAGGCGTAACGAGTATAGCGAGTAGTAACAACACACGAACGTGCGGGTTGTTACAAAACCGCTAGTAGGTTGGGTATGCTTCACAAAGGTGGGTTTAAAGCTAATACCTACCTATCTTGCAATACTCGATCGTTGAATTGTATCTAAGAAACTTATATGTATAGATCGATCTGAATGTGAAAATGAATGAATTTTGTGTTCGCGTGTAGGGGATTATTGGAAAATATATGGAAATGAATGAGTTTTTGTTTGCACATGTGTGAGATTGTTGGAAAATTTTGTGAAAAAAATATAAAAATTATAATTCTTTTATTCTAGTTTAGTAGTTGAAACACTAAAGTTTAATGAGCCAAAATCCATTCAACCTGTCTTTAAAGTTGGATGTTTTAGTCAAAACTTTTAAAGATTTTGGTTTATGAAGAACTAGGTTATAACTCCGTGTATTACACGGGTTGAATAAATGAATTTTATATACTAAGTATATAACAATATATCTTTAGAAACCTCTTTTATTGCACGGTTTGAATAAATGTAAGTTTATATATTATATAATAAAAAGTTATATCTATAAGAATCATATGTATTGTACGGGTTGAATAAATGTAATATTGTTTACCAAATAATAAAAAAAATTATATCTTTAAAAACTTTCGTGTATTACACGGGTTGAATAAATATGACTTTATATACCAAATAATAAGAAATTTATATTTAAAAAAAGTAATGGGTATACTCAATATGCGATAGATATGGTGATTGCGGAGATGATTACTGAAAAGAAGATACAGTGGTCAAACATGTTATTCAAGAAGCAAATAAGCAGACATTTGAGTGATAAAATATTAATTATATTTAAAAAACCGTAATAAATCTAATTTTATATATAAAGTAATACTGAAATCAAAAAGTGCATAATATACATATAATTACATTATGTCTTAAGTTATTGATTTCATCCAAAATGTTTTTCAATTTGACGTCTAGCATCATATATACTATGGTAAAAGTTTAAAGTTTATTAGAGATTATAACATAATCGAAAAGAATAAGTGTAAATTTGTATATTACAAATAAAAAGTAGGTGTCAGTCAAAAAAAGTAATAATTTGGGTAAAAAGAAACTAAAAATTGTAGCTGTTATATAACACGTTAGGTAATATAAACAATGAGATAATATAATATAGAAAATTAAATAAATAATATTATAAATGAAAAGTATACATTAAATTTAAACTAAATAAGAATTGTCTATAATTAAGTAGTAGAGATTAAACTAAATAATGTTTAGTAGAAGAGTTATCTATAATTATATAGAAGAGATTAAACTAAACAATAATTATCCAGAAGAGATTAAACTAAATAATATTTAGTAGGAGAATTATTTATAATAAATTAGAAGAGATTAAACTAAATAATAATTATCCATAAGAGGTTAGCGAAAAAACTAAAAAAGTACATAGCCTAATATGATGACAAGTGTCCTCCAAATGGTTGCTTTTATTATATAGTATAGACTAGGTTATTATCCGGGATTGCTTCCCGGGGTCGGGAAACTTAGTTATATTAATTATTATTTGTTATTAATACAAGATCATTACATCAAGCATCTCATTGGATTCAACAACTGATAGGATCTGAGTTTGATATGATTGTGTTTGTTTAACTAAAATGAAGATGAATCAGAAATAATTGCAGCGGAAATAGATGAATAAACTTTCAACACAATCAAAGAGAGAACAATTTTAAGCAAACATGTTTAACATAGAGTCGAATGATTGTATTTGATTACAATACTCAAAAATAATGCATGCATGCAAAAACTCTCCCCCAACAGTGATTGAAAAACTGATGTTTGGTCAGTCAATGTTCAGAACTTGTTTGGCTATGTTTTGAAGCTATGCTGAGTTGTCATCCTCTAGTGCCATTGTTTTGATAGCTTCTTTGAAATACATAGCTTCTTGTTCTTTCCCTTCTTCATCAGTCAGTTTTTGCCTCTTTCTTTGATTTACCACAATGGTAGAGGTATCTGATGATGTGAACAGTGGTTCAGAAGTGTGAGCCTGCTGCTTTGGTTTAGCAGTGGTTTTGTAATCAGGCTTCTTTGGAAGTTTAGGATCTGTTTCTCTCCTTTTTCTTAACCTTTCATAAGCCTCATCAATGTACTGCCTTGTCCATTTGATATGGCTTTGGCAGTTCCCACTTTTGCATCAACCAATTCCTGCTTATTTCTTTTATACTCCAATGTAAGATCATCAATTTTCTTTTTGTATTTGCTCCAATTTGGTGCTGACCTTTTCATGCCTGGATCTCTCTTTATTCTTTCAATTCTATTCAGTTCTGTTTTGAGAGCAACAAGCGACCAGTCTTGGAATTGTTCAGCTGTGGCAAGGTATAATTTTTCACTCAAGATCAGCTTGATGATGTCTTCTTTCAGATCTTCCTGCAAGTTAGCTTCTGGAGGCAGGTTGGACATTTCTTTGCTTAGGTCTCTTGCATAATCTTCCAACTGTTTAACTTTAGTGAGCAAGAACTGCGTATAAGTTGAGACTTCATTGTCGCTTTTCCCTTGGCATTCAAGTCTAGCTCAGGTTGACTTGCTTGGACTTGAGTTTTAAATACTCATTTATGTTGGTTGGATCTCTATAACCAATCAGGGAAGGGAATTTCCTTTTTGAAGGATCATCCACTAAGTAAAACTGCCTCATTTCATTCTTTACAGCATGCAGTTCTAGTGGATAACTGGCAGCTACTGGTTCAACATCAGCAGAGTCATATCCTTGGAGTTATATAGGATCTTTGATTGGGTTGAACAATTTTGAAGGAATAAAGGATTGAGGTTTGGTGATATTGCAAGGGGCAGATGAAATGAGAACAGGTGCTGGTATATCATCATCATGCACTTGAAATTTTCTTTTTCTTGTATACAACTATTTGGGAGAAGGTGTTTCTATTTGAGTTTTTGGATCAAAAGGAACAATGGCTTGTGAAGAGATAGGTGATTGACTAACAGCTGTTGAAAAAACTGGTGTTTCAACCACTGTTGTCATTACAACAGATGATGTGTCATCTGGTGTCTTCTGCTTTTTGGCAGGTGGTGATTTTGATGGTGGTTTTGTTGTGGCAGTGGTTGATTGAGTGATGGCAGTGGTTGAAGTGTGTGTTGATGTATTGGTGGTGGTTGTTGGGTTAACATCTGCTGAAACCACTGAAGTATCAACAGCTATTGATACAACAGGTGTTCCAACATCTGTTGGTTTAGAAGATTGATGAGATGAGCTTTTAGGAGGTTTGGGAGTATGTTTTGTGGATCTGGAAGGTATGGATTTGGGTTGCCTCACTTGTCTAGTGGGCTGTCTTCTTTTAGGCTTAGGTTTTTTTTCATCCTTGGGCTCAGAAGTACCCTGCTCTTCCTTCTCCATAAAGACTTTCTTCTCCTTTTCAAACCTTGATTTTCCTTTTGCCTCCATATCCTTTTTCAGCCTTGCCTTTTCATTAGCCAGGGCATTTAAGGATTCATCAACCTTTTTGGAACCATCTGGCCTAGGGAGGTCTGCAAGCATACTGGATTTCTCTGGTGCAATGTACAGACCATCTTCATATCCCCTTTTCTTTAACTGCTTCATTTTCTCCCCCTTTTTAGCATCATTTGGTGGAAGGTTATCAACAAAGATTATTGTAGGAGGAGTAGTGCCAGTGGTTTGCAATAGATGGGCCTTGATTGCCTTGATGTCTGCTTGTGTATCCATGAACCTAGCTTCCATTAAATTTCTGATCTTTTGAATTTGAATTTCATGTTGCTGATCAGCATGTTCTCTTTGTTTGTGAAGCAGAGGTTGAAATAATTCCCAAAGCTCATTTGGAGTAGGAGCAGATGATGGAACAGATGTTTGAGCAGGTGCAGCAATGGGTGTTGCTTTTTGTACTTGTAACAACTGTTGCAGCATAGTTTTGATATCTGCAATAGATGTTTCAATTGTATCCACTCTTGCCGTCAATTCTTTGTATTTTAAAGCATCACCCAAGTTAATGGGATCATCTGCTTTCCAACCAGCAGTGGTTGTATCAGCAGTTGACTTAGGGAAAGTTTCCCAAAAGTCATCCACTAATGCCCCTTTTTCTTGGTACTGGGGACTTCTTTCCTCAGCAATTGATATCTTTTTAAGATCACCAGTGGTTGAAACTGTAACACCCTTCTAATTACTATTCTAATTTAACGATAATTCATAGGATTTTATAGATAAGATGACCCATTTAAAACATAAGTTCCAAAAGCAAAGTTCGATGGTAACAAACATTAGTCAACTACCGACTAATTTAAAAGATTCATAAGTTGTTTAGCAATCTGTTTACATCAAAACACCGTCTAAACAAACTACTTTATGCGGAAGCTTCAAAAGTTCGTGTTCGGTTATTCAAAAGCTTGCTTGACCGTCATCCGTATTCTTACAATACCTAGAAACTGAAATATTTACATAAAAGTTAGTATTAGGGTTCTTAGAAATATTACATAATTGAAACTACGCTTAAAAC
Source organism: Helianthus tuberosus (assembly GCA_030545235.1). Taxonomy (NCBI): domain Eukaryota; kingdom Viridiplantae; phylum Streptophyta; class Magnoliopsida; order Asterales; family Asteraceae; genus Helianthus; species Helianthus tuberosus. Next base: position 100,644,565 of record CM060437.1, on the reverse strand, counting down.
GGATTCTATTTGACAAAGATATGCAAAGCTCAACATAACTGCCAAAGCTCTACCGTAACTTACGGTAATCACCGTAAGTTACGGTAGTCCCTGGGAAACTATGGTTCCACCGTAAAACAGGAGGAACTCACCGTAACCTTTTGATCCCTACCGTAAATTAAGGTATATACCGTAATTTACGGTAGACTCTGGAATAATATATTTTGTTTGATTTATTGGTTTAATCGGACCTAAATCTCGGAATTTATTTCTACAAACCAGCAAGTTAAATTCTCGTATTCCAATAAGTCATTTGTCATCAAATAACAAAAGACCAAATTATATATATTACGTAGCGTTTGCCACGCGTCAATCGATTATTCGACCCATTTGGCTCATCTACGGAATCCTCCATTTCAATGACTACCAACGGGTACTAACCAATCCTGGTCTTATTATTCAATATAGCGATCATTATCGCTTCAATTTAGGACAACCTTTATCCTATCATTCACAATACTTATGCAAATCATCAAAGTCTATCCAATGTAAAAAGTGAAGTTACATACCTTCAAATTAAGCCTTTCAAACGCGTTTCGCCACCCGCTTGTCCACTTGACGCTCCTGCGTCCTTTCCTATAGAGTTCATTTATAATACATGTTTAGAACTCCCTTTAAACCATATGTCGTCTAATACACTGAAACATCAAAATTATGCGTTTCAACTTTGAATTTCAGTTTTTAAGCCTTCTTTGAGGCATTTTAACAAACACTTTAAGGGCAAAATTTTATATCATTCATATTCAAGTTCATAGCTTGCTATTTAGCTAGACATAACATCAATAAAGCTTTCATATAGCATTTAAACATCATACTTTTCTGAAATCACTTTCTATGATCAAATTACACTAGAATAATCATTCTAAACCCTAATGTTCATCATTATCTTGTAAAACCCATAAACCACCTTCAAGGTGTTCATGAAATTTCCTGAATTTAGACATGATTTCACATGTTGTTGCCTAGGTTTCACTCCTAGATACTATATCATCCCTATTCTAACCGAATAGTAAACATGCAACATAAATTTTCAGATTTCCCAATTTCATGAGAATTTCAAACAGAGAATTAACACCAAATTTTACATACCTTGTAATCCTCTTGTGATAAGGATCACTAATCTATGTTCGGATTTTGATTTGGGACAGAAATTAGCCTTCAATTGATCAATTTTGTGGAGTTAGGGTTTGGTGAGGAGTTCTGGTCGCTCCCCTGCGTTCTTGATTGACCAGACACACTGATTGTGTGTTTGGTTTTTATTTATTTTGTTTTAATCAGTTCTAGTTTCAAGTTCTACAACATAGGTCCCTCCACTTTTGATTTTCTAAAAGTTTTGGTTATTTTAACCCTATTTCAAGTTATTTCTAGACTTGTAGTTAACTAGGTTATAATTTCCTAGTTAAATGGATTCTTGTTTATTTAAACTTTATAATTCTAATATAAAGTTTTATATTTCCGAGGTGTTACAGAAACAAAGACACCAGTGGATATCAGGGTTGCTGGAGAGGAAATTGCCTTCAAGGGAGTCTGATTGATGAAACAACTGGCCAGGTGTAGACCAGTGGATCCAACTCCTGTAGTTGCTGCTCCACTTGAACTACTGACAGGAATTACTTGTAATTCCTGTAGTGTAGCCTCCTCAACTATTGGTGGGTTAACAGAGATTGAGACACCAAACTCAGTCACTTGTTGTGGCATATTCTAACTGATACGTGATTGAGAAGAACTGATTTGTGTCTGGGCTAAATCAACTGCATCCAATAGACGTAACATGGATTGTGGTAATGTTATTGATGAAGGATGTGGGGTAGAAAGAGATATGTCCATGGGATTTGGACTGTGGAAGATGGAACCAAGTGGATCCAGAGCTTCATATTGTGGTGTCCCTGTGCTTACAACCTAATCCTTTTGTGAGGATGCAGGAGGAGTTTTAGGCAAAGGTGGAGATCTTTGTTCCATCTGCTGTGAGGAAGTAGCAGCAGTGGTTTCTGGTGACTTGTGTGATGTCACATGTAGTTGCTCTGGGATCTCATCTTCCAGAGTTACCTTTTTTGTGGGTTTGGGGGGCTTCTGGATCTTTTTCTTTTTGGGCTTTTTGGTAGTTTTAGGTGTGGGTTTCACAGCAGTGGTTGTGCTGCTGTGATCACCTTGAGTAGTGGGCTCAACAGCAGGTGCCTATGGAGCAATGGTTGCTGCTAAAGTCTGCTCAGGTAGCTCTGCTTGTGTTTTGGAAGGTTTTGATAGCCTTGTAAATGATTCAGAGGTTAGGCTGTTTATTCGAAAAGGCTCTCCTTGAACAAGGACATGAGCATTATCTTTTGAAAATTTCTTTCTAAAATAGTAACTTAAAAACCTTGGAAATAATAAAAATGATTTTTTATTAACATTTTAACATGATCATTGAAAATCTCCTGGGAATAGTTAAAGTTTTCTTCATTCATTATAGCATAACCCAAGTATTGGATCTTCAATGGGATTTCATTGAAAGCAGTGGTTTTGTTTGACACACACATTAGAAGGGTATGAAATAAAAACCTTGGGGCGGATGGAAAACTCCCCTTTTGTAAAGTTTCTTTTTTCATTTCTTCAGCATACCCTCTTTCAATGAAATCAGTTTGATACTCAATTTTTGGAAAAGAAGTTTTACCTTGAAGATCATCGAGTTCGAATACCTCCGAGATGGTTTGTGGAGTAATGGTGACTGAAATACCCTTTATTGTAGAAGTAATGGCTAAGGGCGTTTTATCCTTAGTTTCAAGTTTCGCATTTTTCCAAAACTCTCTTTGGGTTTCCAAGTAGATCGGAGCATCATAGGTCAACAAAGTTTTGTACTTTGAGGACGAAAGAGCGTCTATGACAGAATCGAAGGTGGTGGCATGACTTGGTTTTTCGAGTAAACCCAAGTAGTTATGAGGAGCTTTGTATCGAAGAGCCATGATGAATCGTGGATTTTTATGAGTGAATGAAGAAAATGAGCGATTGAGAAATGAAATGGAGAAATGATTTGAGAGAAATTGATGGTAACTGCTTTTAGAAAGGAATTTAGAATTTGATTCGACAGTGAAAACCCTGTTTGGGGTTTTGATCAGGGTTTTATAAGTGGAAAAAGTGTATGCTGACGTGGCAGCGGTTACAAAAGATCTGACTGCTAAGTACTGTCCACGTGCCAACCACTGATGGAACAATATCAGTGGTTTGCAACGGTAACAATAAAAACAGTGGGTGATTTTTAACTATCAGTGGATAGCCTATCAGTGGATTAAAACACTAATGTTTGATCAACAGTGCTTAAAAAGGAAATAAGAGAACAGAGGTTGACTTTCAGCAGTGGACAGCATTTAGTAGAAACAGGTGTTTGAACCAAAAACAGTGGTTATGGCAGACTTTTAAGGATTAATGAAAATTTTTCATTTTTAGCTATTTTTAAGGATGGATTTTTGATTTTCTGAAAACATTTTAATGTTTATATTCATATAAAAACAGGATTTTGCTTGTTATTCCATGTTTAGCATGCCAATCCTAGAGATCAAGCTTTCAAAGGTAGATGTGTCTAATGCTTTTGTTAGCACATCTGCCAGCTGATCTTTTGTTAGCACATCTGCCAGTGATTTTGAGAGAAATGGATGATAACTGCTTTGAGAAAGGAATTTTGAATTCGATTCGATAGTAAAAACCCTGTTTGGGGGTTTTGATCAGGGTTTTATAGGGAGAAAAGTGAATGCTGACATGGCAGCGGTTACAAAAAGATCTGAGCGCTATGTACTGTCCACGTGCCAACCTCTGATGATAATGGAGGACAGTTGGTAGAAAACCACTGATGGAACAATATCAGTGGTTTGCAACGGTTACAAATGAGAACAGTGACTGACTTTAAGCTAGCAGTGGATAGCCATCAGTGGGTTAAAACACTGATTTTGAACAACAGTTTCTTTTTTTATTTTTTATTTTAACTTTAATTTTTATCACCAAAACAATATTCGAGGAACTATTATCTCATTGGAATGTAACGATTAGGTAAAATTGCAATTTCATTGTAATTCTAGTTTTCATTTGATAATTTCATACTATAATTAATTAACCACATCAACAATAAAAATGTGAGCAGTGGATATTTTTTAGGAAAACCAATGATTGTCAATATCAGTGGATGTCAACAATAAAAATGTGAGCTGTGACTATTTTTTAACTATCAGTGGATAGCCAACAGAGATTGAAACACAGATGTTTGGTCAGTCAGTGGTCAACATGAAGAATGAAGAAACAGAGGTTGACTCTCTGTAATTTGCAGGAGCACAGATTCTTCAAAAAACTGCTCTCAATGATCAAATTCTAAACATTTGTTTTATCTTTGCACTCTCCTGCTGACCATCAAACGAACCTTTGATACTATTAAACCTCTGTTGACTTACCAAACAGATGTTCAGACACAATTCAACATCAACATAATTTGTTCACCATCAAACCAATCCTCGACACTATTAAATCTCTGTTGACTTACCAAACAGATATTCAGACACAATTCAACATCAACATAATCTAAATCTTACTCAAACACTAAATAATAAGTAAAAATAAAACACAACATAGATTCATAAAATTAAAATTTATTCATTTATTCATGACCTTAAAACTAAAAGTCCAATAATTACATCACATACTGAACAACATTAAAGTTCAAATCTAAGAATAACAGCAAGAATTAAGAAACTTTAGTTTCAACTCCATCGATTGCTGAACCTCTCGATGTATGTCCTTCAGCATCGCCATGAACTACACGTCTCTGTCACCGCACTCTATATTACTGACAACATAAAGCTCACGAACGGAAGTTGAAGGCATCCGCATAAGATCTCTGGAAACCTGCTCTCTAGTGAACATGCCAACTTGCAATCCATCAAAACATCTCTTCAGCTCTTGAAGAGTAGCCCTATCTTCATACACCTGTTCCTCGATTTGCCTGACAAAACGCTGCTTTAAATCATCTGATTTTGCATTTGTGAATGATGCCATTTGAATAAACTATATTACTCGACTTTCCTGAAAGTATGATATCTTCGTAGGAAAACTTGATGAAAAACAGGCGAAGTGACTATGAGTTTATATACTGAAATTTGTAATTGTGAAAACGTGTATATTTAATATAAACATATTAATGTATATTTCAAAACAGCAGTCCTTTAATGCACAAACCTTTTCAAACCCCAACTTTTATGGGAAAACTGTAAAATTAAATACCAAGAAACCCAAGGGACAAAATTTCAAAGTTCAAAGAACAAAAGCAGATTATCACAATTACAATTAACCTCTTCATTTACCAAGTAGACGCGTTTTTAAACTCTATAAAGACCGATGATTACTTTTGATTCAAAACATCAACAAATTGTCTTACAAATCACTTTCTGTCAAAAATTGTTCCAAATCACAAAACCACAAAAAATCTACATAGCAAACTTCAGCTTCTACCACTGGTCAGACACCAGCGATGTTAAAACACAATTCTTGATGTGGTCACTCAAAGAACAAAGAATAGACGATGAACTAAACAGGAAAATCGACAACATCAATGACACTAATTACAACAAAACCTAGAACAGCATAGCATTGCTCGATGAAGTCCTCCACTCTGCTCCATCAGAGTTCCAGAAGAATGCCGAAGAGTTTCTGACACAACTTCTAAAACAGGATCAGAAAATCTGCCACATGCTAACTGACCTGAAATTCAAAAGAGAGCATGAAATCACATGGAGAAAGGCCAGAGTCTACGAAATCCTAGCAAGTGTTAACTCTAGCATGTAATACTTTATAAATATTTCATTAAATTTCTATTTTTCTATGTAGTAGTTCATTTTAATAATATAAACATGCATCTTAACATTTTCTAAAATGTCAGTGTAAATAAAAACTCTCAACATCATCAACAATTAATCAAAATAAGAAACAAACCTAAAATGCAAAAGTCTCTTCTCAACTGTTGTAGCACATCTGACTTTTCACGATAGAAGATACATATCGTCCGTTCAAGTTGCAACTCTCCCATTAAAGAAGGTAGCACATGCAACTTTTCACGATATTGCAACAATGATACTGCAACATCGATATTGAAAGGTTGATGTGTGATGGAAAGCTTCATTGAAACGACGATGTTGGAACAATGATACTGGAACGATAACATGTAAACATAATCAACAAACATTCGAACAAAGAAGTGTAATCAGAGATTAGCGGCTGAATCACGAAAAAGATGCATTTGAGAGAGAGAGAGATACACTCACATATATGAGCGAGCGAGATTTGAATGTGAAACCAGATAATTATATCTTATTTATAGGATTAGAATATATGGTTTGAATTTTGAATTTTAGAATATATGGTTTGAATTTTGAAATATATTGGGAACTAATGTTTGATTATAAAATGTTGAGGGCAGATGTTTATTGGGAACTGATGTTTATTGGGAATCGACAGTAGTTTGGATTTTAAAGTGAGCCAGACCTTTGAAATTTTAATGTAGAGCAGTGGTTTGGATTTTAAAGTGATTTTAAATTAGGCTTTATGATGTAATAATGACATAAGAAAATCCTTGTTGGACAGCTTCTCTTGCTAACACATCAGCTTTTCTTATGTCATTGGGATTTCTCCTTTTACAGAAAGTATAGCTTTGGGTATTCATATGTCCAAAATAATTATAAGACAAATATATACGGTACCATCTCATCCATGAAGATCATATCAAGACGATATATTTCATTTTTGTTTTCATTCATCATCTTCTTCGACACGCTAACAATCTTCACTCTAATCGAATAGTTGTTTGAGAATGTATTAAGATCATTAAGCATGCTAACCTTTGCAACCTCCTTTTGAAGACTGTACATAAAAAAATAAGCAATATATATATATATATATATATATATATTGCTAAACGTAATATGATAATACAATAAGCATGGATGTTCTTAAAAAAAATATCAAGGTTGGAATTCAAGCTTACCGATTCTCCATTCAAAATGCAGTGGCAAATGTAATTTGAAAGGTAAGTAATGTATATCCTTATATCCTGCTTTATTAAAGTAATTAAATATTAGAAATGATATGCAAAGTAGGAAAAAAAAGAGAGAACGTCAATTTTAAATTACCATTTTGCATATTTTGAATTTCAAAATTATTGATATTATCAGTAATTACTGATCTGATTTGAAAGCAATTGTCACGATGACTTTTCTAATTTTTATTTTAACTTTAATTAAGAGATAACAACCGTCAGTTTGAAATTCACATTTTTCATATTTTAAATGTCCAAAGCTCAAGAAATTAGCATTAATTACTGATTTGATTTGCAACAAATAGTCATCAAGAATTTTTTTTATTTTTAATTTAACTTTAAAATTTATCATGAAAACAATGTTGGAGGAACTCTTATCTCATTGGAATGTAACGATTAGGTAAAATGGACATTTCATTGTAATTCTAGTTTTTATTTGATAATTTCAATCTATCACTAATTAACACCATCAATAATAAAAATGTGAACAGTGGCTGTTTTTTAGGAAAACCGCTGATGGTCAATACCAGTGGATGTCAACAATAAAAAAATGAGCAGTGGCTATTTTTTCCTATCAGTGGATACCCAACAGTTTTTGAAACACTGATGTTTGGTCAGTCAGTGGTCAACACGAAGATTGAAGAAACAGAGGTTGTATTTCAGCAGTGGATAACTTTTAACAATCAAATTTTTGAACCAACACAGTGGTTGTAACAGGCTTTTAAACAGATGTTGGGGCTTAAACAGATGTTTCACCTTATATATCAGTTGTCTGGACTTAAACAGAAGTTTGACCTTAAACAGATGTTTGCCCATAAACAGAAGTTTGGCCATAAACAAATGTTTGCCCATAAACATTTGTTTGCAAAAATAGACCAATTTCAAGAATACTATACCCAAACAATCAAAATGAGGAGCTTAATAATCATCCAAGTGTACTTGATTTTTATTTATTAGTATAAAGATGAAACAACTGTTCAATTTATAGTACAGATCAAACCACTGAAGTGATGTGATAAATACTGTTACATATAAACACTGTTGTGATAAACACTGTTACATATAAACACTGATGTCATAAAAATTGTTACATATAAAACACTGAGGTGATGACATCTAACAACCTAACAGACTATAAAATACTGATGTGAAAAACACTGTTACATATAAACACTGTTAACATAAACAAAGGTAGAATAACTAATGTTGATGCTGAACCACTGTTGTTGTTGGATAGTGGTTCACCTTTGGTTGATCAGGCATTTGGTTCATCAGTGCTTGTCTTCAACAGGACTTTGGTCTTCATCAGTGGTTTGGTCTTCAACAAAGTAAAATTGATTGTAAGATTAAAACATTCAATGACTTACAGTACATGGGTCCAAATGATCTCAATCATGCACTAAAATTCCTATACTCATCTGAGATTGTCTTTCGCTCCACCATCTTAATTCGTGTCTCCACAACTTCAATGGTAAAGAAAAGGGCAAAAATCAAATACATGACTAACACAACATTCATTTCACTCAAAAGATTTGTTCAACTGCATCTTCAATCATGAACTATTTAAAGAAATGGATGAAATCATCCAAAAATATCCAAAATAAAACTAATTCAACCATCCAACCATAAGATACTTGCCGTATTAGAATGGCCATTTTTACCTTATTTCACAAATTTCATAATGTGAAAATAAGTAAAACACAAAAAAAAAAAATGAAACCAAACACCTGATATTTGTCGTCCAAATCTTTTAGTTGGTCCTCATAGTCCTACAACCTTTCGAAGTCGTTGGAGTCGGTCGGTGATGTCAGCAGCCTAATTAACAAACAACAGCAAACAACAATAGCAAGTCACCAAACAATCAACCTCAAAATCATATAGAAGCCCAAAAATAAAATAAACCCTAACCTAAAACTCAAGATGGAAAAATGAAAAAATATAATTGTAACTAACCCTAAACCTCAAATCCATTACAGCATAACCATTCAATCGACCTCAAAATGATATAAAAATCTAAAAATAAAATGAAAATTAGATAATTGAACATCAAAATTGAACAGCAAACCTGACCAAAAATTAACCAAAAGAACTGCAGGCCGCAAAGCCGACAACCTCCGATCATCTCCGTCATCAAGTTACCAGCGGAAACCCTAGCCAAAGCACAACAATAAGTAAAGACGCATGAAGATCGAATGAGTAAACAATGAAAACAAAGATTAACACTTATAGAACGGAAGTTATTGATAATCTAACCTTGATTCGGAGTATCGATCTAAACATCGATCGGAATAGAGCAGAGCAGAGGGAGAGAGAAATTGGGGAAGCCCTAAATGAGTAAATGAGGGAGGAGATAAATAAAAGAGGGCAGTGGTACTGTTGGGCGGGAAAAGAGGAAAAACGATGCCCTCATTTGCTGACACGTGGCCCAAATCACTTTCATTTATTATATATAATAGATAGATGATGAGTTTCAACTCACTTACAAGTATATATACCGTGAGCCTTGGTTGAAGGATACACCAATACAACTCTTTAGAGTTATCTCCTTCTTTCTCTTTAAAGAATATCAACAATTCTTGATCATCTTCATCTATTTTCTTTAAGGTACAATTCAGGTTTGAGGTCCTCTCCGACAATACAAATTGTTCCAGCTATTGTACCTTGCAAAACAAATGAGTTCTCTTGGGAGGTTCAGAATTTGTTTTCAAGGGTCTCGTATTCAACATGATCCTCAACCAATTTTCATTTCTGTCTCTGTTTATGTGCTTGTATTTCTTTTATTTCAGTTGTACGTTACTGCTTTCCTTTGATTTTATAATGTAAATTCTAATAAAGTTATTTTTAGTTTATTTTATATACGAACAATTCCTACTACATTCAGGTGTGGAATAATATGGCGGGTAACATGAATATGATGTGTTGTCTTCTGTGTCATAGAGGCTTAGAAACACATGAGCATTTGTTCTTTGAGTGTCCATATTCGAGTCAGATTTGGTCTTCTATCCGGAGTAAAGCTGACATGACGCAAATTGAAGGAAGATGGGAGGATGTGATGGCATGGATAACCCCTAAAGCGAAATCAAAACTAGCCATTTGGGTGGTTCGTAAACTAGTGCTGGGCGCTACTGCTTATTTCATATGGCAAGAAAGGAACGCTAGGTTTTTTAAAAATCGGTTGAGGCCGTCGGAAAGACTAGAGGAGCTGATTACGGAGACAAATCGTTTGAAGTTGCACTCATTTAAATACAAGGCCAGTGATCGGGTTTCAAGGCTTTTGCAGATCTGGAAGATAGCATCCTTGGATGAAGTTGCTGCTGATACCTAAATGTTATGGCTTTATTGATTTCTATTGATGTATAGCGTTTAAGTGTTTGGTTGTTTGTTGAGTTGCTCTTGTAGCTTGTTTTACTTTAGTGTGGCATGTCACACTATTGAACTAGTTTGGTGCCCAGCCATTCTACTTGTATTTTTTTTATAGTAATACAAATCACCGGGGTATACCCTTTTACCAAAAAAAAAAAAACAATTCCTACTACATAAATACAGAGTGCCAATAAGAATGCAAGTGCTAGCTGCTAAGTGAGGCCAATGTTTGTTATGGCTTTAGGGAAGTTCTATTTTAGTTCATCTATGAACGTTGCAAAACCTACAATTTTTTTATTATATCGTGTAATTTAATTCATAGAATTTTGAGATGAGGGTCGATTCAGATTTTTTCGGTTGTGGTTTTAATTATAGTTCGAACTGAATCTTGGAGACTGGTTTTACAACTGGATTGATTAAAAATGCTAATTATTAAATTTCACCATGCTTTCAAAATTGTATACTTAATAATTTTTTACCATAACTTCAAATAAATCCAGAATCATGAAGACATGAACTAGAGCCTTATTAGTAGTGGTGCACAAATCGGGTTTTCTTAAAAACCGGTTCCGGGTATGGTACCGGGTTCGGGTAGGATCAGGTTTTACAAAATCGGGTTTTTTTAAAACCTGGGTCGGGTCCGGGTTTTCTACAAAAAATGTATACCCTATATACCCGGGTCCGGGTCGGGTTTTATAAAACCCGGGTATTATAATACCCTATTTCCGGGTTCGGGTATGCATCGGGTTGACAAAAAACCCACACCGGGTATTAAAGACACCCGACTGGGTATTAAATGCTTCTTTATATGTTTTAGTGGATGGTTTAGCTTATTCAAATTTAATAACATTTTTAAACAAGATTACATCAAAGTGCATACATAATTCTTAGAAACCCAATAATTAAACAAGATTACATTAAGTTGATACATAATTCTGTTAAATCATAAGAACTAGACGTCTTAATTCTTGAAAATATAGATAAAATAACATAGATAAAAAAAACATAACCAGGTATTTATAAAACCCGGTTCCGGGTATTTATAAAAACCGATTCCGGGTATTTATAAAATCGGGTACTACGAAAAACCGGGAATAAACTAGGTATAAAAAAACCTGGTTACGGGTTCAGGTTTTAGATCAGATATGAATACCCGGTCCCTACCTTATGGGTAAGGTCGGGTTAGGGTTCGGGTATATAAAACCCGTGTTTTATAATACCCGGTTCCGGTTCCGGGTTTGGGTTTTTTTGTGCACCACTACTTATTAGAAATGACAAACTGAACACTAAGAAAGTAAATGGCCCAAGAAGCCCAAATGAATCTGAAATGTTAGGTTTTGGGCTTGGAGAGGAATGATGAAAGGTAAGTAGGTAACCATATTCGGAGGACTTTAAGCCTTTAAAATTATCTAGACTCTAGTTGTTAATAATTGTTTCATACAAACAATTAAGTTTTATGAATAAGTGACATTTTATTTAGCTTATAATAAAGTATATAATCGTGTATATTATCAAAATTGTAGTGGGTGTCTTTTGTTTGTATACTAGGTTAGAACCCCGTGTATTACACGGGATTGAATAAATGTAATTTTATATACTAAATAAAAAAACAATATATTTTTAAAAACCTCTTTTATTACATGTGTTGAGTAATATAATTTTATATATTAAATAATAAAAAGCTATACCTTGGTTTGAATAAATGTAATTTTATATACCAAATAATAAAAAAAGTTATGTTTTAAAAAAAACCTGTGTATTTACGGGTGGAAGAAATGTAAATTTAAATACTAAACAATAAAAATAAGTTATATTTTAAAAAAAACTCCGTGTATTGTACGGGTTGAATAAATCTAATTTTATATCGCAAACAATAAAAAAATTATATCTTTAAAAACCCTTTGTATTTTTAAATTAGGTTAATACTATTTTAAATTTTTGGTTTGATTAATAACTTGTTTAATATAATTTCTCATAGTTAACAATAATAACATTAACAATAAATAATATGCATGTTTATCTACTGTTAAGTGAAACAATACTTTTTAGTTTAGATAAGACTTTACGATTTGAAGTTAAGTTTATTAATTTAGAGTTGATAAGATTTATATTAATTAATTAATATTTAATAATTTAAATTAAATAATTACAATTAAGGATGGTCTAAAATAATGAGAAAATTGTATAAGAAACATTACAAAACCATCTTTGAAAAAACGTGTGTATTTCTCCTCTTATTTAAAACCCTTTGTGGTTTGTTTTTAGTTCAACTTATATAATGAATAACATAAACAAACGCATAGTTTAGATAAGACTTTACAATTTGAAGTTAAGTTTATTTATTTAGAGTTGATAAGATTTATATTAATTTAATTAATATTTAATAATTTAAATTAAATAATTATAATCTACAATTAAGGATGGTCTAGAATAATGACAAGTGTTCCTCAATTGGTTTCTTTTATTATTTAGTGTAGATAAGAATGCTGATGAATTAAAAAAGTACTAAATAATTAGAAACTAAAATAATTATATATTATAAATTAGCAACCAGTTTTGGCTGCTCTAAGTTGTACGCTATGTATAAAAGGTGTTTTGTGCATATGTATGTTGTACAATGGATTATTTGTTGTACCCATGACTACCTTTACCTCTCTTTGCTACGTGTTGCCTCTTCATCTTCTACTTTGTCTTCATCTGCTCATCTCATCTTTTTCATTTTTACTCATCAATAGTACAAATTTAGAGATAGAGAGAGGGACTCTAGAGACGAGGGTTGGCCGGTGGAGGAGATCGATGGTTGCGACGGTACCCATGTTCTAACTGTAGCGCGCATCAAGCCATCACCGATTGTTCCCACGATTCGTCACCACAAACCCCTTGAAAATCGTGTTTGCTTTTATTATTTTTTGTCCAATCTTCTACCTAAATCTCTTAAAGAAAGGTGAAATGGGGAAATCGCCGAAGACGAAAGATGCCGCACACACACGCTCTTTTTCACTCTCTTCGACCACACTCATAAATATTACCCATCTTCCACTTCACTACCGTTCAATCGCCATTGCATTCATTGTGTTAAATCCCCCAATTTTGTTTCAGTCATACTTCTTCCCTGATATTAGGGTTTTCGGAGACCATGCTTCCTTAATCACGCGGTAATTATTGCTCATGTGTTTATTTATTACTGAAATTAGTTTAAAAAGTGTGTTTGTTTGTAGCTTTTTTATGTTAACTTTTGATATTTGTGTGTTTATGATGTTGTGATATTGTTTATGTGTTTGTATGGAAGATATTGTTGTTGAAATTTGTGCTATGTTGTGTTGCGATGTTATGTTTAGTGAAGTTGTTGTGGATGATTGTATTGTTTATTGCAAATGAGGTTTTGTTAGGTGATGGAAGGGATGATGATGATGAATACATTCAGCTCGGATCTTGCATATGGTTACTAGCTTCATGCTCGGTTTTGAAGTTTCAAAAGTTGCGAGTGGTTAAGATTTTAGTACTCACTTAAGAGATGAACTAGGAAGTTTGATTTAAATTGATTGTATGCATATGTTGAAAAGCATGTCACTCTATTTGATTTAAGATGAATGTACACACATGCACTCTAGGCTTTAAACTCCCAGCATGTACAACATATGACAATGGAATGTACACAGCTGGGATCTTGCTTACGTTGGACTATTTTTGGGATGTAGGTTCAGTAGGTGAAGAAAACAGGAAGCCACATCGGTTTAAGCCTGGGACTCAGGTGCTGCGTGAGATTAGGCATTTGCAAAAGACGGTTGATATGCTCATTTCGGTTGCTCTGTTCATTCGAACTGTGAGATCTCTTTGCCTTGGTGGTTGTGTTGACTTTTTTGTATGACTGTTTTGCACATTGAATGGTGTTATGCTGATTATTGATCATGGGTTTAATCTAATTTTGTGGGTCAATAAAAGAGTTGCATTTGATTTGAAAATTAGCGATTTAGTTGTTGTCCTAGGGTCGAAAACGTATATACCAAAAAAAATCTATAGAACCGGGGGGTCGAAAACGTATATACCAAAAAATTTCTATACGAAAACTACAAATATAACACTACTGAGTGAAAAGTTCGGGGGGTCGGGCGCCCTTCCCTGCCCTTTCTATACTTCGCCACTGGGTCCTGTGAAAAACAATAAGAACCAACAATGTGTCCATGCTGGTAAGTGCTTTTGTTGGTAGTTCATCATAAACTTTTGAGGCTCACACTTCTGTCATTCTTGCATTGCATTTTAGTATTTGAAAACCTCTCATAAATCTATCTTTAATAATTAAGTTATATCTTATATCGTTTTCAAATATGTCTTGAATCTTTTTGTGGGACTTTATCTTTTTTTTGATGTTATTAAGTGTCTGGTACATGGGTTTTGCAGAAAGCATGGCTGGTAAAGGAGGGTATGCAGAAAACATGGTTGATAAAGGGGTGTTGGAAGATGATCAACCAATTGCTGGGAAAAGATAGATTTGAAAGAAGAAATCAAACAACTTAACTGAGAACTCACGTTACAGGAGGACACATTCGAGCGATTACGAATGGAAACCGAATAATCCATTTCATCATGGAGCGTAAAATAAATGGGATTCATAAGTTGTATAAATAAGACATATGAAGAAAACGCCTCGCTCACATGAAGGAAAATTTACAAGGCCCCGCAGGGCAACGCCCGCGGGTCTAAAGTCTAGTTATATTATATTTTTAACAATGTATAGTTTTTAACTCTATATATCCTACTCATTTAATATTTCTTATTTTATTTTATTTTGAGTAAATTGTCCAAATCGTCCTGAGGTTTGAGTGTGTTTATCAGTTTCATTCAAAACAACTTTTTTGTACCATATTGTCACTCACTTTTGTGATAGTTTGCCATTTTCATCCAGACGTCTAACTTTTTTGCCAAAATCGTCCCTGAGATTTGGGATTTTTTGTCATTTTCATCCAAATATTTGATAGAAAATATAAAGAAAATTAGACATTTGGATGAAAATGACAAAAAATCTCAAAAAATGAAGGGCAATATTGTAAAAAAAATGCTTTGGATGAAATTGGTAAACACGTCCAAACCTCAGGGACGATTTTGGCAATTTACTCTATTTTTAACTTTTTTTTGAAGGGTGACTTTCATTCTACATGGACCATTGGTCACTGGGTCCCCGTCTAGGACGGTTACCCGTCAGCCCAGCTTTCGCAGACGTGATGTTCGATCGGCCACGGCTGCCGCTCTGACTGACCTTCGCCCGAAAACCATACTGCCCCACACGAGAGACTCACTCTATTTTTAACTTAATAATTCAAATGTGACATGCAATTAAATAAAAAGGAAAATAATTTAGATGTCTAACCCTAAAATTCGATTGGCACCCTGTGATGAGATGAAGCCTAGAGGAGAGGATTGGTCGGAAAGTTGGGCTAAAAAAGTGATAATCCAATAAAGAATTTGCTAAATACCTAAATTGGTCAACGTGCTCCCACATTGAAAGAATGAAGAAGGCAAAGGGAGTCAAAGGAGCAAAACTATGAACGAAGAGGACCGAATCTCAAAGAAAGGTACATCAAAAAGACATGATTAAATCCTTACTTCACACACACAATATTCTTCATTTTTCAACGCTTTGGTTAAGTTTCAATGTTCAAACTAGACAACCTATAACGGTTTGGGATTATAATGAGGCTGTAAACGCAAGAGAAAATGAAATTGTATTCAAAGCAATTGAGTAATGAAGACTTAAGTGAGTTGGTGGATTTGCCAATATACCAAATCCAGTAAATTACAAGTTTTGTCCTTTACGTTTACACCAAATTGCAGGCGCTGTCCTTTAATGCAAAAGCTGACAAGTTTTGTACTTAATGTTCTAAAATCTTGCACATTATGTCTTTTAGACCAAACCCAGTTAGATTTTTTGGTTATATTGTCATTTCAACTTCCTATGGACCATCCTGTAAAACAATTCATATATATATATATATTAATTCAACACATAACTGAGAAACAGTATTTTAACACTAACGGCGTCATCTTATCAACTTGTAAACCCTAATACCCAAATCAGACTTTCCTCTTCACTTCTTCTTCACCACATTGACACCTTCCTGAACCAACCTCCATCTCCATCACCACATCGAGCACCGCCTTCCTGAACCAACCACCATCTCCATCTCCATCACCACATCGACCACCGCCCTCCATCATCGTCCTCAACCCCAAACGCCGTCGCACCCCGCCACCCACTCCGTCGCACACATCCGCCTCCATCTCCATCACCACTTCCCCGTCGCTGGTTCCGACCACCACGGCCTCACCCGTCTTCTCCAACCACACCGGAACCACCACGCACCACCGTTCGCCCTCACCTTCGCCTCCGGTCTCCGACATCAGGGAAGCTTCAGGAAGATTAAGCTTCGGGAAGATGCAAAGTCAGCAAACATAAGAAAATGTTTTCTTTTAGCGGTGAGGTCTTAACTCTCTACCGATTGATTATTATTATTGTGATTTTGTTTTCGATTAGTGTGTGATACGTTCTGCTTGATAGTTTTACCAGCATTGTTCTTTTTGTCAATTGTGGTTAATATATAATCTAATTTTCTCAAATTCGATGTTGAAGAAACTTGAATTTGTTGCAGTTGTGTGGAATTGACTGTAAAGATTTATTAATTTTTGATTGAGTTTTATCTGTTTTTTTTTTAATTGAATGAATGTAGAAAGAAAGAGAAAGTAAAGTTCAGTTACTGGAATTCTTGGGTGGTTGTTAGTGCATTGAAATAGCATAAATAACTGAATAGAAGATTAGAGCTAGGACCCTTAGTCTTGAGTCAGCTTCCTTTAAATTTTTACAGATTCTTGCTTGTGTACCGGACGGAAACTCGTAGGTGTGTTTTGGTTTGACTTTTTATCTTTACCCTTTTACTTTTTTTAAGATGTTAAATTTCTTTTGGTTGCTTTTTCTTTGTTCTACTGTGATGTTGAAGAATCGAACTAAGCGTGGAAGCTCATGGCTTTTAGATTGTTTTGACATATGATCGTTTAGGTATGATCAGGTGATCACATATTTATGAAGTTTTTAGAATAATGTCTGTCACACCCTGGCTTTGCGGAAGCGTGGTTAATTTGGTGTGACTTCTTAATACCATAGCTTAACCATAACAAAGCTATATGAAATAAAACCATGCAAAATCATCCATTTGATTAAGTTTTAAAAACCAAATACAATAACATTGTCTTAACGGAAACACATCCTAACGACATAAACATTGTTCAACAAACACAACATAACATAAGCATAGTTTAAGGACTGTGACTTGTCCAGGAAAGAGTCACATTCCCTAAACCCGGATGACCTCGTAACTAGTGCAGCGGGAAAACGTGTCATACCGCGCCAGATCCTTTAATTCCCTGAAATACATGTAAGTTGAAAAATCAACAATAATGTTGAGCGAGTTCATGTGTAAGTGAGTAAATAAACCTTTGTAAGTATAAAAATCCTGGTATGTAGCACATAAGCGAATTGAGATCACCAATGGTTTGCAAGGCCACTGATATGTGTGAAGTGCAAGTAGGGAGACTCAAACCTAGCAGATTTATGCGTCGGGCACAAAGTCACCCCGAGGTCCGTTTCTAGTTTGGCCTGGGGCTGGGCTCGCTACACCCAGATAGATCTACCGCTCCTGTCCCTCGGTCCTACCACGAGGACTAATGGCCTCATGTTGCTCCTACCCACTCACATGATCTAAGTAGTAAACCTCCTTACGCTAATCACACCATGTATAAAGTACTTGTAATCAAAGTAACATGTATTTCACCCCCGTAGTTTAGAAAACTGAAAACAGTTAAGAGAAAAGGGGGACATGAACTCACAGTGGTGCGTCTCTACCAAGTATACCTCCAAATCAAGCAGCTGTGTGACGACCTACACGTACTAACTCTATTAGACGGACGGCCGTGCCTTAGCTTTAAGGTTTAAGTTTTCGGGAAATATTTAGACAACTATTTCGTGTTTACATTCTGTATACTTGGTAATCATTTTCCTTCCCAAGGATGGGGGATTTAATACATGTGTGTTCGTATAATTTCGAAATATATTATTAAATCTCACTTAAAATATATTTTATTTCTAATCCCAAATATAAATATTCTTCTCAAAAATATTATATTTTCTATTACACATAATTTTCCCCAAAATAATACTTTAACAAAAATACGCGTTCATGAATAATTTCCTTAAAATGTGTAAGTTACGTTTTAACGATCGAGTGGTAATAATAATTACCGGTGTAACTTATATATTTATCGTGAAAGCGCTCGTATTATTTTGGATTCGTTAACATTCGATAATATTATTTTTACCCTAAAAATAATATTTATGTATCTTCGCAAATTATGACAAGTAACGTTGTGAAAAAAAGAAAAATATATTTACTAAATATATTTATCACGTTTAATTTTTGTGAAAATCCCACCTCCGATATTTTGTAAATAAAGTCGTGGCGAAACTTATATTTTGAAAACATGTCGAGAAGTATTTCTAACACTTATAGTGAAAATAATTCTAAGTGTTAGGTTTTTAGAAAAATTTCGCCAGAGTTTCCTCTGTAACTGGAGGTGGCCACGCTCTCAAGCGTATCATTTTCTTTTATAAATCAACCCAACAATTTCCTTATTTAACCAAAACAATGTTCAAGACAACAAACTAGTCAACAAATATATATAAGTCGCAAAAATCACATGAACTTGTGGTTTTCTAATATTATGAAGTAAATCCCATTACTTTTAGCGGATCTCTATATAAATCCATCCGATTTTGTAAAAACCTCATTTTTAGAGAAATTCCGTTTTTTTACAACTTCTCGTCATCTTTTACAAAAATAGTTATTTTGTCGAAACTTTGTGCTACACAAGTGTTTACACACTTGTGTGTTCTAAAAATCATTTTTTTGTTAGTGTAAGATCCGTCTTTAGAAAACATAATTTCTTTGATACTTGGTTCTTTGAAAATACCGCTTGTAGATCCGTAGATCTACTAGTTTTAAACACTATTTCACAAGCTAAATCGCTTTTACACAAGTTCATGATTCGTGTGTGGTAGAGTTTCATCCTTTGACCCTTGTTACTTCCAAAACAACCTTATGTCATGATCCAAGATCATGACCAATCCGGGTTAAACGATGATCCGAGCTACCACAACATAGATCGGGTCCAAATAACTACACAAATCAAATACTACAAGTTTTACACAACAAACAAGCTTTTAACCATCACTTTTAGTGTTTTCATCCTTTGACCCTTGTTACTTCCAAAACAACCTTATGTCATGATCCAAGATCATGACCAATCCGGGTTAAACGATGATCCGAGCTACCACAACATAGATCGGGTCCAAATAACTACACAAATCAAATACTACAAGTTTTACACAACAAACAAGCTTTTAACCATCACTTTTAGTGTTTTTAGTAGACTTTCATGTTTCAACTTGCATGTTTACGAGTTTTAACCGTTACAAATCATTTTAACCACTTCAAAATAGTTCGAGAGTGTGATTCAAGCAACTTACTACTAGCTCGAGGCTAGGGAAGAATCTAGACGCAAAATGAGAGGATAAAAGCAATGTAGCGAGGTCCTTCGAAATCCGAGTGCACCAAGCTTCCTTATAGGTGATCCTTAACACTTGTGTGATCTTGGAATGAGAAGATCAAAATCGAAAGATGGATGGATGGTAGAGGGGTGTTCGGCCGAGAGCTCTTAGAGAGAGAGAGAGAGTTGTGAAGTTGAGTTGTGATAATGTGTTAAGCTTGGAACTTATAGACAATTAGTATGTGCATTAACCATTGGATTAAGTGTCTACTAGATATTAGACATAGAAGATTAAGTAAATCAACAAGGTACAAGGGGTGTCCCCCAAGGGGACGGTTCGGTTGAGGGGGGGGGGGGGGGGTAATCCGGTTCCATTTCAACTAAACACTAAGTATTAGTTAGTTAAGTGTGGAGGTTAACCCGGTTATTAGTATGTCATGCGTTACAGCGGGTGTTAGGGTATTCAGGGACCCTAACTGGCTCAGAAAAAGAAAAACTATGTTACTGACAATATTTTTATGTTCCGGATATAATCCGGTTGTTCGGTTGGATAGTAATCCGTTAAAGCGTTAAACAAGCTTTAAAGTGTCGTTAATACCCTTTTTAGTGACACAACTTATTCCTCCAAAGTGTCGGGAATATTTTCCTCATGTTTTGGCACTTTATTAGTTAGCTAAAAGCTGGATTGTTTATTAAAGTGCTGAGTTTTTGTGCTTAGAGCACGTTTTAGGCACATCCGGTCATTGTAACTTATTCCTAGAGACGCAGTTCTACAACCCTTGTATCCCTACACTCACCACTAGTGTAGCAAACTATCTCAGGCTCTTACAGGCCTTAGAGGCAGTGTCTGCCTGATGTTGGCTTTATCAGCATGTTCAATAGGTTATCTGTTTATAGTGCTACTGTGCTTTTTGTGCATCATGTTTGTCACTAAGGTTCAGCATGTAAATAATGTAGTGACGGTAAGTAAAGTATGATGCAGGTATATGCATGTATCAGAAATCAAGTAGCAGTTCATCAGTAATTTCAAACAAGCACAGTAATTAAGCAGTAATTAATTGTTAATTAAGTCGTACGGATACCTGGTTTAGTGAGGGTTGTCACATTCTCCCCCCGTTAGAAAAATTTCGTCCCGAAATTTTAAGTTCTGCTTGTAGATGCAGGGTTCTTAGGAAATAGGTGGGGGTATTTCTCTTTCATCCGGTCCACACGCTCCCAGGTGTATTCAGGACCATGTCTGGCATTCCAACGAACCTTGACGAGCTTGACACTGCTCCGGCGGGTCTTGTTTACTTTCCAATACGTAACCTCAACCGGTTCTTCAACGAAATGGAGCGTGTCGTCAACATGAATCTCGTCGATGGGAATGGCAATGGTATCTTGAGTTGGACTTTTCTTCAGGTTGGATACATGAAATGTATCGTGAACTCCATTCTGCTCGGCAGGTAAGTCCAGCTTGTATGCTACTAGTCCTATTCTTTCCAAAACTCTGAAAGGACCAATGTAGCGCGGATTTAGCTTTCCACGCTTTCCGAAGCGTGCCACACCCTTCCAGGGTGAAACTTTCAATAAAACCATATCTCCAACTTGGAATTCCAAATGTTTCCGGTTTGGATCTGCATAGGCTTTCTGTCTTTCGCGAGCCGCTTCGATGCGTTTTCGAATTTGCGCAATCTTGTCCGTTGTTTCTTGGACTAATTCGGGACCAACAACCTGCCTATCACCTGCGTCAGCCCAGCATAGGGGTGATCGGCACTTGCGTCCGTAAAGGGCTTCAAATGGCGCGACTCCAATACTGGTGTGGTAGCTGTTGTTGTATGAAAATTCGACCAAAGGCAAATGCCTATCCCAGCTACCGCCCAAATCCATAACACACGCTCTCAGCATGTCTTCCAAAGTCTGTATCGTCCGCTCGCTTTGCCAGTCGGTCTGCGGGTGAAATGCGGTGCTCATATTCAATTGCGAGCCAAAAGCTTCTTGGAAGGATTGCCAAATCCTTGATATGAACCTTCCGTCTCTATCGGAAATGATTGAGAGAGGTACTCCATGGCGCGTAACGATCTCTCTCATGTAAATTTCGGCCAACTTGCTCGTATTATCCTTCTCTCTGATAGGTAAGAAGTGTGCTGACTTTGTTAATCGATCCACTATTACCCAAATAGTGTCATGGCCTCTTGGCGTTCTTGGCAATTTTGTAATAAAATCCATGGAGATTTGTTCCCATTTCCACTTGGGAATCTCGGGTTGTTGCAGAAGTCCTGAAGGCTTCTGATATTCGGCTTTAACCTTAGCGCATGTTAAACATTTGCTCACATAAACAGCAACATCGCCTTTCATCCTAGACCAACAATAATAATCTTTGAGATCCTGGTACATCTTATCCGCTCCAGGGTGGATAGAGTACCGCGACTTGTGAGCTTCATCGAAAATAACCTTCCTTAAACCTCCAAACAAAGGAACCCAAATCCTTTTCTCAAAACATAACGTTCCTTCCTCGTTTGGTACCAGTAGCTTCTCCATCCCACGGAGATATTCTTCTTCAAGGTTTCCTTCCTTGAGAGCTTCTTTCTGCGCGGCACGAATGCGCAAGGAAAGATCGGTTTGGATAATCATTTCTAAAGCCCTAACCCTTATGGGCTTGATCCTCTCCTTTCGACTTAGGGCATCGGCGACCACATTTGCCTTCCCTGGGTGGTACTTTATCTCACAGTCGTAATCATTCAACAACTCAACCCATCGTCTCTGCCTCATATTCAGCTCCTTCTGATTGAATATGTGTTGTAGGCTCTTGTGATCTGTGAAGATTGTACATTTCGTACCATAAAGGTAGTGTCTCCAGATCTTTAATGCAAAAACCACTGCGCCAAGTTCCAAATCATGTGTGGTATAGTTCTTTTCGTGCACTTTCAATTGACGTGATGCGTAAGCAATAACCTTTTGGCGTTGCATCAAAACGCAACCCAATCCTTGACGCGAAGCGTCGCAGTATACCACAAAATCATGTGTACCTTCTGGTAGTGCTAAGATTGACGCATTGCAGAGCTTATCCTTCAATATCTGGAACGCTTCTTCCTGTTTGATTCCCCAATCAAACTTCTTATCTTTCTGCGTGAGGAGCGTCAATGGTTGAGCGATTTTTGAAAAATTCTCAATGAATCTTCGGTAGTAACCAGCCAAACCTAAGAATTGTCGAATCTCGGTTGGCGTCTTTGGCGTTTCCCAATTCTTAATCGCTTCGATCTTGGTGGGATCCACGTGGATTCCATCTCCATTTACCACGTGCCCAAGGAATTGTACTTCTCGTAGCCAAAACTCACACTTAGAGAACTTAGCATACAACTGTTCTTTCTTCAGCAGCTCCAAAATAGCTCTTAGGTGTTGCTCATGCTCAGCCTTCGTCTTTGAATAAATCAAGATATCATCGATGAACACTATCACGAACTTATCCATGTACGGCTTGCAAACTCTATTCATCAAATCCATGAACACTGCAGGTGCGTTTGTTAACCCAAACGGCATAACTAGGAACTCGTAGTGCCCATAACGAGTTCTGAAGGCTGTCTTTGGGATACTCTCCTCTTGTATCCTTAACTGATGGTATCCAGATCGAAGATCGATCTTTGAATAAAAGCTTGAGCCTTGCAGTTGGTCAAACAGATCATCAATCCTTGGCAGAGGGTATCTATTCTTGATCGTCAGCTTGTTCAGCTCCCGGTAGTCTATGCACATTCGAAAACTACCGTCCTTCTTTTTGACAAACAGGACCGGAGCTCCCCAAGGCGAAAAGCTTGGTCGGATAAATCCCTTGTCTAACAACTCTTGAAGTTGTGTCGACAATTCTTGCATCTCAGACGGGGCAAGTCTATAAGGTGCCTTAGCCATAGGCGCGGCGCCTGGGACTAAATCGATGTGAAACTCCACTTGCCTCTGAGGTGGCAATCTAGGCAAGTCCTCCGGGAAGACTTCCGGATACTCCCTCACGACAGGGATGTCTTCAATCTTCGGTTCTGCAGCTTTCTTATCCACAATGTGTGCCAGGAAGGCAACACATCCCTTCTGCAAACACTTTCGCGCTTTGAGGCAGCCGATAATTCTTAACGGCGTATCACGCTTCTCCCCGTGAACCATAATTGTTTCGCCATCTTCGGTTGGGATACGAACGACCTTTTCGTGATAAACTATTTCAGCCTTGTTGCCTGATAACCAATCCATTCCTACCACCACGTCGAAGCTTCCCAACTGGACTGGTAGTAGATCCAAAGCAAACTCACGCTCTCCCAACTCGATTGCACAACCTCTGATCACTTCATTGGCTTCTACTAACTTCTCATTAGCCAATTCGATTGAGTAGGGAATATCTAATTTACTAGCGGCTAAACCAAGCATATTCTTAAACTCTAACGACACGAAGCTATAATCGGCGCCAGTATCAAATAAAACGGATGCATAGCGTTGGTTTACAGGGAACGTACCAGTGACAACATTGGGATCCTGGCGCGCCTCCCTCGCTTCAATATTAAACACTCTTCCACGGGCTTGGTTTAACTCTGGGCAGTTCCTCTTGTAATGCCCAAGATCTCCACAGTTGAAGCATCCGGGTCTCTGCCCGTTTCCACCAGCTTGATTATTCCTCTGGTTACGATTCACGGCGCCCGCTTGATTAGCATTGTTGCCTTGATTCCCATTACCTCCATTGTTTCCTTGTGGGCGATTTCCATTCCCACCCCGGTTGTTATTTCTGTTTCCGAATCCTCCCTGGCCTCCCTGGCCAGCAGTGGCCCAACAAGTGTCCTTCAAGTGGCCCGGCTTTCCACATGCTTCGCATACTTTCACACTACAATGGCCAGAATGGTGGCGTTGGCAGGTATTACACTTGGGCTGGGTGCCCATATATCCTTTTCCTTTCTTTCCACTACCAGCTGTAACCTGAGCTGGCGTGCCTGATCCTCCTTTCTTAACCACCACACTGGCGCCCTGCTTGAAGTACGAGAACTTCCGTTTGTTACCTCCTGATGACTCGACGTGAGTCTCTTTCTTCTTAGGCTCAGCATCATCGAACTTTTTCAGGCGAATAGCCTCCTCTATGAGAGCCACGCTCAGATCAATTGCCTCAGTAATTGTCGCAGGCTTGGATGAGGTCACCATGCTTATGATTTGAGGAGCTAATCCCCAAATGAAACGTTCAATCCGCTTGAACTCTGGAGTGACCATGTAGGGTACCACATGCGATAAGTCATGGAACCTCTGAACGTATTCTGCGATCTTTGGACCTTCCATTTTCAAATGCCAGAACTCAGTTTCCAATATTTGGATTTCCGCGCGAGAGCAGTACTTCTTGCGCATAAGTTCCTTCAGTTCGGTCCATGTTAGTGCGTAGGCAGCAGCTTCACCAAGTGTCTGTACTTGCAAATTCCACCAAGATAGGGCTCCATCCAGAAATAGCCCAGAAATGTAGGTGACTTGCTGGTTTGGTGCACATTTGCTCATGCGGAGAACTGATTCAGTCTTCTCGGCCCAACGAACAAAAGCGACAGCACCTCCGGTGCCATCAAAGTTGACAGGCTTGCAGTCTAGAAACTGCTTGTAGGTGCACCCTGCACATACGTTACAACATATGAATGGCATTAGCATCCTTGCTAGAGATATCCAATTAGATCATGGTATGTCTTAATGACTTAGTATCACCATGAGGTGGATTGTTGTTCCCTTTGTTGTTTGAGCTGCTTCCGCTGGGTCCTCCTTGCGAGGCGGCGTATTGCGCGATGGCAGCAGCGATGACTTGTTGGAGTTCTGCCTCATTGGTAGGCATCGGTGTTTGACGTCTCGGCGGCATCTTCTAAAAGATGGGTTTACGTCGGTCAGGCCATAATTAAGATCCCATGTTATAATACGTACGCTTTATTATGATAGTAATAGTACATAACATCTCATGTTATAATCATATCAATCACACAACATCCCATGTTATAAAACATAAATAATCAATCAAAACATCACATATGATGAGAATACTGCGATTGCCATATATCGAGACCACATAGTAAGTGTACAGGTACATAATAGTGTCATATATCATCATCGACTAAGGGCTACATCACCCTAGTCCAAAAACTATATCAAATCAGTGTCAGTACATCAAATACATGTCAACAAAAGTCAGAATCATAATGTAGTCTCCAAAAATGTTGTGCAGTCAAAAGCAATCGCCGTCTTCTCACCAGCGTCTACCCATACGGTACTGAAGAGCTCTACACGGATGGCGGTGGAGGAGGGGGAAAGTGAGTGTAAAACAAGCGACGCAAATGGAGCCAGTCCTCCTCCATGGCTCTCTGGGTACGCAAGAAAGAAGCAACCTGCTACTCTAGGGCAAAAAGGCGTGCAGCATAGTCTGGTGGTAAAGGTCGAGAGGGCTGCAAAGGAGAGTGGGTCTGACCCTGGCACTGACACGGCGGCGGCTGGGCTCTCTCAAGCTCCTGAATGCGCTGCGTGTGTGCCTCGTGCTGGGCGACAAAAGACATCAAGACATCCTCAATGGAATATCCCATATGGAAAGGATGGTAAGGGTCGGTCGGTGTCATGGCAGGTGGTGATGACCAGAGAAACGGCTCACTGGTGGGATCAAAAGGTGCCACATGAAATGGAGAAACAGGGGGAAAAGTAGCAGACGGTGGTATAGCAGGGATAGATACCGGTACATGTCCAAAAGGGTGAGCCGAAGAACCCTCTCCAGGTCGCGCTGGAGGTGTAAACCGAGGAAATGAAAAGGAGGTATCAATGTGACGGGTATCAGTGATCTGAGGGGGAATAGGTGGGACCCCGTCATCAGCAGGAATCCACCCATGCTGGGCGTGCTCATCTCGTGAGTCCATCTGTGCCTCAAAAAGTGCACGATCAAACTGAACTGGCATAGGATCATGGTGAGGTGCAACAAGAGGGTCAACTGGTGCATCAGCAATAAGTGGGGGATCAACATGATCAGCAGCAATGACATGATCGCCCTCCAACAACGGAGCATCCACTGGGTGATCATCAATAGGTGGGTCAGCAATGACAGGCTCAATAATAGGTGCGTCAGCATGAACTGGGTCGTGCTCAAACGCAGGGTCTAGAGCGGCTACCTGCTCAGGGGCCATGGCAGGCTCGGGGTCATCAAAGGCCATCCCAAAATCAAACTCGGGATCGATGGGATCAACTGGGTCTACTGGGTCGACTGGATCCTCCATAGGCTGATCCATGGGTATAAACTCTATATCCTGATCTGGGTCGAATCCTGGGGGAAAGACAGGATCGGAATCCTCCACATCATCGTGGTCGAAAGCAAAACTAGGAATAGGGGCAACAGAGGATGCCTGGTCGGGATCTGATCCATGTGAGAAGTACTGCGCACTCTGGGTGTGTGAAGGTGCGGAGGCCACAGACTCGAAAGAGTCTGGGACCGGAGAGTGAGCGGGTGACTCCTCGGCGGGAGCATCTACGATCATCAAGAGATCACTAGCAGCAAGAAGGGCCTCGCCCTGAACATCCTCCTCTAAGGGCTCATCATCATACAGATCGACGTCGCCATCATCGTCGGCGTCGAGAAGCAAATCGTAAGCAGGATAAACAGCTAAGGGTATGGGAGCAGGGATCTCCACTAATGGTAGGTCCCCGGCCAAAGGGCCATCAGCGAGCTCATCAGCACCATCAGGTAAAGCAAAGGGCTGAAAGTCGTCCTCGTCCGTGCTAGTAACGTCGGATGTGTGGACCTCGTGCTCTGAAGACTCTAGGTCATCTGATACTATAGGTCTAGGTCCTGTGGTGTCTGAGTCACCTGTGCCAGAGGTGTCCATGGCGTCTGTAACATAAACACAATCATGCACAAACGGTCAATCATACAATCAATTAATCACATAAGTCACCAAGTAAGCATTCAAGTAATTCTCCTAGTCCCACTAGCCTCCCAGTCTCCTAGACTGATACTCCTAGTCTCACTAGCCAAATTCTCCCAGCCTCTTAGACTGCTCTTCCTAGTCTCACTAGCCAAATTCTCCCAGCCTCTTAGACTGCTCTTCCTAGTCTCACTAGCCATCT
The DNA here is from genome assembly GCA_030545235.1 of Helianthus tuberosus. Lineage (NCBI taxonomy): Eukaryota > Viridiplantae > Streptophyta > Magnoliopsida > Asterales > Asteraceae > Helianthus > Helianthus tuberosus. The sequence continues at coordinate 100,616,460 of CM060437.1, read as the reverse complement.
ACCTCGGTCTCCCAGACCGAGCCTCGGCCTCCCAGACCGAGCCTCAGCCTTTCCAGACTGAGCCTATAAATAATAAATAAAATGTGCTCAACATTTGTTTGTAAACAGTTTTGGATCTGGACTTAAGTGGTATGCAGTGTAAAAATGTTTTCGGGAGAGCCCTAGTGATCATAGTCTAGACTCGAGAAGGAATCCTAGTTCGCTATGATCAGAGCTCTGATACCAAGCTGTCACACCCTGGCTTTGCGGAAGCGTGGTTAATTTGGTGTGACTTCTTAATACCATAGCTTAACCATAACAAAGCTATATGAAATAAAACCATGCAAAATCATCCATTTGATTAAGTTTTAAAAACCAAATACAATAACATTGTCTTAACGGAAACACATCCTAACGACATAAACATTGTTCAACAAACACAACATAACATAAGCATAGTTTAAGGACTGTGACTTGTCCAGGAAAGAGTCACATTCCCTAAACCCGGATGACCTCGTAACTAGTGCAGCGGGAAAACGTGTCGTACCGCGCCAGATCCTTTAATTCCCTGAAATACATGTAAGTTGAAAAATCAACAATAATGTTGAGCGAGTTCATGTGTAAGTGAGTAAATAAACCTTTGTAAGTATAAAAATCCTGGTATGTAGCACATAAGGGAATTGAGATCACCAATGGTTTGCAAGGCCACTGATATGTGTGAAGTGCAAGTAGGGAGACTCAAACTTAGCAGATTTATGCGTCGGGCACAAAGTCACCCCGAGGTCCGTTTCTAGTTTGGCCTGGGGCTGGGCTCGCTACACCCAGATAGATCTACCGCTCATGTCCCTCGGTCCTACCATGAGGACTAATGGCCTCCTGTTGCTCCTACCCACTCACATGATCTAAGTAGTAAACCTCCTTACGCTAATCATACCATGTATAAAGTACTTGTAATCAAAGTAACATGTATTTCACCCCCGTAGTTTAGAAAACTGAAAACAGTTAAGAGAAAAGGGGGACATGAACTCACAGTGGTGCGTCTCTACCAAGTATACCTCCAAATCAAGCAGCTGTGTGACGACCTACACGTACTAACTCTATTAGACGGACGGCCGTGCCTTAGCTTTAAGGTTTAAGTTTTCGAGAAATAGTTAGACAACTATTTCGTGTTTACATTCTGTATACTTGGTAATCATTTTCCTTCCCATGGATGGGGGATTTAATACATGTGTGTTCGTATAATTTCGAAATATATTATTAAATCTCACTTAAAATATATTTTATTTCTAATCCCAAATATAAATATTCTTCTCAAAAATATTATATTTTCTATTACACATAATTTTCCCCAAAATAATACTTTAACAAAAATACGCGTTCATGAATAATTTCCTTAAAATGTGTAAGTTACGTTTTAACGATCGAGTGGTAATAATAATTACCGGTGTAACTTATATATTTATCATGAATGCGCTCGTATTATTTTGGATTCGTTAACATTCGATAATATTATTTTTACCCTAAAAATAATATTTATGTATCTTCGCAAATTATGACAAGTAACGTTGTGAAAAAAAGAAAAATATATTTACTAAATATATTTATCACGTTTAATTTTTGTGAAAATCCCACCTCCGATATTTTGTAAATAAAGTCGTGGCGAAACTTATATTTTGAAAACATGTCGAGAAGTATTTCTAACACTTATAGTGAAAATAATTCTAAGTGTTAGGTTTTTAGAAAAATTTCGCCAGAGTTTCCTCTGTAACTGGAGGTGGCCACGCTCTCAAGCGTATCATTTTCTTTTATAAATCAACCCAACAATTTCCTTATTTAACCAAAACAATGTTCAAGACAACAAACTAGTCAACAAATATATATAAGTCGCAAAAATCACATGAACTTGTGGTTTTCTAATATTATGAAGTAAATCCCATTACTTTTAGCGGATCTCTATATAAATCCATCCGATTTTGTAAAAACCTCATTTTTAGAGAAATTCCGTTTTTTTACAACTTCTCGTCATCTTTTACAAAAATAGTTATTTTGTCGAAACTTTGTGCTACACAAGTGTTTACACACTTGTGTGTTCTAAAAATCATTTTTTTGTTAGTGTAAGATCCGTCTTTAGAAAACATAATTTCTTTGATACTTGGTTCTTTGAAAATACCGCTTGTAGATCCGTAGATCTACTAGTTTTAAACACTATTTCACAAGCTAAATCGCTTTTACACAAGTTCATGATTCGTGTGTGGTAGAGTTTCATCCTTTGACCCTTGTTACTTCCAAAACAACCTTATGTCATGATCCAAGATCATGACCAATCCGGGTTAAACGATGATCCGAGCTACCACAACATAGATCGGGTCCAAATAACTACACAAATCAAATACTACAAGTTTTACACAACAAACAAGCTTTTAACCATCACTTTTAGTGTTTTTAGTAGACTTTCATGTTTCAACTTGCATGTTTACGAGTTTTAACCGTTACAAATCATTTTAACCACTTCAAAATAGTTCGAGAGTGTGATTCAAGCAACTTACTACTAGCTCGAGGCTAGGGAAGAATCTAGACGCAAAATGAGAGGATAAAAGCAATGTAGCGAGGTCCTTCGAAATTCGAGTGCACCAAGCTTCCTTATAGGTGATCCTTAACACTTGTGTGATCTTGGAATGAGAAGATCAAAATCGAAAGATGGATGGATGGTAGAGGGGTGTTCGGCCGAGAGCTCTTAGAGAGAGAGAGAGAGTTGTGAAGTTGAGTTGTGATAATGTGTTAAGCTTGGAACTTATAGACAATTAGTATGTGCATTAACCATTGGATTAAGTGTCTACTAGATATTAGACATAGAAGATTAAGTAAATCAACAAGGTACAAGGGGTGTCCCCCAAGGGGACGGTTCGGTTGAGGGGGGGGGGGGTAATCCGGTTCCATTTCAACTAAACACTAAGTATTAGTTAGTTAAGTGTGGAGGTTAACCCGGTTATTAGTATGTCATGCGTTACAGCGGGTGTTAGGGTATTCAGGGACCCTAACTGGCTCAGAAAAAGAAAAACTATGTTACTGACAATATTTTTATGTTCCGGATATAATCCGGTTGTTCGGTTGGATAGTAATCCGTTAAAGCGTTAAACAAGCTTTAAAGTGTCGTTAATACCCTTTTTAGTGACACAACTTATTCCTCCAAAGTGTCGGGAATATTTTCCTCATGTTTTGGCACTTTATTAGTTAGCTAAAAGCTGGATTGTTTATTAAAGTGCTGAGTTTTTGTGCTTAGAGCACGTTTTAGGCACATCCGGTCATTGTAACTTATTCCTAGAGACGCAGTTCTACAACCCTTGTATCCCTACACTCACCACTAGTGTAGCAAACTATCTCAGGCTCTTACAGGCCTTAGAGGCAGTGTCTGCCTGATGCTGGCTTTATCAACATGTTCAATAGGTTATCCGTTTATAGTGCTACTGTGCTTTTTGTGCATCATGTTTGTCACTAAGGTTCAGCATGTAAATAATGTAGTGACGGTAAGTAAAGTATGATGCAGGTATATGCATGTATCAGAAATCAAGTAGCAGTTCATCAGTAATTTCAAACAAGCACAGTAATTAAGCAGTAATTAATTGTTAATTAAGTCGTACGGATACCTGGTTTAGTGAGGGTTGTCACAATGTCATCGGTAGAACCTAAACCCTGATTGAATCCCACTTAGATGCGTCAGTGCTTTTATGCAATGTGATCAGCAACTCAGTATTTGTTGTGGCTGAACATAAGCGATGTTTGGAAAAGTTTGCATCTTGGTATCTAAAACGATGAACACCATGGTATTCAGATTGGTGGCTTGTAGTAGACACTTGCTGGTGGATTAGCAGTATGTTCAAGAAGCTTACCAATTAGGAACCAGAAAAGAGTATAAGTACATTTCTCTGTCTGATATATGGATGTGAGTACCGATTATGCGACTATTGATTAGGTTGTGGTGCTTGTCTTTGCAACAGTTAGCTTCACAGTAAACACATATAAAAGCCTTGACCAATATTAACTCTCACCCAATAGCATTGCAACTACACACATGTTACTTGAACTTAGACAGTAGAGATGTCTTTTAAGGTACACATTACTATAGTAGAGATGTCTTTTAAGGTACACAAGCTTAAACATGGGCTTCCTTTAGTTTGTAGTTAGGTTGGTGTTTATTTTTTAATTCTAATTGTGAGTGCACTTTCTAGGGTCAAATTTCTCTACTTGTAAAACTTTAACAAAGCTATCATACGGTCCCTAGACTTTCGTCGTCACACGTTTTAAATATGCTTGATCTACCGCGCAACGCGCGGTTGGGTAACAACTAGTTTGTATTAAAGGACCATTAGATAAATAATAAAACAAGATGTATAAACAAAAAAAAAACTCTGCAACACACTCATTCTCTCTAACAACGTCACCAGAACAAACCCTAAATATATCATCATCACATCGACAAAGTGGACAAGATTGGAGCCTTGTAGTCGAAATTCTTCATTGCATTCATCCGCTCGAGCTCCTGTTTCGCTGACGGTTTCTTCTTCTTGCGTGAACCGCCATTAATGACAAGAAATTGAGACAAATGATGCATTGAGAGGTGTAGAAGAGTATAGATCTTGTTAACTCATCGGATTTCATATTGTTTGAACAGTTGTGGTGGTTGAGTGGTGGTCCGGTGAGAAATTGGTTGACTCCAGCGGTGGTGAGAGGGGGTAAACGGTGGTTGTAGTCAAAAGAGGGGAAGAGTGCGGTGGCGGTGTGTGTGGTGACGGTGTGCTCTTCCGTCGATCAGAGACCTTACCACAGTCGATCGACTATCACATATCTAAACCCTAGGCAGCGGCTAGGGTTCCGCCGTGATGATAAGTGGCGGCCACGATTGTTTGGTGAAATGGAGTTACCGGTCTTGCATAACACCGCCACCACACGACCACTAAAGCACCATAATCCAGTGTACCAACATCTGATCTGTTTTTGTATCTGATCTTCAAGATTCTAAAGCTTCTTTCTTTCTCATCTAGTGCTTCTTGATTTTTTCCTTTAACTCTAACTCTTGCTTGCTGTACAGTTGAATACATATGCTTTGTCATGGTGGTGGGGTAGGCTAGATGTTGACATTTGTTTTGTCAAAAAAAATTAATACATATCTCAGTGGTCGAAATCGTTTTTTTTTTTTTTTGTTGAGTTGTTTTTGGGGGATATTTCAAGATTGGGGTTTTTAGGCTGTTTGAGTTGATTTGGAGAATGGAGATGGTGGTAAAGGGTGGTGGTTGTAGATGATTAAGGGTGATGGTGGTGGCGGCGATGATTGCTGATTTGGAGATGATGGTGTTGGTGGCTCGGTTGTTGATTTGCTGATGATGGTGGTTGTAGATTAAGAAATATATATATTATAGAGTAAATTACAAGTTTTGTCCTTTATCTTTGTATCAAATTTCAGGCGGTGTCCTTTGTCTTTAAAATTGATGAGTTTTGTACTTAATGTTTCCAAATGTTACACGGTTTGTCCTTTAGCCCTAACTCAGTTAGATTTTTCAGTTAAATCAGGTCATGTGAGTTGCACATGAGGGCAAATAAGTCATTTCACCAACCCTTCCATTTTCCCCCATTTTATATCCACCAAAACCCTATCTCCAACCACCTTCTGCAATCACCTACCCGCCACTACCACTCCATCCCATAACTCCATCAAAGAACAAATCAGCAGCAGCTCCGGCAACTGCAGTGGTAGGGTGTTAGGATTACCTGAAGGTCCAGTTGCGTCGGCGATTGAAGACGACTGCAACTGATCCGAAACTCCATCAACATCCTTCGAATTTGACTCTAAAAAGTCAAAATCAGACACATAAAAGTTGAATCGTGTACCTTGAATCAGATCTGGATAAAGTTGCAGAGCATTTTGGATTAGCCAGGGTTTGCATTTCTTGAAATCGGTGGTTCCAAACCTTTCAAAACTCACTTTCCGTCAGTCGCCGACCTTGGGAATGGTTCCAGACCTCCTGAAACAACCGCCACCACAGATCTGTGGAGAAGAAAGGCAGCGGTGATGGACTGATGGTTGTTGTGGAGTTAAAACGAATGGTGGTGGTGGATTTTAAATTAAGTCCACAGAAAAGAAGAAGAAGGGACGAGTTGAAAGTGATAGTAGGGGTGATGGTGTTAGGCTGTCGGAACGATGCCGGAGAAGATGGCGGTGGGATGGGTTACTCGCGGGTGTTTCTTCCCAGATAGAGCTTTTATAATTTAATAATGCGGGTGTTTCTTCCCAGATAGAGCTTTTATAATTTAATAATAAGAATTTTGAGAACCTAGGGGAATTGACTTAAATGCCCTCACATGCAAGGCATGTGAGGACATTTAACTGTCATTTTTTACGAGATTAGGCCCAAAGGACATAACATGCATGATTTGAAAACATTAAGTACAAAACTCATCAATTTTAAAGGCAAAGGACACCGCCTGAAATCCAGTACAAAGATAAAGGACAAAACTTGTAATTTACTCTATATTATATTAATAATATTTTTGGAGTTATTTTGTTTTATTTTTTTGAATAATATTAAATAAATTGGGTTAAAAGACTAAAATACCCTTGGGCTATCAGATTTAACCAAAAAAATTAACTGGGTTAGGCTCAAAGGACATACCGTGCAAGATTTTGAAACATTAAGTACATAACTCGTCAACTTTTGTATTAAAGGACAGCGCCTGCAATTTGGTTGTAAACGTAAAGGACAAAACTTGTAATTTACTCTACCAAATCTAACCAATGTTGAAGACGTATGCATAACCAAGGCATAAGGCATTTATTATCGAGGAATATTTCTCCTAAGTGTATGTGTTAATGAAGACATAACCAAGCATAATCTAATCATCGTATATGATACTTATACACTATTGAATACCATATACAAGCTCAATTTCAAGAAATTTATCTAATAGGTTAAAAAACCATTAACTCTCCCTAACGCACCTTTTTCTAATCACTTAAGATGGTGGTATCGTGTTTATGAATGCCTTTAAAACACCAAAGTTGGGAAGGGGAAGTCTTGGGTTCAAGTCCCACAGACAACAGAGGATTAAAGAAATTAGTCGTTCAAAAAAAAAAATGCGTAATTATATGTTATACATGATGTGATTATATATGTAAATTCCTCCTCATCAAAATTACTATAGTGTTATGATCTATAAAATAACCATAACGAGGTGGTGGAAGTCGCGGCTCTGTTTTAAATATTGACATGGTAAAGCACATAAAGAGAACCGTATGAAGTTTTTGCGGCTCCGTTTTAAATATCAAAGCATACATAAAAAAACACGCCGCGTAGCTAATTTAAAAGAATAACTTCAAAACGCTGATAAAAATAAGGATGTTGGGTTGGCAATTCCAAAAATAAAGAGTTATAGGAAAACAATAAAAACATATTAAAAAGATACCTTTAAATAGTTTTAATAGATTGCACGTTTGCGAGTCAATTATTTGTACATTATGACGTACAATTATGTTTTGAATGAAGTTTGCATCAACACGTAAATAAAAAAAGTACGTCGCAACGGTGTATTCGGAATTTTGTAAATATCAAAACTTAAAAAGTTTAAAAGAAAAGAAAAGTTGCAAAGGAGTCTCGATTGCTTACTAAAGTTAGTTATGTAGGCTTTAATAAAGAGTTAATTGCTCGGATGCCGGATGGTTCCTGTGGTTTCATGTTTTTTCACGTTTAGTACCCACCTTTTGAAAATAGCAGATATGCTCCCTATGGTTTGTTATTTTGTTACTCGGATAGTCCCCTGAGTAGATGTCAGTTAGTTTGGAAATAGCAGGTATGCTCCCTATGGTTTGTCATTTTGTTACTCGGATAGTCCCCTGACATCTACTCAGGGGACTATCCGAGTAACAAAATAACAAACCATAGGGAGCATATCTGCTATTTTCAAAAGGTGGGTACTAAACATGAAAAAAAGTGAAACCACAAGGACTATCCGGGCAATTAACTCCTTTAATAAATGATTGAATTCAAGAAAAAAAGTTACAAAGGACTACAACCTTTAACCATTTATAAACGGTCCAAACCCATAGAGCCCAACCGGCCCAGTCGGCATCTGGAAACACTGCTTTAAAATGATACAAACGTAATAAAGAAAAAATAACCCAATGTTCATGTTGTCATCCTGGAACTCAGCTTGTTGATCTCTATTGGTGATATATATTTTGTATTATTGAATTGAATTTATATATTGTAGAACTGGGCCTAACAGAGTTATCTGTCCAATGCTTGATTTTTTTTAACGGCCAACAAATCAATCCCAAGCACTCTCGAGGCACCCACTGGACAAACGGAGTACTCCGAGAGTAACCCAAGTCATCCACCACCAATTCCGGGGAAAACCCAGTAATCCACCCGCCCGTAAGCACGACAGTAAATTACCAGTAAAACCCGTTCGGCTCAAGGATCGAACCCAGGTTTCCCTGGGTCTCCTATCACTGCCCATCAATGCCTCACTCTTTTTTTACACCAAATGAGAATTAAACTTGAGTCTTCAAAGAAGAACTCAAGTCATCCTAACACAGTAGACGCCTCCAAGTTCCATCCCCCAGTCCCATCCCTGTATTTTTACGAAAAAACAAAACAATCCTCTAAATTTGTTTCTCGCTATTCATCTTGTATCGTTTATGGGTAGACGTGAGTGGAAGAAAAAGAAAAACATTTAATTGAATAGAGACAAATATGCAGAATAGCATATAGGATGTTTAAAAAAAAGTGAGGAACACATTTAGAAAAATGTGATTTTTATTTAAACTAGTTGTTTACCATGCGCGCGCGTTGCGGCGCGCCAAACCAAATCGTTCTATAAGAATGACAAAGCATGTCAAATAACAAAAAGTAGCTCGAACTAAAACGTAACGTATTTTCGGTACCGGTTCGGCACCGGTATTCACCGATTTTTACCCTCAAATACCGGTGCTGTACCAGTACCAACCGGTACCATACCGTACCGTACCAGGTATATTCGGTACCGGTACATACTTTTGGGGATTTCGGTAACGGTATTTTCGGTACCGATTTGTACCGAGCTCATAAAATCCTGTAGCAACGTAGCAATGCAAGTAATTGCACAGTTTAGATTACCTTTTATACACACAGTAAGTAAACTGACTGACATCATTCTTCAAACGATTCGAGATAAACGATGCGTAACCAGTCATATCCGGCATCGTGGAGTGCATTAAAAAGGGAACAATTGGACGATTGGATGCTGGGCTAGGTGTTTGTTGGAATGCCCACGGATTGTTCGGGTCAAAACCACGATTATGAGGATTCATTTTTCGTATTGTGGTTGGATGAGAATTTTTTTTTAAAAATAAGATAGAGATCATTATAGAAGAGGTGGAGTAGTTGTGGTAAAAAATGAATAGAAGTGTGAGTATTTATAGTGAATAGATAATTTTTTTTTAAACACATAGCCGTTGGCCAACGGCTAGCCCAAACAGCTACTTGTCTTGGCCAATGAGATCCCGCCATGTCATCTTGATAGCCCCGCCCAACGCCCGGGCTGAAACCCCCGCCCAAGGGGCCACGCCGAAACCCAAGCCCACCCGGGGTGGTGACTTGGGCGTTTGTACCCAACCCACGCCACAACCCCCGCCCCATACCCCATATTCTAATATTTCCTAAATCTTTTTTTTAAACACATAGCCGTTGGCCAACGGCTAGGCCAAACGGCTACTTGTCTTGGGCAATGAGATCCCGCCATGTCATCTTGATAGCCCCGCCCAACGCCCGGGCTGAAACCCCCGCCCAAGAGGCCACGCCGAAACCCAAGCCCACCCGGGGTGGTGACTTGGGCGTTTGTACCCAACCCACGCCACAACCCCCGCCCCATACCCCATATTCTAATATTTCCTAGATCTATTTTTTTAACACATTGCGGTTGGCAAACGGCTAGCCCAAACGGCTACTTGTCTTGGCCAATGAGATCCCGCCATGTCAACTTGATGGTGACTTGGGCGTTTGTACCCAACCCACGCCACAACCCCCGCCCCAAACCCCATATTCTAATATTTCCTAGATCTTTTTTTTAAACACATAGCCGTTGGCCAACGGCTAGCCCAAACGGCTACTTGTCTTGGCCAATGAGATCCCTCCATGTCATCTCAACCCCCGCCCCATACCCCATATTCTTATATTTCCTAGATCACTGTTGATTTAGTTTGTTTTAATTAATATAGGTTCAAATCACTATTCATTTGTTTTAATTAATATATGTTGAAATCACTATTCATTCAGTTTGTTTTCTATTAGTATATAATTATTATATGTTTGGGGATGTGAATACTCTTACAAAGTTCGGTTTTAACAATTGGAAAATTTGGGTTTACAGGTTATGGGCTTAATTTAGTGACATTGTGAATTTGTGATATGGTGGGTAACTAAATTTGGGCTTATGAATCTAGGATTAGCCTACTCCAATAAAAAACTAATTTGGGCTCAAGTTTTTAATTTTCTGACTTGTGTGTGTGTGTGTGTGGGGGGGGGGGGGGGGGGTCGTCAATGTTCAAACTCTTGACATCGTGTAAGATTATTATAGCCATGGTTGATGTTCTACACATCATCATGGGCTTCTTCTTTGTTTTTTTTTTTTTTTTTTTGGTTCTAAGGGCACAGGTGGTTTCAAGTTTCAACCGAAGGATGGCTACATGCCCTCTTTTACTATATGGCCAGTGGGGGATCTAGCCCTGTTTGTGGGTTCACATGAACTCACTCGGTTCGGAAAAAAAATAGTAAGAACTTTGTATGATTTGGAAAAAATAATGAGAATCTACCAAAACGAACAAACTGAAAGAAGTTCCTGGATCCGCCTGCTGCAGTCCATGGAAGGCTTTTTCTCGAGTGTGGTCTCTTTCATTCACAAAAAAAAACATTGGAGTTACCTATGTTGACTTGGATTAAGGACCGCTCTCAAGATTATAGGTTGGTTGGTATACTTTGTATTGTATCAGTGTATGGCTATGTGAATGTCATACTATCTAGGCTCATATATGTTATATTGTTAGGCTGGTTTTGGAGAACAGTTCAGTATAGACAGAAGGTATGTCCTTATGTATATGCAATCACTTTTCTAATAGTTTTATTAAAAGGATGATCGGACAAATAGAATATTGGGCCAAATGCTGCATCATATCCGGATTTACCATTGTTCTATATTTATATAGTCAACTAATATAATTCGTCAATGTGAGGCTAACTCATTTGGTAAAGACATGTAGTCCTAGTAAAATTATTTGTCTAAAGCATGGTAGAAATTAATTTGCCGTTCAAAAAAATATGGTATAATTCATTAGACTATATACTGTCCTACAAATGTAACCTCTAAAGCATGTTTCTTGCAGTGTTGTATAAATATGAAAAATAAGTATATTTAATATTATAATTTTTTTAGATAAATATAATATCATATCATACTATGTTTATTTATGAACTATTCCTTTTAAATATCCTAATAAAAGGTCCTAGAATTTGAATATACATATTTTTCTTTCTCGTACATAAAGAACATTATTGTTGTTAGCGTGTAAAAATCTTTGCTGGCGAACAAAATCGACAACTGGTTAAGAGATATAGTACAGCTGCAATTCCACCTACCCATAATATTTTACACTTGTTTTTTATTGTAAAAAGATTACAGATGAATTAAGTATGTATATAATTAAAAGAAAAAGTTGTACTAAAAGATAGCGCTTCAAAGAGGGTTATGTTGTGAGCACCGACCTATAATCGTCGTATCGGAAACCACCTATACAATTGTTACATTTGAGCATCCTTGAACCGTATTCATTTGGTTTGACCGGTTATACTTTGAACCGGCTAAATCAGTGAACTAGATCGGAGGTTGGGTCGAGTTTTCAAATTATTATTTCTCTATAATTTTCTGCTAGGACCTCCTTTTCTAAACCATATTTTTTATAGTTTTCTACTAGGACCTCATTTTCTAATAGTTTTCTACTAGGACCTAGTGGTGCACAAAAAACCCGAACCCGGACCCGAAAAAAAAACCTGGAACCGGGTATTATAAAACCCGGGTTTTTTATACCCGAACCCGACCCTACCCGTAGGGTAGGGAACGGGTATGCATATTTGATCTAAAACCCGAACCCGGAACCGGTTTTTTATACCCGAAACCCGGTTTTATAAATACCCGAACCCGAACCCGGAACCGGGTTTTATAAATACCCGGAACCGGTTTTAAAAAAAACCCGATTTTGATGTAATCTTGTTTAATTATGTATGCATTAAGACTTCTAGTTCTTATGATTTAACAAAATTATGTATGCACTTTGATGTAATCTTGTTTAATTATTAGGTTTCTAATGATATTTGCCACCGCTACTTAATTATTTAGTATATTTCATTACAAGTGGAAACAAATATGCCAATATATGTTGGCCCTTCTATTTTCTTTGTTTGTTTAATATCATTATTAGTTTTTGTATTTAATAAATTGTGCCTCTGTTTATAAAGTTCAAGAATAACCACATGAAGAACTATAAATTGTGCCTCTGTTTATAAATTGTGCCTCTGTTTATCAATAGATTTGATGTCTATGTGTGAGAGTTATGTTTGATACATTTTATAAGCATAGTTCCGGTCGGGTTTTTTTAATACCCGGTGCGGGTTTTTTCCCAACCCGATGCATACCCGAACCCTACCCGATGAATACCCGAACCGGACCCGAACCCGGAAATAGGGTATTATAATACCCGGGTTTTATAAAACCCGACCCGAACCCTACCCGAACCCGGGTATATAGGGTATACATTTTTGGTAGAGAACCCGGACCCGGACCCGACCCGGTTTTTAAAAAAACCCGATTTTGTAAAACCCGATCCTACCCGAACCTGATCCTACCCGAAACCCGGTTTTAAAAAAAACCCGATTTGTGCACCACTACTAGGACCTCTTTTCTAAACCAGTGATTCAAATTTATATTGCATATAGTTTCAAATAGGGGTGTTCAAAATTATCCGTATCCGAAAATCCGATTCGAAATATCTGATATCCGAATCCGAATTTTTCAGATTCGGATAGTGATTTTAAATTTTTTTCGGATATCCAAAATATCCGAAAATGTAACATTTATTTTTTTCGGATAGCCGAATATCCGAAGTATCCGAAATATCCAAAAACTTATATTCGGATATCCGAAACTATTCGAAATATTCGGTTCCGAATATGAAAAATAAAAAAAAAACAAAATTAAATTAAATAAAAAGTTGGATTTTCGGATATCCGGTTCACTATCCGATCGGATATCCGAATTTTCGGATATCCAAATTTCGGATACGGTGCTGATAGTGAAATCTGACATTCAAAAATTTCGGATATCCGGTTTTGAACACCCCTAGTTTCAAATCCACATCAAAAGATAAAATAGCTCGGTATTTCAATAACTAGTTGTTAATTAGAGACAAGGTTTGTTGAAGTCGCACGTTGCGTCGAAACAGAGGAAATGATAATGTAAAACAAACATTATTTTAAAACGAAGGTTATTGTTTAGAAAGCCAAACCGTCATAATCGGTTCAGTTCATCATCGTATTGTTTTATGATACCAAATATATACACTAATTTGAGTACAAATTCATTTTAACAAAATTTATACTCGAATGTCGAAAAAAACTAAGCAAAACTACGTACTTAGTTTTTTTTTTAAAAGTTAACAAAAGTAAATTATTGAATAACTATCAAACTAAATGATAAAGAAATATGATTTAAAAAAAGGAAAGAGGTGATTTAAAAAAAAGAATTATTATAATAGAAATATGATTTAAAAAAGAAAAATATTTAAAAAATAGTTATTAGAAATGGAAAAGTTAAGTAAGGTAAATTATTAAGAAAATATCAGATTAAATATAAAGAAAATATAATTTAAAAAAAAAAAAAAAAAAACGAGTTAATAAAGGTAAAAGAATTGTCATAAAGAAAAAATATTTAAAAAACGGATGAAAATGATTTGAAAGAAATAGGAAAATTAACTGTTAAAAAATAAAGGCCATGTTAGTATTCATGGTCCTTCAATATATATATATAATATATATACATATATATATACACACACATATATATATAGGAAGGGGACCGCTAAAATGAGAACCACCTCCAGTTGTAAGAACTGTGAGAACTTTTTGATCCGGGGTGAGTTGGACCAAATTTTTTTTTATAAACGTAGATGCTTGTATTATAAACACATTTGTAAAAAAAATAAAAAAAAATGTTGTGTGTGTAGTTTTGAACACCACAAGTTTGTGTTTACGGGTACCGTAAATTTTAAATAAAATTTACGGGTCCCGTAAATGCAAACTTTAGGTGCTCAAAACTACACACCCGACATTTTTTTTTTTGAATTTTTTTTTACAAATGTGTTTATAATACATGCATCTACGTTTATGAAAAAAAAATTTGGTCCACCTCGCCTCGTACGGTGTAGTTCTCATGGTTCTTACAACTGGAGGTGGTTCTCATTTTAGCGGTCCCCTATATATATATATAAATGAGATCAGGAGAAAACGGTGAAAAATGTGAGAACGGTGAGAACGCATTCTGGCCCAACACGTGGCGTGGGACATGATCATGGTCCGAGTGGTTTTTTTGTCTTTTTAGTATTCTTCTCCTTTCCTGATTTTTGCGTTTAACATGCTGCTTTATTTTTTGCGTGCAAGATAATTTTGGCGTTATCTAGAATCATTAATTACTTGGCGTTTTACTGTTTTTTCTCAGATTTCTTCTCGTTGAATTAATTATTTTTGTGTCACATAGTTAATTTTTTTGGCGTTATGGCTTTTTCCATATCATTTTTTGGCGTTTTGGATCTTTTTGTTAATAATTGATTACCATAGTTTAATATTTTATAAAATTACAATAATACGAAATAAAAGTTAACTAATAGTCTTACGTGAGTGGGATTACATCAGAGATATACCCATCGCTTTGTTCATCACTTTCTTCAGATTCATCATCATCAAATTTTATATTTGCGTATAACGCCATTAGCTCTTCTCTTCTTTGTTGCAGCCTATTCTTGAATATCACTGCATCTTGGTTTTTGGATCGTTTGAAGGTGCTAAATCACAGAGTTGTTCAATGATAGATAGCAACCCAGTCTTCAACATTTCTTCCATTGGCAATGAATATTGCACCCCATTTTTATAAGTCACTTCAAGCGTTCCTTCTTCCTCATGCATCACCCAACTGCTAAGTTTTGGTAGAGGAGTATCGTCAATATCATCATCATCTTCTGCCGGAAATTTTCTCTTCAGTCTTTTTATTACAGTTCGGGTTCTTTCACAATTGTTGGCCATTGGAACCCCAAGGGCCAGGATATCCCTCTGAACCCATTCATTCATTCCAAGCATGGCTTTGATTGTCCTTATATTTCCCTTCTCCTATCAGAGAACTTTATGATGAATCGTTTCTCTTTCCTTTCATACCTCCATGCAATAACCTTAGCCATTTTTAAAGTTTTGGCGTTTTGGACAATATGTGGCGTTTTAGTTAATGTTTTTGGCGTGTTTGAGCTTGTGTTCTCATGGTCTTCTTTTATATTAACTTTTTTTCCCGCGCATGACAGGTAATCATGGCGTTTTGAAAATTTAATTCCCCAAGTATTTTGCTTTCAATATAATAAATGTTAGCAATTATGTTTTCCGTCGTTTCATTTTACTGTTTTTGCAGTTACCGTGTTTTGTTTTTAGACTCAGCTGTTTTTATGGTGTAACACGTCTAATCTTGACGGCTGTAATTACGGCGTTTTGTTTTCCAATGGCGTTTAGATAACGAAATTGGACTTTTTTTGTTTTATATTGTTTGCACATTGTTTCACTCTTTTTTTATAATAGTAGTTGTTCAAAGTAATTTTATTATAGTTTGGTAGTTTTTTGGGGGCGTTTTTATGGCATGATGGCGTTTTACAAGCATTTGCTCATTTTGGCGTTTTATTATATTTTTCATTATAGTATTAAGGTACTTTTGTTGTTTATTAACTGAAATTACAAAACAAACAACATATAAAGAAAATTAAAAAAAAACAAAACAAAACAGAAGTAATCTATGATCTAAATCTTCAGTGTCATCAGTCTCTTTTTTCTTTTGAAACAACAAGAACTGTCACAAATAAATGGCGTTTTTGGTTTGGCGTGGTTTATTTTCTTTGTTCATGTGTTGAAGTGTCTTTGTGGATGTTGGAGACATAGATCAACCCTTTGTGGGTGGATGCTATCTGTCCGTCGTCTTCATTATAATCATCAAGACCAAAGTAGCATTTATACTGGGATAGGTCTCTTCTAATCATCCAAACCTTCTTCAAGATCAAAGATGACATAATGACATATGGGTGTCATCAGTCCCTCTTTTTTAAATTTTGTCCATCTCATTCAGCAACATCTTACTACACTCACGTAACAAATCATTCAGCGAAACTTCATGCAGAACATTACTGAGTATCAAAGAAAAGATGTTTGTCATCGTTGTATTTTTTGGCGTTTTACATTGAGTTGTACTTTTTTCAGGAACTACTGTGTTTTTTTTTTTTGTGTTTTTTTTTGTGTGATAAACGGAAGGTGGTGAGACGTTTCTATTTATAGAATTTTTCTTTGGCGCGTAGTTTAGGCGGGATATTATTTTTATAACAAAAAATGTAATTAACATTTATCCGGATGTAAGGTTTGGCGTTATATATTATGGCGTTTTTGTAGCCAGAGAGCATAGAAAAAAGTACAAAGTGATAAAATTGGCGTTTTGTATTTACTTGGCGTTTTATTTTTCAATGGCGTTTTATGTGAGAAATGACGTTTTACCTTTTTTACCCTTAATGAAGCGCGTCCACATAATAAAATTGATGTTATTTACGAAAACGCCACCACGCCAATCTAGTCCATAGATTGTTTTGATCGGACGATCCATAAGCGTTCTCACCGTTCTCACACTTTCTACCGTTTTCTCTAAATCCTGACCCTATATATATATATAGGAGAAGGATCCGTTAAGAACCATCCTTTATTGCGAGAACCGCGAGAACCAGTGTGAACACAAAGAGTAATACCTAAAAAAATCTAAAAAACACCCAAATTTTTTTACTATTTTTTTTTGGAAAATCGCTATATTTCGTTAATAAAAAAATTTTCAAAAAAAAATAAAATAAAATTCGAGTAACAGTTATCCATGCACATGTGCATATGTATCATTTCTTTGACAAATTCCGTAATTCATTACAAATATTAGTCAATTGCACTTTCATTTACACTACCACGTGTAATACACTACTTTTTACGTTAACAATATTAGAAATGCACATGTACATCTATATGTATCAACATGAAATAAGGTGTTTTGGTACACTACTTTGAATACACTTTCTCTTTCATCTATCATTCCATCCATAATACACAAACATGCACATGTGCATATATATCATTTCTTTGACAAATTCCGAAACTCATTACAAATATTAGAAAATTGCACTTTCATTTACACTACCATATGTAAAACACTACTTTTTACATCACCAATATTAGAAATGCACATATGCATCTATGTGTATCAACATGAAATAAGGTGTTTTGGTACACTACTTTGAATACATTTTCCCTTTCATCTATCATACCATCCATAGTACACTACCATTACTTCCTATCATCCATAATACAATACAATTACCTCCTACCATCCATAATACAATACCATTACCAATATTTTCACTTTATTACATGTATATCAGCACCAATTATACCATCCAATCATCATATTACATCATAAAGTAACAACTATAGCCAAACCATCAACCACTAAATATAACTAACCAAAAAACATGTATATGGGTCTACTTCTCCATTCAAAATTACAAACTTTTTGTACCAAAACATGTTATATCATGGTTATACCTAATGATGCACATGTGCATTTTGAATATTGATAATGTAAAAAGTAGTGTATTACGGATGGTATAGTAAATTAAAGTGCAATTGTCTATTACTGATAACGTATTACGGAATTTGTCGAAGTAATGATACATATGCACATGTGCATGGATAACTATTACTCGAAAAAAAAAAGTTTTTTTTTGTAACTAAATATAGCGATTTTTTTTAAATATTAAAAAAAAATTGAGTGTTTTTTTGATTTTTTTTTTATTTTATTTTGTGTTCACATTGATTCTCGCGGTTCTCGCAATAAGGGTGGTTCTCAAATGAACCTTACCCTATATATATATATATATATATATATATGGTAAGAATCCTAAAAGAAGAGCATCATATTTGAGAGTTTTTAAGAGTTTTTTTCTCCAAACAAAAACTCTTTTTTTTTACTTTTAATTGAACATTTTTAAGAGTTTTTTTCTTCATATATACATATATGTATATTATCAATTTTGAATTATACACATGTGTATGTAGCCAGTTTTTAAACTATATATATATACACTTGCATACTCCGGACTAAGCATTCCAGCAGCTGCTAAATGAGTCTAAACTCACTTTCTTAATCATTTCATCTAACTTTTCTTCTATTTTTCCACATTTCATCAAACCTTCTTGTTTGGATACCCTTTGGATTGGATTTCCCAGATTTGCTTGGGCAGTCTAAGGTGAAACCACACCACTATGAGGCCAAAACGAAGATTTAAGTTATGTTTTCACTTTAAGTTTTTATACATTACCTTCTGACTTTAGAACTCGGTGAAATCTGGAACCCACCGAGCTCACAACTAAATCCATAGCTGTGGGTTAGTGTTGAGGTTGATTTCAGTCAAGAAACGAGTTTGTTCGCACAAAACAGAACCCTCTCGTCCCAAACCTGGGCCGTTCGCACGAAGCACTTTGTTCGCACGACTGAGCCTCTTCGTGCGAATGGACTTTCTGTTACATTTCATTCATGTAAACTTTCAAGTGTTGACACCATCTAGGATTCCCCATCTTCAATATGTATGAACCTGTGTTTTGGTAGAAGTGTGAACCATGGGAGCCTTGACTTTCCAAACTAGTTCCATTGCCTCACTTGTTCCTTGTAATCGAACACCCAAACAGTCTCCTAGAATCAGAGTAAGCTAACCCTGCCTCGCCTCCAACACTTGTCATGTTGGGAATGACATGCCCGAGTTATCCTTATTCGGCTGTTTGGATATGTGTATTTATTTATTTATGTTATATTCATGACCAACCGGGTTTATTAACTATGTTAGTAAACTTTGAGCTTTGGTGAATCATACTACGAGATGTACGTGTTACACCCCAACCTTAGATTTCGAGTTCGCGATGAGGTTGTGTTGTGATAGAGTTGCGATTGCGTTTTCGAATAATCACCTAGAGACAAACATAACATGCACAAGTAACACATAATAGCACACAAGTAAAACAATATACATAACCTGTAATTCGAGGTGCGATGCGATAGCGATGTGATAGCGTTAAGTAGTTTAGCATTTAATTATGTTTATCGCATTGTTACTTCACATAATACAACTAACAAGCGTAAATTAAAGTATCGATTAACGAGGTTTGAGAGTACAAGCAATAATTAAGCAAGGAATGACAGATCCAATTAGCAATCTTATCTTCCTTTGACTTGTACTTTGACTTTGACTTTGAAAGTCTGGTTGTTACAGCCTCCCCTACTTTAGGAAATTTCGTCCCGAAATTTAAGGCGGAGGCGTAACAAACAACTGTGGATACTTAGCCTTCATATCACTTTTGAGTTCCCAGGTGAACTCGGTGCCGCGTTTGCCTTCCCAGCGAACCTTCACAATGGGAATGCGTGAGCGTCAGAGTTTCTTGGTCTCTCGATCCATGATCTCGACTGGCTTTTCCACGAAGTGTAATGTTTTATCCACTTGTAGATCCTCAAGAGGGACATGTAAATCCTGGTCGGCTAGACACTTTTTAAGGTTCGAGACGTGGAAAGTTGGATGCACATTGCTGAGTTCCTCCGGTAGTTCGAGTCTGTAGGCCACTTTGCCAATTCTTTCTAGAATTTTAAAGGGTCTAACATATGGAGGCGTGAGCTTTCCTTTCTTGCCGAATCTGATCACCCCCTTCCAAGGTGCAACCTTTAGGAGTACGTGATCGCCAACGTCAAATTCAAGGGGCTTGCGGCTTCTATCGGCATAACTCTTTTGACGACTCCGAGCTTTCAATAGATTGTCTCATATCTGGAGGATTTTGCCAGTCGTTTCTTGCAATAACTCAGGACCGGTAATTTGTGCATCCCTAATCTCGTGCCATACAATAGGCGATCGACATTTTCTTCCGTATAATGCCTCAAATGTTGCCATTTGAATGCTAGAGTGATAAATATTATTGTACGGGAATTCGACTAAAGGTAAATGCGAATCCCAATTACCACCAAAATCCATCACACACGAGCGAAGCATATCTTCAAGGGTACAAATCGTACGTTCAGTCTGACCGTCGGTTTGGGGGTGGAAAGCAGTACTTAGATTGAGAGTAGTACCGAGAGCAGATTGAGAAGTTTCCCAGAGGCGCGAAGTGAATTGACCATCGCGGTCAGAGATGATGTCACGAGGTGTCCCGTGTCGACAAATGACTTCGTCGGTGTAGATCCGTGCTAATCGTTCCACCTTATAGTCTTCCCGTACGGTAGAAAGTGAGCAGATTTGGTAAGGCGATCAACGATAACCCAGATGCTATCGTGACCTGATGGCGTGCGCAGAAGTTTCGTAATGAAATCCATAGCTATACTCTCCCATTTTCACATAGGGATCTCGGGTTGCACGAGTAAGCCAGAGGGGCGTTGATGCTCGGCCTTGACTTTTGAACAAGTCAGGCACTTTGAAACATAGATGGCGATATCTCTCTTCATGCCCGGCCACCAGTACCTGTAGCGAAGGTCCTGGTACATCTTATCGGCACTAGGATGAATGGAATATTGAGACTTGTGGGCTTTGTTTAGCAGAATCTCTCGTAGGTTTGAACGTTTGAGAATCCAAATTCGGTCTAGAGAGTGGAATATACCATTCGATTTGTTCATCAGTTGTTCACCGTTAATGATAATCCTTTCTTTCTTCAAAGTACGTTCGGTAAAACAAGCATGTTGGGCGTCGGGGATGAGAGCTTCGAGATTTTGCTGGGTTTAAGTATTACGAACGCTATGCAAATAGCTTCGTCGACTGAGAGCATCGGCAACGACATTTGCTTTGCCTGGATGGTAACGAATCTCACAGTCGTAATCGTTGAGAAGTTCAACCCATCGGTGTTGGCGCATATTCAGCTCCTTCTGGTTAAAGATGTGTTGTAGGCTCTTGTTGTCGGTGAAGACCGTACACTTGCTACCGTAAAGGTAGTGTCACCAAATTTTCAAGACAAAAACAACTCCACCAAGCTCGAGATCGTGGGTTGTATAGTTCTTCTCGTGGATCTTGAGCTGACGAGAGGCGTACGCGATAACCTTGTCTCGTTGCATAAGAACACAACCAAGACCGAGGTTAGAGGCATCACAATGGACTACGAAATCGTTGTTTCCGTCTGGTAATGAGAGCACAGGAGCGTTACAGAGCATAAGTTTGAGAGTTTGAAAGGCTTCCTCTTGTTCGGTTCCCCAAACAAAAGGTTTGTCCTTGTGCGTAAGAGAGGTGAGAGGAACTTGTAAGACCCTAACACGTATTTAACAAAAGTCGCAGCGGAAAATTCATGCCATAAAATTTATTTCATTATAAACTTCATGCCTTACTTGAAAGTCCATTTTTAAAACAACTCTTTTACGTTGAATACATCAATCTAACTCATTAACGGAATAAAACATAACTTATATGCATCAAGTTACATACTCAAACAATCCCATACAATCCATCATGTGACTCGGTCTTCATTCTCTACTTCTCGTGATAATCCCTGTGACTCGTACAGCCTGCGCTCACCACATACGTTCATAACATTAGCACACATTATAAATATAAACAAGATTCATCCTTGTTTAATTTCATTTCGTTATCTCTTTACATTTAAGCTTTCCATCTGAGTACATAATCCGTGGTGAGTCCTCCATATTGTACCTGCGTTACACTTTATTCACAAGGAACACTTTTAGTATCGTCAATACTCAATTGTATTGAAAACATGCGTACATACTTTCATACCTACTTACATATACATGCATACGTTAACACATAACTACTTACATACATACATGCGTACATACATACGTACATGCCTACATACATGCATAACTACATACATACATACCTACATATATACGTTCAAACCTAAAGCATCGCATAGGGATTCCCTCCTATACTTACGCACACGCTCGTCGCACCTCATGGTAGGTAAAACATAAAACGCATTAGTTATTTGACGTTTAAAACATATCCAAACAAGTCCGCAGCTGAATCAAACGCCCAGCAACACTTTTGCTGTAATTTTGGGTCCTCGCGAGGCGCGACAGATACAGCCCTGGCTTTCGCGTGCCGCGACTCGCTATCGCGTTGCGCGACAGATTCCAACTCCTTCGTCGCATGTCGCGACGAATGCGTTTTTCCAGCAGGTTTCGATCTGAAACCTGCATTTTCCAGCAATCTAAGTTTTTACGAAAATGTGCATAACTTTCAAACTACACATCCTTTTTACACGATTCTTTTTCCTATACGATCGTAATTTGATTCTCCATCACATGGAGATAAAACCCAATATTTGGACTACCAAAATTTGGGACTTTTAAGCCTTTGGCTTGTTACCTTATTACAAAGTTTTGACACGCTCATGCATTTATCAACATAACCTGTTTATTTGACCTTAATTTCATATGAACCTCATAATTTCAATGCCATCTATCATATAAGGTTCAATTCGTGGGTTTCTTACATCTTTTTAACCCATTTTCGCTCAAATACCTATTTTGACCCGTTAAGGGTAATTGCGCATTTTAAAGTTTTTGACTTACATAAATCATACTTCTCGCTTTCATACTCGTCCAAAGCATTCACTTAATCAAAAAGCTTGTTTCTAAACAACTTTTAAGGTCGTTTGGCCCGATATACCCATCAAGGGCATTTTGGTCATCAATAGTTCCGTCCTTTACGACGAAGGATTTCATTTCAAATTTAACCAATCCCACGATTTAACTACAACTCTAATCACACATACCTGGCTCGGGTCAAAGCTATGACCCATTTTAGTACTTCATCAGTTAAGTTGCTAGTTAGTAGCAACGCAAATCCTTTCGCTATTCATCCTGTGCGTTCATAATACTCGACAAACAATCATTAGTCGATATCGTCAATATAACAACCCTCCAAAATATTTTTCGACACCCTAATATTTTAAAATATCCCTATACGTCCTAAACACACCCCTTATGTGAAAAACCGACCCCAAATACCTTAATTTTATCAAAAATTAAATAAAATAAATAAATATGGGGCCTCGCGGCCCACAACGGATATAGCACAAGGCTACGCGGGGCGCGACGGCCTGGCTACGAGGCCGCATCGGAGCACGCCACGTGTCCGACGCGTGTGGGGTATAGGGCTGACTCGGCAAGCCTATAACGGGACACGTAGTCCCTGGCGGCCCGTGTAAAACTCCCCCTTATCTGTCGCGGGGCACGACAGACCCCCTGAATAGCCCTATATATAGAGTTCGTTGGCCACGGTTCACAAATCGTTCACAAATCTTTCCTCTCTCGAAATTCTATAGTATAGGCATAATTTCCGGGCATTATACCCCCCTAATTAACGAAGTTCTACTCCGTTGTAAGTATTATAACCCCTGTTACGTATTAGATACGCTGCCCGATTGATCCAGGGTTCCGTAACGGCAGTCGAGGTTTTGCCGACGTAGTCGTTGGAATGCCGTCTCGGGAAGGGTATTACTAATGTAAATATTGGGTTATTATACTAACACATGTATATTTGTGTAATTAATAGATAACTACCAGGAAACCCTTAAAAGAAGTCTAAGACAGCAATGTGAGTAATCTCCTTTTTGTAAATTGTTTTTACAAAACCTTAAATCTTTTACAATGTGGTTAAGCAGTGATTGAGTCTTTGTAGTTCTTCAATTACTGCCGGTATGTTGGGGCTTTGTATACAAAATGTGGAACACGTTACCATTGGACAAAGAGTTAGCCAATGTGTAATATGACCCACCAGTCAGGATTGATAGTACTGAATGAGTAATTGTGTAGACATAAACATTGTAATAGCTCTCAATACTGTTAAAGGATAAAACTCTTCTTAATTAAACTGGGATTCACTCACCAGTATTTCCCACTAACAAAATATTTTTAAACGCGTTTCAGGTAACAAAATGTGAAAGCCAACTAGAAGCCAGCTGGACAGAACTGAAGGCTTGGAAAAAGTGGCTATAAAAGTTACCTAAATAAAAGAATATGTTTTATTCAATAAAATAGGGATTTTCCCTATGAAAATGTTTGTAATGAAAACTTGGGTTTTATCCCAATATGTTTAATATTATAAAAGTGTGGTATTTACTCTGATAAAATATTTCCTAACTACGGTCCTGATGAAATTTCCGCTGCCAAAATAATAAACACCGATACCACCAAAACTGATCTCGCGGCCTCCCGTTCACGGGACAGATAGGGGATGGGGGTTGCGACAGTAGGTGGTATCATAGCTAAGCCACTGATTCAGCCACAGAAGTGTTCTGCTGACACCAAGATATTATTCAAATTGTTAGGAAACTAATTATGGAAATACATGCATATTTGTATTTTATTGTTGTGTGTTATTTGACTATTTGTTAGTTTACAGTATGAGTGATCAAGGACCCTCAGACGCATATCGTCAGTTGTCCGATTCACCTAGGAGTGAAGGTACCTCTTCACAGCCTGCCTTCTCTGGGTATGCAGCTGATAGTGAAGAAGGAATGTTTGTGTTTAAGGCTCAGTCTGAAGAGTCATTCCCTCAGAAAAAGAGAGGATGGTTCAGTAAAGGAGCACACGAGCGTAGGAAAAGAATGTGAAAGTTGCAACAGCAGAGAGTCCTAGCAGCCGCTACGCGGGAGATAGATGCCCATACACAGGATATGCTTAATAGAAGCTTAGCCAATTTTCATATCCTAGCAACCACAGCTGCCGACACAAACCTGGAACAACTAGTAGCCCCACAACCCTTACCTTGGTTTCCCACGCAGCCGATGGAGATAGAAAACAACCCCGAAAACCAAGTTCAAATGCAAGATTTCAACCCTGAGGAGATACCTAGGATACCTGCTCCTAATCCCTTAGACCCAGATTGTGATCCATGGTTCGATGATCATAGGGATTATGTGCCACGCTATCACCTAAACGATGAACCCATACCGAACTTAGCAGCCTATCAAGGTCTGGACCCTCTAGGTCCCGACTACGACAACGATGAATACATTACGGAGATCTTAGAGAATCCGTACCCTCGGGAGGAACCCATGCTCCAGTATCCAGACCCAGTACCAGCACCTGCACCCCCAATGAGTGCAGAAAATGTGCAAGAGCTCCGAACTTTCGGAGAAGAGATTTTAGAGAGTAGCGAGAGAATGAGGCAGGTCGGAGAGCGACTCTTCTGGAAGTACGACGAGCGCAATATGGATTACTGGATGAATCCATATCAGTGAGGGTGATGTTGGAGATAATAATAGTAATAATAATATATATAATATGTTTGTATGAATATATATATATATATATATATGTGTGTGTGTAATAATAATAATAATATATGTAGTATAGACCACTTCGTGGTTAGTGATACATATTAGTATTGTAATTTTAATTCCAGTATCGGTTTGTATTAGAAGCATACTATATAAGAAAGAGTATGTCGCAATGCTCGACGCTTTTGACCAATATGCGTGTTGCGTGATTGTTGCCTAAATTATTAATTATTTTGTGATATTAATAATTGGCAAATCTTTAAAATTCCGATGGACAACGAAGTGAACCAGGTAAACCAGAATAATGATAACCAGAGTCACAATAACCCGGATAACGATAATCTGAACAACAACAATAATGGAAATCAAGTGGATAACAGTGCCATGCAACATATAGTGGCACAAGGGATAATAGATGCAATGCCATATATTATCAAACCGGTTAAGGAAGCAGAAAATAAAAGTAAACATGATAGCAAACGACCCTCTGAACCTGAACACAGCGTGAATAATGGACCCGTACTTCAAGTGCCCATTCCCAAAAGAAGAAGAACCGTGTCTTACGGTTGTTCTTATAAAGAATTCTGGTCTTGTAAACCAATGGAATTCTCGGGCAATGAAGGGGTCGTCGCATCTCTACGCTGGATAGAAAAAACTGAGGCAGTCTTAAGAATAAGTAAATGCGCGGAAGAGGATAAGATAATGTTTGCTTCCAATCTGTTTAAGAATTCAGCACTAGAATGGTGGAACACTATCCTTTAGTCTAAAGGAAGTGATAGGGCTTATAATATGGAATGGGAGGAGTTTAAAAACATGGTAGAAAGGAAATTCTGCACTTCTAATGAAAAAGAACAGATAGCCAATAAATTCCTAAACCTTATGATGATTGGGGTAGATAGTAAGGGTTATACTATATTATTCTTTGAATATGCTCGAATAGTACCAACCCTTGCATCACCCGAACCAAGATTAATCTCTCGTTACATTTGGGGATTAATTGGGGAGATAAGGCATGTAGTCAAGGCAGCTAGACCTCAAACCATAGAAGAAGTTGTAGAACTAGCAAACACCTGGACAGATGAATTAGTCCGTACACTAGAAGAGGATCAAAGTAGGAACCTAACCCAGAAGCTTACCCAGGAATTCCGTTCTGGAAATTCTAACCGTGGGAAAAATGTAGGCTCTACCTCTACACCCTATTGCAAGTATTGCAAAAGGAAGCATTCAGGAAGATGCTCCATATACTGTAACTTCTACAAAATGTCGAGACACAAGGAAGAAGATTGCAGGAAAAAGCCTAACAACAGGATTTGCTTCAACTGTGGAGAACAAGGTCATATTAAGCCTAACTGTCCAAAGCTAGCTCCAGCCACGAACACCAAAAATACTAAAAATGCTAGAGCATTTGTTCTGACTGCAGAAGAAGCAAAGATGATCCCGGATGTGATCACCTGTACGTCTTTAGTTAATGATATTTTTGCTAAAGTATTATTTGACTCTGGTGCGAACCAAAGTTTTATTAATACTTCATTTTGCAAACTTCTCAATCAAACATTAACTAAACTTCCACAAGAATGTCTGGTAGAGACAGCAAATGGGGAAACCATTAAGATTTCTGAAATCTTGCAGGGAGCAAGAATAGAAATTTTAAATCAGAAATTTATTACAAATCTTTACCCAATGATTCTGGCAGGATTTGATGTTGTGTTAGGAATGGATTGGTTAATAACCAATAAAGCCAGTATTTTATGTGATCAAAAGTCAATTCAAGTAAATTCACCAAGAGGTGAACAGATCACAATTAAAGGAAATAAAATCTCTAGATCCACAAAGTTCATCTCTGTGATGAAAACAGCAAGTTATATAAGAAAAGGGTCATTAGTGTATTTGATTTCTATAATCACTAACACTAAAGGAAAAGAATTAAAGGATATTCCAGTAGTATCAATTTTCAGATGTATTTCCAGAAGAGCTACCAGGGCAACCTCTAGACAGAGAAGTTGAATTCAGAATCCATTTGATACCAGGAACCACACCAATTGCCAAATCTCCTTACCGTTTGGCACCCGCAGAAATGCAGGAACTAAAGAAACAGTTAGATGAATTGTTGGAGAAGGGATTCATACAGCCAAGCTCATCGCCCTGGGGAGCACCGATTTTATTCGTTAAAAAGAAGGACGGATCAATGCGTATATGCATTGACTACCGTGAATTGAACAAAGTCACGATTAAAAATCGGTATCCATTACCAAGAATCGATGATCTGTTCGACCAGTTGCAAGGAGCATGATTTTTCTCTAAAATCGATTTAAGGTCAGGATATCATCAATTAAAGGTACAGGAAGAGGACATTCCTAAGACTGCTTTCAGAACAAGGTATGGCCATTATGAATTTACTGTCATGCCATTTGGTTTAACCAATGCCCTAGCTACATTTCTGGACATGATGAACCGAATATGTAAGCCATATTTGGATAAATTCATAATTGTCTTTATAGATGATATTCTTATTTACTCTAAAAGCAAAGAGGAACATGCAGCGCATCTGCACGCACTTCTAAGTTTATTGAGAAAAGAAAAGCTTTATGCTAAGTTTTCGAAGTGTGAGTTTTGGTTAGAACAGGTACAATTTCTTGGACATCTAGTTAATCATGAAGGAATTCATGAAGATCCCACCAAGATCGAGGCAATTACCAAATGGAAAACCCCTGAGTCACCAACCGAGGTTAGAAGTTTCTTAGGATTGGCCGGTTATTATAGAAGATTTATTCGAGATTTTTCTAGAATACCCATTCTCTTAACTAAGTTAACCTGTAAATCTGTTAAGTTTGAATGGGGACCAAAACAAGAAGAAGCCTTTAGAATTCTTAAGCAAAGACTAACCAACGCACCCATACTAGCATTACCAGAAGGAACTAAGGATTTTGTAGTCTATTGTGACGCTTCTAAATTAGGTTATGGATGTGTGTTGATGCAACGTCAAAAGTTTATAGCTTACGCCTTTAGACAACTTAAGAATCATGAAGAGAATTATTCAACCCATGATCTAGAATTAGGAGCTATAATTTTTGCTCTCAAAATTTGGAGACATTACCTATACGGTAGTAAGTTTACCATTTTCACCGACCATAAGAGTATAAAGTATGTTTTTGGGCAAAAGGAATTAAATATGAGGCAAAGACACTGGATGGAGATACTTAGTGATTACGATTGTAATATCCAGTATCATGCAGGAAAGGAAAACGTAGTAGCTGATGCGTTAAGTCGAAAGTATCATGAAAAGCCAAAAAGAGTACGTTCTCTTAAGTTAAATCTGCAGATAGATTTAAATGAACAAATTAGAAAAGCACAAGAATCAATAATCAAGGATGATACTGAAAAGTTAAAAGGAATGATTAAGGAATTAGAACAAGGAACAGATGGAATTTGGAAATTCCATAAGAAAAGAATGCGGATACCTAAATTAGGAAACCTACGCCACAGTATATTGGAAGAAGCCCATAAGTCTAAGTATACGATGCATCCTGGAAGTGATAAGATGTATCAAGACTTAAGAAAGAATTTTTGGTGGATAGGAATGAAAAAGGATATAGCAGCATATGTTGCAAAATGCTTAACCTGTTCACAAGTCAAAGCTGAACATCAGAAACCCTCAGGTTTACTGCAACAGTTAGAAATGCCTATTTGGAAATGAGAATTAATAACAATGGATTTTGTTACTAAATTACCCAAAACAAGAAAAGGTAATGATACAATCTGGGTGATTGTAGACAGGCTAAATAAGTCAGCTCATTTCCTACCAATGAAAGAAACTTTCAGTATGGAACAACTAGCTAAATTATATGAAAATGAAATAGTTTCATTACATGGAATTCCTCTATCAATTGTTTCTGACAGAGATAGTCGTTTTACCTCTCATTTTTGGACAAGTTTCCAAAAAACGATGGGAACCAAGTTGAATCTAAGCACCGCTTATCATCCTTAAACGGACGGACAAAGCGAAAGGACAATTCAGACATTGGAGGACATGCTTAGAGCTTGTGTAATTGATTTCGAAGGTAATTGGGACGATCACTTACCATTGATAGAATGTTCTTATAATAACAGTTATCACACCAGTACCAATGATGCACCATTCGAAGCACTTTATGGACGAAATTGCCGAACGCCAGTCTATTGGGAAGAAATTGGAGAAAAGCAACTATCTGGACCTGAGATAGTACAAGAAACAAAAGACAAGATCATTCAAGTCAAGGAACGACTGAAAGCAGCACGCGATCGGCAAAAGAGTTATGCAGATAACAGACGAAAGCCATTGGAATTTCAATTAGGAGATAAGGTATTATTAAAAGTCTCTCCTTGGAAAGGAGTGGTAAGATTCATAAAAAAAGGGGAAAGCTAAGCCCCAGGTATGTTGGACCTTTTGAGATTATTAGAAGAATAGGACATGTAGCCTATCAGCTACAACTGCTAGAGGAAATGCAAGGAATACATGATGTATTTCATGTATCTAATATCAAGAAATGCTTAGCTGATGAATCACTTGTACTACCTCTTAAGGATATAGAGGTAAATGAACAGTTAAAGTTTGTAGAAATGCCTCTACAGATTGAAGACAGGAAAGTTAAGAACCTCAAGCACAAGAGATTAGTTCAGGTCAAAGTAAAATGGGACTCCAAAAGAGGACCAGAATACACATGGGAGCTTGAATCAGAAATGCAAAGAAAATATCCACACATGTTCCAGTAGATCTCGAGGACGAGCTCTAAAACAAGGAGGGGAGGATATAACAACCCTCCAAAATATTTTTCGACACCCTAATATATTTTAAAATATCCCTATACGTCCTAAAACACATCCCTTATGCGAAAAACCGACCACAAATACCTTAATTTTATCAAAAATAAAATAAAATAAATAAATATGGGGCCTCGCGGCCCGCGACAGATATAGCACAAGGCTACGCGGGGCGTGACGGTCTGGCTACGAGGCCGCACCGGAGCACGCCACGTGTCCGACGCGTGTGGGGTCTAGGACTGACTCGGCAAGCCTATAACGGGACACGTAGTCCCTGGCGGCCCGCGTAAAACTCCCCCTCATCTGTCGCGGGGCACGACAGACCCCCCGAACAACCCTATATATAGAGTTTGTTGGCCACAGTTCACAAATCGTTCACAAATCTTTCCTCTCTCGAAATTCTATAGTATAGGCATAATTTCCGGCCATTATACCCCCTAATTAACGAAGTTTTGCTCCGTTGTAAGTATTATAACCCCTGTTACGTATTAGATACGCTGCCCGATTGATCCAGGGTTCCGTAATGGCTGTCGAGGTTTTGCCCGACGTTATCGTTGGAATGCCGTCTCGGGGAGGGTATTACTAATGTAAATATTGGGTTATTATACTAACACATGTATATTTGTGTAATTAATAGATAACTACCAGGAAACCCTTAAAAGAAGTCTAAGACAGCAATGTGAGTAATCTCCTTTTTGTAAATTGTTTTTACAAAACCTTAAATCTTTTACAATGTGGTTAAGCAGTGATTGAGTCTTTGTAGTTCTTCAATTACTGCCGGTATGTTGGGGTTTTCTATACAAAATGTGGAACACGTTACCATTGGACAAAGAGTTAGCCAATGTGTAATATGACCCACCAGTCAGGATTGACAGTACTGAATGAGTAATTCTGTAGACATAAACATTGTAATAGCTCTCAATACTGTTAAAGGATAAAACTCTTCTTGATTAAACTGTGATTCTTTTGTTAACTCGTAACCAAAATTACCATAATACCCTTTTCACCCTTTTTAACCATCAAACTTAGTTTCTTATCGTAACCACATGTTCCGACCCGTATCAAAACTTGTCGGAACGTCATACTTCATATATTAACTTATCATATTCTTAATCTATACGATGGATAGAAATTCTACAAAAAGGGTGTAAGCTTTACTTACATTGCATCCAATTATGCTTCCCGTGCGCATAAGTTCCATTTGACCCTCTTCTTTCCCAAGCTTACACATCGCTTATCAAGCGTCAAACTATCATATATCATTCTCAAGATAGTTAGCTTATTCATCATTTATTACGACCCTTCCATCTTACGGATCTCATATCGAAATTATCATTCGACTTTATAACATGTTAATCTATTAAATCTTATCCGATTTCTTTAAACATTCACACACATAAATGATTTCAAACATCATTAATATAAGGGTATCATCATTTTCATCATATCATCAAAACCCACTTCATAACTACTTTTTTAATCACTTACTAGTGATCTAATCTCAATTATCTCATAATTTCATCATACACTTGGTGTGTATACTACCTTCTAAGCAAAATGTTCAACTAATTCATGCATAATCTTCTAATCTCATACATAATTCATCAAATTCTCCTACTAACCAACATGTATCATTCACACATAATCATCAAACATATTGTCATCACATTTCTTTCAATTCCTTTAACAAGAATCCATCATACATATCATAATACATAAATTTCTGAACAAGAATTTTGGACATGGATGATGATTCACGTCATCATCATTACCATAACTAATGGGTTTCACCTCTAAACATCAAATTAACCCAAACCATGCATAATCCATGTTCTATATGATGATTCTAACACATATTCATACTCAATTTCATACAATTTCGCGATTTCCAACATAACCCACTTCGTGCATAATCACCTATCTAGATTTTAAGACATACCTTATGATCCCCTTGTGAAGGTGATCATTAATCCATGCTCGGTTATGAATTTAAGCTTCATCTTGCCTTTCAATTTGATGAAATGGATAAAAGTTAGGGTTGTGAGCTCTCATGAAGCTCCTGCTCGTTTCTAGAACACACGAAAGTGTGTGTTTATGTGTTTTAATCTTTCATTAATAAAACCCATGTTTCCATCTTAACGGTTTTGGTCCCTCATGTTTCATTTTGATTACATACAAGACTAAAACTCCTCATCTTCTTACTTATATACATGATACCACTAGGCAAATTTTATTCCTAGTCATTTTATTTATGGGTTCACTTTTACTACTAATGGTACTTTACCCATTCCTTTATCTTAACCGGGTTCTAAATTACCAAACTCATTTTTGGGGTGTTACAGAACAGTGATCTTCGAGAAGTCTGCGATGAATCGGGGATAGTAACCCGCCAATCCGAGAATAGAACTATGTAGGTCCCCTATTCGTATGGATCTTCACAGAATTGTCAATCCAATCAAGAGTGCGGAATCCTCTTGATCAGAATATCACAGAAAACGTGTAGAAACAGCAATTCACAATCAACCGGTCTTCTATTGATTTATCCGAACTACAGTTTTACAATCAATTCAAGACCTGCACAACCTCACAGCCACTATCTGTGATCTTGCTACTAACCCTAATTTTTGAAATTATTCTCTCTCTCTACGTTTTCTCTCTCTAGCCTCCAAGAAGTCTTCTGACTAACTGAAACCCTAATCACAAAACATGTTTATATACCACATGTTTGTGAACTGGGCTTCCTACTGGGCTAGGCCATTTTCCAAGCCCATTACAACAATAAACTCCCTAACCAATAAGCTAAGCCCATTACAAAATATCCAAAGACTAAATACTTAAACTATTAAGCAGTTGTCACCGAATATGCACCAACAAACTCCCCCTTGACAATAGCTTCATAGTGTAACTTTGTCTTCCAACATCTTGTGTTCTTTTGGTCTTTGGATAGCATTAGCTACACAGTTTCTGACATCAACAGACTCCCCCTTAGCTGATGCTTCCAATCTCCAAAACTTTCATTCTTTGTAGATCATTGAACTAGCAATCCTTGGTTAAGCAAGTAAACTCCAACTCTTCCATACCTCTCTCTTTCTGCAATGTAGTAGAAGGATCCTACCATGCATCTTCACACATCTTCACTTCACTCTCAATCTGCACTTTACTTGTATTCTGCACTTCATTTTGATAACTGTATCAATCTGTTTAGAAACATAAGCAAGTATCTCGAAAAACCATTAGCCTTTTTCACATTTAAAGATAAACCAATATTTTATCTTATCATGCAAAAACAACAATTTGTCAGTTCAAAATGGAAGTCTTTTTAAAAAGAAATCTTTTTGGTATTTTTGATTTTTTTTTAAAACAACTAAACAAACTAAACTAAACTCAAAAATATTTACAATACTTCTTTTTGTGAGAATCATGTGCAAGAAGATCATATCAACAAAATCAAACTATTTCACACCATTAGATAATTCTTTATTTAATTTTTCGTGAAAAGTAGTTCAAGACGATTAGCAGTATGTTTGTCCACTTAAACAAAATGCATGAAAATTTCAAGTTCCATCACCGTATGATACGTTAAGGTAATTTTATTACTGATATACTAGCGTGTCCCACTTCCCCATATACCCCCGCGATCAAGGTATGCACAAAGATTCATCGTAGTAGGTGAGTATACAGAATTCATCCGTTTTGTTTTTCAACGTTTAGATAATTGGTGATCAGGTCAGTACTTCCGTACAGCAAAGAGACCAAAATATCTAGCGAGGGCTAAGACAAATACCATTTTTTTTGTACGAATAATGCATTTTGCACTTTTTGAATGACTCTCTAGGAGAGCTTCTTCATTTATGGGATTTGGCATTTTTTGCTCTTTTAAGATATCCCGGTTGTGCCTAGGTCAGCATGTATCTGGATGCAGCAGAAGGACAACCCTGATATCCCCAGATGAAATAACAGTATAAAGACCCAAAACCTCAGATTTTGGCAATCTATCAACGCAAGATTTAAGGTCATTAAACCATACACCACTGATGTGTTCCCTACTCATATTCAGTTCATTTAGGTTTATATCTATTTGGTAAGTTGATTATTTCATGCTTTTTGCCTACTGGTACATCATATGATGAAGCTGCAATCACACTTAAGCAATTTAATTCAGTTTGAGTGTGACAGTCTAACTTGCTAATGTACTATTATTTCTTCTTTTTCACACCATGAAATCTCTTTTTTCAATTTTTCATTTTTTATGTTTTTCATTTTTCATTTTTTTTTATTTTTCATTTTTTTTAACTTACTAACTTACTCCCCCTAAACTCACGCACTAACTAAACTCTTTTTGGCTTAGGGAAATTTCTCCCCCTAAATTTTGGTTTTTATGGAGCAAGTTTTGAAAACACAAATTTAAAAACACAAACAGACTCCCACTTAAACCTGACAAAACGTTTTTCAACAATAAATCATCAATCAATCACTAAAGTAAATAGTTAGTTACCAATCTTAACCTATTATTCACCTCAGACGCTTTACAGGAACAACCATTGTCGAACACATCAACCGTCCTTCTTGGTCATCCTGCATTTACTCAACAACTCAGTTAGTCTTGAGAACCCAAGCCCTGATAGTCTTGGGTTTTCCAAATTCATCCATTACAGGAACATCCATCCAATATCCATCACTCCTAACTGGAGTCTTGGATTGCTTACCCAATGTTGAATAAGAATGATAATTTCCACTAGGTCTTTGATTGCGAGAGTTCCAATAACCTCTCGGATTTTCTGACCTTTGGAAATTATTATCTTGATATCTTCTTCTCCCACTCTCATACCATGAATTTTGAAAAAATTTTGAATGTTATCGGTACAGTTACGTTAAAAACGTGTTTAACGATGGTTAAAATGCTAAAGGTAAGTGAGGTTGTTAAGAATTGGCCAAAGCTTACAAACGTCAAGGAATACGCTGACTGGAAAGAGAAGTTTGAGGTATTTGTAAAGAGTGAAGATACCAGAATGTGGTGGTGTATGATAGATGGATATGTTGCTCCTACGCGTCGTATTGAAGGAAGAGTTAAAGTGATTTCTTATGAGAAGATGGATGATTCTGAGAAACTGATGGTTGATGCTGAGAAGAAAGACTAATGGTTTTTCGTACGGATCGTCACAGAATTGTTTATCTAACCTAGAGTGCGGAATCCTCTAGATCAGATTTTTTTCAGAAACGAGTAGAAACACAGAATTCCAATTAATCAGGTCTTCTATTGATTATCCAAACTTGCAGTTTTACAATCAACTCAAGACCTCACAACCTCACAGCCACTATCTGTGATCTTGTCTCTAAGAACCCTAATTTCAAAATTCTCTCTCTCTCTCTAGACTTCTCTCTCTAAAATTCTCTTAATGTTTCAAACCCTAATCACAAAACATGTTTATATACCACATGTTTGTGAACTGGGCTTCCTACTGGGCTAGGCCATTTTCCAAGCCCATTACAACAATAAACTCCCTAACCAATAAGCTAAGCCCAATACAAAATATCCAAAGACTAAATAATCAAACTATTAAGCTGTTGTCACCGAATATGCACCAACAGACTCCCCCTTGACAATAGCTTCATAGTGTAACTTTGTCTTCAAACATCTTGTGTTCTTTTGGTCTTTGGATAGCGTCAGCTACACAGTTTCTGACATCAACAAACTCCCCCTTAGCTGATGCTTCCAATCTCCAAAACTTTCATTCGTTGTAGATCATTGAACTAGCAATCCTTGGTTAAGCAAGTAAACTCCAACTCTTCCATATCTCTCTCTTTCTGCAATGTAGTAGAAGGATCCTACCATGCATCTTCACACATTCTTCACTCTCAATCTGCACTTTACTTGTATTCTGCACTTCATTTTGATAGCTGCATCAATCTGTTTAGAAACACAAGCAAGTATCTCGAAAAACTATTAGTCTTTTTCACATTTAAAGATAAACCAATATTTTATCTTAGTTTGCAAAACAACTACCTGTCAGTTCAAAATGGAATTCTTTTAAAAAGAAAATATTTTTGGAATTTTTGATATTTTTGAAAGCAAGTAAATAACAAAAACAATAAACACTCTATTTTTGTGAGAATCACTGGTAAGAAGATCATATCAACAAAATCAAACTGTTTTCACACTATTAGATAATTCTTTATTTAATTTTTTGTGAACAGCAGTTCAAGACGATTACCAGTATGCTTGTCCAGTTAAACATAATGCATGAAAATTTCAAGTTCCATTACCATATGATACGTTAAGGTAATATTATTCTGATATACTAGCGTGTCCCACTTCAGGATATATCCCCACGATCAAGGTATGCACAAAGATTCATCGTAGTATGTGAGTATACTGAATTCATCCGTTTTGTTTTACAACGTATAGATAATTGGTGATCAGGTCAGTACTTCCGTACAACAAAGAGACCAAAATATCTAACGAGGGCTAAGACAAATACCATTTTTTTGTACGAATAATGCATTTTGCACTTTTTGAATGACTCTCTAGGAGAGCTTCTTCATTTATGGGATTTGGCCTTTTTTGCTCTTTTAAGATATCCCGGTTGTGCCTAGGTCAGCATGTATCTGGATGCAGCAGAAGGACAACCCTGATATCCCCAGATGAAATAACAGTATAAAGACCCAAAACCTCAGATTTTGGCAATCTATCAACGCAAGATTTAAGGTCATTAAACCATACACCACTGATGTGTTCCCCACTCATATTCAGTTCATTTAGGTTTATATCACTTTGATAAGTTGATTATTTCATGTTTTTTGCCTACTGGTACATCATATGATGAAGCTGCTATTACACTTAAGCAATTTAATTCAGTTTGAGCGTGACAGTCTACCTTGCTAATGTACTATCATTTCTTCTTTTTCACACCATGAAATCTCTTTTTTCAATTTTTCATTTCTTATGTTTTTCATTTTTCAATTTTTTTTATTTTTAATTTTTTTTAACTTACTAACTCACTCCCCCTAAACTCACGCACTAACTAAACTCTTTTTGGCTTAGGGAAATTTCTCCCCTTAAATTTTTGTTTTTATGGAGCAAGTTTTGAAAACACAAATTTAAAAACACAAACAGACTCCCACTTAAACCTGACAAAACGTTTTTCAACAATAAAGCACCAATCAATCACTAAAGTAAATAGTTAGTTACCAATCTTAACCTACTATTCACCTCAGACGTTTTACAGGAACAACCACTGTCGAACACATCAACAGTCCTTCTTGGTCATCCTGCACACACTCAACAAGTTAGTTAGACTTAACAACCCAAACCTGACCGGTTTTGGGTCGACCATGTAAATCGGTATAAGATGCTTCTAACCAATATCCATCACACCTTACTGGTGTCTTGGATGTTTTAACCGTTGTTGAACAAGATTTATAATTTTCACTAGGTCTTTGATCACGAGAGTTCCAATGAAATCTCGGATTTTCTGACCTTTGAAAATTATTATATTGATACCATCTTCTCCCATTATTATACCATGAATTTTGAAAATTTTTTGGATGTTGTTGAATATTTGAGTTATTAAAACCCCTATGTTGATTTCTTCTTTGAAAATTTCGATTACCAAAAGTCTGGTATCGATTTTGATATCCAAAATTTCTATATTGACTTTGAAACCAATTTGATTTACCATTAAAATGACTAAATTGTGTAAAATTACTTCTTGGTCTATCAAATCGCCTTGCTGTTGAAGTTTTAGATTGAAGTCTTGGTTGATTACTTTGACAATGTGGTTGCACATTATTATTTAAACCAACCCTGTTCCCTTCTTTAACCTCATCAACCTTTTGCTTATTTTTCTTCAAAGGATAACAACTCGCCACATGCCCTTTGGTGTGACATTTAAAACAAGATTTTGTCTTATAAATTCTCTTTTTGTTAAATCTCTTTTTAAATGTTTTCTTCTTTTCCTTTTCAGTATCCTCATCCGATTTATGAGGTGTACTGTTAGACCCTACAGATTCTTTCAAAGAATCTGGACTATTTGGCAAGTCCACAGCTATTGGATCCACTACCTCTTGTGCAGTGGGAACACAATTTATTAGCTCATTCTCATCAGGCAGAAAAGAGTAGTCTTGATCCTTAGAAGATGAAGCTTTACTAAACCCCACTCCCGTTCTATCATTACTCCTTTTCAGCCCTTTTTGAATTTGAGTCCTAACTAATGAAGATTTT
Source organism: Helianthus tuberosus (assembly GCA_030545235.1). Lineage (NCBI taxonomy): Eukaryota > Viridiplantae > Streptophyta > Magnoliopsida > Asterales > Asteraceae > Helianthus > Helianthus tuberosus. The sequence goes on along the minus strand of CM060437.1, from coordinate 100,577,790 downwards.
CCAAATTTGTCTAACTTTCCTTTAAGTTCAACAATTTGGTCTTGTGCAACGGCCAATTCCCTGCACTTTTTCAGAAAATTCATTAGTTTTGTCCTTCACAGTTTCACGAGCCAAATCAATGATCTGTAACAGTTCATTGACTTTGCTTGTTAAACTGCTGATTTCCTGTTCATTTGATTTGATTTTGTTTAAACAATTTGACTCTCGTTCAATAAAAAGAACATTTGACTCTTTCAGTTTTTCCAAATTAGCTAACAGAATTTTGTTTTGCTCCGACAGGCTGTTAACTTTACCTTGTAGTTCAGTGCAATTATAACACGTATGACTTACAGGTTCTGATGTTACCTTCACCTCTGTTGTAAGTTCATTCACACCATTCATGCATTTTGAAACTTCTGCAGCCTTCTTCTCAATAGCCTTCTTCTTCTCTTCTACCACAATATCTGCATTTCCCTGATATCGCTTTTCTAATGCATCCCACATATCCTTTGAATTAGTATACTTCGTAAAGGTATGCTTGATGCCATCAGGTAAGGACATTTTTATTGCAGCTAAAGCTTTCTTCTCAGCATCAACCATCAGTTTCTCAGAATCATCCATCTTCTCATAAGAAATCACTTTAACTCTTCCTTCAATATGACGCGTAGGAGCAACATATCCATCTATCATACACCACCACATTCTGGTATCTTCACTCTTCACAAATACCTCAAACTTCTCTTTCCAGTCAGCGTATTCCTTGACGTTTGTAAGATTTGGCCAATTCTTAACAGCCTCACTTACCTTTTCCATTTTAACCATCTTTAAACACGTTTTTAACGTAACTGTACTGATAAAAACGTACAAATTTTTTCCGAAAACTGTTTTTACCAAATTATACCGTTAGAATCGTCTCGAAAAAACGAATCCAATGATATATAATGTCGAAAACCAAATTCGGGATTTTCCAGAGTTTTTTTTGTCCTAAAAATCAACCGAGTCCAACCGTGCAAACGGTTTGTCGAGATTAGCTACGGATCACTTTCTATTTTCAAAAACGTTAAATCCTCTATACGTATCTAATTCCTCTACAAAATAAATACTCCACCTTTTAATTTTGCTGGCAAACCAAGTTAATTTCGCCGTGTCACGCTAATTATGCTGGCAAACCAAGTTAAATATGCTGATAGAGTAATTGTAATTATGCTGGTAGAGTAGATATAATTATGCTGACTTTTTAAATTCGCTGGAATAGATTCGCTGATCACTTAATTTCGCCGGTTAATTATGTTGACTTAATTTCGCTGGTTCACCGGTCAGTTAATTTCGCTGGCTAATCAGGTCGTTATTACGACGACTTTAATTTCGCCGATCACCGTAATAATGTCGCTGAGGACAATTACACGGTTACCAAAGTCGCCTTTGGATTTTTTTAATTTCGCCGGTCACCGAGATATTAAGTCACTAATTCGCTGGTCAGTCAGTGTAGATGTTAAATTTGCTGCGAAATTGTTAATTATGCTAGAAAATTTTTGGAAACTCAATCTGATCGAATTTTCTGCAGATTTTCCAGATTCTTCTAACAATTTCCTGCAAAATCGAAACACCAAAATCAGTCAAATTTTGATAAAAATATGAAGACACAACGAAGAACACGAAGAACAAATCTTCAAATCTTCAAGTTTTTCTTCAAATCTTCAAGTTTTTCTTCAAAATCTTCAACTTTCCTCCAACAAAAACACTAAAAACGCAGAATTTAAATACGCCAAAAGATAAAAATAAACCTAAAATTTTCGAAAATCTCAAGAACAAAATCCAAAAATTTCAAAAATCCTTCAGAACCCTAGTTTTCTGCAGCAGCCAATTCTGAACCGAGCCTTCAAGAGCCTAATGCTCTGATACCAATTGTAGGTCCCCTATTCGTATGGATCTTCACAGAATTGTCAATCCAATCAAGAGTGCGGAATCCTCTTGATCAAAATATCACAGAAAACGTGTAGAAACAGCAATTCACAATCAACCTGTCTTCTATTGATTTATCCAAACTACAGTTTTACAATCAATTCAAGACCTGCACAACCTCACAGCCACTATCTGTGATCTTGCTACTAACCCTAATTTTCGAAATTATTCTCTCTCCCTCTCTACGTTTTCTCTTTCTAGCCTCCAAGAACTCTTCTGACTAACTGAAACCCTAATCACAAAACATGTTTATATACCACATGTCTGTGAACTGGGCTTCCTACTGGGCTAGGCCATTTTCCAAGCCCATTACAACAAATAACTCACTAACCAATAAGCTAAGCCCATTACAAAATATCCAAAGACTAAATACTTAAACTATTAAGCAGTTGCACCGAATATGCACCAACAAACTAACTTCAAACGGGTTATTTGGTGTAACCCAACTCTTAACTGCTTCGATCTTCGCAGGGTCGACATGAATACCTTAACTATTGACAACATGACCGAGGAATTGAACCTCCTCAAGCCAAAATTCACACTTGGAGAACTTGGCGTAGAGGCGGTTTCCCTGGAGTAGTTCAAGAACCAAATGGAGATGTTGCGTGTGTTGGGTTTTGACTTGGAATAGATCAGGATATTGTCGATAAACACGATAACGAAGCGGTCGAGAAAGGGTTTACACAAGCGATTCATTAGATCCATAAAGACTGTGGGGGCATTGGTTAAACCAAAGGGCATAACAACAAAACCCGTAATGGCCGTATCGGGTTCAAAAAGCGGTTTTGGGTATATCTTACTCTTGAATTCATAACTGGTGATAGCCGGAGCGTAGATCGATCTTGGAGAAACACGTAGCACCATGCAACTGATCAAACAAATCATCGATTTGAGGTAAGGGATAGCGATTATTGATGGTAAGCTTATTCAATTCCCTATAGTCGATGCACATTCGAAACGATCCGTCCTTCTTTTTGACGAAAAGAACTGGTGCGCCCCATGGAGAGGTGCTAGGGCGAATAAAGCCTTTATCAAGCAATTCCTGGAGTTGACTCGAGAGTTCGTGCATTTCGGATGGAGCGAGACGATAAGGCGCTCTAGCGACAAGATTTGCTCCAGGAATGAGGTCAATTCGAAAATCGATATCACGAGATGGCGGTAAACCAGGTAAATCATCAGGAAAGACGTTAGGAAAATCATGAACCACAGGCACCTTGTCCATTTCCTTCTTTTCCTTTTTCTCCGCTACTACGATGTTTGCCAAGAAAGCGTTGTATTCCTTACGGAGATACTTGCTAGCTTGGACACACGACATGAGTTGTAACTTCTTTGAAGCGACTTCGCCATAAACACACAATTGGTCGCCGTTTGTGAGAGAGAAACAAATCATTTATCGAAACAAACAATTTCAGCATGATTCCCCGAAGGAAATCCATGCCTACTATGACATCAAAGCTACTAAGCTGCATCGGGATAAGGTTGATCGGGAAAACGTGGCTGTTGAGATCGAGAGTGCAATCATGTAGAATGGAACTAACAGTGGCGGTTCTTCCAGTTACGACTTCTACGTCAAATGTTGATGGGAGGTTAACGCGTTTACGATTTAGGAGCCTTTCGAATTCGAACGATACAAAATAGTTATTGGCTCCAGTATCAAACATACACAAAGTATATAAACCATTTACGAGAAACGTACCATTAACCACTTTGTTGTCTGCCTGAGCTTGACGGGCGTTGATGTTAAAAACTCCCACATAGGCTGCTTGCTGAGCTGGCTAATGCTGTTGTTGGTGTTGTTGCTGCGCTGGCTGCTGCTGTGGCTCTTGCTTCACCACTCTATTTGGGCAGACATTTGCGAAGTGGTTGGGATCACCACACGCATAGCAGGCTCTTACGTGAGCAGCGGGAGAAGGAGCTGCTTGTTGTCCATGAGGAGCTGGTAGAGCAGAAGCTTGGACTTGAGCTTGAGCTTGACGGGGACCAGTACGGCAGTTTGCAGTAAAATGGCCGTAAAGGTTGCGGTGAACAAAAAATCGACATGCGATCCCAACAGGATAATGGTAAGTACAGGTAGGGCACAGTTGGTGTAGACCAGTATATGCACGCTTAGCCGGCGGTGCATTGGTCACTAGTGCTGCTACCTGGCGGTTCTCGTTTTGGGGTGGAGCAGGTACCGTGTTGAGAGGAGCGGCGGTGATAGCACAGTTCTTGTTGTTGTTGTTCTTGCGCTTTCGGCGTGAAGATTTGGAGGCTTGCGTTGCGACGGTTTCAGCGGCGGGAGCAGCGAGGACTTGGTGAAGACTTTTGGTGGTTTTATCGAAGTAACCAGCCCTAACTCGCTTGTCATTAATCTCGGCAGCGAGCAGATAAGTCTCTTCAATGGTGGTTGTCTTGGCGGCTTGCACAAAATCAGCAACACAGTCCGGTAAAGCACAAATGTATTTCTTGATGGTGATGTTCGGAGTAGAGACTTGGCCAGGACAAATAATGCTAAGCTGCTTAAAACGGGCAGTTAGACCAGCATTGTCGCCACCATCTTGTTTAATGTTCCAAAACTCATCCTCCAGCTTCTGAAGCTCATGGGGAGGGCAGAATTCCTTCATCATGATCTCCTTCAACTCTTCCCAAGTAAGCCCATAGGCTACGTCATTCCCTCGCCTGTTCCTTTCGGCAGTCCACTAGTCCAGAGCCCTGGACTGGAAAACACCAGTTGCGTTGACAGTGCGGAGGTTTTCAGGACAACCGCTTTGGCGCAGAGTGACTTCAATTGCATCGAACCATTGAAACAAGGCAGTAGGCCCCGTCTTCTCCGGTGAAGTCTTTAGGGCCGCAGGCCTTAAACTGCTTGAAGCTAAAAGGAGCGCGGGGATAGTCGGTCCTTGATTCCTCAGAGGACTTGCTAGCATTTTCATTAAGTTCACTGACAATTTGCGGAATAACCTTAGCCATCTTCTTTGCGACTAGAGAAGCGATACGCTTGTCAGACATCGCCATAGGACTCAGACGCGATTTAAGTATAGTCTAGCGTATCACCAAAAGCTACCTTATGTAAATCACATGAACACATCAATTCACTTAGATACGTAATCACATAGGCACATAGTCCCTTTAAACACGTAAGCACATAAGCACGTAGTCCACGTAAGCACGTATTTTGCACGTATTCACCTTCCTATTTTGCACGTTTTCACCTACATGTACCCAACGTGTTCCCTTATCTTTCAAAGTTGCGACTGCGATCGAGATTTGCGAGTGCTAATAGCGAGTAGCATAAGCGTTTTGTTAGCGTATTAAGATAAATGTATAAAGCGAGTTGTGTGCGTTTATCGAAGCGAAAAGCGAGTAAATAACCAAAACTGAAACATAAATAACACGTAAAATTACGTAAAACATGTAAAATCTCACATAAAAGCGATAATCCACAGAGTCAGGGGTGGCGATTCTCAGAATCGAAACACGTAAAAGCGATACGGCGTAGAATCAGCGAAATTCGGAGTGTCTTGGATGTGCTAGACTTTGACTAACCAAAGTGATTTGACTGTTCTCAAAGACTTTGAGTACACATGTTGGCTTAATAGACTGTGCTCTCTCCTCAATCCGGGCGATCGCCACGCATCCTTTCGGCCATTACGCGTCTTCAGTCGTTGGAACCCATCGAGACTTTTGGTGAGAGTTTTGTAAAACCAAAATATAGAGCGGAATAAGCCATTAAGATGCGGGTTTCACCCCTAACTTAACAATTCCATTCCTGTTTGTGTGATAGAATCACGAGATAGATAGGGAGATTCGCGTCAATGTATGGATTTCACTCCTGATTCAACGCATATTCTCGTGTTTAAAGTAAAAATGCGCGTCGAACGAGCGATTTGGTCGAGAGTTTGCGGTTTTCACACTTAATCTCAACCAGTTCACTCGTTTGTGTGTGTTGCCAATGTTCCTTTCCTAAGGCTGTAGTAGGCAGTGCGAGTTTAGCTAGTATAAGGAGAGTATAAAGAGTAAGCTCGCGCAGAACCCTTACCGGGTTCGCGCATGGCGGTCTGTTGGTACTTAGGCTATAGACTAGGTCAATTCTAAGACATCGACCTGGACTAGGTCGACTCTTGCCTAATTCCCTATAGTTATGGCTCTGATACCAATCTGTCACACCCCAACCGATGACGGAAACATCGGGGCGCGACACTGAGCAAAACAGATTGTCCAGGGGAATCCATAACAACTATATTACCAGATATTTAACATTATGTCCTATACCATAACATATCAAAATAAAACAGTTTTACAGACAGAGTATCTCAAAGAAAAATCAAATTGTTTCGACAACTCAGATTTTTATAGATTTGTTTCTAGACCCTCTCCTAGCTCGATTCCAGCAAATAGAGCAAGCATCCTAAACGCTTGTCACATACGTTAAAATAACAGTCAATACACATAGTGTAAAGGTGAGCATACATGTTTGATAATATAATAGCAGCGAAAGCGATTTACACATAACCAGCATGTAACATGTGTAATGTGAAGCAGGTAAGTTATCGACAATGAAATATGCACAAACGTGACTGCGAGTTGTAGAATGCGCAACACATATCACCACTGTGACACATGAAGAAAAGCCCTTAACAACCCCTGTCCATGACAGGTGCTAAGTCCAAACTATAGTACTATCCTTGCTAAGGTGTCAGGCAACAATCACTGTGTAAACATAACATACTAGCATTCATCGAATAACACGTATAACATGCAGAGCGGTTAGCGTATAAAAGTGTTTGTGTTGTGTGTCGATTGTGATTTTGATACAAGTAACGTATGTAACACCCAAAAGTGCTTAAAGTAAAAAAGGGATCGATTATACTCACAGAGCGTGTTTAACGAATAAACACAGTCTTGGATTGAAGGGAGCGCTGAGGGATTAGCCTAAACACAGTACGACAGTATGAGCATTGAACAGTGCGTAAAACGGTGTGTCGAAGTGATGCGAAGCGGATAGTGATCCGATCGGATGACCTTCCGGACTGATGGTCATCCGGACGGATGACCATTCGGTCGGAGGGTTGTCCGTTTGGGATGGATGTGTTTGTGTATGATGGAACTTTGCAGCTTTCGTTGTAGCATTTTGAAAGACATGGAATGTCTCTACCCTTCAGATCGTCTGGTCGGACGGTCATCCGGTCGGATAGCCGTCCGCTCGGAAGGCAATCCGAGTGGAGACTATATTCTTTGAAAATTTTGAAATTGTTTAAGTGTTTAACAACATAAGTCTTTGGGCCGGATAGCCATTCGATCGGATGGCCGTTCGTCCAAACGACAGTTCGAGTTGGAAAGTTTGTAAATTCAGATAAGTTTATAAAGTTTAGCGATTGTACCGAGACGGTATGACCCCGTGTCAAACAACAGAACCACAGCAAGTCTAGTCATCCGTTCAGATGGGAATCACCCCGTTCGTTCGGTGACTGTTTTTCTCGGAATTTGATGTTCAACCCGTGAATCGGTCGTCTCTTCGTTAGGAATCCATTCTCAGTCCGGGTCTACACTAGAGAATGAGTGGTGAACCCGAACTAGTCCAGATTCTAACGATTTTGAATAGAAAGTTAAGTACGTTGAAGAAAAGTTTGAAACACTTGAAAAATGTTTAGATTTAGGTGAAATCAGTGTTAAAACATTATAGAAATCATTTAGATTGGAGTTGTTCTTGGTGAAATGAGGTCACACTTTGGTGTTCATGAACACTCATGATGACGTCATCCTAGAACAACCCATTTCAGGTGGATTTCATGGTTAAAAGTTGAGATTTGTTGGTGAAAATGATGAAGTAGTGTATATAGATCAAGAAAGTACAAGATTTGGGGTAAAAACTTACAAGAATCGCGAGGAATTTAGAGAAAATTGCTTGAGAACGAGCTGGGTCAGAGGAGAGCTGGCACATCAGTGAAAAGCTGATGTGATAGATGGTATTAATAGGCAAGAGGAGTAAAAGGCGTTGTAAGTGATTCGGTCGGAGGGCCTTCCGGTCGGATGGCCATCCGATCGGATGGCTTGAGTGGGTTGGTTTCTGACTTTTCGTTTCATGCGTTGAGCATTGCGATGCGTTGCGAGTAAGCGATGTGATAGTATTACACATTAGTTACACAAATAACTTAACTACTAATAATAAAAAAAGTAAACCTTAGATTTCGAGTTCGCGATGAGATTGCGTTGTGATAGAGTTGCGATTGCGTTTTCGAATAATCACCTTGAGACAAACATAACATGTACAAGTAACACATAATAGCATACACACGTAAAACAATATCCATAACCTATAATTCGAGTTGCGATGCGATAGCAATGTGATAGCGTTAAGTAGTTTAGCGTTTAATTATGTTTATCGCATTGTTACTTCACATAATACAACTAACAAGCGTAAATTAAAGTATCGATTAATGAGGTTTAAGAGTACAAGCAATAATTAAGCAAGGAATGACAGATCCAATTAGCAATCTTTTCTTCCTTTGACTTGACTTTGACTTGTACTTTGACTTTGATTTCGAAAGTTGGGTTGTTACAGTACGCACCTCCATGCTTGACATCCATGAACTCTCTGACTTACTGGACTATTATTATAGACTATATAATATAATATATAAAACATAACCGAAATCAGAACGTTAACCGGTTTATGGTTAAGTGTCTTGAACAGACCCTCTTCCCACGAACAGGTTCTTTCGCACTATTGGGATTTCCCATTCCCACGAACTGACTCTGTTCGCACGAACATGCACCTGTTCGCGCGAATGGATCTCCCATTCGCACGAACAGTTTGTGAGCTCGGTTATCGTTTATCCCAGTTCGCAGTTCCTCGTCTGCCTATTCTAATGGGCAAATCAGGACCCATGAAATCACAGAAACATAGTGTCACAACGAGTGCTTAGACGAGATATACTTTCATGTTTTTACATATATACTTTTATACCTTAACTCCAATCTGAATCCTTCATTCACTCCGAATAACTCACACCTTCATTTACCCCTTGTAGGGTAACCTCGGTGTTCCAACCCTCCACTCAACAACTCGCGGTTTTATTGGAAAGCTTGCAAAAGTGTGAGTATACTCGACACCCTCTTTACGTTTTAAACTTTTGGGTGCAACATATTTATGCTATTAAACCCAGACAAACACACATACTTTATGCTTAAACACAATCAAACAATCATTCATACATACTTAATACGTTATACTTTGATTCGTATGTGCTAGAACAGTCTTATGTGGTATACTTAACATTAACTTCGTACAAGCCTCCCTTAACAATTATAGCACTATAGGAGTAACGCACCGCCCGTATTCTTGAGGTCATGTTAATTAAAAACAGAACGGTATTAGCATTTCTACGATAAGATTACACTAGCGGTAATCTTTGGGTTGACATTTATAGTTGCATACCAGTCATATGCTAATTTTAGATAACTATTTTGCCATGTGGATTGTTTAAAATCTTTATACTATGCTAGTACTTAAAACGTGTATACTCGCAAATACTTGTTGTATTGAACTATACTTTGAAATGTGTTGCAGGAAATTGATGGCGATGATGAAATCTAGTAGGACGGACTAGAAAATCGCTCTAGAAATTTAGACTTATTTTTGTATTTTGTATCATTTACTTGTTGTATTGTTTCATGAACTTGTTGTTATTTCTGTTTCAAAATGTGGTAATAGAATATTATTCAATGAAATGAAATTCAGTTTTGTTAATTATTGTCACAAATTAGTGTTAGGAAGTCTCTAGCAATCTCGTTTTCATCTCACTCTGATGTTTCCGCCATTGGTTGGGGTGTGACAGCTATGTCATTAACATTACTAGTTGAAGCAACACAAACATATTCATTCATAAAAGAAACATCAACATTCAACATAAACATACCATTACAAAGATAACCAAAACCTACAAAAGTACCATGTCATGATAAGATATACTTGTCACTTTCTAACACTTGTTTGTAACCACAATTATTCAACACATTGCCCCTTAACAGACTCTTTCGAATTCCGAGTGCATACAAAACATTGTTCAAAAGTAAAGATTTTCCAGAAGTAAAAACAAGATGCATGGTTCTTATTCATTTGATTGGTTTAGTTGCAACATTCCCCATCTTATACACCCGTCTTCAATTGGTTAAAACTCTTTGAACTAACGAAGATCCTTGCATACATTGCTTGTTGCACCCGAATCAACCCACCAAGCAATATCATCATTCTCCACATAAAATGCTTCAAAAATTAGTGATACATTATTGAGAACCCAATTATTAAATTGTACTAAATTCTGACCTTGCTTTCCCGGGTCCTTGGACCCGCTAGGACCAGCCCCATTCTTATTCTTTGAACCAAACTTGTTGGTATACTTCATCAATTTACAGTCCCTCTTAAAGTGACCAACCTTACCACACTTCCAGCAAGGGAAATTCGGCTTCTTGTTTGGACCCGAATTGTTGTTCCCTTGAAACTTTTGTTTCCCTTTGAACTTACGGTTTCCTTTGGATGATTCACCCGTCTCAACCATGTTCATAGTAGATGTTCCAGTCTGTTTCTTTTCATCATTGACCAACAATTTTTCTTGTGCTCTCAATCCTTCTTCAATTCTGAAGTGGCTTCCAAGTTCAACCAAAGTTAACTCTCCTTTCTGATGTTTCAGATTATGTTTATAATCTTTCCAGGAGGGAGGTAACTTGTCAATGATACTTGAAACCGAGATTGATTCATCCATCTTCATGTCATGTTGGGCATACTGCCCAGAATTCCTAACAATTCATTGTATTGTTCCATGATAGGCCTTGAATAACCCATTTTGTAATTGTTAAATTTACTGACAAGAAACTTCTTACTAGAAGATCTTCTGCCATATATTTGGCTTCCAAAGTGCCCACAATAACTTTGCAGTTTCTATGTTTTGATAAACATCAAATAAGTGATCAGACATACCATTCAGAATGTTGCCAAGGCATATGTAATTGTCATTCTCCCACTTTGACCTCTTCTTGATTTGCTCTAGATTGCCATCCTCCAGTATCTCCGGGATTAGAGTAGTCAACTCGTACACCACCTTCAGCGTTGTGAGAAGAAAGCGCATATTCTTCTGCCATCTTCGAAAGTCCTGCCCTTCGAACATCTCCACTTTGTCAAACCTGCTTGTCATATCCTTCATCGATCCGCTTGCCATCTTCACAGGAAATAATTTGATCTTTGTTGGTGAGTTTTATGAAACCGGACGATCAGAGAGGCATGTATTGACTCTCAGATCAAATTATTTCGGTGGTTTTACCGAATAATTCAATCAGATACAACTCTAATTTCGATAACTAGAACGACAGTATGTGTGTGTCTGGAATTCGTAGGAACCGGTTTTTGACCAAAAAAACACAATTACGAATTTTGGGGATTCTCTTTAGATAACTGCTCCTAGGCAGTTATATTTCCAATTTTGAATTTTAATTAAACTGTATATAACTGCCTTAATTAAACTGACAGCAAAGGGCTCTGCCCCTTGGACCCTGCTCCTAGGGGTGCTGCCCCGGACCCCCGCCAAGGGGTCGTTGCCTCCTTAGAACCCCATTCAAGGCTCCGCCCGAATGCTTGAATTATAACAACTCGTACAAGCGTGCACTCCCACACCGCCTAACTTGTTCGGTGTATATCATAATTCCTTTTGGTCATCAAGTTAATCCCAATTACACTAAACCCATAATACTAAACCCTACATACTAATGCTAAACCCTAAATCTAAAACCAAATCATTCACCTCAATCATAGATGTTCAATACTTACTTTTCAATTTTAAACACGTATATACATATATGTGTAGTTAAAAGATTGACAATTGTCACACCCCGCTATTTATAGCGCAGCCCAGTGGGGCCGATTGGAAGTTATCGTGACGTAAGATTGGTATCGTCATAGTCAAACATACATAGAATAGGACAGCAAAAGTCTTGGAATATAAAATACTATTACAAACTCAATTGTCCGAAAATACCAAAGTAATAAGTACAGATGAGCTTGTAATAATAATCCACAGGCGGATCATTAAATACAAAAGAAGTTTATCAGACTAATAGGCTTATGCAAGGGAGTTACAAATTCCTCTTCTAGCATTACCGAGCAGCTTCCAACCTATTTATGTATTTGCACCTGTCACTTAGTCTTTTGAAAAAACGTCAGTTTTCACTGGTAAATACAATCAACCGACACATTTTGAAAACATTTTCAAAATTGATTTAGGTGCACATGGCACGAAAAATCTTTTATACTTGGGACAAACTATATCTCATGTTATCAGTTTTACATAACTTGACAATACATATAGGGCCCGGAAACCATGCCGGTTCATGATTAACCGATACACCACTTATTCCCTTAATGGGAAAACCCATATTGGGCAAAAACCGTATTGGGTTATAAAATTATTTAATAAACCATATCGCATCTGTCAGGTGTATGCCTACACATTATGCTTAGGTCGTGGCCACTAACAATTAAATGAGTCAAGGATATCCAGGACACGGTCACATTAACCCCCAATGTTTAAGTCAAGCAATATGAATTAAAACGGGTTATTTGAATTTCCCGACACATTGGTCTTTGAATCCCATACCCGACCATGCGGTAATTATTTTACCGTATCCCAAGCCCGTATAAGGGAAAATAGGTTAAAAGTATTTACCTGAGCTAGCTCTCGTCTTAAAATGCAAGAATTATAACAAATCAGCCCTATTCAATTTAGTAAGCGTAGGTAACAATTTACCGGAAGGCCCTAGTCTGGAATGATGGTATAAATAACCAATTAGAATGCTAACGATACAATACGCTAGATTATGTGATGACCGGAATAGAATGTAGTTTAAACCCAACAAGTGCTTGGACTTTTATAATATGGGTAAATAAATAACATTCTGGAAAATGAGATAAAAATGATAGGGTTAAACCCGTTTCGGTAAACTTACGTAAACTAGTTATGTTAGTCTAACCGTACGCGTATAAGCGATAACGGGTAACCGGATGAGTCATGAACAAGTTCCATATGCCAATATACTTTAAACAAGTTATAATATCAGTAAGATATCAACTTGTATACCCGATAAGGTTTTAAAATAAAACTACGCCTCAAAAGGGCGTTTTGGTCATTTTACGACGTATAAAAGGAACTTGCGTATAATCTGATGTTACGACCATAAACATTATGTGAAAACACTTTATTTATGATATAATATCAATAGGATATCAAACATATGTGTGTTTTATAGTTTAAGACTAAACAATACTCCGTAGGGGCATTTTGGTAATTTCACACATAGTTTTGAAGGCTAATTTGGGAATCTGAGTTTATATCATGTACCTACTGTAAAAATATTTAAAAGAAGTTATATAATCAGTAGGTAACAAGCCTTGGTTGGTAAATATGATTTAAAACCATACTACACGCCGAAAAGGCGTTAAAGTAGTTAAATGACAATATTTGCGATCTTTCAGGAAAACTGATGTTACGATCAGGTTTATATGACCAAAATATGTTAATTAATATAACATATCAATAGTCAAAAGGTTTTGTATGAAAATTATGCTTTAAAACCATTTTAGGTGCCAAAAGGGCATTATCGTCATTTAAGGACATAATTCAAGCACTTGTGCATAAACTCAGATTGTAAACTGAATAGATATCCCAAAATATCCTAATTATGATATTACATCACTAGGAAATGAGTTTGGTATGAGAAATTATGCTTAAAACCGATCTACGCACCTAAAGGGCATTTTGGTCACTTTAAAGCATAATTTATGAAATTATACGCAAACTCAGTTTATGATCAGATTCATAACATAAAAATATGTTAAATATGTTAGCATATTAGTATCTAAATCATTTGCAAGCTTATTGGTGTTTGAAACCTTATTTTTGCTAAAAAGGGCATAATAGTAAAAGTATGGCATAATAACGGAACATGCGTAAAAACTCAGTTTACTAGTATGATCATGTAATATAACCTTAGAGGGTTATGCTACATCATATTACGATCATAACGGAACCTAAAATCAGTCTCATACTAATCTAATTGGGGTCATAATCGAAAGTCAAAACAAAAGTTAAACTTCATGACTTTCGGTTGCGAACCGATCCTAAAACTGGAATTGACGAGTTGAACATATTTACATATGTTCTAATAATTATTACTAAGTTTTTTATGTGTTAAAACGTATTTTAGAACACCTTTAAACTCAGATCGCAATTATTTCAAAATCTGACCCGTTGACTTTTTAAAACATTAATACGTTGACTCGTCAATTGACCAAGCAAACTTGATTCTTAGGAGGTGCCCTTTTGACGGATTAACAACTACCTAATTACGATCACGTAGCCATGTTCGTTGCGAACAATGGCTTGACTATTAAGGTCTAAACTGAAAGTCAAAGCGTTTATCGAAAACGCTTGACTTTTCGGCTTTAAAAGCCTATAAACTGAATAAGCCATGAAAGGAACACTTACAAGTGGTCATAGGGGCTGAATAAAACTCAGAGGATGCTCTCAATTGCTCAGGAACTTTCAATATTGAGAGATAGAGAGAAAGAATGGAAGGTGCAAGTTCTTACAATGAAACTCACCCTTATTTATAGTTTTTGAGATTTGTTTGGATCATGCCATGTGTTTAGGGAGCTCATAAGATGTTAACAAGTGTCATAACAGGTGTTAAAAACAGCTAACAAGCCCCTTGAATCAATTGGAATGATCTAGAATTGATATGAGTGGTGATCAAGAAAAGAATAAAATTTAAACAAAACAAAAAAATAATCTGCAGGTTGGGCTGGCTGGCGGCCTGCGAAGAGACCAGCCCACCCGGGCCACGGCCCGGGAGGCATTTGGAGCCCAGCCAAACATGTTTCTTTTTGGCAAAGTCAGTCCCTGCAACTTTTTAGTACTTTTAAACTTTCAAGTTTTGACATATTTAGCACATTATTATCTAATCTCACATGTAATATTATTATAAGGCACGAAAACCCCTAGTGGCCAATCTTATGCACATCTGGGAGTACGACCGAGCATCACAGAGTTCCCATTTTGTTTAAAAGGTCACTCAAAGGTGTAGATTTACACGTTGACGCTTTTAGTCCTTTTAACGCACAAACTTGTGCGTACGGCCAATATTAGGCATTCCCGAGAGTATGTTCAAACATCAAGATGCTCCGGGTTCGTTAAAAGGTCACTCAGAGGTAAGAATTAACATGTTGACACTTTTAACCCCTCGATGTACAACTTTTGAATTTTATCGCAAACGGTTTCGTTTATCCAATAAGTGGCTCTATAAGAGAATAGAATACCGTGTAAGGTCATTCAGAGGTATAGTTTAAGCATGTTGACACTTTTAGTCCCTCCACATTCATAGTTTTCAATTTTGACAAAATTAGTCCCTTTTAACCAACTTTTAGGCACGATTAAGATTAGGGACACGTGTCGATATATTATTGGACATGTTTTTACGAGGTGTTACAACAATATACACATGCGTATAAATCCCTTAAAAACTGATAGTCTGATTTTTCCAAAACACAAGTTGCATTTTTGCTTAGGGAAATGTATGGTCCAGAATACTTATCAAGTTTCTCAATTAGCCTAATGTTTCTTACACGATCCAAACCTATATATATATATATATATAGTGGAGGGTTCAAATGAGAAGAAATTTTTGTAAGAAAAAAAACAGAAGATATTTCAACTAATAAGAATGTTTCGTTTTCCTTCATTTAATATTTGTATTTAATTTTATTTTAAGGGCATATTGGTAAACTTACATAGATCATTAATTTGTATTCTTCCTCTTTAATAACTAAGTAAATTAAATTTGTAACTCTTTTTCAAAATAAATATTTTTTGTTCAAATTAAAAAACAACTTAATTTAAAGTGTAGAATAAATTACAATGTGTGTAAGCTAAATTACGAGGTGTGTTGTAATGCCCTGCTTCTTCGTACTTTCCATATTTAGAAAGTCTTGCTTGTATTTCTATTTTTGGAAACTTTGTGTTTTTGTACTCGTTCTTTCTTTGTAATCGTTATAAAATCCAAGACTTGGATCATAAATAAAACTCGTATTTCGTCAAACTCGTGTTAAATATACTTTATACATGCTCATACATTTAATTTCGCGAAACAATTGATGCTTATTCGTAATTCTTGGAAACTATGTGCTAATCTTGCAAATATGTGAAACTTATGCATAAAACGTATTTTGATCGTATACGATACTTAAACGTGACACTCATACACTTAATTATTTTGGTTTATGTTCCCCACACTTAATTTTTCCTTAAACTTTGCTTAAATGTCGAAAACAACCCCTAAATGACCTAAAAACCCAAATTAATAAACTTCAGGGGCCAATTTGTAATTAACTGAAACTTAAACCAGCCCCTTGTCGCCGGCCGCGAAGGACCAAGCCCTCTTTCTTCGCTCCCAGTGAGGATGTCTGATCCGGAGCCAGCTCTTAAACAGCCTTGGATTGGTCGCGAGTTTGGTGTGTTTTGAGTGGTTTAACTTGTGTTTCTTGCATTTAAACCCCAACTACAACCTACCCCAACCTTCCCTTAGAAATAACAAGCTAATCCAAGCTTAAAACATTTTACAAACTCATCCAAATCACTCTAAAACTCTAAAAAACGCAGCTGCAAATCAGTGTTCGAGCAGATTCATCCTACTTCACAAAAGTGAGCATAACTCATTCGTTTCTTATCCGATTTACTCCATTCTTTTTCCTATGTGCTTGGATTGACCTTAGCTTCGATTCCTTGGGTTTTTCACAGTAAATTAGTCCCTGGAACGTCGCCAAAAAGTCTCCAAAGTTCACTGTTTGTTTCTGTTTTGATTAAATCTTTACCAAACTTGTTCAAACTTGAGTCTAACTCATCTCAAACCTATGTCCTAATGCTTATAACCACTTCTATGGTTAGTTAGGATTAAAAACAAGGTTGAGATATTCAAAATCAGAGGATTAATCCTCTCAAACTTTCTGTTTTGTTCAAGGGTTTAACCCACAAGTGATGTTTAAGTTCAAGACTTGATGTAAGTGTGATTTAGGATTAACTTGGGTTGTACTACATAAAATCCACACATTACTTGATGATTTCTTATAGATTAGCGTTTAGTATTCTTGTATTACTTGTAGTTCATGACCCTCCTTATATGTTCAAAACATCAAGTGTAGTGGTGAACACTTAGAGGTGCCTAAATGGAAGAACTTGTTCTTCCTACCTCCTACATGACTTCTATGACACAGAGAGGTTCCTAAATGGAGGATTCATCCTCCTACCTCATGCTTGAACTAATGGACTTATTGATATATTACATAACCTATATAATACTTGTATAAACTATCCAAATATTCGAACATTTGATGATGAATTTGTGTTCATTCGTCAAAGTACTAGATTGCATCATCTAAGACCTAAAACTTGTTATAATTCTAATGGGTGTTCTACCCATGAAAACATTCTAACCCTTGGGGTTTCATAGTGTCAAACAAGTATTATGTGTTAAAAGATGATTACTTTCATATGTTATATTCTTACGTTTTAAATTCCGAATCTCGACTCTGAACATACCTTGAACTTTAACCCCTATACATTCGATCTCCTAATCTCATTGCTCGTTAACAATTGGATAATCGGAAAGCATATGCAATTTTGTGAGTACACTTGACCCATTTTCCTTTTAATACACTTTGGGTGCAACATGTTTTACTTGTTAAAATGCACGATTCGCAAACATGCTTTATTCAGTCAATCCTTATACATGCTTTGTTATGCTTAAGTTCATGCTAGAATTCATACTACTTGTTAACCCGCCTTAACAATTATAGCGCTATAGGAGTAGCACACCACCCGACGGGGTGTTGTTAAGTTATATTCTTTACGGTCTCGATATTGCTATATCGAGGGATGCTATTATTCATGTGGACACTTGGGTTTGACTTTTAGTCTTGCATGATAGTTTGACCTTGTATACCAAATTGCTATGTTGGATTGAAAAATACTTTTTATACATATGTCACGAGTCTAAAACTAGTGTACTCGCCAATGCTTTTGTATTGAACTATGCTTTTAAAACATGTTGCAGGTTTAACGATGATGTTGGTGATGCATGGAATCTAGTAGGATGCTTAGATACACACTTTAAATTTTGTACTCCTATTGTATTGTATTTCATTATTCATGTTGTTGTATTTGCTTCAAATTCTTGTAATTGATTCTTTAGAAATGGAATGAAATTATTATTTAAATACTTGTCACAATTATTAGTGTTATGATGTCTCGAGCAATCTATTTCGTCTAACTCCGATGTTTCCGCCATCGGTTGGGGTGTGACATGTGTAGGATATATTTCGAGGTGTGTAGAATAAAATTCTATAATGTGTAGGGTATATGTAGAAAAATTTTGATATGTGTAGGTTTTGTAGATTATATGTAGGAGAATTAATGATTAGTTGACTAATTAATTCAAGAAAGAAAAATTAATGATATGAGTTATACATGAATTAATAGTTTACCAATATGTCTTTTCTTCTTTCAATAATTTTCTTCTCATTTGATCCTTCCTCTCTCTCTCTCTCTCTCTCTATATATATATATATATATATATAATTAAAATTAAGGTAAAGGATCATATATAAGACATAAGATTTGTACGAAGTGTACGCGACCAAGGGAGAAGGACAAGTGTCCTTGCCTTGAATGGTAATTTAGTCATTTCTCATATAAACATCTTTCCCCCTTTATTTTCAAACGGCTATAACCTTTCATACTTTAATTTTTTTTAAATTACACCGTATTAACGAGCATATTCTCTTTAGTTCAAGCACCCATTGCTATAGTTTTCTTAAAAAAAATTAAAGGATTTTGAATACTCGTTAGTTCATTACGTGATTTTGAATACCTATTACGTGATTATACATTCAACATAAACCATTACGTGATTACACATTCAATATAAATTCATTACGTGATTCCACATTCAATAATAAGAACTTGATTGTTTATGCTTTTATTACGTGATTAAATCTCTAATATACGACATTATGTGGTTATTATAGGTTGATTTGGTTATTGTTTTGTATATAATTTATCCTTAATACGTGATTGGACCAGAAATATTTGGTATTTCATATGAAATATTATGAATTACATGTTTTTGTTTACACGTAATTACGTAATCACTCAGTGTGGTATCATATAAAATACTATAATGTAATCACGTAATCACAAAATGAGTATTCAAAACCACGTAGTCACGTAATGATACATAGTCGACACTTTTTGTTATCTAAAGGCGAAGTCTTGGGTCGAAAGTAGGTATAAAGATATGTATATTTGAACAAAAAATGTAACTAAGCCGTTCTTCACCGATGAGAGAAATGATAACTTCTCTTAGTGCCGAGAATCATAATCAATAGCTGTATGTAATGTTGAGGAAAGAGATTCGGATGAAAAAAAACAAAAAAGAAAAGAAAAATAAAAAGATTGTTTTTGTGACTCGGAATCAACCTTGTTACGTAATTACGTAATCACTTAGTGGGGTTTCATATAATATAATGAAATTACGTAATCATGTAGTCATGTTTGGTTTTCAAAATGACGTAATGGGTTTTCAAAATCATGTAAAAAAATTTAAGAAAACTATAGCAATAGACTGCTCGAATTAAAAAGGATGAAATGTCCGTTAATATGGTGGAAGTTTTTTAAAAAAGTATTAACGTATGAAAAAGTTATAGCGTTTGAAATCAAGGGGGAAAAGAGTTCAAGTGGGAAATGACCAGAATCAGAGGCGAAGGTTAGTTGGTGCCCGGGGGTGCACCCGCCCACCCCAATATTTCGGTTAGAAGTGTATAGGTTCCGATTTTTCGTCCGGAAATTTTAAAAATTATATAGGATCGCCTCCCCCAATTATTTTTCCTAAATATTTATACATTATATAAATTAAAATAAAGTTTGTTACCACTTTGTATATCCTAAATATTTATACAATATATAAATTAAAGTAAAGTTTGTTACCACTTTGTATATAAGTGATGGGTAGTTTTGTAAATATATTTTAACTCTTATTTGTTTAACCCTAGATTACCTACCACACAATAAACTTAATCGCAAGTTTTTATTTGTAAGACTGGGTCCTTTAAATGAATGAATTTTTTTAGTTTTATTTGGAACTATTATTATTTGACCTGACCCAAATCGATAACCGACCCGACCCGAAACATAACGATAGGAAAAAATTTTGGGTCTCATCACCAGTGGCGGATCTAGGATTCCGACCAAGCGGGAACGTTTTATAAATAAGCGGTAACGAAATCGAAAAAACGTCAAATTTTTCCAAAATTTACACTAAAAATGTCAAAAATTTTCCGACCAAGCGGTAGCGGAGGCTACCCCTTGATACACTATACATCCGCCCCCTGCTCATCACTTTACGCCCCCTCGAAATTTTTGGTCAAGCTCCGCCACTGACCAGAATACCCTTTTGCTATTTGTTTCTTCAATTGTTTGAATTTCATATTTACAAAAATGCCACTGGATTACTTTGAGCCATTGATCTTGGAAGATCAATGGCTCACATACTCACGTATGCTGACAATAGATATCTGTATAAGACACGATTAGACCTGTTTACTGAAAAAGTACACAATGTGATTTTTTTTTACTTTTTTAAAAATAAATAAAATTATTAGTTTAGGATCCATCATTTTTTTTTCTTGGTACATAAAATATAAAATATAAAACTGTGTTATAGACATGAGATATCAAGTAGGTAAACGAGTTGTATTCATATTTAATACTTGTGTTATATGCGTTATCAGAGACATTTTAAACCTGATAAGACACGATTTGCCAGCCTAACGTATGCTTCGTACAAGACTCAGCCAGCCTCTTAAAACTAATCCATTTTGTTTGAGGAATAAAGTAATAACTCGGCCGGCTTAACCTAACACGCTTTTTTAAATAGAATTCACATATGACTTTAAAATAAACATTTCATGTCACTAGACAAGCCCATCGCAATCCTAACCCTTTTATAATCTGAAAAAAATATATATAAACAAGAGTTGACCTAAACATATGGATCCAATAGGCTCTCACTCACATGCCGTGCTCTTTGTCGGTGTCCCATAGCCCACTTCCCCTACACTAATATCTTTTTATATTAAACATATTTTAAAGTATAAATAAGCCTTTTTAATATAAAACTAGTGTACAGTGTGTACACTTGCTTTTTCTTTAACATTATTAAATCTATAAAACGTAAACTTTAAGTCTTTAAGAAATCCATTTAATATTCATACATAATTTTATAAATTTAAACCAAATTCCAAGGTTACTTAACACCAATTAAAAAATTCAATTTGAGATTTTAATACATACAAAAAAAACCAAAAAAAAAAAAAAAACCAAATTTACATAAACAAAGCAAAGAATTACATTGAGATTTCATATTACAAATTACAATTTACTCAACAAACTACAACATCAAAATGTGTATGAATAATCAACATTTCAAATAACAAAACAACAAATTCAATATCCGAAAAACCCGAACCGAAAGGATCACGAATCACTTACACTGTCGGTTGACGGGTTCGTTTCTTGCGCATGCGAACCAGTAGAACCACAAAGCTCGGCAATGTGGTTAGCCACATCGACCATATTCGGTCGCTTATCAGGGTACTGAGCACAACAGTCGATAGCCAATTGTAACAACTGAACCATATGATCTTCAACATTTTGATACCGAAGTAGCTCGAGATCAAACACCTCCGAAGTCCACTCTTCTCGAACCACCGACTGAACCCATCTCGGGAGGTCAACCCCTTCTTCGTTTAGCAACGCGTGTGTTGGTGCTTTACCCGTTAGCAACTCCAACAACAACACCCCAAAGCTGTACACATCTGCTTTTTGGGAAACTTTGCGTGCATCCGTTACTTCTGGCGCGCGATAGCCATCCACACGGGTTGGTGTCGCACTAGGACCAACGAGCTGAGCCAGCCCAAAATCAGACACTCGGGATTCGTAGGACGACGTCAATAGGATATTCGATGATTTAATGTTCCCATGGGAGACCGTCGAGCCTTGTGCGTGTAGGTACACCATTCCTCGGGCCGCTCCAAGTGCTATGGAGGATCTTGTTTCCCAATTCAATGGTGTCCTTCCTGCTCCTCTATTTCCTGTGATCCAAAATAGAATAAATTAACTTAAACCATCATTAACTATTAACTATAATAATTTGTTGATAATCTAATTTACCATGTAACAAAGCAGAAAGGCTTCCCATTGGCATATAATCATAAACAAGAAGTTTTTCTTCCCCATTGCAATAATAAGCTCTCAATGGAACCAAATTCTCATGATCCATTGCACCAACGCCTTCAATTTTCTCTCTAAACTCCTTATCACCCATTGTAACATCCTTCAACCTCTTCACCACAACCGCGAATCCCGTCTCAAGCACCGCCTTATACGCGGTCCCAAACGTCCCTTTCCCGAGCACTTCCGCGGACGCCCGCAACAAATCATCCAAATCAAACTTCCCCAACTCATTATTCTTCTTAAAAAACACAAGCTTCTTCCCAACCTCACCCGATTTCGCCTTCGCACCACCCGCTCCACCAACCGCAGCCGCAGCTAACGTCGGGTAGCTATCGACATTCTCAACCGCTTTCGATGATTTCGTGTTCGCATTCTCAACCGGCATATCGATTTTAACTTGTTCTGTTTCCCCTAAACTCTTTGATGTTGTGTTGTCCTTTTGTTTTCTATTCTTACAACATAAAAAGAATAAAATCAACAAAATTAACAAAAGACCCAAAACAGACCCGATCACAATTCCGGCAATTGCCCCACCGGAGAGCCCATTACTTGAACCCGACCCGGATTGTGAACCCGAACCGGATCCGGATCCGGATTCAGACCCGGTACAAGATGTAAGCGGTTTTCCGCAGAGCGAATTCCCGGAGAAAGCAGAATCCGGGAAACCGGATAACTTGGATGGAATTTCTCCGGTTAATTGATTATTCGAGACGTTAAACTGAGCTATATTGGTCCGGGTAAGATCCGGAATTGGACCCGTGAACCCATTGTTTTCCAAATACAATGTAGCTAACCGGGTCAAGTTAGTAACTGAATTTGGAATCTCACCAGAGAAATTATTATTAGCAAAGTTCACTCTCACGAGATTGCTCATACCCGAAAACGAATCGGGTATCTGGCCCGAAAAAAGGTTGTTTTGGAGGAAAAGGTTACGGAGATTACCGAGGGTAAAGATATCGGAAGGAAGCGACCCAGAGAGTGCGTTAAACCTGAGACTCAGGGTGGTAAGCTCGGTTAAATTCCCGAGGGTGTTTTCTGGCAGCTTGCCAGAAAGTCCCATCCCCGGGAAATGAAGCTCGACAACACGGTTGGTTTTGTTGTCGCACACCACCCCGGGCCAGGTGCACGGGGTCGCTGGTTGAGAGATGTTCCATAAAATGGAACGTCCCCCTACTGAGTACCGGATTGCCAGAATGGCAGCCCGGTCCGCAGTGAGGTCGGGTTTTCCTGTCATAGACAGGGAGAATAAGATGATGCAGATGAGGAATATTGGATGTTTCTCCATGTTGGAGAGAGAGAGAAAGTGGTGTAACGGTTAAGAGTGGTGTGGCAGTGGGTGTTAGGAGAGTGGTTTATTCTTGGCTCTCTCTCTAGTAGAGAGAGGAAGAGTGTGTGAATTGATTGGACAATTAGTTGTGGGGTTATGAGTTATTATGTATGAATTGGAAATGTTTAATAGAAAACAAAAAAATGGTGTATTTGAACATATTTTAATGATATTCTGATGAAGGATGATGAGTAGTATTATTGTAGAGGAAGTGAGTTGTTTTTTGAATATTGTATTGTCACAAATTTGTAGCTTTTAATTATTTTCTGTCCCTTTTTTATATCTTTGTCATCACCAACACAATTGTAGGTTTTAATTATGTTCTGCCCCTTTTTTTATATCATTGTCATCACCAACCTTACAAACATAAAGAAATACATTTATAATTCAAAGCTATTAGGGTACTCGGGGCGCTCCCCTAAGAGGGGAGTCCCCTCTCTTACGCACACCCAATCCTCGTGTGCCACGTCAACTCCCCTCTTAAACTCCCCTAACACCCCAATTTGATGGCGCCACTCCCCTCTTAACTCCCCTCGTTTTTTTATTCAAAAAAAAAAAAAAAAAAAAAAAATGTTTGATTGGTCTAAATTGCGGCTGTCCCCACCATCACACCTCTCCCTCTTCGGTGCCTCCTCCCCCAATTCACTCCCCTAAACCATTCACCTAAGGGATGGCGGCGGTGTTCCCCTTAGGTGAATGGGGTCACCGAAGGGGTCCCCGAAGGGTGCCCCGGATACCCTTATAAGCAGTAAAATAAAACTATTCGATATATTTACGGTAATTAGTTAAATTGATGGATGCTAATGATGGTCTAGCACACTTGTAGACATTTGTTTTTTTAAAGGGTGTGTCTCAAATTCAAACATGTGGAAAAAGAACAATTTAAAATTATTAGTATAAATAAATAAGAATTAGGTATTCTAGAAATGTTAAATTCATGGAGTGGAATCAACTAATCAACTATTAATTATCTAATAGTCGGTAACACTTGGCTTAGGACCCAGGTGTAATTGTTAAATCCTCATAATTTTGTTAAGACAAGTTAATTGTTAAGTTCCTAGAGCATGAGAGACAAGTGTGTAGCTCTCCCGTTGATTTGTTGTATCGTTTTTGTGGCCGTTGACACGTTATATTTGTTTCTTATTATGTGTCATTTTAGAAGATGCCTTTCTTTTTATGCCCATGGTTGAAAATAGGATTTTAAACCCAAATTAGTGTGCCTTTTATATGTTGACAAGGCCGTTTCTACGTTTTTGGAGACCCTAAGCGAACTATAAAGTGGGGGCCCTAATTTCGCCGACAAACTCTCTTCCAATCCCGACGCCATGGGTGATTACCCTTACTTTTTTCGGCTAGTGATAGCCGATAGCCTAGAAATTGAAAGCAGGTTGCTATGGGAAATGGAAACGATGATTGCGACTGTATTTTGGGGCTTTAGGCCGCTAAATAATGATTACTAGGTCGATGGTAGTTGTGTTGTAAGAGCTGGAAATCAAGGCGAAATGGGCTTTGAAACTTGGCCTTTTTTTGCCAAACAATATTTATTTCGGACTCCTTCAATGAAAAACCTGTTTAGTTTTGAAATAAACGTATTTATTTGGGTCTAATACATATAACTATATATAAAAACTTTCTAAAAATTCGGAGGCCCTATTTTTTTGGTGGACCTAGACACGTGCCTAGGTTACCAAGCCTATGGAGACGGCCCTGTATATTGAATGTATCATGTTGCTATTGAGGCTTTTATGCAATGCACATTCTAGCAATGGTCTACCAGCTCATATAGATGGTATATATGCTTTAAGAAAAGGTAAATATGACATCAAGTTTTGTGCTTTTTTTGTTTTAAGAAAAGGTAATTATGACCCTAGAGAGTATTTCAAAGTGAAAGGGTGCTCTTATAGTATGTGAAGGAAGAACATAAGATGAGTCTTATGTGATTTTTTTAGTCTTGGACTCACATACCAGTTTTGTGATTTTCCGGGAAAACAATCATATGTGAGGGTGTATTCTAAAATATATACTCATGTTAAGATTGTTCATGCCTATTACAATGAGTATATAGACAAATTTACTTTTTAGAAAAGTCAAACCAATATAGAAAATAATTAAAATAAAAAATATAAGGTAAACCAATGATTTGTTGGCCTAATGGTTAAGGGCGTGGGAAGTGTTGCTTCTCTTGGAGGTCCTGAGTTCAAGTACAGACAAGAGAAGTTTTAAATTTTAATACCAACTTGGTGATAGTAACATACTAACTACTAACCCGGTTAACAATATTCTAACCGTAAAAAAAAGTAAGGTTTATAGCAAAGAGATATATCATCATTAAATATTTGGCCTACCCAAATGACAATGACAAGTAGAATCAATGGAGGTAGATACGTGGAATAGTGCCTTAATTGAATGATGCTTAAAGTCATACCAACACACTCTAAAATTAAATGATGGTGACACTATATACATCACTTTCCCATAACAACATGTTTGTTCGTATGTGGAGTTTTCTCATAGTAACGTTATAATGTGTGTGTATATATATGTATATACATGTGTGTGTAACGGTATAGTGTGTGTTATTAAATAAACATTTTTTTCAACTTGAAGTGGGTTATAAAATATACAAATAATTATTTGATGTCCTCTTATTAATTTTCTCATAGTAATGTTATAATGTGTGTGTATATATGTATGTATATACCCTTTAAGGTATAAATAGTTTTATGAAATGCCCTTTTGAATATTAATATATTATATATGCATATGCTGAACTTTCGTTTAAAATAAAATTTAATTTAATGCTTCATGATAGTAAAAAATTGTAAGTGTTAGGTATCACTTACATTTTTTAATAAAAGTAAATACTCAAACTTATAAATTAATAATTGTTGTAATTGTAATATAATGGTATATCATCCATTTGGGTTTGAGTGGTTGAGACTATAATAAAAAGAGACAACCGTGTTATAATGTTTAATTTTATAATTATAAAGTATCAAAGAACTAAAGTGTTGTTTGGCAAAGACACATCAATAAATGGAGAAACAAAAAATTAATCCTACAAAAATCTGGATTAAGACAAAGATGGTCCGAAACGTAACTAAGACGTGTTACCATTTACAAAGTCTTTGTTTACTCTAGATATATATAATGCCTTTTTAAATCATTTGATGAATTTGGAAAGTTTTGAAAGTAGATGGTATTGCAAATCTTCTGAAATGTGTTTTGGGTTCATTGCCTTTTTCTTATCTAGGTCTTACCGTGAAAGTAGATGGTATTGTAAATCTTCTGAAATGTGCTTTGGGTTCATTGTTTTTTTTCTTATCTAGGTCTTACCGTGGGTGCAAATATGAACCGGATTGCAATTGGGCTTCTGTTATTCAAAAGTTTGATGCTCGGCTCTGTATATGGAAATCGGCCACTCTTTCGATAGGTGGACGTTTAACTCTTCTTAAGTCGGTAATGGAAACGTTACCAACTTATTTCTTTTCACTTTATAAAGCCCCAATTGGTATTTTAGAACAACTTGAAGCGAAAAGAAGGAGGTTCTTTTGAGCCGGTTCCTCAGAAAATGAAAAAAATTAATTGGGTTAGTTGGTCTAAAATTACCTCTCCTTTGGAAGCGGGTGGTTTAGGACTTACATCATTACAAAATGCTAATTTAGCACTTTTGTCAAAATGGTGGCGGAGATTCAAGACGGAAAAGCATGCTCTATGGAACAAAGTGATAGTTGCAATTCATAGTTCGTCTCGAGTTTGGAGTAGTTTACCTTATTCAAACAGGTTTCCGGGCATTTGGGGTTCTATTGTTAAACTGGGAAATCACTTTGCTCTTCTAAATATTAATCTTGGGATTCTTATTAAAGGCAAGGTCGGTAATGGTAAATCAGTTTGTTTCTGGTTAGATACTTGGGTTTTTTCTCAGCCGCTTAAAGATGAGTTTCCAAATCTTTTTTCTAAGGGTAAATTACACTTTTCGTCCTTTATGTTTGTAACGTGTTACAATGGATGACCTTTAACTTTAATAATTACAGTTACAATCCTTTATTTGCAAAACTTGTTACACCTTAGGTCCTTTGACCCTAACCTGGTTAAAACTTTCAGTTAAGTGAGGTCATGTGCAACCCCTGTGAGGGCAAAACAGTCATTCAATATATAAGAAAAGAATGTTATATAAAAATAATAAACCATCTCCCCTGTACACTCTCTCCCTCCCCTGTACTTTCTCTACATACCACTATGAGCTTGAAGTTGTGAGGGACTATCTTGTGCAACTACTGTAATGACATACCAGATCTTTGAGTTCGATTTGAAGGAACATGGGTTCAGCAGGGCAATTACAATTTATGTGGACAAGATTTGTAAAACATACAAAATCTCTTACCCCTCTCTCTCCACCACCACCGAATCCCACCGCCTATACGAGGTTTAAGCCGGCAAAAAGTCAAGGTGTTCATGTTTGATACATATTATAACACCTTTTTCAAAACCCAAATCTCAATATCATGTTGATATCTTGCAACACCAAATTAATTAATTCAAGATCATCCATTATCGTTGAAAAAAAAGCTACTACACACATACGACAATAAGAGGGATATTATTAATATATTATATATGCCATCCATCATACCCCATTAGATATACCTTACTGGACGAATTAAAAAGGTTGCGACAATGAGGGTTTTGGTAGGAATCAGTTGATTATTTGAGAGAAGGGTTGGAATGTGTTGTTTGCTTGTCAGATGTGGGTGATGACGGCGCACGCAGCTTGCGGCGATTCAGAGGACGACGGTGGAAGCTGGAACGACGGCGTCGGCGGGGGGTTCCGCCACGAACCCCCAAAGGAGATGGTGTTGCCGTTCAGATCTGATTCCGACGAGATATATTTGTGTTGCGGCGAAAGGGAGGAGTGATAGGTTGTGGTGGTTACGGGTGGTGGATGGTGGTGCAAAGGTAGATGACTCCATTTTGTAGAAAGAGAGAGATGAGGGAGAGGGACTGAGTTTTTAGAGAGATAAAGAGAGATGATTTTTTAGATGAGGGAGATTATTGTATATATTTTATAAGTTTTTAATTTTAATTTTATTTTATTTATAAAATATTTTAATTAGATTGGTAAAAAGACTAAATTGCCCTTCTATGAACAAACTTAACTTAAAATCTTAACTTGGTTAGTGTTAAAGGACCTAGGGTGTAATGATTATAACAAAAAAAAGGAATGTGACTGTAATTATTGAAGTTAAAGGCTATGCATTGCAATCTGGTACAAACATAAAGGACGAAAAGTGTAATTTATCCTTTTTCTAATGTCACCAAGAAAAATGACACGATGGATGAGTGTTAAGATTTTGATGCTAGTTCGTGGGTTTGGGAGAAAGTAGTAATTTACAACGATTTATGCTCTTCTAGGAGTGTTACGATTTTTTATGCTAGTTCGGTGGAGGAGTGTTACGATTTTGAATGTCGAGAGTGTATTGGAGAAAGTAGTAATTTACGACGAAAGATGTAGTTTCTAAAGGAAATGCTATATTCGTTTTAAAATTTAGATTCGCATACGTCGTAGGTTGTCCGATTTTATGAAATTTTCCTGCCCACGTATTTAGATTTAGAATTGCATATTAGCGATTTTGAGAAGGATTTTTAGCAGTGAGCTTGTTATTTGTATTCATTGGTTAGGTTGACTATTGGTTGTAAATCGAGCCTCGAGGGTGTGTAGGTTGGCTATTTGTATTCATTGGTTAGGTTGACTATTGGTTTGTTTTACCAACTAAGCGAGGTTACCGTTAAAACGAAGCAACGTATATAAGAACGATATGTATATGAAAGGAAAAAAAATGTTGGTTCCGTATCGGGAACAAAGTGTCTTTAGTACGGTAGTAAAGTGTGAGCGTGTATTAGTGTTTGAGTCAAATATGAAATTTGTGGGCAAGAATTTACTAGACCGACTAGGTTGGTAGGTAGCATATTATAAGACTTAGAAAAATCGGGTAACGAGATATTTAAGGCATGAATGAGATTATCACGCATGTGATTTACATAAATAAATTGTATGGTTAAAATACGTTTGGTAAAACAATGAAATTTATGATTCATGCGAAGGTTTGAAAATTTGATACAATGACGAATGATTCAAGTAAAAGATTTCATCGAGTGGTTATCATGGAGTTGGTCGAGTTGCAATTTAATCTCATCGTTGAGATGTGGACATCACTCCTAACTCAAGGGTAAGATTTCTACAAGGAAGGAGAGTTGGTAACGATCACCGAGGTAAGAAAATCACTCCAAACGCGTAGGTGATTTTTTTTTGTAAGAAAGAGAGGAGCGAAACTAATCGTCAAGGTAAGGGAATCATTTCTATCTTGGTGATAAAACTCCCATTTCTGGGAATATGAGTAGTGTATTCCTTGTGGGTGACGTTTTGAGATTGTGCACATAAATAGCGAGGTAAAATATATGAATAATGGATGAAATTTGTATATATCCGTTGTAAAAATAATCTGAATTTTGAGAAGGGGATGGTTAAATCGTGTTATGCATAAAGTAGGTACTAGTATAGCGGTGGTTTGATTAAAACTTGAATCGTTCCGAAACAGAACTTAGACTAAACCAAAGTGATCGAAAGTTCTTTTGAGTTTGGGAAGCATGCTTTGGCCTAATAGGTAGAATACTCTTGCCGAAATTTTGGTTAACGATATTCACCCTTCCGGTTACTACATATCCTTAGTCAATTCGAAGGTTTGAGACTTTGGCGGGATTGAAAATCGAGGAGTGGGACTAGTTATCAAGATGCGGGTATCATTCCTAACTTGATAATGTCATTCCCTAAAGGTGGTTGGTACTTACCAAGAGATATAAGAACTATACCCGACTCGTTTAGGAAGGGTCCACTAGAATAAGTATAGTGAAATTTTCCATCAAGGTGTGGAAGTCACTCCTAACTTTATGGTATAATTTCATAAACGATGTTTGCGGATTAAGAGTTACCTCCAACGTGAGGGTTTCACGTCTATTTTGGTTGAATCATCTCGTTTGTGTGATGAAAGTGTTTTCATGTCTTCATATGGTCGTGTAAATCTTGCCTTAGGAAAGGCATATGTTTTGAAACAATGAAGTAAATATGTGTATGTAGGATTACTTTAAGAAAATTTAGCATGTAAAACAAGCATGGTCAAATAAGGTACTTAACTATAGTCTAGGTCAAAATCATGGAGATTTTCCTAATTCCCCATAGTTATGGCTCTGATACCAATCTGTCACACCCCAACCGATGGCGGAAACATCGGAGTGAGATGAAAATGAGGTTGCAAGAGTCTTCATAACAACTATTTGTGACAATATTTAGATAATTCAAATTTCATTGATACTAAAACAGAGATACATTGTCTTGGAAAGGAAAGTACAACAAGTTGCAAAATAACGTAACATGAAAAAAATTCATAAGTTTAAAATCTAGGCATGTTTCTAAACCACCCTAAGTACATTTCTTCAATCATCATCAATTAGTTTCCTGCAACATGTATTAAAATAAAGATCAAAAAATGTTGGCAAGTATACAAGTTTGATTACATAGTATAATTGTGAATAAAAGTTGGCTCATATCCAACATGGTAAATTGCATACATTGTTTGTTATCATACTAGCATGTGTTAAATATAAGTCAAACAAAAGTGTACCGCAATCGTGCATACCGTTGTCGCCGAAATGACAAGGTTGTAAAATAGTTTACTTAACAATACCACAAAAATACAGGTGGTGTGTTAATCCTATAGCTCTATAATTGTAAGGTAAGCTTGCAAAGTTAATGAGCATATAGAACACAAGTATACATAGCATGCGATAACAAGAATAATACAAGTATCATGTTATTAACGGATAGAGTATGTTTGTAAACAAGTTTAATCGTGATTTGTATAAAGTGTACATGTTGCACCCAAAGTGTATAAAACGAAAAATGGGATCGAGTATACTCACAGTTTTTCGTAGAAATCCTGCGTACATGAGTTGAAACGTAAGGGAGTGGAGAACACCGAAGTTACCCTACATTGGGGAAACAAAGGTGTGTGAGTTTATGGAATTTGGGGAGAGTTCGGATTCGGAATTTAATAATAAAAGTATGTATGTAATGAAAATATATCTTGCCTAACTATTCGTTTGGACACTAAGTTTTTACGTGTTTTCATGGGTACTAATTTGCCCATTAGAACCATTGGGTGTCAGCCCAATGGCCACCGACCCCCACCTTAAACCGGCCCGAGGACACTGGCGGTCACGAGTTCGAAACATGTTTCAGCCCCTCGGGTTGGCAGTGGTTCACCGCCAGGCAGCGTTGTCGGGTCGCAAGCTTGGGAAGGGGGATCCCTTCCGCGGTCGGGGGTACCGTGCATCTACCCTTTTTTTAATTTGCCCATTAGAATCACAAACGAGGAGTTTAGAATGAAGATAATATAATCTAAGTTCATGACATCTAACCAGAATCCTGTTAGTATCAAGAATCCGGTTAAATATATGTTATATTTTATATAGTATAATATAGTCCATCATGTATAATAATATAAATCATGTAGGTCAAGCATGGAGGTAAGATTAACCTCTTTGTGTGATTCACCAAAGCACAAGTTTATCAACGTAGTTGATAAACCGGTTGGTCATGAATGAAAAATGAAAAATAAAAATATAACTAACTAGTTCGTCAAGTAGCCAAGTAAGGATAACCCGGGCGTGTTGTCACACCCCGACCGCGTAAAACAACAAACCGCGGCGGAAACATCGGGGAGCCGTGTGGCAGAATTATTGTTTCAAAACACATGATAATTAAAGTTAAGTTTTACAAGCTTAAATTATTACATTGTCTTAGTTCAAACAAAACACATAACATAAAAGACGATAATTTTCTTGATTTTAGATTGCTAAGGCCCAAGTCGCCCTAAGTGTAGCTTGCTCACATCAAACATTCGCTCCAGAAACATATGTGAAAGTAAATACACCAGCATAAAAATGCCTGTGAGTAACATAGGTTTAGTGTTGAAGATTCATGACTTTGAATGTTAAAAGAAATGTTTAATGAAAAATAGTCATGAACCTTATAAAATATTTTCTTTTATAAAATCATATGAAAATCAAATGATATAAAAGAATGATGTATGGTTAAGTAAATAACCAAATGAATATAATATGTATAAAATATGTCATGTCTTGTCTTTGTTGAAGTGGTTTAGATAACGCCACGATATGCAATACAATAAAAGCACTTATATATAGGAAGTACCAGCGGCGTATCCACCATGCTTTTATCATATTACACACGTCTCGTTACTTAAATCACTTATTAATAACCATGAAATAATGTCTTGTTTAAATGTCAATGTCCAATGTCAAATGTCATGTGTAAACAATGTCAAATGTCAAGTATAAACAAATGTCTTTTGAAATCCAATGTCATGTACAAAACAAGGTCTTTGGATAACCAAAAGTTAAAATCCAAAAGTTATGTTTTGAAAACCATTGCTTTTATCGATATGAAAATTTATGTGGTTTGTCTATCGCATACACTCAAGCCTTGAGAATGTCGGATAAACCCTTATCAGGATCAAGGTTTATCAAAAAACTGTATTCGGATTCTGTCATTCCCCTTCCGAAATTCCTAGAAAGCGGGGAAGGGATTTGTCAAGTCCTATAGCGCTATTACATACTATCGAGCGGCGTGATCAATGTTAATGAATATACTACTAACCCGTTAAACGTACCAAATGTCCTTTTCAATGTAAACATGTCATGAGAAATGTCTTTGTAAAATCATGCATTAGGCATACTAAGTCA
The DNA here is from genome assembly GCA_030545235.1 of Helianthus tuberosus. Classification (NCBI taxonomy): domain Eukaryota; kingdom Viridiplantae; phylum Streptophyta; class Magnoliopsida; order Asterales; family Asteraceae; genus Helianthus; species Helianthus tuberosus. The sequence goes on along the minus strand of CM060437.1, from coordinate 100,544,334 downwards.
ATATGCCAATAAAATGTCTTTGAAATAATGTATTATATGTAATATGTAATAAAACATGTATAATGTCATGAAAACGAAAAGTAGAGTTATGCACATATGCTTCACCCCAAAACATTTGAAAACGTAAAATAGGGAAACTATGTACTCACCTTTGGGTGTGTTTTTATGTGTTAACACAATTCCTCAAATTGTTTATTCATCCTAAATTAAATAAGAATGATTTAATAATAAAAAACCCACAAAAATACATAAGTTTCTCCGATACTTAGAATTTTCACATAACTTCGAGATTTTCTCGAAAAGTTATTATTTTTGATTATGTTGGTGTATTTATATATATATATATATATATATATATATATATATATATATATATATATATATATATATATATATATATGAGTTCATATATATTTTAAAAACTTTGCGACTTGAACGATTTTATTGGTGACCCTCATCATGTTATAAGCAATATATCTACGATTTGCGCGTCGTAATATATATACTTATTGTGACATAAAATAAATATCGTAACACACATAATCTTGTCAACTATAAACATGTCATCATACACATATTATAAATCACATAACATCTTGTAACACATAAAACTTACCCATGAACAACCCATTCTAGTGTACATTGAAAAACGCGTATTTTAGCGATTCGGTGACGTTTTTGGGCGTCGGAAGTCACGTATAACTAACCAAACACCAGGTAAACTTAATATAAGTTAAAATACTTATTTTTATATCAAAAATATCAGTTTACTTACTGATCTAAAACAATTTTATAAAAATCCTCCGAAAAGCCGATTTTTAACCGTTTTACCGCATAGTTTTGCATCAAACGTTACCCTAACCATCCCAAATCGTAGCGACTTGATATTTTAACATAACCCATGTTATTTACTGAATAAAATAGTGGTTATACTCATGATAGTGCAAGTCTCACATAAAGCACATAAATCATGCAAATTTCACATATTTTACCACTTTCTAAGCTATATGTACAACATGCAAAGCTATCAAACCTATGACAAAGTTTCATGCCATTATAATATACCAAATAATGTTATTTTTAGTGTTTATAATCTGTTCTAAAACATTTTTTTCATACAATCATTTTTTTTTATCATTTCTCGAGCTTTAAATCAACATGCATTCTTATGTACAAGTGTCTAAAGCACACTATCATATTATCATCATTTCATATGAATTTAAATGCATAAAATATGTAATTTATTCATGTTTACTTACTGATTTAATTGAACATTCATCATATCATGCACAAATCATCAAACACTTGCATTTTAACTATCATTCAAGAACATGCAACAACTTAAAAATTCTCAAATATGTCTAATAAATTTTCGGCCATTTACATGTCAAAATACTAACATTATTTCAAGTTATAACTCATAATCCAATCACTCGTTTATATCTCTAACATATTTGCACATAATATTGTTCATGCAAGCAAACATCCTAAACAAGTATTTATCAAAAATCAAACTAAATCTCAAATACATACACATACATACATACGGCTATACATACACACATATATACTTCCATTTTTATTTTGTATCAAGACCCATTTCTTTTTAGATTTCAAGTTTGTGAAAAATTCCAAGATTCAAGAGAAACTCCCAATCATCAAGAACAACCAAGAATCAAGTGTATGATTTAAACATAAACTTTATACCTTCAAGATTCAAGTGAGTTTTTGATGAGATTTTGATGATATGGAGCTTGAAATCACTTGAAAACACCTTGGAAACTCCTTTGGATCTTCACACCAACTTGAAACTAGCTTGGAATGGAGTTTAATATTGAAGAACAAGATTGAAAAATTGGAAATGGAAGTGGTGGTGGTGTGTACGGTTATGGGGGAGAGAGAGAGAGAAAGGTGGAGTGAAGTTGTGAAGTGTGATCTCTTGAGATATCAAGTGCCATACTTATAATCTTCCAACCAATATTTTGTTCACTAGATCAAGCAATATCCAAATATAATAAGAAATAAAATCTAGGAGGTAAGGTGGTGATCTTGGTGGGGTCCTTGTGACCGTAAGTTCCAAGGGGGGGGGGTAAATGTAAATTTGAATGGTAAGCTTAGATAATAGTTGGAGGTTAAGTGTAATGTCTAGTGTTTTAATCCCGGTTTATGGCGTTTTATATTATTTTTATTATTCTATAAAAATAAACTTGCCATATTATTGCTGAAATAAATATCAGTTGCCGAGACTGGCTGCGTTGTCTGCGCTTTGCAGTATAAGCACTGTGTTGCGCAGTAACACGCGGTACGCGCTTAAACTTGAAAAATAACGTTTTAAGCGTTTTAATTTATTTTTCAACACGAACATGATTAAAAATAAAATTTTAATCATAACAGAATATTTTTAGGATTTAAATATTATCCGGGCAGTCACCAACGTTCGTTACGCAGTTTTGTCGCAATTAGTTCTAAAGTTCGAATAAACATGTTTTCGCCATACCGAATCCTTCGAAACTTATTTCTAAGTTATGTAAAGGGTATTTAAGGTATGTTTGGCTTATGTCACAGTTCCAGAGTGTACGTCGCGTTAAACTGATTATGTTTACGTAACGGTTTATGATTTCACTTCCAGAACAGGTTTGAGAGTTCGGAATTGAACAATGATTGAAAACGTACTAATGTCACAAATAATTAAACAAATATTGAAATTAAAACACCATATTTCAATAAATATAAAGTTGTTCGGAACAGTACAAGGATTAAAATTACACAGATGTCACACGTGTCATACCTAACATGGCAAATGTTGGAGGCGAGGCGAGGTTATGTTACTTTGATTCTTAGAAGCTACTTGATGTCATTAGTAAAAAAAAGTGTGAACAAGTGAGATTTTGTGGAACTAATTCGGATAGCCAAAGCTTCCATGGTTCACACATAACTCATGCACAAGCCTTTCAACATAGAAGGTTGAAGCTTGGATGGTTTTCAATCACTTAGAACATATATGAGCAGAATTTAAAGAAGGTTATAAGCTTGTTTCTTGGTGGAAATCAACCACAACACAAACCCACAACTATGAGCTTAGTTGGGAGCAAGGTGGGTACAAGATTCCACAAAGTTTTAAGCATTATATATAAGAAACAATGTTGATCCCAGATAGAGATACCCAAATACTTAATATGGCAAGTGATTTAAACAAATAGGAAAATATTGTGCGGAACTAGAAATCAAACTTTCAAGAAAAAACTTATAGAATTTTTCAAGTGTATTAAATGACTTTGTAAAAACAAAGTTATTAGATATTACAAAATGAATACTCAAAGAATTCTAAGTGAAGGGTAATGGAGTTTGTGGTGTGTGTATTGAATGCTAAGCACACCTCATTTAACCTCCGGGTTTGACGTCTCTATTTATAGAGCGTTCAGATCTGAATAAACATTTGTTTATTAACTACTTGCTCTGCACAAATGGACTTTTTGGCATATTCATTGAATCGGTTATTGCCAACTTGCTCCTTTTTGGTCTTGTGTCAGGGCTTATCTCGAAGACAAGTAGGTCCACCAGAATTTCTGGTGACCATCTTACCAGAATTCTGATGAACTTGATCATCAGATTTCTGGTGATCAGATTTATCAGATTCTGATGATAAATACCATATTTATCATCAGACTTCATTAGAAAGGTCTTGTCTGATTGTCTTCTTCATCTTGATCTTTTCCTGATGCTTAGTTGAAGATGTATCTTTCTTTTCTTCTTGTCAAGATATCATGTAGGCACCTTTTTAGTAATACTACTTGACTGTATCTTCATCTTATGATCAGGATGATCATCCTTTTCTTCAATACTTACATTTAAAGTTTCCTAACAATTTCCCCCTAAGTATTGTAAGAAAAATAAACTACCTTATGACAGATGAATATTCTTAAGAAAGTTTCCAAACAGTGGAAACAAAATTTGCAAATCAAACAAAGTACTTCTATTTTGAAATAGATTACATAATAGTAAAACCAATGACATGTTTTTCAGAACAATTTCACACGTTTGTGCACATCTCCTGACTTCAACTTTTTCTTGTAGGAAATGTATTTCTTGCAAGTGTCATACATGCCCTTATACCAGATCCTTGCTTGTATCCATTCATCAATCATCTGCTCAATCTCCTGTCTTTCTTTTTCTTTGTTCTTTCCTCTATTTCCAAGCTGATCCTGACTTTTGTTCATGCACTCCTTAATGTACCTTAGTGTTTGGTTGGAGTACTTACAGATGTCAACACTTCTGAACAGAGCTTTTTTGTTCTCAAAATCTCTGTATACAACACAGTGATTGTGTCTGTCTTTAATCTTGGGCAATTCAATGATGTCACCAGTTCTTTCATCATCTTTCAGCTCTGAGGGAATTAAAGTGTCAGGTGCAGAAAGATAGACCTTCTTGTTATGCACATACTCATAGTTAATGCACAAATCAAAGTCAGAAAAAGCTATTCTTTCAAATAACGTCATTCCTGCTTTTGATATGCTTATCAGTGCTCTTCTGATAAACTAAGTGTTACCTTTTTCCTTTTCATAATAGTTCTTCATAAATAGAATATCTAAAGGATGCAGCTTATCAGCAAGGTCTCCATCTGTTACTTTCTGTTTTGCACCATTTTCTCTAAGAAGAGTGTATTTTTTTGCACATAGTGTCCTCTAGCACCATCAGTTCCAATCTTCTCTTGATCTACTTTTATGTTTCTTTTTATTGGATTTGGATTGGTGTAGTGGATACTCATTTCACCTCTTTCAAGCCTTTCTTCCCATATTCCTCTTCTGTAAGGACTTGGTGGTTTCTCTAGCACATCTTCTTCAGTCCAGTAATATTCCTTCAGATTGTATTCAGGGAATATCATGACATCCCTGTCAATCTCTTGAACCATGACAGTTTGAGTTTCAGAGATCTTTCTTTTTACAATTTGTGGCTGTCTTGAAGAGTTGGCTTCCTCTTCCCAATTCTTCATGGCTTGCTGGGTTATTCTTGTACTAATGAAAGTGTCCCTGTTATGGGTCATTTTCTGAGTATACATATCCTGACTAATATCCCGCTTTTAATTGTTTATTTGTGACCAGGATACTGGACGGGGATATTGCTAACATCCTGGGCGATATCCTAATCTTGAGTGAATTAAACACGTGCAGGTTAATGGCTGTAAGTTACTAACGGTCATCAGGACTTCTTCTCCTCAAGACTCGGGCGTATTTGTTATGAGGAAGCCGTTGAACCCGAAAGACTTGGTCCTCAACGTTCGAGTGGGAATATTCGCTGGATCCCGGAAGTTTAGGATAGTTTGTTGCATTATCTTTACTATAAATAGATGGGGGCGGATCAGTTTAAGGCACACAATTTACACTTACACTCTCAAACACTTTCACTCTCTAGCTCATTGCAAACACCACACTTGTATTCAAATTTCATTGTAACACATAGTCGATCCGCACCACATCCTGCACTGTATCCTGATATTTGAAGTAATAGAAGAACAAGGCAGCTGCGATTGTCAGCTCCCGAGGTTTTATGCCGGCGATCTAGATTGATCAAGGGCTTTCCTCGTACATCACGTGTCCACCTTTACATTTTTGCTCATTGTTTGATCATAGATACAGCTCTATATCCTGAGCCGTATCCTGAAACCGTTTTCATATCTAATTTTGTTAACACATTTTTCATACATATTTCTAGCACACTACCTCACTTAACTAATTTGATAACTTAATTGCTTAGGTAATTTTTGACCAAAACAATTTGGCGCCCACCGTGGGGCAAGTGGTGCTACTTTTACTAAAAATCTTTGCAAAATCATTAATCGGTTTTCTATTTTCTAAACTTTTTGCCACATTGTTTACAATGGCCTCAAGATCAAACATGAGCTCTTCCACTATGTCTGCTACAACCTCTGCTACCACTGGTTCGGTGCTTCCACCACCTCCTCCAAGGATGCCGTTTTCTTCACAACCTCAAGATGTTATCCCTACTCGGAGTGTTCAGGGATCTGCTCCTGTTTTAGCCTCTAATGATGAAATTCTGACTTTATTTGGAAGTGTGCAGGAACAAATGAGGCAGCAACAGGAGACTAACCAAATGCTGTTAAGAGAAATACAACTCTTAAAAGCTAGCTCGAGCAGACCTGTTGAGGAAACTGTCACTCCTATACAGCCCAGGGCTTTGAACTTCAGTTCTGCGGTTTACACTGAGGATAATAGGGGGAATATCATCCCAAGCCATTCTCAGAATCATACCCCTGAGATACCCTCTTTGGTCAGGATGTCGACTGTGAGGAGTTTAGGATATGCTTCAGGATATGGCCAAAATCCTCAGAACGGTAATGTGTCGAATAATAATATTCTTGCTACTAACAACAATGGCTCTTTGCAGGATGCAGGTATGACGTCAACATTTACCAGGGAGCTCCAGAAATTGAAGGACATGATATCCAGTGTACCTGGAGTAGTCCAGCCAATTCCGGAAGTATCCCAAGACAGTCACAGGATATCCCGCTTTGCATATCCTATCTGTGATGCTGAAATCCCAAAAAGATTTCAGACTCCCAACATGAAGCTGTATGATGGGACTACGGATCCTGAAGAGCATATTGCTCAGTATAGGGAAAGAATGGAGATTAACCCTATCCCTCCGGAGCTCAAGGAAGCATGCTTGTGCAAGGGATTTGGTTCTACTCTAACAGGATCAGCCTTAAAATGGCTGTTAAACGTTCCTCCTCACTCAATTACTTCGTTTGCTCATTTGGTTAATTTATTTAACAGTCAATTTTCTTGTAGCCGGAGTTTTGAGAAACTAACCAGTGATCTTTACAGGATAACTCAAGGGCCACAGGAGTCCTTGAGGGATTATGTGAACAAATTCAGTCGAGAATCCTTGGATATCCCACATCTTGATGTTGCAACGGCTGTGCAAGCTTTTAAGATGGGATTACAAAAGGATTCTCAGTTTTATCAGGATCTTGTAATGAATCCCTGCAGGAATCTCGACGAAGCTCGTAACAGGGCTTTGAGATATATCCGTCTGGAAGATGACAAGAAGATGCAGGAGAGGATGAACTCTACCTCGACCTATGAATCAACTAACAGGAAATCGGAGACCTCGTATAAGCCATATCGCTCCAGGCCATACGGCAGAAATGATAACAAGAAAGTGAATGCTGTTGAAGACGAGGATCCTGAAGAATATCCTGACTTATCTGAATACTGCTTTTCTGTTAATATACCCGAATTAATGTATGCTATGCAGGGCTTGGGGGACAAAGCTAGGTGGCCTCGAAAGAACCAGCAGAAAGCTGATTGGAAGGATAAATCCAAATGGTGTGCCTTCCACGAAGACTTCGGACATATGACCGAGGATTGCATTGCTTTAAGGAAAGAGATAAGTTACCTGTTAAGCAAGGGGTATTTGAAGGACTTGCTGGGAAAAAAGAAGAATAAAGGGCAGGATCCCGAGAAGGATCCTGAACGAGCAGCATCACCCCCAGCAGATGCCAAGATAATTAACTTTATTTCAGGAGGATCCGATATTTGTGGGACTTCGTATTCGGCGGCCAAGAGACATGCAAGGGAAGCTAAGAGCGAGAGGGGAGACAGACCAGTCAGAATGACTACCCTCACAACTGATAAAGTGATCACTTTCGATAGTGATGACAGGGATACTGTCCAGGATCCTCACCATGATGCTTTAGTAATAACATTATATGTGGCTAACCATTTTGTACGCAGGATACTGGTAGACAACGGTAGTTCTGTCAATATAATTCAGCTGGAAACGTTGAAGAGGATGAATGTATCTCCGATGGACATCACTTCGAAGTCCACTGTGCTTGTTGGTTTCAGTGGAGAAGCTAGAAATACCGTAGGGGAGATAAAGTTACCAGTATATGTTGAAGGGGTCAATTCAATACAACGTTTCTGTGTGATGGACTCCTTATCCTGCTATAACATCATACTGGGAAGACCATGGATTCACGATATGAAGGTTGTGCCATCAACATATCACCAATGCATCAAAATCCCTACCCCTTGGGGAGTTGTCAAGGTTGAAAGTGATCAGCAGGAAGCGAAGGAATGCTACTCATCCTCAATGAAATCCTCAACTAAGCCTAGTACAGCATAGCAATTAAAGACGCGGGCCCAGGATATCGTGGAGGATTCGGAGCAGGATGTGAAGAAAATCATCCTGGATCAGGATAAGCCTGATATCTTGGTGCTCGTAGGAACCAATATCCTTCAGGATATTGAAGAACAGTTAACTAACTTTTTGAAATGCAGGATGTCAACATTTGCATGGAAGCATGAGGATATGACAGGCATATCCAAAGACATTATCACTCACAAGCTTGGAATTGATAAATCATTCAAGCCTGTTCAACAAAAAAGAAGAAAATTTGCTCCTGAGCGGAATGCGATTATCCAAGAGGAAGTTGAAAGGTTGTTGAAGTCCAGGATGATCAGAGAAGTCAAGTTTCCAAGATGGCTAGCTAACGTAGTTGTGGTACAGAAGAAAAACGGGAAATGGAGAGTCTGTGTAGACTACACGGACTTGAACAAGGCTTGTCCTAAAGACCCATTTCCTCTCCCTCATATCGATGCAATGGTAGATGCTACTGCTGGACATGAGATGTTAACGTTCATGGACGCATCCTCCGGATTTCAGCAGATTCAAATGGAGCCTTCGGATCAGGAGGATACTGCTTTCATGACACCAACAGGTATATATTGCTATACTGCTATGCCTTTCGGTTTGAAAAATGCAGGTGCAACATACCAGAGATTGGTAAACATGATGTTCAAGGATAAGCTGGGGGACACCATGGAGGTATATATCGACGATATGGTGGTGAAATCTAAAAAGGCTGAGGATCACCTCCAGGATATCAAGGGAGCATTTGATATCCTGGATCGATACAACATGAAGCTGAATCCTGCTAAATGCCATTTCGGAGTGGGGGCAGGAAAGTTTCTTGGATATATGGTGACAAAAGGGGGGATAGAAGCAAGCCCAGGGCAGATCAAAGCTATCCTAGATATAAAATCACCCTCAAATATGAAGGACGTACAAAGGTTGACAGGCCGAGTAGCAGCTTTGAATAGATTTATTTCAAGATCCTCAGAAAAATGCAAGGAATTCTATGATATCCTCAAGAAGAATAAGAAATTTGAATGGGGTGCAAAGCATGAAGCAGCCTTGCAGGATTTGAAGCGATATCTCTCAACCGCACCTCTATTGATGAAGCCTGAAAATGGTGAACCACTATCCCTATACCTTGCTGTATCAGGGAATGCTGTAAGTGCCGTTCTTATAAAAGACCATGAAGGTCAGCAATATCCTGTTTATTATGTTAGTAAAAGTTTGTTAGATGCTGAAACTATGTATTCTCATTTAGAAAAATTAATATTAGCTCTAGTCAGGGCATCGACAAAGCTTAGACATTATTTCGAGACACATAGGATACATGTTAAAACGAATTATCCTGTCAAAAATGTGCTTAGGAAACCAGAGATGTCAGGCAGGATGGCCAAGTGGTCAGTAAAGTTAAGTGCTTATGATTTAGTATATGAACCTAGAAATGCCATAAAGTCTCAGGCTTTAGCTGACTTTGTGGCTGATTTCAGTAGTGATATTCAGGATGAGGTAGACCTAGAAGTTCAACAGTTAGAAGAATCTTCAGGATCCTGGACATTATATACTGATGGTGCATCCAATATAAGAGGTGTAGGTTTAGGTATACTACTAAAATCGCCACAGGGGGACATATTACCCCAGGCTATTAGATGTGAATTTCCTGCTACTAATAATAAGGCAGAATATGAAGCTTTAATTGCAGGATTAGAATTGGCTAAGAGTATGAGTATCAAGAATTTGCAAGTATATGTTAATTCCTTGTTAATTACTAACCATTTTAATGGATCCTATGCAGTTAAGGGTGAGAAATTAATCGAATACCTCGATATTCTCAAGAAATTAGCAGGATATTTCGATGTTTTTACACTTGAACAGGTACCAAGGGAGGATAATGCTGAAGCGGATGCCTTAGCAAATTTGGGATCATCGATCAGGATACCTGAAGGGACCCAAATACCAATATTACATGTCTTATATCCTACAACGAATCCTCAGGATAAAGAAGTAGCGGGTATTCGGGATCCCGGAGCGGAATATCCTGAACAGGATCCTAAATCCTGGACGGCTCCAATCATGAGATATCTCAAAGAAGGACACATCCCTGGAAATGAAAATCCTAAGGCATTTAGGATGAAGGTATCACGATTTACTATTATAAATAATATTTTATACAAGAAATCTTTTGCAGGACCATATTTGAGGTGCTTGGAGGATCCTGAAGCCAAAGAAGTACTTCAAGATATACATGAAGGGGATTGTGGTAACCATACTGGGGGCAGGTCGTTATTCTCAAAAGTATTAAGGACAGGATATTATTGGCCAACAATGAGAAAAGATGCCGCAGAATATGCTCGAAGATGTGACGCATGTCAAAGACATAGTAACATACTGCATCAACCTGCTGAACCATTATATCCTATTGTTTCCCCTTGGCCATTTATGAAGTGGGGTATGGATATAGTGGGAAAGCTACCAAAAGCTCCGGGAGGAAAAGTCTTTATGCTAGCAATGACGGATTATTTCTCTAAGTGGGTTGAAGCTGAAGCATTTGTTCAAGTTAGAGACCAAGAAGTAGTATCCTTCATAAAGAGGAATATCCTGACCAGATTCGGAGTACCAGCCGAGATAATCTGTGACAATGGTTCTCAGTTTATAAGCAAGAGAACTACTGACTTTTGCAAGAGTTGGGGAATCAAAATGATAACATCTACTCCAGTACATCCTCAAGCGAATGGACAAGCAGAATCCTCAAACAAGATAATTGTCAATAACTTAAAGAAGAGACTAGGAGCCAAGAAAGGAAGATGGGCAGAAGAATTACCCTTTGTTTTGTGGGCTGATAGGACAACGGTAAAGAATGCAACAGGCCAAACCCCATTTTCCTTGGTATTTGGAGCAGAAGCAATGATTCCAACGGAAATGACAGTACCTACTGCAAGATCTACCCTAAGTGATCCTGAGCAGAATCCTAGAGCCTTGAGTCAGGATTTAGACACTATAGATGAGAAGAGAGATGCGGCAAGGCTAAGGATGGCAGCATATCAACAGAGAATATCCAGGGCATATAACAAGAATATTAGGACCAGAAGATTTAAGGTTGGAGATTGGGTGTTAAGAAAGGCTTTTCAGAATACTACTAATCCTGCCGATGGCAAGTTAGCTCCAAAATGGGAAGGACCATACGAAGTTGAATCAGAAGCAGGGAAAGGAGCATACAGACTCAAGAATATGGAGGGGGATATGCTACCGAGATCTTGGAATGCTATACACCTTAAGCTCTATTTCAAGTGAGTTTAGAATTTAATTTCTAACTCAGGATGGTATGAATTCTACCTTTTTTAAATATGTTTGGTTTAATTTGTAACCCAATACTGACTTAAGCATCGGAGGGGTGTTAGCCAAGCTAACACCCACCTTAGTGTAAGGATGTTTTGCAGTATATGCTTCGGGATATAGCTCCGGGATGCTCACTCAGGATATTTCGGAAGATTAGAGGATTGGCCCCCTCTCTCACGTACAAGGGATCCTGATCCCTTCACAGGTTTAAAGGTATTCACCTTTCTTCCGAATTGGGTTTAAACACTCCGCCTGGAGCGCAAGTTATTCAGGGATAGTTCAAGGTGGCGGGACCAGTCCATGTAAAAGTGGCTGACAATTTCGTTACTGTTGGCTATATCCTGAATCCTAAAGGTATACGAGGATTGATCACCCTCTCTCACGAAAGGGTATTTTCATACTCTCTAAGGTTTAAAGGTTTTCGCCTTTCTAAGTCTTGGAGTTTATACACTCCCGCCTGTAGCGCATGAAAATTTGGGATTTTCCCCAGGATACAAGGGATTTATCTCCAGTACATCCTTGGGTTTTACCCTTGGGACCTAAAAAATTGCCTATACAATGGAAACTGACATTCAGAAGATTCTAAGTATTTGAAGACACTGTACACAGGGGACATTCCTACCAAGGCAGTGATGTAAAGCTCGAAGGCTAAAGCTCGGAACTAGTATGCTAAGTATCTCACACAGGGGACATCTTCATTGGAAAAGTTGCAAGGAGATTGAGGTTTGATAATAGGGTTATATCCTACTCCGGGTATGATCTTTCCTTTGTAAACATCGTTTAAGTTTTTAATAACACTATGTTAAATATCCTGATATATTCTCAAAATCCTTTTTAGGATATTTGGTTAAGGTGTTTGAAACTGATACTAGTATGGAACTTCGACCATTTAAGTATTATCAAAACAGGTTTTGGAAAAATGGATCGTTTTTCAAAAGCTTTCTACAAAGTTAAACGAACATTTGGAAGTCCCATCTAATAAAAAGTTTTTGCTGAGTATATTGATCAGGATATAACAATTTTTGCAAAGCTAAGACTTATACTTAGGAAAGACGGAAGATGATTGCAAGAAAAATAGAAAGATGAAATTATTCTTGAAGCAATTAATACTAGTTGATAACCGAAGGTTTCATCCTGAAACCCAGGACCCATCCACCTTCGGATATCAAATTGTTTCGGCACAGAAATAAAAATTGTTCAAAAGAACATAAAATTGTTCGAATGATTTAAAAGAAATAAGCTCTAGGGGGTAGTGCCTTCTTCGTCTCTGGTGGTTTCAGCAACATCCGTCTTGGGATCCGCCTCAGCATCCTTCTCAGCATCGGTTGCTTTTTCAACGGCTTTGGAAGATTCTTCGACAGCTGATTTGGAAGAGGTGCCGACAAGGTTCTTTAGCTTGGTCTCCCAAGCACCAATATCCCAAGAAGGGCATTCAAAGCCTAATGTTTTGGCTTCATGGGCCATCTTCAATCTGGCTTGGAGGAGAGAAACGACGACGGAACTTTTGAGGCTCTCTCGGTAGCTGACCATATCCTGTTAGTGTTGCACATGGGCGGCTTCCAGATCGGTCTGGGCTTGAAGAGTAGCTTTGTTGAGAGCAATTTGGTGTTCCTGGATTATAGCTTTGAATTTCTCCTCGTAGTGACGAGATTTGGCGGCTGCGATCATGCCTTGGTCGGAGATTGTGATTTCTGCTTCCTTTAGCTTAGATTCAAGCGTCTTGTTAAGCTTGCAGGATTCTTGATATAGGTGAACCAAATGCTCAAGACCCTACGAAGGTAAGAGGACAGGTATTAATATTGATAAACCTTTGAAAATAATGTAAATCGCAGGATATGATATGAGAATACTAACCTGATTAAGAAAAGAAGTCATGAACCCGCTAGCTTCAATGAACCCGTGCTTCTCATAAGGAAATGTGTCAGAAATGACAGGGGAATCAGGCTCTTTCCTTTTGCGGGAACTTGAACTCCGGGGCTTGGTAGCCGGTGAAGGTTTGGGAATAATGATGGCTTTGGAACTGCTAGGTTTGGATGTGGCTGTGGTTTTGGGGCTAGGTTCTTTCTTGACCTGGATCTGATCAGAATAACTGTCCAATTCGTCGAGGTCAAAGACTTCAGGAATCTTGGCCGGTGCTGCATAGAGGGAAAAAAGTTTTACTCTTCATTTTGTTATTATACTGTTTTGACTAATTATTTTGAAAGTAATCCTTACCAGACATTTCAGATGATGAGTATTGACTGGAACTCGGGACGTGTGTGGTGAAAGTCCTGTCTATTGCAGGTAACTGGTAAACAGTATTGATTCTTTCTTCTGACTCAGCGGTAGGGGGAGCGACTTCCTTGAAGTTCACTGCATAAAGATCAAAAAGAAGGATATTAATAGAAGATAAAAATCAAATGGTCTATGAGAATATTTATGACCCTACCGGTGGTTAACCACTCCACCGGAAGGTTGGCACCCTCAGCAATGGAGTTTCGTTTGACAAAGAAAAATTTGCGTTGTCATCCGTCTTCGTTTTTGGTGGCTTTAAGAATCAGGGGTTTACTGGAGGTCGAGAAGAGCAAGAACCGGCTAGAGCCATGGGATCGGAGGCGATAAGCAATAGGCAAATCCTCGATGCGGAGGTCGGAGCAATGGAGGTTTTTGATTTGGTTAAGTACAATTAGTACTCTCCAAACCATGGGCATGGTTTGAGCAAAAGAGATGCCGGTGGTTCGAAAGAATTGCATCATGAATTCAGGAAAAGGGTATCGAAGACCTAGCGAAAAAGGATATGCTGGAAAACAAACCCATTCAGTGGAAGAAACATCCGATCGGATTGACCGATCGAATGGTCTAAAGACCGTGTTCTCAGGGAAAGCGCCGGAGGCTCTTAAAGCTGCAATGTCTGCGTTGTCAAAAGCACAGATCTCCTTTTCGGGATTTTTAAGGAGATTCTGCTGGGTGAAGGTCTCGGCATCCATTGCGAGTAAGGCGATGTAAATTGATAGAAAGTAAATCAGAAATGGAGAATTACCTGAAGGTTCTGTTGAAGATATCTGCTTTTCAAACAAGAAAAGAGAAGATATAGGGGCATTGTGGATCTCCATTGAGCAAAAAGCGCGTTGGAAGTTACGATGTGATCTTGACCGTCGCTTCGTTTTAAATGCCTTGAGTTATGGGATAAGATTTTTGAAATATATCCGTTGGATTGGTATACCAACCGATATATTTGGGGACAATTGTTATGGGTCATTTTCTGAGTATACATATCCTGACTAATATCCCGCTTTTAATTGTTTATTTGTGACCAGGATACTGGACGGGGATATTGCTAACATCCTGGGCGATATCCTAATCTTGAGTGAATTAAACACGTGCAGGTTAATGGCTGTAAGTTACTAACGGTCATCAGGACTTCTTCTCCTCAAGACTCGGGCGTATTTGTTATGAGGAAGCCGTTGAACCCGAAAGACTTGGTCCTCAACGTTCGAGTGGGAATATTCGCTGGATCCCGGAAGTTTAGGATAGTTTGTTGCATTATCTTTACTATAAATAGATGGGGGCAGATCAGTTTAAGGCACACAATTTACACTTACACTCTCAAACACTTTCACTCTCTAGCTCATTGCAAACACCACACTTGTATTCAAATTTCATTGTAACACATAGTCGATCCGCACCACATCCTGCACTGTATCCTGATATTTGAAGTAATAGAAGAACAAGGCAGCTGCGATTGTCAGCTCCCGAGGTTTTATGCCGGCGATCTAGATTGATCAAGGGCTTTCCTCGTACATCACGTGTCCACCTTTACATTTTTGCTCATTGTTTGATCATAGATACAGCTCTATATCCTGAGCCGTATCCTGAAACCGTTTTCATATCTAATTTTGTTAACACATTTTTCATACATATTTCTAGCACACTACCTCACTTAACTAATTTGATCACTTAATTGCTTAGGTAATTTTTGACCAAAACAGTCCCCAGATGAAGTTTGCTTTGGACCAGATTGAGGGATTTTGATGTTTAAATCAGAGATAACCAAAGGTGAGGATGATGCTAACCTTTTTACCATTTCTCCTTTTGAGATTGCAGGAGGTGGACCCATTACAGTGATTCCAGCTTCAGTGATTGGTGTGACTATTGGTTGTTGTCTGATGGGCTTAGGAATTTCCAGATGAGATGCTTCAATAGGAATGGGCTTCATGATTTCCTAAGAGTCAATCTTAGCCAATCTGGCAATGTTGAAATGCATTCTCTTCATGAAAGATTGCACTTCATCTACCAGTTTTGTATTGTTGGCTACATTCTCTTGTACTTTAGCAAATTCTGTTTGATTCTTTTCCTGCAGAGCATCCCATTCTTTTACCAGATTTTCAAGGGCATCAGTGATGCTGTTGTTGCTTGCCCTTAGAATAATAATTTCTTCCAGAACTTTGTTGGAGCTGCTTGATTGTCTTGACTCCACAACATTTGTGACTTGTGTTTTAATCTTCTCCATTTCTGTGAAGATTTCTGAATTTTTGATGCAGAAATGCTGGTCTCTGGTGTCTTCTCTTTTTGTTTCTGTAGAGCTTTCAGTGCTTCAATGTTTTTCTCTATTTGTGCCTTGATAAGCTCCACTGATTCTGATAAGGTCTTCATTTCAGCTCTTTGACCTTATACTTCTGACAGCAACAGATCAAGCTTCTCTTCTACCATATTCTTCTTGCAAACATTGAGTACATTATCCAGTACTCTCTGAAGATTTTCTTATGTCATAGGTGGTTCAGGGATATTTGGAACAACAGATGCTCCTTCTAACATACCAGCTGCAAACACATTTGCACCTGTTTTGGAAATGGTTGTTGAACCTTTGGATTTACCAGAATATGATATATCCTTAGGTATGCCAAAATCATCTCCACCAGATGTGAATAACACATTTTCACCCTGGATTTCCTTATGTCCTTGAAATATTCCAATGAATGATTCTCCATAAGTTGTTGAGATAAACATATTATCTCTTCCCAGATTTCCTTGATCAGTTTCATGATCTCCATCTATTGGGATCTCCTCCTCCTCCTCATCATCTGATTCAGAGTTGAGATGAAATGAACTAGAAATATCCTCATCAACAACAGTTTTTCTAGGTTCAACTTTGTAAGATGAAGTAATTGAATCTTCAGAGTTTGACCTATTTAATGAAGTATTGACTAAAACTGTGTTTAAGAGAGAATCTGTACCAGCAACATGTGATTCCTCATATTGTAGAACTTCAGTATCTTGATGGGTTGTACCAGCAACATGTGATTCCTCATATTGGTGAACTTCAGCGTCTTGAGGAGCTTCATATTCAATGTGGAATCCAGCATCAGGATTCTGATGACTTTCTTCAATTTCTGGTGCTTCCCTGTTTTCTGGTGAATTTCTGATCATTAGAATTGGGTTGTCTTCACCAGGTCCTGATTCTGATGTGCAAGATTTTTGAACTTCTTCTTCTAGTGAAGAAGAGCAGTCATACATTTCATTTGTGGGTGCATCTGTTGGTCTGTCTGGTTTGTTAAGAATCTCCTCATGTTTCAGTCTGTATGGTGAATCTGATGGAATTAGACTCAACATACTTTCTGATAACATAGGGGCATCCCTATCTGATGCCCACCCTTGACTGGCGTTACATGGCTTCATTATTGTTGAGCTCCAAGCATCTTCTAAGATAGGAATTTCTACATTCCTTTCAGTAAATGTTTCAAAGATGAAAATTGAAATGAACCTTGGATATGGTAGATGAGAAGAGATTTTCCCATTTCTTGTAAGGATCGATCTCTTTATCAAGTTGAAGATTTCTGTCCCATAATCAAATTTGAACCCTGTTATGAGTCCATACATGATGGACAGTATTGCTTGATTCACTTGGCCAACTCCTCCTATCTTTGAAGTGAGGCACTTGTTTAAGATTTCCATCATGACTTGCCAGAATGATGGCATTTCATTTCTTCTGATTTCACCAATTTTGGTGACCTTCTTATTCTTGTATCCTAGCTCAATGAAGAAACTTATCAGATCCTCTTGTCTTGGGGCTTCAATATAGTTCCCAAAAACAGGAAGTTCAAGCCATTGTCTTACTCTTGCAAGGGTTAATGTCACAGAGACATTCCCCCAAACATGAGCAGAGACTTGATTTTCCCCATCTTCACTGAAAGTGTGGATGAATTGCTGCAGTTGTCTCTCTGGTACTTCTCTTCCTTTAGTCAGTGCTTTTGAGATTGGACATCTCAAGAGGAATTCCACCAGAAGTTGACATCTTTCATCATATTCAGCATGCTCTGTATTCATTAATAAATTGTTCTCCTTTATTGGCAAAAATTCTCCATCTTCAATAAATGGAACATCATGTTGAATGATTTGAATGTTGAGATTAACTTCTGCCATTGCTGAATTTTGAGAGTTAGGGTTTGAAGTTTTGGAATTTTGTCTTTTGAAAAACAGAGGGTTTTAGGGTTTAAGGCTTTTGTGAGGAAGAAGGTGAGTGATTGAAAATTTCTGCTAAGGTAGGGTTTTATGGTGAGGGTTTTAGCAGAGAGTTGGTTGTTATGGGAGTTAAGGGGATATGGAACGTGGGTTGTAATAGCGGTTAATAGGTCATTAATTACCTTTATTACCGTTAGATCGTGTGATGTGAGGTTGGTTCAAAAAGTAACCGTTGGATCATAGGTATCAAGGTAAATTTAATGGGTTTTAATCCGTGCAAACGTGGGTTTGATCATGTCTTCTCAACTTGCATTTTCTTCAATCATTCCTATTATTTGGAAATAACTGACTTTGATTGGAGAACACTACCGACCACATGACACCTTTCCTTTTGTGTGGGACCCATTTTTGAGAAATGGTCCAGTAATCTGCCTTTGTATTCTTCCCCCTTTTCCAAAGTCAAAATTCATTTCTAATTATGTCATCAGAAATAAATCCCATTTTCTGATAAATTTGAACAAGTCTGGATTAGAATGTTTTCTGTTGACTTGTTAACAGAAGTCAATAAATGAAGTTCCCAGTTGACTTGTAAACATTTTCCAACAGAAGTCAACAGACTAAGTTTCCCCTTTATAGAGTGTTCTAGTGCTTTTTCTTTGAGATGAGAGGGAACGAGTAATGGATCAAAATTACTTACATATGGCTTTCGGTAGCGTCCAAGTCTCTTGTTCTTTCTTCAAGAAATATTTGTCAAAAAGTTTAAAAATGATGATTGACTGTGTTTATTGTTTTCTAAAATTTTCACACGGTTTCTGTCTCATTTTATTGTTATTATTCCATTTGAAGTTCAACAGTCCAGAAATTTCTGATTTTTAATATCCCTTTTTTAATCAGATTTTGAAGTTATGTTACCAGATTTTACCAGATTTCAACTTTATGCTATCAGAAACTTAAGTTTTGTGGCAAATGTTTTGTTTCTGAACACTAGTTGTGTTTGTGGTTTTTAACTTCTTCATTTTACTATATGACTTTACCCATTTTTGTTTTTCCTTCCCCCCAAACAATGAACCAGAAAACAAAAATTGTAAAAGCATAATATATTAACATCAAAAAAACAAACAAACAGACTAAAAACAACCTAATCAAGGTTTATCCCTTCTTCTCCATAGATATTCTCATGGAATAAGCAAAGAGCTGTTTCCAAACTAGAGTTATGGTCAGTTGGTATGAGCATGTTGAGTTTGATATTTTGATCTCAGCTCTGGGGTACCATGCAGTAACACCTCCAAAATCCAGCTGGCTTGTAATTATCCTCATCAGAAAACGAGGATACATTAAGATGTCACACCCCTTTCTAAGGCGGAAGCACGAGGTGTGATCCTGAAAGGTTCTCATTGCATACGAATGATAAACATACTACATAATCATAAAACAACTCCAAGATGCCATTGACATTAAATATTCAAAACATAATTTAAGTTAAGTGTTTACATCACACGATTGACCAATGTTTGAAAAGTTTACAACTTTATTTCAAAGACAACATCAAGGTTTTGATCATTATATCACCACATGAGATGGAATATAACGAACAAATCCCATAAAATAGGCATAGGAGTCTTGACACAAAATCTAAAAAAACATAAACATCATCCTTGAGCAAGAGTGAGACCGCACGTACATCCACTTTAGTTACCTGAAATACATGTAAGTTTTGGAAAATCGTCAACATAATGTTGGTGTGAATTCATGCAGTTTTGTGTAAAACATTTAAGCATTCATTATAGAAAACATGGTATGTAATCGTACTGGAACAAGTATTTCTGTAAATGTAAGGAATACGAGATCGCTAATGGTTCGCGAGGCCACTAACATATGTAACGACATAGGAAGCATCCAAACCATAGGCATTTTTACTTGTCGACTCACGGCTAGAGACACAAAAGTACTCTTGGTAAAAGTGTGGCCAAGAGTGTGGCTGCCTGAAACCCATTAGATCTAACCTTTTGTTCCGCGGTCTAGGTATATAGTTGATTAATGGTGCTTATGGCATTCGTCACATGATCTATGTGTCATTCCTTAGTTTTGTTTTCAACATACCATAGTACATGTATTTTCCCCAAGTTTAAAAAACAAGTAAAAGTCTAAAAGTGGGGACATGAACTCACAGTGCGTAACTTGCGTCGTAAACTTCACTGGTTGGTTTTGTAGCGTCGTGACCTATACGTGTTCTATGTATGTTAGTCACTAGACTTGTATCACACAAATACAAGTCACCATCTTTAGCTTATGTATTTGTTCTTTGTATGTTCATTCTTTGTGAGGGTCGTGCCCTTATTTGTTAGGTCTTGCCCGTACGTGGTGTCTTGTACTTTAAATATGCAATGTTTATTTGTAAATATATATTTTACCTCTCAAATATATATTCGTTTATGTAGTCTTTTTCAAGGTAAGAAGTGTTAAAAATAAATTATATTTTTAACTTTTCATATATGTTACTTATATTATTTTCCCAAAAATAAATATAAGTATTTTGTGAAATAATATTCTCAATATTATTTTTTACAAGTATTCTTAGGAAAGTATACTTGTATTTTATGTAAATACTTGTGTATTTTGTATTATTCACCAAAAAAATCAATACTTTGCTTTTTATTACTTTCCGGAATTATATTTCTTAAAAATAATGCATTTTTAAGTCTTGTAGGGAATATATATATTTTGTCATGACATAAAATATATATAATCATTCTTGTTATTCACCCGATTTTGTATAAATTCCATTACTTAGTAATGGTTATATATTTGTCCAAAAATATATATTTAAGTCCATAAGTGTCCATAAATTGTCCAAATTCAATAATATGTTAAGGAATATATTTTCGTAAATATATTTTCTTGTATTTGTCCATGTACTTCCATGTGAGGAATTTTGTATACTTGTATACTTTAGTATTCTCATGTATTTGTGTGTGTATTTTGGTATTTATACTCCTTGGGAGTATTTAGTGTATTTTCAAGTACCTAATACACTACTACATATAATACACATTATATACACTTAGCACAAAATTGGGTGATCACGAAATATATATATTTTCCTAAAAATATACATACTTAATATTAATTTTAACTTGGAGAAATCATCATTTCTTAACTTGAATTTTCATACAAAAATTAGGAAACCTTGGTAAACATTTTTAGGTGAATTTTTGGGGATTAAGTTTCACCATAACTTATATATTTCTAAGTGTCAAAATTTTATAAAAATTTTGACATAGTTTCCCCTAAAAATGGAGGTTTCCCATTGTCACGGCCCCCGGCCCGGTTTTACCTGTTTCAGGAGCCGCGGGACAGAAAACCCGTGGTAACTAATATGATGGCAGCGGAATTTTTAACAGGATCTTTTTAAAACTTGAAAATGCCCAGTTTATTTTATTTCACAAATTGGGGATAACACCCATAATTTACAATAAAAGTGATTTCACTGGGAAATCCCTGTTTTTACAAAAACATGTTTCTTTATTTTATTGAGCCACCTCCTCAAGCTTGTAGTGCTACACGGCACTTTTTCCTGGATCACAGCAGATCACCTGAAACATGTTTTAAAAAGGTTTTATCAGCAGGGAAATACTGGCGAGTCACTCAAGTTGCACAAAACGACACATTGTTATAATATACAGTATTAAGGGTGATTATATTGTTTCTATCTACCAATTACCCCAAATCGGTATTTGTCACTCGACTGTATCTGTGACTATGGTCAGATCACCCATTGGCTAACCCGTTGTCCAATGGTGACGGGTATCAAGTAATGTATACAAAACCCCACATACCGGCAGTAATTGAAGATTACAAAGACTTAATCCCTGTAATTATAACTGGAAAACATTTAGGGTTTTGTAAAGTATTTTGATAAAAAGAGAATGACTCACATTGCAGATTTAGACGGGTAGCGTTTAGCTTACTGATTTTAGCCTGGTTAACCTAATTCAAATAACAATGCACACGAAAACTAGGTCAGTAACTTAATACAACTTTTACGACAACTCACGAGATCCAAAACCTTCACGACGAATGACAAAGTATAGCCCAAATACGGGCAGCACTTAAACATCCATCGCATTGGTTTTTATCGATCGGACATTAAATCGTAGCAGTGATCGAGTTATTACCCTGTTATCGTGGCAGAATTTCGTGTTTGTGTGTGTTTTTGGAGTAAACAGAGGATATCTCAACGTACAAAACGAATTTTTACGTCGAACCAACGCCAAAATGCCAGTGCCAAAGCCCTATATTTATACTGAAAAACCGGCGCCGTCGCGTGGCGCGATGGGTACCCCTCTAGCATAGGGTAGCCCCGTGTATTTGTAGCTCAGGTGAGTCGACTGTTCGACGAAATTCGCTTTTGACAACAAACTGTGTAGATAATAACGATTAGGGAATACCTCCCCTGAGTTTTAGGGGCCCCTGATCCTGATTCCAACTGTCTTGAAAATTTTAGGGGCCATGCAATATTACTTGGGGGTCTCAATTAGGGTTTCCTATTGGGCAAAATAAAATAAGAAATAGTAATATTGATGAGAGTTGTTACATCCTCCCCACCTTATTAAAATCTCGTCCTCGAGATTTACTGGAATAAGTAGGGATACTTTCGCTTCATTTCTGATTCTAGTTCCCATGTGTACTCCGGTCATCTCTTCGAATCCCACTTGACTTTGACCAGTACTAGTCTTTTGTGTTTGAGAAACTTGACCTTTCTGTCTTCTATCTGCAGTGGCTTCTCAACAAATTTTAACTTTTCATTTACGTCTACATCTTGAAGAGGTACTACCAGGGATTCGTCAGATAGACATTTCTTGAGGTTGGATACATGAAATACGTCATGAACTCCAGCCAGTTCTTCTGGTAGTTGTAAGCGATAAGCAACTGGTCCTATTCGCTGGATTACTGGGAATGGTCCTATGTACCTTGGACTTAGCTTTCCCTTCTTACCAAACCGAACTACTCCTTTCCAAGGTGAAACTTTTAAGAGTACCTTGTCTCCAATTTGAAATTCTAGCGGCTTGCGTCGATTGTCTGCATAACTCTTCTGGCGATCTCGAGCCGTTTTCCGTCTTTCCTTGATTTGAGTAATCTTGTCGGTGGTTTCTTGTATGATTTCAGGACCTGATAATTGGCTTTCTCCTATTTCTGCCCAACAAACTGGAGTTCTGCACTTTCGTCCATATTGGGGCAGCTTCAATGCTTGCATGATAACTATTGTTATAGGAGAATTCAATTAAGGGTAGGTGGTCATCCCAGTTTCCACCAAAATCTATTACAGATGCCCTAAGGATGTCTTCCAGGGTTTGAATCGTTCTTTCACTTTGTCCGTCTGTTTGGGGATGGTATGTAGTACTTAAATTTAATCGTGTCCCCATTGCTTCTTGGAAACTTGTCCAGAAATGTGAAGTGAAACGACTATCTCGATCCGATACAATAGAGAGCGGGACTCCATGTAAGGATACTACCTCGTCTACGTACAACTTTGCTAACCTTTCCATGCTAAAGGTTTCTTTCATGGGTAGGAAATGAGCTGATTTGGTTAATCGGTCCACAATTACCCAAATTGCATCGTTACCTTTTCTGGTTTTGGGTAACTTAGTAACAAAATCCATGGTTATTAGTTCCCATTTCCAAACAGGCATTTCTAATTGTTGGAGTAACCCTGAAGGTTTCTGGTGTTCTGCCTTAACTTGTGAACAAGTTAGACACTTAGATACATATCTAACTATGTCCTTTTTCATTCCTATCCACCAGAAATTATTTCTCAAATCTTGGTATATCTTATTATTACCAGGATGCATGGTATATCTAGATTTATGGGCTTCTTCTAAAATATTATTTCTTAAGTCTCCTTGCTTAGGTACCCAAATCCTTTTCTTGTGGAATCTCTAAATTCCATCAGCCCCTTGCTCCAAGTCTTTTATCCTTCCTTTCATTCCTTCAGCATCATCCTTGATTGCTATTTCTTGTATATTCTTCAGTTGTTCCATTAAGTCTAATTGTACACTTAATCTAAGAGCACAAACTCGCTTTTGCTTTTCATGATACTTATGACTTAAGGCATCTGCTACTACATTTGCCTTTCCTTCGTGATATTGAATATCGCAGTCGTAATCACTCAAAATTTCCATCCATCTACGTTATCTTATGTTTAATTCTTTTTACCCAAATATGTATCTTAAACTCTTATGATCTGTATAAACCGTAAACTTACTTCCATACAGATAATGTCTCCAAATTTTAAGGGCAAAAATTATTGCTCCTAATTCTAAGTCGTGAGTCGTATAATTCTCTTCGTGCTTCTTTAATTGTCACGATGCATACGCAATTAACTTTTTGCGTTGCATTAATAGACATCCTAATCCTAGCTTTGAAGCATCACAGTATACTTCAAAATTTTCTGTCCCTTCGGGTAAAGCAAGAAATGGGGTATTTGTTAACTTTTGCTTTAAAATTCTAAAAGCTTTCTCTTGTCTAGGTCCCCATTCAAACTTAACTGTTTTACAGGTTAGCTTAGTTAATGGCACAACTATCTTAGAAAAATCCTTAATGAAGCGCCTATAGTACCCAGCTAATCCTAGAAAACTTCTAACTTCCGTAGCTGATTGCGGGACCTTCCATTTGGTAATTGCTTCTATTTTAGCAGGATCGATGTGAATACCTTCGTGATTCACCATGTGTCCCAAAAATTGCACCTCCTGTAGCCAAAATTCACACTTCAAGAATTTGGCGTAAAGCTTTTCCTTTCTTAACAAAGTTAAGAGTGCATGTAAATGCTCACAATGCTCGTTCTGACTTTTGGAATAAATAAGTATATCGTCGATAAAGACAATTACAAATTTATCCAAATACGGTTTACAGATTCTATTCATCATGTCCATAAATGCTGCAGGAGCATTTGTTAACCCAAAGGGCATGACTGTAAACTAGTAGTGACCATACCTAGTTCTGAAAGCGGTTCTAGGTATGTCTTCTTCTTGTACCTTCAATTGATGATATCCCGAGCGTAAATCTATCTTAGAAAATTATCTAGCCCCCTGAAGTTGATCAAAAAGATCATCAATCCTAGGCAATGGATATCGATTCTTAATTGTAACCTTATTCAATTCCCTATAGTCGATACACATTCGCATCGAACCATCTTTCTTCTTTACGAACAACACTGGTGCTCCCCAAGGGGATGAACTAGGTTGTATGAATCCTTTATTGAGCTATTCATTTAATTGCTTTTTCAGTTCTAACATTTCAGTGGGTGCTAATCGGTAGGGTGCTTTAGCTATGGGTGTAGTTCCAGGAATCAGATGAATTCTAAATTCTACATCCCTATCTGGTGGTAATCCTGGTAGTTCTTCTGGGAATACATCCGAGAATTCTGATACTACAGGAATTTTCTTAAGTTCTTTACCCTTAGTGCTAATGATTACTGAAATCATATACACTATTCCTTGCTTTCGTTCATAACTAGCAATTTTCATTACTGAAATGAACTTCATTGGTTTACGCGGCTTATCCCCTGTAATCATGATTACTTCTCCTGTGGGTGCACGAATTTCTATGGAATTCTTATCACAGAGGATTCGAGCATGGTTGGTTACTAACCAATCCATTCCTAACACGACATCGAATCCAGCTAAATTCATGGGTAATAGGTTTGCAGAAAATTTATGACCTGAAAGTTCTATAGTTTTTTTTTGCAAAACCGTATCTATGTTAACAGAGTTCCCGTCTGCCGTTTCTACGGTAAAAACTTGCCTAAGTTTCGTTAAGGGTAACTTAAGAGCTTTGCAGAATGAAGTATTTATAAAACTTTGGTTTGCACCAGAGTCGAATAACACTTTCGCATAAACGTTGTGAACTAAAAACGTACCAGCTATTACGTCAGGAATCAGTTCAGCTTCCTGCATGGTCAATTGGAAGGCTCTTGTGTTCTTGTTAGTCCCTTCAGTAGTTTTGGCCTTGTTATCTGCTGGTTTGACCAATTTAGGGCATTCTGGTCTAAAATGACCAGCTTCGCCGCAGTTGTAGCAGATCTTTCTTTTCTTTCTGCACTCTTCTTCACGATGTCCTATAGCTTTGCAGAAGTTGCAGGTTTCATTGCATTTTCCAAAATGTTTCTTCTTACAGTTTCTGCAGAACGGCGGAGTGGAAGATGATCCAGTTCCTTTTCTCTTGAAGTTGCTATTATTACCCATACGAAATCCTTGGGAAATTTTCTGAGCCAATTCCTTCTTCCTATTTTCTTCTCGCGTACGCACCAGTCCGTCAGTCAAGGTGTTGGCTAATTCCACCGCATCATCGATCGTGCGGGGTCTCGCAGCTTTGACAATATCACGGATCTCGCTAATTAAACCCCAAATATAGCGAGAGATAAGTACCGGTTCTGGCGAAGCTAGAGTAGGCACAATTCGAGCATATTCGAAAAACTTCGAAGTATATCCTCGACAATCAACATCCACCATTCGGTGGCTCAGGAATTTGTTCGCCATTTGTTCTTTTTCATGTTCTGGGCAGAATTTTCTTTCCACCAGACACTTAAATTCTTCCCAACTCATGGCATAAGCCATGTCACTTCCCTTAGCGTGCAAGACCGTATTCCACCATTCTAATGCTTCTTCCTTGAAAATATGAGAAGCATATATGACTTTATCCTCCTTGGCACATTTACTTATTTTAATTATTGCCTCGGTTTTCTCCAACCAACGCAGTGCAGCAGTTGCCCCTTCATTGCCTGCGAACTTGACAGGTTTACAAGCAAGAAATTCCTTGTAAGTGCAACCAGGCGTTGCAGCTTTCATTCTCTTAAGTATCGAGGCTTGAATCAAGTTGTCGTTATCGCCGCCTCCGTTAACACTATCACTGAAATCATTGTCGCGTGTGCGTTTACTAGGGTGAGCTTGTGAAGGCTCAACAGGACTTTTAACTGCAGCGACGATTGCCGGAATAGCATTGGCTATTCCTTGAGCGACGATGTTTTCTATGTCTTGCCTATTAAGAAAATGATCTTCATTGTTTTGCTCAGATTGATTAACCTCGTTAACTGGGTCATTATCAGCGTGTTGCATCTGGTAATTAATATATATAAGTTATTAGCATTAAATAAATAACGACTAAATGCAAAACAATCGCACAAAAATCACGTCACACGTATAGCCAAAATTGTCGATTTTTCGACTTCCATATTTTATATATTACTATGCGTCCGTACACACCAGTTATCTTACACGAGTTTTATTTTAAGTTATTTTACAGGATTATATTTTTATTACTATTATTATTATTTTGTTATTATACAACCACAACCACACATACACACCATCCCCGTCAGCTGGCATCTCAAAAACGACGTTCCCTCTCGTCGTACTTCCATGATATCCTCTCCCCCACATCTCGAATTCTATTTCCTGCATCCACCAGCTCCTCGCCATAGTGGCGGAGTTCAGCCAAGTTTTCTGTGCTCATAGGTGGATGTAGTGGAGGCTCAGGGTCGAATTGGGGGAAAAAGGTATTAGGGTTATTTAAAAGGTTCTGAAATTTCCAGTCAGTTGTCCACCATTCTTCTAGCTCTTCTGGTAGAGGTCAGGGATGGATAATAGGATCTGGGATAGCAGGTTCCAGATTAACTGGAAGTTGTGCTTCCCTGGGTAATTAAAAAGGTTTTCATCGGCAGGTCCGATGAGGTCACTAAGTGCCAGTTTATGATCCAACTCCTCCCATGATGGCATTTCCTGGGCTTGCCTGGAACTTTCTCCGATCTCAATTCCTTTGCCTTTATCCTTGGGATCCTTAGTCTTTATCACTTTCTGTACCGCTGGTTTCTTCCTACGCACACGCCTCCAGCCTACGAGTCTTCTTCTCTTTTTCGGTTTTGGTTTCTCCTGAGGTTGGGCTTGGAATACCATTGGTTCCTCAGTGTCGGCCCAATAACCGGAAAAGCCCTCGGAAACTTCCATGTCAGCAAAATGGATAGTGATATTCTGAAGAGCTTCAGACAACTCATTCATACTGTTAGCATATGAAGAAACATACAAAATTCTAAGTAAAAATTTTGTAAATTGAATTTTCACATAATCACAGAATAGCAATCAGAAAAATTAAGTATTTCTAAATACTTAATTGGCTTAAATCAGTGGCTCTGATACCACCTTTTTCTGTCACGGCCCCCGGCCCGGTTTTACCCGTTTCAGGAGCCGCGGGACAGAAAACCCGTAGTAACTAATATGATGGCAGCGGAATTTTTAATAGGATCTTTTTAAAACTTGAAAATGCCTAGTTTATTTTATTTCACAAATTGGGGATAACACCCATAATTTACAATAAAGGTGATTTCACTGGGAAATCCCTGTTTTTACAAAAACATGTTTCTTTATTTTATTGAGCCACCTCCTCAAGCTTGTAGTGCTACACGACATTTTTTCCTGGATCACAGCAGATCACCTGAAACATGTTTTAAAAAGGTTTTATCAGCAGGGAAATACTGGTGAGTCACTCAAGTTGCACAAAACGACACATTGTTATAATATACAGTATTAAGGGTGATTATATTGTTTCTATCTACCAATTACCCCAAATCGGTATTTGTCACTCGACTGTATCTGTGACTATGGTCAGATCACCCATTGGCTAACCCGTTGTCCAATGGTGACGGGTATCAAGTAATGTATACAAAACCCCACATACCGGCAGTAATTGAAGATTACAAAGACTTAATCCCTATAATTATAACTGGAAAACATTTAGGGTTTTGTAAGGTATTTTGATAAAAAGAGAATGACTCACATTGCAGATTTAGACGGGCAACGTTTAGCTTACTGATTTTAGCCTGGTTAACCTAATTCAAATAACAATGCACAAGAAAACTAGGTCAGTAACTTAATACAACTTTTATGACAACTCACGAGATCCAAAACCTTCACGACGAATGACAAAGTATAGCCCAAATACGGGCAGCACTAAAACATCCATCGGATTAGTTTTTATCGATCGGACATTAAATCGTAGCAGTGATCGAGTTATTACCCTGCTATAGTGGCAGAATTTTGTGTTTGTGTGTGTTTTTGGAGTAAACAGAGGATATCTCAACGTACAAAACGAGTTTTTACGTCGAACCAACGCCAAAATGCCAGTGCCAAAGCCCTATATTTATACTGAAAAAACGGCGCCGTCGCGTGGCGCGACGGGTACCCCTCTAGCATAGGGTAGCCCCGTGTATTTGTAGCTCTGGTGAGTCGACTGTTCGACGAAATTCGCGTTTGACAACAAACTGTGTAGATAATAACGATTAGGGAATACCCCCTAGTTTTAGGGGGCCCTGATCCTGATTCCAACTGTCTTGAAAATTTTAGGGGCCATGCAATATTACTTGGGGTTCTCAATTAGGGTTTCCTATTGGGCAAAATAAAATAAGAAATAGTAATATTGATGAGAGTTGTTACACCCATGTTTTCAAAACACGTGTTTATTTTCTTTTCAACACCAAAAACAATTTTCAACAATATTCACCAACAACATACACTATTTCTTCATATGAAACATTATGGTGAACTTGATTTTTGTGAAGAATGTGTAATCTTTTAGATCTACACTTAACATATAATGGTTTTTCCAAAAACAAGTGTTCTTAAGTATTTTAAACAAACTTTTATGAGACTTTAATTTACTAACTCAATCATCCATGAGTTTTATGGTTTCAAAGTTTGTAAATCATGTTCTAAAACCACTTTTATGTTTATTACAAAGATCATTATGTTTAACATCATGTTTCACCATGGATCTTTCAAGATCCATGCTTAACATCTTTAGATCTTTTATAAACATGCTTCTTGAAAAACCATTAACAAACTTTTCATTGATTTTTGTTTCAAAAGTTAGCTTTATACACACTTTGTTACTTCAAGATTACAAGTTTATGCATAAAAATTCATTTTTCAAGTTCACATAAGTGTTTCATATGTTCATCTTCAAGTTTAACCATGGATCCTTCAAGATCCATGCTTAAACTTGTTAGATCTAAGCTTCTAATAAGCTTAACATACTTTATCTAAACATATACACAAGATTTAACATCAACAACTTCATCACATACACCAAAAATTACTATAATCACTTGTTTTCTTCACGAATATGTTAGATTTTCTCATGTTCATCTTTAAAAGTTTAGTTTTTTAGATGGTGAGACTTGTACATAACATAAACATGAACTAATATACTGATCAAGAGGCTTACAACTAGCTCTAATGGCTAGGGAGGTGGCACAAGAAGGACGAAGATGAAGATGGAAGAAAGTGAGTGGTTAAAGGCTCCACAAAGAGGTCCTTCAAGTTCTAGCACTCAAGCCTTCCTAGATAGCCTCCATACACCTTATTGTGACCTTGGATTGTTAGTTTGAAGCTTGAAAATGGAGGTGGTAGTGTGGTGATGGTGAGCCGAGACCAAGAGAGGAGAAGGAGAGAAAGAAGATGAATTTTTTTGGGTGAAAATGATAATGAAAGGTCTTATGGTTCTTAATTCTATCTATCCACCAACATCTAATCTTTAATAGATCTCATGCACAACATCTAGGAGACAAGGGTGATTATAATATTCAAAAGGTATGTGGGGCCCTTTGGGGCCGGTTATGGTGAAGGGGGGGGGTATGTAACACTCTACTTGTTTTCATAATATTTTATTATAAACAAAGCATTTGTAAACCAATACTTTGATTCATATGTCAAACATAAGGAAAATTTTCATCAAGTTAACATTTTAAATAAGTACTACTAGATTAACAACCCCAAAACAAGTATTTAAGTGTTAACTACATAGACATTGTTTTAAACATATCTAAGTAAACGCGGAAGCTTCAAAAGTTCGTGTTCGGTTCTTCAAACATGCTTGATTGCCATCCGGAAAGTCCCCAATATCACCTAAGGTCAAAACCACATCAAATGTTAATTTTGATAATGTTACAATGGGTATAAACAAGTCCCATGGGTCAAAACAACAAAAATTAAACAATTTTCGAAATCGGGGGGCTAGACGCTACGTCTAGGGGCTAGACGCTACACCTAGCCCCTTTTTTGATAGCAAGTTGCTTTAATTGCTGCTGCATTCGCCCAGCTCAACATTTTATCAAATCCAAACTTAAATCCACCATAACTTTTGATTCGTAAGTCCGTTTTAAGCGATTCTTTCTCCTACGCGTCCGAAATTTAATTACGGACCCGTTTACCATCATTATTCGCGTTAAAACCTGGTTTATAAGAAATTTGCTATTAAATCCATTTTTTCAATTATTCGACCCGTTTGTTTGTAAGTCATACAACTTGTTTTATTATCATCACATATTTCCAACGATTTTACCCATTCCCGGGTTTATCAAACACTAGCGTTTCGCTCCCATGTCATGGTTTGCGCGTGCATTAGCATCATGCTGGTTTGTCAATTTTCCAAGCATACACATTTAAACAAATTTTACGATTTCATTATACTTAAGTTTTGACCCATATGCACGGGCTCGTTTACGACCGGTTTAGCGTGTCTGTTTCACGGCATACGCATTACAAAATACTCAACCTTTATGTGACATTCAAGCCACTTCGATTTCAACCTCTTATGCGACATCGTTTGACCCGTTCGGTTTGTCGAGTGAACTTCGTCACTTCATTGACTTACCAAACATAGTCCAATTATTCATTTTGACCCATTTGGTTGTCGAGCGAACTTTGTCACTTCTATGACATATCAAACTTGTGTATTACACTACATTTCCATTAACATTTCTAAGAACAATGTTTATGCATAATGTAACGAAACTAAAAGTTACATACCTTTAGAGCGTTCCTTTCAAGCGCGTGTACGCTCCGGCTTGTCCGCTTGAAGTCTCGGCTCTTTTGCCTATAGGGTTCAATCAACACTTCGTTTAGAACTCCATTCATGTCTTATAACACATAATTCATCTTATCATTCAAATATGCGTTTCGTTCGAAATCACCATATCTAGCTTTCTTTTAGGCATTTCAACAAACACCTAAAAGGCATAGTTTTACTAAATCAACAATCAAGTTCATGACTACTTATTTAGCCAAGATTTTAACATCTTTTACAAGTAAATCATCAAATTTTATAGTTCAATATATAGATTAACTTCATAGAGTTCAAATAACACTAGTTTACTAATCATGATTCTAGTGTTCATCATGTTTTTACAAAACCCACTAAACACACATAATGGATGATCATGAATTTCATAGTTTAAGCACTAATTCAACCAACTAATGTCTAGGGTTTACTCCTAGACATGATTTCATCCCAAATTCATCCAAACAACGATCATGCAAGCTCAAATTTCGATTCTCATGTGTTCATCTAGAATTCAAGATGGAATCAAACCATGAAATTCTACCACCAATACTAGCTTAATATCATAAAAACATTACTTCTAGTTAAATTCTGATGTTTCGGGTACTGTCCGGTTGTTTGTTTCGTTACGGTTCGTTAAAGTGCTAAATTACGCAGTTTCACTAAGTAGGAAGCACCTTTTGTGGCAGCTTCAATTCCCGACACTTTGTAAGTTATTCTGGACACTAAATCATAAATTCTGCATGATATTTTAGTGTTAAAATGTTGTTTGTAGCTGAATTATTGCTGAATTATGCAGAATTCGGCATTTTAGGTAAGTTTCGGGTGTCTTTTAGTGCATAGTTTAGCTTCCGGAAAGTTTATATGTTAACCCTTGTATCCATACTTGGGTTTTAATGTATTTTAGATGTTGGACCTACTCCTAGGCCCTAATTCTATTGTTTGACTGCTTTTTGAAGAAATGCTGACACAATGTGTCTTACCGGTGAGTTTACTAGTCATTCTGACGCAACGCTAAAAGTAATGCACAAAGCAATATTTGAAGTATAAAACATGCATGAATTCATAAGTATAGCAAGTAATCGGACAATGTTGGCATTTAAGCACATAATTGCAGATAATAAATAATATTAAAATAGTACGGAAATTACCGGTTTTGTGCCAGTTGTGACATAAGAAAGGCCTACCAGACCATAGGTTGCTTGCAAAATCTTTCATTAAATAATGAGATAAATTGTAAGGAATGTCCCGTACAAGTGCATGTATGGGCTCCATCAACCTGTAGGAGATTTCGTGATGGTTAACAATTTTCTTTGAAAAGCATGCCCCCATTTGAGTTACCAAGTACTGCCATGGCTTGATAAAGCCAGTTTAAGTGATTGGCTCTAGTGGGTTTCCAGGATTATACCCCATTTGCTCTAGGGTTTCATCTATTTGGTCTTTTTTAAAGAGGACAAAATCATTGTCATCATTAAGGTTTAAAACCCTTCTGATGATGTCCTCAGTTACCACGATACGTCTGTTGAGCACAACACTTCCAATGGAAGTCAAACCTCTTCCTTCATGTAGCAGTAATGTTGCATTTCTCCAGAACATTTGTAAAATGTCTGGGTAAACCATGATGTGAGCTGAGAGGGCATATGCCAAACGGCTTGACATAAGCATGTTTAGGATGACTTGGCATCCTACCCATTAAGGACCCTCAAAGTTGGTCCTAATCCTGAGGTTGTGATATTGGTGGTATGGTAATGGAAACCGATCAGCGCTTATGGTTGTCATTTTTTGTTAAGAGAAGTGGAGAAGATGAAAGAGTTTTTTCTAGGGTTTATCTTGGTTGAAAGTGACTGACTAAGCTTAAAGTGGTAGACATTTATAGTAAAATTTAAGTTTGCCATAAATGACATCTACCTACTTTAGATTTTGTATCTTCATTTTCTTTGTAATTAAATTTTCTTTTCAGATTGCAAAAAGAATAAATGAGATAAAATCTCCTGCATTAATGGTTTAGGCGGCCATTTCTGATAATTTATCATGATTATCTGCCTATATGTCACTTCTATCTCCTTAATATTAATGAAATGTAATGAATGAAGGAGAGAGAGTTAACTACCATTAACAAGTTCCCAGAGGCTTTCTGTCCATGACGTTATCAGCCCTATTCTAAAGAAATAAAATTTTGATTAACCTAGTCTAAAGAGATAAAACTTTGCAATTTAAGAGAATAAAAAAATTAAAGAAAATACTGAAAAACAGATGAAAAACGAATAAAATATACAAAATCAATGAGAAATGATGATTACAAATTGCCTTTTGTGCATGCATGTGAAAAGATAAAGTAAAATGTGATATCTTATGTTTCATCAGAAATTCTGTTGACTTGGTCAACTTCTGGTGATTTACCAGATTTTCTGGTGAAATGTTAAATTTCTGATGGATTATCAGAACTTTCACCATTAATCTGATCAGATATTTGGATATCAGATTTTTCTTTATTTTGTGACTCAGATCCCTTTTGTTCAATTTCCATGTTGACCATTCCCAATTTGCTGATCAGAAAATTGTGTCTATTTTCATCTAATGGTTTAGTGAAAATATCAGCAAATTGTTTTTCTGTTGGAACAAAATACATTTCTATGTTACCCTTTTCAACATGATCTTTTTTGAAGTGATATTTGATATCTATGTGTTTGGTTCTAGAGGGATGCACAGGATTTGAGGTTATGCAATGGCACTCATAGAATCACACAAAATTGGAATTTTTGTCAGATTTACTCCATAATCTTTTAGTTGAGTTTGCATCCATAGAACTTGTGAACAACAGCTTGCTGCTGCTACATATTCTGACTCTGCTGTGGATGTGGCAACACAGTTTTGCTTTTTGCTTGCCCAACAAACTAATTTTTCTCCCAACATTTGACAGGCACCAGATGTGCTTTTTCTGTCAAGTTTGCATCTATGTATGCAATTAGTTCTAAATTTGTGTTCTTAGGATACCATAGGCCAAGATTTGAAGTTCCTTTTAGATATTTGAAAACCCTTTTGACAGCTTTCATGTGGGATTCTTTGGGATTACATTGATACCTTGCCAGAAAACAGGTAGAGAACATTATGTCTGGTCTACTGGCTGTTAGGTATAGTAGTGATCCTACCATTCCCCTATAAGTTTTTATATCTACAGGCTTTCCTTCAACATCAGAGTCTAATTTGTTTCCTGTGGCCATGGGAGTTTTTGAAGATGAGCAGTTTTCTAATGAATACTTTTTCAAAATTGTTTCGACATAGTTTGATTGACTCAAAAATATGCCATCACTTTGTTGTTTAACTTGTAAACCAAGGAAAAAGGTTAATTCACCCATCATGCTCATTTCAAAAGTGTGTGCCCCTTGTGTGTTTTTAGAAAGAGGGTTGTGTCAATAGTACCTTTGGTGAAGCCATAATTGATTAAGAAGTTTGACAGTGTTTCATACCAGGCTCTTGGAGCTTGCTTCAATCTATACAAGGGTTTGTTTAGTTTGTAGACATGATTTGGACATTGAGGATCAACAAAGCCTTCTGGTTGATGCACATACACTTCTTCTTCAATTTCACCATTCAAGAATGCAGAGTTTACATCCATCTAATAAACTTTAATGTTATTTGAGGCAGCATAAGCCAGAAATATTCTCACAGCTTCAAGCCTGGCTACTGGTGTAAAGGTTTCATCATAGTCTATGCCTTCTTGTTGACTATAACCTTTGACCACCAGCCTTGCTTTGTTCCTTGTTATGATGCCTTGTTCATCAGACTTGTTTCTGAATACCCATTTGGAACCAATGATTGACTTGTTGTTTGGTTTGGGTACCAGATCCCACACATGACTCTTTTTAAATTGATCAAGCTCTTCCTGCATTGCTTGGACCCAATCTGAGTCATTTAGTGCTTCTTTGGCAGATTTTGGCTCAACTATGCTTAAAAAACTAGCATAGAAACATTCATGAGTTGTGGCAGATCTTGTCTTAACACCTACTTCAGGGTCACCAATGATGTCAGCAAGTGAGTGTCCCCTGATCCATCTCAAGTTGTTATGTGAACTTGTACTTGCTGATAGATTTGAAGCTTCTCCCTGATCTGTGACCTCATTGTCAAGAGGATCAGAATTCTGTTGTTCAATAACATTTTCTGGTGAGATACCAGAATTCTGATCATTTTGTTCAATTTCTGGTGGAGGTTCCAGATCATCTGCAGGGTTAGTACATGACATATTTTTGTTTGATATGTTCAACATATGGTCATGTTCTAACAGTTCTTCAGTTAGCTTGTTAAGAAGACTTTCAGAATTTCCAGGTTGTTTTGACAAGCTTATATCCTTTAAAATTTCATCAGAAATTTTAGTTTCTGATGAGTCATCAAACAACACATATGTAAGGCCCTAATACGTTTTATCTTAAAAACGACGCATCGGAAATACGAGCCTTAAAAATTTCTTTATTTAAAACGATTTAACATACTTATAAAGCTTTAAGACATCATTCATAAAGACTATTACATTACTTTTACATAATGACGTAACAAGAATAACGTACGAATACTATTTACATAATCCCCCTTCTGTACAATCCGAGCTACTCATCCCGATCTTCATTCTCATATTCTTATGTAACGATAACGGTATCCATGCAACCTGCGGTCATCATTCACAACCGACATGTTAGTAAATAGCGACATCTTATAATTACATATATTCATAAAATAAAATTCATAACCCCTTAAAGAAAGTCCATTAATGTATATACTCTGAAAGATATTCTTTTGAATTCTACGCTAGCATTAAGCATCATCCGTCCGAGAGCACAATGCTCACTTTCCTGCATTTCTAGATTCATTCTCTAAAATAACACGGTAATCCATACACAACTTCAGAAATTCTAGATTTACATCTTCACCTAAGCATATATGAAGCTATCGTATCCATTGGATTACATCACATGTAATTGCTACAATATATAATTATATATATACATATATAATTCCTAATACTTACTTATACGTTTCGTACATACATCTCGTCGTACTCAAACACCCTACTTAAGGCATATACCCACTATTATCTATGATCATGCTTGCAAATATTCAGTCCGTTCATATATATCACATTTGTTCGATCTTACGTTATAATCACACACTTACCTAGTCTCTACATGACACTCTCAATACGAAACCATGATCTTTCTACTTGCTTCAAGACTTGTACTATCACATGCTTATGAATTTTATAAGTTTAACGTGACTAAAACACCTTAAACTTCAGCTTACGGGGTTCTGGGACAAAGCTAAGATCAACCTGATAACAAAACAACAAAAACAGAAAAATGCATCATGGGGGTGGGGTCGGCGACGGCCCTTGCCCCGTTGGCGACGCCAGTTGTAAAGCTGCATCGGCAGTTTGCTCGCGTAGGCAGTCAAATAGTGCGTCAGAGCTTTTTGTGTGTACCACGCAGCGTCGGCGACACCCAGAACAGTTGTAGGCGACGCCAGACCTGCACTACCTCGCTATTTTACTTGTTTCCAGCCATTTCGACCCTCCGGACAAGTTCTCGGGCAATCCAAAACATAAAATATCGACATATAAGGTCCCTAAATCATACCATTACGTTTCATCAAGGTGTTATGGGCAACACCCTTCTACATTACATTTTCTACTCTTGACCTGTTTCATATTCATTCAAGCATCTCTCAACTCATTCAAATATTCCCGATTAAAACATATAACTTACTTAATACTACTTACTTAATGTCATCATCAATAACATATTTCAACATGACTTCTAACAATTATCATACAATTAATCTCTTTTACTACTAAAGAGCGAGTCCAGAAATTTACTTACTTTGTATGTCCGAGTTCGTGCATAGCTCCCGTGTTTACCTTTGACCCGTTGCCCTTCCATGCTTGTGTCCATGTTGACATGACTCCTATCCGTACATGTCGTCACATTCATAACAAAATTAGCATACATACACTCATATTGTACGACATGTAGACCTACATGATCATCTAATTATGTACATACACATTCCATTCCATTCATACTAGCATCTTCATGTCTTCATTACTAATAACAATCATCATTCTAAATTTACCCTTTTCTAGTATTTGCATATGCCTCACATCTACCTTCTTAAGTCACCATTAGGACAAAGCAAACAATCCACATGGTGTGCATTACACCCTCTGTTAGGATCTGAGTTTGTTTGATTGTGTTGTTTTAATTAAGTGATTAATGTAAGAAGGTA
This sequence comes from Helianthus tuberosus, assembly GCA_030545235.1. Classification (NCBI taxonomy): domain Eukaryota; kingdom Viridiplantae; phylum Streptophyta; class Magnoliopsida; order Asterales; family Asteraceae; genus Helianthus; species Helianthus tuberosus. The sequence goes on along the minus strand of CM060437.1, from coordinate 100,506,246 downwards.
AAACAGAGATGAATTGTAGCAGAAATAGAAGGTAAACTTTATAACACAATCAAAGAAGAATAGCTTTCAGCAAACATGATTTCATTAATCGAATGATTGTATGAATTACAACAATTCAACTATGCATGCATGCAACACTAAACTCCCCCTCAGCCTGAGCTCACAGTTAGTTCGTACAAGATGAATGATGAAAGAGAGCTAATAGAACAGTACATGTATTGTTCTATTTATAGTACAATCCTAACCATTGAGCATCTAATGCTGACGTCACCTAGACAGTGACATCTAATAGACTAACAACCTCTAAACACTGATACAATTAAACACTGTTACATTAAACAACTGATAAGTAAAACACTGATACACCTATCCGCTGTTGATGCCCAAGCACTAATGTTGCAGATCAGTGCTTTCTTAATTGGTTGACCATGCCTTTGAATCAGCAGTGTTTAGTCTTCATCAGGTCTTTGACAATCGGCAGTTGTTAGGTCTTCAGTCTTTATAATCAGCAGTTCTTTGTTGAGCAGTTGTTTGAGAGGATCAGTACTTAGATTAATCAGTTGATAGAAGCACTGCCATTGGAGGGAACTTAGAACATGCATTTGCTTATTGTGGATCAACTGTTGAGAACCAGTTTTGGCTTTCAGTATCATCTGTTCTTCTGGGTTTGATTACAGGGGCCAACAATCTCCCCCTAGAACAGATGATGCCAAAGCACTTCCTTATTCTTGATCTTTATTCTCTCATCAGTTTTTCCCTAACTTGCCCTTTGAATTGAAGCTCAAAGTTAAGGGAATCTTAATCATCCTCATCCCTGTGAAGTTGAAGTTCCAAAAGATCTAGGAGATCAGCTGCATCCAGACATAATGCATCCTCCCTTGAAATGTGTTCAACCCATTAGTGCCACTTTGGTGGCCACCGACACCCGCTTTAAGCCGGACCGAGGACACTCGAGGTCTCGGGTTTGAAACATGTTTCTTACCCCTCTTTGATGGCTATGGGTATTTGCCGCCAGGGATCCTTGTCGGGTGGTGAACTGGGAAGGGAGATCCCTTCCGCGGTCAGGGGTACCGTGCAACTACCCTTTTTTTTTCAACTCTACCATTGGACTTGAGCAGAGTCAATACATGGGTCTTTTTATCAGACTTCCACTTTAGTATTTTTGAGTCCAATGGGTTCCAGGGAGAGGTTTTATTTGTGATGAGTTTGGAGATGGAGGTCTGCTTGTCAGCCTTTGAACTGTTTCAGCAAGTTGAGCTTGAAGTTTTAATGAGGCATCATCCAAGCCATACGGGATCTGATTCTTGATAGCCTGTTTCATGATTTCAGCTTCTCTCTTTGCATCTTCCTCATCCAACTGCTTCTGTCTTTTTCTTTGATCTAAGACATGGGTGGATAAGTCAGAGGATGTGAACAGTGTTTTAAGAGAGAGGGCCTGCTGCTGTGGCTTATCAGTGGTTTGGTCTTTATACACTGGCTTCTTTGGAGCTATTGGATCAGTTTCTCTTAGTTTTTCCAGCTTATCATATACTTGATCAATGTACTGCCTGGACCATCTTGAAATGGCCTTTGTAGACCCATACTTTGCAGCTACCAGCTCAGCTCTTTTCCACTTGTATTCTAAAGTAAGCTCTGTTGGTGCACAGAATGTCTGTTGACTACGTATATCAAGTCTTAGGTCAAGATTGTCAAGATTAGAGCTTAAAAGTCAAATTAGGGTTTAGTAAAGTAATTTCGCATATGTGTACATAGGTTAGAATGGTTTTTCGCTTGTATGTACATGTAGGTTAGAGGTTTCGCTCCAAGGGTAGTAGGTTTCGCTCCAAGGGTAGTAGGTTTCGCTTATTAGGTCACCTAGATGGTTTCGCTTATTAGTCACTTGGATGTTTCGCTTATTTGGTCATGACATAAGAGCGAAACCTCAGGGACTATATATAGTAGGCATAAGCAGAACCTGATCATTATTCGTGTATGTTGGAGCGGAACCTTGTCATTGCTTGTGTAACGGAACTCTGTCAAAATCAACTCAGAAAGCAATAAAAGAGAAGGAATTGAATAGGAAAAGCTGTGTAACTTCGTGTATACTGATTCCGCCTTTATACGTGAAGATGAACGTCCTTGACTGACTTTTCAGGGTCACAAAACGGTCCAACAAGTGGTATCAGAGCTTCAGGACGAGGAGTTCATATTACTACAGCTGATTCGACAAAATTCTCTCATTTCTACTCACTTTCTCTCATACTTTTTCGATTTGAGATAGTTCCTACAGTTGAAACTGTCGGATTTTTTAGTATTACGTGTAAAACATACGTTTAACAAACCCTAGAAAGTTTCAGGTTAAAACTCAACTTAAAAATGGTAAAAATTGGGTAAAAACTAGGTTTCGCTTATTCGGTAATCGAAAGTTCCGCTCATTTGAACATTAAAGGTTTCGCTTTTACGGACATCCTGATATTTCGCTTTTATGGACATCCTGATATTTCGCTTTTACGGACATCGTAGGTTCCGCTTATTCGTACATTGAGTAGTTTCGCTTATTCGGACATTATCACTTTCGCTCATTCGGACATAACTGATTTCGTTTATCTGGTCAAAACTGATTTCGCTTATTTGGTCAAGACAGATTTCGCTTATCAGTCACATATATTGATTTCGCTTATAAAGACACATTAAAGCTGATTTCGTTTGTGTGTCACTGTTTGTCAAAATTTCGAAAAGTTTTCTAAGTATTTGCTGTTTTTGCAGGTACACACAAGATGGATGATATTTTCTTGAACCCGTTTAGTGACATGTACGCATTCGTTGGAGATTCTGGAAATGATGATTCTTCGTCTAGCAATGCGAATGAGAATCCGCCAAAAGAAAAGAAAAAAGAAGCGTGGGAATCGGAAAGTGCCTTCGGAACATTCAATAAACCTCCAAAGTTAATGGCTATCGAAGAATACAGTCGGTGGTCAAGAAAGTTTGAAGATTGGTTGATGGCATTCGCATTTCCCAGCTGGAAGAGTTTGAAAAACGGTTATGCCAATGGAAACAAAAATGATGAAACTTTAAGATCAGCTGAGGAAATTGATTCATTTGTAGCTGAACAAAAATGTGTGGCATTGCTATTTCAGTCCGTTCGGGAAGACATTATTGCCTTGATCGATTATTCAAATGCAAAAGATCTTTGGGAAAAGTTAGAAAAGAAATGTATAGGTAGTGAAGAAATTAAGAAAAACAAAAAGAAACTACTTAAGAAAGAGTTTGATATGTTTGGATGTTTAAAGAATGAGTCAGTTTGTAAAATGATAGAAAGGTTTGGTCATCTGAAGCTGGAATTAGTAAGACATGATATCAGATATCCTGAAGAAGACCTTATCGACAAATTGTTCGATTCGTTGCCTGACGAGATGGATTGGAGATATTATGCGCTGATGCTGAAGAATACCATCAAAGCACCAGAAAAGTTGACATTAGATTTGCTGATTGAGAAACTCGAGAGTCACGAGTTGGAATTGAAGAAGACATACAAAGTCAATCACTCATCTTACCAGTAGAATTTGGATTTGTATTATCCAAAGAGTATGATGCCAAAAGCAACTTCTCCAAAAACTGCGTTTTCTGCTGAGAATGTGTCCACAGCAAGCAAAGAAAGTCAAAGTGGTCAAAGCAGTGGAAATCACAGTGGATCTTCATCATCTGCAAGTCATTCAGATGCAAAGAATCGTTTTCAATGCAACATTGCAATAGACTTGAAGAATGCTCAGAATTTTGATGAGGAGTCGGCCAAACAGCAGATGATCTTCCTAGCATCGGTGTTGGAATTGTATGAAGGGTTAGTAGCTGGGAAGATATGCAACACCAATCTGACGAAAGAAGATTATGATCAGATTGATCCTGAGGAAATGGAGCTGATCGATAGTCGTTGGGCTATGGCAAGTGCTGTTCGTCGAGCACAGCGTTTCATGGAAATTACTGGCAGAAAGACAATTGGTGGTCCATCTACTAAGCTGGGGTTCGATAAGTCCAAGGTGACATGCTTCAAATGTAAGCAGAAGGGTCACTTCAAGCGAGAATGCAGAAACGCTTATGCTGATGAGTCGGAGAACCCTTTCAGAGATGATTACTACAAGAAGGCGATTTATCACCAGAATAAATCTGAGCCGCCTAGATTGAAGCAGGTTGAAGACAACAAAGAGAAATCTAGAGCTCTTGCGGTGATTTATGATGATGAAGGGTATGATTGGAGTCAAGAGGTTTTACCAGAAGAAGATGCGGTTGGTTACGCATTCATGGCGAAAAACGACGAACCTATTCCGTGGAAAGACGATCGAACTGAAGAGCAGAAGTATAGATACAGAAAAATGATTGCTGAAAACAAAATAACTAGAATATCTCGTATCTTTCTGGAAGCGAGGAGAGCAAATAGATGGGATCCAGATAGAGAGTGTTATCTTGATGAATATGGAAATATTGCGATCGATGACAAAACGCTTGATATCGAAGCCATAATCAAGGAGTACAAAGAAGAGGATGATTATTGGCAGAATAAATGGTGGGGAACTGGAGACGAGAAAGAGAAAGAGAGGAAGGAGAAAAAAGAGCAGGAAAAATCAAAGAAAGTTGATACTGGAGTTATTGACACAACGCAGGAGTTGACAACAGAGAACCTGGGAAAATGGCTGACAAAGTGCTGGCTGCTAAGGCACTTGAGGTAGACTCTAACTCCGTGTCTGAGTCAAAAAGCCAGGTCAGTTCAAACTTGTCAACAAATGCGTCAGGTAAGAAAATTGATGGAAATGCTGATTGCAAAAATTGCAACAAAGAGTGCAAATTTTGTAGCACAGTCACGTATCTCAACGGTAAGAAAGTTGATGATCTGACAGCAAAGGTCAGAAGTGTTGAGAATCAGATTCTTGATCGTGATAAAACAGTTAAAGCTTCAACTGAACGGATAAGAGAATTAACTAGCCAAATTGAAAATGATAAAATTGATCATGACAAAATTAAACAAGAAAATGAAAAGTTAATTCTTGAAAACCGTCAGATTTCTGAGAAGTTTGAAAAACTCAAAAGCACAATGAAAGATAATGATGATCGAAATGGTAAAACTTATAAAGAAAATGAACACTTAAAAGCTGTGCTTAGAGTAAAAGAAGAATCAATCAACCAACAACTGGATGAAATCGCTAAACTGAAACTTAAATTTCAAGAGGCTGAAATTGAAAACGAGCGAATCCAGTTGAAGCTTAACAGTTACAGCTCCGCAAGCTTTGTTTTGCAACACATTATTCCCAAACCCATCGGGAAAGACAAAGCGGGCGAAGATGTGTATTCTGATGGAACTGGGGTGGGTTTTCATCAAGTTCCACCACCTGTTCTTGATAACTACACGAAAAAGCAATCAGGGTTGGTTGAAATTGAAGAAGAAAGTGAAATGAATCTTCTAGATTCAATTGATATCACGTTCACATCTTCCAATGACGATAGTGTCCAAAATGATATTGTAAAAGGTGTTGTTGAAAATGTGCTAAAAATGGATAGTGACACTACTGAGGAAGATGGGTGTTTCTTGGATAAGTACATTCAGAAACCAAAATCCAAAAACAACTTAAGTGATGAACCAGGTCTTGTGATGTACAAGATGGCTGGATCTGATAAGTTGTATTCGGATTCTGAGTTTCCCATTGAGAATGTTAATGTGAAAAAATTGACAAATGTTTTCAAATTGGTTGAAGTTGAGTTGTCAGAAGTGAACAGTTTGAAACAAACAAAAAGGCAAATGAATTTTGAGAAAGATAAAGCTTACTACAAAAAGCCTGTTGTGCCACCACGTTTTTATAATAACAATCGAAACAATTGGTCGGGTGGTTATAGGGGTGGTAAGAGTTATCAGAAAAAGAGTTTTCAAAACAAAAGGTTTGCTGAAAAGAAGGTGTTTGTGAACGGTTCAAGTTCACTTTCTGATGAGGAAAATGAGATTTTTTCAAAATCAAATGAAGAGTTCTTTGAGAAAAGAGTTTCACAGTATCAGTCTGAAGGCACAAGTCGAGTTGTTGATACTCGAACATGTTTCAGATGTAATCAAGTTGGTCACATTGCACGAAAGTGTACCAATGTGAAGCCTAAGAGTGAAACTGTGAAGATTCAAAAGAAGAAAGTTGACAAGAAGGGTAAAGCACCAATCGTTGTTGAGAAAAAGAGTGTGAAAAATGACAACATCAAAGTGAAAAATGAACCCGTAAAGAAAATGGTAACTAAAAATGACAAATTTTACAAGCGGGTTGCATTATCTCAACAAGTTTGGAAACCAAAACCAGAAATGAAAATTTCAACTTCTGAAGTGAAAAAGGCTGAAGAATCAATTTCGGTTGATTATGATGCAAATTTTCCACCTTTAAAGCCTGAAAATTTCAAAATTCAAATTGCGAGAGTCAAGGTTACACCTAAGGCTGATGAGGCCTGGGTGGATTCCATGTTTGACTAAACAGTTTGAATTGCCGGAGCTTCCTTGATCGCGAAGCATGAATCGGCATCTTTATTGAAGTTGGTTAAGTCATATTTTGTTATGTGCAGGATCTTCCAAAACTTGTATCCAGATGGATCATGGATAGTGGAGCTTCAAGACATATGACTGGAAAGACTGCGTTGCTATATGATGTGAGAAATATCAATGGTGGTTATGTGGGATTTCCTGGTCATGAAGGTGGTAGAATTATTGGTGAAGGAACGTTATCCAACGGGATTGTGACGTTTGAGAGAGTTAACTACATCACTAAGCTGGAGAACAATCTGCTGAGTATCTCGCAGATTTGTGACAATATGTATACTACTCACTTCACTGATAAAGAATGTTTGATCTTGAAACCAGGATTTGTTATCCCTGAAGAATGGATTATCATGCGGGCACCTAGAGTGAATGATTTATATGTGTTAGATATGAGTGTAGCAACTACATCTACTGGTCAAGCACATTGTTTTGTTTCTAGAGCAACTGAGAAAGAATCGAGATTGTGGCACCGCAAGATGGGGCATATTCACCTAAGGAAGATGAATCACTTGGTGCACAATGATTTAGTTTTGGGTGTTAATATCAAAGGTTTTCATCTGGAAGGGGAGTGCATTAGCTGTGTTAAAGGCAAGCAGAAGAAAAAGTCACACCCTACAAAGCAAGTCAATTCAGTTTCGAGACCTCTGGAAAGATTTCACATGGATTTGTTTGGTCCTGTGAATGTCAAAAGTATTACAGGAGATTACTACTGTCTGGTCGTTACTGATGATTATTCCAGATTTTCGTGGGTTTCTTTCTTGAAGACGAAAGATGAAACGTTTGACAGTTTGATGGCGTTGTTCAAAAAGATTGAGAATCTGTACCAAAGGCGTATCAAAAGAATTCGAAGTGATAATGGTACTGAATTCAAGAACAGTAAGATGGAAGAATTTTGTGATGAAAGAGGTATATTGCATGAGTTTAGTGCTCCGTACACTCCGTAGCAGAATGGAGTTGCAGAACGCAAAAACCGGACACTAATCGAGACGGCTAGAACTATGCTCGCAGATTCAAAGTTACCGATAAATTTTTGGGCTGAAGCTGTTTCAGCCGCATGCTATACGCTCAACAGGGTTCTCACTGTCAAGAAGTTCAACAAAACATGCTTTGAGCTAATCAATAACCGCAAACCGAATTTGAAGTATCTAGAACCGTTCGGGTCACCTTGTACAGTTATAGAGCCTTATGGAAAGTTTGGTCCGAAGTGCATTGAGGGAATATTTGTTGGTTATGCAAATCCGATGCGACGTGTCTTCGTTCCAAGTGAGAAGCGGATTATTGAAGCTGCAAATGTTGAATGTCAAGGTTATACTATGCCACCGCAAAATCCTGGTGATTCATGGCGTTATCATTATGACAAACTGTGGGATTCGTTTGACATGAGAGAAGAATCAGAGGACGATGAAGATTTCTTTGATGAGTTGGATATTTTGCGTGAATATGAGTCGCAGCTAAGGTTTCCAGCTGAGTATTCTAGAAGACCACGGGAAACTTCAAATGACGATGAAGCAGGTCCGAGTAATGCTGGTGAACATGATGATGTCCAACAGAATGAAGTTGCTCAGGATAATCAATCGGTTCAGAATGATAATCAAGAAGCTGAAAACAAGCCAGTCTTTGATCATGGTGATTCAGATTCTGAGGGGGAGCAAATTCAGATTTCAAGTCAAACAAACCAAGTTAGTGAACAAGATGCAGATCAGAATGTTACTAATCTGGAGGGAAATGTAGATGTTCCAAGCGAAGTGATGCCGCGAATTTTTTCATATCATCCAGAGGAGTTGATCATAGGAGAATTGCAGACAGGCGTTCGCACTCGAAGATAGATTGATAAAGGGCTTACATGTTTTTATACAAAAGTTGCTCCTTTGCAAACTGAATTCTCATTGAGTTGTTTTATATCGCAGGTTGAACCAAGAACTTACAAAGAGGCGCTTACAGAAGATTCTTGGGTCAATGCAATGCAGGAGGAACTGAGCCAATTCGAGAAATTAGGAGTGTGGAAGTTAGTTGATTTGCCGGATGGTCATAGGAAAATCAATACAAAATGGGTATTTAAGTGTAAGAGAGACGACAGAGGAGTTGTTGTACGAAACAAGGCTCGACTTGTTGTTCAGGGTTTTAGTCAACAGGAGGGGATTGATTTTACAGAAGTCTATGCTCCTGTAGCACGATTAGAGGCAATCAGAATTTTTCTTGCATTTGCGTCTTGGAAGAACTTCAAAGTATATCAGTTAGATGTAAAATTGGCGTTTCTTTATGGGAAGGTCAAAGAGGAGGTTTATGTCGGACAGCCGCCGGGCTTCACCGATCCAATTCACAAAAACAAGGTCTACTTATTGGACAAAGCGTTGTATAGTTTACACCAGGCCCCGAGAGCTTGGTACGAGACTTTGTCTCAACACCTACTAGCCAACAAGTTCATTCGTGGAAAAGTGGATGCCACTCTCTTCACTAAAGAGGTCGACGGTCATCTTCTGATTGTTCAGATTTATGTGGACGATATAATCTTTGGGTCAACAAATGAAAATCTATGCAAAGATTTTGAATCAGTGATGAAGCAAAAATTCGAAATGTCATCAATGGGGGAGATGAAATTCTTTCTGGGTCTACAAGTTGAACAACTTCCTGAGGGAATTTTCATTCACCAAACGAAGTACGTTCATGATATTCTAGAGAAATTTGGGATGTCAGGTTCTACTCCAGCTGCTACCCCACTTGCAACAAATCATGGGATTCACCCAGATCTCACCGGAGACAGGGCTGATGAAACATTTTACCAATCCATGATAGGTTCTTTGATGTACTTAACTGCTTCACGTCCTGATATCATGTACCCAACGTGCCTCGCAGCAAGATTTCAATCTAACCCGAGAGCTTCGCATATGATTATTGTCAAGAGGATATTGCGCTACCTGAAAGGAACTTCTTCATTGGGGTTGTGGTATCCTAGGAAAGGCGACTTTACGCTCGAAGGGTATTCCGATTCGGATTTCGGATGCTGCAAAGTCAATTCCAAATCAACAACTGCAGGATGCCAGTTCTTTGGTCCTAGATTGGTTACCTGGCAGTGTAAGAAACAAACGTCTGTGGCGCTATCTACATGTGAAGCGGAGTATGTTTCTGCTAGCAGTTGCTGCTCTCAGATCCTGTGGATACAGCAACAGATGCGCGACTACGGTTTGCAGTTTCTTAACACACCTCTTTTTGTTGATAATGAGGCCGCTATAAATATAACAAAGAATCCAGTACATCACGCTAAAACTAAACACATAGAAATTCGTCATCACTTTATTCGTGATTGCTTTGAGAAAAAGTTGATACGAATTGAGAAAATCCACACTGACGAACAGAAAGCTAATTTACATACCAAAGCTTTTGATAAAATCGGTTTAAATATTTGTTAAAACTGAATGGTATGAAGCTTCTTTCGGTGTCGGATGGCATAATTGGCGTTGATGAGAGTACTGCTGCGGATGAAGACGAGAAACAATCTGCAATGGTTTGTCGATTTTTTACTTGTTTTGGTATTTAGGGGGAGTAGATAGGTGTATATAGATATATTTTCAAAAAATACAAAAACAGTAAAAAATGCAAAAATACAAAAACATGATAAAATTTGAAAAAGAGCTTGTGTATATAGGGAAAACGATAGTACATCGGCTAGACTATTACAGTATGCTAAAGATTTGTAAAGTTTAAATGAGTTAAACAGTCTCACTAATGATGTGTCGATAGGTTTTCGCACATTTAGTAGATTTATTCGGGATATAAACCTAAAATTTCAAACTTGTGAAATTCGTGGGGAACACTACTTGGATATATAGGTAACCCCTGAAATCTCGTTTGAAAGATCTCATAATCTGATATACTAGGTCTTTATACTCAATGATGTCTGGGGTATTATTCCGGGACTTCTGCTGAATGGAAGTTCTGACCTAGTCCTTGGATAATACTTTCCGCAATGCTTGAAACACAGCATAAACCCTCAGCATGCCGATGAAACAATATAATTGATAGTCGCTGCTGTTGTAGTTAAAAGATCCTCTAAAGGGGACATACCGTAAAGTCGAAGCTGATATCTCTCTGCGTATACGGAAGTATCGACCTGAGATCCCTCGGCCCTCGCATTACCTAATTTATGTACAGATATCATTGTAGTATACTCACCTGTAAGACTGATAATTGGGATTCTGGATACGGGAGTATATTCAAGAGGTGGGACACATGAATGAGCTAAGTTCATAAGACATCTAATTCGTATCCTGAGTAAATTGAAATTTGTGTGAGAATTTAAGATGGATCAGTATATCGACAATCGAGGTGAATTGTTTAAGTCTGAGTATGAAATGAAGCTTAACGGTACTTGTAATTTGTTTGAAAGCTGATATGATTCCCTGACACGCTTGTCAAAAATATGTTTGTAAATAGTTTACTTTGTTTATTTTCTGCAATTTAAGTTTTCTGTATTTCATTTCTTAGTTTAGAACACTTTATAAAATCCAAAAAGATTTTATTTCTGCTTTATTTTCCGACAAACCAAAGTGGAGAGTTGATTGTTGGATTCTCAGATGTTGAAGCAGATGCAGGAGATTCTGGACTGAAGAATGAGGAGAGCTTATCTTTGTTAGAGTTTGATTTATTGAAAAGTCAAAAAAAAAAAAAAAACAAGTTCATTAACTTGATACTTGTTATTTTTAGAAAATGTGTAAATTGTTGTTTTCAAAATCAGTTTGATTCGTCAAATGATCAACCGAGGTCCTTAAATTGAACTTGGTAGATAAATTGAGTGATCAGGGTCATTAACTTGGACCTGAATACTTGAGTGGATTGCTAAAGCTGATAGTTTGTGATTTATTGTTGTAAAGATAAGTTTGTAATGTTTGATGTTTGAGAAACAGGTTTTGTACTTCATTATTCCAATGGAAGCTAAATGTTAAAGCTTGAACCAGATAAATACCTCAGATTCTAGCATATTGAGATGGGGAGTCTGTGAAAGGGGGAGTCTGGATCAACAGTCAAAGGGAGTTTGAAGATGGAGCCAGGACAAGATTCTGAACTTGTGAAGATAGAATGCTTATGATGTGAAGACAGAGTTGGAGAAAAGACCAAGACTGAAGATTCAGAGTTGAAGACTTCGTCAACATACAAGGGGGAGTCTGTTGGTGCACAGAATGTCTGTTGACTACGTATATCAAGTCTTAGGTCAAGATTGTCAAGATTAGAGCTTAAAAGTCAAATTAGGGTTTAGTAAAGTAATTTCGCTTATGTGTACATAGGTTAGAATGGTTTTTCGCTTGTATGTACATGTAGGTTAGAGGTTTCGCTCCAAGGGTAGTAGGTTTCGCTTATTAGGTCACCTAGATGGTTTCGCTTATTAGTCACTTGGAGGTTTCGCTTATTTGGTCATGACATAAGAGCGAAACCTCAGGGACTATATATAGTAGGCATAAGCGGAACCTGATCATTATTCGTGTATGTTGGAGCGGAACCTTGTCATTGCTTGTGTAACGGAACTCTGTCAAAATCAACTCAGAAAGCAATAAAAGAGAAGGAATTGAATAGGAAAAGCTGTGTAACTTCGTGTATACTGATTCCGCCTTTATACGTGAAGATGAACGTCCTTGACTGACTTTTCAGAGTCACAAAACGGTCCAACAAGCTCTGCACTGGATTTCTTGAACCTGTTCCAGTTTGGTGTAGTCTTCTTTATCTGAGGATCATTTTTCATTCTTTTAATTCTGTTGGCTTCTTCTTTTAGAGCTGTAAGAGGCCAATCTTTGAACTGATGTTCCTTGGAAGGGTATGGTTTGTCACTCATGATAAGCTCTAAGAGATCTTTTCTCAGCTTTCTTTGAAGATCAACATTTAGTGGCAGATTTGACATCTCCTTGCTCAAGTCTCTTGCAAAGTCTTCCAGTTTCCTGACTTTACTTAACCCGTGCTGCATTCGACTTGACAAGTTGGTGTCACGTTTCCCTTTACTCTCTTGCTTAGCTATATATTCAGCTTGCTTGGCTTTAAGTTTCAGATATTCATCCATGTTTCTTGGAGTTCTGAAGCCATGAAGAGATGGGAAGGTTCTTTTGGATGGATCATCCTCTGTATAGAATTGTCTCATTTCAGCTTTCAATGCATGGAATTCCAGAGGATAATTTACTGCCAATGGTATGTTTCTTGAAGGGTCTTGACCCGTGAGTGGTTGTGGTTGAACAAGTGGATTTGATGTTGGTGATGGTGGAGGAATAAATGGTTCAGGGTTGGTTTGAATGAATGGTGAAGATGATAGTGGAGTAGGTGCAGGTATATCATCATCATTCACTTGGAATTTTCTTTTCCTTGTATAGACAGATTTAGGAGAAGGAGTTTTTGTTGGAGATTTGGAAATAGGAATGAAAATTGCTTGAGAAGGAAATTCGAAAGTGGTGGAAGTGGTTGATTGACTAACAACTGTTGAAACAACTGGTGTCTCAACCGGTGTTGTCTTAACAACTATTGAAGTGTTAACATTTGTTGCAGTGGAGGATGGTATTGGTGAAGATGGTTTTGTTTTCTGCTTTTTGACAGGTTGTTTTTGTGGTGGTGGTGTTGGTTTAGGTGTAGTAGTGGATGGTTTTTTGATACCAGCAGTGGTTTTGAGACCATCAGTGGTTTGTTATTCAGGATTATCAGATGTTTGTTTTGGTGGTGATGGTGATTTTGGGTATGTGGCAAGAGGTGGTTTGTTGTGTTTATGGGATTTTCTTCTATCTGAAGTGCCAAGATCCTTTGTTTTTATCTCCCAATTTTTCAATTCCTTTTGTTCCTTCTTTCAAATCCTTTTCTTTGTTGCATTCTGATTTTGGACAGTCTTTTTGTTTGCAGCCACTTCATCTGCTTGAATGTTCAGAGTTTCATCAATTCCTTTTTCTTTTTCTTTGACAGATGTTCCAGTAGAGGTTATAGAAGACTTCTTTTCAGGCTCTGGCTTTTGAGTTGGCTTTTGTCTTGGAGTAGGCTTGCCAAACTTCTTCATATCATGTTTCTCCCCCTTTTCGGCATCATCTTGATCATCATCATTTTCAAAGATAGATACAGGGGTAGTGCCAGTCATCATTTTCAGGGCTTCTTTGATAGCCTTGATGTCAGCCTGAGTATCTTTATACCATGCTTCAACCATATTTCTGATAATTTCCATGTGTGTGTTATGTTGAATTTCTGCAAGTTCCCTTTGATCAGTAACAATGGGCTGGACTGATTTCCAGAGCTCTTGGGATAATTGTTGATGTGTTGGTAGACTTTTGGAAGCTTCTATCAGTGTTTGTATTGATTGATTCATTGAAAGAATCGTGGTTTCAATGGAAGATAACCTCTCCGTCAAATCTTGGTATTTTAAACCATCACCCAAATTAATGGGATCATCTGATTTCCCACCAGTGGTGGTTGTATCAGCTTTTGAACCAGGAGGAGTCTCCAAAGTTTCATCAACTGATGCCCCTTGTTCTTGGTACTGGGGACTTCTTTCTTCAGCAGTGCTTACCTTAGACAACACACCTGTTGTGACAACTGTGTCACTTCAACCATCAAACAAATACCAAACCAATGAAATATTGTATTTCATACTTGGGATTTGTATAAATATGTGTATCGTTTGCATATATCAATTCTTGTTCGATTTCGAGCTTTAAATCGCTTTCTGGAAGGTTATACGCGATCTGATGCGTAAATATAACCAGTTTAATGCAACAAACACTCCGGAACAGTGACATAGGCTTAACATACCCTAAATGCCTTTTACATAACTTAGAAATAAGTTTCGAAGGATTCGGTATGGCAAAAACATGTTTATTCGAACTTTAGAACTATTTGCGACAAACTGCGAAACGAACGTTGGTGATCGCCCGGATAATATTTAAATCCTGAAAATATTCTGTTATGATTAAAATTTTATTTTTAATCAGGTTCATGTTGAAAAATAAATTAAAATGCTTGAAAACGTTATTTTCCAAGTTTAAGCGCGTACCGCGTGTTTCTGCGCAACACAATGCTTCTACTGCAAAAACGCAGACAACACAGCCAGTCTCGGCAACTGAAATTTATTTCAGTAATATTTTGGCGAGATTATTTTTATAGAATAATAAAAATAATTTAGAACGCCATAAACCGGGATTTAAACGCTAGATAAAATACCCGGTATCCAGTTAAATACCTGTTTTATCTATATTTACCATTCAAAATTTACACTTACCCCCCCCCCCATACAATTCATGGTCACATTAAGGTGACCCCACCAAATATTTGCCATATCCTACAAGATCCCACTAGATTTATTTTGATATTTCTTGGATTTTATTTAGATATTACTTGGATTCACTTGGATATTATTTGATCTTGGCCTATATATACACCACCATACTTCACTCCACTCAACAAATCTCCTTCCTCTTCCTCTCTCCAAAACTGTAAACACCCACCATCACCTCCATCTTCATCTTCAACCTTGTTCTTGAAGAATCCAACTCCATTTCAAGCAAACTTCAAGTTGGTGTGAAGATCCAAAGGAGTTTCCAAGGTGCTTTCAAGTGATTTCAAGCTCCCTATCATCAAAATCTCATCCAACAACTTACTTGAATCTTGAAGGTATAACATTTATGTTTAAATCATACTCTTGATTTTTGGTTGTTCTTGATGATTTGAAGTTTCTCTTGAATCTTGGAATTTTCACAAATTTGAAATCTAAAAAGAAATGGGTCTTGATACAAAATAAAAATGGTGATATATATGGGTGTATGAGTTTTGAGTTTGATTTCTTGATAAACACTTGTTTAGGATATTTGCTTGCATGTTTTAGTAACTTTTAAGCGATTAACAGCATGCTGAGTAACATTTACAGCCAACTTCAGTTGGCTGTAAATGGACCGTTATAAATCAAAAAATCGATTTTCTCAAGTCTAAATTATATATTTTCAAAAAACGAATCAAATGGCACTGAAATCATATTTTTTAGAGGTCGTTTACTATTTTTAAAGGTCCGTTTTGTACAGCAGCAAAAGCTGCATTTTTACTGCAGAAAATGTGTGTTATGTTTTTCGTCATAACTTGAAATCTGTATAGAATTAGCTCATGAAATTTGTACTGTAGATGACCACTGATGTCTTGTAATTCTCCAACTGGAATTTCATCAATCGGACTTACGATGAATTTTAAATGAATTATTCCGTGGACTGCAGTCAGAAAGTGACGAATCTGATTGCAGTCCGGTAAATGATTTTTTTTATAAAATATTAATAATGAATTGGATCCCGATATTTTTACACAATAATATTTGGATCGTTTAAAACATTCTGTAAAAATTTGGGAATTTTTGGAGTAAGTTAACTATTTTATTAAAATTCCCGAAAACAGCCCAGTTTTGAATGATAGTTAAAATGCAAGGGTTTTGATGATATATTGCTTACAACATGATGAGAGTCACCAATAAAATCGTTCAAGTCAAAAAGTTCTTAAAATATGTATATGAACTCATATATACATAAATACACCAATATAATCAAAAATAATAACTCTTCGAGAAGATCTCAAAGTTATGTGAAAATTCTAAGTATCGGAGAAACTTATGTATTTTGTGGGTTTTTGATTATTAAATCGTTCTTATTTAATTTAGGATGAATAAACAATTTGAGGGATTGTGTTAACATATAAAAACGCACCCAAAGGTGAGTACATAGTCCCCTCTTTTACTGTTTTCAAATGTTTTGGGGTGATACATATGTGCCTATTCATTATTTTCATGATTTCGACTATATGATTACACATGCATAAGTACTATCTTTCGACGAATTGAACTATTATACATGGTTTAAACACTGATTTCCAAAGTTTGTTATGACTATTTGTTTGTTCATGTGGTTACTTATACATTCATTAACAATGATCAAGCCGATTGGTGGTACGATATAGCGCTATAGAACTAGACACCCCATTCCTGTTGTATGGAATGTCAGAAACCAAATTTTATCCAAATAGAATTTGCCTTTGTGGTATTTCTATAGTCTCTAAAGTGTAGTTTGATGCACTAAGGTTTGAATGTATTGCTAAATCGCGATTTATGGTATATTCCGATATACTACCAACGTGATACTGTTTTGCCAAAGCATAATTTGATATGCTATTGTTTACTAAAATATAATTTGATATATTACCAAACCATGATATTAGGTATGTTCCGACATACTACCAACGTGATATTATTTACCAAAGTATAATTTGATATACTATGTACAAATCCAACATATATTTTGTTATTTACTAAAACATAGTTGATATGTTATTTACCAAACCAAAGTATACTTATGATATACTACCGAAAACTATTATTTTAACAACTAAAGTATATTTGATATACTATCTGTTTAACTGTTTGGAAACTAAAATATATTTTAATATATTACTTATCCGACTTTCTTAAAAACCAAGGTATATTTTTATGTATACTACAACTTTTATATCAATGCAAAGTGTTCTAGAAACCAAACTTTTATCAAGGATTCCTGACTACTTTTATAAACATATAATCTTTTCTTATATGATCCAAAGCCATGAATCAAATTCACAAAACCTATGTTACTCACAGGCATTTTTATGCTGACGTATTTACTTTCACATATGTTTCAGGTTTTATTTCGTGACGACTGTTGATTGCTTTACATAGGATGGACATGGGACTTAGTAATTATAAAAACATGAACGGCAATTGTACTGTTTGTTGATCAAATTCCAAGACAATGTAACTTTTTATGTAATAAAACAATATTCTAAATTCCATGTGTTGTGAAACAATGATTCTGTTACAACACTCCCCGACGTTTCCGCCATGATTTGTTGTTTTACGTGGTCGGGGTGTGACACCTGTGGTTAACTTGAACACACCAGTGGATACCTTGGTTCCCATAGAAGAAATTGCCTTCAAGGGAGTCTTACTTGTGAAACTACTGTCCAGATGTAGATCAGTGGATCCAACATCTGTAGTAGCTGCCCCACTTGAACTACCAACAAGAATTTCATGAAATCCTTATGGTGTAGCCTCCTCAGCTGTTTGTGGGATAACCAATTGAGGTGGTTCACACACAGCCATTGTGGAAGTTGTACTCTCCTTAATGTGTTTATGAGAGGGGCTGCTTTGAGTCTGAATCTCAATGGCATCAAACAGGGGTATAATGGATGGTGGAATTTGAGATGAAGGGAGTGGTGTTGAAAGAGAATTTGCCCTGGGAGGAGGACTGTTAAGCATACTCTCATATGAAGGTAATGCTTCATATTGTGGTGTCCCCGTGCTTACAACATGTTCCTTTTGTGAGGAATCATGAGGAGTTGAGGCTTTGGGTGAAGATCTTTCCAACTGTTGTGAGGAAGTAGCAACAGTGGTTTCAGGTGACTTTTGTGCTGTCGCTGGGTTAACTTCTGGGATCTCATCTTCCATAAGGCCCTTTTTACTAGGTTTGGTCTTTTTGGTGGTTTTTGGTGGGGGTTGCACAACAGTGGTTGTGCTGCTGTGGTCACCATGAGCAGTGGGCTCATCAGCTGAAGTCTGAGGAGCAGATGTGGACTCATCCAAAATTTGCTCAGACTCCCCTGCTTGTGTTTTTGAACCTTTTGACTCTTTGGCCATTAGGCGAGTAAAAGTCTCAGCAGACAAGCTGTTTATTTGAAAAGGTGTTCCCTGTTCCAAAACTTTAGCATTTTCGTTTGGAATTTTTTGTTGTAAATAATAGATTAGGAATCTAGGGAACAACAAGAAAGCCTGTGGCTTCTTTTCTTTAATATTTTTCACGTTTTTGACCATATCATTAAAAATTTCTTGGGAGTAATTGAAATCAGTTTTAGACATGATAGCATACCCCAAGTATTGGATTTTCAGAGGAATTTTATTAAAAGCAGTTGTTTTATTTGAAACATAGGAGAGCAGGGTATGAAACAGGAATTTCATGGGAGGTGTAAATTCTCCCTTTTGCATAGTTGCTTTTGTCAGTTGTCCTGCATACCCTCTTTCGATCAAATCAATTTGATACTCATCCTTAGGGAAAGAGGTTTTACCTGCTTGGTCGTTCATCTGAAAAACTTCTGATATGGTTTGTGGTGTTATTGGGACCAAGATTCCTCCTACTTTTGATGAGATTTCCCAAGCCTTTTTATCTTGAATTTCAAGTTTTGCATTAGCCCAGAAATCTCTTGGGGTATCTTGATAGATGGGAGTATTGCAAGTTAACAAAGTTTTGTACTTTGATGATGATAGGACGTCAAAGATGGAATGGAAATCTGTATTTTTGCTTGATTTTTCAAGAGTACAGAGGTAGTTGTGTGGGTGTTTGATGATGAGAGCCAAGGTGATTGTGAAAATCGCGAATGAAGGAGAAAAGATGAATGTAAGATGGAAACCGCTTTTGAGGAATTTTTGAATTCGATATGGCAGTGAAAACTCTATTTGGGGGTTTTATCAGGGTTTTATTAAAGTGAAAAAGTGAATGCTGACGTGGCAGCGGTTTCAAAGATCGGACGGTTAACATCTGCCCACGTGGCAACCTCTGATGGAATAGTGGAAGACAGTTGTTTGGGAACCACTGATGGACAAGATCAGTGGTTGAGACCAGTGAATGACAGGAACAGTGGCTGATTTTAACTATCTGTGGATAGACATCAGTGGTTGAAACACTGATGTTTGGTCAACAGTAGACAATAAGGAATATGAAGAAACAAAGGTTGTCTTTCAGCAGTGGGTGAATTTTCAACAATCAGATGTTTGAACCAATCAGTGGATATGGGCAGACTTTTAAGGATTTATGAAAAATTTTCATTTTAACTATTTTAAGGATGGATTTTTGATTTTTTGAAAACATTTTAATGCTTTTTATTCATGTACAAACAAGATTTTGCTTGTTAGTCCATGTTAAGCATGCCAATTCTAGAGATCAATCTTTTAAAGTTGGATGTGTCTAATGCTTTTGTTAGCACATCTGCCAGCTAATCCTTTGTTGGAACATGATGCAGAGAAATCAAACCTTTTTCATAGCAATCCCTCACAAAGTGATGTCTGATGTCAATGTGCTTGGTGGTTGAATGAGATACTGTATTTTTGATGATATTTTCTGCTGCTTGACTATCCAACATAAGAGGTGTCTTTAAAGTAGTTATACCAAAATCCAGCAGTTGATTTTGAAGCCACAACAGTTGGGCAGTACAGCTTGCAGCAGCAATGTATTCTGCTTCAGCAGTGGATGTAGAAACAGCTGCTTGCTTTTTGCTTTGCCAAGACACTAAGCAATTGACTCGGATTTGACACCCACCTGATGTAGAGTTCCTGGTTGTGTTGCATCCAGCAAAATCACTATCTGAGAAACCTGAAAGCTTAACATTCCCATTAGCAGGGTACCAGATACTAAGTGTGGGAGCACCCTTTATATATCTGAATATCCTTTTCACAGCAATGAGGTTAGACTTCCTAGGTGCTGATTGAGATCTTGCACAAACACATGTTGCAAACATGATGTCTGGCCTAGATGCAGTTAGGTACAATAAAGACCCGATCATGCTTCTATATAAAGTTTGATCAACCAATTCATCTTTTTCATCAGACATGACCAGCTTTGTGGTTGCCATGGGTGTACTACATGGTTTACAATAATTCATCTCAAATTTGTTTAAATGATCTTTTACATATTTGCTTTGATGAATGAAAGTGCCATTTTGCAGTTGCTTAACTTGGAGACCAAGAAAGCATTGTAGTTCACCCATTGCACTCATCTCAAATTCAGCTGTCATGAGTTGTCTGAACTCTTCACACATGGCATTGCAAGTGCTTCCAAAAATGATGTCATCCACATAAATTTGGACAATCATCAAATCTTTTCCTCTCCATTTTAAAAACAAGGTTTTATCAATTTTACCTCTTGTGAAACCAATAGAGATGAGAAAAGTGGAAAGAGTTTCATACCAGGCTCTAGGTGCTTGTTTCAAGCCATACAAAGCTTTGTTTAGCTTGTAGACATGATTTGGATTAAATGGATCCTCAAAACAAGGAGGTTGACAAACATATGCCTCTTCTTGAATTTTACCATAGAGGAATGCACATTTGATATCCATTTGAAACACATTGATGTTGTGGTTTACAGCAAAGGCTAATTACAGTCTAATAGCGTCTAATCTTGCTACAGAGGTAAAAGTTTCATCATAATCAACGCACTCTTCCTGTCTAAAGCCTTGAACCACAAGCCTAGCTTTGTTCTTGACAAAAATGCCCCTTTCATAAGTTTTGTTTTTGAAGACCCACTTTGTGCCAATTGGACTTACATCCTCTGGCAGTGGTACAAGTTCCCATACTTGTTGCCTTTTAAACTGTTGGAGCTCTTCTTGCATAGCTTCTACCCAACTGTTGTCTTTCAGTGCCTCTTGATACTTGACTGGTTGATGGAGTGATAGAAAGCCAGCAAACAGACAAATGTTTTGGGATTGACTTCTGGTGAGAACCCCTTCATTGATGTTGCCAATCACTTGGTCTGGTGGATGAGATTTAAGAAAGATCAGATCTCCCTTGTATGGAACAATGGCATTTTCGATAATTGACAAATCATTTTCGAGCTTCTATTTCATTTGAGCTTGTTAATTCTAAGTCTTCCTTGATTGATGACTAAGGTAAGTTTTCCTTTGACAATGAATTCTATTAATTCTAAAAGTCATTCACAACTTGTAAACATTCGATTTAGACATCTATTGATAATAAATCTCTTTTGGCTTGAACCTAGTCACCTTGGAAATCATATCATTTCATCTCGTTCGTTTGACATCGATTTCTGGAACTAATTCAATTGAACCATTGAGTCCTATTTATTGTAAAACTCGTATTCACAAAATTTGAACATGTCTTGATTCAAATACAGTGTTATTTACCTTAATACTATTAATATTGATCAACGCATGACATAATTCTAAAAATAATATCGTAGCCCAAATCTCGAGGACGATCCTTAAAACAAGGTGGGTAGGATGTAACATTTCCATTTTTTTATATTAAAATAAATAATATAAAAACTTATATTATTAAACGGGTAAATTACGGGTAAGTTGACTGTTAGAAATATGAAGTACCTAGACGGACCTAGGAACCGTTTAATAATTATAATAATAAAAAATACATTATAATTGACCTTACTCCGTTTTTAATGAAACTTAGGTCAAAATGTAGATAAAAATATTCTCGTTCTAATGACATATTCATCGTTTTATAAAACGTCATATTTTAGAACTTATAAGCGATAAATGAGTGAGGCAGCCGAATTAATTATAATAAAAAAATAATAATAATAAAACTTAATAAATCTTATATCGATACGTATGTTGTTTATGTGTCCATCACTAGATAAAATGGAATAAAAAGTGACGTACGATTATGGCAACTTCAGTAAACATTCCAACTATAAATAGAATAGTTGGTATTCGAAACATTTGCTCACTTCTCTTTCTTTTTCCTCTCGCCCTATCTCTGCTCCTTTGTATACCCCATTTTCTTTAATATTATACCCAATAAAGCTCCAAAGCTCTGCCCCGTTTTAAGTGTTTTAACCCCTGATCACTTATTCGATACCTTGCCCGATTGATCTTGAACCCAACAACTGATGCCATAGCGCTGCCTGATAAAGGCTATTCTTTGTAAACTAAGTTGGGGTTCTATCTCGTGATGTATTGATAAAGTTGAATTGGGTTATTACACTAAACACGAGTGCATTATATATTTTATTAAATAGCTCAGGAGTTATACCCAAGATTATACCAGGAGGCTTTTAGTTGAACCCTAAAGTTACAAAGTGAGTCATTCTTCTTTTTATCACATTATTGTGAACCATTTTATTTAAAATGCTTGCAAACTTATTTTTACCCTATAAAAAAACTTATATTATTAACTCTAGTTGAAACATAAGTTTATATTTCCGATAATATATGACTTGTGGTAAAAAAAACTTATATTTATTAATTCTTTTGGGTAAAAATAAGTTTTCATAACATTGTGCTCTAGTTGAAATATAAGTTTATAATAATCACTCTAGTTGAAATGTAAAATATTTCTAAGATGATAGCTTATGTTTTAAACGATGTGCATTGTAATTATATAAGTTTTTATATTTAATATTTAAAATTATATTTAATATTTAATATAGTATATTATAAACTATAAACCTTAATGTATATCATAAAAAAATTAAACGATATATATTATTTAACTTTTAATATACTAAGATATATATATCATGAGATTTAAATATTATATTTAATATTTAAATTAGTATATTATAAACCTTAATGTATATCATAATAAAATTAAACGATATATGTCAATTATATATACTAGGATATACATCATAAGTTTTTAAATATTATATTTAATATTTAAAATACTATATTATTAAGCTTAATATGTATAATGTATAAACCTTAATGTACATCTTAAATGATATATGTCAATTATATATTTAACTTTTAATATACTAAGATATACATCGGGTATACATTATTTAAAAAAAAACCCGATATGTGGGGTTTGGTATACATTATTTGATAAGTGTCACTAGCTGAAAGAATGATCAATAGTGATATGACCACAATCACTAGTTGAAAGAATGATCAACAGTGATACGACCACAGTAACTAGTTAAAAGAATGATCAACAGTATTATGACCACAGTCACTAATTGAAAAAATGATCAACAGTGATATGACCACAATCACTAGTTGAAAGAATGATCAACAGTGATACGACCACAGTAACTAGTTGAAAGAATGATCAACAGTATATGACCATAGTCACTAGTTGAAAGGATGATCAATAGTGATATGACCACAATCACTAGTTGAAAGAATGATCAACAGTGATACGACCACAGTAACTAGTTGAAAGAATGATCAATAGTATATGACCATAGTCACTAGTTGAAAGGATGATCAACAGTGATATGACCACAATCACTAGTTGAAAGAATGATCAACAGTGATACGACCACAGTAACTAGTTGAAAGAATGACTAACAGTGATATGACCACACTCACTAGTTGAAAGAACGATCAACAGTGATACGACACTAGTTGAAAGAATGATCAACAGTGATATGACCATCGTCACGGGAATCGCCTAGCGATAAATATCTTTGAATAATAGTAAGATATAATATATTACTTTATAACCTTCACCATTGGACGAAAGTTAGCCAATGGGTGATAAGACCACCGTCACATCAGAACTGCCACAATGTGACAAATACTGATTGAGTTTTTGGGTAAATATAAACAAATGTAAAAACCCTTGATGTTGTAAAGTATAACAATATATTTTTATAAAAATGGAATGAACTCGCCAGTATTTCTTGCTGATAAAATGTTTTCAAAACGCGTTTAAGGTAATTTGCTGTAAAGATAATAGAAGCCAGCTATGAAGCACTGAATGCTTAAATAAAGTGGCTATAAATACCTGAATTAAAGAAGAAATTTATGTTTTATTTATTTGGGTTTATCTCTGTAAAAACATTTGAATTGGATATGGGTTTTAGCCCATTTATTTAATATTAAAAGGTGGTGTTTTTATAAACTTTGAAATTATTTTCTAACTACGATCCTGATGAAAAATTTTTCCGCTGCGTATTTAATAAATACCGGTATCACTTGACTGGTTCACGACTCCCGCTCCTAGGGTGGGTCGGGGGTTGTGACATGGTCCATTGGCACCAACACAAGCAAACGTTTCTGCGCTACTTGGACTTCCAGAGGGTGAAACCCTCACTTCGTGGTACACAAAGTCCCAAGCAACCTTGAATTTGATCTATGCGTAGTTGAGCGCACAACAGGCATTGATCCAAGCGCAAGTACAACCGTCTCCTTTTGTGACTCTTAGGCCACGTCCGGTGAGCAATCATACTCCGCAGCATGCGCACGCGCGAAACCAACAACATGAAAGGTCATCAACTATAAGAAGGCAAAGCGTGCATGACACGCGCGACACTTATGGGGAGACGGAGAGTAATTATGAAGAGCACACTCATCAATAGAGGAAGCCCCCATTGAGCAACCGGTTATGGCCGCACAACATCAATAAAGAATGGGAGCACAACACTGAGGATGAGGATCCCACATACAGACAAGAAGAGACCTTCGTTTTCAACAAACGCCCACCGAATTATGAGTCATATAGGCCCAGCACGCGCAGGGTATAATCCAGCAGCAGAACATGATTTCACCTTAAACTACCGTCCGGAGGGCGTAGCTGAGAAATCCAAATTCATCAAAGAGATTGTTATGGCTCCGTTAGAGAAAACATAGTTGCCCCACAACGTGGGAAAAAAACAATGGTCTCATAGACCCAGATGACCACACAGCGTAGGCGTTGTGGGAGGATGGTTTCTACCAGTTTGTTGTCACCTATTTGTTCAGACATTCGTAGGCGCAGCACGCACATAGTTCGATAGTTTACCAGCTGGAAGAATCAAGTCTTGGATGGAATTCCAAGAGAAATTATTATCACACTTTAGTCAGCAACGAAGATATACCAGAGACGCAGCAGATGTCTTGAACATCTGGCACAAGGAACATGAGGGTATCGAAGACTTCATCACCAGATACAACAAAGAATGCTTGGAAATCGGGAACTTTGGAGACGAAATCATGCGCGCCGTCAAATGTGATGATCTGATACAAAGGGTGAAAGGCAGAGATGGAGGCCCAAAAGACTGGGAAACCTTCACCGAAGCAGCAAAAATCATTGCGCAGACAGATAAGTAGTTGACTAGTGATGAAAGCCGTCAACATAATGACAGCTAGCACGTCAATGACATGCGCAACAAAAAAGGGCGAGGCCCATCATGGAAAGCGTTTGGTTATAGTGAGAATAGTCCACCGAGGGATGTGAGGAAGATTATCGCAAGATGGATTGTGACTCATCCACGACCCACCAGGTCCCATTCTCACTCGGGGCTTTGCCGAATATCAAAACGGTCGCGTCCTTCGGAGGTGGAAGGCCCGCGACGGGTGTAATGAGTACCTCGAGGAGGAATACCTTCATTAGATTCCCAATCTGTCTCCACCCCTTCAACCCTTGCATCACCTTCTTGAACAACCAACCCAGGAATGACGGGTGGTGTCACTTTCTCAGCAATAAACCTCTCAGCAACGTCTTCCGGGCCCTTCCCCTTAAGGTCCGGATGAGAAGGAGAGGTATGAATAGGTGAATCTCCATATGTAACAGGGGGAAGAGATGTCGGCAGTGGAATAGAAGGAATATCAGGAGGAGTGATCTTGACACCTCGAGAAGCAGGTCGAGCTGACTTTGAAGGAGCGGCAAGAGAAATAAGAACTTATGTTCAGGAAAAGGAGGAAAACCAAAAAAAAAAAGAAAACACAGGTAGAAGCAACTATTCCAAAACTATACCTTTTGGTTGTGAAGACGCCTCGTATATCTGTTCAAGGAGGTTACCAGGTTTTTTGGTAAACACTCCAAGGTCCACCCCGCTGTCAGAGGGTGCGGCAACATGACCCATCACTTTCCGCTTCTTCTCGGAGAGCTCCAACGCAGCCTGCTCATCCAATTCTCATTTCTTATCTACCAAAATTTTCCGTTTTTTCTCCATCATCTGGGTCAATGTGCCTTATCATCCTCATCAGAAGCAGGTCGCTTAGTTACTGCGTCTAAGCCGAACAACAAGTCAGAGACTACAACATAGTTAAAGTTCAGCCTTAGAAGAATGCTTAAGAGTCTGCGCGCTGGATGGCTCCTTAGTAGACTTCTTCTTCTCCAGCTCCTCCTTCTCAGTGTCTTTCTGCTCAGGCTCCGAAGCAGTAGCAACAGGAACAGCAACGAGGGGAGTAGATGCAGCAACACCTTCTGGGTTTTGAACAGGTCGCTGACGAGGCCCTGCACACGATGAGCAACGAATCAGTCCATACGAAGACCCGGTAGACTCCTCACTCAAGAGGAGAATAGTCCCATCCCGAGTAGGATATTTACCAAGTTCAGACTTAACCACAGAAGGCACACCTAAAATAACGGCACCATAAGCTGCCAAACTCTCGGATGAGGGATGCAAAAAATTATCCCTAATTCATTCAACCCTAGTCGGCCCCCCTGCAGGATGCAGCATCCTCGTCATCTCTCCACCAACCGACGGATCAAAGATGTTCATCAAACTATAACCTGCTAAAACAAAAAAGACGATAAGCAAAAGGAGAGAGAGAGAGAGAGAGAGAGAAGAAATAACAAGGGGAATAACAACAAGCAAAGAGTACCTTTTTTGTATGCATACACTGGTGCGGCACTTGTCACGGCCCCCGTCTCGGTTTTACACGGTTCAGAAGTCGTGGGACAGAAACCCGTGGTATTGGTGTTTAATTAGGCAGCTGAAAGTTTCACAGGATCGTTTAAACTGAAAACACCCATTATTTTATTTCAAATTTCGGGACAAACCCCGTAATTTACAGTAAAGGAATTTCACTGGGAAATTCCCTAATTACAAAAACATGTTTATTAATTTACTGAGCCACTTCAATCAAGCTGGTAGTGCTACGTGGCACTTTTCCTTATTCACAGTAAATCACCTGAAACATGTTTAAAAAGATTTTATCAGCGGGGAAATACTGGCGAGTCATTCATTTGATACAAAACGACACATTGTTATAATTTACAGTACTAAGGGCGATTACAATGTTTATATCAACCAATTACCCAACGTTATTTGTCACTCGACTAGTTTCTGTGACTATGGTCATATCACCCATTGGCTAACCCGTTGTCCAATGGTGACGATTATCAAGTAATGTATACAAAACCCCACATACCGGTTGTAATTGGAGACTACAAAGACTTAATCTCTGTAATTATAACTTTGAAAATAAATAGGGTTTTGGAAACAATTTGATAAAAAGAGAATGACTCACATTGCATGTTTAGTTGGACAGAGTTTTGCCTACTGATTAAGCTTGGTAACCTAGTTAAATGATGCAAACGAAACTAGGTTAGTAACTTAATACAACATTTACGATAAACTCACGAAATCAAAACCCTCACGACGAATAACAAAGTATAGCCCGAATTTGGGCAGCACTTAAATATCCATCAGATCGGTTTCAATCGATCGGACATTATATCGTAGCAGTGATAGAGTTATTACCCTGTAATCGTAGCAGCGTTTCCCTATTAAAGTTGAATTTTCGAGCAGAAAGAGTGTGATTTTGAGTAAAATTTTCGACTGATTTGAACTGTCCATGCACGTCCCTTTTATAGCAGATTTTTGAGGTTGTCGCGGCCCGCGAAGGCCTTATGGCCCATCCTACGCGGCCCGCGAGGGCCACCCTAGCTACGGCTAGGGCTGCTGTGTCATGGTGTAGGTCTGCCATGTGTCTGGCACGTGGCCTAAAGCTTATCCGGAGACTTACAAGGCTGTTGAGCCCCGTGTAAGCCTTGTTTAATTCTTACGCGGCCCGCGACCAATTAATGAATTTTGATTTTCTTGATTTTTCATGAAATTTAGGGTTTTAGGGGTCCGGGTTTTCACTTACGGAGTGTTTTAGGACATTTTCGTGCAAGTCCTTACATCCTCCCCACCTTATTTAAAATCTCGTCTTCGATATTTACTGGAACAAGTAAGGGTATTTTCGCTTCATTTTCGATTCCAGTTCCCATGTGTACTCCGGTCCTCTTTTTGAATCACACTTTACTTTGACCAGTACCAATCTCTTGTGTTTGAGGAATTTGACCTTTCTGTCCTCTATTTGGAGAGGTTTCTTAACAAATTTCAACTTTTCATTTACTTCTATATCTTGAAGAGGAACTACCAGTGATTCCTCAGATAAACATTTCTTGAGATTAGATACATGGAACACATCATGTACCCCAGCTAATTCTTCTGGTAGTTGTAGGCGATAGGCAACTGGTCCTATCCGTTGGGTAACTGTGAATGGTCCTATGTATCTTGGACTTAGCTTTCCTTTCTTACTGAATCGAACAACTCCTTTCCAAGGAGAAACTTTCAAAAGTACCTTGTCTCCCACTTGGAATTATAACGGCTTGCGTCGATTGTCTGCATAACTCTTCTGACGATCTCGAGCCGTTTTCAGTCTTTCCTTGATTTGAGTGATCTTGTCGGTGGTTTCCTGTACAATCTCGGGTTCTGATAATTGACTTTCTCCTATTTCTGTCCAGCATAAGGGAGTTCGACACTTTCGTCCATACAGTGCTTCGAATGGGGCAGCATTGATGCTGGTATGGTAACTATTATTATAGGAGAATTCAATTAATGGCAAGTGGTCATCCCAATTCCCACCAAAATCTATTACACATGCCCTGAGCATGTCTTCAAGGGTTTGGATCGTCCTTTCGCTTTGTCCATCAGTTTGGGGATTGTATGCAGTACTTAAATTTAATCGGGTCCCCATTGCTCCTTGAAAACTTGTCCAGAAATGCGAAGTGAAACGACTATCCCTATCTGACACAATGGAGAGTGGGACTCCATGTAGGGATACTACCTCATCTACGTATAATTTTGGTAACCTTTCCATGCTAAAGGTTTCCTTCATTGGCAGGAAATGAGCTGATTTGGTTAATCGATCTACAATCACCCAGATTGCATCGTTACCTTTCCTGGTTTTGGGCAACTTAGTAACAAAGTCCATTGTTATTAGTTCCCATTTCCATATAGGCATTTCTAATTGTTGAAGTAAACCTGAAGGTTTCTGGTGTTCTGCCTTAACTTGCGAACAAGTTAGACACTTAGAAACATACCTAGCTATGTCCTTTTTCATTCCTATCCACCAGAAGTTACTTCTTAAATCTTGGTACATCTTGTTATTACCAGGGTGCATTGTATACCTAGATTTATGGGCTTCTTCTAAAATTTTATCTCTTAAATTTCCTTGCCTAGGTACCCAAATCCTTTTCTTATGGAATCTCCAAATTCCATCAGTCCCTTGATCTAATTCCTTTATTCATCCTTTCATTCCTTCAGTATTATCCTTGATTGCCGTTTCTTGAACGTTCTTCAGTTGTTCCACTAAATCCAATTGGAGATTTAATCTAAGAGCACGAACTCGCCTTTGTTTTTCATGATACTTACGAATCAAGGCATCTGCTACTACATTCGCCTTCCCTTCGTGATATTGAATATCACAGTCGTAGTCACTTAGAATTTACATCCATCTTCTTTGCCTCATGTTTAATTCTTTTTGCCCAAATATGTACCTTAAACCTTTATGATCTGTGTAGATAGTAAACTTACTTCCATACAGATAATGTCTCCAAATCTTAAGGGAAAAAATTATGGCTCCTAATTCTAAGTCATGAGTCGTATAATTTTCCTCGTGCTTTTTCAATTGCCTTGATGCATACGCAATTACTTTCTTACACTGCATTAGCACACATCCTAATCCCAGCTTAGAAGCGTCGCAGAAGACTTCAAAATCTTCAGTTCCGTTTGGTAAGGCTAGAATTGGGGCATTCGTTAATCGTTGCTTCAAAATCCTAAAGGCCTCTTCTTGCTTGGGTCCCCATTCAAACTTAATAGTTTTACAAGTTAACTTAGTTAATGGAACAACTATCTTAGAGAAGTCTTTTATGAAGTGCCTATAATATCCAGCTAATCCTAGAAAACTTCTAACTTCGGTAGCTGATTGTGGGACCTTCCAATTGGTGATCACTTCTATCTTGGAGGGATCTACGTGAATACCTTCGTGATTCACCATGTGTCCTAAAAATTTCACCTTTTGTAGCCAAAATTCACACTTCGAAAATTTGGCGTAAAGCTTTTCCTTTCTTAACAGAGCTAGGAGTGCATGCAGGTGTTTACAATGCTCGCCCTGGCTTTTGGAATAAATAAGTATATCGTCGATGAAGACAATTACGAATTTATCCAAATACGGCTTACAGATTCTGTTCATCATGTCCATGAATGCTGCAGGAGCATTCGTTAGTCCAAATGGCATGACTGTAAACTCGTAATGACTATACCTAGTTCAGAAAGCAGTTTTAGGTATGTCTTCTTCCTGTACTTTCAGCTGATGGTATCCGGAGTGTAAATCTATCTTAGAGAAGTATCTAGCTCCCTGAAGTTGATCAAAAAGATCATCAATCCTAGGTAATGGGTATCGATTCTTAATTGTAACCTTATTGAATTCTCTATAATCGATACACATTCGCATTGACCCGTCCTTCTTTTTCACAAACAACATAGGTGCTCCCCAAGGCGATGAAGTAGGTTGTATGAATCCTTTGCCTAGCAATTCATCTAACTGCTTTTTCAATTCTAACATTTCGGTGGGTGCTAACCGATAGGGTGCCTTAGCTATTGGTGTAGTTCTAGGAATTAGATGAATTCTAAACTCTACTTCCCTATCTGGTGGTAGTCCAGGTAGCTCTTTTGGGAATACATCCGGGTATTCTGATACTACTGGAATTTCTTTAAGTTCCTTACTTCTAGTGTTAATGATTACCGAAATCATATACACTATTCCTTGTTTTCGTTCATAACTAGCAACTTTCATTACTGAAATGAACTTCATTGGTTTACGCGGCTTATCTCCTGAAATTAAAATTACTTCTCCTGCGGGTGTATGAATTTCTTTGGAATTCTTATCACAGAGGATTCGAGCATGGTTGGCTACTAACCAATCCATTCCTAATACTACATCGAATTCAGCTAAGTTCATATGTAGCAGGTTTGCAGAAAATTTATGGCCTGAGAGTTCTATCTTTCCTTTTTGAAGGATTTTATCTATATTAACAAAATTTCCATCTGCCATTTCTATCGTATAAATCTGCCTAAGTTTGGTTAAAGGTTGCTTAAGAGCCTGGCAGAATGAAGTATTTATAAAACTTTGGTTTGCACCAGAGTCAAATAATACTTTTGCGTAAACGTCATGCACAAGAAACGTACCAGCTATCACATCCGGAATCAGATCTGCTTTCTGAATGCATAAGAAACGTACCAGCTATCACATCCGGAATCGGATCTGCTTCCTGTGTAGTCAGCTGGAAAGCTCTTGCGTTCTTTTTATTAGTTCCTTCAGTTGCTTTTGCCTTGTTGTCAGTTGGCTTGACCAGTTTAGGGCATTCTGGTCTAAAATGCCCAGCTTCTCCGCAATTGAAGCAAATCGTTGATTTCTTCCTACACTCCTCCTCTCGGTGCCCTTGTGCCTTGCAGAAATTACACTTTTCTTGACATTTACCAAAATGTTTCTTTTGGCAGTTTCTGCAGAATGGAGGTGTGGAAGATTGCCCAGTTCCCTTTTTCTTGAAGTTGCTATTAGTATTACCCCCACAGAATCCTTGGGTAATTTTCTGGGCCAATTCCTTTTTCCTATTTTCTTCTCTCGTGCGTACCAGTCTGTCAGTCAAGGCGTTGGCCAGTTCAACAGCATCGTCAATTGTGCGGGGTCTCGCAGCTTTGACTATATCACGAATCTCGCTAATTAGCCCCCAAATATAGCGAGAAATAAGTACCGGTTCTAGCGAGGCCAGAGTTGGTACAATTCTAGCATACTCGAAAAATTTCGAAGTATACCCCCGACAGTTAACATCTACCATCCAGTGATTTAGGAACTTATTTGTCATTTGTTCATTTTCGTAGGCGGGACAAAATTTCCTTTCCACCAATTCCTTAAATTCCTCCCAGCTCATGGCATAAGCCACGTCACTTCCCTTGGCTTGTAGCACCGTGTTCCACCATTCTAACGCTTCTTCCTTGAAAATGTAGGATGCATACATAACCTTGTCTTCCTCTGTGCACTTACTGATTTTAATTACTGCTTCGGTCTTTTCTAACCAGCGTAGTGCGGCAGTCGCCCCTTCATTGCCTGCAAATTCGACTGGCTTACAGGCAAGAAATTCTTTATAAGTGAAACAAGGTGTTGCAACTTTCATTTTCTTAAGGAATGGGGCTTGAACCACATTATTATTATTGCCGCCACCGTTTACACTGTTACTAAAATTATCGTCGCGGGTACGTTTGCTATTGTTGGCTTGCGAAGGTTCAGCAGGATTCTTAACAGCAGCGACGATTACCTGGATAGCGTTGGCTATTCTCTAAGCAACGATATTTTCTATATCTTGCCTATTAAGAAAATGATCTTCATTATTTTGTTCAGATTGATTAACTTCGTTTGCCGGTTGATTTTATGCGTTTTCCATCTGAATAATTAACAATATATGCAAATTATTGTCAAAAGATGGATAGCAACCAAACACAATAGAGCAATCACGAAAAACAATTAAGTCAACACGTATAGCCAAAATTGTCGACCTTGCGACTTTCATATATTTTTATAATAGTATGCATCCGTACACACCTAATATTTACAGATGTTTTTATTTTAGTTATTATTATACAATATTATATTATTAGATATTATATATATATAGGGAGAAGATCATGCGAGAACCACCTCTTATTGCGAGAACCGCGAGAACCAATGTGAACACAACCAAAAATGCCTAAAAATAGCTAAAAATCACAGAAATTTTTTTTTTAATATTTTTTATATAAAAATCGCTACTTTTCGAAGCAAAAAAAATTAAAATTTAAAAAAAAAAAAAAATTTGCCACTAAAAGTAGCGATTTGAGCATAAAAAATATTAAAAAAAAATTTAGATTTTTTTTAGGTTTTTTGGGGGTTTAGTTTTTAGCATTTTAGCTTGGGGGGGGGGGGGGGTTAGGTTTTTGGGGGTGGGGGAGGGGGGTTTAGGTTTTTTTTTGGGGGGGGAGGGGTTAGGTTTTTTGGGGGTTTTAGTTTTTAGCATTTAGCTTGGGGGGGTGGGGGTGGGGGGGTTTAGGTTTTGGGGGGGTGGGGGTTAGGTTTTTTTTAGCTATTTTAGGTTGTGTTCACATTGGTTCTCGCAATAAGGGTGGTTCTCGCATGATCTCCTCCCTATATATATATATATATATATATATATATATATATATATATATATATATATATATATAGGATTGGGTTCAAGAGTGAACAACTTCTTGAGAGTGAACTATGTGAACTAATCTTGACCCTTGATCATTTTTTAGATGAAAAGGGTAAGATTAACATTAACCAAGTATGTTTAATTAAAATCCCTTAATTTTCTCCTCTCTTAACTCTCTCTCTCTATCTCTCATTTCTAGTTATTTCTCTATCATTTCTTTATCCATAAATTTTGTTTTAATTTTAGCTTTAATATTTTTTTTCTTTTATTATCTCTCTATATATATATATATATATATATATATATATATATCATAATATATTATTTTTAACTTTTTATAATTTTCAATAAATATTGAAAATTTTCTCTGAGATTGAAATTGTAATTATTTTTGGGCATTAACTCTTTTTTTGAATGTGTGATGGAGTTATTTATTTTTGCATACATGTGATATGTTTCGTTTTCATTAATTTCATAGTTTTTAAATGAATCTATTCGTGCGCGTGCATAATATACTAAACGTTTTTAATATACACATATGTAACCATTTTTTAATATAATACACAGATGTATAAAAGACTGTACACATGTGTATAAACTAGCAGCTGTGTATCTTATATAACCCGATAGTTAGCGAGACTGTACACATGTGTATAACAGTTGTGTATCTTGTATAAACTGATAGTTAGCGAGACTGTACACTTGTGTATAAACTAAAATCTACATATCTTGTATAAACTAATACTAGCGAGACTGTACACATGTGTATAAACTAACAGTTGTGTATCTTCTATATACGGAAACTAGCGAGATTTTAGGGATTTTGATTATATTGTTTAATAAATGCAATTTACAAAGGACGCAAATACCCTTATGTCAATTAATTTAAAGGGAGGTTACAACATTATAATTACAATCTTGCCATTGTTTAAAAATCTTTAGATGATGTAATCTAATGGCCCAGATTAGTTCACACAGTTCACTCTCAACCTAGTGTTCACTCCAGAATCCTACCCTATATATATATATATATATAGGATAGGAGTTGGCCAGAAAGTATAAACACATATATATAATTTTCACATAATATTATTATTATACAAACATTCACCCCCGGTTAGCTGGCCTTTCAGAAACGACGCTCTCTCTCTCGTCGTACTTCCACGTGATGTTTTCCCCCACTTCCCGAATCCGGTTTCCCGAATCCACCAGTTCCTCGCCATAACGGCGTAATTCGGTAACGTTCTTTGCGCTCATAGGTGGGAAAGGTGCAGGTTCAGGATCAAACTGGGGAAAATAAACATTGGGGTTATTCATAAAGTTCTGAAAATGCCAGTCGCTCGTCTACCACTCTTCCAATTGCCCTGTAAAAGGTTGTGGGTTGACAATAGGGTCCGGAATAGCAGGTTCCAAATTAATTGGAAGTTCAGATTGGGCAGGGAAATTGAAAAGGTTTTCGTTGGCAGGTCCGATGAGGTCACAATTCGCCAGTTTCCTATCAAGTTCTTCCCAAGGTGGCATCTCCTGGGCTTGACCGGAACTTTCCCCTACTTCCTTTCCTTTTCCTTTGTCTTTTAGATCCTCTGTCTTTTTCACCTTCTGGGCAGCTGGCTTCTTCCTACGTCCGCGTTTCCAGTCCAGGATTCTCCTCCTCTTTTTAGGCTTGGGTTTCTCCTGGGGCTGGGCCTGGAACACTAGTGGCTCCTCAGTATCCGCTTGATAGCCAGATTGGGTTCCTGTTGTATCCATATCGGTGGTATGGATTGTAAAGTTTCGGAGTGCCTCCGACAGTTCATTCATGCTGTTAGCATAAATGAAGAAACACATAAAAATTCAAATTAAAATTTTATTTATTGTAAATTAAATTTTCACAAAATCACAGAATGGCAATCAAAAAAATTAAGTATTTCTAAATACTTAATTGGCTTAAATCAGTGGCTCTGATACCACCTTTTTCTGTCACGGCCCCCGTCTCGGTTTTACCCGGTTCAGAAGCTGCGGGACAAAAACCCGTGGTATTGGTGTTTAATTAGGCAGCGTAAATTTTAATAGGATCGTTTAAACTGAAAACACCCATTATTTTATTTCAAATTTTGGGACAAACCCCGTAATTTACAGTAAAGGAATTTCACTGGGAAATTCCCTAATTACAAAAACATGTTTATTAATTTACTGAGCCACTTCAATCAAGCTGGTAGAGCTATGTGGCACTTTTCCTTGTTCACAGTAAATCACCTGAAACATGTTTAAAAAGATTTTATCAGTGGGGAAATACTGGCGAGTCATTCATTTGATACAAAACGACACATTGTTATAATTTACAGTACTAAGGGCGATTACAATGTTTATATCAACCAATTACCCAACGGTATTTGTCACTCGACTTGTTTCTGTGACTATGGTCATATCATCCATTGGCTAACCCGTTGTCCAATGGTGACGATTATCAAGTAATGTATACAAAACCCCACCTACCGGCTGTAATTGGAGACTACAAAGACTTAATCCCTGTAATTATAACTTTGAAAATAAATAGGGTTTTGGAAACAATTTGATAAAAAGAGAATGACTCACATTGCAAGTTTAGTTGGACAGAGTTTTGCCTACTGATTAAGCTTGGTAACCTAGTTAAATGATGCAAACGAAACTAGGTTAGTAACTTAATACAACATTTACGATAAACTCACGAAATCAAAACCCTCACGATGAATGACAAAGTATAGCCCGAATTTGGGCAGCACTTAAACATCCATCGGATCGGTTTCAATCGATCGAACATTGTATCGTAGCAGTGATCGAGTTATTACCCTGTAATCGTAGCAGCGTTTCCCTATTAAAGTTGAATTTTCGAGCAGAAAGAGTGTGATTTTGAGTAAAGTCACTAGTACAAAACCAATTTTTTGGTGGTGTCAATTTCATTTTTTGGTGTTATCTTATAATAAAAAGCACCAAATAATAACATTACAACACTAATAAATAAACACACCACCAAAAAATAGATTACAAAGCACCATTCACCATAAAATTGATTTTTTGATGGTGAAAATTGTTAATAGCACCAAAATACACCAAAAAATTGAATTTTTGTGGCTGGAAGTTAAAAATAGCACAAAAACTTATCTTTGCTCAATCTACAATACCAATAAAATAAGCCTTTCCAATTAAAGGTATTTTGTTGATGATATGTTTTGATTTAATATTTCATTTTTTATGTTTTAAATGAATATAAATTGTTATATGTAGCTATCGGTGGGTTTATTCAACTTTTTTTAAATCTTCATTCAATCATCATTTTAAGGTACAAAATTTAAATTTAATTACATTTTTTGTGTAATATCTCAAAAACGGAATTTGGTTGTTTAAATAAATTTAACCGGAGATGAGCGGGTAAAATACTGTTAATGGTAAAAGTTAACCTGATAAATATTAAGATTTATTAGGGTTGTTTTATTAAACCGAAGATTTATAAGCTATAACTAGGGATATTTCAAATTAGTTATATTATTAGTTGTTTACTAGTAACGTTATATGAGTTTTAACCAAGCAAATAACTAGTAAAACTTCAAGGAGGATTGGAATTGAACATATGGCAAACCTTGTTGATTAAAACAAAAAGAAAGAAAGAAAGGGATATGTGTGTGTCGTGTATAGAGACGGAGGGAGAAGACCTTCCCAAAATCTCAAGAAAGGCCACAAATCAAAGAAGAATTCATCCCTAGATCGATGTATGATCTTAAATTTGTGATCATCTAAGCTTACCAAGCATAAGGTATGTTGTAAAACTTGATTTATTGAATTTCATTTGAAAAAGGAACTTGAAAGTGTTAACTTTCGTGAAGAACCCCTAACCTTAGGGGAACAACACCTTAATTCCAATAAATTTAAGAGACATACGACCCATTTATGTTTATCATTGTATAATTTATATCTATACTTTGATATTTATATATATATATATTTTAATTTATTTAAAACTAAAAACTATAATTTTGATTTCTCTATCTTTTTATTTTGAACGGAAAATTTGAATCATTGACGGACTACTGTAGTATTATCGTGCCACCAACGGAACCATCCTGTAACACCCCATGTTTCCGAAGTCAAACTCAAAGTCAAGATTTAAGTCGAAGGAAGACAAGATTGCTAATTGCGATCTGTCTCTCCTTGCTCGATCCCTGTTTCGACTTCTTTGACTTGTAATTAGTCTAATTTATCGTTTACGTTAGTTGTATTATGTGGAGTATCCGTTAATAATCGAAGTTTATCGATATTTATCGCATATGTTATCGCAATCGCACTCGCAACTCGAAATACGCACTTTGGTTGTTGTTATACGTGTGTGTGCCTTATGTTTTACTTGTGCATGTTTATTTATGTTATGTGTGGTAATCAATCGAATCGCAATCGAAACTGGAACGCAATCGAAATCGAACTATGATAATTGGTGGAGAAGAGACAGTGCGAGATATGAGTAGTTGGGATTAAAAGTAATTTGAATAGGAAAACTCTATCGCATCGAATCGCTCACAATCGAAATCGAAACAGCAAAAATCGTCGCACCAAACACTCGAACCAAGTGCCATCCGGCCGGATTGCCATCCGACCAACCCGCCCTTTCCACTTTGGGTATCCTATAAATACCCCATGTCACTTTCAAAGTTACCACTTTTGGCAACTGACGTCCGACCAGCTCGTGCTCCTCGCTTTTTCTCTGATTTCTCGCAATCTCGGTAAGATCTCGTCCTAAATCTTGTACTCCCCTGATCTACACGCACTCCTACACCTTTCTATCTTTTGAATCTTAACTTTTAACCGTGAAATCATCAAGATTCGAGGTGTTCTAGGATGACGTCATCATGTGTTCTTGAAGAACTTCATGTTTTGGCCTCAACCCACCAAGAACAACTTAGATCTAATCGATTTCCACACAAATGAACAAAGATCTTGCATAGATCTAAACACATTCATGGTGAAAAAGGATTGAGAGATGGTTTCTAACCTTCTTTCAACTCTTTTACACTCAATGAACTCAAAACCGATAAAATCGGAGCTTGCGTCGACCCACTACTCAATCTTGTGGTTGTGTTGGTTCAAGATCCGTATTCTATCCACAAGATTATCGACTTCGGGTTAACCAAGAACAATCGTCTTAAACCGGTGGACTGACCGAACTTGGGTGGTTCCTGTTCGATCAGGTCACTAGAGTTTAGGATGGGACTCTGTTGGTTAGCACGATATCAACATATCTCGATAACACGACAAACAATCAAAACGACCAAGTGTAAGACGAACGGAACGACCAGGACGGGGTGCCGTCCGATCGGACTGCTGTCCGAACGGACAGCCATCCGAGCGACCGGCCGTCCGAACGACTTGCATCTTGGGTCCCACACATAACTATTTTTCCAACGATTGAAGTCTGGTTGTTTAACGAGTTGTTGTCCGACCGGACTCCATCCGCACGGATAGCCACCTGAATCATGAGACATTTGGACTTTAACACTTAAACAATTTTCAACATGTTCAAAAACAGGGTTGCCACCCGCTCGGATGGACATCCGACCGAGTGACCGCCCTGCTGTGAACTTGTTCTCACTGAAGTGTCAACCTATCGGATTGCCGTCCGATCGGATGACCGTCCGACCGACCGACCTGAAAGGTAGAGATACTTCAATGTTTTCAAAATACTACAACGAAAACTTCAAAGGTCAAGCCATCATACACAAACACATCCTTCTCAAAGGAAGAAACAATCCACTCGAATAGTCATCCGACCGGACTACCGTCCGACCGGATAACCATCCGAGCGGATTGTCATCCGCACGACTAGTTGTCCGACCGGATTACCATCCGACCGAACTGCTGTCCGACTCACTTGTACCCTGCATCGTTTTACGCGCCACTTATCGTTATGCTATCGTTCTGATCAGGCTAACCTTACTCTCTAGCGCTCCCTTCAATCCATCAATCGCTGTGAGTATACTCGATCCCTTTTTGCTTTACGCACTTTTGGGTGTTACATACGTTACTTATACAAAATCACAATCGAACACACTACGCAATACTTTATACGCTAACCGTTACCGCATGTTATACGTGACTTAATGAATGCTTGTTTGTTATGTTTACATATGGAATGCTGTCTACCTGCCTTAGCAACGATAGTACTATTAGTTTGGACTCAGCACCCGTTCACTCGGGGGTTGTTAAGGACAATTATTTGCATGGATTACATTGGTGATCATGTATTACGAACTGCCTTGGGCAGTCAACCCGCAGTCATTGGTATCGATAGGTTCATGTCGATAACTAACATGCCTCATTTCACACTGTGTACGTGTTGGTTATGCGTAACGCTTTCGAACTCTATATGCTATTATCAAACTTGTATGCTCACCTTTACACTATGTGTATTGACTTTTATTTTAACGTATGTGACAGGTGCTTAGGATGCTTATCTGCTAGGAAATCGAGGCTAGAATAAGGTCTTAGAGGCCAACAAATAGTTGTCTGTACAAATGAAATCTGAGTTGTCGGAACAGAACTATTTGCCTAGAGTTTGTCTGTAATAATTGTATTATCTTTTGAGACATGGTATGGGACATGTTACTTTAAATTGATTGGTAATGATAATTGTTATGGAAACTTCTGGACAATCTGTTTCGCTCAGTGCCATGCCCCGATGTTTCCGCCATCGATTGGGGTGTGACACATCCGATCATATCCATCTCCACTATGCATAATGCATATACACCAATTCAGAAGGAAACCCAATAAACATGGTAAAAACCCCTTGTGTGAATCAAACCCAAGACCTAGGGGGTGTTTGGCTTAGCTTTTCCAAACTCCTTATGATTTTTTGAAAAATTTAATAAGTCACAATGGAGGGACTTATTAACTTTTCCCCCTCAAACACTGTTTAACTTTTCAGAAAGTCAATAAGTTATAAGTTGGCGAAAATAAGCAATCCCAAACACTCTATATTGGTTATAAAGACTTATCTCACCCCCAAGATATCACTAGGTAGGGATGACAATGGGCCTGGTTGGGTATTGGTAATCTCATACCCACACTCGGTTATAAAATCGTTTCACATACCCGACTCAATATCCGTCGGGTATCGGATATACTAATGGATATCGGGTATACCCATTAGTTTGTTAAACGGTATACATTGGGATTTCCAAATCCATTTTTTACGATTATAATTATTTTATAATTTTATTTATACAACTATTATAAATAAAAAAATGTACATTACATACATATAAGTTTTATCATGAATTAATAATAACTTTATAACTTATAACTTATATGTATATACTTCACAACATAGATATAAGTTTTATCATGAATTAATAATAACTTTATAATACATATAACTTATATGTATATACTTCACAACATACAAAATATAAATGTTATGCTCAAATATATACTAAATGAAAAATTATTTTTTCACATTATGAACATACTAAAATAAATCACTAATAGTTAAGGATTAATAAAATATAAAAAATATAAATTAAAAAACTCGGGTATAAGATCGGTATATAGTTTGGGTAAACAGGTATTTGGTTTCGGGTAATCGGGTC
Organism: Helianthus tuberosus; assembly: GCA_030545235.1. NCBI lineage: Eukaryota > Viridiplantae > Streptophyta > Magnoliopsida > Asterales > Asteraceae > Helianthus > Helianthus tuberosus. The sequence continues at coordinate 100,465,169 of CM060437.1, read as the reverse complement.
AGGTATCACCTAATCCTGTACCGACCATACTCGCGAAAAAATGTAAAACTAATCCCATACCCGGCCAAATACCCGTCGGGCATCGGGTATACCCGTCCTATTTGTGTTGGGTTTTGGGCATACCCGTTGGGCTCGGGTAAACGGGTATATGGTTTCGGGTCAGGTATCACCTAAAGTTCAGGGGCAATTTAGTCATTTCACATACATTTAATTGAGAAAATTAACATGAGTTAGTGATAAGGATCACTCGAATGCAAAATTTGCAACCACTGGGACCAACTCTGTAATTAGTAAACCACTGGGACCAAGTCTGCTATATTTGCAAACCACAGGACCAACCAAACATTTAACTCTTATCAGACTTTAAAAAATTTGAATAGTAGGAGATAATGTAAAGTCCCTCCAATATTTTGATCATTTGACTCTTAGAAAACTACATGTCCCGCTCTGGCGCTTCCTCCCAATATTTTGATTCCACACACCCAAAAATAAACTTCTCTTCTCTCCCCTTACCCTAGCCCGCTCACTTCTCCCAACCCAACTGATCATCATCGTTTGCTCTCTACCGTCTCCCCTAAATTGATCATCGCTAAATCGATCTCTCATTTGTAGCTCTGTTGGAAATCATCCTCTAGGCTCTTTAATCGTCCTCGTAAAAACAGGTCCGTTCTTCCTGATTTCGTCTTTTTTTTCCGATTTGGTTCTAAAAGTTTCTGCAATAAGTTGCTTAATTTTGTGTGATCCGCTTTATATTTTGATTTTTGGATAGGGGTTTTTTATTTGCAGGTTGTCTTGACCTTGAATTGTTATAGCTGAGCGAGGTTTCAGTTAGAGCACATGTAACCAATGTTCAGGTAATGTTTAACTGTTTGTGTTCATATTGTATGTTGTGTGCTTCGTTGATTGATCATCAGTATGGGAAACTTATAAGTTTGTTTATTTTGGTTCGGGTAAAAGTGGATTTGGGTCATAACAGGCTGATTTAAAAAAAAATGATTATTTTGGCTTTAGGTCAAAACAGGTTCATGTTAGAAAGGGCCAATATTTTGAAATGGTCAGTTATGTAGTCTGCTTGGTTTAAAATGCGCCCATAAGGAGGTATCACGAGATGAGATTGGTGCCTTGTGCAGTTAACCAGTATGTGAACAAATTAGACAGTTCATTGCCAGTGGTGGAGCCGTGGAGCAGGGGCGGATCTACATTGATTGATACGGGTTCACACGAAAATTTTAATAGAGATTATACATAAGAAACATGAATGAACCCATAAATATTACTGGAGATGAACCCATAACCAAAAGCTATTCACAGTTCAGCGGATAAGTCAGTTCATAACCATACAGAGGATCCTGAGTTCTAGTCCCACCCGTGTCTTTTTTTGTGCAATGTTAATGGAATCTTGAATTACTTTTTTTCTTTCTTATGTTCTTTCTGTCCTTTTTAGTTCTTTTCTTTCTTTCTGTTATCAGAATAATCAATTTTAGATTGTGTATTAGGTTCCTTTTTCTTGAGTTAAGTAAAGTTTCAATTTATTAATTTCCCATTAGGCTAGAAATCATGAATATAATTATATGAACCCTGCTAATGTTTAATTGAATGATTATGTGATTATGCATATATTTGATGAACCTTACCCGACCCGACTCGAATCAAACGGAACCGCGAACGGACCCAAAAATTTAGATGCCCGGTTACATAACGAACCCACTGGAAAAAATTCCTGGATCCGCAACTACCGTGGAGGCATAAGAATATCCTGACCCAAAACACAATTTTTTTTAACAAATTAGACCATTGATTGAACCGATCGGATGATAAGAATATCTTATATTTTAGTGCTTAAAAGTTAACAAGTTAAAAATGTCATCTAAAAATAGCTTTTTAACAAACGCTTCACAACATCATGCGTCGCCTTTTGGGATCAAAACGCATTGGAGTGCCTTACATACATGTTGATGTGTGAAATTGATTATCCGTATGATATGAAATTGATTATGCAGATATTTGATAATTAGAATCAGAATTGCTTATTGCAACTTGATGTGTTAAAATGCAGATCCAAGCTCTACCTTGTGCATAATAGTTAACTTTTACATTTTATGTTTCATTGATCATCCTGATGGGTAGCTCTTGCTTTTTTGTTGATTGCAGGATCTCCTTCCAGTCCCTCTGGTGACTCTAACCATACAACCCCATCATCAGACACTTCCAGTTAGAGCTTTATTATCGGTAATTTTTATTGATTTATTTATTTTTTAGCCCATCGTGTCCAAACCCATCTTGACCTAAACCCATCCTAATCCAAACTCATTTTAACCCATACCCATCCTAACCCATTACCCAAACCTGCCCAACCCACCCACTTTGCCACCCCTACCCTCCACTGGTAGGTACCATTATTCAATGTTTTTCTTTTTTGCAAGAACCGTATTTGTTTGATAAGTCATCTCAATACTCATGCACACATATACTTTACAATTAGCATTTTCTTTATATTTATTCCTTTTAAATATGTAGGATTTTGCTTCACTTATGGAGTCTCGTAATCTGTATAATGTGTTTTTTTTTTTTTGTTTTAACTTTAAAATGAGCATAGATAAATGAACTCAAGTTTTCTGGTCATTAAGATCTCTGTAAGGCAATGAATGGTTTGATCAAATTGGTCAAGCATCATGACTTTTGAGCACCTTAGGATTTCATCTTAGTATCTTACTACTATCTTTGTTTATTTTTTTAGGACTAGCAGAAGTGGAGATCCCTCTCTACATTGTTTTCAACCATTTTCCCAGGAATGAACAAATATTAAATCCAAACAGTGTAGTATGATGTTTAATGTAGACTGTATACACGTTCAGTGAATGTTTATTGTAAGCATATGTATCTTACATGACAAACAAGGGTCAGACATCGATTTGGTTAGGCGGTGAGAGATCTATCTAAATAACTATCTGTAGTATTTCATTTCGTGTACAAGAACAAACAATAAGCATACGACCACACTTTCTTAATTTTTGTTCTGTAGTGGTTTGTCGCCACCATGGATTGCTTCTAGCTTCTGGGAGTGGAAAAGGAACTTGCTTTACATGCCCTTATCATGTGAGTTAACTTCTACCATCTGGGAATTGTGTTTTCTTGGTTAGTTGGCGAATCTTGAAAGTACAAGCATGTACGGGCTCAGTTTTTTGCAGGTCTTTTGTGACAATTACTTATTATATGGCGGGGATCTGTACCTTTCGTACATAAAGATCTTGCATTGGGTCTTAAGCTTGACTCGTATTTCACTACAATTGCATTATGGTTGTGCACTTTCTAACTGTTTCTTGTTTTTGTGTGCCCTAGGATCATTACTGCTAATGGATGGACACCAATGTAGCACTTCCATTGTGAGTATAATGTAGTGCAAACAACAGAAAGGCAATTGGGAACGTGGGTATATGGTAATCAAATATATGCAACAGTTTATCGACTTTATATAACATGATTTGGTTAACTGAGTGAGTTTTTGTAAATATTCATAAACTTTGTCTATTGTATTAAATTATATATACTTGCAATCTAACTTTTGTATTTATTTGTTTTTAGCTTTGGAATGAAGAACTGTATTTTGGAGAATCTCAAAGCGAGAATTTAGTGGTAGATTTAATGTTGGGATTTATTAAAAAGATGTTTTGATGTTGTAAGCATTCGTTTGTGTTTCATTGAGACTTTTGTAATTCGATATACTTGAACGGGTTGCTTAATACTAGTTAACTTTTGTCGTGAGCATGTCTATTTGTGTGTAATTGGAATTATATTGGGAAATATTACTGAAAATTCTGGAATTTTGCAAAAATATAAAAAAAATTATATTTTTTTTCTTGTCTTATTTGTTGGTGCTATGGATACATGTTTTTTTGGTGCTATGTAGATTTGTTATTATTTGACACGTGTTAGTTTCTATATTGATTTTTTGGTGGTGTGTTTAAAGATTTAATGGTGGTGGTTACTACTGATTTTTTGGTGGTGTGTTTGGATTTTTAATGGTGGTGGTACTTGTGTTTCTATCATTGATTTTTTGGTGGTGTGTTTGGAGATTTAATGGTGCTATTAGTGTACAGCACCAACAAATCCTATTATTTGGTGGTATATTTATTGGTGCTCTATGGTACAACATAAAATAAAACATAAAATACAGCACCAAAAAAGTTATTTTGTACTAGTGAGTTTTTGACAGATTTGAACTGTCCATGCACGTCCCTTTTATAGCAGATTTTTGAGGTTGTCGCGGCCCGCGAAGGCCTTATGGCCCATCCTACGCGGCCCGCGAGGGCCACCCTAGCTACGGCTAGGGCTTTCGTGTCATGGTGTAGGTCTGCCACGTGTCTGACACGTGGCCTAAAGCTTATCCGTAGACTTACAAGGCTGTCACGCCCCGCGTAAGCCTTGTTTAATTCTTACGCGGCCCGTGACCATCTAATAGATTTTGATTTTCTTGATTTGTCATGAAATTTAGGGTTTTAGCGGTCCGGGTTTTCACTTACGGAGTGCTTTAGGACATTTTCGTGCAAGTCCTTACAGCACTCGGGTCTCTAGGCACCCACCGCAAACTCATCCCTGCAGCAACAAGGGCTTTCTCCTCAAGTTGAATAAACGGAGTAGGCATCTTTGTGAGAGTTTTGTACCACTAACGATCAGCAAAAGAACCGACAAGCACAACCTTCGGCACTCCTTCGCGCTCAGCACGTGTAACGCCCTGCTTTTCATACTTTCCATAATTAGAAAGCTCGCCTTGTAATGCTATTCTGGGAAATCTCGCATTCCTTGTAATCGTCCATTCATTGTATCATCGTAAAATCCGAGACTTTGATCATAAATAAAATTTGTATTTCTTTAAATTCATGTTCTACATACTTCATACATGTTCATACGCCTGGATTAACTAATCATACGATACCTTATTCTTAATTCTTACAAAATACGATAAATGTACAATACTTGTCTTGTATGCTCAAACTGTTGGTGCATATTTCGTACGCCTGCCACTGTGTGAATAGTTAGATAGAGCGTGTGTTGAATATTGTATAGAATAGAGAAAGTTGGATAGGTTTTGTAATTGTCAAAGCCAATCCGATCGGATGGCAATCCGATCGGATGGCACATAGTGTGAGTTGTCTATAAATAGGGGCATGTGGTTCCCATTTGGACAAGCTTTTGGTTCCTAGAGGGGAAATGTTGTCCAACTGGTCTCGTGGTGCTGTAAACGTTGAATAATCAATAGAGACCAGATTGAAATTGATTGCTCGGTGTCGTATCTATCTTCTACTCCTTTCTTAGTCGTAATAAACGCACCGAACACGTCGTTTCGGGACCGAAGCTCCGTCAAACTCACCGGATCCTGGAATCAGCAGTGGTATCAGAGCTACGGTACCGATTTAATCGATCTAACAGTTGGTTAAATCACCCAAAGCTAATCAATTTTGGGTTAAATGGGAGTTTTGACGTTAAACAGAGAAAATCATCAAAATAAAGGTCAATTCACGGATAGATTTTGGAATTGAAGACATCATTCTGTTCGGAATTGATTCGGCACAATCCTGTGAAGTTTCATCATGAAATTCACACAAATAAAGATTTTGGATCGAAAAACGAGATTCAGAGTGTTCTTGAGCTGTTAAAACATTTCCGATCGGATGGCAATCCGATCGGATGACCATCCGACACTTGTCACCATCTTGCTTGAAGGATTGTTGAAGGTTTATATGCTTTCAATCGGATGGCAATCCGATCGAATGACCATCCGATCCATGTCACTATGGGATGTTTAAGAGATAAGTTGTTGTCAATCGGATTACCATCCGATCCATCATACCATATTCCTTCAATCGAATGACAATCCGATCGGATGGCAATCCGATCGGATGACCATCCGACACTTGTCATTCGACCAGATGATCAAATGCCTAAAAAAGGCATTTTTTGATCGCAACGACAAGGAGAGTCTCCAGAAAAAATTTGGTGATTGTCAATTTTTTCGGGTTTTTAACGACCAAGCTGGGTTGTTCGGGGACACCGTCGGGGGCTTCAGTGAACATATTTGATGGTGCGATCATGGATTGTGGAAATTAGTGGGGTAGTCATGATAATGGTGCAGAATGTTTATCATTTAGGTTATCTGACTATTTATGGGCCAAATCGTAAAATCCGCAATGATGAAAAACTAACGTTTTGTGGAAAATTGTCATATTTTCGGCACAGTCGAGTTTTTCACAGATAAAAGAGGACTGAATTTCTTAGTTTGAGGGGGAATTCAGTATTAGAGACGTCAGAATTTGCAAAAATGAGGGGGAATAAAAATTTCACTGTCATATGTTGAAATTCTGGCATTTTTGAAATTCATGACACTGCAACAGTATTCGGGTAGTTTTGACTTCAGATTGTCAGGGGGAATGTGAATCTGATCGTGAGTGGAAGCTTCCGAGATCAAGAGGATCCGAGGTGTTGATATCTGATCATGGACGAAAGCATCAGAGATCTGAGAGTGATCGTGGATGATAGCTTCTGAGATCTAGATTATCCGAGGAGATGAATCTGATTGTGGTCGAATGCTTCAGAGATCGGATTACATTACCAGATGATTTGTTTTCCGATGAAGATTTGCTGATTATGGAGAATACTGTTTACATGGATCTGTCATTCTTACGGAACGTTAACGTGGTTCACGGTAAACGGGATATTAGATCTTCAGGGGGAATCACGGATTTGAAGTTAACCAGTGGGGTATTTGAAGTTTCTATCAATTGCCGGTTGAGTTTTTGTACATTCTTAGATCGAGCAGGCGGAATGCGAGATCGTGGTGCTTACTTGTGATATCAAAAACTGAGCTCGGATGCGGTTAAAGTTGAAACAGAGGATGTTGCATTGACTAGTTTCAAGTTGGTGATTGTTCGTGAAGGTTGCAGTTTAGCAAATCAGAGGAGAGTCGTAAACTGTGCAAAAGACCTGAAGATTCATTCCAGGGGGAATTTGTGCTTTACTTTAGCAAAAGCAAACCCTAATCACCAATCGAGGGGGAATTTGGATAGTCTGATTTCAAGATACCTGATTGAAGATGAAGAAAAGTTGAAGATTACAGAATATTCAAACACGGCTCAAGGTTCTCAAAGTTTTAAAGACGATTCGACAGTGACATCCGAGGGGGAATCTGTTGGTGCATATTTCGTACGTCTACCATTGTGTGAATAGTTAGATAGAGCGTGTGTTGAATATTGTATAGAATATAAAAAGTTGGACAGGTTTTGTAATTGTCAAAGCCAATCCGATCGGATGGCAATCCGATTGGATGGCACATAGTGTGAGTTGTCTATAAATAGGGGCATGGGGTTCCCATTTGGACAAGCTTTTGGTTCCCAGAGGGGAAATGCTGTCCAACTGGTATCGCGGTGTTGTAAACGTTGAATAATTAATAGAGACCAGATTGAAATTGATTGCTCGGTGTCGTATCTATCTTCTACTCCTTTCTTAATCGTAATAAACGCACCGAACACATCGTTTCGGGACCGAAGCTCCGTCAAACTCACCGGATCCTGGAATCAGCACAAACGATACTTAATCTCGACAAACATACTTATTTATACTTGTTTTGTATGTGTTTTATGATATAATTACATTACTTACCCTTGAGAATGGTCCTTTTATAACAACTCTCAAAATATTTTTCGACACCCTAAAAATAAATAGAATGTCCCAATATGACCTAAAATACACCTCATATACGAAAACAGGACCTGAATACCTTTATATAATTAAAAATAAAATAAAAACAAAGTTTTAACATCGCTCGCGGGCCGCGAACGTGTTGACCGAGAGCTACGCGGGGCGCGACAGCCTTGCCACTCAACGATACCCGGTGCTGCCACGTGGCAGCCACACGTCGAGCCTATAGTGGTGATAGTAACAATAATATAATAATAAATATATATAGGGTAAGGTTCATGCGAGAACCACCTTTATTGCGAGAACCGCGAGAACCAATGTGAACACAACCTAAAATAGCTAAAAAAAACCCAAAAAAACCTAACCCCCACACCCCCCCCCCCCTAAAAAAAAACCTAACCCCCCCCCCCAAGCTAAATGCTAAATGCTAAAAACTAAAACCCCCAAAAAACATAAAAAAAACCTAACCCCACCCCCCCCCCCAAAAAAAAAAAACCTAAACCCCCCTCCCCCACCCCCAAGCTAAAACGCTAAAAACTAAACCCTCAAAAAACCTAAAAAAATCTAAATTTTTTTTAATATTTTTTATGTTAAAATCGCTACTTCTATTAGCCAAAAAAAATTTTGCTACTAAAAGTAGCGATTTTTTTATAAAAAATATGGAAAAAAAATTGTGTGTTTTTTAGCTATTTTTAGGCATTTTTGGTTGTGTTCACATTGGTTCTCGCGGTTCTCACAATAAAGGGTGGTTCCTAACGGATATTTGTCCTATATATATATATATATATATATATAATATTTGTGTATGAAAAAAAATATATAATAATATATCTATCGTAGTATAGACCACTTTGTGGTTAGTGATGCTTAATTGTATTGTAAATTTTAATTCCAAATTCTAGTTTGTATTAGATACATACTATAAGAGAGAGTAAGTCGCAATGTTCGATGCTTTTGATCAATATGTGTGTTGTGTGATTGTTTGCCTTAAATATTATCTTGTGATATTAATAATTGGCAAATGTTTAAAATTCAGATGGACAATGAAGTGAACCAGGAAAACCAGAATAATGATAACCAGAGTAACAATAACCCGGATAATGATAATCCGAACAACAACAATAATGGAAACCAAGTGGATAACAGTGCCATCCAACACATAGTGGCATAAGGGATACTAGATGCAATGCCATATATTATCAAAACGGTTAAGGAAGCAAATAATAAAAGTAAACGTGATAGTAAACGACCCACTGAACTTGAACACAACATATACAATGGACCCATACTTCAAATGCCCATTCCCAAAAGAAGAAGAACCATGTCTTATGGTTGTTCTTATAAAGAATTCTGGTCTTGTAAACCAATGGAAATCTCGGGCAATGAAGGGGCTGTTGCAGCTCTACACTGGATAGAAAAGACTGAGGCAGTCTTAAAAATAAGCAAGTGTGCGGAAGAGGATAAGATAATGTTTGCTTCCAATCTGTTTAAGAATTCAGCACTAGAATGGTGGAACACTATCCTCCAGTCTAGGGGAAGTGATAGGGTTTATAATATGGAATGGGAGGAATTTAAGAATATGGTAGAAAGAAAATTCTGCCCTCCCAATGAAAATGAACAGATAGCAAATAAGTTCCTAAACCTTAGGATGACTGGGGTAGATAGTAAGGGTTATACTACGTTATTCTTTGAATATGCTAGAATAGTGCCAACCCTTGCATCACCAGAACCAATATCAATCTCCCGTTATATCTGAGGATTAATCACTGAAATTAGGCATGTAGTCAAGGCAGCTAGACCTCAAACCTTAGAAGAAGCTGTAGAAATAGCAAACACCTTGACTGATGAATTAGTGCATACACAAGAAGAGGATCAGAGGAGAAACCTAGCTCAAAGGCTTACCCAAGAATTTCGTTATGGAAATTCCAACCGTGGGAAAAATGTAGGTTCTACCTCTACACCGTACTTCAAGGCTTGCAAGAAGAAGCATTCAGGAAAATGCTCCACTTACTGCAATTTCTGCAAGATACCAGGACACAAGGAAGAAGATTGCAGGAAGAAACCTAATAATGGAATGTGCTTCAACTGTGGAGAAAAAGGTCACATCAAGCCGAACCAAAACTAGCTCCAGCCACGAACACCAAGAATACTAAAAATGCTAGGGCATTTGTTCTAACTACAGAAGAAGCAAAGATGATCCTGGACGTGATCGCTGGTACGTTTTTAGTTAATGATGTTTTTGCTAAAGTATTATTTGACTCTGGTGCAAACCAAAGTTTTATTAATACTTCATTTTGCAAACTTCTCAATCAACCATTAACTAAACTCCCACAAGAATGTCTAGTAGAGACAGCAAATGGGGAAACCATTAGGATTTCTGAAATCTTGCAGTGAGCAAGAATAGAATTTCTAAATCAAAAATTTATTGCAAACCTTTACCCAATGAATCTGACAGGATTTGATGTTGTGTTAGGAATGGATTGGTTAATAGCCAATAAAGCCAGTATTTTATGTGTTCAAAAGTCAATCCAAGTAAATTCACCAAAGGGTGAAAAGATCACAATTAAAGGAGATAAACCCTTTAGATCCACAAAATTCATCTCTGTGATGAAAACAGCAAGTTATATAAGAAAAGGATCATTAGTGTATTTGATTTCCATAATCACTAACACTAAAGGAAAAGAACTAAAGGATATTTCAGTAGTATCCCAATTTTCAGATGTATTTCCAGAAGAATTATCAGGACAACCTCCAGACAGAGAAGTTGAATTCAGAATCCACTTGCTACCAGGAACAGCACCAATTGCCAAAGCACCTTACTGTTTGGCACCTGCAGAAATGCAGGAACTAAAGAAACAGCTCGATGAATTGTTGGAAAAAGGATTCATACATCCAAGCTCATCGCCATGGGGAGCACCGATCCTACTCGTAAAAAAGAAGGGCGGATCAATGCGTATGTGCATTGACTACCGTGAATTGAACAAGGTCACGATTAAGAATCGGTACCCATTACCAAGAATCGATGATTTGTTCGGCCAGTTGCAAGGAGCACGATTTTTTTCTAAAATCGATTTACGGTCAGGATATCATCAATTAAAGGTACAGGAAGAGGACATTCCTAAGACCGCTTTCAGAGCAAGGTATGGCCATTATGAATTTACTGTCATGTCATTTGGTTTAACCAATGCCCCAGTTGCATTTATAGACATGATGAACCGAATATGTAAGCCATATTTGGATAAATTCATAATTGTCTTTATAGATGATATTCTTATTTATTCTAAGAGCAAAGAGGAACATGTAAAGCATTTGCATGCACTTCTAAGTTTTTTGAGGAAGGAAAAGCTTTATGCAAAGTTTTCAAAGTGCGAGTTTTGGTTAAAACAGGTACAGTTTCTTGGACATCTAGTCAATCATGAAGGAATTCATGTGGATCCCACTAAGATCGAGGCGATTACCAAATGGAAAACCCCTGAGTCACCAACCGAGGTTAGAAGTTTCTTAGGATTGGCCGGTTATTATAGAATATTTATTCGAGATTTTTCTAGAATAGCCATTCCCTTAGCTAAGTTAATCTGTAAATCCATTAAGTTTGAATGGGGACCAAAACAAGAAGAAGCCTTTAGAATTCTTAAGCAAAGACTAACCAATGCACCCATACTAGCGTTACCAGAAGGAACTGAAGACTTTATAGTCTATTGTGACGCTTCTAAATTAGGTTATGGGTGTGTGTTAATGCAACGTCAAAAGGTTATAGCCTACGCCTCTAGACAACTTAAGAATCATGAAGAGAATTATTCAACCCATGATTTAGAATTAGGAGCTATAATTTTTGCCCTTAAAATTTGGAGACATTACCTATACGGTAGTAAGTTTACCATTTTCACCGACCATAAGAGTTTAAGGTATGTCTTCGGACAAAAGGAATTGAATATGAGACAAAGACGCTGGATGGAGATACTTAGTGATTATGATTGCAATATCCAATACCATGCAGGAAAGGCAAACGTAGTAGCTGATGCTTTAAGTCGAAAATATCATGAAAAGCCAAAAAGAGTACGTTCTCTTAAATTAAATCTACAGATAGATTTAAATGAACAGATTAGAAAAGTACAAGAATCAGTAATCAAGGATGATACTGAAAAATTGAAAGGAATGATTAAGGAACTAGAACAAGGAACAGATGAATTTGGAGATTCCATAACATAAGAATGTGGATACCTAAATTAGGAAACCTACGCCACCGTATATTAGAAGAAGCCCATAAGTCTAAGTATACGATGCATCCTGGAAACGATAAGATGTATCAAGACTTAAGAAAGAATTTCTGGTGGATAGGAATGAAAAAGGATATAGCAGCTTATGTTTCTAAATGTTTAACCTGTTCACAAGTCAAAGCTGAACATCAGAAACCCTCAGGTTTGCTGCAACAGTTAGAAATGCTAGTTTGGAAATGAGAATTAATAACAATGGATTTTGTTACCAAATTACCCAAAACAAGAAAAGGTAATGATACAATCTGGGTGATTGTAGACAGGCTAACTAAGTCAGCTCATTTCCTACCAATGAAGGAAACTTTTAGTATGGAACAATTAGCTAAATTATATGTAAATGAAATAGTTTCATTACATGGAATTCCTCTATCTATTGTTTCTGACAGAGATAGTCGTTTTACCTCTCATTTTTGGACAAGTTTCCAAAAAGCAATGGGAACCAAGTTGAATCTAAGCACCGCTTATCATCCTCAAACGGACGGACAAAGCGAAAGAACAATCCAGATAATGGAGGACATGCTTAGAGCTTGTGTAATTGATTTCGGAAGTAATTGGGATGATCACTTACCATTGATAGAATTTTCTTATAATAACAATTATCACACAAGTATCAATGCTGCACCATCAGAAGCACTTTATGGACGAATGTGCCGAACGCCTGTCTGTTGGGCAGAAATTGGAGAAAAGCAACTATTCGGACCTGAGATAGTACAAGAAACAACAGACAAGATCATTTAAGTTAAGGAACGATTGAAAGCATCATGTGACCGACAAAAGAGTTATGCTGATAACAGACGAAAGCCATTAGAATTTCAAGTAGGAAACAAAGTGTTATTGAAAGTCTCTCCTTGGAAAGGAGTGGTAAGATTCATCAAAAGGGGAAAGCTAAGCCCCAGGTATGTTGGACCTTTTGAGATTATTAGAAAAATAGGACCTGTAGCTTATCAGCTACAACTGCCAGAAGAAATGGCAGGAATACATGATGTATTTCATGTATCTAATCTCTAGAAATGCTTAGCTGATGAATCACTCGTAGTTCCTCTTAAGGATATATAGGTAAATGAACAGTTAAAATTTGTAGAAAGACCTCTACAGATTGAAGATAGAAAGGTCAAGAATCTCAAGCACAAAAGATTAGTTCTGGTCAAAGTAAAATGGGACTCCAAGAGAGGACCAGAATACACATGGGAGCTTGAATAAAAAATGCAAAGGAAATATCCACACTTGTTCCAGTAGATCTTGAGGACGAGCTCTAAAACAAGGTGGGGAGGATATAATAACCCTCAAAATATTTTTCGACACCCTAAAAATAAATATAATGTCCCAATATGACCTAAAATACACCCCGTATACGAAAACAGGACCCGAATACCTTTATATAGTTAAAAATAAAATAAAAATAAAGTTTGAACATCGCTCGCGGGGCGCGAACGTGATGACCGAGAGCTACGCGGGGCGCGACAGCCTTGCCACTCAACGATACCCGGTGCTACCACATGGCAGCCACACGTCGAGCCTATAGTGGTGACCAAGCCAAGCTAGGCCCTACTACCCCTATGTCGCGGGCCGCGTAAGACGACCCTTTGGTCTTCGCGGGCCGCGAGGGACTGAGAAATCAGCCCTATAAATGGAGGGCTTCGGCCTTCAGTCCAACTCGCTCAGATTCTTTTCTTTCTCTCGAATTTTCACATAGTTAAAGCTATTCTCGGGCATAATACCCCCCCTAAATAACGAAGTTCTGCCCCGTTGTAAGTATTATAACACCCGGTTACGTATTAGATACGCTGCCCGATTGATCCAGGGTTCCGTAACGGCTGTCGTGGTTCTGCCCGACGTAGTCGTTGGAATATCGTCTCGGGGCTAATGTAAATATTGGGTTATTATACTAACGCGTGTGCGTTTGTGTAATTAATAGATAATCACCAGGAAATCCTTAAGGAAAACCCTAAGACAGCAATGTGAGTAATCTCCTTTTTGTAAACTGTTTTTACAAAACCTCACATGATTAATAATATATTAAACAGTGATTGAGTATTTGTATTCTACAATTATCGTCGGTATGTTGGGGTTTTGTATACAAAATTTGTTACTACATTGTGAGTAGTAACATGACCACAAGTCGGGTTGACAGTACCGTGGGTGGTAATTTAAGTAGATGGAAACAAATGTAATTGCGCGACCACCCTCAATACTATACAATGGTTTTACTTAACTTGATTAAACTGGGATTCACTCTTCAGTATTTCCCACTGACAAAAATGTTTTTAAACGCGTTTCAGGTAACAAAATGTGAAAGCCAATTAGAAGCCAGCTGGACAGCACTGAAGGCTTGGAAAAGTGGCTATAAAGTTACCTAAAATAAAGAGATGTTTTATTTAAAATAAAATAGGGTTTATCCCTATGAAAATGTGTGTACTTAAAACTTGGGACTATTCCCACGTGTTTAATATTATGAAAAGTGTGGTATTTTACTCTGATAAAATATTTCCTAACTACGATCCTGATGTGATTTCCGCTGCCAAAATGATAAAAACCTGGATACCACCGAAACTGGCCACGGCCGCCCGTTCCCGGGTTGTTAGGGGACGGGGGTGATTCAAATTTCTTTCGAGATTGTTTTCTTATATAAACATCATACTAAATCTTTCTTATATCTATACACCATTCACATGCATGATTTCAAAAACGTCACTCGCTTTGAATTACACTCCTGGAAGCCCCAAAATGGAGACATATCATCGAGATAGGAGTGATTTCCTTACCTTGACGATTAACTCTACCCCTTCTTTTCTTAAAACGACCTCACCAACAAGTTCAGGGTGATTTCCTTACCTAGGTGATCATTACCAAAATCCTCCATCAAAATACTTTATTATGCAAACACGGTCATGTTTTTTTACCCCTAAATCGTTTATCATTCGTCAAAATCCCTATTTATATCCATTTCAAAATGCATTGTTTTATCAAACGTAGTTCTTACCCTACAATCTATTTTCACATAACTCGCATACACGAAATTCTTAATCATACCTTAAAACATTTTACTACCTGAATTTCAAAACCTTATGAAATGCTACCTATCAACTTAATCGGTCCAATGAATCTCTTGCCCATGAACTTCATACTCAACCTAATCACTAAGACACGCTCACATTATATCATCATACTAAAGACTTTGTTCACAATCGAAAATCAAACTAGCCATCTCACGTACCTATAAGATCTTATAGTTATTATAAGATCACTTTACTAAAACTCTTTTCAAAATCAATAACACATTTTATTAAAAACTCTTTTCAAAGATCACTAAGTTCATTATTCTAAATTTCTTTTAAGAAGCAACGTTTTCACGAGAACCTCCAAAATTCCAATTTCTTATTTTAATGCAAGAACCTTTAAAATGATGCAAACTTATTATTTTCAAAAGCCTTTTATACATACACCACTCAATACTTCCTTCCAATTTCAAAACACGTGGGCAAGGAAACTTCATAGGACCGACCATTTTCGACTTACGTAAATTCTTCTAAAACAAGAGTAGCATTTCCGTTCTTTACAAATTCGTTACGCATAACCAGTAAATACATTATATTCTTTTTACATGCACAAACTAAAATCCTCATATTTTTAGTCGATATCTCGCGACAGTTTCATTTATACAATTCGTTTTTACATACTCAACCTTTTGATTGTTTTTATATGCTTAAATTCGGTATGCTTCAATTAATACCATATACACAATCATTATCATTCGTACTTGCACTCATACTCATAACAAAACGTTCTATGCTTATACTTATACTCATACTACTCATACGTTTTATGTTTATACTTATACTCACATGCATATTCATACGTAAACTTATACTTATGCTCATACTTTTAATCATATTCATACATTCGTACCTATACGTGAGCGTAACCTGAGGGATTCGCTTGCATGGGTCACATACGTACTTACACTTGAACATGCTCATATACTACATTCTTATACGTACATGTTCTTATTTTCAAAATTTATGTATACCCTAATTCGTACGCAACTAGTACAAGCTATGTGGAACATGCGATGATCAGTATAACCACGGGTGCACACGGGATTATAGTGATAGACGCATGAGAATCATAGAGTGTACTACTGTGTATGGTATGACACGGAACGTAACATGACGCGAATAACGAAACGGGCGTAACATGGTCAAAACATGGTGGATATGCCGCTGGTACTTCTTATATACAAGTGTTTTCACCGCGTTACCGAACTTTCGTAAAATGTACCATGAGAAATTCGGTGTTTTGCAAACCATATTTAGACCTAGAATGCAAATTTTCACAACTCACAAACGCATTGCTAAACACACAATATCCGATTATCCACGACGAGACCTTATTCCTAACACAACGAGTTCGCTTATCCAATACACATGCCATTCTTATACTCATATTCGTTTATTAGATCGACCATTCACTCTCGTAACTCCGTTATTCTTCGTCTTTCATACGAACCTTATGTACAATCAAACCTGTTTACGTGTTCGAATCCTAAAATGCCTTCTTACTATTTAAGGCTATTTTTTCATCCTTCATTTAAATGCAAACATACTTAGTTAGCCGTCACCCCTAAAATCGTTTTTATTAAAATACCTAACTTTCTCATTCTTCATCAATGAATAATTTCCTACAAACATGTGATTTATGATTCCTCTTTGAAACCAAAGAAACTTTTTATAGTGCGGCCACACTTTTCATCGAAATACTTACCGTTTTATACGAAAATTATACTTCTTGGATATCATATTTTAAAGATACCTCTTCATTTGAGTTATTCAAAATTGTTTAAACTCGTTTGCCTATGCGCACACATGCACGTTTGACTTATGCTTAACGCCTCAACTCATGTTAGTCAAACAAGCTCCTTTTACAAAACCTATCCGTCCATTCTTCAAAATTTTGTACTTTTCAACACGTTTCAAAACTCCCAAGTCTCGATTCTATGAGCCAAAATGCTTTTTCTCCAAGATCTTCCTCTTGAATAAATTTCGGGACGAAATTTCCTAAAGGAGAGGAGACTGTAACGCCCTACTTTTCATACTTTCCATAATTAGAAAGCTCGCCTTGTAATGCTATTATTGGAAATCTCACATTCCTTGTAATCATCCTTTCGTTGTATCATCGTAAAATCCGAGACTTTGATCATAAATAAAATTCGTATTTCTTTAAATTCATGTTCTACATACCTCATACATGTTCATACATTTGGATTAACTAATCATGCGATACCTTATTCGTAATTCTTAAAAAAATACGATAAACGTACAATACTTGTCTTGTATGCTCAATCTAAGAGAAAACGATACTTAATCTCGACAAACATACTTATTTATACTTGTTTTGTATGTGTTTTATGATATAATTACATTACTTACCCTTGAGAATGGTCCTTTATACTTAAAACACCTTGAAATAACTTAAAACAATAAGATATGAAAGTGTAGGGGCCATAAATGTCAAATATCAAACTAAAATCGCGTAATACCCATCCTCGCAGGCCGCAACTCGCACGCACGTCTCCCCTGTGCCCCGCGAGGGAGTGCGATCCGCAGATTCCCCCCCCCCCCAACCAGCTACAGGATTAGGTGATTGTTGTGTTTTGTTTGTGTTTCTTACATTTAATACTCACCAAACCCAAGCCTACTCCACACATTTTTCACTTTGCAAACACACTAAACTCACTCTCAAACACTCAAAAACACAGCTGGAAATCAGTATCATTCAGATTCGTTTCAAGTTACAAAAACAAGCATAACTTCATCATTCTTCCATCTTTTTCAATGATTCTTCTTTCTTAGCACTTGAAACAACCTTAGGTATGTTTCCACAGGTTTTCCATGGAAAACCAAGGCTGGAACATCACCATAAAAGGCTCCAAAGTGCAATAAACTTTCTGATTTTGTATAAACACTTGTTTAACATACTTTAAATTGAGATTTCTCAACACATTCCTATGTCCTTATGCCACTAATCAAGACCATGATTATGTGAGCTTAAAAACAAGGTTGTGACATGTAAATCTAGAGTTTAATCCTCACAAACATTCAATTTTGATAAGGTTTTAACCTACAAGTGATGAACAAGTCCTACACTTGAAGTTGTGTGATTATTTGGATAGCTTGGGCTATCCTACCTACAAATCCACACGTCACTTGATGTTTTCCTAGTTAGATCGTATGTATTTACATTTCCTAATGTATGTTCATGACCATCCTTGTTGTCTTATGACAACTTGTGCATTGCTAACATCTAAAGAGGTTCCTAAATGGAAGATTTATCTTCCTACCTCATGCATGACTTCTATGACATTCTTGTATGATAATGGACTAGATTTTATAAATATATACTATATAGAATATATAGAACCTAACACTTGATGATAACCAAATGGTTATTTGTCAGGTTAGTAAGTTACATCACCTAAGTACTTAGTTTTCTCGTTACGATTCTAATGGGTGTTACACCCATGAAATCATTCACAGTGTCAAGAACGAGTGCTAAGTCTAAGTGATTACTTTCTTGTATAATTACTTTGTTATACTTTTAATTCCGAATTCCGAATCTAAACCTACCTTGAACTCTAATCCCTATACATTCAACCTCCTAATCCCATTACTCGTCAACACTTGGATAATCAGAAAGCATATGCAATTTTGTGAGTATACTTGAACCCCCTTTTCGTTTAGCACCTTTTGGGGTGTAACATGTTAATCTATAAAACTTACACTTAAACTTTATTCTTAATTGCACAAACATTCCTTATACATGCATGCCTACTTGATTACTTGATACTTTAAACTTGGGGTTAACGTTTTGTGTTAGACTTATCATTAACTTCGTACAAGCCTATCCTTGACATATATAGCGCTATAGGAGTAACGCACCACCTGTAAACTTTGGGTTATGTTAAGAGCTTATTGCGTTTCATCTTTGGGTTGATTAGTCGAACACATGCCGATTTTATTGTTTATCTTGTTTCAATAGCTTGCCATCTGGAATTGTTTAAAACGTATCTTTTTATGTTATGTATGAAAACCTAAATACTCGCCAATACATATTTGTATTGAACTATACTTTTAACATGTTACAGGTTGATGATGACGATGCTATGAAACTGAAGTAGTGGTGATGCCTAGATACACATATAGACGTTTTAGGTTTTAATACGTTGTATAACTTGCGTACTTGTTTGTTGTAATATTTTCTTGCATTGAACATGTTGTGTATCAAGTTCCATGTATTGTAACAATTTGTTATGAATGAAATCAATTTATTATTAATTCTATTGTCACAATTAGCGTGATGTGTGATGAGCAATCTTTTTTCGTCCCACTCTGATGATTCCGCCATTGGTTGGGGTGTGACAGCACGGTAGTGCATGTCAATCGGAGTCACGCCCCGACGAATGTAAAAAAAATATTTTTCCAATCGTGGAAACTTTTCGGAGGGTCCCTGCTACAGGGAAGAACGTTGGCAGTACGAGAGTTGAAGGAATAAAACCCACCAGCATATGTAACGAAGTAAAAAACATTGAACATCTCCACCGTCGGCACCAATTTATGTGCTCGGCAAATGAACTCAAAATGGGTTACCCGAGGCAAACCCAATGCATTCACCTGAGAAAAATGGATACCATACTTCGTGAGAGTCTCACCGAGGAACTTCGACATAGGTAAACGGAAGTTCCCTTCCCTGAAGAACGCAGCATATAATGTCATATAGCCAGGAGGGGCATTCAGTGAAGTGAAGTGCTGCCAGTGGTAGGATATTGGGCTCCCAAGTCGGAAGTAAACTTAAATCTTTGAACCAAGTTATGGAATTCCTCCTCTTTCCAGTTTATAATTGCATGGTTAGGCCCCGGAGGGTCCTTAGGTTTACTATGCCTCTTCTTCGAAGTTCCAAGCTTCGAGGATGTGGACATATTTGCAAGAATAATAGGAATACCTGAAGAAAAAGAGGGAAAGTTTGAAGAAAAATGGAGGAAGTTTGAAATTTGAAAGAGGATTGGAGATGAAAAAGTGGAAAATCTGTTAGGATCGTCAAGTATTTATACCCATCGCATTTAATGTGATGGGCAAGCGAACCGTCAGAAGGCAGAAGGGCACCCAATCAGGAGATGCTACGTCAAGAGAGAGAAAACTGAGACGCCTTCTGTTTAGGGCGCGTGGCCGCCACGCACCTGACACGTACGAAAAAATGTGCCTAACACCTGCAAAAGGCGACTGTTCCTTCTCCGACAAGACAGCCACCTCAGACGGAGCATCAATCAAAAGTCAACCACCACATCCTACCAAACATAGAAAAAAACAAGAGAGAACTTCTCCTTGAAGAAATTTTAGAGAAAAACTTCCATACGCGCGTACGCCATATGCCATGCGCCCTTTTGGCTCAATTTTGCATGCCATTTTTCACGCGCCGTTTTGGCTCAAGTCTGTACGCCATACGCCACGCGCCGTTTTGGCTCAATTTTGCACGCCATTTTTCACGCGTCGTTTTGGCTCAAGTCTGTACGCCATACGCCACGTGTCGTTTTGGCTCAATTTTGCATGCCATCACCCGAGTGCATCTAGAAGCTTCTGGAACCTTCTGGAAGGAATCGCCGGTGACAAGGAAGATGCTCCTTCAGACAGAAAGGACGATACGTGGCACCTATGGATGGACGCCAACCACGACTGCATGATCTTTGGAGGACAGACCGACAGCCAGTACAAGCAGGCACCCAGCTGGAACGAGTGAGCGTGCGCCACGTAATCCACTAGACTGGTGACAACAGAGGGGACAGAAAGGATATTCCCCTTGGTCGGACGGCTGGCACCCATTGGCTAGCTGGCAGGTCTCCTCCTCCTCCTCCTTCATCCTCCGGATATAAATAGAGAACTCCACCTCCAGGTTTAGAGATTCTGCTCTCTCACTATTTTACTCTTAACACACTATTTCCTCAGAACAGTACTTATTTTCACGCCGGAGGGTGGTCACAAGGAGAACCCCCTATTCCCCTCCTTATGGCGACTCACCGGTGTTATGTTTTGCAGGATATTCAGCTAACGGCTAGTGGAGGAAGAGATTGAACCCTTACTTCACGAGACGACCAACTGGGATAACCTAGTGTTAACCAGTATTTCATCAACCTCAATATCCATCATAGAACTAGAACCCTCAAGCAGTCAGACAAGAACATCTTTATACCAAATCTTAGTACTGTTAGACTACAAGCATTTTTGGAACCCACTCAATATGTATACGTTCATTTTTTAAACTAAAAAATGCATTTAATATATCAAAAGTTTTTGTTTTTCCTTTTTTTGGTAAAATCTATGTTTATTTGAATATATCAATTGATTATATTATAATTTATTATTATTTTCCTTTAAGGATCAATTTTACCTAATGAAACTTAATCTTCAACCAAGCAATTAATCATGAGTTGGTAAACCATGACTTTAGAGGTAACAATGCATGTAGCAGATTTGATTGCCTAACAGACCGAAAGAACTACCTTAAATTGAATGGATAAAGGAGTACAATTATGTGCACTTTAAAATTTATTAGATGGGGTAGACTCTTAATATTTTTCCTCTAATTTTTTTTTTTAACTTTATTAGAAACACGAGTATAATAATTGTATAAGACAAATAAGTGAATATGTTATTAAAATGTAATGATATATCTATGACCAGGGGCGGACCCACGTTAAGCGGAACGGGGTCTCCGGACCCCAATCTTTTTTTAAAAAGTAGTAGAAGCGGTATATAAAATTTTCTATGGACCCCATAACAATGAGAGTGAGCCTGGTGCAGTGGTAAAACCTCTTGTTTGCACACAAAAGGTCTTGGGTTCAATACCTGTTTGTTTCATTTTTTTGTGTTTTTTTTAAACCTGATTTTAATTTTTTTTCCTATTTCAATTTTTTCTCACCTATATTTAGCTGAATGTGTAGTAAATGAAACTTGTAATTTAGTTATGATATTGTTTTCTATTATGTTTCTCGACCCGACCCGAACAACGACCGACCCAAAAAATTTGAACACCGGAAAAATTGGACCCCATTGTCCAAAAATCCTGGGTCCGCCACTGTCTATGACATTGTAACTAACAAGATACACCCTAGATTAGAAATTCTTGTATTACACGGGTTGAATAACAAGATACTACTAGCTATAAGCTCGGTTTAACTTGTTATATATAATTCTAGATTAGAAATTCTTGTATTACACGGGTTGAATAAATACAATATTATTGAATAGTTAGTAATGAAAATTTAAGAATTATGAAACGAAACTTTGAGATAAATATGATAACATCTATGTATAATTAACTCTTTTTTTTAAATTAAGAAATAGAATACGAAATGATCAATTTAGAAAGACTTGCTTTTGTTTATTAGCAATCAATTTTAGTTATATCTTAATAGGGAACGCTAGGAAGGATAGGAAGCAATAAAAGGATGACATGTGGCAACATTTAAAATAAAGAAAAAGGGTATTTTAGTCAATCCAACCCTTTCTTCTTTCTTTTCAAAACCCAGTAACTTCAAAACCCACCTTTTTCAAAACCCACCATCTTCAACCATTTCTTCACTTTCTATCTCAATAATCACTACATTATAGTGCGATTTTCATCACCAATCAATGATTCAAACACCCGATCAACGTGTTCTTCAGCTTTTTTGAAGAAAACCCAGTTTAATTTCATACAAAATCTCGTTTTTTCTGGTGATTTTGAAGATAATCACTCGATCCGTTCGATTCGAGCGCTGATAAGCAGTGGCGAAGCTTGAAAATTTCCACCGGGGGGTCGGAAGTCACCGAACCTAGAAATTCTATATAAGTAAAAAAAAAATTTATAAAACCGGGGGGTCGGAAGTCACCGAACCTAAAAATTCTATATAAGTAATTTTTTTTTATAAAACCGGGGGGTGGAAAACGTATATACCTAAAGAATTCTACACGAAATGTACATATATAACACTATTGAGCGAAAAGTTCGGGGGGTCGGGCGCCCCTCCCGGCCCCTTGAAAGCTACGCCTTTGCTGATAAGTGTTTCAATCATTCAAAATTCGTCAATTGTTGAAGAAATCACTTCGATCCAGGTAAGAAATTCTTTAATTTCATTTTTACGATATGGGTTTTTGATTTAGTCATTGCGTTTTACGATCTTGGCGAGGGTCCGGGGGCAGCGCCCCCGGTAGCGGGGTCCCAGGGGCGGCAGCCCCTGGCGGGGTCCAAGGGGCAGAGAAAAATTAATTGCTGTAATAAAAATGCATCAGAAAAATTAATTTTCTGTAAATTGCATCTGGAAACTGCATTGGTCCAGACAGTTCACAGCTCAGACAATTCGCTTTCTTTGGTGTTTTCTGGCCATTGCGTTTTAGAAAAACACATTCTTGAATTGTTTTTGGTGCATTGCATTTTAGGTAAAACACTTTTTTAGGTGTTTTCAGTCTATTGCGTTTTACAGAGAAAACTTTCTTTTGTTTTTTAGGCAATTGCGTTTTAGAATGAGTCATTTTTAAGTGTTTTCTGGCCATTGCGTTTTACAAACAAGACATTTCTTTGTGTTTTTTGTGCATTGCGTTTTAGGTAAAACACTTTTTATGTGTTTTCAGTCCATTGCGTTTTAGAAAACAGACATTTTAAGTGTTTTCTGGCCATTGCATTTTACAAATAAGACATTTCTTTGTGTTTTTTGTGCATTGTGTTTTAGAAAGTACATTTTCTTTTGAGTTTTTAGGCTATTGCGTTTTAGAAATAAGACATTTCTTTGTGTTTTCTGGCCATTGCGTTTTACAAATAAGTCATTTTATTTGTGTTTTTTGTGCATTGCGTTTTAGAAAAATGTCATTTTTTAGGGTTTTTTTTTTCATTACGTTTTACGAAACTGGGGGGTTTTTCTATTGCGTTTTACGCAACTGGGTTTTAAATTTTTTTTTTTTAAATATAGCAATAGTATACTCGTTTTAAAGATAAAAAAACGCTCGTTTTTTTGTGCAATTTTTATAAAAAAATAATGTCGTATGAAAGAGTTATTAACGTTTAAAAAATGGGGGGAATTGGAGAAGAGAGAAACTATTGGCTTGGATTGACTAGAATGCCCCTAAACAAACTCACGCGCCTCTTTTCTTCTTTTCAATTTCCCTGATTTAATCTTAGCCCTTGATTAACTAAATGGATGGTCAAGATCACTTCCTAGTCATCCTAGCCAAATTAACTTCCTATTGTATCTCCACCCTATCTTAATAATATTAACTCTCTCACAACTTTGTATGGTTGGAGTAATTTCGTATTGTTTGAATAATTTTGCATGGTTTCTATTTCAGCCTTGGTCTCATAAGTTAATATGACGTACCTAATATCATCTAAGTTTGCCTGGTCACGTATTGTTGTTGTTAGCTTATTAATATCAGATGCTCATCTCTACTTGACCCGTGGCCAAAATAACACTTGCTCTCAATCTCTATCTCACTTAGGTAAGAAACACTACAATTAATAATTTCTCAATTGCGAGCTAGTTTTAGCTCATTTAATGTCTTTCGATTATTGAAGACTCAAAGACCAGTTGGTACGACTTGGTCAGAGTGAAGCTTCAGATGATCTAGCAAGGAACCTGCAAGATCACAAGAGAACAAACACACCGTTAGCCTCGTCACAGGGAGGGGGGCCTCTCTGTGACCAAGCTCGGGCGTGAGAATAAGTATTTGTGAGGAGGAAATAGGTCAGGGAGAGAGAGAGGAGAGTTAGAGAGAGAAAGTAGCGATTACCCCTTTTTGGAGGTCCAAGTATGGTATTTATAGTCTTTGGGTGTGCTGACGTGGAGAGTTAGTTGGGGCCGGACCAGTCGCTGTCATGGCAGTTATGGGAGTGGGACCCAGTTAGTTACGCCGCACCGGGGTGTCTAAACGGCTCGTCTTATAGTGCAAGATTCGGTCCGACTTTAATGTGCCATGATTCGGTCCGGTCAAGGACGTATCCTCATCAAGTCCCCCTAGTTCGTGGTGTTTCTTAGATGACAGCTTCGAACTATGACGGCGTAATTTTGGCGGGGTCGTTGCCTGATTTGTCGCTTTTGCTAATTTTTGAATTTTAAATTTCATGGCGGTGACCTTGGTTAAGTAACCGTCAGTCATTTTAAATTTTTCGCCTGATGTGACGGTTGATATGCGTCAGCTGTCGTGACGTGTCATCATCTGATTGGTATCTTAAGTCGGTTTTCGTATCCCTATAAAAAAGGGATAAAAACAAAACTCCCGTTTTTACTTTCCACTTTTCACCTTTTTCATCTTCTTCACCTTCTTCATCTTTTTTCTTTTTCTGAAAACAGGCGATCTTCGAGACAGGTTAGTTCTTTTTCTTGTATAATGGCGAAGAACAACTTGTCCGCTTGCTTTAATGTTTTGAACAAAAATGGTTTAGCTTGGTATGTTGAAAGGTATGCGATACCTGCATCTTTGCACCCTGTTCTCCCCGAAAAGGATACACCTATTTATCCGTTTCCTCCGGGGAAGATAGGCCTTTACACCCGTTTATTCGATTATTGTAACTATCGTCTTCCTTTGACGAAATTCTTGATCGGAGTTCTTACGTTTCACGAGGTCCACATTTCTCAAATGAACCCCTTCGGCCTTGCCAAGGTGTGTCATTTTGAGTTGGCTTGTCGTAGCTTGGGGTCCGACCCGGACTTAGATGTGTTCCGGGCTTTTTATAAACTGAATCGGTCCGGCAACTGGTACACTTTCGAGGTCAGAGATAAGAACTCCTGCTGCTATACATGGATTACTACTAGCATAAAAGATTGGAAAGATCGGTTTTTCTATGTTGACGACCGGTGCGTTCCGGAGTTTATGGTATGGAGGACAAAAAAGATGAAGCTCCCACCTCCTCTTCCTGAAGATTTTGAATTTGATAGGGACTTATACGCAAACCTGATTAAGGAAGCAGGCCGCATACAGAGTTATCCGGAACACATCCTTGTCATGGGGCGGATCAGCACGATTTGGCCCGAACCTGAGTGGTATCCTACCCTTAAGTGGAACGGAGAGGGTTAGTCATGCCTTTTACTTTTGACACGGTGCTCGTCGTGCCACTTGTGTAATTATTTTATTTTTACTTTTATCCTTTCTTTCATTATACCGGACTTTGGATACTACTTGTTTGCTTTTTTGCAGCTATGGGTTTGAGAGAAGCTTTAAGGTTGAAATCCTTTGACTCTAAGGAGCTTGAGATCCGAGCCACGAGGACACCGAAAAGTGACCCTCCGTATCTAAGCGTGGTGCAGGAGAACCTTTATCAACTCCGGGAGCCGGAAGCTCCGAACGTTCATGGAGGATCAACTGGGCAGGGAGGTTCGGGTTCGAATCCTGCGGCGCAAACAGCAAATATTGTTCCGGTTCAAACGGTGGTGGCGACCGGTAGTGGTAAGGGTAAGGGAAAAGAAACTGGTTCGATCGGGTCGAAAGGATCCGGTTCCAAGTTTGTGATTGACGATGAAGGTGTCCATTTGTCTGTGGGAGATGAAGAAGAACGTGCTGAAAATTTAGAAGAGGGTGGCGATGATGACGCGGAAGAGGAGGACGAAGAGGAGCATCCTCAAATTAGCTTGAAAAGGAAAAGGGCTTCGTCTAAATCTGGCCCGAAACCAAAGCATCCGAAAAGTACGAAGTCGGGCTTCAAAACTATCACATTAGATGACGATGATGATCAAGTTACCGAGTTTTCTGCCGCTGGAGGTATATTGGCCAACTTAGATGCCCATATTCATGGAGGTCGGACCCCAAGAGATCGTCCGGTGAACATTCCATCAAGCCCACTATCCTTCGGGGGAGGGGCCACCAAAGTTGTTGCTGATGTTCATATGTCCGATCCTAAGAAGATTGAACCTTCTCCTTCGGGTAAGTTCACCACGGGGGTTGCATCCAACGTGTCGAGGCCGAGCCCCAAGCCTGTTGATGGTGGGGACAGTGCCTCTTCGTCCCCTTTGTGGTTTAATACTGAAGCTGTTTTCTTATCACGGGAGTTAGGTTCGGGTGGCATTGAAGATATGGATTCGGCTCAAGCGTTGGAAAAGTATGTTCCGGATTGGTCATTGACGAACAAGGATCGGATAGTGGATGCTCTGTCGGCGAAGATGGCATTGTTTCATTTGGGAACTCCTGCTGAGCACTCTTATTACCGAAAGATGAGTGGCCCGGAGCTTGGGAATGCCCTTATGATAAATCAAGCTCAATCTAACTCGTTGGTGGTGGAGACGTATAAACGCTGGGTCGATTCGGAATCAACCTGCAACAAGCTCCGACGCGAAATTACCAATTTGAAAAAAGAAGACAATGTTCGGTCGAAGACCAAGCAGGAACTGAGCTCTCTTCGGGCTCAGGTTGATCGTTTAAAAGAGCAAAACTCAGAGGCGAAAGAGGTTAATAAATCAACCCAAGCTTCGGCTGCGGTCGCTTACGAGGCTCGAGACAAGGCTCTTCAAGATTTAGAAATTTTTAAGTGAAAAGTTACTGTCTTGGAGAAAAAATTGTCTGATGCGGAGAAGCAGCATGCGGCCGAACTGAAGGAGATGCATACGTCTCATGATCAACTTCTGGCCGATTATTACCGCCTAACTGATGGTATGTTCATAACCTTTTCTATCTTTTATTGCTTCCCTTTTTTGCTTATTGAAACTTGTTTCTCTATAGCTAAGGACGAGCTGGAGAGAGCTCGTGACAGAGAGTTTGAGGCACACAAAACAACCATTGATGAAGCAAGAGGGATGTTGATGCGATGCGAGCGCGATATGATCGAATCGTATGCCCAATTGTCGGAGCTTAAACTTACCAAACAATGGTTCTTGACAGATGGGATCGCATGGGTTGTCAAGTTGGTGCATCAAAGCCCGGAACTGGAGAAAGTTGTTGCAGATTTGGTGAACAGTGTTAATGCGGTTGGCGCGAATGAAGGTATTAAGTACGGTTTTGAAGCTGCAAAGGGCTCCGCTCAATCCTTTGAGGAAGTTCCGGGGTATGATGCAGATGCTCAAGATAAATTAGATGCTGCGGTGAAGGCTTTTGAAGAGTTTAACATCTCCATTCTTGGTAAGGTTGCTGATTTGGTAGACGAGCCTTTGTCTGTTATCAAGCAACAGAGTGAACTTCCCATAGTTAGAGAAGAATTCGAAGCTTGAAATTTGTTCATATGACCTTTGGCTTTCACTTGCTATCATAGTCGCACAATTTAGAGATTCTACTTCTCTTGGCATGTAATACATACAATTTATTTTTTTGTTTTAGATATTTGGCTGACATGTTTCGTGCAAAATTATGACTTTGCTAGTTGTCATTTCTTCCTGGCTACTTAGTTTTTAGTTTGCGTCCAAACTTAACTGTTCGACCAGGTTTTTTGACTCGGTCATCTTAGGTGACCGGAATATAGGAAGAAATTCTTTGATTTCTCTTACTTAATGGATTGCTTATAGTCGGATCGTTTAAATACGGACCGCTTTGCTTAATAGATTTAGTTATTTTTTGAACTATTTAAGCCTTCTCGATCGGCGCGAGGCATGGGTCGAGGCCCGCTCTGTGCACATTTATGGAATTGTTCGAACTTATACGCATGCTATTCTTTATACTTATAAAGTGCAGATCGCTTTGTTGTTTTACTAATCATAGATCCGGGGAAAACCATCCCGGTTACAAATGGAAATAGAAATTTATCGGGGCATTACCCTCCCGAGTTACATATGGAAATCGGAAATAAAGAACAATAGAATAGCGATCTTTTTAGCCGTAACAGGCCATTCACATGAAACACTTTTTCAAATGCACCCCATTCCACGTCCGGGGCACTGGAGTTCCGTCAATCTTCTCCAACACGTACGAGCCCTTATCGCTAGCTTCTTTGACTCGGTACGGTCCCTCCCACTTAGGGGTTAGCTTGCCGGGAGCTTCGATGCGACTTGCATCATTGTTTCGGAGCACATAATCTCCGACCTTGAACTTGTAGAGTTTGGCCCGGGCATTATAGTATTTCTCAATCTTCTTTTTGTACCGGGCTTCCTTGATTGCCGCGATGTTCCGGCGCTCTTCTAACAAGTCAAGGTTGGACCGGAGTTCGTGCTCATTTTCTTCCCAATTCTCGCACCTCTGGTTAGGGAGTCCGATCTCGGCAGGAATCACTACTTCGGTACCGTAGGTAAGACTAAACGGTGTTTCTCCGTTGCTAGTCTTATGCAGTGTTCGGTGCGCCCATAAAACGTTCGGTAACTCGTCCGCCCAGCCTTTTCCTTCATAACCAAGCCTCCTCTTAATCCCATCAACGATTCGTCGGTTAATCTGTTCCACCTGCCCGTTACCCTGAGGGTGGGCTACCGAGGAAAAGACTTGGTTAATTTTCAGACTTTCACACCAGCGCTTGAATGGGTTTTCAGCGAATTGCTTTGCATTGTCGCTTATAATGTAGAGCGGAAGACCGAATCGGCATACTATTTGTTCCCAAAAGAAACGCGTCACCTTGTAACCGGAGATGACCGTAAAAGGTCGAGCTTCCACCCATTTCGTGAAATAGTCCACCGCGACTAACAGGTACTGCGCACTTCCGCTTGACCTTGGAAAAGGTCCAACAATATCAACGCCCCATTTTTGGAAGGGCCATGCTGCAGTTACCGGTATCATTTCATTCTTGGCTCGGAGGCTGACTGGTGCGTGCTTTTGGCACTCGTCACACTGTTGGAGCTCCTTTACAGCACTTTCATGCATCCCGGGCCAGTAATACCCTGCATTCTTGACCTTTGTCACAATCATCTTAGGTCCGGCATGGATGCCGCAGATACCGTAATGTATCTCCCTGATGATATAACTGGCTTGCTCCGGGTCCAGGCATTTCAACAGAGGTCCCAGAAAGGTTTTTCGGTATAAACCGCCTTCTTGCATCTGGTATTGAAGAGAATTGATTTGGATTTTTCTTGCTTCCGCCTTATCGGTCGGCAAAACGTCATGCACCAAGTAGTTAACTATAGGTGTCATCCATGTTTGCGATGGTGCTTCGACCTGCATAACCTGCGGAGTTGCGATTGACGGTGCGGTCAAAACTTCCACTCTTACTTCTTTGGCTAGGTGACTGAATGACACTGATGCCAACTTGCTCAAGGCATCAGCCTTCTTGTTCTTGCTACGGGGAATATGTTCGACCTTGCATGCTTCAAAAGATGCCATAGTTTGCTTCACTTGTTCGAGATACTCGATCATGCTTGCTTCCCTTGCTTCGTACTCCCCGTTTACTTGGTTTGCTACGAGCAATGAATCTACATGGGCAACAACATTTTTTGCTCCGACTTTTAACGCTAGTCGCAGGCCAGCCAGGAGAGCCTCGTATTCTGCCTCGTTGTTTGAGCTTTTAAACTCCAGCCGGAGCGCGTATGTTATATCCGTTCCTTCTGGATCGGTGAGAATTAGACCTGCCCCCGCTCCTTCGGAACTTGAAGCTCCGTCGGTATATAGGGACCAAGGCCTCTCCGGAGCTTTTTCAACTTCTTTCGTTCCTTTGTCTTCGGGAATTTCAACTAAGAAGTCTGCAATTACTTGCCCTTTCAACGGACCTTTGGTTCGGAAGGTGATGTTGAATGCTCCTAATTCAATCGCCCATTTTGCCATTCGACCCGAAACTTCTGGTCGTCGAAGGACATGCTGGATTCTCTGGTCCGTTCGCACCTCGATTGGGTGGGCTTGAAAATATCGGCGAAGTCTCCTCGAAGCATGAACTAACGCTAGGGCTAATTTTTCCAAGTTTGAGTATCTTGTTTCGTAATCCTTTAACGTTCGGCTTACGTAATAAATGGGGATTTGTTTCCCAGTACGGTGAGCAACTAATACCGCACTGATGGCTCCAAACGACGCGGCTAGGTATACCGTTAGTACCTCATCTTCTTCCGGTACGGTGAGAGTTGGCAAACTACCCAAGCAGGCCTTAAGCTCTTCAAAAGCTCGTGCGGCTTCTTTCGTCCATTTAAATTCCGATCGGAAGCTTTTTCTAAGAACATCCATGAACGGGAGCGATCTGTCTGCTGCTTTTGACAAGAACCGATGGAGAGCAGCTAGTCGTCCGTTTAAGGACTGAATTTCCTTAACCGTCGTCGGAGGTTTCATTGTAAGAACGGCGTCAACCTTGTCTGGATTGGCTCGCAAACCTTTTGATCCAACCATGACCCCCAGAAACTTACCTTCTTCTACCCCGAACGTACACTTTTTGGGGTTTAACTTCATGTTGATGCTTCGGAGTCGGGTGAACGTTTCCAGTATATCTTTTAGCATGGTAGCTTCATCATGACTTTTGATCACGATATCATCAACGTACACTTCTATATTTCGCTCGATCTGATCTTTAAAGGCTTTGCTCATCAGACGGTGGTACGTAGCACCGGCGTTTTTCAAACCGAACGGCATCTTAGTAAAGCAATACACTCCTTCATTGGTGACAAAGGCTATCTTATCCTCATCTTCGACCGCCATTTGTATTTGATGGTACCCTTTGTAAGCATCCAAAAAACATTTCAACCTGAACGTGGCGACTGAATCAATCTTCTCATCGATCTCTGGTAAGGGAAAACAATCTTTCGGGCACGCATCGTTTAAATCGGTGAAATCGATGCACATTCTCCATGAATTATCTTTCTTCCGCACCAGAACGGGATTTGACACCCATGTTTGATACCGAACCTCTCGAATGATTCCTGCGTCTAGGAGACTTTTAACATCTTTTGCAATGGCTTTGGCTCGATCCGGCGCCATGTGCCTTTTTCTTTGTGCTATTGGTTTGATTGATTCTTTTACGTTCAGGTGGTGCTGTGCCGTGGATCTGGGGACTCCTTGCATATCGGAGTGCTTCCAGCAAAGACATCTATCGAATTGCTTAACAATTCCCACAGGAGCTTCTTTGTTCGTTTTGGGAGCTGAGCACCAATAGCTACTTGTTGTTCGGGAAAATCCGGATTGATTGCCCAAAGTTCCGTAGGTACTTCAGACTTTTTGGAGCTCGTTTCCGCTGCATGTCTTACTTCGGCGACAAACGAGCTTGATTCTGAAAAGATAGTGGCAACTCCAGCCTCAGTAGGGAATTTAATAGCTCCATGTATTGTTGAACTGATCGCTCCAAGAGCTCTTAACCCGGGTCGCCCGAGTATTATGTTGTGTGATGAATGAGTGCCAACAACCAGATAGGTTAATTGGACTGTCCGGCTTTTATCACCTTCTTTGAATGTGGTCGGAAGGGTGATCTGTCCTATCGGACGGACCACCTCTCCGGAGAAACTGATCAAAGGGGTGGAGACTTCAATTAGCCTCTTCTTCACTTGGGGGTTCAGCTGCTGGAAACACTGTAGATACATGATCTCAAAGGCGCTTCCTCCGTCTACGTAAATTCGTCGGACCAGATGTCCGGCAATGACGGCCGAAATTGTAATTGGTCCGTCTCGAGCATCTTCTGGATCGATCGGAGGGAAGTACGTTGGTTGGTGCATCCATGCTGCCATATGCTGGTTCGATCGTTTTACCCCTCTTGGCTCGGCTGACCGGATCATGTTGATTCCGGGTTCGGTGTTCGGATTATCAATTGCCGCTGTTGACTTCTTCCCATCTTTCACTTCTTTCACAAGGTGCGAAAGTTTACCGGACCGTACGGCCTTTTCGATTTCCTGCTTCAGAGCCCAACACTCATCAGTTGTATGACCCTTGTCTCGGTGGTATTCACAATACTTCTTGGAATGCCTGTCCGAGGTGGGTCGTTGCTTTGACGGCGTGGGGAAACGAGTAGTCTCCGTGGTGAGGATTTCACTTGGTGATTTGGTGAGCTCGGAAAAAGTGTTGAAACGCACGTTTCCAGTTCGGAAACTGCCTCGATCCGACTTCTGATACGGGCCACGGTTTCTGTTCCAACTGCTGTTTCTATCTTTTGGGGGCGACGCATTGCGTTTCCATGAAGTGGTTCGAGCCTTGGCATTTCTTGCTGAAGCTTCGCTCGGTTGACCGCAGGCACTTTTCCCCCGAACAAAGGCTCGAGCCCTCTCCATGAGCGTCTCCATAGTTTTTGGGAGATCTTCATGGAGCTTCTCCACAAGTTGATTGTTCCGAACTCCGTGACAGAACCCAGAGACTCGGAGTTGGTCCACTGCACCACTTATCTGCATGCTTTCTCGATTGAAGCGGTCAATAAAATCTTCTACAGACTCTCCGTCTCGGCGCTTTATATGGTGAACCTCAGTAATGTCTTTTTTGCAACGGCGCTGCTGACAGAAATTTTGCAAGAAAATACGTCGGAAATCTTCGAAGTGGTCGATCGACCCTTCCGGCAACCCATCAAACCAAACCCTCGCTGATCCGGTGAGAGTTTGGGCGAACATAAGACACCAAGCCTGCATAGGCCACTGCTCGACCTTAGCCGCTCCGGCGAACGCGAACATATGGTCGTCTGGGTCAGACGTACCATCGTAAAACTTCAACGTGGGAGGCATCTTCAGCTTAGCTGGGAGTGGGGCATTGACGATCCGTATCATAAACTTCGATTGGGAAGTCATTGACGTGGGGTGGTATGGCATAAGCAGCTCTTGATCTTGAGGGTTTAAACCCATAGATCCCTGGAGAAACAGGTCGTTTAGACCGTTATTCATTGGAGCACTTGTAACCGAAGAAAATTGTGTAACATGAGTTACAGGAGTGGAGATCATAGAACTTACCATAGATCCAGAGGCGAAGGTGCCAACAGGGACGGGATTTCCCCCTGGATAAACGTTGTTAAACAAATTTGCTCGGAGACTTTGCAGCATCTCATCTCGTTGCTGCTGCTGCTGTAACTGACGCAACAGATCAGCATTCCTTAAAAGGAAAGCATTGTCGAAAGTGGGTAATGGCGTGGCAACCGGGGCAGTGACAGACAGCGTGGTGACAGAACTTCCGCCTACAAGGTTTGCAGCTGGAGGAGCCGACGCAGGTCCTATCAAAGCTGCTGAGGCGACAACTGCTGTTGAAGCAGTTGTGGAGTTAGTGTTTCCTTCCCATATATCGTTGTAAGATGGGAAAGTGCTGGTGGAGGCTGCTGTCGTTGATTCTGCCATGATTTCAAATTAACGAGAAACACAGAAACGAATTATGCGAATTCGAGGGGATGGCGCCACTGAAGACTCAAAGACCAGTTGGTACGACTTGGTCAGAGTGAAGCTTCAGATGATCTAGCAAGGAACCTGCAAGATCACAAGAGAACAAACACACCGTTAGCCTCGTCACAGGGAGGGGGGCCTCTCTGTGACCAAGCTCGGGCGTGAGAATAAGTATTTGTGAGGAGGAAATAGGTCAGGGAGAGAGAGAGGAGAGTTAGAGAGAGAAAGTAGCGATTACCCCTTTTTGGAGGTCCAAGTATGGTATTTATAGTCTTTGGGTGTGCTGACGTGGAGAGTTAGTTGGGGCCGGACCAGTCGCTGTCATGGCAGTTATGGGAGTGGGACCCAGTTAGTTACGCCGCACCGGGGTGTCTAAACGGCTCGTCTTATAGTGCAAGATTCGGTCCGACTTTAATGTGCCATGATTCGGTCCGGTCAAGGACGTATCCTCATCAATTATCAAGTTTTTATGCTAAGCTTTAGGTTGGTTCAACTCTTCAATCAAGCAAGCTCGTGTCTAGCTTTACCTTACATAAGCTGTTCACGGGCTCAATCCGAGCCAAACAGTATCCCATAGTTTGTGCAACGAGTCGAGCTCGATTTTGAAACAATAAATGTAACGATATTTTTTTTAATGGCTAAACTTACATACCATGGGGATTGAACCCATGGCCTCCTATTATCCTACACCTTAACTAATTCACCAACACCATTGGGCTATTCCCAATGGATAAATGTAACGATATTTGAGTATCTGTTTTATGGTCTGCATGCCATTAGCAAAACATCTGTTATACCCCACATGTAACGATACAAAACGTCTGCTCTACGTGAATTTAAGTTGTATAAAACGTAAAAGTTCATGTAATTTAATATTTACCCTTGATGAAACGATTTATTTTGAAAAGTAACTTTTATCTCTGCTTACAAAACCTTTCAATCAACAATTCAAATAAAGAGGACGCATATGATTTTAGCAACTGACTAGTAGATATAAACAGTATTAAGGCGATTGACTGATTGAGTAATGAGGATTAGACATAGATTGCTACTTACGTAAAAAAAAAAAAAAAAATCAGACGTAATTGATGAAAGTTTGATTTGTGGCCGTGTTATCACATAATCCGTGACTGTAAGTACAAAATTATTTTATATAATCATACGTTTATGACACATTCCCAAAAACCAGCACTTTCTTATTCTTCTCTAAAAGTAATTAGTCACAGCGAAGTTCATATGTTATTATTTTTTTATTTTTTGAAAAGTAAGTTCCCACTTTATAATTGGCACGTAAATTAAAGGAAATGGAATGGAATGTTTTACTTTTTATTATTTCTTTCACGTAGCTTTAGTAATAATATATGATTAATTAGCCACTGAGCTAGTGGTAAAGTGGTTGGAAAAAAGAATTAGTGTTTCTTGTGACCCAGGTTCAATTCTAACTCTCCTTATTATTTTTTGCGGCATCTAGGTGAAGAGTGAATACGGGTGGCGCCAGTTCGACTTGGATGGTATGTGAGGTTTAACCGATTATTTCACTGTCGTGCCTTCAGGCGAGTGGAGGTCTGGTTTCATCGCATCTGGGGAGAGCCAAGGGGCTGACAGCGGTCGAGTGGTCGAACTTGACCACAGCACTCGGTGTCACGGTGGTTATCACGTCGTTTCTTGCCTTTAAAAAAACATATATATACATTAATAATTAAAGAAATGGCCAGCAAGACAAAAGTAGCCAATTGTGAAGCTTCCCTTCCAGGGTATTTGGAATTAATTTTTTGTATACGTTTTATTGGGTCTTGCTATTTACACACCCCACCTACCCCCTTTGTCTATTTACACACCCCCCAGTGTCGAGCTGTGGCCAGAGTGCGGCGTTTTGGTCCGGTCAACCAGACAAAAGACTGACGGGTTTCTGACGGGTCTGTTGACCTGACTAAAACGCCGAGCTTTGGCCGCGTTCTGGTCCTGTCAACCAGCCAAAAGACTGGTCGGGTGTCAGTCTTTGTCTGGTTGACAGGACCAGAACGCGGCCAAAGCTCGGCGTTTTGGTCCGGTCAACAGACCCGTCAGACACCCGTCAGTCTTTGTCTGGTTAACCGGACCAAAACGCCACCCTCTGGCCACAGCTCGACACTGGGGGGTGTGTGGATAGACTACATGTGTGTGTGAATAGACATGGCCATTTTATAAACCGTCTATTACATTTTGAATAAAAAATACTAAATAGTTAATATTTTAAGATAAAATATTGATCACATTTTTCATATTAGAAAATATAGAAAAAGGCGGATAAAATAT
The DNA here is from genome assembly GCA_030545235.1 of Helianthus tuberosus. NCBI lineage: Eukaryota > Viridiplantae > Streptophyta > Magnoliopsida > Asterales > Asteraceae > Helianthus > Helianthus tuberosus. The sequence continues at coordinate 100,428,737 of CM060437.1, read as the reverse complement.
GTTAACTCACAAAATTAATCCTTGCGTAGTGGACTGTGATCCAGACGCCATCTGGGCCATAGCGACACATTGCAGTGGGGAACACCGTCCACTCGGCGCTATGGCTCGATGAATTTGGTCTCTGCGATGGACATAACGGCTAATTGGCGCGTGGTATGATAAATTATACCGCTAGGAACGGTCAAAAACAATAAAGAAAATTCTTATTCGTTAGTTATACATAAATAGACATACAAATATAACATTTTACCATGGTTGCAAAAGTCGCTAGGCGCTCTCTAGTCGGTCGACCGGAGAGTTGAGAGTACTCGGTCTAGGCGGAGAGTACTCGGGGAGTATTCGGAGATGTTAAATTATAAAGAAATTACTTTTTGGATATTAAATATATGTCAAATAACATAAATTTACTAATATTTACGTCAAAATATGTGAAAATGATATTCATTCTTTAATATGATAGGCATAGAAATAATGTTTTATTATTATTTAAGTCAAACTAGGCCCGAGTTGACCTACTAGATCCAATTCTGACCGAGGTTAACCGCGTTTGACCGACTCCGAGTAATTAGGCGGAGTCGAAGAAAGTCGCCTCGGCAGCCTACCTTGTAGCGACTACTCGGGGAGTACTTGGCCTTGGAAACCTTGTTTTACAACCATGCATTTTACACACATTCTACACCCAATCAATTCAACCAAAAAAACTTTCTACCAAAACCTTAAAAACCTCTTTACCAAAATGGATTCGCCTCCATCGGACAATTCACTCATCGATCTATACCACAATGTTTTTGCTCATAATGAAGACGCAAAGTCTCGTGATTAACGCCATGCAACATGTTAATCGTTCTCTCACACGCCCTATCTTAAGGAGGGAATATGTTATGCGAGACCGTGAAGCTTCAAACGTTTGCCTAATGAAGATTATATCGATCCTACACCGACTTAGACCCCCACATTTTTAGGCACCGATTTCGGATGAGCAAAATGTTATTTTTGCGCATTAAAGAAGATTTGGAGCATAAGTATGACTACTTTAAGCAAAAAACGGACGCAAGAGGATATCTAGGATTCATCTCCATTCAGAAGTGTACTTCTGCGTTACGTGTCACATCAACGACGAGTATTTGAAGATGGTGGAGAAAACAACACGTGATACCTTCTTACATTTCTGCTACGGTATACATATGTGTTTTAAATTAATTTATTTAATATATATATATATATATTTATATATATTATCTTTTATAGGCATATGCCAATTATACGGAAAACGTTACTTGAGAAACCCGACTTGGAACGACCTACAACAGATTTACGAAGTGCATTTAGAAAAATAGGATTGCCCGACATGATTGGTAGTTTAGACTCTCGTCAATGGCGGTGGTATAATTGTCCAACCGCATGGCGATGTCAACTTACACGCGGTGACCAAAAAGACAAACGTTGGTTTTACAAGTGGTTGCCTCATACGACCTTTGGATTTGGTTGGCCTTCTTTGGTGTCGTCGGGTCGTTAAACGACATAAATACTTTCGAGCAATCGCCATTGCTAGAGGGTTACATATCGGGCACGCTACCAAAAGCCGAGTTTTATGCTAATGGAAATGAGTACCCGCATGGATACTATTTGGTTGATGGTATATACCCAGAAAATTCAAATATTGTGAAAACATTTAGAGAGCCGCTCGATATAAAAAGACAATATTTTAAGAAACCGCAAGAGTCTTCGCGAAAGGGCATCGGGAGGTGTTTTGAGGTTCTTCAACAACGATGGCATTTTGTGAGAAATCCTTGTCGTATACGGGATAAAGAAAAAATTAAAATGGTTATGTATACTTGTATCATATTGCATAATATGATTTTAGAAGACGAAGGAAAAACAATATGTCAAAACTATCTTCCGGATGAGGTTGAAGAAGGAACGCATGCAACAATGGAGGAAAGAATCTTAAACGGTCAACTCTTGCATTCCCATGAAGCACATAACCTGTGATGTGCGTGAGTGTTATTAGTTTTTAATGTATAGGTTAAGCCCTTTTTAACACTTTCTAGCCAAGTTTTAAATTTATAAAACACGATATTTTACTAACACCAAACACACATATGGGCAAGTGCACCCATCGTGAGCGTAGTATAGTGTTGGCAAGATACCGAGGTCGTCCAAGGACACAAGAGCTTTTAGTACCGGTTTATCCTCAACGTCTAATCAAATCAAAAAGTTAGAAAAAATGTTTTTAAACTAGAAAAATAAAAACTAACTAAAATGCTGAAAAGTAAAATAAAAGTAAAAACAGATAGACAAGATGAATCACTTGGCTCCGACTCGTGTTTAATGTAACCTTTGATTATTTCCGCACTTTTGCACTTTTTAAGAGATTATCTTAGTTATTGTAGTAGGCCCCTCTTTTGAAGGTGACGTTACCCTCAACCCAGTAGTTTGAGTCAGCAAGGATACAATCCTAAAGGGTCGGATTATTGAAAGATAATTAATTAAGTTATTAATGCATATTATAATAGGCCCCTCTTTTGAAGGTGACGTTACCCTCGGCTAAGTAGTCTGAGTCAGTAGGGATATAGGCCTAAGTAGTTGGGTTAAAGTATTAATAGTAGCTTACATATGAGGGGATCAAAGAGTTTGGACCCCCGCCATCCAATACCGGTGGGTATTGAAGGAGGTCCTACTAAATTTGACCCAGGTCCTTGCAGGATCTATACACTGAACAAGGCAAGACTCTTACCAAACCGTTCCCTTAACCCCCGACCAGGTAGCCAACATATCTCCATATAGACCGTGGAGATATGAATGGTGAAAATCTTTTATTTTATATAGACAGTAAAATAATGCCAAGACACCACGGACAAACGATAAGGAAAAATCACCTTCAACATAAGAAACTAGTTATTAAAGTCATTAATACATAACCAAGTAAAAAGTGCGAAAAGATTAAAAATAAAAAGTATTACACTAGACACTTGTCTTCACCAAGTGATGTAAGAGACTTAGGCAAACATGCCCTTTGATTGTCAAGAACTCTTACGATCAATCTTGGATCCCGAGACGACTCAAACACTCTATGATGGACAATGGATGATGGTGGTGGATGATGGTGTTGTGATGGTGGTGGGTGGTGGGTGAAGTGTGAGAGAGGTGATGTGCCAAGGGATGGTTTGCAAATGAGCCAAACACCCCTATTTATAGCCTGAACAGCAGCTCGGGCACGGTGTAACACCCCGTGTTTTCAAGAGTGAAAGTCAAAGTCAAGGTCAAAGTCAACGACCGATTTCGCGCGACGTGACTCGTAGAATTGTTTCTATTATATTTAGATTATGTGGAGTAAATGTTGTACATTACAATAATCAAGCCTCACCAATCGTACTTCAATCGACCTACGACTGTGAACGATAGGAAGTAACAATGCGATAAAGTAAATCAAGCAAGCTAATCAAATCGACATCAAATCGTAACTCGAGCTACGTATTTTTACTTGTGGTTATATGTGTGTGAGCCTTACGTGTTACCTGTGCATGTTATTTTTATATTATTTCATGTTGTATAAATCAAGCGAACTCAATCGAACTCGAAGTCTAACTCGAATATGATCGAACCCGAACTCGAATCCCGAATCGAACCGTATAAGAAGTAGTCGGGACTGAAAGTAATTTGAATTAGGAAACCCTATCAAACCGCTCGTAAATCCGAGCCGGATCAACATCGCATCGAGCTCGCCCAAGGTGGTGGCATCCGCACGGATGGCCCATCCGCACGGATGGCCAATCCGCACGGATTGCCAGTCCGCGCGGATAACCTGCCCGGGTGCGTGCCGTGCGCACGGCTCATCCTTTCCCTTTTTGGCATCCTATAAATACACGGGTCACTCTCCACTTTTTCCACTTTTGGCAAGTGACGTCTGAACCACTCGCATTCTTCACCTTTTCTCAGATTACTCTCAATCCAGGTAAGATCTTGCACTAATTCTTGTACATCTTTAATCACCACACCATTCTACACATTTCTATCTTTCGAATCACCGATTTTAACCATGAAATCATCCGGACTTGAGGTGTTCACGGGTGACGTCATCACGAAGTTCGTAAGAACTTCATGCTTGGCTTCATTCCACCAAGAATATCTCAGATCTAAACGATTTCTACAAGCTTTTACAATAATTTCACCTAGATCTAAACTTTTCTAAGGATAAAAGAGTTGAAAGAAATAAATCTAATGTTCTCTCCTCCTTTTACCCTTAAAACCGGTACAAATCCGATCAGTCCTAGTGTTTTACTCGTCAATAGCGATACCCTAGTTCCAGATCTGGAGTTGTACCATAGACAACTGATTTCGGGGTTAACCGGGATGACCGTTCCGAGTCGCCGGCAGGCCGAGTTAGGGTGGTTCCTAACCGGTCTAGTCACGCGGGTGAGAACACAACTCCAAGTGGTTGCCGCGTAATCAGAACGTCTCGATAAACGACAACGGAAACCAAGTGTAGACGAACGGAACAACCAGAGCAGTTGTCCGCACGGACAAGCTACCCGCACGGACTAGCCATCCCGCACGGACAAGCTGTGCGCACGGATTACCATCCGCACGCACAGGTCATACGCACGGGTTGTCACCCGCACGGACTACTCTTGGGACCCACTCTCTAAACGAGGTTTGAGTATCGACGAACGAGCAATCCGGACGGACGACCTCTGAATGGATTACTCATCGGATCATGAGATACTAAGGCCTTAAAATGAAAATTGAGCAAACCCCACCCGCACGGCCAAGCCGTGCGCACGGACAGGCTATCCGGACGGATTGACTCTGCCCGCGCGCACAGGCTGTCCGCACAGACTACCATACGCACGGACCGCCGTCCGCGCGGCCGGCTTGAAAGGTAGAAACACTTGGGTGTTTCCTAAATGCTACAACGAAAACTCCAAAGCACAAGCCATCATACACAAACACATCTTAGGAAGAAACAATCCACTTGAACATTCATCCACGCAAGCAACCTAACCGTACGGATAAGTCGCCCGCACGTACAACTAGTCCGCACGGGTTGCCACCCGCACGGACAGTCACACGCACGGACAGCTTACCCGGGTGGATCACCATCCGCACGCATCACCATCCGCACGGATAGGTCATGCGCACGGATGACTTCTACACACGGATGACTGATCCGTACGATCAGCCATGTTGCCCACTCTCACTTGTACTGTTTTACGCGCCACTTATCGTTACGTTATCGAATCTATTCAGGCTAACCGAACTCGCTGAAAAGCGCTCCCTTCAATCCATACCACTGTGAGTATACTCGAACCCTTTTTGCTTTAGCACTTTTGGGTGTTACATACGTTACAACTATTCAAACTACAACTATCACACTACTCAAGCTATTTTAACGCTTAACCATTATTGCATGTTATACGTGGCTTATGAATGCTTGTCTGTTATGTTTACACATGGAATGCTGTCTACCTGCCTTAGCAACGATAGTACTATAGTTTGGACTCAGCACCCGTTCCCACGGGGGTTGTTAAGGATCTTTTACTTGCATGGATTACGGTGGTAATCGTGTATTGCGAACTGCCTCGGGCAGTCAACCCGCAGTCATTGGTATCGATGGATCTATGTCGATAACTAACGTGCTTCATTTCACTATGTGTACGTGCTGGTTATGCGTAAACGAATTCGAACTCTATATGCTATTATCAAACTTGTATGCTCACCTTTACATTTTTATGTATTGACATTATTTTAACGTATGTGACAGGTGCCTAGGTTGTTTATATGCTTCTCGGGCTGTGATGAAATCGAAGCTAGGAATTGGAGTCCTAGAAACCAATAAATAAATTAGTTATGTTTAAATCTGAGTTGTCGGAACAGAATATTTGTTTAGTTTTTGTCTGTAATAACTTGTTTTACTATTTGAGACATGGTATGGGACATGTTAACTTAAATTAAATGGTAATGATAGTTGTTATGGAAACTTCTGGACAATCTGTTTCGCTCAGTGCCGCGCCCCGATGATTCCGCCATCGGTTGGGGTGTGACAGATTGGTATCAGAGCCATAACTATAGGGAATTAGGCAAGACTCGACCTAGTCCGGGTCGAAGTCTTAGAGACCTAGGCTATAGTTAAGAACCAACAGACCAACTCACGCGTATGCGTAAACTCACCACTATCACTCACTATTTTCTAGCATTACACTCGAATTTTCAAGTTGTGAACAGGTAATGAGGTCGAGAATAGGTGTGAAAACCGCAAACTCTCGACTAAAGTTGCCTAATCAGCTTGCGTTTTTAGCTACAACCGAGGAGAATTATCCCAAATCAGGAGTGAAATCCACATTTTGATGAATAATCTCCTCAACTTTTATCAAAAACAAGGACGGAAGTTGCAAGATGGGGGTGAAACCCTAACCTTGACGACTCGTCCCGCTTTTATACAAAACTCCACCAAAGTTCGATGGACTCCAACGGTCTAAGGACACCACCTAACCAAAGGGAATTGCGCCGACGCCCAAGAATCGAGGCAAAGGCATAGTCCTGGAGGTCGTTGTGCAGGATCCTTGAGAGTAATCGAGCTACTTGGTTAAGTCGAAGTCTATTAGCCGCAGACAATCCACCTCCGATTATCGATCTTTATGAAAATTTTGTGCTTTTTCTGTTATTTGTTAAACGTTTTGAGATATTATTGGTTTCGACCCAACACTATTGCTCCTGCTAAAACACAAAACCCACACCTCTCCTCGCTAGCAACTCAACAATAGGAACAATTAGGATACTTGTGGCGCTCGTAGGTGCTTTTAGTGACTAAGTTTATGTGTTTCTTGCTTATTATGCCCATATGATTAGGGATACTGTAACTATGTGCTCTATATGTCTATGTGATCTTGTGCAACTCTGTAAATTTGTGACTATATGCGTTTACATGGTACGTGTTACTGAGCTTTAGTAATCCTAGACGTGTGAGGTGAGATTCGAATACATATGTTGAGTTCCATGGCGGTGTCTATTGCAGACAATGTCGTCTGGATCCCGTCATCAGCTCTCTCGTCAGGAAAAGAGGGACAGACGCCTTGCTTCCATCGTCGCAAAAGCGGTAGCAAAGGCTGTGAGCGGTGTCTGCGAGAATGCCAGCAAGTCATCCGAGGAATCAAGGACTGAGGGTCCCAAAGCTGCCGCGAGACCTTTCAGTTTCAAACAATTCAAGTCATGTGGACCGAAAGAATTCACGGGCGAAGGAGGTCCTACTGCTCTATTCCACTGGTTTGACTCTATCGAGGTTACCCTGCGACAAAGTGGTTGCCCTGATGACCTTCGAACTCTGAACGCTACCGGCGTCTTTCAGTCCCGTGCTTTGGACTGGTGGACGGCCGAGAGGAACAAGAGAGGGAATGATGCAGCTTACGGGTTGTCGTGGGATGAGCTCAAGGAAGTCATGCTGGAGGAATTCTGCCCTCCTCACGAACGACAAAAGCTTGAAGATGAATTCTGGCACATACATCAGCAGGATGGAGACAATGCTGGTCTCACTGCTCGCTTCAAACAGCTCAGCATTATCTGTCCCGATCAAGTCAAGACTCCTGAGATCACCATCAAGAAGTACATCCGAGCTTTGCCCGACTGCGTTGCTGATTTCGTGCAAGCGGCTAAGACTACCACGATCGAAGAAACCTATCTACTGGCCGCTGAGATCAATGACAAAAGGGTCAAAGCTGGGATGTGGGATAAGACCTCCAAGCATCTACATCAAGCCACTGCTGCTACACCAACTGCTGAACCCACGTCATCAAGCAACAAGAGAAAGAACAAGAGAAAGAACAACTCCACCAACAAGAACTGTGCGATTTCTGCTGCACCTATCCAAGCGGTACCTGCTCAACAGCGTCAAGTAGTGGCGCCTGTGACCAATGCACCGCCTGCAAAGCGTGCATATACTGGACCACACCCACTCTGCCCTACTTGCACCTATCATCATCCAACTGCTATTCAATGCCGCTTCTGTGCTCATTGCAACGTCTACGGCCACTTTACTGCCAACTGCCGTATTCGTCAAGCTCCTGCCAATCAAGCTCTACTCGCTGCCCCACAGGGTCAACAAGCGCCTCCGGCACCCGCAGTCAAAGCCCGAGCATGCTTCACATGTGGCGACCCGAACCATTTCGCCAACATGTGCCCGAACAGGGTGGTGAAACAAGAACCCCAGCAGCAACAGCAGCAACCACAGCAACAGCAACAGCAGCAGCAACAGGCCGCACGTGCCAGAACTTTCAATCTCAACGTGCGTCAAGCCCAGGCCGACAACAACGTGGTCAATGGTACGTTCCTTGTGAATGGTATTTATGCTTCATGTTTGTTTGATACTGGAGCCGATAATTGCTTTGTGTCACACGAATTTGAGAAACTCCTTGGTCGTAAACGTTCTCGACTCTCCTCTGCGTTCGATGTTGAAGTCGCTACCGGAAGAACCGTCGCTGTAAACTCTGTTATTCGTGATTGCACACTCGAGCTCAACAATCACATCTTCTCAATCGATCTCATCCCTATGCAACTAGGAAGTTTCGATGTCATAGTAGGCATGGACTTTCTTCGCGAAAACCATGCCGAAGTTGTGTGCTTCGATAAAATGATTCGTTTTTCGCTCGCCAACGGGGATTCATTGTGCGTCTATGGAGATACTACTTCGAAGGGTCTCAAACTTATATCATGCCTACAAGCCAGCAAGTATCTCCGCAAGGAGTACAGGGCTTTCTTGGCTCATGTCGTAGCAGCGGAGAAGGAAAAGAAAGAGAAGAAGAAAGTGAACGACGTCCCAGTGGTTCGAGAATTTCCTCGAGTCTTTCCCGAGGATCTTCCCGGACTACCTCCAAAGCGTGATATCGATTTTCGCATTGACCTTATTCCTGGAGCGAATCCTATTGCCAGAGCTCCCTACCGACTTGCGCCGTCCGAAGTGCGCGAACTCTCAACCCAACTCCAGGAATTGCTTGAAAAAGGCTTTATTCGCCCGAGCACCTCTCCGTGGGGCGCACCAGTCCTTTTCGTCAAAAATAAGGATGGGACGTTCCGGATGTGCATCGATTACCGGGAATTGAATAAGTTGACTATCAAGAATCGCTACCCTCTGCCTCGAATCGACGATTTGTTTGATCAACTACAGGGCGCTACGTGCTTCTCGAAGATCGATCTGCGTTCCGGATATCATCAGCTGCGTATACAGGAGGAGGATATTCCCAAAACAGCGTTTCGCACTCGTTACGGCCATTATGAATTCGTTGTCATGCCTTTTGGCCTAACCAATGCACCAGCAGTTTTCATGGATTTGATGAATCGAGTGTGTAAACCGTATCTTGACCGTTTCGTCATCGTGTTCATCGACGATGTCCTGATCTATTCCAAAACGAGATCCGAACACGCGCAGCATCTACGTTTGGTTCTCGAGTTACTCCAGGGGAATCAACTCTACGCCAAATTCTCCAAGTGTGAATTTTGGTTGGGGGAGGTTCAATTTCTGGGTCACATCGTAAATAGTCAAGGTATTCACGTCGATCCTGCAAAGATTGAAGCTGTTAAGAGCTGGGTTACGCCTAAGAACCCGACTGAAGTCCGCTCCTTTCTCGGACTAGCGGGCTATTATCGACGATTCATCGAAGGATTCTCGAAGATTGCTGTACCACTCACTTCTCTCACTCATAAGGACCAGCCCTTTTTCTGGGGAACCAAACAAGAGTCCGCCTTTCGAACCCTCAAATACATGCTTTGCAATGCTCCTGTTCTCACGCTACCCGACGGAAACGATAATTTCATTGTCTACTGTGATGCTTCTAACCTTGGTCTCGGTTGTGTCTTAATGCAACGAGACAAGGTTATTGCTTACGCATCCCGTCAGCTCAAAATCCACGAGAAGAACTATACAACCCACGATCTCGAGCTAGGCGCAGTTGTTTTCGCATTAAAGATTTGGCGACACTACCTGTATGGTACCAAATGTACGATCTTCACCGATCATAAGAGCCTACAACACATCTTTAATCAGAGGGAACTAAATATGCGTCAACGCCGATGGGTAGAGCTTCTCAACGACTACGACTGCGAGATTCGTTATCACCCAGGCAAAGCAAATGTTGTTGCCGACGCACTTAGCAGACGGAGTTATCTGCTTAGCACTCGTAATGTCCAAGCCCAGCACAATCTAGAAGCTCTTATCCGCGACGCCCAGCATGCATGTTTCAACGAGCGCACCTTGAAGAAAGAAAGAATCTACCACGATGGAGCCCAACTTGTGAGCAAATCAAACGGGATATTCCACTTCTTAGACAAAATCTGGATTCCCAAGCGAACTAACCTGCGACAGATCATCATGGACGAAGCCCACAAATCCCGATACTCTATTCATCCCGGTGCCGACAAAATGTACCATGACCTTCGATATAGGTACTGGTGGTCGGGCATGAAACGGGATATCGCTCTCTACGTCGGAAGATGCCTAACCTGTGCTAGAGTCAAGGCTGAACACCAACGACCCTCTGGCTTGCTCGAACAACCTCCAATCCCCATGTGGAAGTGGGAAAGCATAGCTATGGATTTCGTAACCAAGCTTCCAACCACGTCATCGGGTCACGACAGCATTTGGGTTATTATTGACCGTTTGACCAAATCAGCCCACTTTCTGCCAATACGAGAGGATTACAAGGTGGAACGATTAGCCCGAATCTACACTGACGAGATCATTTGTCGACATGGGACGCCTCATGACATCATCTCTGACCGCGATGCTCGATTTACTTCGCGATTGTGGGGAACATTTCAAACGGCACTCGGTACGACGCTTAATCTAAGCACTGCGTTCCACCCACAAACTGACGGTCAGAGCGAAAGAACGATTCGTACGCTTGAAGACATGCTCCGTTCATGTGTCCTAGACTTCGGTGGTAATTGGGATAGACACCTTCCGTTAGTCGAATTCTCGTACAACAACAGCTACCAGGCTAGCATCCAGATGGCACCTTTTGAGGCCTTATACGGGAGAAGATGTCGATCGCCTATTGTGTGGCACGAGATCGGTCACTCGCAACTAACCGGTCCGGAATTGCTACAAGAAACGACAGACAAAATCTTCCAAATTCGGGACAATCTAGCGAAGGCTCGAGATAGACAGAAGCTTCTCGCCGATAAAAAGCGCAAGCACCGTGAGTATGGCGTTGGTGACTACGTACTCCTAAAGGTATCACCTTGGAAGGGTGTAGTCCGATTCGGCAAAAAGGGGAAACTTGCGCCTCGGTATGTGGGACCTTTTAAGATTCTGGAGAGGATCGGAAAAGTCGCCTACAGACTCGAGTTACCGGAAGAACTTAACAATGTCCATCCAATCTTCCACGTGTCAAACCTCCGAAAGACCATCTACGAACCAGCCATACATGTTCCTCTAGATGATTTACGAGTGAACGAAACATTGCACTTCGTGGAAAAGCCTGTCGAAATCATGGATCGCCAAACCAAAGAACTCAGGCGCTCACGCATTCCCATTGTGAAAGTCCGATGGGAAGGTAAACAAGGCGCGGAGTTCACTTGGGAACTCGAAAGCGACATGAAGGCAAAGTATCCACAACTGTTTAACGAAGAAGCAACGTCCAGCTAAAACAGCGAGTATTCGAGAGAGTTTTTCAGAGAATTTGAAATATGACAATATGTATGGAAGCCAACAGAAACGGCCGAAACTAATGAAGATTGAATATTATAAATAGAACCACGTCATTAGTACATTCTTGTGCATCGATCTCACTCGTGCACGAATTCCGCACGTCGTACGAGTCGGATCGCAATCAAAGCGAATTCAAACTAGAACCCACAATGATCAAGATTTTGAAAGAAAAAGAAAAAGGATTTTGAAAATGAAAAATTAAAGATTGAAAAAGGCTTCTCTCAAACGACTTCATAGGCTTTTAAATCAGCCGATTTTAACCGTAAAATCCTGGTTAATTTGGCGATTCTCCACACGTGATTCACGAATTAGTTACAGCTTCCGGCTTAATTTCGGGACGAAATTTTCTAAACAAGGGGAGGTTGTAACACCCCGTGTTTTCAAGAGTGAAAGTCAAAGTCAAGGTCAAAGTCAACGACCGATTTCGCGCGACGTGACTCGTAGAATTGTTTCTATTATATTTAGATTATGTGGAGTAAATGTTGTACATTACAATAATCAAGCCTCACCAATCGTACTTCAATCGACCTACGACTGTGAACGATAGGAAGTAACAATGCGATAAAGTAAATCAAGCAAGCTAATCAAATCGACATCAAATCGTAACTCGAGCTACGTATTTTTACTTGTGGTTATATGTGTGTGAGCCTTACGTGTTACCTGTGCATGTTATTTTTATATTATTTCATGTTGTATAAATCAAGCGAACTCAATCGAACTCGAAGTCTAACTCGAATATGATCGAACCCGAACTCGAATCCCGAATCGAACCGTATAAGAAGTAGTCGGGACTGAAAGTAATTTGAATTAGGAAACCCTATCAAACCGCTCGTAAATCCGAGCCGGATCAACATCGCATCGAGCTCGCCCAAGGTGGTGGCATCCGCACGGATGGCCAATCCGCACGGATGGCCAATCCGCACGGATTGCCAGTCCGCACGGATGGCCAGTCCGCGCGGATAACATGCCCGGGTGCGTGCCGTGCGCACGGCTCATCCTTTCCCTTTTTGGCATCCTATAAATACACGGGTCACTCTCCACTTTTTCCACTTTTGGCAAGTGACGTCCGAACCACACGCATTCTTCACCTTTTCTCAGATTACTCTCAATCCAGGTAAGATCTTGCACTAATTCTTGTACATCTTTAATCACCACACCATTCTACACATTTCTATCTTTCGAATCACCGATTTTAACCATGAAATCATCCGGACTTGAGGTGTTCACGGGTGACGTCATCACGAAGTTCGTAAGAACTTCATGCTTGGCTTCATTCCACCAAGAATATCTCAGATCTAAACGATTTCTACAAGCTTTTACAATAATTTCACCTAGATCTAAACTTTTCTAAGGATAAAAGAGTTGAAAGAAATAAATCTAATGTTCTCTCCTCCTTTTACCCTTAAAACCGGTACAAATCCGATCAGTCCTAGTGTTTTACTCGTCAATAGCGATACCCTAGTTCCAGATCTGGAGTTGTACCATAGACAACTGATTTCGGGGTTAACCGGGATGACCGTTCCGAGTCGCCGGCAGGCCGAGTTAGGGTGGTTCCTAACCGGTCTAGTCACGCGGGTGAGAACACAACTCCAAGTGGTTGCCGCGTAATCAGAACGTCTCGATAAACGACAACGGAAACCAAGTGTAGACGAACGGAACAACCAGAGCAGTTGTCCGCACGGACAAGCTACCCGCACGGACTAGCCATCTGCACGGACAAGCTGTGCGCACGGATTACCATCCGCACGCACAGGTCATACGCACGGGTTGTCACCCGCACGGACTACTCTTGGGACCCACTCTCTAAACGAGGTTTGAGTATCGACGAACGAGCAATCCGGACGGACGACCTCTGAATGGATTACTCATCGGATCATGAGATACTAAGGCCTTAAAATGAAAATCGAGCAAACCCCACCCGCACGGCCAAGCCGTGCGCACGGACAGGCTATCCGGACGGATTGACTCTGCCCGCGCGCACAGGCTGTCCGCACGGACTACCATACGCACGGACCGCCGTCCGCGCGGCCGGCTTGAAAGGTAGAAACACTTGGGTGTTTCCTAAATGCTACAACGAAAACTCCAAAGCACAAGCCATCATACACAAACACATCTTAGGAAGAAACAATCCACTTGAACATTCATCCACGCAAGCAACCTAACCGTACGGATAAGTCGCCCGCACGTACAACTAGTCCGCACGGGTTGCCACCCGCACGGACAGTCACACGCACGGACAGCTTACCCGGGTGGATCACCATCCGCACGCATCACCATCCGCACGGATAGGTCATGCGCACGGATGACTTCTACACACGGATGACTGATCCGTACGATCAGCCATGTTGCCCACTCTCACTTGTACTGTTTTACGCGCCACTTATCGTTACGTTATCGAATCTATTCAGGCTAACCGAACTCGCTGAAAAGCGCTCCCTTCAATCCATACCACTGTGAGTATACTCGAACCCTTTTTGCTTTAGCACTTTTGGGTGTTACATACGTTACAACTATTCAAACTACAACTATCACACTACTCAAGCTATTTTAACGCTTAACCATTATTGCATGTTATACGTGGCTTATGAATGCTTGTCTGTTATGTTTACACATGGAATGCTGTCTACCTGCCTTAGCAACGATAGTACTATAGTTTGGACTCAGCACCCGTTCCCACGGGGGTTGTTAAGGATCTTTTACTTGCATGGATTACGGTGGTAATCGTGTATTGCGAACTGCCTCGGGCAGTCAACCCGCAGTCATTGGTATCGATGGATCTATGTCGATAACTAACGTGCTTCATTTCACTATGTGTACGTGCTGGTTATGCGTAAACGAATTCGAACTCTATATGCTATTATCAAACTTGTATGCTCACCTTTACATTTTTATGTATTGACATTATTTTAACGTATGTGACAGGTGCCTAGGTTGTTTATATGCTTCTCGGGCTGTGATGAAATCGAAGCTAGGAATTGGAGTCCTAGAAACCAATAAATAAATTAGTTATGTTTAAATCTGAGTTGTCGGAACAGAATATTTGTTTAGTTTTTGTCTGTAATAACTTGTTTTACTATTTGAGACATGGTATGGGACATGTTAACTTAAATTAAATGGTAATGATAGTTGTTATGGAAACTTCTGGACAATCTGTTTCGCTCAGTGCCGCGCCCCGATGATTCCGCCATCGGTTGGGGTGTGACACACGGCCCCCTGCCCATCCTCCTTCTCTTTCTTCATTAATTGCAGTTTGTCTGCATTAGTTGACCACGCCCCCGTGTCCGCTGGGAACGCCCCCACGTGCAGAAGCGTATCTGTACTATCAATATTTCCTCAGATTCTGCGAATCTTAGAGTTGACCACGGCCCCGTGTCCGCTGAGCACGACCCCGTGGTGGTTGATAGAAGCTTCTACAGCTTTGTCTTTTCTGCTGACACTTGGGCACGCCCCCGTGCTCATTGAGCACGGGGCGTGTTCAGTCTTATATTCTCTTGTTTTGCTTGGGAAGATGCTGTCGGGGAGGCCGGGCATGCCACGTTTGTTCCTTTTCTTGTATTCATGTTAGATTTAGCTACCTTTTTGCTTCTTTTGTTCATTTGAGCTCATTTAATCCTGAAAATACAAAAGGAAGACAAAAACACACTTTTTCCAACATTAGTACTAAAAAGGGGTTAGTTTTATGCCACAATTGATGTAATTTATATGTTGCATTTTGTACACATCAAATACCCCCACACTTGAATCTTTGCTTGTCCTCAAGCAAAACTCTTCATAATGTGGCTTTACACTCCCAAATGGAATGGGTAGAAGAGAAGGTTTTGGACTTGTCATAGAGTGTCGGGATTTCCAAGATTCTTTATTAAGTTTTATTTTTATTTATTTACAATCCTATTCGTCATGATTTAATTGAAACATTACATAAGATAAATTACTTATTAGGGCATAACATGCCTTTTAATAATTCCATTTATATACAAGTTCACATACCTCACGGGGGATCACTCAACACTCGGCCGAAGATGTATTTTAATGGATCACTCGAGAGCGGCATGGAACTTATTCCTACCATAAGCTTGCCAAGCAATCATTCCTCCTCCTTTTTAACTATATACACCTTTGTAAATATCAAGAGGACTTTTGGGGTGAAGGGTTAGGCTTGGGTTAAAGGTAGGTGGTTGGGTTAGTGGTTAGTAAAAGGGCGAAAAGGCGTAAAAAGCGTCGGTTTTCGTAAGACTTTTTATTTTTGAAGTTTTTATTTTGATGAAGCCATTATTCAAACAAAGTTATTTTTGATAAACTTGTTTGTTTATTTCTCTTTTGCTTCATCATCATCAAAATATATATATATTGAAGTCATAAGAAAAACCGAGCTTGTTACTAAAACAAAGGGTTTAAAAATAAAAAGGTTTTGGTGGGTGAAAGGGTGTTTGGGTTATGAAATGAAAAGGTTTAGGCTCAAAGGGGTTAACTAGGGGGATTTTGGGTAAGTGGTAAAAAAATAATGGTGTAGAAATAAAAAGGGTTAATCCTAATGCCTCTGTCATTTACTTACTCGGGTTTAAGTTGGTAAGGACCGGGAATGTATCGTCGTGGCAAGGTCTAGAGTTGTAAGAACCAAGCGGCTATTCACACAAGAAATGAAAAATGAGCATTTAGTTTAAAGATATGTATTTGTATGCTCAATAAAGGCTCAAAACTCACTTTTGTGGGAATGGGTTTTCATGTGATCAAGTATATATAATCAAATTTTAACTAAGCTTGCCATGCCATTTCATAATTTTTTTATGTTGGTTCTTTTTATCACGACGCTATTGGTTGTAAATTTATAAAAATATAACCTTTTAGAATTTGAAATTCTCAAGTTAAATCTAGACAAGTAAAAAAATGAAAATTTTTGTTGAAAAATTTGGGGTGATTAGCAGTTCCAATAGAGTTTTGTGTAAGGCTTGTAATTAGGACTTGCAAGATTCAAGGTTTTAGCACCCCCCCCCCCACACTTAAATTACACATTGTCCTCAATGTGTCCCAAAAATAATTTTTTAGCTTGATTGAATGTGTAAAAAGTTGTGAAAAAGCAAAATTTTATGTTACTGGGCGTCTGGACACGGTCCCGTGTTCAGATCGCCAGTAACAAAAGTTTGTAAAAAGAAACAGAAGCCTGGGCACGGGGGCGTGTTCTGTGAGCACGTCCCGTGTCCAGTTACCTGAACTGGCCATTTCTTGCAGATTGTGCAGCACGGGGCCGTGTTGGGCGGGCACGGTCCGTGTTGAACTTGCTGTAATGAAGAAAAATTTGTCGGATGGCCCTGTTTTTGTGCATGGGGTGCTGGTTCACGCTCCCTTGGTATCCTTCACCATCCCGAGTGTGTTTTATCCATTACAACATCATTCAAACACCAATTTAATTAAAACCATCATTCGTTAAATCATAGAGAGAATTACATAATAAACCTAATAAGTTAAAATTCTAGATAAGTAGGTCAAAAGAAACACAAGAAATCTAAACTAAGAAGTTCTAGCCTAATACTTATCCTATTAGCAAAATTTCCGAAAAGATAATTCCCTCGGTTGGTTTTGGCTTGAAAAACTTCTTCCTCCGGGCATGGGTTCCTCATACGTCGGTGAGCCACTCCTCTATCTCTCTTGGGAGAAGAAAGGCGGGCTCATTGGCGTTGGTTTGAAGGGGTGCAACCTCCAACGGGACTTCTTGTAGATCTTCAAGAGGAGGTTCCGCTGGAATGTCGTCCCATCCGGTCGGGTTGTTGATTCCAAGTGCTAAGTTCCAATCCTCTTGAGGGAGGATTGGTTCCATGGGAGGTGTCATAAGAATGTTCAACCTCTGGTGCAAGAGGTTGATTTCTTGAAAACTGTTTTCCAACCCCACCGTAAGATAATTTATACGGTCTATTAGGACCTCCTCTACCGACGTCATCTCATCAAGAGCCTCACATAATGCCATTACGTAGCATACGAGAGTTGCTTCAAGTGATGACCTTCTTTCCCTTCGACTGTTTCTGGAGTGCGCAGAAGAGGTTCCACTGTTTTGACTAGACATTCTACGAAAACACACCAAAATAGTTCATTTTAATGAAACAGTAACTCCGGACACGGCCCCGTGCCCAATGAGCACGGCCCCGTGTTCACCTTTCTGCAGATTTTTAAAACAAGGAATCTTGGAGTTTCAAATTATTTTTCCAACTTAAGAAGCATTTTTGAGCAGAAATAACTTAAAACAATGTTATACAACTTATTTTTAACAAGATTCCTTGAACAAAAACCCAACAAACATCACAATAAAGCTTTGAATCATGGTGATCTCAAACTTCAATGGAGGTGTTGAAGCAAGAAAGATGAAGAAGAAGGTAATGGATAAAAGAGGAAAGGACAAGATGGGTGTTAGAACCTTCTTTTAGAAAATACCTAGGATGGTAGGTGAGAAGATCCTTTCAAATCTCTGTCCTGGATGGTCCAAATGTGCAGGATTCTTGGCTGCATTTATAGAAAACGACAGCATGCTGGACACGGCCCCGTGTCGGCTGGACACGGCCCCGTGTGCAGGCAAGATCCTGACACACTTTGTCCGTATTCTGACAAAAAGTCAGAAAGGAATCTTTTGGTGGACACGGGGGCGTGTTGACCTGGGCACGTCCCCGTGTCGAAAGGCTGTTTTATGAAGTTCGTCTATTTCTAAGGAACTTATCCGGATCGGGCGGTTCCTTACTGGATGGAACAACCCCAAAGTGCCTAAGATACCTTAATTGCTCTAGATTAAGACGGGAACGCAAGAGGTTATCGGTGAGGGTGATTCCTATGCTAAATGTAGGTGGACAAGTCCAACCCTTTTCCGAGCTCTCGTTAAAGAAGGTGTATGCCGAATCGCTCAGGTCTATGTATGCACCGAACGAAGTCGATGGAGAGTCCTTCACGGCACAATCGGCACAGGGACGACTATCGCTCAAGTCCTCGCTAGAGTTAGAGGTAACATCGGGAACAACGAAGTTGTTTTTATTTGAATGCGATCCCAACAATTCTTCTTGGTTATCGTCTTGAGATAAATTATTGAAATCTATCCTAAGTTCTTTTAACCAATTAAGAATTAGATCTTCCATTTGAAATAGTTCATCAAGAAGCATTTCTCCTAGAAGATCAGGTTGAGAGCATTCGAGGGAGAGATAGGGATTATTTTTACTTTTGCCCCTCTTAAGGCTACAGGAAAACAATGGGTCTATATAGTGGGGCTTATAATTTAGAAAATAACATTCTAATTCCTTATGGGAACCACCACATAATTGACACCACGTACCATAAGAGTGCCGAAAGTAAAAATTATCATTATCACTCATGGTTTGTGTCAGAAATAACCAACCGTCGGGATCTTATGGTTCTGTTTTCAGTAGCTGAATCTTGGGCACGGGGCGTGTTGAGTGGGCACGGCCCCGTGTTCAGCTTACTGTCTGACTTAAAACAGGATTGCCAGTTCCAATGATTGGGCACGGGGCGTGTTCAGCGGGCATGGCCCGTGCTGAGTTCTGCAGAAGCTGAAAAACTAAGAAAATCCTAAAAAAAAAACAGAAAAAATAAGAAAAACGATTAGGCCGCTGATTCCTAACTTTCTTAAAATCCTTGTGTCCCCGGCAACGGCGCCAAAAAACTTGATGTGCGTGAGTGTTATTAGTTTTTAATGTATATGTTAAGCCCTTTTTAACACTTTTTAGCCAAGTTTTAAATTTATAAAACACGATATTTTACTAACACCAAACACACATATAGGCAAGTGCACCCATCGTGAGCGTAGTATAGTGTTGGCAAGATACCGAGGTCGTCCAAGGACACAAGAGCTTTTAGTACCGGTTTATCCTCAACGTCTAATCAAATCAAAAAGTTAGAAAAAATGTTTTTAAACTAGAAAAATAAAAACTAACAAAAATGCTGAAAAATAAAATAAAAGTAAAAACAGATAGACAAGATGAATCACTTGGCTCCGACTCGTGTTTAGTGTAACCTTTGATTATTTCCGCACTTTTGCACTTTTTAAGAGATTATCTTAGTTATTGTAGTAGGCCCCTCTTTTGAATGTGGCGTTACCCTCAACCCAGTAGTTTGAGTCAGCAAGGAAACAATCCTAAAGGGTCGGATTATTGAAAGATAATAATTAAGTTATTAATGCATATTATGGTAGGCCCCTCTTTTGAAGGTGACGTTACCCTCGGCTAAGTAGTCTGAGTCAACAGGGATACAGTCCTAAGTAGCCGGGTTAAAGTATTAATAGTAGCTTACATATTAGGGGATCAAAGAGTTTGGACCCCCGCCATCCAATACCGGTGGGTATTGACGGAGGTCCTACTAAATTTGACCCAGGTCCTTGCAGGATCTATACACTGAACAAGGCAAGACTCTTACCAAACCGTTCCCCCCGACCAGGTAGCCAACATATCTCCATATAGACCGTGGAGATATGAATGGTGAAAATCTTTTATTTTATATAGACAGTAAAATAATGCCAAGACACCACGGACAAACGATAAGGAAGAATCACCTTCAACATAAGAAACTAGTTATTAAAGTCATTAATACATAACCAAGTAAAAAGTGCGAAAAGATTAAAAATAAAAAGTATTACACTAGACACTTGTCTTCACCAAGTGATGTAAGAGACTTAGGCAAACATGGCCTTTGATTGTCAAGAACTCTTACGATCAATCTTGGATCCCGAGACGACTCACACACTCTATGATGAACAATGGATGATGGTGGTGGATGATGGTGTTGTGATGGTGGTGGGTGGTGGGTGAAGTGTGAGAGAGGTGGTGTGCCAAGGGATGGTTTGCAAATGAGCCAAATACCCCTATTTATAGCCTAAACAGCAGCTCGGGCACGGCCCCGTGTCCATTGGGCACGGCCCCGTGCCCATCCTCCTTCTCTTTCTTCATTAATTGCAGTTTGTTTGCATTAGTTGACCACGCCCCCGTGTCCGCTGGGAACGCCCACGTGTGCAGAAGCGTATCTGTACTATCAAGATTTCCTCAGATTCTGCGAATCTTAGAGTTGACCACGGCCCCGTGTCTGCTGAGCACGACCCCGTGGTGGTTGATAGAAGCTTCTACAGCTTTGTCTTTTCTGATGACACTTGGGCACGCCCCCGTGCTCATTGAGCACGGGGCGTGTTCAGTCTTCTGTTCTCTTGTTTTGCTTGGGAAGATACTGTCGGGGAGGCCGGGCATGCCACGTTTGTTCCTTTTCTTGTATTTATGTTAGATTTAGCTGCCTTTTTGCTTCTTTTGTTCATTTGAGCTCATTTAATCCTGAAAATACAAAAGGAAGACAAAAACACACTTTTTCCAACATTAGTACTAAAAAAGGGTTAGTTTTATGCCACAATTGATGTAATTTATATGTTGCATTTTGTACACATCAACCCGTTAAAGACGGATTAGGTCGAGTATGCTTGGGAAATTTGCCCAATTCGACACGATGGCACGGAGAAGAAGATTTCGAAGATGAAGGAGACATAGAAAAAGATTTCGAAGATGGAAGCTATCAAGACGGAGGGTTGGATGACGGAGGTTATGAAGGCAGAGGCAACATCGGCGATGAAGACGAGTAGTATTTAATATATCTTATTTAATGAAATGTTATTCTTTTTATATTTATTAAATTTAGAAACTAAAAAAAATAGTTAAGTAATGATTGCTATTGGGTTTATATGGTGTTACCACTATACACAAATGTTATGAAATGTTATACAACACCACCATTGCACTTTTTGTGACAATTATCACATAACCTCACCTTCACCATGTTATGAAACGTTATCACTACATATAGTCTTATAATGCCCTAATTCGTATTTGACAAAAAGTCGCAGCGGAAAATTCGTACCATAAAATTTCTTTTATTATAAACTGTATGCCTTACTTGAAAGTTCATTTTTAAAAAAACTCTTTTATATTGAATATATCAATCTAACTCATTTACAGAATAAAACATAACTTATGTGTATCAAATTACATTCTCAGACAATCCCGTACAATCCTTCAAGTGACTCGGTCCTAGATCTCTATCCTTTGATGATCCTCGTGTTTCGTACTACCTGCGCTCATCACATAAAATTCATAACATTAGTACGCATCATAAACATACAAGATTTACTCACGTTTACTTTTCGTTCCGTTAACTCTTTACATTCCGGCTCTCCATCCGATCATACAATCCGCGGTGAGACTTCGTTGCTATTCCTGCGTTACACTTCGTTCACAAGGTACACTATTAATAATGTCGATACTCGATCGTATTGAAAACTTGCGTACAACCATGCATACTTACTTGCTCACATGCATACATACGTACCCACATACATACATACTTTCAAGCATAACTACATACTTGTATACGTTAATACATAACTACTTCCATACATACCAACAATCCTACATACATACATACATACATACATGCATGCATACATACATGCATGCATGCATGCATGCATGCATGCATGCATGCATGCATGCATGCATGCATACATACATACATACATACATACATACATACATACATACATACATACATATCCTCACCCATGTCTACATCTTCTAAAACATGAAATAAATCAGTCATACTTAGTGTATAAGCGTTTAAAAACGGTCTAAATGGGTTCGTGTTGCATATACAATTAAAATATGATTTTTTCAACATTCAGGAGCCCGTGGCATCGCGTGACGGCCTATGGCCTTCGCCGTCGCGTCGCGCCACCCCCCCCCCCTTTTTAACAGAATGTTCGCAATTGTTGCTGCATATTCCCAGCATAACTCAGTTTTACGGAAACGAGCATAACTTTCTCGTTTTTGATCCGTTTTACCCGATTCTTTTTCCTACGTGATCGTAATTTAATTCTCCATCACATGGAGTTAACATCCGACATCTGGATTAACAAAATTCTAGACTTTTAAGCTATCAACTCATCGCCTTTTTACTAAGTTTTGACCCGTTCATGCATTTATCAAAATAATCTGTTTATTTGACCTCAATTTCTCATGAGCCTTATAATTTCAACGTTGTTTATCATAAAAGATTAAATTCTTGGATATCTTGCATCCTCTTAACCCATTTCCGCTAAAAAGCCTATTTTGACACGTTATGGGTATTTACGCATTAAATGGTCTATGACATAGAAAACCATACTCTTCGCTTTCACACATGACCAAAACATTACTCTAATCGATTAGCTTGTTTCTAATTGACATTTAAGGTCGTTTGCCCGATATACCTATCAAGGGCGTTTTTGTCAACATTGATCCATCCTTTACAACCAAGGACTTCATCGCATATATAACCAATCCTACCACTTAACTACAATTCTAACACACATACCTTGCTTGGATCAAAGCTAAGATCCGTTTAATACTTCATCCACCATGTTAGATGATAGCAACGAAATCCTTCCGCTATTCATTCTGTAAATTCGTAATACTTGCCAAACAATTCATTAGTCGATATTACCAAATGGTGATATCTTCACCATTTGGCTCGTTTAGTCTAAATGCCCATTTCATCCTTATGATATCTTTAATTAGTCATTATTCCCTCCATGTAACTTATCCCTTCATTAACTCGTAACTAAAATTACCATACTACCCTTTTTACCCTTTTTAACCATGAAACTTAGTCTCTTACCATGACCACATGTTCCGACCCGTATCAAAACTTGTCGGAACATCATTCTTCACATATTCACTTACCATGTTCATAATCTATTCAACGAGTAGATATTCTAATACGAATAAAAAGGGGTAAGCTTTACTTACCTAACATCCGAATATGCTTCCCGTGCGCATTAGTCCCGATTGACCCGCTTCTTTCCCAAGCTTCCATGTCGCTTATCAAGCATCAACTTATGATCCCCTCGTGTAGGTGATCATTAATCCGTGTTTATTCATGAACTTAGACCTCGATTCACCCTTCAATTTGATGATTTTTCATGCTTAGGGTTTCTTGAGCTCATGGAGCTCCTGCTCGTTCTAGAACACACACAATTTGTGTGTTTGTGTGTGTGTTTCATATATTAAATTCAACTTTTACTTTGCCCCACTTTAGTCCCTCAAGTTTGCCACTAAATAATATTAGCACAACTATCATCCTTTAATTGCTTTTTACCACATTCCTAACTAGGTTAAATAGCCTAGTTGTTTATTTCATGATATGCCATATCAGCACATTTACCGAATATAAACATTCGGGTTTTGGGGTGTTACATATAACACATATCACAACTTAATACTTACTTAATGTCACACCCCTTTCTAAGGCGGAAGCACGAGGTGTGATCCTGAAAGGTTCTCATTGCATACGAATGGTAAACATACTACATGATCAATAAACAAACTCCAATATGCCATTAATAATAAATATCCAAAACATAGATTAAGTTAAGTCTTTACATCATACGATAGATCACTGTTTTAAAAGTTTACAACTTTATTTCAAAGACAACATCAAGGTTTTGATCATTATATCACCACACGAGATGGAATATAACAACCAAATCCCAAAAAAGAGGCATTGGAGTCCTGATACGACATAACTAAAAACATAAACGACATCCTTGAGCAAGAGAGACCGTACATACATCCACTTTAGTTACCTGAAATACATGTAAGTTTTGAAAAATCGTCAACAAAAGTTGGTGTGAATTCATGCAGTTTTTGTGTAAACATTCAAGTATTGTTGTAAAAATCATGGTATGCGATTGCACTTGAAAAGTATACTGTAAATGTAAGCGTAAGGAATACGAGATCGCTAATGGTTCGCGAGGCCACTAACATATATAACGACATAGGAATCATCCAAACCATAGGCATTTTAATTGTCGATTCACGACTAGAGACACAAAAACACTCTCGGTAGAAGTGTGGCCAAGAGTGTGGCTGCCTGAAACCTATTAGATCTAACCTTTTGTTCCGCGGTCTAGGACTTACGTTGATTAATGGTGCTTATGACACCCTATTCGTGACATGATCTATAAAGTCATTCCTTAGTTTTGCTTCGTCATACCACAGTACATGTATTTTCCCCAAGTTTAAAAAACAAGAAAATGTTTAAAAGCGGGGACATGAACTCACAGTTTAGCGTATCTTGCGTCGTAAACTTCATCGGTTGGTTTTGTAGCGTCGTGACCTATACGCGTTCTATGTATGTTAGTCACTAGACTTGTATCACACAAGTACAAGTCACCATCTTATGTATTTATTCTTTGTATGTTCATTCTTTGTGAGGGTCGTGCCCTTGTTTGTCGGGTCTTGCCCATTTGTTGTGCATTGCACTATGAATTTGTCTTATTTATTTGTAAATATATATTTTATTTTCCAAATATATATTTGTGTATGTGGTCTTTGCCAAAATAATTAAGTGTTAAAAATAAACTTTATTTTTAACTTGTCTTTATACGTTACTTATATTATTTTTTCAAAAATAAATATAAGTATTTTGTGAAATAATATTCTCAATATTATTTTTGTACAAGTATACTTAGGAAAGTATACTTGTATTTTATGTAAATACTTGTGTATTTTACGTTATTCGCCAAAAATCAATACTTTGATTTTTATTATTTTCTGGAATTATATTTCTTAAAAATAATGTATTTTTAAGTCTTGTGTGAAATATATATATTTTTTCATGCTTGTAAATATAAATATTTATTTTTTGTTATTCACCCGATTTTGGTATAATTTCCATTACTTAGTAATGGTCATATATTTGTCCAAAAATTGTCCAAAGTCCAAATATTTGTGGAATATATTTTTACAAATATATTTTCTTGTATTGTTCAAATATTCTTCTTGTGAGGATTTTTGTTCATTTGTATGCTTAGGTATCCTCATGTATTTATATGTGTATTTTGGTATTTATACTCCTTGGGAGTATTTAGTGTATTTTCAAGTCCCTAATACACTACTACATATAATACACATAATATACACTTAGCACAAAATTTGGTAATCACTAAATATATATATATATATATATATTTCCCAAAAATATACATACTTAATATAAATTTTAACTTGAAGAAATCATCACCTTTTAACTTGAAATTTCATACAAAAATTAGGGAAACCTTGGTAAATATTTTTAGGTGAATTTTTTGGGGAATAAGTTTCACCAAAACTTATATTTTTTAAGTGTCAAAATTTTATAAAAATTTTGACATAGTTTCCCCTAAAAATGGAGGTTGCCCATGTTTTCAAAACATTTGTTTATTTTCTTATTATCATCAAAACCAATTTCCAACAATTTTCATCAACAACATACACTAAATTCTTCATATGAAACTTTATGGAGAACTTGATTTTTGTTAAAAATGTGTAGTCTTTGAGATCTACACTTAACATACAATGATCTTTCCAAAAACAAGTTCTCTTGAAATTTTTAAACAAACTTTTATGAGACTTTAATTTACTAACTTAATCATCCATGAGTTTTATGGTTTCAAAGTCTTGAAAATCATGTTTAAAAATCATTTTTATGTTCATTAGAAAGATCCTTATGTTTAAAGCCATGTTACTTCACGGATCTTTCAAGATCCATACTTTACATCTTTAGATCTTGCTTAAACAAGCTTCTTGAAAAATCATTAACAAGCTTTTCATATATTTTAGTTTCAAAAGTTAGTTTTATTCACACTTTGTTACTTCAAGATTACAAGTTCATGCTTAAAAATTCATTTTTCAAGTTCACATAAGTGTTTCATATGTTCATCTTCAAGTTTAACTATGGATCTTTCAAGATCCATGCTTAAACTTGTTAGATCTAAGCTTCTAACAAGCTTAACATACTAGATCTAAACATACACACAAGATTTAACAACATCAACTTCATTACATACACAAAAAATTACCAAAATCACTTGTTTTCTTCTTGATTATGTTAGATCTTCTCATTTTCATCTTTAAAATTTTAGTTACTTAGATGGTGAGACTTGTACATAACATAAACATGAACTAAATTAGTGATCAAGAGGCTTACAACTAGCTCTAATGGCTAGGGAAGTGGCACAAGAAGGTAGATGATGAAGATGGAAGAAAGTGAGTGGTTAAAGGCTCCTCCAAGTGCTCCTTCGAGTTCTAGCACCTCAAGCCTCCTTAGTTAGCATCCATACATCTTGTAGTGACCTTGTAATGTTAGTTTGAAGCTTGAAAATGGAGATGGTAGTGTGGTGTGGGTGAGCCAAGACCAAGAGAGAAGAAAGGGGAGGAAGATGGTGATTTTTGAGATGAGGGATAATGTTTACTAACTTAGGGTCCTTATAAAAAAAAACTTTCCAACACACCAATCTCCTCAAGCTTTAGTGTCCAATATCAAGGAGACAGTGTTAATTATTTTAATCAAAAAAATATGGGGCCCATGGGGCCGGCCATGGTTGAAGGGGGTGAAGTGTGAATTCTTGGAAGTTGAGGGTTAAAAATGGAAATTAGAAGGTTTAAGTTAGTTTAAGTGTGTTTAGGTGTTTTTATGATTTTTAAGGTGTTCTATCACCAATACTAGCTTATTATCATAAAAACATTACTTCTCGTCAAGTTTTGATGTTCCGGATAGTGTCCGGTTATTCGTTTCGTTACGGTGCGTTAAAGTGCTAAATTGCGCAGTTTCACTAAGTATGAAGCACCTTTTGTGGAAGTTTCAATTCCCGACGCTTTGTAAGTTATTATGGACACTAAAATATCAATTCTGCATATTTTTTAGTGTTAAATTGCTGAATTATTGCTGAATTCTACAGAATTCAGCATTTTAAGTAAGTTTCGGGTGTCTTTTAGTTCATAGTTTAGCTTCCGGAAAGTTTATTTGCTAGGCCCTAAATCTGTTGTTTGATTGCTTTCTTCAGAATTGCTGACACAGTGTGTCTTACCGGTGAGTTTACTAGTCTTTCTGATGCAACGCTTAAAGTAATGCACAACACAATATTTGAAGTAGAAAACATGCATGAATTCATTTGTAAAGCAAGTAATTACATAATGTTGACGTTTAAGCACATAATTGCAAGTAATAAATAATAATTAAATAGTACGAATATTACCGGTTTGGTGCCAGTTGTCACAGTCTCCCCCCGTTAAAAGAATTTCGTCCCGAAATTCAAGCTGAGTTATCTCTCGTAGGAGCTTTCTCGAAAAGGTGGGGATACTTGGCTTTAAACTGGTCTTTGCGTTCCCACGTGTACTCGGGTCCATGTTTAGAGTTCCAACGTACTTTGACAAGTTTAATGCGTCTCCTCCTTGTTTTCTGGATCTTCCAATCCATTACCTCAACGGGTTGTTCTGTAAATCGGAGTTTGTCGTCGATATGCACCTCATCCGTAGGGATGATAACTGTTTCTTGGGTTGGACTCTTTTAAAGGTTTGACACATGAAACGTATCATGTACACTGCTTAGTTCTTCCGGTAATTCTAATTTGTACGCTACGGTACCAATCTTTTCCAAGATCTTGAATGGTCCGATGTATCGTGGATTCAACTTTCCACTTTTTCCGAACCTTGCTACACCCTTCCAAGGTGAGACCTTCAACAAAAGTTTGTCTTCCGGTAATTCTAATTTGATCATCGAATGGCAATCCGATCGGATAGCCATCCGATCGAACTGCCATCCGATCAAAGTAACAACGAATCTTTTGAGACTTTGAATCTTTGAAACTTAGAACCTTGGATCGAATGGCAATCCGATTGGATAACCATCCGATCGAGTAACCATCCGTCCCATTCACACACATGCCATCTCAATTGAATGGCAATCCGATTGGATGGCCATCCGATCGGGCAACCATCTGATCAAGATGACTGATCCGACACGTGGTTGAATCTCGTTATTCTGCCCGACTCTTATCTGTTGCAATCTAATCAGGCTAATTCTAAAGAGCTCCCTTTGATCCAATAACAGTAGATCTATTAAGCAATCGCTATGAGTATACTCGATCCCTTTTTGCTTTAAACTTTAGGATGTAGCATGTATTCTATCAAACTATGATACTTGAAACTTTTGGAAACTAAACTCTATCCTATGTGTATGTGAAACTTGTGATTCTTGTATTCTATTTGTGCTATGTGAACGTTTAATCCAGGGTGTGTAGTTCCGCCTTAACAATAGTAGCGCTATAGGAGATGCACCTCCCCATTATTCCCGGGGGTATTGTTTGGAGGATTCTAGTTTTCCTTGAGACTTGGGAAAACAACAAAGCATCGGGATACTTGGGCTATCACTTGTTGGACTACGAACACTAGCATGGCTGAAACTATTTTATCATTTACACGATGGATATGAGTTGTTTTAATCTAGTATGCTATTATTCAAACTTGTATACTCGCTGGTACATTTTTGTCTGACCCCATTTTAATACATGTTGCAGGCGGATAGGATGCTGAACCATGGAAATCAAGCTAGGGCTGATGCTTAGAAACCTACCTAGTTTAAATCTAGACTTTGAACAATGATAAATGGTTGTATTTTGAATCTTTTGTTGGTGATGCTGTTTTAGACAAACTTATGCATGAAACATATTTTAATCTATATTGAAATTACTAGTGTTATGGAATCTCGTGAGCAATCTGAACGCTTAGTGCTCGCACCCCGATGTTTCCGCCATCGGTTGGGGTATGACAGATTGGTATCAGAGCCATAACTATAGGGAATTAGGATAAGTAGGAATACTTGCCCTAGTCTATAGTTCTAGGAATCTTGATTCTTATCTGTTGTTTAAGAGTTATGCATTCTACCGTACCTGCTTCCTAGCAGCACTTTTCTTGCTAAACTTACATGCCTTCCCTAAGGCTGACACAATAGACACTTGACTACTTGAAAACGCTGCTGACCAGTGTTTGTATTTTTGCACGAAATTGCCCTCAATCCAGGAGTGACATCCGAACCTTGATGGGGAATTTCCTGATTATATTCTAGTGGGTCTTATTTGCTGATAAGTACCAACGCTATTAGGGTACGATGTTGTCAAGATAGAGGTGAAACTCAGACCTTGATAACTAGTCCCACTTCTTGATTTTTATGTCTCGCCAAAGTCTCGAAACTTCCCATCGATTAGGAACGTGAAATGACCGAAATGACGAATGTCGTAGGCCTAACATCGATGACGTATTTGTCTAAGTAAGTCAAGACACGTTACCTCAATTGAAAAGGGGTTCGAATCACTTTGGTTAGTCGTCGTTCCTCTACCCGAAACAATCTATATTTTATGAGCCTATCTTTTATGTTATCTCGATTTTACATGTGGTTTTAAACTTGATTCTTCGTCTATCTTGATTCTTCGTTTATTTGAGACTCTTTACACAAAATCACACGTATGTCCGCAATCTAAAACCCTAATTCTAATCTCAGAATCAAACTAAATTTATGAAGCATTATTCTATCGTGATAGCCTATGTGGGAATCTTGATCGACTATGATACTATGTGAATCTACCTGATGAATCTATGTGTTAATATGGTTGTAAAACACTAAACGGAACATGGCATAGAAATGCGAGACAGAAGTGACGTACCTGAAGCATGGTGGATACGCCGCTGGTACTTCCTATATATAAGTGTTTCAGACATGTTACCAACTTTCGTACTAAGTGCCATGCGAAACTTAGTGTTTTGCAGACCGATGATGAGTTTGTTGAAATCTAATCCATGGGAAACTACTTGAGTAATCTATGAGGAATCTATGTGTAATCTATGCGTACTCTAGCATAACCTACGTGTAATCTAAGTATGTGTTGTTTTGAGAAACAAAATGCGAAATGTAGCCTAGCGCCGAAGACGAGGAGGACGTGGCATGTCCGAATCATGGTGGATACGCCACTGGTACTTCCTATATATAAGTGTTTCTGGCATGTTACCAAATCTTCGTACCACGCGCTAAGTGAAGTTCGTAGTTTTGTAGGCTCGGGTTGAAGTTGTGGAATCTATTTGGTTAATCTATGTTGAATCTATTTGGTTAATCTATGCTATGAAAACTGGTGGAATCTAATGTTGTGGATAACGAAGCGTGACACCGATGACGAGGGGGACGTGGCATGATGGAAGCATGGTGGATACGCCGCTGGTACTTCCTATATATAAGTGCTTTCGTCATGATTGCCAAACTTTCGTAGCACGTGCCATGCGGGATTTCGTTGATTGTAGGTTGTTAACATGAATCTATGAGGATCTATTGAATCTAATGGAAACTATCGAATCTATTGAAATCTATGAATCTATTGAACCTATTTGGAAACTATTGAATCTATTGGAGTCTATGAATCTATTGAATCTACTGAAACCTGTGGAATCTATTGGAATCTATGTGAAACTATTGGAGTAGTCTATGTGAATCTATGATGATGAGTGTGTTTTACGACACGTAACATGACACCGAGTACGGGGGCAAAAGCGATATGCCTGAAGCGTGGTGGATACGCCGCTGGTACTTCCTATATATAAGCGTTTCTGACATGTTGCCAAACTTCGTACAACGTGCCATGCGAAGGTCGTGGGTTGTGGTGTTAAAACTAATGTGAACTATATGAATCTTGTTGAATCTCGAGTCTTTAATCTATAGTGTGTGAATCTATACTGTGAGACTTTGTGGATCTAGACTTATGCGATCCTCTTGTTAGATCAATAGGATGTCTTCTCGAAAGCTCTCCGACACTCTCAAGAGATCCAGGGAAAAGTCTCAGAAAAAGATGATGTCCTTCATGGCCAACCAGATCGCTCGAGTCATGCCAAAGATCGTCTCTGAGATCCAAGGATCGAACACTCCGCCCTCTTCTGTTGACTCTAAGACGGAGAAGGAAAAGTCTACCAAGTTCAGCTATAAACATTTTGTCTCTTGCAACCCTAAGTCTTTCACGGGCAGTGATGGGGTGACTGCTATGCTCGAGTGGTTTGACAGCATCGAAGTTACCTTCATTAACAGCGAGTGCCCAGAGCAGCTAAAGACTAGGAGTGCAACAGGAATGTTTCAAGGCAGAGCGTTAGAGTGGTGGACAAATGAGAGAAACATCCGATCGAATGAAGAAGCCTATGCTCTTCCATGGGCTGAGGTGCGAGAATTGATGATGCTTGAATTCTGCCCTCCTCATGAACAACTAAAGCTTGAAAATATAGCAATAGTATACTCGTTTTAAAGATAAAAAAACACTCATTTTTTTGGTGTAATTTTTATAAAAAAAATAGTGTCGTATGAAAGAGTTATTAACGTTTAAAAAATGGGGGGAATTGGAGGAGAGAGAAACTATTGCCTTGGATTGACTAGAATGCCCCTAAACAAACCCACGCGCCTTTTTTTTCCTACATTTTCACTCATTTAATCTTAGCCTTTGATTAAATAAATGGATGATCAAGATTACTTCCTAGACTTCCTAGCCAAATAAACTTCCTATTATATCCTAACCCTCATTTACAAAGTATTATTATTATTATTAGTTATATTCATTACTTAACTAGTATTAAGACATCCCCGCGTTGCGACGGGTGCGTAAAACCATGCCAAGTAGCACCAATGCTACACCTTTGTCGGTGACCACCAACACCGGAAAAGCTCGTAAAAACAAAATAAATGAAAAAGAAAAAAATAACAGCGAACGAAAAGCAAAGTAAAATCTTTGAACCACGTACGCCCGTTGCGGCGTGCTAATGCAAAGAAATTAGACCGAAACGTAAAACATAGAAAAAAATAACTAAGTTTGTCTAGGACCCGCGCGTTGTGACAAACCTGTCAAACAGAGAAAAATAGAGGTGTTGCGACGGGTCTGTTAAACGGGGGAAAAATAGACGAAAAAACGTTGAACCCCACACGTACGTTGCAGCATGTTAACTTGTAAAATATAGAACGAAACGTAAAACGAAAAACTTGCAAAAAGATGAAAAGTATGGTTCACTAAAGTTGAAAAAAAAAGTATTAGGGTTAAATTGTAAAATATGAAAAGCTTTGGGTTGAAGTATAAAAATCAAAAGAATTAAAATGAAAAAGATTTTAGCCTTTGGATTAAAAATGAAAAATCAATTTTTTTTTTTTTGAAAAACTCCCAATGCTAGGGGTACAACTCCATAAAACACAAAAGTGTTGCTTATTTATAGTATGGAAAATCGATAATTTTTTTTTGAAAAACTCCCAATGCTAGAGGTATAGCTCTATAAATACAAAAGTGTTGCTTATTTATAGTATGGAAATATGTGTATTTATCGATGAATAAACTATATTTGAATTGTAGTATATTTACTAATAAATTCATCTATCTACTAGTACAAAAAATGTTTATTTATTTATGATGGGGGAGACTATTTGCATACTTGGTGTGTAGATAGTCAGTTCAAAAAGGGTTTTTTTGTCCTATATGCACACCCTGCAACGTCGAGCTGTGGTCAAAGCGCGGCGTTTTGGTCCGGTCAACCAGACAAAGACTGACGGGTGTCTGACGGGTCTGTTGACCGGACCAAAACGCCGAGCTTTGACCGCGTTTTGGTACTGTGAACCAGACACCCAGTCAGTCTTTTGTCTGGTTGACAAGACCAAAACGTGGTCAAAGCTCGGTGTTTTGGTCCGGTCAACAGACCCGTCAGTCTTTTGTCTGGTTGACCGGACCAAAACGCCACGCTTTGGCCACAACTCGACACTACAGGGTGTGCATATAGGGTAAAAAAACCATTTTTGATATGCATATAGGCATTTGGGTATGCCAATAGGTATACCTTTTATTTATATATAGTGAGATACATATGTGTGTGTGAGAGAGAAAAAGTGAGGGGCAAGTGGGTAACACACTTAACAATGATGACACTCGGTTACGATTCAAAAGAATGAAGTCTGCCTACCTTGCCTTTTCCTTTTTATAAAAAGCACCAATGTTTCATCTTATAGATAAAGGGATGTGTTTATCTAATAACTGGATGGCTAATTAATTACTAAGGTTATATAACACAACTAATTAATTAGTAGTTTGTTGTTTTTTTTAACGGCCAACATAATCAATCTCGAGCACTTTCGAGGCATCCACTGAACCAAACAGAGTACTCCGAGAGTAACCCGAGTCCACCACGAATTCCGGGGAAAACCCGGTAACTCACCTGCCCGTAGGCACGACGGTGAAATTACCAGTAAAACCTGTTTGGCTCAAGGATCGAACCCAGGTTTCCCTGGGTCTCCTATCCATGGGCGGACCTACCCTTTAGCCAGGGTGGGCGGCCGTAC
The DNA here is from genome assembly GCA_030545235.1 of Helianthus tuberosus. Classification (NCBI taxonomy): domain Eukaryota; kingdom Viridiplantae; phylum Streptophyta; class Magnoliopsida; order Asterales; family Asteraceae; genus Helianthus; species Helianthus tuberosus. Next base: position 100,394,827 of record CM060437.1, on the reverse strand, counting down.
CCCTTGAAAAAAAAATTTCGTGTATATTTTAGGCAAAAAAACCCGACCACACCCCTTGAAAATATGATTGAACACCTCATCCGCACCCGTAACAAATAATTTCTGGGTCCGCCACTGCTCCCATCATTGACCACCAATGCCTCACTCTGCACCAAGTGAGAGTTGAACTTACATCTGTTAAGAGAAATGCAAGCCTTCCACCACTTGATCTAGAGATCATTGACATTAATTAGTAACTTGTATAAACTCAAACTTGACTCGTTTAGTTTAACAAATTTGGCTCGTTTTAGTTTTATATCAAAGCTTGAGATTGGCTCACTAGGAATTTTTTTAGTTCGAACTCGGATATCTCGCTTGACTCGTTTATAGCTTATTGATTAATTAGTTATTTTATACATGTACAATCTTTTTTATATATATATTTATAATTATAGTTTCTATAGAGAACTCAGTTTTAAGCTCAGATCCATTCATTCTTTTAGTGAGCTGATTTCGAGTAGTTCAATATCAACTCGAGTTGTTAACCACTTTACATTCAACACATAAACAGTAGTTGAGGTTTTAATATTTTAGAGTAAATTGCCAAAATCGTTCCCTAGGTTTGTGCATGTTTGCTAGTTTCATTCAAAACAATTTCTTTTGTACCATATGGCCCTTCACTTTTAAGACTTTTTACCATTTCCATCCAAATATCTAATTTGATTTATTTTATTGTCAGACTTTTGGATGAAAATGACCAAAAAATCTCAAATCTCAGGGATAATTTTGGCAAAAAAGTTAGACGTTTCAATGAAAATGACAAAAAATCACAAAAGTGAAGGACAATATGGTACAAAAAAATTGTTTTGGATGAAACTAGCAAACATGTCCAAACCCCAGGGACGATTTTGGCAATTTATTCAATATTTTATTTACTAAATTGATTATCCTCATTTCTATAATGTTGAATTAATCACTTATGTTAATATATGTAAAACAAAGCTGGTTTTATATAGTATCAAGTAAATATTCAGTTCATAACTGTTTTTTGCCTTTCAAAAAAGCTGTTCTTTTTTAATTTAAATGCATATTTACTATTGTTACTTTCTCTTATAATACATTAATACTACAATATCTAATTTAGTTAGACCTCCCAACATCCAAATGATTAAAAGAAGGAAACAACAAAAGACATGTAAAAGTTCATATTTTTATTTTACCGTAGTTGAGATCAACTTGAGAAAGAAACGTGAAAGTCCTTTTTTTTTTTTTTTTGAGTTAAATGCCATTTTAGTCTATATGGTTTAGGCCATTTTGTTAGTTTAGTCCAAAGGTTTCATTTTTCACATGTGGTTCCAAAAAGTTTTCAGTGTTACCATTTTAGTCCACTGGGTTAACTTTATCCATTTTTTTTTGTTAACGAGAAGGACAATTCGATCATTTTATATGTAATTCTGTTAGCTAGAAGGGCATTTTAGCCATATAAACTGACCGAATTGCCCTTCTCGTTAACAGAAAAAATGGATGAAGTTAACCCAGTGGACTAAAATGGCTACGGTGAAACCTTTTTGGACCCACATGTGAAAAATGAAACCTTTTAACTAATCTGACAAAATAGCTCAGGACTAAAATGACATTAAACTTTTTTTTTTCTTATATGGAAGGGTAATAAGGCTAAAGCCCTAAATATCAAGTGGGCCCAAATATACTCTGTTTGGCGAAATCAAACGGCACTTGCACCGGATAACCAAATATAATGCCCGGCCCAGTGCATGGGCCTAACCAAGATTGGCCCGTAGTATTTTTGGTAATTTAATCGAGTTTTAATAATGATCAGATCCCCTTAACAAAGACTAGTTGGGTTTTTTGGGCTATATTTCCTCGTGTGCAGTAGTGACCATAAAAATAACGGAACCAAAAATTGAACTAAACTAAACAAATTGATACAAGTTAGATTTCACACTATAACCGGTTCATATAAAATCAGAAGCGTTAAACTGTTCGTACTTAAACGATTTCTAATTTGAAAACTCTATGTCTAAAGTCGTTATAAGTTTAAGAAATAGAAAACCATAGCTTGCTATAGACGAGAAATAACAGAGGCGATATATCTTTAAATAACCTATAAATAAAATCTAGCCGGCAAGATAATCAACCTACCCATACGACCATCTAGAGTCGCACATACTCAAAATGTTATTGTATAGTAATAAACACATATAACATAGCACGTCTCGGTTTAATATGGTATAGGTATTATTGCTTTAAAGGAAACCAACCTACTATTTTTTTAACTCTTATACAAGCACCATATTAGACATAGAAGAGATATCTTATCACCACACCATGTTTTTTAGGGACATTAAAGAATTAGAATAAATTACATGGTATTGGGCCAAATTACGATTATCCTCCTTGTGCTTTTTTTTTTCATTGGGAGTCTTTAAGTTCTATCTTTCTTGCATTCGTAGTCCACGACATTAATAGGATTAATGTTTCTCTTAAACCCATGTAAAATTAGCCTTTTACCCTTTCTCTTAACAATCAAACCATAGAGACCAACCGTGTAATTTTATTTATTATATAACCATTATTATTATTGTTATTGTTACTATTATTATTATTGCCACTGCTAATTGTTATCATAATAAAACATTTGACTTTGTTTTTGTTATTGTTATTGTTATTGTTATTGTTATTGTTATTATTATATAAGTTTAAACTTTTTTATATTAAAAATATAACATAATAATATTTATCGTGATTACTTATAGAGCATTCACTTTTTCAACTTGTACGACCCAGTCAAGCATATTTGCCATACTTTTAGTCAAATGGTGTCACACCCTAATTTTTTGGTGGGCTCGGATATGGAGTTTATGTGTGACGATTAATAACAGTATCATAATAGACAGCGGAAGATGGAATAAAGTAAAGTAATAAACGTAAAAGCTTGAAATTAATAAATAAAGTTATACAAGTTGTACGTGTAAATATCCACAGACGGATCGAAATGGAAAGTCACTTTAGACTAATATGAGTCTTTTCTGTGGATTTGCAAATTCCAATATCTTAAGACGAAGCCTGCTATAGCCTATTCCGTATTTGCTATTAACCTCTGCTTAGTCTTTTTAAAATACATCAGTTTTCACTGGTAAATACAATTAACCGATTCTTTGGAAAATCTATTCAAAAAGTAGTTAATACCATTTGGTATATCATTTTAAATAACTTGGGACAAACTATATCTCTTGTTACCAGTTTTACATTCTTGTCAATACAGTCGGGGACCGGAAATTATATGCCGATGCATGATTAATCGACACACCACAATTTCATAATCATATAAATATGTATCATTAGCGTCTGTCAGGTGTCTGCCTACACCTCGCGCTTAAGTTGTCGCCATTTTCAATTAAATGAGTCGGGATATTCAGGACACGGTCGTATTAACCCCCAAGTGTTTAAGTTATCAACCAAAACGGATTAAAACGGGTTATTTGCATTTCTATGACATCACTCATCCTTTTGAAATACCTGACCAAGTGGCTAATGCCATATACCAAGCCTTTATAAAATAAAATTGGCTAAGAGTATGTACCTGTGCTAGTCTTTAATATATCAATATGTTTAGCACAACCATTATTCAAAACAACTTAAACTTAGGTGTAATTTACTCGAGGCTTGTAGTCTGTAATGAACGGAAATATTATCCATTAGAGTGTTAATAGGTCATTTAAAAGTCATTGACTTTGATCGGTTAACATAATGGATACGCTCGATTCGCAAAATTAAGTGTTGACCGGATATAATGTGGTTTATACCCTTCCGAGTGCAAGGACTCATGTAATATGGGTTTAATAACCAAACATTCTGATTAGAGATGATTTTGAAAGGTTTTGACCCAATTCGGCTAGTTTATATATATATATATATATATATATATATATATTATTCTATTTAAACTAGTCGTACGCGCATATGCGATATTAGGTGGTCGAATAGGTCTATGACAAGTCCATTATGCCAAAATATATTTCATATTGTTATAATATTCGTTTCAAAGTCAGATTACCTCTATTGCAGGTTTTTAAAACCATATATAAGCCATAAGGGCATTTTTGGTATTTTAAAAGTATATAATGTGGACTTATCAATAAACCCGTCAAATGATATGACCAGAAGGTATAACCTTAGAGGGTTATTCCCTACCATATTATGGTCATATAACATGCCCTATTCGGGTCCTAAGTCAGACCAAACGTGTCAGATTCAAAAGTCAAATTGTTTGACTTTCGACTAAGAAACGAGCTCTAAACGGAGAGTTGAACATGATTAAACATGTCCTAATATGTTATATAAACTGTTATGATGTCAAAACATTGGGTTTTGGTACTTAGAAGTTCATTTATCGTAATTTATAAAATCTGCGTTTTGACTTTTTATTTAATATAAGTTGACTCGTCGTTTCGCCTACTTAACGTGATTTCCAGAGGTGTAATCACAGGGGATTAATACCTTCATTATTACGATCATGTTGCAAAGTTCGATTCGAACTTTGACTTGACCAAAATGGTTAGAACCGAAAGTCAAATTGCTTGACTTTCGACTAATAACTAGTCTAATAATGAAAAGAGACTGAGATAGAACACTTACAAGTGTTCAAGAGGAAGATTAGACTTCAAAGAAGGAGGCTTCTTGGTCCAGAAGCTGCTCCAAAGTGAGATAGAAAGAATGAATGAATGGTGCACTTGAAATGGTCACCTAGAGCACCTATTTATACTAAGTTTGGAGCTCCCAATTGATGCCAAGTATTAATGGAAGCTCCGTGGTGTTGATTAGTGTCTCAACAGGTGTAGAAAGGATGTTCAAAGTGGTATACACCACTGATAGGTGTCACAAACTGCAACCTGCAGCTGCCAACTGCAGTGATTCTACCAGCGACACCATTACGGACCGTACAGGGTGGCTTACGGTCTGTAAGGACTCTTGGCGCGCCCACTGATTCAAACACTCTTATGGACCGTAAGGGTTATAGCTTACGGTCCGTAAGGGATCGTCAGATGTTGAAGTTTGGTTGTTTTTCATTATTGATCCCTTAACTTTGTATCATCTTCCAACTATGGTTTGATTGTCCCTCTCTTCCAACAAATCTAGAATATTTTAGAGTTTCCAGACATGTGTTGCCATATTATTCAATATAAATTTCTGAGGTGTTACAAATGGTTAATCCTGTGAACCTTGAACCAAATTGTAATCGAGTCTGGTGATGAGAGTTATAGAAATTGCATACCCTTTTAGAAATTGCAGACCCTTTTAGAGGGTGGTTTATATAGGTTATATGTTAGGAAGTAGAGAATAAAATGTAGAGATTTTGTACGTGGTTTATATAATGAAATTACAACCTATTTTGACTTTATAAGAAATGTCGCTATCTTATAAATTCTTTCTATGTGCTAAACCACTTTTGAGCTACTCGAGATCGGATGGATAAAAACTCGAATCGAGTCGAGTTTTAACAAACTTGAGATGACTCTCGAGCCTAAGCGAGTTTTTTTTGTTTATATACATATACATATATAAACTTATTGTTATTATATACAAAATTATGATAAAAGTACTTCAATAAAATATACTAAATATAAAAGTATGATTATCAACACACACACATCTATATAAATTAAATAAGCCGAGCTCTTTTGATACCGATACCGATACATATATTGTTTGGTCGGTTATGGTTCGGTTGGGTACGATAACAACAAAATATTTGTTTACAATAAAATTTATATCATAATGTTGGAAAACAATTGGTTTTGGTTCAGTTTGGTACGATAGCGGCACAATATCTGTTTTCATTAAAAGTTGTTACCGCAATGTTGAAAAAAATAAACATAGAACGCAGGTTATTAGTGTGACAACTGGCACAAAACTGGTAATTTTTGTACTATTTTAATAATTATTTATTTCTTGTATTTATGTGATTACATGTCAACATTATGTGCTTATTGGTTATGCAATTGAATTCATGCATGTTTCATATATTAACTGTCGCATTATACTATACTTTAAGTGTTGTGTCAAAATGATTAGTAAGCTCACCGGTTAGACAAGCTGCGTCAGCATGACTGCAGAATACAATCAGACAATAGATTTAGGACTTAGAAGTAGGTCCAACATCAAAAATACATTGAAAACTAAGTAGGTGAACAAAGGTTAACATAAACACTTTCCGAAAGCTAAAACAGACACTAAAAAGTACCCAAAACGCACTTTAAATGCAGAATTCTGCAGAAATTCAGCAAAAACATCAATTTAACACGAAAATAACATGCAGAATTAAGGTTTAAATGTCCAGAATAACTTGCAAAGTGTCGGGAATGAAAACTGTCATGAAAAGTACTTCATACCTTGAAAAAATGCACTATTTAGCACTTTAACGAACCAATAACCGAACACTACCCAAAAAACCAAAAATAGACTAGAAGCGTTGTTTTTATGATTTAAAGCTAGTTATGGTGCTAGAATACCTTAAAAATCATCAAAACACATAAACATACTTAACCTTCCAATTAACCTTCTAATTTACATCTTCTACCTTTAACTTCCAAAAATTTACACTTAACCCCCCCCCCCCCCCCTTTGTTCCAACCGGCCCCATAAGGCCCCACCAACATCTCCCATTAAAATATTACACTTGTGTGCAAGATATTCGACATAAGGACTAAAGGATATGTAATTGTTGGAAGATTATATGTAAGACCACAAGACTTAATCTTCTCATTTTCACTTTCAAAAATTTCACTCATCTTTCCCCTCCTCTCCTCTCCACCTACGGCCACACCTACTCCACATACAACCATCATTTTCTTGCCACTTTCAAGCATATCTAAGGTGATTCAAAGGTATATGAAGATGATCTAAGCAAGCTAGGAGCAAAGGAAGTTGAATAACCTTAATTTTAACAAAAATCAAATAAAACAAATAATATAGGCCGCTCGTGGGCCGCGACTAAGCCCACCAGATGTCTCGCGGGGCGTGAGGATCTGCTGCCTGGTGAAACCTCAGGCTACTACGTGTCCGGTTATGTGTTGAACCTATACAAGTGACTAACCTGCCCTAAGCCCTAGTCTAGTCTCTCGCGGGCCGCGAAAGGCCGACCCTAGTGGGTCGCGGGGCGCGAGCCATCCCAAAATCAGCTTATAAGTAGAGGCCGTTGGCCTCAGACTCAAATCGTTCATCAAATATTTCTCTCTCAGTTTCTAATAGGCAAAAAATATCGGGTATTATACCCCTAAAACACAAAGCTTTGCCTCGTTGTAAGTATTTTAACCCCCGATCCCTAATCCGTTACCCTACCCAATTGATCTAGGGCTTTGTAACGCATGTCAAGGCTCTGTCTTACTCAGTTCGTTGGAGTTCTGTCTCGTGTTGTAAGGCTAATGTGATTTGGGTTATCTTACTAACACGTGTGCATTGTTTATTTTTAATAGATAATAATCAGGAACACCAACAGGAAGCTATAGTATTACCTAAGCCTACAAAGTGAGTCATTCTCTTTTTCTACCAAACTGTTTTACAAAACCTCAAATATTTTTAGTTATACTTACTGTGATTGAGTCTATGTATTCTACAATTGCTGCCGGTATGTGGGGTTTTGTATACACTACTAGTAATCCGTTACTATTGGACAATGAGTTAGCCAATGAGTAACATGACCCAAGTCATGGAACTGCCAACATGTCAAATAGTGAATGAGTATATTGGTAGATATAAACATTGTAGTCACTCTCAACACTGTAAAGTTATAAAAGCTTGTTTTAATTAAACTGGGATGCATTCGCCAGTATTTCTTGCTGATAAAATCTTTTTAAAACGCGTTTCAGGTAACTTACTGTGAAGCTATAAGAAGCCAGCTATGGAGCACTGAAAGCTTAAAGAAGTGGCTATAAAAGTTACCTAAATAAAAAGGAGATTTTGTTTTCAATAATTAGGGTTTATCCCTATAAATGTATTATAAATGGAACATGAGTTTTATCCCATTTATTTATTATAAAAGTTTGGTGTTTTGAACTCTGAAATTTATTTCCTAACTACGATCCTGATGTTTTAATTCCGATGCCAAATAAATAAACACCGATACCACCAGCTCTGTGTTCTCGCAGCTCCCGCTCTCGGGGTAGGGGTCGGGGGCTGCGACAGTTTCCTTCTTCCCATCTCAATGAACGGCCATGAACAAGATTTTCCATCAGCATACATATGATAACACCTGAATTACAGCCAATATGACCTCCGTTATCAGGCTACACAACATCTGTCACACCCCAACCGATGGCGGAAACATCGGAGTGAGACGAAGATAGATTGCTCATTGCACACAACACTAAAAGTGACAATAGAATTAACATAAACTGATTTCATTTCATTTCAAAATTCGGATTACAACACAAGAAATTCAAGTAGAACATAATTGAATACAACAAAACAGAGTACAACATAGCATAGTACAAAATTGATACAACAATTAAAATCTACGATTTCTAGATGTGTATCTAAGGCCTCGTCACTAAGCCCATTTAATCATCAGTATCATCCTGCAATATGTTATAAAGTATAGATCAACAAACAAGGCATTGGCGAGTATACAAGTTTTTTTATACATAACATAAGTAAGTAAGTTTAAACGAATCCACATGGCAAACTAGTTATTCAAGATAAACAATAAACTGGCATGTGAACAAACAAGTCAACCCAAAGTTTAACGCAAGAAAAGATCTTAACATGACCCAAAATATTTTTTTCTATATGCATATTAGTAAATTTTCTTCTGCAATATTCGTTTCATAGTGAAAATTGTTAGGGTTTACATCACTGCTACTGTTTTTAATAGTTTTGATATGTTTATTCGTGATAAGAAAGTAGATCGGTGAATTGAAATTTTCCTTTTTTGTAATCAATTAAATCGATGTTTCCCACTTTTGATATAGGTTATGGTTGAATTTGTTGAAGAAAGAATCAAATCTGAAATGTTCAAGAGAAAGGGGTTTGGGAGAAGCGAAAGGGAAAAAAAGTTTGCAGATGTGGGGTAAAGAAGTGAGATAATCAAACATTCTTTTTATTACACTCTGCAGACATTTGGTCCACCTCTTCTCGTGCAGAGGTTTGCAGATGTGGTCCGCAGACTGCAGACCATTTGTATCTGAAAAAACAAACACCACCTAAGTATGGCCTTGATTGTCTTGACTTTCATCCTTCTCCTGTCAGAGAACTTTAGGACGAAACGTCTCTCTGACCTCTCAAACCTCCATGCAATAACTTGAGCCATTTTTTAAGTTGTATGGCGTTTTAGACAATGTGTGGTGTAACGCCCTCCTTCTTCGTACTTTCCATAATTAGAAAGTCTTTTTTGTATTTCTATTTTTGGAAGTCCTGTGTCCTTGTAATCGTATTTCGTTTCAAGCCATTGTAAATCCGAGACTTTGATCATAAAGAAATGAATCTTTATACATCGTTTATACATGTTTATACATTGATACGTGCATTCGTTTGATACATGATTCGTAATTCATATAAACGTAAATTTAAATCATAAACAACTAGCGTATATTCGTAATTCTTAAACGTTCCATGCAAACAAAACATTTGGATATTCAATTTCAATACTTATACACATTCAACACTTCATTACTTGCTACATATACTTGTTACATCATTTCAATACTTCATTCGTTCTTACAACACCGAATCCATGTTCAATTACTTGATTAAACTCTCACTTCAGGTTTGATTATGTATGTTAGGACATAATACTTGACACATATACAATTGATATACCTTAAATACATAAACTTCACAATGATTAATCATCTAATATGTTACATATACTTGTCACTTACAATCATGTTACATACTTATACATCACACTTTTTATCTAGTTAAATCGCGTTTTATTTCATGTTATACCTTGTTACAAGTTAGGGGAACATTGTTACATATTAATTACATAACTTAATCAGCAAAAATTACACATTTTAATGTTTAACAAAAATAAAAAGGAAATATAGAGCTGAATTCAGCACCCAAAACAGCCCCCTTGGGCTGAGTTTTGTGGGCTTGTTTCAATGATTAACCCTTCTAAACACTTCCAAAGCCCAACCCAATGAAACCCTAATCCATCCCCTATAAAACCCAAGTCTCCTCCAAGCATTTTTCACTTTCTAAACACTCTCTATTCACTCTCAAACACACAAAACCGTAGCTGATTACAGGAGTTCGAGCAGATTCAGCACATCTTACAAAAGTGAGCATAACTCACTCATTTCTTAACCGTTTCACTTGATTCTTTTTACTACTTACTTGGATTGACCTTAGGAACATTTCCACAGGTTTTCCATGGAAAACCAAGGTCTGGAATGTCACCAAAAAGGCTCCAAAGTTGACTGCAACTTTCTGTTTTGAATCAAACTTTGCTAAAACTTGCTTAAACTTGAGTTATCTCATCTCAAACCTATGTCCTTATGCTTATAACCACATCTATGGTTAGTTAGGCTTAAAAACAAGGTTGAGACATGTAAAATTAGAGGTGTAAACCTCACAAACTTTCTGTTTTGATTAAGGGTTTAACCCACAAGTAGTGTTCAAGCTTAAAGCTTGATGATTGTGTGATTTAGGATTACCTTGGGCTTTCCTACTTGAAAATGCACACACTATTTGATGTTTTCCCATAGATTAGTTGTTCATATTTCCTTCTTTACTTGTATGTTCTTGACCCTCATTGAATGTTCATAACATCAAGTGTAGTGGTGAACACCTAGAGGTACCTAAATGGAAGACTTGTTCTTCCTACTTCCTACATGACTTCTGATGTGCGTGAAGTGTGTTATGGTTTTAATGTTTATTTTAAGACCTTTTACACTTTCTTTAGCCAAGTTTTAAATTTATAAGACACGATATTTACTAACACTAAACACACATATGGGCAAGTGCACCCATCGTGAGCGTAATATAGTGTTGGTAAGATACCGAGGTCGTCCAAGGACACAAGAGCTTTTAGTACCAATTTATCCTCAACGGCTAATCAAATCAAAAGTTTAGAAAAAATTTTTAAACTAAGAAAATAAAAACTAACTAAAATGCTGAAAAATAAAAAGAAAGAGAAAAACAGATAGACAAGATGAATCACTTGGCTCCGACTCGTGTTTAGTGTAACCTTTGATTATTTTCGCACTTTTGCACTATTTAAGAGATTATCTTAGTTATTGTAGTAGGCCCCTCTTTTGAAGGTGACGTTACCCTCAACCCAGTAGTTTGAGTCAGCAAGGATACAATCCTAAAGGGTCGGATTATTGAAAGATAATTAATTAAGTTATTAATGCGTATTTTGGTAGGCCCCTCTTTTGAAGGTGACGTTACCCTCGGCTAAGTAGTCTGAGTCAGCAGGGATACAGTCCTAAGTAGCCGGGTTAAAGTTTTAATAGTAGTTTAACTTATGAGGGGATCAAAGAGTTTGGACCCCCGCCATCCAATACCGTTAAGTATTGAAGGAGGTCCTACTAAATTTGACCCAGGTCCTTTGCAGGATCTATACACTGAACAATGGCAAGACTCTTACCAAACCGTTCCCTTAACCCCCGACCAGGTAGCCAACATACCTCCATATAGACCGTGGAGATATGAATGGTGAAAATCTTTTATTTTATATAGACAGTAAAATAATGCCAAGACACCACGGACAAACGATAAGGAAGAATCACCTTCAACATAAGAAACTAGTTATTAAAGTCATTAATACATAACCAATTAAAAAGTGCGAAAAGATTAAAAATAAAAAGTATTACACTAGACACTTTGTCTTCACCAAGTGATGTAAGAGACTTAGGCAAACATGGCCTTGATTGTCAAGAACTCTTACGATCAATCTTGGATCCCGAGACGACTCACACACTCTATGATGGACAATGGATGATGGTGGTGGATGATGGTGTTATGGTGGTGGTGGGTGGTGGGTGAAGTGTGAGAGAGGTGGTGTGCCAAGGGATGGTTTGAGCTTGAGCCAAACACTCCTATTTATAGGCTGAACAGAAGCTCGGGCACGGCCACGTGTCCGTTGGGCACGGCCCCGTGTCCACATCCTTCTCTGTCTTCATTAATTGCTTTTGTCTGCATTAGTTGACCACGGCCCCGTGTCCGCTGAGCACGGCCCCGTGTGCAGAAGCATATATGTAGTATCAAGATTTGCCTGGATTCTGCGAATCTTATAGTTGACCACGGCCCCGTGTCCGCTGGGCACGACTCCGTGTGTAGAAGCATATCTGTACTATCAAGATTTGCCTGGATTCTGCGAATCTTATAGTTGACCACGGCCCCGTGTCCGCTGAGCACGGCCCCGTGGTGGGCGATGGAAGCTTCTACAACTTTGTATTTTATGCTGACACTTGGGCACGCCCCCGTGCTCACTGAGCACAGGGCGTGTTCAGCCTTCTGTTCTCTTGTTTTGCTTGGGAAGATGCTCTCGGGGAGGTCGGGCATGCCACGTCTGTTCCTTTCCTTGTATTTATGTTAGATTTAGCTGCCTTTTTGCTTCTTTTGTTAATTTGAGCTCATTTAATCCTGAAAATACAAAAGGAAGACAAAAGCACATTTTTTCCAACATTAGTACTAAAAAAGGGTTAGTTTTATGCCACAATTGATGTAATTTATATGTTTCTTTTTGCACACATAAAATACCCCCACACTTGAATATTTGCTTGTCCTCAAGCAAAACTCTTTATAATGTGGCTTCACACTCCCAAATGGAATGGGTAGAAGAGAAGGTTTTTGGGCTTGTCATAGAGTGTCAGGATTTCCAAGATTTTTTATTAAGTTTTATTTTTATTTATTTACAATCCTATTCGTCATGATTTATTTAAAACTTTTCATAAGATAAATTACTTATTAGGGCATAACATGCTCCCTTAAAACTCTATTTATATACAAGTTCACATACCTCACGGGGGATCACTCAACACTCGGCCGAAGATGTATTTTAGTGAATCACTCGAGAGCGGCATGGAACTTACTCCTACCATAGGCTTGCCAAGCAATCAATCCTTCTCCTTTTTAATTATATACCTTTGTAAATATCAAGAGGACTTTTGGGTGAAGGGTTAGGCTTGGGTTAAAGGTTGGTGGTTGGGTTAGTGGTTAGTAGAAAAGGGCGAAAAGCGTAAAAAGCATCGGTTTTTCGTAAGACTTTTTTTTGCAATTTTTATTTTGATGAAGCTATAATTCAAACAAAGTTATTTTTGATTAACTTGCTTGTTTTTATTTCTTTTGCTTCATCATCAACATTTTTTTTTGAAAGTCATACGAAAAAAAAACGAGCTTGTTACTAAAACAAATGGTTAAAAATAAAAAGGTTTTGGTGGGTGAAAGGGTGTTTGGTTTGGGTTAAGAAATGAAAAGGTTTAGGCTCAAAGGGGTTAACTAGGGGGATTTTGGGTAGGTGGTAAAAAAAAAAAGAAAAATAATGGTGTAGAAATAAAAAAAGGGTTAGTCCTAATGCCTCCATCATTTACTTACTCGGGTTTAAGTTGGTAAGGACCGGGAATGTATCGTCGTGGCATGTTCTAGAGTTGTAAGAACCAAGCGGCTATTCACACAAGAAACGCAAAATGAGCATTTAATTTAAAGATATATATTTGTATGCTCAATAAAGGCTCAAAACTCACTTTTGTGGGAATGGGTTTTTATGTGATCAAGTATATATAATTAAATTTTAACTAAGCTTGTCATGCCTTTTCATAATTTACTTTATGTTGGTTCTTTTTATCACGACGCTATCGGTTGTAAATTTGTAAAAATATAACCTTTTTAGAATTTTGAAATTCCAAATTAAACCTAGACAAGTAAAAAAAATGAAAATTTTTGGGGTGATTAGCGGTTCCAATAGAGTTTTGTGTAAGGCTTGTTATTAGGACTTGCAAGATTCAAGGCTTTAGCATCCCCCCCACACTTAAATTACACATTGTCCTCAATGTGTCCAAAAAAATAAGTTTTTAGTTTGATTGAATGTGTAAAAGGTGTGAAAAAGCAAAAATTTGTGTTACTGGGCGGCTGGACACGGCCCCGTGTTGTCCGGGCACGGCCCCGTGTTCAGGTGCCAGTAACAAAAGTTAAGCAAAAGAAACCGAAGCCTGGACACGGGGGCGTGTTGGGTGAACACGGCCCGTGTCCAGTTTACCTGAACTGGGTGATTTCTGCAGACTGTGTAGCACGGGGCCGTGTTGGGCGGACACGGCCCGTGCTGAACTTACTGTAATGAAGAAAGTTTGTCGGATGGCCCTGTTTTCCTGAATGGGGTGCTGGTTCAAGTTTCCCTTGTATCCTTTGCCATTCCGAGTGTGTTTTATTTATTTTAACACCATCCAAACACCAAGTTAACTAAAACCATCATTCATTAAGTCATAGAGAGAATTACAAAATAGTCCTAAAAATTAAAATACTAGATAGTTAGGTCAAAGAAACACAAGAAATCTAAACCAAGAAGTTCTAGCCTACTACTTATTCTATTAGCAAAATTTCCGAAAAGGTAAATCCCTCGGTTAGATGGGGCTTGAAAAACTTCTTTCTCCGGGCATGGGTTCCTCACACGTCGGCGAGCCAGTCTTCTATTTCCCTAGGGAGAAGAAAAGCGGGCTCATTGGCATTGGTTTGAGGATGTGCAACCTCCACTGGGACTTCTTGTAGATCTTCAAGAGGAGGTTCCGCTGGAATGTCGTCCCAACCGGTATGATTGTTGATTCCAAGTGCTAGGTTCCAATCCTCTTGAGGGAGGATTGGTTCCATGGGAGGTGTTACAAGAATGTTTAACCTCTGGTGCAAGAGGTTTATTTCTTGAAAACTGTTTTCCAACCCCACCGTAAGATAATTTATACGGTCTATTAGGACCTCCTCTACCGAAGTCTTCTCGTCAAGAGCTTCACGTAATGCCATCACGTAACGTACGAGAGTTGCTCCGATTGATGACCTTCTCTCCCTTCGACTGTTTCTGGAGTGCGCAGAAGAGGTTCCACTGTTTTGACTAGACATTCTACAAAAACAAACCAAAAAATAGTTCATTTTAATGAAACAGTACCACGGACACGGCCCCGTGCTCAATGAACACGGCCCCGTGTTCACCTTTCTGCAATATTTTAGAACAAGGAATCTTGGAGTTTCAAATTATTTTCCCAACTTATTGAAGCATTTTTGAACAGAAATAACTTAAAACAATGTTGTGTAACTTATTTTTAACAAGATTCCTTGAACAAAAAGTTAACAAACATCACAATAAAGCTTGGAATCAAGCTTCAATGGAGGTGTTGTTGGAAGAAAGATGAAGAAGAAGGTAATGGATAAAAGAGGTAAGGACAAGATGTTTGTTAGAACCTTCTTTTAGAACATACCTAGGATGGTAAGTTAGAAAATCCTTTCAAATCTCTGTCCCTGGATGGTCCAAATGTGCAGGATTCTTGGCTGCATTTATAGAAAACGACAACATGCTGGACACGGCCCCGTGTCGGCTGGACACGGCCCCGTGTGCAGGCAAGATCCTGACACGTTTTGTCCGTATTCTGACAAAAAGTCAGAAGGGAATCTTTTGGTGGACACGGGGGCGTGTTGACCTGGGCACGGCCCCGTGTCGAAGGGCTGTTTATGAAGTTTGTCTATTTTTAAGGAACTTTTCCGGATCGGGCGGTTCCTTACTGGATGGAACAACCCCAAAGTGCCTAAGATACCTTAATTGTTCTAGATTAAGACGAGAACGCAAGAGGTTGTCGGTGAGGATGATTCCTATGCTATATGTAGGTGGACAAGTCCAACCCTTTCCCGGGCTCTCGTTAAAGAAGGTGTAAGCCGAATCGCTCAGGTCTATGTGTGCATCGAACGAAGTCGATGGGGAGTCCTTCACGGCACAATCGGCACAGGGACGACTATCGCTCAAGTCCTCACTAGAGTTAGAAGTATCGTCGGGAACAACGAAGTTGTTTGAATGCGATTCCAACACTTCTTCTTGGTTATCATCTTGAGATAAATTATTGAAATCTATCCTAAGTTCTTTTAACCAATTAAGAATTAGATCTTCTAATTGAAATAGTTCATCAAGAAGCATTTCTCCTAGAAAATATGGTTGGGAGCATTCGAGGGAGAGATATGGATTATTTTTACTTTCGCCCCTCTAAAGGATACAGGAAAACGAAGGGTCTATATAGTGGGGCTTATACTTTAGAAAATAACATTCTAATTCCTTATGGGAACCACCACATATTTGACACCACGTACCATAAGAGTGCCGAAAGTAAAAAATATCAGTATCACTCATGTTTGTGTCAGAAATTACCAAACGTCGGGATCTTACGGTTCTGTTTTCAGTAACTGAATCTTGGGCACGGGAGCGTGTTGAGTGGGCACGGCCCCGTGTTCAGCTTACTGTCTGACTTTAAACAGGATTGCCAGTTCCAATGATTGGGCACGGGGCGTGTTCAGCGGGCACGGCCCGTGCTGAGTTCTGCAGAAGCTGAAAAACTAAGAAAAATCCTAAAAAAATAGAAAAATAAGAAAAACGATTAGGCCACTGATTCCTAACTTTCTTAAAATCCTTGTGTCCCAGGCAACGGCGCCAAAAACTTGATGTGCGTGAAGTGTGTTATGGTTTTAATGTTTATTTTAAGCCCTTTTACACTTTCTTTAGCCAAGTTTTAAATTTATAAAACACGATATTTACTAACACTAAACACACATATGGGCAAGTGCACCCATCGTGAGCGTAGTATAGTGTTGGTAAGATACCGAGGTCGTCCAAGGACACAAGAGCTTTTAGTACCGGTATATCCTCAACGTCTAATCAAATCAAAAGTTTAGAAAAATGTTTTAAACTAAGAAAATAAAAACTAACTAAAATGCTGAAAAATAAAAATAAAAAGAAAAACAGATAGACAAGATGAATCACTTGGCTCCGACTCGTGTTTAGTGTAACCTTTGATTATTTTCGCACTTTTGCACTATTTAAGAGATTATCTTAGTTATTGTAGTAGGCCCCTCTTTTGAAGGTGACGTTACCCTCAACCCAGTAGTTTGAGTCAGCAAGGATACAATCCTAAAGGGTCGGATTATTGAAAGATAATTAATTAAGTTATTAATGCGTATTGTGGTAGGCCCCTCTTTTGAAGGTGACGTTACCCTCGGCTAAGTAGTCTGAGTCAGCAGGGATACAGTCCTAAGTAGCCGGGTTAAAGTTTTAATAGTAGTTTAACTTATGACGGGATCAAAGAGTTTGGACCCCCGCCATCCAATACCGTTAAGTATTGAAGAAGGTCCTACTAAATTTGACCCAGGACCTTTGCAGGATCTATACACTGAACAATGGCAAGACTCTTACCGAACCGTTCCCTTAACCCCCGACCAGGTAGCCAACATACCTCCATATAGACCGTGGAGATATGAATGGTGAAAATATTTTATTTTATATAGACAGTAAAATAATGCCAAGACACCACGGACAAACGATAAGGAAGAATCACCTTCAACATAAGAAACTAGTTATTAAAGTCATTAATACATAACCAATTAAAAAGTGCGAAAAGATTAAAAATAAAAAGTATTACACTAGACACTTTGTCTTCACAAAGTGATGTAAGAGACTTAGGCAAACATGGCCTTGATTGTCAAGAACTCTTACGATCAATCTTGGATCCCGAGACGACTCACACACTCTATGATGGACAATGGATGATGGTGGTGGATGATGGTGTTATGGTGGTGGTGGGTGGTGGGTGAAGTGTGAGAGAGGTGGTGTGCCAAGTGATGGTTTGAGCTTGAGCCAAACACTCCTATTTATAGGCTGAACAGAAGCTCGGGCACGGCCCCGTGTCCGTTGGGCACGGCCCCGTGTCCACATCCTTCTCTGTCTTCATTAATTGCTTTTATCTGCATTAGTTGACCACGGCCCCGTGTCCGCTGAGCACGACCCTGTGGTGTGCGATGGAAGCTTCTACAACTTTGTCTTTTATGCTGACACTTGGGCACGCCCCCGTGCTCACTGAGCACGGGGCGTGTTCAGCCTTCTGTTCTCTTGTTTTGCTTGGGAAGATGCTCTCGGGGAGGTCGGGCATGCCACGTTTGTTCCTTTCCTTGTATTTATGTTAGATTTAGCTGCCTTTTTGCTTCTTTTGTTAATTTGGGCTCATTTAATCCTGAAAATACAAAAGGAAGACAAAAACACACTTTTTCCAACTTTAGTACTAAAAAAGGGTTAGTTTTATGCCACAATTGATGTAATTTATATGTTGCATTTTGCACACATAAACTTTTATGACACGAAAGAGGTTCCTAAATGGAGGATTCATCCTCCTACCTCATGCTTGAACTATTGGACTTATTGATATACATAACCCATATAATACTTATATATACTATCCAAATATTCGAACCTTTGATGATGAATTTATGTTCATTCGTCAAAGTACTAGATTACATCAATTAAGACATATTAACTTGTTATGATCCTAATGGGTATTCCACCCATGAAAACATTCTAACCCAAGAGGTTTCATAGTGTCAAACAAGTATTATGTGTTAGAGATGATTTACTTTCTTATGTTTATGTTCATACGTTTTTAAATTCCGAATCTTTACTCCACCGTTATACTCCAATACTCATACGCCTTATTTCTTCGTGTAGAAGGCTTGGTGTTCCAACCTCCCACAACAACAAGTCTCTCGCGGATTTATCAAGTGGAAGCTTGCAAAACCGTGAGTACACTTGACCCGTTTTACTTTTAAAACACTTTGGGTTGTAACATGTCAATATACAAACTTCACTATCATACACTTAAACATGCTTTATATTCTCAATCCTATATACATGCTACTTGTTTACTTAGGTTCATGCTAGCTTATACATGCTTTATGTCATTAACTTTGCTAAGCCCCAACTTAACATATATAGCGCTATAGGAGTAGCACACCACCCGTCGGGGTCTTGTTAAGTCTTTATTCTAAAACGGTCTCGTTACTTTTGTGGCGAGGGATGCTAAATACTAGTGGACACTTGGTTTGACATATTGTGATGCATGCTAGTTACCTTGTTTACAAATTTCGATGTGGATTCGAGAAAATGCTTTTATACTTATGCTATACTTATTTAAACCTTGTGTACTCGTCTTTGCTTTTGCATTGAACTTTATTTTTGTCACACCCTGACTTTTGCGGAAGCGTGATTATGGTGTGACTTTCTTAATATCATTGCATTCAATCATAACATCAACTATATGATAAAAACCGTAGGTTTGTCATCCGTTAAATAAGTTTAAAACATAACAACATTGCAGACTTCAAATTCAAGTTTTACAAACCGTACAAATTGTTTATGAGTTCATTAAGGACTCGTCAAAAGATACTGAATAACACCAAGGTTTGGATGACGTGTCTCATCCAGGAATAAGACACATTAACCAAATCAAAGACCATGGATGACAACTTTATTCTTAACGCATCATAAAAACTTCCAACGCCCGCCAGATCCACTTATAAATTCCCTTAAATACATGTAGTTTGAAAAACATCTACAAAAGTTGAGCGAGTTCATGTGTTCGTTTGTGTGTATGTATAAGCCTTTGAAACATTGTAAGTATGTATGTAAGTCCCTGGTATGTAGCAATAAGGAAAAAGAGATCACCACTGGGTTGCAAAGCCAATGGTATGTGTGAAGTGATGCAGGAAGACTCAAACCTAGCAGATTTCGCACCGGGCTTCCGGCTGTAAGACATAGTCACCACATGGTCCACTCAGCGGACTCAGGAGTGGGGCTCACTACACCCAAATAGATCTATCACTCATGCCCCTCGGTCCTACAACAAGGATTGATGGCCTTAATCGCCCTACCCATTCACATGATCTAGTAGTAAACCCTCCTTAAGCTAATCATACCATGTATAAAATGTCTGTAATAATTGTAACATGTATTTCACCCCCGAAGTATAAAACTGAAAACAGTTAAAAGAAAAGGGGGACATGAACTCACAGAATTGCGTCTTCTATGCTCGTAACCCGAACCCTGTCAGCAACCACGACTACCTACAGTGTACTAACGCCTATTAGACGAACGGGCCGTGCCTTGCCTTTGTATTTACGTTTTTGAGTTACGTTCCAATATTATTCCAAGTTATAATTATTTTCTAAAATAATAATTATTTTAACTTTAAATTATTTTTAGGTTTGGAATAATTGTTTAAACAATATCTTATATCAATACTTCTCAAGTATTTTGTATTTGTATATCTAGCCATGTATTGGCGTCATATTCCGGTGTGTTAATCCAAAAGAATATATATTTTTAAGTCTCACTTAGAAATATATATATAAACCTTATTTCTATTCAAAACAATACATTCCAAGAAAATATATATTTTCCTAAAAATACTGTATTTCTTAATAAACCCAAGTAAATATACTTTTACTTTCCCAAAAATAATACATTTTCTTCTGTCCAAAAATATGATATAACTTGGTAAAAATCATACTTTCATTCTTTCATATCCAAAATAGTATTTACCACAATGAGTGTATTTTCTGGAATATTTTGTAAATTACGTTCTTGCGTTCGGTTTCACAATATAAGCGTGTAGCTTGTGTGTTTATTCCGTATGATCCTTGGTAATATTTTGGATCGTTATATTATTTCAAATCCTTAAATAATATAACTAGTTCACAAAAATATACAAACAAGCACTCATGTGTCATTAATGTAAATATATATTCTAAATACATATTTATTCATTTTTGTTTATAAAAACTAACCTCCAATACTTGTATATTTGTAACAAAATCTATGGCAACGTTTGTATTAAAAACCATAGTTAAAACTCACTTGTAAATACTTGTTTAGCAAATATTTTTCTAAGTGTTTGTATTTTTAGAAAATTTTTGCCATAGTTTCCCCTAAAAATAGAGGTGTCCCTGCTATTAAAGCATATCATTTTCTTTTCAAAAATCAACCCAACAATCAATAATCAAACTACACTTCCCAAGTGCAAAAATTATACAATGTATATAACAACATGAACATGAACTTTCACAAAAACTCGTAGTAACTTGGTAATATGTTTAGTAGACTTAGTTACCCCTTAAAGTGTGTTTATTTCTTAATAAACTTCATTCTTGAAAATTTTAGATGTTGACAACTTGTAAACATACTCCACAAAAATTATTCTTTTGAACCCTTCTTGTAAATAAAGTGTTCTTACACTTATTTTATCACTAAAAACAATGTATATTTATGTAAGAATCTAGTTCTACTAAAAATCATATTTTAAACTTGGTTTTCTTGGAAAATTATTCATAAATCATAGCTTCACAAAATTACAAGCTCACTTTATTTATTATTTTTCAAGAAATAATTTTTATTTTCAAGTTCATGTTCATAAGTGAGGATGATCTTCTTATGTCACCACATAATCATCCTTTAACTTGCTAAATCATGTGTTTAATCACAATTTAGCAAGCTCCTTATGATGATCAACATCATAATTTCAAGCAAATAACAATCAAGTGCCATGCATGCTTTAATCAACATTAATCCAACAAGATTTCATCATTTTTAAGTTTCATGTTCATGATTCTAGTTTAAGTCTTTTAGTGTTCTTGTGATTCATAACAATGTACATCTTTTTAACCAACAAAAAGAGAAGTAAAAATTAGTAGTAAGAAGCTTACAACTAGCTCAAGGACTAGGGAAGATCACTAGAAAAAGATGATGAAAAATGGTGGATGAAAGCTAAGGATGAAGGTTCTTCAAGTTCTTCAAGCTTCCATTTCTATGAAACACCTTCTAGTACTTGGAATGAGCTTGAAAATGGATGGATGGTGGTTGAAAGGTGGTGGTGGTGGCGGCACTAGGTAGAGCCGATATGAGAGGGAGAGAGTGAGAGAGTTGTGATGTTGTGAAGTGTGAGGAGTATCATGATCTCTAGATATTTCATACCTTACTTATAGCCATTCTTACATATATTATGTCCACAAGATCAAGCAAGGATCTAGAGAAGATCATGGGAAGATTGTGAAAAAAATCTTGGTGGATCAATGGTGGGGCCATCTCATGACCGTAAGTAGGAAGGGGGAGGGGGGTCTTGTGTAAGTTTGAACCATATCTAATAATATCAAATAAAATCCAAGGAAGATCTAAGCAATATCTAATAAAATCAAATAATATCCCATAATATCTTGCAAGATCTAACAAATAAGAATGAAATCTTGTGGGGTATGGTGGTGGGGTCCTCCCCATTTGGGCCGTAAATATCATATGGGGGGGGGGGGGGTTAATTGTAACTTTTGATGGTAAAGTTAGTTAGTTAGGGTGTTAAGTGTAAAGTCTAGTGTCTTATGTGTATGGCACATTATATAGTGTGTTAGGGTGTTCGGGAATCGTAACTAGTCCAAAAATAATTAAACAATGTTTCTAGTAAAATTTTGGTGTTCCGGGTAATGTCCGGTTGTTCGGTTAGATACCGGTTCATTAAAGTGTCAAGTTATTCCGTTTAGTGTTCTTTAAGTACCCTTTTGTGACACTTTTAATTCCCGACACTTAGGAAAGCATACAGGACCATTTAGTCAATTTTCTGCATAATACCAGTATGTTAAAGTGCTGAATTTTGCTGAAATATGCAGAATTCTGCACTTTTAGTGGGTTTTAGGCACTTTCCGGCACTCAAACTATCACCTAGTGACGCAGTTTTATGGTCCTTACTTCCCTACACTCCATACTAGTGTAGTGGCCCATACTGGGTCTTTAAACACTGTCTGTCTATGTACTGAACATCGTCAGCATTTTCTGAGTTATCCGCTCACTGTGCTAACTGTGCTTTGTGCATCGTTTATGTCACTAAAGTCTGTATGTGATAAATGGTGTGACAGTATGAAATGTGATGCACATGTATGCATGATACAGAAATCAGAAAGCAGTTTAAGTCATCAGTTGTAATTAAGCACAGTCATTAAGCATAAATCAATATTAATTAATTGTACGGATGCATGCAAATTTGACGGTTGTCACATTCTCTCCCTGTTAAGAAAATTTCATCCTCGAAATTTGTACTACCTTAACTCCTTAGGGTTACATTGTGCGTGTATGTGTATGAATAATACAGAGGTAGGTAACCCAAAACTGAATCAAAACTTATTCACATCAGATGAACCCACGTATATATTACAACAACACGAATCCAATGGTTAAAAGATATGTGCTTTTAGCATTTGATGTCAAAGGACACGAAATGTATAGATGTAGAATCTAGTGTTACTTAGTTAACAGGGGTGCACTAAAGGGGGTTCGACCGATGGATTCTCAAGCAATCGGTCACAATATGCAAACAAGTTTTCACAAACCATAGCATCCGCTATATGAATTCATAATCAACAACTCAAATGTGATAGTAACATGAAACACGACCTGTCAACTTCCGAATAGATGAATGGTAAGGTCTAGTGTGTTGACATTCTTGAATTGCGAAAATACGCCGAATGAAATACAAGCGAATCTGGTGTATCATTGTCTTAATTCGTAGTTGCATTAGGAACGTTTAAATGACAGGTCAAACAAAAGTATATGTAGTTTTGTGTGAAACAGTTGACCTTGATTAGCACAAGCTAATGACACCACAAGGTGTCGTAATGACGAGATTCAATAATAGTGGTGACTGAACAAGTTCACCGTGCCTGAAATCAAATGAAAGTGTACTGAGACAATCTGAAGATTTGATTTACACAATGTCGTAAAGTTTCCAGTTGAACACGGAACATCAAAGAGCCACTGTTTTTATCGAAGATGAAAAAGCAATAAGTACTGCAAGGTATTCAATTTATAACGAAAGAATCGTTAGGAGGTACACCGTGGTATGAAATGAATCTATGTACCGTTGTCTTAACACGCAACTGTGTTGAGACTGCTTTGATTATGAATATCAAAATGGATTGTTAACAAATAAATAGACAATTAAATCTGTGTATGAAGTGAGTAACCCAATTAGCGCAAGCTTCAATTCTGTGAAAGTATCACCGCAAGGTATCGAAACCAATCAAACGATTAAGTGGAGTCGTAGACCAACCAAGATCTAACAAATAAGAATGAAATCTTGTGGTGGGGTATGGTGGTGGGGTCCTCCCCATTTAGGCTGTAAATATCATATGGGGGGGGGGGGGGGTTAATTGTAACTTTTGATGGTAAAGTTAGTTAGTTAGGGTGTTAAGTGTAAAGTCTAGTGTCTTATGTGTATGGCACATTATATAGTGTGTTAGGGTGTTCGGGGATCGTAACTAGTCCAAAAATAATTAAACAATGTTTCTAGTAAAATTTTGGTGTTCCGGGTAATGTCCGGTTGTTCGGTTAGATACCGGTTCGTTAAAGTGTCAAGTTATTCCGTTTAGTGTTCTTTAAGTACGCTTTTGAGACACTTTTAATTCCCAACACTTAGGAAAGCATACAGGACCATTTAGTCAATTTTCTGCATAATACCAGTATGTTAAAGTGCTGAATTTTGCTGAAATATGCAGAATTCTGCACTTTTAGTGGGTTTTAGGCACTTTCCGGCACTCAAACTATCACCTAGTGATGCAGTTTTATGGTCCTTATTTCCCTACACTACATAATAGTGTGGTACCTTGTCTCTGGCCCATACTGGGTCTTTAAACACTGTCTGTCTATGTACTGAACATCGTCAGCATTTTCTGAGTTATCCGCTCACTGTGCTAACCGTGCTTTGTGCATCGTTTATGTCACTAAAGTCTGTATGTGATAAATGGTGTGACAATATGAAATGTGATGCACATGTATGTATGATACAGAAATCAGAAAGCAGTTTAAGTCATTAGTTGTAATTAAGCACAGTCATTAAGCATAAATCAATATTAATTAATTGTACGGATGCACGCAAATTTGACGGTTGTCACAATTTTAAACATGTTACAGGTTGAGGATGATGATGCTATGAAACGAAGTAGCGATGATGACTAGATACACATTTAGACGTCTTAGGTTTAAAATTTTGTATCAATTTTGTTTTGTTATGTTATGAACATGTTGTTATTTGAAATTTCTATGTAATGTTGACAATTTGATTTTATGAAATGAAAATGGGTTGAATTAAATATTGTCACCAATAGTGTTATGAAGTCTCTTGCAATCTATTTCGTCCCACTCCGATGATTCCGCCATTGGTTGGGGTGTGACAGATTAGTATCAGAGCCATAACTATAGGGAATTAGGTAGGATTGCCATGTTCGACCTAGTCTATAGTAGGTACCTCATTTTTACCATTCTTGTTACCTGCTTAAAATGTTATTCTTCCTATTTTGCTTCTTTCTCTTCTTTTTGGTCTTAATGCTTACATAATGTCTTTCTTAAGACATTTTACACAATACACTTGAAGACTTGAAGAAACTTTTTATACAAAAGAGACGAGTTTACCAAAATAGGCGTGAAACCCACAATTTGGTGAACGACTCTCATTCCGCTTATTCTTTATTTTGCACGAAATTATACCATTAAGTTAGGAGTGAAATCCACATCTTAATGGTAAATTTCCAATTCAAACTCTAGTGGACCCTCATCAAAGTCTCGAAATTAAATTTTGACCCGACGAGTACCAACCACATTAGGGTATGAAATCGTCAAGTTATGGGTGAAACCCCCATCTTGTCGATTAAGTCCCATTCCTCGATTTTCAATCTCGCCAAAGTTTCGATTGCTTCGATTAGGGGTGTAAACGAGCCGGGCCAAGCCCGAGCTTGACCAGGCTCGAGCTCGGCTTGTTAGGTTTTTATGAAGCTCGAGCTTGAGCTCGGCTCGGTTCAAGCCTACTTCTTTGAGTTCGAGCTCGGCTCGCGAGTAAAACCCAAAGCTCAAGCTCGGCTCGACTCGGCTCGAACTATTTTGAGAACAACCTTAACGGAGCTAAAAGCTCGGCTCGAGCTCACTTCAACATCGTTTAAACGAGCCAAAGCTCGGCTCTAGCTCGGCTCATCAATGTTATCATCATTATTAATAGATTATATATAAAAAAATTAAAATTTTGTATGGGCTCGTTTAGGCTCACGAGCCTAAACAAGCTTTGTATTTCAGGCTCGAGCTCGATAACAAAACAAGCTCTATTTCAGGCTCAAGCTCGGGCTTGTTAAGGCTCGGGCTCATTAAGGCTTGGCTCGTTCGAGCTTTTAACCGAGCCGATCACGAGTAGCTCTCGAGCCTCTGGGCTTGTTTACACCCCTAGCTTCGATCGAGTAGAGACGTGTAGTAACTGGAAGGGTAAGATACCGTTAATCGCTTCTCGACGAGAGTATCTTATCTATAGGCCAAAGCACGTTTCTCTAATTTGAAAGGACTTTTGATTCACTTTGGAATAGTCGACGTTTCTCTACCCGAAACAATCCAATGTTTTATGAGCCTCTCTTTTATGTGATTCAATTTATATGTGATTTTATACTTGTTACCTTGTTCATTTCAAAACCGTTACACACTTCGCACGTCTCGCGCAATAAAAAACAATAATAATTCTCGTGAACAAACTAAATTTATACTCTTTTTACGCATTCATACGTGTTTATACTTGTTGAATACTTGTTAAATACGTGCTAAATATGTGACCATACGTGATACGTCATGCTTACATGCTTATACATGTAAAACTTATTTTGAATTTATGATCAAGTCTCATCCGTTCCTTCTCTTTTGATTATTAGATGTCGTCCAACGCCATGTCGAAGAAATTGACAAAGAAGAGCAAGAAGGAATCCACCCCCGACTCCAAATCGAAGAAAGATTCAACCTCCAACGCCAACTCTGAATCCATGTCGAGAAAGGATTGTATGAAATTCATGGCCAAGCAGATGGCTAAGGTCATACCAGACATTGTCAGTAGGATTTAGACCAACACCGACTCTCCACATGGTTCTGTTGATTCAAAAGTGGAAACCCCCAAACCAATGTTCCAATTCAAGCAATTCATGGCTTGTAAACCCTTGAGTTTACTGGCAAAGACGGTGCTACCGCCATGATGAATTGGTTCGACGCGGTTGAACTCACATTTCTGCAAAGTGGGTATCCCGATGACCTACGAACCCTGAATGCAACTGGAGTTTTCCGTTCGAGAGCACTCGAACGGTGGACCATCGAACGCAACAAAAGGGGAAACGATGCTGCACACGCCTTACCTTGGGACGAGCTTAAGCAACTTATGACGGACCAATGTTGTCCTCCTCATGAGCTCCAAAAGTTGGAGAACGAGTTTTGGAACCTAACACAAAAGGGGAGCGACATCGATGGTCTGATTATCCGTTTTAAGTAACTTAGTGTAAATGCTCTAAGTTGCCAAGATCCTTCGCTGTCGAAGTCGCTGATGGTAAATCCGTCACTGTCGATTCCATTCTTTCCAAGTGTTCCTTAATTCTCAATGATCATACATTCTCAATCAATCTTATACCTATGCAAATGGGTAGCTTTGACATCATAGTAGGCATGGACTGGCTTAGGCGAGTACGTGCTGAAGTCGTTTGTTCTGAAAAGTTTATACGTCTTCCTCTTCCAAACGGTGATTCCCTGCATGTCTATGGTGAGAAACCCTCTCAAGGTCTCAAGCTGATGTCGTGTATCCAAGCGAACAAGTGCTTGCGCAAGGGTACCTTCACCTTTATCTCCCACATTGTGGAAAACAACGACAAAGGCCCAAGCATAAGCGACGTTCCCGTCGTATGTGATTTCCCTGATGTTTTTCCCGACGATCTTCCTGATCCGCCTCCTGCTCGTTCTGTCGACTTTTGTATCGATTTAGTGCCTGGCGCTACGCTTATCGCTAAGTCTCCCTATCGTTTAGCACCCTCCGAGATGCAAGAGCTTTCGAGTCAACTTCAAGAGCTTCTTGATAAAGGCTTTATACGCCCTAGCACATCTCCTTGGGGCGCTCCCGTTTTGTTCGTCAAGAAGAAAGATGAGTCTTTTCATATATGCATTGACTATCATGAGCTCAACAAGCTTACTGTCAAGAACCGATACCCTCTTCTTCGTATTGACGATCTCTTCGATCAATTGCAAGGCGCGACCTGCTTCTAAAAGATCGATCTTCATTCTGGGTATCATCAACTTCGAGTCCTCGAAGAAGATATACCTAAGACCGCCTTTCGAACGCGTTATGGTCATTACGAGTTCGTGGTCATGCCCTTTGGTTTGACCAACGCACCTGCTGTTTTCATGGATTTGCTGAATCGCATGTGCAAAGCGTACTTGGACCGTTTCGTGATCGTCTTCATCGACGATATTCTTATCTACTCCAAAACTCAAGGAGAGCATGAGCGACACTTACGTCTTATCCTTCAACTTCTTCGTACTGAACGTCTCTACGCCAAATTCTCCAAGTGCGAATTTTGGTTAAAAGAGGTTCAGTTCCTTGGTCATACTATCAAAGAACTTGGTATTCACGTTGATCCCACTAAAATCGAAGCTGTGTAGAATTGGATCGCACCTAAGTCTCCGTTTGAAATCCGTTCGTTTCTTGGTTTTGCTGGTTGCTATCATCATTTTATTTCCAACTTCTCTAAAATCTCTGTCCCTTTAACCTCATTGACTCAAAAAGAGAGACCTTTTGTTTGGGGTCCCGAACAAGAGGAATCTTTTCAAACTCTTAAGGATATGCTTTGTAATGCTCCTATCCTCGCACTTCCCGATGGTAACGACGACATCGTTGTGTATTGCGATGCCTCAAACCTTGGTCTTGGTTCTGTTCTCATGCAACGAGTCAAGGTTATCGCTTACGCGTCAAGGCAACTCAAAATACATGAGAAGAATTATACTACTCACGACCTTGAACTTGGCGCAGTTGTTTTTTCCTTGAAGATTTGGCGACACTACCTTTATAGTACCAAGTGTGTGGTCTTCACCGACCATAAGAGCCTGCAACATATCTTCAACCAAAAGGAACTGAACATGCGTCAACGTCGTTGGGTGGAATTGTTAAACGACTACGACTGCGAAATTCGCTACCATCCAGGTAAAGCGGATGTAGTAGCCAACACGCTTAGTCGTAAAACTCATGTAAAGGGTATTCGTTGTCTCCAACTCATCAATGATCTCCAAAACCGCATTCGTGAAGCTCAATACGCCTCTCTTAACGCAGGTAGTCTCTCCGTTGAGAAACGAGGTGGTGTTGAAAAAGATCTTGTGTCTAAGTCCGATGGTATTCTATACTATCTCAATCATATCTGGATTCCAAATCATGATAACCTTAGAGACTTTCTGATGAAGGAGGCACACAAATCGAGATATTGCATTCACCCTGGTGCTAATAAGATGTACCAAGATATGCGTATGTCCTATTGGTGGCCTGGAATGAAGAAGGATATCGCCATCTTCGTTGCAAAATGTCTTACTTGTTCAAAGGTCAAAGCTGAACATCAACGTCCCTCTGGTTTGCTCGAACAGCCAAAAATTCCTGTCTGGAAATAGGAGAGCATTGCCATGGATTTTATCACAAAGCTTCCTCGTACTTCTTCTGGTCATGATAGTATTTGGGTGATCGTTGATCGATTGACCAAATCAGCTCATTTTCTCCCCATTCGTGAAGATTTCAAAGTTGAGAAATTGGCTAGAATCTACACTGATGAAATCATCTGTCGTCATGGTATCCCTATTTACATCATTTCCGATCGTGATGCTCGTTTTACGTCTCGTCTTTGGGAAACTTTTCAATCTGCTATGGGTACTATTTTAAACCTTAGCACCGCTTTCCATCCTCAGTCAGACAGTCAAACCGAGCGTACTATCCAAACCTTAGAGGATATGCTTCGTTCATGCGTAATAGATTTTGATGGCAACTGGGATTCATACTTTCCTTTGATCGAATTCTCGTACAATAACTGTTATCACGCGAGTATTCAAATGGCACCTTTTGAGGCATTATATGGTCTTAAGTGTCGTTTGCCTATTTGTTGGCACGAGATCGGAGAAGCTCAAATCGCCGGTCCTGAGCTTATACAAGAGACGACAGACAAGATTTTACAGGTTTGAGACAACTTGCTGAAGGCCAGACGCCGACAAAATAATTACGCTGACAAGCGTTGTAACCTTTCGAATTCGAAGTAGGTGACTTTGTACTTCTCAAGGTATCCCCTTGGAAGGGCGTGGTTCGTTTTGGTAAGAAAGGGAAGCTCGCACCTCGCTTCGTAGGTCCTTTTAAAATTCTCGAAAGGATTGGCAGGGTTGCGTATCGACTGGATCTACCAGAAGAACTCAACAATGTTCATCCTGTCTTCCACGTTTCAAACTTGAAGAAATGTCTAGCTGAAGAAGGACTTCAAGTTCCACTCAAAGATCTTCAAATCAACGAGACCTTGCACTTCGTGGAGAAACCTGTCGAAATCATGGACCGAGCAGTCAATCAATTGAGGCGCAGTCGAATTCCTATCGTCAAGGTTCGATGGGAAGGAAAACGTGGCGCTAAATTTACTTGGAAACTCGAGAGTGATATGAAGACTAAGTATCCGCACCTTTTTGTTACTTCTTCCTAAATTTCGGTACGAAATTTCCTAAAGGAGGGGAGACTGTAACGCCCGACTTCTTCATACTTTCCATAATTAGAAAGTCTTGTTTGTATTTCTATTTTTGGAAGTCATGTGTCCTTGTAATCGCATTTCATTTCAAGCCATTGTAAATCCGAGACTTTAATTATAACAACCCTCCAAAATCATTTTCGACACCTCTAAATTAATTAGAGTGTCCCTATGCACCTTAAAATACACCTCGTATATGAAAACCGAGCCTAAAACACCTTATATAAATAAAAAATTTAATAAAAACAAGAATTTGGGGTCGATCGCGGGCCGCGAAGATCTTAGTTGTCTTTTACACAGGCCGCGACAGCCAGGAGGTCAGGCGAGCCCCTGGGCCGCCACGTGTCCCAATCCGTGTCGAAGCTAGTCAGATGACAAATCAAAGCTAGGCCCTACAACAATATGTCGCGGGCCGTGTAAGCCCTTGGTGTGGCCTTCGCAGGGCGTGACAAACTCGAAATCAGGCACTATAAATAGAGGTCGTTGGCCTCAGTTCACAATTCATCCCACACTCGAAATTCTCTCTAAAATTCTGAATATTTGGAGTAGTATCGGGCAATATACCCCCAATTAACGAAGTTCTGCCTCGTTGTAAGTATCATAACCCCCGGTTACGTATTAGATACGCTGCCCGATTGATCTAGGGTTCCGTAACGGTTGTCGTGGTTCTGCCCAATGTAGTCGTTGTCTCGGGGAGGGTATTACTAATGTAAGTATTGGGTTATTATACTAACGCGTGTGCATTGTGTAATTAATAGATAATCACCAGGAAATCCCAAAGGAAAACCCTAAGATAGCTGTGACAACTGTCAAATTTTCATGCATCCGTACAATTATTAAACAATGATTAGTGCCTAATGACTGTGCTGAATTACAATTAATTACTTGAATTGTTTTCTGATTATTACCATATACATACATGTGCATCTTATATTGCAACTGACATATCATTACTACATACAAACTTTGTTGATTCGAATGATGCACGAAACACCGGCAGAACGGTTATCAGACAAATCAGAAAAATGCTGACGGAGTTCAGTAGATAGACAGACATTGTATTGAGACACAGAATAAGTCAGAAGCCAAGTAGTACACTAGGATAGTGTGTAGGAAAGTAAGGATCACAAAACTGCCTTCCTAGTGATAGTTTAAGTGCCGGAAAGTGCCTAAAATCTGTAGAATTCAGCATAAATCAGCACAATTCAGCTATTTAACACAATAATATCATGCAAAATTTATGTTTTATTATCCAAAATAACTTACAAAGTGTCGGGAATTGAAACTGTCATAAAAGGTTCTTCATACCTCGTGAAACTGCGCAATTCAGCACTTTAACGAACCGTAAGGAACCGGACAATAACCGGGACATCAAAATTTGTCTAGAAGTAATGTTTTTATGATATTAAGCTAGTATTGGTGGTAGAACACCTTCAAAATCATAAAAACACCTAAACACACTCAAACATACTTAAACCTTCTAGTTTGCACTTTAAACCCCTAACTTCCAAAAATTTACATCCCCCCCTTCACTAAATCCGGCCCCTATGGGCCCCACACACCTTTTGAATATTTTATTTAACCTTGTCCCCCTAATTTAGTGCATGAGATCCCATAGGAAGATTATGTTGGAACTTTTTTTCTATAAGACCCTAAGTAAATTCACATTGTCCATCATTCCTTAAAAACTTCATCTTCTTCCTTTGGCTCCCTCTTGCTCACGGCTCATTACTCCCCCACACAACCCACCATTTTCAAGCTTCAACCTCACAATCCAAGGTGATCTAGAGGTGTATGGAGGCCATCTAAGAAGGTGTATGGTGCTAGAAGTGGAAGGACCTCACTTTGGAGCTTTTAACCACTTGATTTCTTTCTTGTTCATCATCTTCATGCTTGTGCCACTTCCCTAGCCATTAGAGCTAGTAGTAAGCTCCTTGATCACTAATTTAAGTCATGTTTATGTTATGTACAAGTTTCACCATCTAAACAACTTAACTTCTAATGTTAAAAATGAAAAGATCTAACATATTCTTGAAGAAAATAAGTGATTACATGGATTTTTGGTGTATGTAATGATGTTGTTGGTGTTATATCTTGTGTTTATGATTAGATCAAGTATGTTAAAGCTTGGATCTACCAAGTTTAAGCATGGATCTTGAAGGATCCATGGTTAAATTTGAAGATGAACATATGAAGCATAATGTGAACTTGAAATATGAATTTTTATGCATAAACTTGTAATCTTGAAGTAATAAAGTGTGTGTATAACAAATTTTTGAAACTAAAATTCATGGAAAGTTTGTTAAAAATTTAACATAAAGCTTGTTTTTTAAAGATCTAAAGATATTAAGCATGGATCTTGAAAGATCCATGGTTAAACATGATGTTAAAAACTATGACCTTTCTAATAAACATAAAAGTGGTTTTAGAACATGATTTACAAACTTTAAAGACCATTAAACTCATGGAAGAGTTGGTTAGTAAAATAAAGTTTCATAAAAGTCTGTTAAAATACTCAAGAACGCTTATTTTTGGAAAGATCGTCTTATGTAAAGTGTAGATCTAGAAGACTACACATTTTCAACAAGAGTCAAGTTCACCATGATATTCATATGGAAAAATTAGTGTATGTTGTTGATGATTGTTGTTGGAAAATTGTTTTGATGTTGAAAAGAAAATAAACACATGTTTTGAAAACATGGGAAACCTCCATCTTTAGGGGAAACTATGGCAAAAGTTTTCTAAAAATTAAACACTTAGAAAAATATTTCTAAACAAATATTTACAAGTGTTATGAATGCATCCATTTTTAGTGACTATCCACATTTCTAACTCCTATGTCACATTTATGTTTGTATTAATGTTATAGCCTATATATAGTGGCTCATGTATTTTGTATGAGATATATCAATAAGAAATTCATCTCACATTCTCTTCTATACATTGCTAATAGGTTCTAGTTATTACACAACACGTTATCAGCACGAAAGTTCTCGAATCATCATTGGTTTTAATCGTTGGTTAAAATCTCAGTTGACCGATGTCGTTGATGATGTTTTGTTGATAAAAGTTTTGGTGGCCCGAGGTGTTTCCAATGAAGATTGGATTTTGTAGACATGGCAATTGAAAAGTGATGGAGATACTATTTCCTTTAGTTATTTCAAGGTAAGTTTTTTTCCACCATGCATGTTTATCTACATAAGGTACTACTCTTATACCTATATTGTTTTTTGTTGAATATGCCTTATCTTTTCAACTTGAATTTACCATGATAAGAATAATCGTTAACCAGAATGAGATTTTTGAAAGTCGGTTGAACAGGGGATGTTCAAATCTGTCACACCCCCAAAATCCACAAGCGGAGTATCACTGTAGGAGGCGTGACTGACCAGGATCTTAGCCACCAATCACATTGAACTTATAAAGATAAAATAAAACTTTCATTTATTTAAGTAAGTGTTACAATACAAGAATTATTATCCAGCGGAAGCATATTACAATTTGTCGTGAGTTTCATAAAATAGGCATATAATCCATAAGACTCGTCTTGTGATTCCTTGTAACTTGACCCATGACCACTCCAGCATCCCAGACAGTGACTTCCAATGATTTACACCTAAAGGCCTGCAAGGCATCTAACAATGAGTCAACAACAAAGTTGAGCGAGTTCACAGTTGGTTGTTTAGTTTTAGTGTTTGTTTCGAAAACCATAAGTTGTTTCGTAAACCACGAGTTAACCAGTATCTTTATTTCCCAAACCATATCCATAACCAGTGGGGGCTTCCCCATGTGAACCACTAGACTGTTACCATATCGACTACTGACGAAAGTAAGTAGTGCCCTAAGTCAATGTCTATCATCATTGACTGTTTGCCATGATCCATTAGTACACGCACGTCCGACCGGCACGGTGTGAGGTTTGTCAAACCTAATAGCGCTATTAACTAATGACCCGCTCGCCATCGGCCTCGGCGATTAAGTCGATATAAAATGAGGGACTTAATGATAGAGTTTTGTCTAGTAAGTTAAGGTTGTTGTCCTACCCAAGGAGGACGAACGTACATATTCTACCCAAGGAGAATACGCAGGATTAACATTGGCATCCTACCCATGGAGGATGGCCGTACATATCCTACCCAAAGAGGATATGTAGGTTCCGTTTTAATTCTTTAACCCATTCCCAACCACCGGGAATCCCATGCCTTAGAAAGTGTGTGAACTCACCTTGGTTTGCTCGGTTTGATAAGTTTCTTGTTCACAACTAAGAAGTCAATCGTAGCCTAGTATGATTACCATAATCAATTAGTTTTACGTACACCCCATTTCACATAGCACACATTGTACACTACATACATTATCACATAGCTCGTCATCACATACGCATGACACCTAATCAGACCATAATCAACAACACATCACGAATCAGTTTGTTCAAATAAACACTTAACAGTCCACCCCTCCTTATAAAATTGTGCGACTGACATAATGTTCATGGGTCAGTGCTCAGCCCAAATCAGATTGTGCAATCCAACTAATTTAGTGGCCCATACTTAGTGTGCGATCAATGTAATCTATTCTAGAAGCATGGATTTAGGTATAGAAATAAAATCCATCAATTACACAATTTGGGAACCCATCCTTTAATTTACGTAAACAACATCTCCATTTAATCAAAACTCCATTTAGATCAAATAGCATAAAAGTTTCTAAGTCAACATAACAGTTCATCGAATATCATCATACAACACAATTTCATCATTTAACATCCTAATGCTTTCAGGTTCATAGTCATACCATTACATCACATTTGATCAGTTAAACCTAACACATAATCACACACAAGTAATACACTTATCCTATAATGTGCTCGACCCCATCCAATGGCCCAATACTAAGGTGTGCGAGTGGTTTTAATGGTGCGGTCATAACACGGTTCGGCCCAACGTTAATATCGATCGGCCCAGCTACATCAGTCACACCTTATGGCAGTATTCAAACGAATTAACCCGATGAACATCATGAAACTATTATATCGATTCAATTCCTTAAAGTCAAAAAGGTCACATAGAGTCAAAGTGTTTAAAAGGGATAAGATGCATTCCAATCAACTGATTGTTGTCGGCCATATATACCCGAATGATTAAATATGTCTGCATGTGTGTGTAGTGATTAAATTATCAGGATCATGTGTGATAACAACTAATATGTCGGCCATTATAGAACTGAGATCGTGACCTATCCTAGTTCATCTATGGTTCATTAGGTTTCAGGTTTATTACCCATACAATCCCATTTTGTACTTTTTGTAATCACAGCCGATGATTATGACCAACATGTATTCGAAACAATTATCAGTTTTATTACTTGCCAAAGAGTTCAAACGCTAACATAATATCACATCTCATCACCAATAATTAATCATCAAAGCTCATTCAATAACACATATAAACCATATCATGCAAATTTGAATAATCAGCAGACAAGAATTACTAACCAAATTTTTGGGTCGCACAAGGTGTTATCTCGAAAAGGAGAAATCTCCTGTTGCCGTACACAATTGTGATAGATAGGGTTTTATTTATTTGAGTTTTATGTTAATTCCTCACATAATAATATACCTAAATACCCCAAGGTTTTGGGCGGTTCATTCCTTAACCGAGATGGGCTCAGGTTATAGCTCACTTGGTCCAAAACAAAGTAAAGTACCATTGGGTACCATTGGGCCGAGACAAGGTAAGGCACCATATTCACAAATAGGTGTGTATGGGCCGAGATTTTATAACAGCGGTGATGGCCCAATCTTCATAGCATCGACACAAAGGATGGCCCACTAACCCACTCGAGTATAACCCGACACGTTTATGTTTTGCAATTAACCGAAACAAGCACGTGAAAGAGAAGTAACAGGGAATCTGGATTACAAAACTAACCTTGGAAGTTCAGGTTGTCACATTCTCCCCAACTTGAAAGAAATTTCGTCCCGAAATTTAGTACGTAGCTACTGAGGAAGCTAGTTAGGTTGCGTAGTTGTCCTGGTTTTCCTGGGGCGTCACATCATCCCCCCGTTGGTTTGGAATTTCGTCCCGAAATTCCGCAGTCGCTTCAGCCTCAGTAGTGGTTTCATTGTTCTTGAACAACTGGGGATATTTGTGTTTCATTTGGTCTTCTCGTTCCCAGGTAAACTCTTGGCCACGACGGGAATTCCAACGAACTCGAACAATAGGTATCCTGGTGCGTTTGAGAATCTTGACCTCTCGGTCCAAGATTTCCACTGGTTCTTCGACAAATTGCAACTTGATCGTCAATGGTGAGCTCCTTGAAAGGAACTATGAGGGTTTCATCTTACAGACGCCTCTTCAGATTCGACCCATGGAATACGTTGTGAACTCCACTGAGTTCTTCCGGTAGTTTCAATCTGTAGGCCACCTTTCCAATTCTCTCCGTGATTTCGAAAGGTTTAACATATCGTGGTTTGAGTTTTGTCTTGTTTACCAAAATGAACTACACCTTTCCAAGGTGAGACGTTAAGTAGTACTCGATTCCCAACCTGGAACTCGAGTGGTTTCCGGCGCTTATCAGCGTAGCTTTTCTGACGGTCACGAGCTGCCGCCATTCGTTTTCGTATCTGAGCAATCTTTTCTGTTGTGTCTTCGACGAGTTCTGGGCCAGTGATTTGGCTGTTTCCAACTTCTGCCCAACAAAGAGGTGATTGGCACTTCCGTCCGTACAATGCCTCGAACGGAGTAGCCTGGATGCTGGTGTGGTAACTGTCGTTACACGAAAACTCCACTAAAGTTAGATGCCGCTCCCAGCCGTTACCAAGTCGATTACGCATGCTCAAAGCATGTCCTTAAGAGTTTGGATGGTGCATTCAGTCTACCCATCCGTCTGTGGATGATATGCTGTGCTCATGTCTAGACGTGAGCCAAAGGATTTGTGCATCGTTTGCCACAAATCGGATGCAAATCGTGGGTCGCGATCAGAGGTAACGGAGGTTGGCACCCCGTGCCTAGCAACCACTTCTTTCAGGTAGATGACTGCAGGTGTAGAAAACTTATCCGTTTCCTTGTTGGCTAGAAGGTGTGCTAGTTACTTGAGACAATAAACGATCATCTAGGTGATATAGTTTCCGTTTCGAGCTGTAAGTAGACAGAATCCATGGCAGTCTGTTCTCATTTCCATATGGGTGTTTCTGGTTGCTGATGCTTCACCTTGACTTTCCCACCAGTCAAGCATCATTCACCTATATAGCTAGGCGGGCCTTCATGCCCGATCACTAGTGCAGGATTTATAGATCCGAATATCTCTGATCAAAACCTAGACGACTAGATTATCGAGGCCGGTGTGCTTTGCTCAACACGAGTCCCCTACAGTAGTCATATAGTGAGACCCTCATTTGTTCCATGAGGTAGCGAACATCGTCCGTCCTGTCAAAGGTTGCTTCTCCATGCCCCGCATGGGTTCAACTTGAGAATCCTCTTCCTTCAGTCCTCCAGTTTGAACAGAGCAAGCCTACTCAGGTAGGTTAGAGTCAATAGCGAGCTGCAAAGCTCGTGCACGTTCATGTTTCATAGTTGCAATCATTCTAAAGTTCCCTCCAGTGATGCCATTAACTGATTTAGTTCTGTCGAAGTCAAAGTACACGGGAGGCCCTTGTGATCGGTCTAAATAGTGCATTCGGTACCGTCCAAGTAATGCCTCCATCTAAAATCCCATCATTTTCACTGCTAGATGTGGGTCGTGCAGTTCCTCCTTGTAACTCCATCATGTAATTTATCACTCTCTCATGTTGCGTCTGTGTGTAACCGGGACTCTGATTCGGACCATCGTGGTATACCACTAAATCACCCGCACCCTCGGGTAAAGACGATGCTCGGTGCATTGTAGAGTTGGAACTCAAAAGCTGAAAAGACGTCTCCCTGTTTCGCCTTTCACGAACACAGTACCCTACTGTGCTAAAGAGATTTAAGCTGTGTGACCTTCGAAAAAAATCTTGTGGGTAAGCTGCGATAGTATTTAGTGAAACCAAGGAATTGCTGCATCCCCGAAGGAATCTTTGGTGTCGATCAGTTTCTAACAAAATGCATGACTTCGCACGTAATAGCTCCTCTCATAGAAGCACTAAAATAGAATACATATGATACCCATGATGTTCCTTTCTCCTGGTCATGATTCAGAACGTCATCAATAAATACAGTCGATTCATGTGATCCCTGAAGCTGCTCTGGTGTTGGTCGATTCAATGATCATGGTGTACAAAGTTGAAATGGCTGTATTACGTTCGACATGCTGTTGTAAGAACATGCTCCCCCTTGAACTTCCATCTGGTGATAGCTCACTCGTTAGTCAATCCTCGAATGGGGTTTGATCTTCGCAGCTGGTCAACAAGTTCCCAATACATGGTCGAGGCAAGTCGTTCTTAACTGCCACCTTACTAAGTTCTCGATAATCAGTACTCATAAAAAAATTCATGGATCTAACTGGGGCTCCCCAAAGCGAAATGCTAAGTTCAACCAAAACTCATGTTCAATAATCCCTGTGGTTGATTAACACAGTTCTTACAACCCTCCTGGTGCAGGACGGTAAAAGTACAAGTAATCAGGGCTATCTCTGACCTGATACTGATTTGATACTCCTCCGGACGATGTGAGGGTACACCTGATAGTTCTTCTGGTAGCACATAGGTAGAAATCATGAACAAAGGGTGGATCCTCGATCCACTTTTCCTCAACCTTAACATCAATAATAAGTGCTAACATGGCGGGATAATCCTTCCGTGGACACTTCCAAGCTTTCATTGCAGAGTTGACGCTAACCTTTGCACAATTCCGATATTTTGAAACGGATGACGGTTCTCCACTAGGGAGAGGGATACGCGAAGTTTTCTCCTCACAGGGTGTATCTGCACGATGCATGGATTACCAATCCAGTCTAACTACTGCTTCAAACCATCAAGGATAGCAGAAGGAAGATCGATGTTGATCGCTTGTCCCACAAGGTTGAGTTTGTTTCCATATGAAATGTCAATTGTCTTGTCGTCAGCCGATTCCACAACAGGTTCCAATTCAAGGTGCATCAGGGTCAAACGAAGCAAAGACGAAGCGATTAGCTACTCACACTAGCTACCGTGTTGCTAAAGTACTGATGTCAGCCATGCCAATTCTAAATGCCCTTCCATGAGCATCATTTCTAGTGTTGTTGTTTCATTTGTTCCTTTGGTCGTTGTCTTCTTAACTTAACCATGGCCAATCCATGTTGTAGTCACTTTTATTTCCTTACTGTAGGCTAGGGTTACGAATACCTTGTTGTCGCTGTGACTGCTGCTCCCAACGTCGTTGCACAAAACGAAGCCCTACGATTCTTCGCCATCGAGGTCCATCTTTCCACATTCTGAGCCACGTCCTGAAGTACTACGCACTGTACTGGCAATTACACGTTCCGCGTTATAGTCGATTGTTATTGCTTATGTCCTGATTGATTCGTAAGAGTTGACTCCCATGAGTCGCTGACAAAGGGGTAAGGATTCGATTGAAGCCATTTCGCTGGTGCTCGTTACCGGTAATCAGGGTCGTCAAGTACTGAGGTTGGTAAAGTACTACGCTCATCCTCATGTCCATCGATGTTGCAAGTTGCTTGAGTAATACTCGGTCTGTTACGAGGGTATCGCAGAAGTGATCACACTTCGGGACCTAAGACGTCAATACATAAGTTCCAGTAAACGAAGAGGAGCAAGAAAGGTATCGATCGATCATTCGACGCTGCGACATCCAACTTAGGGTCGTTCGTATACGCACCTAACATTCTACACGGGTCGCTAGGTGTTCAGATGGGTGTTCAGGTAATATTCGATAGCATCGAGGTTCGAAGGGATCTAGAGATGAATGAAAAGTTCACGTTCGAGTAGGGGACAATCACTGCTATGACCCCTATAGGTTTGTTATGTTTCACATCGATCAAATAACGGAACTGAATCCCATTTTCCACTTGTTAAGGCTCACTGGGAATCGCATGCACCCCACACTATTATTATGTGTGCACCCACAATAATATTGTGATTTGCATGCTCATCTCAGCTCCTCTTAACTCATGTCGAATAATTCCTCAAACTCGAGTAGCATCACGAAGCGTAAGTCAGGAAGGTTAAGGGAAATACCACCCTATCAGTCACATAACACATGCAAGTAATACACTAAATCATAATGTTGGGCTAAACGTGCAAAAACAGGCGATAACATACTTAAGTGTTTACTAGTTATGCAATACAATGAGTATACGAGAGACGAACCTTGCAATCTGGAGCTGAGTGTCATGGTCGTATTCACGTTTTCAGAACTATTCGGTTATAGTCTGGTTTTACAAAAATGTTTTCGCCCTTTTTAAAACCAAGTTCACTATAACCAATGGCTCTGATACCAATTTGTCACACCCCCAAAATCCACAAGCGGAGTATCACCGCAGGAGGCGTGACTGACCAGGATCTTAGCCACCAATCACATTGAACTTATAAAGATAAAATAAAACTTTCATTTATTTAAGTAAGTGTTACAATACAGGAATTATTATCCAGCGGAAGCATATTACAATTTGTCATGAGTTTCATAAAATAGGCGTATAATCCATAAGACTCGTCTTGTGATTCCTTGTAACTTGACCCATGACCACTCCAGCATCCCAGACAGCAAGTTCCAATGATTTACACCTAAAGGCCTGCAAGGCATGTAACAATGAGTCAACAACAAAGTTGAGCGAGTTCACAGTTGGTTGTTTAGTTTTAGTGTTTGTTTCGAAAACCATAAGTTGTTTCGTAAACCACGAGTTAACCAGTATCTTTGTTTCCCAAACCATATCCATAACTAGTGGGGGCTTCCCCATGTGAACCACTAGACCGTTACCATATCGACTACTGACGAAAGTAAGTTGTGCCCTAAGTCAATGTCTATCATCATTGACTGTTTGCCATGATCCATTAGTACACGCCCGTCCGACCGGCACGGTGTGAGGTTTGTCAAACCTAATAGCGCTATTAACTAATGACCCGCTCGCCATCGGCCTCGGCGATTAAGTCGATATAAAATGAGGGACTTAATGATAGAGTTTTGTCTAGTAAGTTAAGGTTGTTGTCCTACCCAAGGAGGACGAACGTACGTATTCTACCCAAGGAGAATACGCAGGATTAACATTGGCATCCTACCCATGGAGGATGGCTGTACATATCCTACCCAAGGAGGATATGTAGGTTCCGTTTTAATTCTTTAACCCATTCCCAACCACCGGGAATCCCATGCCTTAGAAAGTGTGTGAACTCACCTTGGTTTGCTCGGTTTGATAAGTTTCTTGTTCACAACTAAGCAGTCAATCGTAGCCTAGTATGATTACCATAATCAATTAGTTTTACGTACACCCCATTTCACAGAGCACACATTGTACACTACATACATTATCACATAGCTCGTCATCACATACGCATGACACCTAATCAGACCATAATCCACAACACATCACGAATCAGTTTGTTCAAATAAATACTTAACAGTCCACCCCTCCTTATAAAATTGTGCGACTGACGTAATGTTCGTGGGTCAGTGCTCGGCCCAAATCAGATTGTGCAATCCAACTAATTTAGTGGCCCATACTTAGTGTGCGATCATGTAATCTATTCTAGAAACATGGATTTAGTTATAGAAATAAAATCCATCAATTACACAATTTGGGAACCCATCCTTTAATTTACGTAAACAACATCTCCATTTAATCAAAACTCCATTTAGATCAAATAGCATAAAAGTTTCTAAGTCAACATAACAGTTCATCGAATATCATCATACAACACAATTTCATCATTTAACATGCTAATGCTTTCAGGTTCATAGTCATACCATTACATCACATTTGATCAGTTAAACCTAACACATAATCACACACAAGTAATACACTTATCCTATAATGTGCTCGGCCCTATCCAATGGACCAATACTAAGGTGTGCGAGTGGTTTTAATGGTGCGGTCATAACACGGTTCGGCCCAACGTTAATATCGATCGGCCCAACTACATCAGTCACACCTTATGGCAGTATTCAAACGAATTAACCCGATGAACATCATGAAACTATCATATCGATTCAATTCCTTAAAGTCAAAAAGGTCACATAGAGTCAAAGTGTTTAAAAGGGATAAGATGCATTCCAATCAACTGATTGTTGTCGGCCATATATACCTGAATGATTAAATATGTCTGCATGTGTGTGTAGTGATTAAATTGTCAGGATCATGTGTGATAACAACTAATATGTCGGCCATTATAGAACTGAGATCGTGACCTATCCTAGTTCATCTATGGTTCATTAGGTTTCAGGTTTATTACCCACACAATCCCATCTTATACTTTTTGTAATCACAGCTGATGATTATGACCAACATGTATTCGAAACAATTATCAGTTTTATTACTTGCCAAAGAGTTCAAACGCTAACATAATATCACATCTTATCACCAATAATTAATCATCAAAGCTCATTCAATAACACATATAAACCATATCATGCAAATATGAATAATCAGCAGACAAGAATTACTAACCAAATATTTGGGTCGCACAAGGTGTTATCTCGAAAAGGAGAAATCTCCTGTTGCCGTACGCAATTGTGAGAGATAGGGTTTTATTTATTTGAGTTTTATGTTAATTCCTCACATAATAATATACCTAAATACCCCAAGGTTTTGGGCGGTTCATTCCTTAACCGAGATGGGCTCGGGTTATAGCTCACTTGGGCCAAAACAAAGTAAAGTACCATTGGGTACCATTGGGCCGAGACAAGGTAAGGCACCATATTCACAAATAGGTGTGTATGGGCCGAGATTTTATAACAGCGGTGATGGCCCAATCTTCATAGCATCGACACAAAGGATGGCCCACTAACCCACTCGAGTATAACCCGACACGTTTACGTTTAGCAATTAACCGAAACAAGCACGTGAAAGAGAAGTAACAGGGAATCAGGATTACAAAACTAACCTTGGAAGTTCAGGTAGTCACAAAATCCTACTCATAATTTTCATTTTCATTTTCAATGACCTTTTCTAGAATAAATGATTATCACGGTATTGAAAAAAAAAATAGGAAATATAAGTTTAATATATACATGGACACTTGTTACAGAAACCGGATGAGAAAATACTTGTTATTAATTTATTAAGTCTAATCTTATCTATTTGCTAGTTATATTGCAAGCTTATTCCTTGGTTTAGAAATTGATAAATAGTTTGATAAATTCTTTTTATGCATGTTTAATAGATAAACCTTGAAAAGAAAAGTTGTATTATGATATCCATGATCTTGCATTTACTTGTTGATTATATTATTTATATATATTTTAAAGTTATATATATTATTTAGTTTTAATTAATATAGCATAAATTCAATTAAAGTTCTAATATATAACTTATGAGTGTGGATTGAAT
The DNA here is from genome assembly GCA_030545235.1 of Helianthus tuberosus. Classification (NCBI taxonomy): domain Eukaryota; kingdom Viridiplantae; phylum Streptophyta; class Magnoliopsida; order Asterales; family Asteraceae; genus Helianthus; species Helianthus tuberosus. The sequence continues at coordinate 100,350,784 of CM060437.1, read as the reverse complement.
ATTATTAATTATAAAATTAATTCCGATTTTCTCATCATTAATTCATGTTGATGTATATTTACCTATATTTAGTAATTAAATAGCCTTTTATTGTTCTTCTAATAAATTGTTTTTATTATATTTTATGGTTAGTAAATAGTAATTAAATAGCCTTTTACTGTTGTTCTAAATTTTATACAACAAATTACGTTTCAAAGAGACATTACAAATTCTAAATCATTATGTGCTTTTATTATTATGGTTATAAGTTTTGATTGGTCCATTAATTAGTTTTTGTTATTAGTATTTATACAATTTATGATGACTACCAAAATACAATTTGTATTAAAAGGTGATGTCTAATAGTTATATTTGAAGATAATCATTAGTGCAATTCTGTTAATGAATTTACAATAATGCACATGTTTATATGATAATATGTTATAATATGACAACTACTTAGTTAATTTTGTTGTATATCATTGTTATTGTAATTGTATAAGCCTTTTAGTTGCTATTTGATATTTAAATATGTGATTTGATTCTATGAAATATTTGTGTGGTAAAAGATATTATTTGCAAATTAACATGACACTAAAATTCTCAAGATGCCTGTTATATTTTCTTGAGCAACAAAATTTATTAGTATAAGAAAGCTTATTTACGAGTAATAAAGATTCATATGTTATTATATGATTGAGAAAGTTGATAGTGACATTTGTTTATGTTTTAAACTATAGTGACAAATATGTGTATATATGATATACTTGTGATCTTTAATATTTTTTTCTAGACATGACAAGCAAATTAATATGAGCTTAATCTCTTTAACACTCACACACACATATATGTATACGTATAATGTCCCAGGATTGTGTGTGATTTATATATGTAATTGATATGCATATAAATTGTGAATAATTAACATGCATATAACTTGCTTATGGGTAGATATTACGGATTTCATTTGTTTAGCAATACTTCTGTTGGTCTCATTGTTTTAGATAGCATATATGTTATATGTATTGCCTTTTGACAAGTTAAATGTGCTAAATAAATTAATACAAATTTCATTGGTAGCTGGTTACCAAAACAACTACGCTGAGATAAACATTGTTATGCTTTAGTGATTTGATATTTCAGCTTGTTACAATGCTATGCATAGTCACCATAATTAATTGTATGGTTATTCTTCTAATTTCTTGTTGTTGCTAAACAAATATTAATAGACATTGATATAGTCATTAGAAATGTGACCTTACATGAAAATGATGAAAAATAGCTATGAAAATAATTAGTGACTTTAGCTTAAGTAAACTACTCTGATGTTAGTTACTTAAATTGATAGATAATAATTCATTTGAGTTAGTGTTGATGCTCACATGAATCCTAAATCAATGATGAGAACCCGAAGTTCTCCCAAATGTATACAAAGTCCCGTTTGTTTTTAATAATGATTTTTCAAATTCAACCCAAACTTTAGTTCATCGCACTTGGCGTTTTTGGCTAACATATTTCCTAGTGATGGAAAACCTTATGAATAGTACATGTTTTCCCTCTAAACAAAGGCTAAAACTATAATATTTCACGTGGTAGAGACGCTATTGATACTATTTCACGTGTTAATAGCATATTAAATGCTTCAGAAGAGCATCGATAGTTTACCCGCTGAAATCGAATTTTGTAATTCATAATGCATCATATTTTAATGTATACCGAAGAAATTTATTAAGTTTCCACTATGTTTGAATGAAAAGTCATCACCTTGGAATGGTGTAAAAGAAAATGTACTAAATATGTAAAATATATCATATAGCAAATATGGCCAGAAGACTATACTAGAAGTTACTAGAAATGGTACTAATTTTCAACAATATTCCATTAAATCAAATATGGTGAGTAACCAGAAGTTACTAGAATATTTATACGTTCACCACATGGCATGACCAAATAGGTCATCAAGATAGCATCATGATATGCTAAACAATCAAACATGCTAACCGGTACCTTAGCACCTCTAAGTAATCTAAAAACATTGCTCCCAAAATGCCTTATCATATGTCTAGTTAGTTTTTCTTTTTTTTGTGGCAAATAAATTTTTATGCCCTTCCAAACAATAGATTCCTACAAACAATCCCTCTTATATGGGACCATTGAAATGTACAGTTGTGTGGATTGTGGCATTCATACATGGTTACATGTGAGTTTTTAGCTACCCGTATGTAGCATATGCCCAACACTTTGGAACGTTGTTTTTTTGACATGGTTTAACACTGTTCTTTGACAACCCAATTGTAGGGACCATTGTTGGGCACAATGTGAAATATAGTGAGAGGCATACGTAGTCGAGACATAATTTGTCGATTGATTATATCAATTCAAAACCAACTGCTTATCACAAATACTCCCCATTGCAACTAGTCTCCTGAAGAGAACCAAGTTTCCATTTTTTTTATATATTTTGTTGTGTAGCCTATGTACCAATAGCGCCACCATAACATATAAAATGGGATATGTACATCGTATTCCCAGTCTTAGGGGGAGACAAGAAAATGAAAGACTGGTAACATAAAAAAATGCATCATATTATATATCGACCCCTGAAGTGGTCAATGCAAATCTGAAGTCCAAAAGAAAGAGCGTGTATTTGCAAATAATAACAAATGAAATACAAGATGCATTCACTAACACAAATAAGGTGACAAAGTCACATATACCAGCTTAAAATTATCTGCTCGAATGGAAGTACTCACAAAATGATTATCATATTAATAAATTGTGAGAGATAAATCGGTTCCAAAAAGATAAAACCCACAAACACAAAAAGAGCAGAGTAACGCAGTTGGTGTAACCCCAAAAGAGGTGGCACACAAAACACCATAAGTGGTTGCATACAAAACTCCAGAAGTGGTTGCATACTAAACCTTAAAGAAGGTTGTTTTCAAAACCCCAAAAGAGGCTAATGGAGTTCTAAAAGAAACTCTAGTACCAAACAAACATTAGATCGCGATGAATTATGTACAAAATAAGTACAATATGGAACCGTAATGAAACACGTGTAAAATGATATATTTGATTATGTTATAGCAATAGATGTAATCGATGAAAAAAAAGATTACATATATAGAAAGTGTGCAAGAGTGTACGCACACAAATAGCCAAAATGGCTACATGACTTAAGGTTGAACTAAACGTTTTCGAACCAGCAGTTCGAACACCCATAGACGTCAAACCAGTAGGTTATAAATGGGTGTCTTTAAATAAAAAGGAAACGTAAATAATGAGTTTTTGCGATGTAAGGCACGCATTTTAACATAAAGATTTTTCCCAAATCGCAGCAGTTGATTACGAGGAAACGTATACCCCTGTAGTGGATGCGATAATCTTTAGATGTTTAAGCGGCCTCGCAATCTTAGAATGACTTCAGATAAAACAACTTATGGATGTCATCACCGTATACATGTACGAGACAATTGCAAATGACATCTGTATGAAAACCCCTGAAGGATTAAAAAATGCTCAAAGCATTATGAAACAATAACCCCATATGTGTTATATATATGAATCTTAAAGGAAACTACTCGTATGTGGTATAGTCGACTGTACTCTGAAAAGAGAGGTATAATTTTGATAAAATGAGCTACATCTATTTAACAAGATTTCACTCTTACAGTGATAATGTAAACATCATCGAGAGGGAACTCTCAAACTAAAGAGGAAAATTTTGAATGACCTTTACAAAGTGTAGTTATCCTCGACCTGTAGTTTCGAGTATATATGTACTATTTTCGCTCATCAATCTGACTACATCTAGAAGATGTTATATAGAAAAAGCTCATTCGTTGAGTACATGAACGATTGTCTGATCGCTTAACATAGAAAAAATATTCTTATCAACCCCAAGAAAAGGATGTTGAACTACTTAGTCAAGAAGTACCATACTTAATTGCGATCAGAGCATTGACGTATCTTGCAAACAAGACGACATATGATATTACGTTGTATTGGTAAGATTACAGTTCTAATCTCAAATGTTGCACTCTTTTTTCCTTCACTAAGTTTTTCCCATTGAGTTTTTCTTGGTAAGGTTTTTAACGAGACAACATAACTGATCCAGTAGTATCAGTTTATCTTATAGGTCCCGAAGTACTAATTTAACATCATCATAAATCATGTTGTTAATAATGTATAATGCGTAGTGCACTCTTTTCCCTTAGCTACGGTTTTTTCCCATTGGGTTTTCCTGGCATGGTTTTTAACGAGGCAGAATTATAAAGCGCATTAAATAATTATTTGACATATTTACAAACTCGAGACACGGGATAGTTCCACAAGAACCATATGGCGTCCTGGGTTATGATTGATATATATTAGACTCGCATAGAGTTCGATCTCAATCCAGATACAAGTTATGAAGGTCGAAGATTTCAGCATATTTAAGAAGTATGTAGATTAGAGTTGATCAAGAGAAGCTCAAGCTATACTGTATGAAGACAATGTAGACAGCAACACCCAAATCAAAGAAGACTACGCCAAATATCAAGTCAAGCAATTGTCACAGAAGATTGGATTCAACATCATCAAGATATACAAGTAAAATTAAGGGGGAGTAGCGTACCCATAATATACACAGTGTATGTACTCTTTTTCTTTAATGAGGCAACATACCTGATCCAGAAGTATTAGGGGGAGACAATACGCGCTGCACTATTTTTCCCTTAGCTGAGGTTTTGTCCCACTGGGTTTTCCTAACAAGGTTTTTAACGAGGCAGCATCACCAAGCGTATTAAAGAATAGTATATCATCATGTGGATAGTCAAGGAGGATTGTTATGAATGCATCCATTTTTAGTGACTATCCACATTTCTAACTCCTATGTCACATTTATGTTTGTATTAATGTTATAGCCTATATATAGTGGCTCATGTATTTTGTATGAGATATATCAATAAGAAATTCATCTCACATTCTCTCATTCTCCTCTATACATTGCTAATAGGTTCTAGTTATTACACAACAACAAGTATATTTTCAAACCATGGATTTTCATAAAAAGTTTGCCATAAATATTGTTACAAAAATATAAATATTAGAGGTTGGTTTTTATAAATAAAAATGACTAAATATTTATTTGGGAAATATATATTTAAATGTCACCATGCATGTGATTATTTGTATATTATGTGTATTAGTTATATTATTTTAGGACTTGAAATAATATAACTCATCAAAATACCAAAAATTACAATACAAAATATTACCGAAATTCCAAGGAATAAATATACAAAGAATACCCAAAATATCGGTGAAACCGAACAAAGGAATATAACTTACAAAATATTCCAGAAATAATATTCATATGCATATTTTGGTAAATAATATTTTGGACACCAAGAAAACAAAAATATGATTTTTACAATTTCTACAAGAATATGTCACATTTTTTGACAAGGGAAAAATATATTATTTTTGGCAAATAGGAATATATATTTTTCTTGAAATCTTTAGAAGATATATTATTTTTAAGAAATATATATTTTCTTACACAAACACGAAATTCAATATTTTTGGGGTGAAAGATATACTTTCTCAAATAAATATGAAATATATCATTTTGGATGAAAAATGGGTTCATATATATATATATTTTCTAAGTTGGACTTGAAAATATATTATTTTTGAGACTTGTATAAAACTTATAAATATTTTTGCCAAGGGAAAAATTATAAATAATTTTTCTAAGTAATACTTCTTAAAATATATATTTTGGAGAAATATATTGACGTATTTTTATTAAAAATACTATTCCGGAAGAGTTAATACGAAAATTAAGTATAAGGATACTTAATAAACACAATAAAAATACGTATTCTCGTATGTATAAATACACTCTGAAATACGATACCAATACATAACAAAAATATACAAGTATAAGAATACGAATACAAATACATCCATCCTTGGGAAGGATATACATATACAATACATAAGTGTGTCAAGTTAAAATATAATATTTTAACAATTATTCCAAAATTTGATAAATATAATTTAAGTTAAAATATTTATTATTTTAATGAATAATTATATAACTTGGAATAACATTGATGACATAAACTAACGTAACTCAAGACACTAATCAAGACCAAGGTTAAGGCACGACCTACCCGTCTAATGGATCGTAGTACGCATGTAGGTAGTCGTATACACCAGAGGAAACTTTGAGTTACAGGCGGATTCGAAGAACTCAAACCTGTGAGTTCATGTCCCCCCCTTTTCTTTTAACTGTTTTTAGTTTTATAACTTCGGGGGTGAAGTACATTTTACAAAATGATTACAAACAATTACAATTGGTATGGTTAGCTATGGAAAGTACAGTAGATCATGTGAATGGGTAGGCGCACTCTTAAGGCCATTAATCCTCGTAGTAGGACCGAGGGACATAAGTGATAGATCTATTTGGGTGTAGCGAGCCCCAACCATGAGTCCGTCGAGTGGACCATGTGGTGACTATGTCTTATTGACAAATCTGCTAGGTTTGAGTCTTCCTGCATCACGTCACAAATATTAATATATTAGCTACACATTAATTGATCTGTTTCCTTGTTGCTTTCATACCGGATTTCAAGTACATACAAACATACTTACAAATGTTTCAAAGGTTTATTCACAAACACACACATGAACTCGCTCAACTTTTGTTGATGTTTTCAAACTACATGTATTTCAGGAAAGTGGTTAAGGATCTGGCGGGCATTTAGGATTTCAAGTTGTGTTTTTAATAAAAGATGTGATCCAGTACTGAAGGGTTTGGGTCATGTGATTTATCCTTGATAGAATACATGGTTCTAAAGCTCGCTTTTATTAGTGTCTTTTGTGAAGTCCAGTATGGAACTTTAAGCTTTAGTTGTCATGAGATCTAAATTTGAAGTCTTTGTTCGATGTTAAACAATGACGGTTGTATTATTTTGAAAACTATATATGGATGAACATCTTGGTATTTTCATATAGTTGTTTGTTATGGTTGAATGCAATGATATTAAGCAAGTCACACCAAATCACACTTCCGCAAAAGTCAGGGTGTGACAGTTTGGTATCAGAGCTTCGATTGTAGCGAACTAGGATTCCTTCTCGAGTCTAGACTACAATCATTAGGGCTCTCACGAAAATATTTTTACAACATGCTTTCATTGCATACATGAAACTCCCAGATCCAAGAAACAAACATTTTTATAAAGAAAAGACATGAAACACATTTCAAGGTTTATGTTTGTGGGGAGACTGGGTGGTTTAGTCTGAGAGACTGGGTGGTTCAGTCTGAGAGACTGGGTGGTTCAGTCTGAGAGACTGGGTGGTTTAGTCTGAGAGACTGGGTGGTTCAGTCTGAGAGACTGGGTGGTTCAGTCTGGGAGACTGGGTGGTTTAGTCTGGGAGACTAGGTGGTTTAGTCTGGGAGACTGGGTGGTTTAGTCTGGGAGACTGGTTGGTTTAGTCTGGGAGACTAGGTGGTTTAGTCTGGGAGACTGGTTGGTTTAGTCTAGGAGACTAGGTGGTTTAGTCTGGGAGACTAGGAAGGATAGAAAGATTTCATGAGGAATAACAAGGATACATGATTACATGATAAATTGCCTTTGTTTGCATATATTGGGTGTTAGTGGTTACTATACATACATATGTTAGGATTACGGCATTGCAGGCACACATGTTATCCTCAGAGAATGGGTTGTCGGATGCCCATAAACCGAAGGCAGTCGCATCAGACGACGAGGTCGTGCCCGCGCCAGAGATATATACATCAGACACTGAGATTGATCCTGACATGCGGTCCGAGGACGAGGACGAGTTCCAACCGTTCGCACTGCCAGACTTTGGTGATGATTTACCCTTGCCGATGGCTTCCCTGACGAGGATCCTTTTGCCATCTCTGTTCCAGTCCATGATCACCTCGTCATTTGGCCATCCCGATGGCGAGCACACCGTGACTCCGATCCTCGATGCCATACCTCTCGTGGTCATTCCTCCCGAGGATCTGCCTTTCGACGATTAGTTGATGATGACATTGATTTGTTTGTTGATGGTCCTCCTGATGACGCCCATGATGATGGAAAGTTAGACGAGAACATTGTTGCTATTCCACTTCTTGAGATCCCTGCTATTGCGTTATCCTCTGATAACTAGTTTGCACTCGGTTTGAGACTCTTTTGAGTCTGTGACATCTGCAGCTTTACAGACGACTGGATTGCAGCTTTTTGCTACTGACTCAGACGATGACACCGCTATGTCTGCCGCAATATCACCTGCTCGAGATCCCACACCTCCACACGACCCAGAGCCTGCTCCTGAGCTAGCTTCTGTTCCTTTTGGGTCAGCCTGATGTTACGCCTATTGATCTTGAGCCGATTCCTGATCCTGACCATGTTTCTTTTGGTTTACCAGACATTGCACCCCTTATACCTGATCCAGTTTCTGAACTTGTTGATCCTCCTTTTGTTGAGCTATTTATTCCCCCGCCTGCACCCGCTGATGTTGATCGTTTTCCCACTATGGGGGCCGACGTCCATCGCACCGACATGTCTATCGTTTTTCCTTCAGGACATACCCGCACCCCGTCCAGAGGAAGGTACTTCTGGTTAGCACCCGCGCGACAATCCCTTTGCTACAACAGCATTTCCTTCGACATCACAGGCTGCACCGTTTGCTCCTTTCATTACTTCACCGCTGGATGAGCCATTCCGATGGTTCCTACCATACACTATGCTGATTTCAGACACCTACCATTCCTCACATCATGGAGGCTACACACGGGATGAGTTGCTCCTGTCACATCAGCTACAGTTTGGGGTTTTGGGTCATAGAGTTTTGAAGTTTGAGCTGACACCATGTCCTCCACCCTGTCTATGCCAGTAAGCCTTGATCCTCCACATTCGTCACTGCCTCCTTTTTGCATTCTCACCTACTGCTATTACACCTTTCCTAGGTTTTGATGCTCGTTTCTTTACTATCGAGCAGCAGATCAGTTAATTACTTCGACGTGTTCAAGGAGGAGCTCGCACATGTTAGCAGTTGCTTTTCTTCCCTCCTCCACCTCAGTCATTAGTATAGTTGGTTTTTGGTTCTATACCGATTGCATTACTTTTGGTAAAGGCACTACTAATGAGCCGAGATTGTGAAGACTTTTGAAGACCACTTTTGACCACGTGATTTAGATACACTGATATACTTATTGGACAAGGGTAGGGTGACCCTGTGTCCCTTTTGATGTGATACACTTTGTAGACAATGTGGTTGTGGTCGGAAAATAATGAAAGCTCAATCGTCATATTCCCCACTAAACATGTAACAATACTTTGTGGTCAATGACTAATGAAAGCTCAATCGCCATGCCCTCACTAAGCACGTTGTTGATCTGCATGTGTGTGTTATAATTGTGATACTACGTGCTCGCTTGATATGTTCTCATTAAAAATGTCTCCATTTTTTTTTTCATGTTGTGAGATAATTATGATGTTATATGATTGCTTGTTATGACGATTACTTATATACATATGTAAATACACCCCCTAGGTCTAATTCGATAAGTAGATGCCTATGAGCTCGTGTCCTTAATAAGACCTGACCTAGCCGATCTTCTTCTTAGAAGATGTCGATTCAAGGGAACATCGATACCAACAACCCTCTGCCAACGACAGAGGCAGAATTACAAGAGCGCATCTCACGGGCCATCGCACAGCACGAGGCCTGTAACGACTCGCCCAAAAATGTTCTAAAACGCTCCGTAAGTGAAAACCCAGACCTCTGAAACCCTAATGTTCATGAAAAATCAAGAAAATTGAATTTTTGGTTTCCACGCGGGCCACGTAAGCCATAAGGTAAGGCTACGCGGGCCGCGACAACTTGAAAGTCTCCGGATAAGCTTAAGGGACACGTGTCATCCACGTGTCAAGACCACCGATGACTCAGCAAACCCTACTGCCGCCTTTATGACCCTCGCGGGCCGCGTAAAACCTATTTTTTGCTATAAATTGCTGGTGCATGGGACATGCTTCTGTGCTCGAAAATTTCAATCAAAAACGAAAGTTTACTGCTCAAAATCACAATTTCGCTTAGGGAAACGCTGCTACGAATCCAGGGTATTAACTCGATCACTGCTACGTTTCAAACTGCTCAATTCTTTTCTTTCCTTCAGCTTTTATTATAGTAAATAGTAGCTCGGGATTATACCTTCTAAATCCCGAAACTCTGCCCGTTATTAGGGTAATAACTCTAATTACTGGTACGATACCCTATCTGATCGATTTAAAACTGATCCAACGGATGTTTAAGTGCTGCCTGTATGCGGCTATACTTTGTCATTCGTTGTAAGTTTTGATCTCATGATTATCGTTAAAGCTGAATTGGGTTAATACGCTAATGCGAGTTCCATTGTATCTAGCATTAGAACTCATAATCAGGAAGCTGTTAAACTAATATATCAAACTTAGCAATTAAGATAACTTAGCAGTTAAGAAAACTTAATAGCTAAGGAAACTTAACAGGAAAGGAAACTTAGCAGTTAAGTAAGCTAAGTAAGTTAATTAATCAGCTAGTTACGTTATTTAATTAATCAGCTAAATTACTTGATTTAAACCGTTAAGATTAATTAATCGGTTAAGTATGATTAATTAATCAGTTAAGCAAGATTAATTAAGCTAAGCGAGATTAATTAAGCTAAGCAAGATTAATTAAGCTAAGCGAGATTAATTAAGTTAAGCAAGATTAATTAAGCTAAGCGAGATTAATTAAGCTAAGCAAGATTAATTAAGCTAAGCGAGATTAATTAAGCTAAGTAAGATTAATTAAGTAAGTAAATTAAACACCTAAATAGATATACATGAAAATAAATATATATGAGATAGATAATATCAAAGGAAGGTGCAAGGAAGGTATAAGAAGATATATATATGGGTAGGAAGCTTCCTAGAAAATGTATAGGTAACTTCCTAGAAAAGCTAAAGGAAACTTTCTAGAAATTTCATACTTCTTACGTATAAATAGGAAGCCTAGGAATTCATTTTCTTTGCTCATTTCTTTTCTTCTTCTCTCTATACGTTGGTGTTCTAACCAATAATCACCGATGCGATGTTCTGTCCGATCGATTCAGGAACCAACTAACGAATGCCAAAGTGCTGTACTTTGTGAATTTCATTAAACGGATGCCAAAGTGCTATACTTTGTGAATTTCGTTAAACAAATGCCAAAGTGTTGTCTAAACAAGACTATACTTTGTGAATTTCGTTAAGGTTCGGATCTCGTGACCATCGTTAGGTTTGATGTGGTTTTACACTAATACGTATTCCATTCTGTTAAACTAAATGTTTAACTACCCGAAACTCTACACCATACTCTTACAATCAAAATGGATGCTTAATCATCAGAAGGTTAAAAACAATAAAGTATATGCTTAATTATCAGAAGGAGTAGAATCAAGAAGCTTGTTAAATCAATACTGCATGCTTATAATGTGAGTCATTCTCTTTTTATCAAATGTTTTACAATACTCCAATTATTTTCAAAGGTTATAATTACAGGGATTAAGTCGTGGTTATCTTGAATCACTGGCTAGTGGGGTATTGTGAACATTACTAATCTCTCACGGTTAGGTTCATCAACCTAACAGTGATAATCATCACTACTTGGGTGAAAGGACCCAATAGTGGTATGACCATCGTCACCAGGAGGTGACACGGCACCATATAAAAATAAGAGAGTAGCCATTGTAATCGCTCTTATGCTGTAATTCATAACTAAGGTGTCATTTTATAAAACCTGAATGAACTCACCAGTATTTCCTGCTGACCAAATGTTTTTAAAACGCGTTTCAGGTAATTACAGTAGATCGGAATAAGAGTTGGATACGGCACCAAAAGGCTTACAGAAGTGGCTTAATTTATCAGTTAAATTAAATTAAGAAAAGTTGTTTTATGTATTCGGGTTTATCCCATATTAAAGCTACCTTTCAAAACATGGTTTTATCCCATCTATTTAATAAATAAAATCCGGTGTTTTCTAAACTCTGATAATTTTTCCTAACTCACGGTCCTGATGAAATTTCCGCTGCATTACTTTTCTAAATAACCACCGGTACCACTAAACTGGTTCGCGGCTCCTGATTCCGTCCAGGGTGGGGTCGGGGGTCGTGACAGAAGGTGGTATCAGAGCCACTTGTTTAAGCAATTAGGTGTTGTAATAATACCTAAGTTTAAACGAAGAGTTAGGAACTTGATATTTTCTGGTAGCACCAAGGATAGTATTTAGACTTGAACTTAAGAAAGATGCCTTAATATGAGCTCCAAGATGAGCTAATTACTTATATAAGTATAATGTGATAGATATTGCTAATTTTAGCTTCATGTCTCTAGAGTTTAAGAATATACTTGGTTTAGTAGCAAGTAAGTTAGAAAACCCATACTCGATAGAACTAGCTAAAGGGAAGTTTCGACGTAGTAGTTGGAATGGATTGGTTGTCGAGTAACCGAGCTGAGATTGTATGTCACAAGAAGATTTTCCGCAACCCAATGGCGAGTGAAGAGACGAACGTGATTCATGGGGAGAAGCTGAATACGCCCCTACAGGTTATTAGTTGTTTGAAGGCACGGAAGATTTTGCGTAAAAGGTGTATTGCCTTCTTGGCTCATGTCGTGGGCCAAGAAACCAAAGAACCTAAGCTCGAAGATATCCCTGTGATAAGGGAATATCCTGAAGTCTTCCCCGAAGATTTGCCAGGATTACCTCCTCAACTACAAGTCGAATTTCGCATCGATTTGGTTCCAGGCGCCGCGCCTGTAGCTAAGACACCTTATCGACTTGCACCTTCAGAAATGCAAGAGTTGTCAGCACAGTTTCAGGAACTGTTAGATAAGGAATTTATAAGACCAAGCTTATCGCCTTGGGGAAACTCCAGTGTTGCACATCGAAAAGAAGGGTGGTAACTTCGAATAAGTATCAACTACCAAGAGCAGAACAAGTCAACCATCAAGAACCAGAATTCCATGCCAAGGCTTAACGATATTTAACTAACTGCAAGGATCCAACCACTATTCCAAGATTGATCGTTGATCGAATATCATTAGCTGTGAGTTCAGGAAGAAAGTATACTGAGGAAATGTGAGTCAATAATTTGTCTTAAACATACACTAATACTGTGTTTTATACACGATACACAAAATAGTTACACACAGAATACAAAATTTTGAGGGTTTAGGAATCATGCACTTAAGACCTTCAGGAACTCATGACGAGATCCATTAAAGGTCACCACGTAAGGACCACGTTTATTAACTCGGACGAACATTATTATTTTGTCATACAAGCTAATTTTTACTGAACGGGTAGAGTACCCGAATTTCTTTTATTGAAATTTCCACTTTTGCTTCTAGCGACTAGATGTTTGCATCTCTACTCCTCTTAATGGTAGTTGCATCACGCCAATTTTCTTCACTAGGGCGAACACCCATTTGCTTCGGTACTTGATCATTTCTTCATAATAGTGAGTACTTATTGTTTCAGTTCTTAGAAATTCATATATTACGCATGCACCATTTGTTATGCATGTGGTTTCGTTTCGAATAAGCGCTTCATCAAAGTTCAAATATTATTTTGCTAAATCAAATTATTGATTCGTGATTCAAATGACCTACATTATTGTAATTGTTGGCTCCTTTGATATCAAACCAACACACTTTCTTGAAACTTCTTTTCTTTCAAGTTACATACATGGTTTGTCTTTGTAACCATGCCAAAATTCCCTTGTTGATACCTACGTTTATTGGCAGACTGCGCTGAAACCAAGTTCAATTGCTTGAACTTGTCAATTTCGCATATTCAATTCAAGATACCATATGATGTATTGAGAGCATCATATTCAAATTCATTTTTGCAAGTGTTTCATTTATTCCGAGTCGCAGTAGACTTGTTGGGTCTACGGCTCCATTAAATAGTTTGTTGGGTTCGACACCTTGTAGTGATGTTTTCACTAAATTGAAGCTTGCGCTAATCTCGGTTACACATCTCATACACGGATTTAAATGTTTATCTATTGACTAGCTCTAAATCCGTTCTGTTTTATCATGATTGAAGCAGACTTAACACAATCGTGTGCTAAGACAATGGCACACAAACTCATTTTATATATTCCAGTGTACCTCCTAACGGTTCTTTCATTATCGATCGAATGCCTTGTGGTATTCATTGCCTTTTCATCTTCGATCGAAAGCAGTAGTTCTCGGTGTTCTATATTCAATTGAAAAACCCTACAATACTGTTTGAATCAAATTTTCAGGATTGCTTCATTACACTTTCATTTGATTTCAAACACGGTGAACTTGTTCGGTCACCGCAATTATTGAATCATGTCATTACGACACCTTGTGGTGTCGGTACAAACTTGTAACTTGTGCTAGTCATGGTCAACCGTTCCACACGAAACTACACCTACTTTTGTTTGACTTGTCATTTAAACATCCCTAATGCAACTACGAATTAAGACAATGACACACCAGATTCGATTGTATTTCATTTCGGTGTATTTTCGCAATTCAAAAATGTCAATACACTAATTTTATTCATTCATTTGATCGAAAGTTGACAGATTATTTTTCATGTTATTATCATATTCGAGTTGTTGATTCTAAATTCATCTAGCGGATGCTATTGTTTCTGAAAACTCGTTTGCATGTTGTAAACAATCGTTTGGAATTCTATTGGTCGAAACTCCTCTTTTATTAAACCCATGTTAACTAAGTTACACTAGATTATACATCTATACACCACATGTCTTTTGACATCAAATTCTGGAACACGTACCTTTTAACCTTTGGGTTCTTGCTGATTTTGGATTCACCTGATTTGAGTAAGATTTGATTCGGTTTTGTGATTATTCACTTTGGTGTTATACATATCCATACACGCATAACGTAACCCTTGTTAGTGCAGTAATGTCTATCGCCTCCGTCAATCGAGTTCGTAGCAAGATTTAGAAGAAAACATGATTATATTGTAATATTAGATAGAAAAGGGCAAGGTGGAATTTTGGTAATTAATGAGAGTTCTCATTAATTCCATGGCCTATAAATAGGAACCTTATGCCTCTTGTTTAGAACTTTTTGCACATTTAGAAACTTGGAGAGCTTGAAGCTAGAGAGAGAGTCTAGAGAGAGAAAGTGCAAGAGGTGATTCACGGTGCTTGTAATCTTTACACATATTCAATCGAATCACAGATTTAATACGTTCTCGTGTTCGGTCCACGCACGTGTACGGATTCCGCGCGTCACACGTGTCGATATGCAATCATTCGGAGTCGAAAACCAATCCTACAAGTGGTATCAGAGCAGGAGCTCGATTGCACGGATCAAACACACTGTTTCTCAATGAAAATCATCAAATTTAGATAAAAAAATCGCATCAGATTTGCTCAATTTCTTCATCTTTTTCATTTCGTCACGTTTCTAACTGAAAAACGCCAAATTAAACAAGTTTTTACGGTTAAAATTTGCTGATTTTTAGATATGTTGTGCGAAAACACTTGATCTACAAGCCTACAAATTTTCAGATCTTAATTCTAAGTAGTTTGGGAGAATTCTAAAATTTTTGGTTCGAAGTTTGTTGAAATATGTTAACTGTTGGTACTGTTGAAAATGATGCTCACCAATCGGATGACCACCCGATCGGGCGGTAATCTGATTCAAGTTCCAATTGTTTCATTGCTAGTTAGAAAATGTTGACTTTGACTGTCACCCGATCGGATTACCACCCGATCAGGCGGTAATCCGATTCAAATATCACTCGTTCCATTTCATTAAATAGTTGACATAGTTGACTGTTACTCAATCGGATTACCACCCGATCGAGCGGTAATCCGATTCAAAGCATCCCACCCGATTGAGTCACTTAGTCAACATTGTTAAATTTGTCAGTCAACTTTGTCTGCATTTCATATTAGTCATTAATTGTAGACGGTGAGCATATGAAATTCATTACAGGTGTCAACAAGTATTACCTTCATTAATAATCATGTCACGTGATTCTGTAGTATAGATAGAATTCATATCTTCGGTCCAATTGAATTGATTCATCATAAAACTTGTCGGCCATTAATTTTGTATGCATGTGAATGTTGACTAAATGAAGTGGTTGTCTATCATAGTTTTGATATAGTCACAACAATTGAATTGGTTAAATAAGCATTTAGAATTCAAAGATTGATTGTCGGCCATCTTTATTGGAGATATCATATTTTCACAAGAATCTAAGGTGTTGTCAGTTTGCATGTGAGAGTTTATTGAAAATCAAAGTTCATTGTTGAGGTCAAAAAGTCAACAGATATGTTAATTGTTGCTGTTGTCATTGCTCAAGGTGTTCACCGATCGGGTGGCAACCCGATCGGGTGACCATCCGATTCAAGTCCCACCCGATTCATTGCAATTCTTTTATGGTTTGACTTTGGTTGACCTACCCGATCGGATTACAATCCGACTCAAAGGACTTGGTTTGTTCAAAAAGTTTAAGGTGCAACGAATCGAGTGGCAATCCGAACGGATTACCACCCTATCCCTTGCATTTGATTATAAGTTGACTTTGTTAACCTACCCGATCGGAGCACCACCCGATCGAGTGACAATCCGATTCAAAGTACAAAGCTTAAATTGTTGACTTAGATATCATGTGAGCTTCTGTTTGCAATCAGATTTGTCGACCACTTATTGTTGTCATAACTAATTTTGAATTGAAATTGGATCCCAATAATTTTGAAGATGACGTCAGTTTACATGTGATGTTGTGACAAATTTTCAGCGATTAACTTGTGTTTTGAATTGTTCAATATATCAATTATCGAGTGGTGACTCGATCGGATCACCACCCGATTCATTACAATTCACTTAAGTTTGACTTTGATTGACCCACTCGATCGGGTCATCATCCGATTCACTGCAAGTTGTTTGTTCAAGTTTAAAAGTGCAAAGAATCAAGTGGTAATGCGAACGGATTACCACCCGAACCTAATCATTTCATTAGTTTGTGTTTCAGGTGTTTGTCAAAGAACCGGATACTCACCCGATCGGACAGCATCTCACCCGATCAGACAGCATCTCACCCGATCGGACAGCGTTGTCACCCGATCGGACAGCGTTGTCACCCGATCGGACAACATCTCACCCGATCGGATCACCACCCGATCCGTTGTCATCTGATTTCTGTTGACCCTCATTGACCACGTCCGATTGGTTGCACATTCCATATAACTGTTCATTTTAAACTGATCATTTGTTTGTTTGTTTAGAGGTAATTCGAGGTGATAAACAAGATAAACAAGGTGCGAAAATCAAAGACGTGATTCAAAAATGTCAATCATGAATAGAAGGGTGTTGGTTACTGAGAGCCGAGAGGAAAAACATGCACGAGGTTATCTGAGTGATGTTTATGATGCTTTCAAAGAAGCGAGGCGTGCAAATAGATGGTGTAAAGAGAGAGAATGTTTTGTTGATCCTCAAGGAAACCCGACAGTTGATCCTGATAAGGTAGATTTTGAAGCACTAGTTGTCGCGATACCAACTGTAGGGGTTTGGTGCAAAGGTCTCGAAGATATTCCGAGATATAGACAAAAGGTAGAGGAAGGAATAAAGAAGGTGATCTATGCGAGTTTAGAGAAGAAGAAGAAAACTGTAGAGGAAATTGTTGATGAAAGCAATAAGTTGGTGAATGAGTTGAAGCAGATGTCAGAAGAAGGAGTGACAACAGAAAAAATTCAAACTGAATCTATTAAGTCGTCTAACACCAATAAAATTGATGAGAATGAAAATAAATCTGATAATAAAACTAACGAACAGTGCAAGAAATGCATGGAAACGTGCAGTGCTTATACTAAAAAAGATGAAAAGTTTAAAATCAGAGACATTGAATTCACTAAAATAGAAAAGATTTTCAAAGATAAATGTCACGAAATGATTGAAAATGAAAAGTTTTTGAAACAAGAAAATGAAAAGCTGAAACAAAAATGTGATGATCTTGAAAAAGAAAACAAAATATTGAAAGAAAAGTGTTCAGCTGTTTGCAACGAATGTGTTCCAAAAGATAAAACAATTCAAGAGTTGCAAAAGGAATATGATGGAATGAAATTGTCATATCATACCGTAAAAGAAACTTATGAAACTTTGAAAAGTAGAGTCAAAAGTTTAGATGATAGATTGTCTGCTTGTCAGAAAACAACAAAATTTCTTGAAGCTAGATATGAAGGAAAACAAATGGTTTTAAATCAATATATTGATGATGTCGCTAAGCTGAAACAAGAACTGGCAGATAAAGAAAAGTTGGTCAATAAACTTCAAAGTTATCATGCGTCTTCATACATTCTGGAACATATTTTCAACATCACACCCGATGGGAAAGAGTCAGAAAAGAACAAAAAGGGAATTGGGTCTGAATACCATCAGGTTCCACCACCGTTGGAGAATAATTACACATTCTATGATGGCGAGAAGGTGGAAAAGCAATAAACATGGTTGACTAGTTACCCGACAACATCGATGTGACTTACACCAAATCTGATGACATCAGTGATTCAGAGGTGGTTGGTAAGGTTGTTGAAAGTGTTCTGGCTGATAGATAAGTTTGAGTCACAAGATGAAAATGAGGGAAGTTTTCATGATAGTTATCTTAAACACTCAAAATCTGAAAAAGTTGTGAATGATGATTCAAAAGGATTGGTTTATACCATGATTAGATCGGACAAACTATTTTCGGATAATGAATTCCCAATTCAAAATGTGATTTCAGATAAAATCAACAAAGTTTTCAAACTGGTAGAGATTCAAAAGTCTGAAATTTCAAAATTTGCTAGAAAAAGTTACAAAACTTTTCATAACAAACCTAGTTACAAAAAGAAAAACATGAAGGCTGGGTTGGGTTATAAAAAGAAACAGAATTGGAAAAGAAACGAAACACCAAATTATCAGGAAAAGATGAAATTTGTTCACGGAACAAGTTCAGAAGAAGTGAAAGAACTACAATTTAGAAGACAGTCTAATGAAGAGTTCTATGCTCAAAAGAAAAGGCAACAACAACAGGTGAAAGATGTTTCAAAGAGAACATGTTTCAAACGTGATCAAACAGGACATCTTGCTCGCAAGTGTCCAAATCTGAAACCTGTTGGTGTTGAAAAGAAAAATAAGTCTGATGTTGTGAACCAGAAGTCAACCAAGTTTGATTCAAAGCAAACTTGGAAGCCAAAAATGTCAAAGGCTGACTCACAACAAACATGGAAATCGGTAA
This sequence comes from Helianthus tuberosus, assembly GCA_030545235.1. Classification (NCBI taxonomy): domain Eukaryota; kingdom Viridiplantae; phylum Streptophyta; class Magnoliopsida; order Asterales; family Asteraceae; genus Helianthus; species Helianthus tuberosus. The sequence continues at coordinate 100,331,506 of CM060437.1, read as the reverse complement.
CACCCAAATTAAGAACAATACAAAGTTGGAAAATAACTGTTGATGCAACAAAACCAAATCAGTTTTGGAAACCAAAAGTTGTTGTTCAAAATCAAAATGTTCAAAATGTCACACCCCGACCACGTAGAACATACAAAACATGGCGGAAAATGTCAGGGAGTGTTGTAACAGAATTAATTGTTTCAAATCCATGGCAATTGAAGTTTCGTTTTATTAAACAAACATGAAAGTTTACATTGTTTTAAACAAGAACTAAAGAGTACATAACATAAATTAACTAGTTCTTGTCTCGTTTTAAGTCACTAAGGCACAGGTCCGCCTAAGTATGTCTTGATAAGTCCTATGCATCATCTCCTGAAAACACATGTGAAAATAGGTACGTCAGCATAAAAATGCTTGTGAGATACATAGGTTTTGTGAAAACAGAATCCATGACTTATGTTTGAGAAAATGTTTAGTCATGAACCTTGTAATTTGCTTTCTCTTGTAAATCATTTGAAAATCGATAAGATCAGATGATATGTATAAATAAGAGAATAATGTATGGTTAAATGAATAATCGTGTAAAATGAATTTGTATAAGATAAGTTGTTTGTAAGTCAATGTCTTGTGAAAAGTATGTTATTTGTATAAAATGTTATATGTCTCAATTTGAAATGATTCAAATAACGCTACAATATGTGATACCATACAAACACTTATATATAGGAAGTACCAGCGGCGTATCCACCATGCTTGTATCATATTACACACGCCTCGTTACTTAAATCACTTACTCCAACCAAACCACCAAGATGTAATGTTTAACAATTGTAGAAATGTTTATGTATAGTCAAATGTCTATTGTCAAATGTAAATCATGTCAATGGATACAAACGGTTCAATAGTTACAAATGGTTCACACGGTTCAACGGTTACAAACGGTTCACACGGTTCAACGGTTACAAACGGTTCAACAGTTACAAACGGTTCACACGGTTCAACGGTTACAAACGGTTCATATAATCAAAGGGTTACGACGGTTCACATAGTCAAATGGTTACAACGGTTCAAAATGTAGTATAATGTGTTCATATGCTGGATGAGCATATGCAACAAGATGTAATGTAAATCAACGTACTAAGTATGCACACAATGGGCATACATAGCATGAAATGCAATGTAGAACGATGTACTAAGTACGCACACAATGGGCATACATAGCATGTAATGTAAAATGATGTACTAAGTACGCACACAATGGGCATACATAGCATGTAATGTAAAACGATGTACTAAGTACGCACACAATGGGCATACATAGCATGTAATGTAAAACAATGTACTAAGTATGCACACAATGGGCATACATAGCATGAAATGTAATGAAATCATGTACTATAATGTACTAACGAACATAGCAGGTATATGATGTGAAAGCATGGAAAGCATGAAAGTAACAAGTAGGCACATGTGTTTCACCCCAAAACAGTTTGGAAAACAGTAAAAGAGGGGTCTATGTACTCACTTGAGATTGCTTAGTAGTCCTTGAGTAACAACCAAACAATGCTAGAGATCACGGATATCAAACGGCACCTAATATAAGTAACTATGTTAATAAATCGGACCTAAATCGGAGGATTAGATAGAATGAGGGTTCATAAACCAAACGAGTATGGAGACTCGTGTCATATGGTTTAACAAAGCCTACATACTAAATGAAACCTAACATAAGTGCTTTCGACCCATTACGACCCGTTTAGGAAGCTTATGCTACTTTAACGCGTCGTTCACGTAAAACGCGTTTGGACCGCCTAACTAGTCCTATGACAAGTAACATATGCCTTAACATGTCTAATATTGTTGTCAAATCAGTTTAGATGTCAAAAGTTATGTTACATATGTTTAAAATGAATTTTGGCATCAAAGGGGTATTTTGGTAATTTACCTAAGGCATATAAACTACCTATCATACAACTACTTAAACGAAGCGACCATAAGGTATAACCTCGGAAGGTTATTCCCTATATACTATGGTCACCTAATGTGTTCGGTCGGATCCTAATGATCGACCAAATGGGTCGGGTTCGAAGGTATAAGCGATTTATTAGATCGCTTACCCTTACGACCCTAGACAACGTGGTAATCAGTAGGCATAGTCACAAGGGACTATAACCATCGTGATTACAATCACGTTGCGAAGTTCAAATGAACTTCGCATTGACCATAAACTGGTCAACGCAGAAAGTCAAACAAAGTTTGACTTTCGGACTCGAAAAGCAATAAAAGAACGAAGGAATACTTACGAAGGGTCCCCGAATGCTAATCGTGATCCAAGTAGCTCAGGTATGAAACAATGGTTTCAACTTAGAGCTTCTAGGATCAGATTCTTGTGGGTTTTGCAATGGGGGTGGATGGGTATTTATAGCTTTCGGGTAACCGTTAAGATCGTTTCATGGAAACCGTGCTCGAATCCCACCCGTACATGTGTTGGAATGTTATGGTATGTCAAATGGCCACTCACCATAAGGAATTGACATGTGGAAGAGAGATTGGGAGTGCAAAACAGCTGCAAACAGGCTGTTTAAACATTGAATCTGGTCTGATACACTGACGCGGGCCGCGTAAAGGATAGGCCTGGGTTTATGCGGGCCGCCTGGCCTGTCTGATCAGTAGAAAGTTTCCAAAATGACAGATTTGGTCCCTGTTGGTGTTTAAGCCATTTCCGACACTTCTAAGGCCCGTAGAGCCAACTTTAAGGCCCTAAAATGATGCCTAAACATTGTGGACATGAAACATGCTCAAAAATATGCCGGATGTTGGTTCGTTTGGTCGTACGATCGCGATGTTCGCTTAATTACGACGGAATGCGCACAAGCGCGAAAAACGATCCAAATGACGCGACGAATGGATTTTTCTCATGCCAATCACTAAAATAAAATATTTTAGTGCTTACATAAATTTTTGGATGTCCGGATGTATTCAGAACGTAAGTTATGCGCGAAAATGCAAACTTGTGCACTTTTTGACGCTTTTAGTCCCTGAATGACCCAAAAGTTTATTTTGGCACACCGAACCCCTCAAAGCCTATTTCTAAGCTATGTAAAGGATATTTAGGGTGTGTTTAACTTATGGTCATGTTCCGAAATGTTCGTTACAGTTCAAATCGGCATACTTTCGCAGTTTGTCAACTTTAGTCCCTGTAAGCGATTTAACTTGATTTTGCCATACCAAAGCCTTCAAAACTTATTTCTAAGTTATGTAAAGGTTATTTAAGGTATGTTAAGCCTATTTCACTATTCCGGAGTGTTCGTTGCATTAAACTGGTTATATTTATGCATCAGTGCGCGTATAACCTTCCAGAAAGCGATTTAGAGTTTGAAATCGAACAAGAATTGATATGTGCAAAAGATACACATATTTATACAGATCCCAAGTATGAAATACAAGCGATTTACATCAGGACCATAGTTAAGAAATATTTTATCACAGTGAAACACCATATTTTATATAAATAAATATATTGGGATAAAACCCAAGTTTTTATTACAAACTGTTTTATAGGGGTAAACCCTATTTTATTAAAATAAAACATCTTCTTTATTTAGGTAACTTTTATAGCCACTCTTCCAAGCCTTCAGTGTTGTCCAGCTTGCTTCTGGTTGGCTTTCACATTTTGTTACCTGAAACGCGTTTTAAAAACATTTTGTCAGTGGGAAATACTGGTGAGTGAATTCCAGTTTAATCAAGAAGAGTTTTATCATGTAACAGTATTGAGAGCGATTACAATGTTTATATCTACACAATTACTCATTCAGTACTGTCAATCCTGACTGGTGGGTCATTTTACACATTGGCTAACTCTTTGTCCAATGGTAACGTGTTCCACATTTTGTATACAAAACCCTACCATACCGGCAGTAATTGAAGACTACAAAGACTCAATCACTGCTAATTATAATTTAAATAAATAAAGGTTTTGTAAAATGGTTTGCACAAAGGTTTACAAAAAGGAGATTACTCACATTGCTGTCTTAGGTTTTCCTTTAGGGATTTCCTGGTGATTATCTATAAATTATACAAATGCACACGCGTTAGTATAATAACCCAATATTTACATTAGTAATACCCTCCCCGAGACGGCATTCCAACGACTACGTCAGGCAGAACCTCGACAGCCGTTACGGAACCCTGGATCAATCGGGCAGCGTATCTAATAGGTAACTGGGGTTATGATACTTACAACGGGGAAGAACTTCGTTATTTAGGGGGGTATTATACCCGGAGATTAAGTTTACTCTTCATAAATTCGAGAGAGAAGAAAGATTTTGAACGATTTGAATGAACAGCCGAAGCCTCTTATTTATAGTGCTGGTCTCGAACTCTCTCGCGGCCCGCTTAAGCCGAAGGGACCTCCTTCGCGGCCCGCGACATAGGGGGAGTAGGCTTTAGCCTTGACCGGTCATCGAACTAGACTCGGCACGCTCGTGACACATGGTGGTACCGGGTTGTGCCTCATGTCCTATAGCTCGCGGCCCGCGTAAGACCAAGGCAGGGTCTTCGCGCCCTGCAACAGCCCATTAAAATTTGTTTTAATTTAATTTTAATAAAAATAAAGGTATTCAGGGTCCGTTTTCGCATACGGGGTGTATTTTAGGACACATTGGGGTACTTTAATTATTTTAGGGGTGTCGGAATATTTTGGAGGGTTGTTATAATTTGTTAGTTTACAGTATGAGCGACCAAGGACCTTCAGACGCTTACCGTCAGTTGTCCAGCTCACCTAGGAACGAAGGCACCTCTTCACAGCCTACCCTCTCAGGGTATTCGGCTGATACTGAAGACGGGATATTCGTGTTCAAGGCCCAATCTGAAGAGCCATTCCCTCCCAAGAAGAGAGGATGGTTCAGCAGAGGAGCGCATCAACGTAGGAAAAGGATGAAAAAGTTACAGCAACAGCGAGTTTTAGCAGGCGCTAAGAGAGAAACGGATGCTCACACTCAGGATATGCTCAATAGGAGTCTAGCAAATTTCCATATCTTAGCAACCACAGCTGCAGACCCGAATCTTGAGCAACTCATGGCACCCCAGCCCTTACCATTGTTTCCCACACAACCAATGGAAATTGAAGCCAACCCAGAAAACCAAATCCCAATGCCTGATTTTAATCCAGCTGAGATCCCTAGAATACCAGCACCCCATCCCTCAGACCCAGACTATGACCCCTGGTTTGATGATCATAGGGATTACCAACAACGCTACCCAATACCAGAGGAAACCATACCAAACCTAGCAGCCAACCCAAACTTGGACCCTCTAGACCCCTATTATGATAATGATCAATACATTAAGGAAATTCTAGAAAACCCTTACCCACACAAAGAACCCATGCCCCAGTTTCCAGATCCAATACCAGCACCTGCACCACCCATGAGCACTGAGAATGTGCAAGAACTCCGAACCTTTGGTGAGGAGATTTTAGAAGAGAGTGAGAGAATGAGATAAATAGGGGAACGACTCATCTGGAAATATGACGAGCGTAATATGGAATTTTAGATGAACCCCTATCACTAATAATAATAATAAATATATATATATATATACATATGTGTGTGTGTATGTTTGAAAAAAATATAATATATGATAATATATATATATATATATATATAGACGATCTTGAGGTTAGTGATGCATACTAGTATTGTATTTTTTTTCAGTTATATTTGTAATAAATATAGATGCATAATATAAAATAGACTAAGTCGCAATGTTCGACGATTTTGGATCAACATGCTTGTTGTGTGATTGTTACATTGGATATTTTTATGCGATATTAATACTTGGTAATTGTTTAAAATCCAGATGGCCTACGCAGCAAATCTGGAAAACCAGAATAATGAAAATCAAATAAATAACAGTGAAATTCGACACCTTGTAACCCAAGGAATTAGAGTTGCTATGCCAGCTATTATCCAAAATGTTAGGGACGCGGAAAATAATAATAAAAGTAATAATGGGAGTAAGCAAACCCATACTAAACTAAGTCACAGCGTAAACAATGGACCCATACTTCAAGTGCCCATTCCAAAAAGAAGAAGAACCATGTCTTATGGTTGTTCTTACAAAGAATTATGGTCCTGTAAACCAATAGAATTCGCTGGCAATGAAGTGGCCATTGCAGCTCTACGCTGGAGAGAAAAGACGGAGGCAGTCTTAAAAATAAGCAAGTGCGCAGAAGAAGATAAGATAATGTTTGCCTCCAATATGTTTAAGAACTCAGCATTAGAATGGTGGAACACTATTCTCCAGTCTAGAGGAAGTGACAGGATTTATAATATGGAATGGGAAGAATTTAAGAACATGGTGGAGAGAAAATTATGCCCTCCCAATGAAAAGGAACAGATAGCACACAAGTTCTTAAACCTTAGAATGACTGGAGTGGATAGTAAGGGTTACACTACTTTATTCTTCGGATATGCTAGAATAGTACCAACCCTTGCATCACCTGAACCAGTATTAATCTCTCGCTACATCTGGGGATTAATTAGCGAGATTAGGCATGTAGTCAAGGCAGCTAGACCCCAAACCATAGAAGAAGCTGTAGAACTAGCAAACACCTTGACTGATGAATTAGTACGTACGCGAGAAGAGGACCAGAGGAGGAACCTAGCTCAAAGGCTTACCCAGGAATTTCGCTACGGTAATTCCAACCGTGGGAAAAAACATAGGTTCTACCTCTGCACATTACAGTAAGGCCTGCAAGAAAAAGCATTCAGGAAGATGCTCCACTTACTGCAATTTCTGCAAGATACCATGACACAAGGAAGAAGATTGTAGGAAGAAACCTAGTAATGAAGTGTACTGTGGAGAAAAAGGTCACATCAAGCCACACTGTCCAAAACTAGCTCCAGTCATGAACAACAAGAATACTAAAAATGCTAAAGCATTTGTTCTGATTGCAGAAGAAGCCAAGATGATTCCGGACGTGATAGCCGGTACGTTTTTAGTTAATGATATTTTTGCTAAAGTATTATTTGACTCTGGTGCGAACCAAAGTTTTATTAATACTTCCTTTTGCAAACTTCTCAATCAACCATTAACTAAACTCCCACAAGAATGTCTAGTAGAAACAGCAAATGGGGAAAGCATTAAGATTACCGAAATCTTACAGGGAGCAAGAATAGATTTTTAAATCAAAAAGTTATTGCAAACCTTTATCCAATGAACCTGGCAGGAGTTGATGTTGTATTAGGAATGGATTGGTTAATAGCCAATAAAGCCAGTATTTTATGTGATCAAAAGTCAATCCAAGTAAATTCACCAAAGGGTGAAAAGATCACAATTAAAGGAGATAAGCCGTCTAGATCCACAAAATTCATCTATGTAATGAAAACAGCCAGTTACGTAAGAAAATGATCATTTGTGTATTTGGTTTCTATAATCATTAACACTAAAGGAAAAGAATTGAAAGACATTTTTGTAGTATCCCAATTTTCAGACATGTTTCCCGAAGAACTACCAGGATTGCCGCCAGACAGGGAAGTTGAATTCAGAATTCATCAGCTACCAGGGACAGCACCAATTGCCAAAGCACCCTACCGTTTGGCACCTGCAGAAATGCAAGAATTAAAGAAACAACTGGACGAACTGTTAGAGAAAGGATTCATACAGCCAAGCTCATCACCATGGGGAGCACCAATATTGTTCGTCCAAAAGAAAGACGGGTCAATGCGTATGTGCATTGATTACTGTGAATTGAACAAAGTCACGATTAAGAATCGATACCCATTACCAAGAATTGATGACTTATTTGATCAGTTGCAATGAGCTCGATTTTTCTCTAAAATCGATTTACGATCAGGATATCATCAACTAAAGCTACAGGAAGAGGACATTCCTAAGACCGCATTTAGAACAAGGTATGGCCATTATGAATTTACTGTCATGCCATTTGGTTTAACCAATGCCCCAGCCACATTTATGGGCACGATGAACCGAATATGTAAGCCATATTTGGATAAATTCATCATTGTCTTTATAGATGATATTCTTATGTATTCTAAGAGCAAAGAGGATCATGCAAAGCATTTGCACGCACTTCTAAGTTTATTGAGAAAAGAAAAACTTTATGCAAAATTTTCAAAGTGCGAATTTTGGTTAGAGGAAGTACAGTTCCTTGGACATTTAGTTAATCATGAAGGAATTCATGTGGATCCTACAAAGATTGAGGCGATTACCAAATGGAAAACCCCCGAGTCACCAACAGAGGTTAGAAGTTTCCAAGGATTAGCCGGTTATTATAGAAGATTTATTCGAGATTTTTCTAGAATAGCCATTCCCTTAACTAAGTTAACCTGTAAATCCGTTAAGTTTGAATGGGGATCAAAACAAGAAGAAGTCTTTAGAATTCTTAAGCAAAGATTAACCAACGCACCCATACTAGCGTTACCAGAAGGAACTGAAGATTTTATAGACTATTGTGACGCTTCTAAGTTAGGTTATGGATGTGTGTTGATGCAACGTCAAAAGGTTATAGCCTATGCATCTAGACAACTTAAGAATCATGAAGAGAATTATTCAACCCATGATTTGGAGTTAGGAGCTATAATTTTTCCCTTAAGATTTGGAGACATTACCTTTACGGTAGTAAGTTTACCATTTTTACCGATCATAAGAGTTTAAGGTATGTTTTCGGACAAAATGAGTTAAACATGAGACAAAGACGATGGATGGAAACTCTTAGTGATTATGATTGCAATATCCAGTATCATGCAGGAAAGGCAAATGTAGTTGCTGATGCTTTAAGTCGAAAGTATCACAAAAGCCAAAAAGAGTACGTTCTCTTAAATTAAATCTACAAGTAGATTTAAACGAACAGATTAGAAAAGCACAAGAATCAGTAATCAAGGATGATACTGAAAAATTGAAAGGAATGATTAAAGAACTAGAACAAGGAACAGATGGAATTTGGAGATTCCATAAGAAAAGGATGTGGATACCTAAACTAGGAAACCTACGCCACCGTATAATAGAATAAGCCCATAAGTCTAAGTATACGATGCATCCTGTAAGTGATAAGATGTATCAGGATTTAAGAAAGAATTTTTGGTGGATAGAAATGAAAAAGGATATAGCAGCTTATGTTTCTAAGTGTTTAACCTGTTCACAAGTTAAAGCCGAACATCAGAAACCCTCAGGTCTATTACAGCAGTTAGAAAGGCCGGTGTGGAAATAGGAATTGATAACAATGGATTTTGTTACCAAATACCCAAAACAAGAAAAGGTAATGATACAATCTGGGTGATTGTAGACAGGTTAACTAAGTCAGCTCATTTCTTACCAATGAAGGAAACTTACAGTATGGAACAATTAGCTAAGCTATATGTAAATGAAATAGTTTCATTACATGAAATTCCTTTATCAATTGTTTCTAATAGAGATAGCCGTTTTACCTCTCATTTTTGGACAAGTTTCCAAAAAGCCATGGGAACCAAGCTAAATCTAAGCACCGCTTACCATCCTCAAACGGTCGGACAAAGCGAAAGGATAATTCAGACGATGGAAGATATGCTTAGAGCTTGTGTAATTGATTTCGGAGGTAATTGGGGCGATCACTTACCATTGATAGAATTTTCTTATAATAACAGCTATCACACCAGTATCAATGCTGCACCATTCGAAGCACTTTATGGACGAAAGTGCCGAACTCCAGTCTGTTGGGCAGAAATTGGAGAAAAACAACTATCTGGACCTGAGATAGTACAAGAAACAACGGACAAGATTATCCAAGTCAAGGAACGACTGAAAGCAGCACGCGATCGACAGAAAAGTTATGCTGATAACAGACGAAAGCCATTGGAATTTTAGGCAGGAGACAAGGTGTTATTGAAAGTTTCTCCTTGGAAAGGAGTTGTAAGATTCATCAAAAGGGGAAAGCTAAGCCCCAGGTATGTTGGACCTTTTGAGATTATTAGAAGAATAGGACCTGTAGCTTATCAACTACAACTGCCAGAAGAAATGACAGGAATACATGATGTATTTCATGTATCTAATCTTAATAACTGCTTAGCTGATGAATCACTAGTAGTGCCTCTTAAGGATATAGAGGTAAATGAAAAGCTTAAATTTGTAGAGAAGCCTCTACAAATTGAAGACAGGAAAGTCAAGAATCTCAAACACAAGAGATTAGTTCTGGTCAAAGTGAAATGGGACTCCAAGAGAGGGCCAGAATACACTTGGGAGCTTGAATCAGAGATGCAAAGGAAATACCCACACCTATTTCAGTAGACCTCGAGGACGAGTTCTAAAACAAGGTAGGGAGGATATAACAACCCTCCAAAATCATTTCCGACACCTCTAAATTAATTAGAGTGTCCCTATGCGCCTTAAAATACAACCCGTATATGAAAACCGAGCGCAAAACACCTTATATAAATAAAAAAATTAAATAAAAACAAGAATTTGGGGTCGCTCGTTGTAAGTATCATTACCCCTGGTTATGTATTAGATACGCTACCCGATTGATCTAGGGTTCCGTAACGGCTGTCGTGGTGCTGCCCCACGTAGTCGTTGGAATTCTGTCTCGGGGAGGATATTACTAATGTAAATTTTGGGTTATTATACTAAAGTGTTATAACAACCCTCCAAAATATTTCCGATACCCGTAATATATAATTAAAATGCCCTTATATGTCTCAATATGTACCCGAATGTGAAAACCGAGCCTAAAATACCTTTAATTTTGCAAAAATTAAATAAAATCAAGTTTTATGTGTCGCTCGCGGGCCGCGTAGACAATTAGGGTCTCTTACGCGGGGCGCGACAACACAACCACCAGACCGCGCCCGGTGGCGCCACGTGTCGGACTCGTGTTGAAGCTAGTGCGATGACTGGGCCAGGCTAGGGCCTACCCAGCCTACCCAGCCTACTACGCGGGCCGCGTAGCCCTTGGCCTCATCTTACGCGGGCCGCGAGGAACTCGAATTCAGGCCCTATATAAAGAGGGCATCTGCTGTTCAGTCCCAGTCACTCACATCTCTTTCTCTCTCACGAATTCCTTCATAGTTAAAGCTATTCTCGGGTATAATACCCCCCTAATTAACGAAGTTCTGCCCCATTGTAATTATTATAACCCCGGTTACGTATTAGATACGCTGCCCGATTGATCCAGGGTTCCGTAATGGCTGTCGTGGTTCTGCCCGACGTAGTCATTGGAATGTCGTCTCAGGGAGGGTATTACTAATGTAAATATTGGGTTATTATACTAACACATGTACATTTGCGTAATTAATAGATAACCACCAGGAAACCCTTAAAGGAAATCTAAAACAGCAATGTGAGTAATCTCCTTTTTGTAAACTGTTTTTACAAATCCTTAAATATTTTACAAAGTGATTAAGCAGTGATTGAGTGTAGGATCGAGAAATCGATCTAAACGAGTCGATCAGAAGAATTCTAGACCAAATCAGAGGCGGAATTCATTGATTTGATCTTCATTGCAGCTAGATTTACACTTAGAAGTCGATTAAATGTCGTTTTTATTGATTTCACAACGTTACACAAGCTTGCGACACTTCGGCAGAGCTTCGCTACCGGAATCCAAAAGTTACAAATGAAGACCTAAGACCATCTATTTATAGGAATGCCAGACCCCACGAACTTTCATGCTTTCTGGCAGTTCGTGCTTTCTTGCATTTCATGCTTTCTGGCATTTCATGCTTTCTGGTCTATCTATTCTATTACATGACTCGATACAAGACAAAGTCAACAGACATATGCACTAACATTGAGTCTTTGTAATTCTTCAATTAGTGCCGGTATGTTGGGGTTTTGTATACAAAATGTGGAATACGTTACCATTGGACAAAGAGTTAGCCAATGGGTAATATGACCCACCAGTCAGGATTGACAATACTGAATGAGTAATTGTGTAGATGTAAACATTGTAATAGCTCTCAATACTGTTAAAGGATAAAACTCTTCTTGATTAAACTGGGATTCACTCACCAGTATTTCCCACTGACAAAATGTTTTTAAACGCGTTTCAGGTAACAAAATGTGAAAGCCAACTAGAAGCCAGCTGGACAACACTGAAGGCTTGGAAAAAGTGGCTATAAAAGTTACCTAAATAAAAGAAGATGTTTTATTTCAATAAAATGGGATTTATCCCTATAAAACAGTTTGTAATGAAAATTGGGTTTTATCCCAATATATTTATATAAAGTGTGGTATTTACTCTGATAAATTATTTCCTAACTACGGTCCTGATGAAATTTCCGCTGCCAAAATAATAAACACCGATACCACCACAACTGGTCTCGTGGCCACCAGTTCCCGGGACAGATAGGGGACGGGGGTTGCGACAGAAGGTGGTATCAGAGCTAAGCCACTGATTCAGCCACAGAAGTGTTCTGCTGACACCAAGATATTATTCTAATGGTTAGGAAATTAATTACAAAAATACATGCATATCTGTATTTTATTGTTGTGTGTTATTTGACTATTTGTTAGTTTACAGTATGAGTGATCAAGGACCCTCCGACGCTTATCGTCATTTGTCCGGCTCACCTAGGAGCGAAGGCACCTCTTCACAGCCTGCCCTCTCAGGGTATTCAGCTGATAATGAAGAAGGGATATTTGTGTTTAAGGCTCAGTCTGAAGAGCCATTCCCTCAGAAGAAGAGAGGATGGTTCAGTAGGGGAGCACACGAGCGTAGGAAAAGAATGAAAAAGTTGCAACAGCAGCGAGTCCTAGCAGCCGCTAAAAGAGAGACAGATGCCCATACACAGGATATGCTTAATAGGAGCTTAGCCAATTTTCATATCCTAGCAACCACAAGTGCCGACCCAAACCTGGAGCAACTAGTAGCCCCACAACCATTACCTTTGTTTCCCACGCAGCCGATGGAGATAGAAAACAACCCAGAAAACCAAGTCCAAATGCATGATTTCAACCCAAAGGAGATACCTAGGGTACCAGCACCCAATCCCTTAGACCCAAATTACGATCCATGGTTCGATGATCATAGGGATTATGTGCAACGCTACCACCTAACCGACGAACCCATGCCGAACTTAGCAGCCTACCCAGGTCTGGACCCTCTAGATCCCTACTACGATACTGATGAATACATTAGGGAAATTTTAGAGAATCCGTATCCTCAGGAAGAACCCATGCCCCAGTACCCAGATCCAGTACCAGCACCTGCACCCCCAATGAGTGCAGAAAAATGTGCAAGAGCTCCGAACTTTCAGAGAAGAGATTTTAGAAAGTAGCGAGAGGATGAGACAGATTGGAGAATGACTCGTCTGGAAGTACGATGAGCGTAATATGGAGTTCTGGATGAACCCATATCAGTGAAGGTGATTGTGGAGATAGGAATAATAATATAATAATATATAAAATGTGTGTATGAATATATATATATATATATATATTTGTGTGTGTGTGTGTGTGTAATAATAATATATGTTGTAGTATAGACCACCTCGTGGTTAGTGATGCATATTAGTATTGTAATTTTAAATTCCAGTATCAGTTTGTATTAGATGCATATTATAAGAAAGAGTAAGTCGCAATGCTTGACGTTTTTGACCAATATGTGTGTTGAAAGATTGTTTGCCTTAAATATTATTTTGTTATATTAATAATTGGCAAATGTTTAAAATTCAGATGGACAACGAAGTGAACCAGGAAAACCAGAATAATGATAACCAGAGTAACAATAACCCGGATAATGAAAACCCGAACAACAACAATAATGGAAACCAAGTGGATAACAGTGCCATGCAACACATAGTGGCACAAAGAATAATAGATGCGATGCCATATATTATTAATGTGACAACCCTCACATTTACAGGTATCCGTACAATTAATTAATTCTTAATTTGTGCTTACTAGCTGTGCTTAACTACAACTGTGATTAAACTGCTTTCTGATTTCTGTTACATACATACACATGCATCACTTTCGTACTGTCACTCCATTTATTACATACAAACTTTAGTGACAAACTTGATGTACAAAGCACAGTTAGCACAGTGAGCGGATAACCCAGACAACATGCTGACAATGCCAGCACCTAGACAGACAATATTTTTGAGGCCAGTATGAGCCAGGGATAGAATACTACACTAGTAGGGTGTGTAGGGAGATGAGGATCATAAAACTGCGTCACTAGGTGATAGTTATAGTGCCCGGAAATGCCTAAAACACACATTAAATGCAGAATTCTGCACTAGTTAACCAAAATTCAGCATTTAACAATGCTAGTAAAGTGCAAAAACTTGGCAAAATAGTCCTAGACACTTTCCAAAGTGTTGGGAATTTAATGTGTCACTAAAAATAATATAAAAGACACTTTAAAGCTTTATTTAGCCCTTTAACGGATCAACATCCAACCGAACAACCGGACTTTACCCGGAACATAAAAATATTGCCAAATACATTGTTTTTCCCTTTCTGAGCTAGTTAGGGTCCCCGAACACCCTAACACACTTTATATTAGATAACACACTAATATCCTAACTAAAATCCTAACTAAGTTTCTAACTAATTAGTAACTAAAGATTTGAAACCCAACCCCATAACCCCCCCCCCCCCCTTCGAACCAGTTTGTGGAGTGGGGACACACCCCCCACAATTCTTTCATTATTTTATTAAAGGATGTTGGAAGATTTGAAACATAATATATGGTGGTTAATGAGGAAATTGGATTATAAATAAACACCAAAGGCTAAGAGCATTTCATTCACAAAACACAAAACCAAACTAGCTCTCTCCTCCCATCTTCCCTTGTGTTCGGCCGAGACCAAGCACCCCACCCCCATCCACTTTCAAGTCTTGTTCAAGCAATCTACACTCATACAAAGGTGCAAGGGGTCCAACAAGCAAGCTTGGTGCACTCGGAAGCTCAAGGACCACTCTTGTTTTCTTTTATCCACCACTTTTACGCCTTGTTTCTCCCTTAGCCTTGCGCTAGTCGTAAGTGTTCTAAAACTTCATGTTGTTCTTGTATTTAGTGGTTAATAGATGATAGAATGATTAAATGTTAAGAAATACTAATGAACATAATCTAAGTCTTGAACATAAAGGGTAAAGAGTGGATAAGGAGAAGATATATGGGTAAATCATGTTGATCTTGTGTAGTTATGATTATTTGATGTTGTTTGTTAGTTGAAGTAGGATGGATCATCATCTAGACATGCTAGATCATGTACAAGAACATGAACTAGTAAGATGTAAATGCTAGAAATATGAAGGATGATGAAATCATCCACCTATGAACTTGAAACTTGAATAGATATAATTTTTCTTGAAAAATAAGGTTATAAACTTGTAGATCTAAAGATCTACAAGTGGTTTTTCGAAAGAACCAAGTGAAAGATACTAGTCTTGTTAAAACCCGGATCTCACATGAACTAAATATATTTTTAGTAAGTAAACAAGTGTATAAACACTTGTGCAGAAAGAAAATTCCACAAAGCAATATTTTTGAAATTCATGACTAGAAGTTGTGAAAATACATATTCTTTAAAAATAAAGTTTTTTAAGAAACTAAACTTATTTTTAAAGATAACAAGACCTACTAAGTGTGTTAGTAATTTACTACATATTTTTACAAACTTTCAAGTTCATGAGTTTATGATTTAGTCTTATTTTTTCAAGATTAGTGATTAAAAATGGTATGTTGTTGGTTGTTAAATTGATTGAATGATTTTACAAAAGAAAATGATACTCTAGTAAGCGTGGACACCTCCATTTACAAAGGAAACTCTGGCGGAATTTTTCTAAAATTTCAACACTTAGAAATATTTTTCTAACAAATGGTTACAGATATATTTTTAACATTATTTTTCTAAATAAACTTCGCCATGATTTTTATTACAATAATACCAAGTGCCGGAGGTGGATTTTCGTAAATAAAACTGATAAATATATATTTAGAATATATATTTTATAATAAAACGCTTGTGTGATTGTTTGATATTTTGTGCTCTAGATATATTATTTTTAGGGTAAAAATAATATAACTTGAAAATATCATGAAGTTACTACTCCAAGATAATACCAACGCTTCCACAAAATAAATATTTAAGTTATACAAGTATTATTGTTACAACGCGAACTTTAAAACATGACTTATGTATATTTCAGGAAAAACTCTTATACGTACATTTTTGGTAGAATATTATTTTGGAAAAACTTATGAAATAAAATATAATATTTTTGGGAAAAAAATATATATTTTGGAAATTAAAACATTTTAGACAAGTGATTAAAATATATTTTTCAAGTGAGGCTTAAAAATATATTTTCGGAATTATAAAGCATACATGTATTATTACCCCCATCCTTGGGAAGGAAATATACTTATAAAATAAATAAGAAGTGTGAATACGAAATAGTTGTCTAACTATTTCCCCAAAAACGTTAAACCTTAAGCCAAGGCACGGCCCATCCGTCTAATAGGTATTAGTACGTGTAGGTCGTCACGCAGCAGATTGAGTTGGAGATTGACGTTTCTGGATAGGCACTTCTGTGAGTTCATGTCCCCCTTTTCTCTTAACTGTTTTCAGTTTTTATACTTTGGGGGTGGAATACATGTTACAATATTTACAGACACTTTTATACATGGTATGGTTAGCTTAAGGAGGGTATACTACTTAGATCATGTGAGTGGGTAGGTGTTACTTGGGGCCATTAATCCTCTTTGTAGGACCGAGGGTCATGAGTGATAGATCTATTTGGGTGTAGCGAGCCCAACTCCTGAGTCCACAGTACGGACCATGGGGTAACTTTGAGCCCGACGTAAAAATCTGCTAGGTTTGAATCTTCCTGCATCACTTCACACATATCATTGGCTTTGCAACCCATTGGTAATCTCTTTTTCCTTAATTGTTACATACCAGGGATTTTCATACATACAGACATACTACAAAGGTTTATACATACTCACTTTTACATGAACTCGCTCAACTTTTTGTTGATTTTTCAAACTACATGTATTTCAGGAAACTAGGGGATCTGGCAAGGTATGCAAAGTCGTCAAGCTGCGTAGGAATAATGATGTCATCCGAGTTTAGGAAATGTGACCTTTGCCTGGACGGGTCACAAGTCTTAAACTGTGTTTTTATTCATGTCTTTTGGTTGTGTCCTGTGAACGCGTATCTAATTATGACATTGTTGTAATCTGTTTTAAGTGTCAACTTTTAAAACAATGTGGTTGTGGTAACTTTAAAAAATTGTTGAATGGATGTCTATCATGTGTTTTAATTCATATAGCATTGTTGTGATTGTGCTATGGTATTAAGAAGTCACACCAAAATAAACCCACGCTTCCGCAAAGCCAGGGTGTGACAGCTTGGTATCAGAACCTCGATCATAGTGAACTAGGATTCTTTCTCGAGTCAAGACTATGATCATTAGGGCTCTCACGAAAACATTTTTACCTTGCATACACTAAAACGTCCAGATCCAGGATACAAAACATTTTTACAAACAAAAAGGCACAAATACACTTTTGAAAAATTAATTCAGCCTTAGAGGCTGGGGAGGTTCAGTCTTAGAGGCTAAGGGAGGTTCAGTCTTAGAGGCTGAGGGAGGTTCAGCCTTAGAGGCTGGGGAGGTTCAGTCTTAGAGGCTGGGGAGGTTCAGTCTTAGAGGCTGAGGGAGGTTTAGCCTTAAAGGCAAGGGAGGTTCAATCTTAGAGACTGAAGGGTTCAATCTTAGAGATTGGGGATGCTTAGTCTTAGAGACTGGGAGGTTGGTCTTAGAGGCCAGGGATTTAGTCTTAGAGACTGGGAGGCTGGTCTTAGGGACCAGGGAGTTAGTCTGAGAGGCTAGGGAGATTTAGTCTTAGAGACTGGGAGGCTGGTCTTAGGGACCAGGGAGTTAGTCTGAAAGGCTAGGGAGTTTTAGTCTGAGAAACTGGGAGGAATAGTCTGGGGAAGACTAGGAGAATTACTTGTTTACTTATTTGTGGCTAACATGTTTATTTGACTTTATGATTGATATATGTGCATATATGTGATTGTGTTACAGACGTCATGGTTTCATCGTCAGACACAGGAGTATCGGACACACTAGACCCCATGGCGATCGTGTCAGATGACGAGATTCCGTCAGAGCGAGAGGTCTACACATCAGACACCACCAGCACTGACGACGATGATTTCCAGCCGTTCGCGCTGCCTGACGTCGGAGTTGAGCCTGCTGATGGCCTTCCTGCCGGGGATTTACCACTTGCGGTGATCCCTGCTCCCATACCGCTTGCTGCTTTTCCAGTAGTAGGTATGCCCTCGATGACGTTTCTGACGACGACATCGATCTGTTTGAGGAGGATCCGCCTGAGGCTGACTATGAGGGCGGGGCCCCTGTTGATGCTGACGTTATTCTTCCCATTGCTGAGGCCCCTATAGAGGAGCTTCCTGCTGGTTCACCTGTCCCAGACTCATTGGAGTATGTGGCATATGCATCTCTGTACGACCATGATGTGCAGCCTCACTCTTCTGACCCTGACATGGCGATGTCAGCTGCACCCGGTCCATTGCACGAGTTCGAGTTTGACCACGAGGTTGATGACGCTTTTGAGCCGGTCTTTCCCCCTGATTTCGATCCTGACCACGATATTGAGTTTATTCACATGGATCAGCCCCTAGAGGCGCCCGTAGATCCTATTGACCCTTTGCTTGACATCCCTGCTGATTTTGATGTGGATCTTGTTGACCCGGAGCCTGCTGTGGCCCCAGAGCCTGTAGTTGCTCCTGACCCTGCATTAGAGCGTGACCCTGTCCATGATGATGCACCAGCCATTGCACCTCTTGTTGGTGATATACCCGTTGCTGATCTTCCCGCTGTTGCTCCACCCTTGATAGATGATCCTGTTATTGATGCACCATTTCCCGATCCCGTGCCGGTACTGTTTGACCGTGCACCTTTTGTTACTCATATAGATCCACGTTACGCCGACACCCGTAACGGGTGGATCGATGACGATGAAGATTACCCACCATTTGTGTTACCTGTTACACCTCCAGTAGCACCAGTTTCTGCACCCACTGATATTCCACTATCTCACCCACACACGACCGATGTCCATCGTACTGATCTTCCGATTACCTTTCTCCAGGACATCCCTCTACCGCGTCCTGGGGAGGGTTCATCACGACAGCCTTTTGGTCACGTACCTTTCATGTCAGGAGGCGGCCAGATTATACCACAGATTTCTCATCCTACTTTTGTTCCACATGTATCGACGTCTGATCCGGTCATGTCACATTTCCCTCATGTTACACCACCTACTGCACCATCTTTCATTCCATCTAGCGAGCCATTTTTATGGACTACGCCCCCTATCATGCCACTGTCTGATCCGTACCACCCGTACCATGTTGGGTACTCTGCGGAGGACATCCTCACTTCCTTGATGATACAGCAGGATGCATTGACGCGTCGTATTCAGGATTTGGAGAGAGCTCCACGTCCATCTTGTCATTGTCAGACCCCATTTGCAGCACCACACACTCCTCGTCCACTTTCCCCCGATTCAGACGTTCGTTTCATGACATTTGAGCAGCACATAGCATATTTGTTGCGCGCCTATCGTGCCTTAGAGGAGGACTGGTTACACATGCGTCGCTTTCTTTTCTCTCATTTTCCTCCTCCTCCCCCACCGCCATCAGCATAGGCATTTTTGGTTTTATGCAGGTCGATCTTTTGGTGAGAAGGTCGCTATTGAGCCAGCTTACGAAGACTGTTGAGAGATCACACTTTTGTATATGATAGTTGTAGTTTGACTTGTATTTTTGAGGGTGATGTGACCCAATGATGTCATTTGGATGTATGATGTACTACTTAACTTGTGAAACAATATTGTGGTCATGATTAATGAAGGCTCAATGGCAACATTCTCACCACATGCTTTGTTGAGATTATTTGCTTTACGTTATAACATGTGATGTTATGTGATTGATAAATGTTAGTACGTACGCATATTATTTACTTACTATGACCTGACCTACATGATCATCTTTTAGAAGATGCCTCCAAGACGCGATGTACACATGCCTACTACCGAGGCGGAACTCCAAGGGATCATTGCCGCAGCTATAGCACAATATGCAGCCTCCCAAGCAGGAACAAGCGGGAGTATTTCGAACAACAACGGCAATAACAATCCACCACATGGTAATGTCAAGTTGCTTGAGACATATTTCCATACACTTGGATATTTATAGCACGTCCGCTAATACCAATTGTAAATTTCTAACGTATGTGCAGGGTGCACTTACAAGCAGTTTCTCGACTGCAAGCCCGTGACTTTCGACGGAACTGGAGGTGCCGTTGCGTTTGTAAGATGGGCTGAAAAGACAGACTCTGTTCTAAGAATGAGCAAATGCGCTCCCGAGCAACAAATGACCTACATCTCAGGGCTGTTTCTGGATGGAGCCCTACCATGGTGGAATCTTCAAGTGAAGACTTTAGGAGAAGCTGCTGCTTATGCGTTAACATGGGCCGAGTTAAAAGAGTTAATGAGGAAGAAGTACTGCTCGCGTGCTGAAATACAGAAGTTAGAGACTGAGTTCTGGCATCTGAGAATGGATGGTCCCAAGATTGCAAAATATGTTCAAAGATTTCATGATTTATCTCATGTAGTGCCGTATATGGTCACGCCCGAGTTTAAACGTGTTGAGAGATTCATCTGGGGATTGGCACCCCAAATCCTGAGTATGGTTACCACATCCAAGCCTGCAACGATTACGGAAGCCATCGACCTAAGTGCGACGCTTACTGAAGAGGTCGTTAGGTTGAACAAGTTCTCAATTTCTAAGCCAAAGAAAAAGGAAACACATGTTGAGTCGTCTGGTGAAAAAAAACCGGAAGTTTTCCAATTTCAAGCAAGGTACCAACGTTGTAAGCAAGAGGGGTGAGTCGAGCACACCGGCAAGAGCCAAAACCGGTGTTGAAAGCAAAGGAAGAGGTTATATGGGCACTCTGCCCAGGTGTGATACATGCCAGCGCCATCATTCTGGCCAATGCGAATTAAGAAAATGCGAATCATGTGGAAGGAACGGCCACTCGAAGGATACGTGTTGGGCCAGAACTGGTACTGGGCGTGCTGGTAATCAAAGTTATGGGAATGGTAATGGAAACCGCCAACAAGGAGGTAATGGCAGAAATGGAAACCGTGGAAACTTTGCAAACCAAGCTGGGAGTGGAAATCGCAACCAAAACAACACTCAAGGTGGAAATGGGAATGGAAATGGTCGTGGACCCGGTTGTTTCAATTGTGGAGATGTCGGGCATTTTAAGAGGGAATGCCCAAAACTGAATCAAGCCCGTGGGAGAGTATTCAACATCGGCGCAAGGGAAGCGCGCCAGGATCCAAACATAGTCACTGGTACGTTCCCTATAAACCAACGTTTTGCATCTGTTCTGTTTGATACTGGTGCCGATTATAGTTTCGTATCGATAGAATTTAAGAATATACTTGGGTTGACACCTAGTAAGTTAGACGTTCCGTACTCGATTGAATTGGCGAATGGGAAACTAGTTGAAACGGGAGAAGTCATCAGAGGATGCGTGATTGAGCTAGGAGAACACGGGTTCACTTTGGATCTACTACCAGTCAAATTGGGAAGTTTCGACGTGGTGGTAGGGATGGATTGGCTTTCGAGTAACAAAGCCGAAATTGTTTGCCACGAAAAGACCATCCGCATCCCAATGGCAGATGGAGAGACGATCGTAGTTCATGGAGAGAAGCGTGATACGCCTCTGAGGATCATTAGCTGTCTGAAAGCTAGAAAGTGTTTACAGAAGGGATGTGTTGCCTTCCTGGCACACATTGTGGATAAAGAAGCTGCTGAACCAAAGATCGAAGACATTCCAGTAGTAAAAGAATATCCTGAAGTCTTTCCAGGAGACTTACCAGGATTGCCGCCTCAAAGGCAAGTCGAGTTTCACATTGACTTGGTTCCAGGCGCCGCGCCTGTAGCCAAGGCACCCTATAGACTTGCACCTTCAGAGGAGCAGGAGTTGTCCACACAACTCCAGGAGCTATTGGACAAAGGATTCATCAGGCCAAGCTTCTCACCTTGGGGAGCGCCGGTTCTGTTCGTCAAAAAGAAGGATGGTAGTTTTCGTATGTGTATAGACTACCGCGAGCTCAATAAGTTGACTATCAAGAATAGATATCCCCTGCCGAAAATTGATGATCTGTTCGATCAGCTGCAAGGTTCGAGCTTTTATTCAAAGATAGACCTTCGATCAGGATATCATCAACTAAGGATACAAGAGGAAAGTATCCCGAAAACGGCCTTTAGGACTCGTTATGGACATTACGAGTTCCTGGTTATGCTGTTTGGGCTGACAAACGCACCGGCAGTTTTTATGGATCTAATGAACCGAGTCTGCAAGCCGTACTTGGATAAGTTTGTGATCGTGTTTATTGGACATTTTGATTTATTCAAAGACAAGGGACGAGCACGAACAGCACTTAAGAGCTATTCTAGAGCTACTTAAGAAGGAGAAGTTATACGCTAAGTTCTCGAAGTGCGAGTTCTGGCTGCGTGAAGTCCAATTTCTTGGACATGTGGTTAATGGAAATGGAATCCATGTGGATCCAACAAAGATCGAGGCGATCAAGAATTGGGAGACTCCAAAGACGCCAACCGAAATTCGAAAGTTCTTAGGTTTGGCTGGTTATTATCGAAGGTTCATTGAGGATTTCTCTAAAATCGCTCAACCTCTGACCGCGCTCTCACAGAAAGACAAGAAGTTTGATTGGGGCGACAGGCAAGAGGAAGCATTTCAATTGTTGAAGAACAAACTTTGTGACGCACCGATCTTATCGCTACCCGAAGGAACAGACGACTTCGTGGTATATTGTGACGCCTCGCGTCAAGGCTTAGGTTGCGTGCTAATGCAGCGCCAGAAGGTTATAGCATATGCGTCACGTCAGTTGAAAATTCACGAGAAAAATTATACCACGCACGACTTGGAGTTAGGCGCGGTGGTATTTGCGTTGAAGATCTGGCGACACTACTTGTATTGCACGCGCTGCACAACCTTCACTAATCACAAAAGCCTGCAGCACATATTTGACCAAAAGGAGCTTAACATGAGGCAAAGGCGCTGGGTAGAACTGTTGAATGATTATGATTGCGAGATCAAGTATCACCCAGGAAAAGCGAATGTGGTCGCTGATGCCCTGAGTCGAAAGGAAAGGATCAAGCCCATAAGGGTAAGGGCTCTGGAAATGATTGTACAGACAGATCTCTCATTGCGCATTCGTGCCGCGCAAAGAGAAGCACTCAAAGAAAGGAATATTGAGAATGAGTATCTCCGTGGGATGGAGAAACAGTTGGTACCCAACGAGGAAGGAACTTTATGCTTCATGAAATGAATTTGGGTCCCCTTGTTTGGTGGACTGAGAAAGGTTATTTTTGATGAAGCTCACAAATCTCGGTACTCGATTCATCCCGGTGCGGATAAGATGTACCAGGATTTCAAGGATTTCTACTGGTGGCCTACGATGAAAGGCGATGTTGCAATATATGATAGCAAATGTTTAACGTGCGCCAAAGTAAAGGCCGAATACCAGAAGCCTTCAGGTCTCCTACAGCAACCTGAAATACCCAAATGGAAGTGGGAGCAGATTTCAATGGACTTCATAACGAAATTGCCAAAGACGCCCAAGGGCCACGATACAATTTGGGTAATAGTAGACCGTCTGACAAAGTCTGCGCACTTCCTGCCGATCAAAGAGAAGGACAACACTAGTAAACTTGCGGAAATATACATGAGGGAAATTGTTGCACGACATGGAGTGCCTCTCTCGATTATCTCTGATAGAGATGGACACTTCGTGTCAAGGATTTGGCAGTCTTTCCAAGAAGCTTTTGGCTCTCAGTTAAATCTGAGCACTGCATTTCACCCACAAACTGATGGCTAAAGTGAACGAACTATTCAGACTTTGGAAGATATGCTGAGAGCGTGTGTAATGGATCTGGGTGGTAGCTGGGATAATCATTTACCATTAGTCGAATTTTCATACAACAACAGCTACCACACAAGCATTGGAGCCGCGCCATTTGAAGCTCTTTATGGACGCAAGTGTCGATCACCATTATGCTGGGCTGATGCGGGTGATAGACAGCTTGTTGGTCCCGAAATAGTCCAAGAGACGACAGACAAGATTGCACAGATTCGAAAGCGCATCGAGGCGGCTCGCGACAGACAGAAAGCCAATGCAAATCAAAGGAGGAAACCTTTGGAGTTTCAAGTTGGGGATATGGTTTTGTTAAAGGTTTCACCCTGGAAGGGTGTGGCATGCTTTGGAAAGCCTGGGAAGTTGAATCCGCGTTACATTGGCCCATTCAGAATACTACAAAGGATTGGGCTTGTAGCCTACAAATTGGACCTACCTGCTGAACTTAATGGTGTTCACGATACATTCCATGTATCGAATTTGAAAAAGAGTCCAACCCAGGAGACAGTGATCATTCCTGCTGACGAAATTCATATCGACGACACGCTCCACTTTACCGAAGAACCCGTCGAGGTTACGGATTGGAAAATTAACAAAACACGCCGGAGTAGTGTCAAACTCGTCAAAGTTCGATGGAATGCAAGACATGGGCCAGAATTCACGTGGGAACGTGAGGATCGCATGAAAGAGAAATACCCCCATTTATTTCCCAAGACCCCTGCAACTAGAAGCAGAGCCTAAAATTTCGGGACGAAATTTTCTTAACGGGGGGCGAATGTGACAACCCTCACATTTACAGGTATCCGTACAATTAATTAATTCTTAATTTGTGCTTACTGGCTGTGCTTAACTACAACTGTGATTAAACTACTTTCTGATTTCTGTTACATACATACACATGCATCACTTTCATACTGTCACTCCATTTATTACATACAAACTTTAGTGACAAACTTGATGTACAAAGCACAGTTAGCACAGTGAGCGGATAACCCAGACAACATACTGACAATGCCAGCACCTAGACAGACAATATTTTTGAGGCCAGTATGAGCCAGGGATAGAATACTACACTAGTAGGGAGTGTAGGGAGATGAGGATCATAAAACTGCGTCACTAGGTGATAGTTATAGTGCCCGGAAGTGCCTAAAACACACATTAAATGCAGAATTCTGCACTAGTTAACCAAAATTCAGCATTTAACAATGCTAGTAAAGTGCAAAAACTTGGCAAAATAGTCCTAGACACTTTCCAAAGTGTTAGGAATTTAATGTGTCACTAAAAATAATATAAAAGACACTTTAAAGCATTATTTAGCCCTTTAACGGATCAACATCCAACCGAACAACCGGACTTTACCCGGAACATAAAAATATTGCCAAATACATTGTTTTTCCCTTTTTGAGCTAGTTAGGGTCCCCGAACACCCTAACACACTTTATATTAGATAACACACTAATATCCTAACTAAGTTTCTAACTAATTAGTAACTAAAGATTTGAAACCCAACCCCATACCCCCCCCCCCCCTTCGAACCGGTTTGTGGAGTGGGGACACACCCCCACAATTCTTTCATTATTTTATTAAAGGATGTTGGAAGATTTGAAACATAATATATGGTGGTTAATGAGGAAATTGGATTATAAATAAACACCAAAGGCTAAGAGCATTTCATTCACAAAACACAAAACCAAACTAGCTCTCTCCTCCCTTATTCCCTTGTGTTCGGCCAAGACCAAGCACCCCACCCCCATCCACTTTCAAGTCTTGTTCAAGCAATCTACACTCATACAAAGGTGCAAGGGGTCCAACAAGCAAGCTTGGTGCACTCGGAAGCTCAAGGACCACTCTTGTTTTCTTTTATCCACCACTTTTACGCCTTGTTTCTCCCCTAGCCTTGTGCTAGTAGTAAGTGTTCTAAAACTTCATGTTGCTCTTGTATTTAGTGGTTAATAGATGATAGAATGATTACATGTTAAGAAATACTAATGAACATAATCTAAGTCTTGAACAAAAAGGGTAAAGAGTGGATAAAGAGAAGATATATGGGTAAATCAGGTTGATCTTGTGTAGTTATGATTATTTGATGTTGTTTGTTAGTTGAAGTAGGATGGATCATCATCTAGACATGCTAGATCATGTACAAGAACATGAACTAGTAAGATGTAAATGCTAGAAATATGAAGGATGATTAAACCATTCACCCATGAACTTGAAACTTGAATAAATATCTTTTTTCTTGAAAAATAAGGTTATAAACTTGTAGATCTAAAGATCTACAAGTGGTTTTTCGAAAGCACCAAGTGAAAGATACTAGTCTTGTTAAAACCCGGATCTCACATGAACTAAATATATTTTTAGTAAGTAAACAAGTGTATAAACACTTGTGTAGAAAGAAAATTCCACAAAGAAATATTTTTGAAATTCATGACTAGAAGTTGTGAAAATACATATTCTTTAAAAATAAAGTTTTTAAGAAACTAAACTTATTTTTAAAGATAACAAGACCTACTAAATGTGTTAGTAATTTACTACATATATTTACAAACTTTCAAGTACACGAGTTTATGATTTAGTCTTATTTTTGTCAAGATTAGTGATTAAAAATTGTATGTTGTTGGTTGTTAAATTGATTGAATGATTTTACAAAAGAAAATGATACTCTAGTAAGCGTGGACACCTCCATTTACAAAGGAAACTCTGGCGGAATTTTTCTAAAATTTCAGCACTTAGAAATATTTTTCTAACAAATGGTTACAGATATATTTTTAACATTATTTTTCTAAATATACTTCGCCATAATTTTTATTACAAAAATACCAAGTGCCGGAGGTGGATTTTTGTAAATAAAACTTATAAATATATATTTAAAATATATATTTTATAATAAAACTCTTGTGTGATTGTTTGATATTTTGTGCTCTAGATATATTATTTTTAGGGTAAAAATAATATAACTTGAAAATATCATGAAGTTACTACTCCAAGATAATACCAACGCTTCCACAAAATAAATATTTAAGTTATACAAGTATTATTGTTACAGCGCGAACTTTAAAACGTGACTTATGTATATTTCGGGAAAAACTCTTATACGTACATTTTTGGTAGAATATTATTTTGGAAAAACTTATGAAATAAAATATAATATTTTTGGGAAAAATATATATATTTTGGAAATTAAAACATTTTAGACAAGTGATTAAAATATATTTTTCAAGTGAGGCTTAAAAATATATTTTCGGAATTATAAAGCATACATGTATTATTACCCCTATCATTGGGAAGGAAATATACTTATAAAATAAATAAGAAGTGTGAATACGAAATAGTTGTCTAACTATTTTCCCAAAAACGTTAAACCTTAAGCCAAGGCACGGCCCATCCGTCTAATAGGCATTAGTACGTGTAGGTCGTCACGCAGCAGATTGAGTTGGAGATTAACGTTTCTGGATACGCACTTCTGTGAGTTCATGTCCCCCTTTTCTCTTAACTGTTTTCAGTTTTTATACTTTGGGGGTGGAATACATGTTACAATATTTACAGACACTTTTATACATGGTATGGTTAGCTTAAGGAGGGTATACTACTTAGATCATGTGAGTGGGTAGGTGTTACTTGGGGCCATTAATCCTCTTTGTAGGACCGAGGGTCATGAGTGATAGATCTATTTGGGTGTAGCGAGCCCAACTCCTGAGTCCACAGTACGGACCATGGGGTAACTTTGAGCCCGACGCAAAAATCTGCTAGGTTTGAGTCTTCCTGCATCACTTCCCACATATCATTGGCTTTGCAACCCAGTAGTGATCTCTTTTTCCTTAATTGCTACATACCAGGGATTTTCATACATACAGACATACTACAAAGGTTTATACATACTCACTTTTACATGAACTCGCTCAACTTTTTGTTGATTTTTCAAACTACATGTATTTCAGGAAACTAGGGGATCTGGCAAGGTATGCAAAGTCGTCAAGCTGCGTAGGAATAATGATGTCATCCGAGTTTAGGAAATGTGACCTTTGCCTGGACGGGTCACAAGTCTAAAACTGTGTTTTTATTCATGTGTTTTGGTTGTGTCTTGTGAACGCGTATCTAATTATGACATTGTTGTAATCTGTTTTAAGTGTCAACTTTTAAAACAATGTGGTTGTGGTAACTTTAAAAACGTGTTGAATGGATGACTATCTTGTGTTTTAATTCATATAGCATTGTCGTGATTGTGCTATGGTATTAAGAAGTCACACCAAAATAAACCCACGCTTCCGCAAAGCCAGGGTGTGACAATTAAAACGGTTAAGGAAGCAGAAAATAAAAGTAAACGTGATAGTAAACGACCCACTGAACCTGAAGATAGCGTAAACAATGGACCCGTACTTCAAGTGCCCATTCCCAAAAGAAGGAGAACCATGTCTTATGGTTGTTCTTATAAAGAATTCTGGTCTTGTAAACCAAAGGAATTTTTCTGGCAATGAAGGGGTCGTTGCATCTTTACGCTGGATAGAAAAGACTGAGGCAGTCTTAAGAATAAGCAAATGCGCGGAAGATGATAAGATAATGTTTGCTTCCAATCTATTTAAGAACTCAGCCCTAGAATGGTGGAACACTATCCTTCAATCTAAGGGAAGTGATAGGGTTTACAATATGGAATGGGAGGAATTTAAAAACATGGTAGAAAGGAAATTCTGTCCTCCCAATGAAAAAGAACAGATAGCAAATAAGTTCCTAAACCTTAGGATGACTGGGATAGATAGTAAGGGTTATACTACGTTATTCTTTGAATATGCTAAAATAGTGCCAACCCTTGCATCACCTGAACCAGTATTAATCTCCCGTTACATCTGGGGATTAATTGGGGAAATTAGGCATGCAGTCAAGGCAGCTAGACCCCAAACCATAGAAGAAGCTGTAGAACTAGCAAATAACTTGACAGATGAATTAGTGCGTACACGAGAAGAGGATCTAAGGAGGAACCTAACCCAGAAGCTTACCCAGGAATTCCGTTCTGGAAATTTTAACCGTGCGAAAAATGTAGGTTCTACCTCTGCACCCTATTGCAAGTATTGCAAAAGGAAGCATTTCGAAAGATGCTCCATATACTGTAACTTCTGCAAAATATCTGGACACAAGGAAGAAGACTGCAGGAAGAAGCCTAACAACAGGATATGCTACAACTGTGGAGAACAAGGCCATATCAAGCCTAACTGTCCAAAACTAGCTCCAGCCCCGAACATTTTTAGTTAATGATGTTTTTGCTAAAGTATTATTTGACTATGGTGCGAACCAAAGTTTTATTAATACTTCATTTTGCAAACTTCTTAACCAACCATTAACTAAACTCCCACAAGAATGTCTCGTAGAGACAGCAAATGGAGAAACCATTAAGATTTCTGAAATCTTGTAGGGAGCAAGAATAGAAATTCTAAATCAAAAATTTATTGCAAACCTTTACCCAATGAATCTGGTAGGATTTGATGTTGTATTAGGAATGGATTGGTTAATAGCCAATAAAGCCAGCATTCTATGTGATCAAAAGTCAATCCAAGTAAATTCACCAAGGGGTGAAAAGATCACAATTAAAGGAAATAAACCCTCTAGATCCACAAAGTTCATCTCTGTGATGAAAACAGCAAGTTATATAAGAAAAGGGTCATTAGTGTATTTGATATCCATAATCACTAACACTAAAGGAAAAGAATTAAAGGATATTCTAGTAGTATCCCAGTTTTCAGATGTATTTCCAGAAGAGCTACCAGGACTACCTCCAGACAGGGAAGTTGAATTCAGAATCCACCTGCTACCAGGGACAGCACCGATTGCCAAAGCACCTTACCGTTTGGCACCCACCGAAATGCAGGAACTGAAGAAACAGTTAGATGAATTATTGGAAAAGGGATTCATACAGCAAAGCTCATCACCATGGGGAGCACCGATTTTATTCGTTAAAAAGAAGGACGGATCAATGCGTATGTGCATTGATTACCGTGAATTGAACAAAGTCACGATTAAGAATCGGTATCCATTACCAAGAATCGATGATCTGTTCGACCAATTGCAAGGAGCACGATTTTTCTCTAAAATCGATTTAAGGTCAGGATATCATCAAATTAAAGGTACAGGAAGAGGACATTCCTAAGACCGCTTTCAGGACAAGGTATGGCCATTATGAATTTATTGTCATGCCATTTGGTTTAACCAATGCCCCAGCTGCATTTATGGACATGATGAACCGAGTATGTAAGCCATATTTGGATAAATTCATAATTGTCTTTATAGATGATATTCTTATTTATTCTAAAAGCAAAGAGGAACATGCAGCGCATCTGCACGCACTTCTAAGTCTATTAAGAAAAGAAAAGCTTTATGCTAAGTTTTCGAAGTGTGAGTTTTGGTTAGAACAGGTACAGTTTCTTGGACATTTAGTCAATCATGAAGGAATTCATGTGGATCCCACAAAGATCTAGGCGATTACCAAATGCAAAAACCCTAAGTCACCAACCGAGGTTAGAAGTTTCTTAGGATTGGCCGGTTATTATAGAAGATTTATTCGAGATTTTTCTAGAATAGCCATTCCCTTAACTAAGCTAACCTGTAAATCTGTTAAGTTTGAATGGGGACCAAAACAAGAAGAAGCCTTTAGAATTCTTAAGCAAAGATTAACCCATGCACCTATACTAGCGTTACCAGAAGGAACTGGAGACTTTGTAGTCTGTTGTGACGCTTCTAAGTTAGGTTATGGATGTGTGTTAATGCAATGTCAAAAGGTTATAGCTTACGCCTCTAGACAACTTAAGAATCATGAAGAGAATTATTCAACCCATGATCTAGAATTAGGAGCTATAATTTTTGCCCTTAAGATTTGGAGACATTACCTTTACGGTAGTAAGTTTACCATTTTCACCGACCATAAGAGTTTAAGGTATGTTTTCGGGCAAAAGGAATTGAATATGAGACAAAGACGCTGGATGAAGATACTTAGTGATTATGATTGTCCAGTACCATGCAGGAAAAGCAAATGTAGTAGCTGATGCTTTAAGTCGAAAGTATCATGAAAAACCAAAAAGAGTACGTTCTCTTAAGTTAAATCTGCAATCAGATTTAAATGAACAGATTAGAAAGGCACAAGAATCAGTAATCAAGGATGATACTGAGAAACTGAAAGGAATGATGAAGGAATTAGAACAAGGAACAGATGGAATTTGGAGATTCCATAAGAAAAGAATGTGGATACCTAAATTAGGAAACCTACGCCACCGTATATTAGAAGAAGCCCATAAGTCTAAGTATACGATGCATCCTGGAAGTGATAAGATGTATCAGGACTTAAGAAAGAATTTTTGGTGGATAGAAATGAAAAAGGATATAGCAGCTTATGTTGCAAAGTGTTTAACCTGTTCACAAGTCAAAGCTGAACATCAGAAACCCTCAGGATTTTTGCAACAATTAGAAATGCCTGTATGGAAATGGGAATTGATAACAACGGATTTTGTTACTAAATTACCCAAAACAAGGAAAGGTAATGATACAATCTGGGTGATTGTAGATAGGCTAACCAAGTCAGCTCATTTCCTACCAACGAAAGAAACTTTTAGTATGGAACAATTAGCTAAATTATATGTAAATGAAATAGTTTCATTGCATGGAATTCTTCTATCAATTGTTTCTGACAGAGATAGTCATTTTACCTCTCATTTTTGCATAAGTTTCCAAAAAGAAATGGGAACCAAATTGAATCTAAGCACCACTTATCATCCTCAAACGGACGGACAAAGCGAAAGAACAATTCAAACACTGGAGGACATGCTTAGAGCTTGTGTAATTGATTTCGGAGGTAATTGGGACGATCACTTACCATTGATAGAATTTTCTTATAATAACAGTTATCACACAAGTATCAATGCTGCACCATTCGAAGCACCTTATGGACGAAAGTGCCGAACGCCAGTCTGTTGGGCAGAAATTGGAGAAAAGCAACTATCTGGTCCAAAGATAGTACAAGAAACAACAGACAAGATCATTCAAGTCAAGGAATGACTGAAAGCAGCACGTGATCGACAAAAGAGTTACGCTGATAACAGACGAAAGTCGTTGGAATTTCAAGTAGGAGATAAAGTGTTATTGAAAGTCTCTCCTTGGAAAGGAGTGGTAAGATTCATCAAAAGGGGAAAGCTAAGCCCCGGGTATATTAGACCTTTTGAGATTATTAGAAGAATAGGACCTGTAGCTTATCAGCTACAACTGCCAGAGGAAATGGCAGGAATACATGATGTATTTCATGTATGCAATCTCAAGAAATGTTTAGCTGATGAATCACTCGTAGTACCTCTTAAGGACATAGAGGTAAATGAACAGTTGAAATTTATAGAGAAGCCTCAACAAATTAAAGACAGGAAAGTTAAGAATCTAAAGCACAAGAGATTAGTTCTGGTCAAAGTGAAATGGGACTCCAAAAGAGGACCAGAATACACATGGGAGCTTGATTCAGAAATGCAAAGGAAATATCCACACCTGTTCCAGTAGATCTCGAGGACGAGCTCTAAAACAAGGTGGGGAGGATATAACAACCCTCCAAAATATTTCCGATACCCTTAATATATAATTAAAATGCCCTTATATGTCTCAATATGTACCCATATGTGAAAACCGAGCCTAAAATACCTTTATTTTTGCAAAAATGAAATAAAATCAAGTTTTATGTGTCGCTCGCGGGCTGCGTAGAACATTAGGGTCTCTTACGCGGGGCGCAACAACACAACCACCAGACCGCACCCGGTGCCGCCACGTGTCAGACTCGTGTTGAAGCTAGTGCGATGACTGGGCCAGGCTAGGGACTACCCAGCCTACTACGCGGGCCGCGTAGCCCTTGGCCTCATCTTACACGGGCCGCGAGGAACTCGAATTCAGGCCCTATATAAAGAGGGCATCGGCTGTTCAGTCCCAGTCGCTCACATCTCTTTCTCTCTCACGAATTCCTTCATAGTTAAAGCTATTCTCGGGTATAATACCCCCCTAATTAACGAAGTTCTGCCCCGTTGTAAGTATTATAACCCTGGTTATGTATTAGATACGCTGCCCGATTGATCCAGGGTTCCGTAATGGCTGTCGTGGTTCTGCCCAACGTAGTCATTGGAATATCGTCTCGAGGAGGGTATTACTAATGTAAATATTGGGTTATTATACTAACATATGTACATTTGTGTAATTAATAGATAACCACCAGGAAACCCTTAAAGGAAATCTAAGACAGCAATGTGAGTAATCTCCTTTTTGTAAACCTTTTTGTAAACTGTTTTTACAAATCCTTAAATATTTTACAAAGTGATTAAGCAGTGATTAAGTCTTTGTAATTCTTCAATTACTGCCGGTATGTTGGGGTTTTGTATACAAAATGTGGAATACGTTACCATTGGACAAAGAGTTAGCCAATGGGTAATATGACCCACCAGTCAGGATTGACAATACTAAATGAGTAATTGTGTAGATGTAAACATTGTAATAGCTCTCAATACTGTTAAAGGATAAAACTCTTCTTGATTAAACTGAGATTCACTCACCAGTATTTCCCACTGAAAAAATGTTTTTAAACGCGTTTCAGGTAACAAAATGTGAAAGCCAACTAGAAGCCAGCTGGACAGCACTGAAGGCTTGGAAAAGTGGCTATAAAAGTTACCTAAATAAAAGAAGATGTTTTATTTCAATAAAATGGGATTTATCCCTATAAAACAGTTTGTAATGAAAATTGGGTTTTATCCCAATATATTTATATAAAGTGTGGTATTTAATCTGATAAAATATTTCCTAACTACGGGCCTGATGAAATTTCCGCTGCCAAAATAATAAACACCGATACCACCACAACTGGTCTCGCGGCCGCCCGTTCCCGGGACAGATAGGGTACAGGGGTTGTGACACGTATGTGCATTGTGTAATTAATAGATAATCACCAGGAAATTCCAAAGGAAAACCCTAAGATAGCAATGTGAGTAATCTCCTTTTTGTGAACCTATTTGCAAACTGTTTTTACAAAACCTCAAATGTTTTACATTATATTAAACAGTGATTGAGTATTTGTATTCTACAATTATCGTCGGTATGTTGGGGTTTTCTATACAAAATTTGTTACCACACTGTGAGTAGTAACATGACCACCAGTCATTGATTGACAGTACCGTGGGTTGTAATTAAGGTAGAAAAATAAACAAATGTAATTGCGCGACCGCCCTCAATGGTATAAATGGTTTTACCTGTCTTGATTAAACTAGGATTCACTCACCAGTATTTCCCACTGACAAAATGTTTTTAATCGCGTTTTAGGTAACAAAATGTGAAAGCCAAATAGAAGCCAGCTGGACAGCACTGAAGGCTTGGAAAAGTGGCTATAAAAGTTACCTAAATAAAGAGATGTTTTATTTAAATAAAATAGGGTTTTATCCCTATAAAAA
Source organism: Helianthus tuberosus (assembly GCA_030545235.1). Classification (NCBI taxonomy): domain Eukaryota; kingdom Viridiplantae; phylum Streptophyta; class Magnoliopsida; order Asterales; family Asteraceae; genus Helianthus; species Helianthus tuberosus. Next base: position 100,297,093 of record CM060437.1, on the reverse strand, counting down.
TGTGTGTACTAGAAACTTGGGAATTTTCCCATGTATTTAATATTATAAAAGCGTGGTATTTTACTCTGATAAAATATTTCCTAACTACGGTCCTGATGTAAATTCCGCTGCCAAATTAATAAACACCGATACCACTGAAACTGGCCGCAGCCGCCCGTTCCCGGGTAAATAGGGGACGGGGGTTGCGACATTGATCATAATGAAATGAATCTTTTATACATTGTTTATACATGTTTATACATTGATACGTGCATTCGTTTGATACATGATTTGTAATTCACATAAACGTAAATTTAAATCATAAACAACTAGCGTGTATTCGTAATTCTTAAACGTTCCATGCAAACAAAACATTTGGTTATTCAATTTCGAGACTTATACACATTCAACACTTCATTACTTGCTACATATACTTGTTACATCATTTCAACACTTCATTCATTCTTACAACACCGAATCCATGTTCAATTACTTGATTAAACTCTCACTTCAGGTTTGATTATGTATGTTAGGACATGATACTTGACACATATACAATTGATACACCTTAAATACATAAAATTCACAATGATTAATCATCTAATATGTTACATATACTTGTCACTTACAATCATGTTATATACTTATACATCACACTTTTTATCTAGTTAAATCGCGTTTTATTTCATGTTATACCTTGTTACAAGTTAGGGGAACATTTTTACATATTAATTACATAACTTAATCAGCAAAAAAATACACATTTTAATGTTTAAAAAAAATAAATTAAAAGGAAATATAGGGCTGAATTCAGCACCCAAAACAGCCCCCTTGGGCTGAGTTTTGTGGGCTTGTTTCAATGATTAACCCTTCTAAACACTTCCAAAGCCCAACCCAATGAAACCCTAATCCATCACGTATAAAACCCAAGACTCCTCCAAGCATTTTTCACTTTCTAAACACTCTCTATTCACTCTCAAACACATAAAACCGTAGCTGATTCCAGGAGTTCGAGCAGATTCATCACATCTTACAAAAGTGAGCATAACTCACTCATTTCTTAACCGTTTCACTTGATTATTTTTCCTACTTACTTGGATTGACCTTAGGAACATTTCCACAGGTTTTCCATGGAAAACGAAGGTCTGGAGTGTCACCAAAAAGGCTCCAAAGTTGACTACAACTTTCTGTTTTGAATCAAACTTTGTTAAAACTTGCTTAAACTTGAGTTATCTCATATCAAACCTATGTCCTTATACTTATAACCACATCTATGGTTAGTTAGGCTTAAAAACAAGGTTGAGACATGTAAAATCAGAGGTGTAAACCTCACAAACTTTCTATTTTGATTAAGGGTTTAACCCACAAGTGGTGTTCAAGCTTAAAGCTTGATGATTGTGTGATTTAGGATTAGCTTGGGCTTTCCTACTTGAAAATCCACACACTATTTGATGTTTTGCCATAGATTAGTTGTTCATATTTCATTCTTTACTTGTATGTTCTTGACCCTCCTTGAATGTTCATAACATCAAGTGTAGTGGTGAACACCTAGAGGTACCTAAATGGAAGACTTGTTCTTCCTACCTCCTACATGACTTCTATGACACGAAAGAGGTTCCTAAATGGAGGATTCATCCTCCTACCTCATGCTTGAACTATTGGACTTATTGATATACATAACCCATATAATACTTATATATACTATCCAAATATTCGAACCTTTGATGATGAATTTGTGTTCATTCGTCAAAGTACTAGATTACATCATCTAAGACCTAATAACTTGTTATGATCCTAATGGGTATTCCACCCATGAAAACATTCTAACCCTTGAGGTTTCATAGTGTCAAACAATTATTATGTGTTAAAGATGATTTACTTTCTTATGTTTATGTTCATACGTTTTTAAATTCCGAATCTTTACTCCACCGTTATACTCCAATACTCATACGCCTTGTTTCTTTGTGTAGAAGGCTTGGTGTTCCAACCTCCCACAACAACTCTCTCGTGGATTTATCAAGTGGAAGCTTGCAAAACCGTGAGTACACTTGACCCGTTTTACTTTTAAAACACTTTGGGTTGTAACATGTCAATATACAAACTTCACTATCACACACTTAAACATGCTTTATATTCTCAATCCTATATACATGCTACTTGTTTACTTAGGTTCATGCTAGCTTATACATGCTTTATGTCATTAACTTTGCTAAGCCCCAACTTAACACATATAGCGCTATAGGAGTAGCACACCACCCGTCGGGGTCTTGTTAAGTTTTTATTCTAAAACGGTCTCGTTACTTTTGTGGCGAGTGATGCTAAATACTAGTGGACACTTGGGTTTTACATATTGTGATGCATGCTAGTTACATTGTTTACAAATTGCCATGTGGATTCGAGAAAATGTTTTTATACTTATGCTATACTTATTTAAACCTTGTGTACTCGCCTTTGCTTTTGCATTGAACTTTATTTTAAACATGTTACAGGTTGAGGATGATGATGCTGTGAAACGAAGTAGCGATGATGCCTAGATACACATTTAGACGTCTTAGGTTTAAAATGTTGTATCAATTTTGTTTTGTTATGTTATGAACATGTTGTTATTTGAAATTTCTATATAATGTTGACAATTTGATTTTATGAAATGAAAATGGGTTGAATTAAATATTGTCACCAATAGTGTTATGAAGTCTCTTGCAATATATTTCGTCCCACACCGATGATTCTGCCATTGGTTGGGGTGTGACATGTGGCATGTTTAGTGAATGTGTGGAGTGTTAAGCTTTGTTTACCTGTTCTACATATATAATGACCTTTTTTTGGCGTGAGGTAGATATATGTTTTTGGCGCTAAAAAACATTAGTAATTATATTTTTTTGATGTGTATTTTGTGTATCATTTGTCGTGCCATGTAGGATGCAGGCCTATAATGTGATAGGTAATTATGGCGTTTTGAAAAGATAAATAAATTCAATTACGATGGCGTGGCTTTTAATTTAATAAATGTTAGTAATAAAGTTTCCGTTGTTTCAGTTACTGTTTGTAGTTATTGTTTGTTCAGCTTCATCTTTAAGGCTGTAACACGTCCCATCTTTCCAGGGTTTGGCATTTTGTATTTAGTGGCGTTTAGATAAAGATGGCACATTATTTTATACATTGTTTTAATGGTGTTTAGTTAATTTTTGTAGTTTTTGATAATAATTTGTTAAAGTAATTTTATTATAAGTTTTGGCATTTTGGCGTTTTATATAGCAACAACGTGTTTGGCCAGGATCCGTTCTCACAATTTTCACACTTTTAGGCGTTTGGTGTTTGTAGCATTTTGGCGTTTTATAAGCATTTTACAGAAATAATGTATTTTATCAGTGGAGAATTAGATAACGAACCACATAAAATGACCCCCCAAAAATAAAAATAAATAGAAAATGAAAAAAAAATTAAAAATGTTAATCCAATTTCTCATCCAAATCTTCACTGTCATCAGTCTCTTTCTTCTTGAAGTTTTTGTGCCTTGAACCTTTGAATACCTTAGATAGATGCCGATTTTCCTACATAACGCCCATCTGATGGCATCCTGGTTTTTGGTGTGGTCTGTTGTTGTTTGTTGTTGTAGTGGTTTTGTGGATTTTTAGAGACATAGATCGATGCTCGTTTGTGTGGATGCTATTTGGCCATCATCCTCATTATCGTCATGGAGTCCAAAATAACATTTACACTGGGATCGGTCTCTTCTTCTCATCCAAACCTTCTTCAAGAACAAAGCACACAAAATGACATATCACTGTCATCAGTCTCTTTTTCTTGAAGATTTGTCCATCTCATTCAGAAAAATCTTATAGAGTTACCCACCTCACCTAAGAATTCATTCAGTGAAACTTCATGCAGAACAATACTGAATATCCAAGAAACGAGGTTTGCCATCTGTGGTTTTTTTAACTTTTTTGGCATTTTAAAGTGAGTGGTATTTAGGAAACAAGGCGTTTGTTTTTTGGGTGTGATCAATGGAAGGTGCTGAGACGTTTCTCTTTATAGGATGTTTTTTGGCGCGTAGTTTAGGCGGGATTTTATTATAATAAATGCTAGTAATAAAGTATCCGTCGTTTCAGTTACTGTTTTGTTCAGCTTTATCTGTTAAGGCTGTAATACATCCCTTCTTTCAAGTTTGGCATTTTATATTTAATGGCGTTTTGTAGACCAAGATGATAAAATATACTAACTAAAACACAGAAAAAATTACACAAAAAATAGTTTTTATTATTTGGCGTTTTGTATTTAATGGCTTTTGTGGCATTTTGTAACTAATGAGAGAAATATAGTATTTTAATATTTGAAAAAAAAAATTAAACAAAAGAAAAAAATTAAAATTCCTCGTCAGAAGGGATTTTGTCTGAGAAGTATCCATCACTCCCTTCATCTTCTTCTTCAGATTCTTCTTCCAGTCTCTCATCCAAGTCATCACTTACACTTTCACTGGCTCCTTGTTCTTGAAGATTTTGAAGCCTCCATTTGAACATGTCCTGCATCAACGCCAATTTTATGTTCATGTCAGTGTTCAAACATGTGACGTTGTGTAACTCCTCCAGGAACCCAAGACGCTGCTTGGTCATGATGTCTTCAAGCATGTAGTCTTCCTGCGCTCCGTTGTCACATATAACGATGACCATGTCTGTATCTTCATCAAAACGCCATGATGTGATGACTGGGTCCATTTTTGCATTTGTTTTGCTTGGTCCAAATTTTCTGGTTAATCTTCTCATAACCTTATGTGTTTCATCACATTCGTTATCAAGAGGGATGCCAAGTGATAGGATCCCCCTCTGTACCTCTTCTTCCATGTTCAAAATGGCTTTGATTGTTTTAACAAGCACTCTTCTTCTGTTGTCAAAACGTATCACGAATCTTCTGATTCTGAGGGTGTATCTCCATGAAACGATGGTTGCCATTTTGGCGTTTTGGTTAAAGATGGCTTTTTTAGTATGATCAATGGAAGTGATGATGGAAGCGATGGTAAAATCGTTTATACAATGATGTTTTTGGCGCGTACTTTAGGAGGGATTTTTTTGTAATAAATGCTAATAATTGACTTTCAGTTACTGTTTGTTCCATCTACCTGCTAAGCATGCAACGCGTTTTATCATTAAGGTTTGGCGCTTTGTATTAATAGTGTTTTAGTCGTTTTGAATGGCGTGTTGCTCATTAGTTTGGCGTTTTGAATTTGAACAGTAAAAAGACCTTTTTAACCTTAATGAAGCACGCTCAAGTTATAAAATTGATGTTATTTACGAAAACGCCACCGCGCTAATCTAGTCCATAGATTGTTTTGATCTGACGATCCATAAGCGTTCTCACCGTTCTCACACTTTTCACCGTTTTTCCTAAATCCTAAGCATATATATATATATATATATAGAGAGAGAGAGAGAAAGTATATCGTATAATATGAATTAACGTACGACGCGTACGCAAGACAAGTTCGCATGTTATAAACCTGTAACAGAAATATCGCATGTTATAAAAACGAAAGTTTACACGTTAAAAAAACGATATCGCATGTTGTAAAAGTAATATCGCATGTTCACATGAAAAATTCATTTTCGCATCTTGTATAGAAACCCATACAATTTGCATGTTATTATGAAAAACTCAATTCGCATGTTAGTTACAAGTATTCGCATGTTGATACTGCCTCGCGTATGCGTTGTACGTTAACGCATTTTATACATTAACCGGCCTATATATATATATATATATATAGGTTCAGGGTTTAGGGAAATCAGTGAAAAGTGTGAGAACAGTGAGAACGCTTATGGATCGTCCGATCAAAACAATCTATGGACTAGATTGGCGCGGTGGCATTTTAGTAAATAACATCAATTTTATTACGTGGATGTGCTTCATTAAGGGTAAAAGGGGTAAACATCTTTTCATACATAAAACGCCATTGAAATATAAAACGCCAACTAAATACAAAACGCCAATTTTTTACTGCGTAGTTTTTTCTGTGATTTACTTAAGGTCTTGGCCTAATAAAACGCCAAAAGGGCACATACTTGTGAAACGCCATCATGCCATAAAACGCCCAAACTACCAAACTATAATAAAATTACTTTGGACAAGTACTATTATAATAAATCTAAAAAAAGTATAAAACAATGTGCAAGAGAATAAAACAAAGTGCCATTTTTATCTAAACGCCATTGGAAATACAAAACGCCATAATTACAGCCATAAAGATGGGACGTGTTACAGCCATAAACAGATGAAGCTGAAACAAAAACAGTAACTACAAACAGTAAAATGAAGCGTCGGAAACATTATTACTAACATTTATTATATTAAAAGCCACTACACGGGAAATTGAATTTATCTTTTCAAAACACCATAATTACCTGCCACTTTATAAGACTGCATCCTACGTGCGCGGGAAAAAAACTCATTATAAAAGTAGAACATGAGAACACAACTTAACACGCCAAACATAGTCTAAAACGCCACATATTGTCCAAAACGCCAAAAACTTAAAAAAATGGCCAAGGTTATTGCATGGAGGTTTGAAAGGTCGGAGAGACGTTTCATCCTATAGTTCTCTGATAGGAGAAGGATGAAGGTCAGAACAATCAAAGCCATACTTAGTATGGATGAAGGGGTTCAGAGGGATATTCTGGCCCCTGGGGTTCCAATGGCCAATGATTGTGAAAGAACTTGAACCGTAATAAGAAGATTGGAGAGAAAATTTCCAGCAGAAGAAGATGATGATGATGATGATGATGATGATATTGACGATACTCCCCTGCCAATAGTTAGCAGTTGGGTGGTGCATGAAGAAGTAGGAACGGTTGAAGTGACTTATCAACACGGGGTGAAATATTCATTGCCGATGGAGGAAATGTTGAAGACAGAGAGGCTATATCTCCTTGAACAACTCTGTGATTTAGCACGTTCGAACGATGCAAGATCCAGGGTTGCAATGATATTCAAGTATAGGCTGCGGCAAAGAAGAGATGAGATGATGGCGTTATACACCAATCAAAAATATGATGATGATGAATCTGAACAAAGTGAGGAACAAAGCGATGGGTACAACTCTGATGTAATCGCATCCACAAAAGACTATTAGTTTATTTTGGTTTCGTATTATTGTAATCTCATGAAATATTAATGAACGGTAATGAATTATTAACAACGCCACGAACGCCAAAAAATTGACCTGAGAAACGCCATAACGTCAAAAAAAAATATCTATATGACACAAAAACAATTAATTCAACGAGACAAATAAAAAAAACAGTAAAACGCCAAGTAATTAATGAAACTAATTAATGCCAAAATTATCTTAGACGCCAAAAATGAAGCAGCATTTGACATACGAAATTGGGAAAAAAGAAGATTGAAAAGACAAAAAAGCCCCTCACACCCTGATTATATCCCACGCCATGTGTTCCGTCTGGATACGTTCTCACCGTTCTCACACTTTAGAGCATTTTCTCCTGATCCCGTACCTATATATATATATATATATATATACACACATATATATAGGGGACCGCTAAAATGAGAACCACCTCCGGTTGTAAGAACCGTGAGAACTTTTTGATCCGGGGCGAGTTGGACCAAAAAATTTTTTCATAAACGTAGATGCTTGTATTATAAACACATTTGTAAAAAAAATTCAAAAAAAATTTGTCGTGTGTGTAGTTTTGAACACCACAAGTTTGTGTTTACGGGTACCGTAAAATTTAAATAAAATTTATGGGTCCCGTAAACGCAAACTTTGGGTGCTCAAAACTACACACCCGACATTTTTTTTTTGAATTTTTTTTTACAAATGTTTTTATAATACATACATCTACGTTTATGAAAAAAAAAATTTGGTCCACCTCGCCCCGTACGATGTAGTTCTCACGGTTCTTACAACTGGAGGTGGTTCTCATTTTAGCGGTCCCCTATATATATATATATATATAGGATTAGGTTCAAACGTGAACAAAATCCCAAGAGTGAACTGCGTGAACTGATCTGGGCCCTTGATTTTTATGATATTGAGATTAAAGTGAGTGGCATGATGGTAATTATGTGGTTAATTTTTTTCCAATTAATTAAATAAGGGTATATGTGTAATTTCCATTTTAAATTAATTGCATAAATCCCGTTCTCTCTCACAAATCAAATATTCAAACTTTCTTCCAAATCCAAATTTCTCTCTGTGACTCCCCAAGAAAAACCAGGAAACCACGCAACTTAACTAGCTTCCTCAGTAACCACGTACTAAATTTCGGGACGAAATTTCTTTCAACTTGGGGATGATGTGACAATCGTAGCTTCAAGGAATAAACAGTTTATTTCGCTTTCATTAACCGGGTCATACGTTTCTATTATATGATGAATTAATTCACATCGCATACAACCGACCCGAAATATTGAAACCCACTCGCGTAGCTCGAAGCTTATGAAGCCCGAACCGTAGCACGAACATTATACCTTTAGAATAATTGATTAGAATTAGAGTTTTAAATACTTTTATATTAATTGATTGATAGTTATGTAAAAAAAATGATACATATGTTTGTATATAAACAACATAATCGCTGCCATTCCCCACACCCTTTTCCCGATTTCTGTTTCAAGATACTAGAGTCCAGCCCACACCCCAAGTCCTTCAACCCAATCTCTACCCAGCCCAACCCCATGTCCCATATCTTGTTATCTTCGGCCCACACCCACTCCCTCAACCGCCATTCATAATTTGCGTATAAGGGGCATGCACTTGTATATCCTCACCCCAAAAACAAACCCTAACCTGCAAGATTATCCGCCTCTCTTCCCTCTCCCTCTCCCTCTCCCTCTCTCTCACGCTACGGTTGACGGAGATCGAGTTCCAGGATCACCACGCAATCAGTTAGTACAACTCACTCCGCAGTTTTTAATTAAGTTTACGTCGTTTCGGTTTCGGTTCGATCTCGACTTTAGTTTTATGTGCTTCGTGACATGATCTTGACTTGATATAAGATAACTATATGAAAATATAGATAAATGGTGGTGATCTGCTTATAAATGATGCTAGATCTTGACCTAGTATGAAAACTGTAACTTTAATTTGGTATGGAAACTGTGCTAATATATGTGCTTATATGTACGAACTCCATATACACGTTCCGTGTGAACCGACAACATGGCGAGTGTCTTATGTGTACGGTGGGGATCATGGACACGAGATATGAATATTGATGTTATAATGAACCGATATATATGTATGCTTCTGTTCATGTTTTGATTGATAATAAAACTATGTGATAATAGGGTGTTGTGTTTTCATTGAATGAACAACAAGATCATGCAGGTTTAGAGATAATAGTTTTCTCTGTTTAGATGTAGTATGAATGGCATGTATTTGGAATTAATGTTGGGTTTGATTTAAAAAGGATGCTCTGTTCATAAAAGCCATTCACTAAAGGGATAGCATCAAACAATGATTGTGATAAAATAACATTTGATGCTTGTTGTGTTCGTGTGAAAGAAAGATGATAGTGGGTTTTCATTGAAGCGTACAACTATATATATACCTAGGGTACAACCTGGTTATGCACACTTGAATGCTTAAGATAATAAACGATCTTAGATAATATGTTTAAAAGTAATAAGGTGATGATGATTCTGAATGCATGAGTCCATGATATATGAATTAGAGAAATCAAGGTAGAATGCAAGTCGCACTAATGGGGAGTGCCGCACAGTAATAGGTTGAGGTGCACACACATACCGACAAAATTCATTAAAGTTGCACTAGCTTTGACCCCACATGTTGGGCGAATAGAATAAAAAGGGACCAAGATGTGTCGTGATTGTTTAGGTGGTCCACATGCCTTAGTCTATGATATATTGTGTGATTTAATTATGAATACGTGATACTTGTGCTATACGTTGAATACCTGTACTTAAGTGATGTTTGGTACCTGGTATGCTGTTTGATCTATAGTGTGTGCCAATACGTGAAATACTTGTATACGAATCTGATTAAAACTTGGTAACCATAAATAGGACGTGATTGACCAACCCTGATTGTTAGCTATTTTCTTTTAAGAGTCCAACCGAGCAAACCAAGGTGAGTTCACACTTTCTACAGGGCATGGGATTCCTAGGGGTTGGGAATGGGTAAAGGATTTGAATGGAAACTGCGTGATCTCCTGGTTTGGAACACGTACACACCCTCTTTATTGAAGGGTGACAACACGTGATAAGAATATAATCGGAACCTGCGTAATCTCCTGGTTTGGGGATTACGTACACACCCTCTTCACTGAAGGGTGACAACACGGATACTAGACCAAAACTCTCTATCATGAAGTCCCTCCTTTTATATCGACTTAATCGCCGGGCCAATGGCGAGCGGGTCATTAGTTAGATAGCGCTATTTAGGTTTGACAAGCCTCACACCGTGCCGCAGAGGACGGGCGTGAACTAATGGATCTGGGCACTAGTCAATGATGATAGACATTGACGTCAGGGCACCAACTTACTTTAGTTAGTGGTCGATATGGTAAATAGGTCTAGTGGTTAACATGGGGAAGCCCCCACTGATTATGGATACGTTTGGGAAACAGGGTAAACTGGTTAACTTACGACTTACAAATGAACTCATGGTTTTTGAAACAACTTAACAATGAACACCAACTGTGAACTCGCTCAACTTTGTTGTTGACTCGTTGTTACATGCCTTGCAGGTCGTTAGGTATCTTTGGAGCTTGCACGAGCAGGAGGAGTCGTTGTGGAGCATGGACGGTTGTGTGCCATGTTACATTTAAACTTATTGAACTTATATTTTGGTTTTACATTTTATGCTTCCGCTATTTAACTTGAACTTGGTTAACTCATTTTTGAACACCAATTATATTGTGTGGTTGGATTTTATTTATTTTAAATACATTGTTCAATATGATTGGTGGCTTGATCCTGGTCAGTCACGCCTCCAGGCGGTGATACTCCGCTAGTGGATTTTGGGGGTGTGACAGATTGGTATCAGAGCCATTGGTTATAGTGAACTTGGTTTTAATAAGGAAAAAAGTTTTTATTAAGACCAGACTATAACCTGTACAGTGCTCAACGATCCACAACGACGCATCGCTCCACGTGCAAGACTCGACATTCTAGGTGATATGATTTTTGTTTATATTGTCTACTTGTTAGATTACATAGAACTTTGCTCAGGGTATGCTTAGATAAACGTAACAATTATTGTTTGAAAACACGTGTGTGCTTACTCTCGTCTGTCATCGCATTTTCGCGAACCTCTCTCACTCATGTTTCCTTTGATATGAAGATCATGAGTGGACGCGTTAACCTAACTCAAGCCCAATTGGCGGCTTTGATCACTGAACAAGTTACTGCAGCGCTCGCAGCTGCCCAGGCAGGAGGTATAACCTTCCATCACAACTTACTCTAGGATCTTTAGATCCTACTCTCGTAAACCAACTCTTGTGTTTAACCTTGTCCTGTACTTATACGCGACAGGTCAGAACGCTCAGCCACCTGTATGCACGTTCAAGACTTTTATGGACTGTCGTCCTAGTACTTTCAACGGCACTGAAGGAGTTGTAGGCCTCCTCCACTGGTTCGAGAAGCTCGAGTCTGTTTTCGAGATGTGTGAATGCCCTGAGGCTCGCAGGGTGAAATATGTTACTGGTACTCTTGAGGGTGTAGCGCTCACCTGGTGGAACGCTCAGGTTCAAATGCTGGGGATAGTTGCTGCTAATGCCACCCCATGGAATGACTTCAAGGATTTGATCAAGGAGGAATACTGCAACCGTGATGACATCCACAAGCTGGAAGTAGATTTCTTCAACTTAAAGATGACGGGGTCGGAAATCGAAGCGTATACGAAGAGATCAAATGAACTGGCTATCTTGTGTCCTACTATGGTGGATCCTCCTATCAAACGTATCGAGCTGTACCTTAAAGGTTTAGTGCCAGAGATCCAGAGTCATGTGACATCAGCAAACCTCGCCACTATCCAGCAAGTTATTCGTTTGGCTCATCGTCTCACTGATCAGGCAGTCGAGCAGAACAGGCTGCCCAAGCGTATTGGTATTATCACTACTACTTCTGATGCCCCCAGCGACAACAAGCGCAAATGGGATGGAGTCTCAAGCAAGGGTTCAACATCAGCTCAGTCTCAGCAGCGAAAGACGGATGACTACAAGAGCCCTTGTCAACAGTCTTCTGGTAGTCAAGGGCAGAGTGGGTACAAGGGGAACCACCCCAAATGCAATCAATGTGGTTTCCATCATAGCGGACCGTGTACTAAGGGCACTTGTCAGAGGTGTAACAAACCTGGCCATGCGGCCAAGGATTGCAGGAGTCTCTACCCTGCAAATCAGCGACGACAGAACCAGCAGCAAACTCCACAGAATCAGCGTCAGCAGCAACAGCAGCAGCAGGGTAACAACAAAGGATGCTTTCAGTGTGGTGCTGAAGGCCATTTCAAGAGAGACTGCCCCCAGCTGAATCAGAATCAGAACAACGACAACCAATGAAATGGGAACAACAATGGGGGTAACAACGACGGCAATGGTGCTAGGGGACGCGTCTTCGTGATCGGTCAGGGTGAGTTCCTACTTGACGACCTTTATGTTACTGTTTTATTAGATTCGGGTGCCGATACTAGTTTCGTGTCTTTAAAAGTTAGTCAATTGCTTAATCGTACCCCAACACTTTTGAACACCAAGCACATAGTAGAACTAGCAAGCGGTAAAAGTCTAGAGGCCACACACATAGTTTAGGGTTGCAATCTTGTTCTTGCTGATCATACCATTTCTATCGACCTCATTCCTATCGTTCTGCGGAATTTCGGGACGAAATTCCAAACCAACGGGGGGATGATGTGACACCCCAAGAAAAACCAGGAAACCACGCAACTTAACTAGCTTCCTCAGTAACCACGTACTAAATTTCGGGACGAAATTTCTTTCAACTTGGGGATGATGTGACAACCGTAGCTTCAAGGAACAAACAGTTTATTTCGCTTTCATTAATCGGGTCATACGTTTCTATTATATGATGAATTAATTCACATCGCATACAACCGACCCGAAATATTGAAACCCACTCGCGTAGCTCGAAGCTTATGAAGCCCGAACCGTAGCACGAACATTATACCTTTAGAATAATTGATTAGCATTAGAGTTTTAAATACTTTTATATTAATTGAATGATAGTTATGTAAAAAAATGATACATATGTTTGTATATAAACAACATAATCGCTGCCATTCCCCACACCCTTTTCCCGATTTCTGTTTCAAGATACTAGAGTCCAGCCCACACCGCAAGTCCTTCAACCCAATCTCTACCCAGCCCAACCCCATGTCCCATATCTTGTTATCTTCGGCCCACACCCACTCCCTCAACCGCCATTCATAATTTGCGTATAAGGGGCATGCACTTGTATATCCTCACCCCAAAAACAAACCCTAACCAGCAAGATTATCCGCCTCTCTCCCCTCCCCCTTTCCCTCTCTCTCACGCTACGGTTGACGGAGATCGAGTTCCAGGATCACCACGCAATCGGTTAGTACAACTCACTCCGCAGTTTTTAATTAAGTTTACGTCGTTTCGGTTTGATCTCGACTTTAGTTTTATGTGCTTCGTGACATGATCTTGACTTGATATAAGATAACTATATGAAAATATAGATAAATGGTGGTGATCTGCTTATAAATGATGCTAGATCTTGACCTAGTATGAAAACTGTGACTTTAATTTGGTATGGAAACTGTGCTAATATATGTGCTTATATGTACGAACTCCATATACAAGTTCCGTGTGAACCGACAACATGGCGAGTGTCTTATGTGTACGGTGGGGATCATGGACACGAGATATGAATATTGATGTTATAATGAACCGATATATATGTATGCTTCTGTTCATGTTTTGATTGATAATAAAACTATGTGATAATAGGGTGTTGTGTTTTCATTGAATGAACAACATGATCATGCATGTTTAGAGATAATAGTTTTCTCTGTTTAGATGTAGTATGAATGGCATGTATTTGGAATTAATGTTGGGTTTGATTTAAAAAGGATGCTCTGTTCATAAAAGCCATTCACTAAAGGGATAGCATCAAACAATGATTGTGATAAAATAACATTTGATGCTTGTTGTGTTCGTGTGAAAGAAAGATGATAGTGGGTTTTCATTGAAGCGTACAACTATATATATACCTAGGGTACAACCTGGTTATGCACACTTGAATGCTTAAGATAATAAACGATCTTAGATAATTTGTTTAAAAGTAATAAGGTGATGATGATTCTGAATGCATGAGTCCATGATATATGAATTAGAGAAATCAAGGTAGAATGCAAGTCGCACTAATGGGGAGTGTCGCACAGTAATAGGTTGAGGTGCACACACATACCGACAAAATTCATTAAAGTTGCACTAGCTTTGACCCCACATGTTGGGCGAATAGAATAAAAAGGGACCAAGATGTGTCGTGATTGTTTAGGTGGTCCACATGCCTTAGTCTATGATATATTGTGTGATTTAATTATGAATACGTGATACTTGTGCTATACGTTGAATACGTGTACTTATGTGATATGTGGTACCTGGTATGCTGTTTGATCTATAGTGTGTGCCAATACGTGAAATACTTGTATACGAATCTGATTAAAACTTGGTAACCATAAATAGGACTTGATTGACCAACCCTGATTGTTAGCTATTTTCTTTTAAGAGTCCAACCGAGCAAACCAAGGTGAGTTCACACTTTCTACAAGGCATGGGATTCCCAGGGGTTGGGAATGGGTAAAGGATTTGAATGGAAACTGCGTGATCGCCTGGTTTGGAACACGTACACACCCTCTTTATTGAAGGGTGACAACACGTGATAAGAATATAATCGGAACCTGCGTAATCTCCTGGTTTGGGGATTACGTACACACCCTCTTCACTGAAGGGTGACAACACGGATACTAGACCAAAACTCTCTATCATGAAGTCCCTCCTTTTATATCGACTTAATCGCCGGGCCAATGGCGAGCGGGTCATTAGTTAGATAGCGCTATTTAGGTTTGACAAGCCTCACACCGTGCCGCAGAGGACGGGCGTGAACTAATGGATCTGGGCAGTAGTCAATGATGATAGATATTGACGTCAGGGCACCAACTTACTTTAGTCAGTGGTCGATATGGTAAATAGGTCTAGTGGTTAACATGGGGAAGCCCCCACTGATTATGGATACGTTTGGGAAACAGGGTAAACTGGTTAACTTACGACTTACAAATGAACTCATGGTTTTTGAAACAACTTAACAATGAACACCAACTATGAACTCGCTCAACTTTGTTGTTGACTCGTTGTTACATGCCTTGCAGGTCGTTAGGTATCTTTGGAGCTTGCACGAGCAGGAGGAGTCGTTGTGGAGCATGGACGGTTGTGTGCCATGTTACATTTAAACTTATTGAACTTATATTTTGGTTTTACGTTTTATGCTTCCGCTATTTAACTTGAACTTGGTTAACTCATTTTTGAACACCAATTATATTGTGTGGTTGGATTTTATTTATTTTAAATACATTGTTCAATATGATTGGTGGCTTGATCCTGGTCAGTCACGCCTCCATGCGGTGATACTCCGCTAGTGGATTTTGGGGGTGTGACACTCTCTCACCTAACTTTCTCTCTCACATTCACAGCCTTACCATTACGAGTTGAAAGATTTTCTCTCGGCTCCTTGTTTTATTTGTAATGGCTCACGAACAGATTATCATCTTCCCTGCTAATAATTACAACCATGATTCTAATATCAAATCAGGCTTCGACGGTGGTCTAGATCTGATGTTTTTCACAGCCGTTTTATCGCCAGAATCGAAGCCAGATCTTATGTTTATCACTGGAATCGAAGAAATCAGGCTAATTTTCGACGAATCTGATGTTTGTCGCCGGAATCGAAGCCAGATCTGATGTTTATCGCCGGCGATAAAATGGTACAGATTATCATCTTCCCTGATAATAATTACAACCATGATTCTAATATCAAATCAGGCTTCGACGGTGGTCTAGATTTGATGTTTTTCACAGCCGTTTTATCGCCAGAATCGAAGCCAGATCTTATGTTTATCACTGGAATCGAAGAAATCAGGCTAATTTTCGACGGATTTGATGTTTTTCGCCGGAATCGAAGCCATATCTGATGTTTATCGCCGACGATAAAACGGTGGTCTAGATCTAATTTCCGACCAGGTATGAAGTTTGTAATTTTTTATTGTTTTTTATATTTGAAAATTATTATTGTTATTGTTTGATTGAGGTTCTGAAGATTTTTATGAGTTTGATTATTGAAAAAAAAAGGTTTGCAATTTTTCATTGTTTTGATGTTAAAAATTATTATTGTTTGATTGAGAATCTGAAGATTGTTATGAGGTTCTGAAGATTGTTATTAATGCGATGTACACACGTGTATTTTTTTATTTTGCTCTGTTTGTAATGCGATGTACACATGTGTATTCTGATTTTATTATGTTTTTAATGCGATGTACACATGTGTATAGCGTCTGTTTTATGCAATATCTCAGTTTTTTTGTGTATTGAATGTGTAAAGTTGTTGATGTACACTTGTGAATTATGCAAAGTGTTAGTTGCTGAGTTTTTTTTTAGCTCAATTTTTTGATTTTGCTCTGGTTTTAACGCGATGTACACATGTGTATTCTGATTTTGCTCTATTTTTAATGCGATGTACACATTTGTATTCTGATTTTAACGCGATGTACACATGTGTATAGCGTCTGTTTTTGTGATATCTCAGAATTTTTTGTGTATTGAATGTGTAAGATTGTTGATGTACACTTGTGAATTATGCAAAGTATTAGCTGCTCAGTTTTTTTTTTTTTTTTTTTTTTTGCTATTATAGGAGATGTCGTTAACGAGAAAAGTGGAGATGGAAGGTCGATAAGGATGATTCACGTATGAGGTCGATAAGGATGATTCACATATGTTTGTTTGCTTGGTCGATAAGGATGATTCAGCATACAACGTGGCGAATAGTTGTAAAAGATTATGTTTTTTGTTTTTTCGCTTATGTTGGGTTTATTGTTTTTACGAAACTGAAACTTGTAATTATATGTTTTTTTGTTTGGTTTGGAAAACATTATGGAACTTGTAATTTATTAAATATAAAATAGTTTTACAGGTATTGTTTCTATGTATGTATTATGTAGTTAATTACACATATGTACGATGCTGAGTACACATGTGTACTGTTCTATTTATATTCAAGTACACATGTGTATACCGTTGAAATATGAAGGTTACGTGGATCTTAAAAATCAAAATTTGAATTCTGGTGATGAAATCTGAAATAAAAATTAAAATTGAAATCTGGTGATTTGTTGTTTGTTTTGATAATTATCTTATTAATAAATAAAACATAATGTGGATAATGAATTTAAAATAGGAAAGATGTAACTTAATTCAATTATTAAAATAATGATTTAAATCTAATTTTTTATATAATTACAATCCTGCCCTTAACAACTAAAAAGGAAATCAATGGTCCAGATTTGTTCACGTAGTTCACTATTGGGAGGTTGTTCACGCTGGAACCCTACCCTATATATATATATATATATATATATATATATATATATATATATATATATATATATATTAAAACGTGTGATTTGATGAAAATTAAGTAATTTGTCATTTAGTAAATTTTTAATTACACACCTTGCATTTTGCTTAGTTTAGTTTTTTTTTCTTTTACTTATTTACATTCTTACACCCTAAACTTTAATAATATTAGGGTTATTGGATTATATCACTCTCAACTATTGGGGATTGGGCATCGCCACTCCGGACTATCAGTTTGACTCCCACCATCCCAATTTAACACTTTGTGTGTTGTGTCACTCCGGTTGAGTGGTTTTTGGCTCCCCTTTTATCTTTTAGGAGCATATTCACCTTCAATCATTAATAATTCACAAAGTGTTAACCTAATATCACCAATAACATAAGTCAAACACTAAGAAATGTTCACATGTGTAGTGACACAACATAAAAAGAGTTAAATTAAGAGTGGTGAAAGTCACAGTGATAGTTGGGGGTGACAACGACAAATACCATAGTTAGAAGTGATAAAATCCAATAACAATTAATATTATCACACAACCCCTAAACTTCAATATATTTTTCTTTTCACTTTATATTTTGAGTTTTTCTCTTCAGTTGTTATAGTTCTTATATTTATAAAAGTTACTAGGTTAGAGCCCCGTGTAAAACACGGACTAAACAAATTTAATTTTATATAAAATAATATATTTTTAAAAAACCTTATTTAACACAGATTAAATAAATGTAATTTTATATATTGAATAATAAAAAAAAGTTATATCTTTAAGAACCCCTTGTATTGTATGTGTTGAATAAATACAATTTTGTATACTATATAATAAAAAAAGTCATATCTTTAAAAACCTTGTGCATTACACGGATTGAATAAATCTAATTTTATATTCCAAATTATAAAAATAAAAAAAAAAGTCTTGGCATCATCCTACTTCCCAAACGACTTACATAAAGCATTAATGAAATCAATGCACTCTTCCACATAACTCCCCAAGCCTATAGTATTATATTGTTTATATACACTCTCTTACTCAGTTTAATTAGTTATATCATTTTAGGGATAATTTGGTTGCTAACTAATATATTGATAGATAACTTTACGTGTGGATAATGTGTTCATGTTTTGCAACTACTCGATATTGTTTTCATTGTTTAGTATATAAATTTACATTTAGTCAACCCGTGTAATACACGAGGTTCTAACCTAGTTTATAGTATAGATATATGAATTATTAGTGATGAACTCTAATCAATCTTAACCCTTTTATTCAATTAATCAACAATTAAAATCTGTCTTACTATTTTTAAATAACATAATGCATCTTAACTTCATTTATCAAAACCCTATTAACATAAAAAAAAATGATACACATGGAAGAAAATAAGATTCAACGAAAACAAATGAAGTGGTTAACCTATCTCGTCCTTTTACACTACAGGTGGGCATAAGTCAATTTGAAAATGAAGCATATACAAACAAACCTAATTAGAAAAGAAAAAAAAAACGTAAGTCGTGTATTTATAAATAATGTAAAGCTAATGCTATTTAAACATTTTTATATATTATCTATAAAATATATGTTCATCAATATCAGTAAATTTTATCTACTTTAACTTTTTAAATATAATATATATATATATATATATATATATATATAGGGTTGAGTTCATTTCAGAACTCTAAATAACTACAAAACTTTCAGAACTCCTAATAAACAATCATTTTATATATAAGTTTTTGTATTTAGGATCTTTTTATCATCTATTATATGTATTTCTTTGATTACATACATGTTAAACGTAGTTTACATATGTTTAATTGCCAAAATTATATATATGTGTCATAACTAATTACATATATGTAAAAAAACTAGTGTACATATGTGTAATTATAAAATTACATATAAAAATGATAAAATTACTCTTAACATGTATGTAATCATAAAAATACACATAATAAATGATAAAATTATCCTAAACATAAAAATATATAAATAAAAAGATTGTTTATTAGGAGTTCTGCGAGTTCTGTAAATATTTATGGTTCTGAAATGATCCTGGCCCTATATATATATATATATATATATATATATATATATATAGGGTGGAGTTATTGTAAAAAAGACCAAAAGTGTGAGAAATGTAAGAAAGAATCTCAGCCATTAGATCTAAATTAATTGAAAAGGGTATAATTGTAAATGCATTAACAAATTCAAATATGCTAATCCTTGATTTAAGGATTTGGAGAGAGAAAATCCTTGATTTAAGGACTTATAACCGTCCATAATTAGAGCATGTTCATGACATGGTGTTTTAAATAAATTCATAGTTCAATTCATGGTGTTTTTACAAAAAAATATAACATCATTCAGTAAACAAAATATAACACCATTCAGTACACAAAAAAACACCATCCAGTACAAGATATAACACCATTCAGTAAACAAAAAATAACACCATTCAATAAATAATATAACACCATTCAGTAAACAAAAATAACACTATTTAGTAAACAATATAACATCATTCAGTAAACAAAAAATAACACCATTCAGTAAACAAAATAACACCATTCAGTAAACAAAATAACACCATTCAGGAAAAAAATAACACCATTCAGAAAATAAAATAAACACCATTACTGAAAAGAAAAAAAACACCATTAATGAAAAGAAAATAACACCATTCAGAAAAAAAAAAAAACACCATTCAGTAAAGAATATAACACCTATGTATCATCTTCTCCACTTCCGGAACCACCACTGCCGCACCACCATTGCCGATCCGCACCACCACTGCCGCTGCCGCTCGCCGCTGCCACTCGCCGCTCGACATGGATTCCGTCACACGCACACCTCCTCTCACCCCCACTATCTCGGTTCCCTCTCTCTATTCTCTGGCCACCGGCGCCGCTTTTCCGGAGGCTGCCGACGACGGTTTCTCCAGCAAAGACACCCCAACCCCTTCGTTCTCTCACCCCCGTTCTATCACTTTAAAGAAACCCGACCGGAATTCGGCCAGCGAATTCGGCAGAGCCGGTGTGAATGATTATAACGATGTTAGATGATGATGATGATGAGAGAGAGATCTTTGATCGTAGATGGAGATCATCTGGAGAGAGAGAGAGAGAGAGATATTGTAGGGATTTTGATTTACAGTTTCTATTTTTGAATTGATATAAAGACTTTATTACCCCTAGAATTTTCAATTCAGTCCAAAAAAATAAACCAAATTTTACAATTTGGTCCCTATTAATCTCAACCATTAGATCAAAAATCTAATGGTGTAGATTCTTTCTTACCCTTCTCATACTTTTAGTCTTTTTTACAGGATCCTAACTCTCTCTCTCTCTCTCTATATATATATATATATATATATATATATATATATATATATATTCAATCATGATATCAACTAATTAAATTTAATATTTAAATTTAAATTAAATAATAATTATCTACAACTAATGATGGTCTAAAATAATGACAAGTGTCCCTTAATTGGTTTCTTTTATTATATAGTATAGATATCATCTTTATCGATTTTAAATTATTTAACAAATATAAACACATATGATCAAAGTTCTTTCAAAATTCTTTTTTTATCTGGTCATCATATTTTCATAAAACTTAATCTTTCTATACTAATAAATAAAAATCCTTTTTGGACACGTGTCATTCTTTGGTAATTTCTCACCCTTATTTTTTCTATTTATCTCTTTTATTAAATAATAATAATAAATTATTAAACATCAATTTAACTAAATCTATTTATCTCTTTTGTTTTCATAATCTGAAATTAATTTCTTTTTTAACTCTAAAGTAGGGGTGAGCAAAAAACCGAATTAACCGAACCATAGCCGAATTAACCGACAAAACCGAACCGCAAAAACCGAACCAAATAAAAAACCGATGCGTCGGTTAATGGTTTTTTTGAAAACCGAAAGTAGCGGGTTGGTTATGGTTATCATGTTTTCCATACCCACCATAATTGAACCGAACCGACATGTAATAAATCTTTGTAGGATTTAGGACTTTTCACCATATTTTTAATATTTGATGTTTTTGACTGAAGATTTTTAGTACTTATGGGTTTTTCATATCGATTTTGGTTTTGGTTGAATGTTTATTTGAACTTATCGAATGTATCATATCACTTTATTTGAATATTCGATAATAAATGGTATTAATATTATAGATTATATGTATTTTTTAATACTATGTAATATACTAATATATACAAAAATGCAATAACAATTTATTCAATGTTAAAAAATTAAGCTATTTTTAGCTAAGCTAAATACACGGTTAACCACCCATAACCGACCCGCTATAACCATCAAAACCGAATTACCATAACCACCATAACCGATCGGTTATGGTTATGGTTATCCAATAACCGACATCGCGGTTATGGTTATCCAATAAACGACATCGCGGTTATGGTTATGGTTTTTGATCAAAACTGACCCAAACCGACCCATGCACACCCCTACTCTAAAGTTTCAATCTTTGGCAATTTAAGTCTAAAGTTTCAATCTTTGGTATTTTAACCCGTTTGATTAATTTGATTTTTCACTTCTAATTAAAAATTTTTAATCTTTTGCAATTTAACCCCTTTAAAATTTTTTTACTTTCAACCCAAAGCTTTTCATCTTTTGTGTAACATCCCGAAATTTCAAAACTTTATACTAGAATTATAAAGTGTATAATAAACAAGAATAAACTAACTAGGATAAATAACCCAGTTAGTTAGAAGTCTTGTAGTAACACTGGAATGAGTTAAAAAGCCAAAGATATAAACTAAATAAGAGTGGAGGGGCCTAGGTTGTCAAAATTGAAACTTAAATTACTAATATTTAGTAAAATAAAAACCAAACACTCCATTTTGGAGGTCCTGGTCGATCAAGAAACCACAGGGGGCGACACCCACACTTTCACAACCCTAAATTCTACTAAACTCTCAAATTGAAGGCCCAAATCATGTTGAAATCGAAATCTGAACATAGAATCGTGATCACCTCGTCAAGGAGATCATAAGGTAAGTCAAATTAGGTTGTTTTGATTCAACCCAAATTCTTGCATGTGATTGAAATCAAAGGTTGAGCTTGATTATGTGTTGTAAAACATGAAATTGGAAGTAATGTGAGGTCTAGGGACAAACCCTAGATGATTTCTTGTCAAAATCTTGCATGTTAGTTGTAAGGATCAAAATCACTATAGTGGGTGATTAATATGTTAGTAGAACTTGATAAACACTAGGATTAAGACTCTTGTTCTAGTGTAAACTGAAATTGTGAGCTAATCTCTGAAATTGTTGATGTTAAAATATGTGTATATTGTCTAACTGAAGTTAATATGAGTGATAATTTCAAGTTATGAACTTGGTTTAGATCATGTAGAAATCTGACCCGCTAGGTGTTTGATGAAATGCCTAAATAAGGGTTAAAATGTTAAAAGTTGGGTGAAAACGCAGATTTGATAATGTTAAGAAAAATGCGTTAAAGCTTATGAAAGAGTTCTAAACTTGATTTTGAATTGAACTCTTTAGGCAAAGAGTCCGGAACGTCAAGCGGACACACCGGAGGGGATACGCGTGGAAAAAGTGTGCTTTGAAGGTACGTGACTTTAGTCTCGTTAGATTATGTAATAATGTTGGGTTTTAGTGTATAAACGATGACGGATTGTAATAGATGTGTTTGGTGCATCGTTAAGATGGCGAAGTGCACTAGATCATCAAACAGGTCAAAATAAAGATTGGAAGTTTGGTTTGGCATATTAATAAAGTGATGGTCTTCACTAGATAGCCAAACGGGTCAAAATGTTGCTTGTAAACGAATCACGTGAGTAGAGACTTGAAAGTCTCATATCTCGTTAGGTGATGGATGGTACTACACCAATAAATTGGTTATGATATTTTAAGTCTACGAACCCGGTATATCGGGTCAAACAATAGAAGTTAATAGAATGTGTCGTTTGAAACGGAATGCTTGAATTCCGAGAAAAACAAGTGTTTAGTTCTGAGAAAACGCGAAGCCATGGTATGGCGCGAATACTCCAAGGTTATAAGAACGGGGAATTGGGTAACCATGTCTAAAGTGTCCTTAGGATTGAAATATAGAATTATGCACTTTTGCTAATGGGTTGGATATTTGAAATAAGGAAATTGTGAGCCGAACGCCGGTATCTCGGTTTCCATGATGAGAAATTTATATGGTTAGATCCGTAATTTTATTACGGACTCATAGGAAAAAGAATCGGTTAAATCGGACTAATGAATAAAAAGTTATGATCTTTTAAAGTTGAAAAATAGTTAAAGGGCAAAGATGCAGAGCCCACCGTAACTTACGGTCCCACCGTAATTTACGGTGGACATCAAAAGTGTTACGGTATGTTACTCCTGTGTTACGGCAAAACCATACACACTCAGGGTCCGGTGGAACCCAGAAAAAAATTGTATTTTATTTGTTATTTCTCGATGTCGGAATTCGTTTATATGTAACGTATTAATGTCAAAACTAATGTTTTTAGTGTTTGACCCTAGGTATGGATGAGGTCCTCCCGGATGGTGATCAAGTACTTTGTCAAGAACCGAACACGCATTTTGAAGCTTCCGCACCAAACTTAATTTTGTCTAGATTTTAATCGTGTTGTAAATGGTTTGTTAAATGTGTTTTGATCCCTTTAAACTAGCTGATTAGTTGACTAGCAAGGGTTAACTTAAAACTTGTTATGTACTATTTTGGATGTGAATTGGGTACTATCACAATTATGTATGGTCTTTAATCATGAAAAACTTTTGTAAACTCTGATTAGTATGAAATTAATCTAATTTCTTACATAAATCCGTCCAAATATTAAGGGTGTTACAAGTTGGTAATCAGAGCCCAAGGTTGTTAACAAGTGTGTTCGGTTCAAGCTTGATCAAACATCCGGTAAGAGTTAATGGTTATAAAGTAGAGTTACTAAGTATAAAAAGGGAAGTAATGAATGGAAATGCATGGGAAGAGCGTGTTAACACACTCAAACCCGGAAAGTGCATTAAATAAGAATGGTGAAAACAAGTTATGAACTTGAATAAACCGAAGTAAATAAACCATATGTCATAAATGAAATGTTTAACGCTTAATGTAAACATTTCAATTAAAGATGACGGATAAAGGTAATGATGATGTGGTGCCAAGAGTCACCGAGCAAACGAGAGAAGTGATAGCTGAAGAAGTAGGAAAAGCAATCGAAAACAGTTTGTCGGGTTTCATCGACAAAATCCAAAACACGGTACTATCAGTGGTGGAGGAAAGAATCAAGAAATTGGAGGTTAATACCAATTTAGCAAAAGAAAAGTCGGGAGGACGAAAATCTTGTTCTTATAAAGAATTCATGGCGTGCAAACCTCCAATTTACAATGGGGAGGTCGACCCGATAATATGCCAGCGGTGGCTAAGCGATATGGATGGGGTATTCGAAAGGACTCACTGTGATCCAGACGACTACGTAGCCTATGGCACGGGTCAGTTAAGAGGTCAAGCGAAAGACTGGTGGGATAACAAGAAGAAAGAAATTGGAAGCGAAGCGGCTAAAGCGATGACATGGGACGAGTTTAAGACGCCGTTTCTTAAACATCACAGTCCCAAGGCAGTCATTAACAAGATCAAGGAAGAATTCATGCAGCTTCGACATAAGGGTGAATCTATTGATAAAATCACGGAAATGTTCATGGATAAGATGAAGTTTTGTGATGAACTGATAACGAATGAGGAGCAGAAAATATATTATTATTATAATATGTTGAGCGCCGAGTATAGGGAGTTTATGACTTCTTCAAAGTATGAAACTCTCACCGAGATTATAAACGTTGCTCGGGAACGTGAGATAGAGTTGAAGAAACAGATTGAAAGAGGTGAAAGAAGGGCGCAGATAGTCAATCCAAGCCCAACGAAAAAGGCGCGCACAACAAAAACCTCAAAGAAACAAGAAGGGAAAAGCGGGTCATCAAACTGCAAGATATGCGGGAAGGGGCACAAGGGTGAGTGCCGGTTCAAGGACAAACCGTGTCCTATATGTGGGAAGACGGGGCACACGGCTGCATTGTGTCCGGGGAAGGTGTCGGTGTGTTACAAATGTTACCAACCGGGTCACAAGAAATCTGAGTGCCCGGAGTTGATTGGAAAGAAAGATGACAAGAATACACACACTGAGACACCAAGAGCAAAGGCGAGATCTTTCCAGTTAACAGCAATGGAGGCAAAAACAGAGCCCGATGTGGTCTCAGGTATATTTGCCATAAATTCAATTCCTGCACATGTGTTATTTGATACGGGTGCGAATAAATCTTTTGTTTCACATGGATTTATTCAACATCCTTCTTTTGTACTAACAAAATTGCCTATGCCATTAGAGGTAGAAATAGGTGTTAACAAAAGTTTCCTAGTATGTGATGTATGTCGAGATTGCAAAATAAGCATTGATGATGAAGAATATTTAATAGACTTGATCCCTATGTCAATGGGAGAATTCCAAGTAGTGGTCGGGATGGATTGGTTATCCCGACATCATGCAAAAGTGATATGTTTCCACAAGGAGATAAAATTGACATCTCCAAGTGGGAAGCATGTTACTATCTATGGCGAAAAAGGGGGTAGTCCTGTTACGTGCTCAATACTAAAAGCTCACAAACTCATGAGGCGCGGATGTAAAGCATTCATGATATACGCAAACGAACCTGATAAAGAGACACCAACGATTGAAGGCGTACCAGTGGTACGTGAATACGCTGATGTATTTCCGGACGATTTACCGGGAGTACCGCCAGAACGAGAGGTAGAGTTCGGAATTGAATTGATTCCGGGCGCGAAACCTGTGGCTAAGGCGCCGTATCGGTTAGCGCCATCAGAATTGCAAGAATTGATGTCCCAAATCCAAGAATTGCTCGACAAGGGATTTATTCGGCCAAGTGTGTCTCCATGGGGCGCACCAGTATTATTCGTGAGAAAGAAGGACGGGAGCATGCGTATGTGCATTGATTACCGGGAGTTGAATAAACTCACGATAAAGAATCGATATCCGCTTCCAAGAATTGATGACCTATTTGACCAATTACAAGGTGCAAGTTGGTTCTCAAAAATCGACCTCAGATCGGGGTATCATCAGTTGAAAGTCAAAGAGGAGGATGTACCGAAAATGGCTTTCCGTACACGGTACGGACATTACGAGTTTCTCGTGATGTCCTTCGGGTTAACTAATGCACCCGCGGCTTTCATGGACCTTATGAACCGGGTTTGCAAACCCATGTTAGACAAGTCAGTGATAGTGTTCATTGATGACATCTTGATATATTCAAAGAGTGAAGTTGAACACGCAAGTCATTTGCGTGAAGTGTTGGAGACGCTCAGAAGAGAGAAATTGTATGCGAAATTCTCGAAGTGTGCCTTCTGGCTACAGGAAGTGCAATTTCTTGGGCACATCATTAGTGCAAATGGGGTGTTAGTAGACCCATCGAAAATAGAAGCTGTGGCAAGGTGGAATCCACCGAAAAATCCTTCAGAAATCAGGAGCTTCTTGGGGCTTGCGGGTTATTATCGGAGGTTCATGCAAAATTTCTCCAAAATCACCATGCCATTAACCAAATTAACCCGTAAGGACGAAAAGTTTATTTGGGGTGAAGATCAGGAAAGGGCGTTTCAAACGCTCAAAGAGAAACTGACCCATGCACCGGTATTGTCATTACCGGATGGAACGGAAGATATGGTTGTTTACTCGGATGCGTCGCATTCGGGACTTGGCTGCGTTTTGATGCAACGAGGCATGGTTATAGCCCGAGGCAGCTAAAGACTCATGAAAAGAAATACCCTACACACGACCTCGAGTTGGCAGCAGTGGTGTTTGCCTTAAAAATATGGAGGCATTACTTGTATGGAGTAAAATGCACTATTTTTACTGACCATAAGAGCTTGAAGTATTTCTTCGATCAGAAGGAATTAAATATGAGGCAGAGGCGGTGGTTAGAAACCGTCAAGGACTTCGATTGTGAAATACATTACCACCCCGAGAAGGCTAATGTAGTGGCAGACGCGTTGAGCCGAAAGACAGATTATACGCCTATTCGGGTACGATCGATGCAGCTAATTGTGACATCGGGTTTGCTTGAACAAATTCGGAAATCTCAAATTGAAGCAATAAAGGAAGAAAATGTGAAGAAAGAGAGAATAGTCGGTCAGTTAAAAGATTTGACAGATGGTAACCAAGGGTTGAAAACTCGATTCGATAGGATATGGGTTCCAAACTCATGTAGGGCCAAGGCGCTTCTACTTGACGAAGCCCATAAGTCTCGTTATTCGATACATCCCGGGGCTACCAAGATGTATAATGACTTAAAACAAAATTATTGGTGGCCCGGGATGAAACGAGACATTGTGAAGTATGTGGAGAAGTGTTTGACTTGTTTACAAGTCAAAGCGGAGCACCAAAAGCCATATGGTAAGTTGCAACCGTTGGATATCCCAGTTTGGAAATGGGAACAAATCACCATGGATTTGTTGACCAAATTACCCAAAACCAACCGCGGGTTTGATGCTATATGGGTAGTTGTGGATAGATTGAAAAAAAGTGCTCACTTCATTCCGATTCGTGAGACTTATACGTCCGAGAAGATGTCGGAAGTGTACACCAATGAAATCATAGCACGTCATGGGGTACCGATATCCATTGTGTCAGACAGAGATACAAGGTTCACTTCGAAATTTTGGCGCGACTTCCAAGAACAAATGGGGACTAAACTGTTCATTAGCACCGCTTACCATCCACAAACGGATGGGCAAAGTGAGAGAACGATACAAACGTTGGAAGATATGTTGTGGGCTTGCATTATTGACTTTGGGGGTAGTTGGGATGTCTATCTACCCTTGGTCGAATTTTCATATAACAATAGCTATCAATCGAGCATTAAAATGGCCCCGTATGAGATGTTATATGGTAGAAAGTGTCGAACCCCGGTGTGTTGGGGAGAAGTGGGTCCACGAGGATTAGCACCTACTGATATAATCCGAACTACAAATGAGAAGATTGATATGGTCCGAGCTCACCTAAAGGCGGCTCAGGATCGACAAAAAGCGTACGCGGATAAACGGAATAGGCCGATTGAATTTCAAGTGGGCGATAAGGTAATGCTGAAAGTATCGCCGTGGAAAGGAATAATACAGTTCAGAAAAAGAGGGAAGTTGAGCCCAAGATTTATTGGGCCATTCAGAATCACTGAACGGGTGGGTAAAGTAGCATATCGTCTCGGACTACCCGATGAGTTGAGTGGGATTCATAGCACATTCCACGTGTCACATCTCCGAAAATGTTTAGCAGATGAAACCGCTCGCATTCACTATGATGATATCGAGGTGGATAACAGCCTCAATTATGCAGTAAAGCCAATTGCGATATTAGATCGTAAGGAAAAGAGTTTGAGGCGCAAAGTAATTAACCAAGTGAAGGTTAAATGGGAACACAGGAAGGGTGCGGATACCACATGGGAGTCCGAAGAAGAGATGCAACGGCTCTACCCTAAATTATTTGGTACGTATTACGGTTTCAGGGACGAAACCCATTTAAGGGGGGTGGACTTGTAACATCCCGAAATTTCAAAACTTTATACTAGAATTATAAAGTGTATAATAAACAAGAATAAACTAACTAGGATAAATAACCCAGTTAGTTAGAAGTCTTGTAGTAACACTGGAATGAGTTAAAAAGCCAAAGATATAAACTAAATAAGAGTGGAGGGGCCTAGGTTGTCAAAATTGAAACTTAAATTACTAATATTTAGTAAAATAAAAACCAAACACTCCATTTTGGAGGTCCTGGTCGATCAAGAAACCACAGGGGGCGACACCCACACTTTCACAACCCTAAATTCTACTAAACTCTCAAATTGAAGGCCCAAATCATGTTGAAATCGAAATCTGAACATAGAATCGTGATCACCTCGTCAAGGAGATCATAAGGTAAGTCAAATTAGGTTGTTTTGATTCAACCCAAATTCTTGCATGTGATTGAAATCAAAGGTTGAGCTTGATTATGTGTTGTAAAACATGAAATTGGAAGTAATGTGAGGTCTAGGGACAAACCCTAGATGATTTCTTGTCAAAATCTTGCATGTTAGTTGTAAGGATCAAAATCACTATAGTGGGTGATTAATATGTTAGTAGAACTTGATAAACACTAGGATTAAGACTCTTGTTCTAGTGTAAACTGAAATTGTGAGCTAATCTCTGAAATTGTTGATGTTAAAATATGTGTATATTGTCTAACTGAAGTTAATATGAGTGATAATTTCAAGTTATGAACTTGGTTTAGATCATGTAGAAATCTGACCCGCTAGGTGTTTGATGAAATGCCTAAATAAGGGTTAAAATGTTAAAAGTTTGGTGAAAACGCAGATTTGATAATGTTAAGAAAAATGCGTTAAAGCTTATGAAAGAGTTCTAAACTTGATTTTGAATTGAACTCTTTAGGCAAAGAGTACGGAACGTCAAGCGGACACACCGGAGGGGATACGCGTGGAAAAAGTGTGCTTTGAAGGTACGTGACTTTAGTCTCGTTATATTATGTAATAATGTTGGGTTTTAGTGTATAAACGATGACGGATTGTAATAGATGTGTTTGATGCATCGTTAAGGTGGCGAAGTGCACTAGATCATCAAACAGGTCAAAATAAAGATTGGAAGTTTGGTTTGGCATATTAATAAAGTGATGGTCTTCACTAGATAGACAAACGGGTCAAAATGTTGCTTGTAAACGAATCACGTGAGTAGAGACTTGAAAGTCTCATATCTCGTTAGGTGATGGATGGTACTACACCAATAAATTGGTTATAATATTTTAAGTCTACGAACCCGGTATATCGGGTCAAACAATAGAAGTTAATAGAATGTGTCGTTTGAAACGGAATGCTTGAATTCCGAGAAAAACAAGTGTTTAGTTCTGAGAGAACGCGAAGCCATGGTATGGCGCGAATACTCCAAGGTTATAAGCCCGGGGAATTGGGTAACTATGTCTAAAGTGTCCTTAGGATTGAAATATAGAATTATGCACTTTTGCTAATGGGTTGGATATTTGAAATAAGGAAATTGTGAGCCGAACGCCGGTATCTCGGTTTCCGTGATGTGAAATTTATATGGTTAGATCCGTAATTTTATTACGGACTCATAGGAAAAAGAATCGGTTAAATCGGACTAATGAGTAAAAAGTTATGATCTTTTAAAGTTGAAAAATAGTTAAATGGCAAAGATGCAGAGCCCACCGTAACTTACGGTCCCACCGTAATTTACGGTGGACATCAAAAGTGTTACGGTATGTTACTCCTGTGTTACGGCAGAACCATACACACTCAGGGTCTACCGTAACTTACGGTAGACACCGTAAGTTACGGTGGAACCCAGAAAAAAATTGTATTTTATTTGTTATTTCTCGATGTCGGAATTCGTTTATATGTAACGTATTAATGTCAAAACTAATGTTTTTAGTGTTTGACCCTAGGTATGGATGAGGTCCTCCCGGATGGTGATCAAGTACTTTGTCAAGAACCGAACACGCATTTTGAAGCTTCCGCACCAAACTTAATTTTGTCTAGATTTTAATCGTGTTGTAAATGGTTTGTTAAATGTGTTTTGAACCCTTTAAACTAGCTGATTAGTTGACTAGCAAGGGTTAACTTAAAATTTGTTATGTACTATTTTGGATGTGAATTGGGTACTATCACAATTATGTATGGTCTTTAATCATGAAAAACTTTTGTAAACTCTGATTAGTATGAAATTAATCTAATTTCTTACATAAATCCGTCCAAATATTAAGGGTGTTACATTTTGCAATTTAATCTCAACATTTTTTTACTTACAACTTTGGTCCCTTGTATACTTTTCATCTTTCATAAGTTATCTGTTTAATATGTCGTTCTAAATTTCTGAGTTAATACGCCGCAATGTGCGTGTGAGGTTCAACGTTTTTTCATCTATTTTTTTCCTGTTTGACATGTCCGTCGCAACGCGTCTATTTTTCTCCGTTTGATAGGTCTGTCGCAACGTGCGAGTCAGAGATCAACTTAGTTATTTTTTTCTCGGTTTTACACACAGACTCGTGGTAATGTGAGAAACATTTGCCTTTCATCTAACATGATATATAACTAATGAATCCCCGCCGCATTGCGGCGGGTGGTAATTCTAGTTTAACTAAATACATAAAAACATATATATAGTTTGCACCGGGATGACGGGTTAAGTGTTAAGTTGCTTTTTTTATTTGACAAAAGATAAATATATAATGGTTGTTGAATTGTTTAATTGAACAAACCTATCTTTTTCGTGTCAAAATTTTCAACCTTAGCTCGTACACAGTTAAAATCATATAATCTGAACACGACTTGTTTGACTCATTTATTTATAATAAAATGTGCAATCAATCATAAAAAAATAAATTCAAGCGTGAGAACTCTTAAACATATATAAACTAGAATAATTAGTGTTAAACTTTTAAATTTTAAAAATAAAATGACATTAAGATGTTATATGATGTAAATGTTAAAAGCTGATTTATTTAAATCTAGGTATTTAGGGATTATAATCTGAATCTTTCTTCCTTCAATATTATTCATATTTTAAAATCTTGCACTTTAAAAATAACTAATCAAACTATGTAAGTCCGGATTTACTTTTGTCCCCACAGTTTTTTGTTTTCATTCCTAAGGTGGTATTTTGACGCTGCAAGAAAAAAGAATGGTAATTATTTCTCCATTTTTGGATAGCATTTAATTTTTTTTTTTTTCAACTACAGGAATAAACTATATTAAATGTTGAAACAAAGTAAGGATAAGGATGGTCGGTTGGTGATGAAGATATGTATTTTGTTGATTCTATTTTCAGCAACACATTATTTTTGAGTTTTGGATCAAGGTAACATGACAAATGATGTGTTGTTTTTTTTTAGTTTTTAAATATTTCTACTAAATTACTTATTATCATTATCATTGTGGATACCGGATAGGCTGATTGCTAGAGTAGAACTACCAATAAAAACACACACAAAATCTTTCTTGTGATTTAGTGTAAATTACGAGTATCAATTATGGTTTAAGCTATATACGGTTTTTCAACCCGCCATTTCATTTTTCTTATAAGCATACCATTTGAGCAACATAATCGAACTATGCTTTATTATCATCCTTTATCTGAGAGATTAGGAAGGTGAGAAATGAAAAAGAATTTAACAAGCGGTTCATCCACTTAGCTCAAACGATGGAACTATCAAAGACAACTCTTTCTTTATGGATTCGAAGTCGATCTAAATTTTGTAATTTAAATTGGAATAGGTTGTGAGATTTTAGCATTCGTGATATGATGTAATCATTGTGTGGGTGTTACAACTCCTCGTTGCAGGGGCGGATCTAGTTAATGAAGTACGGGTTCACGCGAACCCACTCGGTTTCGAATTTTTAGTAGATAAGTATATAAAAAATATAGGTTGAACCCATTAATAAAATGTGGTATGAATCCATTCACAAAAATGAAAATGGCTCCATGGTTAAGCTTTCACTCTATTCAACAACAGGTACCTAGTTCGATCCTTGAAACATGTTATTCTAATTATTACTTTTTAAGTTTCCTTGTTTCTGTTTTTCTTTGCTGAAACCCAAATTAGGGTTTTATACGCCATCGACTAATTTGTTCCCAAATTGCTCCAATTCCTATTTTTTGTGAGGTAAACTTCCAAATTCTTTACTTATCTTTGTCCTTTGATTCTATTATATGATGAATATATTTTTAATTTGTTGAAACTTGAATCGATATTATGTATTATGTAAAAATGTGTAACTGATTAGAGATGTAAAATTGAATGATTTATTGAAACTTGAATAGTTCAAAGTTTGAATTCTTATATTTATGTTTTATGCAGGATGATATTCCAGTAATCATTCAATTTATTTGTGACTCCAATTACAAATCTTTTTGTTTGGCAAATCTTTTTGTTTACATGATTAATTACTCCTTCTGGTCTGTATATGTTAGCCAAAGTACTCTTCGAAGAAAATGTAAGTTATCTTGAAAGATTCCATAGCTTTAAGTTACAATCAATACATATAAAAACAATGAAATGTAAGCATCAGTAAGAAATAAATATATTTATATATGGATGGATTGTGACATGTAAAGCGATTGGTTAAGAGGAGTCGATAGTTCTTTCTTGTAAATGTAAAGCATTAGTAGGTAGTTTTTTTCAAAGTTCTATAGTATTTTTGTTATTTGATAAATCTACCCGACCCGAACTGTTAAACCGACCCGATTTTTTTATATTTGGTCCTATGAAATTGAATCATCTAAAAAAAGCGAACCCACTAGAAAAAAATCCTGGATCCGCCACTGCCTCGCTGGCTCGTCTTCTATATTTTATATAGAAGTTTCGCTGTTAAAAAAAATCTAAATACCACATATTTCTAAGAATTTCAGCTACTGTTGTTATTTCACTAAATCACTGTCATAGCTATAATATTGTTTTCTACATCTAAACTAATTATCATATTATATCGTATGATATTGCTAGTATGATATTGCTAACTATTTTTTAATGATAAGGCCTTTTATTATTTGTTAATGGCATAAAATGCGGGGATACTGGAAGTGTTCCATGGTTTTGAGTAGTCAGTCACGTGGAATTGCTTCTCGCAAAAATTGTTGTGCAGATAATCTATCCGTCAATCTCAACGACTTTGGTCGAGACGATCTATCACCATAAAAGAGCATGCGCATTTTTTGCTGCCGGTTTTCCTAACCGTGGTCTTACTCTCATGCTCGCCACTACGACAACATTGGTGCCATGTCCAGTGATCCTTGGATCGTCTAGTAACAATAACGTATCTGTTGGCTAAATCTCTTCTTTTTACCCAATCTTTCCAACTCATTGTGGGATATAAAATCCTAAGTGAAAAATATATATCACATTTAAAATAATTTTTTAACAAAAAAATATAACCTTTATAATACATTTTAAAAATATATAACATTTATAATAATTTTTAACAGAAAAAATATAACATTTATAATAAATTTTTTTAAAATATATAACGTTTATAGTAATGTTTTTAACAAATTATATATCATTCGTACCTGATCAGTTTTGTACGAAACATCAGGATAAGCGGGTTGCTCGTCACCCAATGACTCTTGCGCGTAAGAAGGCTCACCAACGTCTTGTTGTACGCGCGATGCACCACTAATGAAAAAGTTATTGCCATATTCTTGTTGTCCGTACGAGGCACCGTAACCGGCTTCATAATCCGAGCACCCATAACCAATGCCATGATCATCGCTAGGCACAATAACCTGAAAAAAACCAACGGTTAAATGATAACGGTACATCTAAAAGTCTTCTTAATAATAAGTAAATATACTTTTACCTCGTTCAGATCTGGCAACAACGGTTGGCGGGGCTCAACAAACTAAAAAACAACGGGTAAAAGGTAATGGTAAATTTAACGTCGAATAGAAAAAAGTAAACAAATACTTACCTCATTGAAGTCTGGCAACAACGATTCATTATGATGGGGACAAAAGCCGGACATGACCTCCTCCGCGTGATCATCATTTCCTCTCCCATCATAAGAATCAGGGACACCAGTGTCACGGCCCCCGTCCCGGTTTGACCCGTTCCAGGAGCCGCGAGACAGAAATCCCGTGGTATTCATTTAATTTGGCAGCGGAATAATTGTAAAACCCGTTCAGGATCTTTCAATGATATCGATCTTAACTTGTAAAGGTGCGGAAAACAATCACAAGTTGATTCAAGAACCAATAATAATAAATAGACAATAATGCGAATAAAACACAAACCAGAGATCTTGCATTCAAAGTTTAACAATGACTGATACAAGAATCTCGACCGAACTCGGTTCCCTTGAGTCGCAGCCTTCAGATTCACGAACAACCTCAACCATAAGGTTGAGGTTTGTTTAAATACATAACATCCGGGCTAAACCCTAGGCCCATTGCGACATCAAGTAGACTAACCCAAACCCTTACAAAATCGACCCAAACATGTAAACTAAACAAATGCATAATCAACCCTTAAACTATGCTAACCTACATGAATAAACCTTCAGGTTCCAACAATCTCCCCCTAGGTTTATGCATGCAGGTTCTTGACACTTTAGCTTTCACGATCATCTTGCAACCGATCCTTAAGACCACCGAAACCCTTTGTACGAATATGAATAGATGATGCAACAGCAGCAGTCCAAGCTTTTGCAATTTCTTCATATTTTTCAGTAGCTCTAATTTAATGACGAGCTAACACTTCCAAATCTTCATGAGCAACATTCAATAAATCAATTTGATCCACCAAGCGAAAACACACATCATCCTCACAAACAATCACCGCCTGCCCTAAGCGCTCGTCATAGGACCAAAAATGTAAAGACTTCAGAGCACCTTGTGGTATCTTTTTTACCAATGGAATCACCTTCTCTTTGTCAGTTGCAGGCCAGCGCACAATCTTCATTCGCTTGTTCGTGTATGGATCTCTAATGCCTTTAGCTGGTTTAACAGTGGACTCTGCAGTACGCATTGAAGGAAAACCCTTAAGAACCTCCCTCTGCAACCTCTCGAAAAACATGTATCCAGCTCCTCCAGGCTTATCATCTGCATAAGGTGCTTTAGACAAGTTTGTCAAGTCCACCTTAGTAAATGACTGAAACTGGCCTGGATGTTTGTACCACTCAACAGGTCCAATTTTCCTTTTTATCCACCATCTTTTGCGATCATGATCATAACCCCAGCTAACTACACCAGAACGATTTCCAACCTTATCATAGAGAGTTTCACCAACATCCATTAAATGATGAGTTGCATGAGCATCATCATCATCTGGATTTAGATTCCGATTCTTCATAATTACAAACTCTCTTTTCTTCTTGATTCTTTCAGCCTTCTTTTTGTCTGCAACAGGATCAATAACTCTTTTAAAGTATTGTTCCATAGCAGCACTTCTTTCAGCATCATCCTTTTCAAAAGCCTTTTTCCTGTTTTCAACATCAGTTGGATCTGAGAAATCCTATCCAAATTTCTTCTCCAACTTTCCACGTAAGTCATACACCATGTTAAACAACAAACTAACATCTCCTTGAAGCTGCTCAATCTGTTGATCTTTCTTCACAACCGTGTCTTCAAGTTGAATAATCTTCGCATCTTTATGAATTGAATCTTGCTCAAGGACAACCATTCTTTTCTTCATATCTCTCATGCTGATAAACTCATCTTCATCACTCGAATCATCAAACGGCATTCTAAATGGCTCTTCAGGTCTTTTACCACTTGAACTACTAGGTACATCAGGAACAATTCTAGAAGGACCTGTAGATTCAGGAATACCAAGTGACATAGTATCAACTACAGGATCTGTATCAACATTTGTAACATGAATATCAACAGCAGTAGTCTCCAAAACATTTCCTTGAGAGTCAATGTTGGAATCAAATATATCTTCAGTAGAGGTGGTAGTGTCAGCAATACTTTTCTCAAAGTCAAAATCATATAAACCGTCATCATCTTCAGCAATAGTCATGGATTGATTTTGGTTTTGTTCAACATACATTCCAAGTCGAGGATCCCTCCTTTTCCGTTTCAACGGCATGGAATCAGAATCCTTTGGGTCTACACTAGGCTTTTCACTTGACACTGAAAGATCAGAAGGAGGATTTCCCATCTTATCAGTTACAGATTTTAATAACAAAGCCAAACTTTCAGCAGTAATCACAGGTGGAACAGCAGAAACAGCAGTATCAACTTCAGCTTCAGGAGGAAGCTCTTCATCTTCCCCAGAATCACACATAATCTCAATTCCTTCATCATCAGAGTCAATTATTAAAATCTCTGTCTCAGGCTCATTTTCAGTACCCATTTGAATATCATGTTCTTCAGCAACTATAGCATTTGCAGGTTCAACATTCACTGGAACAGGTTGCACAATGACTGGATTAGCAACAACATCTTCAGTCTCTGCAAATTGACCAAATTTCTCTAAATCAATCAATCCTTCAAATTTCTTCTCAGTACCCTTCTTCGGAGTGAGTGCACCAAAACAAGCTGGACCCATGGGCTTCAACTCCAATGTATTACCAGATCTCTCCAACTCTGGATAACAAGCATTAAAAATCATTTGCAGAAACCTTGGATACATGAGAAATTTGTCTTTCCTAACTCCCAGCACATTCCTTTTCATAGCTTCCAAAATATACTTCGAATAGTTGAATGCTTCATTGGTTATCACACAGACCAAGGCAGCAGCCTGTGTACTGTTCAGCTGATATGTGCCTCCTCTGTTCTCGGATATACATAAGAGAAACATGTGCAGCAAAAGTCGCCAATAAGGATGCACAAATTTCTTAATCAGAGGTGGATATCTTTCTTCATAACTCAGTCTCGGCAATATTGCTTCAACTGTGCCGGCTGGAAGCTCAATCGAATCTGTTTCTTGATCATTGAACTGCAATACTTCTCGAATCATCTGCTCTGACACAGTAACAGTCTTCTTTTGAACTTCAGAAACAATAACTCCCTTTCCCTCAACAACTTCAATTTTTGCATTCTTCCAGAATTCTTGAACAAGACTTTCATAGATAACCGGATTGTCTCGTAATGCATGAACGATACGACAATTGTTGAGACCTTTCATCAATGAGGCATATAATCTTCTGTGCTTCTCGGGAGGAGGTGCTAAATATCCAGCCTGACTGTGTGTAGCTATGAACTTTAAATCCATAATCTGCACAAAACAAAAATGCATCACAAACATTTAAACTTATAACTTAGATTTCAAAGTCAACATGTTTGATTTCAACAATTCAGAATTTTTTTAATCTTGACTCGAGATCAGTTACTGTTGACTCGGAACCGTGAGTCGAGACCATAAGTTCTCAAGTCGCAATCAAGAATAACAACTGAGATCTCGAGTCGAGACCTTGAGTCGAGACCTTGAGTCGAGACCTAGAGATCTCGAGTCACAATCATGAGGTTGCGACTCGCAATCAGCTGGTCTCGAGTCCTTGTGTGTTTTGAGTCGAAACCCCAAAAACACTTTGTCCTCTGAACTTTTTGGATCAAAACCCCATAACATCATCAGATTTATTTGAAGACCAAAATATATTCAAGATTAGGGTTCTTAATCATCTTCAAATCTTCATCAGAATTTCATCAAATCTTCATAACACCTGCAAATCTTCAAGAAAAACATCATCATACCTTGAATCAATAGTTAATCGAGACCAGAAACACCAAGATCAACGACTTGAAACCGGAGATTTAAGTCGAAATAAGTCAGAAACACAAAGAACAGAAAACTCGCCGGAATTTTGAGAGAATTTCTTGAAGGTCTCGAGTGAGAAATGAGGTCTCGACTCGAGACCCTGAACTTATACCTATACCCAATTAAATGGGCTTGGGCCGGATCAACTGATTAGGCTTATAAACATGGATTATCTTTGAAAATATTTTATAGAAAATCAAATTTAATCAAATCCATTAAGCAGTTAACATTTATAACCCATTAAACCTTCTGAGCATGATTTACAAAAACCTAAAAACAAAAATAAATAATAATAAAAATATTATTTACAAAAATAAATTAGGAAAAACACGGATATTACTCAGGGATCAAATCACGAGGTTTTGGGCTTGACATCACTTATTGACACTGATCTACTACCGAATGATCTAGACGATTGTCAGTATATTTGTCCATCTAAACTCATCTCCCTAGACCTTTTCCATATAACTGCCTGTAACAAATTTATCATGTTTTGAATTCTTAACAATGAGCACCCAAACAATTACTAATCAAATCTCAGAATTACTGACAGCACACCCTATCATGTAAGTAGCTTCCCTACCACATATTTCACAAGTCCAATCCAGATCTCTGAAATCTTAACTGGGAATAGATTGAGAAGAGAACAGAATAGATCTTTAGCAGAGATGATATAATGTACAAGATCAAATGAGTTTTTCTCAATTTGATATAGGTTTCTAGGGTTTCTTTTGGGCACTTGAGGGCCTCTTTCGGGTGTTTAATTGATCTACAGAGCGACAACGTACAGCTAGGTCAGCATGTATCTGGATGCAGCAGAAGCTGACGTTGCCTAGCACCTCCAGGTCAGCATATATCTGGATGCAGCAAAGGAGATACACGACTTTTTCAGAGAAGATTTCAGAGTCAGACCAAAATTGTGTGTATCGGGACAGCATACAGACATTCAAATATAGATGAGCTAATTCCAAGTGATTTTCTTTCCTGAGGTCATGTACTATTTTAGTTCTGAACAGAAACAGCCAATGTTTCCAGCCTAAAGGATAGAGCCTACCAACACATCATACTAGAGTCAAACTATTTCGATACTGGTCTTACATGAGTCAGCCCTTAACCATGATGTGAAAATTCATTTCATTTCCCAGTCATGCCACACACCTCTTTTTGTATTTTTCTATTTTTTTAATGTTTTTGTATTTTTCTATTTTTTAATTTTTTTTTTATATTTTTCAAAATTTCTCCCCCTAAATTTGAGCATAAATAAAAACTACCTAAGAATAGAAAACTTTATGAACAAATTTACCTACGAAAAACAAAAACATGCTCAGTCAGTAAAGCGGATCATTTTCAAAAAATCCACAAGCACTTTGAATTTTGAGCTGCTGACAGGTTTGGTGAACAAATCGGCAGCATTTGCATCTGTGTTGATTTGCTCAAGTGTAATAAGACCTCTGTCGAAGCAATCTCGAATAAAATGAACTTTGATGTCTAT
Source organism: Helianthus tuberosus (assembly GCA_030545235.1). Classification (NCBI taxonomy): domain Eukaryota; kingdom Viridiplantae; phylum Streptophyta; class Magnoliopsida; order Asterales; family Asteraceae; genus Helianthus; species Helianthus tuberosus. Next base: position 100,256,657 of record CM060437.1, on the reverse strand, counting down.
GTGCTTGGTTTTGGAATGAAAAACAGGATTTCTAACAATTTGTATTGCAGCATCATTATCGCAGTAAATAGTAGTGTTGAGATAAGTCAAACCGTAGTCCTGCAATTGATGTTGCATCCACACCACTTGAGAGCAAGATGCAGAAGCGGCAACATACTCAGCTTCAGCTGTAGAAATCGCCACCGTTTGTTGTTTCTTGCATTGCCAAGAAATGAGCCTGTCACCCAGAAACTGACATCCAGCTGATGTAGATTTCCTGTCACTATCAGTACCTCCAAAATTGCTATCAGAAAAAGCAAACAAGTCAAAATTGGAATCCCTCGGATACCACAGACCAAACCTAGGTCGGCCTTTAAGGTACCGAAAGATTCGTTTAACAGCAGTAAGATGAGAAGTTTTAGGATTAGCCTGATATCTTGCACAGTTGCAGACAGCAAACATAATATCCGGACGACTAGCTGTCAGATACATCAACGATCCGATCATAGACCTATACTGACGTTGATCCACAGAAGATCCTTCTTCATCTTCAGTTAATAGCGGTCTCTCTGCCATTGGTGTTTCAGCAGGCTTTGCGTCCGAAAACTTAAATTTTGCTAGCACGTCATCCACATACTTCCCTTGATGGATAAGAATCCCTTGAGAATTCTGCTTGACTTGTAAACCCAAAAACAGTGTCATTTCTCCAAGAGCACTCATTTCAAATTTCTTTTTCATAACTCTCTCAAACTCCTTGCAAAGTTCCTCACTTGTAGATCCGAAAATAATATCATCAACATAGATTTGAACTAAGATCTGATCCTTGCCCACCTTCTTTATAAACAGAGTCTGATCTATCGTGCCACGTGTATACCCATGAGCCAGAAGATGTTCAGTTAGTGTGGCATACCAAGCACGTGGCGCTTGGTGTAATCCATACAATGCCTTATCTAGCTTGTAGGCATATTCTGGATGATCTGGATGCACGAAACCTGGTGGCTGTTCAACAAAAATTTCTTCCTTCACATCCCCATAGAGAAACGCTGTCTTGACGTCCATCTGATACACAGTGAACCCCATATATGAAGCGTAAGCTAAGAAAATCCGGATAGCTTCAAGTCGGGCAACCGGAGCATATACTTCATCATAATCCAAGCCTTCTATTTGTCGAAATCCCTGAACCACCAGCCTTGCTTTATTTCGAACAATAACCCCTGCAGAATCTTGCTTGTTCCGGAAAACCCATCTAGTTCCAAGTTTGCGCTTTCCCTGTGGCAACTTGACAAGTTTCCATACTCCAAGCTTCTCAAACTGGTTTAGCTCTTCATGCATAGCATCTACCCAGCCTGGTTCCTGCAAAGCTATATCAACAGTTTTAGGTTCGATTTGAGAAATATAGCAAGAATATAAACAAGTATTGATGGTTCCTGATTGGCTCCTGGTTAAGACTCCTGCATTTACAGGACCAATCACATTCTCTATAGGATGATTCCGTTGAACACTTGTAGGTATTGCCAGGTCAGGTACGGTCTCATCTTCAGTGGTGGTGTTGCTAGACTCCCCCTCATTAGATGCTGCAGTATTATGAACGAATGGAGTGGTAATAATGCAATCTTCAGGAATTTGTTCAGGAAATAGTGCAGATCCGGAACCATTAGATGCAGAACCACTATTTGAAGCACCTTCAGGGGATTGATGGGACGTTTGTGGACACGTAGTATGCTGCGTAAACACCATTCCTGGCGGATCAATGGTATGATGTCTGACGCTTCCTTCTGTCTGTTCTTCATCTTCAGTATCCTCAAAAGACAGAGGTTGTTTTGGAATAGACACACCTGCATCTGAAAAATCACTTGACAAAATGTTAAAAGACTTAAACAATTCAGCATAATCATATAACCAATCTGGTCCAACTCTAGTGTCCGTAGCATTTTCCTCGAGCCATTCAATGTTGCACGACTCGACGACCTTTTTAGTTACCTTGTTGTATACTCTATAGGCTGACCCTTTAGCATATCCAACAAAGTAACATTCGTCCCCTTTGACCTCAAACTTTCCATTAGAGTCCATAAGTAGTAACACACATGGACAACCAAAGATGCGAAAGTGTGAAACCGAAGGTTTACGTCCTTCCAGAATCTCATATGGAGTTTTCATATGTCGTTTGTTTACTAAAGCATGATTCTGGACGTAACAAGCCGTGCTAACAGCTTCGGCCCAAAAGAAACTAGGAAGCTTCGAGTCAGCCAGCATAGTTCGTGCAGCCTCGATAAGAGTACGATTTCTTCTTTCAGCTACTCCATTCTGTTGAGGAGTCCGTGGTGCACTATACTGACGATCAATTCCCTTATCAGTGCAGAATGTGTCCAAAGTAGCGTTCTTGAATTCTGTCCCATTATCAGATCGAATAACCTTCACCTTAGCACTCGCTTGATTTTCAGCCAGAGTGATAAATTGTTTCACCAAGACTGCAGTTTCATTCTTGTGACTGAGAAAATATACCCAGGTGTAGCGAGAATAATCATCGACAATTACAAGACAATAAGCTTTCTTGCCAATACTCAACACATTCACTGGACCAAAAAGATCCATGTGAAGTAGTTCAAGCACAGCCTTCGTCGAGGGTGCTGGTTTAGTCTTATGAGGTTTTCGATGAGCTTTTCCTTTTGCACAAGCAACACACCTTTCAACCAACATGAAATCTTTTATCGGAAGATCACGTACTAATTGACCTTTTGCCAGTCGATTCAAATTTTTCATGTTCACATGCCCAAGGCGACGATGCCACAGTAGACCATCATGTTCTGAAATCTTTGAAAATAGGCAAGTAATTTCTTCACACGGTTTCTTGTTCATATCAATCACATAAGCGTTTCCTCGTCTCTCTGCTGACATTAAGAACCAGTCTTCTGGAATGACAATTCCAGGTTTAAGAACATGCCATCCTTTCTTTGTAAAGTGAACTGAATTCCCACGATCACAAATCTGAGAAATGCTCAACAGATTGTGTTTCAGTTCTGGAACATAATTAACATTTTCGAAGCTTAACACCCCATTTCGTACAGTTCCTTTTAACGTGATTCTGCCTGAATCTCCTCCCGCAAATGAGACATATCCACCATTAAATTCTTTGACATTTTCCAGTTGGGATAAGTCTCCTGTCATGTGCCTGGAACAGCCACTATCCATGTACCAGAGGCGCACGGTAGTCCTCCACAGCTGCTCCTGCACGATTAGCGGGATTAGTTAGATTTAGGAACCCAGCCCATAGTGGATCTGGGTTTTCCTTGTGCATCAATATAAGTTACTCTCTGCCACACTAAGTTTTCTTTATTTAAAAACTTTGAAGTATTTTGAAAGACAGAGTTTCGATGACATGTATGAGATGGATTGGATTGCTTGGCCTTAGCTTTAGGTTTCCAATGCTTGTTTGACCAGTTAGAATTGTAGTTACCAAAAGCATTATGTTGAGATCTTCGAAAATCATTTTGTTGCTTTTGATTTTTGCATTTGGCTGCATTCCAATCCTGATCAGAAGGTTTAGTCTTGCGATAATTGTTTTTCATTGTCTTGGTCTTTTCAGTCGTCATTGACTCAGAACAACGATATCGGTTAGACCTGACCTTCTGATCTTGCACTGACTTTTTCTTGTACGATGTCCTTGGGAGTTGACCACAATTTCTGGCAATGTGACCAGCGATGCCACAGTTAAAACATGTTTGACGCTTCAATTTGTGTGTATTTTGAAAGCTTTTGCACGAATTGCTTGATTTTGAATGATTTGACGTCTTGTTTTTCTGAACATGTTGTTTTTGTGGTTGTTCTGAGCATTTTGAAGATTTTTCTTCTAATGACTTCTCACTTATATCAATATCCTTTTCTTTGTTATTTAATTTTGGTTCAAAATTTGAACAAGTAGAAGTTTCATCAATATGCGTTTCATCAATGCATTTGTCATGTGAAACTAATTCAGGTTCGTTATCTGAACGTGCAGAAGTCTCATCAATATGCATTTCCTCAACGCATTTATCATGTGAAGACGATTCAGGTTCAATTTCTACTATAGTTTCCAATGGGATCCCACTAGATTCAACATTAGGTTCAGAAGAACAATCAGGATACTCTTGATTTTCTTGAGAATTCATTTCAGTGGTTTCACTGAATGCATCCTGAGGGACCTCACCTGTAACATTTTCATTAACTGAGACGTTAGAAGCATTAGAATCACACACATTAACTGAAAAACAATCATCACCACACTTATTGTTCAAATCATCAACACAAACATCATCAGTTTTGTCCAAAACAACAGGCTCACAAAGCGAAACACAAGACGAAACATAAGCAGAAAACGACGCAAATAAAAAACGACTAAAAGCCAAGTCAGATTCAGTTGGTTCAGAATAAGGTTCAAAATAAGGTTCAGAAATATTTGAAATAACGACTGGTTCACTCCCATGAACATCTCCACACTTTACTTCAGAAACAACATCTGCACATGAAGATGAAACGTTAGGATCAATTGAGCCTTTGGAAACAAAACTTAATGAAGTAGATTTCTGTTTCTCAACTTGTCTGTCATGAGAAGATGACTTGTTGGTTTTGGAACCAAAAGTCATGTTACTCTCATTCATCATCTCCTCCTCAGTCATTGGCAGATAAGTATAATTATCATTATATGGAGGAGGAGTCTGATTATAACCCAAACCACGCCCTTTATTTTCTTTGTACGCAAGCTGTTGATCGCACAGGTTTTTAACTAGTCTGCTGGAAGAATCAAATTTCTTGATATTAAGTTCATTAATTTGATATCTGTCTCTAATATCTTCCAGTTCCTTAGTTAAAATGCACACTTTTTCTTGAGCTTCTAAGAAATGGGCTGTTTTCACACTCACATCATCCTTAAGTTTGATGATGTCTTTTCGCTGAGCCTCAATCTTTTCTTTATAAAGTTTCTCATTTTTCGATAAGGTAAAATTTTTATTTTTTATGTCTTGATAATCTTGAATGAGCTCAGCGTTGTGTATTCTATAAACTTCAACCCTTTCCCTACACTCAGGAGTACAAAAAACAGAAAGTACCTCTTCTTTGGTGAGACCTTTAATAGGAGCTGAAAGAATTTGAGTCATGAAAGCCAAGTTTTCAGCTGAAGTCTCTTCTTCGGGCTTAGGGTTTTGATCACTTGAGGTCATGAAAGCAATGTTATTTGAAGCAGCTTGATTTTCTGGAGCTGAGATGTTCAGACGCTCAATTTCAGAAGTCCAATCAAAGTTGATGTTGGGCTGAACCACCAGAGCTTGTGCTAATCCTTGCGGTTGAGGGCTTCCAGCAGCAGCAGCATCCGATACACTAGCAGTGGTCACAAGAGCTCTCTCTCGATTAGGTGTCACGGGCTGTGCAGGAGTTTGTTCTCTATTCATCAGTGGTTTTGTGCAATTTCGAGCATAATGTCCTTCCTCATGACAGTTGTAACATCGCAAGTTAAAAGGCACCTTAGCAGCTCCATTCCAAGCAGTCCCCCACCTGTTTTTACCTGTTTTTTTAATAAACTTTTGTGCCCTGAAAGCAGCCATTGCCATCTGCCAGGTGATGTCCATTTCTTCAACGTCATCAGGATGAATTTGATATAGGTCCTCGCTACACCATTTTGGAGGATCAATTTTTCCTGCAACGAAAGCGTTCAAACAATTGATAACAGAGGCTGCGATATCCAAATTTTCTTTTGACTGTTTAGTAAAGAAAGCTATCATCTCATTGTTCGCAATGGAGGCGGAAGCAACAACGGAGGCATTCCCAGCGTTTGTAGTGGAAGTGGAAGCAGCTGGAGAAGCAACTTGATTAGAGGATCCTGAGCAATAGACATTTGCTGAAGTGGGAGCAGTCTTAGCAGTAGTAGCATTGCTAAACATCTGAAAACCTCCTTGAGATAACAAAGCTGTGTTGTTGTTATTTGATGAAGTGGGAGCAACAGAAAAACCTGCAGCCAACATGCTATTTTTGTAATTGGTTTCTCTTTGTTTATCATCTAGTTCACAAGCTTTGATATGAGAGATCATCTCTGACAGACTGCATCTTGCGAGGTCTTTAGTTTTCTTGATCATAGCGACATGATGATCCCAACTCTTTGGCAATGCATTAAGAAGCTGTCTATTGGTAGATGCATTTGATGTATGAATTTCTTCCATTTGCATTTGAGTCACTAACTTCACAAACCTCTGAATTTGATTGTCTACAGTATCACCATAAATATGATTGAAGTTGTTGAAATTTTGTTGCAGCAGATTTCTTCGACTCTCCTTCATATCTTCATTTCCTTCATAGACGTCGATCAATGATTCCCACAGTTCTTTGGCAGATTTGCAGGTGCGAAATCCAATAGCAATGTCAGGACCCAAACCCATGGTTAAGTATGAAAGAGCTCGGTCATCTTCTTCAACGATAAGTAAATCATCTTCGGTATATTGATCTCTAGGTTTCTTAACCTTAACACCTGGTTCAGTGGAACTTTCCATCATAATCTCCCTTGGACCCCTTAAGATGCTTCGCCACAGTTTATAATCTTTGACCTTCAAGTGCTTTTCAAAGCGCCACTTCCACTCAGGAAAATCATTTGCATCAGTTAACCTTGGAATGCGTGTTGTGGTTCCAAGCTTTGAATCCAATTCTTGTTGGTGATTAAGGGCAGCCGATTCAGTGTTATTTGTTGACATGTTTAATTAATCAGTTAATTAATTAATTAAATTTTAAGTCCAAATAGTCAACAGGTCAAAAGTTCAGGTCCAAGTAACGTTGTGAAATAACGTTGCGAGTCGAGATCACAATTGCGAGTCGAGATTAAATCCACACAAGCCGAGACAGCGACAGTTGCGAGTCGAGACAAGAGCAGTACAAACCGAGACCTCTGTTGATTGCGAGTCGAGACCAATGCAGTACAAGTCGAGACCACGAAAGTTGCGAGTCGGAACCTGCAAAACAGATATGAGATAAACACTGTTGACTCGTAATCCCTGATTTTCAGCACTTTCAAAATTCAAAGATATCGAAATCTTTGAATTTTCTTTGATCACCAACTCCGAGAAATCAGCTAACAGATTTTCTGAAATCACACAATCCAAAATCAGTAATATTTTTCAACAATTTCACCAAGAACAGTTTGAATATGTGACACTTTTCACTGCAAAACAGACACCAAAACCGTATTAGTAACAACTGATGTTCTTGAATCTGATTGATATCAAAACCGAACCAAGAATGGTTTCTTGGCTCTGATACCAATTGTAAAACCCGTTCAGGATCTTTCAATGATATCGATCTTAACTTGTAAAGGTGCGGAAAACAATCACAAGTTGATTCAAGAACCAATAATAATAAATAGACAATAATGCGAATAAAACACAAACCAGAGATCTTGCATTCAAAGTTTAACAATGACTGATACAAGAATCTCGACCGAACTCGGTTCCCTTGAGTCGCAGCCTTCAGATTCACGAACAACCTCAACCATAAGGTTGAGGTTTGTTTAAATACATAACATCCGGGCTAAACCCTAGGCCCATTGCGACATCAAGTAGACTAACCCAAACCCTTACAAAATCGACCCAAACATGTAAACTAAACAAATACATAATCAACCCTTAAACTATGCTAACCTACATGAATAAACCTTCAGGTTCCAACAATAATTAACAGGATCGTTTAAAACTTGAAAATACCCGATTATTTTATTTCATAATTTAGGGATAAACCCCATAATTTACAATAAAGGTGATTTCTTACGGAAATCCCCTATTTTACAAAAACATGTTTATTCGTTTTATTGAGCCACATCCTCAAGCTTGTAGTGCTACACGGCACTTTTCCTGGATCACAGCAGATCACCTGAAACATGTTTTAAAAAGGTTTTATCAGCGGGGAAATACTGGCGAGTCATTCAAGTTGCACAAAATTGTAGGATCGAATTCGGACCTAAACGAGTCGCTTAGAAGAGTTTATCTCAGTTTGAACGGCGGAAACAGACAAACCGAGTACAATTCAGCAAGTATTCACAATAAACTGTCGATATTATTGATCTGGATAACGTTTACAACCTGACGACACTTCGGCAGCACTTCATGGCTCACCGGAAGACAACACCTAGAACTATCTATGTGGTTTCGCTCATAGACCTATATATAGGCAAGCATATTTCGCTCTTACATACATGACATATAAGCGAAACCTTACAATTACCATATGAGCGAAATCTGACTTATGACACAAAAGCGAAATCAGGCTTGTCACATGAGCGAAATCTCATATAATGCTTTCAACACTATTTTGTCTCTTGTGACATGATGCAATGATGACTTCATTATTATGATGTCGTCATTAAAGATGATGACATCATCTTCTTTCAAATCCGCAACGAGACTGAGACTCGACATAAGACGAAGACGACAGATGTATGCACCAACAGACTCCCCCTCAGATGTTGACGGAGTCTTCAGTGTCGAGTCTTTGCATCTTCAGTCTTTATCAGTCCTCTCGAACACTTTGAAGTGTCTGACGCTGTAAGTATTCTCAATCTCTATCTTCTCTTTCATTCTTCTATTTCTCAAATGTAGTTCCAGAACAGCACTGACTCTAACTGCTTCTTCAGCTTTGACTTCAGACTCCCCCTCTCAATCTGCTGGGATCTTAGCCTAGCTTGTTAAGCTCACAGAAACCTCAGGTATCAGAACCTGACTCTTCTTCAAACCTGTACATTCTCTACCACAAACATAAGTTTTTCTAATTTTAAACTTTAACACACTCAGACACCACTTGTAAATATCACCAAAATGATCTAACATTTAGTCTCTGATGAACCTCTTGAAGAAATATCAAATTCAAAACTTCTGATGACCACTTGTAACAAGACTTTAAAATCTTTCACATACAACACTCCCAAACCAGTTCGTCAAGTTTAGCACTTGGAATTTTGAAAATCAGCTCTTCAACACCAGTTGTCGAAAATCTTTTTGACTTTTTCAAAATTTAAGCTAAAACACACTGAAAATCTTTTTGAGATTTTTGAAATTAAACGAAAAGCAGTAAAGAAATATTTACAGACAATATTTTTGTGAGTTCGTGCAAGAGGATCATTTCAGTTTCTGAGACAAATCACCAACACCGTTAAGCTTCATTTCATTTTAAGTTCTAAACGATTCACTTAGATTGTCAGTATACTGGTCCACTTAAATTTTCACACAAAGTTCAACTGATCCGAGATACGATATTAATGTTTTAAGCACTTAAACTCAATCGCGTGTCCCACCTCAGAATATACTCCCGTATCCAGATCCCAATATTCAGTCTTACAGGTGAGTATACTACAATGATATCTGTACATAAATTAGGTAATGCGAGGGCTGAGGGATCTCAGGTCGATACTTCCGTATACGCAGAGAGATATCAGCTTCGACTTTACGGTATGTCCCCTTTAGAGGATCTTTTAGCTACAACAGCAGCGACTATCAATTTTATTGTTTCATCTGCATGCTGAGGGTTTATGCTATGTTTCAAGCATTTGCGGAAAGTATTATTCAAGGACTAGGTCAGAACTACCGTTCAGCAGAAGTCCCGGAATAATACCCCAGATATCACTGAGTATAAAGACCTAGTATATCAGAAAAAGGAATCTTTCAAACAAGATTTCGGGGGTTACCCATATATCCGAGAGATGTTACCCACGATATAAGCAAGTTTGAAATTTAGGTTTATATCTCGTCACAATCTACTAAATGTGCAAAAACCTACTGGCACATCATCAGTGAGACCGTTTATCACTTTTAACTTTCCAATTCTTTAGCATGTTGTGATCGTCCACTGATGTACTATCATTTCCTCTTTTATACAACAAAACTCATTTTTATTTTATCATGTTTTTGGCTTTTTCAAATTTTCAAATGTTTTTGGATTTTCTGAAATTTTCTACTCCCCCTAAAATGCAAACACATATTAGGAAATTTGAAAACAAACTATACAGAAAGAAACAACTGATATCAAATCACCTCAAATCGCCATCCACTAGGCATAAACAATCAGAACTCCCCCTTACACAAAACTATTTTCTCATTATGATTTCAAAACACTTAAGTTTGTTTTAACCAAAATGATTTTTCCGGAAAATAAGTTTTGTTGATTTTACCACTTGTAAATTCGGGGTTTGGTTCATCATATTGTCTTACAAATACCACTTTTAAGTATGGTCCAATCAAGTTCAACCTAATGACCTTGATTAACCATTTGTAAGCATAAACCTTCATCAACCAACTTGTAGGAATAAAACCTCTACACAAACTCATTTTACCAACAAAGATGCCGATTCCTGCTACACACTTACCAACCTGGAAGCTCCGGCATAGTCATTCAACCTGAAAAATTTTAACAATTTTAACGACTTTCATACAAACACTTTAAAATATGAATGATGCCGATTCCTGATCCACGATATAAACTTGGGATCTCCGGCAAGTCCACAGACTTACTGTTCATAGTATGAGCCATCCCAGTTGTAGGATCGAGAAACGACCTAACGAGTCGATCAGAAGAGTGCTCAGACAGAATCAGAGGCGGAATTCATTGATTCTGTCTTTGTTTAGCTTGTAACACACCGGAAATACTATTTAATGTCTCTTGTATTGATCTCTGAAAGATTACAGACTTGGAGACACCTCGACAGCACTTCTGTGTCGGAAACTAACAACTGAACTCCACTTACAACTGATTACGCTTCAGAGTATATATAGACATGAGGGTTTCGCTTGAGCACTGTTCAAGCGAAATCTTAACATGTTGATTTCGCTTGAACTTGCTTGAAGCGAAATCTTCTATTAATCACCCTTGAAGCGAAATCATCACTAAAACACTCTAAATTCTGATCTTTTCTCATATTACAAGCCCTAATCAATCAGTTCTAATCTAAGACTCGAACTAAGATGAAGTCGACAGACAACTGCACCAACAGACTCCCCCTTGAATGTTGACGGAATCTTCAGTGAGAGTCTTCAAAGTGACGACTCTTCAATCTTGATCGATCTCCTTCAGGACTTTCTCCTGGAATCATGTACCCGGATCTTTTTCTCTAGCTCTAACTTCATCAGACTCCCCCTTTCAGCAAGCTGGGATTTTCAGTCTGGAATTAGCTATCGCCTTTGAAATTAAATCCTGGATTTTTCTCAGATTAAGCTCTCTACATGTTCTGATGCATCTCCTGGCTTCTCGTAGCAACAGGATCAGAAACCTTCCTTTCACCTACATACATCTCTCTACCAAAACATAAGTTTTCACTTAAATCAATAAGAAAAACTTACTAGCAATAGTTACATCAAGTTCAAATTAATGACCCTGATTAACTAATCTCAACTTCTTTCTCAAAACAAATTTTTTTTAATTCAAGCATTCATTCCCAAACCAGTTCATCTTGTTTAGCACTTGGAATTTTGAAAATCAGCTCATCAACATCAGTTGTAGAAAATCTTTTTGTATTTTTCAAAATATGAACCATAAATGTAATAACAAAAATTAACTGCAGAAATAAAATATGTACAAACATATTTTTGTGAGTTTGTGCAAGAGGATCATATCAGTTTTTGAGACATATCATCAACACCATTAAGCTTTAAACATTTTCAATTCTAAACGATTCACGTTGATTGACGATATGTTTGTCCTCTTAAGCTCAATCTAAAAACTTTCGAAATACTTACCGATACGTTAAGGTATATTAAGATAGCACTAAATTCTTATGGACCCCACGATCTCAGCATATCCCCTCATCATGTAATACACTATCTCGAGTAATGCCTTTAAACTTTTATCAACTGTGATTTGTGCGAAAAACAAAGCAGAATGTTTAAACATTAACAATCAGGTCGATACTTCCGTATACGCAAAGAAAGTCCAATGTTTAAACAAAATAAGAAAATAAAAATAAGTTGAAGTTGTTTAGGCTTTAACCACCAGGTCGATACTCCCGTATACGCAGAGGTGATCCAAAGCTTAAATGAAACACCAAAGAAAATAAAGCAGAACGTTTAGGCAACAACATCCAGGTCGATACTCACGTATACGCAGAGGATGTCCGATGCTTAAACAAAATAAAGAAATAAAACAAGTTTAAATCTTTGCAAAATAAAATGCACAATCACAGCGACTTTTTAGCAAAGTTGTGAAAGTTCACAAACTTAACCAGTTTTATGTCTTTCGACAATCAGCGATTACTGAGTAGGCACACAGTCAAAAAGGACAAAACTAAGTACTATGCTTTCGACCATGTTTCCCACTAGAACTAGGCTTTTTCATTTAAGTTTGTATCGTTATCGCAAATCTACTAGTCTAGCTGAACCTACCGTCACATCTTTAGTGAGATCGTTTATCACATTTTGACTTTACATTTCTTTAGCATGCTGTGACAGTCTAACTGATCTACTATCATTTCCTCTTTTTTTTAACAAAACTCATTTTTGTATTTTTATCATGTTTTTGGCTTTTTCAAATTTTCAAATGTTTTTGGATTTTCTAAAATTTCTAACTCCCCCTAAAATGCAAACACATTTTAGGAAATTTGAACACAAACTGTACAGAAACATGACAACTGATATCGAATCACTTCAATTCTCCATCCACTTGGCATAAACAATCAGAACTCCCCCTCACAACAAACTATTTTCCCATTAAGATTTCAAAACACTTAAGTTTGTTTTAATCAAAATGGTTTTTCCGGAAAATAAGTTTTGTTGATTTTACCACTTGTAAAATTGGGGATCAAATCATCACATTGTTTTACCAATCATATGTAGGAAATCAGATACAACTTAATGTCCCTGATTTACCACTTGTAAAATCAATCCAATTCAACTTCTGAACCACTTGTAAAAATCACAACCATACAACTTAAACCTGCTTTTCAACCAATTTACCATCTTTTGGTTGAATTCTCAAGGTGCCGATTCCTACTCCTCGCTTACAAACCTGGGAGTTCCGGCAAGTCCTACAAAACTTCTCAAAAACACATTATACAAACATGATAAAGAATGATGCCGATTCATGATCCACGATTACCAACTTGGGATCTCCGGCAAGTCAGGTTTTTCATTTAAACAAATTCACCCAAGCCTGACTGTTCTTGGGTGATTTTGAATTCTTGTTTAACAATGATGGAAAGTTTGCCTCATCCATTGTTAGACTAGAACTCTCAGTTTTTACCTCAACAACTGGCTCTTCTGGCTTTACCACACCAGATTCATTGCCTGAATGTGGCTTGTCTGACTTTGATGAGCCAGATTCATCGCCGACATGTGGCTCCTTTGTTTCCGAAGAAACAGATTCATTGCCAACAACTTTCTTCTTCTTTTCCTCTTTCGTCCTCGGATTTGTATCTGATGAATGCGTTTTGCTTGATTTGTCATTCTTTGGCGAGCAAGACGATTTATCAGAACTTTTATCTGTTTTACTAGTTGTATCCGAGGACAAAATCCTTTCCAGATACTCTCTGGCCTTCTTCCTCTTTTTTCTCAGTCTGTCTTTTTGCCCTTGAGAAAGCTTTACTTTCTTTTCTTGAACTTTAGGTTCTTGAACCTTCTGTTCTTTGGGCTTGACATTGACTGGGATCTTTACCAATTTCTGAGATTTAACCCTCAATCTGTCATTTGATCTTCTTGGGCAATCTCTGGCAATGTGACCAATGATATTGCAGTTAAAGCATCTTCTTGACTCAAACCTCCAACTCTGGCAGTTAACAGCAATGTGTCCTTGATAACCGCATCTGTAACACACTCTGTTATCGTACCAATCACCATACTCAGTCCAAACATTCAGATCAAAGCACTGTTTGGCTTGGTGATAATCCTCTCTCTTCCTGTAAGCTTGATTTGGCCTTGAAGCACTGTGGTCCGACCTGCACCACTTTTCACCAACTATTTTTGAATTTTCATTTTTTACTTTTTGTAATTTTTGATTGCGATTGGATGATTGATCTGATGAACTTTTATTCTCTTTTTTAACATTTTTCACATTTTTAATTTTTTGTTTCTGTTCCACTTTCTTCTTCAAAGGTTTTTGCTTAGAGCATTCTCCCTTTTCAGTTGATTGTGGAACAGTTTCTTGAAACTTTTCTTTTAACTTCAAAAATAAATTCTTTTTGTCAATTTTTACTTTTTCATCATCAGATTTTTCATCGCAATCTTCAACTTTGACATTGTCAAAGTTTGTGAAATCGTCACTTATTGGAACGGAATTGATCGGTTTTGGACAGGGGAACTCAGATGAAGTCACAAAACCTTTCAATTTCTTTTCAAATTCATCAATCTTGTTTCTCGAATTCTCAGCTTCGTTTTCAAGCTGAGAGATTCTATCAAGATGAGACTTGATTGATTTCTCATTCTCATTTTTCATGTTTTCAAGAACAGACTTTTCATTTTCCAAAACTTTTATCTGTTCTTGAAGTTTTGTTTCATTTGCTTTTAGATTTTTGTTCTCAAGCTTGATCCAGAAATCTTCATCTTCTGAAAATTTCTGTTTACTTTCAAACTCTTTTTCTTTTTCTTTCAAAACTTTGTTTTCTGATGTCAAACTGTTCAAATTACCCAACAGTTTGTCATTTTCAGTTTTCAGCTTCTCACAATTTTCTTTCAGAATAAGAATCTGCTTATCATCAGCTAGCTTCTCGTTTCTCATCTTCTCGACTTCCAGTGTCAAACTTTCCGCATTCTTCAAGAGTTTGTCATTGTCAATCTTAAAGTTGTCACATTTGGAGCACACTGATTCTGAACTTGAAGATCCAGGCTTCACAGATTCTTCATTCTTTTGAACTTGTTCTGTCTCCATCTTGTATGTTCCTGCACAGAAGAGTTTAACGAAATCAAAAGGATTCATATTTTCATCAATATAATATTTCCTTTTAATATCATATTTCAAAATATTCTTTGTTGCAAGACACACATGAATTCTTCTATCTATTTCAGCAATAACATCCAATTCCAATTTTAGTAAATTCTTTTCCAACTCATTCAAAAATTCCCTTCTTTTCTTTTCTTCCTTACGACACTCTGCATGAACCTCATTAAAGAACTGATGTGGATTAAGCTCTTGGAAAAAATCTTTTCTTTTTAGCTCAACCATGAATTCATCCCATTTAGCAGGTAATGCAGTAGTTAATTTCAATATATGTTCATCAGTTGTCATTCTAATACCCTTTCTCCACAAATTGTCCGTTAGAACTTTAAATCGTGTTTCCATCTCATCCAAAGTTTCATTCTTTTGGCACATGAAATATTCATAACTTTTTACCCAAACATCCACATCTACATTCCTGTGACTACTGTCCACATTTCTCATATACCAACGATTTAAATTTTCAAGATACTCATTTTCTTTTTCATCAAATACCATTGTCATTTTTCTAAAACAATATGCACTCAAACAATCTTCAAGCGAAATACCTGCAAACAAACTTCAAGCGAAATCAAAGATTAACTACAATAACAGTTCAAGCGAAATCTTCACTTGAAGTGAAATCAGATATTTGATTTCAAGCGAAATCGAATGTATAATCAACTCAAGCGAAATCACTATTTCGCTTCAACCACTCAATAACCTTTCAAGCTAAATCAGATTTTTCAAGCGAAATCCTTTATTTCGCTTCAAAACAATTCAAGCGAACCTCAACCTGAAACTCCTGAAGCGAAATCTTATCAATTCTTCAAGCGAGACTTATATTTCAAGCGAAATCAACCTGTCAAATTCGCTTGAATCATGCTGACATCATCAAGTCGGTCTGATTTTTGCAAAATTGATCAAGTTCTAGGTCGAATTTAGGTCTAAATTTTTCAAGGATTTGTTAATTCAATGTTTCGCACACTATATACGAAAATCAGTCCATTTTAACCATAAAAACTTGATTAATTTTGAAAAGAAGGTGTAGAAGTCAGAAATTTCTAGTGAAAACGAGCTAAACGGTAAGAACTCTTCCTCCTGAGCTCTGATACCACATGTAGGATCGAGAAACGACCTAACGAGTCGATCAGAAGAGTGCTCAGACAGAATCAGAGGCGGAATTCATTGATTCTGTCTTTGTTTAGCTTGTAACACACCGGAAATACTATTTAATGTCTCTTGTATTGATCTCTGAAAGATTACAGACTTGGAGACACCTCGACAGCACTTCTGTGTCGGAAACTAACAACTAAACTCCACTTACAACTGATTACGCTTCAGAGTATATATAGACATGAGGGTTTCGCTTGAGCACTGTTCAAGCGAAATCTTAACATGTTGATTTCGCTTGAACTTGCTTGAAGCGAAATCTTCTATTAATCACCCTTGAAGCGAAATCATCACTAAAACACTCTAAATTCTGATCTTTTCTCATATTACAAGCCCTAATCAATCAGTTCTAATCTAAGACTCGAACTAAGATGAAGTCGACAGACAACTGCACCAACACCAGTCACAAACCAGGGATGGTTCAACCTTATCTTTCTTCGTTTTCTTCTCATAAAACTCTTTAACCCCTTTGACTTTTCGATCAATCATTTTACCAAAAATGTGTTTCACAGTGGGGTTAAAGGCCTTTTCAACATCAAAAACCTTTTTGTCATCATAAAATTGGTTTGAAATCTCAACTTTACCAATTTTCTTTTTATAGTTTTCAGTCCGAAGTGATGGAAAATTTTCATCATCCACAATCAGAACTGATTTTTCTCCATTTACCTCAACCTGTGGCTCATCTGATTTTGTGGAATCAGACTCATCGCCAGAAGATAGCTCCTCTGATTTTGACCTATCAGAATCATCGCTAGAGCTACCAACAGACTTCTTAACCACCCATTTTTGTTTGTCATTTTTAGCTCTTTTCTTGTAAAACTTGTTTGAACATTCACCAAATTCAAATGTAGAATTTTTGAACAATTTAGTTCTGTCAATTGGTGGTTCAAACTCAACCACTTTCTCTTTCTGTTTACGAGAAACTCCCTGTTTTGATGGTATTGCCTTAGAACAATCTCTGGCTATATGTCCAACAGTGTTGCATTGGAAACAGGTTCTCGTATCTTTCTTCTGCTCAGCCATCTTATTCATTTCGTCTTGCTTCTTTGCAAGGAACTCACTGTTTGGCTGTCTCCATAATTCTTTCTTTTCTTCTTCTTCTGCTGATGTACCTGAAACAAATGTCATCTTTGCTTTAAAATCACGAACATATTTTTCATTTTTCTGTGTTTCTGTTGGAATAAATCCAAGACCTTTCTTTTTGAAATTACGGTTTTGGTTTGGTTTCTTTTGAAAACCAGAACCAGAACTGTAACCCTTTTTCTTGTTTAAACGTTGTTGAGCTCTTGAGGTGTAAGATTTAGGTTTACCATTAAGATTTAAATCTTTTATTTCAGAAATATTAATTTCTGTTAGTTTGAAAACCTTTTTGATCAATTCAGTTTTGACACCTCTTATTGGAAATTCCTCATCAGAATATTTGTCAGAATCATTCAAAGTATATGCAACTTTAAACGTTTCGTCATTCAAATTAGACTTTGATAACAGGAATTCTTTGTTGTAAACCCTTTTAACTGAATACTTTTGACTGTTGACTGTCGAACTCGAACTTTCAGAACCAGACTTTGACTCTGACTCTGACTTTGACTCTGAGTTTGACTCCAACTTTGACTCCTCAGTTTCATCTTTATCCAACACCTGATCGACGACTTTCTTTATTAACTCGGACTCATGATCAGTGTCAGATGATGTAAACGTAACATCAATATTTTCTGGCAAATTTACTGACGACTCCGACTCCCATTGTAAATTTGTTGCTTTTTCGACTCTTTCCTGATTTGGATTTCTGGGCAAATATCCATTTTCTAGCGGGGGTGGACACTTGTTATAACCGACATCTTGTTTCTTACCAGAATCCTTCTTGTCAGTCTTTTTCTTTGAGTCACTCTTCTTCTTGTTCTTCTTTTCTGGAGTCTTTTCTTCAGAAACTTTCTGTTCTTCAGAATTCTTTTCCTCAGAAGTCTCTTCTTCAACGAATGCCTTCATGCCTTCTATGGTTGGATAAATCCTGTCAATAACATAAGACGTACATGAGTAACTTTGCAACAATCGATTTACTCTTTCAGTCTCAATTCTCTGAGTTTCAAGTTTCTGCTCAAGCACAGCACACTTCTCGATGTAGTTGTTCACCACTTTTTGTTTTGTCATAAAAGCACCCTAAAGTATCTTCATTGCTGTAGCTTGTTCTTCACTTGTTTGATTATACTGATTCATCGCTTTGTTCAACACATCATAAGATTCCTTCAAACTGTTCAAGTTATAGATCAATGTGCTGTTATGCTTTTTTAGGGCTTCACAGTTTTCACATTTCACCGGAATCTTTTTAGCATCAATTTCCTCATCAACCTTGAACTTTGGAACTTCAACCTTTACTTTCCTTTTGATTACTGGAACTTCTTCGTCATCACTGCTGACTGGTGTTTTGACCTTTTTCTTCTTCTTTGTCTTTTTAATCTTGTCATCATCACTATCATTTTCTGCAATCAGTTTCATATCAGCATCGAATTTTCTCGCCCAATACTCACGATCATCATCACTATCTTCTTCAACTCTGGCTACAAAAGCTTTTTGATTTGAAATCTCTACATCTGGACAATAATCATCCCAGTTGAAATTTGCCCAGCTAAACCCTTCAGGTAACTTTTCATCATCTTGATCTATTATCAATGCACTACCATCAGCTCTCTTTGAAGAATCTTGATTAATCACACAAGCTCTCTTTCCAGAGTCTTCAATCACATCCCTTCCATGTGCAGTTTGTGCTTGATGTTGATGTTGTTGAGATGGTTGCTGAGCAACTTGATGGTAGATGGCTTTTCGGTAGTAATCATTGTTGTTGTTAAAAGGATTCCGAGCTCCACTTGCTTCACGGTTTGTGCACTCTCTCTTGAAGTGACCCTTTTCCCTGCAACGAAAACAAGTGACTTTAGATTTGTCAAAACCTAAAGTAGAAACACCAGCCTCACGAAGATCATCTCTCCCCGTGATCTGCTTAAATTTCTCAGCTCTCCTTAACACGCTTGCCAAACACCATTTTATGTCCATCAGTTCCATCTCTTCAGCATCTATCTGGTCGTAATCTTCCTTGGTTAGCATTGGATTCCCGATACGACCTGCAACAAAACAACTATAAGATTCAAGAACAGTTCCCAATAAAGACATGTGACTCTTAGCAATTTCTACTGAATAGTCTTCATCATTCTCCAAATTCAGTACAATGTTGCACTGAAGCTTCTTGCCATTCTTTGTTGCTGAAATGTTTGGATCGAAAGACGGAAATGATGTGAAACTTGTTTTACTGTTTGATCCTGATGATGAACTTCCAGAAGAATTCTTGGCATTGTAAGCAGTTTCTATTTTTGGAGATAAATTTGTAGGCTTCTCATTCACCCCTGCTTTGTAATACAACCCAATATCCTGTTCACCATCGAAATCTTTCATTCGAATAATCTTTCGTTGCTCCATCTCTTGAGCTTCCAACTTCTCAATGAACTTGCTGAGTGTCAAACTGCTAAAACCCTTTTTGTTTCTAAGCATCATGAGATATGTGCCCCAAGTCTCATGTGGCAATGCATCAGCAAGCTTTTCGATCAACTCTTCATTGTCTTTCTCGATGCTCAATCTCTTCATGTTTGCTAGCAGATTGCAATATCTTTCAATAATCTATCTTGTACTTTCATTCTTCAAACCACGAAACAGATCGAACTCTTTCTTCAGAAGTGACTTCTTGTTCTTTATCATTTCTTGACTACCAACAAACTTTGATCTTAAAGCTTTCCAAATCGAGTATGAAGTTCCATTATGTTGTAATAACACCAAGATGTCTTCTTTCACAGCTTGTTGTAGAAGACTCAGCATCATTTTCTCATCTTTGTATTTCTTTCTAGCATCGGCGCTTAGATCTTTAATCGGAACCACCTCTTCATCATCATTCATTGGCCGAATGTATTTTGTCTCGACACATTCCCACGCATCAAGATAGTTAGCTTGCACCCAGTTTTCGAACCGTCATTCCCAACCCTTATATTCCTCGATGTTCAAGAGCTTAGGCGGTTTTTGCATTGTTCCTGTTTCGTTTTCGAGTATTGTGTTCTGTGCAATAGTGATCGGGGTAACCGGAGTAGCGAATGCGTTGTAAAATTCCTCGTCCATGTTTCGGATTCTCAAATGAGCTGTATCACCTTGTAAAAATATACCTGACGACAAACAAACAACTGATCAGTTTAAAAACTTATCGATTAACAGAATAACACTGGTACTCAAACTGGTGATAATTCTGTGCGGACTAAAAGTTGACACACTATGCAGACTGAATTTGATGTGAATTGAGTTTGATGTCAAAACGTGCGAACTGCTATGACCCGACAACTTTGAATTACACTTTGACTATATTGCAGCCGACAACTTGATAGACCTCGGTATTAATCACAGTATCCAAGAAAATTAAATTAGAATCTCGATGTAATTAAAATCTCATACAATCTGACAAATCACACCAACAACTTTAATAGTTATCACTTGATTATCGGGCCCAGATCACATGCAACAATTTCAAAACCCAACAACCCTTGATATTACTCTAAATGTCCCGATTACACAATTACTTGATTGGGCCGCAAACTCCTTTTTTTAATCTGATTGGGTCGACAACATGTAGTGGGCTGCTATCTTTAATCACATGTATATGATTTTAGTGACTTGGGCAGACAACAACAACTTTAATTTGTGAAGATGGCCGACAACTTTCAATAACAAAACAATTCTATTGGACCTCTATTCTTGAACAGTATGATCACATTAATTGATGAATGATGCTGACACACGGCTTCACATGTAATAAGTAACTTCAATTTACGAGACTCGAAAAGATAATATCACATGCAAAATCTGATCATCCGATACAACCTCGTGCAAACTGACACAAGACACGAGATAATTTTCCCAACTACTGACAACAATTCACGTGATTATCCTGTTCAATGACTGACAAAGACTTTCAAATAAAATCAACTAAACACTTTTGAGCTGAATTCCTAAGTGTCACTATGAGCGAAACCTAAGTGTCACTATAAGCGAAACCTTCAAAGTGTCTTAAGAGCGGAATCTCAAAGTTGTCACAAAAACGGAACCTTGATCTGTTCACTGGAGCAAAACCTAAGTTGTCCAAATGAGCAGAACCAACTTGTTCATATGAGCGAAACTAGCTGATAACATCATCATTTTCACGAGTCCATAAAAGCGAAACCTTGAAAATCCCAAGTTCTAGGTCAATTTTAGCTTTGAAATTTTCAAGGGTTTATTAATGCATGATTCCGAGTGCTGTGTGTGAAATTGAACTGGTTTTACCGTGAAAAATTTTCAAAAATGACAAAGAAGGTGTAGAATATCAGAATATGCAGCTGAAATGTATAGAACTCTTCTTCACTAGCTCTGATACCAATTGTAGGATCAAATTCGGACCTAAACGAGTCGCTTAGAAGAGTTTATCTCAGTTTGAACGGCGGAAACAGACAAACCGAGTACAATTCAGCAAGTATTCACAATAAAATGTCGATGTTATTGATCTGGATAACGTTTACAACCTAACGACACTTCGGCAGCACTTCGTGGCTCACCGGAAGACAACACCTAGAACTATCTATGTGGTTTCGCTCATAGACCTATATATAGGCAAGCATATTTCGCTCTTACATACATGACATATAAGCGAAATCTTACAATTACCATATGAGCGAAATCTGACTTATGACACAAAAGCGAAATCAGGCTTGTCACATGAGCGAAATCTCATATAATGCTTTCAACACTATTTTGTCTCTTGTGACATGATGCAATGATGACTTCATTATTATGATGTCATCATTAAAGATGATGACATCATCTTCTTTCAAATCCGCAACGAGACTGAGACTCGACATAAGACGAAGACGACAGATGTATGCACCAACAAAAATGACACATTGTTATAATATACAGTATTAAGGGAGATTACATTGTTCTTATCAACCAATTACCCCAAATCGGTATTTGTCACTCGACTGTATCTTTAACTATGGTCAGATCACCCATTGGCTAACTCGTTGTCCAATGGTGACGGGAAACAAGTAATGTATACAAAACCCCACATACCGGCAGTAATTGAAGATTACAAAAACTTAATCCCTGTAATTATAACCTTGAAAACATTTAGGGTTTGTAAAGCAATTTGATAAAAAGAGAATGACTCACATTGCAAGTTTAATCGGGCAGAGTTTAGCCTACTGATAAGCCTGTTAACCAAATTCAAATAACAATGCACACGAAAACTAGGTTAGTAACTTTAATCCAACTTTTTACGACAACTCACGAGATCAAAACCTTCACAATGAATGACAAAGTGCGATACTTAAACATCCATCGAATTCACGACGAATGACAAAGCATAACCCAAGTTTGAGCAGCACTTAAACATCCATTGGATTGGTTTCTATCGATCGAACATTAAATCGTAGCAGTGATCGAGTTATTACCCTGTTATCACGGCATAATTCGTGCTTGTGTGTGTTTTTGGAGTAAACAGATGATAACTCAACGTACGAAATGAGTTTTTACGTCGAACCAACGCCAGAAATCAAGTGCCAGACTCCCCTATTTATACCTGGAAAACAGCTCCCTCGCGTGGCGCGAAGGGCCGTCGCGTGGCGCGAGGGACACCACCCTACCATAGGGTAGCCCCGTGTCTGCTTAGCTTGGGTGAGTCGACGGTTTCTAAAAATTTGATTTCTACGAAAAACTGTTTAGATAATACCGAATAGGAAATACCCCCCCCCCCCCTGAGTTTTAGGGGCCCTGATCCTGATTCTGATTGTTCTGAAAATTTTAGGGGTCATGCAGTATCACTTGGGGGTCTCAATTAGGGTTTCCTATTGGGTAAAATAAGATAAGAATTAATACTTTTAATGAGAGTTGTTACATCCTCCCCACCTTATTAAAAATCTCATCCTCGAGATTTACTGGAACAAGTAGGGATACTTTCGCTTCATCTCCGATTCCAGCTCCCAAGTGTATTCCGGTCCTCTCTTTGAATCCCACTTGACTTTGACCAGCACTAGTCACTTATGTTTGAGAAACTTGAACTTTCTGTCTTCTATTTGTAGTGGCTTCTCAACAAATTTGAACTTTTCATTTACCTCTACATCTTGAAGAGGTACTACAAGGGATTCGTCATATAGACATTTCTTGAGATTAGATACATGAAATACGTCATGTACCCCAGCTAGTTCTTCTGGTAGTTGTAAACGATAGGCAACTGGTCCTATTCGTTGGATGACTGGGAATGGTCCTACGTATCTTGGACTTAACTTTCCCTTTTTACCGAACTGAACTACTCCTTTCCAAGGAGAAACTTTCAACAGTACTCTGTCTCCAACTTGGAATTCTAACGGCTTGCGTCGATTGTCTGCATAACTCTTCTGGCGATCTCGAGCCATCTTAAGTCTTCCCTTGACTTGAGTGATCTTGTCGGTAGTTTCTTGTACAATTTCGGGACCTGATAATTGGCTTTCTCCTATTTCTGCCCAACAAACTGGAGTTCTACACTTACGTCCGTATAGTGCTTCGAATGGGGCAGCTTCAATGCTTGCATGATAACTATTATTATAGGATAATTCGATTAAGGGTAGGTGGTCATCCCAGTTTCCACCAAAATCTATCACACATGCCCTGAGCATGTCTTCCAGGGTTTGGATCGTCCTTTCACTTTGTCCGTCTGTTTGAGGATGATATGCAGTGCTCAAGTTCAGTTTAGTCCCCATGGCTTCTTGGAAACTTGTCCAAAAATGTGAAGTGAAACGACCATCTCTATCCGATACAATGGAGAGTGGAACTCCATGTAAGGATACTACTTCGTCTACGTATAACTTGGCTAACCTTTCCATGCTAAAGGTTTCCTTCATGGGTTGAAAGTGAGCTGATTTGGTTAATCGATCCACAATTACCCAAATCGCATCATTACCTTTTCTGGTTTTGGGCAACTTAGTAACAAAATCTATTGTTATGAGTTCCCATTTCCATACAGGCATTTCTAATTGTTGGAGTAATCCTGAAGGTTTCTGGTGTTCTACCTTAACTTGTGAACAAGTAAGACACTTAGATACATATTTAGCTATATCCTTTTTCATACCAATCCACCAGAAATTATTTCGTAAATCTTGGTACATCTTATTATTTCCCGGGTGCATGGTATACCTAGATTTATGGGCTTCCTCTAAGATCTTATTTCTTAAATCTCCTTGCTTAGGTACCCAAATTCTTCTTTTATGGAATCTCCAAATTCCATCAGCTCCTTTCTCTAATTCCTTTATTCTTCCTTTCATTCCTTCAGTATCATCTTTGATTGCTGTTTCCTGAACATTCTTTAATTATTCCATTAAGTCTAATTGTAAACTTAATCTAAGAGCACGAACTCGTCGCTGTTTCTCATGATACTTACGACTTAAGGCATCTGCAACTACATTTGCCTTTCCGTCATGATATTGAATATCACAATCGTAGTCCCTTAGAATTTCCATCCATCTTCTTTGTCTCATGTTCAATTCTTTTTGCCCAAATATATACTTTAAGCTTTTATGATCTGTATAGACAGTAAACTTACTTCCATACAGATAGTGTCTCCAAATCTTAAGGGCAAAAATTATTGCTCCTAATTCTAAGTCATGGGTCGTATAGTTTTCTTCGTGCTTTTTCAGTTGCCTTGAGGCATACACAATTACCTTCTTGCGTTGCATTAGCACACATCCTAATCCTAGCTTAGAGGCATCACAATATACTTCAAAATCTTCGGTTCCTTCTGGTAGGGCAAGGATTGGGGTGTTTGTTAACTTTTGTTTTAAAATCCTAAAAGCCTCTTCTTGCTTAGGTCCCCATTCAAACTTAACTGTATTACAGGTTAGCTTAGTTAATGGTATAGCTATTTTTGAAAAATCCTTAATAAAACGCCTATAGTGCCCTGCTAATCCTAGAAAACTTCTAACTTCTGTAGCTGATTACGGGACCTTCCATTTGGTAATTGCTTCTATTTTAGCAGGATCTACGTGAATACCTTCGTGATTCACCATGTGTCCTAAAAATTGCACCTCCTGTAGCCAAAATTCACACTTCGAGAATTTGGCGTAAAGCTTCTCCTTTCTTAACAAAGTTAAGAGTGCATGCAGGTGCTGACAGTGTTCATCCTGACTTTTGGAATAAATAAGTATATCGTCGATGAAGACAATTACGAATTTATCCAAGTACGGTTTACAGATCCTATCATCATGTCCATAAATGCTGCAGGAGCATTTGTTAGTCCAAATGGCATGACTGTAAACTCATAATGACCATACCTAGTTCTGAAAGTAGTTTTAGGTATGTCTTCCTCTTGTACCTTCAATTGATGATATCCGTAGCGTAAATCTATCTTAGAAAAATATCTAGCTCCTTGGAGTTGATCAAAGAGATTATCAATTCTAGGTAATGGGTATCGATTCTTAATTGTAACCTTATTCAGTTCCCTATAATCGATACACATTCGCATCGAACCATCCTTTTTCTTTACAAACAACACGGGCGCTCCCCATGGGGATGAACTAGGTTGTATGAATCCTTTACTGAGCAATTCATCTAATTGCTTTTTCAGTTCTAACATTTGGTGGGTGCTAGACGATAAGGTGCCTTTGCTACTGGTGTAGTTCCAGGAATCAAATGAATTCTAAATTCTACCTCCCTATCCGGTGGTAATCCTGGTAACTCTTCTAGGAATACATCTGGGTATTCTGACACTACCGGAATTTCCTTAAGTTCCTTACCCTTAGTGCTAATGATTACCGAAATCATATACACTACTCCTTGCTTTCGTTCATAACTAGCAACTTTCATTACTGAAATGAACTTCATGGGTTTACTTGGCTTATCCCCTGTAATTATGATTACTTCTCCTGTGGGTGCATGAATTTCTATGGAGTTCTTATCACAAAGGATTCGAGCATGGTTGGCTACTAACCAATCCATTCCTAAAACGACATCGAATCCAGCTAAATTCATGGGTAATAGGTTTGCAGAAAATTTATGACCTGAAAGTTCTATAGTTTCTTTTTGCAAAACCGTATCTATATTAACAGAATTCCCGTCTGCCGTTTCTACCATAAAAACTTGCCTAAGTTTTGTTAAGGGTAGCTTAAGAGCTTGGCAGAATGAAGTATTGATAAAACTTTGGTTTGCACCAGAGTCAAATAATACTTTCGCATAAACGTTGTGAACTAAGAACATACCAGCTATCACGTCAGGGATTAGCTCTGCTTCCTGAGTAGTCAACTGGAAGGCTCTTGCGTTTTTCTTGGTAGTTCCTTCCGCAGGTTTAGCCTTGTTATCTGCTGGTTTGACCAACTTAGGGCATTCTGGTATGAAATGCCCATGTAAGGACCGTTTTTCTTCTTTATAAATTAACTTACAAAGGTAATTAAAAGACTTCAAAATAACAACATTAATACATGCTTTTGACAAAAATTGGGCATAACCCGTCCGTAAAACTGATATACCCCTGTTTTAAACAAAAGTAAGACAAATACCATTCTACAATTCGTTCGACAAGACACTACTAAAAACCTAGACATCAAGTGTTAAAATGTATGTCTACTAACAAGTTGTACAAAATAGAAATTTTGACCCAAAACATTAGTGCAACTAGCGGAAGCGCTTGATATGGCATATCGTGAACATGTGCTCGCTCCAATTCTCCAAGTCGCCTAAATTGAGGATTTACCTGCGTTCAACAACAAAGCTTTAAACAGATAGTCATTATACTTATTACGCTTACAATAGCATCGTTTTAGTTCCATTCGTTTATGTACTTCCATTCCTCTTACGCATACGACTACCCAATTAAATGGGTATGGCATGTACTCTCATAATGAGATTCAAACATACACTTACGACCCGGTAACATCGGGTTGATTGCTTCAACATAAATCCTTCATTCTATCCGTTAAACGGATTGAACTTCATACATTCGTTATTGCATTCATGACCACCCGTTCTAAACGGATGGTACCTTATTCTTACTCGACTTGTTCAATTCGAACCGGTCGACTTGCATAGCTTATCATAACCTTCGTTAGCATAATCAAATCCACAAGGGATTTGCTATCCACTTACTAATCACCATATTCTTTATAACTAGGATTGTTCATCATAATTATTAACAAAATTTAAGTAAGGTTTTGTATGCAACGGAACATACCTCGGTCTTGCGTGCCTTCCATTTTCCTAGTGCTCGTACCTTCTTCCTTCACGCCTACATTACAACATTCATTCATTCATTTAGTCTATTTACTTCATTCTATCATTTTCCATGTTACACATACATTTATCTCTTAAGCATTTCATCAAACACTTGGTAGGCATCATAATTAAGGTATAAGGTACAACTCTTTAAAGCACAATTTTACTAGTTCATCATCATCCAACATTCACATCTACTCTAATTTACATAACTATTTCCTCCTACATCAATTTATCTAGCATTCAAGTATTACAAACAAGATCACATA
Organism: Helianthus tuberosus; assembly: GCA_030545235.1. Taxonomy (NCBI): domain Eukaryota; kingdom Viridiplantae; phylum Streptophyta; class Magnoliopsida; order Asterales; family Asteraceae; genus Helianthus; species Helianthus tuberosus. The sequence continues at coordinate 100,229,052 of CM060437.1, read as the reverse complement.
TCAAGATAACATACAATCATAATCATTATGATCTTCCTAATCATAACACAATTTCACAAAGTGGGTTTTCACTACAACCTCTCAAGCAACCTAAATCAAACATGATTCTTGTTCTAGAAAGCAATTCTAACTCAGATTTCCCACATTAGATACAAGAAATCGAGATTGGGTGTAACCCTTCATTCTACAAATCATATTTTCAGAAAATTAAACTTACCACTTCACTATGTATGTATAGATAATCGAAAATCTTGAGACATGCAACAGATTTGACTTGAATTCCTTGATCAATTGAGTGAATTAGCAAGAGCAAGGGTTTTCACCTTGCTTTCTCCTGTTCGATCGATCCCAGACACGCATCCAGGTGTGTGTTTTGGGTTTCTACATTATAATTCCCTAACTAATAAAACTTTACACATTACACCCTTCCAAGTTTAATAAGTATCTAATTCAAGCATTTTCCCAACATTTAACTTATATCTTATTATAACCCATCAACTAAGTTAGTTTTTTGTTCACTTTCATTTATTTTAATATTAACCATTTTATGGGGCGTTACAAGTCTACCCCCCTTAAAAGAGGTTTCGTCCCCGAAACCTGGGCACATAACAAATTTAAACGTGCACATACCAAACAGAAAAGGATAGTGCTTCCTCATTTCATATTCCGCTTCCCATGTGAGTTCCGACCCCTTTCGGTGTTGCCATTGAACCAACACTTGTCTAACAGCTTTATTGCGGAGATTCTTCACCTTGACGTCTTTAATGGCTATTGGTTTTTTGACATAGTTCAACCCCTCGTCCAACTCGATATCATCGAGAGGCACTAACGCGGTTTCATCCGCAAGACACTTCCTTAACTGCGACACGTGGAAGGTATTGTGAATCCCGTCTAGAGCAGGCGGTAATTCTAATCGATATGCAACCCTTCCAACTCGAGCCAAGATTTTGAACGGTCCAATATATCGAGGGCCTAACTTACCCCGTTTGCGAAAACGGATTATACCCTTCCATGGGGACACTTTCAGCAGAACGTAATCTCCGACTTGAAATTCAATAGGGCGCCTTTTCTTGTCTGCATAAGCTTTTTGCCGATGCTGGGCTGCTTTCAGTCGAGCTCTAATCAATTCTATCTTTTCGTTTGTTACTGCTATTAAATCACTTGGCGCAAGCTCTCTTTGCCCCACTTCACCCCAGCATACGGGAGTTCTACATTTTCTCCCGTACAGTAATTCATAAGGAGCCATTTGAATGCCACTATGGTAACTATTATTATAAGAAAATTCCACTAGTGGTAGATGGTCATCCCAATTTCCCCCAAAGTCTAAGGCACACGCTCTCAACATATCGACAAGTGTTTGAATGGTTCTTTCTGGTTGACCGTCAGTCTGAGGGTGGTAGGCGGTGCTTATGTGTAGCTTTATGCCCACACTCTCGTGAAACTTTTGCCAGTAGCGAGAGGTAAATCTAGTGTCCCGATCCGAGACGATTGACACGGGCACTCCGTTTCGAGATATGATCTCATTCCTATATGTTTCTGCCATTTTCTCGGAAGAGTAAGCCTCTTTGATGGGTAGAAAATGAGCGCTTTTCGTAAGTCGATCTACGATTACCCATATTGTATCGTGCCCCTTTTTCGTTCTAGGAAGCTTGGTTACCAAATCCATCGTTAGTTCCTCCCATTTCCATACCGGAATCTCTAAGGGTTGCAATTCCCCGTATGGTTTTTGATGCTCTGCTTTCACTTGGGAACATGTTAAGCATTTCACGACATACTTAACAATATCACGTTTCATGCCCGGCCACCAATAATTGGTCTTCAAGTCCCGATACATCTTTGTAGCCCCGGGGTGAACCGAATACCGTGACTTATGAGCTTCTTCAAGTAACGCAGTCTTGACTTCACAGAAACGAGGTATCCAAATTCGGCCGAATCTCGTCTTGAGTCCGGTCGAATTTTCTTCTAGCTTATCAACCACACCTTTTAATCTTTCTTTCTTTAAATCTTCCGTTCCAAGAGCCTTTATTTGGGAATCTCTTATCATATCAAACAAACATGGTGTAACAATCATCTTCATGGACTTTACTTGGATGGGAGGTGGATACTCTTTTCGGCTTAACGCATCGGCCACCACATTCGCCTTTCCCGGGTGGTAAAGGATATCGCAATCGTAGTCTTTGATAAGTTCTAACCATCTAGGTTGCCTCATGTTTAAGTCTTTCTGCTCGAAGAAATATTTGAGGCTTTTGTGATCCGAGTAGATTGTACATTTTGCACCGTAGAGATAATGCCTCCATATCTTTAAGGCGAAAACTACTGCCGCCAACTCTAAGTCGTGAGTCGGGTAGTTTCCTTCATGCGGTTTAAGTTGTCTTGATGCATACGCGATAACCTTTCCCCTTTGCATTAAAACACATCCTAAACCCTGATGTGAAGCATCTGAATAAACAACCAAATCTTCCGTTCCATCTGGGAGTGTTAATACTGGAGAACTAGAAAACTTTTCTTTTAACACGTGAAAGGCATCTTCTTGATCTTTGCCCCACACAAACCTCTCCTTCTTTCTCGTCCACTTCGTTAAGGGTAACGCTATTTTTGAAAAGTCTTGTATAAACCTCCTGTAATAGCCAGCAAGGCCTAGAAAGCTCCTTACTTCAGTTGGAGTTTTTGGGGAAACCCACTTCATTACTGCCTCAATCTTCGACGGATCAACCAAGACACCTTTCGAGTTTATCACGTGGCCGAGAAACTGCACCTCTCTGAGCCAAAAGGCGCATTTTGAGAATTTTGCGTAAAGTTTCTCCTTACGGAGAACTTCAAGTACTTCACGCAAGTGTCTCGTATATTCAGTCTTGCTTCGCGAGTAGACTAGAATATCATCTATGAACACGATCACAGATTTATCTAACATGGGTCGGCATACCCGGTTCATAAGATCCATAAACACTGCTGGAGCGTTCGTTAACCCAAAGGACACAACTAGGAACTCGTAATGTCCATATCGGGTTCTAAATGCGGTCTTTGCAATATCTTCTTCTCGTACCTTGACTTGATGATACCCCGAACGTAAGTCTATCTTTGAGAACCAACTCGCCCCTTGTAATTGATCAAAAAGATCATCAATTCGAGGCAAAGGGTAGCGGTTCTTCACGGTCAGCTTATTTAATTCCCTGTAATCGATGCACATGCACATCGACCCATCTTTCTTCTTAACAAATAAGACAGGCGCTCCCCAAGGCGACACGCTCGGGCGTATAAAGCCCTTATCTAGTAGATCTTGTAGTTGTGTCATTAACTCCCGCATCTCGGTGGGAGCCAGTCTATAGGGAGCCTTCGCTACCGGTTTCGCACCCGGGTTCAATTCGATGCAAAACTCTATTTCTCGTTCGGGAGGGAGTCCCGGCAATTCATCCGGAAATTCGTTCACGACCTCAACATCTTCAAACTTCGGGAGGCTCTGTCGAGCGTCTACTACATAGGCTAAATAGCCCCTACTTTCGTTAATTACATACTTGACCGCTTGGGCAATAGTACATAGTTTCACTTCTACGTTTCTTTCTCCTTGGATTTTTAATTGGTTTCCACCCGGAGTTTGGACAGTTATGGTTTTATTTTCGCAATTTATCTTCGCAATTTATCTTCGCATGGTTTTGGGACATCCAATCCATACCCACTATTACTTTAAATTCCCCCAAAACCATAGGTATAAGGTCGATGTCAAATTCCTCATCTTCTATAGTTAACTTACAACTTCTACAAATTTCGTGCAACAAATAATTTTTACTATCGGCTATTTCTACTTCTAAGGGTGCCATCATTCTTTCAATTTTAAAGGAAGGGTGTTGCACTATTTCACTCGAAATGAACGACATGGTGGCTCCGGTATCAAACAATACGTATACTGGCAAGGAATTTAACAAGAAGATACCTGAGACCACATTCGGGTGAGACTTAGCTTCTTCAGATGTAATTTGGAACATTCTTCCTTTCGCCGTAGAGATATCCTCATTCTTTCCTTCTTTCTTCGTCCCTTGCTGAAGTTTAGGACATTCTGACTTAACATGCCCTTTTTGGAAGCAGTTAAAACAAGTCTTCGGGTTGCTGGGGCACTTGTAGGAGGTGTGCCCTTCTTCACCGCATTTGTAGCACCCCTTCTTACCCAAAAGGCATTCCCCTGTATGTAGCTTCCCACATGTCTTGCAAGGAGTAATATTACCCTTCGACTTATCTTTCCTTCCCTGATCTTGGAACCTCGCCTTTTTAGATGGACTTGCATTTGTCCCATTTTCTAACGACCTCTTTTCACCACGTTCTTCTTGCCTCTTAATTTCAATTTCTCTATCACGTGCCAGATTGATAAGCTCGTCAAGGGTTTCACACTTTGAGGGAGTGATAAACTCCCTAAATTCCGCCTTTAGTATACCATAAAAGCGATTGATCTTCATTCTTTCTGTCTTCACAAAGTCTCCGCAAAACTTCATCTTATCCATGAACGTGTTTGATATTTCGTTTATCGTTTCGTTTTTCTGTCGGAGGCGTAAGAAATCCTCCTGAATCTTATCAATGGCTGACTGAGGACAATGGTATTTCATAAAAGGTTCCTTGAATTCCTGCCAAGTCATCTCTTGCAACTTGTCTTCCCCAACTTCCTTACTATGTGCATCCCACCAATCTTTCGCTTGAAGAGTAAGTTGACCAGTAGCAAACATCACTTGGTCTTCCTTATTACACCGACTTCGTATAAATACCGCTTCTATGTTTGAAATCCATCTTTGACATGCGATCGGGTCGATTTTGCCATCATACGTTGCGGGATTGCACGCCATGAAGTCTTTATACGTGCACCGTCGTTCTTTGCTTTTACCTTTAGATCCTTCAATTAATTCTTTCAACTCTTCGATTTTTCTAGTCATCATGGCATCCACGACTCCCAGCACCCGACTTTCTACTTCTTGAGCTAATCGTGGAAGATTAGCTTGCATAACCCCTTCCGCCACCTCCGTGACCCTACTGTTAAGTGCTTCTTGACGAGTCGTGTCATCATCTTCATTAGCGTTTCTTGCATCAGCCATCTATAAAAATAGCATTTACATTCATCATTAAACACAAGCTCTCAATTATACACATACTTCGACCTTTGATTATTACAATCGTAATCATGCATTTCATGGTTGTTAACCATCAAATTTGTTAACCACCTTATCGTCCAGACATTTGGGGGACATACTACGTGCAATGTGTAATTGATTTAGGTAGTAGTTGGGATAACCACCTACCATTGTTTGAGTTCTCATATAACAATAGCTACCATACCAGCATCAAGGCTGCGCCTTTCAAGGCTTTATACGGTAGAAAGTGTAGAACGCCCGTTTGTTGGGCAGAAGTTGGAGATGTCCAACTGTCAGGACCAGAGATAGTCTTTGAAACGACGGACAAGATTGTCCAGACTCGTGACCATCTCAAAGCTGCCCGAGATAGGCAGAAGAGCTACGCAGATCCAAAGCGTAAATCTTTTCACTCCGAAGTAGGTGACAAAGTGTTGCTTAAAGTATCACCCTGGAAAGGAGTGATGCGATTTGGTAAGAGAGGCAAGCTAAGCCCAAGATACATAGGACCTTTCAAGGTCATCGAACGTGTCGGGTCATTCGCCTATAAGTTAAACTTACCTAAAGAGCTCAGTAGTATACATAATGTATTCCACATCTGCAATATGAAAAAGTGTTTCGCTGATGAATCACTGGTCATACCACATACAGATGTGCATATAGATGAGAGCTTAAAATTGTGGAAAAACCATTGTCGATTGAAGATCGACAGGTTAAGAAGCTTCGAAGGAAGCATGTGCCTATTGTGAAGGTCAAATGGGATGCCCGTAGAGGTCCCGAGTATACGTGGGAGGTTGAATCCACGATGAAAGTACCCTTATTTATTTCAGTAAATCTCGGGTCGAGATTTATTTTAAGGGGGTGAGGATGTAACACCTCGAAAATTCACGTCCGATAATAAGTTGACACGTGTCACATGTTTGAACGTGTGAAAGAATGTTATAAAAGGATTTAAGTTGACAATCATGGAAAGTATGTGGATATACGAGTTCTAAATGTCAACAGTGAATAAATATATTATATACTAACCCTACATGATGCTCATACCTTCAAACGAATAAATCATGGATCATACGAAGCGAAATATGAAGGAAAGTGAGAGATTACAAACTACAGGGGTTAAATGTGTCAACATGTTTAAATTATACCTCTGAGTGACCTTTTAGCAAACCTGAAGCTTTGTAACGGTTAATTATGCTCACTAGATTATACGATATAAATTTCATAAAGTTTCGTTATCATATGAGAAAGTTATGATCAAATTCGTGTGCGAGGGGTTAAAGCGTCAACGTTGAAAGTTAGGACTTTCGGGTAACAATAAAGTTAACCGGGGACTTAACAAAGAGGGTATATGTCTTGAAGCCCCTAAACATCAATTTGGAGGGTTCAAGATGCAAGAAACAAAAGTCTAATCGAAGTTTGAAGAGCCAAGGATCAAAACGCAATAAATCTAAAAATTCAGATTTGGTGCAGAAGGGCCTCGCGCCACGCGAAGCCCCAAGGGGGGGGGGTCTACGCGTGACGCGAGGGGTAGTCCGATGCGATTTTTTTTGTTTCTTATATGCCCTTGTGCTTGCAATCGATTTTTATCCGATTTTCCACATCTTTCTTGGCCCCTAGGCACCCCCTAAACACTTAGGGACATGTGTTGATGATTCATGGTCCATGTTAGACTTGTGTGTCAACATTTTGTGGTGATTAAACCACTATATAAAGGCCTCTAAGTTGCAAACATGCTTCACACATTCATTCTTGCAAATCTGATCATTTGTGGAGCACAAGAGCACCTTCCAAGCCTTCCTAGTCGACCATTAGTCACTTGTAAGTATGCTTAACCTTCTTTAAATGAGTTTAGCTTAGTTATTTAGCTAAAAGTCAAACCGTCGTAATTAACGGTTGACTTCAAGATTAATCTCTAATGGTCCAGTGATTAGTCAAATAGAAAGTAGTTATAAGTTGGTAATTATGTGGGTAATAAACCCTTAAAAGGGTTCCCCCTGATTCCCACTCTAACTAGGACAATTGTCGGGTCAAACTTGTGGTTAAAAAGTCAACAGGATACTTAGTTTCTAATTTATGCATAATTAGCAATGTAGAACACATACAACCTGTTTGATCATTAATATAACTTGGTAATTAGTGTAAGAACATGTCTAAACATGTTCAACCCGACAATTTACTGTTTAGACCCGGTTCGGAACCGAAAGTCGCAAAGCTTTGACTTTTGCTTTGACTTTAGTTCTGACCCGTTTCGGTATGTTTTAGAAATACCTAAGAGCTTAATTTGGACCAGGTTACATGCTAGTATAACCCTCTGCGATTATACACCATGGTTCATTAGTTAACCGACTAATACGCATGATTTCCGTTAATTGCTCATATGTTGACCATTATGCCCTTTTCACCTTAAAACGTGATTTTTGAAAAAGTAAAAGTGTAGAAACCTTAGTTACTGATATATAAACTTGTACCCAAAGTTTGACATCAGTTTGAGGTATAGAATAAGAGTTATGCTCATTAGCGTAAATTGAAAGCCTTATGTTAAGTAAACGGCGTAATTAGCGTATAGCCTAGTTAAGCCTACTTTTTGATATCAAACTTATTACCCACTGATGTAATATATTATTTTGGGATTTTTGAAGATTTTTAATTAATTTTAGGCTGAGCATAACTTACAGTCGTAGGCTTAATCCGGTAATTGTCGGTTTTGCCCTTTCGGGCTATAAAATGAGTTTTACATATCTAATTGACTCCAAACCTTTTGCTACTGATTTCATATGGTAAATAAATTATTTTAAACCTTCTGGAATGATAAAAATATCAGCTTTATGTATAGAACCCGGAAATGGCTTCTAATCGCCTTTTTAAGCGTTTTTAACGCATAGTATGTACTAGAACTATTTTAAACATACAAGGGTTGATACCTACTGATATTTTGGGCAAATTGTAATATTTTAACAGTAAGCAAAAGTTGTTTAACTCAGACTTCAGTTTTGAGCTTTACGGCTTATGTGAAATTACCAAAATGCCCCTAAGGTGCATAGTTTGGTTATAATTGATAAAATTCACATATATACTTTACCCTACTGTTATAACTTAGTAAAATAAGTATTTTTGCTGATTATATCAGACCTGTAACTCAGGTTAATACTTAGACTCTTTTATAACCTTGAAAATGACCAAACTACCCCTACGAGGCATAGTTTGTGTTTAAATTCGTTTCAGGCATAATAAAAGACATCTTACTGATGTCACAACATATTTGAGGCATATTAACTTAGGAAACCTGTATATGGCTCTCATGAATACCCGTTACGCTTATTACGCGTTCGGTTCGGTTTATGTAACTAGTTTGCATAAATTAGCCAAAACGGGTCAAACCTTATCGGTTTTATCTCAAAATCCAGAATGTGTATGAAATACCCATAATAAGCAAGTCTCCGAACTTGTTGGGTCTAAATCACATTCTATTCCGGTCTTCGTCTAATTGTGCGTTTAAACCGTATAATTAACCGGTCTAAGCTTAGGCTTAATTAAAGACCCGTTAGCATTCTAATTGGTTACTTATACCATCATTCCAGACTAGAGCCTTCCGGTAAATTGTACCTACGCTTACTTAAGTGAATACGGCTGAGTTATTATAATTCTTGTTATTTAAGACAGGAGCTAGCTCAGGTAAATACTCTTAACTTATTTTCCCTATTACGGGATTGGGATACGGTAATATAAATACCGCATGGTCAGGTATGGGATTTAAAGACCAATAAGTCGGGAAATCCAAATAACCTGTTTTAATTTGTATTGCTTGACTGAAACATTGGGGATTAATGCGACCGTGTCCTGGATATCCTTGACTCATTAAATGCAATGGCCACGACTTAAGCACGGGGTGTAGGCATACACCTAACAGATGCTATATGCTAATTAATTAATCATACCCAATAAGGGATTCCCAATAGGGGAATAGTGGTGTGTCAGTTAATCATGAACCGGCATAGAATCGGGCCCTGTATGTAGAGCAAGTTATGTAAAACTGATAACATGAAATATAGTTTGTCCCAAGTGGAAAAGATTAATTTTTCCTCTGTGCATCTTAATCAAGTATAAAAGATTAATTTTGCCTTGTGGATTTTAATCAAAGTGTCGAAATATTTTCGTGCCCTGTGCACCTAAACCAATTTTCTTAAACATTTTCAAATGAGTCGGTTGAGTGTATTTACCAGTGAAAACTGATGTATTTTCAAAAGTCTAAGTGATAGGTACAAGTACGTAATAGGCTGGAAGCTGCTCAAGACGTTAATAAGGAATCTTGCAAGTTCTAGGCGTCTAAAGTCTGTTGAACAATATTTATGTTTTTAAGATCCGCCTGTGGATCCTTTACTTTCCGTTGTAATACTTGATATTACTTTATATTCGGATTGTAATATAATTTATCTTTTGCTTCCGCTGTGCATTTATATTTGTGTCGTTTGACTATGATGATATCAACTACGTCACGATACTCCCCACCGGGCCCACCGGTGACACATGGAAAGTCGGGGTGTGACAGGTTGGTATCAGAGCCAACACTGAGTGAATTAAACGCTAGCCTTTTGTGTTTAATCTCAGTTACACAATTGCACATTCTTGAGTCTAGACAAGAACATAGGACAAATTCAAATTCGTTTTATTTTGTCCTTATTTGGTTCCTTTGTTATTTTCTGATTAGCTCTTGCATGGGTAAGTCATTTTGTGGGAGTCCCGTTTAGGGCAACCATATACTTGTTTAAATTTTAAAGGAACGATTATATTAAAAAATATCATTCATATATTATAAAATATACCATTATGATAAAATGGCAATATCTAAAAGGGACAAGACCTAGCTCATGTGTCATTTTAAGACAGGGCCAAGACGGTAGTTCCACAATTAGATTCAGATCCTTGTTAACATTTCAAATTAGGATTGTTCCGCGTTAAATATTAAAGGAATCTTAAAGGTAAAACCTAGCCTAAATGTCAATGCAGACATGGCCAAGATGGTAAAACCTAGCCTAAATGTCAAATGCAGACATGACCAAGATGGTAAAACCTAGCCTAAATGTCATTTGCAGACATGGCCAAGACGGTAAAACCTATCCAAAGGATTCCAATCCCTGTTAACATCTGTAAGTAGGTTAACATTTTTGGTAAACTGTGAATCGTTAAAGTCACACAGGCCATCTTTAAAAAGGAGGTTAATCTAAATTCCCTTATTTGAAATAATCATCCATTAGTGATGAAGTGCCCACGGGCTATATTATATTGTCCATTCGTGACAAAGACAGTTGTGATCTTTTATGATTCTCTGTCAAAGGTGGTGAGCTATGCTCAAGCCTCATAAATCTATATGATCGGTGCGATCATGACAATATCATCAATATGATGATCATACTATTAACATCCTTAGTGATGAAGTGCCTACGGGCTATACGTTATTATATTGTCAATACGACAATGACAGTTGTAACCATTATGGTTCCCTGTCTAAGGTGGTGGGCTATGCCCAAGCCTCATAGTCAATATGATCAATACTATCATAACTACTATCATCAGTGCGATGATTATTATTTTTCTTAAAACATTGTTTTGTAATGTCAATTGATTTGCCTACGGGCCATATTGTATCGTCAATTATGACAACGACAGTTGTGGTCTACGACTCCCTGTTCAAAGGTAATGAACTTTGATTCAAACCTCAATGCTTTGATACTCTGAAATCATAGCTTATAATTCATAAATGTCCATGTGACTAGGCCTTTCGTGCCACTAGTAAAACTGTTATTGTTTTTATAATTAGGATAAATTATAATATAAAATCCTAAAATAAATATTGTTCATAAATTAACCAAATATGGTCTCTGTTCACCATGGTTAATGAATTACCCTAAGGGGCAATTCCATAATAAACTCCCAAATAAACTATTGTCCTTGTTTTCTGCAACAGTTCAATTAAAATGGCTAACTCTGACGAAATTAATAGCCATCCGGTGGAGAATATTGACAACGCCCAGATTAATTTAACGGGTGCTGAGTTGAAAGCGTTGGTAGACGACGCAGTTACAAAAGCCTTAGAGCGGCAGTACGAAGAGTATAGTGGAACTCGAAGTAGGACCCTATCTACGCCGCATGCGAAGCCACCTTCCAAGAAGGACGAACCGAAGAAAGATGATGATCGACACTCCTCAAACCACAGTGCTCCATCTCAACAGATTGTACTAAATAAAGGACCCCGTGATAAGGGTTGCTCCTACAAGTACTTTGTTTCATGTAAACCCCGGGATTTCACTAGGGAGGAAGGAGCTGTAGATTGTATGACGTGGTTAGATGAGATGGATACAGTTGTGGATATCAGCGGATGCGCTGAGAGGGATGTGGTCAAGTTTGTGTCGCAATCATTTAAGGGTGAGGCCTTAGCCTGGTGGAGATCGTTGATTCAAGCCACCGGGAAGATCCCTTTGTACAACATGACTTGGGATCAGTTCGTCGCTCTTATCAAAGAAAATTACTGTCCTCAACATGAAGTTGAGAAGATCGAGACTGAATTCTTGACATTAGTCATGGAGAACTTAGATTGTCAAGCATACCTTACAAGTTTCAATACCAAGTCTCGATTGGTTCCTTATTTGATCACACCGGAACCAAAGCGAATAGCTCGCTTTATTGGGGGTCTAGCCCCAGAAATAAAGGCAAGTGTGAAAGCATCGAGACCTACTACATTCAGGTCAGCGGCAGATCTGTCGCTATCTCTCACACTCGATGTGGTTAGAAACAAGGCTGCCAAGGCCTCTGAAGATGGGAAGTGTAAAAGGGAGGAGGATAACTCCCAGAATCGTAAGAAGAGCAAATCCGAGTTCGACAATGACCAACCGGATTCCAACAAGAAGCCTACATGCAAAACCTGCAAAAGAAGACACTGGGGACAGTGTCGATCAGACCAAAAGATAAAGCAATGTGGCATCTGCAAAAGAACTGGCCACCAGTCCCACGAATGTAGGGACATAAAGAATGCAAACTGTTTCAGCTGTGGCGAAAAGGGCCACATCAGTACTAATTGCCCTGAGGCTGCCAAGGAAGGAGCAGCTAAATCTGGGAAGGATAAGAAAGGAAACGCCTGAACTACCGATTGAATGACGGAGACAGTACATATCCATAATAGTATCAGGTACATCTCGTACCATTTAGCATTGATAGTGTCTGCTAAGTATCTTACGTTAATGCAAAGGATAATAAACCTTTAGTAAACCATAAGCCTAGTAAACTCTTGATTACATTCATAAGAACTCCAGATATTAAATGTAAGATATAACTTACCAATGGAATCGATAATGACCATCTCTCCCATCCTCGAAGTTAATCCTCTCATAAGAACCAGGAGTACTTTTCCCCAGGAAGAGTACGACAATATATATATTACTTTATTTTAATATTTTCTCATTATTTTATATCGCCTGCGAATGCCAAACTATGTTTGATAAGAGTACCATATGAGGATTGGCGTATCCTAGTGTGTCCCACGGATTGCTTCCATGCCTGATCAGTATGGAGGTTTAATACATGGAACCCCTGAGATATCCCAATGGTCATATTGTACTAAAGTCGACTAGTAGTATTCAAAGAAGATGTCCAATATAAAATGTCCTTATAAGTATCTCTACTTAGGGCATCCTTGCATTTGTAAAGTGAATGTGTCATTTATCTGACACCGACATCGATAGACGAGCCAAAGCCTGAAAATACAGACATCTCTAACACCTCTGTGTGTCATAATTACCTTCTTTATAAGAATTATCATGTTTACCTTCTGAGAGGCAAGTGGATGTTAGGACAAACATCCCGCTTAGGGCTGCAATTATTGTAAAAGCCTTATATCTGTTAGTACCAAAGGAATAGGAAGAGCTAAGAGCCAAATCGATAAGCTTTTAGAGAAGATTTCATAAAGCTAAAATTCGAAGTCCTAAGAACTCCGATTTATACAAATAAGAAAGACGGACCATCTTGCTTATGCATTGATTACCGCAACCCTATTTAGGCAACAATTAAGAATCGCTATTACCTGCCCAAGACCGTCGATTGGTTCGACTAGCTGTAAGGTCTAGCTATTCTTTGAGATTAGTTAAGCAGTGGTTGGAGTAACCATCTCACCATAAAATAGGTTTTCCTATAGCAATTATTATATAAGTATCAAGGCTACTCCTTTTTGAGACCTTGTATAGATGGAAGGTTAAACATCTATTATTAGATAGAGAATTGGTAAGTCCAATTATCATAATCTGAAAGTTGCCGAGGAAACAACAAATAAGATCATACAAATCCATAGTCGATTGTAAGTTGCCAGTATACGGCAGAAAATTAAGAATTAATGAAAGTAGCAACCCTCCTAAGTTCTTGTTAAAGAATAAGGTTCAACAAAAGAAAGCACCCAGGAAGGGTGTGCCAAATTTGTTAACCACCTTATCGTCCAGACATTTGGGGGACATGCTACGTGCAATGTGTAATTGATTTAGGTAGTAGTTGGGATAACCACCTACCATTGTTTGAGTTCTCATATAACAATAGCTACCATACCAGCATCAAGGCTGCGCCTTTCAAGGCTTTATACGGTAGAAAGTGTAGAACGCCCGTTTGTTGGGCAGAAGTTGGAGATGTCCAACTGTCAGGACCAGAGATAGTCTTTGAAACGACGGACAAGATTGTCCAGACTCGTGACCATCTCAAAGCTGCCCGAGATAGGCAGAAGAGCTACGCAGATCCAAAGCGTAAATCTTTTCACTCCGAAGTAGGTGACAAAGTGTTGCTTAAAGTATCACCCTGGAAAGGAGTGATGCGATTTGGTAAGAGAGGCAAGCTAAGCCCAAGATACATAGGACCTTTCAAGGTCATCGAACGTGTCGGGTCATTCGCCTATAAGTTAAACTTACCTAAAGAGCTCAGTAGTATACATAATGTATTCCACATCTGCAATATGAAAAAGTGTTTCGCTGATGAATCACTGGTCATACCACATACAGATGTGCATATAGATGAGAGCTTAAAATTGTGGAAAAACCATTGTCGATTGAAGATCGACAGGTTAAGAAGCTTCGAAGGAAGCATGTGCCTATTGTGAAGGTCAAATGGGATGCCCGTAGAGGTCCCGAGTATACGTGGGAGGTTGAATCCACGATGAAAGTACCCTTATTTATTTCAGTAAATCTCGGGTCGAGATTTATTTTAAGGGGGTGAGGATGTAACACCTCGAAAATTCACGTCCGATAATAAGTTGACACGTGTCACATGTTTGAACGTGTGAAAGAATGTTATAAAAGGATTTAAGTTGACAATCATGGAAAGTATGTGGATATACGAGTTCTAAATGTCAACAGTGAATAAATATATTATATACTAACCCTACATGATGCTCATACCTTCAAACGAATAAATCATGGATCATACGAAGCGAAATATGAAGGAAAGTGAGAGATTACAAACTACAGGGGTTAAATGTGTCAACATGTTTAAATTATACCTCTGAGTGACCTTTTAGCAAACCTGAAGCTTTGTAACGGTTAATTATGCTCACTAGATTATACGATATAAATTTCATAAAGTTTCGTTATCATATGAGAAAGTTATGATCAAATTCGTGTGCGAGGGGTTAAAGCGTCAACGTTGAAAGTTAGGACTTTCGGGTAACAATAAAGTTAACCGGGGACTTAACAAAGAGGGTATATGTCTTGAAGCCCCTAAACATCAATTTGGAGGGTTCAAGATGCAAGAAACAAAAGTCTAATCGAAGTTTGAAGAGCCAAGGATCAAAACGCAATAAATCTAAAAATTCAGATTTGGTGCAGAAGGGCCTCGCGCCACGCGAAGCCCCAAGGGGGGGGGTCTACGCGTGACGCGAGGGGTAGTCCGATGCGATTTTTTTTGTTTCTTATATGCCCTTGTGCTTGCAATCGATTTTTATCCGATTTTCCACATCTTTCTTGGCCCCTAGGCACCCCCTAAACACTTAGGGACATGTGTTGATGATTCATGGTCCATGTTAGACTTGTGTGTCAACATTTTGTGGTGATTAAACCACTATATAAAGGCCTCTAAGTTGCAAACATGCTTCACACATTCATTCTTGCAAATCTGATCATTTGTGGAGCACAAGAGCACCTTCCAAGCCTTCCTAGTCGACCATTAGTCACTTGTAAGTATGCTTAACCTTCTTTAAATGAGTTTAGCTTAGTTATTTAGCTAAAAGTCAAACCGTCGTAATTAACGGTTGACTTCAAGATTAATCTCTAATGGTCCAGTGATTAGTCAAATAGAAAGTAGTTATAAGTTGGTAATTATGTGGGTAATAAACCCTTAAAAGGGTTCCCCCTGATTCCCACTCTAACTAGGACAATTGTCGGGTCAAACTTGTGGTTAAAAAGTCAACAGGATACTTAGTTTCTAATTTATGCATAATTAGCAATGTAGAACACATACAACCTGTTTGATCATTAATATAACTTGGTAATTAGTGTAAGAACATGTCTAAACATGTTCAACCCGACAATTTACTGTTTAGACCCGGTTCGGAACCGAAAGTCGCAAAGCTTTGACTTTTGCTTTGACTTTAGTTCTGACCCGTTTCGGTATGTTTTAGAAATACCTAAGAGCTTAATTTGGACCAGGTTACATGCTAGTATAACCCTCTGCGATTATACACCATGGTTCATTAGTTAACCGACTAATACGCATGATTTCCGTTAATTGCTCATATGTTGACCATTATGCCCTTTTCACCTTAAAACGTGATTTTTGAAAAAGTAAAAGTGTAGAAACCTTAGTTACTGATATATAAACTTGTACCCAAAGTTTGACATCAGTTTGAGGTATAGAATAAGAGTTATGCTCATTAGCGTAAATTGAAAGCCTTATGTTAAGTAAACGGCGTAATTAGCGTATAGCCTAGTTAAGCCTACTTTTTGATATCAAACTTATTACCCACTGATGTAATATATTATTTTGGGATTTTTGAAGATTTTTAATTAATTTTAGGCTGAGCATAACTTACAGTCGTAGGCTTAATCCGGTAATTGTCGGTTTTGCCCTTTCGGGCTATAAAATGAGTTTTACATATCTAATTGACTCCAAACCTTTTGCTACTGATTTCATATGGTAAATAAATTATTTTAAACCTTCTGGAATGATAAAAATATCAGCTTTATGTATAGAACCCGGAAATGGCTTCTAATCGCCTTTTTAAGCGTTTTTAACGCATAGTATGTACTAGAACTATTTTAAACATACAAGGGTTGATACCTACTGATATTTTGGGCAAATTATAATATTTTAACAGTAAGCAAAAGTTGTTTAACTCAGACTTCAGTTTTGAGCTTTACGGCTTATGTGAAATTACCAAAATGCCCCTAAGGTGCATAGTTTGGTTATAATTGATAAAATTCACATATATACTTTACCCTACTGTTATAACTTAGTAAAATAAGTATTTTTGCTGATTATATCAGACCTGTAACTCAGGTTAATACTTAGACTCTTTTATAACCTTGAAAATGACCAAACTACCCCTACGAGGCATAGTTTGTGTTTAAATTCGTTTCAGGCATAATAAAAGACATCTTACTGATGTCACAACATATTTGAGGCATATTAACTTAGGAAACCTGTATATGGCTCTCATGAATACCCGTTACGCTTATTACGCGTTCGGTTCGGTTTATGTAACTAGTTTGCATAAATTAGCCAAAATGGGTCAAACCTTATCGGTTTTATCTCAAAATCCAGAATGTGTATGAAATACCCATAATAAGCAAGTCTCCGAACTTGTTGGGTCTAAATCACATTCTATTCCGGTCTTCGCGTAATTGTGCGTTTAAACCGTATAATTAACCGGTCTAAGCTTAGGCTTAATTAAAGACCCGTTAGCATTCTAATTGGTTATTTATACCATCATTCCAGACTAGAGACTTCCGGTAAATTGTACCTACGCTTACTTAAGTGAATACGGCTGAGTTATTATAATTCTTGCTATTTAAGACAGGAGCTAGCTCAGGTAAATACTCTTAACTTATTTTCCCTATTACGGGATTGGGATACGGTAATATAAATACCGCATGGTCAGGTATGGGATTTAAAGACCAATAAGTCGGGAAATCCAAATAACCTGTTTTAATTTGTATTGCTTGACTGAAACATTGGGGATTAATGCGACCGTGTCCTGGATATCCTTGACTCATTAAATGCAATGGCCACGACTTAAGCACGGGGTGTAGGCATACACCTAACAGATGCTATATGCTAATTAATTAATCATACCCAATAAGGGATTCCCAATAAGGGAATAGTGGTGTGTCAGTTAATCATGAACCGGCATAGAATCGGGCCCTGTATGTAGAGCAAGTTATGTAAAACTGATAACATGAAATATAGTTTGTCCCAAGTGGAAAAGATTAATTTTTCCTCTGTGCATCTTAATCAAGTATAAAAGATTAATTTTTCCTTGTGCATTTTAATCAAAGTGTCGAAATATTTTCGTGCCCTGTGCACCTAAACCAATTTTCTTAAACATTTTCAAATGAGTCGGTTGAGTGTATTTACCAGTGAAAACTGACGTATTTTCAAAAGTCTAAGTGACAGGTACAAGTACGTAATAGGCTGGAAGCTGCTCAGGACGTTAATAAGGAATCTTGCAAGTTCTAGGCGTCTAAAGTCTGTTGAACAATATTTATGTTTTTAAGATCCGCCTGTGGATCCTTTACTTTCCGTTGTAATACTTGATATTACTTTATATTCGGATTGTAATATAATTTATCTTTTGCTTCCGCTGTGCATTTATATTTGTGTTGTTTGACTATGATGATATCAACTACGTCACGATACTCCCCACCGGGCCCACCGGTGACACGTGGAAAGTCGGGCTGTGACAGTTTTGATCTCAATTTATGATCGTAAGTATCTTATTAGTATGTTTACAAGGATCTCATGTCATTGTCGATAGTTATTTAGTTCATACGGGAACCCTAGACGTGAAAAATAAACAAAACAAATATTATTCAGCGGAGTCAATTTTTACTGGCCGTCGGCGACGGCTCTTCACCCGTCGGCGACGGGCATTGTAAAGTGGCGTCGGCCACAAAGTCCGTAGACAGTCACATAGGGCGTCGGCCCAAATGAAGGGGGCGTCGGCGACGGCCTGATGCCCGTCGGCGACGGCCTTCCGTTCGATGATTTCGCTGCAGATTTGTTTAGGTACTTTTAATCGTTTTTCGGGTCGGATCCAGCTATACGGTCCCTGGAACTTCCCGTTTCACCTCCCCTTATTACTTACAAACATACCTATCTTCAATATTTACATTATAAGCTCACTATGCATACTTGCGTTTTCCGAAACTTAAATTTTTACCTCATTGGCGATCTTGGAGTGAGCACACTTTCGAGCGAGCCATCGGTTTGAGTTCAAGCATTATTACTCTTGCTTGAATCCCTCAAACCTAGGCTCTGATACCAACTTGTAAGGACCGTTTTTCTTCTTTATAAATTAACTTACAAAGGTAATTAAAAGACTTCAAAATAACAACATTAATACATGCTTTTGACAAAAATTGGGCATAACCCGTCCGTAAAACGGATATACCCCTGTTTTAAACAAAAGTAAGACAAATACCATTCTACAATTCGTTCGACAAGACACTACTAAAAACCTAGACATCAAATTTTAAAATGTATGTCTACTAACAAGTTGTACAAAATAGAAATTTTGACCCAAAACATTAGTGCAACTAGCGGAAGTGCTTGATATGGCATATCGTGAACATGTGCTCGCTCCAATTCTCCAAGTCGCCTAAATTGAGGATTTACCTACGTTCAACAACAAAGCTTTAAACAGTTAGTCATTATACTTATGACGCTTACAATAGCATCGTTTTAGTTCCATTCGTTTATGTACTTCCATTCCTCTTACGCATACGACTACCCAATTAAATGGGTATGGCATATACTCTCATAATGAGATTCAAACATACACTTACGACCCGGTAACATCGGGTTGATTGCTTCAACATAAATCCTTCATTCTATCCATTAAACGGATTGAACTTCATACATTCGTTATTGCATTCATGACCACCCGTTCTAAACGGATGGTACCTTATTCTTACTCGACTTGTTCAATTCGAACCGGTCGACTTGCATAGCTTATCATAACCTTCGTTAGCATAATCAAATCCACAAGGGATTTGCTATCCACTTACTAATCACCATATTCTTTATAATTAGGATTGTTCATCATAATTATTAACAAAATTTAAGTAAGGTTTTGTATGCAAAGGAACATACCTCGGTCTTGCGTGCCTTCCGTTTTCCTAGTGCTCGTACCTTCTTCCTTCACGCCTACATTACAACATTCATTCATTCATTTAGTCTATTTACTTCATTCTATCATTTTCCATGTTACACATACATTCATCTCTTAAGCATTTCATCAAACACTTGGTAGGCATCATAATTAAGGTATAAGGTACAAGTCTTTAAAGCACAATTTTACTAGTTCATCATCATCCAACATTCACATCTACTCTAATTTACATAACTATTTCCTCCTACATCAATTTATCTAGCATTCAAGTATTACAAACAAGATCACATATCAAGATAACATACAATCATAATCATTATGATCTTCCTAATCATAACACAATTTCACAAAGTGGGTTTTCACTACAACCTCTCATGCAACCTAAATCAAACATGATTCTTGTTCTAGAAAGCAATTCTAACTCAGATTTCCCACGTTAGATACAAGAAATCGAGATTGGGTGTAACCCTTCATTCTACAAATCATATTTTCAGAAAATTAAACTTACCACTTAACTATGTATGTATAGATAATCGAAAATCTTGAGACATGCAACAGATTTGACTTGAATTCCTTGATCAATTGAGTGAATTAGCAAGAGCAAGGGTTTTCACCTTGCTTTCTCCTGTTCGATCGATCCCAGACACGCATCCAGGTGTGTGTTTTGGCTTTCTATATTATAATTCCCTAACTAATAAAACTTTACACATTACACCCTTCCAAGTTTAATAAGTATCTAATTCAAGCATTTTCCTAACATTTAACTTATATCTTATTATAACCCATCAACTAAGTTAGTTTTTTGTTCACTTTCATTTATTTTAATATTAACCGTTTTATGGGGCGTTACAGCCCAACTTCTCCACAGTTATAGCAGACCCTTGTTTTCTTTCTGCAATCTTCTTCACGATGTCCTATCGCTTTGCAGAAGTTGCAGGGTTCATTACATTTGCCAAAATGTTTCTTTTTACAGTTTCTGCAGAACGGCGGTGTGGAAGATTGCCCAGTTCCTCTTCTCTTGAAATTACTATTATTACCCACACGAAATCCTTGGGTAATTTTCTGGGCCAATTCCTTCTTCCTATTTTCTTCTCGCGTACGCACCAGTCCGCCAGTCAAAGTATTGGCTAATTCTACCGCATCATCGATTGTGCGGGGTCTCGCAGCTTTGACAATGTCACGGATTTCGTTAATTAAACCCCATATGTAGCGAGAAATAAGTACCGGCTCTGGCGAAGGCAAAGTAGGTACAATTCGAGCATATTCAAAAAACTTCGAAGTATACCCTCAGCAATCAACATTCACCATTCGGTGGCTTAGGAATTTGTTTGCCATTTGTTCTTTTTCATATTCTGGGCAGAATTTTCTTTCCACCAGACGCTTAAACTCCTCCCAACTCATGGCATAGGCCATGTCACTTCCCTTAGCTTGCAACACCGTATTCCACCATTCTAATGCTTCTTCCTTGAAAAGGTGAGAAGCATACATGACTTTATCCTCCTAGGCACATTTACTTATTTTGATTACTGCCTCGGTTTTCTCCAACCAACGCAGCGCCGCAGTCGCCCCTTCATTGCCTGCGAACTCAACAGGTTTACAAGCAAGGAATTCCTTGTAAGTGCAACCAGGCGTTGCAGCTTTCATTCTTTTGAGAATTGGGGCTTGTAGTACATCATTATTATTAATGTTGCCGCATCCATTTATGCTATTACTGAAATTATCGCTGTGAGTGCGTTTGCTGGGAATAATTTGTTAAGGTTCAACTGGATTTCGGGCAGCAGCAATGATTGCTGGAATAGCGTTAGCTATTCCCTGAGCAACGGTGTTCTCGATATCTTGCCGATTTAGAAATTGATCTTCGTGGTTTTGTGCGGATTGGTTACCTTCGTTAACTTGTTCATTACCAGCATGTTCCATCTGGTAATTAATATATGTAAATTATTAGCATAAAATAAATAATGACTAAATGCACAAAAATCATGTCAACACATATAGCCAAAATTGTCGACTTTTCGACTTCCGTTTTTATATATTACTATGCGTCCGTACACACCCGTTATATTACAAGAGTTTTATTTTTAAGTTATTTCACATAGTTATATTTTTTATTATTATTAAACATATATTCCTACAACCATACAACCATAGTTGTAACGCCCTGCGTTTTCAATCTTTCTACATTTAGAAACCATTATTTGAAATTCTATTTTTGGAAGCTTTGCAACCTTGGATTCGTCATTTCGTTATAACCATTTTAATTCGAGACTTAACTCGTAATGAAACTTGTATTTATTTCAAATCATACTTTATACAATCATACATGCATACGCGTGAAACGTGATTCGTGATACTTGCAAGTGTGTGTTAAACCTACCATTTCATGACTTACATAATTCGTACAATACTTATACTTAATCTTATTCGTTTTGGTACTTATATAACCTTTAGAACATGCTTCATACACTAAAATATCTTAATTTGATCATAAAACCCGTAATTAGTAATATTGGACTAGTTAGGAATCAAATAACAAAAAATAAAAATTTGTGTTTCAGCCCAAAGGCTTACGGACCGTAAGCCTCCCACCCTTATGGTCCATAAGGATGTCTGGCGGGCAGCAGATTCAAACAGCTCGCGAATTTTGCGAAATCCCAAGTTTTCTTCTCCTCCAATCACCTCCAAACCTCCATTAAACACCTCCAATCAACCCTAACTCCTTCCCTATAAGTACCATGCCTTCTCCAAGCCTTTTTCCACTTTCACAACTCTCTAATCTCTCCAAAATCACTCTCAAGTTCTTGCAAATCAGAAATTCGGGCAGATTCATACCCCTTTACAAAAGTGAGCATAACTTGCTCAAAACTCAACCAAATCACTTGATTCTTCTTTCTAATTGCTTGGATAATCTTTGGGTTTGATTCCTTGATTTCTCCTTGGAGAAATCAGACCTGGAAATGCCCTAAAAATGTCCATAAACTTTCTGTTGTGTTTTAAACTTTCTTAAACTCTTGTATACATCAAACAAACTTGTGTTCCTATGCTCCTAATCCATTGTATGATTAGTAAAGCCAAACCAAGGTTGTTTTACACTTAATATGGGTGTCTAAACACTCTAAACTTTCTATTTTAATCGAGTTCTTAACTCACAAGTGGTGTCAAGTCTTGAGCTTGAAGTTAGTGTGACTACTTGTTTAGCCTAGGCTAACCTACATACAAGTCCACACATCACTTGATGTTTTACTTAGTTTAGTTGTATCATTTATTGTACATATTCAAGAGGTCCCTAAATGGAAGATTCGTCTTCCTACCTCCTCCATGACCTAAATATTAACATAATATACGAGGTACCAAAGTGGAGGATTTCACCTCCCACCTCCTACTTGACTTATAAGACATCAAGAGGTACCAAAGTGGAAGGTTCAACCTCCCGCCTCCTACATGACTAACTATACTATTATGAATATATTATGGCTATAATAAAACCGAACCCTTGATAGTGATTATATAATCCTCTACCAAGTTAATAAGTTTATCACTATGTGTATAGTTCCTTGTCACGATTCTAATAGGTCTTGAACCTATGAAATCACATACAATCCATAAGGATTACTATAGTGTCAAAGACAAGTGCTAATACCATAGAGATTATTTTCATAATACTTACTTTGTTATTCTTTGAATCTTAATCCCGAATCTCGACTCTAAGCATACTTGAACTTTAACCCTTATACATTCGGACTCTAAATCTCTATTCGTCAACAATTGGATAATCGGAAAGCATATGCAAACTTTGTGAGTACACTCGACCCATTTACATTTTAAACCACTTTTGGGTTGCAACATGTTACCATACAAAAATTACACTTACACACACTTAAACATACTTTGTGAACTCAATCCATTACACATGCTACTTGTTATGCTAGATAATACATGCTTCATGCCATTACTATGTTATACCCTCGCTTAACAATTATAGCGCTATAGGAGTAGCACACCACCCGACGGGGGATTGTTAGGTCATTATACTATACGGTCTCGTCACTTTTGTGGCGAGGGATGCTAAATACTAGTGGACACTTTTGGTTTATACGTAATGATATGCATGCTAGTTACCTTGCTTACAAATTGCCATGTGGATTCGAGTAAAATGCTTTTATACTTATGCTATACTTATTCAAACCTTGTGTACTCGCCTTTGCTTTTGCATTGAACTTTATTAAAACATGTTGCAGGTTTAGCGATGGTGTTGATGATGCATGGAATCTAGTAGGATGCTTAGATACACACTTTAAATTTTGTATTTTATTTGTATTGTATTTCATTATTCATGTTGTACGTGTTTCAAACTCTTGTAATTGATTTCTTAGAAATGAAATGAAATTTACTATTTAAATACTTGTCACGATTATTAGTGTTATGATGTCTCGAGCAATCTTCACACTTCGTCTCATCCCGATGTTTCCGCCATTGGTTGGGGTGTGACAATAGTCACATTATTCCCGTCAACTGGTATCTCAGAAACGACGTTCTCTCTCATCGTATTTCCAGGAGATTCTCTCTCCCACTTCCCAGATCCTATTCCCGGCGTCCACCAGTTCCTCGCCATAGTGGCGGAGTTCTGTCAAGTTTTCGGAGCTCATAGGTGGGTGTAGTGGAGGCTCCGGGTCAAACTGGGGGAAAAAGGTATTAGGGTTATTGAGGAGATTCTGAAACTGCCAGTCGGTGGTCCACCACTCTTCTAGTTCTGCTGGTAGAGGTTGGGTGTGGACAATAGGATCTGGGATCTCAGGCTCTAAATCAACTGGAAGTTGTGCTTCCGCTGGGTAATTAAAGAGGTTTGCATCGGCAGGTCCGATGAGGTCACTAAGTACCAGTTTTTGATCCAGTTCTTCCCAAGATGGCATTTCCTGGTCTTGCCTGGAACTTTCTCCAATCTCTATTCCCTTACCTTTATTTTTGGGATCCTCCGTCTTTATAACTTTTCGTGTCGCTGGTTTCTTCCTGCGCACACGCCTCCAGCCCACGAATCTTCTTCTCTTCTTTGGCCTGGATTTCTCCGGAGGTTGGGCTTGAAATTCCATAGGTTCATCCATGTTGGCACAATAACTGGTAAAGTCTTTGGAAACTTCCACATTCACAGAATAAAGATTGAGATTCTGAAGAGCTTCAGATAACTCATTCATGCTGTTTAGCATATATGAAGAAAACACACAAAATTCTAGGTTAAAATTTTGTAAGTTAAATTTTCACAGGCTAATATTTAGTACAACCCTTCAAGTATCATTGTTCAACCAGAAAAATGGCAAACATTGTGACTTTTGTATATATATGTTTATTACAAATTACAACTGAAATTCAATATATACTAGGGGTTGTGCATTCATAATTTATTATGTTCAACATGCCTTTATATAAGGTTTATTCTATCTTCTCTTACTAAGTTGTTTATCTAAAGGGCAAAGTTTCTTTAAAGTTTCTGGCTTATAGATGATATGGGTGCTAGTACTGGGTCAGGGTTTTGGCAGTTTAACTTAATTAAAAGTTAACATTTACTGCTGTAGTGGCTAACATATAGAGATTTGCCCATTGTTCATCTAATTCATTTTCCCATGGTGGGTTTTTGTCTATTTCCTGAGTTTCCTTATTAACCATCACTCCTTTTGGTTGTGACTTCTTTATTTTCTCTTGACTTTTTCTAATAATCCAACCCCTTTTCTTAGTGGAAGTGGTTTCTCAAACTGTGCTTTACGAACAAATATTCCTTCCTGAGTATCTTAAGGAATTTGATTGAAATGAGGTTTCCTTATCTTTTGGTGAACTATCTAATTGACGATAGATGTCCGAAATTCTTTGCTTACCCATACTGTAAACTAACAAATAGTCAAATAACACAAAAACACATAAGCACAGAATGGCAATCAGTAAAATTAAGTATTTCTAAATACTTAATTGGCTTAAATCAGTGGCTCTGATACCACCTTTTTCTGTCACGGCCCCCGTCCCCGTTTGACCCGTTCCAGGAGCCGCAAGACAGAAATCCCGTGGTATTCATTTAATTTGGCAGCGGAATAATTAACAGGATCGTTTAAAACTTGAAAATACCCGATTATTTTATTTCATAATTTATGGATAAACCCCATAATTTACAATAAAGGTGATTTCTCACGGAAATCCCCTATTTTACAAAAACATGTTTATTCGTTTTATTGAGCCACATCCTCAAGCTTGTAGTGCCACACGGCACTTTTCCTGGATCACAGCAGATCACCTGAAACATGTTTTAAAAAGGTTTTATCAGCGGGGAAATACTGGCGAGTCATTCAAGTTGCACAAAATGACACATTGTTATAATATATAGTATTAAGGGAGATTACATTGTTCTTATCAACCAATTACCCCAAATCGGTATTTGTCACTCGACTGTATCTGTGACTATGGTCAGATCACCCATTGGCTAACTCGTTGTCCAATGGTGACGGGAAACAAGTAATGTATACAAAACCCCACATACCGGCAGTAATTGAAGATTACAAAAACTTAATCCCTGTAATTATAACCTTGAAAACATTTAGGGTTTGTAAAGCAATTTGATAAAAAGAGAATGACTCACATTGCAAGTTTAATCGGGCAGAGTTTAGCCTACTGATAAGTCTGTTAACCTAATTCAAATAACAATGCACACGAAAACTAGGTTAGTAACTTTAATCCAACTTTTTACGACAACTTACGAGATCAAAACCTTCACAATGAATGACAAAGTGCGATACTTAAACATCCATCGAATTCACGACGAATGACAAAGCATAACCCAAGTTTGAGCAGCACTTAAACATCCATTGGGTTGGTTTCTATCGATCGGACATTAAATCGTAGCAGTGATCGAGTTATTACCCTGTTATCGCGGTAGAATTCGTGCTTGTGTGTGTTTTTGGAGTAAACAGATGATAACTCAACGTACGAAATGAGTTTTTACATCGAACCAACGCCAGAAATCAAGTGCCAGACTCCCCTCTGTTATCGCGGTAGAATTCGTGCTTGTGTGTGTTTTTGGAGTAAACAGATGATAACTCAACGTACGAAATGAGTTTTTACGTCGAACCAACGCCAGAAATCAAGTGCCAGACTCCCCTATTTATACCTGGAAAACGGCTCCCTCGCGTGGCGCGAGGGGCACCACCCTACCATAGGGTAGCCCCGTGTCTGCTTAGCTTGGGTGAGTCGACAGTTTCTAAAAATTCGATTTCTACGAAAAAACTGTTTAGATAATACCGAATAGGAAATACCCCCCTGAGTTTTAGGGGCCCTGATCTTGATTCTGATTGTTCTGAAAATTTTAGGGGTCATGCAGTATCACTTGGGGGTCTCAATTAGGGTTTCCTATTGGGTAAAATAAGATAATAATTAATACTTTTAATGAGAGTTGTTACAACCAGGCCCCTCCTAATACAAACGGTGTGCTAAATATTTCATAAACAAAAAAAAACAAGTTAAAAAATGCTATACCACACTGCTTCCGGAATAAACATGCTCGTGTTTGTGTCGGACGACTCACCAAAAATGTAATTAAGGTTGAATCAAGACATGGTGGAATCGAATATAAAGAAAAAAAACTAAGAGAATGTGAATCGTCTTCGTCTTCCTCGTTTATAAAGGCCAAGCAGAATGCAAATTCACAGATCAATACGGATCGTATAAGCCTATACGACCCGTATAGGGCTGACATAATGTTCCTTTCAATCACTTTATGTCACTGTTGACTGACAGAAAGTAACCCCGTAATACGATCCATATAGGGTTTGCATGTGAGCCCTATCTGTCAGAGTTGATAGACAACCTTTCATTACGATGCGTATTAGGTCGGCATGTGAAGACAGTGTGAGCTTTTGACTGACTTTGAAAATTAAATTTACTATAATACGGGTCGTATAGGCATATACAGCAGGTATTGGTGGTGTAAATTTAATTTTGCAAACTGTATACGACCCTTTATTATTTATTAATGGCATAAATCGCGGGGATACTGGAAGTGTTCCATGGTTTTGAGTAGTCAGTCACGTGGACGCTTTTAACCAGCTAAATTAATTGGCTTAGCTCCCTGTTTCCAGCTCACCCCCTGATTTTCATTTACCTTCTCAAACAATGTTGTCTTTTTCATAAAAGCGGCTTGACTATGTAAGCTGGTAGAGGTTAAATGTATCGGTTTGGCGGGTTGAGTGTTAACTTGCTTTTTTTTTTTTCTGACAAAGATAAATTTTTTTTTTAAAAGTGTGTATTATTCACGAATTTCGGGAGGTCTAGCATACGTTGTCTTAACCGGGTCCGTGCTAGAGAGCCTATTTGCACAATAGATCTCTAATTTAAACACCTCAATGAGAAACCCCTATCACCCAGACTCGAACTTGAGACTTGGAGAGGAAAACTCACCCGGACTTAACATAGGTAAAACTTAAATACCCGTGGCCACCACTAGAGCACTAGTGATGGTTACAAAAGATAAATATATAATGGCTGTTTAATTGTTTAATTGAACAGATCTATCTTTTTCGTGTCAAAATTTTCAACCTTAGCTCGTACACAGTTAAAACAGGGCCGTCTACAAAAATAACAAAAAAAAAAATTGGCCCTGTGCGAGATAAAAATTTTGGGCCATATTCGCAAATTTCCATGTATTATAAACTAATCAGTTATTTAATCACTAAAATTTATGTGAAAGTAATTTAAATAGTTATTTTTAGCTAAGCGTAGTTAGTAATTTATTAATTAAAGGAAAAGATATAGTTGACAAAATTAGGCATTAAATGTCATATACAGCTAAAAAAACTAAAAAATGAAGCCAAAATAGAGAATTTGGAGACGCCGGGATTAGAACCAACGTCTCCTTATTGTCTTAGCAAGGCTATAACCACCCCGACAAGAGCTTGTTTGTGTCATCTTTCGATTCAGTATATATATATATATATATATATATATATATATATATATATTCTAACTTATACAACGTAAATTCTATATAAAATTAAAAAGATTTGGGCCTCCGAAGGGATTAGGCCCCGTGCCGTCGCCCACCCCGCACCCCCCTCAAAGACGGCCTTGAGTTAAAATCATATAATCTGAACACGACTTGTTTGACTCATTTATCTATAATAAAATGTACAAGCGTGAGAACTCTTGAACATATTTATACTAGAATAATTAGTGTTAGACTTTTAAGTTTTAAAAATAAAATGACATTAAGATGTTATATGATGTAAATGTTAAAAACTGATTTAATTAAATCTTGGTGTTTAGGGATTATAATCTGTATCTTTCTTTCTTCAATAAATAAAATCACATTAAGAGGCACTAGGTCTATCATTAGATAACACTAGGCATTTTCATAAACCTTCAAAACTGAAGAAAGATAGTCGGTTTGGCCGGTTTGAAAAAGCATATATCATTTATCATAGGTTTCACTAGGAATCATCTATCAAAGGTAATTGTTTTTAACATATAAAAATCAAACAAAAAATATTTGCAATTTCATGTTATGCATGCAACCTAACTTTCCATGCTTATTGCTCTTCCCACATGGCCTTTCTTTTTACTTGAAGTCAATCACCTATAAAGATCAATTATTATACACATGATTGGTACTTTCTAACTATTATAATTAATGACCTTGTATAAAAGATATATATTCACATAACAATAATGAACTAAGGTCTCCTAGTGTTAAAATTGAATCCCTATTCCCTAGCAGAGTTTATTAATGAATCGTAACACACACAAATACGTAACAATATTAGGTGCAGTTTGTTTTTAAGAGTTAAAATGTTTGTAGTCTGTGGACCACATCTGCAGACATCTATAGAAGACTGTTTGTTTTTAACATATGTAGACTTCTAAAATAAACTGTTGATGGTGTACGGACGATGGTGGTGGTGGGTGATGGACGTGGACGGTGGGTGGTGGTGGTGGATGGTGGGTGGTAGTGTTTAACCCTCTGCAGACCTTAAAAGATCTTAAAAATGGTTCGGCCAAGTCTGCAACAAGAAGAGCTCGCGCAAACATTTTTTTAATTAAACGTATTCATAAAATAAAACAATCTGCAGATAACAATATCTGCGCGTGGTCTGTACAGCGCAGACAGAAAAACCTACGCTGATATTTTTTCGAAAAAACAAACACCACCTTAACGTGGAGAAAAAAAATTCTTTGTTACAACTTTTTATAGCCAAGTCTTATAAAATATCCCAACCCTCATCCTCATTGTCATTTTTGTATTTTAACACGTCAGCATGTGTTATCTTATTGAACTCTTCTCTCAGCCTCTTAATTATCTTCATCGTCTTCCTCCATTATATATACAATCCCCTGCATATCATACATACCCCCATCACTCAAATCCCCTGTTTTCATATTGTATCTCACACAATTGTACTTTAACTTGTTTTCCAATTGGTGTAGTATTTTGTTTTTCAATTTGGAAACTACAAAACAAATGGAATTAAAGAACATGGTGGCTATGATTTCGCGTAGCGGCCGACAGTTGCAGCGGTATAACAAGGGCCACCGGCAAGTTGTTGGGTCAGTCTCTGTTTCCACTATTTGTTGGGTTATTTCAAATGGGTTTGGGTTGATTTTTCCAAATTTTGTAGGATTTTATGGTTGTTGATAGAAATTGTATATGTTAAAAACAGAGCATTTTAAGGGGTTTGACATGATTAGTGAAGAAATTCATGTTCAAAATCTATTTGTTGATAGGGTTTTGATAACTATTTTCATACAATTTTGGGATTCAAATTCTATAATTTTGGGATTCAAATTCTATATTCATACTTAGTGCATTAATGATTATAAATGAGATAGTCGGGTAGACACTTATTTATTTGAATTAAGAGTAAAATGCCAAAAGCGTCACGAGTTTAGGCTACTTTTGTTATTTCAGTCCAAAAATGAAACTTTTTGTATCAGGGTCCCTTTCATTTTTGTTGCCAGATTCATCTAATTAGCAAACTGGGTTAGAGTTTTCTATTAAGTTCTCCCTTTTTTTGTCGGTATCCTCATTTAAATAAAGAGTATAATCTTCAATTTATGTCATAATATATTTGAATTAAATGAGGAAAAGGACAAAAAATGAGAAAAGTTTACACAAAATTCTAACCCATTTCAATTGGACGAAAATGACAACAAAAATGAAACCTTAGACCAGATACAAAAAGTTTTATTTATGGACTGAAGTGTCAAAAGCAACCTGAACTCATGGACCATTTTAGCATTTTAAACATTGTATTGTTTTACATGGTTATGGTAGTTCTCAATAAAATATTGGTTCTAAAAATAATACCCTTAATGAAATATGTTTAGTGATATGTTGTTTTGAATTTGTGGCAGATGTATCCCTTATAGAATAGTGAAAGGTAACAAAGGGAAGAGTGTAGAAGATGCATTAGAAGTTCTTGTCATTAGTGCACAAAGAAAAGGCAAAGGAATGTTGTTTCCTAAGGTATCTTATTATAATTTCTTGAACTATAAGTTTGACTTTTTTTTTAAAAAAAAAGTAAAGAATGATGATTAATAGCTGTTCTAATCTTACTAGGGAGGATGGGAATCCGATGAAACGATGATAGAAGCCGCACTAAGAGAATCTGTGGAGGAGGCTGGAGTGTTTGGAACCGTTGAGGTTCGATTCTTGGTTCATTATTAATATGTAGCATACAAATGTTTACAATTTTCTTGAATTCTTTTGTGATTAGCATAAAGCCCATGTTAATCATATGCAAGAATCGTTCAATTTACGCGTTTGTTGTCAATTTTTACAGTGTGTATTGGGTAAATGGCACTTTAAGAGCAAAAGAAACGACACATTGTATGAAGGGTACATGTTTCCTTTACTTGTGGAGGAGCAACTCGACTTATGGCCCGAAAAGAACATTCGGCAAAGATATTGGGTAAGATTTAAAAAGCAATGTTTTAATCTTTGAGTCAGTATGCAAGATTTTCACCAGATTTTATGTTCATACATGTTTTTATATCTTTCTAAAGCGAAAAAGTTTCATTCTTGAGCCAATTTGCAAGTTTTTTCACACAAAAAAAATTGCTCATACATGTTTTTTATCTTTCAAAAGCAAAAAAGTTCAATTTGTGAGCCAATTTGCAAGTTTTTCTAAAGTAGTCATGCTCATACATGTTTTTAGATCTTTCAATAGAATTTTTTTTTTTAAATCTTCTACCAATCTCACAAGAAATCATGCCTCATGCATCTTTTATATCTTTCAAAAGCAAAAAAGTTTCCATCTTTGTCTCTTTGAGCCAATTTGCTAGTATTTCACAAAAAAATCTTACTCATTCATGTTAAATCTTTTATCAGGTGAGTGTACCAAAAGCTAAAGAAGCTTGCCAACAATCTTGGATGAAAGAAGCCTTGGACTTGCTAGTAAAACGTCTTGAGTCATCTACGACCAAGATTGACGAGGAATCCATCTTGTAGCTCACTAAAAACTAGCTCAACATGTAAACACGAGTGCACTTGGATCGCTAGCTTGAGAGCATTAGTTGGTTTTTTAATGCGATCGCGTGCTTATCGAGGATCAAGGCATTAGGAAAGATCAAAGAAACCAAGGTCACATAGGTCACAAGTACAAAGATTGTTTCTTGATCCATCTTTCCGAGTGGATAATCTCTCACCAAGTCATTTCTGATGGATACTTCTTGTTTTTTGGCATAAATTTCCACAAAAATAATAGTTGGTTGGGCCATATTGATTTAGAAAAATGTGGAAGTGATATCACTATAGTTTTTTATTTATTTATTTTGATTTGTCGTATATAACCTATAGTGCAACAAGTAGTATCAGACGTGGAATTTCTAATCTTATAAATAAACTAAATATATATATACACAATGTCGTATTTAACTACCCCAATATCATATTTGAGGTGCCTTACAACTATTGATTGGTGGGCTTCACATTAATTATTGCTGTACTAGTATGTGAAACATAAACAAAAGAAGAAGAGCTTTCATGTATAAAATGAAGATTCAAAAATCGAATAATGTTAGATTAAATTATAAAGCAGATAGTGAATGGTGGACCTAGAATTTCTTTTTAGAGGAAAAAAAACAGATGTAAAAATAAACTTTATTAAAGTTGTAAACAAAACAGGTTATTGAAATATATATTACAATTGTCCTCGATCCTCTATGTGATTTCATCTTCTGAAAACGGTCAATTACAGATTCGTTTGTAACACTTTCAAGTGTTTCTTTTTCTGTGACACAAATTACACAAGCATTCACCAATTCGATTGCGCAAATTTGTCTTCACAATTTTCGCACAAAAAACATTTCTCAACCATTAGGCATTGTAAATTAAACACGTCACTTAATAATAAATCAAGTGGTCCTAGTTTCAATAGCTTATGCGTCAAAGTCAGATGGCTAATGTTTGTAAACAGTTTTAATCAATAAAAAATATGATAATCTATTAACAAAACTATAAAGTTCATTTACATATAAAGTTCAAAATTCAAACCTTTCCATTGTTGAACAATTTTCTGAATGGATCTCAATTCTAATAGGGGGTCTGAATTCTACAAATAGGATCTCAATTTTCAATACTTATTCAAGCAAGCATTCATACAATATTACAACCATGGAATATGAATAAATATCAAAACTATACAATACTTGAAGCATGTGAATGGAGGCTTTTAGAACCACGTCAAGTCGTCTCGGCAAACGATTTCAAGAAACTCAAACAAGGATGGTCCATATTATGATTAAAAGAGTGGAAATTTAACAAGCAATTAATTTTTTTTTTTTTTTGGGGGGTATTTTGGTTTCACAATTCACAATATGGACTAATATATAGATATTTGGGCTGACCTTGTAGAGGCCTATTAAAGGTTTAAAAACATGAGAGGCCCAATTGTTTTTTTTTTTTTAAATTAATTAACACTACAAAATTTTAAATTAACCCTGCAGCTTCTGTTTTTGAGATGATGTCTGCCCACCCCCTTATGCCCAGGGGTGTATCCACCCTTTGGTGTGGGAGGACGGCCATACCCTTTGACAAAAAAAATTAGTGTTATTTTTCCCGAAAATCTCGACCGCACCCCTTGGAAATTTTCATCCGTACCCCTTAGAAAAAAAATGTTAGGAATTTATATAAAAAAATTGTGAACACGGATTGAAACCCGACCCATTTATGTAAACAAGTTAGCCCACTAATCCCTTTAATAAAACCTATATACTTGTAACCAAAATCAGGCCCAATTATGTAAATATCATTCAAAGCCCAACCCATATACTAATTCATTTAAACAAAAATCAGTCCACTAACCCACTAAACCCAAACGACGATTCCAACTCCCGCCCTCCCTCTGCCTCTGTTGCCACTGCCAGCGACGACGTCGACATCCCCCACCCTATTCGACAACAAAAATTCCGGCCACCAACGGTACCGAATCACAAATATTATCCAGTTACGTGTTTTGTTATTAGTTATTTTGATGTCTATGTGGTTTGTTCAAGAGATAACTGTCATATATTTGTTAAAAATGTTTAAACTTTTATGTGTTTTGAGGTATTTTTGAGTTGTTCTAGTCTTTATAGGATAGGTTTGTTGTCTCTTGTTGATTATAGGATTCTAGTAATATAGTATAGGGTTTGAAAAGTTGAAATTCAAAACTTGTTGATGTGAATAATCTTGAAAATTAAGGAATATTGGGAGATGGTTGAACGCTCGAAGATCATTGTTTATTTTGTATGTGATAGGCACAACGAGTAGGGAAGTTATGGCGTAATTTCTCAACAAGAGGAAAGTGGTTGAAATTGAATCATCTTCCGAATTTGTTGATGTGAATAATCTTCCCTCAGATCCTCATGATCACAAGGTGATTGCATCATATAACGTTAATCAACGAGATGATGTTAGAAGGGCATACCTACTAAGAGGACCGTTTCAACCAACGGGTATTAAATTCCCACAATCAACATTTCAAGGTAAAGAGTTGAGAAAATTCAAGGAAGAATGGTATGACAAAAAGGAATACAATGGATGGTTAGAGTATAGTATAAAATCGGATCACGTATTTTGCTTATGTTGTTACTTGTTTAGGGCCGAATTTGGTGAACATAGAGACACATTTGTTTTGAACGGGTATAACAATTGGAAAAAAGTACATGAGGTACTTACAAAACTTGTTGGCTTAGTTAATAGCGCCCACAACAAATGTTTCCAAAAGTGTGTCGATTTACTTAACGAAAAGCAAGCGGTACACACACAAGGGGACAAAAGGACCCCTGAGGAAAAGCGCGATTACAAACTTAGATTAAGTTCTTCTACTTTGCTTGGAAAAAGGTTGTTGAACGGCAGTTTGGCGTTTCGTAGTCATGACGAATCAAAAGATTCATTAAACAAAGGAAATTTCTTAGAGCTTCTAGAACTAATGGGTGAAATGAATGAAGAGCTTGGTAAGGTTATCTTAGAGAATGCACCGGCGAATAACCAAATGACTAGTCCAAAAATTCAAGCGGACATTAGACATTGTTATGCTCAAGAGGTACTTAAACAAATTTTTGAAGATCTTGGTGATGATGTTTTTTTCTTTATTAGTTGATGAATCATGTGATGTATCAAAAAAAAGAACAAATGGTGGTTGTTATTCGTTATGTTGATAAAGTTGGAATTGTTAAGGGCGTTTTATTGGGCTTGTTCATGTCAAAGAGACAAGCGCATTAACACTTAAATCGGCTATTGATGATATGTTGGCACGTTATGGGTTGAGTTTGAAAAGGATTAGAGAGAATCTTGGTTTATAAGGAATGTGCCACATCTAAATTATCAACGCATTTTGTGTTTAATGTTATGGATGAGAAAAGAACTTCATACTAAAGCATGCTCATGTGGGAGTAGCAAGCATCAAGATGGGTGACTTCCTAGAAAGTCTCCATTTTGACAATCAAAAACAAATCAGTGAGCTCTTTGTGGGCAGGGCAGACAATATTGGTGCTACGAGAGACAAGATGTCACACATATCAACTTTTTTATTAACTTTTAATCTTCATACTAATTTAGAATTCTACAAATTTGAATTTTCTTTAATAACTTTCGTTCATTACATTTTGTAAAAAAAATAGAGTATGTAGTTGTGTTTGATTTGTTTTTCATCAACGTTCCAACATAGATTTTGTTGAAAATGGAGTTGTATTCAAATATCTTATTTTTGTTATTGTATGCTATAGCGAGTATCGGTACCATGACCAACCATGCTGATACCGACCAAACAACATCAGTACCGGTACCTGTATAGGTATTCTCGAAACCGGTATCGGTATTCATTTTTCTAGCTTTCGATCGATATAAGGTTTTCTCTTTCGATTGCAAAGGTGAATATCAATATCGAAATAAACCAAATTGATACTGATCAAATTCTGATACTATAATAAACCGAATCAAACCAAACTGCTTAGTTATATTAAAAAGGAGAAATTCGAAAGGGAGTATCCCAGATTTTAGGGTAGTGGAATCCTAGAGAGATCATTGAAGTGGATTGTCTAATGTTGTCACATGGTGCATGCCTCCTCTCCTGCATGGGTGTTCTATTGGTTCCAATAAATACTTGAGAATATGTGCTGTCGAATAAGAATCACCAAATATAATATAATTAATTAGGAAATTTTAGCTATTCAATTATATTTTAATAGATATTGAAATCTTCGTATTTATATTAATTTCGCTTCATTAATCATGAACATTCTCTGCTTTTTGTCGACTCTTTGATCAACTGCAAAAAAAAAAAAGTCCTATACAATTATTATTTTTTAGTGGAAACGTTTACATACTCTAAATTATACTATCAAATAAATCATAGACTTCTTTTTGGTTAGGATTGAATCAAATACCTCCCACCAAGGGTGGACCCAATGCTTTAGCAGCCGTAGCATGGGTTACGGCTCAAGTGCGTATTCGTAGTGTCTTTTTATTTTTTTCCGGTTTTATACGAAGGATACCCCTAAAATAATACAAGAATACCCCTAATCAACCCAAACTTGTATAATAAGAGAGTCCGATTGAAATAGTGGCCCAATTGCCCAAATTATAAACAATATGATTGAAATTGTGGCCCAATTAGTTAGGTATTTGTTTTACTTTATTTATTGTCGTTTTTTATATTTATGATTGCACGGTAAAAAAAATTGGGATACCCCTGATTTAATGAGCTAGTTCCGTCACTGCCTTTCACTACGAGGTAAGAGTCTATACCAAGTAAGTTAATCCATTATTTTAGTTGTTCAAAAATGGGTTAAGCTTAAACCATTATTTTACTAACATTTTTTTTTTTCGAACAGCAATTATTTTACGAACATTATTATAGTAGTTATTCTGTAAGTGATGAATACATGTATTCATTATATTTTATTGTATTTACTTGTAAATAAACTATTTTTTATACGTTTTTTCATTCACTTTCATTTTAAACCACTATATATACATTGTCATACACACTATTACCTATATATTAAATTTACAAGTGAATCAACAGTAATATCATTAAGGGATGAATAAATAGTATTTGGTACCGGTATTGGTACCCGCTTTTACCAAATCGGGTGTATTTTCGGTACTGGTTCGGCATCGGTATTTACCGATTTTTACCCTCAAATACCGGTGCCATACCAGTACCGACCGGTACCGTACCAGATGTATTCGGTACCGGTATACACTTTTGGGGATTTCGGTACCGGTTGGTACCGAGCTCATCAAATCCTGTAGCAACGTAGCAATGCAAGTAATTGCACCGTTTAGATTACTTTTCATACACACAGTAAATAAACTGTATTTCGTTTGAATGAGGTTTTATATACAAAACAACTTATTTTGCTTTCTTTTTGTAGGTCCCGTAATCTGAGGATCGATAACGAACCAAATCACTTGTTTATAGCAAACACGGTTACGTGTGCGGAATCCACGTAACTATGCCAAATCAAACATGTAAAACAAAAACGACACGGTATAATCAATGATACACACTCG
The DNA here is from genome assembly GCA_030545235.1 of Helianthus tuberosus. Taxonomy (NCBI): domain Eukaryota; kingdom Viridiplantae; phylum Streptophyta; class Magnoliopsida; order Asterales; family Asteraceae; genus Helianthus; species Helianthus tuberosus. The sequence continues at coordinate 100,191,572 of CM060437.1, read as the reverse complement.
ATTGATTAAACGGGATGAGAACCGATTACAAACTGATACAAACACAGTTTAACAGAATTTTGACAGAGTTTCTTTATGTGTAAGCTCTCATCTCTAGTTCACAATGAAACAGGATGCTGTTTATATAGTCCCTGGGCCCAAGTTTACGGCGAAACACAAAGTGTGCGACGAAACTGAACATGGGCCAGTCATTGGGCTTGAAACAGCCCATTACACGACGAATCAAGTGTGATTCGTCGTGAATGTCGGCGAAACAGACATAATGGACATTGGTCTGTTTCGTCATGATGTGTTCGACGAAACAGACCTGTTTCGTCGAGGTCTGCAACTGTTGTGGTTGTTTCTGTTAACAGACAGCAACAACAGCAACATATAAACAACTTATAATGACCATTCTACCCTTTGTATGCAACATGCATTGTTCGAATAGCATTACATATTAAACGGAGACAAACAAGTCAGACACAAGTGGATAGGAGGATATCCGACTTGGTCGACATCAAATACATACTTGATAAACATTAAAGACCGTACAAAATACATCATTAAGTACAAGACTAGTTACAGACACTAAAAATGCATCAACAAACTCCCCCTTGTCTGTTACTCGTCTTCGGTCTTCTAATCTTCCATCTCAGTGTTGTTCGGACCACGAACTGCCCGAATGTATGCCCCGGTAGTAGCAAAAACATGCTACTCGCTGAAACTTCATAGCTTGACGAGCATCCTGATCTTCATAAAAAATATTGTGACGATATAGTCTGTTAATATCAGCCTCGGACATGTTGACGATCCACATTGGATCCAACATCCGGTAATTTGCACGACCATCTCTAAACACAATCACGGCTTCATGCGTGTCCGAGTCATAGCACCATAATGCCATGTCTTCAAGAAAATCCTGCTGCATAGGCATCAATGGGATTTTATCTACGACCCTCGGAGGCTGGTACACAAGCTTGTATCTGCATGTGTTGGTGTCGGGATCAAGAGTAAACTTAATCGGTTGATAGACTGGAAATTGTGGCTTGTATGATTCATCCTTCCAGCCTGTCTTCTTGTTTACTTTAACCAGTCGCTCAAATAAAGTAGCGCCATCGTATTTTGACCGATTGATAAGCTCAAGCCTTGTCAACGCAGCAACATCATAAAATGGCAAGGAAAGAATGCTCAGCAGTGAATTGAAATACAGAATTCCGTATTCACGTTTGATAGCAATGCAGTGTATATCTTGAACAAACATCCAGCATAGAATCCTTCCACTTGGCTTTGCCTTTTCAAATTGCAAGTAGTCTACTTGAGCTTTTTCAGGCACAGGCTTGGAGACTTTAGATAGAAACTGTTTTCTCCATTCAGAAAATGCATCTGTGTCTTTTTCAGACGAATTTCGATTCTTTAAGTGCTCGTCTATGTCATCAATATTCTCCTTCATCCAATCTTCATCAAACGAAGAAAATTCAGTACCATCTGTTCGAACATACGTTGATTTTGATGCTTCACCTTCAAACACAATCTCATCAATATCTTCAACATTAGTTGTATCAGTCTCAGTCGACATTTTATCTATCTCAGCATCATCAATTTCTCTCATAGAATGTAGAATACTCAATTGTTCCTGAGAAAGATCTTCTATTAACTCCCCTTCTTCAAGCAACTCTCCTGTAAATGGATGAATAGCCTGTAAAGCAATATCAGCACTGCTTACTATAGAAGAAGTACCTGCGATCTGTTGAACTTTTCCAGTAGAAGTTCCCTGAGATGATTCGACCACTGTAGGTTGAACTGTAACAACTTCAGAAGTAAGTGCGGTTAGCTGCTTCTGTGATGTACCAGAAGTGTCAGGATTCCCTTGGTCTTCCGTATCATCATCCTTTTTCTTCAGTACTTCTTGTTGTTTACAATGATAATCCCACAGAATAGCAAGCCTTCTCTCTTTCTCTTCATCAACAGCCTTCAAGCGAGCATTTTCAGCTTTAAGCAAATCAATTTCAGCTTGTTGTCGCTCTATTACTGTTTGTTGTTGACCAACGGTTGACTTCAAGTTGTTAATTTCCACCGATTGTTTAAGTTGATCATGCTTCGTGAGATTACCGAAATGAGATTGCCTCTGAAGACGATCAGCAGCTGCTTCAAGTGTAGAGAATAGGTATGTGATCTTTTCGTCTTGAGAAAATCCGGAAAATGTCCTATGACGTTCAGCACTGATCCCCGAAGTGGTTGCTCTGATTGCAGAAGCCATAGTTCTTTCAGGAATTGCCTGAGGAGTAACAGATGGAGTAGCAGCAGCTGATGTAACAACTGGAGTTTCTGTAGCTGAAGTAACTACAGGAGCTTCTTGTACAGGCTCCTGAGGTACAGATTGTACAGGCTCCTGAGGCACAGATTTCCGAGTATAAGTACTCAAATATCTCCAAGATTTCTTCTTTTGAACTTCAACAGCTTTCTCAGCTCTTCTTTTTGTTCTTCTTTCACCTTCAGGATCCTCTGGAACATATTCTGGATCATCCTCAGTTCTAATCTTTCTATACCTTCTTACTCCACGTATATCGATATACATTTCGTATCCAGGTTCTACTATATGATCACTAGAACTAGAATCAGATTCATCATCACCATTTGCTGAAGAACTACTAGCTGATGTATCAGAAGCTGCAACCTTGCTCGATGTACCAACAGCACCTGCATCACCACCTTCATCGCCTTCGTCATCACTATCATTTCCTGACTTATCTGAATCAACCGGGTCAGGACCAAATTTTTCTATCCTTTTTCTTTCCAACTCAGGCTCTTTGTTGTCAGATTGGCTGTCATCATGACGCCATTTATCATTTGCTGGAGCAACATAATCAGGATTCACAAGTGCGCCAAAAAGCTTCCTTGGAGGAACGCTTTCTTTGTATCTTTTGGCGGCAAGAGTCTTGATTAGCCTTAACTAGTTGAAATTCATCGCTTCGATCTTCAGAATATCATTGTCAGCCTTCGGAAGGTCTGGATGTTGAACATTCATAATCATTTGCAGAAACCGAGGATACATCCAAAACTTGTTTCCGGTTGTTCTACTTCCTGTCCTTGTCATATTCTCTTTCATGTTGCTGAAAATGTACTTTGTGATGCTAAACGGTTTGTTTAACACCAAAGCAACCATGAAACCAACAAGATCATCTCCAGCCATATCATATCCAGACCGTCTATTGCTGAGACACTGAATAAGAATATGTAATAAAAACTTGTAGCGTAATGGAAGATCACCTTTGTTGATTTGTTTGACGAAAATGTCTCCAATACACTTCATCCGTAGCAAACAGCCTCGTGAACACATGATTGGTATTGAATATGGAGCATCCGGTTGATCTTGTAATTGAAGAACTTCATTCAATATCTCCGGAGTAACAACGACATACAGATCATTCACACGACCTCTTATAATATCCTTTCCATCGATTTGGACGACGCTTGCAGAATCCCAGAAAGCTTTAATCAGTGATTTGTAGATGGGCGTCGAGTATGTAACAGCATGATTGATACGTGACTCCCTGATCCACTTCGTGATATCTTTAAATTCCGTGAGCTTACCTTCAGGATCCAGATATGCAACTTGATTATGACGCTTCTCTGACATAATCTCCTCTTCAGTTTTGTTTTCTTTCTTTATCGCCTTCTTGCGTTTTCCTTTTTCTTGCGGTGCTTTCGGAGCCATCTGTACATGTAAATGTCCAAAATAAGCAACAATCACATTACTTATGCATTTAGACATGTATGGATACAATTTTATGTATCCACTTAACAAATAACCTAACAAACCAAGTCTACTGTGAACAAACAGCAACAACAGAAAACAGCTAAGGCATTGACGACGAAACAGAAGATCAACGACGAAACAGAAGGTTGTGCGATGAAACAGAGGGTTGACCATTGACCAGTTTGATTCGTCGACGTTTTGATTCGTCGAGTCTGTTTCATTTCATTTCTGATTCGTCGTATGTTTGATTCGCCGAAATTAGGGTTAATGTGATTCGTCAATTTTGGGGGTTTTTGTGTTTCGCCGTTTTGTGGTTTAAACAAAGAACAAATATAAACACAAACACATTCAACATCATTATTTATACCCCAAAACAACTTGTAAAACCTATAAATGATTTCCGATTCAAAAACCCATTTAAAACAGTTAAGAACTTTATCAAACAAAAACCCCTGTTTTTGTTACATAAACCCACATCCGAATCAAACAAAAATACACACAATAAACCTAAATCTATCAGATATCCGAAAGAAAACACAATAATTTCAACATCAACACATGTATTATCAAAGAAAAACAAGGTCTCAAAGGGGTCTCTGAGGGTTTCGGATGAAAAACCGACGGTTCAAAATGTTCGGTATGTGAACCAGAACGTTTTACTACCTTTGATTTTTGTAAGATTTTGATTAAAATCGGATGTTTTGAGTGATTTGTGAGAGTGACCGTAGATATGGGGTTTTGAGTGTTTGAAGAAGATGAATAGATTGTGGATTTGAAAAAGTGAACAACTGGGACCCTTTTATACACCGCCTCATATCGACGAATCTGATACTTCGACGAAACTGAATTGGGCTTCGACGAATCAGAACGAAATTTGGGCTTAGACATGGGCCTGAATTTAGCCCATGACGAAACTGATTTGGGCTCATGTGTTCCGTCGATGTTTTGACGAAACAGATTTGATTCGCCGACGCTGGTCTGATTCGTCGACCATTCTGATTCGTCGACCATTCTGTTTCACCGACAGTAAATTTCCAAAACACAGACATGAAAAATTTCTGCAGACTGATCAAAATATGATTTAAAATGAACACTTTTCCATTTTGTTTGAGTTTTCAAATGCAAGAACATGTTATGAAGTAGGTTTCAAGCTTCCGGCAGAAAACACCAAGCAACAACTTCGGCTTAATCAAAAACGAACTTTACACAAATATACTAAAAACAAATTTAAAGCACGGTAAACTAAACGAAAATGCGGAAAACTGTGAAAAACACTAAGCAACTGAACAAGTGCAATCTTTTTGCGAATTTCAAGGACAAGGAATCATACCAGCTTACGGTCTTAGTCAACATGATTTTGATTTCTGTTTAAAGCTCTGGATAAGTATACTACCTTGATTATCGGTATTGTGGTCCACATAAGCTCAAACTGATCAGACGTAATCATAATTAAGAGATACGATTAACGGTAAGGATTATACTTATAAGTCGATGTAAACCCACTCACGACACATTCCCGTATCAAGGTATGCACGAGAATTCATCTTACCGGTGAGTATACCGATTATCATCTGTTTGACCGTATAAAAAATGTGAGAAACTCACTTATTTGATTGAAAACAAGCCCTATGTGATAGAATCACTTATTGATGAGGAACTTGATTTTCAGATGCATGAGGGCACAGGAGCAAGTCCGTGAACAGGTCAGTACTTCCGTACAGCAAAGACGAACTTGACTCCCGCAAAGAATGTGTGATATATAATCACTTATTTTGATTTGGACATGTGATTGTTGATCACTTATTGAGGTCGAATGCAATATGTACACGTATGTATAGTATCATGGAAGATCTTAGACTTCGTCTCCGTTATTTTTACGGTTTGGGATACAACCATGATACCCAGATGATAAACAGCATAAAGACCGAATATCTCAGAACCTCGGCAATCTCTCAAACGAAATTTCGGTACTAAGACCATATGCCAATGAGCGGTTCCCACCTGACTTGAAGTCTGTTAGGTTTGTATCATCCTGCACATTTTAGTCTGATTGTGAGCCTACCGATACATCGTTAGTAGAGATACTTATCATTTTTCTTTTTGTTTTTCATTTTGAGCACATTGACCGACCACACCAGTGAACATCATCATTTTCTTTTATCCAAGAAACTCATTTTTGGTTTTTCTATTGTTTTTGAATTTTTCAAACGAAACGACAGAAAGTAAAGACATCTTTTTGGATTTTGAACTTTTGCAATGTTCTTGTATTTTCTTGAAATATCTCCCCCTAAAATTCGCAAAGTTTACGAAAACTAAAATCTTTTTGAATTTTCCAAGTTTATAAAGAAAATATTTACAAAAAAACGATCAGCCAAAGAAGTTTACTCGGGTATCACCTTAATGCCGTTGACCAAAAGTAGATAATCAAAACGTGATTTATCAAAAGCTTTTGTAAACAGGTCGGCACGTTGGTGATCAGTGGGGACATGAACGACATCGATTAACCTCTTGTCAAAACAATCACGTATGAAGTGATATTTAATGTCGATGTGTTTAGTCTTAGAATGTTGCACAGGATTTCTAGTGATCTGTAAGGCAGCATTATTATCAACAAAAATATGAGTAGATAGGAATTCTAAACCGTAGTCGCGCATTTGTTGTTGTATCCAAAGAACTTGGGAGCAACAACTCGAGGCAGCAATATATTCTGCTTCACATGTTGATGTAGCAACACACGTTTGCTTCTTGCACTGCCACGTGACCAGACGATTTCCTAAGAACTGACATCCTGCTGTTGTCGATTTGCCATCGATTTTGCATCCACCAAAATCAGAATCACTGTATGCAATTAATTCAAAACTATCATCCCTAGGGTACCAAAGACCAAGGTCCGGGCATCCCTTCAAATAGCGAAAAATCCTTTTGATAGCAGACTGATGAGAGGCCTTCGGGTTTGCTTGATATCTTGCAAGCAGGCATGTTGGATACATTATATCAGGCCTCGAAGCGGTGAGATACATGAGAGAACCAATCATGGCGCGATAGTATGAGGAGTTGATGCTTTCACCCTTCAAATCCGGAGTAATTCCGTGATTCTGCGGAAGAGGGGTACCAATGGGCGTTGCATCTGACATTTGGAATCGGTTCAAAATGTCACCAACAATTTAGTCTGATGGATGAATATCCTAGACTCTGTTTGTTGAACTTGTAGGCCCAAGAAGAAAGTCATCTCCCCCATTGCGCTCATTTCGAATTTTTCTTGCATAACTCGTTCGAATTGCCTGCACAAAGAATCATTAGTGGAACCAAATATTATATCATCAACATATACCTGCACCAGCAGAAGATCTCCATCTAGTTCCTTGATAAAGAGTGTGCAATCAATAAGACCTCGTCGAAATCCATTCTCCAGAAGATAGTTTGATAAGGTTGCGTACCAAGCCCTAGGTGCTTGATGTAGACCATAAAGAGCTTTGTTGAGCAACCAAACCCGATCGGGGTGAATAGGATCTTCAAAACCTAGAGGTTGTTCGACGTGCACCTCTTCTTGAACTATACCATGAAGAAAAGCACTTTTGACGTCCATCTGGTAAACTTTGAATCCTTTGAAAGAAGCATAAGCTAAGAAGATCCTAATAGCTTCCAGACGTGCAACGGGTGCATAAACTTCATTGTAGTCAATGCCTTCTATCTGGCGAAAACCCTGAACAACCAGTCTCGCCTTGTTGCGAATAACAATTCCACGGTCGTCCTTCTTGCATTTGTAAACCCATCGTGTGCCAATTTTCTTGTAATTATCTGGCTTTTCAACAAGCTTCCAAACACTAAGCTTTTGAAATTGTTGCAGTTCGTCCTGCATGGCTTCAACCCAAGAATTATCTTTTAAAGCTTCCTTCCAAGACTTTGGTTCTTCTTGTGAAACGTAACAAGCAAAGGACCAATCGTTTTGAAGACCAGATTCTCTAATGGCTGAATATAAACCAGCATTCTGGTTATTTCTCAGCTGATTTCGCGTCTGCACACCGCTTTGGACATCTCCTATAATGTTCTGCTGTGGATGGGTATTGTGAATCCTCAATTCAGGATTTTCAGGAACACTAGCATTAATACCCAAATTGTTAAGATTAAGATCAGCAACCAACTCCGCACCAGGAATATGAGTGGAAGTGGATGCGTTTCCTTCAGCAGTATCATCATTCTGCACTTGAGGTGTTTCTAAAGAAGTGCCATGAACAGGAACAACCGGGGCAGAAGTGCCTTCAGTCGCATCAAGATGTTCATCATCTTCCGATGACTCAGTAGCATCTTCAAATACCTCATTTTGAACAGTATTGTTAACCGAATTAGAACCTTGAGGGCTAACAATAACAGGTCTTACCAATGGCGAGCCGGCAGCGTTGTCACTATCAAATAACATTTGAACAGCTGCAAATTCTTCATCAAAGGTAGGCAGATTAAAGGAGTCAAATATCCCATCGTAATCGAACATCCAAGGATCACCCGGAGCTCTAACAGGACTTGTATACCTTTGAACCCTTACTTCATTCCAAAGCTTAATCTTTTTGGTGGTCAGATTCCATACACGACAATTTGGAGTTGCATATCCAAGGAAGAAACCTTCGATAGCTTTTGCGCCAAACTTACCATCTGGGTCAATCATGGTACATGGACCGCCAAAGGGTTCAAGGAAAGAAAGATCCGGTTTCCTTTTCTGTAGAAGTTCGAAACAAGTTTTGCCAAGCCTCTTAACTGTAAGAACTCTGTTCAAAGTGTAGCATGCAGTCGACACAGCTTCTGCCCAGAATTGAACAGGAAGCTCCGACTCTACTAACATAGTTCTTGCGGTCTCAATAATCGTGCGATTCTTCCTCTCAGCGACACCGTTTTGTTGTGGAGTATAGCGAGAACTGTATTCATGAAGAATGCCTTTAGAAGTACAGAACTCATCCATCACACGGTTCTTGAATTCAGTTCCATTGTCGCTTCGGATCCTCTTCACTTTCAAAGTGTATAAATTCTCCAACATTGTGAGAAGATCCTTGAGAATTCCAGGAGTGTCACTCTTGTGTGCCATGAAAGCTACCCAAGAAAATCTAGAATAATCATCAGTAACAACAAGACAGTAAGTATCTCCGAATGTTGTCTTGTGCTTCATAGGTCCAAAAAGGTCCATATGAAGACGTTCGAGAGGCATGCTAACATAATTGATTTTCTTCAGAGGGTGAGATTTCTTTGTTTGTTTCCCTTTCTGGCACGAAACACAGATATCTTGTAAATGAAAACTTCTCACAGGCACACCATTCACAAGATTGTTTTTCACCAAATGGTTCATTTTCCTCAAGTGAATGTGCCCCATTCTTCTGTGCCAAGAAATAGACTCCTTCTCTGTGGCTTTTGAGACAAAACATTGTACTTGCGCAGATGTCGTAATGGCTTGGCTCATGTCAAGAATATAAAGATCATTAATTCTTGGAGCCGATAAGAGAATCCATTCATCAGGAATCTTGAATCCAGGTTTAAGCACATAACAACCGGCATCATCAAAATGCACGGTGAATTTTTTATCGCAGATTTGCGACACACTGAGAAGATTAAGATCAAGTTGACGAACATAATTAATCTTTTCGAAGCATACCACACCATTTGAGATCATTCCTTCTCCGGTGATATATCCGCCTTTGTCTCCTGCAAACGCGACATAGCCTCCTCTAATATTTCTCACATCGTACAGAAGCCGTAAGTCGCCCGTCATGTGCCTGGATGCCCCACTATCAACAATCCAATGACTACTGATAGTTCCTCCTGGAACATCCTGCACGCATCATCCAATGATTAGTTAAGGATGGGGACCCAAGCCACAGTAGTCTTGGGTCGTCCCTGAGAATCACGAATAGTGATCTCGATCTGGTGATGATTCTCCAACATAACAGCTCCCCCTGAACTTTCCCTTTTCTTAGGTTTCCAAGTTTGTTTTTGTTTACCAGATTCAGTTTTGAAAACAGATTTTGAAACTTCTGGTTTTAAAGATGAACTTGGTTCCCTTGGAATAGATTTGACCTCAGATTTTAAGACCTTTTCTATTTTCTTCACATTTTGATGTCGTTGTTTCGTTTCCTGTTCTTTAACAGTTCTTTTATCATGTTTTGGCGAAACAGAACGACATTGAAGGTGAATCTTTACAGGTGGTGCTTTCTCAACAAATTTCTCTTTTGGAGTGTTTGAACAATCTTTGATGATGTGTCTAAACTCTCCACATTTAAAACACGTTCTCCTCTCAACAAACTTAGGAGAAACGAATCGACGCTCATATGTCAAACCTGTAGAACCTGAGGTACTTGCCTTTTCATCACACCCGTTTGAATGTTGAGTGTAATTATTTTGACTGTTACGCTTTAAAATCTTGACTTGTTGTACAAAATCAGTGTTTGATTTGTTAGCAAAAATCTCAATTTTATCAGTACCCTCAGATGCCACAAATCTGACATCATTGTTTTTCTTTTGATAACGAGCTCCATTTGTTTCAAATTTTGATTTAGAAACATTTGGCCTTTGAGCTCGTTCAAATGGTTGTTTACCCTTAAGAGCAAAAGGCCGTTACTTTGTTGGGGATTTTCGATTTCCAAATTGCTTTTTGATTTCAGCCTTAGGAATTGGATCACATTGAGTTACAGTAACTCCCGGAATCGACTTTCCCAAAAACTTACTTGTGTTATTTTCAAAAACGTTATCAATCAATGATGGATTAACATTTTTAATTGGAAAATCATTATCTGAGTAGATGTTAGAATCACCAACCAAAGTATACAACATTTTGTTACTCTTAACAGTAGACACAGGTTTCTTGTCATTTATGACAGGATTAATCACATTTTTGGCAACTTGTTGCACAACAGGAATATGAGGATCACAAAGAATATGATTCTCAATTGGAATTACTATTCCCTTTTTCTTATCAAGTGATTCATCCTTGTCATTTGCATCTGTTTCATCATCAGATGAATCATAGTCCTCAACTGTAGGAGGACTTTGACTCACTGGTGTTGAAGTTTCTGTTTCAACAGATGAGGTTCCCGAGGAGCTGTCCGGTTTGAACCCTAATCCAGTAGTAAGTTCCTCATAATTAAGAGGCACACTAGGTTCAAAACGAGGCATATCCTCTTCATCAGGTGGTGGAGCATAATTGTGTCTCAAAGGGGGCGGACATTTCTTATACCCAACACCACTCTTGTTTTTCTTCAGTTGTTGAACGTCAATAATGTGATCGAGCACAAATCGGGAGTTAGAATAACTCTCCAATTTTTGCTTGATCGCATCGTGCTCGCACTTGGCAATGGCTATTTCCTTTTTGGTTTCCTCAACAAGATTAATGTACTTGTTAATACTAATTTGTTTATGATAAACAACTTTGGTAGTTTCGGAAACACTTTTCTTTAAATTTTCAATTAAAGATTTGAAGTCCTTTTCATTTCTCGTTAAAGCCATGTTTGCTTCTTTGCACTTTGACATATCAACAACCAAATGTTGATTGTGACTATGAATTGTGTCACATTCAAGTTTCACTCTTTCACATTCCTGTTTCATATACGCACAGTCGTTACAAATTCTAGGAGTTTCAGATGTTACCTGACTCGACGAGGCTGAAACATTTGCCATAAAGGCAGTTTGAAAAGAAAAAGATTCGTCTTCAGAGAAGAACTTCTCCATTTCTTTAGATGCTATCCCAGCCTTCTTAATAAGAACAGATTTCTGAGACTTCAACTTCTCTGCTTCACTCAACAAATCATCAATAGAACTCACTTCTTCTTTCACATCACCCAAAATAGAACTTTCTTCATCAGAACTCCCGGTATAACCCGAACTGTCGTCACTTTCAGAAAATTCTTCCCTACGAACGTGCTTGATGTGATTGATGATCTTTGCGTAGCACGCGGTTCCTCCTCCTTCATTATCACCTTCCCCCAATTGTAAAGACCAATTACGCCCTTCATCTGTTTGAACAACCAATGCACGAGTGTTGTTTGATGGCCCAGACTGGTTCTGGTTGGTGGTGTTGTTCACAGCTACTATCCCTCTTCCACGATTTTCTTGATTGCCTTGATTGGCATTTGAAGTACCTGTCTGATTTCTGAAAGGGTTCTGATTGCCTTGCTTGGGTGGTCGAGTGCATTCACGTTTAAAGTGACCCTTCTCGTCACAATTGAAGCATGTAACGGTTTCTTTATCAAACCCGTACTTCGTATCCTGCTTACTTTCCAAGGAACTTCTTCCCGTTCGAGCCGTGAAGTCCTTTGCCCTTCTAACTGCACTCGCAAACGCCCACTTTATATCCATCAACTCCATTTCATCACGGTCGATTTGTTGATAATCTTCGTTGGTCATACTGATGTTCCCAATTTGACCTGCAACCAAACCGCAGTAAGCACTGACCATCGTATTAATGAGTTCCGAATGCTCCTTTGCAACTTCAATGCTAACTTTTGAGAGGTTCGAAGTATCAACTTTGATAGTATTCGTGTCTTGGGGTGGAGGATTGTTGGTATAATGTACTTGTTGTGGTGGCGGTTGTGCTTTAGATTTGGATAACGATTGTGAAAGATAAGCACCTAAATCAAACTCTGGTTGAGTAGGTTGAGGGAACGTTGGAAACGGAGATGAGTTTGTGTTGGAAACAAACGCCGTTTGAAGCTTAGGTTGCTGAACAGAACTAGAACTTGCAGAAGGAGCAAAACCAGGCAAATACATTTCTGTATTTTGAGTAGCTCCAATCCTTTTAGCTTTCCGATTTTCCTCTTCACTCTTGTGCTCCAACTTCTGAACAAATCCATAGATAGTGACAGTTTCCCCTTCCAGAGCACCCGTATGTTTTAGAAGTTCAATGAATGGACTCCACAAAGGAGGTAAAGCATCAGCTAAACGTGCAATCATTTCCACATGAGATGTAGCAACCTCATAAGAACTCATTTCACTGATCAAATGATAGAAACGAGAAGTAATATCATTTAGGGTTTCATTTTCCAAAGATTGAAATGATTCAAATTCTTTCTTCAGAAGATCATGGCGTATTTTTCTAGAAGCTGCATTTCCTTCTCCTCTTGTTTCCAATGCATCCCATAAAGCTTTTGTGCTCTTACTATAAGAAAATTGATGATAGAGGTCTTTATGAAGAGCTTGTGTTAGAAAAGCAAACGCCTTCTTCTCTAATTCATAGGCTTTCTTGTCTTGTTCAAGCATATTAGAAATACCAGCGGCAGTTGATGCTGCTGCTTCTAGTTCCGGGCTACATTCAGTAGTGAAACACGTCCAAAGTTCAATGTTTTGCCCTTGAATGTATGTATGAAAACGACCCTTCCATGATGGATAGTCGTTCATATGATTTAGCTTTGGCGGGCGATTGTTGCTTCCCGTCTCACTTTCACTGAGCAATAGATTTTGAATGTTTTGGTTTTGATTAGAAACCATTGCCCATTGATTTGCATTCACTGCTTGTTGTTTTTTAGGCAACTGATTCATTAACTCGGCAAGCGAAGGCTGATTTTTAGCTGGTTGTGATTCCGAATTCCAATCCCACGGACCTTTGTTACTCATATTTGGTATATGTATGATAGTACCTGCACACACACTTGAAAACACAAGGTTAGAATGATTTTACAAGTCCTCTGTGTAAAACAGAAGTGAATTCGACGAAACAGATTCCACGAAACAGATTTGTTTCGTTGAAATGAAAAATGACGAAACAGACTTGTTTCGTCCAAGATATTATGACGAAACAGAACTTGTTTCGTCGAAGATATTTTTGACGAAACACAAGTGATTCGTCGACTGCTTGTTTCGTCAAATCTGAGTCCCAGACAGCTGGTTAAGATATTTAAAATATCTTACTGACACAAGGTAAGTTGATGGACCTGTTTTTCAACACAACATGCTTTTTCAAAAACTAATGATCACAATTGTTACACTAAAGTCAAGTTAATGTTTTATATTGTAAAACTCTTTGATTTCAACAATTCAAAGATCAAATCCACAAGTATTATAAGAACTCTTTGAAGATATGAAGAACACACTCAAGAACAAAGAATTTTCCTGGTCACCGATGATTTTCCGAAACACGAAAATGCACAAGACTTTCACTAAAAACCCGGTTTAAAGCATGAACAAACAAACTGACAAGGTTTTTGATAAAACTCTTAGCAAATAACAATCAAACAACAGATTTTATGAATATTTTTCCAGAAATATAATTTTTCAAGAACAAATTTTCAGAAAAACACACACAAAAACTTGATAAAAACCGAACAATGTTTGATTTTAAACAAGGATTAGAGCCAAACGCTCTGATACCAATTGTAGGTCCCGTAATCTGAGGATCGATAACGAACCAAATCACTTGTTTATAGCAAACACGGTTACGTGTGCGGAATCCACGTAACTATGCCAAATCAAACATGTAAAACAAAAACGACACGGTATAATCAATGATACACACTCGATTGATTAAACGGGATGAGAACCGATTACAAACTGATACAAACACAGTTTAACAGAATTTTGACAGAGTTTCTTTATGTGTAAGCTCTCATCTCTAGTTCACAATGAAACAGGATGTTGTTTATATAGTCCCTGGGCCCAAGTTTACGGCGAAACACAAAGTGTGCGACGAAACTGAACATGGGCCAGTCATTGGGCTTGAAACAACCCATTACACGACGAATCAAGTGTGATTCGTCATGAATGTCGGCGAAACAGACATAATGGACATTGGTCTGTTTCGTCATGATGTGTTCGACGAAACAGACCTGTTTCGTCGAGGTCTGCAACTGTTGTGGTTGTTTCTGTTAACAGACAGCAACAACAGCAACATATAAACAACTTATAATGACCATTCTACCCTTTGTATGCAACATGCATTGTTCGAATAGCATTACATATTAAACGGAGACAAACAAGTCAGACACAAGTGGATAGGAGGATATCCGACTTGGTCGACATCAAATACATACTTGATAAACATTAAAGACCGTACAAAATACATCATTAAGTACAAGACTAGTTACAGACACTAAAAATGCATCAACATTTTTTTGTCTTTTTTCTGTAATAAATGAATTGTAGCATGTAAAATTAATTTGGATATTTAAATTATTGATGAGCAAATCGTATCAAATCCTATAATCAAACCGGTATCGTATCGGTACTAAATTTACTATACAAAATCATTTTCGGTACCAATTTGGTACCCACCTTTTGGCGTTTTCAGAATCATTACTTTCGGTTGGACACCGGTCTAGCACCATACCTGTATTTATTGATTTTTACCTTCAAATACAATACCGTATTGTACCGAGCATTTTCGGTGCCGGTACCTAATTTCGATGATTTTCCGGATCGGTACTTTCGGTGCCGTTACGGTACCGAGCTCATCCATATTTTAACGTGTTAGCACCGTAATAACTAAATTGAAAACAACTGAATTTTCAACGTGTAGGACGTGTGGGTCCTATTATTATATATTAGTTTATTTAAAATCCCTTTTTTAGGGACGGAGTGACCATCCTTACCACGTCATTTTTTTTTATGTTTTGATATTCGGTATCTGCTGCTGACACGCGTTTTGCAGACATTAGGTCCCCGCCGCAACGCGCGGTGAGAAAATCAACTAGTTCATTTCAAAATCAAAATCAAAATCAATAGTATACTAAGAACCAGATAATTCACTCATAGATAGTGCATAAAAGATAACAAAAAGTAATGGTAACATGAAACAAAGACACTTAGATAACTTTCTTGTGTATCACATTTAAACAATTCGTATAAGTTTATTATGTGGTTCTTATTTAGAGTAGGGGTGTTTGTAATTCGTTTCGAATTTAAAAAATTTGAAATTTGATTCGATTATCAAGAATTTTTTTCTATTATCAAGAATTCGAATTCGATTCAATTCAAGTCCAGTAAATTGAATACGAATTTATAAATTAAATTCGATCCGGAATTCGAATTAAAACTATACATATTTATTTATTATTTTTATATATAATACATATACTAGAATTACCATCCGCCGCAATGCGGCGGGGGATTCATTAGTTATATATCATGTTAGATGAAAGACAAATATTTCTCACATGACTATGAGTCTGTGTGTAAAACCGAGGAAAAACTAACTAAGTCGATCTCTGACTCGCACGTTGCGATAGACCAATAGACGCGCAATAGATGAAAAAACGTTGAACCCCACACGCACATTGCGGTGTGTTAACTCGGAAATTTAGAACGACATGTTAAACGGAGAATTTATGAAAGATGAAAAGTATATAAGTGATCAAAGTTGAAAATAAAAAAAGTGTTGAGGTTAAATTGCAAAAGATGAAAGTAAAAAAAGTGTTGAGATTAAATTGCAAAAGATGAAAAGTTTTGGGTTGAAAGTAAAAAAAATTAAAGGGGTTAAATTGAAAAAGATGAAAACTTTTGAATTAGAAGTGAAAAAATCAAATTAATCAAAGAGGTTAAAATACCAAAAACTAAAACTTTAGACTTAAATTGCCAAAGATTGAAACTTTAGAGTTAAAAAAAGATTAATTTTAGATTATGAAAACAAAAGAGATAAATAGATTTAGTTAAATTGATGTTTAATTATTATTATTATTTAATAAATAAGATAAATAGAAAAATAAGGATGAGAAATTATTAGAGAATGACACGTGTCCAAAAAGAATTTTTATTTATTAGTATAGAAATATAACTTTTATTGGGATATAGCATAAATTAATCTCTAAATTTATTCTAAATATAAAAATAGCCCATTATCAAATCCATTACAAAACGGATAACTTAAACGAATTTATTACATATTCTAAACTGGATTTGAATCAAAACGAATTTATTCGAATTCGATTTTTTTACGAATACTAATTGCGATTTAATTCAAATACAAATTTGAATCGAATTGGACGGTTCTTAATCGAATTCGAATCTAATACGAATTCAAGCAAAAAATAAATTATTCGAAAAAAATCAATTCAAGCAATTCGAAAATTCAATATCGATTCGATAAACACCCCTAATTTAGACGATTCACATCCAATTAGGGAACAAAATTTTTCATCCAAAATTATTTAATTAAAACGTCTAACCAAAAAGACCCTAGGTTTACATCAGATTATGTTTCCTACCAATACCCACGTAGCCATGTTTAGAAACTAATCCATTGCACATGTATAATCATTCCAAGTACTTTATATTCATCTAATGAATTAAAGGGACGTCTAGCATTTTGCCATATCTCACTACGTTACCTCTTATCTCCAATCATGCACACATAGTTCATCAAAGTGGGGTTTTGTGTTTTCTAGCTAGATTTTACATTTATGTGATCATATCTCACTCGGATGACCAACGATTTCAATCCATCAAGAACCCATAAGTTTTTGGTTAAAGGATACTTCAAATGCTCCTCTTTACTTGAAGATGGTTGATTCACCTTACAACTTGTTGATTTACTTTAGAACTTGATTTGTATTTAATAATTGCATCAATTTGATTTTTCCCCACGGTTTTTCACCCGTTTATCATTCTTCTCTCCAAAGCGCACACACTTACAAGTAGGGGCGTGCGTAGCTACATAGAAGGGTACGGGTTCGGCCGAATCCATACCAAAAAAAAATATTAGTGTTATATATAGGTGTATTTTGACATCGCATCTGTAGAGTTTCGTTCGCCCCAGCTTATGAGACTTGCAAGGTTGAAAGTATAGGGCATTTTACATGTCTAATTTTTGTACAAGTTTGGTATGCGTGTGTAGATACAAGAGTTAAGTCAATGTATATGTATATATTATTTTTCGAATGCCACATATGTATAGACAGGGCCGGCTATGATGGTGTGCGGGAAGGACTTCCGCATAAGGCCCGTGATTTCGAGGGGCACGAGACTTTTAAAAAAAAAATCATATGTATATATATATATATATATATATATGTTATTTTAAAAAACAAATTGTAAACACATACCAATTCCAATATAGGCCCATTATCAAATAATTTTTAATGGTTTATAATTTAGCACACTACACATTAGGTTTATTGGCCCAATACTAATATGATTTTAATAAAAAATATAACACACGACGGCAATTTCATGGACTCCTTGAATCTGAAAGGACCTCATCAGAGTAACGAACAGTCGAACATCATCACTTCAGCAGAACTTCGCTGAATCGCTGGGCATGGGCTGCTGCGAACAGAAGATTCAGAGACGTGAACAAGAACAACATCGATCAGAGACGCAAACAAGAACATCGATCAGAAGATTCAGAACTCAAAAGGTCCGTTCGTCGGTTTAGTGTTAATTGTTAAACTGTTAGTCTGTTAATTGTTGTTAACATCATAACCATGTTGCCCGTATCCGCGTACGGCGTATCGTATTGAATTGACTATTGAGTATTGTCCTATATTGGTAGATCGCGGTAATCTGCAAATAACGATGTAAGTTGTATATTAATCATACTAGACAGTTGTGTTGTGATCCGTGAATGATTGTAATTTGTAAACCATGTATTAAATATTAATCTCTGTAAAAGAAGAATCATTGTATAAGTTGTCATCAGTGGAGGAATCATTGTATGGAATTCTTGTTAATTGAACATTGATTATTATCTTTAGGCGTTAATGGCTCCTAAACAAGCACCCGGATGACAAAAACGTCAAAAAAAGAAACGGGCGGAAGAATTGGTGAAGTCTCAAGCCTGTGCTATACAAAAGTTTTTGGCGCCTAATATAAATTGTGAAGAGTTGATCCAGCAATTTGCTATGAAGAATGCAAGGAGGGCTACATGAATAATTGGTTAGCTATTAACTTATTAGTTATTACGGTATGTAACTCATTATAATACTATGATTTTGTCATTATCATAATTGCATTGTTTATCAAATACTACGATTTTTATCATTTCGTAATTATATTGTTTATCGTTAAAGCATATGGGCACATTTTTCGAGCTCGAACAGGGTACGTGAATTCTTAGAGACGCCATTGTATATAGATGTTTATAATATATGAATATAAAATTTTCTATACATATGAATATATAATCCAAATACATTACACAGCCATGATTTATATATATTATAATAATAATAATCATATTACAATCTTAAATAAATACCCAAATAAATAAATGTTTCATATTACTTGTCGTAATTCTTGCATTCTCATATATAAAATAAAGTTAATAAATCACAATAATTAAAACCGAATAATATCTCTAAATATGATACCTCGAAAGCAACAAAATCTCACGTTTCACATGTTAAATCAACCTTTAATATTCATTTTTTTTGGAGCTGTTAATGGACATCTAATACGTATGCTATTGCATATGTTGGTGTTAATGGACATCTAATACATATGCTTTTGCATATGTTCTTAATATACATATGCTATTGCATATGTTCTTATTACATATTGCCATACTAGTCATAATTCCATGACTTGTAAAGTCAAAACACTTAAATATAAAACTATATAGCATACCACACATAGGTAAAATCATAAGGATATAGGATGTGGTCATGACTCATATGGTCACCATAACCTTTCATATTAGCGTCATGTCACCCACTTCTAATCAATCATCCAAAACCACTACTCTAAGGGTATGCTCATGACCCAAACCACTATTATCTTATTTTAATTTATTTTTGTGAAAAAGGAAAAGACTCTTATGGTCACCATGATCTTCCATATTAGCGTCATGTCATCCACTTCTAATCCATCATCCAAAACCATTGCTCTAAGGGTGTGGTCACTATTCTCTTATTTTAATTTATTTTTGTGAAAAAGGAAAAGGAATTATTGTAAAAGAAAAGGAGACCCATGGTTGTCATGCTTTAATCCATATGAACCATGGTGGATGAGACAAGGGGGTGGTGTAGCAATTCACTAATGGTCCTACGTGGCGATTGATGACCCAACTCATGCTCCCCACATCCTTTAGCCTAACAAGTATACTATGTACTCACTTGAGAGTAAATTACAAAAAAATGTCCCTTGTATTTATATCAGATTGCAAAGTATATCCTTTGCCTTTAAAAATTACATAAAACTTACTTTATGTTTACAAACTCTAATACGTTACGTCCTTTGACCCTAACTCAATTAATTTTCATAGTTAAATCTAACCAAGTAAACCCCACATAAGGGTAGTTTTGTTATTTTAACTTGTTTACTCAAATAAATAAACATAAAAATTAATATATATAAAAAGTTTAGAGTTAAATGCCATTTTAGTCCCTGTGGTTAGGGCTATTTTGCCAGTTTAGTCCATATGTTTCATTTTTCGCCTGTGGGTCCAAAAAGGTTTCATCGTTGCCATTTTAGTCCACTGGGTTAACTTCATCCATTTTTTCTATTAACGAGAAGGGCAATTCGGTCATTTTATATGTAATTTTGTTAAATAGAAGGGCAATTCGGCCATATAAAATGACCGAATTGCCCTTATCGTTAACAAAAAATGGATGAAGTTAACACAGTGGACTAAAATGGCAATGGTGAAATTTTGGAACCACAAGCGAAAAATGAAACCTTTGGACTAAATTGACAAAATGGTCCACACCACAGGGACTAAAATGACATTTAACTCAAAACTTTATTATCTCTAAAACACATTATCTCTTTTAACCTAGAACAAGCCATCTCCTTCAACCTTCATCATCAGCCACCACCTACCTACCATCACCACCACAACCTGCCACCGCACCATCCACCCCAAACAACCTGAAAGCATTAAAAGATTCTTTTACCCCCTGACGTATTACCAACGGCATAGAGTTAGGGTTCGGAGTCACAACGAATCCGATCAAATTAGGGTTCCAACGAGGTTAAACGAAGAAGACAATGACAGATATAGCATCTTCACCCTTGCCGTCGGCGGGATAAAACGAAAAAGACAAGCCGCCACATAGCAACGTCACCCTCGCCGGCTCTACAAATCCCTTTCTCAATTAATATTTTTTTAGATTTCGTTCACTTTTTGTGGATCTGATAACAATTCTTTGTATGAAATTTGGGCAACTTGATTGTTCAAATGGAGGAGCCGATAACAATTCTGATATGTTGAAGAAAGGAGCTAAAAATAGACAATTATTATAGTTGGAACCCACATTTTACCCATCAAGATCTACGAGATTCTTCACTGAAATTGTAATTTTTTTGAATTCTTGATAAAATGCATCACAATTTTTTTGTGTTAGGGAAGATGGGGTTGATGGTGATTTTTAGTAAAGTAGCCAGTGGTGGCATATGGTGGTGGTGAGGAAGATGGCGTTCTAGAAAGGGAGATGGAAGATGTAGGGAAAAAAGACAACAATGCCCTCATGTGGGCCTCATGTGACCTGATTTAACTGTAAAAATAAACTGAGTTTGGGGTAAAGGACATAATGTGTTAGAGTTTGTAAACATAAAGTAGGTTTTATGTAATTTTTTAAGACAAAGGACATACTTTTCAATATAGAGTTAACATAAAGGATGATTTCGGTAAACATAAACTTCTAATGTGTAAAAGAACAATAAAGATAAACATAAACTTCTGATGTGTAAAAGAACCAGAATTTACATTCCATGCAATGACACACATAAGCATAAACTTATGATGTGTAAAAGAATCAATCCTAATCGAAATTCGCTAAAACCTTAGATCAACTCGAGGTAAAATTCGTTCAAGCCTATATATAAGCTCAGCCCCGAGCTTTATATACCAAACTCGGCTAGGGTTGCAATGACTATATGAGCTATTCACTATTATATACATATAATAGTAATCTATTTAATATTTATATATATATATATATATATACATATGATTGTAAAAAGAGTAAAGTACAATTTCAGTTGTTGTGGTTTACACCTGTTCTCACATACAGTCCCTATTTGAAAAAAAAAATGACCATTTCAGCCCCTGTGGTTGTCAATTGGAATCAATCAAGTCCCTGGTATTAAATGGCCATTTAAATTCGGGTGAAAAGACTAAAATACCCCCCACAATTTTCCTTGCCATTTCAGTCCCTACAGTTATACTTGATATATTCTCTCCAATTTCAAAAGCATTACCTAAATCTAGTAATTAAAGACCAAAGGCAATTAATCTCCCTAATCTTATTCCTAATGATGTAACTAATAACAAGTGATTACCAGCTGAATCCAAATTTGGATTTTATAACTTGAACTGACATTGACTTTTTTGAATTTGGGTTGGATTGACTTTTAGAATTTGAACTAAGTTTGTCTTTAGAAGTTGCATTGGGTTTGACTGTCACACCCCGACCACGTAAAGCAACTAGACGTGGCGGAAACGTCGGGGAGTGTTGTAACAGAATCATTGTTTCATAACCATGGAATAAATAAACTCTGTTTTATTGAATAAATGAACTCATTGTTTTAATACAATCAAATAAGTACAACTATGATCTTCCAAGTTTTAAAGTTGCTAAGGCACGAGTCCATCCTAAATGTAGCATGTATCAACAATCATTGCAAAGCAGTACCTGAAACATGTGTAAAAATAGGTACGTCAGCATAAAAATGCCTGTGAGATACATAGGTTTTGTGAAAATAGGATTCATGACTTGTAAGTTTAAGAAAATGTTTAATAAAGTTTAGTCATGAACCTTGTAATTTGATTTGTTTTGTAAATCGTGTGAAAAACAATAAGATCAGATGATATGTATAAATAAATGTAAGGTTAAATGAATAACCATGTAAAATGGGTTTGTATTGAATATATCGTTCGAAAACTATATTTTGATAAAAAGGCTTAAAGTATATGTGAAAATATACTTTGGATTTTAAGGGAATCGAATGAGTAATATATTAAAATATATTTTAGTTCCAATATCGTTAACCCAAGTGTACTAAATAACGCCACGGTATGTAATGCAATGAGTACACTTATATATAAAAAGTACCAACGGCGTATCTACCATGTTTTCATCACATTACACCCGTCCCGTTATCTAAACACTAACCAAAACCCAATCGATAGATAGATAGTACATTAAATATACCTTCGTTGTTTAAAATAATAGTTTTAAGTAGTATATTACAAGTATACTTCGGATTTATAAATAACATATTAAACTATGTTTTGGTTTTGTAAATAACATATCAAAATATGCTTTGGATGTGATAAATAACATATTAAACTATGTTTTGGTTTTGTAAATAACATATCAAAATATGCTTTGGATGATTAACAAAATATATGTTGGTTTTGTACAATATCACACATGGGAGCATATCAAACTATACTTTTGGGAGTATAACTAAATATACAAAAATAATGTGATTTAAGAATTCATTCAGACCTAGTGCATCAAACTACACCTTTGAGACTATAAGGATACCACAAAGGAAATCCTTATTTGGATGGAGAAACAAATTGGTTTCAGACATTCCATGACAACAGGAATGGGGTGTCTAATCCTATAGCGCTATATCATACTAACAATCGGTCTGGTGAACATAAAATAAGTACAATTCAACAATTAATGTTATAGTCTTTGAAAAATCAGTGTTTAAACCATAGATAGTCATTTAGTTTGTCAACAGATAAGTACTAACATGTATAATCAATTATACTTTTGGAAAACATGAAAATAACAGATAGGTACACATGCTTCACCCCAAAACAGTTTGAAAACAATAAAAGAGGGGACTATGTACTCACTTGAGATTGCTTAGTAGTCCTTGTGTAACAACCAAACAATGCTAGAGATCACGGATATCAAACGACACCTAATATGGGTAACTATGTTAATAAACCGTACCTAAATCGGAGGATTTAGATAGAATGAGGGTTCGTAAACCAAACGAGTATGGAGACTCGTGTCATATGGTTTAAAAAAGCCTACATACTAAATGAAACCTAACCTAAGTGCTTACGACCCATTACGACCCGTTTAGGTAGCTTATGCTACTTTAACGCGTCGTTCGCATAAAACGCGTTCAGGCCGCCTAACTAGTCCTATGACAAGTAAAATATGCCTTAACATGTTTAATATTGTTGATAAATCAGTTAAGTGACGAAAGTTTAGGTTACATATGCTTAATTACCAATTACACATGAAAAGGGTATTTTGGTAATTTACCTAAGGCATATAAACTACCTATCATACAACTACTTAACGAAGCGACCATAAGGTATAACCTCGGAAGGTTATTCCCTATATACTATGGTCACCTAAGGTGTTTGGTCGGATCCTAATGATCGACCAAATGGGTCGGGTTCGAAAGTATAAGCGATTGATTAGATCGCTTACCCTTACGACCTTAGACAAGCACAAAACTAAAAGTGACGAGCTAAGCATGTTGAAACATGCTTAACTAAGTTAGAAAACAAGTTTGGTATCAAAACAAACGGTTTTGATACCTAAGAGTAGTTTGGTTACAAAATACGCAATAACACGCATTTTGGCCGAAACTACGACTCGTCACTGAGCCAAGATAACGTGGTAATCAGTAGGTATAGTCACTAGGGACTATGACCATCATGATTACGCTCACGTTATGAAGTTCAAACGAACTTCGCATTGACCATAAACTGGTCAATGCAGAAAGTCAAACAAGGTTTGAATTTCGGACTCGAAAAGCAATAAAAGAACGAAGGAATACTTACAAAGGGTCCCCGAATGCTAATCTCGATCCAAGTAGCTCAGGTATGAAACAATGGTTTCAACTTAGAGCTTCTCAAATCAAGATTCTTGTGGGTTTTGAGAGTGAAGATGGAGGTGGGTATTTATAGGAAATGTAGAGCCGTTAAGATCGTTCCTTGTTAAACGTGCTTCAATCTGGACCGTACACCTCGTGCCCATAGTTTTGCCATACTATGGGTGCTCTCAAAACCAGCACATGGTATTGAAAAAGTTACAAAATAGCCCCTAAACTTCAAGTTAAGTGCTGAAAATGGACCTGCAAGTGCAAAAATGGTGTTTCTGCCCAGATGAGGTGCTCGCGTAGCGCTACTGGAAAGGCATAAGTTGCTCGCGCTACGCTAGCATGTGCCAGATTCAGAAAAGTTTCAAAAATGGCAGAAATGATCCCTGCAGCCCGTTTAAGCTATTTTCGATGCGTTTGAACCCCGTTAACCTCATTTCAAGGCTCTAAAATGAAGTTAAAGTATAGGGAACTTAAAATCTGCTCAAAAATATCTCGGATGTCGGTTCGTTTGGCCGTACGATTGCGTTGTTCGGTTAATTACGACGGAATGCGCATAAGCTCGAAAAACAATCCAAATGGCGTGACGAATGGATTTTTCTTATGCCAAACACTAAAATAAAATATTTTAGTGCTTACATAAATTTTTTAATGTCCGGATGTATTCAGAACGTAAGTTATGCGCGAAAATGCAAACTTATGCACTTTTTGACACTTTTAGTCCCTGAATGACCCAAAAGTTTATTTGAGCACACCAAACCCCTCAAAGCCTATTTCTAAGCTATATAAAGGATATTTAAGGTGTGTTTAACTTATGGTCATGTTCCAGAATGTCTGTTACAGTTCAAATTGGCATACTTTCGCAGTTTGTCAAGTTTAGTCCCTGTAAGCGAATTAACTTGTTTTTGCCATACCAAAGCCTTTAAAACTTATTTCTAAGTTATGTAAAGGTTATTTAAGGTATGTTAAGCCTATTTCACTATTCCAGAGTGTTCGTTGGATTAAACTGGTTATATTTACGCATCAGAGCGCGTATAACCCTCCAGAAAGCGATTTAAAGCTTAAAATCGAACAAGAGTTGATATGTGCAAACGATACACATATTTTTACAAATCCCAAGTATGAATTACAATATTTCATTGGTTTGGAATTTGTTTGATGGTTGAAGTGACACAGGTGTCACATTGACTTATCGAACTAGAAGTGGGTTTGACTTATCAATGTTGCATACAAAAGACTAATCATATGCTTCCTGCACCCCCATCAAACAAACTATACCATTAGTTTAAATTCTACTACAAACTATCAATATAAACCAACAAAATCCTTATGTGCAGCAATCATTTGAACCAGCAAAAGCCTTATGTGCATACGATAAGAAATGAACCAACCAACATTTCATGGTGAAAGCTTTATGTGCATACAATACCTAATGTGCAGCAGTCAAAGTCATTTAATCCTAAGCACATCAAAGTCATTATCAAATGGTACAATCGATCCTAAGCACATCAAAGTCATTTTTAAAGTCATTTGATCCTAAGCTAACTTTAAAATGCTATTGCCACTCAAACACAGTTAATCAAATGCTACAATTGATCCTAACCACATCAAAGTCATTATCATCCACTTTATAAGTACACAATTTAATAACTTCAAACATGGTTTAAGCATCATTACCACTTGAATTTCACCATTCATACACAACACTTGAATATCATCCTAATGACCATACGTACATAACAAAACAAGGGTAAATCCTGTTTATTAACTTCAAAAACCCAAAAAAAAGGATCCGTCCAAAAATAACCCTTTTTAAATGTTATACTTAATCTAATAGTCAAACAACATATGTACAACCAAGCAAGCACCCCCATCTTCATGCTCGACGACTAAAACAGAGCTCGATCCTGAAACCCCTTCCAGTCCTCAACAGGACCCGGTATTGGATCTGGATAAGGTATCGGGTCACCTGCACCCTAATTCCAACTAGAATTCCATGAAAAACAAACCACATTTCAGATTATATACATGACACGCATATCAAAATCAACGATTTTAAGTAAAATTAACACAATGTCAAACCAATAACGTGGAAAGTAATCAAATGATCGCGTATTGCCTCATGTTTAGGATGATCAGAGCTGTTGGTGGTGGGATGACCGAAGCTTTTCTTGAAGGCAGGTAGGGTTTTGGGGATAAAGGGAGTGAAATGGTGCATCTCATGGAAGATTGAGGATTAGAAGGTGTGAAAGGGTCAACTTTATGGAAATTACCAAACTACCCTTCACACCGTTAAATAATGGAACGGTCAACTAACGGAAGTTTGGCAGAGGGAGTTGATTGATTTCAATTGACAACCACAGGGACTGAAATTGTCATTTTTTCAAATAAGGGACTATATGTGAGAACGAGTATAAATCACAGTGATTGAAATTATACTTTACTCTTATAAATATGTATAAAAATAACTATATATGTGTATTAATAAAAAATTAAATAATTAATAAATATTAAACAAACTGACTCCAAGCTTAGGCTGGAAAATTCTCACGCTGGAGCTCGATTTGGCTTGTGTACATCCCTATAATAAACATGTAATTTAAGAGAAAACACATAGTATTATTTTTAAGCTATATTTATACATCGGCATTTGTATACATCATGCTAATAGACATGTAATTTAAGAGAAAACCATATTATTATTTTTGAGCTATATTTACACATCAGCATTTGTATTTATCATGCAAAACTTTACCTTTATAGGTATAGGGGATGGTTCAAATGAAAATCATTTTTATTGTGAAAACTTGAAAACTAACTAAAAAAATCCTAAAAAACACACCAAAATTTTTTATTTTTTTTTTCAATTTTTTTATAAAAAATCGCAGGTTTTTTTATATAAAAAAACTTTTTTAAAAAAAATTTGTAGTACACATGTGTAGCACACATACACATGTGTAGTATTATTACACATGTGCACTTCAAAAAAAAAATTTTGAATTTTTTTATATATAAATAATGGCGAAAATTGGTATGCAAAAAAATTTTTTTTTTTTTGTATGTTTTTTTGACTTTTTTAATTAGTTTTCGAGTTTTCACAATAACTAGTGGTTTTCATTTGAACCTTCCCCTATAGCTATAAAATCATCAATAGGTTAAAAAATCTTAGTTTTGCAAATCGTCTTTTGATATACAAACTGAGCCCACGTTAAAAGAAAAAAAATTAAAGTTTGAGAGCTAAAAATCGTGCGTATACGAACAAAGATGACATGAGGAAAAAAATATCGATTGAATATGATGCATTAAAAAATTGAGACCGTGAAGATAGAGGTTTTACCCTCCCTAGACTTGAAATTTGTTTTTTATAGACATTTTTAACGGTAAATTCCATTTCATACCAAACCAAATACATATCTATAATTTGTACAAAAGAAGAAATCCTAATAACCTAAGAAAAGCTGATGTGTCAGCAGAAGAGGCTGTCCAACAAGTCTTTTCTTATGTCATCAACGATGAGGTGGCAGCCATGGAGGTAGCATAGTGACATCATAATTCAAAGATCTGCCATCAAACCACTGCCACACTTTCAAATTTCAAAGGTCTGGCCCACATCAATTATGAAACCACTGATGTTCATTCAAAATTCAAACCACTGATGTTTCATTAAAATGGGAGGTGTAATTTGAAATTTAAATTTAAAACTTATAGGGATATGTAATTTGCATTTAATGTCATCAGATCTTCAATTCTTCTCTCTCTCAAATATAAATTCAAACCCAAATCCAAAACCGATCATAATTTCAAAAACCCATCTCAATCTCTCTCTCTCTCTCTACTCTCTCGCTCCATTCTTCACTAATCAAAAATTGAAAAAATCTGGGTTTCACTTTCAAAATGCAATCCATTTCTCTCTCAACTCTCTATCTCTAAAACTCTAGATACAGAAAAGAGGATGAAGACGACAGAGGCGTTGCTGGTGATGTCTGTTTATTCATCATGTTTAACGTCGATTTGAATATTATACAAACCAATGGTAGTTTAAAAATATATATTTTTTGATTTTTTCTTTTTATCACAAACTGAAGGTTTGTATGCTAAATGTTCTTCAGGTAGATCTTGTTGGATTTGTTATTTGGTGTGGAAGTCTTGAGTTCGTTGGCCGAACTTCGAAATGTAATCAAGGTTATAAAATGGATCTCAACTTTATTGATGAAGAGGTAATGTCTGTTTGTGTTTAAAAATATATGTATATGTGTTTTGAATGAATCAGGTAATTGTTATTTTTTTGGTAATTGTTAATACAGTTTGTAATCAGTTCTTCTTCTTCTTCGTTATTTCTTGAGCTTTGTTACATCTTTTCCAGATTGAAGTTTCTTCAAATCGTCATCTTCTCCAATGCTTCCATCGATTCTTCTTTCGCTAAATCTGGTAACAATCCGTGACCTAATTTCTTTCATGATTCTATGAAATTTGTTTGATATGTTTGTAGCTTTTGATTTTGTCTTTGATTTGTTATTGTTTATTCAGATGCTTGCATTGGTGTACCATGTGATTACGAGTAGATTGATTTTGATATGTTTGTAGTTTTTGTTTTTCACAATCTATTTTGTTGGTTTATTCACCCATGTTTCATTCATAGATCTCTATAATCCATATTTTTGGTTTCAAATCTGTTTCCTGAGTTATTTACAGTTGTAGCACAACAAATATTTGTTGTTTGTATTGAGTTGGTATATTGGGATTAAATACTGAATTGGTGGAATGACAGCAAGTCCAGGTTATAATTCAAGCTGTCTCGATCTCTTTGGAGGCTGATAGGTGGCTTTGGGAGGTCTGAAAAACAGAATTGATAAATTTAGGAAAAATGGGGTTGAAAGATGATAACCAAACAGTTGAGGATCTCATTCTACAGCTTCGATAAATTCAAGGGTATTCTCAAATAATGCTTCCTAGATTTTTGAAGACCGACAAATGTCCAAAGAAGTATCACTGTGGACATTTGTCGGTCTTCAAAAATCTAGGAAGCATTATTTGAGAATACCATTGAATTTATCGGAGCTGTAGAATGAGATCCTCCACTGTTGGGTTATCATCTTTCAAACCCATTTTCCCTAAATTTATCAATTCTGTTTTTCAACAGAGATGTAATGCAATGATTCCTCTTAATTGAACAGACGAACATTTGATTCCTCTCAAAGGGTTATGGAGTGATTATAACAGCTGATCATGCTAAGGACTGTTATAACTAACCACTGCTCCTTATAAAGACTGATGGACTTAAAGACTGATGAGACCTATCCACTGTTGAAGACAAAGCCCTGTTAAAGACTGGCACTTATGTACCTAAGGCCTGATCAGCCAAAGGAAAACCACTGATCAGTAACAGTAGTGGTTCAACATCTACTGCTCCTTATAAAGACTGATGGACTTAAAGACTGATGAGACCTATCCACTGTTGAAGACAAAGCCCTGTTAAAGACAGGAACTTATGTACCTAAGGCCTGATCAACCAAAGGAAAACCACTGGTCAGTAACAGCAGTGGTTCAGCATCTACTGCTCCTTATAAAGACTGATGAGACCTATCGACTGTTGAATACAAAGCCCTGTTAAAGACAGGCACTTATGTACCTAAGGCCTGATCAACCAAAGGAAAACCACTGGTCAGTAACAGCAGTGGTTCAACATCTACAACGGATTCAACATCAGTATTTATGTATCAGTTTTTCTTATGTAACAGTGTTTAGTGTATCAGTGTTTAGATTTTGTGACAGCTTCGATGATGGTTGTTAGATTTATGAAAATGTCTAACAATTTTGGATTGGGTATATTCATTCACAGTTTTATGATACTTCAGTGTCTATGATGAAAATTAAGTTGCTTCCATGATTGACTGGTCCCCATGTTGATTCGATTAATGGTATGTTATGTATATACAATCTCTCTAGACAAACCCTAGAGTTTATGTATATACAATCTCCCCATGTTGATTCGATTAATGGTATGTTAATTCGATTAATGGTATGTTATGTAACTACTGCAGTTTGAATATTATTGTTATTATATATTATATTATATTATTGTTAATGTTCATTTTTAGTGACTGAGTACTGCTTTAATGAATTGGTTAGTAGGAAAACTGTTAGAATCTGTTTAGCAGTGTTCGCTTCAACAGACCTTATCATCTGTTGATCATGGTCTGTTAAAGCACCACTGTTAAACATTCTCTGTTGAACTGCATCATCTGTTAGTCCATAGCAGAGGTTCTCTTTGGCAGACCTTTGCTTGAACCGTCTTGGTGTTTATCAGCAGATGTTCATCATGATGCGTGTCTAAACAGATGTTTGAAATCCTCTATTGAACTGCATCATCTGTTAAGGCACAACAGATATTAACAATCTATACTGTGGAATGATCAACAGATGTTATGTTTGGTAGACCTTTGTTTCAACATCAGATGTGAAAATGTTGAAAGATTGTATCATCTGTTAAGTAACAGCAGATGTTAGCTTTATGATGCTTTTGTATTCATAGTCAGCAGCAGAGGTTGTGTTTATCATCAGAGGTTATTTGCTATAACAGTCTTTGTGTTTATCAGCAGAGGTTGTTTGGAACAACAGACTTTACTTGAACAGATTTTCTGTTTGACAGAGCTTTTGGTTTGTTAGACTTTATCTAAATAGAGGTCGAGTGCATAAATTTGTTTGTAGTCAGAGGTTAATTCAAGTGAAGTTATGACAATTATCACCCATAAATTTGTTGAAGCCTTTTAAGTGTCGATGACTACCCATAAATTTGTTGAAGTCTTTTAAGAAAAGCCTTTTAAGTGTCGATGACCGTCCATAAATTTGTTGAAGCCTTTTAAGTATCCATGACTGCCCATAAATTTATAGAGTATAATTTATGTTGTAATGTATCATGAAGAGCCAATTAAAATATATGGAGAATGTACAACAAAGGTTTAAGTTATATAAATAACAAGATAAGCATAGATGATTACAATTTAAATATTCGTAAGTCGTAAGTTTTCAAAATATAGAAGTTTGATACATCACCATCCCATAATTTATCTCAAATGAGATAATACCAACAACCACAACTATCTGTAGACTTTCTTTAAGATCAACTTGGCTTTTTCTTCAGAGTAGACAAATTTGCATCTCATATTTCTGTAGATACCATTGGGCTTCGTGAACTTCTTGGTGAATTGACAAGCCACGTATCTAAATCCATTGCCATGCTTCTCCCGTCGAAAGTCAATTACAGTGTCAACTCCATTCAGATTTTCAACTGTCATCTTCAATGTTCTATGAATCCTTGATAAAGACGCTACTTTCACATTCAGACGCTTAAAAATAAATATAAAATACCAATAATTAATAAGAAATAAATAATGTATTTAAGTAAAGTAACAAAAAAAGCAGCTTAATTGTAACAAACATTTAACATCCAAAGAATGAGGAATAATATATTAATAGAATAAACTTACAAAATGTTTGCTGCAGTACCATACGAATTGTAAGGGGTATACATCAGGATCAGCTTCATAATCTGAGACAGCGGCATCAAAATCTGCGTCGTCGATATCATCGGATGATTCATTCGATACAACATAATCACTATCAGAATCTGTGTCATTGGATTCTTCAACATCCGACTGGTGATCCAGATCCTCGGTAATTGGAGCAACTTCTAAATTGGGTGAGGAAGTATCGTCTATCGGACTGTCATTGGATTTGGGTGCAACAATCTCACATCCATTCAAATCAAAGGCAGTAAGCAGAAAGATGTAATCCGCTACGTATCTTAAAACAAGTACAATTCCTGTTTGCATACCCATGTAGTGTACAACCTTTTCCAATCCATCGGTTATAAAATAACAATTTCGAAGAGGATCACGTTGAAGTACTACATCAAAAGAGTCCCACTGATTCACATAGATCTTAAATGTCTCTTTAAGTTTACCAACTTCAATACTGACGTTAACTAACTCCTTGGGTATTAGCTGAACAAAAAGATATAAAATTATGAAATCAACACAGGTACAGTACTAATTACTATAGTAACATTTAATTATTGGATTAAAATACCAAAACTTACCAACATGTCCTTACAAACATCAGTAAAGCTATGGGAGAATGAATCCATACATCCAAACTTCCTCTCAAACGATATTGATGTGAACATAGAAATCATTGGGAGTTTTGTTAGATAATGATAAACTTTTTCAAAAGGTGTCAGTAGATATGTATATGGTGCAGTTTTTTTAAATACCAACAGACATCCTTCTTTCAATGAAAGGTCAGAGACAACTGAGGACCATCTTTCTTTTAGAGCAAAAGTTCCATTGTGTTTTGAGAATCGGTAATCCCATCTCATACCGTTTACACACTCTATAACGCCAACGTTACCAGGAACTTCTTTGAGTAAATGATTGTTTGCAAAGTTTTGTGGTATTATCTGTTGAGTTCAAGTATTTAAGTATTGACAAGTGTTATATGTGAATTAATTGTTAACAATAAAACTGTAGAAAATTGTTTTAATGTAATAATCTTACCAAGATTTTGGAATTAAGAGAGTCCAAATATTTATAAAAAGACATCTTCCAAGATATGATATTTCTGGTTAAAAATCAAAGAAAAAATGAGACAATGTATTTTATCAGATACTTCATTATTTATAAAGACTGTGATAACAAATATGAACCAACAATGTGTAACATATCTATGTCATTCAAATAACGCATTTAATATTTATCGATTTATATAGAGTATATCAATAAATAAAGATTCCTCTAAAAACTGTAGAATCGAGTACCACTGTCAATAACTATTTTTTTGCAAGTCCATAAATAAATGATTTGTCATTTAATCATATTCTTTAATATCAAGTAAGAAAAACAACAAAATATACCTTATCGATTGCTGTCAAGAATCCAAATGTAACACCATATCAAAGAAAACTTCAAATTGGAAACATTATAAAAAATAAAAAAGCTTGTAAAATTAAATTGATATATCATCTAAAACATGCAATACATTGAGAACAGTCTTCATAACAGTTGTTAATCATGTGCATATGAAACTAATGTATATACAAATTTTAATAAATATTATTATACCTTGATCGAAGTTGTTGATGATGTCAAAAGTAAGAAGTATTCAAGTGGAGTGATTCAATATTGAAATGGACATCGTTGATTAAAAGTTGAAGCACTTTTTATGAGATCAGACAAACAATTTTGTAAAGGGGATTTTGAGAGTCGTTAAAAAGGTAAAGTATGTTTCTATCTGCCTCTATGTAAAAGGTAAACCGCCATTGGAATAAAAAATTACATTTTACCGCCATTGAGATAAGGAAGTTACATTTTACCCCCTAATAATACAGCTGTCATTTTCAAATAATTCAAAGCATCTTCAAAATACTTTGAAAGTCTTTTTCTTGAGTGCTCAACAATCTTCTTCATTCAGATATTTGAAATTATGGATACAGATAATAGAATTTCAAGTAAGTATGAACTGTTCTTTCAACCAAGTTAAAGTCAAGTCTGTGCTGAAGCAAGGAAAACAAGGAAGTGTGTTCTGCAACAAAAGCGAAACAACAGTGGTTTTCATCGTACATCAATATCCGATTCTTTTAAAAGGATTCCATTATTAAACACTCAAAGTGGTATGTCTTATAGGTTTGCAAACAAAATTTTACAAGAAATATATATTTATATGTTATGTTTTGGGAATCCTTACACATGTTTCATATTAGTAGTAATTTGTTTCACCCATCTACAGAAGTAAAAAGTATACTTACTGCAGATATTTTTTGGTAATTTCAAAAAATTTTCACAATACGTTCAAAGTTCTTTTCTTGTGTGGTCAACAATCTTCTTCATTCAAGTATTTTAAATTATGGATACAGATAACACAATTTCAAGTAAGTATGAAGTGCTCCTTCAAGCAAGTCAACGCCAAAGCTATGCTGAAGAAAGAGAAAAAAGGAAGTATGTTCTTCAACAAAAGAGAAACAACACAGGTTGTCATCCTACATCAACATCTGATTCTGTTGAAAGGATTCCATTTTTAAATACTTCAAGTGGTATGTGTTATAGTTTTGCAAATAAAATTTAAAAGAAATATGTATGTATATTTTATGTTTTTGGAATCCTTACATATGTTCTATTTTACAAGTTTCAACCACCAATGTTGAAAGAATGAATGTGTATCATCTTCCTGATTATGCTACTCCAAATATTAGTAGTAATGTGTTTCGTTCATCTACAGAAGTAAAAGGTATACTTACTGCAGATATTTTTTGGTAATTTCAAATAATTTTAACAATACTTTCAAAGTTCTTTTCTCGAGTGGTCAACAATCTTCTTCATTCAAGTATTTTAAATTATGGATACAGATAACACAATTTCAAGTAAGTATTAAGTGCTCCTTCAAGCAAGTGAACGTCAAAGGTGTGCTGAAGAAAGAGAAAAAAGGAAGTATGTTCTTCAACAAAAGAGAAACAACAGAGGTTGTCATCCTGCATCAACATCTGATTCTGTTGAAAGGATTCCATTTTCAAATACTTCAAGTGGTATGTGTTATAATTTTGCAAACAAAATTTAAAAGAAATATGTATGTATATGTTATGTTTTTGGAATCCTTACATATGTTCTATTTTACAAGCTTCAACCACCAATGTCGAAAGAAGGAATGTGTATCACCTTCCTACTTATGCTACCCCAGATATTAGTAGTAATGTGTGTCACTCATCTACAAAAGAAAAAGGTAAACTTACTGCAGATATTTTTTTCTAATTTAATTATGAATTGTAGTTTTGTACATTTATTTTATATACTTTTGTCTTATAAGATTCATCAAGAAAAATCTCATCAAGGAATGTACATCGCACTCCTTTTGGAAGTACTAAGCAAACATCCTATTTTGTTGAGAGGACTCCATCATTAGATATTACAAATTGTATGTTTTAAATTTTTGGAAACAAAATATTTGTTTAATCTTAGTTTCTATGAATTATTATATATGTCTTATTTTACAAGCTTCAATATAGGTGGAATATTTAAAATTGAATTATCAATGAGTGAAGAGATGTTAGCAGATTCTGTGGTTAAGAAGATTCATGGAATTTCTAAAGGTATAAGATAGGAATGTAAATTCCTGTTAAGTTTTCAATATGTAGATAACTTATGTTGACCTATAAATTTGCTAAGTCTGTAGATTATATTGATCATGGAGATGCCATTTTTGTGTGTTCTAAATATGATGCAATGTTATGGGAAGATGAAATGCTTAGGGGAAATAAAAAATGTAAGAAAACATCCTATTCTCTTTGTTGTTCAAATGGAGATGTTGAGCTGCTGCCACCGCCTACACCTCCTCCATTACTACGTCATTTATATAAAAGTCATACCTCACAGTCTCGCAATTTCCTGGATAATATTCGAGCATATAACATGATGTTTTCCTTCACATCTCTTGGTGGGAAGGTTGACAAAAGTTATCAGAGAGGTAAAGGTCCTTATGTATTTAGACTACAAGGTCAGAATTATCATCGAATGGGTAGTCTACTTCCAGACGATGGGGAAGAACCCAAATTCTCACAGCTTTACATATATGATTCACAAAACGAAGTGGTAAATTATCAAAAAGCAGTAAGGTAATTTCTTTATGATAATTGTGGCATTTATGAATATATATTTTGCTTCTCATTATATTTACATTCATTATCATTTAAAATGAATGTAAATTTTAACATTTTATATTTCTGGCAGTTCTTAGATAGAATCCAAAACAACAAGAAACAATCAGCTTGATAGTACAACCATCAAGGGTCTTAAAGATATGTTGGATTCTTGCAATCCTCTTGTCCAGTCCTTCAGAATGGTAAGAGATTGTTTTCAAGAAAATGAGTTTCAAGATGTAAGCTTGAAACTTATTGGAACAAGAGATAAGGATGAAAGAGTTCACAATTTACCAACAGCATCAGAAATTGCTGCGTTAATAACTGGTGATTTTGATGGAGCATTTGATAAACGGGACATTGTTGTTAGAAAGAAGTCTGGTGGTCTTCAAAGAATTAGTGAGCTTCATCCCTCTTACCTTGCTTTGCAATATCCACTTATTTTCCCATATGCAGAAGATGGTTATAGAGTTGGTATTTAACATAGAGGGATTGCGATTGATAATGAGGTACTTAGAACCAATCTTACAATTAGAGAATTCTTTTGTTATAAAATTCAAGATAGACATAATCAGTTTTCATTGTTACTTAATGCGAAAAAACTATTTCAGCAGTTTTTGGTTGATGGGTACACGATGATAGAATCTGCTAGGTTGAATTATATAAGGACACAACAACCTAAAATTAGAACGCAAAGTCTTAAGAACCTGAATGCTACTGTTGAAAGTGGAGAGAATAATGCCTCAAGTTGTGGTAAACCAACACTTTTACCTTCATCATTTATTGGTGGTTCTAGATATATAATGCAAAAGTACATGGATGCTATGGAAATTTGCAAGTCTGTTGGATATCCCGATTTATTCATAACGGTGACTTGTAATCCAAACTGGCCTGAGATTTACAGGTGTTTGCACGATAAATCTCTTAATGCTGAAGACAGACCGGATATTATCTCTAGATTATTCAAGTGTAAATTGGATCATCTTATAAAAGATTTCAAGAAAGATAAATTCTTTGGTGATATACAAGAAGGTACCCTTTAGTTATATTTTTTACTTTGAACATCTAATTATATTTATCTAACAGCTCACTGTTGAAAAATTTCAGTTATGTATACAATGGAATTTCAGAAGCATGGACTCCTACATGCTCACATATGTTTGTTCTTGGGTACTGAAAGAAAATTTCCAACTGCATCTGATATTGATCATGTTATTAGTGCTGAGATACCAGATAAAGAAAGATATCCTGAATTATATGAGCTTGTCAAGCAATTTATGATTCATGGACCATGTGGTACAGACAACCCACTTTATCCATATATGGTTCAGCAAAAATGTTCTAAAAAGTTTCCCAAAAAATATGTAGATGAGAATTGTGTTGATTCTGAAGGATATCATGTCTATCGTCGTCGTCAAACAAGTAATACAGTAGTAAAGAATGGTGTGACACTTGATAATAGATTTGTAGTTCCTTACAATGCTCTCCTGCTCAGAAAGTATCAGTGCCACGTTAACGTTGAATGGTGCAACCAGTTAGGTTCTATAAAATATTTGTTTAAATATATTAATAAGGGGCCTGATAGAGTCACTGCTTCTGTTTTTCAAGCCAATAGCACCAAGAATAATACGGAACAGAATGTAGCTGTAGATGAGATAAAAGCATACCTTGATTGTAGATATATCTCTGCCTGTGAAGCTGCTTGGAGAATATTCATGTATGATATACATTATAGATCTCCAGCTGTTGAAGTATTACCTTTTCATTGTGAAGATGGTCAGAGTATTGTGTATAACGATCATGATGATTTGTGTGATATTGTTACTGATCCAACTATGAAAATGACAATGTTCACAGAGTGGATAAATTGTAATAAAGTCGATGAATTTGCCAGGACATTGAGGTATGTTCAGTTTCCTGGATATTATGTATGGAATGCTAAAAATCGCAAATGGAATCGAAGAAAGCATCCGTATGGATCAATTGGGAGGATACATTATGTGTGACGAAGTTCAGTACATAGACATACAGTATTATGAGGCCCAGTATGAGCCAGAGATGATGTATTACACTAGTATAGTGTGTAGGGAAGTAAGGACCACAAAACTGCATGCCTAAGTGATAGACAAAGTGCCGGAAAGTGCCTAAAACCCACATAAAGTGCAGAATTCTGCACAAATCAGCAAAAATTCAGCATTTAACAAGATTATTACATGCAAAAACATGACAAAATGGTCCTGTATGATTTCCTAAGTGTCGGGAATTAAAAGTGTCACAAAAGGTTACATAAAGGACACTATACGGTATAATTTGACACTTCAACGAATCGGTATCTAACCGAACAACCGGACATTACCCGGAACACCAAAATATTGTTAGAAGCATTGTTTTACTTTTTCTGAGCTAGTTATGGTCCCCGAACACCCTAACACCCACTAGAATATCTATTAACTAACACATGCAACTATATACTTGAAATTGAAGTATGAACTAGCTAATTGGTTAAATGTTACAACTAGACCCCCTCCCCCTTTGATGCAATCGGCCCAAGGAGTGGCCCCACACAAGATTTCTCTAAATCTTCCTAAATCCCTTTTAAATCTTCTTAAGATTTGTTTAGATATGCATTGTACTCCTTGGACATAATAACCATTGGACCATAGCACAAGATCTCTTATAAGATCCCTTCACTCATCACCTCACACCACACACCATCACTCACCTCCTCCCTTCCCCTCTCCTCTCGGTCGTAACAAACCACCCACCCCACCATTATCATTCATTCATTCCATCCATTTCCAAGTTCATTCAAGAGTGATAGAAGGTGTTTAATGAAGTTTGGTGCACTCGGAACTTGAAGGACCTCCATCTATTGCTCTTATCCACTTCATATTCATCATTGTTTCTTCCCTAGCTTGAAGCTAGTAGTAAGATTCTTTTCAACCTTTGTTACTTCATATTTTTAGTGGTTAAAAGATATGTTATGTTGAAAAGAACAAGAACACTAAAGAACATAAACTTGGATCTTGAACATAAAGCTTTACATAAGATGAAATATGGATGAAATGATATTGTTTAGTGCATGAATGATAATTGCTTGTTGTTTACTTGAGAATATGATGATGAACATCATATGGAGCTTGCTAGATTGTGATTAAACACATGATCTAGCAAGTGAGAGGATGATTATGTGACAACATAAGATAATCATCTTCTAGTGTAGACATGAACTTGAAAATAAAATGATCTCTTGTAAAACAATAATCAAGTAATCTAGTAGTCTTATAGATCTAAGATGTATGAATGGTTTTTCTAAAAGAACCAAGTTTAAAAAGGTGATTTTTAGAAGATCTTGGTTTTTACTAAACTTACATTATTTTTTGTGATGAAATAAGTGTATAAACACTTATGAAACAAGAAGATCTAATAAATAAACATTTTTGTGGAATGTGTTTACAAGCTGTAAACACCTAAACTCTTTAAGAATGGGATTATTAAAGAAATAAACACATTTTGGAGGGTAACTAAGTCTATTAAACTTATTTCCAAGTCACTATAAGTTTTTAGTAAAAGATCAAGTTCATGTTGTTAAGTGAAGTGTATAGTTTTTGCACTTGGTAAGCATAATATTGTTTAGAATTGATTGTTGATTGTTTATGATGATTTTTTGAAAAGAAAATTGTATGCTTAAATAGCATGGACACCTCCATTTTTAGAGGAAACTATGGCGAAATTTTCTAAAAAATACCAACACTTAGAAAATTTTCTAAATAAGTGTTTACTAGTGTATTTTAAACTATGTTTTTCAAATACAAACTTCGCCATAATTTTGTAACAAAAATACAAGTATTGGAGGTTGGTTTTTGTAAATAAAAATGGGTAAATATATATTTAGAATATATATTTTATAATAAAGACACTTGTGTGAACATGTGTATACTTTGTGTATAGTTATATTATTTTTGGATTTAAAATAATATGACTTAACAAAAATACCAAGAACTTACAATCCAAAATAATACCAAAAATTACAAGGAATAAAGTATATAAGTTACACACTTAAATATTGGCAAACCGAACAAGAACGTAACTTATGAAATATTCCGGAAAATACCATTACAAATATATTTTTGGCAAATATTGTTTTGGATACAAGAAACGAAAATATGATTTTTGTACATATTACCAAGTTATGTCATATTTTCAACAAGAAGAAAATAT
The DNA here is from genome assembly GCA_030545235.1 of Helianthus tuberosus. Taxonomy (NCBI): domain Eukaryota; kingdom Viridiplantae; phylum Streptophyta; class Magnoliopsida; order Asterales; family Asteraceae; genus Helianthus; species Helianthus tuberosus. Next base: position 100,151,229 of record CM060437.1, on the reverse strand, counting down.
ATTATTTTTGGGAGATAAAAATATATATTTTCTTGGAATACATCATTTTTGACAGAACAAGTCTATATATATTTTCAAAGTGAAACTTGAAAATATATTATTTCGGAACTACAAATACAAGAATACGAGAATACATGTATGAAATACTCCCATCCTTGGGAAGGAAATACGAGAATAAATACTTGAGAAGTAATATGACTTTGGATAAAGTTAAAGACATAAAGGAAACGTAACTCAAAACATGAATACTAAGGCAAGGCACGGCCAGCTCGTCTAATAGACCCTAGCACATTGTAGGTAGTCGTGTTTGCTGACGAGATTTGAGTTACGAGTACTGAAGACGCAAAACAGTGAGTTCATGCTCCCCCTTTTCTTTAACTGTTTTTGGTTTTATAACTCTCGGGGGTGGAATACATGTATGAATACTTAAACGATATGAAATGACTATGAAATACTAGATCATGTGAGCATAGACAAGATATTGAAATGCCATTAATACTTAATTAGGGACGAGGGTTAGATCTAACGGGTACGGCCAAACCCCACTCATGGTCACAACTAGTACCTAGTAGTGCTTCGGAGTCCCAGTCGAGGTTAATCGACACAGTCGAGGTTAATCGACACAGTCGAGGTTAATCGACACAGTCGAGGGTTATCGACACAGTCAAGGTAAATCGACACAGTCGAGGTAAATCGACACAGTCGAGGAAAATCGACAAGGGTATAAGCCATTACGAGTGCTCCCTATGTCCTCACATGCCTTAAAGTCCTTGTAAAACATTCATGTTCATACACGCTTTGCATACCTGTTTACAAAGGAGTCTCTCAAAGATTTACAAGAATTACAGTACACAAACAAGACGCATGAACTCGCTAAACTTTTGTTGATGTTTTCCAAAATTACATGTATTTCAGGTAACAGGAATGGATCTTGGGCGCGGGTGTCGTAACTAGAAGTAGACTACAAGTTTAGATGTCATCCACTTTTGATGGTTTGTAACCTAGTCGAAGGTTGTGTTTTAAAAACTTGAATAACCAGTGTTTGTAAGACTCAAATTTTATGAATGGATGAACATCGTTTTGATCATGTAGTTATTTATTACGATTGAATGCAATGATATTAAACCAGTTACACATCATACGCTTCCGCAAAAGTCAGGGTGTGACAGTTTGGTATCAGAGCTTCGATTGTAGTGAACTAGGGTTCCTTCTCGAGTCTAGACTACAATCACTAGAGTTCTCTCACAAAAACATTTTACAAAAAGGTTTTCATTGCATTCACGTAAGCGTCAAGATCCATGAGTCAAACAATTTTCAAAGAAGAGACAAGGCAAGGACATTAGTAGGGAATGCCCTCAAAATAAGGTGCCAACTAAGGCATAGTCTACACGAGTTAGACTTGCCAAAGATAAAATACACCCTTGGTGATAACCAGTACCAAGTAGTGTTTTTGTGTCTCAGTCGTGAATCGACAACTAGAAAAATGACCCCCCAAAAACGAGAGTTATACGTAATATGATGCATCGAAATGCCTGTTTATGCTAAGTAACATATTTCTTATTGATATACATACATACGAATAAGTGTACGGAATAAATATTGACGTGAATACATACGAATAAGTGTACGGAATGATTATTGACGTGAATAAGATACTTTCGACTCCAAATCCTATTACTGTACTTAACTCGCATGATGAAGCTATCGACCTCCCGTTCAATGCAAAGCTCATGGTTGGAGTGATTACCAAACAAGATTCTGAGCTTGCTTCCGTAGGAGATGGCTGTTCTTCCCTCTCGATCGTGAAGGTGCCTGACTACGGTAGTGACGACAAGGCAGAGGCGTCAACCTTGAACAACTTCTTAAACAGCGGGACGAGATCCCTGCGGCTTTTGTGAAGCAAGATTGACGACATACTTGACCAGAAAAGAAAGATGATGTACTCATCTTGAAGGTGCCCCTCCAACTACCAGGAATTCTCCTTATTCCTATTTCATTTAATCATCGTGCCTATTCGCACGTAACGATAACGAGTGTTAGCGCGTGGACCACCGTAATGGTCCTTTCCATGACAGAGGTATAAGGACAGTAGTGTCCCCTCCTTGATTGATCATCTGCTTGGACGAGAGAAAATTGGGGTAACTGTGCAAGACAATTTATTATTACGGGGGCCCACGTAATAACGACTTGTAGTGCATGGAAATCCTGGTGGACTCTGCGGGCCAAGCTAATGATCACTACACAAAAATAAACTCTAGGTGTTCACACCTTCATCCGGTAGGGCAATACATAGACCATTGCCCTAGCACTCTATAAAGTAGGAAGCCTGTCTTGCCTACTTCGTGTCTGACACCTCTACCCGTGTACAAGACGTTTGAGAACCAATATTTACGCAAGTGAAGATGGGTAACATTCGAAAAGAATCAGTGATGTTACACTCTACCACTTTATGAAACTTGTATGACCAGGGCGATATAGCCACGAATACATTATTACAAACAATAGGCCAAGTTACCAAGCCTATGTGAAGGCTCAGTAATTGTTTCCTCACTCATACATTGTTGATTATCTATACATGTGATATGGGGTGATTACACGTACCTCATAGACAATTATGGAATGTTGTCTAATCCATCCCATACTTTTAACAGAAAAGAATGCCGCCCAGACGTGACACAAACACCAGTACGTTACCAAGAACAGAAGTTGAGCTTCAAGAACGAAGCTCACAGGCAATTGCACGACATGAAGCCCTTCGCTCCGAACACAGCGGTGGCACTTCCGGAAATAACCCTCCAACTGGCTGCACCTATAAACAGTTCATGGACTGCAAGCCATTGAATTTTGACGGCACAGGAGGTGCCGTTGCATTTGTTCGTTGGGCAGAAAAGACTGACTCTGTTCTAAGAATGAGTAACTATTCGCCCCAGCAGAGAGTTACCTTTATCTCAGGGTTATTTTTGGATGGCGCACTCTCCTGGTGGAACCTTCAGGTTCAGACCCTTGGTGCAGATGCTGCTTATGCACTGAGCTGGGACGAGCTCAAAGAAATGATGGAGAAGAAATATTGTTCTACGGCTGAAATCCAGAAGCTCGAGGTGGAGTTCTGGAATTTGAAAATGGACGGACTGAAGATTCCTGAATATGTCCAGCGATTTCACGACTTGTCTAGGGTCGTCCCCTACCTAGTCAAACCAGAATTCAAGAGGGTTGAGCGATTCATTTGGGGACTTGCACCTCAAATTTGGAGCATGGTTACTACCTCAAAGCCCTCAACCATAGCAGAGGCTATCGTTTTGAGTGTCACTCTTACTGAAGAAGCGCTACGCATGGGAAAATTTTCAGAATCTGAGGATAACAAGAAAGAGACTCATGTGGAGTCATCAGGAAACAAGAAGAGGAAGTCTTCAAACCTAAAGATAAGCACCCAAGTCAGCTATGGAAGCTCTAAAGCAAACAAAAGAAAGAAAGTGAACCCGCCGCATGACAGGAAAGCTTCTGGAGCCACTAATAAGGATGGTGATAAGGTCTACTCGGGGACTAAGCCGAGGTGCTGGGAATACAATTTTCACCATGAAGATCGATGTATGAGGCCTAAGTGCGGAAAGTGTGGGAAAGAAGGACACAGCAAGGACGCCTGTTGGGCGAAGGACCCAGATGAAAGAAATAAAGGTAGAGTACCAGGTTGCTACAGATGTGGTGAAGCAGAGCACTTTAGGAAAGATTGCCCTAGGAAGAAACAAGCAAGGAAGGGTTTTCACGATCGAAGCTCATGAAGCACGCCAGGATCCAGATGCGGTTACAGGTACGTTCCCTATTAACCAACCTTATGCATCTATTTTCAATTAATACTGGCATCAACTTTAACCTTGCATGCTTAGAACTTAAGAAACTGCTGGGCTTAAGTTTCAAGTAGAATAGACGTCCCGTATTCTTTAGAAATGGGCATATAGAAGGCTAGTTTAAGCAGGCGAAGCAATTAAGGATTGTATTTTGGGGAATCAGAAGGTCGGAACCTTCTGTTACCATTGAATTGGGAAGTCATGATAGTCAGCATGGATTGGATATCCAAGAATAGAGCCTGAGAACATCCCCGTTATGGAAGAAGTTCCAGAAGCCTTTCTGAAGACTTGCCAGGAACGCCCCTCCGCAACGACAAGGGGAGTTTAGGATGAACCTCGTGCCGGGAGCAGCACCAGTGCCGAATGACGCCTTACCGATTAGCTTCGTCCTAGAAGCATTAGCCTACGATATAACTGCAAGAGCTGCTAGACAGAGAAAATTAAGGACATGACACCCTTAGTTAAGGACAAAAAGAAAGTTGACAGTTTCCATTTTGAGAATTGGATATCAAGGATTAGCATCCTTTGCCAAGGAGTGATGACATGAACAAACCAATCGTAAGGTTCTAGTTACCACTCAAAGATCGACTTGAGGACAAGATGCCCTCCACTGTGAATACAAGAAGGAAATATCCCTAAAACGACCTTTAGGACTCACTTTGAGCATTACGAGTTCCTTGTCGTACCATTTGGCTTAACACATGCATCGACAATATTCATGGACCTCATGAATCGAGCGTGTAATCCATACCTGGATAAATCATGATTATACTTATTGGCTACATTCTTATATGGCCAACGACCAAGGAAGGTCGTGAGCAACAGCTGCAATTTACCTTGCAACTCTTAGAGAAAAAACAATTATGTGCTATGATGACGAAAAGCGGATTTCGAATTCGCGAGGTGAGAACTTTAAGATACATGGTGGATAAGAACGAGATTCATGACAACCCTGCAATCAAGAGCTAAAGAGTTAGAATTGCAAATATGTGACACTTCTCGACAAAGACTCAATTGCGCGTCGATGCAACGAGACCATGGCATTGCATACGCGTCACGTTGATTAAGAGATCATGAGAAGAAACCATAATCTAGATACAGTGATTGCGCGCCGCAAATTTGACGTCAGAAAACGCTGCACGAACTTTACTGAACACAAGGGTTGCAGCACACCGTTGATCGTAAAACTTAAATATTAACGAAGATGGACTGAGCTACTGAACAATGCAGACTGTATGGACATGATACATGCTTGTGTAATAAACTTTGATGAAAAGTTGGAACACTCACTTGCCCTTAGTGGAGTTTTCCCACAACAGTATTTATCACACCGCTGTTTAAATCGCTTCGAGTGAAGCTTTAGTTAGAACATAATAAGTCGATCCCCGTCATGTTGAACGGAGACCGAAATAAACAATCTATTGGCCTGAGTTGATTCAGGAAAAACTAGAGGCAAGATCGTTCAGATATGTGATCATAACAAGACAACCCGTGGAATACAGAAAGATTGCGCCGATGAGCGGCGAAAATCGCAGGAATTTGAGATAAGAAGTATGACTTAAATGGGAGCCTCGCCTAGAGAAGGCATGGTGTGATTTGGAAAAAACGTAAAGGTTGGACCCCCGGTGTAGGGATCGGAACCATTGTTCACAAGATGAAACTTCCAGAAAAAGATCAGTAGTGATCGCGACACATTCCATGTGTCTAGAGGAGTCTGAGTCAAGGAACAGTCGTTGTTCCCACAAATAAGATTCACGTCAATGACAAAACGACAAAATTACTATAGAAACCTGTTAAGGTTACGGACCAAGAGTCCACAAGATACAGAGAAGACGTAATTGAATTACTTGAGTACGATAGAATTCATATCATGACCCAGAGTACATGGGAGCATAAAGACAAATTTTAAACATAAGTGACCACATTTGATTCACAACTCCCCTGCGACCGATGGCATCGCTTGAATTTCGGGACGAAATTCTTTTAACGGGGGGAGACTGTGACAACTGTCACTTTTCCGTACACTAATTGAACAGTAATATGTGCTTAAATAATTGTGCGTGATCTAGTTTACAATACAAATGAATTTTTGATTACTATTATATACATACAATGGCATTTCATGTTGCAAGACTTTTATCGTTGCTACATGCAACACGAGATAGTTCAAATGATACACAGAAAAGAATTGGCACCAATACCAGACAAACAAAAAAATGCTGACGAAGTTCAGTACATAGACAGACAGTATTATGAGGCCCAGTATGAGCCAGAGATAATGTATTACACTAGTATAGTGTGTAAAGAAGTAAGGACCACAAAACTGCATGCCTAAGTGATAGACAAAGTGCCGGAAAGTGCCTAAAACCCACATAAAGTGCAGAATTCTGCACAAATCAGCAAAAATTCAGCATTTAACAAGATTATTACATGCAAAAATATGACAAAATGGTCCTGTATGCTTTCCTAAGTGTCGGGAATTAAAAGTGTCACAAAAGGTTACATAAAGGACACTATACGGTATAACTTGACACTTTAACGAATCGGTATCTAACCGAACAACCGGACATTACCCGGAATACCAAAATATTGCTAGAAGCATTGTTTTACTTTTTCTGAGCTAGTTATGGTCTCTGAACACCCTAACACCAACTAGAATATCTATTAACTAACACATGCAACTATATACTTGAAATTGAAGTATGAACTAGCTAATTGGTTAAATGTTACAACTAGACCCCCTCCCCTTTGATGCAATCGGCCCAAGGAGTGGCCCCACACAAGATTTCTCTAAATCTTCCTAAATCCCTTTTAAATCTTCTTAAGATTTGTTTAGATATGCATTGTACTCCTTGGACATAATAACCATTGGACCATAGCACAAGATCTCTTATAAGATCCCTTCACTCATCACCTCACACCACACACCATCACTCACCTCCTCCCTTCCCCTCTCCTATCGGCCGTAACAAACCACCCACCCCACCATTATCAATTATTCATTCCATCCATTTCCAAGTTCATTCAAGAGTGATAGAAGGTGTTTAATGAAGTTTGGTGCACTCGGAACTAGAAGGACCTCCATCTATTGCTCTTATCTACTTCATATTCATCATTGTTTCTTCCCTAGCTTGAAGCTAGTAGTAAGATTCTTTTCAACCTTTGTTACTTCATATTTTTAGTGGTTAAAAGATATGTTATGTTGAAAAGAACAAGAACACTAAAGAACATAAACTTGGATCTTGAACATAAAGCTTTACATAAGATGAAATATGGATGAAATGATATTGTTTAGTGCATGAATGATAATTGCTTGTTGTTTACTTGAGAATATGATGATGAACATCATATGGAGCTTGCTAGATTGTGATTAAACACATGATCTAGCAAGTGAGAGGATGATTATGTGACAACATAAGATAATCATCTTCTAGTGTAGACATGAACTTGAAAATAAAATGATCTCTTGTAAAACAATAATCAAGTAATCTAGTAGTCTTATAGATCTAAGATGTATGAATGGTTTTTCTAAAAGAACCAAGTTTAAAAAGGTGATTTTTAGAAGATCTTGGTTTTTACTAAACCTATACTATTTTTTGTGATGAAATAAGTGTATAAACACTTATGAAACAAGAAGATCTAATAAATAAACATTTTTGTGGAATGTGTTTACAAGTTGTAAACACCTAAACTCTTTAACAATGGGATTATTAAAGAAATAAACACATTTTGGAGGGTAACTAAGTCTATTAAGCTTATTACCAAGTCACTACAAGTTTTTAGTAAAAGATCAAGTTCATGTTGTTAAGTGAAGTGTATAGTTTTTGCACTTGGTAAGCATAATATTGTTTAGAATTGATTGTTGATTGTTTATGATGATTTTTGGAAAAGAAAATGGTATGATTAATGTTAGTGCATACGTCTGTCGACTTCGTCTTGTATCGAGTCGTGTAATAGAATAGATGAAACAAGTCACACAGTTCGAGTTTTACAGGATTCAGTGGTGAACAAGCCAGTTCAAACGAAGTGGCCAGTACAAACGAAGTGGCCAGTTCAAACGGACTGGACCAGTTCGAACGAACTGAAGATGCTTGTTCAAACGAACTGGATTTAGTATAAATAGCGGACTTGTGATTTTCATTTGTAAGGTCCGATTCCGGTAGCGAAACTCTGCCGAAGTGTCTCCAAGTTTGTAAAAGTGTTTGAATCAATACAAGAGACAGTTATTAGTGAATATCAAGCTGAAAAAAAATCTGATTCATTGAATTCCGCCTTTGAATCAGTTTAGAGCTCTTCTGAAGACTCGTTCAGATCGAATCTCGATCCTACAAGTGGTATCAGAGCTCAGGAGGAAGAGCTCTTGATATTTCAGCCGATATTTGCCGATAAATTCTGATTTCTACTCCTTTCTGTCACGTTTTTTCAAAGTAAAACAATATTTTCTGGTTAAAATGGTTTGAATCTGAAGTATTTTGTGTGAAACAGTGTTTTAGATAATCCGTGAAAGTGCTAGACCTTAAAACAGATTAGAACTCAATCAATTTGGTCAAAAACCGACCAGTTCGTTTGAAGCTTGATACATTTCACACGAACAGCACTTCGAACTCAGATCTATGACGATTTAGTGGACGGTTTTGAATGATAAACACATCAGTATGATCAGAATTTGATGTAGAACAAGCCTAGAGTTTCAATTTTTTTTATCAAAAATTGGAGTTTGAGAATTGAACAGTTCAGTTCGTTTGAATTGAATTTGATCAGATTGTTTGGGTTTTTCATTCAGGTTCGTTTGAGAACCCCAGGTCGTTTGAAAGGTTACACGAAGTGAGCCAGTTTGTTTGAAAAGTTCATCAGTTCGTATGAAGTGGCCTCAGTTCGTTTGAAAAGTTCATCAGTTCGTATGAAGTGACCTCAGTTCGTTTGAAAAGTTCATCAGTTCGTATGAAGTGACCTCAGTTCGTTTAAAAAGTTCATCAGTTCGTATGAAGTGACCTCAGTTCGTTTGAAAAGTTCATCAGTTCATATGAAGTGAACCTCAGTTCGTTTGAGTGAATCCATGTCGTTTGAAAAGTCAGTTCGTTTGAATCCTAGTTCGTGTGAACCTCAGGTCGTTTGAACCACAACTCATATGAACCTCAGTTCGTTTGAACCTTCTCAGTTCGTCTGAATCGCAGTTCGTATGTACATTAGTTCGTTTGAAATAGTTGACCAGGTCATACGAAGAGACCAATTCTTCATATCGTTTGAGTTCACACAAAGTGAACTTTCAGTTCGTTTATAACTCAGTTCGTTTCACCAGTTTGCACCAAAGTCAGTTTGAAATCATACTAGTTCGTTTGAAAGAGGCTGTTTGTGAACATTTGAAAAACGAAACATGGAGAACGAGTTTTATAATGCCTTTGTTGGTCCAATGAATATTACTCAAAGTACATTGCTTGAAAATGAAACGGGGACATCACAAAAACCGCCTAAGCTTTTGGATATTGATGATTATAATGGTTGGTCCGAACGTTTTGGTAACTGGGTTGAAGCTTATCATTTGGATGCTTGGGAACATACTGAAGTTCCATATGAAAGGCCAACAAAGAACGGTAATCAGATAATGCCAATCAGAGAAATGAGTGCTGATGAGAAAAAGAAGTATAGAGATGAAAAATTGATGGTGAGTCTGTTACAGCAAGCGATTAAAGAAGACATTTTGGTTCTGCTTCAACATGATGGTAGTGCTTATTCGATCTGGAATGAATTGGAAGCAAAATTTCAGGGAAGTGATGATATGCTCAAGAACAAAATGTCACTTATAAAGAAAGAATTTGATTTATTCCGTGGTTTGAAATCAGAAAACACCAAGCAAATTATTGAAAGATATTGTAACTTGGTGAAAAATATGTCGAAATTAGGCATCAAAAAGGATACAGATGAGCTGATTGAAAAACTAGCTGATGCGTTACCACATGATATTTGGGGAACGTATCTGATGATGTTGAGAAATAACAGAAAGGAATATAAAAAGTTAACACTGGGTGAGTTCATTAAACATCTTGAAGCTCAAGAGATGGAGCAAAGAAAGATTGCTAGGATGAAGAACTATGATGGAGAACAAGACATAGGATTGTACTTCAAGAGTGGTGTTAGTGAAAAGACAAATTTTTCTCCAAAAGTTGGAACTGCTTTCAGTGTAAAAGATTCTTCAGAAAGCTCATCTCAGGGATCAAGCAGCAAAACTGGATTTTCTTCATTTCCAACATTTGATCCACATTTTTCTACAACAAAAAGTGGCAAAGTTCTTCAATGCAACATTGCTTTGAACCTTGAAAATGATCATAATTATATCGAGGAAGTTGCTAAAAGCCACATGTCTTTGTTGGTGACTGTGCTTGAATCTTATGGAGGATTAGTTGCAGGAAGGATCGGGAATCCAATGCTCACGAAGGAGGATTACGATCAAATTGATGCTGAAGAGATGGAATTGATGGATATAAAATGGTGCATGGCTAGTGTGTTGAGACGGGCTGAAAAGTTCAAACAAATTACAGGCAGAGATGATTTTCGCGATGCACATGTTTCAGCTTTAGGTTTTGATAAGTCTAAAGTTACTTGTTTTCGTTGCAGGGAGAAAGGGCATTTCAAGAGAGAATGCACAAATCGTGAAACAAACGGAGCTCAAAATCCTTTCGGAAACAACGACTACTATAAAAGGGCGATTTATCATCAAGTTGCTCCACAACAACAAGAACCTCAAGTGGCACATGGTAGAAAAGTGATTGAAGATTCAAAGAGAGCATGTTTGGTGAATAAAGAAGATCAGAAATCATCAGAAGGTTTTAGTTGGGACAAATATATTCCAGCTAACACTAAAGCATGTATGATAAACCAAGATGATGAAAAGTTACCTGAAGTCTTTAGTTGGGAAAATTTCAACTGGGATGATTATGATCCGAACAAATCTACAAATCATAAATGTTGTGTTGCTAATGATTATACTGATGAATATTGGGCAGAAAAATACAGGAAAATTAGGGAAGCTGAAGAGGAGAAATGGAGAAGAATTGAAGAAGAGGAAGAAGAAGAAGAAGAAGAAGAAGAAGAAGAAAAAGAAGAAAGGAGAAAAGCTGAAGCTGAGAAAAAGAAAAGAACAGAAGAAGTTCAAGTGAGAATAGTCAAAGAAGTTCCTGAATTTGAAATCAAAATAGATGCTGAGGCAGTCAAAGTTCCAGAGAAGTGTATGAATTGTGATTCTTTGATCAAGCAAAACAATGAGATGCTCCACAACATAAAAAGGTTGAAAGAATCATATGATACCTTGAACAGAGAAATGAATAAGTACAACGAGTCAAGTAGTGAACAAGCTGTAGCAATGAATACACTAAGGGAGCATACATGAGACAGCTTGACAATGTCAACTACTACACAGAAAAGTGTGCTGAACTAGAATTGAAGTTGGCAACACAAAGAATTGAAACTGAAAGAGTTAACAATTTATTGAAAAGCTACTCATGTTCTACTTTTGTTGTTGACAGGATTTACCCCATAGTTGAAAAATTGAAGACATTTGAAGAAGAGAAGACTTTGGAAGAAGAAAAATCTGTGACAAAAGAAGATGATGAAGTGAATACATCTGGTAAGAAATCAAGTGTGGTTTATAACAAATGTCCTCCACCTGTTGAAAATGCATATTCTCCGCGAAATGTTAATTCTGAAAGAGTCAAAAAGGCAACGAACTTACAGTGGGAGTCTAAGTTGTCAGATAACTTGCCAGAAAGTATAGATGTCACTTTCACGTCGTCCGATACTGATCATGAGTCTGAATTAATAAAAAAGGTGGTCGATCAGGTGTTGGATAAGGATGAAACAGAGGAGTCAATGTCGGAGTCAAAATCAGAGTCAAAGTCAAAGTCCGACACGTCAAGTCAAAAAGCCAAACAGGAAAAACGGGTGTATAATAAAGAGTTTTTGTTATCAAAATTTAATTTGAATGACGAACCGATCAAAGTAGCATATACTTTGATAGATTCTGACAAATTATATTCTGATGAGGTTTTTCCAATAAGAGGTGTTAAACCGGAAATGATTAAAAAGGTTTTCAAACTGACAGAAATTAATATTTCTGAAATAAAGGATACAAATCTTTCTGAAAAACCTAAACCTTACACCTCAAGAGTTCAACAACGTTTAAACAAGAAAATGGGTTACAATTATGGTTATAGTTTTCAAAAGAAACCAAACCATAATGGTAATTTCAAAAAGAAAGGACTTGGTTTTATTTCACAGAAAAACTATAAAAATGAGAAAACTTATAAACCTAAAATTGTTTTTGTTTCAGGAACAAGAGCTGAGAAAGAACAGAAGAGTTCATTCTGGAAGCAAACGAACAAAGAATTTCTTGCAAAGAAGCAAGAAGAGATGAAGAAAAATGTTGCTCAAAAGAAGATAGAGACGAGAACCTGTTTTCAATGTAAAACAGTTGGTCATATTGCCAGAAATTGTCCCAAGACAATACAAACAAAACAGGGAGTCTCTGGTAAACTGAAAGAAAAAGTTGTTGAGAAAACTGAACTTAAAACCAGGAAATTTACAGGCTTTGAAAATTCAACTTTTGAGGTTGGTGAATGTTCAAGAAATTTTTCAAAAAGAAAAGAAAATCTGAAAAATCAGAAATGGGTGGTTAAAGGTTCAGGAAATAGTTCTGGTGATGAATCTGTCTCCACAAAGACAGAGGAGCCACAGGTTGTTGAGAAAAATGAGAAATCTGTTCCGATTGTGAATGATGAAAATTTTCCATTACTAAAGGCTGAAAATTTTAAAAGGAAAGTTGGAAAAGTGGAAATTTCAAATCAATTTTATTCTGAAAAGAATAAGTTTGATGTTGAAAAGACTTTCAACAGAAATGTGAAACACATTTTTGGAAAAATGGTCGATGGTAAGGCCAAAGGAGTGAAAGAATTTTATGCTTCCAAAAAGAGTGTTCACGAGTCTGTTGAAAGTAAGGATGAAAAAGAAGTGGTTACACCCAAGGATGGTCAGGCTTGGGTGTCTATATTTTTCAAAGAATAAAAACCTGACTTGCCGGAGCTCCCAAGTAGGTAATCGCGGAGCATGAATCAGCATCATTCTTTGTTTATGAAAATTTGTTTTTGTATAAGTATGACTTGCCGGAACTCCCAGGTTGGTAAGTGAGGAGTAGGAATCGGCATCTTGAGAATTCAACCTACAATATGGTAACTTACAAGTGGTATTGTTTGGTAAGCCATGTGGTTGAAAAAAGGTTTTTACCTACAAGTGGTAAAATCAAGGTCATTAGTTTGAACTTGATTGGACTATTTCTACAAGTGGTAAATAAAGAACATTAAGTTGTACTTGAATTTTCCTACAAGTAGGTGAAAGACAATGTGATGAACCAAACCCCTAACCTACAAATGGTAAAATCAATCAACAAAACTTATTTTTCAGAAAAACCATTTGATTAAAACAAACTTAAGTGTTTTGAAAACAATGGAAAAATAGTTTGTTGTGAGGGGGAGTTATGATTGTTTATGCCAAGTGGATGGCGAATTGAAGCAATTCGATATCAGTTGTCAAGTTATCTGTACAGTTTATTTTCAAATTTTCTTTAAATGTTTGTGAATTTTAGGGGGAGTAAGAATTTCAGAAAATCCAAAAACATTAGAAAATTTGAAAAAGTCAAAAACATGATAAAAATAAAAATAAAAAAGAGTTTTGTTGTCAAAAAGAGGAAATGATAGTACATCAGTGGGCTGTCACGACATGCTAAAGAAATGGAAAGATAAAATGTGATAAACGGTCTCACTAAAGATGTGACGATAGGCTCAGCTAGACTAGTAGATTTGTGAGAACGATACAAACCTAAAATGAAAAGCCTAGTTCTAGTGGGAAACATGGTCGAAAGCATAGTACTTAGTTTTGTCCTTCTTGATTGTGTGCCTAATCAGTAATCGCTGATTGTCGAAAAACATAAAACTGGTTAAGTTTGTGAACTTTCACAACTTTGCTGAAAAGTCGCTGTGATTGTGTATTTCATTTTGCAAAGACTTAAACTTGTTTTATTTCTTTATTTTGTTTAAACATTGGACATCCTATGCGTATACGTGAGTATCGACCTGGATGTTAATGCCTAAACGTTCTGCTTTATTTTCTTTGGTGTTTCGTTTAAGCTTTGGATCACCTCTGCGTATACGGAAGTATCGACCTGGTGGTTAAAGCCTAAACAATTTCAACTTGTTTTATTTTTCTTATTTTGTTTAAACATTGGACTTTCTCTGCGTATACGGAAGTATCGACCTGATTGTTAATGTTTAAACATTCTGCTTTGTTTTCGCACAAATCACAGTTGATAAAAGTTTAAAGGCATTACTTGAGATAGTGTATTGCATGATGAGGGGATATGCTGAGATCGTGGGGTCCATAAGAGCTTAGTGCAAAATTAATATACCTTAACGTATCGGTAAGCATTTCGAAAGTTTTTAGATTGAGTTTAAGTGGACAACAATATCGTCAATCTACGTGAATCGTTTAGAACTGAAAATGTTTAAAGCTTAACGGTGTTGGTGATTTGTCTCAAAAACTCATATGATCCTCTTACACAAACTCACAAAAATATTGTCTGTAAATATTTCTTTACTGCATTTCAATACATTAAAAAATCCAAAAAGATTTTAGTGTGTTTTAGCATAATTTTGAAAAATACAAAAAGATTTTTGACAACTGATGTTGGAGAGCTGATTTTCAAAATTCCAAGTGCTAAACTTGATGAACAGATTTGGGAAAGAATGTATGAAGAAGATGTGTTTTCAAGAGGTTATCAAAGATTAAATCATTTTTGAATAATATCTGCAAGTGGTTTCTAAATTTGCAAAAGTTTAAAATTTGTGAAACTTATTTTTGGGTAGAGTTATGCAGGTTAGCCAGGTTCCGAAACCTGAGTTAGATGAGTGCCAGGTTACGATCTGAGAACCTGTGGAAAGTGAATTCCAGACTGCGATCCCAGTTTAGCGAAAGGGGGAGTCTGAAGACATCGAGAGGGTTTCTGAAGATAGTAGAGATAGATTCAGATCCTGAAGATTACGAGAAAGAGAAAGAGATTGGATGTGGATGCTTACAATGGAGAATATTTGAAAAGATTGAGCAGACTGATAAAGACTGAAGGTTTGACAACCGAAGACTCGACACTAAAGACTCGTCAACATCTGAGGGGGAGTCTGTTAGTGCATACGTCTGTCGACTTCGTCTTGTATCGAGTCGTGTAATAGAATAGATGAAACAAGTCACACAGTTCGAGTTTTACAGGATTCAGAGGTGAACAAGCCAGTTCAAACGAAGTGGCCAGTTCAAACGAACTGGACCAGTTCGTACGAACTGAATATGCTTGTTCAAACGAACTGGATTTAGTATAAATAGTGGACTTGTGATTTTCATTTGTAAGGTTCGATTCCGGTAGCGAAACTCTGTCGAAGTGTCTCCAAGTTTGTAAAAGTGTTTGAATCAATACAAGAGACAGTTATTAGTGAATATCAAGCTGAAACAAAATCTGATTCATTGAATTCCGCCTTTGAATCAGTTTAGAGCTCTTCTGAAGACTCGTTCAGATCGAATCTCGATCCTACACTTAAATAGCATGGACACCTCCATTTTTAGAGGAAACTATGGCGAAATTTTCAAAAAAATACCAACACTTAGAAAACATTTTCTAAATACGTGTTTACTAGTGTATTTTAAACTATGTTTTTCAAATACAAACTTCGCCATAATTTTGTAACAAAAATACAAGTATTGGAGGTTGGTTTTTGTAAATAAAAATGGGTAAATATATATTTAGAATATATATTTTATAATAAAGACACTTGTGTGAACATGTGTATACTTTGTGTATAGTTATATTATTTTTGGATTTAAAATAATATGACTTAACAAAAATACCAAGAACTTACAATCCAAAATAATACCAAAAATTACAAGGAATAAAGTATATTAAATATTGGCAAACCGAACAAGAACGTAACTTATGAAATATTCCGGAAAATACCATTACAAATATATTTTTGGCAAATATTGTTTTGGATACAAGAGACGAAAATATGATTTTTGTACATATTACCAAGTTATGTCATATTTTCAACAAGAAGAAAATATATTATTTTTGGGAGATAAAAATATATATTTTCTTGGAATACATCATTTTTGACAGAACAAGTCTATATATATTTTCAAAGTGAAACTTGAAAATATATTATTTTGGAACTACAAATACAAGAATACGAGAATACATGTATGAAATACTCCCATCCTTGGGAAGGAAATACGAGAATAAATACTTGAGAAGTAATATAACTTTGGATAAAGTTAAAGACATAAAGGAAACGTAACTCAAAACATGAATACTAAGGCAAGGCACGGCCAGCTCGTCTAATAGACCCTAGCACATTGTAGGTAGTCGTGTTTGCTGACGAGATTTGAGTTACGAGTACTGAAGACGCAAAACAGTGAGTTCATGCTCCCCCTTTTCTTTAACTGTTTTTGGTTTTATAACTCTCGGGGGTGGAATACATGTACGAATACTTAAACGGTATGAAATGCCTATGAAATACTAGATCATGTGAGCATAGACAATATATTGAAATGCCATTAATACTTAATTAGGGACGAGGGTTAGATCTAACGGGTACGGCCGAACCCCACTCATGGTCACAACTAGTACCTAGTAGTGCTTCGGAGTCCCAGTCGAGGTTAATCGACACAGTCGAGGTTAATCGACACAGTCGAGGTTAATCGACACAGTCGAGGTAAATCGACACAGTCGAGGTTAATCGACACAGTCGAGGAAAATCGACACAGTCGAGGTTAATCGACACAGTCGAGGAAAATCGACAAGGGTATAAGCCATTACGAGTGCTCCCTATGTCCTCACATGCCTTAAAGTCCTTGTAAAACATTCATGTTCATACACGCTTTTCATACCTGTTTACAAAGGAGTCTCTCAAAGATTTACAAGAATTACAGTACACAAACAAGACGCATGAACTCGCTCAACTTTTGTTGATGTTTTCCAAAATTACATGTATTTCAGGTAACAGGAATGGATCTTGGGCGCGGGTGTCGTAACTAGAAGTAGACTACAAGTTTAGATGTCATCCACTTTTGATTGTTTGTAACCTAGTCGAAGGTTGTGTTTTAAAAAGTTGAATAACCAGTGTTTGTAAGACTCAAATTTTATGAATGGATGAACATCGTTTTGATCATGTAGTTGTTTATTACGATTGAATGCAATGATATTAAACCAGCCACACATCATACGCTTCCGCAAAAGTCAGGGTGTGACATTATGTCCCACCATCACTTAGTGATTGTTATTACCTAAGGATTTTACTGAATCATATTAAGGGACCAACCTGTTTTGAAGATATAAAAACAGTTGATGGGCAGGTTTTTCAAACATTTAAAGATGCATGTTTTGCACGAGGACTGTTGGATGATGATAAGGAATGTGTTAATGCTGTCAAAGAAGCTAGCACATGGTTAACCGGAGATTTCTTGAGGACTTTTTTGTAATGTTGTTGCTGTTAAATTCAATATCTCATCCTGGTGTTTTTTGGTCGGAAACGAAGTCCCTGTTATGTGAAGACATTCTGTATCAGCAACGAAAGATAACTGGTATTGCAAGTAATGTGATTAATTTATTAAAGTTATATACAACTACATTAAAATTATGCAATAGCTCTGTTATTGGGAAAAAACTAATACTTGTTTCAACATTTGTTTTAGATTTGGATCTTCAACAAGAAGAACTTGAAAATATCTGTCTATCTGAAATTGAAAAGTTGCTACTTACCAATGGAAGTACAGTGAGAAATTTTGATGATATGCCAAGTGTTCCGGACAATTATGTTTCATCGTCGAATAATCGATTGATATTGAAAGAATTATCGTATGACAGACTAGCTCTTTAAAGGGAACATGATGGTTATGTAAAGTGTTTAACTGCCGAACAGGAAAGGATATATAAAATTGTTATGGAAGCGATTGAAAAATGTGATGGAGGTGTGTTTTTTGTATATGGTTATGGTGGAACTGGAAAGACATTTCTTTGGAAGACATTCTCAGCTGCATTACGATCAAAAGGTGAAGTTGTGTTGAATGTTGCATCCAGTGGAATTGCTTCACTTTTGCTGGATGGTGGTAGAACTGCTCATTCAAGGTTTGTAATTCCAATCAACATTAATGAGAATTCAATCTGTTCGATAGAGCCTAATACTGAGTTAGGTGATTTAATTAAAAGAGCAACATTGATTATTTGGGATGAAGCACCTATGACTCACAAGCATTGTTTCGAGGCTCTTGATAGAACAATGAGAGACATATCACGTTCCAGTCAACCGAACATGCAATCCAAGCCGTTTGGGGGAAAGGTCATTCTTTTTGGTGGTGATTTTAGACAAATTCTTCTGGTCATCCCTAAAGGTACCAGAATAATGATAGTCAATGCTTCTTTGAATTCTTCTTATATATGGCGGCACTGTCAAGTACTAAAGCTAACTGAGAATATGAGATTAAGAGTTGGTTGTCAGGAAGCAGATTTGAAAGAAATAAAGGAATTTGGAGAATGGATTTTAAAGCTTGGTGATGGTCTGCTTGGTGAAGAAAATGATGGTGAGATTGATACTAAAATACCAGATGATTTACTTATTCATGACCAAGTCAATCCTATTTCTTCTCTCATTTCATTTATATATCAGGACATGAATAAGTTTTTGTGGGATTTAACGTATTTCCAACAAAGAGCGATTCTTGCTCCAACTAATGAAGTAGTGGATTCAATAAATAAAGAGTTGTTAGAGAGTCTGCCTGGTGAAGAAAAGGTTTATTTTAGTTTAGATAGTTTATGCCAATCAGAGGAAGAATCAGAGCTTAATATGGCATTGTTTCCTCCTGATGTGTTAAACAATCTTCGTTTATCTGGTTTACCTAACCATAAATTAGTACTGAAACTTGGTGCTCCAGTGATGTTACTCAGAAACATTGATCAGGCAAATGGATTGTGTAATGGTACACGTTTACAAGTCGTGAGGCTCGGAAAAGTTGTGATTGAAGCAAAAATTATCACAGGGACTAATATAGGTCATCATACTTTGATTTCAAGAATGAAGATGACACCTTCTGATAAAAGAATACCAGTGAAGATTTCTCGAAGACAATTCCCACTTTCATTGTGTTTTGCTATGACAATAAATAAAAGTCAAGGACAATCATTGGAGCGTGTTGGTTTATATATTCCACGTCCAGTGTTTAGTCATGGCCAGCTCTATGTTGTTGTATCTAGAGTAAAAAGTAGGAAGGGATTGAAAATTTTGATTTGTGATAAAGAGAAACGAGTCTGTACAACCACTACTAATGCGGTTTACAAAGAAGTTTTACAAAATCTATAATGATACTAAACATCTGTCAACCTGGCAACGTCTGTTGGTTATAATGGAGGAACTGTTGTTAGGAAATATTTGTTGGAAAGTAATACAACTTTTTGAAAGCATCTGATACTTGCTCTGCATTAAGCCTATCCTGAGAACACATGTTGTGAAAAATGTTTATATCTGGCGTTGTAGTAACAAGTTTGCAGCTCTCATTTTTAATGAGAGTACTAAATTCTTTGTTAATAACATTGTTATCTTAACATCTGTTTACTAACCTTTGTAATTTCTGTTGACTGACCTTTTTAACATGGGTTGATTAACATCTGATAGTTACTATCTATCCATCTGGCAAACTCTGTTGGATATAATGGATGACAGTTTTTAGGAAAGTCTGTTGGAAAGCAACAAAAGATTTTAACAGTTAATAGACAACAGTGGTTTGCTATCAACATAATGGAATTGTTGTTGAATAAACTTATTGACCATTAGTGTATATCAATTTTATAAGTCTGCACTAATTATTTTTTTACTCTCTGTCAATATGTGTTATGCATGGTTTCTAAGAAATGACCCGTGTTTGCACACGGGTCTTACCGCTAGTATTTATTAATAGATAGAGAAAACTTCTATGACATAGATATTGCGTCATAATACGCAATGCATGTTACGGTCGGCTCAACCATTTTGGTGGCCTAAAGTGAAATAAAAAATTGAGGCCTTTTTCCAAAAAAAAAAAATACTATTTGAGAAAAATCGTCCTTTACCCGGGCTTGGAACTGACAAAATAAACTAAAAGGTTTATTGTTGGCGAAGTTAATTTATTTTTTTTTTTGTAAAGGGTTACCCTGGCGATTTTATATATTCACAAACCATAAAAACAAGTAGTGAGGAGACATCCACACTAGTTCAAACATGAGACATGCCCCATGTAAGAAAACCAAACAAAAACAACCAAACACCCAAATCAAACAACTAGACTATCATCTAGAAACAAAACAAAATTAATTTAATTTTTTTTTGTATTTTTATACATTTTTTTGTATATGTAAAGATAAGTTCAACGCAGTCCAAATATCATATATAATTTTTTTTTTAAGTTGGAGGCTCTATTAATTTGGAGGTCTAAAGCCTCAAGCCTTAAAATGCTTGGGTTTGGGCCGGCCTGATGCGTGTATACTTTTGAATTCAAAAATATACTATTATATAATAATATTTTTAACAACCACCTAATAAATTACATGGTAGTTGGTACTACTTAATATTTACTTAATATTTGATTCTATTTACCATTGTAATCGTATAAGTTTACACATAATATAATTTAAAGCTATGTATGCTTAATATAATATGTTAAGATTAAATTTCACATTAATGGCTAAAAAAGTGATTTGACCATTTTAATAAATTATTATCCAAAGTTTTGGTGCAATGCATCATTATAGGGCATAGAATATGAATATATTCAACTTGTGATAAAAAAAAGGTTAGGAAAAGGGTTGAATATGAACGCCTAATTGGTCAAAATAAAACTCCATCTTTTCTACCTTTTGATAAATGCCATCCAATTCAATGGGCAGGAGTTGTTGTCGAGTGGCCGTGAATCAAGCATTCAAGCACTACCGCTTTTTTTACTTTCATATAATCACTACACATTTTATTCACCAAGTTCATAAGTCCCCCTTAAAACGATAAAAATTCATTTTACTTATTTGATATAAACGTAATATAATTTCTAATAGTTTTTTTTTTTTTTTTTGAAATAACCAGTTCACATGATATAACTCATAGGTGAAAGATGAAAGATGTGATAAATAAGCTATTATCGTAAAAAAGTGTGTAAAAATTGTGAAGTAGCATGTGTTATTATGCAGAACATGTTATACTTAGATGCATATTCATTTAAAATTGTATTGCACAACCTTAATTTTTATGTACTAACTTTAGACTTTAAATTATAGTCAAGTCAACTATATACATACATACACACACATATGTATGGTTAGTTGTAGATAATAGTTTAATAGTTCATTTATTAAATTCTTAATGTGAATTGTTCAAGATGAAGTAATTCAAAGAAAAATAGTGTTAAAGGATACTTCTTTTCACATAGAAAATAAAAAGTGTAAAAAAGTGGCAGTTTTGTAGAATTTCAAAATATGTTGAATGGCCTAACAAACAACGACTTAATTAATTAAAATTATTATCATTAAAATACCTTAATGGAAAAGTAAAAAAGAAAAAAAAAAAGAAGGGGATATTCTAATTGGAGAATCTTATTAATAAAATTATAAACCATTAAGTCTACACCTAATCTTTGGAGATGGTGGGGTAACGAGAGATTCAAATGGATACTCTATACAAAGATGCAATTAAAGCACCACATGTGTCCGTACTCACAATTATCTACACCTAACCACACTTTACAAATTCTCATTGATGATTTAAATAAATGTAATTTTATATACCAAATAATAATAAAAAAATATTTTTAAAAACCTCGTTTATTACACGGGTTGAATAAATGTAATTTTATATATAAAATAATAAAACAATATATCTTTAAAAATCTCGTTTATTACATGAGTAGAATAAATGTAATTTTATATATTAAATAATAAAAAAAGTTATATCTTTAAAAACTCCGTGTATTGTATGGGTTAAGTAAATTTAATTTTATATATTAAATAATGAAAAAAATTACATTTTTAAGAACCTCATGTATTGTATGGGTTGATCACATGTAATTTTATATATCAATCAATAAAAAGTTATATCTTGTTGTATCTGTATAAACCATGTGTATTATAAAACCTTTGTACTAAACTGACAAAATGGTTCAAACCACAGGAACTAAAATGACATTTAACTCTTTACATTATATTAATTTATTTATATTCAATGTACGTCTTTTGTTAATTTCAAGATAAATAATTTTGAAATATAATAAATATTTTAAAAAACTATATTATCTCCTATACGAATTGTTTAAATTTTACTTTATAATTATCTTTTAATTAATATTAATTATAATTAAGTAGGAGATAGAGATGAGAAAACTAAAAAATAGATGGCTCCAATGAATGACATGTGTCTCTCCATTGGTTTCTTTTATTATATAGTACTAGCGGTAAGACCCGTGTGCAAACACGGGTTGTTTCTTAGAAACCATGCATAACACATATTGACAGAGAGTAAAAAAATAATTAGTGCTGACTTATAAAATTGATATACACTAATGGTCAATAGGTTTATTCAACATCAATTCCATTATGTTGATAGCAAACCACTATTGTCTATTAACTGTTAAAAACTTCTGTTGCTTTCCAACAGACTTTCCTAAAAACTGTCATCCATTATCTCCAATAGAGCTTGCCAAATGGATAGATAGTAAGTATCAGATGTTAGAAAACCATGCATAACACATATTGATAGAACATATAGATATGTGTATAGATATTGTACCAAAACGCGTTATCTATTATAACTAAAAGACAACTATAAATATGCATCATCAGTTAATATATAAGATATATATGAGTATTTCCATTGTCCTATCCACAAAAAAAAAGTAGCACCCACCCATTGACAATGAAAGCTGTTTATAGACATAACTACATAGAGAACATGTCTAAGAAGCAAAATTAGTACCACCAACGAACCAAATGTACAACCACAAACAATCATGACATGAAACTAAGAGGACTTAATCTTTGTCACGATATGCACAACTTTTTTTAACTTCAACAATAGAGTAGAGTTCTGAAACTCTAACGAAAGTTCATCACCAAAAGCAATATTGCAAGATCTCAGATAAGAAAACCATCCAACAATAGCGTAGTTGAATCCAGTATTGGTTTTTTGAGATGTTGTAAACAGTTCCTGGACTTCACATTTGAGATTCTGGATCTTGACAGGCTTAGGATTATCAGTATGCAGATCCAACGCAGAAGATACATCTGATGGCAGATGCTAAAAAACAGAAAATTGAATAGTGAGTTTTATAAAATATTGATATATAACTGAAATTGTTGAAATAACGAAACAAAGCAATGACTGCAAAAGCTTACAAGCCTGTCTTCAGCATGTGTGGTGAAGTGTAACACTGATTCTGAAGTGGATGATACTAATCCAACCTTTTGAACTTTACACGGTCTATCAACAGCTTGGTTATCCTCTACAATTGTCTTGCCACAAAGTTTATGCATCTTTTCAACCTAAGTAAATTAATTTAGAATATAACAACTCTAAATTCTTGAAATTTTATAACTTTCTTTATCAACACAAACTATCTTCTCAACTCAACTTTGAAGTTTAAGACTCAATCATACAGAAGAATATCAATATATTAAGATAATAATAAAATAGACAGTATAAAACTAATAAACGCTTACATTAGATACAACACTTGAAGAGGCAGAAATGTCACGAACAGGAAAATCTTTAGACTGTAGTTGAGGATCGTTAACGTCATCAGCTATTTTTACAGAATGATCTTCAGGCTACAACAAAATTTAAAAAAACATTCTTATACTTATTATACAATAAAATATATACATAGGAAATTATAAATTTACAACATTTTTAACATTTGACTCATCAACCAGACGCGCAATCTTTGAATCAAATAGTCCATCATCAGCAAACTATATTTATAAGAAGAATTATATATAAGAAACCATATTTTAAATCATAATAATATATAAATATTACATGTGTATATATACATTAAAAATATCCTCAAAACTCGTAAACTGCTTAGAATTACCAACCGAAGCTCCAGTATCCTCGTCATCTAAAGCAACTTTCCCGAAATCCAGAACCTGTTTGTGTTTATCCTACAAAATGAGATTTCAAAAGTTATTAGCATAATATAATAAAAGTTACTTGTCACCATCATCATGTTATCAAAACAATGTATTTTATCATCAAAATTTTATACCACAGCCAATAAATCAAACCCATCATCTCCATAAACTGAATCATCCAAAACAACAACATCAGCTTTCTTGAAGGAAACCTCAGTTCCAGTCTCGGAATGGAAAACGGAAAGCTCAAACGTTTTAGATGCAATCATGGTGAAAACGAACCAAGATTCAACTGCTATGGGAACTTCTTCAATCAATTTTAACCATCCATCAGTAAATCCGCATCCATCAGTCCATCCTTTCATCATCACATTCCAAAACCTTTCGCCAACATAGATAGTTGCCATCCCATACTCGTAATTTTTACCATAGAATTGTTTCCAAATTTGTCAGCAGTTAGCTATAGAAGAAGCAAAGGAATATTTAGTGCAGACTTACAAATTTGATATGAACTAATGAGCAACAGAAGTTACAACAGATTAGTCAACAAAAGTTAAAATGATAATTACTCAACAGGGTTAGTCAACAGTAGTTACAGTATTTACACACAACCTAACCACTGTTTGGCTATCAACTATTACATACCTTTATTGCTATCCAACAGAGGTTTTGTAACAACTATCATCCATTATGTCCAACAGAGGTTGCAACGTGGACAGATCTTAAATATCAGATGTTAGTCAACCGAGGTTAAAAGACTTAGTCAACAGAAGTTAAAAAGGTTAGTCAACAAATGTTAAGATTATAAGGAAACTGTTGGTGCACTATATGTCTGTTGATTACGTCATAATCAAGTCTTGTGTCTAGATAGGGTGAATGTACACACAACAGGGTGTTATTTAGGGTTTAGACATGTTGAACATGAAGATTTCGCTTGAAATCAGTTCAAGCGAAATCATCATGACTTGTTTTCGCTTCAGACAGTTGATTTCGCTTCAGGCTAGTTTCGCTTCAGGCCTGTTCAAGCGAAATCATATTGTCTATATATAGGGTTGTGGTCATTTCACTTGGCACGCGACTTCTGAAGGTGTAACGAAGTGCTGCCAATTTCTGTTCAGGTTGTAAACATTGTTATTATCAATACAAGCAACAGATTAAAGAGTACAAGCTGTATACGTGTCCGGTTTACTGATTCCGCCTTTAAACTGGATGTAAAACTCTTCCGAAAGACTCAATAGGGTCAAACAACGATCCAACAAGTGGTATCAGAGCTCAGGACGAGGAGTTCATACTACTACAGCTTGATTCTACCGGATTATCTTCTTTCTACTCATTTCTTATTACGTTTTTCAGTTCTGAACTAGTTCCAACGGTCGAAATGGTCTAATTTTCGAGTATAACGTGTAAAACTGAGTTTTAACAAAGCCTACAAAGATTAGGACTGAAATTCAGACTAAAACATGTTAAAATTGACCTAAAACCAGATTTCGCTTGAAAGTATTTCGAAGGTTACAGATAGATTTCGCTTGAAAACATAAGGTTTAGCTTGAAAATCAGAGGTTTCGCTTGAGTAGTTGAAGCGAAATAGAGTTTATAGATTTCGCTTGAATCTGTTTGATTTTAATTGTTGGATTTCGCTTGAACTCAGTTGAAGCGAAATAGGTTGCTATTGATTTCGCTTGAAACTATTGGATGTGATCTGACTGGATTTCGCTTGAAGTTGAAGCGAAATAGTTCATAACTGATTTCGCTTGAAACTGTATATACTTCAAGAATTTCGCTTGAAGTTGCTGAATTTTCAAAACTTAAAATTTTACTAAGTGTTTGACTGATTTTTCTGTTCAGGAATGCTCACGATGGATGATAATTTCATAAACCCGTTTAGCGATATGTACGCGTTCACTTCCGAATCGTCAGATAGAAGATCTGAGATAAAAGAATATTCGAAGGAGATTTCGGAGAATTTGAAGTTTGAGAACATGTACGGAAGTCAACAGAAGCCACCAAAGCTAATGAAAGTGGAAGATTATCACTGGTGGAAAAATAGATTTGAGGGTTGGGTAAAAGCTTTCGCTCCTGAAAGTTGGTTAAAACTGACAGATGGATACACTGAACCAGTAAAAGAGGGAGGAGAGTTAATAGAAGTAAAATATTTCACAGACATAGATACAAAAAATTTTGTAGCTGAATATAAAATGATCACATTAATCAAACAGTCAGTGAGAGAGGATATTATTTCGTTACTTGAACAAGAGAAAACTTCAAAGAGTTTGTGGGAAGCTTTAGGGAAAAAGTGTATAGGAAGTAATGAAATTGTCAAAAACAAAAAGAAATTGTTGCGTAAAGAGTTTGATCTTTTCAGTTGTATGAAAAATGAATCTGTTTGTAAAATGATTGAGAGATTCGGACATTTGAAAGTGGAGCTGATCAGACATCAAATCTTACCTTCTGAAGAAGAGCTGGTGGATAAACTGTTTGATTCATTGCCAGATGATCAAGAATGGAAATACTTCGCTCTAATGGTGAAAAATACAATCAAGCCTGAAGATTTGAAATTGGATATGCTGATTGAAAAACTTGAAAGTCATGAGCTGGAGATAAAGAGATCTAAAGTCAACAATTCAACTTATCAGCAGAATGTAGAGCTTTACTACAGAGTACCTCAGGCTGGGTCACCAAGAACAGCATTTTCTGCAGAAAGTTCAAGTTCAGTGAACAATGAAAGTCTTCACAGTGGTTTTCACAGTGGATCTTCTTCAAACACTTCAAACCAATCTGCTTCAAAGAATTTATTCCAGTGTAATATTGCAGTGGATTTGAAGAATGGGCAGAATTTTAGTGAAGAATCGGCAAAACAACAGATGGTGTTCTTAGCATCTGTACTTGAATCGTATGAAAGTCTCGTTGCAGGGAAGATTGGCAATACCAATTTGACTAAAGAAGATTATGATCAATTAGACCCCGAGGAGATGGAATTAATGGACATCAGATGGTGCATGGCCAGTGCGGTTCGTCGGGCACAGCGGTTCATGGAGATCACGGGGAGAAAGTCAATTGGTGGACCATCTACCAAATTAGGATTTGATAAATCCAAGGTGACATGCTTCAAATGCAAACAAAGAGGTCACTTCAAACGAGAATGTCGAAATGCTTATGCTAATGAATCAGAGAACCCATTCAATGAAGATTACTACAGGAAGGCGATTTACCATCAGAACAAGTCTGAGCCACCAAGATTGAAACAAACTGAAGAAAAATCAAGGGCTCTTGCAGTTATATATGATGATGAAGGGTATGACTGGAGTCAAGAGGTTTTACCTGAAGAAGATGCAGTTGGTTATGCATTTGTGGCTAATGCTGATCCTGATAGATATTGGAAAGCAGACTATGCAAGATGGGAAATTGGAAAATTAAACGAACCATTCAAAGAAGCCCAGAGAGCAAAAAGATGGAATGAAGAGTTGGAATGTTACATGGATCCACGGGGTAATCCAGTGGTTGACCCATCAAAGGTGGATTTCGAAGCTGTAATAAATTTGGTTCCAAGGCAGGCTACTTTCAACACACGAAGGTTATCTGATAAAGCATATTTGCCTGATTTGGAGAAGAAGATAAGAGAGGTTTGTGAAGCAAGTTTACCGAAGGTGATAGAGATGAAGAAGAGAAAAGAAGAAGAACTGAAGAAGATGATTGAAGAAGTAAAGAATGTTGTGAAGATTGCTGCTGAAGAAGAACAGAAAACTGAAGAAGAACAGAAGAATGAAGAAGCTCAGAAAGAAGAAAAAGAGGAGATCAAAAAGGAAGATCAGAAAACTGAATCAGAAAAACCGGTGCTGAATGAGACTGAGGTTAGAAAATCTTCTGATCTATCTAATGTTGAAATAGTTGATGAAAAAGAACAAAAGTGCAGGAATTGCATAGAAATGTGCAAAGTCTGTACTGAAAAAGATGACATCATAAAAACAAAAGATATTGAAACAAGCAAACTTGAAAATGTTTTCAAAATGAAATGTAAAGATATGATTGAAAAAGAAGAAATTTTGAAACTAAAAGTTGAAAAATTGACATAGAAATGTCAAAGTCTTGAAAAGGATAATGATGTTTATAAACAACTGTGTTCTACAAAATGTGTCGATTGTGTTGAAAAAGAATCGAAATTTCAAGATTTACAAAAACAGTATGATTCTTTAAAGTGGTCGAGTCAGAGAGTACAAGAAGCTTATGATACTTTGAAGAGCCAAGTCAAAAGTTTTGATCAAAGATTGTCAGAAACTTTAGTTACTAAAGAAATGTATGAAAGACAGTTTAAAGGAAAACAAATTGAATTAAACAAATGTGTTAATGAAATTGCAAATCTCAAACAAGTCTTGGCTGAAAAAGAAAAGGTTGTTACAAAACTTCAAAGTTATCATAACTCTTCGTACATTCTTGAACGCATTTTCAACATCACACCAGATGACAAAGATACTGAAAATTGCAAAAAGGGTATTGGTTCAGAATTTCATCAGGTACCACCACCATTGAGAAACAATTATACTTTTTATGATGAGGAAAAGGTGGCAAAGGGTTTGAACATAGCTGACCAGTTACCTGAAAGTATCGATGTGACTTATTCCAAATCTGATGATGCTAATGATTCAGAGGTGGTAAGTAAGGTTGTTGAAAGTGTTTTGAAAGATGAGTCTACAAAAGGTAAGTCTGAATCACAGGATGAAGATGAAGGAAATTTTTATGATGGTTATTCGAAAAACACAAAATCCGAGAAAAGTTTGAATGATGATTCAAAAGGACTGGTTTATACCATGATTGGATCGGATAAACTATTCTTAGATGTTGTTTTCCCGATTCAGAATGTGATGTCAGAAAAGGTCAATCAAGTTTTCAAAATGGTTGAGATTGAGAAGTCTGAGATTCCAAAGTTTGCTGGTAAAGGTCATAAATCTTTTTATAACAAACCTGGTTTTAAGAAGAAAAACATGAAGGCTGGTTTGGGTTATAAAAAGAAACAGAATTGGAATCAAAGTAAAAAACCAAATGTGCAACAAAAGATGAGTTTTGTTCAAGGAAAAAGCTTGAAAGAAGAGGAAAAACTCAAATTTGGACAACAGTCTAAAGAAGAGTTTGATGCTATGAAAAAGAAACAACAACAGGCCAAGGATGTTTCAATGAAAGTGTGTTTTAAATGTGATCAGATTGGACATATTGCACGAAAGTGTCCAAATCCAAAGCCTGTTGATGTTGAAAAACAAAAATCTGAGGATGTGAAACCAAGGTCAACCAGATTTGATTCGAAACAAACTTGGAGGTACAATACAAACAAGTTTGCTTTAAATCAAAATTGGAAATCAAACCCGAACAGGTTCGATTCAAGACAGATCTGGAATTTTCACACACCCAGATTGAGAACAACACAGAGTTGGAGAAAATCTGTTAATATGACAAAACCTCAAGAGTTTTGGAAACCGAAAAATGTTGAAAATCAAAAGGTTCAAAAAGAGAAAAATTTTTACAAAAGAGGTACTCCGAAAGGTCAAGTGTGGAGTGCTAAGAAACAAGTGATGATGGTAAAAGATGAGAAAGTTGAAGTCAAAATTGAACAAGTTTTAAATGACAAAGAGTTTCCAAAATTGAATGATTATTGTATTGAAATGCCTAAGGTCCAACAGACCTGGGCTAAATTGTTCAAATGATTGATAGAGTTTGAATGTGCAGGTGTTCAACGAAGCTGAAGACTGTGAGAATGGTAGTTGGAGCAACCTGGCACAGGAAGAGGTTGCTGAACCCTGGTTTGGTTGAACAGGGAGTTCAGTTTATTTTCTGTATATAAATAAACAATATTTTCAAAATCCTAAAAATTTGAAAAATTAAAAACCAAAAATATGTTTTTAGTTTGTTAAAATTTGAAAAACCAAAAATATGTTGTTTTTAATTTTTGTTTGAATGTATGTTGATTGAATATGCCGAAACCCTCACGGCTGAACAAACATGATTACTTTTATCAGATTGAAAAACGGTTTTCAAACTGTTAAGATCAATGGGTTGTAAATCATGGGGGTACATTATATTTTCTGCAATTCAGTGCACATTAGCAGAAAATGGATGGCGAGACAAGGCTATCAGTGTTGGTTGTCAAATTTTCTTTATATGGTTTTGCATTTTAGGGGGAGAAAAATTGTCATTAGAAAATACAAAAACATTTGAAAAATTTGAAAAAGTCAAAAACATGATAAAAATCTAAAAAATTGAGTTTTTGCGTAAAAAGAGGAAATGATAGTACATCAGTAGACAGTTACAGTATGCTAAAGATTTGGAAAGTATAAAAGAGTTAAACAATCTTACTGATGATGTGTCAATAGGTTTTTGCACATTTAGTAGATTTATTCGGGATATAAACCTAAATTCAAACTGGTGAATTTCGTGGGGAACACTACTTGGATATATAGGTAACCCCTGAAATCTCGTTTGAAAGGTCTCGTAATCTGATATACTAGGTCTTTATACTCTATGATGTCTGGGGTATTATTCCGGGACTTCTGCTGAACGGTGGTTCTGACCTAGTCCCTGGCTAATACTTGCTTAAATGCTTGAAACACAGCATTAAACCCTCAGCATGCTGAAACAATAAAATTGATATATGCTGCTGTTGTAAGCAAAAAGATCCTCTAAAGGGGACACACCGAAAAGTCGAAGCTGATATCTCTCTGCGTATACGGAAGTATCGATCTGAGATCCCTCGGCCCTCGCATACCTAAATTATATACAGATATCATTGTAGTATTCTCACCTGTAAGACTGATTATTGAGATTCTGGATACGGGAGTATATTCAAGAGGTGGGACACATGAATGATCTAAGTTCTTAATTCATCTAAATCGTATCCTGAGTAAATTGAAATTTGTGTGAGAATTTAAGATGGATCAGTATATCGACAATCGAGGTAAATTGTTTAAGTCTGAGTGTGAAATTAAGCTCAACGGTACTTGTGACTTGTTATAAACTGATATGATCCTCTGACGCATTCTCAAAACAAAAATATTGTTTGTAAATATGTTTGTACATATTTCTTTACTACTTTATGTTTTCAGAAAATACAAAAAGATTTTGATTTCTGCTTTATTTTCGACAACTGATGTCTGAGTGCTGAGTTTCAAAATTTAAGTATGCTGATTGTGTTTCTGAAAATAAAACAAGTTCATTAATTTGAAACTTGATTTAAATTCAAAATATCAAAAACAGTTTGTGATATCTCCAAGGTCATTAATTTGAACTTGGATGATTAACTGTGAGGGAGTTGGATTCTTTAATACTGCCATATCAGTAAAGTTTGTTGATAGGGGGAGTAGATTAAAGAAGTTTGATTGATATAATGAAAATGTTATTACTTATAGTTGGATGAGTGATTGCAGGTTTCAGGAATTCCCACGGAAGCTAAATGATAAATCTTGATTCAGATATCTCAGATTCTAGCTTATCGAGAGGGGGAGTCTGTGAAAGGGGGAGTCTGAGTTGAAGATAAAGATTGAGGAAAGTGTTCACAAGGTTTGAAGAATGTTAAAGACAAAGACTTGAAGCCAAAGACTTCATCAACATCCAAGGGGGAGTCTGTTGGTGCACTATATGTCTGTTGATTACGTCATAATCAAGTCTTGTGTCTAGATAGGGTGAATGTACACACAACAGGGTGTTATTTAGGGTTTAGACATGTTGAACATGAAGATTTCGCTTGAAATCAGTTCAAGCGAAATCATCATGACTTGTTTTCGCTTCAGACAGTTGATTTCGCTTCAGGCTAGTTTCGCTTCAGGCCTGTTCAAGCGAAATCATATTGTCTATATATAGGGTTGTGGTCATTTCACTTGGCACGCGACTTCTGAAGGTGTAACGAAGTGCTGCCAATTTCTGTTCAGGTTGTAAACATTGTTATTATCAATACAAGCAACAGATTAAAGAGTACAAGCTGTATACGTGTCCGGTTTACTGATTCCGCCTTTAAACTGGATGTAAAACTCTTCCGAAAGACTCAATAGGGTCAAACAACGATCCAACAGAAACAGACGTTAAAAGGGCAAACGGATGTTAGCAAGCTGTTGAGCTAGCAAAAAAATGTTTACAGTAAGTAACAAAATAATATATCGTTACTTACAGTCATGCCAAGTTCAGGTCTAATATATGTTGAAATGTAAGAGTTCTCGTAGACATTTTCTTTAAAACATGAGACAACGAATGACAAACGTCCAATAGCTTTCGCCAATACAACATCTTTCGTTTTCAAACAACAATCTCTAACAAACTTTGTCCATCCATCCGTAAATATACAATGATCATCTCTCTTCCTTACTCGTACTAACCATGATTTGTCACCATCAAGTAACTCTACAATTCGACCGTACGGGACCTCCTTGCCCCACAACAGAGTCTCAAAATCAAGTGGTATATTCTGCAACAGTAGTTAACAATCATCTTACATAAAAAATTAACGTAGAATCCTAAAAGTAGCAAGAAAGTTAAAAAATATACCAAAAATATAAAATCATCTTTATTAAGGAATTGTAAAAAGGATGGTGTTTGATTGGATAGATTCATATCTGCAATAAACAATTTAAACTTACAAGTTATAAAGATGATGTCACACCCCGACCGCGTAAAACAACAAATCGCGGCGGAAACATCGGGGCGTGTTGCAACAGAATTAATTGTTTCAAATCCATGGCATACAAAGTTGTATTTTATTTATAAACAAAGGTGTTACATTGTTTCAAACAGGAAATTAAAGAGTTCAGAACATAATTAAACATAGTCTATCTTCTTTTAAAGTCTCTAAGGCACAGGTCCGCCCTAGTATCATAATCAACATCCTATGGAAAAGCACCTGAAAACGCATGTGAAAATAGGTACGTCAGCATAAAAATGCCTGTGAGATACATAGGTTTTGTGAAAATAAGATTCATGACTTGTGTTTGAGAAAATGTTTAGTCATGAACCTTGTTATTTACTTTGTCATGTAAATTATTTGAAAACAATAAGATCAGATGATATGTATAAGTAAATGTCAGGTTAAATAAATAACCATGTAAAAATGTTTTTGTATAAGATAAGTTGTTTGTAAATCAATGTCTTGTGAAAAGTATGTTATTTGTATAAAATGTTCTATGTCTCAAACTGAAATGATTTAAATAACGTTACGACATATAATACCATACAAACACTTATATATAGGAAGTACCAGCGGCGTATCCACCATGCTTGTATCATATTACACACGCATCGTTACTTAATCACTTAATCAAACCAAACTAACCAATGTAAGATGTTCATGTACAAACCAATTGTCAAGTGTTATTGTGTAAACCATATCAAAATGTCTATGTCCAATGTAAACCACCAAATGTGTATATAAATGTCAAAATGGTTATGTTCAATATCCATGTCAAATGTTTATGTCAAATATCCATGTCAAATGTCTATGTCAAATATCCATGTCAAATGTCTATGTCAAAATGTCATGTATGGCAAGTGAAATGTCTCAACTAAACCATATGCACAAAAACAAAGTATTGAAGTAAAACTTGGTTTAAATCAAAGCTATGTTTTGTGTAAATGCATGCAACTATTTAATATGAACATTTATGCGGTATTGTGAAAATGCATACATCCAAGCCTTGCGACTGTGGTGATAAACCCTTTAAACAAATTAAAGGTCTATCTGTCTTATATCATCGAATTCGGTCATTCCTTTCATCCCCTTTCCCTGGGACGTCCGGAACGGGAGTTGTCAATTCCTATGGTACCACTACCTACTAACGAACGGCGTAGCTAATGTTAATGAATGTATTGTCCCATGTAAACAAACCAAATGTCATACCAAAATGTAAACATGTGAAAACAAGGCACTAAGTACGTAATCAAATGAACATACATAGCGTGAAATGTCATGTAAAATGATGTACTAAGTAATGCACAAAATGGGCACACCTAGCATGAAATGTCATAAAATCATGTACTATAATGTACTACCGAACATAGCAGTATATGATGTGAAAACAGGAAAGTATGAAAGTAACAAGTAGGCACATGTGTTCCACCCCAAAACAGTTTGGAAAACAGTAAAAGAGGGGTCTATGTACTCACTTGTGATTGCTCAGATGTCTAAAGATAATCACCAAGTAATGCTAGAGATCTTGGAATCAAACGGCACCTAGTATAGGTAACTATGTTAATAAACCGGACCTATCTCGGAAGATTGGGTAGCATTAGGGTTTGTAAACCAAATGAGTGTAGGAACTCACGTGATATGGTTTAACAAAGCCTACATGCTAAATGAAACTTAACCTAAGTCTTATTGACCCATTATGATCCGTTTAGGTAGCTTATGCTACTTTAACGCATCGTGCGCGTGAAACGCGTTCGGACCGCCTAACTAGTCCTATGACAAGTATTATATGCCTAAACATGTTACATAATTAGTTACGTGACAAAAGTTTAGGTTACATATGCTAAATTACCAATTATGTATGAAAAGGGTATTCTGGTAATTTACCTAAGGCATATAAACTACCTATCATACAACTACTTAAACGATGTGACCATAGGGTATAACCTCGGAAGGTTATTCCCTACCTACTATGGTCACCTAATGTATTTGGTCGGATCCTAATGATCGACCAAACTGGGTCGGGTTCGAAGGTATAGGCGATTAGATCGCCTACCCTACGACCCTAGACAACGTGGTAATCAGTAGGCATAGCCCCAAGGGACTATAACCAACGTGATTACACTCACGTTGCGAAGTTCAAACGAACTTCGCATTGACCATTACTGGTCAACGCTGAAAGTCAAACAAAGTTTGACTTTCTGACTCGAAAAGCAGTAAAATAAGGAAAAGAACGAAAGAATACTTACGAAGGGTCCCCGAATGCTAATCGTGATCACAATAACTCAGGTATGAAACAAAGGTTTCAACTTAGAGTCAAATAGATCAGATTCTTGTGGGTTTAGAAGTTGTGGGGGTGGGGTATTTATAGTTTTCGGGTAACCGTTAAGATCGTTTGTTGAATATCGTGCCTTAATCCAAGCCGTACAAGTGTCGGAAACTCATGGTGGCTAAAAATGATGTTTATCAACAGATTAGGCAAGTTGCAAGCATGTGGTTGTGGTTAAAACAGCTGGATCGTGCTGACTGTTCGTTCTAATCTGATCAGACAGGCGGATGCGGCCCGCGTGGGAGTTAACAGAATCTGAGGCGGGCCGCCTGGCCATGACAGATCAGAAAATTACAGTTTTGGTCCCTGTTGTGTATTCAGCCCATTTCCGGCACTTCTAAGGCCCGTAAAGCCAACTTTAAGGCCCTAAAATGTTGCCTAAACATTGTGGACATGAAACATGTTCAAAAATATGTCCGATGTTGGTTCGTTTGGCCGTACGAACGCGATGTTCGCTTAATTACGACGAAATGCGCACAAGCGCGAAAAACGATCCAAATGACGCGACGAATGGATTTTTCTTAAGGCGAACACTAAAATATAATGTAGTCATGCTTTCATAAATTTTTGGATGTCCGGATGTATTCAGAACGTAAGTTATGCGCGAAAATGCAAACTTGTGCACTTTTTGACACTTTTAGTCCCTGAATGACCCAAAAGTTTATTTTAGCATACCGAACCCCTCAAAGCTTATTTCTAAGTTATGTAAAGGTTATTTAAGGTATGTTGAGTATATGTTGATGTTCCGGAGTATTTCTCGCATTAAACTGAGTACGTTTACGCACTAGTTTGCGTATAACTCTCCAGAAAGTGATGTAGAGTTTGGAATTGAACAAAAGTCAAAACATGAAAAATGTAAAACACAATCAAACATTGGGATCAAATAACATTGTTTTATTGATAACAGAACTGTTCATAGTGATTACAAGCACAGTTGTTACAGATGAACAACATCCAACAAAAGTCATAGACAAACAACATTATAAAATAGACATCACTAACATCCCTTAAACTAAATCAGCACTTAAAAAACAAAAGTACCAAATATTAACCAGACTATTTGTATAATCACACACTTAAGGTATTATAAAAACAAAGCACAAAACGAAAATCATCATCTCTCACAAGAGTTAAGCAAATGAGCATCAACCAAAAATTTTATGGTTGATTTATCAATCGTAATGTAGAAGACAACATCACGAAGATGCATGCACAAATTGTGACAGAGAATGCTACCAGTAACTTCATTTAAGTTAATGCAGTACTTAATCGATAAAAATACACCGGATTACAGCAACTATTATTTGCTTCAACAAAGAATATGAAACGCCGTCAGTGACAAATACATACTCATAACATCAAATAATGATTAATCTAACATTTATAATACAAACAATAAATTCAAAGAAACAATACTTGGTTTTATAGCGTGTAATCTATATTATGCAATAGAACCTTGCCGATTTTGATAAGAAAGTTATTTGAGAAAACTTCCGAATATGTTTTCTGGAGCTTATATTCAATAATGGAGATGAAAAGTATATTAAATGGAGTTAATACAGATGTTACATTTACACTGGTTGGTTGAAATTAAGTTTTGTAAAATTTATACTTTACCCCCTTTTACATTAAAACGGGGCAATTTTTGCACAGCAGTAACCACTGCTTGAGTATAAATTTAATGTTAAATAAGAAAAACTTATCTATTAATTTAATATATTTATATAATTAAAAATAGTTTTTAAATCCCGATATTAAAGATTATTATAAGTTAAATAAATAAACAATTACAAGTTAATAGATAAATATCTTACTTTCAACAATCCCAATACAATCTCACCTCTTCTTCTCCGGCGAAAAAACTCTACAGTTTTTTCTTCTTCAGACTTGACGATCAGAAGTTTAAAGTTTTAGATCAGGTATTTTTTTTTGTTCTCTTGTGTATTTTACAGGTATGCTTTGACATGTTCCTTTCAGTTTCCTCATTTCAAATTATATAGACATCAAAATCATAATCTACTGATGTTAAAATAGATAAACTTATATGAACTTGTTTTCTTTATTTTATAATAAGATTTATATCAACCTATTTAGTTACATTTTGATTCATTCCATCTAAATAACAATCTGAAATATTATTGTTTCATAAATATTTGGTTGTAAATTTTATGAATGGTTTTAGAATTATTGTATGAACTGCCATGTAGTGTTGATACATTTGTTCTATCAATGTTAATTTTGATAAAATATTATGCAATCAGTTTATAGTACTCATATGTCTGATTTGTAAGTGAATATAGCCTTGGCTGCTGAAAAAAACTGTAGTTTGAAGTTGACAAAAACATGGATATTTGAAAACTTTATTGCCATATAATACTTTTTTATTATACAAGAATATAAATTTGATCTTACACAGTGTTAGATTCATATTGTTGGTTGCAGGGACCATATTGAAGTACACAACATATAAGTTTGGTCCTACAGAGTGTTGGATATTTTTTTATACCTTAAATAGAATGCTTTTCAGATACAACTGATTTTATGTTTTAGTATTTAATTGTTATTGTATTTTTTACTTTCAGATGGAGTTTATGATAATTATAAATGTCTCTGAATTAACAGACCTAAATGAGGGATTGGTAAGCTATATTCTTAGAACAAATTAGCTCAAATCACAATTGTATGCTAAAAACTGTATTTATAAAATTAAAGATATATTAAATGTTGTTATTTTATATACATAGGTACTTCCAAGGATAATGAGTAACCAATTACCAAGAAAGTGTGAAGTAATAAAGTTGGTTGATTATACGGGTTTTAAGTATAAGATTGCAGTACAGACCATCGGTCATAAAAGTAAGAGGATAAACGGGCCAGAATGGACTCGGTTTGTTGAAACTTATAGAAATAACAACATAGACAAGCTGTGTTTAAAAAAATTGAAGGAAGTAAAATTTGAGATAAATGTTTTAAACAATGAGGGATTGGAGATTAGAAACGATGGCTCGAACAGAGATTATGTTCATGGTTCCTTGATACAGGCTGAAGAAGAAACATACTGCAAGCAGGTTATAAATTGCTACCTTATTTTTATATATTGCCAGTGTATCTTTTGGATTGTTAGAAAAACTTCTAATTTATATTTTGTATCCTATATAAAATCTAATATGACATTTCTAAAATTTATGAAAATTATAGCATTTACCACACGATTTGCTGAAGCTGTTGTCGGAGAGGAGATTAAAAATTGATAACTTGGTTGCAAAAGTACATGGACCAAAGCAGAGTAGTAAAGTTGATGTGTATTATGTTTTCTCTCCTGAAAACAAAAAGGGATTAGCTGCCGGTTTTATGGGACCAGGATGGACAACTTTTTGCTTCGAAAATGACATTGAGGAAAGCTGCCAACTACTGTTTCAATGGATGGGAAGTACTCCTGAAGACGACTTTAACTTCACTGTGAAGGTTTTTAACAAAGACGGGATTGGACTTCACGGGGAGACTAAACATCACTGCAGCTGTACCAATCACCAACACCGCAAAAAGCGTCCACATTATAAAAACAGTTTGAATACCATGTTTTAGAGACACACAGCTTGGTATTTATATATCTACTTTTAATATGGTTGATTTTACTTATAATGTTGGATCTATCTGTTATTACTTAAAGTATATGATGTTTTGAATGAATAACTAAAGAAAGAATTTTCCTTTACAGACAATACCGAGGAACTTTGTTCGAGAACACCAGCTAAATGACTACCGTAGAGCTGTGCTGTCATTTGGTCATGTGAAGTTTTTGGTACAGCTGGTTGTTAGGAGAGATCCTAGAAGACCTGATGACAACAACCATCTAGTGATGTATACAAACCAGCAGCTATCATGGATGAAACGAGAATATATGTGGGGAAAAACTGAGGTTTAAGATAGTCGAAGAAAAAAGTGTAACAGGAGATAAAATACACTTTGAAGTTTGTTGACATAGTCTTTGTACATCTTTTCAGCCTTTAATAATTTATGTTTTAGTTGACATGTTTGATGGACAAATTTCTTCTTTGAAAACTAACTTAAGAATGAAGTTATGTAGTCTTAGTATATACTTTCAAAACTTTATGGTTTTACCTTTTTATATTTTTCAAGTAAACATGACTATATTTTGCATCTAAACATTACTATTTTCCATTATATTTCCCGGTCACTCAACAAAAAGAAATATAAGACTCAAAATTAATAAAATAGTATACAACTTGTAATTACAAATAACAGTGTTTTAAAAATCTGCTACCAAAGGAACAAACTCAACATCTGTTTCGCTAAACTTTGCAAACCAAAACGTCTGTTGAAGACAACCACTGTTGAAAGAAAATTCTGTTAAACCAAATAACCTCAGCTCATGAGCCAAACAAACTCTGCTGATGAACCAAAAGGTCTGTTAAGACAAAGACTGCTGAAGCAAAGGTCTGCTAAAGAGAACCTCTGCTGATGAAGCCAAATGTATGATGAACCCAAGTTCTGTTGTGGACCAACAGATATTACACAATTCAACAGAAGATCTATAATATAAGATCTTTAACAGATGATGATCAACAGCTCATAAGGTCTGTTGAAGCACGCTATAACAGTGCTTAGCCTTTAACAGATCTTTAACAGTTCTTAGGGTTTAACAGATGTTAGCACGCTATAACAGTGCTTAGCCTCTAACAGATGTTAATGTATCTCAGACCCCAACTGTTTTCCGACTAACCAATTGATTAAATTTTCATTCATCAATCTAACAAAAATATACAACCCTACTACTTATCCAGTCCATCAATATCACCAAAAATGTATATAATGTATAATAACAATATTATATAACAAAACAAAAGGTTAACCTTACTTGATATTCAAACCGTAGACATTACATACCATATTCATCATTGTAGCCCTTACAAACCAAACTTTTAACCACAGTTTGTTAAAACAACAGTTAACAGACATAAATAAAAATCACAAGGATTCTTAAAAAATAAGTGGTTTCTACTTATCTCTCATAAGAATTGTTTTTTCATAAGCATCTAATTGTTAACCTTAGCCAGCTTCTTCCGGGTTCTTCTCACATTAGTGGATAACTCACCAACGTTGACAACATCAACATCTTGAGCCATCCGCTTTCCATTGGGACTTGATCCAGAATCCTTTTCAACTTCAACGACTGAAAAGTCGGCCGTAACAGAGACAACATCCTTGCAACAGATCACAAAACAACTATTGATCTTATTTAATAAAATAATGAACTCTTTTTAAACATACTAAATATACTTTAAAAATAAATACTCACCCTTGAAGTTCGTTCAGCAAACACCTGGGAAGATTCTGAAAGGTTAACATCTTTAACGTCAGCTACCTCTTGAGTAACCTAAAGGATCATAATATATGATATCATATAAAAAAGTGCAGAATCCAGTGTTTAAAACTCAAAAGAAAAATAAATAGATTGAAAGAGTAATTTTATATGCTACCTCATCAGTATTTTCATCACCATTACCATCTCCACCAACCAACTCAGTAATTATTACTGGATCATCACATGTTTTTTGGACAGTATAAACACGATAGTCATTTTTAAGATTGAACTCTGAAACATCAATCTTAAAAGCAGCCTTCTTATCAACCAATCGAAATATCTCATGAGGGAATCCAGTATCATTGGCCTTAACCTGCCTCTCTCTTATGTCACTCGCTACCAATCCAAGAAGCTTCTGAACATCTCTATCAAACATAACAAAAGAAACACTACCACTCTCATCCTGCACCCGGACTTGCACCTTGAACCTGAAATATACACAAATTACTAAGTAAACTACAAAACTATATTCAAATATCAGTCTTAGAATGTTACTTATATAAATATAACGCTAAATAATCATCATTGCTTACTTTGTGGTGATCGATGTACATTCACTATGACATTTGGGACAAACCAAAGAAGTCGCAGGCAATCGAACAATATCATCTGAAACATTTTCAACATTCTGCAAGTATTCACTTTTACCCATCACCTTCTTAAAACACTTATGACAGGCAACATAAAACCAACCATACTCTTCTTGCACAATCTTAATTGTCGCAACCACAACACAAGACATTTCCTGTAAAAACAATATATGAACTTGCAATCTCTAGTTTGATAAACATGCAGGTGACAAACCAAACAAATAACCAAACTATATACAAAGATGTGAAACCTTTTCTATCTCACTAATCTCATCAACATGTTTCTTCACACCTTCAGTTACAAATTCTTTATGCAATGGAAAAACACTCTGAGATGATAGTATTGTTTGAGAAGTAGAACCACTCCCTTGTCCAAACTTCAGTATAAGC
Source organism: Helianthus tuberosus (assembly GCA_030545235.1). Classification (NCBI taxonomy): domain Eukaryota; kingdom Viridiplantae; phylum Streptophyta; class Magnoliopsida; order Asterales; family Asteraceae; genus Helianthus; species Helianthus tuberosus. Next base: position 100,109,818 of record CM060437.1, on the reverse strand, counting down.
CTTTTGAATACCACAAATGATTAGAATTAGTATACAAATGACATGAAACCAAGTATTTGACTTGAACATCTATATACAATAGAAATTACATTGACAAATTACCTCCTCCTTAGCTCATTAACTTCATCAATTTCTTCATTCAGAAAAATTCGTGTTGCAAACTTATCACGTTGAACAGTATATTCACCTACATGGAAAAGTATACAGATATTTAATGTATGCATGTCTTTATATTGCCAGAAATAAACAATATAGTTATGATTTGCAGAAAGTAACAAAAATACTTTTCCATTCCTTACACTTTCCATGCTGTATAACAGCCATTACATGCTCATGAGGTGGGATTTTAGAAATGAAGTCCTTATTCTGCAGAGCATAATCATTCCACACAGTACACCGCAAAACCTTACCCCTACATGAAAAGAATATTCATATGACGATATACTTAAAGACTAATTTATGACCATTTCTTTACAAATCTCTAATATCAAAACCACATTGAATGAATAAAAACATAAAATCAAAGGAAAATTATGACATTTATTAAAGTAGCAAATGAGCCATTAATTAACTAACATATTCACTAAGAATAAACTGTAGACCTCATTTATTACCATGATTCAACATTATATACAAACACTATAGATCTCATTTATTACCATTAACATGATCCCACATTAAATACCAACATTCTTCATCTTATTTATTAACATCATTAAATACAAACAATGATCAGTACATGACTGCACATGTAAACAACAACTTACCCCAAGTCTTAAATATCAAAATTCATCTTCTTAGTCTCCTTTGGAGGTCGATCAAAGATTTCAAGATCTCCACAAGAAATCACAGATCCAGCAACATCTATATGATCACATTATACAAGAATATAAGTAAAACTCTCTAATATTATACAAGCAAGACATGATTACAAAAATATACACTACTAACACTCAAAGCTTTTAACGCCTCTCCTTAAAGAATAACTTCATAAACTCTGAAGTTGAAACCATACTCAACACCTTGCCAATCTCTCACAGGAGTAACAGTTGTGCATCTATAAAAGTTGATTTTATAAGGCTGCACTACTACTTTATATAAATCTTTATTCTCACCAACACCAAATTTCGGCAGAATCACAACAGCATCTTCTTGAAGCTGTCCATCAAAAACAGGTATCAGATGACTCTTAATACATGCTTGAATTTTATCACCCTGAAGAACATTTAAAGAAAGTATCTTCTTAGCATACACCACTACATTCTCTAATAAAACGGAAAAGCAGAGATACAAATTACCTTTTCATCAATGAAGATGAGATCCATCTTGTAATCCTGATTCCATTTTCGAATAATTCTCGCTTTCATGTTCCACATATCTTTCCCAGGATTCAAATCGTTAACAAAACTAAGATTTTTACTGTCAACTGATATTGACATGCTTCTAATTCGGATTGTGATTAAATTTCAAACTTCAAAATCAGAGAAGATGAAAGTGTGATGAAATATGAAGAGGGAAATGAGAAGAAAAGCCTTATATAAGAAGGATGATTGACAGGAGTTTCTGAGTGACATGCATTAATTGCAAATTACTTATTCCCATGCATTTTTGAATTTGAATTTCTCGGTAATTAGCCTTAAACATCTGCTGATCTAAAAGCATTACGGAGCATAATAACAACTGCTGCTAGCTATTAAAGTAAAGTCACATATTTCATCAGCAGATATATACTCTGGCAGAGGTTTGAATAGGATTTTAAATGATTTTATATATTAGGATTTATGATGTAATAATGACATAAGAAAAGCATTGTTGGACAGCCTCTCCTGCTGACACATCAGCTTTTCTTATGTCATTGGGATTTCTCCTTTTATAGAAAGTATAGATAGATACGAATGAAATGAACAGTAAACAAACTATAATATAATAAAATGAACAATAAACAAACTATAATATAATAAAATATTATATATAGTTTTTTTATAGTTTAATTATCTTCATATTATAATAATTATTATCTCCTTTACTTTTTAAGTCTGATAAGCTTGGTGTTAACCAGTACTTGTATCGAAAATACCGGTTCGTTATCGTACATGAAGGTAAAAACCAGCACCAGCCTGATACATAAAACGCCAAAAGTCGGTACCAAATTGAGTTTGATAATCTTTTAGTTCGAGAAATTTGGTACTGCAACCCAGTACCATTTGCTCATCCCTGATCACGGGTACCGTACGAACACCAACGGTATGTACAACTTTTTTTTTAGTTACAGGGGTAGGGATGAGCTCGGTTCCAACTGATACCGAATCGGTATTGGTACCGAAAATACCGGTTACGGTATCGGTATATGAAGGTAAAAACCGGTAGTGAATCGGACTAGGAACGTCAAACGTCAGGAAACTCGGTACCGGTACCCATTACTATTTGCTCATCTCTAACTACGTGCTTCCACCGAACAACATCATTACCATACAACTTTTTTAGTTGATTTTCTTTCGGTTATTTTTTAGTGTTTTTTTTTCTACATTTTCTTTTTATTCTTGTCAGCAATTTCATGTGCAACGCGCTTGTAGTGATTTCAAACACATATAAACACAAACTAAATAACAAAAGAAGTTCGCCGCAACGCGGCGACGGTTTTTATAACTAGTTACTTTAAAACTTTGACTAGGATAAAACTTTTTTTTTAACAGCAAATTTCTTTTCTTTTATATCTGTCGTCTGTGGGACTTGAACCAATACCTCCCTGATCTCCCAAGGTGTTTAAAGGCTTTATCTTTGCCAATGAACCACCATCCCATTGGTACTAGGGTAAAACTTTTAATAACATGTATTTTAAAACGTTTACACACATACACAGTTCTAGTTATCAGATAAGTGAATTAGCGTGTAGCTTAATGATATCGAAGTGTTTATTAAAGTATAGTTCCTCTCAAATGATGAGGATTCAAATTCCGTTTTAGGTAGTAAACTAATGCATTTAGTAGTAGTTTAGTTTTCCATTCAACAATCACATCCTCAATAACAATAGAGCTCAACTAACGAACATGACTCTGAGGTGATGTTAGATGAATAAACATTGCATTGCTGGCGAAGTGATCCTGATGAGTGCAAACTTAATTCACACGTAGGGACGGATGTCGATTGACAAGAATTGTCGACCGTATCCACGGAAACCCATGATGACTACGTATTTATATCTGATTTTATAATAGCAAATTATATAATTTTTATAACTTTTTTGTTAACTTTTTCGACAATCTTTAATATTTGTTTCAATCACGTTTGCATTTAAAAAAAATACTTCTTTTCTTTAATACACAGACCAAGTCGTTTATAATATTTTATCTTTTAGGTATTCAATCATGCTTAAAAAAAAAGAAAATAAGATAATTTTTTTTATCCTCATTTTCAAACTTTCAAACTAAAAGAAACTCTCGTTCAAAAGACAAGTTTAATGTATACTTTATTGTTTTTAATTCAAACTAAAAGAAACTCTCGTTCAAAAGACAAGTTTAATGTATACTTTATTGTTTTTAATTCAAACTAAAAGAAACTCTCGTTCAAAAGACAAGTTTAATGTATACTTTATTGTTTTTAAAAACTTCAAAAGACAAGTTTAAAGTATACTTTTATTGTTTTTAAAAACGTTTCTGTTGAACGGAATTTAAATCAACATTTATCTACATTTTAGGGCTGGAGCTAATTCCAGTCCTTCAAACTGGACAGAGTTTAAGCTCTGCAATTATTTATTATTATTATTTTTTTTGGGGGGGGGGGGGGGGGGGGAGGCACAACACTATAAATTATTAAAAAGAAACCAAAGCACTCTAGCAAGAAGCTAGAATGCTGCAGGAGATACAGAACAGAAAAAACAAGACCCACAAAACAACATACAGAACTAAAAACATGACAAAGGATGCTTGACCCACTCCTCCCAGCAAAGGTTAGAATGCTTAGACCTGTTCACCACCCACCTAAATAAATTGGAGATAATCTCGTCCCGAACATACTCTGTCCTCCTCTTTAAGTTGTTAAACGTTCGGTCATTTCTTGCCTTCCAAATAAACCAACATGTAGAGAAGATGATCGCCAAGAGACACTTTTTTTCCGACATCCTAGCTGGCTCTGAAGCGCCATCAAACAAAGCATCTATGCTGTCCCAACCCGTAAGATCCCACCCACACCACATCGAAACCGCACGCCAAATCCTCTTATCATCCGGGCATGAAAGGAAACCAAAGCACTCTAGCAAGAAGCTAGAATGCTGCAGGAAGCTAGAATACTGCAGGAAGCTAGAATGCTGCAGAAGATACAGAACAGAAAAAACAAGACCCACAAAACAACATACAGAACTAAAAACATGACAAAGGATGCTTGACCCACTCCTCCCAGCAAAGGTTAGAATGCTTAGACCTGTTCACCACCCACCTAAATAAATTGGAGATAATCTCGTCCCGAACATACTCTGTCCTCCTCTTTAAGTTGTTAAACGTTCGGTCATTTCTTGCCTTCCAAATAAACCAACATGTAGAGAAGATGATCGCCAAAAGACACTTTTTTTTCCGACATCCTAGCTGGCTCTGAAGCGCCATCAAACAAAGCATCTATGTTGTCCCAACCCGTATGATCCCACCCACACCACATCGAAACCGCACGCCAAATCCTCTTAGCATCCGAGCATGAAAGGAAACCAAAGCACTCTAGCAAGAAGCTAGAATGCTGCAGGAAGCTAGAATGCTGCAGGAGATACAGAACAGAAAAAACAAGACCCACAAAACAACATACAGAACTAAAAACATGACAAAGGATGCTTGACCCACTCTTCCCAGCAAAGGTTAGAATGCTTAGACCTGTTCACCACCCACCTAAATAAATTGGAGATAATCTCGTCCCGAACATACTCTGTCCTCCTCTTTAAGTTGTTAAACGTTCGGTCATTTCTTGCCTTCCAAATAAACCAACATGTAGAGAAGATGATCGCCAAAAGACACTTTTTTTCCGACATTCTAGCTGGCTCTGAAGCGCCATCAAACAAAGCATCTATGCTGTGGCAACCCGTAAGATCCCACCCACACCACATCGAAACCGCACGCCAAATCCTCTTAGCATCCGGGCATGAAAGGAAAACGTGCTGAACCGACTCCCTCTCGGCACAGGAGGCGCAGCTATCAGAGGAGATCGAAATCCCTCTGGACAACAAATTAAGCTTCACCGGGATCCTGTTTTGAACTATCCTCCTGGCAAAGCAGTTTATTTTAATCGGCACCCAATTTATCCAGTCGCAAATAGCAAAGTCACCTCTGGTTTGAGCCTCTTCCACGACACGCCTTGCCGATTTAACTGAAGAAAAACCTTTCGCGTCACCTTCCCACTTCCAGGTCTGCAGTGTCCACAGCCTCCCTATCTGAAAGATTAACCTTGTTCCGCTCCAGTTCAGATCTATAGAACATGTACCAGTTCTTTGCACCCTTTCCTTCACTAGACAGTCCTTGTTCGACTCCAACAAGTATAAATCCGGGAAAATATGTTTCAGTTTGACCCTTCCTAGCCACTTATCCTTCCAGAATTTGGTTCGGTCTCCGTCCCCCAAGGACCTCCTGAAGAGACTTCTCAAGTCAATGTCGAGCTTCAAGAAGTCCTTGTGGATTTTGGAGATATTAAGCCACGTGCCCGGAATGCAATTTTTTGCCATTTGGTCGTCTTCGTATATTTTTTCGAGTGAATTGCAGAAATACACCTAACCCAAAGGGCCTCCTTTTCTACCCTCCATCTCCACCACCATTTAGAAAGACGTGCAAGGTTCATCCCCTCGAGCCCACCTACACCCAACCTACTGAAACGCCTAGGCTTTACGACCTTGTTCCATGCCACCCATCTTATTTTGTTTTTGTCATCCACCCCACCCCAAAGGAACTTCCTCCTAAGACCCTCCAAAACTCTAACTACCTTCTTAGGCGGCTTGAACATGGAAAGGTAATAGAGAGGAAGACTCCCGAGCACCAACTTGACAAGAGTTAATCTCCCCCCAAACGAGAGGCATTTGGACTTCCACTTGCTAAGTCTATTTTTAGCCTTTTCAATAATCCCATCCCAATGCTTAGCCAAACCCATGTTCGCCCCAATGGGCAACCCAAGGAAAGTAAACGGTAGAGTAGCCTCTTTGCAATGAATCAACTTGGCCATCGAGACCACTTCCGGCCCACTCACCCCAATCCCATAGACTTTACTTTTATTAAAATTTACCTTGAGACCGGAAGCTAAGTGAAAGCATCTAAGAATTCTTGTAAGATTCAAGGCATCTGATTCATTCCATTCGCCAATAAATAAAGCGTCATCCGCGTATAAGACATGAGAAAGCGTAGGACCTTGGTTTGGGAGTTTAATCCCAATAAAGACCCCATTGCGAATGGCCTCCCTTAGAATAACACTAAGCTCTTCCATGGCAATTATGAAAAGAAACGGAGAGAGGGGGTCTCCTTGCTTAACGCCCCTCCTTAGATTAAACTCCGACATCGGAGACCCATTGGTCAACACCGATGCCCGGCTCGACCTCAGACTAGATGACACCCACATCCTCCATTTCGACCCAAAACCCATATGATTCAACACATCATCTAAGAACTTCCAATTAACCAAGTCAAAGGCCTTATCAAAGTCGACCTTTAGAAGCATACACTTCTTTTTATTTTTCTTGACCCAAGCGGTGACTTCATTAATTGTAAGGTGTGTTGAGTGTGAAGCCACTTGACAAGTTGAACTCAGAGGGGTCAGGATAAGAGGATAAAAAGAAGGGTTGATCCAATCTTCCCTGTGATCCAGAATTCACGAATCATGTCTTTCTCTTTCCTCTATCATTCAATCTTATATATATGATTGTATTGTATCTGTAAATTCTTGTACCCAAGCTTAATACAAAACCTCCTAGTTACCGAGAGTGGATGTAGGTCAGAACCAGACCGAACCACTATAAATCTTTGTGTTCTTGATTGTGTGTGTGTGTGAGTTCTGTGTTATTTGTGTTCGTGTGACCCGTTCGATCCCCAACAACTGGTATTAGAGCACAGGCTCTTGTTGTTGAACACGAACATAGAGGTGCAGAAGGAGGAAGAAGATACTGACCTGTGAAATCGAAACTTGGGTTCTGATCAGAGCCGCTCATCAGCCGCCGCCGCTGCCGCTCTCTTCATCGCGAAGCTAGGGTTTCCGATTGAAGACCAGAAACAACACACTAGCCGTTGCTGCAAGAACCGTCGCCGCTCAGGTGAATCACCACCGTGATACCGAAGCCGCCTCCGCCAGAACCACCGTCGCCGTCGCGACTGCCTAGGGTTCCGACGAACCTGTCGCCTGCTCGTTCTCTTGGGAGATCGCAGGAAGAAGAAGAACTAGAGGTTTTTTTTCTTGTTCTGTGAAGGAAGAAAGAAAGGAACAGAATTTTTTTTGTTCTGGTGGAATTGGGGAAGAAAAGCAAGTACCGTGCTTTTATTTCTGTTGGAGAAATTGAGTTTCTCAACTTATCAGAAAGGCCCCTCATCTTTGTTTCTGATGAAAATTGAATTTCTCAATTTTATCAGAAAGGTCCTTCAACTTTAAACAAGATCTCATTATCCATCAATACTTGTCCCTTGCCAATTAAAGCTTGAAACAGATAAGTTATTTGTTTCTGATTATTGCTTTCGCTCGTATAAATTACCACTTAGCAGTACAAACCCGTTTGGTTAGTAGTAATTTGGTAATTTTTTTAAATGGCAGAATATAGTAAAATCAAGATTGATAAGTTCGATGGAAGTGATTATGGATTTTGGAAAATGCAAATTGAAGATTTATTGTATCAGAAAAGTTTGCATTTGCCTATGTTGGGTGAACAACCGGATGACATGTATGATGAAGAATGGAAGTTGTTGGATAGACAAGCTTTGGGTGTGGTTTGGCTTTCTTTGGCAAAGAGTGTTACTTACAACATTGTCAATGAAACAACCACATATGGTGTATTGAAAGCTTTGTCCAACATGTATGAAAAATCATCCGCTTCAAACAAAGTATTCCTCATCCGACAATTGGTTAACACCAAGATGAAGGAAGGCATGTCGGTTACCGCTCACGTAAATGAGTTTAACTTGATTATCTCTCGTTTAGACTAAGTTGAAATAAAGTTTGAAGATGAAGTATAAGCGCTACTCCTTTTATCATCGTTGCCCGACAGTTGGTCAGGCACAGTCACAGCTGTTAGTAGTGCATCCGGCACTACCAAACTCACTTTTGATAGTATTCGTGACTTGATAGTAAACGAAGATATCAAACGGAGAAGCAATGGTGGGACTTCTAATTCTAGTTCTTTATTGCATACAAAATGTAGAGGAAGAAGAAACGAAAGAGGACATAGTCGAGGCAGGTCCAAGTCCAGAAATAGGGGACAGTCAAAGAATAGAAAAGACGTTGAATGTTGGAATTGGAAAGAAAAAGGTCACTATAGAAGCCAATGTACAAAACCCGCTTCAAAGAAAGAAGTAAACAGTGTATCCTCGGAAGAATTAGGTGATGTTCTCACCTGTTCTGTTGAAGATTCAGTTGAATCTTGGATTATGGATTCGGGTGCTTCTTTCCATGCTATCTCATGCCCGGATATGGTCAAGAATCTACGAACAGGTAACTTTGGTAAAGTTCGTTTAGCAGATGATCAAATGCTTGATATCACAGGTATTGGAGATGTAGACTTGAAGACCTCATTAGGAACTAAATGGACATTGAAAGATGTCAGGGTTATTCCTAATTTAAGGAGAAAGTTGATTTCAGTTGGTAAACTGGATGATGAAGGGTTTAATGTTCACTTTGGGGGTGGACAATGGAAAGTGATCAAATGCAATTTAGTGATTGCCAAAGGAAAGAAGCAAGGTACTCTATACATGGCAGAAGTTTCTGCTGAAGGTGTTCATGCAATGACCACCAGTCTGAGTCCTTCAAATTTATGGCACAACCGACTCGGACACATGAGCGAGAAGGGATTGAAGATGTTGGCTCAGCAAGGTAAGTTTCCAGACTTGAAGAAAGTGGAAACTGAATTATGTGAACCTTGTGTTCTTGGAAACAAAAGAGGGTTACTTTTGTGAAGACAGGGAGGACACCGAAAGCTCAGAAGTTAGAGCTTGTTCACTCGAATATATATGGACCAACCTCAGTTTTATCTCTAGGAGGCTCAAGATATTATGTTACTTTCATCGATGATTCAACACGCAAGGTATGGGCATATTTTCTTAAGCATAAATCTGCCGTATTTGATGCTTTTAAGATATGGAAATCTGCTGTTGAAAATGAAACTAACTTGAAGGTAAAGTGCTTAAAGTCTGATAATGGTGGTGAATACATAAGCAAGCAGTTCACTGACTATTGCGCCAAGGAAGGGATAAAGATGATCAGGACAGTTCCCGAAACTCCTCAGCAGAATGGTGTAGCTGAGAGAATGAATATAAGTCTAAATGAGAGGGCTAGAAGCATGAGGCTAAATGTTGGGATGCCCAAGACATTCTGGGCCGATGTAGTTAACACTACAGCCTACTTGATCAACCGTTCACCAACCGGTCCCTTAGATTTCAAGTTGCCTGAAGAAATGTGGCAAGGAAAGGAGGTAAGTCTCGAACACTTACGAGTCTTTGGTTGTAGTGCTTACGATTTGTTAGAAGCTGGTGACAGGGATAAGTTAGACTCAAAATCCAAGAAGTGCACATTCATTGGTTATGAGTCAGAACAAATGGGTTACAGGTTTTGGGATAATGAAGGCAGAAAAGTAATCAGGAGCAAGAATGTCGTCTTCAATGAAAACGAACTGTATAAAGACAGAAACACCAAAGGACCAGAAGTTCAGAAAGACTATGTTAAATTTGAAAGTGGTGAAACAAGAAAAAAAGCTTCAGTCGACATTCCAGAAAATGGGAATGAGTCAATCAACAGTGGGAGCTCAGGGGATGATTCTAGTAATGATTCTGTAGAAGAAGAAGAAGAGGTCGCTCCTCAAATTCCAGAATCCCCAGAAACTCCTCAGTTTCAACCAAGAAGATCCTCCAGAGTCATTAGACCACCAGACAGATATTCACCATCCTTCAATTACATACTTTTGACAGAAAATGGTGAACCCCAGTGTTACTTAGAAGCCACGGGGTTGAAAGATTCATTGCAGTGAGCATGGTTGTAGAAATCGGCCTAGGCGGCCGATTAATCGGCGCCTAGGCGCTAGGCGGTCCTTTACTGCCTAATTTTGAGCTAGGCGGTCAATTAATCGGTCATGGTCAAAAATCGGTCAAAATCGGTCCTAGGCGGTCAAAAATCGGATTAATCGGACAATATTAGTCGGTCAAAATCGATCAAAATCGGTCCTAGGCGGTCAAAATCGAACCATACTATCTGAAACTTGAAGTATTTATGTGAATTTTGAAGTATTATTTTTATATTATTGGGTATATATATATAATTTTTAAAAAACACATATAAAAATCCCATTCCGATTAATCCCTAGGCTGTACCTCACCGCCCGACTAGCGCCTAGCGCCTTCTACAACATTGGCAGTGAGAGTTAGCAATGAAAGATGAGATAAAGTCGGTTGAGAAGAACAAGACCTGGCATTTAACAAAGCTTCCAGCTGGGAAGAAGGCTCTTCAAAACAAATGGGTTTTCAGGGTCAAAGATGAACATGATGGTACCAAACGGTACAAAGCAAGATTAGTGGTCAAGGGATTTCAGCAGAAAGAGGGAATTGATATCAATGAAATATTCTCTCAAGTGGTGAAAATGACTACCATCAGACTTGTTCTCAGTATTGTAGCAGCAGAAGGCTTGCATCTAGAGCAGCTAGATGTTAAGACTGCTTTTTACATGGTGACCTAGAAGAAGATATCTACATGACACAACCAGAAGGTTTTCAGGTTAAAGGCATAGAAAACTTGGTGTGTAAGTTGAAGAAGAGTTTGTATGGTCTGAAACAAGCGCCCAGACAACGGTATTTGAAGTTTGATAACTTCATGTGAAGAGTCGGATACAAGAGATGTGACAATGACCATTGTTGTTACATCAAGAGGTTTAAGGGTTCTTATATCATTCCACTACTATATGTGGATGATATGTTGATTGCAGGTTCAGACATGACAGAGATCAAGAAGCTGAAGAAGCAGATGTCTGAAGATTTTGAGATGAAAGACTTGGGAGCTGCAAACCAAATACTCGGGATGAGTATTTTCAGAAACAAAGAAGATGGTTCTTTGACACTCTCTCAAGAGAAGTACATTGAGAAAATGTTAGAAAGATTCAGCCTTAAAGATGCCAAGATTCGAAGCACACCTTTGGGAAGTCACTTTAAGCTTTCTAAAGTTTAGTCACCCAGATCAGATGAAGACAAAGCAGAAATGGCTAAAGTTCTGTATGCATCGGCAGTTGGTAGCCTCATGTATGCAATGGTATGCACGAGACCAGATATAGGTCATGCAGTGGGAGTTGTTAGTCGGTTTATGTCCAATCCAGGGAGAGAATATTGGGAAGCAGTTAAATGACTGCTAAGATATTTGAAGGGGACTTCAAAAGTGGCATTACAGTTTAAGGGGAAAGATGTTATTCTGAAGGGTTTTGCGGATGCTGACCTTGGTGGTTGTAAAGAATCTTACAAAAGCACCACCGAATATGTCTTTACAGTGGGAGGCACTGCAGTAAGCTAGATGTCCAGACTGCAGAAAAGTGTTGCCCTTTCAACCACAGAAGCAGAGTATATTGCAGTTGCTGAAGCAAGCAAAGAGCTTATATGGTTAAAGAATTTTCTCAAAGAGCTCGGCAAGGAACAAGTTGATTGTGAACTATTCTGTGACAATCAAAGTGTAATACACCTTGCAAAGATTCTTGTCTTCCATTCGAAGACAAAGCACATACAACTGAGATATCACTTCATCAGAGAGCAAGTTAGTGAACGCACTCTGAAGTTGAATAAGATCAAAGGAAGTGAAAATCCATCTGATATGTTGACTAAGGTTGTCACCTTAGAGAAGTTGAAGCTTTGCATAGCTTTAACTGGCCTTCAGGATAATTGAAGAGAAGGCCGGGTAACTAGGAATGTGTTAAGATCAAAGTTTTTACAGAAACACTGATGCACAGTTAAAGCATAGGTGAAGATTATTCTGTAGCTTCAAGTGGGAGATTGTTAAGTGTGAAGCCACTTGACAAGTTGAGCTCAGAGGTCAGGATAAGAGGATAAAAAGCAGGGTTGATCCAATCTTCCCTGTGATCCAGAATTCACGGATTATGTCTTTCTTTTTCCTCTATCATTCAATCTTATATATATGATTGTATTATATCTGTAAATTCTTGTACCCAAGCTTAATACAAAACCTCCTAGTTACCGAGAGTGGATGTAGGTCAGAACCGGACCGAACCACTATAAATCTTTGTGTTCTTGATTATGTGTGTGTGAGTTCTGTGTTATTTGTGTTCGTGTGACCCGTTCGATCCCCAACAAGGTGACCATCAAGTATGAACCGAGCCGAAATATAAGTTGATTGCTCCAGCCCAATTAGTTTCGAGATAACCTTCTTTACCCGGAGAGCAAGGAGTTTGGACACCACTTTCGACATACACCCAATTAAGTTTATCGGTCAAAAGTATATTAAATTAATAGGATCTTTGATTTTAGGAATCAATGAAATAAAAGACGAATTACAACCCCTGCACAAGTAACCCGACTCATGAAATTCGGAAACAAACCTGAAAAAATCCACCTTAATGGTGTCCCAAAATTCATGCAGAAATCTGAAGGTGAACCCGTCCGGTCCCGGGGCCTTATCGCCCCCACACACCCACACCGGGTTTTTCAATTCCTCCATGCAAAAGGGTATCTCTAACCAATCCCTCTCTTCAACCGAAAGAGCCGTAAAACCATGACCTCTGATCCGTGGTCTCGAAACCGAAGTATCATCAAATTTCGAGGCGAAGATATCAAAGGCCAAATCTGCAATAGAATTCGGATCATCCTCCCAACACCCGTTAATGCTCAGCCCATTAATTCTAGAGTAATTAATGTTTCCATTAACGTACCCGTGAAAGAAGCTACTATTCTCGTCCCCGCCAACCTCCCACTTCACCCTGGCTTTCTGAATAGGATCAGACCTTCTATAATGATTTAGTTCCAGTAACAGTTTTTTTGAATCTAGTCTCAGCTTCTTGTCGGCATCTGAGAACCTCACACTTTCCGCGAGCACCTCAAGACCATCAATCAACTTAACCAGAGCCGCTCTCTCAACTTCCTCAGCAGGCTTGCAATTCTTTCTCCACTTTTTATATCTTCTTTGAGGGTTTTCAGCTTACGCATTAGGGACAACTCCATGGAGCCAAAGGAACTGCAGTTATTCCAAGAGCTCTCCACCACATCCCTTAGTCCATCCATCGAAAGCCAAGTATTAAAGAATTTTAATGGAACCGGACCCGGAGAGAAGTGTTTACCAGAGAACACAAGAGGACAATGATCCGAGAGATACCTCGGTAAAGCCGTCACCGTAGCCGACGACCATCTGCTTAAAAAATTCCTACACACAAAGAATCTGTCCAATTTGCTTAATTTGGTACCGTCGTCACTCATCCAAGTAAACTTCCTACCCCCATGCTATATTTGTAAAGCCCTGTCGAGTCGATAAAACTATTGAAATCTGCCATACTTGACTCATTTACCGCTCTCGAAAAACTGTCTTCTTTGGACCGAACTTCATTGAAATCACCGAACACGACCCACCAACCTAAAACATTTACCATCGTGTCCAAAAGGTGTCCCAGAGGACTTTTCTTTCTGCTATGTCCCGAGGAGCATAAACATTTACCAAATTAATTTGAACATCCAATCCCGCCCACCTACCTGAGGTCAATACGAAACTTCTATTTTTCACCACATGAGACATGGTGAACACGGAAGGGTCCCAGACACAAAAAAATCCCTCCCGATCTACCTGACGAATCAACCGCAACCGAGTCAAAACCACTCCTTCCCCAAAGTCTTTGAAAAGGAATATCATCGGTATTAACTAGCTGCGACTCCTGGCCACTGAAAAAATGTATACCCCTGGACCTTCGAATGCCTGCGATCCACTCCAGCTTATCTGCCCCCATCCTACCCATACCTCTGCAATTCAAAGACAAAAATATTCATTTATACCTGTCTGAATCTCCTGCTTTTTGCCCAACCACCTCACAACGGACCAAGTCCTCCACACCCATCATCTCTAACCCCACCTTATCACCCACTTCAATAGTCTTGCCCACCTCCACCTCTACAGAATCCGGTGAGACAACAGTCTTCGAAGCTTTCGCCCTTGCCTGAACCGCTTCTTGAGAACCTCTGTTCCCCATCACCCTAGGCATTGACCTAGCTCTTCTGCAATTGAAGTCCCTCAGGACATGATGACCCCTTAGGGACGTAGCACGATGAACCCCCATCTTCACAAAAGGTCTGTGAGTTTTTTTCTTAATTTTGTATTCAAAACATGGGTTCGACAAGGTTAGCTCATTTATGATTTATCTATATCTATATCTATATTATATAATATAATAATATAAATCACACATATGGTGAACTAAATTGTCTTTTCCTGCCTAAATTAATAGATATAGATAATATTTGTCAACCAATGGAGTGGTTGTTTATTGGTAAAGGCAAAACTTTTAAACACCTTGGGAGAGGGAGGTCCTGGGTTCAAGTACCATAGACGATATGGAATTACCCCTATATAATATTTTAATTGCATGAGTTTTATCTTTGTATCTTTTACCCTTTTCTTTTTCATTTATAATTATCTTTTCTTTGCTTTATAATAGGTATAATTAAGTTAAATTAAAATTGATATGACAATCGCAACTATAACATGATAATAGAACAAGCATAAATAATATTTTTTAATGTAAAAATATAAGTGAAAATACAAGTAATAATAAAATACATAAATAATAACCGGTAACAAAATAGTTTATATTAATACTCTAACAGTCTATAACCTGTAATATTTTATAATAAAGGGTTGACTTCATTTTAGAACTTTAAATAATTGTAAAATTTTCAGAACTCCTAATAAATAATTATTTAGTTATACATTAAACATTATTTAAGGGTACTTTTATCATTTTGTTATATGTATTTTATGATTACGTATATGTAGAATAATTGTATGTTGCATGCCTAGGGCTGTAAACGAACCGAACGTTCAGCGAACCGTTCGGCGGGAAGTTCGTTTATGTTCGTTCGATTAGCTTAACGAACGAGCACGAACAAAAAATTTCATTTTGTTAGCTTAGCGAACGAACACGAACGCAAGTTTTGTTCGTTCGACTGCGTTCGTGAACGTTCGGTAATATGTTCGTTTACGTTTGTTCATGTTCGTTTGTTCGTGTTCGTTTGATTATATTAAAAATAATAAATAATAAATCTTTTATCTAAACATATTGAAAACTTGAAACCCTGTCTTTTTCTAAGTTAGCTAAAATTTGGACACTCGAAGACATTTTTAGGGATAATTATGTGTAGGTTAGTTAACCTTGATTTATCATTTAATGGTGTAGTAGACTTCTTATGTTTTGATTTATTATTTGATGGCTGTATTTAACTACTTATATCCAATGTTTAAGGATAACAATGTTTTTTTATTTTTTATTTTTAAGTTAAATGTCCGTTTGCATTCGTTGTGATTTGCTTGCGTTCGTTTGTGTTCGAGACTAGTTCGTGAACAACTGAATTTCCTTAACGAACGAACACGAACATAAACTTATGTTCGGTATGTGTTCATGAACACTTCGCGAACATGTTAATTTTCTTAACGAGCGAACACGAACATGGCCTTGTTCGTGTTTGTTCGGTTCGTTTACAGCCCTAGCACGCCTTATGCTTAATTGAACATTCCATCGATCTAGAGAATTGTGTTGCTACTAAGGCGTAACTTAATCAAGTAGAGTAGAAAAATGTCAACTTGAGCTAGATCAAGCCTTTATTTTAAGCTCGGACTACATAAATAAAATGATTTTCTGATTATTTTTCTACTTGTCATAACATTTGCAAGCACGTATAGTGACGACTTTCGAATCCCTCTTAATGATCTAGTGAGTGTAGTTTAAAATTGAGTAATCATGCCTCGATCAGGGCAAATTATCCATCCATGGTAGTTTGTAGTATAAGTGAGGGGCCTAAGTTACATGTATAAGTACAACGAAGGTGGAATCGTCGTTTAAGATTTGGAGATGATTAGCTTGGAAAGAGTTTCAAAGAAAAGCATCAAATATGGTTCTTTATGTTAGAAATAACCCATTCATATGGCCTAACAGATCATTTGAGTAGCATTGCCAATATGACACAACTACAAGTTCCTAACATTTACTTGATGGAAGTAATTGTTATAAGTTAAAGGAACTTTACGATTTCCCTTTAGATGCCTTTAATAGAGAGAATACCAAGAGTTATTAACCAACCATGATTTATGATCATAATTATGGATCATTAGTGATAGTAGTCATGGTTTATAAATAGTTATATAAAGAACTCTTTTAAGAACACAAGAAATACACTTTCTCTCATCATCCCATTAAGACTAAGGCATCATAACGGGAATCATGGCTTCATCACCATCGTCTCTGAAGATAATCATTCCCACAAGTAAGTGCTTATAATTTCATGTTCATAATTATGTAAGTCTTGAATAAACATGATTAGGGTTCTATGATTTTAACCCATGTTTAAAGATATAATCAACATGTGGTATTAGAGCGATGTTGATTACATCAATTCAATCTTGAAAATCTTTTGTTTCCTTCATAATCCATCGTTTGCAGAAAGTTTCTTTTCAATAAATATATTATCATATGGAAACATTTGTGGAATATTGATTTTAAGAAAGAAACCCACAAACTAATTCATAAGTCTATTGAATTATGTGGACTTTTCGTATACATTCAAAGCGTGTTTTTTTTATGTTTATATATGGATCCGTATTAGATGGTCGGATCTGGGTAGTGAAATGGGGCTTCCCTTGTGAAAAAAAAAAAACGGTGTTTTCCTGCCAAAAACAAACCTAGGAGGCTCTAAGGTGATGCCACATCAGCCCAAAACTTCTCAATTATTATATATAATAGAAATAGATTGGTTAAACAAGATGATCATGCTATTTTCATCACCACGTCATTTTCAATCTAAGACTGATTTTTAATCATCTGACTGCTTGGTCGGCCGCACCATTCGTTATTTATGCGCCAAAACCATAAAAGTTTCAAGTTTCAATGTTAAAATACGTCATTTGTAACATATGAACACGTATCGTCTTTTCATTAAGTTAGACTGTCCGCAATGCAAGAGGCTGCATTTACTACATGCATCCTAGTTATCACTGTCACATCAGCTTTTAACCCATTCTTCTCACATGCATTCTCTCTCCTCTTTTTAACTCCAACCCATCATTCCCATATGCATTCTCTCTCTTCCACATCACCATTTCTTTTTCTATTTTTCTTTAAAAACATTTAATTTGTAATCTTAAAAAATATTTAATAAATAATTGTAAAAATATATTTAAATAATATAAAATAAAAAAAAGCTAAAAATAAATAAAAATTAAACTTGCAGAGGTGTTTCGGGTTGGCTCCTGCATGTTTCGGGTGGAGGGTATTTTAAATAATATAAAATATTTAATAAATGATTGATTAAATATTTAATATATGTTTCGGGTGGGTATAATTAATATGGGTGGGTATAATTGATATATGTTTCGGGTGGGTATAATTGATCGGGTGGGTATTTTGGGTTGGCTCCTGCATGTTTCGGGTGGAGGGTAGTGGTGTTTCGGGTACTTAAAAAAACAAATGCATGTGTGTGCAGGGGTGTTTCGGGTGTGGGTAGGGGTGTTTCGGGTGTGGATGTGGGTAGGGGTGTTTGGTTGACAACTTTTAAGTGCCCACCTTTACCTTCTCTCTCCTGCATTTGTGTGCACTTCCCTACGTGCAAATCCCCTTAAATGTCACCTACCACAATGCTTCCTTTATAAATGCATCCTCCAACTCATCAAATGCATCCCCTTCAAATGCGCATTGGATGCAGTCTTATACTTTTCTGTAATCATTTACAACCGTAGGCTATGATGTGTGATGTTTTTAAAAAGTTAGTTTAATACACATTCTAGTAAAAAAGATCTTTTCTATTTGATCATATTACTAGTTGATGAGTTTTCCACATATTATCATGATCCTATTTAAGTTTATAAAACTGTTTTACAAAAAAACATTAAACATCCTATTTAAGTTTTATAAAACTATTTTACAAAAAAACATTAAACATCCATTTATTCCTTTTCCGTTTAAATAAGGGTGTCCGGAGTGGGGGCGGTAAACCCACCCGGCACCGCTTACCATCCCACCGCCAACATGTTGCCGCATGTTGTTTGCCGAAAAGGTGTAGAAAATCGGTGAGGGAACACCGATTCGGGAAGAGGGAGGAAGGAGAGAGAGGGGGGTATTGTGGGTGGGGTCCATTCCTATCTCAACCAATCACACCTTTTTCCTTTTAAAAAAAAAATAGTTTACAACTTCACCAAGTGTCTAAACCATTGCCAACACTTTTCACCAAAGTTTAAACACTTTTGACTGATTGACATGGCACGCTCTGATTGGTCGGTTTTTTGGTTTGCCACTCAAAATGTTTAACCACTCCCTACACCCTAATGGCTGCCAACAATGTACCTTACTTTTAGGAACATTAAATGTTGAGATACAGAATATAATAATAAAAATAATTAAAAATTAACAAATAAACGTAATTAATAATTAATAAAAAAATATATGATTTTTATTATGCATACAAATAGATTGCTTCACTATAAATGGGACACACATCTTCTTCATTCCTTGCTCTCATCTCTGCAACACAACAATGGCTTTGCTTAATGATCTCATAAATCTCAACCTCACAGATTCCACCAACAAAATCATTGCTGAATACATATGGTTAGTTAGTTTCTTTGATCAGTTTGACTTTTTGTAACATATCTTTGACTTTTTGTTCGTACGTTTCAGTTCAAGATTCTTGAATCTCTTGTTTTTCACCATTAATCTATCTTTTATGCTTGGATTCTATGTGGGTTTTTGTATTTCAATCTATTTGTTGTTAGTAGCACCTAGATCTTCATTATTCGTGTATGTGTGACGTGGTCAACTATGATCTGGGAAAAGTCAACGTTTGGTAGGATGTTAACATGAATCATTGTGATCTGGGGTTTTAATTTTGCATACTTGATCTTGTAGATGATCTTGAATCTTTTTTCAAATTTTAGGGATTTTTGTAACTTTTATAGTGATTATTTTGGATTTATGTTACCATTTATTACCCCATTAGATCACTCATGTTCTTCCAAATTTCTTGTAAACTCAGTTTCTAAGTAATATATTTATTTTAAATAATTAGAGCTAAACAACAAACTTGAATATTAAATAGTATAGTGAACATTGTTTTCATAACTAGACCGGTAATCGAATCGGCCAGATTATACTGGTTGTGATTCGGGAGAAATTACGGATTTGGTCTCTAATTTCAAAACCTTTTACGGGTTTTGTCCTTGATGTAGCAAAAAACCCCATCAAAGATAAAATCCATAAAAAATTGAAATTATGGACCAAATTTGTGTCTTGTACCAAACCACATGGGGACCGTCCATGTAATTTACTCAAATGATTTAGAAGTAATTTTTTTTTCTTTTGAACGGTGACTTTCTTTTTGAGTGACTCAATGTCACACCACCTAATCGGCGGCCCTAGCCAAGTCTATTGAGTATGAGATTTTTAATGAAAAAAAATGCAAAAAGTAAATAAATTTTGAAAATGGGGTATGACCAATCCTCTCATAACTAGTCTTCGAGGCCTAAATAAAGGCGTTTCAAGAATACTTAGGGGGTGTTTGGGATTGCTTATTTTAGTGACTTATTAATTTATTGACTTTTTGAAAAGTTAAAAGGTGTTTGGCAAGAAATTATTATG
This sequence comes from Helianthus tuberosus, assembly GCA_030545235.1. Classification (NCBI taxonomy): domain Eukaryota; kingdom Viridiplantae; phylum Streptophyta; class Magnoliopsida; order Asterales; family Asteraceae; genus Helianthus; species Helianthus tuberosus. The sequence continues at coordinate 100,089,801 of CM060437.1, read as the reverse complement.
TGACGGGAAAAGTCAATAAGTCACTCCATTGTGACTTATTAACTTTTCCAAAAAGTCATAAGTTGTTTTGAAAAGCTAAGCCAAACATGCCCTTAACCAGACCGGTTGTGTTGATGGTTCGGTTATTAATTTCTCTTCCTTAATATTGATACAGGATTGGTGGATCTGGTATGGACCTTAGAAGCAAAGCAAGAGTAAGTAGTTTGAATATGCTCAATGATCATATTGTGGTGTTCTATGCTCAATTGGTCATATAATTGATCTTTTTTTTTTGTCCTTTTTATAGACTCTTCCTGGACCAGTGAGTGACCCCAAGAAGCTGCCAAAATGGAACTATGATGGTTCGAGCACGGGTCAAGCCCCTGGCGAGGACAGCGAAGTGATCGTCTAGTGTGTATTTGACCCCATGATTTATATAGTTTAAATCATAACTATGTTTTTGATGTTCTTAGTGATTAATGTTTTTGAATGAAACAGTCCTCAGGCTATTTTCAAGGACCCATTCAGAGGTGGAAACAACATCTTGGTATGTTTTAAGCCTTTCTTTTTTAAGTTTATGGCTTTATAGCAAAATGGTGAATTTCTAACACGACATAAACCGAATTTGGGCCAGTCTCGGATTGAACCAGTAACATGTTTAACTATATTGGTTATGTTTGGGGCAGCTTGGCGTGTTCGAACCGTTTTTATTTTTTTTTATTTTTTATATACAAATGTGTTTTATTTCACAACTTAAACTGATGAAAATAAAAAGAGTTAAATGTCATTTTAGTCCCTGTGGTTTGGGTCATTTTACCAGTTTAGTCCAAAGGTTTGAAACGTTGCCATTTTAGTCCAAATAGTTTCATAGATTGCCATTTTAGTCCACTGGCTTAACTCCATCATTTTTTTCTGTTAACTATAAGGGCAATTCAGTCATTTTATATGTAATTCTGTTAACTAGAAGGACAATTCGGCCATATAAAATGACCGAATTGCCCTTCTAGTTAACAGAAAAAATGGATGAAGTTAACCCAGTGGACTAAAATGGCAACGTCTGAAACTATTTGGACTAAAATGACAACGTTTCAAACCTTAGGACTAAACTGGCAAAATGGCCCAAACCACAAGGACTAAAATGACATTTAACTCGAATAAAAATATTTAAAAAGATTACTGATACACATTAATATTCATTGGGAGTACTTTTAGAAAGGACATAACTTAATTTTTCATTTGTAACTTTTATTTAATTGTTTTCTTTATGATGTACTGTCTGCTTTTTGGTCACGGGCGGTACTGATACACATTAAAATATTTCCAAGAACATCTTTTATTAACATTTAAAATGTTACACAAAGATTTCATTTTATAAACCTTTGACACATATTTCTTAATTCACATGTAATATAGGTGATCTGTGATGCTTACACTCCAGCCGGTGAGCCGATCCCAACGAACAAGCGACACGCTGCCGCCAAAATCTTCAGCCACCCCGAAGTCGAAAAGGAAGTTCCATGGTACATTTCCCATTTTGCCCTTGGCAAAGTCGACCAATCACGACTACAATAGTACTTAACGTTTTCTAACATGCGTGATAGGTACGGTATCGAGCAGGAATATACCTTGTTGCAGAAGGACATCAACTGGCCCTTGGGCTGGCCTCAAGGAGGGTTCCCTGGGCCTCAAGTAATAAATATTATTTACACATTTTTTTTCTTTATTTTTTGTTATTAGTTTTAACTTAATTATACCGGTTTAATGCGATTTAGGGACCGTATTATTGTGGTATCGGTGCTGATAAGGCGTTTGGACGTGATATAGTAGATGCACACTACAAAGCTTGTTTGTATGCTGGTATTAACATTAGTGGCATCAACGGTGAGGTCATGCCGGGCCAGGTAAACACATTTCTACGCAATTTTGAATACGGGCCACAAATGGTTGGGTCGGGTCGGGTTATGTATCGGGTCAAAATGGATAAGTACTAGCATTTCTAAAAGGTTGGATTTTTTAAATATAGTTTGTGTGAAAAATGAAAAAAGATGTAGAAGGTTTATGGCATTGAAATAAACAATTGGCGATTTTTGACCTGTTTCCTTTTAAGCTATTATTTTTATGTCACGTTGAACTTACATTTTTAAGCGATATGCAGTGGGAGTTTCAAGTCGGACCGTCAGTTGGTATATCTGCTGGTGATGAGATTTGGGCTGCGCGATACATTCTGGAGGTAACCCGAGAACTTTTTATGTTTTGTGGTGAAAGATGGAAGATGTGTAGTACTTTTACATGTTTAGATGATTAAAATGTGTTTTTTTTTTCTTTAACAGAGGATAACTGAGATCGCTGGAGTCGTCGTTTCATTCGACCCGAAGCCTATTCCAGTGAGTTTTTATAAAGAAAGTTCTTCAACTTATATTTGTAAAAAAACAACAAATTATATAACTTATTTATTCATCAGGGAGATTGGAATGGTGCTGGAGCACACACAAACTACAGGTAATTATTTAAAATCTACTAAATAAAACTATAAAAAATGAACATAAAAATATAAACAATGAACTTTTTTCTTAAGTCTTGACCCGCTCGTTATGTGATGTTTTAGCACGAAATCGATGAGAGAAGAGGGTGGATACGAGATCATAAAGAAGGCTATCGAAAAGTTGGGTTTGAGGCACTCTGAACACATTGCTGCGTACGGGGAAGGCAATGAACGTCGGCTGACGGGCCGCCATGAGACCGCCAACATCAACACTTTCAAATGGGTACTGTAATCTTTAATTTCTGTTTCATGCAGGGTGTAAACAAGCCTAGCTGAGCCGAGCCTAGCCCGAGCTCGGCTAGGGATGGCTCTATTGTATATATGTTCTAATTTTTACTTATAATATAAAATATACATATTAGCATATTTTAATATAACAATTATTATTATTATTATTATTATGTAAATTTATATATTTAGGATATTAAAAAATGCATGCTAAGAGTTGGCTCGAGCCTAGTCAGTTTGGCCCGAGCTCGTTTAAGCTTGCCTTGATTCAAGCTTTTAACGAGCCGATCACAATTGATTTACACGGAAGTTTTATGTTGTGGCAGGGGGTGGCGAATCGTGGTGCATCCATTCGTGTCGGGAGAGATACAGAGAAAGAAGGAAAGGGCTACTTTGAGGATCGTAGGCCCGCTTCGAACATGGACCCGTACATTGTTACATCGATGATCGCGGAGACCACAATCTTGTTGTGAAATCCATGAATCTTGGTTGCCTTGGTGATGTCTCCCAGTTGGCAATAACGTTGGTGCATTTTCTTGTCTAATAACATTGTTGCGAAGGATTGGTTTCAATGTTTTGTCATATGTTTTTTTTGTTGTTTTTGCTACTTTTGGGTTTTTTTTTATCAATGTAGTATGTTTAGACATGAAAGTTTCGATACATTTATATATGAATAAGCTGATCGTTTACGTCGCTAGACTATCAGTGACAAAAACACAATTTGATTTGTATGATAAGTAACGAGCTCATCCTGACTTGACCCAAGTTTCATGAGATAAGTAGTTTGGGGTGGTCCATTGGTAAAGGCTTATTAATCTGGGTTGGGAAAGGGAGATATTGGGTCCAAGTCTCAAATATTAATAGAAATTAACAATTAAAAAAAAAAAAGTAGTTGAATAAGGCTACACGGTATGGTAATGGTCCTCCCTTGGAGGATGGTCCGCCACGTAAGCGCCACGTAGGATGGGCATGAGGATAGGGCAAAGAGGGTGGAGGTAAGGAAATGGGGGGATGATCCTAATATGCATATATATAAGTTGTATGTATAGGTGTGTGAGAGAGGGGGAGGACCGGCTTGGGCGTCCCATACCCGACGATCACGACGCCGGCTGGGGGGGGGGGGGGAATGGGGGGACGGCGGTGCCAGACCAAATACGTGAGGGGACGAACCCCATACCGTCTAGACTAATAATAAGGGCAAGTTGAAAGGAAACATTGTCTTAATTGGTAAACTAGCTAAGCATGTGATTAAATGTTTGTTAAGAAATATGTTTGTATTTATTCTAGATTTAGGGGGTGTTTGGGATTGCATATTTAACTCAAAAAGGGGACTTTTTGACAAAATGACTTATGACTTATTCAAAATGGAGTTTTTAAAAAAGTGTTTTGATGGGTCTATGAGTTTGAAAAAGTCAATAAGTTGTTTTAAAAAGGTGTTTGGATGAGCTTATGAGGTGAGCCAAGATAATATTTCATGAAAAGTTAAAAGAAATTTTAAAAAGCCAAATATTATTTTGACTTATTGGTTTTTTCAAAAAGTCAATAAGTTGTTTTAAAAAGTTAAGCCAAACACCCCCTTAATTGCGTGTTAGAACATTTTAACTATGGAAAAGAAAAGAATGGTTTTTGAGTGAGAATTGTTCCGAGTGTAATCACATAGCCATGTCTTTCTTTGAAATTTGGATTTTTCAAATATAGAAACATGGTTATGTAAGGTTTTCTTACATTTTGTGAATGGCAAATTTAGTTATTCTTGTGGGACTTAACCCAAGATACCTAATCCAGGTGTTTTGAGAGACTTTGCTTTTAGTTATGTGTTTTTGGTTATGGAAATTGTTTGAAGACCAAGAATATTTAAAAATATAAAAAACAACATGATTAATTTAAGTTTTAATCATATAATTGTGTGTTCTGTGAAAAACTAAAAAACAAAAAAAAATATGTTTACTTAATTTTACAAAAAGATATTTGTTTAATGGGGTATTGGATTTTAATAATCCCAAGTTTCACTAATTGGCCGGTAATAATCCTAACTTCAAAAATTGCCTACAACAGTCCCAACTTGTAAGATTTTGGCCACCAATGATCCTTGTCTAACTGGGTTATAACCCAGTTAGTTTTTTGAAGTTTTGAGCGGCGGAGAAGGTCACTAGAGGTTGAAGATGACAAGTGGTGGTCTCCTTTGGTGGTTCCAGAGGTAAAGAAAGTCGTCGGAATAAGTTGCAGGTCACCGGAGTTGCGTAGATGGTGGAAATTTTAAACTTTTGAGAAGCGGAGAAGATTACAGGAGGTCGGAGATGATTGGTGGTGGTCTCGTTTGGTGGTTTCAGGGGTAAAACGGGTCCCCGGAATAAGTTGCAGGTCACCAGCCCAACAAGGTTATAACCCAGTTAGTCAAGGATCATTGGTGGCCAAAATCTTACAAGTTGGGACTGTTGTAGACAATTTTTGAAGTTGGGATTATTACCGGCCAATTAGTGAAACTTGAGATTATTAAAATCCAATACCCCTTGTTTAATTGTCATAACATAATTGCATATCATGTGTAGGTTTAGTTATCCTAAGTAAAGAGGATTTGATTCCTTATCATTTTCTTTTTGTAACTTAAAACCTTTTTATCATCTTTTCTTTTCATTGTTGATATTGTTTTCTTTGGCTTACTTTTCTCCATTATTGACATTGTTTTCTTGTCATTATTGCAATTGTTTTCTTTCGCTTACTTTAATAATGTAAATTTGTTAGGTAGCCATATGTTTTTCTTTGATTGCATATCCCTACATACATCTGTCATGTTTTCTATTTTCACTCAAAACCTATTTTTTTCCTATTTTTCCCTTGAGGCTTTTTGTTGTTTTATGGGATTAACAAGTACAGTTAAAACACGACACCGACACAGCTTTATTAGTTTTTTTTTATCTGTAAAAATACCAAATTAAAAGTAAATTAGTACATAAGATATGTGTAATTTGAAGTGGAATGCCCCTCGTCTGAATCAACACATCTCATGATTCGAGTATGTATGATTATGAATCGTTGTTGACGGTCGGCAAATCCTAACATGACCGGTTTAATAAGTTAGTTAACCCGAACACGACTCATTAAAAAAAATAAGTTAACTTGTTAACTCGTTTAAAAGCTTTAAAATTCACATTTAGATTTTAGAAGATGAAAGGTATTAAGATGCAAACTTACATATTCTGATTCAATGACATTTTTGAAGCAAATAGATGCTAAATACTTTAATAAAAATGTTAGATATAATCGCTCACACACACAAACGCTTAATTACTAGCGTTTTTTTATCAAACACTAGTTGGAAAGTCTCCTTTCCTTAAAAAACGTTGGTAAGTACGTCGGATGTACACACAGATCACCCAAATACGCTGAAGCACAATAAATACTCCGTGACAAAAGTCACATACGACAAATTCACCTTTGGAAAACACGCTGAAACCAAATTAAGTACGCCGACAAAACCGTTGAGTTTTTGAAAAACAAAATCTATATTAATTTGGATCAAAATGACTAATATGCCGGTCAATGAACAAGTACGCCGAAACTAAGAACACATACACCCAGCACAAGTCCGAAAACCACAAGAACTCACCATTATGATAAGATCCAAATTGCTTCAAAATGATTTGTAAAGTCACACAAACTGATCCTAATCACTAACCAATCAAAACACCAATTCAAACCATTTCCAAACCAAATTTTGAAGAAAAGTTTTAAAACTTGTAAAAACCCAAAAACTTCAAAATTTTGAATCAAACACCAAGGCTCTAATACCGATTTGTATGTCCCAAATCCTAGATCTAAAGTGATAGTGACGAATACAAACCTAAACACCTATCGATTAGGTGTTTGAACATGTAAATTCTAAGAAAACGGTAAAAACTAGATGAAAAGCGAATAAACACATGAATCCATAAAAGATAGCATTCCCCAATGATATTAATCAATCTAGTTCCTGGAAATACACTTGTTAAGCTCCGATTACACAAACACTTTGAAATACACACACGGTTCCGGACCTTTATAAAGTCGCCAGCGTGTCTTGCTAAATATGCCACATGTCTAATCCCTCAAACAACTATTAAACAATTACAAAACAAGTCCCTTGACTAGTGACTATCCCTTATTTAATTTGATTTTTTATTGTGTTGATTAACTTTTTTTAAAAATGTTAAATACCCAATTGTGTTTATTTTTTTTAAGGGTGGCAAATCGTGTCTTAACAGGTTTCTGACGGCGCGCACAACATAAGTTTCAAACATGATTACGACTCGTTTAACTACTTTCTACCTCATGTTTATAAAACAGTTTTATGTTTTATGTACAAAGATGAATAAATGATAGATCCTAACATTGTAATTTTAATTATTTTAAAAATTAAAAAAGTCAAAGGGTGTATTTTTCAGTCAAACAGGTCTAATCGTGTCTTAACAGGTACCCAATTGCCAGCCCTAATTTTTTTATGCTAGACATTTCGGTACAAATTATATTATTATTATTATTATTATTTATATAATCTTAAAATGAAAGGTCGGTGACCCGACCAAATTACAATATTGCCCTTTCTTATGAAATTACAATGATGTCCTTCGTTGGCATTGAGTTGTTGACGACCAGAATTCTCTCTCTAAAGCTTTGTTTCAACCTACATACACATAAACACAGTCTACACACGCCAAGAAACATACACACAAATATAGTCTTCACAGACCACCTCCTGCAGATGATGGCTTCGTCATCATCGTCGTCCGCCTAGGCGATGAACCACCGTCGAGGTCAACCAATGGGTTCTACCGCCACCACCGCTGCTGAGAGGCGGTTTCACCACCGTACCCACAACCACTTTATCGCCAGGTACTACAACCACCATCACTCTCTGGTCTTTCAGATTTGTTCTTTCAATAGGTTGATGTGCTAAAAGCTTGGGTTTTTTAGAGAGAAAAATAGGGTTTTCAAAGAGAGATAGAAGCTAGAGAATCGGAGGAGAAAATATTGGAACTTGGTGAGCGATTGTGGTAATGGTTGCGGCGGACTTGGAGTGGTGGAGGTGGTGTGGCTACGGCGATGTTAGTGTGGGGAGAAGTAGAGGGAGGGAGAGAGAGGAGAACAATATGGTGGTAATGCAAGAGAGAGAGTGAAGACAGTTTCGTTTGATGGTTTTCAAAATCCAGCTGTACATAGAACCTAATGATATATCGTAATTCATTAGTATTCTTATAATTATAAATTGGACTGTTTTAAAAGCATGAATCCTCATTTTCACTTTGTAGTTTTTCTTTCGATAAAAATAAAATGAATTAAAAAATATATCTGTATATATTACAGACATACAATATTTTTAATTTTTATGTTATCAAAAATAGAAGATTTAGGTTATTTTATAAGATATGTTAAAATAATATTTTTATTAAGTGAAATCATTGTGACTTTGGAGGCGTGTATAGATTTTTAAATTTTATTGAAATCCTATACTAACAAATGTGAACGCTAAGTCTAATTATTGAAAAAAAGGAAAAGAAAACTAAGCAATTATTGTACGACATTAATGTCACGGATGTAACGTGTTTGAAAAGTCAGGTTATGCACATGCATCAGATGTTAATGTCATCATCGTAACGCGTGTAATGTAGTCGCAAACACGTTGTTGCCGCCGCAACGCGCGGCACGGGTAAAAATCTAGGACATATTAAAGAAAACTTACCATGAATAGTGTTTTGTAAATTTATTATTATTATTAAGTGATAAAAATTTAATAATTGTTATTCAAATCATAGGTGATGAACATTTAGGGGTTGTTTTGCAACTTCTGAATGGTTAAGTGTTGAATCAATAAGAGGTCTGAACCATTAAGTACTGAACCAGTAAGAGGTCTGAACCATTAAGAGCCAGTATAATGTTTAACCGTTCAGAGACAAATGTCTGACCAATTCATATTTGAGGTCTTAACCATTCAGACTCAGTATAATGCTTAATCATTCAGAGGCAAATGTCTGAACCATTCAGATATCAGCTTGCGAAACAAACAGTCTGAACCATTAAGTGCTAAACCAGTAAGAGGTCTGAACCATTAAGAGTCTCATTACGAGGTAAACAAACAGCCCCTTAGTATATTAAATTAAATTAATTCTTGATATTATTTTTTAATATTGATAAATAGTCGTATTTTTTATCAACTTTTGTTCTTTTAAGTTTTTTCATAAAAGTTGAATAAGTAGTTGTATTTAAACTTTTTTTTTCATGACTTTCTAATATAATTTTTTTCCTTTTTTTTTAAACGGTTTTGTATTCAAATAGAATATTTCCTTGGTATAGGTATTGTGATGAAGTGAACCAATTATGAACCAACATCGGTACATGTATGTGTATTATCGGAATCTGTACCAGTATTTGGCTTTATGATTTTCGATTTCTGTAAAACATGCGACGATATCCTTTTGATCATTCCATGACTTCATTTTTTTTTCTCTTTCGTTTGGTATAACGAGTGACTATACCGTACCAAGTCGAGCCGATACCAATTGAATTCGAGCTACGAATTTTTTATTATTGTATTAAGTTATGAACATATTGATATTATTTTATTAATATTGATAAACGATTGCATTTTTTATCAACTTCTATTCTTTAAGCTTTTCAAAAAAAAAAAAAAAAGTTGAACAAGTCCTATTCAAACTTTTTTTTTTTCTTGACATTCTGGTATAAGTTTTTTTTTTTGAAAACGGTGTTGTATTCTAATAGAATATTTCTTTGGTATAGATAGGTATTGTGATGAAGCGAACCGATTATGACCCAACAACATCGGTACATGTATGTGTATTATCAAAATAGGAACCAGTGTTTGGTTTTATGGTTTTCGATTTATGTAAAAGATGTGACGATATCCTTATGGTCATCCCATGACATTATTTTTTGGTTTTTCTCTTTAGTTTGGTATAACGAGTGACGGTATCGTACCAATTCGAGCCGATACAAACTGAATTCCCGCCGCGTAGCGCGGGGGAATTCCACTAGTTTATATTCAAAATAGACTAATTTTTGACATCATAAACTATGTACCCCTAATGAATCAAACAAATTCTAACCAAACAATATTGGTATCAGTATTAGAGGGTGTTTGAGATTGAGTTTTGAAGGAGATTTTTAAATTATTGAGTTTTGAAATCGTAAATAATCAGTTTTGAGTGTTTGGGTAAAAAAATTAAAAAATTGATTATTTGCATTTAGAAAATTACAAAACACAGTTTCCAAAAGCAGCTCCCCCTACTGCAACAAAACGCAGTTTTACAAAAAATTATTATTTGCGTTTAGAAAAGGATTTTCACTTGTTTATTTTTTTAAATATATATTTGCCAAATACTCAAATAGTTGATTATCTGATTATTGTGATATCAGTTAATTACCTGATTCTGATTATTCAAAACACATAATCTATATTCAAAACTCAACCCCAAACACCCTCTTAGTGTTTTTTTGGCATTAAAGTTGTAGCGATTACCGGTACCGTACAAGTATCGTGCCAGACGAAACAACGATACTAATGGCGATCTTGATGGAACCGATACTGGTGTTCGTTTAATACGCCTTTAACCCATTTAATTTTTTGTTTGGTTTTCTTATTCTCAATAGTAACTTGCGTTCATTAACTTAAAACATCAGATGTGTTTTTACAACATTACGGTATAAAATTGTACTGAAAACAAAGTATTTTTAGTATTATAAGCTATACAAGTGCCGATACAGATGACGCACCAAACCGATTCCTACCAAACAACTTCGGTACTGTGTCATATTATCAAAACTAATAGCGGTATTCATTTGTATGGTTTTCGATCAATTTGAAACACGTCCTCTCGGGGTTATCACAAAGCGTTCATTAACTTTCCTAAAAAAGTTGGATGTGTTTAACTTTTTATCGACATTAGACCATGTGTAGTCATAAAGCCCCTTTGGGGGCGTTATGCGACAAGTGGCGAAATGCGTAATAGAGAGGCTTTATGGAGCTTTCTATCACAAGAGGGTGTAGTGGTAAGGGGGTTATATAACCCCTTCAATTATACATACATATGTATGTGTATATATGTGTGTGAGTGGGGAAAGATGGTGCAAATGTTCACGCCGCTATGTCTATCGCGGCTCCAAGATTTTCCACCCCCATAGTGCCCCTGTAATGGTGTTCAGAGGCGCCATGAGGCTTTATATTGAGAAATGACGCTATGTAGCGCTCCACTACATATAGTCTTAGGGTATAAAATTGTATTCAAAATAAAATATTTTTGGTATAGTAAGCTATACAAGTGTCGGTAAAGATGACGAACCAAACAGAATCCCACAAGACAAGATCGATACCTTTATTCGTATTATCAAAACTAATAGTAGTATTCATTTTTATGGTTTTTGATCAATTAAAACACATTCTTTTGGGATACTTGTTTGTTTAGCCGGTGATACTAGCGCTTTGGTAACATTTAGCTCAAACGATCACTCGGTTTATATTTGTACATTTTCTTTTATAAGTTAAACTAGTCTATCTACTATAATAAAAGAAACAAACTTTTGTACACGTGTCATTCATTGAAGGTATCCTCAAATCTATACTTATCTCATATTAACTAAATAAATAATAAATTAATATTAAATCTTATCATAATTTAATAAAATATTATCCTCAAATCTAAATTGTAAATTTAATATATTTTTAAAGCAAATACCTCTCTTTCCTACTTATCTTATATTATATATATAAATAATAAATTAATATTAAATGTTATTATAATTATAATTTATTAAAAGTATAATTTTTTTATTATTTGGTATACAAAATTACATTTATTCAACTCGTGTAAAATGCGGGGTTTTGAAAAATATAATTTTTTTATTATTTACTATACAAAGTTACATTTATATAACCCGTGTATTACACGGAGTTTTTAAAGATATAACTTTTATCATTTGCTATGTAAAATTAGATTTATTCAACACATGTAATACACAGGATTTTTAAGGATATATTTTTTTTTTATTATTTGGTAGATTTTTCAACCCGACTATACACGGGTTTTTTAAAGATACGGCGTTTTTAGTATTTAATATACAAAGTTACATTTATTTAATATGTGTAATACACATGGTTTTTAAAGACATAACTCTTTTTTAGATCTATTTAGCATGTGTAACATACATGGTTTTTAAGGATGTAATTTTTTATTATTTGGTAGATTTATTCAACCCGATTATACACGGGTTTTTTAAAGATACGACGTTTTTAGCATTTAGTATACAAAATTACATTTATTTAATCTGTGTAATATACATGGCTGATGTAATTTTTTTATTATTTCGTAGATTTATTCAACTCAATTATACACGGGTTTTTTTAAAGATACGACGTTTTTAGTATTTAGTATACAAAATTACATTTATTTAATCTATGTAATACACATGGTTTTTAAAGATATAACTTTTTTTTATTATTTGATGTATAAAATTATATTTATTTAATCCGTATAATATATGAGGTTCATAAAGTTACAAATTTTTATTATTTAATATATAAAATTACATTTATTCAACCCGTGTAATACACGGGATTCTAATCTAGTTATAGTTTAAACGATATCATTTTGCATACACTTACACGAAAAAAAAAAGCACTACAACACAAGTTTTGGGATATTTGCGAATCCTTAAACTCTTACACCAAACTTACCTTTGACAAATCATTGATGTTCTGCATTATGTGACTTCTCCCAATTCACCCCGTCACAATGCTTCACCTCCACATGACTCAACGTCCCCGGATCGACACACCGATACGTAATCGCGATTCCGCTGTTGGACCGTGTTGTATAAAAGGATGTTATCCCACAAACCTTGCAAAAAGTATGCTTTGCTGAATGAGTGCCAAAAGTGTAGGTGGTGACAAACTTCTCGGAGTCTCCGAGAAGCTCGAACCGGTCGAAAGGAACGACGAAATGAGTGTTTTGTCTCATGGTACAATCCGAGCAGTTGCATCGCCATGCGACGACGGTGGGTGGTGATTGGGCGCGCCATCGCACGCGTTTACAGTGGCATCCGCCTTGGTGAACCACCATGGATTCCGACATAGTTTTGAAGGTGCGGTGGTGATCGGTTGTAGTTGTAGGTGATGGTTATTTTAAGGATTGATAAATGATAAGAGTTGGATAGATGAGGAAGCAAAGAAAGTTGGCATTGTTTAAAACTGACACGTGTAGAGGTCGGGTGACTAATAGCAAGTGTTTGTTTGATTCATACTAAATAGGTTTCGAATAAAATTGTCATTTTAATCTAAATAGTTTTTTTCTTATTATTTTAGTTTAAATAGTTTTGTTTTATGTTATTTTAGTCTTTGACTTTTGTCAATTTTTGTGCTATTTTCATCCAATTATTATATCTATTTAAAAATTTTAGTTAACTTAGGTGAATTTTGGTCAAACCATATTTTTCTTTCATTTTTTGCAGGTACGATTGTATGGGGATGGTGTTGTGCCGGTTTACAGTGAAGATGGTGGCGGTGGTTGTTGGCTTTATGATGATGGCGGTGGTTTTGGTTTGATGGCATGGGTGGCGGAAAAGTGGCCGATGGTAGTGAAATGGTGGATGGTGATGGTGGTGGGGTGGGTGGGTGGTGACGGTGCAGGCAGGTGGTGGCGATGATAGAAGATTGTGATAGGGTGGGTGATGAGAGGTGGTGGTTGATGAAAATGGCAAAAAATGACCAAAGTCACGGACTAAAATGACAAAAAACAAAACTATATAGACTAAAGTATCAATTTTGATCAAACCTCACAAACTAAAATGAAAATTTACTCTTTGATTTATTATGTGTGTCAACATATAATTTTCAACTTTTAACACGAATATAAGTGGCAGGCACCTCGACAGTTTGGAGTCACAATTTACTCGTTTTCAATCTCTTATTATTATTAACTTTTTCTACTGAAAGTGATTTTTTGCCGTTTAGAAATTATATACAAAACCGAACCAACACAACTTCCATTCAAACATGCATGTGTACGTTATAAGAATTGGATGTTGATTAAAAAGGTTAAATTCGTCTTAGGTGGTGTTATATCCACCTGACCTCATTTCTCATCGTCACGTAACACCAGATCAATATCTCTTTCATCCCTCACCTTTAATACTTAACCTATGCTATAGCCGTCCCTCACCATTCACTTCTTTTCCTATATTTTTTGTAATAAAATTAAATATAGAGATAAAGAGAAAGAATAGAGAGAGTGAATGAAGAGAGGGATGGTGACCATGCTCACTATACAAATTTGCGGGATTTGGGGCCGGTATTGTGTTCCTTCATCCCCAAATGCCACATCATCACCCGGCATGTCTCTCCGTGAGTATAACACATAACCTTAGAAAATTGTCCGAAGCAAAATATAATAGGGAGGTATTACCCAATTATTTAATCAAAATCTACCTTTTTATTTGTTTTTTATATATGTAAATATATATTCTTGCGCCCATATATATCATAGCATCATGCTATAAAACTTTGTATTTTTTTCTATATGATGCATAAAAAGTAAAAAAGAACAATTATATGCATAATTTACCAGTATAATATAATTGTTTTTCATCATTCAACTATCTCTATATATTATTTCATCCAAATAGTATATTGCTTTTTACAAGTTCAATAATTGTGAGATATGAATTTAAAGTTTTGTATTGTGTGTTCTGAGATATGTGCTCAACATATTTGTTCTCCATAAAAGCTCGACTCATTTACAACCTTAGAGTAAAGTTCTTGTACAAATAATCTTAACGTACTAAACGTACTAATAGCATGAAAAAGGCAAAAATACGCGACGGCCTTTTCCTAATTATTTGCTTGTAGGGTAATTATCAAAATTACTCTACAAATGATCCTGTAGAGTAATTTTGATCAAAAAAACTATACCTCACAAAAAAAAACCCCCAAAAAACCTAACCCCCCCCCCCCCCCCCCCCTCCAAAACTAAATGCTAACCATAAAACTAAACCCCATAACTAAATGCTAAAAAAAATTATAAAATTACTCCACATGATCATTTGTAGAGTAATTTTGAATTGTATGTTGTTTGATAAACTTGCAGAGTAATTTTGATTCACTTGTAAAGTAATTTTGATGCAGAGTAATTTTGATACACTTGTAGAGTAATTTTGATAATTACCATACAAGATCAAAATTACTCTACAAAAACATTTTACAAAATTACTCTACAAAGATTAAAATTACTCTACAGGATCATCTGTAGAGTAATTTTGATAATTATTATATATATCAAATGATAACATATGTTTGCTACAGTGAATTTAGTTTTCCTTTCTTCTTTCTTTTTTCTAATTGGTTGGATTATTTGAGAAGTCATGTTGACTTCCTTCTAGAACTCTTGAAGACATGTAAAGAAGATGACAAAAATGGAGTTCACACGGAGCCCATAACTTACTTTAATCGGCCTTAAACCCACCAACATTCAGAGTCTTTTAAGATATAATTTTACCATATATAAAATGAAGAACACCAATGTGTGATAAATTGTTTTGGGAATAATCAGACTTGGAAAGAATGAAAACTCAACTTAAAAGTAATAATACGTTAAAAAAAACATACTTTAAACTAAATATTTTTAGTTTAGTTCGATTATAATTTTTGTTCAGTTATAAATAAGTTTTATATATAATGGATATTTTCTTTACCGTGATAACAAGATAGATACTTGTATCCGCTTTATGCTTTTCTCGATGTTCTACGGGTTTCTTGACGAACAAATTCGGTTCCGACCGAATAACATCGGTACCAGTAAAACCGTTGCTGGTTTTTAGTATTCATAACCGGTATAAGTTTACTAATAGACGGGTTTGTATTTGCCCATGTATTCGTTTTTGTTTCTTTCGATTGCTATATCGAGTGTCCGTATCGTATCAATTTTGTAATAAACCGAACCAATATCCACCGAAAACCCGCCGCGAAGCGCGGGAAACCCACTAGTTACTAATAATTACGAAAATCCCACCGTGTTTTTTCAGCAAAACCTTCAATTCATACGTTAAAGTTATTTGTATTTGATCTTTTGTCTACAACCTTAATAAATATTTATGGAAAAACACAACTCTTATTCTAAGTCCAATCAATAACGTTACACTTTTTTTGGACGGCTAGAATAACGTTACACTTAGTTGAAGTACAACCATTTGTACACTAATAACTAGCCACAAATAATCTAAGAAATGTCATCCCTGATTTTAGCTACAAATAATCTAAAGTTCTCGCGCCTTTTTCGCATGTTCAGGCGATACCTCCGTCTCAGATTCACTCAAATCAATGACATTAACGTCTAGATTTTTCGAAGGACAAGCAACCGAAAACGGGCTCACAAGATCAACAACCTGTGTTTCAACTTTTCTGTTTGTTTTTGTTACTAAAGGTGTAGACAGATTTACAACCTCTGTCTCAATATCACAGCCGCGGTTTTCTGTCACCTTCACTTCCTCAATGTTTGACCTCATGTTGACCAGCGGTTCATCGATTAACCGATAGTTTTTACTGTTTTGACCAGAAGAAAATGTACCATTCCATTCCACTATGTTTGACCTTGTGTTGACCAGTGGCTCATCTATTAACCGATAGTTTTGACCAGAAGAACAAGTACCTTTCACTTCCTTGATGTTTGACCTCGTGTTGACTAGTGACTCGTCGATTAACCGATAGTTTTGACCAGAAGAACTTGTACCTTTCACTTCCTTGATATTTGACCTTGTGTTGACTAGTGTTTCATCTATTAACCGATAGTTTTGACCAGAAGAACATGTACCTTTCACTTCCTTGATGTTTGACCTCGTGTTGACCAGTGGTTTATCGATTAACCGATAGTTCTGACCAGAAGAAAATGTACCTTTCACTTCCTTGATGTTTGACCTCGTGTTGACCAGTGGTTCATCGATTAACCGATAGTTCTGATCAGAAGAAAATGTACCTTTCACTTCCTTGATGTTTGACCTCGTGTTGACCAGTGGTACATCGATTAACCGATAGTTTTGACCAGAAGAAAATGTACCTTTCACTTCCTTGATGTTTGACCTCGTGTTGACTAGTGACTCGTCGATTAGCCGATAGTTTTGACCAGAAGAACATGTACCTTTCACCTCCTCGATGTTTGACTTCGTGTTGACCATCGGTTCATCGATTAACCGATAGTTTTGACCAGAAGAACTTGTACCTTCAATTTCAAGCAGGAGTTCTTGAAGTTTGGCTTCAACTTCACTCACAGATTTATTTGTCTCGGTTTTCTTTGGTTTACGCGGTTTTGGCTTCTTCTTTTCGGCTATCATCTGTTCAAACTCGACTATCTTTTCTGGGCATGCACTGTTTTTTAAATATTATAAACTGATTGTTTAATATTTGAATAATTTGTCTAAAAGAAAAGAAAATGACAGTTATTAGTTATTACCTGTGGACGAGTTCAGCTGGTACGATAGAGCTACTAAGTCCATCCATGCCTTCCCATGAAACCTCAAAGCATTCTTTTCCTTGAGCTTTTCTGCGTTTAATTATTCCAGAAACCGGACACTTCACTGGCATCTGTAGACATGATTCGGTAAGTTCATAGCCACTCAAAGATTTGTTTTGTTACGTTACTTCAAATATACAGTACAAACTAGACGTGTCAATTTTGACCCGTTCATAACTGAACGGGTCAAAAGGAAGCGAGTCAAAAGGGCCAAAAAGTGTGTTTTTAGTTATTGCACAAGACTTTGTAAATCGCTTATTTGGTAAGTACCATAATTACCAGCATGCTTTCATATATTGCAATTAAAACTTCCTAATCTAATTATATTATCAAACGCTCTGTTGTAATCGCACATTTTATATTTTTAATAATATACATGCCTTTTCTTTAAAAACAAAGGATTATTCTTGTGAATGGGTAAGGAAAAGGTGGTTATTAAGAACAATGGCTAATTTGAAAAAAAAAAAAAAAAAAAGTCTAAGTAAGTTTGTTAAAAGGTTCTCATCACTGCAACTTCAAGTCACACTAATGAGTTATGGTCCTGTGGAGTTATGGATAATCAGTTAATAACAGCTGCAACAAAACTGATTATCTTAGGGTAAATTCACTTTTATACCCTTCCTTCCTTATAAACTAATTGGAGAAGCTTCTACTCCCAACTCACAAGACTTCTCTCATTTTTTCAAAAAAAAAAAAGTCCTCTTTAGTCATTTTATTAAAAAATGCAGGGTAAGGATGCTTACATCAGCACCAAGGTTTGCGGGAGCCTCATGCACCGGGTTTGCCCTTTTTTAAATAACCAGGATTCGTTGAACACTAAAACAACTTAATATATTCATATGATTCTCATATATCACATAGCAACTTTAAAAATGTTAACCTCCTAGAGGTCTTAGGTTTGAATCCAACTTCCACTGGTTTCTTACCTTAACGTTAACCCCTTGAAGGCCACCTAATTAGGTATAAGTGTGGCCCATGAATTTCCCTAACGGGTTATGATGGTTTACCAAAAAAAAAATCACAAGGTTAGAGTATCACCTTATCTAAAGGAAGTTGAACTCCTAAGTCAGAAGAAGTGCACCGTAGATTTGCAAATCGTCTCAAGTCTCTTTCGGCAATCTTAGGAAGAATATACTCATCTAAATCACAAATAACACAGGCCCATTCTTTATACGTAAAGCAGAAAACAAGAATAACAAATAATTCTCCATTTTATAAGCTTGTTTAAAGATACAAACAGACCTGTTTTCTCCGGAGGCCACTCAAAAAACCGATGACATGTTTCCAGAAGCCTCGTCCGTTGAAATGGATGCATACCAAGAACCCTGCAACCAAAGTAAAAGTTAAAACTTTAAAAATTCTATATTTTGCATGTCTCGGTTTTCTTACCTGATTATAGAAATTAATAATTATAACAAATGATCAAGAAATACAGACCATAACGAAAATGTGACATGTTAAAATATACCTTTGGACCATTTGAGAGTCAGCTGAATGGCATTTCGGTTTGAGGTATGCATCCATCACTTGCTGAAACTGATGATTCGTTGGTAAATTACCTTTATGCCCTACAAAAAACAACACATGCCGAAAATCAAACCACTCTATCAAAGATCACAAAGGGTCCTCTTTCAAGCTAAAGATATAAGGTTACAAGTTATTGTCCAAAAGATTCTATAATCTTGCCATTAAGGGCATAATGGTCATTTAGTTATAGTCAAAGTCAATCACTTGAGCAATGTACCAAGAAAATATTTAATAATTATTTTTAATAATGAGAAATATAACTTACTTACCTATAATGTTTGAATCTTGAGGCGGTATGTTCTCTTTATTGTTAAAGCCGGATACTTGATTCTGTTTCTTGGAACACTTAGCTTTCTTTTTAAGCAACAATTCTTGCGAAGCAAGTCGTTGAAGAACCGCAGATTCACCAAAAGATCTAACAATCTGGCATGCCAAATCCTGCATATTAGTTAGTCCATATAGATATTAGTAGCGATCAATGAAAATTAAGCGACACAAATTAACAAATAAATGATAAAAGTTTCAAACTTACGGGACCGATCCCACGCACACCAGGTGAGTAATCACAACCAAGAAGGACAGCTAGAGCAATCTGAAAGCCATAGTAACTTAAGTGAGCTCAAAACCGTATGGCAAAATATGCAACGGTTAATTGTTTAGTTAGTTTTGTATCTAGTTTACCTTTTCTGACTAATAATCATTATTTGAAATTTCTTACAGTTATTTTGGCAAAAAATCTATTATATTATAATTATTAAGGGGTATTTTCGACATTTGGTCAACAGTCAATTAGTCATACATAACTCACCAGTGAGTTTCTTCCGAATCCAAGTTTTTTCTCAATATCATCCATTTCATAACAAACAACATAACCACCTTCACCTGCAAAAAAAATTAAAAATAAAAATAAATAAAATACACTCATGATCACTAAGTTTAATTTTAACAAAAAAACCTGCTAAAATATAAGCGAAACAGAAAGTTAGATATGCTAACCAAGGCATATATCCCTGTACACTGTTCTTGCTCCAAAGAGAAAGATATCCGAGTCTGAAGAGAAACATCCATCCTGAAAAATCACAAAAGATTGTGGAATATAAGCAAAACTTCTAAGATACATGATATTATAAATGATTATATCTTGTTTTCGCTTACACATAATGACTCCGAATCCAATAATGCACACTGAGCTTCACCTTCCTCGATACTGAATAGCACAAAGTTCAAAAGGTTAATAAAAAGCCTAATTCTATTGCGTTTAATGTTTACATGATGAAACATTTGAACAATGTATGAGCTCTAGTAAAAGTATATATACTTAAACTATTCATAGTGATTACCCGTCTAAACATGGAACCCCTAATGTTGAGGCAAGAATCTTGGCCTCTTTTATCATACACGAGAACTCAGAGCCCATATTCCTCTGAAGTGAAGTATTTTTGTTTGAAGAAGATTCGTCTTGAGTTCCCTATCATACACAAATAAATATAAGAACCTATTAATGCTATAAGACATGCGATAAACAAAAAAGAACGATATTATAGACATTAAACTATTACCTCACTGTCCAAGTGTAGACGCCTTCTATATGTAGATACTTTGATGCCCGGAATCGATCCATCTTAAATATACAAACCATGAAGAAATAAAATGTGTTCAGGAAAATATTGTGCATGCAAACACAAAACTGATAGCTACCAAGGGATTACTAGGATCTAAAGGATGTGCAAATTTAAAGGGACTATAAATTGTTTGGAGCTATAGATATTTAGGAAATCTTACATATATTACTTTACAATAATAAGTTTTTTACCTTAAAATTGGAATAAACTAGTTTCACCGAAAGAATAAAAGCTCAATTTATTGCGACTTCAAATAGCAATATCGTGTTGGGTTGACCCGCTAACACTTCTTTGTCCACATTTCATATATTATGAACGATTTGAATTACGCTACAAAACCAAATCTTTGAATTTAACAATATGGTAGGTGCAATGCATTAAAAGCTTGGTTTTAAAAAGCGAGAGGCGCACAAAAGCGACGAGGTCTAAAACTGAGGCGCGAAGCGCAAAAGCGCGGGCTTTTCGTACCCGAGGCGCAAGCTAATTATATATATATATATATATATATTTTGTATCCCATATATACCTCATAGGTTTTTGTATTATTTTAGCTGCATGTACAAGCCAAAAAACCCAAGGTACAATAGTTAGATGAATAAAAACGCCTCAGATACAAGAGGCGCGCGCTTCAGGCCAAAAAAAGCCCAGAAAAATCCCAGAAAAGCGTGCCTTTTTGGCGCTTCTCGTAATTACTCTAGGCGTTGAGCGAAAAAGCCCTAGGGTGTGCGCCTTGTTGCGCCTCGCGCTTAAGCGCGCCTCAGGCGCGCTTTTTAAAACCAAGATTAAAAGTAGAGTTTGGCAACCAAATTGACCTGTCCCCTTTTAGCATACATGACCCATTTGACATATTTGTAATATAACATAACCCAAAGCGAATCAAAATTCCTGCTAAATCACTCAGACGACCCCTAAATCATACTTAATACGGATAAAGATACCAAAATTCCTGCTAAATCATCCAAACAACCCCTAAATCATACTTAATCCAGATAAAGCTCTGCTAAATCATTCAAACAACACTCAAACTACAGAAATAAAATTCAGCCATCTGGGTGTGATTTACAATATGTAAAAAAAAACTACCAAACCCATTCGAATTTTCCATTAAAACCCACCATCAAAATGTGATTTTGAAATGAGGGTATAAAACCAGCAAACCCATTTGCATTTTCCCTTAAAACCCACCATCAAAATATGATTTTGAAATTAGGGCACCATACCTGTAACAAATATAACACTACAATTCAAGGCGATGAGGGCCCGAATTCGGTGAAACAAACCCTTGAGATAAAGCTTATCTTTCATAGCACAGTGGGATTTGTTCACATTGTGAAGTTGAACCATCCAACATGATAGATCTATGCAAACCCTCTTGTTCCTGTATAAGACACAAATTACAGTTTTTGATGAGCAAATCGAAATGGGTTTTGGAGAAATTAGTGAGGGAACTTACTGGAGATGGTGAAGAGGAAGGGTTTTCTTGCAAGATTCTAGAATTTCCCACAGATTTTTTACTCCCATTTTGAAATGGTTCTTGACGGTTTAAGAGTCGAACGTTGGATCTGAAATGCGATAGAGGGAAATAGCACAGGTTCTTCGTTTGTTATTATTAGCTAGGTTATTCTCATCCGCGCGTTGCAGCGGGGAACCAACCTGTTTTGAAAGCAAATACAAATAAAATAATGACTAAATTGTTAAAATCGTCTCTGACGTTTGTTCACATTTGCTAGATCCGTCCAAAAAAGGTTTTTTTCTCATAGCAACTGCTGAGGTTTCAAAAAAGTTGCTAAATCCATCCAAAATGACTAATACTCTAACAATACTAAGTTGATAGAGGGGTAATTTAGTCATTATTTTAATTTACCCTTTTTTAACAGGTTATTACATGCCCCCACCCTTTTATAAACAAAACCCTAAAACCTAATTGTTGCATTCGACCTCAACATACAGGTTTTGGTAGCATCTTAATGACCATTCAGATGCTACCTCTTAATGGTTTAAAACCTCTGAATGAATAAGAGGTAACCTCAAGTCTGAATGGTTAAGAGGTAACCTCTGAATGGTAAATCATCACATGTCACATTCTTCTACCTTCTCATTGGTAAAATTCTTAATGGTTTCATTAAGAGGTAGCCTCTTAATGACCATTCAGAGGCTACCAAACAGCCCCTAAGTGATCGTCCAATTATGGTTTACCAAATAAAATTAGTTGGTAATGTACTCATGCCAGAAGCTTTCAATTTCATCCATAAAATAATATTAATAATCATATGATTGGCCCAACAAACCAAAACCTCATATTCATCTCTAATATGTATATTATATATATCATCCGCGGGTGCATCTTATTGGTACTCTTCTCCTCTTCTCTGTTAAGAATCCAACAAACAACATCATGAAAAAATTGTTATTCTCCGGACTTTGCTGGATTTTATTCTCACATTTTGCATTCTCACAACTGCCAAAGCTCAATAAGCAAGAAGGTTGATGGTGTTTTCTATTTTCTTTGATTACTTGGTTTTTTCCATCCATGAACAAAATGGCGATTGTTTGTGTAACTGGTCCAATGGAGGTACTCAAAAAAATATGGGAAAAGTTAGGAGTGGCGGGGAAGAAGGAATGAAGTTTGAATAAGGATCCGTGCAGTAGTGCTGAAGGGGATAATAATAAATTTTATGTTCAGTGCAACTGCTCTTTTGAAAGTAATACCACCTGCCGTATTACAGCAATGTACGTATGTTCGATCATATTTTGGTATTTGTAAGCAAAATTTAAATTTAGGATATTAAAGTAGCATCGTTATGACTTAAAAGATCAACCTGCCTATGGCTCAAACTCATCTAATATTTTGTGATAAACACTTTTCACGACGGGCTATTTTCTTGTTAGACTCTCAAAAACAGAATCAAAATATTCATGTTACTTAGAGAAAGAAAACAAAGTTCTGTTGAACAAAAGACTACATATAATAACCTTGATACAAATAATAAATAGAGTAAATTACGTTTTTGGCCCCTGTGGTTATATCAGTTTTACTATATTGGCCCAAAATAAGATTTTTTTAACAGTTTTGCCCCCATGGTCCCTATATCTAACCGTTTTGGCCCCTAAATCTAACCAACCCCTAACTCAGGTTACTTTATGGGTTAAAATGACAAAAATACCCTTCTATTAAAAAAGCTATATATTTTATTATAAATAACAAACCTAGTTATAAATAAACCCACATCTTCAATAATTCATCATCATCATCATCTGCATCTCAGATCTTCAACAAAACAACATCATCTGCAACCCAGATCTTCAACAAAACACATCATCTTCAAACCCATATCTTCAAGAACATAACCACCTTTAACCATCATCATCATCATCCCCTAACCAAATTAAATGCAATGATACAGAAAAGAAAATAAGACTATGATTATTTCTTATTAATATCAACCAGGTCTTCAATTCAAACACAAATCAAAACGAACATCATCATCTTCAACCATCATCATCATACACCACATCAACCCCTAAATTCCCATCATCTTCTCCAAGAAAACCCCCAAATTTGCCATTGGAATTCCAGATCTTCATCATCTTCAACCATCATCATCATTCGAGGTCTGCTTGTGATCAACACCCAAACCCTCCATCAACACCCACCAATAGCAACGACCACTACCCAGTCCGCCATCACTGCTACACCGACAACCATCCTCCACCTTCCTCCGATTCACCACACATCATCTCCACTATAAATCTGAAGAACAAATAAAACCTGAAGAACAAACAAAAACCCACACATCAACTCCGCTATAAATCAGATTATTCGTTTCAAATCCTTGATTGTTGGTTATGACCAAATCGATGGCCTGGAACATCAAAAGTAGATTTAGGATTACTTTTTTCAAAGAGTAAATTACGTGGTTCTGTGGTTAAGACCGAATCGATGGCCGACAACATCAATAGAAACGGTTACAGAGAAGTCGGAGAGAGATGTTGTGATGGTGGTTCAGTGGTGGTGCTGTGGAGGCGGCGGTTCGGTGGTAGTGTTGTCCGTGGCGGTGTTGTGGTGCCCCCTTCTTCTCTGACGCCTTTGGGGGCTAGGGTTTTGACATAGTGAAGAGGGATGGATAAATAGATGAAAATGATGTTGTGTTCTAGAAGATAAGGTTTGTGTGATTTGCATATGATATAATAGAACTCTAATAGAAATTAGTTTTAAAATAGGAGGAGAAATTACCATTATACCCTTCATGTGTACTAATAATTAACCAGGGTTAGGGGTTTGGTTAGTCTCAGGGGCCAAAACAGTTAGATATAAGGACCATGGGGGCAAATCTGTTAGAAATTCTTATTTTGGGCCAAAATAGTAAAAGTGATATAACCACAAGGGCCAAAAACGTAATTTACTCTAATAAATAAATTTAAAAAAAATCAACTTAAAACTCAAACTTGTTTCATCCAGCAAATGAAATAGGATGTGTCGCAACCCCCGCCCCCTATCTGTCCCGAGAACGGGCGGCCGCGAGACCAGTTTTGGTGGTATCGATGTTTATCATTTTGGCAGCGGAAATTACATCAGGACCGTAGTTAGGAAATATTTTATCAGAGTAAATACCACACTTTTATAATATTAAACATATTGGGATAAAACCCAAGTTTTCATTACAAACTGATTTATAGATATAATCTCTATTTTATTGAATAAAACATCTTCTTTTATTTAGGTAACTTTTATAGCCACTTTTCCAAGCCTTCAGTGCTGTCCAGCTGGCTTCTAGTTGGCTCTTACATTTTGTTACCTGAAACGCGTTTTAAAAACATTTTGTCAGTGGAAAATACTGGTGAGTGAATCCCAGTTTAATCAAGAAAAGTTTTATCAATTTTCACAGTATTGAGAGCGATTACAATGTTTACATCTACACAATTACTCATTCAGTACTGTCAATCCTGACTGGTGGGTCATATTACCCATTGGCTAACTCTTTGTCCAATGGTAACGTGTTCCACATTTTGTATACAAAACCCCAACATACCGGCAGTAATTGAAGAATTACAAAGACTCAATCACTGCTTAATCACATTGTAAAATATTTAAGGTTCTGTAAAAACAATTTACAAAAAAGATTACTCACATTGTTGTCTTAGGTTTCCTTTAAGGGTTTCCTGGTAATTATCTATAATTTACACAAATGCACACGCGTTAGTATAATACCCACTATTTACATTAGTAATACCCTCCCAGAGACGGCATTCCAACGACTACGTCGGGCAGAACCACGACAGCCGTTACGAAACCCTGGATCAATCGGGCAGCGTATCTAATACGTAACCGGGGTTATTGATACGTGGTTGAAAACCGGTGCTCGTAACCGTATAACTTTATGTTTTTATATGAGTTTTAATCTTGAACGGCCTACTGTTAATTAGATTTGTGTTTATGCAGGTTTGATGGAGTTTAAGGGCTTTTCGGGAGCGTTACAAGTCACCGGGTTGAAAACCGGAGCACCAGGACGCGTTACGGATCAACCGGGAGTGCAAGAATCAAAAGTTGAAGAATTGGTATTATAGAGGCCGTCGGCGACGGGGGTATACCCGTCCCGGACGGGCTCCAGAAAGTCCCGTAAGCCAAAAGTGCCCGTATCCAGTGATTTAAACCGTCGGCCACATCTCAACTTTTGGGAACCCGTCGGTGACGGGGTCAGGCCCGTCGGCGACGGGTGTTAATTTCTTCAAACGCGAAATTTCGATTTTTGGGTGCTAAAAACGTTTCTTATTGGTTATTGGGACATGGAACAAGGGAGTTACACACTTGTGGGAGTTTGAATGGATTCTTGGAGCCTAAACTCAGGATCCACCATCTACCATTCCATCTCTAACATCAAGAACATCCACAACAACCGAATCATCATCCATTTTACACAATCAATTCATCCATCCAAACCCTAGTTCTCCATATCATCAATCCTCAATCCTACCACCATCATCCTTCACCAATCCATCATCATTCACCATTAATTCATCCATCAAAGCTTCAAGATGTCTTCACTCGCGTTCCAAACATCCGGTGATCAAGCTTCTTCAACCATGAGCGGCTACTCATCTCGGTTTCACCTCGGTGTAGGTAGTTGTTAATTTTAGGGTTTCGAATTGTTCTTGTTCAACTTAGTGACAATTTGTATTTGGTTTTTGAAACTCTTGATAATAGTATTACATTTGTTGCGAATTCGTGAATTGTCGAGCGATGTTAAAAGTTATGACTTTGCGAAACGGTGATATGTAATTGTGCATTATCATTGTTAGGATTTACTTGTGTTGATTACAAAGTGTCTTTTTGTCCGTTCTTCGGGACGTTGATAGCTAGTAGCACCTAAGTCACGGTACACTAAATCCGTTAATTGAATGCATTTGAGTTGAAATTAAAACTTGTAGAAACCCTAGGTTAACAATTACCGAAACCGGGCGTGATTCCTTTTTATTATTATTGTTCTAGTAACCATTTTCTCGTAATCGTTAATCATTAGTTGTTCATCAATTTAATCAATTCAATTAGTCTAAACTCATATCTCTTAATTAAACAAAAATACAAAAACATTCTAGTAAGCTTCATAAATCGTGACATTTGTTATTATTCATTCGAATCCATACACAAACCACATACTCTTCGTGGTTCGACCCCTCACAACCACTAGCTATTTGTTAAGGGTAATTAGGGCATATAAATATTATCTTTGACCGGAGCGCGACACTCCGATCAAATTTTGGCGCCGTTGCCGGGGAGTGCGTGCGCTTTGTGTTTGGATTATTGTTTGAATTTTGTGATTATCTGTTTAAATTGTTTAGTTTCTTTTTGCACTTTGTCTTTTTCCTTGTTACGCGGGTGTGTTACTTGTGCAGGTTACAGGTAGTGTATGCATACGCGAAACTCCGGGAGGACTTCACCGTTAGTCTACGAACCGGAAATCGAAAGAGTCGCAAGGAGAAATCTAGCAAGCCGGTTAGAAGCAACACTTGCTTCTAATCAAACCACCAACACACCACAACATACACCATCCATTGAAACCGATTCAATGGCGAACCAAAACTCTAACCAAAACTTCAACCAAAATCAAAATCCGAACCAATTTCAATACCGAAGCAATTTTAATCCCGCTCCAAATATGCAACCTATACCTCCAGAGCGACCGGGTGGTAATAACAACAATACCGGACCACCCACACCACCTTTCCAAAACCAAAATCCCAACCACAATCAAAGAACACCCCAACAACAAAACCTTCATCGACAAACCTCTTTACCCATCAACCTAGATGACCGGAATGTCAATTCCGACTGTCGGGGAAATCGTGATCGCGGCAATCCCGCAAATGAAGACCCATTCTTCAACATCGATGACTTGAGGAATGCAATCCCCGATGATGAACCGTATAGTGTTCCCGGTTATCAATCGCCGGAACATGTGAGTGTTCATACGGAAAATTCGGATGACGGGGGATACTATGATGATAGGGCTAACGATGATGAAGATTGGGGCTACGTGAATAGGGGAAACGTCTACAATGCTAGAAGGTATGATGATGAGGAATTTGGCTACCAACATGCCAATTACGTTGGGGATGACGAATACGGTTACGGAGGTGGAAGAAATGATGGTTATGGGAACAACCGTCAACCACGAAACAATGACCAACGGAACCGGAAGGATGGGTTTTATAACAACAACAACAACAATGCAAACCCTAACCGGATTCCTCGTTTCGTGGGAGGTGGTAACCCAAGGGATAATAGAAGAGAGGATCGAAGAGGTGAAAGACGGGATAATAGAAGACCGGTCGATCAAGAAGTTAACGGTCCCCATCGTCGTCAACGACCTCCACGGGGAGTGAATGATCGTTTTAGGCCGGTTGTCACTGAGAACGGCTCCCCAATCGTTTGTGAGAGGAGGATGTTTGATTGTAAACCACATTACATCAACATACTTCCTCATTTTAATGGAAGATCTAACGACGAACCGTACACACATTTGACAGAGTTTTCTTCCATTTGCAGCACTATCGGGGGGCATAACTTTGCACTAGATGAGGTTAAACTTCGTTTGTTCCAATTCTCATTGAAAGACAAAGCGAAGCAATGGTTCCTTACACTCCCGGCCAATAGCATCCGCACATGGGGAGAAATGCAACAAGCTTTTCTAGATGAATACTATTCTATGGCGAAGACCGATGATGCTCGTGATGAAATTAGGTCTTTTCGCCAATTATCGGGCGAGCCGTTGCATGAAGCCTTTACAAGATTTAAAGAAATGATGCGAAGATGCCCACATCATCAAATCGAGAAGTGGGAGTTGGTTAAGTGCTTTGTACGGGGTTTAGATGACAACACATGGAACCGACTTGAATCAACGAGCAATGGGACCCTTCTAAGCAACCATGAAGATGATGATTGGGAATTCTTGGAACGGATGAGTAAACGTTCGAAAGAGAAAGAATCGGCCTATCGAGCTAAGAAGCATCCCATTTCACGGTCACTTCCCGATCTTGACTCTAAAGATCGGATTTCCACCTTAGAGCGGGAAATGGCTCGAATGAAGAAAAAGGAAGTAAACGCGGTTCAATTCGAGGTATGTGAAGATTGTGGTGATATTGGACATAGAGCGGAACAATGTCCAACGGGGCCGAGTAACTATACGGAGGAAGTCAATCAAGTGTATGGAGATAGGAAGCAATATGACATGAACTCCAACACTTATCATCCGGGTTTGAGAAATCACCCTAACTTCCGATATGGTAATGCTTCAAATCAAATGAACCCGAATTTTCAATCGGGTAACCAAGGAGGTCAAAGCGGAGCATCATATCAAAACCGTCAAGGTGGTAACCAAGGAGGTTATCAATGAAATTACAACCAAGGGTACCAAGGTAGGGACAACAATTACCAAGGTGGGTACCAAAGGAATTACAACAACCAAGGTGGTAATGGAAGCGGGTCGAACAATCAAACCGGTGGCGATGATTTGGGTGCCAAAATGGATGCTTTGTTGAATATGCAAAAAGAATCTCAAAACAATATAAAAGAATCTCACCATGATATCAAGGAGATAAAGAAGACAAACGAGATTTGGGATAAAGCACATGAGGCATTGGCAAAGCAAGTGGGCCAACTCGCGGAGGAAATGGCTCAAATGAGAGGAAGCACGGGAAGGCTCCCAAGTGACACCGCGGTGAACCCTAAGCATCAAGGGTCGAACTCAAGGAACACACGTGAGGTACCAATTAATAAAATTACTTTACGTAGTGGTCGAGTTGTTGATAATGGTGTCAAAACACCATCACCCCAGTTTGTTGAAGGGGTGGTGGAGGATGCTAGTGAAGATGAGAATGAGAATGGTCAAACGGGTCAAAATAAAAATGACTTGAAAAAGAACAATGATACTCCCGTTGTGACCATCCCCGTCCCCAAGGCTAAGGAAAAGGGTGTGGAGGCTAATACCGCCCCTTATCCCGAAGCATTGAAGGGACCCATAAAGAAAATTGTAAACAAAAGAGGTCCACAACAAGAAGAGTTGTTGGAAATTTTTAAACAAGTAAAAATAAATTTACCTCTTTTGGATGCAATCAAACAAGTACCGTCGTATGCTAAGTACTTGAAAGATTTGTGTACCCAAAAACGCACTCACAAATTTCCAAAAAAAATTAGATTTATCCGAAAATGTGAGTTCGATTCTTTCGGGTGCACTTCCACCTAAGCTCCAAGATCCGGGTGCGCCTATCATTTCAATTCAAGTAGGCGATTTTAAAATCAACCGGGCACTTCTAGATCTTGGTGCTAGCGTGAGCATTCTACCGGGTAGTTTGTATGACCAATACGAGTTTGGTCCACTTCAATCGTCAAACACCACCGTAGTGTTAGCCGATTTGACACCCAAACCACCCCGTGGAGTTGTTTCGGATGTGATAGTGAAAATTGAGGATTTTTACTATCCGGTGGACTTTCTAGTACTTGATTATGTGGCCAAGGACCCAACCAAGCAACCTACGGTGATTTTGGGTCGACCGTTCTTAGCAACCGCAAATTCTCAAATTGATTGCAAAACGGGAACGGTTGACATGACATTTGGAAACCGAAGGTTGAGGTTGCATGTTTTTTCCGGACTTATGAACCCTCCAGTTGATGATGAATGCTATATGGCGGACATCGTTGACACGTGTATACCTCTTTGCGACACAGTCGTAGATGGGGAAAACACAATGGAGGATTGTTATATGTTTGACAGGTCACAGGTGGAGATGGATAAGTGCATCGACGAGGAAGTGAAGAATTTGGAGGTGCTTGCGGTTAGAGAGGGAAAACCGACATGGACGCACCAAGTTGAGAGTTTACCGGAGAGCATTGACACCAAGTTGAAGCCGTCATTAGTAGAGCCTCCAGAGGTTGAATTGAAAGCGTTGCCTAAGCATCTCAAATATGCTTATGTTGGTGAAGGCAACACGCTCCCGGTTATCATTGCATCAAACTTAACCGTGGAGCAAGAGGATAAATTGATGGGTGTTTTGGTCACTAATCGGGCGGCGATTGGATGGACCATTGCTGATTTGAAGGGTATTAGTCCCTCGGTGGTGATGCACAAAATCATCACGGAAGAGAATGTGACTCCCGTTCGAGATGCACAACGGAGATTAAATCCGAATATGCGGGAGGTAGTGAAGAAGGAAGTGCTGAAATGGCTCGATGCGGGTATCATTTACCCGATCTCGGATAGCCAATGGGTGAGCCCAACACAGACGGTTCCCAAGAAAGCGGGCATACAAGTTGTCAAAAATGACGCAGGTGAAGAGGTAGCCACTCGGCCGGTAACCGGGTGGCGAATTTGTATTGATTATAGGAAGTTGAACACCGCAACTTCCAAAGATCATTTCCCTTTACCGTTCATTGATCAAATAGTTGAGAAATTGTCGGGGCAAAAATTTTATTGTTTCTTAGATGGCTATTCTGGTTATAACCAAATTGCCATCCATCCGGAAGACCAAGCAAAGACCACATTTACTTGTCCCTACGGCACTTTCGCATTTAGGCGAATGCCGTTTGGATTATGTAATGCCCCCGCCACCTTTCAAAGGTGTATGATGAGTATCTTTTCAGATATGGTGGGGAAGTCTTTGGAAATCTTCATGGATGATTTCTCAATTTTTGGGTCATCTTTTGAGGCTTGTTTGGACCAACTAGATAAAGTGTTAAGAAGGTGTGTCGAAACTAGTTTGGTCTTAAGTTGGGAAAAGAGCCACTTTATGGTTCAAGAGGGAATAGTGTTGGGACACGTGGTGTCAAGTCGTGGGATAGAGGTTGATCGTGTAAAGGTACAAGTCATATCTACTTTACCGTATCCCACGACCGTTAAAGGTGTTAGGTCATTTCTAGGTCATGCGGGTTTTTACCGGCGGTATATTAAGGGTTTTAGTGACATAACCAAGCCTTTATGTAACTTGTTGTTAAAAGATCAACTGTTTGATTTTAATGAAAATTGTCAAAACGCTTTTAACAAGTTAAAAGAAAAGTTAGTTGAGGCCCCAATCTTGCAATCGCCAAATTGGTCTTTTCCTTTTGAAATTATGTGCGATGCGAGTGATTATGCGGTGGGGGCCGTGTTGGGACAACGGGTTGAAAAGAAACCCGTTGCCATATACTACGCGAGTAAGACTCTTTCGGATGCACAATTGAATTACACCACTACCGAAAAAGAGCTACTTGCGGTGGTATATGCTTTGGATAAATTTCGGGCATATATATGGGGTAGTAAAGTGATTATTTATTCTGATCACACTGCAGTTAGGTACCTCATGGAGAAGAAAGATGCAAAACCGAGGTTAATCCGATGGGTGTTGTTGCTCCAAGAGTTTGATTTGGAGATACGGGACAAAAAGGGTACCGAAAATGTTGTGGCGGACCATTTGTCCCGGTTGATGGTTGAAGAAGATCCTACAACTGTAGAGATCAATGAGTCTTTTCCAGATGAGCACATAATGAAATTAGATAAATTGCCATGGTATGTTAACATTGTCAATTATCTTGTTACAGGTGATATGCCAGCACATTGGGATAGACAGAAGAGGCAACACTTCATGTCCCAAATCAAGTACTATCGGTTGGAAGAACCGCACTTGTGGAAGGAATGTGCGGATCAAGTGATAAGAAGATGCATAGATGACGAAGAGATTCCAAGCGTGTTGCAGCATCTACACTCGTTTGCATGTGGTGGTCATTTTAGTGGCCACAAAACGGGTCATAAAGTGTTAAACAGTGGTCTTTATTGGCCCACTATTTTTAAAGATGCTAACGAGTTTTCAAAGAATTGCATAGAGTGCCAGAAAATAGGGGGTATTTCAAAAAGGGATGAGATGCCCATGCAACCAATCCTTGTAGTCGATGTTTTCGATGTGTGGGGTATTGATTTCATGGGCCCATTCCCCAATTCTTATAGCAACTTGTACATCTTGGTGGCCGTTGACTATGTGTCAAAGTGGGTCGAAGCAATAGCCACCAAGACGAACGACCATTCCGTAGTGTGTAATTTTGTTCAAACCAATATTTTCTCAAGGTTTGGGATTCCTCGTGTCATCATAAGTGATGGAGGATCTCATTTTAAAAAATTTCGGTTTGGGAAACTTCTTAAACGGTTTGGTGTTGACCATAGGATTGCTACCCCCTATCATCCGCAGACAAGCGGGCAAGTCGAGGTGTCAAATAGGCAAATCAAAGAGATTTTGCAAAAGACCGTGCGGGCGGACCGTAAGGATTGGTCAATTAAGTTGAACGATGCTTTATGGGCCTACCGTACGGCACATAAGACACCCATAGGCACCACACCTTACCGGTTGGTTTACGGTAAAAATTGTCATTTACCGGTTGAACTTGTGCACAAATCGTTATGGGCTATCAAAGAGGTTAATGTTCAATATGATGACGCAGGTAAGGAACGTAAGCTCAAGTTGTGCGAGTTGGAGGAGCTAAGGGAAATGGCATATGAATGCGCATCTAAGTACAAAGATGGGATGAAAAGAGCGCATGATGCCAAGTTGAGAAAGAAAGAGTTCGAGGTGGGTCAAAAGGTGTGGCTTTACAATTCGAAGCTCAAGTTCTTTCCCGGAAAGCTCCGGAGCAAATGGATGGGACCTTATATTATCACCCGGGTCGGACAATTGGGTGATGTTACTATCGAGGACCCGAAGGATGGGGTACGACAAACGGTAAATGGTCATCGACTAAAACTGTTTCTCGATGGTAACGAGAAGGTAGATGAAAGCAAGGAATCGGTGAGCTTTGTGGTAAGCACACCGATTTACGAGGTCGACTAATAAGGACCGGTAACATTTTATGTAAAGTTATGTACAATTATTTATTTGTTTGTGTGTTTTTATGTTAATCGTTTTCGTTTCATACTAATCTCTCTTGATTGTGTGAAGTCCGGACATTCCGAACAGGGCATGAAGACACAAGGTATGTTTTTAGGCTTTGTTTTGTGCATTGAGGACAATACACGACTTTTTGGGGGGTGGTAGGGCCGTCGACGGTTATTGCATTTTCAAAAATTTAACTTATAAAAATTCACAAAAAGATTTTTAATAATTTTTAGGATTTTTTAGTGTACATAGTCCCTTTATTAAAAAAATCATAATTTTCTTTCCTTTAAAAAAATGATGAAAAAGTACAAGCCGTCGGCGACGGGCTACCAAAATGGGCGTCGGCCAAGAAACCCCGTAACCAGGAGCTTAAGCCGTCGGCCCATTTCAAGTTTTTGACAACCCGTCGGCGACGGGCTATCAGCCGTCGGCGACAGGCTCTTATTTGCTGTCGGCGGCTGGCTCGTTCCAACACGTTTAAAACCGTATTAAACCTTTCCAAACCCCATCAAAACATACACCAAACTCCATTAAGACCACATAATCGACCCATATCACCTTACATCATTCAACTCAACTAAATCCCTGCCATCTCTCTCTAAAACACTCACCTACCATCTTCTTCTTCCTCATTCTCCACCAAGAACCCTAATCCTTCTAGTATTCATAACTCTCTCAATTCTCCACCAAATAACCTGATTTTTGGGTCCATCTTGCGTGATTTTTCGAGAGGAACAAAACCCCCAACACGGTTTTCATCAATTCTTGCTAGTTTGCAAGATTTCTGGGTGTGTAATTTCGGGTTTTTGAAAGGGTGTTCATCAAGTTGCTTGCTTTACATCTTTTTCTTAGTTCTTCTTGTTTACAACACTAAAGGTATGGATTTTCCTTAAATTTATGCTTGATTATCATATGTTTAGTGTTTTTCTTCCGAAATTTTAAACTTTTTAGTTTAAGAGTAAGTTGTTTAGACAATGTATGTTGTTCTAGCATGATTTTGAGTAAGATTGGTTGTTTTGGTTGGAATTTGAGCATGTTATAACCATAGTGAAGTGATTACACTTGTTATGAACATGATTGAACATGAAGGTGATGTTGAATATATTGTTGAAATTATAAGAAATTGTAAGATTGACAAGAAATTGATAAGTTTATGATAAAGTGAGCGACTTTGGAAGTTTAAAGAGGCGATTTTACATTCACTTGTTAATTAAAATGTCAACATCACACATTAGGTTCAAAGTTTGAGAGTTTATTGAAGGATTGGGTTTATATTGATGTTTTGCTTGTTTGTGATTGTAGATATGGCCGGTGGTAAAAGAAAAAAGACTACAGGGCAAGCTTCATCATCGGGAGTCGGTTCTTCTTCCGGTTTAATACCGAAGAACTGGGAGCAATTAAGCTCCGTACAAGAGAATGATGCGAGACTATATAGACAAGATTGGGAGTGGGCAAAGTACCGTGATAGTCAAAATGCAAAGATATGGGATGATGAGAAGAACAAACCCACATCCGGGTATCAAGATAGGAAGTTAGAGGCGAAACTGTGGAAATGGAAGATGGTTACCAAGGTTAATACTTCTATACCGGAAAGGGTGTTGTGCGAAAGAGTGGTGAATGTGGAAGAATTCAGGCAAATCGGAATTGTACAAATGTCTGAGAGATTGGGATGGGAAAGAGTGCTTGATTGGTGCGAAGATAACACTTCGCGTATATATTTGTCAGAAGTGTGTGAATGGTTGTCGACGTTGAAGTTTGTGAACAAGAATAGCCCCCCCGCTGAATGGAAATTGGTCGGGAAGACAACTCGAGGGACAATGACTACGTCCTTCGAAACAATTAACTGCATCGCTCGTTTTGACTCGTTGGGGGTGCAAGCATATGACTATCTGCCACTGGAAAAATTTATGGATAATCATATGAATGAAATTGACTCGGATCAAATGACAGCGGTCATCTTACCATACAGCGATGGGGGAGAGGCAAATAGAAAGCAAATGACGATTGAGGGAAAGATTCTCCAAGGGATTAATGTTGAGAACATTTTGGTGAGGTTTGGTGATCGTGGAGGTGTTAGAGCGGGTGACTGTAGGGTGGTGCATTCTTTGCTATACGGGACCCCGACATTGTCATGGAGACACATAGTGATGATGAATACATAGGTTACTCGGGAGTCGTCCCAGAGGCGTTTTATTCCATACGCACGCCTCATTAGTGCCATGATAGTTCAACAAAGTTGCCTACCTTCGGAATCACTATGGGTAACTAAACCGTTAGAGGAAATTAACAAGGCCTCCATGAAGAAGAACTGGAATATAGAAGTTAAACTCTCGGGGAACATGTATGTTGTGACCGACAGGTTGGGTCATAAGTATGAGTTCCTTACTTCAGGGGCACCACCGGAATCGGGAGAAGATGAAGAGATGGGTGATGAAGAGGAGGAAGTTGAACCCTCCGGTCCACAAAGACCAAGACAAAGATACATGAGGCCGCATAGAGAAATTAATGCAGATGTGGCGGGCTTTGTGAACATTAGACGGGTGCCCTCCTACAAAAATTTTGATCGGGGACCGCAAGAGATATATGACAATGTCTCTGCATGCATAGGTGAAGGTCGAGAGTATAACCGAAGGAGGGAAACCTGGGAGGAGGCACATGGACCCCAAATGCAAGAGTTTTGGGCAGTTCAAGCAGCCCATCGGGATAGAATGGATAAGTTTGTGGAAGAGCAACAACTGTTCCAAGCAATGCAAAGGTCACACATGGAATAGTTGGCGAAGATGCAAGAGGATGAGGCAGCCCGAAGACGGGCATGGGAAGAAGAGGAGGCTAGGCGCCGGGAGTTAGAACAACGCCGATGGAGAGCTTTGGCCATCTCTAACCAAATGGCGATTAACAACACCAAGATACTCCACGATCAGGAGCGCCATCAAAGAGACCTTCAAGCCGGTCTCCCGTACGCCGAACACTCGGGGTGGACCGATTACCCCAACATTCCTCATCCGCTAGGCCCATCCGATCCCACCCCTCATTGGCCCGAGGCAGTCGGTTCTAGTTTCATTCCGATTCCTTACCAACCACCGCCACAAGGAGAGTCCAACCCACTCGATGACTATAGGGAGATGTTTGAGGCCCTCACTGGTTATCAATACCAGCCCAACCCGCCAGTTGATCCCAACGAGCGATATCAGCGGTAGAGGCGAGGTATGTTTTTGTTGTTGTTGTTGTATATTATTTTGTTTCCGTTATTTTTATTTCATGTTATTTATTTTCGCCTAGTTAAATGAACGTTGTGGGTGTGTTCCCTATATAACCCTCACGAGACCTCTCGTCCTCCCAAGCTATTGGGGGGTTTAAAAGGGCTTGTTGCATAAGCTAAATGCAACCGTGATTCCTACGAAAGTGAGTTAGGTTTATTGTTGTTGTAAATTATTGTCCACATAAATCGAAGTGAAATAACACATGGCTTGGTAACATGTTTCATAAAAAGGGTAGAACTAGGTAACTAACAA
This sequence comes from Helianthus tuberosus, assembly GCA_030545235.1. Lineage (NCBI taxonomy): Eukaryota > Viridiplantae > Streptophyta > Magnoliopsida > Asterales > Asteraceae > Helianthus > Helianthus tuberosus. The sequence goes on along the minus strand of CM060437.1, from coordinate 100,052,459 downwards.
ATTTTGATGGTTGTGAGAAGCATGCTTCTACACAAGGATTAGAATTTGTAGGTACAACATGTTCGCGGGACAACCGTTTTTATGAAGAGGCGAAGGAGATATGAGTATCAAGCGACAAAAATCAGGTGCATGTGTTTCCTTTTACTTTGATTCTTAGTTAGGAATAAGTGGATTGTACATTGTATTTTATTTTCCGGGGTGAGATTTTGGGAAGGTTAGACGTGTCACATCCCTTGTGTGTTTTAAAACTCTAGTTCTTGCACATTGAGGACAATGTTTACCTCAAGTGTGGGGATGGGGGAGTAGTAAAAGTTTTCGATTTTGACCCATTCATTTAAATTCTATACATTGAGGACAATGTTTACCTCAAGTGTGGGGATGGGGGAAAATTTCAAAAAAATTTCAAAATTTCTTGTCTTAAAAGCGATCTTAAAAGCACAAGTAACCAAGTCAACGAGGGATGTCACAACCCATTTGGTCTTTTGTCATGGTCAAGTTCAAATTAATAAGCATAACGGGTATTTAGCGGGTGGTTATTTGGGAATAATTCGCCTAAGGAACTAGCAATTTATGCATATCACATATCATACCCTTATACGTGAGGTTTGAGCCACTTTTATATCATAGATTTACATTTACATGTTTCTTTGTTTGAGTGGACCATTATTCGCGTATTGTAGAACTTGCAACTTTTGATACGTTTGAGACTATAGACCGAATACAAGCACGAGAATGATTAAGGCATTAGGTAAACCTTTTCTCTTAAAACCATTTATCTATCCTTACCCGAACAAATTCCCTAGTCGCCCATTTTGAGCCTAAACCTTTCGTTTGACCACCCTATAGCCCATAGCCTTAAACCTTTTCTTTTTAAACCCGTGTGATGAAAATTCGATTATAGGAGCTTAAGTTTGTATAGTTGTTGTGATTCATTGAAAAAAAAAACAGAAGATGTTGCGAAAAAGATTGGAAAATTGTTGAAGAAAAACACAAAAAGAAGTGTTAGTAGTTGTCGAATAAAAGGGTGAAAGATTATTGCCCATTGTTAATGTTTATATTTAGTTTTGTTAATTTAGTAGTTTGTAATAAAAATCGAATTCTCATCGCCTTAGCCACTTTAAAATATCCTAATTCCTACCCTTAGCCTAGCCCCGTTACAACCCTCATAAAGACCTTATGACTTGTGCTTAGTGTTCGTGATCGGTGGTGGAGAATGATTGAGTTGCAAGCTTATGCGGGTACGTGCTCTAATCGGTTATGAGCGATTAATTGTTGAAGTGCTAATACATTATACACATTAGCCAAATTTTAAGCCGAGTGGAGAGCACATTGTGAGGGATATGCATGATTTGTTAGTTTTACGGGCGGGTTAATCTTGGATAACCATTATTATAGGTGATTATTCACTTTACCGGTAAATATGTGGAAATTGTAAAGAATGTGAACTTTTGTATGACAATAGACCTTAACCTTTGTCTCGGGAATGGGATGTGTATTCGTTGTTCGACCCACGTGAAAGTGAAAAACAGATTTGCTTGAGGGCAAGCAAAAGACAAGTGTGGGGATGTGATACGTGGTTGAAAACCGGTGCTCGTAACCGTATAACTTTATGTTTTTATATGAGTTTTAATCTTGAACGGCCTACTTTTAATTAGATTTGTGTTTATGCAGGTTTGATGGAGTTTAAGGGCTTTTCGGGAGCGTTACAAGTCACCGGGTTGAAAACCGGAGCACCAGGACGCGTTACGGATCTACCGGGAGTGCAAAAATCAAAAGTTGAAGAATTGGTATTATAGAGGCCGTCGGTGATGGGGGTATACCCGTCCCAGACGGGCTCCAGAAAGTCCCGTAAGCCAAAAGTGCCCGTATCCAGTGATTTAAACCGTCGGCCACATCTCAACTTTTGGGAACCCGTCGGCGACGGGGTCAGGCCCGTCGGCGACGGGTGTTAATTTCTTCAAACGCGAAATTTCGATTTTTGGGTGCTAAAAACGTTTCTTATTGGTTCTTGGGACATGGAACAAGGGAGTTACACACTTGTGGGAGTTTGAATGGATTCTTGGAGCCTAAACTCAGGATCCACCATATACCATTCCATCTCTAACATCAAGAACATCCACAACAACCGAATCATCATCCATTTTACACAATCAATTCATCCATCCAAACCCTAGTTCTCCATATCATCAATCATCAATCCTACCACCATCATCCTTCACCAATCCATCATCATTCACCATTAATTCATCCATCAAAGCTTCAAGATGTCTTCACTCGCGTTCCAAACATCCGGTGATCAAGCTTCTTCAACCATGAGCGGCTAATCATCTCGGTTTCACCTCGGTGTAGGTAGTTGTTAATTTTAGGGTTTCGAATTGTTCTTGTTCAACTTAGTGACAATTTGTATTTGGTTTTTGAAACTCTTGATAATAGTATTACATTTGTTGCGAATTCATGAATTGTCGAGCGATGTTAAAAGTTATGACTTTGCGAAACGGTGATATGTAATTGTGCATTATCATTGTTAGGATTTACTTGTGTTGATTACAAAGTGTCTTTTTGTCCGTTCTTCGGGACGTTGATAGCTAGTAGCACCTAAGTCACGGTACACTAAATCCGTTAATTGAATGCATTTGAGTTGAAATTAAAACTTGTAGAAACCCTAGGTTAACAATTACCGAAACCAGGCGTGATTCCTTTTTATTATTATTGTTCTAGTAACCATTTTCTCGTAATCGTTAATCATTAGTTGTTCATCAATTTAATCAATTCAATTAGTCTAAACTCATATCTCTTAATTAAACAAAAATACAAAAACATTCTAGTAAGCTTCATAAATCGTGACATTTGTTATAATTCATTCGAATCCATACACAAACCACATACTCTTCGTGGTTCGACCCCTCACTACCACTAGCTATTTGTTAAGGGTAATTAGGGCATATAAATATTATCTTTGACCGGAGCGCGACACTCCGATCAGTTATAATACTTACAACGGAGCAGAACTTCGTTAATTAGGGGTATTATTCCCGAAAATTATGCCTACTATTCAGAATTTTGAGAGAGAAAGAGATCGTGAGCGAATTGAGACTGAAGGCCCGAGGTTGCTATTTATAGGTGACCTTTCACCTTCCCAAGCGGCCCGCGTAAGAGAAGGGAGAGGCCTACGCGACCCACGTAGTAGGGGTGGTAGGGCCTAGCTTGTCCGGGTCAGCACTATAGGGTCGACACGAATGATGACACGTGGCAGCTCAGTGTGTCGCCCTGATGACTTGCTGTCGTGCCCCGCGTAAGACGTAGCCAAAGGCTACGCGGCCCGCGAGCGAAGTAAAAATCTTGTTTTTATTTAATTTTAATAAAAATAAAGGTATTCGGGGCCCGTTTTCGCATACGGGGTGTATTTTAAGACATATAGGGATATTTTAAAATATATTAGGGCGTCGAAAAATATTTTAGGGGGGTTGTTATAGGATGGCTCGGAAGATGGAAGCATTATAAATTGGTTTATTATAAAACCCTTTAGACGGGGTTTGGTTGTTTCTTAAACAAATTTTGAACAATATTTATCTCACTTTTTGATGACGGGTTTTTTTTGTTGATCGTGTCTAAAAAAACTTTGACCACGTCTGATGTTTCATTCTGTAGTAATATAAAACGAAAAAACCATTACATGTAAAATGAGACTGAAACAATTAAGTTTTAGGGTTTTGTTTATAAAAGGGTGAGAGCATGTAATAACATGTTAAAAAAAGGTAAATTAAATGAATTAAAAGAATGACTAAATTACCCCTCTATCAACTTAGTATTGTTAAAGTATTAGTCATTTCGGATGGATTTAACAACTTTTTTGAAACCTCAGTGGTTCCTATGAGAAACAAACTTTTTTTGGATGGATCTAGCAAATGTAAACAAACGTCAGGGACAATTTTAGCAATTTACTCTAAAATAATTAAGAACCTAATAGTTGATAAGCCCGTACATATCGTACGATAAAAGCTATTGTACGTTAACCTAACCCATATATATATAGTGGAGAGTTTAAATGAGAATAATTTTTTTGTAAGAACAAAAAAGAAGAAATTTCAACCAATAAGAATGTTTTATTTTACTTCATTTAATATAAGTATTTAATGTTACTATAATGGTACTTTGGTAAATCTACATAGGTCATTAATTTGTAGTCTTAGTCTTTAATAGCTAACTACATTAAATTTTTTGTAACTTAACTTCAAAATATATATTTTTTCAAAAAAATAAAATCAAATAATTTAAAGTGTAGGATAAATTACGAGTTGTGTAGGATAAATTTCAACGTGTAATATGAATTTCGAAATATGTAGGATGACTTTTGATGTGTGTAGGCAAAGAAAGTTAGTGTGTAGGATAATAGTCTTTATGACTAATTAATTAGTCAAAAATTATAATAAATAAGATAAGTGAAAAAACTATTTAATGTTTTACAAAATTATCCTTTGTTCTTTTTCGTCTCAATTAATTTTTCTTCACAAATGAACCTTCTCCTATATATATATATACATATATATATATATATATATATATGAGAAAGATCCGTTAGTAATCACCCTTTATTGCGAGAACCGCGAGAACCAATGTGAACAAATCAAAAATACCTAAAAATAGCTAAAAACACACAAAATTTTTTTATGTTTTATAAAAAAATCGCTACTTTTAGTAGCCAAATTTTTTTTTTAATTTAAAAAAAATACATTTTTTTCTGGCTACTAAAAGTAGCGATTTTAATGTAAAAAATATTTAAAAAAAAAATTTGTGTGTTTTTTTTTCTTCATTTTTTAGGTTTTTGGGGGGTTTAGTTTTTAGCATTTTAGCTTGGGGGGAGGGGGTGGGGTTTAGGTTTTTAGGGGGGGTGGGGGTGAGGGGGTAGGTTTTTTTAGGTTTTTTTTTTTGGGGGGGGGGGGGGTTAGTTTTTAGCATTTAGCTTGGGGGGTTAGGTTATTTTAGGTTTTTTTTAGGTTTTCTTAGATATTTTTGGTTGTGTTCACATTGGTTCTCGCGGTTCTCACAATAAAGGTGGTTCTCGCATGAACCTTACCCTATATATATATATATATATATATATATATATATATATATATATATATATATATATATATATATGGGAAGGTTCTATGCCGAACACTAAATATTGCGAGAACACGTAGAACAAAATGAGTCACCTATTTCTTCAATCCTAAAAGCCTAAAAAGTAAATGAAAATGTTACAAATGAAAGATTTATTGTTTCTCGCACTAGAATTCAAAACAAAATATGAAAAATTTTCTGTTTTTATGTAACCTACACGTATGTAGGTTATGTGTACGTTAAATTAGCTACATGTATGTAGGTTATGTGTAGGTAAAAATATATGGTTTTTTTATGTATATATCATACGCATATGAATGTAAGAAACATAAAATTCAGTTTTTTTTTTAATTTAGTAATTTAGAGTTGTTTTTTTTTGTTCTCGCAATAAATAATGTTTTGTAATGATCATCATCCTATATATATATGTATGTGTGTGTGTGTATAGCTTATGAATCCAACATAGATTAGAAAATTGAAAAACAAATTTAAAAATTGAAATTTACGAAAACTCCTACACGACATATATAAACCGGATAGTGAATCCGACTTTGTTTTCAGTGCATTGCTACCGTTCTTGTGGATCAGTATCTCTACATATTATGTTTGTTTCATATTACAGCAGCACTGAGATTTCATTAATAATATAATTGAAGAATTGCCAATGAGGTAGTGGTGGAGTGATTGGGAAAAGACTTGGTGTTCTTTGTGACCCAGGTTCGACTCCCACTCTCCCCATTATTTTCTGCGGCATTCAGGTGAAGGACAAATATGGGTGACACTGTCGTCTTGGATGGGAGGCGAGGTTTTACCGATTATTCCATTATCGTGCCTTCGGGCGGGTGGAGATCGGGTTTCCGCGCATCTGGGAGAGCCAAGGGGTTGACGATGGTCGAGTAGTCAACCTTGGCCACAGCGCCCGGTGTCTCGGTGGTTGGCACGTCGTTCCTTGCCGTTCAAAAAATATATAACTGAAGAACTAGTTCTCAACCCTAATGATATTATATTAGTATATCTAGAATGTAGGGGTGGTTTGGAAAGGTGGGGCATTGTAGGGTTTCAAGAATAAGAAGACGTGAATCTGCTACTATGCATTTGTTGTTATGATTTAATTATTTTGTATTAGCTTTGTTATAATTGAGATTTACTGGGTATGGTTGTTGTTGTTTATTTAATTTGTATATTTTATCAAGAGGTGAATCTGCTACTATGCATTTGTTGTTATGATTTAGTGACCCGTTTCTCTGCAACTTCTGGTTCCCTGCGGCTTCCGACACTTTTTGACGATCTTCTTCCACGATTTACTCGCAATGTATGTTACTAACACTTAGATTAGTTAGATTAGTGTTTTGCATGTTTAATAACATCAAGATTTAGGGAAAATCCAGGGTTCTTGAACTAGACCTGTGTAGGTTCAAAAAAAAAATCCTAAATCTTGTTCTTGGTAGTTAGTAGTAGTGTTTTTACAAGTAAATCATCCAACCATTATGGAAAATTGAAACTTTCAACCAGTTTTTGCAAAACCCTTATTCTTGATGGAAATAATCAAAATCGGAAGGGGAAACAGGTTGGTAAGTGAAAATTGATACCTGGATTCGATTTTCGGGGTATACCGGACATGGGGGACAAAACATTTTGGACTTTTTTGAAACCGGCTCGAAAAAGTCAATTTTTGGCCAAAACAGTGAGCGAACACGGGGTCGTGCCTCTTGAAAATCTGCAGCACGGGGTCGTATCTCTTAGACACGGGGCCGTGCCAATCCCCTGTTTTTCAATTTCTCACACAATTTATCATACCTTCATGTTTAATACTTGTTCTCTGCAGACAATGGCACCACATAAATGGTTAAGGTTTAACACCGAGCACACAAATTGTGCGGAACGCATGGAAATCCTAAAGGCTAGGACCGAGGAACCTCCTCGGCAAGTGTGTTATGATACTTTGGAAAGTGTGGGGCAGAGAGAAAGATACAACAGTTTGGTGACGGGACCATTGCGTATCTTTTTGGAGGCATCGTTGCAGTCTATTTATGAAGTCAACCTCGAATTCTTAAGTAGTTTTAGCCTCAAAAAGGACATCGACGATATGTTTAACAATGAAGCGATGAATTTTTCGTTGTGGGGGTACTTGGTTTGGAGTCTCGGTGGCATAGTTCGCTGTGGATGTGGGAATCTACACCGAAGACGATATTGGGGAATCAGTCTTCACCAACAGCATCATAGACATGCCCGACAAAGCACAAAATACTTTTGGGGCACAAATCGGGGAAGGGATTTACAACCCAAGCTCCAGTAAGAGCACCAAGATCCAAGACCCACTCATCCGCTACATACATCGGGTCCTGAGCGGTTCCTGTGCGAGAGAAAAGATAGTGGGGGTGTCGTGAACCTTCGGGAGCTAACTTGTTTGTACTGCATCCTGAACCGACAACCCCTGAATGTCGCCTACATGCTCCGCAAGAATATGGACACCAACGTGAAGGCTACATATCCCATACCCATATTCTTTGGAGGTTGGATTGCCCATGTCTACAAGGCCTACGCGCCACGCACCCCACACCGCTTTACCAAGGGTGTTGGCGTAACCCGGGCCGATGTCAGCCTCTGACGAAGCCTCAACCTCATCGCCGACTGCAAAAATGATCTGATATGCTTCAAGGATAACAAGGGCCACATTTGGAGCACAAACGACCCAGGCCAAGTCCTCGCCATTGAGGATGATCCAAACCGTCCTCCGCGCTCCTCCTATGGGTTTGCCCCTGGATCCTATTCTCAATGAGGAAGTGATTTCCCTTATAACAACTCTCCTAAAATATTTCCGACACCCCTATACGTCCTAAAATACACCCCGTATACGAAAAGTGGGCCCGAAATACATTTAATTTAACAAAAATAAGAAAAAACAAGATTTAAGTGGCTCTGGCGGGGCGCGACAGACTCCCTTAAGTCCGTCGCGGGGGCGCGAGCGAGGAGATAAGTGGTGTAACCCTGAGCTGCCACGTGGCAGCATCGTGTCGAACCTACACCCCTGAGACGACAACCCTACACCCTACTCGACCTAGCTCGCGGGGCGCGACACACCCCTGTGTGTCTGTCGCGGGGCGCCAGAAACCTCCTGTTAGGCCCTATAATTTGGGCGATCGAGCTTCCATCTCAATTCGTTCAAAAATCTCGATCTCTCTCAAAATTCTGAAGTAACAGAATTAATTCCCGGGTATTATACCCCTAATTAGCGAAGCTTTGCCTCGTTGTAAGTATTATAACCCCGGTTACGTATTATATACTCTGCCCGATTGATCTAGTGCTCCGTAACACATGTCGAGGCTCTGCCTGACTTCGTCGTTGGAGTTCTGTCTCGGGAGGGGGGTATAACTAATGTAAATTTTGGGTTATTATACTAACGCGTGTGCATTGTTTAAATTAATAGATTATAACCAGGAAGTCACAAGGAAATACCTAAACTAGCAATGTGAGTAATCCTTCTTTTAGTGAAACCTTTTGTAAACTGTTTTTACAAAACCTCAAATGTTTTAAATGATATTTCACATTGATTGAGTATTTGTAATTCTACAATTATCGTCGGTATGTTGGGGTTTTGTATACAAAATGAGTTACTACACTGTGAGTAGTAACATTTCCACAAGTCAGGATTGACAGTGCCGTGGATGGTAATTAAAGTAGATGTAAACAAATGTAATTGCTGGATTACCCTCAATGCTGTAAAATGATAAAGCTTGTTTTGATTAACTAGGATTCACTCACTAGTATTTCCCACTGACAAATGTTTTTAAAACGTGTTTCAGGTAACAAAATGTGAAAGCCAAATAGAAGCCAGCTGGAGAGCACTGAAGGCTTGGAAAAGTGGCTATAAAAGTTACCTAAATAAAGAAGAAGTTTTATTTCCATAAAATAGGGTTTATCCCTATAGACATATTATGAATGAAAACTTGGGTTTTACCTATGTGTTTATTATTTATAAAATGAGGTGTTTTACTCTGATAAAATATTTCCTAACTACGGTCCTGATGTAAATTCCACTGCCAAAATTAAATAAACACCGATACCACCGAATGTGCGAAGCTCGCGGCCGCCCACCTTCCGGGGTAAGGGGTCGGGGGTTGCAACAGGAGGTGGTATCAGAGCTACAGCCATTGATTTGAGCCACAGAAGTGTTCTGCTGATATTGAAATTGTCAATTCTGTTAAGAAATAATCTATGTGACTATGTGCATACATGTATATTATTGTTGTGTGTTATTTGACAATCTGTTAGTTTACAGTATGAGTGATCAAGGTCCGTCAGACGCTTATCGTCAACTGTCTAATTCTTCTAAAGATGAAGGAACTTCTTCCCAGCCTACTCCATCAGGGTACTCAGCTGACACAGATGAGGGGATCTTTGTATTTAAGGAGCAATCCGAAGAGCCATTCCCTACCAAAAAGAGAGGATGGTTCAGTCGGGGAGCACATGAGCGTAGGAAGAGAATGAAAAAGTTACGTCAACAAAGGGCTTTAGCAGTAGCAAATAGGGAGATGAACACCCAGACCCAAGATATAATCAATAGGAGATTGGCCAACTTTCACATATTAGCTATCACAGCCGCAGACCCAAACCTAGAACAAATCATTGCACCACAGCCATTACCACTGTTTCCCACTTAGCCAATGGAAATAGAACCCAACCAAGAGGAACCAGTTCCCATACCAGCTTTTAACCCAGATGAGATACCTAGAGTTCCAGCACCCAATCCCTTAGCATATGACCCATGGAATGACGACCATAGGGATTATCGAGAACTCTACCCACAAGAGGAACCCATACCAAACCCATTAGCACCATATCCGAACCTTGAACCTCTAGATCCATATTGGGATGCTGACCAGTATGTTCGGGAAATCCTAGAAACCTCATACCCGTATGGAGAACCTTTACCTATGTATCCTGACCCAGTACCCGCACCACGACCACCCATGAGTGATGAGAACGTTCAGGAACTCCGCCTGTACGGTGAGGAGTTGATAGATGAAGGAGAGAGGATAAAAGGGATAAGAGAGAAGCTCGTTTGGAAGTACAACGAGCGGGAGATGCAGTTTAACCTGTAGTAATAATATATATATATATATATATATAGGGAGAAGATCATGCGAGAACCACATCTTATTGCGAGAACCGCGAGAACCAATGTGAACACAACAAAAAATGCCTAAAAATAGCTAAAAATCACACAATTTTTTTTAAATATTTTTTATATAAAAATCGCTACTTTTCGAAGCAAAATTTAAAAAAAAAAAATTTGGCCACTAAAAGTAGCGATTTGAGCATAAAAAATATTAAAAAAAAATTTAGATTTTTTTTAGGTTTTTTGGGGGTTTAGTTTTTAGCATTTTAGCTTGGGGGGGGGAGGGGGGTTTAGGTTTTTTTTTGGGGGGGGGGGGGGTTAGGTTTTTTGGGGGTTTTAGTTTTTAGCATTTAGCTTGGGGGGGTTAGGTTTTTTTTTTGGGGGGGGGGGGGTGGGGGTTAGGTTTTTTTAGCTATTTTAGGCTGTGTTCACATTGGTTCTCACGGTTCTCACAATAAGGGTGGTTCTCGCATGAGCTCCTCCCTATATATATATATATATATATATATAAACGCGAGTAGTTTGAAAAAAAATATCCACTAAAATAGATAATCTAATACCTACTGATGCATAACTAGTAGTATGTTTTAAATTCCAGTTATAGTTGTAATAGATGCATATATATAAAATAGAGTAAATGTCGCAATGCTCGACGGTTTTGACCAATGTGTTTGTTTGTATAATTGTTAGCATTAAATGTTATCTTTTAATATTAATACCTGGTAAATGTTTATAATCCAGATGGACAACGAAGTGAATCAGGAAATTATGTCCTCCCAATGAAAAAGAACAAATTGCTAATAAGTTCTTCGAATATGCTAGAATAGTGCCAACCCTAGCCTCACTAGAACCAGTATTAATCTCCCGTTACATGTGGGGATTAATCAGTGAGATTAGACATGTAGTCAAGGCAGCTAGACCACAAACCATAGAAGAAGCTGTAGAACTAGCAAATACATTGACTGATGAATTGATACGTACGCAAGAAGAGAACCAGAGGAAGAACCTAGTCCAGAAACTTACCCAAGAATTTCGTTATGGAAATAACTATCGTGGGAAAAGTATAGGTTCTACTTCTGCACCTTACTGTAAGTCTTGCAAGAAGAAACATTCGGGAAAATGTTCCACCTACTACAACTTTTGCAAGATACCTGGACACAAGGAAGAAGACTGCCAAAATAATGAAAAGAACTAGAGAGAGCACTTACTTGTATTGAAGAACACTTTCAGAACTCAGTAGGAGGCTTCCAAAAGCTGAAAACAAGCTCCAAAGAGATGGGAGAAAGAAATTGAAATGAGCAAGTTGGAAATGGGCAAGATCATGGCTATTTATAGTGATCAAAGGATTACCAAATCAAGCCAAGTGTCCCATAAGGTATTATGGACTGATGAGTGCCATCACACATGTCCAAAGGAGGTGAATTGGTTGAAAATCAAGCTAGGTTGCTGCCAAGTAGCTGCAGACTGCCAGCTCTTAGCTTACGGACCGCATGGACTATGGTCTTACGGTTCGTAAGACTTTCTGGCAGACAAAATTTTTCACATTTTGGCAGTTTTGGCCCCTGGACTTGTATTATCACTTGTTTGCCATTTTTAACCCTTCTAACTTGTAATTTAAGCTATATGAAGGGTATAAGGGCATATGAAACTTGGATCTTGTTCCGAATATGTCATGAATATCGTTTCGCTCGATAATTTGTTTACGTATTTCGTAAATAAAATATAACATTTTATTGAATACGAAAATGATGAAAGTGTACAACGGTTGAGGTTTCTGCAAATGTTACACCCGTGCCTAGCTTCTGTAAGTTTTCTGATACTGGCAGTTTTACACGGGGTCGTGCCTCAAAGACACGCCCTCGTGCCCAGTGTCTGTTTTATGAAAAAATTGTTGTTTTTATTACACATTTTACACATTTAATCAATCTAACCTGTTTGGGACACATTGAGGACAATGTGTAATTTAAATGTGGCGGGGAACTTAATAACTTGAATATTGTTTGTCCTAAAAATGAGCCTCACACAAAACTCTACTTGGAACCGCTAAAACACCTCAAATCTTTTTCAAAACTTTCTATTTATTTTGTTTTGTCTTGTTTATAGTTTAAGTTAAGAAATCAAGTTCTAAAAAAGTTCAAGTTTTTATAAATATTTACAACCGATAGCGTCGTGATAAAAAAACCATACAAGAAAATTTTTACAAAAGGGCATGACAAATTTTTAAAATTTGATTGTATATACTTTCACATTTGTACCCTTTTCCCACAAACTTGTGAGTTTTGAGCCTTTAACGAGCATCCACTATCATATATATACTAAATGCTCATTCTTCATTTCTTGTGTGAATAGCCCGTACGGTTCCTGCAAATTTTAACACCCCAAGAACATAAAATTTTATATACATATGTAAATATATACATATATATATAAACATGGGTTGGTTATAACCAAAGAATAATAAGAATAGGATTAACTAACCTAGTTAATAATGTTTAGTAAAACAATAAAGAAACTTGTAGTAATTGACCCATTTATAAAACCTTTAAACTTTGAGGGACTAAAAGTGGGTAATTAGAAAGATGTTTTAATTAAAACAATATCTAAAATCAAAACACGTGTGTTGGTCGACTTTTACCCAGAGCCAAGAGAAGGGTTCTTTCACTTGAACCCTAAAACTCACAAATTTGATCAAAATCAAAGGAAATCGAGCAAAGAAATTGGGGCTTTAACCAAAACCGTGATCACCTAGCTTAGGAGATCACAAGGTATGTCAAATCTCGTCATTTGGTGATATCTTGAATTCTTGGTGAACACTCATAATCGAAATTTTTGCTTGCATGTTGAATGTATGAGTGATGTTACGTTGAATCCAAGTCTAGGAACAAACCCTAGATATAAACTTGTCAAATTATTGCCATGAATTAGTTATTCGGTTAGCTAATCATGTATGTGCTAAGTGGGTTTATGATAATGTGATGAACACTTAAATTAGAGTGTTAGATTTATGAAATTTGAAGATATGATGTTAGTCCTAGATGTTGTTCTTGAACAATAGACATAGAGGTTTGATTATGATGTTAGAATTTGGATAAAAGAATGACCACGAGTTAGATAAAAGAGGCATAAGAATCTTTCCCGCAAGGTGTCTGTTAAAATGCCCGAATGAATGTTGATATGATGAAATTATGAAAGAAACGCGTAATTGGCTAATTTGAGTAATTACGTGTGATAAGGGATAATACGGGTTCTAAACATGATGTTGATTGAACTTAATTGTGCATATCATATGATCAAAGGTAGTTGACTTTTGAAAGTCAAACTAACCAATGATGAAGTCGAACAATAATTTTGACATAGAATCCGTAAGATGGAATAGTCGTAAGTGATGATGACTAATCTAACCGTCTTACAAATTATGATGATAGTTTGACGCTTGACAAGATAGGTGGAAGCTTGGGAAAGAAGCGGGTCAAACGAATCAAGTATGAAGGAAAAGAGTATTTAGGTTGCAAGGTAAGTAAAGCTTACACCCTTTTGTAAGGGACGTATTTATTTTATAGGTTATAAATACGACAAAGGTTATATCCAAATTATGGGTTCCGACACGAAATGATATAGGTCTGAACATATAAAATGATAAAAACCACGTTTAATGGTAAAAAGAGGCGAAATGGTAAATTGGTCATGAGATGACATATATAAAATGAGTTTTTGAATGGCTACTTTATAAGGTAAGCCTAAACGGGTCAAATGGTAATGTCAATACCATTTGACAAATACCGACTAACAAGTGCTTGTCGAGTCTAATGCTCACAGGGTAAAACGGCTTATGGAATTTGCGTTGCTATGAATTAGCAAATTATTAAGACAAGGTATTAAAATGGGTCAATACTATGACCCAAGCCAGGTACGCGTAAAGAAAATTATAATTAAATGTGTGATTTTGGTCAAATATCTTATTGAAAGTCCTTCGTTATAAAAGGAGGGACTAAAGTTGACCAAAATGCCCTCGATCGATAAACCGGGCATACGACCCTTAAAGGTTGTTTAAAAATAAGTATTATAATCAAGTAAGTCCTTGATAAAGGTAATAGTTATAGGCATAAGACATGTTGGGTCAAACGCCCAAAATGGGTCTTTTCCGAAAAATTGACTATCCGAATGGTAGAATTCGGAATAACTGGTTTACCACATTTAATCCACCACAAATATAATTGTGGTGGAAGACAAATAGATATCTTAATGTAGAAATAAGATGCGAGTAAACGATGAGTGAGATTTATGCTTAAATGCTTAAAAACCTCTAAACGGGTCAAAATAAGGTAAATGGTTAAATGTTGGTTTAAGTGATTAGAAAGTCACGAAATAAACTGGTGAATAAAATGCGTAAGCAAACCTCGTAGCGGGAGCGAATACGCTAGTGTTATGAAGCCTGGAGATTTAGGTAATATGATCAAGGATTAACCTTGATCACAAGTAGTAAAAAACATGTTAGAACATAACGGGTCTTATAATTATCTATTTGATTCGTAAGCCGTTAGTTCATAAATCAGGATTTGTTGTGAAATAGGGTAATAAACACAGAGGTAAACTTATTACGGTCGTATAGAAACAAGAATCATGCGAATCGGATAAGTATATTGAAAGTTATGCAAATATTTAGTTGTTGTATGCAAATCTGAATATAAAGGTATGTATATGCAAATAATGAGCTGTTGTATGCAAATCTGGACATAAAAGTATGTATATGCAAATATTCAGATGTTGTATGCAAATCTGAATATAAAAGAAGGATTGTTTCAGCTAAGAACTTGTTTAAATGAATTTCAAAGCCTTTATACTAATGTAAATGTTGGTTTTGAATATAGGTGAACGATAGTAAACTTACGGATGAAGATCAAGCTCGTTGAAGGACTGAACACGATCAAAAATTTAAGCTTCCGTAATACGCTTCGCTGTCACAATTTGAACGATGACATATGTGACAACTGGCACAAACCGGTAATTTCCGTACACTATAATTATTGCTTAATGACTGCAATTATGAGTTAATTGTCAGCAATGTCTGAACACATGATTAAACAAGTGAATTCATGCACGTTGTATACTACAAAATATTGCTTTATGCATAAACGAGAGCGTTGCGTCAGAATAATAGTAAACTCACCGGTAAGACACTATGTGTCAACGGAACTGCAGAAAGCAGTCAGACAATAAAATTGAGGCCTAGGTGTAGGTCCGACGACAAGAATGCGTTAAAACCCAAGAGTACATACAAGGGTTAATATATATGCAATACGAAAGCAAAAATAAGCACTAAAAAGCACCCGAAACGCACTTTAAGTGCAGAATTTATATAATTCAGCATTAAATCAGCATTTAGACATATAAATATTATGCAGAAATGTCGTTTTATTATCCAGAATATTTCCCTAAGTGTTGGGAATTGAAAGAGTACAAGAAAAGTACTTAAACGACACTAAAAAGTGTAATTTAGCACTTTAACGAATCGGTATGTAACAGAACAACCGGAGATTACCCGGAACATAAAAATAATGTCAATGACATTGTTTATCTTTTCTGAGCCTGTTAGGGTCCCTGATTACCCTAACACCCGCTAAAATACACTACACACTAAGTAACCGGGTTAGGTACTTAACTAACCTATTTAACATAACTATTAACCTAACTATCTACTTGAGATCGAACTAGATACCCCCCCCCCCTAATGGGATCGGCCTAACTAGGGGAACACAAGAGTACTAAGATGGATTATTTAATTATGTTATGTCTAATATCCTAAAGACACTACATCCAATGGATAATACACATTAGAATTTCCTATAAATAAACACTTAACCACATGGACATTATCACTTAAACACTCAAGACCACACTCTCCTCTCTCCCTCTAGAACTTACGGCCAAACACCCCTCTCTCAACCATCCATCTTCGAGTTCCATCTTCATCATTCCAAGGTGATACAAGTGTTAGAGGTCGCGTATTAGGAGCTCTTGTGCACTCGGAACGCGAAGGACCTCCACCGTTAGCTTTTATCCACGCGTTTTTCATCAAAGATCTTCCCTAGCCTTGAGCTAGAGGTATAACACTTAAAACTTGTTTTTAAGCTTATCTAAGGTGGTTAAAAGGAATATTGTCGGTTAAATATCGTTAACTTACATTTTGAAGCTTTAAAGTCTAGTAAAAATACTAAAATGGTGGTTAATAACACATGTGTTGTGTAAAAGTTGTAGTATTTGGAATATGAGATTTTTGAGACCCGATCTATGATGTGGTAGCTCGGATCATCGTTTAACCCGACTTTGTAAGATCATGGATCTTCACATAAGCTCGTTTTTGGTTACTACAAGGGTTAAAAGGCGAAACTCTACCACACTAAAGACATGAACTTGTGTAAAATATTTTACTTGTGTAAAAGTAATTTAACCTGTACATTGGTGTTTAAAACTAGCGGATCTACGTATCTGCAAGTGGTATTTTTGAAGAACCACACTTTAAAGAAATCACATGTTCTAAACCGGGTCTTACACAAACAAAAGTGGTTTTTGTGAACAAACAAGTGTATGGATACTTGTGTAACAAGGGTTTTAACAAAGAAATAATTTTCGTAAAAACCGACTAGAAGTTGTAAAACTTCATACTCTTTAAAAATAAAGTTTTTAAGAAATTAAACTTATTTTTAAAGATAACAAGACTTACTAAATGTGCTAGTAAGATACTACACAATCTTGGTAAATATCCAAGTTCATGAAGTGGGGAAATTAGTGATTATTGTTGATGATGATTGTTGGTAATGATTATTGATGATTGATGATGATTTAAAAGAAAATAAACACACGTTTTGAAAACGTGGGAAACCTCCATTTTTAGGGGAAACTCTGTCAAAATTTTTATAAATTTTGACACTTAGAAAAATATAAGTTTTGAGAAACTTATCCCCTAAAAATGTGTTTAAAAGTATTACTAAGGTTTCCCTAATTTTTGGTGATAAGAAATGAGGATTTCTTCAAGAATAAAAATGGATAATAAGTATATATTTTTGAGAGAAAAATATATATTATTTGATCACCAACTTGTGTGTTAAGTGTATATAGTATGTGTTATACGTGCTAGTGTATTAAGACTTAAAAATACACTAAATACTCATGAGGAGTAGAAATATAGAAATACACATACAAAACACAAGATACATGATTCGGGTGCAAAGTGCAAAACACAAAAGACTTATATTTATTTTTGGAGAAAGTAATATAAGTAAGATACGTAGTTAAAAATATAGAATATTTTTAACACAAGAAAATATACACAAAAGAGAGTGACTGTACTTGTGCGACGCAAGTCTAGTGACTAACGATAAGAAAACGCGTATAGGTTACGACGTTAAGTAAGCAAATCCGGTGGAGTTTACGACGCTAGGAACGCAAAGTTGTGAGTTCATGCTCCCCCTTTTCTCTTTAACTGTTTTCAGTTTTTATAACTTCGGGGGTGAAATACATGTACAAAAGTACAATATTTATAAATGGTATGATATAAATACAAGAAGCGCATTTGGTGAGACGAGAACCAAGTGTAAGGCGCTATGAGAAATGATAACAAGAAACGCGCTTGGTGAGAACGAGAACCAAGTAGGAGGCGTTATGAGAAATAGTGTCACGAATAGGGTTCAGAAGCACCATTAATCAACGTATACATTCAGACCGCAGAACAAAAGGTTAGATCTAACGGGTGCCTGGCAGCCTCACACTCGGTCGGGGCGAGAATCGAGTGGTGCTTTTGTGTCTCAGAATATACCAATTAAATGCCTTAGGTTTGGTGACTTCCTATGACGTGCCACAGGTTAATGGCTTTGCAACCCATTAACAATCTGATAATTACAGAAATACTGTATTTACATAAAATTCATACCATACAAAATTGATATATAACTTGAAGTACGTGGGGTACTCAAGAAGATTGAATTATACTTGAAGTACGTGGGGTACTCAAGAGAATGAGAATTAAACTTGAGTACGTGGGGTACTCAAGAAGAAATTGAATTATATAGATGTACGTGGTGTACACATGAAACTGGATTTACATATGAAAACTTGATTTACTCACAAACTATGTTTTCATACAAAGTATACAAACATGAAATACAAAACAGCATGAATTCACACCAACTTTATGTTGACGTTTTTCCAAAAACTCACATGTATTTCAGGTAACTAGAATGGATGTGCGCGCGGTCTTGCTTATGCTCGTGGATGTCGCTTGTGTTTAACTTTAAATAAAGTTGTAAACTTTTAAGACAATGTTTTATGCGACTTAGCGATGTAAACGCTAACGTATGTTTTCAAATTATGGTATTTGAATGTTATTTTACGAGCATGTAGCATGTTTACTCTTCGTATGCAATGAGAACCTTTCATGATCACACCTCGTGCTTCCGCCGTAGAAAGGGGTGTGACAACATATTTATATTAATATGGAATATTTTAAATTCTTAAACGTTATGAGAAACCCGTATTTTCAACGTATGTGTAGAGTCATAAATACACATTTATTGTCGAAACTTATATGAATATTGATAAATAGAGGTAAGGGTCTTACAAGTTGGTAATCAGAGCTCAAGGTTAAGAGTAAAGAGTGTTCGGTTCGAGACTTGATCCCGTTATTATGAATATTAATGGTCTAGCATGTTAAAGTGTTGTAAACAACACATAGGGTTATCGTGTAATACACGTTACCCCAATTAAATTGATAAAGGATCGATATAGTTAACGAAATTACGTGTGTTGACACGTATAGTAGAAAGCCTTGTATTATAGTACGGGCGTTTATTGATGTTGACGTTACTAATCTTTGTAAACATTTTAGTTAAAGGATACTCGCATCCGAAGATGGCGAGAGTTTAACAATTTGTAGATATGACGGAGGAACGGTCCAAAGTATGACAAGTAGAGCATGCTCACCAAGGACCTAAATCGCGTAACGATAGCGAATAAGGTTAATGGCAAGGAAAGCCCGTTAGGGCAAGCATTTACCAGGTGCATGTTTTAAATTTATTGCACAAATAGTAATATGCAACAAATATGTAGAGAGTGACTGTTGCATATGTAGGATAAAAACTTGGAAAACCTGAATAGGATACCTATCCAGGATGATGTTTCCAAAATAAATTTAGTAGAAATATGTGTTATTCACGATTGTGAATAACAAGACAATAACAGAATCAGTTTATATAAAAACTTGGACGGAAGTAATCATCCAAGTAAGTATTCTCAATATAAAAAAAACTATTGAGAAAAGTAACGATCACATTAACGAATGTGATTGTAAAATAGTTTGATAAAAGGAAAACATTTTATATGTTCAAGAATAGAACGGGTAAAACTAGTGATTGTTATATAGCAATTAAGTAAAGTTTTACCAAAGAAATCAAGAATATGGAAATAAATAGAGGTGTTACTTACATGGGGCGTGATGTGAAAATTATAAAAAGGTCATGTGTACCATGTGTTGATCGCTTACTCTGGCCAAGTAAGTAGTGAACACATGATACCATGAACTTCTTATAATGGACGCATTCATGTCCGATGTAGTAAGGATGGGGCGAATGGGACGAATTAAAAAGGTACCCAAGCGGATCAAATAAGCAAAATGTTTGATAATAAATGTAAACGCAAACCAGGTAACGGAAGCGTATTACATTAGAATAACGAGCCCGAGAGAAGGGACAAGGATCAATGTAAATGAAAATTCAACCCGACTAATGAGAATGTCAAGGCATAGGAATAAAGTTTGACTGTTATAAGTGAAAAAATTCACACGAACAAGTCAAATAAATAGAATAAAGAATAAGGACTTGGTTGAATAAAAGCGATGGATTTCGCTAAGACGACTAAATAAACCAAAACGAAGTCTTAATGCATACCGGAATGGTTGCTTTGATAATGACTTCGGTAAAATACCCGATAGGTGGGTAGGATTTCAAATATATGCGTAAACCAAGAGAAGGGAACGCGGATTAAAAAGTCAAAAGACTCGGATTATGAGTTATGACTAAAAGATGATAAAATTTTGCAAACATAAATTTTGATAATTATGTTCATCTATTTCGAGGTTGAACGGATTGAATAAAGAGTAAAGTTTGACTGTCATAAGTGATGAAATTCACAAGAACAAGTCAAACGGATTAAATAAAGAATAAAAGCTCGGTTGAATAAAAGCGATGGATTTCGCCAAGACAATCAAATAATTCAAAACAAAGTATTAACGCATACCAGAAAGGTTACATTAAAAATGACTTTGGTAAAGTACCCAGTTGATGGGTAGGATTATACAAAAATGCGTACACCGAGAAACGGGAACGCATATTAAAAGTCAAAAGACTCGGATGATGAGTTACGACTAAAAGATGATGAATTCACGCAAGAAATTCAGGATAAGTATGTTAAATCTTATAAGGTTGAACGGGTTGAGATAATATAAAAAGGAAAACGCAAATTAGATAACGGGGGTGTTAAAAACATTAAGATAAAGAACCTGGGTAACGGGTTGTAAAGAAATATAGGTGTAAACCGGATAACGGTAAGCTGAGAACAAACCGACGCGTAAATGACGTAAGAAGTCATAGAGTCAGAAGAATAGTCCAGATGAAAACGAATGTAGCCTTAGACTACGGTCAAAGTCATTAGAATTCAAAAATGAAAATAAATGTTTTTTAAACTTAAAAAGGGTGACTTGACACCAAGAATATATATTTTAAGAGCGAAATACGGGATTGCCATAACCTTCGGGTTATAAACAATGTAAAGGTCTACGGGACCAAAATAACCCTTGGGTCACAAATAAAAAGAAACAAACTATAGGGTCTCACCTTAAAAAGGTGAAAGCCTAAGAAATAGCCTACGAGGCTAAGTGAAAGAACCTACGAGTCAATAGTGTAAAACGAGGGAACTGGTTATGATTCCCAGCGTAAAATGAGAACGGAAAAGAATGAATTCTTGGTTGTCAATTTCTTGATATGAGTAATTGACATAAGTTAAAGAGAAAATGTTAAACTAAAATTCAGTTTTAGTGAGAAATAACGTTTTAACAAATATGAATATTTTGAGGGGAATTTGAAAATGATTAATATTAAAGGACATAGGTCTTAACACCAATAGGTGTAAGACGATAAATTTGAAAGGAAGATATTTGATAATGAAAAGTTTATATAAACTTAAACATGATGTGATGCGATGCGATCATGGTCAAGAAAAGTAATATAGAATATAATCACGTTGTAGCGTGAGTTACGGGATAGGAGATTATAAACTCATATAAGGCCCAGGATGGCAATGTGGTATACCCGAATAACGGAATATAAGGTAGCCGGTGACTAGTAAGTTTAACCGGAAAGATCATTTAAGGTCAAAATAGTAATTATAACTTAATAAAGGCGCTTATCTTGATAAGATTAGCGTGGGATAATAAGTTGAATACATCAGAAAACCGAGTGGCCAAAAGGCGACTCATTATAATAAATAAAAAAGATGAAGAATATCATATGAAACTAATGGCCCACGAGGCCTTACACATGAAAGGCGCATATGACATGGCCTATAAAAATCCTTGACCTGAGAAACAAGGATAGTAACCAAAAGAAAGATGCAAGAATGGAGCATCAGAAGGAGTTAGACACCACTATGGAGCCGAAACACATTACCATGCTTTCCCGGTAAGATCATTGGATTATTAAAAGTGAGAAGTGCCCAAATGAAAACAAAAATAAGTTCGTTAAAGCTAAACCAAAGAACGATGTAAGAAAGGTTTCGGGGACGAAACCTCTTTAAGGGGGGTAGACTTGTAACACCCCAACAACATAAAATTTTATATACATATGTATATATACATACATACATATATATAAACATGGGTTGGTTATAACCAAAGAATAATGAGACTAGGATTAACTAACCTAGTTAATAATGTTTAGTAAAACAATAAAGAAACTTGTAGTAATTGTTCCATTTATAAAACCTTTAAACTTTGAGGGACTAAAAGTGGGTAATTAGAAAGATGTTTTAATTGAAACAATATCTAAAATCAAAACACACACATGTGTATGTGCTGGTCAACTTTTACCCAGAGCTAAGAGAAGGGTTCTTTCACTTGAACCCTAAAACTCATAAATTTGATCAAAATCGAAGGAAATCGAGCAAAGAAATTGGGTCTTTAACCAAAACCATGATCACCTAGCTTCGGAGATCACAAGGTATGTCAAATCTCGTCATTTGGTGATAGCTTGAATTCTTGGTGAACACTCATAATTGAAATTCTTGCTTGCATGTTGAATGTATGAGTGATGTTATGTTGAATCCAGGTCCAGGAACAAACCCTAGATGTAAACTTGTTAATTTATTGCCATGAATTAGTTATTCGGTTAGCTAATCATGTACGTGTTAAGTGGGTTTATGATAATGTGATGAACACTTAAATTAGAGTGTTAAATTTATGAAATTTGAAGATATGATGTAAGTCCTAGATGTTGTTCTTGAACAATAGACATAGAGGTTTGATTATGATGTTAAAATTTGGATAAAAGAATGACCATGAGTTAGATTAAAGAGGAATAAGAATCTTGCATGCAAGGTGTTTGTTAAAATGCTCGAATGAATGTTGATATGATGAAATTATGAAAGAAACGCATAATTGGCTAATTTGACTAATTACGGGTGATTAGGGATAATACGGGTTCTAAACATGATGTTGATTGAACTTAATTGTGCATATCATATGATCAAAGGTAGTTGACTTTTGAAAGTCAAACTAACCAATGATGAAGTCGAACAATAATTTCAAAATAAAATCAGTAAGATGGAATAGTCGTAAGTGATGATGACTAATCTAACCGTCTTACGAATTATGATGATAGTTTGATGCTTGACAAGCTAGGTGGAAGCTTGGGAAGGAAGCGGGTCAAACAAATCAAGTATGAAGGAAAAGAGTATTTAGGATGCAAGGTAAGTAAAGCTTACACCCTTTTGTAAGAGACGTATTTATTTTATATGTTATAAATATGACAAAGGTTATATCCGAATTATGGGTTCCGGTACGAAATGATACAGGTCGGAACATATAAAATAATGAAAACCATGTCTAATGGTAAAAAGAGGCGAAATGGTAAATTGGTCATGAGAGGACATATATAAAATGAGTTTTTGAATGGCTACTTTATCAGGTAAGCCTAAACGGGTCAAATGGTAATGTTAATACCATTTGACAAATAACGACTAACAAGTGCTTGTCGAGTCTAATGCTCACAGGGTAAAACGACTTATGGAAGTTGCGTTGCTATGAATTAGCAAATTATTAAGACAAGGTATTAAAATGGGTCAATACTATGACCCAAGCCAGGTACGCGTAAATAAAATTATAATTAAACGTGTGATTTTGGTCAAATATCTTATTGAAAGTCCTTCATCGTAAAAGGATGGACTAAAGTTGACCAAAATGCCCTCGATCGATAAACCAGGCATACGACCCTTAAAGGTTGTTTAAAAATAAGTATTATAATCAAGTAAGTCCTTGATAAAGGTAATAGTTTAGGCATAAGACATGTTGGGTCAAACGCCTAAAATGGGTCTTTTTCGAAAAATTGACTAACCGAATGGTAGAATTCGGAATAACTGGTTTACCGTATTTAATCCACCACAAATATAGTTGTGATGGAAGACAAATAGATATCTTAATGTAGAAATAAGACGCGAGTAAACGTTGAGAGAGATTTATGCTTAAATGCTTAAAAACCTCTAAACGGGTCAAAATAAGATAAATGGTTAAATATTGGTTTAAGTGATTAGAAAGTCACGAAATAAACTGGTGAATTTAATGCATAAGCAAACCTCGTAGCGGGAGCGAATACGCTAGTGTTATGAAGCCCGGAAATTTAGGTAATATGATCAAGGATTGACCTTGATCACAAGTAGTGAAAAACATGTTTAAACATAACGGGTCGAATAATTATCTATTTGATTCGTAAGCCGTTAGTTCATAAATCAAGATTTGTTGTGAACTAAGGTAATAAACATAGAGGTAAACTTATTACGGTCATATAGAAACAAGAATCATGTGAATCGGATAAGTATATTGAAAGTTATGCAAATATTGAGTTGCTGTATGCAAATCTAAATATAAGGGTATGCATATGCAAATAATGAGCTGTTGTATGCAATTCTGGATATAAAAGTATGTATATGCAAATATTCAGATGCTGTATGCAAATCTTAATATTAAAGAATGATTTTTTCAGCTAAGAACTTGTTTAAATGAATTTCAAAGCCTTCATACTAATGTAAATGTTCTTTTTTAATATAGGTTTACATATTTTATTATGTAGATAATTTCTTGTCAAGATTAATATTCTCAAGATGACTATTCAATGATCCAAGATCATATTGATCCTTCCCAAACTGTACAAGCTTCTTCCAAAGCATACGATTTTCTAGATGTAGATGGTGATATCTATATAGATGGATCTGATCTATATGGTATAATGAAGGCTGATGGGGGACGGGCATTGTCATACCCCAACCGATGGCGGAAACATCGGGATGAGACGAAAACTATATTGCAAGAGACTTCATAATACTATGTGACAATATAAATTAAATTCCAATTTCATTGCGATACTAATTGTCTTACAAAGATTTAAATAAATGACAACATTGTTTCAATAACATAACATCGAATTACAATTTAATCTATGTGTGTATCTAAGTCCACCTAAATTGCATTTCTTCTCAACATCATCTCATCAATCAACCTGCAACATGTATTAAAATATATCAACAAAAAGTTGGCGAGTATAAAAGTTTTGTTACATAGCATAATATAGAATAAAATTGTTTAACATGTTCATATCCGACATAAATAACATGATGCAAGTTACTAATACGCTGAAACGGTGTCACTATATGATCAAACCCTAGATTACAATGCGTTAAAATAGCTTATCCCCATAGTTTAACGGGAGGTAAAATAGTTTAACTTAACAATACCCCAAGTCTCGTGGGCGGTGCATTACTCCTATAGCGCTATAATTGTTAAGGTGGGCTTGTACGAAGTTAATGAGCATATAGACACTAATAGTTTACATAGCATATGAGATTAACAAGCATCAAATCGTTCATAGACTAACTCCCAATAGACTAGCGGGAGGTGAACATGTTTACATGTGGATAGAATATGATTCAAATAGTTTCAAATGTTTAGTGTTTTTACATAGAATACATGTTGCACCCAAAAGTGTTTAAAAAGTAAAATGGGTTCGAGTATACTCACAAAATTGCTAAGTCTTCCGATTATCCAAGTGTTGACGAGTGAATGAGATTAGGAGGATGGAACACCGAGGCCACCCTATATGGGCAAACGATGGTGCATGAGTAAACGAAATTATGACGGAGGATTTGAATTGGAATTTAAAGTATCTCTAGTTGATATATATGTATATATATATATTTTACATAGTTTATGTAAAAATTCTAAATTAAATCCATTAAGAGTATTGTAGAAGTGTTGTAAAAAATAAACATACATTTATATTTATTGTTATAAAAATTATTTGAATCCGATACGTTTTCATTAGTGGTTCGACTGTAAAGTGTGTGTGTATATATATATATATATATATATATATATATATATATATATGGGAGCCGCTAAAATAAGAACCACCTCCAGTTGTAAGAACCGTGAGAACCACTCTCCACCAATCATATCTTGCCAACAAAAAGGTTAGTTTGGTCATTTTACCCCAAATGTCAAATCTCACCCTCTCTCCTCATTTAAATCTCACCCTCTCTCTCTTCCATTAAAGTTGCAGACCATTCTTCACCTCATCTCTCATATCTCTCTCTTATATCTTCAAAGTTGCAACATTCCCCTCACCCTCTGATGAACAGCCAACCGGCACCCCCCATTCCCTCACTCTCGATGACTGGCCGACGCCGGAGCCGGTAATCCGGCCATACACACACATATCACGACATCACAAACACCCCCATTCGCCGCCCCCTTTCTTATCACATCTCATTTCCCGCCCGGAGACATCACCACCGCCGCCATCATCACCGCTGTGAAGAGTTGTGGTGTTATGTCGTTTCTGCTTCTTCTGCTTGAAGCCGTCGCCGACCAGATTCACATGGCGGTGAAAGTGCCTAAGATCTGACAAGGAGATGGGGAGATGATTTGCGGTGGGTTTGGTGTTTGGTGGGTTTGGTGGTGTGGTAAAAGTGGTGGGTGACGGTGGAGGGTAGGTCCAACGGAGATGAGGGAGATGATTTGCATCTGGTGGTGGTGGGTTTAAACGGGTTCAGGTTTGTTTTCGGTTGTTGATTTGTTGGTTTGATCTGTTGGTTCAGGTTTGTTTTCGACTGTTGATTTGTGTGTTGATTTGTTGGTTTAATCTGTTGTTTTGTATTTTCTACTGTTCTTGAATCTGATGGTGGTATATTGGGGGTTTGATTTGGGTGTTCTTGAATCTGATGATGGTATTTTTTTGGTATGTTAAATGTTTTACGTTGATTTTCTGGTGATTTTTTGATCAGTGAAGTATGCGGGTTTTTGATCCGTTGGATTGGGTGGCGATGACGCAAAAAAAAAAAAACCTAAATTTTGATGACGATGGCGCGGCAAGGACGGCGGAGGGTAGGTTTTTTAAACCTGCAACCGCACTTTTGCAGCCTTTTGATTATCAGATAATCTGAGCCAAACCCCGTTTTTTTTTCGAGATACACTTTGTTTTGATGTTGTTGCTTTTTTATTCCCCCCCCCCCTAGTCGATGATGATAACGATAAATCTGAGACATCTCCCGAGTTTGTGATTTCTGGGTGCGTTCGTTTTTGCATAAATAAGTTTTTGTAAAAAAAAAAGTTAAACCGTAAACTTTTTAACGTTAAACGTAAACTTTTTAACGTAAAACGTAAACTTTTAACGTTAAACGTAAAACGTAAACTTTTTAACGTAAAACGTAAACTTTTTAACGTTAAACGTAAAACGTAAACTTTTTAACGTAAAACGTAAACTTTTCAAACGTAAAACGTAAAAATTTAAACCGTAAACTTTTTAACGTTAAACGTAAACTTTTTAACGTTAAACGTAAACTTTTTAACGTAAAACGTAAACTTTTAACGTTAAATGTAAAACGCAAATTTTTTAACGTTAAACATAAAACGTAAACTTTTCAAACGTTAAACGTAAGACGTACACTTTTCAAACTTTTAACCTTAAATGTAAAAATTAAATCGTAAAGCGTAAACTTTTTAACGCAGAAATGTAAAACGTACTCTTTTATGTAAAAAAAATTTAACGTAAAACATAAAAAACGGCGCGTAAAAAACTGGTCGAAAAAACGACGCGAAAAAACGTAGCGTAAAAACAGGGCGTAAAACGTTCCGAAAAAAAACGCTCGTAAAAAAACGGGGGATAAAAAGCGGCTCTTAAAAATGTTTTTAATCTCATCCATCCATTTTGAAAATCTCGGAATTTTTTTTTTAACATAAAACGTAAATAACGGCGCGTAAAAACCGGTCAAAAAAACGACGCGAAAAAACGGAGCGTAAAAACAGGTCGTAAAACGTTCCGTAAAAAAACGCTCGTAAAGAACAGCTCTTAAAAATGTTTTAATCTCATCCATCCATTTTGAAAATCGTAAAAAAAATTATCATAAAAATCTGATTTTAAAAATATTGTTTAACAAAAAATTCTGTTTTTTAATAAAAAAGTAATTAATGAATAGGACAAAAAGGCAATTAAATATAATATATATAAAAAGACAAAAAAAAATAATTTTACTTAAATACCCTTTTTGATTAAAATATTAAAGACATAATAAGACAAAATATACTTAATATTATTTTTAAATACTTTTAATCTCATCCATCCATCATCTTGATCTAATGGCTAGAAAGTGGTTCGCGCGGTTCTTACAACTGGAGGTGGTTCTCATTTTAGCGGTCCCTATATATATATATGTATATATATATATGTATATATATATATATATATTTGACGAAAATCGGGCAGAGTTCCCTCTGTCTTTGGACGATCCCGACAACACAAGTTGTCGATATAACTTTCAAAACGCAACAATTAATAACACATTATAAATATATATATTTCTATGGATTTTTTATAAATAAACTGTATAAAGCTCGGTGTCGCCATAACAAAATTTAAAAAGAATGAAATATTAGCGTCATTACAAGTCTCGTGTTTTACTCGATGACCCGAACTGACTGAGTTGACCGGGTTTGACCCGACAGTTGACCGAGTTGACTGTTTGACCACATATGACTGAACCGAAGCCTGAACATCAAACCGTAACCCAAGCTACAAACTGACCTGACACGCATCTTGAACCAAACCCGAACCCATTGACTGCTTTAACCGAACCCGAGTCGAGACCCAAAACTGAACCCGAACCAATTGAACTAACAGAAACAACCGGTGTTGAATCGGAATTTAAACAAAATACAACCTAAATCAAAACTGACCTGAAGTAAAACCGAACTTAGACGAGACTGAACCGGCTGACCCGAGACTAGACCTAACCCGAACCAACTGCACCAAAACTGCACCACGATACCCGACCTGAGCCAAACCTGAGACCCGAACCCGAGCCATCGGCACCACCGGCATCACCATCGACACCATCTTCATCGTCGGGCCAGAACACCGCCGCCGCCGCCGACGGCAGATTCTTCGTCGGAACCCTTTTTGGAGCTTCATTTGTCATTTCTGGTGTGAAATCTTCACACTCCAGCCATCATTCTCTACAAATCTGAGTCGGCGGAGGGGGAGGGTGCCTTGTCAGAGTTTATTCGAGAGGGATTAGAGGGTGGTTTAGGGGTGTCGTTGCTGGAAACAACCACCACCGTGAGTCGGGTCCGCTGGTAGTCTCACCGATGACGAAACAGACATGGGGGGTGTTGGCTATGTTGAGATGTGTGTGTGTATTTGAGAGATGGAGAGTAGTTTAGAGGATTAGGGTTTCACTTTTGAAGATGAAGGAGAGCAGGAGGGAAACAGGATGTGCGGCTGTATCAAAAAATGAAGGATATAGGGTTTGCTAGTGTTTTATGCTTAGAGTTTAATTAGTGGGCTTTGGGCTTGGGACCAAGGCCCATAAGCCCAATCCCTGTGTTTAAGTGGCCCGTAACTTCCTATGGGACCCGTTATTAAAATCCGAACGTCGTAAAAATGTTGTAATTTATTATTTTAGGATTTAAAATACGTTAATGTTGTTGGAAATCGATGTGTGAGGTGCTCGTTCGTCGGTTTCATTAAAAGTGCGTGAAAAGTGATGGTTGTCGTTTCTTGTCTGTTTCCCAATCTGATTTCTACTGTGAATTCAAAAAAAAAAAAAAAAAAAGCGAGCACGTATTTCCTAAAAATATGGAGATGCGGAAATACGAGGCGTTACAGTCTCCCCTCCTTTAGGAAATTTCGTCCCGAAATTTATTCAGAAGGAAGACTTGAAAGGGTTTTGGCAAACCAAAGAGGATTGTTTAAAATTGAGGCCTTGAAGTTTGGGACATTTTGAAAAGTATGAAATTTGAAGAATAAAAGATAGGTTGTAAAAGGAGTTCGTTTGTCTAAAATGATTTGAGGTACCAAACATAATTAAAAATGTGTAGGTGCGTATATAGGTAAAGCGAGTTTAAACAAGTTTGAAAATCTTAAATTGGATATGTATTAAGATGTGTCATATTAAGAAGGAGAATTTTGTACAAAACGGCTTGTATTTTGATGGAAAGTGAGGTAGTTTGTACGGAAAGTTTAAAGAATAGCAAAGTAGTCTTAAAAGTCAGGGGGTGGACTAGGATTAAAACCTTTAAACAGACTAGATTGTAAACGAGGTTTGTATAAAAGAAAAGAATAACGGAGAATAATAGGAGTATAAAAGTGAACGATCGATTTTAATACACGAATGCGAGCATAAGGATAGCATAAGTATCGGATAGGTGAACGTAGTGTTAGGGATGAGGTCATGTCGTGGATAATCGGATCAAACGCGTTTGTGAGTTGTTTAAAGCTTGTATTAGGTCTAAAAAGGTCTGCAAAACACTGAATTTCTCACGGCACGTTTTACGAAAGTTTGGTAATATGGTGAAAACACTTATATATAGGAAGTACCAACGGCGTATCTATCACGACCCCCGACCCACCCTGGACGGAATCGGGAGCCGTGAACAGCCCAGTGGTACCGGTGATTATTTTGAAAAATATTGCAGCGGAAATTTCATCAGGACCGTGAGTTAGGAAAAATATCAGAGTTTAGAAAACACCGGATTTTATTTATTAAATAGATGGGATAAACCCATGTTTTACAAATGTAGCTTTAATAAGGGATAAACCCAATTACATAAAACAATATTTCTTAATTTGATAAAATAAGCCACTTCTTGAAGCCTTTCAGTGCCGTTATCCATCTCTTACTCCAATCTACTGTAATTACCTGAAACATGTTTGAAAAAGGTTTTGTCAGCGCGAAATACTGAGTGAATCATTCTTTTTAGTAAAACGAACTGTTTGTTATAATTTACAGTATTAAGGGAGATTACAATGTTTCAGATATCAACCAACTACCCACAGTATTTGTCACTCGACCGGATCTGTGACTATGGTCATATCACCATTGGCCACCCGTTTGTCCAATGGCAAAGATTATCAAGTAATGTATACAAAACTGTTAGTGCATTACGTCTATTGACTTCGTCTTGTATCATGTAATAGGTTAGGATAGTTTTATCAGTGCTTGAGGTTCGAGAAACAGTTTTTCAGATCTTAAGTGCTGATTCCGCTCGAAAATGCAAGGTGTCATTTCGTGGGAAATCAGAAAGTTCTGATTCCGCTCCAAAATGCACCATGGCATTTCGAGTGGAATCACACTAGTATAAATAGGGTACTTGTCATTTCATTTGACATGACTTCAGAACTGTAACGAAGTGCTGCCGGATTACTGTCAAGGTTGTAATAGTTGTTAAATGCAATATAAGTGACAGATATTAGATTATCAAGCTGTTTCTGTGTCTAGTTCTCTGATTCTGCCTTTGAACTGGACTTAAAACTCTTCTGATCGACTCAATCGGGTCAAACAACGATCCAACAAGTGGTATCAGAGCTCAGGAAGAAGAGTTTAGCTTGATATCATCATTTTTCTGACTTCTACACTTTCTTTTTCAATCTGAACAAGATTTCACGGTCCGAATTGATTCAAATTTTCACAGACTGTTTAATATTGGACATAGACAAACCCTTGAAAGTTTTATGTTAAAATACGGACTAAAAATGGACAAAATTGACCTCCGAAGTGATTCCGCTCTTGGTTGATTCCGCTCAGAAAGTCTGAAAGTTGATCCTGATTCCGCTCCAAATCGACATTTTACTTGATTCCGCTCCTAAGGATTGTCTGATTTCGCTCTAAAGTGTTCAAAAGTTGATTCCGCTCCTAAGGTTTGTCTGATTTCGCTCTAAAGTGTTCAAAAGCTGATTCCGCTCCAACTTCAGTTGTGATTCCGCTCCAAGTTGCAAATTTCTAATTCCGCTCCAAAGTGCAAACTTCTGATTCCGCTCCAAAGTGCAAATTTGTGATTCCACTCCAAAAGCGATTTCGCTCGAAAGTCTTATTCAGCTTGAAAATAGGATTTTTGTGTCAAAATCATTTCACGTCGATAGAGTGTCAATCTGTTTTCAAAATATTTGATATTGTTTGTACTAATTGTGTTTGTTTGATTGTATGTCTCAAGGTTTACATCATGGCTGAGGAATTCTACAACACGTTTTT
Organism: Helianthus tuberosus; assembly: GCA_030545235.1. Lineage (NCBI taxonomy): Eukaryota > Viridiplantae > Streptophyta > Magnoliopsida > Asterales > Asteraceae > Helianthus > Helianthus tuberosus. The sequence goes on along the minus strand of CM060437.1, from coordinate 100,020,400 downwards.
CAACGCGTTCACAACCGAATCGTCTGAGGTTACAAATATTACACCAAAAACCATCACAAAGGCGATCAACAAAAACATCAAGCATGATAACTTTTACGGAACTCACTCAAAGCCACCAACTCTGGAAAGCATTGAAGATTATACCTGGTGGAAAGAACGTTTCATAAACTGGGCAAAAGCGTATGCTCATGAAAGCTGGTTCTGCTTGGAGTATGGATATGAAAAACCAAAAGATGAGAAAGGCGAAGATCTTGTATTTAAGAAGTTTTCCAGAGAAGATAAAGCTGAATACGGAGCTGAACAGAGAATGATAGCATTGATCCAGTCAGCAATCAGAAATGATATTTTTGCTTTACTAACTCATGACGGGTCATCTAAATCTGTTTGGGAAGCTTTACGAGTTAAAGCTGAGGGGGGTAAACAGATTAAAAAGAACAAAATCGCTTTATTAAAGAAAGAATTTGATCTGTTTGATAATATTAAAGGAGAGATAGTGAGACAAATGATTGAGAGATTCTGTCATCTTAAAATTGAATTGGAGAGATTAGAGATAAATAAAACAAGAGAGGAACTTATAGATAAAGTGATTGAGGCGTTACCACGAGCTGATCAGTGGCAAACGTTTGTTTTTATTTTGAAAAATGATGCTTTGTATGATACAATTACTCTTGATGCTTTGTTTGAAAAGATTGAAAGTCATGATCTGGAGCTACAAAAGCAAAACAAGATGACTGATTCTTCACATCAACAGAACGTTGGCTTGTACTACAAAGGCAGTGTGCCTTCTGATAAAGGCGTTGGTTCACCAAAAACAGCATTTAGTGGTGAAAAGAAGAAAGAACCACCAACAACGTCAACAAGTCATCATTCTGGATATCATTCATCTTCAAAGACAAATTCTGATGAATCTGAAGAAATTCTGTGCAACATTGCTCTTAAACTGAAGAATTCTCCTGCAATGAGCATAAATGCAGCTAAGCAACAAATGAGTTTCCTTGCATCTGTTCTGGAGTCATATGAAGGTCTTGTAGCTGGCAAAATTGGAAACTCCGAATTGACCAAAGAAGATTACGACCAGATTGATCCGGAAGAGATGGAGCTCATTGACATCCGTTGGTGTTTAGCTAGTTGTATTCGAAGAGCTCAGAGGTATATGGAGATTACCGGAAAACAATCTCTTGGAGGTGCATCAACAAAGCTTGGATTTGACAAATCCAAAGTGACTTGCTTCAGATGTAGGCAAAAGGGTCATTTCAAAAGAGAATGCAGAAACTCTAAAGTTGCTGAAGGAAGTGAACGTCCTTTCAACGATGACTATTATCGAAAGGCAATCTACCATCGAAGCAGAGAAGAGCCAAAGTTGATTGAAGATAAACCAAAAGAAAAGTCAATAGACGTAATGCGTTCGTATAACAAACCTGGTTTCAAAAAGAAGAACATGAAGGCTGGGTTGGGTTATAAGAAGAAACAAGATCGAAACAAAAATGAGACGTCAAATTATCAAGCAAAAATGAGTTTTGTTCAAGGAGACAATTTAGAAAAAGAAAAAGAACTTAAAATGAGACAGTCAAATGATGAGTTCTTTGCTAAAACGAAAAAGCAACAACCACAGGTCAAAGATGTGTCCATGAGAACATGTTTCAAATGTGATCAAAAAGGACATCTTGCACGCAAGTGTCCTAATCTACAACCTGTGGATGTTGACAAAAAGAAGATTGATGCTGAGAAACAAAAATCTGAGAATGTGAGACAAAGATCAACCAGATTTGACTCAAAACAAACTTGGAGGTACAACACAAACAAGTTTGCTTCGAATCAAAACTGGAAATCAGACCCGAACAGGTTTGATTCTAGACAGACTTGGAATTCTCACACACCCAGATTCAGAACAACTCAAAGTTGGAAAACAACAGTTGATATGTCAAAACCTCAAGAGTTTTGGAAATCAAAAGTTGTTGATCAAAAACAACATGTTCAAAAAGATTCACATTTTTACAAAAGAGGTACTCCGAAGGGTCAAACATGGAGTGTTAAGAAACATGTTGAATTGGTAAAAGATGAGAAAGTTGAAGTTAAGTTTGAGAAAGTTTTTGTGAAAAATGACAAAGAATTTCCAGCATTGAATGAAAATTATTGTGTTGAAATGCCTAAGGTTCAACAGACCTGGGCTAAATTGTTCAAGTAATTCAGTTAGTTGAATGTGCAGGTGCTCAACAATTCTGAAGATTGTAAAATTGGAACTTGGAGCAGCCTGGCACAACGAGAGGAGGCTGCTGCTGGATCCTGTGTTGGTTGAAGCAGGAAGTTTATTTTCATTCTGTAAATAAATAAACAATATTTTCAAAAACCCTAAAAATTGAAAATTTAAAAACCAAAAATATGTTTGTTTTTAATTTTTGTCAAATATTCAAAAATACAAAAATATGTGTTGACTGAATACGCCGAAACCCTCACGGCTGAACAAACATGATTACTTTCACCAGATTGAAAAACGGTTTTCAAACTGTAAAAATCAATGTGTTGTAAATCATGGGGGTATGTATATTTTTCTGCATATCAGAGCACTTTAAGCAGAAAATGGATGGCGAGACAAAGCTATCAGTATTGGTTGTCAAATTTTCTTTAAATGGTTTTGCATTTTAGGGGGAGTAATGTTGTTAGAAAATACAAAAACATTTGAAAATTTGAAAAAGTCAAAAACATGATAAAATTCAAAAATTTGAGTTTTTGCGTAAAAAGAGGAAATGATAGTACATCAGTAGACAGTTACAGTATGCTAAAGAATTGTAATGATTATATAGCGTTAAACAGTCTCACTGATGATATGCCGATAGGTTTTCATACATTTAGTAAACTTTTTCGGGATATAAACCTAAATTCAAACTTACTTATTTCGTGGGGAACACTACTTGGATATATAGGTAACCCCTGAAATCTCGTTTGAAATGTCTCATAATCTGATATACTAGGTCTTTATACTCAATGATATCTGGGGTATTATTCCGGGACTTCTGCTGAATGGAAGTTCTGACCTAGTCCTTGAATAATACTTTCCGCATATGCTTGAAACATAGCATCACCCTCAGCATATATGATAAGACAATAAAATTGCTTAGCAATGCTGTTGTAAAAAAGATCCTCTAAAGGGGACACACCCACAAGTTGAGTCATGATCTCTCTGCTGAACAATGGTTCTGACCTGAGCTCTCATGATTCTTCATAATTTATTAACCCCTTACAGATATCATTTGTGTTATAATTACCTATAAGACTGAATATTGGGATCCGGATACGGGAGTATATTCAAGAGGTGGGACACACGTATAAGTTTAAGTCTCTAAAACACTTAATCCGTATCCTGGACAGATTGAAATTTGTGTGAAAATTTAAGTGGATCAGTATATTAACAATCTAAGTGAATTGTTTAATTCTTAAAGTGAAATAAAGCTCAACGGTACTTGTGACTTGTCAAAAACTGATATGATCTTCTGACGCATACTCAAACAAAATATTGTCTGTAAATATGTTTGTACATATTTTTTTACTGCTTTATATTTTCAGAAAATACAAAAAGATTTTGATTTCTGCTTTATTTTTGACAACCGATATTTGAAATGCTGAGTTTCAAAATCTAAGTAAGCTGATTGTGTTTCTGAAAATAAAACAAGTTCATTAATTTGAAACTTGAATTAAAATCAAAAATTTCAAAAACAGTTTGTGATATCTCCAAGGTCATTAATTTGGACTTGGATGATAAACTGTGAGGGAGTTGGATTCTTTAATGCTGCTAGATCAATGAAGTTTGTTGATAGGGGAAGTGGATTAGAGAAGTTGATTGATAATACGAAAACATTGTATTTATGAATAGTTGAGTGTTTGCAGGAATAGTCCAGACTACGATCCCGAGAGCAGAGTCTAAGGGGGAGTCTGAAGACAAGTTTGAAGCAAAGAGAAGCTTGTAGATGGAAAGTTAGGTGTCGATCCCAAAGCACGGAAGCTTGACGAAAGGGGGAGCCTGAAGCTGATGGAAGAAGAGAAATATTGTTGGATGCTTACATTGTTACAACTTGAAAGAAAAGGCAGAATGATCAAGACTGAAGATGTGTCATATTGAAGATTAGTCACTGAAGACTTCGTCAATATCCGAGGGGGAGTCTGTTAGTGCATTACGTCTATTGACTTCGTCTTGTATCATGTAATAGGTTAGGATAGTTTTATCAGTGCTCGAGGTTCGAGAAACAGTTTTTCAGATCTTAAGTGCTGATTCCGCTCAAAAGTGCAAGGTGTCATTTCGTGGGAAATCAGAAAGTTCTGATTCCGCTCCAAAATGCACCATGTCATTTCGAGTGGAATCACACTAGTATAAATAGGGTACTTGTCATTTCATTTGACATGACTTCAGAACTGTAACGAAGTGCTGCCGGATTACTGTCAAGGTTGTAATAGTTGTTAAATGCAATATAAGTGACAGATATTAGATTATCAAGCTGTTTCTGTGTCTAGTTCTCTGATTCCGCCTTTGAACTGGACTTAAAACTCTTCTGATCGACTCAATCGGGTCAAACAACGATCCAACAAAAACCCCACATACTGGCTGTAATTTGGTGATTACATAAACTAAATCCCTGTAATTATAACCTTGAAAATAAACATGATTTTGAAAGTAATTTGATAAAAAGAGAATGACTCACATTATAAACATGCAGATTCATACGAGCAAAGTTTAGCCTATTGATTAGTCTTGTAACCTAGTGCACACAAACTAGGTAAGTAACTAATACATCATTTACGATAACTCACGAGATTAAAACCCTCACGACAAATGACAAAGTGCAATCACTTAAACATCCATCGGATTCACAACGAATGACAGAGTATTCCCCGGGTTCGGGTGGTACTCAAACATCCTGTCGGAATCACGAATAATGACAAAGAATAGCACTTAAACATCCGGTCGGATAGTTTCAATCGATCGGACATTGAATCGTAGCAGCGATCGAGTTAACACCCTGTTATTGAGGCAGAATTCGAGCTAGTGTGTGTTTTGTAGTAATCGGATCATAACTCAGTATGTATAACGAATTTTCTCGTCGTTCAAATGCCAGAATTCAAGTCCCAATGCCTGCTATTTATACATGAAAATTGACCCCCTCGCATGACGCGAGGGGTCACCCCTGGGGCGTCGCGTGGCGCGAGGGGCCACCTTATCTCATATGGTTTCCACGTGTGTTTGGAGTTCAGCTGAGTCGACGGAATTGATATTTTCGAATTTGACAACAAATTATGTGGATAAGCGTAAAATAGGAAATACCCCCCTGAGTTTTAGGGGCCCTGATCCTGATTCTAATTGTTCTGGAAATTTTAGGGTTTATACAGGATCACTTAGGGGTCTTAACTAGGGTTTCTTTTTAAACAAAATATAATAATAAATAATAGTTTTGATGAGAGTTGTTATGGTTTGGGACATTTTTGAATATAATTATATTATAAAGAAAAAAGGGAATAAAATAGTGAGAAAAGAGAATGAACCCACTTTGTAAATTTAGGGTTCAACTAGAAAGTCTCCTGGTAAAATATTGGGTAAAATCTTTTGAGCTATTTAAAAACATATAATGCACTCGTGTTAAGTATAATACCCCTAATTCAACCTTGTCCCTATGTCACGAGACAGAATCCCAACAACTTAGTCGGGCAGAGCCCTGACATATGTTATGAGGCTCAGATCAACCGGAAAGGGTAGCGGTGATCAGGAGTTAAAACACTTAAAACAGGCATGGCTTTAAAGTATTATTGGTATAATACTAAAACAAAATAGAAGTTTATAGAACAGTGGAGAGGGCTCTCGAGAATGAAATGAAATTTGGCCAACATTCTGTCTATATTTATACTATCTCCAAGTTTGTTGGAGACTTACACATAGTCTTATAGGATTAGGTTCAAACGTGAACAAAATCCCAAGAGTGAACTGCGTGAACTGATCTGAACCATTGATTTAATATACATTTGACAAGGGTAAGATTGTAACTTTCTTTAAATTTTGAATTTAAATTATTTTCTTTTTAATTTCATATCAGTTACTAAAAATGATTATTAATTCAAAATCATAACATATTTTTTATTTATCAACATTATCTCTCATAATCTTTTCAACAAATATCCATATTTTGTTGATACTGGATCCACAATTCACGTATGATAAAGTTTTCTATTTCCAGAACATTGAAATCGCAGGTTCATCATGTCCCCTTGTTCATCACGTCTCTCCGATCATCAACCTATCAATTGCAGAAAGTCGAGTGTATCGTTGCCGTCGTTCATCACGTCAAATCTCACCGGACATATTGTTTGTTGCTGAGCAAGTCGAGTGTATCGCTGCCGCTAATTCACTCGGTAGTCGCCATCATATTGATATTTTTGTCGTCGCCGGACATCTTGATATTGCTGCAGTCGCCGGACATATTGATATTGTTGCCGTCGCCGTCAGCCGCTGGTCATCGAGAGATAAGTTGGACAATATTCCGGCGAACAACAATTGTATTCCGGCGCTAATGTCTTCGTTACAACAATGGATCGTCCAGGTAGTGTAATCGTAGGGCCGTTCATTTTAACGAATATTTAAGATTTGTCATTGTTTTTGGTCGTTTCAGCAATATTTGAATTTTACTTTACTCTTTTTTTGGTTGAACTGGAGGTTCCAGTCATCTATTTTATTTTGTATAATATTCAGCTCCGTCGTACACATGTGTACTGCTGTGTTCTATACACTCTTACACGATAGTACACATGTGTACAATACACGGTAGTTACAATACACGATAGTACACATGTGTACAATACACGGTAGTTACATGTAAATAGCTCCGTCGTACACATGTGTACTGCTGTGTTCTATACACTCTTACACGATAGTACACATGTGTTCTATACACTTTTTTTTGGTTTTGTTATAAAATTGATTTAAAAAGATGTTACAAACAATTGAATAGAGAAAAACGGGATTTCATCTAATAATATGGAAATAATATTCTTTCCAGATTAAATAACTACTTAATATAATTACAATTTTACCCTTTTGATTTTAATAAAACAATAAAAATTAAACTATTAATTACAATCATGCCACCCCATCAACATATAAAGATCATATTTATCAAAGGTCCAGATCTGTTCACGCAGTTCACTCTTGGGAGGTTGTTCACGCTGGAACCCTACCCTAGTCTTGTATTGAGACACTTATATACAAGAGTCATGTCTAATTCCATTACTTTAATATTTTTATTATTATTTATTTATTTATATGCATACACGATATCTCATCATGCATTTGTAGATTATTTCATTCTTACCTTTAGACACGTAGCTACCTATTTAATTAATATGTTTTATTATTTCATTTTTATTTTGATTCCTTTTCTGACTTATGATTATCTCGACATCTACCCTAATTTCAAACATCTCAATTGTTTAACTTTATTATTTTATTATTATAAAGCTACGTACATAAGAAATTTTAATATTAGTTTATTAATTTATCTATTATAATTAATCCACATGCTTTACTTATTTGGCGCGTATAACTTTTAAAATATAACGTTCTAGAAAATAATAAATATGCCATTAGAATGAGAATATTTATATCTACATTTTGAACCAAGTTTTATTAAAAATAGAGTAGGTTCAAAATACAATGTATTTTTATAATTTAATTATTATACGTTTCCTATGCTCGTCTAGGAACTTCATATTTCTAATAGTCAACTTACCCGTAGACTACCCGTCTAATAATATAAGTTTTTATATACTTTTATTTTATTAGAAAGGTCACCCATATACAAGCCAATTAATTAATATAATATTTCAACCAACTATATAAAATATTGTTTAAAACTATTTTAGGTTGAATATTTATATTAAAAATAAACTAGTTACTAGTTACTAGTGGTTAATAAATTTAACCAAACCTATAATTCTTATATAAAAATAGGAATGTTACAGTATCCACCATGTTTTGACCATGTTACATCCGTTTTGTGTTCGGTGTCATGATATGTTCCGTGTCTTACCATACACAGTAGTACACTCTATGGTTCTCATTCGCCTATCACTATAATCCCGTGTGCACCCGCGATTATACCGATCATCGCATGATCCACATAGTTTGTACTAGTTGCGTATGAATCAAGGTATACATAAATTTTGAAAAAAATAGGATTGCGTGTGTATAGAAATGTAGCGTATAAGCATGTTTGCGTTCCAAATAGTATAAAACCTACGTAAGCAAATCCCTTGGGTTTCGCTCGCGTACAGGTGCGAATGTATACATTTTGAGTATGAATAAAAGCATGAGCTTAGTATAAGTTTAAACATGAATAAGCATGTGGGCATAACACAAATGCATGAATAAGAGTATGATTACAAGTATAAGCATAACGTGTATGAAAAACGAGTATAAATGGGAGTACAATTTGAGCATATACGAATGAACGTGAGCATAAACATAAATCGTATTAATGAGGGCATATATATGAGTATGTGTATAACATAAGTAGTATAAATGCGAATATAACCATGAATATAAGTGTAAACACAGTTGTATTTGCATGAATAAAATGCACAGGTGTGAATATAAGTTTAAGCATAGTTGAATAAATATGAGTATAAGTAGGATGTGTGAGTATAAACATGAATATGAATATTAGTGTAAACGTAATTGCATAAATGTGAGTGTAACTATAATTGTATTAATATGAACATAAACTTGGATATAAGTGTAGTGTAAATGTATAATTTGGGAACATGAGTACAATATAAAATGTATGAATATGGATATGATTATGAAAGTAAACATAAATGTGTAAGTATAAATATAGACATAAGGTGTATAAATACGAATATGGATATGAGTGTAGGAAGTAGTGATTTTGTATATGATATTTATCGTAATATACGAATTTAAGCATGTAAAAGGCCAAGAAGTTTTGAGTACGAAAGCAAAATGAGTGGTATATGTAAAATTGTCGTGAGATATAAACTAAAACACGTAAGGTGATATGCATATATAGTTGTTTGAGCAAAACATGAAGTTAAAATAGATTGAGTTCTCATGGAATGTAGAATCTAGTTTGTGAATGGAAAGAGAGTATAAAACATCCATTGATTATGTGAAATTTACTTTGTAAACGAGTGGGAATGCTACTATGGTTTTAGAAGAATTGATATAGTTGAAAACTATTGGTTCCTATGAAGTTTCCTTGCCCACATGTTTTGAATTTAATTGACGTATTGAGTGAGGGTTTGAAAAGTTCTAGGGATTAATAAGTTTGCATCGTTTTAAATAACTTTGTATTAGAAAATCTTGAAGTTTATAGATTCTTGTGAAAAAAGTTGATCCTTAGAAAAAAAAAGAATTTGGTATGTGAACTTAGTGATTGTTGAAAAGCGTCTTTTAATAAGATGTTTTATTGATTTTTGAACGAAGTTTTAGTAAATGTTGAATAATATTTGTAATATTTTATAGGCGTGTGCGAAAAAGTTGGTTTGATTCCCAATCGAAAATAGAAATCTTAGGTTAATGATATGAGATGAGCTTGTTTTAATAGTTACGTTGAATACGAAATTTCATGGGCAATTGATTTATTAGACCGACTAAGTTGATAAGTAGCATTTCATGAAATTATGAATATTGAGGAACAAGCGTCTACGGAAAAGTTAAGAATTTTGTGTGTGTGAGTTATATGAAAATAGATTGTGGGATAAGAAATTCGTTTATATAAACAGTGTATTTTGAAATAATTAGATATTTGACTAATGATAAACGATTTAGATATAACAATGATCGTGTTTACATAATATAGTCTATTAAAAGAAAGTATCGGTAATGATCACCTAGGTAAGGAAATCACCCCTAACCCGTTGGCGAGGTCGTTGTAAGATGAGAAAAAGAAGCGGGGTTAATTGTCAAGGTAAGGAAATCACTCCCATCTCGATGATATGTCTCCACTTGTTGTTACAAAAGTGTAAATAAAATTACGTGAAATTATGCATGCTAATAATGTATAATCGTATGAAAAGTAATAATATGATGTACGCGCAAAAGTGAAATCTCAATAATGGTTCAAAATTGACAAAAGAGAATTTCATCATAAAAGATTGAAAATAATAACGCGTAAGTCCGATTAAAACTTGGATGGTTCCAAACGGAACGTTGACTAACCAAAGTGGTCGGAAGGTCTCTTGAAATTGAGAAACATGCTTTGGCCTAATAGGTGGTATACTCTTGCCGACAAGTCGATTAACGGTATTCACCCTTCCGGTTACTACATGCCCCAATTCAATCAAAAATTCGAGACTTGGCGGGATTTATAAAATCAAGGAGTGGGACTAGTCGACAAGGTGCGGGTTTCACCCCTAACTTGACAATTTCGTACCCTAAGCGTAGTTGATACTCGTCGGGTCAAAATTTAATTTCGACACTTTGACGAGGGTCCACTAGAATTTGAAAATGGAAATTCTCCATCAAGGTGAGGATCTCACTCCTAACTTGGTGGCGAATTTCGTGTAAAAAGAATAGGTGGATTGACAGTCGTTCACCAAATTGTGGGTTTCACGCCTATTTTAGTGAAGTCGTCTCGTTGGTATGATACGAGTGATTTCGAGTTTAGTATAAACGAGTAAAAGACGTATGTTCGAAATTATAATAACAAGTATGAGAAAATAAAGCACTTCAAGAAACTAACACGTAAGAGACATTTCAAGAATAACACGTAAAGATGTTTCATAAAAGTAGCATGTGAAGCAAGTATGGTCGAATTTGGTACTTAACTATAGACTAGGTCAAAATCATGGTAATTTTCCTAATTCCCTATAGTTATGGCTCTGATACCAATCTGTCACACCCCCACCGATGGCGGAAACATCAGGATGAGACGAAAACTAGATTGCAAGAGACTTCATAACACTATGTGTGACAACCCTCACAAATCCAGGTATCCGTACGAATTAATTAATATTTAATTAATGCTTAATTACTGTGCTTGCTTACAATTGTGGTTAAACTGCCTCTTGATTTCTGATACATACATATTCATGCATCATACTTTATTACTGTCGCTCCATTTATTTCGCACAAACATTAGTGACAACCTTGATGCACAAAAGCACAGTTAGCATACTAAACGGATAACCCAGTAAACATGCTGACATTGCCAGCACTAGACAGACATTGTCTCTGAGGCCAGTATGAGCCGGGAATAGATTACTACACTAGTAGGGAGTGTAGGGAGGTGAGGATTATAAAACTGTGTCACTAGGTGAAAGTTATAGTGACCGGAAGTGCCTAAAACATACTTTAATTACAAAATTCTGCACTTTAAGCAAAAATTCAGCATTTAACATAACTAGTAAAGTGCAAAAACTTGGTAAAATAATTCTAGACACTTTCCAAAGTGTTGGTAAATTAATGTGTCACTAAAAGCACTATTAAAGACACTTTAAAGCTTATTTGACACTTTAACGGATCAATATCCAACCGAACAATCGGACTTTACCCGGAACATGAAAATATTGCCAAAAACATTGTTTATACTTTTCTGAGCTAGTTAGGGTCCCCGAACACCCTAACACCCTTTATATTATACAACACACAAATACCCCAACTAAATACCATTTGATTTTCAACTAAGTCTTAACCATATCATCACAACCCAACCATCCCCCCCCCCCTCAAAATGACGGTCACAAGGGGTGACCCACCGCTTGTCCTTCTTTGATTATTTTATTTGCCATTGTTTGATATCTAGTGGACACATTACATGTTGGTTAAAGCACTAAGGGGATTATAAGTAAACACCATGGGTTAATCACCTTCATTTCACAAACCACAACACAAACTTGCTCTCTCTTCTCCTCTCTTGCTTGCCTTCGGCCGAACACAACCATCATCACCATCACTACCTTCAAGTCTTGTTCAACCATTTCACATACATACAAGGGTGCAAGGAGTCCAATAAACAAGCTCGGTGCTTTCGGAAGTGCAAGGACCTCTCTAGATTTCTTTTATCCACCTCATTTACATCTTGTTTCTTCCCTAGCCTTGAGCTAGTAGTAAGTGCCTCTAAACATCATCTTGATCTTGTTTATGGTGGTTAATAAGTGATTTAATGGTTGAAAGTTAAGAACACTAAAGAACATAACATAAAGTCTTGAACATAAGTGATTAATGGTGGATAAAGAGAAGATACATGTGTAAATCTTGTGAAACTTGTCTAGTTGTGATTATTTGATGTTGTTTGTTACTAAGAGTGGGATGGATCATCATCTAACCATACTAGATCATGTTCAAGAACATGAACTAGTAGTATGTTAGTGTTAGTTATGAAAGATGATGAAACTTTCCATCCATGAGACATGAACTTGAGTAAATAAATTTTTTCTTGTAAAATAAGACTCTAAACATGTAGATCTAAAGATCTACAAGTGGTTTTTCGGAAGAACCAAGTGAAAGATGCAAGATTTGTTAAAACCCGGACCTTACATAAACTAAAAGCATTTTAGTGAATAAACAAGTGTAAACACTTGTGTCACAAGAAAATTTAACAAGAAATATTTTTGGTAAATCATGACTAGAAGTTGTGAAACTTCAAGATCTTTAAAAATAAAGTTTTTGAGAAACTAATTTTATTTTTATAGATAACAAGATCTATTAAATATGTTAGAAAGTTACTACATATTTTTACAAAACATTCAAGTTCATGAGTTTATGATTATTCATATTTTGTCTAGTTTGATGAATAAATATTTTATATTGTTGATTGAAATTTTGAAAAGAAAATGATACGCTTGTAAGCGTGGACACCTCCAGTTACAGAGGAAACTCTGGCGAAATTTTTCCAGAAATATAACACTTAGAAATATTTTTCTAAACAAATGTTTACAAAATATATTTTTAACTTTGTTTTCAAAATAAACTTCGCCATGATTTTTAGTTCCAAAATTACAAAGTATCGGAGGTGGATTTTCGTAAATAAAACTTGTTAAATATATATTTAGAATATATATTTCATAATAAAACGCTTGTGTGATTATGTGATTATTTTGTGAACTACATATATTATTTTTAGGATAAAAATAATATAACCTGGGAATATTATGAAATCACGACTCCAAAATAATACCAACGCTATCACAAACTAATATTTAAGTTACACCGGTATTATTATTACAACGCGAACTTCAAAATGTAACTTATGTATTTTCGGAAAATACTCTTAAATGTGTATTTTGATAAAGTATTATTTTGGAAATGGTATGAAGTAAAATATAATATTTTTGGGAAAAATATGTATGTTTTGGAGTTAGAATATTTTAGACAAGTGATTAGAATATATTTTTCAAGTGAGACTTAAAAATATATTTTCGGAAATATAACGTATACATGTATTAAAACCCCCATCCTTGGGAAGGAATACACTTATAAAATAAATAAGAAGTGTGATTACGGAATAGTTACCTAACTATTTCTCCAACAAAACGTTAAACCTTAAGCCAAGGCACGGGCATCCGTCTAATAGGAATTAGTACGTGTAGGTCGTCACGCAACAGGTTGATTTGGGATTGACTATTTCGAGACGCACTTCAGTGAGTTCATGTCCCCCTTTTCTCTTAACTGTTTTCAGTTTTTATACTTCGGGGGTGGAATACATGTTACAGAAATTATGGATACTTTATACATGGTATGGTTAGCTTAAGGAGGGTTTACTACTTAGATCATGTGAGTGGGTAGGCTGGAACTAGAGGCCATTAATCCTCATTGTAGGACCGAGGGTCATTAGCGGTAGATCTATCTGGGTGTAGCGAGCCCAACTCCAGGCCCACTGTACGGACCTCGGGGTGACTTTGAGCCCGACACATAAATCTGCTAGGTTTGAGTCTTCCTACAGCACTTCACACATATCATTGGCTTTGCAACCCAATGGTGATCTCTTTTTCCTTATTTGCTACATACCAGGGATTTTCATACATACTGACATATTACAAAGGTTTTACATACTCACTTTTACATGAACTCGCTCAACTTTATGTTGATTTTTCAACTTACATGTATTTCAGGAAATTAATGGATCGGGCCATGTATGCAAGAATGTTAAGCTGCGTAGGAGTAATGATGTCATCCGAGTTTAGGAAATGTGATCTTTGCCTGGACGGGTCACAAGTCTTAAACTGTGTTTCTATCCATGTCTTTTAGTTGTGTCATGAGAACAAGTTCTAAGTATGTTGTGGTTGTATTTTGTTTCACGTATCGACTTTTAAACAATGTTGTCGTGTTTACTTTTAAAACTTACCTAATGGATGAACATCATGGTTTTATTTTCATATAGCATGGTTATGATATGTGCTATGGTATTAAGAAGTCACACCAAAATAAACCCACGCTTCCGCAAAGCCAGGGTGTGACAGCTTGGTATCAGAGCATCGATCATAGCTAACTAGGATTCTTTCTCGAGTCTAGACTATGATCACTAGGGCTCTCACGAAAACATTTTTACATTGCATACACTAAACGTCCAGATCCAGAGCACAAAACATTTTTACAAAAAAGGGCACAAATACACTTTTATGTTTATATTTCAGTCTTAGAGACTGAGGGAGGATCAGTCTTAGAGACTGAGGGAGGATCAGTCTTAGAGACTGAGGGAGGATCAGTCTTAGAGACTGAGGGAGGATCAGTCTTAGAGACTGAGGGAGGATCAGCCTTAAAGGCTGGGGATATTTAGTCTGAGAGACTGGGAGGATTGGTCTTAGAGACCAGGGATTTAGTTGGTCTTAGAGACCAGGGAGTTAGTCGGAGAGACTAGGGAGTCAGTCTGAGAGACTGGGAGGGTAGTCAAGTAAGACTAGGATGATTACTTGTTGGTGACTAACATGTTTATTTGATCATATGTTGATTATTTGTGCATATGTGTGATTGTGTTACAGATATCATGCCATCCTCATCAGACACGGGAGTTTCGGATACCTTAGATCCTATGGCAGTTGTTTCAGATGACAAGGTTCCATCTGAGCGAGAGGTGTATACCTCAGATACCACCAGCACCGATGACAACGATTTCCAGCCCTTCGCGCTGCCGGACGTTGGAGTAGAGCCTGCTGATGGCCTTCCTGACGGGGACTTACCACTTGTGGTGATCCCTGCTCCTATACCACTTGCTGTTTATCCAGTCGTTGATATGCCCCTCGATGTCGTTTCTGACGATGACATCGATCTGTTTGAGGAGGTTCCGCCGGAGGCTGACTATGAGGGCGGGGCCCCTATTGCTGCTGATGATATTCTTCCCATCGCTGAGGTCCCTTTTGAGGAGGCACCTGCTAATTCACCTGTCCCAGATTCCCTTGAGTCTGTGGCGTCCGCATCTTTGCACACTCAGGGAGTGCAGCATCACCCTCATGACGCCGACCCAGACATGGCGTTATCAGCTGCACCTGCTCCCACACACGACTTCGAGTTTGATCACGATATTGACAATGATTTAGACCCCATCTTTCCCCCTGGTTTTGATCCTGACCAGGATATTGAGTTCATTCACTTAGACCAGCCCCTAGAGGAGCCTGTAGCCCCTATCGATCCTTTATTTGATGATCCCGCTGACTTTGATATGGATTTGGTTGACCCGGAGCCTGTCATGGCCCCTGAGCCAGCCGTCGCTCCTGATCCTGCATTAGAGCATGACCCTGTTCATGACGATGCACCCGCTGTTGCCCCTTTTGTTGATGATATACCTATTGCCGATCATCCTGTTGTTGCTCCACCGTTGGTGGATGATCATGTTGCTGACACTGTTCTTGACGCTCCACTCTTGATAGAGGATCCTGTTGTTGCACCCTTTCCTGATCCTATGCCGGTACTGCTTGACCGTGCACCTTTTGCTGCTTATGTGGATCCACGTTATGCCGACACCCACAATGGGTGGATTGATGACGATGACGATTACCCACCACACGTGGTACCCGTCACACCTGTTTCGGCACACACAGACATTCCCTTGATTCCCCCACACACCACAGATGCACACCGCACAGATCTCCCGATCACCTATCTCCAGGACATCCCTCCACCACGTCCTGGGGAGGGTTCATCACGACAGTCGTTTGGTCATACATCTTTCATGGCAGGAGGCAGCCAGTTCATACCCCAGATTTCTCATCCTACTTTTGTTCCCCCTGTGCTGCCATCATCCTTACCGTTCACGTCACAGTTTTCTTCTGTTGCACCACCCACTGCACCATCGAGCGAGCCATTTTTATGGACTACGCCCCCTATTATGCCACTGTCTGATCCTTACCACCCGTACTATGTTGGGCACTCTACGGAGGATATCCTCGTTTCTTTGATGGTTCAGCAGGACGCATTGACGCGTCGTATTCAGGTTTTGGAGTCAGCTCCACACCCACCTTGTCATTGTCAGGCACCATTTGCAGCACCGCACCCTCCACGCCCACTATCCCCCGATTCTGCCGCTCGCTTTTGGACTCCTGAGCAGCAGATAGCATACTTGTTGCGCGCCTATCGCGCTATGGAGGAGGACTGGTTACATATGCGTCGCTTACTCTATTCTCATTTTCCTCCTCCTCCGCCGCCATCAACATAGGCATATTTTTGGTTTTACGCAGGTAGACTTTTGGTGAGAGGACCGCGATTGTGCAGACTATACAGCTTTTTGGAAGACCGCATTTTGATGACATGACTTTTGATGTTTAGCTTTTGCTTGTTGTAGTTTATTAGCCAGATTGGGCAAGGGCGATGTGACCCTTAGCCATTTGTGATGTACGATACAGATACAAAACTTGTAAACATTATCGTGGTCTCGATTTATGATAGCGCAATCGCAGTATTCTCACTATATGTGATGTTGGATTGATTGAATACATTTTATAACATGTGATGCTATATGCTTGGTTAAATTGTAACATGAGATGTTATGTGTTTGAATGATATTACGTACGTATGTTGTTTACTTACTATGACCTGACCAACACGATCATCTTTTAGAAGATGCCTCCAAGACGCGAGATACGTATGCCTACAAGCGAGGCAGAACTCCAAGGAATCATTGATGCCGCCATAGCGCAGTATGCAGCCTCACAAGGAGGGACCAGCGGGAGCAATTCGGACAATAACGGCAATAACAATCCACCACATGGGTGCACCTACAAGCAGTTTCTCAACTGCAAGCCCGTGAATTTCGACGGAACCGGAGGTGCTGTTGCGTTCGTGAGGTGGGCTGAGAAAACAGACTCTGTCTTAAGAATGAGCAAATGCGCTCCCGATCAACAAGTGACTTACATCTCAGGGCTGTTTCTGGATGGAGCCCTATCGTGGTGGAACTTACAAGTGCAGACTTTATGAGAAGTTGTTGCTTACGCGTTGACATGGGCTGAGTTAAAAGAGTTAATGCGAAGGAAGTATTGCTCTCGTGCTGAGATACAAAGGTTAGAGACTGAGTTCTGGCATTTAAGGATGGATGGTCCCAAGATTGCAGAATATGTTCAAAGATTTCATGATTTATCTCACGTAGTACCGTACATGGTCACACTAGAGTTTAAACGTGTTGAGAGGTTCATCTGGGGATTGGCTCCCCAAATAATGAGTATGGTTACCACGTCCAAGCCCGTGACGATCACAGAAGCCATCGACCTAAGTGTGGCGCTCACTGAAGAGGCCATTAGGTTGAACAAATTCTCCATCTCTGAACCAAAGAAGAAAGAGACTCACGTGGAGTCGTCTGGGGAAAACAAGCGAAAATTTTCCAATTTCAAGCAAGGTACCTCAAGTGTGAGCAAGAAGGGTGAATCGAGCACACCGGCTAGAGCTGCAACCGGTGCTGAAAACAAAGGAAAATGTTATATGGGCACTCTGCCCAAGTGTAACACATGCCAGCGCCATCATTCTGGCCGGTGCGGACCAAAAACATGTGAAGCTCTCAACACGTTTTAAATAAACGACAACATTGTTTCAGTAACATAACATCGAATTACAATTTAATCTGGGTGTGTATCTAAGTCCACCTAAATTGCATTTCTTCTCAACATCATCTCATCAATCAACCTGCAACATGTGTTAAAATATATCAACAAAAAGTTGGCGAGTATACAAGTTTTGTTACATAGCATAATATAGAATAAAATTGTTTAACATGTTCATATCCGACATAAATAACATGATGCAAGTTACAAATACGCTGAAACGGTGTCACTATATGATCAAACCCTAGAATACAATACGTTAAAATAGCCTATCACCATAGTTTAACGGGAGGTAAAATAGTTTAACTTAACAATACCCCAAGTCTCGTGGGCGGTGCATTACTCCTATAGCGCTATAATTGTTAAGTGGGCTTGTGCGAAGTTAATGAGCATATAGACACTAATAGTTTACATAGCATATGGGATTAACAAGCATCAAATCATTCATAGACTAACTCCCAATAGACTAGCGGGAGGTGAACATGTTTACATGTGGATAGAATATGATTCAAATAGTTTCAAGTGTTTAGTGTTTTTACATAGAATACATGTTGCACCCAAAAGTGTTTAAAAAGTAAAATGGGTTCGAGTATACTCACAAAATTGATAAGTCTTCCGATTATCCAAGTGTTGACGAGTGAATGAGATTAGGAGGATGGAACACCGAGGTCACCCTATATGGGCAAACGATGGTGCATGAGTAAACAAAATTATGACGGAGGATTTGAATTGGAATTTAGAGTATCTCTAGTTGATATATATGTATATATATATATTTTACATAGTTTATGTAAAAATTCTAAATTAAATCCATTAAGAGTATTGTAGAAGTGTTGTAAAAAATAAACATACATTTATATTTATTGTTATAAAAATTATTTGAATCTGATACGTTTTCATTAGCGGTTCATTTGAGAAGAAATTTAACGTGAGTAGAAAAAGAAGAAAGGGCATATTAGTAAAATGCTATTTAATTTATAACTCATATCATTAATTTTTCTCTCTTTAATTAATTAGTCAACTAATTATTAATTATCCTACATATAATCTACAAAACCTACACATATCAAAATTTTCCTACATATACCCTACACATTATAGAATTTTATCCTACACGGTCCAAATTTATCCAACACACATCGAAATATATCATACACAACTCGTCATTTATCCTACACAACTAGTAATTTATTCTACACTTTAAATTAAGTTGTTTTTTTTTAATTTGAAAAAAAATATATATTTTGAAAAGGAGTTACAAATTTAATTTAGCTAGTTATTAAAGGGGAAGAATACACATTAATGATTTATGTAAGTTTACCAATATACTCTTATATTAGAATTATATATATATATATATATGTATTTGACGAAAATCGGGCAAAGTTCACTCTGTTTTTGGACGATCCCGACAACACAAGTTGTCGATATAACTTTCAAAAGGCAACAATTAACAACACATTATAAATATATATAGTTCTATGGATTTTTTATAAATAAACTATATAAAGCTCGGTGTCGCGATAACAAAATTAAAAAAAAAATTGAAATATTAGCGTCGTTACGAGTCTCGTGTTTTACTCGATGACCCGGACTGACTGAGTTGATCGGGTTTGACCCGACAGTTGACCGAGTTGACTGTTTGACCACATCTGACCGAACCGAAGCCCGAACATCAAACCGTAACCCAAGCTACAATCTGACCCGACACGCATCTTGAACCGAACCCGAACCCATTGACTGCTTTGACCAAACCCGAGTCGAGACCCAAAACTGAACCCGAACCAACTGAAATAATAGAAACAACCGGTGTTGAATCG
The DNA here is from genome assembly GCA_030545235.1 of Helianthus tuberosus. NCBI lineage: Eukaryota > Viridiplantae > Streptophyta > Magnoliopsida > Asterales > Asteraceae > Helianthus > Helianthus tuberosus. Next base: position 100,000,562 of record CM060437.1, on the reverse strand, counting down.
GAATTTAAACAAAATACAACCTAAATCAAAACTGACCTGAAGTAAAACCGAACTTAGACGAGACTGAACCGGCTGACCTGAGACTGGACCTAACCCGAACCAACTGCACCAAAACTGCACCACGATAGCCGACCTGAGCCAAACCTGAGACCCGAACCCGAGCCATCGGCACCACCGGCATCACCATCGACACCATCTTCATCGTCGGGCCAGAACGCCGCCGTCGCGGCTCCGTCGTCGGATCCCTTTTCGGAGCTTCATTTGTCGTTTCTGGTGTGAAATCTTCACACTCCAGCCATCATTCTCTGCAAATCTAACTCGATGGAGGGGGAGGGTGACTTGTCGGAGTTTGTTCGAGAGGGATTAGAGGGTGGTTTAGGAGTGTCGTTGCTGGAAACTGTAACATCCGTCAAAATAGATTCCCAAAATCCAACTCGTTTGGAAAGATCCGGATCCTAACCCTCGGAACTCGGAAAATTTCGCGGATTAAATAACCGTTGAAAATATTTATTCTTTAAATAAATCAACTCAACTATTAACTTTAGTCATTTATTTATTTTAATTAAGTTAATTAAATTTATTTAATTTCGTGATATAACCTAGTTAGTTTGATTGGTGTTATTGAAATTTTTTAAGTAATATACGTTTAACCAAATTAGTTCAGTTAGTATAATTGAGGGGTCTTTTTGTAACTTTTTGAAACCTTAAGTAAAAAAAAAAGAAAGACAAAATGATGAGAACCCACCATACAATTTTATTAAGGCTCGTTTCTTTCAATATCTTTTTCTTGTTTGTTTGCCGCCCAAAAATTTACAATTCATAAATGTCTCGGGAATTGATGGTAATTAAAACTTCCATGTTTACCCAGAGAATGAGTATACTAATACAACCACTCATTTTCCCATACTTAAGAACCTGTAAAAAAAAAAGCTATACAAACGACCACCGCACACAACCAAACAACCTCTTCTCTCCTCTCGATCTCTCCTCCATGAGGAACCGGCGTCACACCGGCGAAAGTTATGCGCAGCAGCGCCGTCGCCGCTGCGGCGGTGATTAAGATGAGGACGATTACAAGTGATGAAGATGACGACGATAACAGATTATGTCGAAGATAAGGACGGTGACAGTTGGAGCGGCGCCGCCGCTCACGGCGGCGGCAGGGGTGACGGCGGTGGTGAGTTGGTCCGACGAGCTTCACCGTGTCGTAACCACAGTCGGAACGAGTAGCTCTCGCCGGAAAAGCCAGACGCGCCGGAGAATACGAGTTCGACGGAACTAGGCGCGATCGTTTCTTGTCTGTTTCTCGATCTGATTTCGACTGTGAATTCAAAAAAATAAAAATAAAAGCGAGCACGTATTTCCTAAAAATATGGAGATGCGGAAATACGAGGCGTTACAGGCATACTATGTGTAATGCTTCAACAGGACCCTTTACATGTAAGACCTATTGCTCATGCAATTTGGGATCCTCATTTTGGTCAACCAGCTGTAGAGGCCTTTACTCGAGAGGGTGCTCCTGGGCCGGTGAATATCGCCTATTATGGTGTTTATCAGATAGTAAACTTAATGATGAAGATCAAGCTCGTTGAAAAACCGAACACGGTCAGAAATTTAAGCTTCCACGGTACGCTTTGGCGTCACAATTTGAACGACGACATATTTATATTAATACAAAATATTTTAAATTCTTAAAGTTTTAACGTATGTGAAATCATAAATACACATTTATTGTCGAAACTTATATGAATATTGATAAATAGAGGTAAGGGTCTTACACAAATCTTGAATTTGACAAGACAATACATTCCCGGTCATTACCAACTAATCCAAGTAAGTATATGATTGAGGCATTAGAATTTTAAATCCATTTTCCATTTCAACCTTATTTTTTGTTTTATCTCCCTACAGAAACACAAAAATTCCCCTAGTTAACCCATTTGGGCCTAAACCTTTTCATTTCAAAACCCACAACACACCATCACCCAAAAACCATATTTTTATCTTTACACCTTTTATTTTAGTAAAAATCGGTTCTTTTGGAAAAACGCAAAAGCATGTGATTAAGGCTTATAAAAAAAACTATTGCTTAAAGTGCTTGAAATAAATAAGCAAATCTATTGCTTAAAAGCGCTTAGTTAGTTCATAAAGTCACAAATAATTTTTTTCAAAAGAAAACCGACTTTTGACGCTTTTAGCCACTTTCAATAAAACTACCCTACCCTTAACCAAAAACCTACACTTTGAAAGTCCTAATCTTTCAATATTCGCAAAGATTAAGTAAAAAAGGATGAGGTTTGATTTCTTGTCAAGCTTGTGGTAGGAGTAAGTTTCATACCGGGACCGAGCGCTTCACTTATACATTTTGGCCGAGTGTTGAGTGACCACTTGCGAGGTATGTGAATGTATATAGTTTAATTAAGTTTTAAAATATATGTTATGCTTATAAATAATTATTTTTCTTTAAAAAGTTCTAAATAAAATCATGACGAATAGGATTGTAAATAAAATAAAAACAAGAATAAATAAAGAACTTGGATTACCGACACTCTATACACAAGACCCAAAACTTCTCTTTGGGAGTGTAAGAAATTATATAAAAGTTTTGCTTGAGGACAAACAAAGATTCAAGTGTGGGTGTATTTAATATGCACAAAATATAACATATAAATTGTATCAAAGGCGATATAAAAACAACCTTTTTTAGTACTAATGTTGGAGAAAGTGCGTTTCTTTGTTTACTTTTGATTTTCAGAATAAAATAAGCTCAAACGAACAAAAGGAAAAAAATTAACGACAAAAACCAACACAAAATACGAAGAAAGGAAATTGACACACTATACCGGCCCTCCAAGCTTCACCCCAAGAATAAAAGCAACAAACCAGAAGCCTAAAACGGGGTCGTGCCCCAGTTGAGATTCCTTAAAGATAAAGACAAATAAAAAACGACAAGGGACACGGGGCCATGTCACCTAAGAACGGGCCGTGGTTAACTCTCAGATTTTCATATCTAGGTTCGTACAACAAGTACAAGGGCCACGGGGCCATGTCGTTGACACACAAGGCTGTGCGTGCAGAAGAGCTGACAAGAGCATTAAATGAAGACAGAGAAGGTGAAGGACACGGGGTCGTGCCCACCAGGCACGGGGCCGTGTGAGTCTTCTGTTTCCAACTATAAATAGAGGTGCTTTGCTCACTTGAAAATCATCCATTGGCAAACAATTTCTCTCACTTCCACCACCACAACACCATCATCTTCCACCACTTTAGTTAGAGTTAGAGTTATAGTAGTCTCGGGATCCAAGATCAATTGTAAGAGCTTTTGTTAAACTATGGCCATGCTTGGCTAATCTCTTGGTGAAGACAAAATCTTTTGTGTATTACTTTTGATTTCCAACCTTTGGTCACTTTTTAATTAGGTATGTATTGATAACTTTAATAACTAGTTTTTTATATTGAAGGTGAATTTTTATTCTATCATTCTTCATGTTTTGTTGATTCACTCATTCGTGTCTTTACGGTCTATATAAAGCACGTTAACTACCTGGAAGGGGGTTAGAAGAGTGGTTTGGGCAAAGTTCTTGCCTCGTTCAGTGTATAGATCCTGCGAGGACTTGATTCAAGCTTATTATGAGTACCCTTGAGGCAGATAGCATCAAATAGGGGGAAGTAAGAACGGCTTGTAATCCTTTATAAACAAACTACTATTAAAACTTTAAACCGGCCTTGCGGGACTGTATCCCTGCTGACTTAGACCAATATGGCCGAGGGTAGCGTTCCCTCCAAAAGAGGACATGCCACATTTTGTATTAATAACTTACTTGATTATCTTTCAATAATCCGGCCTTGCGGGACTGTATCCCTGCTGACTCAGACCAATATGGTCGAGGGTAGCATTTCCTCCAAAAGAGGGATATGCCACTATAACTAAGATAATCTCTTAAAAAACCCAAAGTGCGGAAATCATCAAAGGATACATAAAAAGGTGAGTCGGAACCAAGTGATTTTTTCTTGTTATTTGTCTCTTTTATTTATTTTAGTTTCTTTCTTTATTTTACATGTTCAAAACTTATTTCTCAAAATTTGGGTCGATTAGACGTTGACGATAAATCGGTATTAAAAGCTCCTTTGTCCTTGGACGACCTCGATATCTTACCATCACTACACTACGCTAACGATAGGTGCACTTGCCCTAAGGTGTTGTAGGGAGTGATAGTTTATATCGTGTTTTATAAATATAAAGCTTGATAAAAAGAGTAAAAAGTACTTAAAATTACATCAAAATCCATACACACTCGCACACGTCAGTAACAAAGTGTTGTATGAGTATGATGCATGTATGATTGATATTTCCAAGTATTTTAAGTCTTGGTTTTGTGTATAAACACATATTTTAAAGATTGATTACGTATATAACAAAAGTATGGAATGTAACACGTATGAATGTAAAAGTGAATTCCCATTATAATCAAAGTCTCGGAGTACGAGATTGGAAATGAAATACGAATACAAGTTTCTAAAAATAGAAATGTGAATACAACTTTCTAAATATGGAAGGTATAAAAATGTGGAGCGTTACAGTCTCCCATACTTTAGGAAACTTCGTCCCGAAATTTATTCAAGAGAAAGTCTTGGGATAAGATGGTATTTTGGTGGTTCGATACGAGTGATAATCGGTTAAATTGTTTGGTTAAGATGAGAAATTTTGATGCTTAGTGCCTAAGCAGTGTTTATGTATAAGCGTGTTAAAAAATGTATGGACCAAAGTTTTGGCTAAATTTGTAGTTTATGGTTGATTGGGCGTACGTAGATCAATTTGGAGGGATAATAGATAGGTTGTAAAAGTAACTCGTTTGACTAATGTGGGTTGGGACATTATCCACAAGTAAATGTAAAAAGAAGTAAAATGGTAGTTGTATATGCGATATTAAGTTGACCGAATTTAGATTACCTGGTGAAAGTGTTTAAGGAAAATACGACTTAAGGAGTGGAAAGTGTTTGGGATAAATAGGGATGTAATCTTATAAAATCGGGCGGGCCAATCCATAGTTGTAAGAAAAAAATTTATTGGTTTCAAGATGTATTAGTAAAATCACGAGTTGTAGGAGAAATGTTCTTGGAAACAAGAGCGGGATGTTAAAAATTCCACGGTTTTCAAAGACTTTGTTGAGTTTAAAGGGGCTGATTTGTTGGTGTTTAGGTGTGATAAGGATGAAAAAGTTTCAAAATTTACTTGACTGAGTCGAGCTTGTGAGGATGTTTGTTAAAATAGATTGAATGTTTAAGCCATATTGTATTAGATAGGATTTGGACGAAGCATTGAGTGAGTAGCTAAGAATAATTTTGGCTTAGGGATGGTTAATTGTAGGGAGTGAACCAATGTTTTGATGGCTATACGTAAGAGGTAAAAATAGTAAGGGTACCATCTGGAATGTGAACATAACGCGTTGAAGGATGTTAGTGATAGTTGTAGCTGCCATGGCTAACGATTTTGAGTACGAGATTTTGTTATAGTCAATCGTGTATTAAGTGTTTCAAGGTGTATTTGTGTATAACTATGGAAAAGCTTGTGACACACCATAGTTTGTTTGTTAGATTATAGTATTCACTAAGGCCCGAATAACACCGAATTTCACATGACATGTTTTACTAAAGTTTGTTAACATGGTAGGAACACTTATATATAGGAAGTACCAGTCGTGTATGCACCATGTTCTAACCGTGTCACGTTCGTTTCGTTACTCGATGTCCTATTATGTTCCGTGCTACGACACACAGTAGAACCTACCATGGTTTTCATGCGCCTAGCATTATAATCCCATGTGCACCCGTGATTATCCTGGTCGTTGCGTGGTCCGCATAGTTTGTACTAGTGGTGTAGGGGTTAAGGGTAAATTATAGTATTTCAAGTGAGGATACGCGTATGATGGCGTATGAAGAACTAAGAAATCTGTATGTGATTCTATTTAAGTATGCATGTGTCCAACGTAGGCAAAACTACTCGAGTTATGCCCATGTATGGATTCAAGTATGACTACCATATAATGAGAAATGTATGAATTTAAGTATGATTGACGACTAACATGTGTAAGATTGGCATGTAATCTCGAGTGTATAAATCGAGCATGAATGACGATATATGTAAGATTCGCATGAAATATTGATTGCATAAGTTTAAATGTGAATGGCGATACGTATGTGCACGTCTAACGCGAAACATGGACTTATAGAGACCATGATCCCAAGGAGTTGAAAAGTGAATGATTAACCCGTGATTAAAATTGTTGTTTTAAATGAATAGTCGAGTTTGTTAAACTATATAAATTAGGTTCGTTGGGAATGGAGAATCAAACTCGGGGATGTCTGAGAGAATATTGGGAGAAAGCAACGTTTTTTTGACGAAAGATGTAGTTCATAAAGAAAATGCCAGCTTCGTTAAACAAACTGAATTTGGTGTCGTGCTTGGAACTCGCCATGGGACACGATAAACGCTTCATCCTCAAGTAAACCCTCAACACATGGACATAGCACATCTCAAATTTTGTCCACTTAGGAGCAAAAACCTTCCTAATATTGCATTCATAATACTACTATGGTTTGCACCCACATGTTGTTGATGGAATGCGGACAATACCCTGCTCCAAAATTTCTACGAATCTGAATGCATCCCTAACTCAATGATACCCACCCAACTCGTGGCCAAAACGATATCCTCTTCCACGATCCAACGACGTGCCATTCAAGAGTATAGAGTTTGAGATTAGAGGTTTTAAGAGTATAAAAACTGAGAGTAGAGATAAGGTAAAAAATAAGTGTGTTTATATATATATATGGAAAAGTAAAAGAATTTTTTTTTATAAAAATGACGTTCAACGGTCACCATTCATAATGGCCCACCAAACTCGCCTCGTTTCCGCTCATTATTGTGGTCGCAGTTCACCAATAGCGCCCCTACAATGGCGCCACCACAATAGGAGGAGGGGGCGCTATTGTGTGTGTGTGTGTGTTTTTTTTTTTTGGCTAAGGTGGATGGGTTGACAACCCATAGTCATACCACACAACCTAAGGGGATATTGGATGGGATGTGATTGATCTTAGGCCTACGCATGAGGTTGGGGTTAACATAGAACCATAAGATGAACAGACAAACTTGAACTCTCGGGAGTTGGAGACGCCGATGGTCAAATCAACTACGTGAAAAAATCCTAGAGATAAGACGGAGCTTGATCTAAGAGATATATGAAAGAGATCGAGACAAGTGAGACGAACTCTTCCATTTTACAATCTTGGAAACCTATGATGGACTCTTGGGAAATTGCAAACAATCAACGATGATGCATGGAGCATATGTAACAAAATAAATTAGGGTAAATTACTTTTTAAGTCCCTGTGTTTTATGAGTTTTAACTAGTTGAGTCCAAAAGCAAAAAGTTTAACGATCTGAGTCCCTATAAGCATTTTCTTTAACCATTTGAGTCCAAATTTCTAACTCCATCCATCAAGTCTGTTAATTATGAGGGTAATTTGGTCATATACACACAAATTACAACTCTTATATGCACAAGAGTATAAGGAACAAGTGTCTAATGCATAAACTTTTAATATATATTATATATAAAAATAATTACATATATATAATAAAACACACACACACCTACACACACTTTCTCTCTCATCTCTACACACTCTCCCCTCTTTCTCTCTAAACACATGTACAACCACCATCCCCACCACTGAAAGTGAAGAAGCCCATATAAAAACCAAAATTGACTTGTTTGAAACAAGCCGATGCATGTTTACGGTGGCTACAAAATTACTCGCACCTTCTTCAAGACTATTCATTCCTCATAAAACCTTCACCCTCATGGCCGCCGCTACTTTCTCCACCTCGGATGCCCCTTTGAAAAGGAAGCTTTCTCCAACAAAGATTGGCACATACAATGGAAGCTTTCACTGTGACGAAGCACTCGGCTGCTTCATGCTTCGCCTCACCAACAAGTACTTCGGAGCTGAAATCGTACGCACAAGAGACCCATAGGTTTTGCTCTTGCACACCAACTGTTTGTGTTAATGCCCAAGTGAAAGTTTTCTCTTTTTTTTTGTGATAAAAAAACACTTTTGATGGAAATTTGGCTATTGGGTTTCAGGTGTTGGAGACTCTTGATGTTGTACTTGATGTGGGTGGAGTGTATGATCCTAGCAGTGCTGGTCTCGTACATCCAAAACCCGTCGCATCACACCGAGTCAACACCGACCCGTCGTCTCTTTTCCGTTCAAAACTCTAACTCGCATGAATCTTTTAGTTCATTCTTCAACATATCATTTCACCAATTCAATTTACATCTGAAATCAAAATCGACATATATAATCAACATGTCGTCGGAGATCGAGGTCGAAGAAACCACCGATCATCCACCTGCCGGAACTGAAAACGAAGAGATCGTAGGTGGAGCGACGGCTGCGTATGGTGATATGGAGAAGCTTCAGAATCTGGTGGAGTTTGAAGGTTGTTTTGTTACCAAACTGGTGGAATAAGTTCTTCATTAACCCACAAAACTTTTTCCACCAAATCATTTCATCTTAATTCCCAACAGGTCACATGATCATCATCAACAGTATTCGAGGTTACAGTGGTGGTGTTGATGGTGGTCTGGAGGTTTGGGGTTGAGGTGGTGGTTGGAGACGGAGGTGGTTATGACTCTGGTGGTGATGGTGGTGGTGTTGATGGTGATATAGAGAGAGAAAGAAAGATGAGAGGGAGAGAAGGTGAGAATTTAGAGAGAGAAAGAGATAAGGGGATATAAGAGAGAAAGATATTTTTTTTTATTTTCTAATTATAAGGGTATTTTGGTCATTTAAAAATACTTAACCAAAAAATTCTAATAGTGTTAGAAATTTGGACTCAAATGGTTAAAGAAAATGCTTATAGGGACTCAGGACGTTAAACTTTTTACTTTTGGACTCAACTAGTTAAAACCCATAAAACACAGAGACTCAAAAAGTAATTTACCCAATAAATTAGGTAAAGAAAAAAATCTAAGGTGTTAAAGTTTCCGGAGGCCTAAAGCCTTTTTTCCTCGAAAGTATTTTTTCGACCTTGTTTAAATGCACATTCACAAACCCACCAAATCTAACCTGTTTTACTAAGGTTGCTCACATTTTTAGGGTGGAGATACAATAGGAAGTTTATTTGGCTAGGAAGGCTAGGAAGTGATCTTGACCATCCATTTAGTTAATCAAGGGCTAAGATTAAATCAGGGAAATTGAAAAGGGAGAAAAGAGGCGCGTGAGTTTGTTTAGGGGCATTCTAGTCAATCCAAGCCAATAGTTTCTCTCTTCTCCAATTCCCCCCCATTTTTTAAACGTTAATAACTCTTTCATACGACATTATTTTTTTATAAAAATTGCACCAAAAAAACGAGCGTTTTTTTATCTTTAAAATGAGTATACTATTGCTATATTTAAAAAAAAAAAAAACCCAGTTGCGTAAAACGCAATAGAAAAACCCACAGTATCGTAAAACGCAATGAAAAAAAAACCCTAAAAAATGACATTTTTCTAAAACGCAATGCACAAAAAACACAAAGAAATTACTTATTTGTAAAACGCAATGGCCAGAAAACACAAAGAAATGTCTTATTTGTAAAACGCAATAGCCTAAAAACTCAAAAGAAAATGTACTTTATAAAACGCAATGGACTAAAAACCCATAAAAATGTGTTTTACCTAAAACGCAATGCACAAAAAACACAAAGAAATGTCTTATTTGTAAAACGCAATGGCCAGAAAACACTTAAAAATTACTCATTCTAAAACGCAATGGACTGAAAACACCTAAAAATGTGTTTTACCTAAAACGTAATGACTAAAAACACTTCAAAAATGTGTTTTACCTAAAATGCAATGACTAAAAACACTTAAAAATGTGTTTTTTTTTTTCTAAAACGCAATAGCTAGAAAACACATAAAACTCTCTTATTCCTAAAACGCAATGGACACATAAAACTGTCTGGGAACTGTCTGTGACTGTGAACTGTCTGAGTTGTCTACAAATTACTGTCTTCGAAATAAGCCAATTTCTGGAAAATTAATTTTTCTGATGCATTTTTATTACAGCTCAACCCCAGCCAGGGGCTCTGCCCCTTGGACCTCGCCAGGGGTTGCCGCCCCTGGGACCCCGCTACCGGGGGCGCTGCCCCCGGACCCTCGCCAAGATCGTAAAACGCAATGACTAAATAAAAAACCCAGATCGTAAAAATGAAATTAAAGAATTTCTTACCTGGATCGAAGTGATTTCTTTAATAATTGACGAATTTTGAATGATTGAAACACTTATCAGCGCTCGAATCGAACGGATCGAGTGATTATCTTCAAAATCACCGGAAAAAACGAGATTTTGTATGAAATTAAACTGGGTTTTCTTCAAAAAAGCTGAAGAACACGTTGATCGGGTGTTTGAATCATTGATTGGTGATGAAAATCGCACTATAATGTAGTGATTATTGAGATAGAAAGTGAAGAAATGGTTGAAGATGCTGGGTTTTGAAAATGGTGGGTTTTGAAGTTACTGGGTTTTGAAAAGGAAGAAGAAAGGGTTGGATTGACTAAAATACCCTTTTTCTTTATTTTAAATGTTGCCACATGTCATCCTCTTATTGCTTACTATCCTTTCTAGCGAAATTAATCTTCCTATTTGATATTTTCCCCACATTTTTAACCCAAAATTGCCTTGTTATAATAAAAACAAACTCATAAAACGAATATGAAATATTTAATCCAAAACTGCCCGATTATAATAAATTCAAAGTCCTAAAATGAATACGAAATTCACTTCCTTACACCTCGTAATGAACTAGTAAAAATGTAAAATATTGATAACAATATCATAAAATCATGCATCACTTTAGCAATTAGCATTGCCAAATCGAAGTTAAAAATAAAAATATTGATAACAATATCGTAAATTCATGTATCACTTTAGCAATTAGCATAAGCTTTCAATTACAATCAATATAATTTTCAATTGGGCCAAAGGCCCCAAAAAAAGAAACAAATTTGAGAATACAAGAAGCCTTGTTAGGTTTTATTGTATAAGATAACCGATTTCTGATTCACGTCAATCTCGTGTTCCCATTTCACAAAACCCTAACCAGATGGAACGATCCAGCCGGAAACACAGGGATTCCGATCGAACCAGCAAACACGCCGACGATCACCACCGCTCCAAACACCGCGAAACCGACGCCGACGACCGCCGTCGCCGATCCGAACGCGAACGATCCGAAGAAATCGAAAACCGCGTGACGCGCGAGAAATCATACGATCGAGAAACCAGCAAGGAGAGAGAATCGCGAGAGAAATCAGTGGATAACAGGCGGCATCACAAGCGGAAAGACCGTGGAGATAGTGAGGATGAAGATCGGTATTATGATGTTCGAGATAAGCGAGTTAGGGTTTCGGATGAGCGGAAGGAGAGGCGGAGGTTTGAGGTGAAAGTTGCTGCTGCTGAGGATGAGAGAGATAGGGAGGAGAGGAAGGAGAGGAGGAGGTTTGAGGATAGTGTGAAGGAGGAGGTGGAGGTTGGTGACTTGAGGAAGCGGAGTGTCAAGGTGGAGGATGAAGATGAGTCGGTTGGTGTTTCCGGTGCTAATGTAAGTTTCTTTATTGTTTTTGTGATTTTGGATGATATGTTTGTGTAGGTGAGTTAGGTGTTTTTATGGCCTGTAGGAGTGGTTTAATTTGATAATTGAAGTTTCTGGATTTAGTTGCAGTTTAGAGTTGGATGCATTGTTTTGGAAGTGGTAAAATGTTGAGAACTGCAAGAAACGGATAATGCGTTCCTACATGTGCATAAAATGTATATAGAGGTAGTGGAGAGGGAATTATGGGCGGTTACATAACTGTTAGGCGTGTGGCGTTTAAGGCAATATGTACGGGTGCATTATGCGGTTCTTTGCAGTTCTGAGCATATTTTTTTTATCATAATTTGAACACTCTGCAGTTTAGAATTTACTTGAACATGGTATGTGGATTGGTTTTTGCAGTTTGATTTGTAAGAATTATGTTGTAAAATGTAGGGCAAAAATTAAGTGTTAGGTAGCTTCTGTCTGCTAGCAAATATATGTGTAAGTATAAGATGGTAAGTAAGCTAGTTGAGTGGTTGACATCTTAAAAGTTTTAACATGGTGTGAGCTTTGATTTTTTGACATAAGCACTCTCTCTCTCTCTATATATATTTTTAAGCACAATTTTTTTTGTAGCTATTGCATTAGATGCTAGGTTTCAAAAAGCGCGAGGCGCACCTAGGCTATAGGGTTTTGAGCCGAGGCACAAAGCGTGCACGGTTATTTTTACGTGAGGTACAAGTGTGTTCATATTTTTCAAAGCTTTTTAGCATCTGTTACCCAAAATTCTAGACAGAGATAAGATTCAATGTGTAGCTAAACTTATATGTACAACCTAAAAAGCTATATGTACAACATTTTATGCCGATTTTTGTGTTTTGCTGCTTGTTCACCTTTTGTACACACTGCCCCTCACCGAGCCAGAAGTGTGCTTTGGCCTCAGGCTTGCTTTTTAAAATTCACATTAGATGACTTGTGTTGTGTATGCACTTGTGCTTGGTTGAGACTTTTACGGGACATTCATGGAAACTAAGTTTCAGGGTTATATCTTATTTCTGCAATCTGTATTGGCAGTTTGTTATTTTGTAAGAGCTGTTTTCATATCCATGATTTGGGTTATATTCTTCTTACAATCTTTGCTTTGTGGAATCATATTTGTTTCATATCATCTTGTTTACATATGCTGACTTGCGTTCCATACTTTTTGCTACAGGGTGGTGCACCGAGATTGCGCAATAAGGCACTTGGAACCCCACATGAGACCCCTTCGGTGCCCGAACACCATATCCCTAAGGTATCTTTGATTTCTACCAAAACTGAAAATGAAGGAGTTAATAGTAACAGATCTCATGAGGTTCCTGGGAAATCCAGTACAGATGGAAATTCTTTAGATGCTGGCAAGAGTGGTGGCATTTCTCTCGATGCCTTATCTAAGGCTAAAGCAACTTTACTCAAGCGAAAGGAACTTGCCGAAAAGATGAAGAAAATCCCCTTGGTAAGTTGAACAAAAGTTCTGATTTGAGCCTTCTCTTAGTTTTATTTTTTTATATTTTTTTTATATATAAGAAGCATGCCTTGTTATTTTATATGACGGTTTTACCCTTCATTAAACAGTAAGTTTTAACAGACTTTAGTTTTTTTTTGGACGGAACTGGCATGTTTAAAGAATGTCAGGGACGGAAATGGTACAAATTTGAAATTTGGTCTGGACTGGCATAATTGGACAAACCACGAGGAAAATGGCAGTTAAATCTAATGTATATTTACCATTGAAATTGGTTTTGACGTTATAATAAGGTGTGGTGGTGGTTTATATTTTGTTTGTTTTGGTGCAGTTGAACAAAAGCGTTGACTCAAAGGACAGTATGAAAGTTCCTGCAACTTCCCAACCTTTAAGCACAAGTGCACATACTTCGCTTTCTGGTTCCACTGCTTCTACACAGCCACTTGTTAGTGGGGTGCCTCAACTTGCAGGGCTTAGTGCACCCAAGTTTGAAGCTGTAAAACGCGCACAAGAGCTTGCTGCCAAGATGGGATTTAGACAGGATCCGGAGTTTGCTCCACTTCTAAACATGTTTCCTGGACAGATGCCGCCTGAGGTGGTACTTCAACCGAAGCCCGCTAAGGCTCCCGTTCTTCGTTTGGATGCATTGGGAAGGGAAGTAGATGAGCACGGGAATGTGGTGAATATACCAAAAGCAAACAACTTGAGCACTCTTAAGGTCTGTTCTTTTTAGTCTTTTATTATTGTTATTATTAGAGTAAAATGCCATTTTCGTTCTTGAGGTTTGGCCAGTTTTGCGACTTTTGTCCAAAGGTTTGTTTTTCTGCATCTGGATTCAAAAGGTTTGAAATCTTGCGATTTTCATCTGGCACGTTAACTCCATTCATTTTTCTCCGTTAAGTCAGAGGTATTTACGTCTTTTTTGCTAAGGGCGATGCGGTCTTTTTCACTTTATTTAAAAAGACCAAATACCCCTAAAAAAGACCAAAAAGACGAAAATACCTCTGATTTAACGGAGAAAAATGGATGGAGTTAACGAGCCGGATGAAAATGACACGTTTTCAAACCTTTTGGATCCAGATGCGGAAAAGCAAACATTTGGACGAAAGTCGAAAACTGGCTAAACCTGCTGGACGAAAATGGCATTTTACTCTTATTATTAGTATTTTATATTTAGATGTGAAGTTTTGTTCTAACGCCTGCTTCTTCTTCTTTTTTTTTTAACAATTCAGGTTAACATTAACAAGCAGAAAAAAGATGCATTCCAGATTCTAAAACCCGAATTAGAAGTCGACCCAGAAAAAAACCCTCACTTCGATCCTCGAATGGGCATAGACAAAACTAAGCTGTTAAGGCCTAAAAAGATGACATTTCAGTTTGTGGAGGAAGGTAAATGGGCTAAGGAAGCAGAGATCATTAAGTTAAAGGTATCTTCTCACTTCGTGTTTTGTTGCTTCTCATTCCGGTTTGGTAGGGTTTGTTTCTAATCTGCTGTTTGTTGGCATTCATGTTTTTAGAGTCAATTTGGAGAAGCACAAGCAAGAGAGTTTAAAGCAAAGCAAGCACAGCTTGCTAAGGCCAAGGCTGAACCGGATATTAATCCCAATCTTATAGAGGTTGCGCAGAGAGTTAGCACTAAAGAAAAGCCAAAGGACCCGATTCCCGATGTTGAGTGGTGGTAAGTTATTTAACTTTCACAAGTATTCCAAATTTTATGCTTTTTTTATCGTTTTTATTTTTTAATAAATCAGATAAATAGACCTAGTGGTTTGTCAAAAGTAACACCTATTTGACCACTTGACCGTTTTTTTTATCTCTACTTGTCTGTAAATATCGAAACGGGTATTTTGTTGGATCTGATTTAAGCTTGTTTGAACTTGCAGGGACGTACCACTTTTGAATTCTGGTACTTATGGGAACATTACAGAAGGTGGGTTACCAGAAGACATACTAAAGAAAGAAAAGATCACCTTATATGTGGAACACCCTCGTCCTATCGAACCACCAGCCGAACCCGCTCCACCCCCACCTCAACCGTTAAAACTCACTCAAAAAGAACGCAAAAAGCTGCGCACTCAGAGGCGTCTTGCTACTGAGAAAAACCGTCAAGAAATGATCAGACAAGGCCTTCTAGAACCCCCTAAACCGAAAGTCAAAATGAGCAATTTAATGAGAGTTCTTGGCGCAGAAGCAACCCAAGACCCGACCCGGCTGGAAATGGAGATAAGAAGTGCTGCAGCCGAACGTGAGCAAGCGCATGTTGACAGAAACATTGCACGGAAGCTGACTCCAGCTGAGAGGCGTGAAAAGAAAGAGAGGAAACTTTTCGATGACAATAATACCCTTGAGACGATCGTTTCTGTTTACAAAGTTAATGACCTTTCTCATCCTCAGACACGGTTTAAAGTTGATGTTAACGCCCAAGAGAACCGGTTGTCTGGCTGTGCGGTTATCTCAGAGGGTATTTGTGTTGTGGTGGTGGAAGGTGGTAGTAAATCCATAAAACGCTATCAGAAACTGATGCTGAAACGTATAAACTGGGCTGATGCTGTGAAAGAAGAGGATGAAGATGATAATGATGAGAAACCGAAGAACAAATGCGTGTTGGTGTGGCAAGGGAGTGTTGCAAAACCAAGTTTTCATAGGTTTCTGGTGCATGAGTGCATAACTGAAAATGCTGCTCGCAAGGTGTTCTCTGATGCTGGAGTCGGTCATTATTGGGATTTATCTGTTAACTTCACAGACGAGGCGTGATTTCGCTCCCTAGCTTCTTGTTTAAGGTCCAAAACTTGATGTCTTGTTGAATAATGCATCTGCGTTCATGTTGAGATTTTAGCGACTCCTTGAATCAAATGTGTTAGGTGTATGCATGCTTACACAATGAAATGAATTTCATTTGATGATTACAAAAATAATTAACATGCGAGTGAAATCATCATCATCATACTCGGTAAATCTCACCAATAGCAAAGTCTGAGCAGGGTAAGATGTAGATAACCTTACCTCAACTCTGTAGGAACAGAGAGGCTGCTTCCAGTGAGGCCCCCGGCTCGATGATAGTTTTGTATCAAGCCTTGTACATAAGGCAAATAACACTCGGCAATTAAAACAAAGGCCAATTGGTGCATATACTCCATTGGCTTTTGGCTATCAACGCCACCATATGATGCATGATTAACCATCCCGGCATCCCCCCTCTATTGACATTATTTTCACGAAATTAGTAAAATAACGTTAAAATTAGTGCATTTCACTTTTGCCCCCCAGCGCTCACACATATATACATTATATGCGCATACCGCAACCGGGGCGTATAACATGCGAGTGAAATGCTAATGGTAATATGTTCATAATCTTCTCATCTGTTCAAGCTGAAAAAGCACAATCAATATATCCAAAATAAAGACGAAAACAAAATATATGCACCACTGTCAATACACGCCCATGGATCGTACTAAAGATCAACGCTCGACCATTGGCGCCCATAGATCGTACTAAAGATCGACGCTTGATAATTGGCTTGAGATATTGACTATAGCACGACCGCATCCAAGTAAAAGTTACATGACGTCCTAAAAATTGTGATCGATCAACGGCTGGATCATAGGTTGGTTGAATGAAGTATATTGATAAAAATGTCTGTCGAAACATTATGCACCACAAACATACCATGCTTATCCATTCATACTAAGAAATATTTAAGACATGGGTATTTGAATAAAGAATATTGATAAAAATGCCTGTAGAAAAATGCTAAAAACAAAATTGACCACTCTAGAAGCCAATTTACAAACATTTCCTCTGTAATTTCATTAAGCACTTTGTCACACGCTACCTCATATAAATCATTAATTTTTCCCTAGCATAAATCTCTTTTAGTCATTCTTTAATCAATAGCTAATCATTAGTTTTTATCTTTTTTTTTTTTGTTTTAAGGCGGTTTTTTATTTTAGTTTGAGATTTTGGATGATAACACATTAAGAATCATGAGTAACTTTTAACCATCCGTGCTTATAAATGGAGATACTAACATAACAAATTCTACAAATAATAAGTATTTGGTTTTGACAAAGAGTAAGTAACTACTTATTCAACCCGCGCGCTGCGGCAGGGGTCGCGATGAGAATTTAGTCGATATTAGCTTGATTTGTTACAAGACTGGTAAGGTACCGCCAATTACAATAGCAACCGAAAGAAAGAAAAAAAAACTCACAAAATAAAATCGTAATATTGAAAATGATGTTTTCGTGTCCCTTGGGATTTTTTGTATTGAGAAACATTATATATTAAACTAATTATTAATTATTTAATTCGGTTTTATTTTAATATCTCATAAGAATATAATAGAGTAAATTGCTATTTTAGTTCCTGAGTTTTTTTTTTCAAATTGCCATTTTAGTCTAAATAGTTTTTTTTTTTCTTCTTTGGGTCCCTCACTTTTCCTTTTTCTTGCTATTTTGATTACATTGCCTAACTTAGTTTAAAAACAGGTTATAATCAGGGGTATTTTTGGCATAAAATTATTATGAGGTTTATAAATTATGTTGTAAACTACTTCTGGTTATCACTACATAACAGTTATGCCGAAAATACCCCTGGATATAACCAGATTTTTAGACTGAGTTAGGCAATGTGATCAAAATGATATGAAAATGGAAAAGTCAGGAACCCAGAGAAAAAAAAAAAAACCTATTTGGACTAAAAGGCCAATTTCGACCAACCCTCGGGACTAAAATGACAATTTCCCCGGTATTTGGATAAGGGGCATGTTTGGCTAAGCTTTTTGAAACAACTCCAAACACCCCCAAGTTACTAAATTTTTGAAGGATATAACCAAATCGGAGCAGCAGCAGCGGCGACGACGGAACACCGTAGCTCTACAACCGTCGCCGGCGTAAGGGTTAAACATTTCTCACTCTCTATCTTTCAATCTTAGTTTCATCAAATTGTGCTAAATTGCAACATACGAAGCGAATTCTACTTACTGTAATCTCTAACCTAACCCTAATCTATAACTAGTTCGTATAATTTGTGTTTTTGTTATTTAAACTAGACTGGATTTGTGAGATTATACATCCGACTGATGTTTGAATTGTTGTTGCAGATTAATGGATGCTCAAGCAAAGAAGAAGGCGCTGTATCGTGCTAAATTGAAAGCACAAAAGCAGGATAAACGTATTGATTCTCCTCTTGTAAGGTATACATATTTTTAAATTAAATGATCTGGAACCGGAAATAGTTTTTTTTTTTTTTTTAATATGTTCATTATTTTTTTAGAAAATTATAAATAGGGCATGGTATAAGCAGGTTAATCATTGTTTTTCATGAATTTGATAGGTTAACTATTAGCAGTTATCTAGGTAGTTGAAGGTGCTAGGCGCACTCAAGGCGCTTGAAAAGCGAGTGCTTTTTTAAGCAAGGTGCATAGTATAAACATACCATTTTTAGGGGGTTTAGACATGTTTTAGGCTGGTTCCAAGGCCTTTTTGGGTGTTTTGAGACAAGTTTTAGCTGGTTAGGCCTGTTGAGACTGGAATTTGGCTGGAATTTATAGAATCTGGCCGGAGCGCCTTGATGGACGCAAGGTGGTATGGATGCACTGGGCGAGCGTTTTGTGTGCCTTTGACTACTATGGCCATCGTTAACATGCTTAACAAGAAAAAAGTTTGATGTCTGTTAACATCTTGCTTTGGTTTAGATGCGACATTTGTTACACCTCTTTAACCTATTTTGAGCACTCTTACAATGTTAGTTTGTTGTTATGCATGTTGTGAAGGATCATGATATTGATGAGTCAGGGTATCACTTTCAGTTTATTAGAGTTTCAGGTTTGTAACTTTATATGGCCATCTTGAAAGTGTTTTGACCTAATTGGCATACCTATGTGGACTGGACATAAGGAGTTCTGAAGTCGATTTTTTTTTTTTTGTGAATTTACCAGTGAATTTGTTAATAAAAAGCTGCTTCTGCTCTATTTTATGATATCAGATGTATTGTTAAGACTGTTAGTTAGGCAGACCTACACATTGAAAAATTAAAGCAGTAGAGGAAAGTAGTCTTGGCCCTGTATAGCGTTCGATTCAGCTTTCACATGCTTGTGGATTCATTTTGGCTTAGACTTCTCATTACATAATATTAATTTTCACATATATCTGCACTTCGATACAAGGTTCTTAGTTAATAATCAGGATGACTGTATCTCTTATGTTCAAGTGCCTTAGCCCTTAGCGTTGACAGTGTGAGTTTTGTATGACTTTTAGTTCTGCTTGCATTGTTAGATCATTTACAGTTCCGATTAACTATGCACAAATTAAATCTGAAAAATGCTGTTATACATCCTATAACTTCTTACTGTATTCTCTATTCTGCTTCTAGGTACAATGAATCTGACCAGCCCGTCTGTAAAGTTTGCGATATTGTTCTAAAATCCGAGTCTGCTTGGAGTGCACACCAAATATCTGCAAAGCATCGTGAGGTAATATGATTTAATGTGCACATGGCAGTGGAGTGTGTGTGTGTGTGTGTGTGTGTGTATGCACCAAATAAACAAATGGTGGTGGTGATGCTTAATTGGTATTGATCCTTCATTAATAGATGATAAATTACTTCATCTGTTATAAATGTGAGAATGTTTTTGTTCTCTATGTTGACCATGTTAATTCTTAAAACCAATTAGAGATTCTTGTTTTCATTGGAGATTGGACACCCACACAATTATATATGTATGCTATAAGTACGTATATCGGTGTGTATATATGTATATATCTGTGCGTGTTTGTGTATTCTGTAGATGCTTGCTTTATTTCATTCCATTATTATTTATGCTGATTGTGTCTAACATAAAGATGAAGTATATCCGTGTAGTAGTTGATCGTGTTGAATGTATTATTTGTCTCCTTTGTTTAACATGTGCGATACATATTTTGATGTTCCTGTACCTGCCTCATGATGAGAAGAATAACACATATGCGATGTTAATATGTATTGTGGTGTTTAAAGCACACATTTACTTTTTTGTGCTGTTTTTATTCTAACAGGCAATTAAAAACGTAAAAGCAAATGCTGCTGCAGCTAGTCAACCTAACAATGTGAAGGCCGTGGATTCTACAGAACTTAATAAAGCGAAACCCGAGCGTCCTGCTGAGTCATATAAAAGCCAAAGTAGACCACCTCAAGCTCAGTCCAAATCTACACTTCCTCCTAACTTCTTTGATAATCCTGCGACAAAGACAAAACAAAACGGTTAGAGCACATCACATTACTTGATTATCATAATTTTCCAAGCCTTTTCTACCTAACTATCATTCTGAATGTTTAAGTAGACTAGTAAGGTGTGGTTGAACTTGGTACCAACTTCAAGACTTTTTATTATGTCCTCTCTTCAACATACCAAGGGTTAGAGTCAATATCATTATTTTGAGCAAAATAAATTCTTTCTTTTTGCAAGTAGCCATTATTATTATTATTAATATTATAAAAGAGTGTGTCTCAGGAATAGTACCTAAGACACACCCTCTATTTTTTATTGCTTTTCTTTGCCAAATTTACAACAATGCCATCCAACCCATGTTTTTTTCTTTTGTGTATTTAACCCTTCAACTTTTACCATTGCCACTTACACCCCCTCAGCTTTCTAAAAACTTTGTAAAATGTCATTTTTGACTCCCTCGAGTAAAATAATGCGTTTTCGTGCTTATTTTTTAGGTACGTTTTTGGTTGGTCTACACTTTGTTCAGAAACGAGTCGGGTCAAATATAATACGTTTTCACTAGGCGGTACAAATTCGAGTTATTTAACGTTTCGACTCCGCCGCAACGCGTGGGACCGTTCTTTAACGTAAAAGAACACTAATTTCTTACGCGCTTATTTTTAAGTACGTTTTCTTATAAATCCAAGTTGGTTTACGTTTCGACGTAAATTTTCTCGGTAATGAGTTGGGTCAAATATAATACGTTTTCGTGCTGTTTTTAGTTTGTCTACGTTTTGGCGTAAATTTTGTTTGAAAACGAGTCGGGTCAAGTATTTGACGGTATAAGTTTGAGTTACTTTAAGTTTCGACGTTGCCGCAGCGCACAGCAGGTCAAAATACTAGTTGAATATATAATGGCTTAGAGTCATCTTTGTTCCCTTATAGGCGGTTGCCATACAATATCGGATAAATGTGATCCCAAAACATTCTCTATTTTGGATAAACGTGTGGATCAAGATATATTATTGACTGCATTTGTGGGCTCTTTATGTAATTTCTAAGCTAGTGGCATATAGCATTTCAATCAAATGCTGATTCTTATTACTATGTAGATGATACACCTGACACGTATATTCTATACTGAGACTGGGTTTCTTTCCTTGGCTAGAAACTAGTAATGCAAAGCTAGTGGAAAACGATAACAAGAAAAAGGTGGGTTCTGTCAAAGCTCAAGTTGTGTATCCGTTCGATGGGGATAACAGAAGAGTTGAAGTCTCTAGTGGCACGGTTGCAGAGGCAGAGACAGTCGGTGATGAGGCTCAGGCTTCTCAAACAGGGGCTCTTCCTGCAGGCTTCTTTGATGACAAAGATGCTGATCTACGTGCACGTGGAATTACTCCTGTTAAGCTAGATATCAAGTAAGTTTTCAAATGTGTTGGTCTTATGATTATTTATATTTCAGATAGTTCATTTCCAACACAAGTAATTGGCTTATCAAAACAAGGGTCCATTTATGACTACTGCTCTAGAAAACATAATTTAACTATTATTTATATTTCAGATAGTTCATTTCCAACACAAGTAATTGGCTTATCAAAACAAGGGTCCATTTATGACTACTGCTCTAGAAAACATAATTTAACTTTTGAAAAATTTGATCAGAGATGAATACAAGGAGTTTGAGAAGCTGATACAAGAAGACTTGAAGGAGGTGGACAACAGGCTCGAAGAAGAAGAGGTTTGGATTAATATTTTCATAATATTTATAAAAAATCTTTTATTTCACTTTTCGGTTTGTTCTACTAAACACGGGGTAGAATGGACCCGTTTACGCACATAAACTTATAAACATGGTCCGGTTCCAAGTGTTGTCAGTCCTATAGGTGGCGGTTTTGACCCGTTTATATATATGCGGACAAATTCTAATGTTTAACTTTTGTAACGATAATCATGTAGTATGATGCAGCTGAGATGATTGAAGAAGCAGAAACTGTGGAGCAAAAGTAAGTAATTTACAGTAAGGGGTAATATCATAAACATGAAATTTATGGTAAATCAAGAGTGACTGAAAATACATGCAACTTATTGCAGGTCTTGCAGGGAGAGAGTGGAAATGTTCAAGAGGAAAAAAATGGAGCTAAAGGCCGCCAGGTCAGCCAAGCGCGTTAAAGATCCCAAAGTGGTGGAGAAGGAAAGTAGCAGTGACGAGTCATCGAGCGATGACGATAGTGATGATGCTGTTGACTGGAGAGCTAAACATTTGTAGACGTAATTCACTTGGCGGTAACGGTAGCCTTCTCTTTCCAATCTAAGGTGATTCAGGATGATGTATGGATAAAAAATGCATCGACCCGTTGACCCGTTTCACTTGTTTCCTTTTAAGGGATATATATTTCTATAAATTATACGTGTTTGGTATGTTAGAACTAATACATAACCAGTATCAAACCCATTCATTAGTAAACTGGTTGAAACTGCCACTTCTGCAGTAGTGGTGTGTATGTACTCTTTTGCATAGATTCTAAACGAGACTGTTTTTATCTATCTATTTGCAGATTAAAGTTTTTGGACCAAACACTTGAGCTCCACAAGTGAGATATAAATGCTGTTTGAAAGTTAAAGCACTGATTGAAGAGATGAAACGTGGCATTGTGGACAAACTTGGCGAAGTAGACGATAATATTGTAAACCATACTTCAAATATAACATGTTTGTTTAGACAATGAGTGAATTAGAGATGCACAAAATACTTGGTTCCATATCCTACCTGGCGTGCTAGACTCGGGTCCGGTTCCTTCCCAGTATACTAAAAACCAGTCTTGACTCTTGACCCATTTATACCCAAAGTTCCTACCTGGTTCTACATACTTTTTCAGAAGTCGGTTTCTAGCCGATTCCTTCCGTTGCAAAAGGCAGAAATAGATAGATTCTAGCCGTTCCAAATGGCTATTTAGCCGTGGTGACCTATTTTAAACGGTAATAATTGGTTTTTAGCCCTAAAAATCAACTATAAATAGTGGTGGGTTGTATAGATTGACTACCCAACTCAAAAATGCTTAAACGGATTCAAAAGACAAAATACTCTTGCGTTCTCTCGTTGCACACTTTCTTCTTACCAATTACACTCGAAATGGCAAGCAAATCACAATCATCTGCTGGGATCGGTTCTTCAGCCGCCTCATTCGTTGTTGGGGTTCTTCCACAAAATCGAAGCAAGAAAACGTGGTGCAATTGGAACATTGTGGAGATCAGTAACGGTTCTACCAAGACGCGTTTTAAGTTTTGTAGCAATTTCTTAAAATAGTGACTCAAACTTTACTTTGAAAAACAACATATTAATAATAAATTTTGCAAGGCATTGAAAGAAGGGTGGGGTTCGGCTACAAAGTCATAAAACACCACAATTTTAGTTATAAAACGCACTCAAAACCCACAAATAATAGAGTAAAGATCACTAAAACACAATATCCAAACCCTATTAGTCTATAAAAACTTCAAACACACCATCGTAAAACTATGAATATAAAACACAACATAATAATCAACATAAAATATACTAATGTTAGTCATTCGATAATCAAAGCCTTATCATCCAAAACACAACACAAAACCCACAAATATGACGTTTTAGTAATATTCACCTTGTTATTTGTAGGTTTTGAGTGTGTTTTTTGGTTGAGATTATGGTGTTTTATGACTTTTTACACTTTGTAGGAAAAATATATTTTGTAGCCAACTCCCACCCTTGAAAGAAATACCGGAAGGTAGACACGCCGAATTGAGTACCGATGGCAAAATATTTCTTTACAATTCGGACAAGGTTCGTGTAGAATGGCAAAATTGGTGATTTAAGAAGCTTTGCCTTTCAACCACTTCGACAACCCTCGGTTGACATCCATGATTCGAGATACGCTTCAACCTCGCTACACTCATGTAAGTCGTAACAAACTTAGACACCATTGTTTAAAATTGTGGAATAAAAAAATGAAGGATTTAATTGTATTTTTTTTTGAAAATTTAGAAACCGGTGTGAACCTAACTACTGATGTTTGGTCGGCGTCACATGATTTACCAGAATCGTACATTTGTGTCACCTCCCATAATCCCATTGGTCGGCGTCACACGATTGCGTTTGATAGTTTTCGGTCTCCATATACCACAAATAACTTATTTAAAATTATAAACAATACAACAATGTTGGATCACGTAGAAGACAAAAAATTTGTACGAAGCCTACGAGATATTGAGGGGAAGACAAGTGGCATTGACTTGAAGGGTAATTTAGTCATTTCTTACTTGAAACAACTTCCCCCATTGATTTTCAAAAGACTATAACTTTTTCATACGTTAATTTTTTTTAAATTACACCATATTAACGAGCATTTTATTCTCTTTAATTCGAGCAACCTATTGCTATAGTTTTCTTTAAATTTAATTGCATGATTTTGAATACACATTAGTCCATTACGTAATTACGTGATTTTGAATACCCATCACATGACTATGTGATTTTAAATACCCATTACGTGATTACACATTCAACATAAACTATTACGTGATTACACTTTCAATATAAATCAATTACTTTGATTACACATTCAATATGATTTGTTATAACTGATGTAATTACAATTATGTTTAATACGTAATCACTCACTGTGTTTCACATAAAATACTATAATGAAGTCACGTAATCACGAAATGGGTATTCAAAATCACGTATTCACGTAATAATACATGGTCAATTATAGTTACGTAATTACCTAATCAATTAGTGTGGTTTCACATATTACAATGAAATCACGTAATCACGTAGTCATGTGCTGGGTATCCAAAATCACGTAATGGGTATTCAAAGTCATGTAATTTTTTAAGAAAACTATAACAATAGGCTGCTCGAATTATAGAGAACGAAATGCTCGTTAATACAGTGTAATTTTTTTAAATTAATGTTAACGTATGAAAAAATTATAGACATTTGAAAATCAAGGGGGAAGAGTTCAAATGAGAAAGGACCAGAATACTCTTTCTCTATTTGTTACTTCAATTATTTTTCCATAAGAATTAAAAAAATGCCACCGCTTAGTTTTGAGCCATTGATCTTGGAAGATCAATGGCTGATCTTCTCCCCTATTCTTTTTAAAAGAGGGCTCTCTTGTACAGGAGCCTCTCTCACAATACAATAATAACATATTAATTTCAATATCGTTCGATGCCTCGAATAATAGCGCGACAATTGAAAATTTTAATGTAACACTCTAACCTTTTTTAAAGAATATTTTAATAAAAGAATCATTTGGTCCCATATTTTTTTTAAACAGATAACTTACTCACCTGGGTTAACCGATAACCTAGATGAACTGACAAAACGATTTATTACACTTGATCTACATTTTACAAATTGAAGCTTTTAAACCCGAAAGCTTTGCCATGCATGATCATGCTTCAACTATCCCGTGAATCGTCTCCGAATAGATTATGGGTTAGTAGTATTCGGTTCTTCACGTGCTTGTTAAGCTCACGGTAATTGATACACATTCGAAACGAACCATCCTTCTTCTTGACGAAATGCACAGGAGCGCCCCAAGGAAAAGTACTTGGGCGTATGAAACCTTTATCAATCAACTCTTGGAGTTGGCTTGACAATTCTTGCATTTCAGAGGGTGCATGAAGATAAGGAGCTTTAGCAAAGGGAGTTACACCAGGAATGAGGTCAATACGAAAGTCAACGGTACGCGAGGGAGGAGGACCCAGTAGATCTTCAGGAAAGACGTCGGAAAATTGTCACACCCAAACAATTGGCGGAAACATCGAAGTGAGACGAAAACAAGATTGCTCATAGATAACACTAAATCTGACAATATATCATTAATCAAAATTTCATAAATACTAAATCAACAAATACATTGTTCAACAACCAAACATAGACAAAACATAACATGAATCATCAAATAGTTTATTTATTTTGGTGTGTATCTAAGTCCACCCTAACTTTGTTTCTTCGCCTCGTCATCTATCAACCTGCAACATGTATTAAAATAATGATCAACAAATATGTTGGCGACTATACAAGTTTGAATACATAACATAATATGAAAATGTTTTAACTGCTCATATCCAACATGATAAATGTATACAAGTTACTAATATGTTGAACCCGGGTGTAAACTATATGTCAAACCAAAGTTTCCAACTCAATCGTGATTACCCAACATCGTCGAGACGAAGAGGGTGTAATGTGTTTTAGTTAACAATACCTCAAGAATACGGGCGGGGCGTTAATCCTATATCGTTATAATTTTTAAGGTAGGCTTGCAAAGTTAATGAGCATATAGACACAATGTATACAGAGCATAAGATTCTAACAAGTATAACATGTTTTCATGTTTAATTATGGATAGAGTGTGATTTGAATAAACAAGTATCATAGTGTTGCGTGTTTTTGTATGATGTACATGTTGCACCCAAAGTGATAAAAATGAAAATGGGATCGAGTATACTCACAGCTTTGCGTAGGGTTCCACGAAAACCGAGAGTTGAGTTAATGAAGTTTGGAACACCGGGGTCACCCTAAAATGGGTAAACAGTAGTGTAAGCATCTTGTTGTAGAAGAGGTTCGGATCAAATTGTAAAACATAGAAATTACGGAATAAAATGATTAACATACCTTGTTCGAACGGATGTGCATTTGGGACGGATGTGCACATTCGCACAATGGGCACATCCTTAAACGAAAATAGTAAAGTAGTTGTTAATTGAATAGAAAAACAAAAAGTAAAATGGTCAAACATGATGAACTGACGTAAAACAAAAATGAAATAAAAAACAGAATGTGCGTAAACTGCCTTGTTCGTGCGAAAGGGACATGCCCGTTCGTACGAATGTGACTGTTTGTCGAAAAACGTATGTTTGATCTACCCAAAACATATCATTTCTTGATAGAAGTTAACCATAATGCAAACCCTTAACTATGAGATGAGTTGAGGGCCTGATGGGTTCCAGATTCCATCAAGATTGTAAAAAAAATTAAGATGAAAGTTAAGAACAAGTTGTAAAATGTTTAACAAAGCTTTTGTCCGCACCAGATTAAGATGGAAGTTAACCCTAATGCAAACCCTTAACTATGAGATGAGTTGAGGGCCTGATGGGTTCCAGATTCCATCAAGATTGTACATAGATTCGAATTCAACAGACACAAAGCTTTTGTCCGCACCAGTATCAAATAGTATAGAAGCATATATGTTGTTAACAAGAAACGTACCATTCACGACTTCATTGCCATTCTGAGCTTGATTTGCATTAATTTTGAAAGCTCGACCACGTGGCGCGTGCTGTTGTGGTGGCTCTTGATTCAACTGAGAACACTGAGGGCGAAGATAAGTAGTGTCTCCACATTTGTAGCATGCTCTGACATTGTTGGCTGGCTTTGGGTTTTGAGGGGCTTGTTGAACTTAATTGCCTTGTGGTCTAGGACCACTACAACAATAAGCGGATGTATGCCCAAACCGATTGCACGTAGTGCAATGGCGGAAAGCAGTGTTAGCTGGGTGATGGTAGTGGCAGGTATTACACTTGGGATGCGTCCCAGTGTAAGGCTTCTTTGTAGTTTTAGGTGTGGTAGGATTTAGGGTTGTAGCAGGGACAATCACGTTGTAGCTTTGGCTTTGAAACTTTCGTTTCTTGCCTTTGTTGCCACTTGATTGGGCTTTGGTTTCAGTGGTAACTTGGTTGGCTGACTTAGTAGAGGTTGGGGTTGTGGTTTGTTTATTTCTGATGCGGTTATTGTTCAGGCTGGCTGCTAAGCGGTAAATAAGCTCAATTGTGTCGGGTTGAGAGGCTTCTATTGTATGACGCATGGCAGAGGGTAAGCCTTGGAGGTATTTCCTGATCATACGCTCAGGAGTCGACACGAGATGAGGCACAATGAAACTCAATTGCTTAAAGCAGATGGTATAGCCAAGATTTTCTTCGCTAATATGCTTAAGGTTCCAAAACTATTCTTCGAGCTTCTGCTGCTCGTGAGGAGGGCAGAACTTGGTCATTATCATTTCCTTGACATCAGACCAGGGTAAGGTATAGGCTTCCTCATTGGAACGAATGTTTCACTCATTCGTCCACCAATCTAAGGCTCTAGCTTGAAAGACACTAGTAGCACTGCGGGTCTTAAGGTTTTCAGGGTATTCACTGTTAATGAATGTAACTTCAATGCTATCGAACCACTAAGCATCACAGTCACACCATCATTTCCAGTGAAGGGTTTCAGGTTGTAAGTTGAGAAGTGTTTGAAGTTGAAGGAAACATGCTTAGGTTGTTCAATCTTAGAGTCGACTGAGGAGTTGGGTGTGGTGTTGGCTGTAACTTTGCTTACAATCTCAGTAATCACGCGTGCCATCTGAGTTGCCATGAAGGCTAGCATTTTCTTCTGGGAACCTGTCTTGGACCTCTTGGTTGAGTTTGAAAGGCGACTGGAAGACATCTAGAGATTCAAAATAGAGGAATGTATGAGACTTTAACATAATGTTTTATTAATATTTGTTTATTTCATGAAATGCGTCACATAGCATATACATGTTTCAAACAGTTTCACATAGCATAACAAGAATTCACATAGTGTAACAAATAATGACGAAAGCAGTGTAAATTTAATTTGTTCACAAGAGATATTTGCGAGGATAGTATGATTCGTGTCTACAACGTTGAAATGAAATAACGTATCCAATGTAAAACACATTAAAATTGAGATAGCATAAAAGAGAGTTAACGTAAAAATTGGATTGCCACGGAATGTAGCTAAGACTATTCCAAAGTAAATCGAAGTGCTTTTGAGTTAGGGAAACGTGCTTTGGCCTAATAGACAAATACTCTCGTCGAGAAGTGATTAACGGTATTCGTCCTTCCAGTTACTACACGTCCCTAGTCGATTGGAAAATCAAAACTTTGGCGAGATTGAAAATCGAAGAGTGAGACTAGTTATCAAGATGCGGGTGTCACCCATAGCTTGGTAACATCGTACCGTAGTGTGGTTGGTACTTATCGAACGATAAGGGTCCACTAGAATATGAAATGGAAATTTCCACCAAGATATGGATATCACTCCTGACTTGATGGTAAATTTCATGCAAAATAACAAGTATAGCGGATTGAAAGTCATCACCAATGTGGGAATCACCCCTATTTTGGTGAGTCGTTTCGATTGTGATATAAGAATGTCTTCACCAAGTCTCCAAATGTGTATTGTGTTAGCCTTAGGAAAAATGTGTTTATTAAAGACCAAAGAGAATAGATAGAAACAAATAAGATAGAATGCAAATAGTTTTAAAGAACAAATAAGAATAATGTTCCTAAACTATAGACTAGGTCAAAAGCATTCCTACTTTTCCTAATTCCCTATAGTTATGGCTCTGATACCAATCTGTCACACCCCAACCGATGGTGGAAACATCGAAGTGAGACAAAAACATGATTGTTCATAGCATCATAACACTAAATTGTGACAATCTATGATTAATCAAAATTTCATAAATTGCTAACATGAATACATTGTTCAACAAAACAAAACATGATCAATTTGTAGCATGAAATACATGAATCGTAAATAATCGTTTATTTATTAGGCGTGTATCTAAGTCCACCCTAATTGTGTTTCTTCATCTCATCGTCTATCAACATGCAACATGTATTAAAATAATGATCAAGAAATATGTTGGCGAGTATACAAGTTTGAATGCATAGAATAATATGAAAAATGTTTTAATCGTGCTCATATCCCATATGATAAATGTATACAAGTTACTAACATGTTGTACTAGTGTAAGCTATATGTCAAACCAGAGTTTAACGCAATCGTGATTACCCAACATTGTCGAAACGAAGAGGGTGTAATGGTGTTTACGTTAACAATACCACAAGAATACGGGCGGGGCGTTAATCCTATAGCGCTATAATTGTTAAGGTAGTCTTGCAAAGTTAATGAGCATATAGACACAATGTAAACATAGCATATGAGATTAACAAGCATAACAAGTTTCATGTTTAATTGTGGATAGAGTGTGATTGATAAACATGTTTAATAGTGTCGCGTGTTTTTGTATAAGTGTACATGTTGCACCCAAAGTGATTAAAATGAAAAAGGGATCGAGTATACTCACAATTTTGCGTAGAGTTCCATGAAAACCGAGAGCGGATTATTGAAGGTTGTAACACCGAAGTCACCCTGAAATGGGTAAACAGAGGTGTAAGTATTCTGATGTGAAAAGGTTCAGGTCGGATAGTTAAATACGAGAAAAGTACGGAGCAAAACGAGTAACAGAACCTTTTGGACGAAAGGGCCCTTCGTGCGAAAGGGACTTCCCTTTCGTGTGACTGGTCTGTTCTAAACATCAAATCATGCGTAAAACTTAATCGTAAATTGGTTTTAAACCTTACAGTAACAGTAGGTGTTAAACAAGTCGAAAACAGAAAGTAAAAATGACCAAACAGTTAAGTAAGGACAACCCAGGTGCGCCAACACGACATGGAAATAGTGAACTAAGTGTCAGAGGCTGGACGAGGTTAACTCACTTTGTGACTAGCAAACTGTTTGGGGTTCATCACTGATGAACTGGTATAAAACAGAAACGAAATCGAAAACAAAACTTACTAAAACAGTCCCTTTCGTGCGAAAGGGAACACCATGTCGCGCGAAAGGGATCTCCTTTCGGGTGACTGGTGACTGTTATGATGAAAATGTATGTTAGATCTGTCTGAAACAGATCAATTCTTGGTGGAAATTAACCCTAATGCAAACCCTTAATTATGAAATGAGTTGAGGCTCTGATGGGTTCCAGATTCCATCATGATGGTACATAATTCAAAATGAAATGTATGAACATGTTGTAAAAATGATAAAGTTTGTAAATCTTGATTTAAATTTCATATGTGGTGATGCTCCAACAACAGTTTGCCGGGCAAACTGGTGGAATCCATCCATGATGTGTTAAATCAAGAGGTTTTGCAAGAAATGTTTAAGGATTAAATTAAAATGCAAGAAATATGTTAAATAAATGAAAGAGATGAAAGAAAATCATACGGAAATGCTTCTGATCGTAGAGGAGGTTTTCAGAGCATTTGGAGAGTGTTTGTGAAACTGAGGAAGAGAAATGAGTGGGGTAGTGTGCCTATTTATAGGCTTCAGGGCGAGTTGGGACGAGGGGGAGTATGGGCGACAGGCCCATTCGCGCTGGAGGGGTTTTTCCCTTTCTCTCGATGTTCAAGTTCGATTATGTTATGTGTTTTAACCGGTTTTACGTGTAACAAACAAAAATGTGTATCGTGCAATTATGAAACATGTATAATAGTGTTTAAAATGTCAATCAAGGCTAACATAAATAACATAAATATGAATAAAATACTTGCGTTTTCATTATGATCAGTTGTCTCGGATTACAAAATGAAACGAGATAGAAACGACATGAGTACAAGTTTCTAAAAATAGAATGTATAGCAATACTTGTTAAAGTACAAATGTGCGAAGCGTTACACACACCTCTCTCTCACACACACAGACACTTTTTCTAGAATACTACAAGACCACCACCCTATCACTACCATGACACCATCACCGCCCCACCACCAACTAGACCACCACTTGTCACCCCTATATTGTCATTGAACCTAAGAAACACCACCACAACATCATCACCCTACCACCACCACCACCACCATGGTACCGTCACCACTACTACCAAACCACCACTTGCCACCCCAACAACTATCGCTGCACCAACTCCACCCCATAGCATCGACCACCACCGCACACCTCCACCCCATAACAACCAACACCGCACCACCTCTACCCCGTGACACCGCCGCACCACATCAGAGAGATAGAGATTGGAGAGGAAAAGTTAAAGAGGGAGATATAGGGGGTGAGGTAGGTTTATAATAATTATTATTTTTTGTTTTTATTTAAAGTTAAAAAAACAGAAAAATAATCGGTAAAATGTCCAAATTGCCCCTGAGTTAACGTTAGATTTAAACAACGTTAACGAATTGAATGTAAATGGAAATAAAACACAAATCTAAATAAAACGCAAATCTCAGAGACCTATATGCAAAATAAATGTTACTTTGGATAAAACAAACAAATATGATTAAATCTTATAAATGATTTTGACATTTCACTCCCTGTTATGAATATATTATTTATTAGTGACTATCCACATTACCAACTCCCATCTCACATTTATGTTTGTATCAATGTCATATTGCCTATATTTATTGGCATTTGTATATGATGTTTATATCAAAGAAAAATGATTCTCATTCCCTTATTTTCCAAGTTCTTGTCCTCTACATGATCTATATAGTCTTGTTCTCTAATGTTTATTATAGTTGTATATTGGTTGCTAATAGACCGTTGTTTTACAACACGTTATCAGCACGAAAGTGCTCGTTTCAAAAACCCATCTATCTTTCTTTATTCAATCATTTGATCCCTTTTTTTCCCTTCAACTTATTCTATGAGTTAAGTTTAGATTAGAACCACTAAATAGCAATATGCGTTATGGGAGCAAATGGAATGGAGTCATGGAAACAAATAGAATACTATGAATTTTAGATCTTAGTTCCGCCCGTTCAGCAATAAGATTAATATTAATTCAGCAGCAGCAGTAAATATTGTCATGGATCTAAAACTTATGATTGAGATGGACTTCCCTGAATTTCCATTGGTAAGTATAATCTTTATTTATTTTATTTTGTTTATTTGATTTTTGATGATTAAATAGATTAGGATAACATATAAAGGATAAATATATAACGGAAGATTTATATCAATGGAAGATGTAAAATTACTAAAATAGTCTTTTGCCTGGATTTCTATTACATCTTTCTTAAATAATTTATTTGATTACCGTGTGAGCTTTCAATGGGGATTCAGTTATTTATCTATAAGAAAAGGATATGAAGATAAATCGGTAAGCCGTAATAGGGTCGGGTCACGTTACGGCTAACGATGAAGCAAACGACACGGCAAAATTGTTGGAGAAACATGATTAATAGACTATTGAGATTTAAATTTTAATTATTACTACATAATTAACTACTTTTATGGATATATTTTTTTTCCAAATCATATTATAGCTAAATATTTTATAATTTAAATGGTTGTGGATATAATTCTATTACTACATGTTTCAACAATTTTTTTTTGTTTTGTTATATTTGAGTTTTGTATTTCGTATGTGAATCAGAGAATCTAGATTAAGCTAGAATCCAGATTTGTCATATATTATTCTTTTCTAAATACCTGTTTCAATGACCTTTATGTAATTGTGAGAAATGCACTATGATACAATAAATATTTTACTTAGAGAATCAATTTGACATTTGTGTTTTATATTAAATAACTAATAAAATATATAGTTTAAATTAGTATTTTCTTTCATCCCCATATATGTAGTATAAGGGAAGTATGTCTTTATAAATAATCTTACTATATATTGGTCCAAACTTTGAAAGTTCTTTTTATATTTCAAATGTAAGACAAAGGTTCATTAAATCTGTAGGGGGTCTTTAATTGTATATGTGACGCATCTATATTAAAGTAACCATGTTCATTATTACTGATTATATATTATATATATACAACCAGAGAAAATGTCATTTGGACAAGGTATGCATTTATTTTATATTTATAAAATTCAAAAAAATTTTGAAATCTATTGACAAACTTATATAACATTTTTAAGTTCCACTTATTTGACTTGGTTGTCTTTCTATGATATTTGTAACTTCCTTAATGTGTATTAATTTCATATTTGGATTAATTGTATGAAATATAAAAGGGCTATAGGTTTTAATACTTCCCGACCGTTTCTAGTTTATCACTAAATGTCAATTGTTATGTTTTCTTTAATACCCTAATAATCTTGGGGAAGATGACTTGTGGGTGATGGCGTTTGATCCGCCCATCTCTAAATGAGGCAACTACTAGATGAGAAAATACAAGAGAAGCAAGTCACGTATATTTTGTATTTAATTTTTAAGAGGATACAGTTACATCACTAAGGAAAAACAAAAAATGTCCTCATCTTGTTTCTAATTAAAAGCAAATTAGTTATCTTATTAATATAAATTAATTTAGTCATCAAATGCAAGTTTGTTTTCAATTTAGTTTTATAATCCTTACAAATGGGTTTGAAATGTTAGTAAATGATTTTCAAGAAAGTTATATTTCTTAAATGGTAATTATTGTTTTCACATCATTTTAAAGATTTATAAGTCTTGATAAATAATGGAATTGGAATTCAATGCTATTTAAGGGATCATGAAATAGTAATCGCTACCGTGAAATTTTTAGTTGTTTAATGTAGTGCTAAAATACTTTTTATGTTTCTACTTGAATTATATAAATATATATTTATGTTCCAAAGAATACTACGAAGTATCTTAGATACGTGCTCCAACGTGTGGTTTGTATGATTATAAATACTACACAAAATTTAAGAAATACAAAAGGTTTTTATGGTGTAGTGCTTTAAAAATACTGTATTACTACAAGTTCAAGATTAACAAGTAATGTTATTAATATTTTGATTCAACATATGAAATTGTATTTCATACAAATACTATTTTGTACAAACGTTTTTGGTCTTGTGGCCGATTTCGATGGAGATGATTGAACTATGGATACAATAGAATTAATGAATTTTCTATCTTAAATGATCTTATCAAAAGTGAAAATATTAATTGGTTACAGGCAGTGTTGTAAAAGTCGCTAGGCGGTCCCTAGTCGGCCGACTGGAGAGTTGGGAGTAATCGAAGTACTCGGAGAGTACTCGGGGAGTACGCGGACATGGTAAATATAAAGAAAATTAATTGTTATATATTATTTATGTGTTAAAATAAGCATAATTCATGTCAACTGAGTATAATTTAAAATGAAACATGTTTAAATTTCAAATATTCTGAATACAAGTCCGACTAGTCTGAGTACAAGGCCGAGTAGTCCGAGTACAAGGCCGAGTAGGCCGATTTTGACCGAGTTTGACCGATTAAAAGTCAACAAACCACGTTGACCGCCTAGACCGACTAGGCCGACTACGTCCGACTAGGCGCCGACTAGGCACCGAGTACTCCCGAGTAATCCCGAGGCCGACTAATTGAGACCGCCTAGGAGAAAGTCGCCTCGGAGGGGGTCCGAGGACCGAGTACTCGGCCGAGTAATCCGACTTTTACAACACTGGTTACAGGTAATACATATGATTTAAATATTTGCTTTTAAGTGTGATGAAACGCATATTTCATAAAGTTTTCATACCAACTTTTTATGTGGTCACATATTTTGATAATAATAAATTGTTTTATGTGATCACATATTATATTATGATGCCATGTATTATATAATTCGACTTTGTTTTATATTGTGTATTTCATATGTTATCATATACTCATTTGTAGTATTCAATCGATCATCTAAAATGATTTAATATATCTCATAAAAGAGAATCAAAAGTTTAGACATGACACCCAAGATGTTATACTCCCTAAATCTCATATTGAGTTTGTAGAAGGTCATAAGATGTTAGACCTTATATGATTCGGACATGTAATTACTTCTCTATGGTGTTATGCAAAGAGAAGATTATTTACAAGGTAAAATCGGATAAAACAATTTTCATTTGTCGATCTCAAATATGCTAAAGTAGCAATATTATGGAACAAGGATAACAACTTTGAAATGATTTCATATCCGTTTGTCCGAACCATGAAACTTGGTTGGTTTACATCATTCCTTGAAGTGAATATGATTATAAGATCTTTGAAAATGTCGGGGTGATGGATGTAATTAAGAAACTTAAAATGCTGATCATGTTACTAATGAGATCTAGCTATCAAAAGTTGAAAGATAGTCAAGTTAATAATGAGATAGACTATCAAAATTGTAATAATGGTCACAATGAGATTGACCAGTAGAAGTGAGGAATTATGGGAGTGATTATAAGAACACATTGTTATCTCACATCTTATGATATTGATCATAAATCAAAGGTTTATGAATCATGATTATTTGATTCATTGGCATGATCGGTTAGACCACACCGAGTCAATAATGATGTGAAATTTAATGAAGAACTACAAGATTATTCTTGTTAAAGTGCATGTAATATTTGCTCTCAAGGGAAGTTAATGATATACCAACTAAGGTATGGTTTAGATCCCTAAATATTTTGAAAATAATAAGGTAATATGTGTATCCCGACATGATACCATTTAGTATTTTGAAATCGATGCATCGTCTAAATGGTTATCAAATCCACAACTTGAAGCTTGTGTGATTGTGGCTTAGCTAATGTGATAGCAAGCATATTAATCCAGATTACTATTGGTTACAGAGCCAATGATCATGAGAGGAGCAAAAGTTCATTTAGGTACATATAATTTTATATATAGTACCATCAATTCACATCAAGCCAATAAGTTATATTCTCCCCATACAGTTGGTTTTTGGTCAGGAACCAAAGATGTCTCATCAAAGATTTTGGTTGTGCGACATATATTGAAACTCATCCACCACACCACACAAAGATGGAACTTCTAAAAAGTTTGAAAATATGTTGGGTATAAATAGTCATCTATGATTGAATGCTTAAAGCCATTAGTGAGAAATTTGTTTATGGCTCATTGGTTTTCACTTTAGTGAATGAATGTTCCCAACATTAGGGGGAGATAACAAGCAGTTGGAAAGTGAAAAGTGAAATGAATTATCATGTCATCTTGATCCTTAGACTATTGATGCGTGTGAAGTGTTATATATATTAGGTGTATATTTTAAGCCCTTTTAACACTTTTTTAGCCAAGTTTTAAATTTATAAAACACGATATTTTACTAACACTAAACACACATATGGGCAAGTGCACCCATCGTGAGCATAGTATAGCGTTGGTAAGATACCGAGGTCGTCCAAGGACACAAGAGCTTTTAGTACCGGTTTATCCTCAACGTCTAATTAAAATAAAAAGTTTAGAAAAATGTTTTAAACTAAGAAAAAATAAAAACTAACTAAAATGCTGAAAATAAAAATAAAAAGAAAAACAGATAGACAAGATGAATCACTTGGTTCCGACTCGTATCTAGTATAACCTTTGATTATTTCCGCACTTTTGCACATATTTAAGAGATTATCTTAGTTATTGTAGTAGGCCCCTCTTTTGAAGGTGACGTTACCCTCACCCCAGTAGTTTGAGTCAGCAAGGATACAATCCTAAAAGGGTGGATTATTGGAAGATAATTAATTAAGTTATTAATGCAAATTATGGTAGGCCCCTCTTTTGGAGGTGACGTTACCCTCGACTAAGTAGTCTGAGTCAGCAGGGATACAGTCCTAAATAGTCGGGTTATAGTATTAATAGTAGTTAACTTATGAGGGGATCAAAGAGTTTGGACCCCCGCCATCCAATACCGTGAAGCATTGAAGGAGGTCCTACTAAATTTGACCCAGGTCCATTGCAGGACCTCTAAACGCTGAACAATGGCAAGACCTTTACCAAACCGTTCCCTTAACCCCCGACCAGGTAGCCAACATACCTCCATATAGACCGTGGAGATATGAATGGTGAAAATCTTTTATTTTATATAGAAAGTAAAATAATGCCAAGACACCACGGACAAACGATAAGGAAAGATCACCTTCAACATAAGTAACTAGTTATTAAAGTCATTAATACAAAACCAAACAAAAAGTGCAAAAGATTAGAAATAAAAAGTATTATACTAGACACTTTGTCTTCACCAAGTGATGTAAGAGACTTAGGCAAACATGGCCTTGATTGTCAAGAACTCTTACGATCAATCTTGGATCCCGAGACGACTCACACACTCTACGATGGACAATGGATGATGGTGTTGTGATGGTGGTGGGTGGTGGATGAAGTGTGAGAGAGGTGGTGTGCCAAGGGATGAGTTGAAATGAAACCAAGCACTCCTATTTATAGGCTGAACAGAAGGCTGGGCACGGCCCTGTGTCCGCTGGACACGCCCCCGTGCCTGTCTGACACTCTCTCTCTTCATTAATTGTAATTCGCAATTACAATTAATGCGCCTGCTGTACTTTCGCCACGCCCCCGTGTTCACTGGACACGGCCCCGTGGTGGGCAATAGAAGCTTCTATAGGTTTGTCTTTTCTGCTGCTTCTTGGGCACGGCCCCGTGCTGGCTGAGCACGGGGCGTGTTCAGTCTTCTGCCTTCTCTATTTTGCTTGGGAAGATGCCGTTGAGGGGTCGGGCAGTCCACTTATGTTCCTTTTCTTGTATTTATGTTGGATTTAGCTGTCTTTTTGCTTCTTTTGTGATTTTGAGCTCATTTAATCCTGAAAATACAAAAGGAAGACAAAAACACTCTTTTTCCAACATTAGTACTTAAAAAGGGTTAGTTTTATGCCTCATTTGATGTAATTTATATGTTGCATTTTACACACATCAAATACCCCCACACTTGAACTTTTGCTTGTCCTCAAGCAAAACTCTTTAATATGTGGCTTACACTCCCAAATGGAATGGGTAGAAGAGAAGGTTTTGGCTTGTCATAGAGTGTTGGGAATCCAAGATCTTTTTGGGTTTTATTTTTATCTATTTTCAATCCTATTCGTTATGATTTGTTTAGAACGTTTCATAGGAGAAATTACTTATTTGGGCATAACATGCCTTTTTAAAATTCCATTTATATACAAGTTCACATACCTCACGGGAGAAATCACTCACACTCGGCCGAAGGTGTATTTTTAGTGAATCACTCGAGAGCGGCATGGAACTTACTCCTACCATAGGCTTGCCAAGCAATCAATCCTCCTCCTTTTTAACTTTTATACCTTTTGTAAATATCAAGAGGACTTTGTGGGTGAAGGGTTAGGCTTGGGTTAAAGGTAGGTGGTTGGGATAGTGGTTAGTGGTTAGTAGAAAAAGGGTGAAAAGCGTAACAAGTGTCGGTTTTCGTAGGACTTTCTATTTTTGTAACTTTTATTTTGATGAAGCTATTATTCAAACAAAGTTATTTTTGATGAACTTGTTTGTTTATCTTTTGCTTCATCATCAACACATTTTTTTTTGAACGATCATACGAAAAACCGAACTTGTTACTAAAACAAAGGTTAAAAATAAAAAAAGGTTTTTGTGGGTAAAAGGGTGTTTGGTTTGGGTTATGAAATGAAAATGTTTAGGCTCAAAGGGGCTAACTAGGGGGATTTTTGGGTAGGTGGTAAAAGAAAAAGAAAAATAATGGTGTAGAAATAAAAAAGGTTAGTCCTAATGCCTCCATCATTTACTTACTCGGGTTTAAGTTGATAAGGACCGGGAATGTATCGTCATGGCAAGTTCTAGAGTCGTAAGATCCAAACGGCTATTCACACAAGAAACGAAAAATGAGCATTTAGTTTAATGATATGTAATTGTATGCTCAATAAAGGCCCAAAACTCACTTTTGTGGGAATGGGTTTTTATGTGATCAAGTATATATAATCAAATTTTAACTAAGTTTGCCATGCCTTTTCATAATTTTCTTATGTTGGTTCTTTTTATCACTACGCTATCGGTTGTAAATTCGTAAAAATATAACCTTTTTGAGAACTTGAATTTCCCGAGTTAAACCTAGACAAGTAAAAAAATGAAAATTTTGAAAAAAAATTTGGGGTGATTAGCGGTTCCAATAGAGTTTTGTGTAAGGCTTGTATTTAGGACTTGCAAGATTCAAGGTTTTAGCATCCCCCCCACACTTAAATTACACATTGTCCTCAATGTGTCCCAAAAATAAATTTTTAGGTTGATTAGATGTGTAAAATGGTGTTAAAAGCAAAGATTTATGTTACTGGTAGTCTGGACACGGCCCCGTGGGGACCGGACACGACCCCGTGTTCAGGTGCCAGTAACAGAAATTAAAGAAAAGAAACAGAAGCCTGGACACGGGGGCGTGTCTGGTGAACACGGCCCGTGTCCAGTTACCTGAACTGAGCATTTTTCTGCAGGTGGTTCAGCACGGGGCCGTGTTGGTTGGACACGGCCCGTGCCGAGCTTACTGTAATGGAGAGATTGATGTCGGGTTTCCTTGTTCTTGTGCATGGGGTCATTTTTCTCGTTCCCCTTTTCATCCCTTACCACCATAAGTGTGTTTTATTTATTATGAACCATCCAAACTTTAAAAACCATCATTTCATTGCACTCATAGAGAGACCTTACATAATCTTAAATTAAGATAAAACAAAAACTTAACTAAATAGGTCAGGAGGTACACGAGGTTATCATAAAGAGTTCTACTATTTTAAGAAAATTTCGAGAATAGTTTCCCGATATAGTAGGACTTTTAGCCGAAGGATTCCTTCCCTAAACGTTGTTTAAAGCCATTCTTCGATCTCCCTAGGAAGGAAGAATGCGGCTTCATTTTCCTCAGCAACTGGTGGCTGAGGGGGAACATTCACCGGGACTCCTTGCACCACCCTTTGCGGAGGCTCTTGGTGCATGGCGTACCATTCAGCCGGAATGATGACTTCGGGCACCACGTTCCACGCCCTTTGGGTTATTATAGGTACCAAAGGCGGGGAGGCGAGAAGGTTTAACCTCTGGTGCAAGAGGTTTACCTCTCGGAGACAGCCCTCCAGCCCCACTGTTAGATGGTTGATACGGTCGACCAATGCTTCCTCCACTCCCGTTATTTCGTCAATAGCCTCCCTTAGGGCGTAAACATAGTTTACAAGAGAGTCTTCTGCTGTCGATGATCTCCTCCCTTGTCAGTTACTTCTTGAAGATGATCCGCTTGTTCTGCTTGCCATTTTCTGTGAAAGAAACCGAAGAAAGCTAAATTTTTACAAAACAGTGCCTCGGACACGGCCGCGTGCTCGCTGAGCACGGCCCCGTGTCTATTTGTCTGCAGGATTTTAGGCTAAGGAGTCTTGGAGTTTTAAATTATTTTCATGATTTTTAGCTGAGTTTTAAGCTTAGATAATTTAAAATAAAGTTATACAACTAACTTTAAACAAGAATTCTTAGAAAATAATCTTGCAAACTTCAAATAGAGGGTTGGAATCATGAGATTTCCAAGCTTCCATGGAGGAAATGTTGAAAAATTTTGAAAGAAGAGGAAATGAATAAAAGTGGAAGGGACAAGATGGTCCTTGGGAACCTTCTTTTAGCACTTACCTAGGATGGTATGAGTGAAGATCCCAGGAATCTCTGTCTATTGAAGTGGTAAAAAATGAGCAGGAATCAGGCTGCATTTAAAGAAAACGACAGCGCACTGGACACGGCCCCGTGTTAGCTGGACACGGCCCCGTGTGCAGAGGAAATCCTGACACATTTTGTCCGTATTCTGACAAAATCAGCAGAGAATCTTTTAGGTGAGCACGGGGGCGTGTTGACCTGGACACGGCCCCGTGTCTAGAGGCTGTCTTATGGAGTTTTGTTACTTCTAAGGATCTCGTCGATATCGGGTGGTTCCTTACTGGTTGGAACAACCCCAAAGTGCCTAAGATACCTTAATTGTCCTAGACTAAGGCGAGAACGCAAGAGGTTGTCGGTGAGGGTAATTCCTATTTTCATTCTAGGTGGACAAGTCCAACCCTTTCCCGGGCTCTCGTTAAAGAAGGTGTATGCCGAATCGCTCAGGTCTATGTATGCACCGAACGAAGTCGATGGAGAGTCCTTCACGGCACAATCGGCACAGGGACGACTATCATCCAAGTCCTTGCTAGGTATGAAGGTATTTTTTGGAGCAACGAGGTTGTCGGAATGCGGTTCCAACATTTCGTTATGGTCATCGTCTTGGGGCGGATCAATAAAGTCCTTCCTAAGCTCTTTTGACCAATTTAGAATTAGCTTTTCTAGTTGAAATAACTCGTCAAGGAGCATTTCCCCTAGAATATCTGGCTGGGCGCATTCGAGGGAGAGATAGGGCTTATTTTTACTTTCGCCCCTCTTAAGGTTATAAGAAATCGGTGGGTCCACGTAGTGGGGCCTATAATTTAGAAAGTAACATTCTAATTCTCTATGTTCGCCTCCACATAATTGACACCACGTACCATAAGAGTGCCGAAAGTAAAAACAATTACTATCACTCATGTTTATGTCAGAAATTACCAACCGCCGGGATCTAACGGTTCTGTTTTCAGTAAGTGAATCTTGGGCACGGGGGCGTGTTGAGTGAGCACGGCCCCGTGTTCAGCTTACTGTCAAACTTAAAACAAGATTGCTAGTTCCAATGATTTAGCACGGGGGCGTGTTCAGCGGGCACGGCCCGTGCTGAGCTCTGCAGAAGCTGAAAAACTAAGAAAATCCTAAAAAAATTAAAAAGAAAAATAAAAATATGATTAGGCCGTTGATTCCTAACTTTCTTAAAATCCTTGTGTCCCCGGCAGCGGCGCCAAAAACTTGATGCGTGTGAAGTGTTATATATATTAGGTGTATATTTTAAGCCCTTTTAACACTTTTTTTAGCCAAGTTTTAAATTTATAAAACGCGATATTTTACTAACACTAAACACACATATGGGCAAGTGCACCCATCGTGAGCGTAGTATAGCGTTGGTAAGATACCGAGGTCGTCCAAGGACACAAGAGCTTTTAGTACCAGTTTATCCTCAACACCTAATCAAAATAAAAAGTTTAGAAAAATGTTTTAAACTAAGAAAAAATAAAAACTAACTAAAATGCTGAAAATAAAAATAAAAAGAAAAACAGATAGACAAGATGAATCACTTGGTTCCGACTCGTATCTAGTATAACCTTTGATTATTTCCGCACTTTTGCACATATTTAAGAGATTATCTTAGTTATTGTAGTAGGCCCCTCTTTTGAAGGTGACGTTACCCTCACCCCAGTAGTTTGAGTCAGCAAGGATACAATCCTAAAAGGGTGGATTATTGGAAGATAATTAATTAGGTTATTAATGCAAATTATGGTAGGCCCCTCTTTTGGAGGTGACGTTACCCTCGACTAAGTAGTCTGAGTCAGCAGGGATACAATCCTAAATAGCCGGGTTATAGTATTAATAGTAGTTAACTTATGAGGGGATCAAAG
This sequence comes from Helianthus tuberosus, assembly GCA_030545235.1. Taxonomy (NCBI): domain Eukaryota; kingdom Viridiplantae; phylum Streptophyta; class Magnoliopsida; order Asterales; family Asteraceae; genus Helianthus; species Helianthus tuberosus. Next base: position 99,957,206 of record CM060437.1, on the reverse strand, counting down.
AGTTTGGACCCCCGCCATCCAATACCGTGAAGCATTGAAGGAGGTCCTACTAAATTTGACCCAGGTCCATTGCAGGACCTCTAAACGCTGAACAATGGCAAGACCTTTACCAAACTGTTCCCTTAACCCCCGACCAGGTAGCCAACATACCTCCATATAGACCGTGGAGATATGAATGGTGAAAATCTTTTATTTTATATAGACAGTAAAATAATGCCAAGACACCACGGACAAACGATAAGGAAAGATCACCTTCAACATAAGTAACTAGTTATTAAAGTCATTAATACAAAACCAAATAAAAAGTGCAAAAGATTAGAAATAAAAAGTATTATACTAGACACTTTGTCTTCACCAAGTGATGTAAGAGACTTAGGCAAACATGGCCTTGATTGTCAAGAACTCTTACGATCAATCTTGGATCCCGAGACGACTCACACACTCTACGATGGACAATGGATGATGGTGGTGGATGATGGTGTTGTGATGGTGGTGGGTGGTGGATGAAGTGTGAGAGAGGTGGTGTGCCAAGGGATGAGTTGAAATGAAACCAAGCACTCCTATTTATAGGCTGAACAGAAGGCTGGGCACGGCCCCGTGTCCGCTGGACACGCCCCCGTGCCTGTCTGACACTCTCTCTCTTCATTAATTGTAATTCGCAATTACAATTAATGCGCCTGCTGTACTTTCGCCACGCCCCCGTGTTCACTGGACACGGCCCCGTGGTGGGCAATAGAAGCTTCTATAGGTTTGTCTTTTCTGCTGCTTCTTGGGCACGGCCCCGTGCTGGCTGAGCACGGGGCGTGTTCAGTCTTCTGCCTTTTCTATTTTGCTTGGGAAGATGCCGTTGAGGGGTCGGGCAGTCCACTTATGTTCATTTTCTTGTATTTATGTTGGATTTAGCTGTCTTTTTGCTTCTTTTGTGATTTTGAGCTCATTTAATCCTGAAAATACAAAAGGAAGACAAAAACACTCTTTTTCCAACATTAGTACTTAAAAAGGGTTAGTTTTATGCCTCATTTGATGTAATTTATATGTTGCATTTTACACACATCAACTATAAACTATGAACTAGTAGTTTAAAGTATAATTCATTTACCAATATTAAAGAACAAATTACCAGACAAGTTCACTGACCTAAATAGAGTGAGTATGTAAGTCACATAATCAACTGCTTATGCTCCAGTTATATTTGTGTCCAAGAGGATAACCACATATTTTGTAATGAGTCTATTGCACGCCTGAAGCGTGGTAGACTAGTCGATTCCAATAATAAAATTCCTCGAAAATTGAAGCAAGTAATTGAGATGGTCAAGTCGAGGTTATAGTAATTAGATCTACTGAAGAGACAATAGACATGATGGTTCAAGAATAAGATGGTCAAGTCGAGGTTATAGTAATAAGATCTACTGAAGAGACAATAGACATGATGGTTCAAGAAGAACCTCAGGTACCTGAAAATAAAGAGATCTCAATAAGTTGTATCATGTCTAAGATATGTATGGAATCGAAATAAAAATCGACGTCGTTGTACTTTTGTATATAATGTAGCGCTTAAAATGATTAAATGATGAGGATCAGATTTAAGATCTGCCTATGAATGAATATTAAGAAATGATTGGCCAAAATAGAAAGACGGAAATGAGGCAGAGTTTAGTTCTCTAGTGAAATGGAAAGTTTATGGAACAACAGTCCATACAACTGAAGTTGTAAAATATGTTGGATACAAATGTGTCTTTTACGCGAATCATGTGAAAATCAAATTAAGTGATATAAGTCAAAATTGGTGGCACAAGAATTTCTGCAAAGACTTATGACTGATTATGAGGAGACGTATTCTCCCATTATGGATGTTTTGACTTTCCAATATCTTATTAGTCTGGTAATATATAAAAGAGAATTGACATGCGTCTTATGAAAGTTATGTATCACTTGATACTAATTCATATAAAATAAGTTATCGAGAATATTATGATTATTATATAAATTTGGATCTGAATACGTATACATGTTGTATTGAATTGAATATAACTGGAACTCCCCGTGAGTATCCTAAAGCATTTGAGTGCTTAAGAGGTTAATTGAAACACCTTATGCATGTAATTATTGTACACCAATACTCCAATAAAGATACATAGAAAATGTGTACCTGGTTATTATGGCATCTCAATGTACACAATGTACAAACATGGTACATTATGGATTTTACAAATGAAGCAAGTGTTTAAGATATCCTTGCATATAATATAAAATCAAAGAGGAAGTTTGCGTGTCAACACTCCTAAATAGTGTATGCACAAACATTGTTAGTCAAAGTGGAAAGGAGTACGAGAATGTATATTTATAAAGTTAAAAAAAGATAGTATGGACTAAAATAGTCGATTCAAATGTGGTATAATCGACTTACTAATGAGCTCAGCAAAGAGAGAAATACATAAATTGTAGTGAATCCATTTGTTTTCATTAAAAGAACAATATGAGGTTTATGAGTATTCTAATATATGTTGATGATATCATTGAATCTCCTGAAAAGATAAAAATGAGCTCAATTATTAAAGGACAAATTTTCAAATTAAAGATGGTATTGCAAATATGTGGCTTGATATGTAGAATAAGCATTTGTATTATTATTATCCATCAATCATAATACATCTAAAAGATGGTGGACATTTTCATACGGACAAAGTTTATGATGTAAGTACATTTAATGATGTCCATATAGTTGATATAGAAAATAACTCTTATCATCTCGTACCAAAGAAGCAAAGATCATTGTCCAGAAGTACCATAGTTAAATACAAATTGTATTAATATATCTTACTAGTTATTCACGAACATATATTATGAATTTATTGACAAGATATAACTGGTGTACAATGAGGAGATAATGTAATGGGTAAAACTTATGTTTTCTATACTCTTAAGAAACAAACAATATGGGTTCATATTTTACTAACCCGTCAACAAGTTTGGTTAGTTTTGTAAATGCAGGGAATGTGACAAAACACATTCATGGATCTTATGGTATCTACTTACAAAAGGAGGCAACTAGAGAAGATTATATATCAGTGTTCATTAAAGGATTGCACATCAAGGGATCAAGCGATAAATCACATACTACAAAAGTTTTCAGCAACCTTCATAGAAGATTGGCATCTGTTACTTAAATGATACATATTATAATGAGGGGGAGTTTTACGCAAGTTGTATTTTTTTTCCTTCAGTAAGTTTTATCCCATTGGGTTTTCTTAGTAAGGTTTTAACGAGGCAACATACCTGATCCAAAAGTATCAGGGGAAGACAATACGCGCTGCACTCTTTTTCCCTTAGCTGAGGTTTTGTCCCACTGGGTTTTCTTGGCAAGGTTTTTAACGAGACAGCATATCCAAGCATATTAAAAGAATAATGTACCCCTTGCTTTTATCACATGTGGATAGTCAAGGGGGAGTGTTATGAATATATTATTTATTAGTGACTATCCACATTACCAACTCCCATATCACGTTTATGTTTGTATCAATGTCATAGTGCCTATATATATTGGCATTTGTATATGATGTTTATATCAAAGAAAAAGGATCATCATTCCCTTATTTTCCATGTTCTTGTCCTCTACATGATCTATATAGTCTTGTTCTCTAGTGTTTATTATAGCTGTATATTGGTTGCTAATAGATCGTTGTTTTACAACACTCCCCATAATATTTTCTTAATATTAATTGACAAAAAAACAAAAAGGTTTTGTGAGACAATTCTACTATTCAACTTTGTACTATTCAACTTTTTATTATTCACAATAGTTTTGGTTTTCCTGTTTTGTTCTAATGAATTTGCCTTTCAAAAAAATAAAAATAAATAAAACACAATTTTTCGTTAATTTGTTTTTACCAACTTTTGGTTAAGAGTTACACTTATTTTTTCTTTACACTTTTCACTCCTAAAAGCTTTTGTATTTATAACTCTTTCACAAAACATTTTTCATTTTTTACCTCAACGTTTTTTCACTTTAACTTTGTTCTAATATACTTTTTTTAATCTTTTACAAATTTGTCGTTTTACGTTTTGTTCTAAATTTTGCAAATAAACATCCTACAACGTGTGTGGTTCAAAGTTCTTACATTGTTTTGCGGTTTAACGACTCTGTCAAAATATGCAGGTCCTAAGTCGATTTATTTATTCTTTTCAAGTTAACATACTGCAACACACGTGCATAGTTCAACATTCTTACGTTGACTTTCGATTCGGTTTAACGGACTCGCCGCAAAACACGGGTCCTGACTACTAATTGATTCTTTTCAAAACAATTTATTTAATACGATATAAATTTGTTTAATCAATTCTTTATACTTTATAAATTCAAAATTATACGGAAGAAAAAAAGTCAAAAATCTTCAACTCCCCATTTGACACACAACAAGATCAAAACAGAACTCACTTGTCCTGGCGTCGTCAAATCGCCGCATCAACTAATAACCGTTCAACATCCAACGGCTATCATGAACCCCATCAACACACACTCCCCCTCAACCGTCCGATCACAAGCGGCAAATTACCCGTACAACAAACATTCAAATATCCTCCTACTTGCAATAACAAACCCTCTGTTTTCATCATCTTCATAAAAACCCCAAGAAAACCCTCCTCTGTTTCCTTCAATTCACCTTCAGATCCACAAAATTCAAACCCAAATTCAATCACAACCCTCTATCACACATAACCAACATGATCAGAACCAAAATTCGCAACAAATTCCTCTCAATTTCCCCCAAAAACCCATAAAAAAAACCCTCCTCTGTTTCTAACAATTTCGAATTATAACCATAAACCCACCATTCAAATCTGATTTTAACCACTACCCTCGATCTTAACCATCGAATATGATCGGAGGTAGAAGTAACAGCAGGAAACGGAAGGTGGTGGTGACGTCAGCGAAGTATTACGGGTTACAGAGTTTTCTGCAGCCGGGTTGCCCGATCGCTCCATTGGGTCCGTTTCGGGACAGTGTTCGGGTGTTTCTTGAAGAGTGTTGTCAGATGGAGGATTATAATGTGGAAGGAATGGCGATTTGGTGCACGTTTTTGTTTCATGAAAACAGGGGATTTGTGCTTCCGTTGTATACGATTGAAGAGTGTGTTCAGAACTCGGTTCAGCCGCTTTGTGATCATTGCAGATGTTCTGGTAATTAGTTGTTGTTAATGGTTGGGTTAATTGGTTTAATTAGTGGGTTTAATTTCGGATTTGGGGTGACTCTGTTTTCGTCAACTGTTGTAGGTGATTTTAGGGTTTTATTGGATTGAATTACTGGTTTGAAATTGGGGTTTGTGATGGGTTTTTGGTTTTAGTTACTCTTGTAGTTGATTATATGTGGTTGTTTACGGATTGAATTATTGTTTTGGAATGGGGTTTATGAAACCCTACTTTGGGGGTTATGGTATTTTGATTGTTCTTGTGTCAAATTTTAGTGAGAATTGGGGGTTATGGTATCGAATTATTGAATTGCGATTTGTTAACTGGGTTTTCGGTGATTCGATCAGGGTTTTTTTTATTAGTTAGTTAATTAGGGTTTTAATAATTTGGGGATTTTGGTGTTTTGATCAAGGTGAACAGTTATTGAAATTGTTTTTTGGAAGGGTGTTTTGATTGATTGCGTTTAGTGTACACTGCGTGGCACACCACTGTCACGTCAGTTAGTCGTTTCAACTTTTAAATGGGATTTGAGGTAAATGTACATATGGATATGTAAAGGGTAGTTAAACCGCGGTATAGTCATGTAAACGGGCATTTAACTCTTGGTTTCGCCTTTTAAACGGCGCTATAACATTAAATCCATAGTGGTGTGTAATTAGTGTGTGTATAGTGTCTTCCTTTGAAAATCTTTATATACACAATTATGGTGTTCTAGTGGCAAAAGTTGAGTTTATTAGCAGTGTTTTAATATCTTTATCTTACCAGAAATAAAGGTTTTCTAATCTTGATATTGAATATGTTACAGGATGGAGTCACCATTTTGTATCAAAAAGGAAGTACCATTTCATCATCCCTATAGACAACGAATGGAACAAGCCGATCGACACTGGCGTTCTTGATCTTCAAACGCACATTTTACACGGTCTGATCCACTCCAACGGGTTCGGTCACCTTCTCTGTATCAATGGAATCGAGGGCGGATCAAGTTTCGTTTATGGCAGAGAAGTTATGGATCTTTGGGACCGAATCTGCACAACTCTTCACAGCAGGGAAATAAGCATTGTGGATACATCAAAGAAGAGACAGATGGATCTTCGGCTTTTATACGGGGTATCATACGGGCACACGTGGTTTGGAAGATGGGATTACAAGTTTTGCCATGGGAGCTTCGGTGTCACGAAGAAACAATACGAGCAAGCACTTAAGACCCTAAGCTCGCTAGAACTCGACATGATCATTCGCAATATGAATAATCGTTCCATCAAGAAACTGATCGGTAGATATAGAGAATTGAGTGATACCCACTTGGTTACAATCCGAGATCTGTTTAGATTCATGCTTAATCTCAAGTTTCAGTCCCTGCAAACGATGAACGACGCTGTTTCCCATTCGAAAACAAGATCGACTATGAAGAGCAAGAAGGAGAAACATGTTGTGAGGTGTAGAAAGTTTCCGAATATGGCTGCTAAATTGGACAGCAGATGGCATGTGAGAAGGCTTGAGGATGTTGCTAATGTGGTGGTGAATGCTCTAAAAGAAAAGAAAACTATGATCAGGCAAGAGGTCAGGGACACAGCGCGGTTACACATTGGTGACACGGGTTTGATCGATTTCGTGCTGAAATCGATGAATAATGTGATTGTAGGAGGGTATGTGGTTCGTCGGGCGGTCAATTCTACGACAGGCGTGCTTGAGTATTCACTTAAAGAGTGCAAACAAGATGAGGAATCGACTGACCGAGTTGACTCTGTGGTTTCGGAGAGTGATGTATACAAAGATGTTGCGTACTTGTATCAGCATGTTTTGCTAGATTCGGATTCTGAAACGGTTGAGTTTGCTGTGAGGACGGTTTTGGACAGCAAAAACTTTACGAAAGAGTGGCCTTTTAACGACGATGATGAGTTTTTGCGGTTTGTTTGTCGAGTTATTCCGTTAACCACCGCCGAGTCGAGGAAAAGCTCTAGCGGGGAGCTGGTGGTGGTGCCGCTTCACGCCACTATTCGGGAGTTAAAAGAAGCCTGCGAGGAGGCTATGCGGGACACTTACTGTGTCATGGAGAAACTAAAGGTGAGAGAGATTGTGGAAGTAGAAGGATTAGATGAGGAGGAGGTGATATTCGGGGCACTCGAGTCAGGGTCCGAGATCAGGGTGAGTGGGTTCGAGGTTGACTTGGAGAGTGCTAGTGACCTGAAGTATGAAGGTGGCGCGGATAATTGGGTGGTGAACTGTCAATGTGGCGCTCGGGATGACGATGGTGAGAGGATGGTGGCGTGTGATCTTTGTGAGGTTTGGCAGCATACTCGGTGCAGTGGGATCGGAGATAGCGAGGTGGTTCCACCACTGTTCATGTGTTACCGATGTTGTGACTCGATAAATGACTCAAACAGTCCTGATGAGCAGGTGGATGGTATAGAGTGGGTGATGGTCACGGATCACATTGATCTTTTTGCTAGCTAAAAGATTCATATTGTCAGAAATTCAATTCATTTGTTGTAAACTTTGATTCTATTTGTTTACAATGTTATTGTTGTAAACTTTGATTCTTTGAAGAGATACTCCAATTCATTTGTAAACATCAGATTACTCTTGGACTAACAACCGATATTTGTAAACCTTGCTTCTTTGAAGAGATACTCCAATTCATTTTGTTACCACTCAAGTAGCTAGATCACATCAGAATGTGCAAGCCCGTGAACTGCGCCCAGGCAAGCCTCTTAAGCCCTTTCATCGTTTCACGCTGCCTGCCAACTCTGAGTTGTTGTTTGGACCGTTAGGTCCGTTACCGTTAAGGATATATTTATTTACTAGGTTAGTAACCCTTGTATTACATGGGTTGAAAAATGAAAAATATATAAGTAATAGGTATATAAATAAACGGTCTATATAAATGAAACTAGATATTAATTTAGGTAACAAATAACAAAAATTACAATTACAATTCCCAAACCTATAAATGATTCATAAAAACCCTTAAATTTATTTATATGGGTTCTATAAAGAACACCTTATCATTGATTGTGTAGATTTTTCATTTGCACATAAGATTAAAACCAATTCCATTTTATGCCAACCGTATTAGTCTAACCATTCTTGAGGAATCTCATAACCTTGCATTGTGAGCTTGAACATACACTTAGATCAACAAACCTAAACATAATTCAAACAAAATCTTAAATGATAAGAGTAAATAGTAAAGAAAAATTAATATTCAAAAGCAAATTTCTTGCATTTGTCATCTCATTCATTGCTTTTTTTTTTCATGTGTGGTGTCCATTGTAGATAAAGCCATCCTCAACCTTACACCAACACCCAAATTGGTTTATGAATCAAGCATCGGTATAAAACCTATATAGATAATGATTAAAAACAAAACAAATAATATTTTATTTTAATTTTAAACCTTTAAATGTGATAAAAACTTATTTTAGATACTTGCATAATAGTGAAAAAAACATTGTCATTCAAAAATCTTTTGATACTTTAATAATGTTTATCAATTCTTGTGGATGATTGATTCATAAGCCAATCGTTCATCACCAAAGTCCAGAAAAAAATTAGAAAAAAGACAAACAATAGATGGAAAAAATGTGATAGAATATAACTGAAACTTACACCAAACTCTTTTGGAATTAATCCAATATTATGAGGAAGAAGCATTTGATATATATACATCTTGTGCAGAATGCTCAACTCCATCAATTCCCAATTTCTCATTACTGAATTGTTAGCTTTCACTTGAACTAATTACATTGACACCAACATTATATATATATATATATATATTATATTATATTATATTATATATTAAAAAACAAAGCTAATGAATAGTAATGAATAGTGAGTGTCATCCTTTGATGTTATTGTTTATATACTTTTGGTTTCTTTAATATGATATATTTGTATGTTTGGTAAAGTGGTTTGTGTGGTGTTTTAGTTTGCAAAGGGGATGGGTTCAATTATATATATATTAAAAAACAATAGTGAGTGTCATCCTTTGATGTTATTGTTTATATACTTTTGGTTTCTTTAATATGATATATTTGTATGTTTGGTAAAGTGGTTTGTGTGGTGTTTTAGTTTGCAAAGGGGATGGGTTCAAGTCTCACTCTTTACATTTTTTTTATATCTATTATATTACCTATATATTAAAAAACAAAGTTAATGAATAGTGTTTTAATGCTACATGGTATCGTTGTTTCATCGTTAATCACGAGTACCGTACGATTGTACGAACAATAACGCTATCGCACAACTTTTTGTTGGTTTTCTTTAACTTTTAATGATTTATTTATTTAAGTTTTAGGGGTAGGGATGAGCACGGTGCCAACCGATACCAAATCCGAATCGGTACTTGTGCCGAAAATGCTGGTTACGGTACCGGTTTATGAAGGTAAAACCGGTGGCGAATCGGTACCATGAACGCCAAAAGTCGGTACCGAATTGTTACTTAATATATTTCGGTTCGGGAAATTCGGTACTGATACCCAATACCATTGGCTCATATCTGACCATGAGTTTCATACGAACATCATTACCATATAACTTTTTTGGTTGATTTTCTTCAGGTTTTAGTGTTTTTTCTACATTTTTTTAATTTTTGTCAGTGGTTCCGTGCGCAAGGCGCTCGCAGTGATTTCAAAATACATATAAACACAGACTAAATAACAAAAGAAGTACGCCGCAACGCGGCGACCATAATTAACCTAGTTTAATTTAATCACAAACACTGTACCAATATTTTCTTTTTACACAAAAGTAATATGCGGAAGCGGTCGTAAAGTCACAGCTATGGACTTAGCTTGTGAGCTCAGGGAGTCTCTGATTCGGCCAAGTTTAAAATCAGAAAGTTTGTTTTTATAAAGCGTTGGACGATTAACTTCATTTAATCAACTTAGTCCTCGCTATGGAGAGTTCTACCCAGATTGCCATGGCAGATCTGTTTAACCAAGTGGATTGTTGTGAAGAATCATGTGAAAATTTAGGAAATGAAATGTAGGAGAAATTAGGTGTTAGTGAGTTGTAACTCACTTAGAAGTTGCTGGAACAAGCTCAAGAAAATTGCCCGAGTTCAGGTTCTTGAGAGAGAATTCGGAGTTATGAAGGTTGGAAATAAAGGAAGTGGGTTGGTATTTATAGACTGAGGGTGGAGTTTCAGACGAGTGTATTACGAACGAGTGGGGGTTTTGGGACGAAAGGGTCCTCTCGCGCGAGAGAGACCTGTCCCTTTTGTTCGAATTTCAAGTTTGCATATTAAGCGTATTTTGTCGGTTTTAGGTGTTTCGAGCGTGTAAGTGAAATGCATAAGCGTAATGTATGAGTAAATGAATGTATAAGTGGATTTTGCAGGTGTAAACAAGTCTCGAATTACAATGATTGGGTATGAAAGACGAATACCAAGAGAATTCAAGTTTCTAAAAATAGAAATACAACCAAAGTTTCTAAATAAGGAAAGTTCTAAAAAGCTAGGCGTTACACGAATTGAAGCACCGTTTTCGTCGTTTGGGGCAGTATTTCGAAGTAAATTTTACATCAATCAACTAGTATGCTCGTTCTAATCAAAAGCCCTAAAACATCGGTTTGTAATTCGGAAAAAAAACTTAACTCCGTTAAGCTATTTTTAATGCAAGACTATTATCGGCCAAAAGTGGATCAGTTCGGATTTTATCGGCAAATAACTGAGTTGAGATTATTATCAGCCAAATTGAGAAAGTTGAGATTATTTAAATTCAATTTGCCTATTTTAAAGGGGTGTGGTCCAGTTTTTTTGTTTAAAATATATACTAATTTTTTTTTAAATGGGTGCGCCCACCCACGACTTAGGATAGGTCCGCCCCTGTAGATAACAATCTTTCGTCATTTGATGGGAAAGAAACATTAATTTTATATTTCATTCTAACAAGTCTCATCCACATAAACCATTCAAGTTATACGTTTTTTTTTTTTTTTTTGTCAACACTCTTTTCTTTAAATAATATATAGGGTTATAAACTTCTAACATATTTGTGAAGTCACTTGCAATTTACAAATGTTTTATATTTCTAGTCAATAATCTGGATTTTCTCATTGGATTGTTATATCCAGTATTGGTTTTGCAACGAAACAAACCGATAATTACTGAATTTCCATCGCGAAACGGAGGAAAATTTACTAGTTATTTCACATATAACATTATATATGATACAATTACCAACTATTGTGAATAGTGGTTTATTTTTTTTTTATCTTTTTGTATGTTCGTATACATTTACCTCTCAAATTTCAATATTGACACCTACAACCCCGTAACTTTCTAAAGCTTTTATAATCGAGTTTTACATGTTTATTTTTATGTACGCATGGTATAAATTCAAGTTGATTCACGTTTTGACCTGATTTTTTCCGGAAATGAGTTGGTCATATATAATACGTTTTCGTGCTTATTTTTATGTACGTTTTCGGTTGATCTATGTCCCAACATAAAAATTTTACTGAACGTCGCGACAACACGCGTAGAAATTTACTACTTTTATACAAAACAAAATGTATAAAACTATAAATGTTGCACGTGTAAAAAAACTAAACTAAAAGTGTTGATATTGGAAATTAGTACAAAAACATTAGTGTAGAAAAACTAAACTAAGAGCATGACCAATAAATCATTTTTTTTTTCTCATTTTTGATGATAATGTAACATCATGTTTTTAGCTATTGGGGGACTATTTTTTCCTTTCATTTTTGTAGACAAACTAAAAAAAATGATAAAAGGTAGGGATGGTTAGTGTGGTTCCGGGTGGAGGGTGGGGTAGTAATAATAGAAAAAACAAATATTTTTATTTAAAAATGGTGATGATGTAACATTACATATAGTTGTTTTTACGTTTTTTTTATTGGGTGGATTTTTAAGACTATCTTCAATGGGCCCTTAGATGCCCTTAGGGATCCTTACCATTGGAGTTCATCTATCATAACATGTCCTTAGGTGAGATGTCCTTCCACAATGGCATGTGTTTGCCTCGGCTCAAGCGATAAGGTGGGCCCAAAGTAAGAAAAAGAAATGTTTTATTTAAATATTATGTGTAATGAATAGGTGGTGTGGTGGAAATTAAGAAGGGTAAGGATATTTGTAGGGTTGAAGATGAAATTGAGGTTTTTAAAGATTTGTAAGGATATTACGTGGCAGATGTTGTGGCAGCTAATGACGCCTAAGGACGCATTTAGCGTTGGAGATAGTCTAAGTGTTTTTTAAGAATAGATGTTTTTATAATTTGGCGTGAACGGACACGTTTTTAGATGTTTCTTATAGTGGAGGGTCTAAGAGTGTTGGTATTGGAAATTGGTACAAACAATAAAAACATTAGAAAAGTTTAAAGGTTAAACAAAATATTCATAATACTTGAGAATTCAATCAACTATATATGATAAAAAATCAAAAGGAATGAACAGTGATTTATTATTATTAAATTAAAATTAGAATTAGATTAGAATTATTTAAAATTAGAATGGAATGTATATTAACATCACTAAGAGATGAGCAAATGGTTTTGGGTATAGGTACCAGTCTCAAATTTACCAAATCGGTGTATTTTCGGTACCAGTTCTACACAGGTATTCACCGGTTTTTACCCTCAAATACCGGTGTCGTACCAGTACAGTTTGTAAACTGTATTTCGTTTGAATGAGGTTTTATATACACAACAACTTATTTTACTTTCTTTTTTGTCTCTTTCTGTATATGATAAAAATCAAAAGGAATGAACAGTGATTTATTATTATTAAATTAAAATTAGAATTAGATTAGAATTATTTAAAATTAGAATGGAATGTATATTAACATCACTAAGAGATGAGCAAATGGTATCGGGTATAGGTACCGGTCTCAAATTTACCAAATCGGTGTATTTTCGGTACCGGTTCTACACAGGTATTCACCGGTTTTTACCCTCAAATACCGGTGTCGTACCAGTACAGTTTGTAAACTGTATTTCGTTTGAATGAGATTTTATATACACAACAACTTATTTTACTTTCTTTTTTGTCTTTTTCTGTAATGAATGAATTGTAGCATGTAAAATTAATTTGGATATTTAGAATATTGATGAGCAAATCGTATCAAATTCTGTAAACGAACCGGTATCGTATCGGTACCAAATTTACTATACCAAATCATTTTCGGCACCAATTTGGTACCCACCTTTTGGCGTGTTCAGAATCGTTACTTTCGGTTCGACACCGGTCTAGCACCATACCTGTATTTGTTGATTTTTACCTTCAAATACCATACCGTATTGTACCGAGCATTTTCGGTGCGGGTACCTAATTTCGATGATTTTCCGGATCGGTACTTTCGCTGCCGTTACCGGTACCGAGCTCATCCATATTTTAACGTGTTAGCACCGTAATAACTGAACTGAAAACAACCGAATTTCCAATGTGTAGGACGTGTGGGTCCTATTATTATATATTAGGTTATTTAAAATCGCTTTTTTTTTACGAAGTGACTATCCTTACCACGTCATTTTATTTATGTTTTGATATTCGGTATCTGTTTGGCGTTGCTAACACGCCTTTTGTAGTCATTGGGTCCCGCCGCAACGCGCGGGTGGAAAATAACTAGTTATTATCAAGTTAACGTGTATTAACATATAAGAAAATATTATCTATTCATATAATAAATTAAACCAATTTGAGACATATGAAAATCATTGAGGCTATCTAGAATTCTATTTTCCTGCCTTAAACATAATTCTTTTATTTTCATTAGTTAATCCTAAATTCAAAAGAAAAAAAATTAGAGACGAGGTAAAATTAATAATTCTAGATAGAGATGACAAAGTTATGAATAAGGGTTATTGGATTTTAATAATCCCAAGTTTCACTGGTTGGCCGATAATAATCCCAACTTCAAAAATTGCCTACAACAGTCCCAACTTGTAAGATTTTGGCCACCAATGATCCTTGTCTAACTGGGTTAGTTAAATGTGACGTGTTTAAAAACTAAAATGTGGGATGCTTATGTGGATGTTGATGTGTTTAAAGACTACAACACATATACACTCACCCCTATTTATAAACACCCCATAACTACTGTTGTCGTGTTCTTCGAACCACAAGACCACAGCCGCCAGTGCCGTATCGACACTCCAGCTGACGTCACCTCGTCGGAGCCGAGCCACGACACCATCTGAATCACGTCACCGACCACCACCACTGACAACCACCACCACTTCCTCCGCTGCCGTCATAACCAACCTGAACCACACAACCACTACAGCCACTGAACTCCGGGCACCTCTGTATGCGTTTGTCGACGATGACCGCTGACGAGACCTCCATCTCTACTATCTTTTTCTCCGATAACTCTCTCTCTCTCTCTCTCTCTCTTTCGTCTGCTTTCTTTTCATCTTCAGGCAAGGTGGGTGCGAGTAGGAACGAGACATGAGGGGGGAAGGGTTTTTGTGGGTGCTCGCTGGAAGAAGAAGGGGCGCCGGATTCCACGGCTCCGGTCGCCTGAAACAGTGACCGAGAGGGAAGGAGGGGAAGGTGTGCGGCTGGTTTGTTAAGTGTACGGTTTTTAAAATAAGAAAGCTTATCAGTGTCTGGTCAGGGTAGGGTTTTTAAACAGTGACAGATATGATACATGTCAGTATCCACATTTTAGTTTTTAAACATGTCACCTGCCACATCACATTTAACTAACCTAGTTAGACAAGGATCATTGGTGACCAAAATCTTACAAGCTGGGACTGTTGTAGGCAATTTTTGAAGTTGAGATTATTATCGGCCAACCAGCGAAACTTGGGATTATTAAAATCCAACAACCCTATGAATAAAAGATGTAATGTTGTGTACAAATAAATATATAGATATTAATGAATTATGTGAATATTTTTTTTATTCAAACTACTTTCGGTAATGTGCGAGTTATAATTGTAACCATAAATGTAATGTAATACGTAAATACAATAATAAGTACTACCTCCGTCCCATCAAAAGTGTCATATTTTGAATTTTCAAAGTCTTTGTTTATAAACTTTGACCTTAAATAATTTTGTTTGTGTTAGATAATACTTGATGAAAGTTATATGATTTAAGTGTGTTTTACAAGTGTTTTTATCGGGTTAATTTTCATCAAGTTTTATATAACGCAAAAAATATATAATTAAAGTCAAAGTTTATAAATAAAGACTTTGAAAATTCAAAATATGACACTTTTAATGGGACGGAGGGAGTATTATATAATATTTATTTTTGTATTATTTTCAACGATAGTTTGATTACATGTTTTTTTGATAAATTTTATAATACAATCAAACATCATCTTTATATTAACTCATTTATGTCAATTTGTTTTATAAATGTCAACGTCTTTGATTTGCTTTTACAAAAAAAATATTTGTTGTAAAGTTTAAATTGTTCAACCCGTGTAACACACGGGGAACTAACCTAGTTAACATCATCATCATCATCATCATCATCATACTCAGTAAATCTCACCAATAGCAAACCTAGTTAACATATAAACTTGAAATATAAACAGTTTTCTTTTAATCAATTATATTTTTGAATAGTTGGCCGGGAGCCAAAACGCACGTGTGCAGTCCATGTGTACACGGTACACTAAAAGTCAAATTTTGACTTGCACCAAACATTCCGACCATCACCGTCCACTCATTCAGACCACGTTTATTGGCACACTCTCCTCGTGCTCTTATATATCTCCTCCACCTATATATACATACATACACATTCCTTAAATCTATACCCACCCTCAAACACACACACACACACACTTAGTTGCATCGGCATAATTATTGAATGGCAGCTGCTTTAGCTTCTCTTACAACAACTAGTCCCGCTGCTTCTGGCACACTGAGATCCGGTTCGTAAACTCCTCAACCTTTTTACTTTAAAATTTGGGACCTTTCTCAAATTTCATTGTTATATTATAAAATTTTACATATGCATGCATATAAGTAACTAATAAATAATAGGATTCGAGGCCAAGCCAAATCTTAGTCACGCTATCTGAAGTTCTGAACTCGAGTTTTAGACACAAAACTCGATTGTTTTAAAGTGAAATAAGTCGAGCTCAAACTTGAATTTACGCATTTTTAGCCTACCTAAAACTTAAACTAATTCAATATGTGAAGCGAAGCGTCGAATTCACATCTTATACCCTATTGTTTATTTCATTGACCAAAAACTGAGAACCCGTTTCTAAACTCCGCGTTGCGGGGCCAGTTTTTTTAATGTGATTTAAGCGTACATATTTTTTTTTTCACAATTGCTTTTAAAGAGAAAATAATGAGCGATTACATTTCCAACCCTTTGATACTTTCAAAGTTTTAAGAAATTAATTGTAGTCAGATCTCAGGGTGTATTAATACGGTTGAACATACATCTCACCACGATTTTGTATTTGTTAATCGTAGTTGGATGTCATGAACTGTTATCGAATTTTTCAGTTAGTTATAGACTTCTAGTAAATATACACATGACACAAATACAAAACTCACATGACTTCATAAAGATTAATTTTTTTTTTTTTTTAATTTGCTTTTTTTAATTATAAAATTTCAATTATATATTACATATTCAAAGTCAAACACTTGATAAAATTGTTGATATTTTTTGCAGCAAAAGTGCATGAGTTTTGTGTATACGAAATTAACGAAAGAGACCGTGGAAGTCCCGCGTATCTCCGGTTGGGACAAAAACCAGTCAATTCCCTTGGAGATCTCGTTCCTTTCACCAACAAAGTAACTTCTTTCATTTCTTCTTCTTTATTGTTGTTGTTGTTGTTTGGTTTGCTTTATCATTATTGTATTTTTTTTATCGAAATATGTCTATATACAAGGATTTGGTTTTCAGTTATTCAATACAAGAAAATAAACGTTATTCATAAATACCGGTTTTTCAGGTGTACAGTGCAGACCTTGAGAAGAGATTAGGCATCACCGCCGGAATATGCATTCTGATCAAGAATATGCCGGAGAAGAAAGGCGATAGGTACGAAGCCATTTACAGTTTCCACTTGGGGGACTACGGCCAGATATCCGTGCAAGGCGCCTACATCACAACCGAGGATACCTACCTGTCTATTACAGGCGGGACGGGCATATTCACCGGGGCATACGGTCAAGTGAAGTTGCAGCAGCTTGTTTTTCCTTTCAAGTTGTTTTACACTTTTTACTTGCAAAGTTTAGCTGCTGATCTGCCTGCTGAGTTGCTTGTAACCGCGGTTCCTCCCTCACCTGCTGTGGAGCCTTCACCGGCTGCCAAAGCTGCTGAATCCGGAGCCACCGGTCCTAATTATACAGATTAAAAAAAAAAAAGATATGCAATTTTAGTGAAAGTTTATATAATGAAAAATGTGGCAACTGTTTGTTATTAATTACATTTACATCATGAGCACTAGTAAGTATGTATATGTTTGGTTCTAAACCATGAAAAGGTTTATAGATGATTCCGTTTTTTATTTTAAACATGTTAGCTTGCTTTTTTTTTTTTTTAAATTCTGAAATCATTTACTATAAACCATGAAAAGGTTTATATTTGGGTTTTTTTTTTCTAGTTTAGCTATGCAAATCCAATATATTGTTATGGAATAAATGGGAGTTTTTCTAGTTAGTATAAGATTGAAAGTAGCATATCTTATATTGTAGAGTAAACTGCAATTTTACCCCCTGAGGTTAGGGGTGATTGGCACTCTTACCCCCCCTAAGGAAATAATTGCAATTTTACCCCCCACTGTTAACTCTTATGTCGCAACATTACCCCCTAAGCTCAATTTTGTTGACTGATCTGTTGACTTTGTGGTGAAATGACTATTATACCCTTTTATTTTACCCCCTGTGTTTTGTTTACTCTGTAATTTTACCCCCTGCCACCACTGCCACCGCCATTCACCACCACTGCCACCTCCAGCCACCACCCTCAACCACCACTGCCACCGCCATTCACCACCACAACCACCACTGCCATCTCCTCTCTCTCTCTCTCTCTCTCTCTAAAAAACCCACCACCCGCCTTCATCTTCAACAATCACCACCGTCATCTCCACACCCCAGCCACCAATCATACACATACATACAACCAAACCATTCTCTGCAAACACCAAACTTATTCAGAATCACATTGACGATTTGCACCAAAATAAAAAGACCTCTTGCTTTCTTTAAATTTGTGCAAAAAGATTTAATTTAAATCACCAGATCTATGAATTAAACAACCACAAAATCTGATTCAGAATCACATTGGTGGCCGGACCATTCCATCACCACCACCAAACAACCAATCTGATTCAGAATCACTGATGTAAAAAACAGAGCAATAATAATAATAAGAAACAGAGCAACAATAACCACCACCATGGCTTCCTCTCTCTCTCCTCCACCTTCTCCACCGCTTCTCTCTCATCACCACCCATTCACAAATGAGTTGTCATGTACCAACACAAGAAATATACACGTCACCGATGTCCACTGTGCAGCTGCAAAATGCACATATATGAACCAAAAGTATACAATGTAGAGTGACTGAAAAGAAACATTAGATCTTACCTCAAGTTGAGTCAGCATTTCAACTGTGGCTTCCATATCACCACCGCAAGCTGTGTAGACACTGGAAAGAGACTCATCGGAAACACCAGCGAAAACCATCTGAAGATAAGCCAAATTCATGTCGTGATCAACATCCAGGGCCTGTTTTCCAGCTAACTCTGAGCTGTGTGATGATGAACCGTAAGAATCAAAACCAGAACATCAAGAACAATTGATGCATATTATGAACATCAAATCAAAAGCTAGCTGTTGACAAGAACATCAAGAACAATTGATGCATATTATGAACACAATCGATAAAAACAATACAAAACTCATCAAAAAACACCATCTTCCCCACATCAATTAAATCATATGAGTTGAATCAAAATCTGTATACCCTTTTTCAAACACATATATTGAGGTTACACAACCCTTTACCTTTACTAAAAACCAAATTCAGGAACAACAAAAAACCAGAGTTGAGATCTGTGTGTCTGTGTGAGAATTGGGTGGGTGGTGGGTTTTCGGTTTGTTGGTGGTGGGGTACGGCGGCGATAGGTGGTGCGTGTGTTCGTTTCTCCCTCAAACACTGCAGATCCTCAGAAGAAGGTGGGGGGAGTGAAGAAGAAGGTGGTGAAAAGGGTTTTAGGGATATTGGATATTGAAGAAGAGAGATGTACCGGCAAGAACTATGTATTTTTTATATATATATAATAACAATAATAAAAATAATAATATAATAATAATTATAGGGTAAGATTACCAAAATACCCTCAACTATTAGGGTCAAACTACCTTTGACTGAGCTTAGGGGGTAATGTTGCGACATAAGAGTTAACAGTGGGGGGTAAAATTGCAATTATTTCCTTAGGGGGGGTAAGAGTGCCAATCACCCCTAACCTCAGGGGGTAAAATTGCAATTTACTCTATATTGTATTTCTATATTCATAAGTCATAATATCACAATTGAGCTTAATGTTGTATATGCACCTTTGAGTGCCAAGCCATATACGACTCGAACCCGAGTTCCCAAGCTTCTGGCCCGCAATGCCACACAACACAGTTTGCGAAATCCAACCATATCTCCAAATTGCGTGTCGAAAGTAGAAATCATTCCAATAATTCAAGCACAAAACTAGTGCTAGAAATGAAAGCCCAGTACAAACACAAGATTAAATCTATATACATGTGTGCTTAATCATGTTTATGTATATGTATATAAACGAAGATCTTAAAATTCACATTATAGTCAAGCATAATCTACCAAACACATCTACTACATCTACTCATGGATCATGATATTCTACAATATTGATTATACAAACTTGATTACAAACCAAGAAACTACGTAATTACAAATTTACACCAACCGACCATTGCGTCAACTTAAACTTAGATCTATTTTTAAACCACAAAAACCCCAACGGTCTCATTTCGCTAAAAATATCTTTGACCTTGACTTGCTTCCCATTGAACCTTAACTCGCGGCGGAGGCAGAGACAGCGGTCGTGGCGGGTAATGATGGTCACGGGTCAGCGAGCGGTTCAGCTGGTAACAGTGGCAGTCAGTAGCGGGTGGTGATTGAGTTAGGTCACGACATTCAGTGGCGCAGTATGTGGCGACCAAGGTGGTTGGTGGCAGGTTGTGGCAGAGATGGCGGGTCGTAGAGGTTGGGGCTATTTGTGGTCTTGAACACATTCCTATGAGATCCTTTGATATATGAAAGGATTCTCAATTCTACTAAATTGGGTATCTCTTCAGAATAAATTGGAGATTCCACTAAATTAGGGATTTCATTGGAATAAATTTCAATTCTAATTCCTTTACTTTGCTAACCAAGCATGATAAAGGATTGAAATTTAAATTTAGGATCTACAAACCAAACAGGCCCTTAGGGTTTTACTTCTTGAAAGATAAAATGTACCAAGACAATTATCTCATTCAAGTATTTTAAGGTTTCAGTGTAACAAAAGTTCAAATGGTAACACTTCAACGTGTCAACATCTGAAATAAAAAAAAAAAATCAATTCAAGTGTAGGCTGAACAACATAAACAAGTAGCTTATGTTGGCTTTCTCATGTTCCGACCAGCACGAATCACTTCATCCACAAGTAGCAGCTGGGACGCAATCACCGGCCTGTAACAAGATCACAAATTTAATTCACACTATAAACATTCCATACACAATCTGTAGCCTTTAGCTGCATACCCGGAGTTAATAATTTGGCGCTTGACTGCATAATTGTCAAAAATACCCTCCATTTGCGGGTCAATAGGCTCCCCTGTGTGCTGATTTAGCCCCACAACGTTACCACTGTCATGCTCTCCCTGAAAAGTTATTCTAGTTAACGCAAAGGTGTATGTAAAACAGAAGTGAGCGACTCGAGGGTAAAATGGTAAATATCATATTACGGTTAATGAAATTATGACGTCTTGAGTGTCGAGTCCAGAGTTTTCAGCAAGTGTCTTGGGCACGATAAGAAGAGCATCAGCAAAGGCTTGAATACCGAGCTGAGCACGCTGTTCATACCAAAAAGATACAAATTAGGAAACACACTTACAGTATTGAACCATGACTATTGTGAGGAAATGACGACTTACCCCTTTAACCGATTTCTTGACTTCATTGACCAAGTGCTGGCGAGCAGCTACCTCAAACGCCCCAGCACCCTGATATACATATTTAAATCATGCCCTTGATACCAGAAATCAATTTAAATAGGATAATTGAGTTTTATCTTCTAGGCAGTGTGGCAATTTTGACGGGTTGCTTTGGTTACGTACGTTTTATCACCGACGGGTCAAATGCGTTAAATGATAATTTCTCAAACCATTACTAACTAGTTTTTTTTACCCGCCGTGCGTTGCGGTGGCGCCGTACGCGACGTGATAATTATAGACTACAATTAACCCGACTAACTTCCGAACTAATTTTACGTTGAAATGTAGAGTAATCCGTACTCACACCGTTGAATGAAAATGTATAATATTTGACCCGACTTGTTTTCAAACAAATTTTATGTCGAAACGTAGACCAATTCAACGTACATAAAATAAACACGTGCGGTGGCGTCGTACGCGGCGTGATAAAGTATAGGTTACAATTGACCCGATTCGTTTCCAAACTAAATTTATGTTGAAACATATAGTAACTCAAATTTATATTGTCGAATGAAAACGTATCATATTTAACCTGATTTGTTTCCAAACAAAATTTACGTCAAAACGTACATAAAAATTAAACATTTTATTATTGACCCGGCTCGTTCCCAAACAAAAATTACGTTAAAGCCTAGATGAACTTGAATTTATACCGACACGTACATAACAACAAAAACCTAAGAAATTAGTTTTTGGGTAAACTCAAAACTTCAGAAACTTGAGGGGAGTCAAAGTGACATTTAGAATGTTAAAGGGTATTGTCACCGACCTTTGATTTTAAAGTAATATAAATATTGCAATAACCTGTTTTTTGTAACATTACTTTTAACACATTAATTATTAAAAAATATGAACACGAAAGTGTTACAGGTCATGATATGATAAAAGAAAACTTACCAACACAACTGCTTCATCCTCAATAGTGTTTTTCACAGATCGCAGGCCGTCTCTAACGGCATCCTTAATTTGCGCAATCGTGTGGTCATTTGGTCCTACAATATCATAAGCAGTAATGCTTATCCACCATCATAAATCGAACAAAAATCGTGAACAGAACGAGCCCAAAAGCAAACCCTTAAGGCATAAACATTTTAAAACAACAAAACCATAAAAAATGTGATATACCTTTAATTAGAATCGTACAAGAGTGAGGATGCTTTACTTTTTCAACAAAAGTATACTTTTCTTCACCAAGAACATGCTCGTAAACAAGTCCCGCCCATCCAAGGCAATCGGGAGTCAAGTCATCCACAGAGTTGACTGCCTCCCCGCCACACGCCAACACCAATCGCTCCATATTTCTCCGTTTGGCTCTTCGCAGAGCCACTATCTGAAAACGCAATACGTTAAAAAACTTTTGTAATGAATTATCCAATCTTAGCATGATCTAAGAGCAACTGACCCCTGCCCTAGCAAGAAGATCCAACGATGGAGGATCGATTCCTTTCTGATTTATAACCACAAAGTTATTATCAGTTCCATTGCAAACCTGTAGACAGTAGACCACCAGCAATAATATAACTTAATAAGCAATATTATGAAAAACTGAAATTTCAAACATTCTTTAATACCTTATTTTTTAGTTCGATTATCTTTTTCACTCTTTCGTCAACTGACGCCTCTCTGCAGCCACCATCGCTTCTCTTTGCTCCGCATTTGAATAGAAAAATCCAGCATTTATTTCACTGAAAGAACATACTAACTTAGTATTGTCATTTTTCATAATTTATGTAGCCGAAAGAGACAAACGCATACGGCATATCTTACCTTTTTTCATACTCCAATGAAACATTACATGTTAAAATGTAGCAATTTTCTGCGTGTCTCTTCATATCCGGATGCCGGGACCCATGGTCAAGAACAAGACCTTCAACCTGTAAAACATATGATATCACCAAGACTCAAGAATTAAAGTGGAAACAAGCAATCTACCAATCAAAAGTTTCAATACTTGTTAATGACTGCATCTAAGATTCTAACATACCAGACGTGTGTCTACATCGAACTTGTGACGCATGTGCATAATCTCAACCATAAAAAGATCAATAGCTTCTTCTGGCTTGCGGACACAAAGTACCGCATTTACAACTATGTCAGTTAATTGATCTGCCAACGCTTCATACAACTAGACAATCATGCATATGTAATCGTTAGTGTATCCATTATAAAGAAAATCCACACGGTGCTATAACAATGAAGAACTTAATCAAGAGAAAAAAGAACAGGTATGGTATAAGTACTTTTGTTCTCAGTGTTGTCCTTGCAACCATCTTAAGTATCTCTTTGTCTGGCTCTTCACCCATCACAACTGGAGTTTTGAATTTTTCAAGAAATTGCAATGTTGCTCTTTTGGCAATTTCGAAACCGTCGACCAGAACGCGTGGATGCATCCCTTTCATTAACATAAGTCAAACCCATAGATACATTAGTTACCTAGATGATCAGGTTTTAAACTACTGTAGATACTAACGAGCTTGAAAGATATGAACAATATTTTATAAGTAAACCAAAAAATATACAGTTCACTGATTCGCATAGTAGTCAAAGCCTCGAAGATGCAAAGGGTGAACTTGTCATCAAGGCGCAAGGTCTTAGCTTATAATAAACATGATCATAATATTTACAAGTTAAGGTCCTTTACTGAATAACAAGTAGAGAACCAATACCAGAAGGGTTACATACCTTCATCGATATAGCGTTCAGACTGTTTCATAAGCTCACCAATGAAGATGACTGTAGATGTTGTCCCATCTCCACTTATATCATCTTGTGCAACAGCAGTCCTTGCAATCATAATTGCAGTCGGATTTTGAATTTGCTGAAATCATAGATAAATAAAACAGATGATTGTTGACTTGTTGTAAGCATGGCAATAGTCTAGTCTTATCAGAAAGAAAAAAATAATTCATGCAAAGGAATTAGGCCACAGTAAATATATAGTAGATCTGATCGTTACAATGGAAGGCTTCAATAAGCAACAGTACACACACATACACACACACTGAGTAGATCATTTAGAACTACAAGAGTACACACAAAAGTAAGCATCAATCAGCAATTCATCACTTCAAAGTCTTGCAGACAAGAAAAGTAAAATCCCATAAAGCACAATTGCATTGGTATTAGGTAAAGATGTGCATGTTACTACAACCTCAGTCACCCCAAAAACATAGAGCTGCTTCAAGGTAAGACTCCATTTACCCACTTTTGGAATGTCATAAGAAGATGTTAACAGCCTAGCCTATAGTGTAATGATGATTGTTATTAATGCTTCCTGCCTTAAGGCCGATACAAGCAAATCAGAATATTGTAACATATGTTCATGACAAGTTCAAAGTACCAAAAAAGTGGCATAGGAAATTTGTCAAAAAACAAAATATTCACCATTTCATTATTTAAGGATAAATAAATCTTAAATAAGTTAACCATCATGTTACTCTTGATTCCATCCATTTGAATATGCATCTAGTGCCCAAAATGAAAGAATAAGAAGATAGATGCCTGGTCTGTTTAATAAAATAACAAGGGTCAAGGGGTATAACTAGAAATGAAAAACTGGCCATTTAGAATGTTGTATGTTAAATTCAGATTGACAATGAAGGCAGCATACAAGAGTGCTTACTTGACTTGACTCGGTTCACGTCCTCTAGGACTTGGGATTTAACACTAAGGACCACCCTTTAACTTTAAACTTACACCCATTGCAATTCAAATGCAGCACTAATATGAATTTCGTTACGAATATAAAAAAGAAATAGATTTGTACCAAATGTTAAATACTTAAATCTTTTATTTTTCCCACTTTCTACCTTCACATCTTTGTCAAACTAAAGGAATGCTTAGATATGATCTTTTAACCTAAAAATTAAGGCAAATTAGATTTAAATAATCCGAACTTTCTCAATTTGACCGATAATAATCTCAACTCAGTTATTTGCCGATAATAATCAGAACTGGTCCACTTTTGGGCGATAATAGTCCGCCATTAAAAATAGCTTAACGGAGTTAAGTTTTTTTCCGAATTATAAACCGATACTTTAGGGATTTTGATCAGAACGAGGATACGAGTCGATTGATGTAAAACTTACCTCGAAACGGTGCTCCAAACGGCTTGATTTTTGTTAATTGGAAGTTTAAACACCCGAATTGAAGCATCGTTTTTGTCGTTTGGGTAAATTTTACATCAATCAACTTGTATTCTCGTTCTAATCAAAAGCCCTAAAACATCGGTTTGTAATTCGGAAAAAAACTTAACTCCGTTAAGCTATTTTTAACGCATACTATTATCGGCCAAAAGTAGACCAGTTTGGATTATTATCGGCAAAAAACTGAGTTGGGATCATTATCGGCCAAATGAGAAAGTTGGGATTATTGCCAAAAATTAATGTTAATGACAATATGTAAACCTAACTATATTTATTCCAAAGAAAGAAACGTTGCATATAACTGGTATTGTTCATTTATAACTTTTTACACACATAATTAACACACTTTAGAAACAAAAACACCAACAACTAACCATCTCTTTCAACAAAGTGTTACCATCCTTAGTCAACTTAATATCTCCAGCTCCACCAACAAGCCTGCAAATATACAATAAATCATAAAAGAAGAAGAAAAAAAATCATATCATAAAAGATTTATAAAAGAAAATAGTTGTAACACAAACTAACATCTTAATAGTGCCTTTAGGGCCGAGATTGCTCTTCAAAACATCTTGTAAGCCCTTGGCAGCATTAATATTCATATGAAGTGCAGCCGATTTGTTCAACACTTCGGCATTAGGGTTCAATACTCGAAGAGACATGTTTGTTTCTGATATGAATTAACTGGATCGATTATGCACGCTGCCGATGAAATGGGGACTGGGAGGGTTTAGGGGGTTCTGGATTGTTCATAACATGACTTTTTATGAGAGTTGATATGAAGGGTCCCTCATCTATGAGTTGATCGGCAACTTAATTTTAACTAGTTGATTTTCCATCCGCACTTTGCGACGGGGACCCAATGACTGCAAAACGCGTGTCAGCAATGGCAAGCGGATACCGAATATCAAAACATAAATAAAAATGACGTGGTAAGGACAGTCACTCCGTCCGAAAAAAAAACGATTTTAAATAACCTAATATATATTAATAGGACCCACACGTCCTATACGTTGGAAATTCGGTTGTTTTCAGTTCAGTTATTACGGTGCTAACACGTTAAAATATAGATGAGTTCGGTACCGGTAACGGCACCGAAAGTACTGATCTGGAAAATCTCGAAATTATGTACCGGCACCGAAAATACTCAGTAAAATACGATATGGTATTTGAAGGTAAAAATCAATAAATACAGATATGGTGCTAGACCGGTGTCGAACCAAAAGTAACGATTCTAAAAACGCCAAAAGGTGGGTACCAAATTGGTACCGAAATGATTTGTTATAGTAAATTTGGTACCGATACGATACCGGTTTGATTACAGGATTTGATACGATTTGCTCATCAATAATCAAAATATCCAAGTTAATTTTACATGCTACAATTCATTTATTATAGAAAAAGACAAAAAAAAAAGCAAAATAAGTTGTTGTGTATATAAAACCTCATTCAAACTAAATACATTTTACTTACTGTGTGTATGAAAAGTAATCTAAACGGTGCAATTACTTGCATTGCTATGTTGCTACAGGATTTGATGAGCTCGGTACCAACCGGTATCGAAAATACCGTTACCGAAATCCCCAAAAGTGGGTACAGGTACCGAATATGCCGGTTACTGTGACAACTCGTATTTCCAAACCGATCTTTGTACTTTGATGTAACGTATGTGTACGATATGTGACTTTTATGAAAGTGAAGGTTTATGTGAATGCTATGTTATTACGTGCTTGTGTAATGTATGTATGTTATAAGCGCACAACACACACTCGACCGCACAAGCCATTTGGGCTACATCTTGTGTTCGGATCAATTGGGCAGCCCAAGTGGGGGGTTCGGCCCACTCTCTTTTATTTCGCATACCAATTAGGAGATAGGGTTATCACTCACAACTTGCAACACACACAAACCCTAGTGCTCTCCTCTCTCTCTCTTCCTCACGAAACCGAAGGCAGCCACACACACTCTCTATCGAAGATACTTGCATTTGAATCGACCCTTGTTCCTCCTCTCTATTCGGTGAGTGTGTTAATTATTGTTTTATGATTGTTATGCTTGACATGATTGATGATGCAATGATATGATTGGTTCGATTAATATGTGATTGAGCATAAATGTATGTAATCGGCCATATACATGATAGATCCGATTGGTTTGATGATGTTGTTAAGAATTGGGAAACCGAATGATGATTAAATCGGCTGTTATGTTTTAGGTTTGAATTGTTAGTATGATGATGTGATCTAGGGATGGCTTTTGTGCAAATAACATGATTATAGTATTGAATCTCTTGTCATACATGTGTAGCATTGACTATTGTGATTAAATCATGATTGTGTTTGTCTCATGTGCATGTGATTGTAAATAAACAGGTAATTATTATGTGCCTATAGAATAAATGTAACATGCTATTGTGGCCATGTGATGATATTAGAAGTACAATGATGATATGAAGTCAGTCATGTGCATGTTCTAAAGTCCTTGTGTTGATCGAGATCTTGGTTAGTGTAACAGAATGTTGACTATATGATTAATGTGTTTTGTCAGAAGTGGTTGCTTGTTGACTTAAGAATTTGGTGTTAACCTTACTATTAATTCGATAAGGATGATGATGAGTTGTTATGCACTAGAGTTCTTATTAATTAAATAACAAATGGTTGGTTTGATCGATTTTTAGGTTGATGGAAACTGTTAATTGGTTGATTGAATTATGGTAAAGTTGGAAACTATTGGATAGATATAACTGAATGCATAAATCACGAAAATTAGTTGTCCAGTCGCACAAGACCTCTTGGTCGCACAAGAGGTCCTCGGTCGCACAAGTTGTGCCATCAGTCGCACAAGTTGTTCATTTGTTAATTGCTGGGCCGGTTACTGTTGAACTAATTATGCTTATTTGGGCTTCTTGTTACTTGGGCCGGGTATCAAATGGAATCGCACAAGATGCAAGAATCGTACAAGTTGGTTTATCTGTTAGTGTTTGGGCCGTGTATGTTATTGGACTACTTATGTTGTTGGGCCGGGTGTATAATGGATCGCACAACATGATGTGGGTCGCACAAGTTGTGCCGACCGCACAACATGTTGGGCCGACTGTTACTGGGCTTTATCTGTTGAATCGTACAAGTTGGGCGTTTTATGGAATTGATTGTTTAAGTGTTTACGTGGTTGCCATGATCAATACGTGTTCGTAACTGTTAGCTTATGTGTAAACATATGTACGATACTTGAAACCAAAACCTGACTTGTATAATAACCATGATAGGACGTGGTTGACCACTAGCATTTAGACGTGACCTTTCTGTGTAATCTGCCGAGCAAACCAAGGTGAGTTCACACCTCGTTACAAAGCATGGGATTCCCAGGGGTTGGGAATGGGTTAAGGAATAGGGATTCCTCGTCCTGTTGAGACGTAATCAGGAACATAGATTCCTCGTCCTGTTGAGACGTAATCAGGAACATAGATTCCTCGTCCAGTATGAGACGGATTTAACTATACTAGACTAGAACTCTATCAACGAAGTCCCTCCTTTTATATCGACTTAATCGCCGAGGCCAATGGCGAACGGGTCATTAGTTAAATAGCGCTATTAGGTTTAACAAACCTCACACCGTGCCGCAGAGGACGGGCGTGGACTAATGGACTATGGCACGTCAGTGATGATAGACACAGACGTTAGGGCACTTAAACATGACGAACGTTAGTAGTCGATATGGTAACGAGTCTGGTGAATTAAACATGGGGTAGCCCCCACGGCCATAGAGCCGGGCTGGAATAGCCAACGTAAGAACGGGTAACTAATAAACGTTTTTCGAACTATGGGGTAACCCCCACGGCTGGATAGCTGGTAAAGAGCAAACTGTGTTTTCGGAACAACTATAAACTGGACAACCAAACGTGAACTCACTCAACTTGTTGTTGACTCGTTACTACATGCTTTGCAGGTCTATAGGTTCTTAGCTGGAGCTTGCACAAGGAAGAGTCGTTGTGGGACATGGACAGCTGAGTGCCATGTTAACATTTGGATATTTAAACTTTTGATTTGGTTTTAAACATTATGCTTCCGCTCATAACTTAACTATGTTTGTTTTGGACACTAAACGTGCTGGTTGGACTTTTACATTTAATTATTTACTTGTTCAATATGATTAGTGGTTTGATCCTGGTCAGTCACGCCTCCAAGCGGTGATACTCCGCTTGTGGATTTTGGGGGTGTGACAGTTACGGTACGGTTCAGTATCGGTCGGTACTGGTACGACACCGGTATTTAAGGGTAAAAACCTGTGAATACCGGTGCCGAACCGATACCGAAAATACACCCAGTTTGATAAATTTGATATCAGTACCGGTACCCGATACCATTAACTCATCACTTAATGATATTACTGTTCATTCATTTCAAATTTTAATATATAGGGGAATTAGTACTAGCTTTTTTACCCGCCGCACGTTGTAGCGGCGCTGGCTCATTTTCGAACTAAATTTACGTTGAAGCGTTGAGCAATCCAAATTCATACCGTTGAATGAAAGATGTATTATATTTGACTCGACTTGTTTCCAAACAAAATTTACGACAAAACAAAGTGCAACTCAAAACGTACATAAAAACAAAACTTTATATTGTTGACTCGCCTTGTTTCCAAACAAAAATTACATTAAAGTGTATTCAACAAAAACTTTTTCGAGTACATCAGATTATGAAAACAAAAAAAAACAATAAAAAAATGTAATCACCAGAAACACACATGTGTCTTGCATTAGAAAAAAAAAAGCAGTTAAAACCCCAATTAAGGTTCAATTAATAGCATATAGTAAGTTAATAGAGTATAAATGTATACTATAGATTCAATAAAATCTAGTTATTACTTTGGTTAAATAGTTTTTAATTTACGGTATTTATGATTAGTTTGGTATTAGAGTTGTTACTATTTAAATTTGAAGATAGAAAAGATCGGTTTATATTTGTTGAATTTGCGTGAAACATTATAGAACCTGACAATCCCTTTAAAATGAAATATATCATACAATGTAGAGGGAAACTGACAATGAGATAAGGGACCAAAGCAAAAAGAAGTGAAACATGAAAAGCAAAAATAAGTGAAACATGAAGGGCCAAAGTGAAAATAAGCAAAGGACATAACATATAAAATGCACCGACCTTTCTCTTTAATATATATATAATTAAGCCACCTCGCGTTGTGAAGTGGGGCGTAAACTGTGTCAAGTAGCACCAATACTATGCCACTGTCAGCGACCATTAACATCGGAAAAACTAGTAAAAAAAAATAAATGAAAAAGGTAAAAATAACATCGAACGAAAAAACAGACGTAAAATCGTTGAACCACGCACGTCCGTTGTGGCATGTTAATGCCAAGAAATTAGACTGAAACGTAAAACATAGAAAAAAGGACTTGCGTGTTGCGACGAACCTCCCAAACAAGAAAAATAGATGCGTTGCGACAAGTCTGTCAGAAAAAATATACGACAAAACGTTGAACCTTATACGCACGTTGCGACGTGTTAACTCGCAAAATTTAGTACGAAACATAAAACGGAAAATTTGCAAAAGATGAAAAGTATTTGTGATCAAAGTTGAAAATAAAAAAGTGTTGGGGGTTAAATTGCAAAAATATGAAAAACTTTGGGTTAAAAGTAAAAATATAAAGGGTTAAAATGCAAAGGATGAAAGTCTTTGAGTTAGAAATGAAAAATCAATTTTTTTAAAAGAAACTCCCCCGTGCTTGAAGTACAACTCCATGAAACATCAAAATGTTGCTTATTTATAGTTTGGAAATGGTATGTTCTGCTTCGATTTTCTAAATGTTAGATATGTGATCGGAGCGTCGCGGTCCGGTTAAACATAATTTTATAGCGTCCTAATTACCTCAAACAACTAGGCAGTGGCAGTTAGGGTGTTGAAACACAAAGAGTTTATGGTCCTTACAAAGACTTGATTGATTATTGATTTCTGGAATATTGGATTTTAATAATCCCAATTATTTACCGTTGGCTGCCAACAGTCTCAACTTAAAAAATAACCACTGGCAGTCCAAACTATTAACATATTGGCCTCCAATGGACCCTGACTAACAGAACCCTAATGTCACACCCCAAAATCCACCATGCGGAGTACCACCGCTTGGAGGCGTGACGTGACCAGGATCAAGCCACCAATCATATTGAACAAGCATGTAAGTAGTTTGTACAATCCATCACAATACAATTGGTGTCTAATCAAAACATAGTTTAAGTTACAAGCGGAAGCATAAAGTTTAAAACCAAATCATAAGTTTAAACGTTTCAAATGTTTAGCATGGTACACAGTTGTCCATGTCCCACAACGACTCTTCCCACTCCGATGCAAGCTCCATAGATACCTAACGACCTGCAAGGCATGTAACAACGAGTCAACAACAAAGTTGAGTGAATTCACAGTTGGTTGTTTAGTTATAGTGTTCGTGAATCATTTGTTCATTTCATAAACCAAGTATCTTAGTTATCTGTATCGCGGTTTCCCAAACATGTTTGCGATGATTAGTGGCCGGATCGCGGTTTCCAAAACATGTGTGCGATGATTAGTGGCCGTATCGCGGTTTCCCAAACATGTGTGCGAAGATTAGTGGGGGATTCCCATGTGTCGACTAGTCGTGTTTGTACGTGCCCTTCTTGATCCAAGGACCGTAGCGAGTGTGAGTGTACGTAGGTTTTACGTACGTGCCCTCCAATCCGAGGACGGTGAAAAGTAGTTTAATAGTAATGATATTACGAGTAGTTATTCAATCCCATTCCCAACCCACCGGGAATCCCATGCCTTAGGAGTGTGAACTCACCTCGGTTGCTCGGTTTGACTCTCAAAAATAGCTAACAGTCAAGGTCGATCAATCACGTCCTAGTATGATTTACCAGTTAGTCATTAGTGGTTTTCAAATAGAGCACAAAGTTCCTACACGTATCTATCACATAACATGCATCACTTTAACGGTTTACGTCCATCTAAGTTTCCCATCCATTCCTCACTCAAAATCAAACATGCGATAATGCACATAACATATATAACATGTTAGATCATTCACAGATAGCATACTCGACATTTAGACACGCGAGTCACAACTTATGTCATTTCAGCATTTATATTCAAAACCGGCTGTTTTTGGACATTTTAATAAAATGGTTAAATTATTCCAAAAATTCCCAAATTTTTACAGGATGTTTTAAACGTTCCATATTTTATTGTGTAAAAATATCGGGGTCCAGTTCATTATCAGTAATTTATAGAAAATCGTTTACCGGACTGAAATCAGTTTTACTACATTCTGATGGCAGTTTACGGAATAATTCGTCAAAAATTCCTCGGAAGTCCGTTTGACAAAATTCCAGTTCGAGGGTCACAAATACATCAGTGACCAGCTATGGTATGAATTTTAGGGGCTGGTTCACTTCAGGTTTCATGTTACGACCCAAAACGTACAGCCCATTTTACTGCAGTAAAAATCAGCCTTAGCTGCTGTCACGAAAACAGACTTTTAAAATAGTAAACAACCTCAAAAAAATATGATTCCAGCGCCATTTTCTTCGTTTTTCGAAAAGACACGATTTAGGCTTCAGAAATTCCGTTTTTCGATTTGTTAAAGTCTGTTTACAGCCTGTTGAAGGCGGCTGGAAAAGTACATCAGAATGTTATTTCGTGGTTTAAACGTTACTAAATCGCATCAACGAGTGTCCGAACAATGGATTTAACAAGAAACCAACAATCAAACATCAAGTATGATTTAACCAACCCTCAAACCGACAAGATTCCGCTTCATAATTCAGACACAAGTAACTTTTATATTCTTGACTATTGTTTAACATCTTCTAATCTTTTTGATCTTTAGTGATTTAAACAACAACACATCATACTACAAATCATAAATTTGAACAAGATGAACCAAGGCAAAATGAGACTTACTACTAGCCTCTAGCTAGGGATGAAATCTAGTGAAGAAATGTGGCGAAAAAAGATGGTGAAAAGCTAGAAACAAGTTCCTTTGATGGTCCTTCAAGATGCAACCTCCATTGATGGACTTCAAGCTTTGTATGGAATGTGTGAATGAAGAAGATGAATGTGTATGGTGATGGTGGTGGATTCGGTTGGGGTGAACCGAATAGAGAGAGAGAGATAAGTGAGGTGGGATGAGTGAAATCTTGGTGAAATGAAATGAAATGTGATCTATAGACATTTCTTAAAATGATCCTTCCATATATTATGTTCACTTACACAAGCCACAATCAAATTAAATAAGAAAACAAATCAAGTGTAAGATTGAGAGCATGGAGGTGGTGATATGGTGGGTCCAACTTGGGACTAAAATCGTTGGGGGGGGGGGGTCTTAATGTAAAATTTGTGACTAAAATGTAAACATGAGTTATATTTCTAGTAATATATTCATGTATGTTAGTTTGATGATTTATAACGGGTGTTATGATAGACGGGGACCATGACTAGCTCAAAATAATTAAATAATGTGTTTGACAAATATTTGGTGTCTCGGGTAATGTCCGGTTGTTCGGTCAGATACTGTTCCGTTAAATTGTTTAATTGTTCCGTAAGGCGTCTTACTTATATATTTTTGTAACGCAATTTATTCCTAACACATAGGAAAACATACCGGACTATTTAGTAATTTTTCTGTATACTACTAGTATTCTAACACGCACATGTAAGTATAACACAGTAATCCGAGAGCAGTTAAATAATTTAGCACAATCATCAAGTACTTTAATTATCATTAAATAAATTGTACGGATTACATGAAATTTTGAGGGTTGTCACATTCTCCCCTTGTTAAGAGAATTTCGTCCCGAAATTTAGCGCGTGGTTACTGAGGAAGCTAGTTAAGTTGCGTTGTTTTTCCTGATCGGACCTTTAGGAACCTTTTCCTGAGGAAAACTCAACATTTTCGTACCAAACCTCTTTGTAACCTTAGATCGGACCTTTAGGAACCTTTTCCTGGCCAAAAACGTTTTTCCGGCGACCACTGGCTAACGACGTTAAAAGTTTGTTAGTCAGGGTCCATTGGAGGCCAATATGTTAATAGTTGGGACTGCTAGTAGTTATTTTTGAAGATGGGACTGTTGGCGGCCAACGACGAATAGTTGGGATTATTAAATCCAATAGTCCTTGATTTTACTTATGAAGAATGTTATTTTGATCGCTTGTTTGTATGTTGATCGAAAAGATATTGGAATGAATCGACGATTTGTCACTTGTTACAAAAATTATGTTTAACTATGTTTGTAAAAAGTTGAACATTTGGTTGTAAACAATGATTTTGAAACAAGACTGACACTTGCCTAGGGTTCCTACACATTTTAGCATTAAATCCTAATCACAAATTGGTTGTTACCGAGTTTAGTGTTTCGAGGCTTAAGCGACGATAGCTATTAACATCACAAGGCGAACAAAATATGCTTCGTTACACAAGAACATGTAACCTTGCTCAATATCAAAGCACATTTGTATAAATTCATTTCACGAAGTCAAAGGTGCGAGAATATTTCGGCAATCCGTGAATTCATAACAAAAACAATATAACTGATATAATATTCAACCGTTCAGACATAATCAGTAGGGATTTAAAAACTAAAAAAAACAATGTTCAAACCCTAGAAATCTTACAAAATATACACCAGTGAAACCCTAGGACATTAGCCACTCATGGTAGGCGAAGCTTGGAAACCGGATCTTGATTGCAAAGAACTAGTCATGTGATTCTTGAAATATTGATGTTCTTGATGATTCTTGTTATTAAGAATGATGAAAGTCGATGATGATGATTAAAGATGATAGGAATGTTGTAATGTTGTTATGGAATAACAAATGCATCATGTGTAACCCCCAACCCCCGTATTAAGTTCAAAATCAATCAAAAATTCTAAATTTTGTTGCTATTGACCTAACCTGCGCTGGTTGACTCTTGTCATCACGTTGGCGATGTGGAATACCTGCGTTGTCGACGTCGTTGTTGTCACACCTGCTAAAATTAGAGTCGGTGTGATCTAACTGGTATCTTCATTGCACAACTGAAGTATGATGTTCTAAGACTTCTAGAAAATGAGCGCCTGCTAAACACTCGAATCCCCATGGGTTCTCCTATTCCAACCGTTCCATAGTTTGAAAATGCAACCTGAGAAAGAACATGCGAAAAATCAACATAAAGTTGGCGAGTTCATAGTTTGTTTGAAAAAGATTTGAAATAAACCTTTTTGATAATCGGTTTAAATAGTACTAAGAAAACGTAATAAAATCATTTTCCTTGGCATGTCATATGAAAACTTTGTATTTATAAAACTTGTTGTAACACACGAAAAAAAAACTTTTCTAAATCATAATAACTAGGGTAATAGTTCGCGCGTTGCGGCGGTACATATCGTGAGCATTAGATCGGTATTGGTTTGGGTCGAGTCGTTATAGTACTTGAACGATACATGCACTCGGTATAGAAATTAGCAATTATTTTACATGGATAGAAAATAATTAAAGCTAACATCGACACCAGCACTCATGTTTGATATAGAAAGCAACACCTGTTTATTAGGGGTGTGCAATAACCGAACCGTTAACCGAACCGAATCATTTACCATCGGTTAACCGAAATTAACCGAACCGAATCATTTATTTTATTATATATTTCTAGCTTTTATACCTCTATTTTATGTATTTCATGTTTTATACTTTCATTTCATGTAATAATACCTTCATTTCATTTATTTATACCTTCATTTCATTTATTTATACCTCCTTTTTATGTATTTAAACATCTATTCATGCATTTTTACCTCCATTTCATTTATTTATATATCCATTTCATGTATTTATACATCTATTTCATGTACTTATACCTCCATTACATGTATTTCTAAGCAAAAATATTAGCCCTTGTTTGAATTGGTTATTAATCGAAATTTAACCGAACCGAACCGAAAACCGACAAATTAACCGAATTAACCGAACCGATTAACCGATGACTTCGGTTACGGTTACGGATAATGCTAACAACCGAACTGAACCGAACCGTGCACACCCTTACCTGTTTTACATCCACATAGAACTATAAAAACGAACACCAGACTAAACATCGAGTTCGATAGAGAAATCAACACGTGTTTTACATCGACATAAAACAATAAAAAATGAATATCGGTACAAACGTTGATGTTATTCGAACGATATCAAACGGTTTAGATTGTGAAGATACTGGTACCCAATTCAATTATCATCACAGAAAGGAGTAATGTATTATTAAAATATAAATAAATGCTTAAAATTAGAATAAAAATAAATAGATAATTAGTTAAGAAACCATTAAAATATAAATATAAATAAATATTTAAAAAAATCTAAAACACTATTCATCAAGAGTTTTGTTTAATATGTATAACTAGTGGGTTTTTTCTCGCGCTATGCGGCGGTAACTCAGTTGGTATCGATTCGTTTCGTTTCGATACTGCCACTACTTATTGTAATTGAAAGAGAAAACTAAAAAAACAAACTCATGATATACTCAAAAGAATATCGGCGCATCTTTTACATCAATCAAAAACTATAAAAACAAATACCCGTTTCTTATATTGCCGATATCGGTACCAATGTTATCCGGTGGAAATCGATTAAATTCGTCACATATCGATACTCGTATAGTTATAATTTAAAAAAATATGTTTTTTTAATACTGCTATGGCACTCGTATAATTTATAATACAAAAAAAATACGTTCTTTTGAATAAAAAAATGTAAATTACTATACATTGTCAGTTCCGATTCAATTTGGTACGATAACGACATAATATCCATTTTTAATAAAATATATATTACAATGTTTAAAAACAATAATTGTAGAGTTAGATTAAAAAAAAAAAAAAAAATGAACAAGTTAAAAAAAAGGTCAAACTCAATGATAAACAACCTTCCATTGAAAAACACAAAAATAATATTTAAAAAAAATCTACTATTCATGGACACTTTAAATTGATATGTATAATAATAATATAATAATATGTATAATAATAATAACAATAACAGTAATAATGATAGTTATGATTGATGTTGGTGTATTTTAATTTGGTACTTAAAATAAAGAGTTGAACCAATTACCTGTGCCTTCTATAAACTAAATTTGTATGTTGAATATGTAATTATATTTGTTTAAATTTAAATGAGGCGTATTTTGGAATTTTGAAAATTTTATATGATTTATACAACACTTTATGCAAATTCATTTCAACCAAAACACTAAACACACATATGGGCAAGTGCACCCATCGTGAGCGTAGTGTAGCGTTGGTAAGATACCGATGTCGTCTAAGGACACAAGAGTTTTTAGTACCGGTTTGTCCTCAACGTCTAATCAAATCAAAAGTTTAGAAAAAGTTTTAAACATGAAAATAAAAACTAAAAATGCTGAAAAATAAAATAAAATAAAAACAGATAGACAAGATGAATCACTTGGATCCGAATCGCCTTTAGTGTAACCTTTGATGTTTTCCGCTCTTTTGCACTTTTTAAGAGATTATCTTAGTTATAGTAGCAGGCCCCTCTTTTGAAGGTGACGTTACTCTCAACCCAGTAGTTTGAGTCAGCAATGATACAATCCTAAATGGTCGGAATATTGAAAGATAATTAATTGAGTTATTAATGCGTAATGTGGTAGACCCCTCTTTTGAAGGTGACGTTACCATCGGCTAAGTGGTTTGAGTCAGCAGGGATACAATCCCAAGTAGCCGGGTTAATGTATTAATAGTAGTTTACATATGAGGGGATCAAGCCATTTGCACACTCGCCATCCAATACCAGTGGGTATTGAAGGAGGTCCTAGTAAGCTTGACCCAGGTCCTTGCAGGATCTATACACTGAACAAGGCAAGAACCTTACCAAACCATTCCCTTAACCCCCGACCAGGTAGCCAACATATCTCCATATAGACCGTGGAGATATGAATGGTGTAAATCTTTTATTTTATATAGACAGTAAAATAACTCCAAGACACCACGGACAAATGATAAGGAAGTTTCACCTTCAACATAAGAAACTAGTTATTAAAGTCATAAATACAAAACCAAATAAAAAGTGCGAAAAGATATAAAAAACAAAAGTATTACACTAAATGTTTGTCTTCACCAAGTGATGTAAGAGACTTAGGCAAACATGGCCTTTGATTGTCAAGAACTCTTACTATCAATCTTGGATCCCGAGACTACTACACACACTCTATGATGGATGATGGATGATGGTGGTGGATGTGGGTGTTGTGATGTGGGTGAAGTGGGAGAGAGGTGGTTTGTCAAGGGATGCTTTTGAAGTGAACCAAGCACCTCTATTTATAGCTTGCACAGAAGCTCGGACACGGCCCCGTGTCCATCCACTTTCTCTTTCTTCATTAAATGCAGTTTGTCCGCATTAGTTGACCATGCCCCCGTGTCCGCTGGGCACGGCCCCGTGTGCAGAAGCGTATATGTACTATCAAGATTTGCTTGGATTCTGCGAATCTTAGCGTTGACCACGACCGTGTTGAGCTGGGCATGCCCCCGTGTTGGGAAATAGAAGCTTCTACAACTTTGTCTTTTCTGCAGACACTTGGGCACGCCCCCGTGTCCGCTGGACACGGGGCGTGTTCAGCCTTCTGATCTCTTGTTTTTGCTTGGGAAGATGTTGTCGAGGGGTCGGCATGCGATGTTTATTCCTTTTCTTGTAATTATGTTAGATTTTGCTGCATTTTTGCTTCTTTTGTTCATTTACGCTCTTTTAATCCTGAAAATACAAAAGGAAGACAAAAGCACACTTTTTCCAACATTAGTACTAAAAAAGGGTTAGTTTTATGCCTCATTTGATGTAATTTATATGTTGCATTTTACACATATCAAATATCCCCACACTTGAATCTTTGCTTGTCCTCAAGCAAAACTCTTTTTTAATGTGGCTTACACACCCAAATGGAATGGGTAGAAGAGAAGTTTTTGGGCTTGTCTTTGAGTGTCGGGATTCCAAGATCTTTATTTAGGCTTTATTTTTATGCTATTTACAATCCTATTCGTTATGATTTATTTAGAACGTTTCATAAGAGAAATTACTTATTTGGGCATAACATGCCTCTTTAAAATTCCATTTATATACAAGTTCACATACCTCAAGGGAGATCACTCAACACTCGGCCGAAGATGTATTTTTGTGAAACACTCGAGACCGGCATGGAACTTACTTCTACCATATGCTTGCCAAGCAATCAATCCTCCTCCTTTTTAACTAAAAACCTTTGAAAATATCAAGAGGACTTGGGGAAGGGTTAGGCTTGGGTTAAAGGTATGTGGTTTTGGGTTAGTGGTTAGTAGAAAAGGGCGAAAGGCGTAAAAAGCATCGGTTTTCGTAAAACTTTTTATTTTTGTGACTTTTTATTCAGACAAAGCGTTTTCAAACAAAGTTTCTTTTGGGGAACTTGTTTATTTATTGCTATACTTCGTATATATCTTTTTTTTTATAAGGAATGTCACATGAAAACCGAGTTTTTTACTAAAATAAAGGGTTTAAAATAAAAAAAATGGTTTTTGGTGGGTAAAGAGTGTTTGTTTTGTGGGTTTAGAAATGAAAAGGTTTAGGCTCAAAGGGGTTAACTAGGGGGATTTTTGGTAGGTGGTAAAGAAAAAGAAAAAAATAATGGTGTTGAAAGAAAAAGGGTTAGTCCTAATGCCTCCATCATTTACTTACTTGGGTTTAAGTTGGTAAGGACCGGGAATGCATCGTTATGGCAAGTTCTAGAGTCGTAAGAAACCAAGCGGCTACTCACACAAGAAACGAAAGATGAGCATTTAGTTTAAAGATGTGTATTTGTATGCTCAATAAAGGCTCAAAACTCACTTTTTGTGGGAATGGGTTTTTAATGTGATCAAGTATATATAATCAAATTTTAACTAGATTTGTCATGCCGTTTCATAATTTTCTTATGTTGGTTCTTTTTATCACGACGCTATCGGTTGTAAATTTGTAAAAATATAACCTTTTTAGAACTTGTTATTCCCAACTTAAATCAAGACAAGTAAAAAAACGAAAAGTTTTTGAAAAAAATTGGGGTGTTTAGCGGTTCCAATAGAGTTTTGTGTAAGGCTTGTAATTAGGACTTGCAAAATTCAAGGTTTTAGCATCCCCCCACACTTGAATTACACATTGTCTTCAATGTGTCCCAAAAATAAGTTTTTAGGTTGATTGAATGTGTAAAAAGGTGTTAAAAAGCAAAATTTTATGTTACTGGGCATCTGGACACGGGCCCGTGGTGACCGGGCACGACCCCGTGTTCAGACTGCCAGTAACAGAAAGTAACAGAAGGCTGGGCACGGGGGCGTGTTCAGCGAACGCGCCCCGTGTCCAGGTACCTGAACTGGGTGTTTTTCTTCAGACCCTTGAGCACGCGGCGTGTTGGCTGAGCACGGCCCGTGCTGAACTTGTTGTAAAGAAGAAAGTTTGTCGGGAGGCTCTGTTTTTGTGCATGGGGTGTGGGTTCAAGCTTCCCTTAGTATCCTTCACCATCCCGAGTGTGTTTTATTCCTGAAAATTAAAACTAAACTAGAAAGCATAAAAGTTAAACTAAACTAAAGCTAAGGATAGTTCCGCGGAATGCCTCCATGGTGCGCCACGTTTATAAGGGTCCTTGGCTAGACCCAAAGTCAGTCATATGTTACCCAAGTGGGATGTTTTGCATCCCATGTTGCACCGTCGGAGAGCATCATCCAAGCTTGAGTCTATGACTTTCATGTAATTGACCGGGTCGTCGTCTTCTACTCTTTTCCCATCCCCAAACTTCATTTCTTTATCCCCAACCCTCAATGTTAGGGTACCACCATTCATGTCTACCATGGCGTGGGCCGTGGCTAGGAATGGTCTCCCTAAGATGAGGGGTACTTCGGTATCTTCCTCCATATCTAGTATGACAAAGTCGACCGGGAAGACAAAGTCTCCGACTTTTACCAATAGATTTTCGGCGACACCTTGTGGATATTTAAAGGAGCTATCGGCGAGTTGTATGCTCATTTTTGTAGGGCTTGTTTTCCCTAATCCGAGTCGGTTGAACATTGATGCGGGCATGAGGTTGATGCTAGCCCCAAGATCGGCTAGTGCATTGCGCACGGGTGATTCTCCAATTGAATAAGGGATGGTAAAGCTTCCGGGATCGATTTTCTTTTGTGGAAGTTTGTTGAGTAGCAAGGCTGAGCACTCTTCGCTTAAATTTACTAATTGCAATGATTCGATTTTCCTCTTGTGAGTGAGGAAGTCCCTCATAAATTTTGAATATTTAGGCATTTGGGTTAGGACTTTGACAAATGGAATATTAACATACAATTGTTTAAGTAAATTTATGAATTTTGTGAATTGCTCATCGGTCTTTTGGAGAAGTAACCGACCGGGGTATGGTACTGGAGGATTCTTGGTAGGCTTTTGAATTGGGGGAGGAGTCGTCTCTTCTTGGGGCGTTGGTGAGGTTGCGGTTTGGCTAGACAGGCTCTTTTTGGTTGGAGGTATCGGAGCCTCCTCAGGACCTACGGTACGGTTTCTCAATGTGATGAGATGTACTTGCGCCTTCGGGTTGGTTTCGGTATTACTGGGTA
Organism: Helianthus tuberosus; assembly: GCA_030545235.1. Classification (NCBI taxonomy): domain Eukaryota; kingdom Viridiplantae; phylum Streptophyta; class Magnoliopsida; order Asterales; family Asteraceae; genus Helianthus; species Helianthus tuberosus. The sequence goes on along the minus strand of CM060437.1, from coordinate 99,915,059 downwards.
ATGCGCCTTTGTCACACCCCGATTTCCGGTGGGCCCGGATGGGTACACACGTGACGGTTGGGTGACAGTTATCACAGTATAATAATATGCAGCGGAAGTATTGGATTAAAATTATTATAATAAAGCTTGAATGTATAAAAGTATTACAAGTGTTCGATACAAGCCCACAGGCAGGATCCAAATAAATAGAGCTTTAGACATCATAGGCTTTAAGCTTCAGGAGTGCAAATTCCTTAGCCATCATTCTAGCCGACCCGTAATCCCAGCCTATAATAAGGTCCGGTACTTGCTGTTCAATCTTTTGAAAATACGTCAGCCAAAGCTGGTAAATACAATTAACTGGCTCTTTTTAAAAATAGTTTTTCGAAAAGAGTTTTATACATATGGATAACCCATAGGTGATCCTTTAAATATATCTTAGGATTATTCTTGTTACGAGATTATATACTTGATTAACCCAATCAACAAGACTATATTTGGCAAAAAGCCACAACTCTAAGTATTATTGACCCAAGTCCGATTATCTAGGGGTACTATAGTCTGGAATGAACAGATTTATTATCTGTCAGAATGTATACGGGCCAAAGGTAGTTCCTTTAGATATGACCCGATACTTAAGAATAGGTTCGCTAGATTATGCGTATACCGAATAGAATGTGGTTTAAACCCAACAAGTACTAGGACTTGTATAATATGGGTAAACATAATACATTCTGGATTTTGAGATTAAAATGACAAGGTTAAACCCCTTTTCGGTAAAATAGTTACGTAAGTCTAACCGTATGCGTATAAGCAATATTGGGTAACTGGATGAGTCATGAACAAGTTCCATATTCCAATATACTTTAAACAAGTTATAATATCAGTAGGATATCAACTTGTATGCCCGTTAAGGTTTTAAAATCAAACTATGCCTCATAAGGGCATTTTGGTAATTTTACAATTTATAAAAGGAGCTTGCAAGTAAACTGATGTCATGGTCATAAGCATTCTGTAAAAATGGTTTAAATTATGATATCATATCAGTAGGATATCAAATACATGTGTGGTTTATGCTTTATGACCAAACTATGCACCGTAGGGGCATTTTGGTCATTTCACACATAGTTTTGAGACATTATTTGGGATTCTGAGTTCATAACTTATACCTACTGTAAAAACAATTTAAAACGGTTTTTAAAATCAGTAGGTAACAAGTCTTGGTTCACACATATGGTTTAAAACCATACTACGCGCCTAAACGGCGTTAAAGTCGTTAAATGACGATTTATGCGAAGATTTATGAAATCTGATGTTATGACCAGCTTTGAATAATTAAAATATTTTATTTGTCATAACATATTAGTAAGTAAAAGGTTTGGTTTGAATATTATGCTTAAAACACATTTTAAGTACCATAAGGGCGTTAGCGTCATTTATCGGCATTGTATACGAAACTGAAGTTAAAATCAGTTTACAATCTGACTTAGCATCCAAAATAATCATAATTATAATATCGTATCAGTAGGTAATGTTTTTTATACTAAAATTATGTTTAAAACCCATTTTATACTTAAAAGGGTATTTTAGTCCTTTTAAAAGCATAGTTTACGACCATATGCGTAAACTCAGTTTATGACCAGTTTATAAGCACCAAAATATTCTAAACATGTTTACTTATCAGTACATAACTCACTTGCACACACATTTATGTCTTAAACCTTATTTTTAATCAAAAGGGCATTTTAGTCAAAGTATGGCATAATAACGGAACATGCGCATAAACACAGATTCCTAGTCCGATCGTGTAATATAACCTTATGGGATTATACTACATTATATTATGATCATAATGGAACCTAAAATCAGTAGCACACTAGTCTAATTCGGTTTATAACCAAAAGTCAACGTAGAAGTCAAACTACGAGACTTTCGGTTGCGAACCGACCCTAAATCGGGAATTGACGAGCCGAACATGTTTACACATTTTCTAATAATTATTACCAAGTTGTTTAAGTGATAAAACATATTTTTGAACACTCTTAAACTCAGATCGCAATTATTTTAAAATCTGACCCGTTGACTTTTTAAATTAATATTACTTTGACTCGTCAATCGACCTAGCAAACATGATTCTTAGGAGGTGCCCTTTTGAGGGATTAACACCTACCTAATTACGATCACGTAGCCATGTTCGTTGTGAACAATGGCTTGACCGTTTAAGGTCTAGCTAAAAGTCTAAGCGTTATTATGATAACGCTTGACTTTTGGCTTAAAAGCCTATAAAACATAAACTAGTGGCTAGGAACACTTACAAAGGGTCCTAGCAATCTTTTCAACTAGAATAGGCTTCCTTATCATCAGGAGTCCCCATAAGAGAAGGATAGAAAGAAATGGTGCAAATAAAATGGTTGAGGATGACTTCTATTTATAGTTTTTGAGATGAACTAGGATGATTACAAGTGTCTTGTGTGTTCCCCAAGTATTATTAGGATTGTAACATGTGTAAAACCATGTTTTAAAACCATCTAATGGTCCCTAGTTTCGAATTATGTGAGTATGGGTGGGTTGTTTGGAGAACAAGGAAGAAAATCAAATAAAAAAAATAATCTGCGGATACGGGTTCCTGGCGGCCCTCGAACGCCCAGGCCCACATCTACGCAGCCCGCGAGACGATGTCCATCCCAAAACAAGTTTGGCGGTTCGTCGGTTTTGGTCCCTGTAACTTTTTAGTCATAAAATAACTTTTAAAAGTTACATTTTGACACCAAAGTTTATAAATGTAAATTGAAATACTGATATATGGTACAAAAGTGTTAGATGCCAAACTCCGGCACACCCGGGAGGACAACTGAGTGTCCCGTAGTTCCCGGTTCGTATCAACGATCATTTCAAGATGAAGTTTCACTTGTTGATGCTTTTAGTCCTCTTAACGCACAAAGTCATGCGTAATATCGTTTAACGACAACAAAGCCTTAAACGGCCAACATAGGCATTCCCGAGAGTATGAACAAATATGATGAAGCACCCGGTTCGTTAAAAGGTCACTCAGAGGTAAATATTAACATGTTGACACTTTTAACCCTTCGATGCACAATTTATGAATTATATTGCAAACGGTTTCGTTTATCCAACAAGTGGCTTATTAAAAGAATACGAAGACCGTATAAGGTCACTCAGAGGCTTAGTTTAAGCATGTTGACACTTTTAGTCCTTGCATATTCAAAGTTTTAACTGTTTGGCAATAATAGTCCCTCCTAGTCTACGTTTGACTTAATTAGGATTAGGGACACGTGTCAACACATAATTAGACACGAGTTTACGAGGTGTTACATCCTCACCCCTTAAAAGAAATCTCGACCTCGAGATTTGCTCAGAGCAATAGGGTTAATTCCGTATAGTAGGAGGTCTCAACCTCTCAAGAGTATCCTGGGCCACAATGGGAATCCCATTCCCGTTTACGAGGTAAACTTGGAACTTTAGATTCCATGGTCCCTAATAGACAAGGTTTTTAAATAAACCTTAAGCTCATGTTTAAATTTCATGGCGAAGCATGACAAGTGCTTATCAATTAAGCATTTCGCTGGAATTTCCATAGATTAGAGTATATTTAGTATCTTAATCCGATACTATAGACAATAGTACTCCATAAGGAGATTCGATGTTGTTTTTATATAACTTAACTTGTCGGAATTCAAGAATTTTCCTTAATTGACAAGAAGCGTCGAATTTGTAGATTTGTCGACTATAATTCACATCGCGTTGTTGCCACGATTTATCTTAGGTAATCTTGGAAATTAGATCCGTTGTTACCATTCCCAATTCTATGTGGGATTTTCTAGTTCATTTTGTAGACCACAAATGGTCTACGATGTTCGACTCACTTGCGAACCTTCTAAGCATTATGCTTCCTGTGTGGCTATGGACTTCTCATGTCCATCAACACAAAGGTCTTCAGTTTTCGACTATTATTCGTCAGAATTTTACTTGTGTCATATGGATGACACAAGTAAAAGCTTCCTCGACATATGGATGACACATTCTTCATTCCATCAGTTGGACACCTTAAACATAAAAGCTTCCTCGACAATCCATGATGTTTGTTCTTCCACGAATGGTGAGTATATCATCAGATGGGGATTTTAATTTTGATAAGTTTCTTACTGCAGACAAAATGGATTTGGTTTTTGGACTAACCAATCCATGTCTACGAACATATCGAATCCCGCAGGATTTATAGATAAAAGATTATCAAAGACAAATGATTTGAGAAGGATATATATGTGAAACCATGTAAATTGGCCACTTGATTTATAAATAATATTTAATCCTTGAAAAGGCAGATTTAAAATTTTATTAAATTTACAATCGGCGAAGCTTTAACTACCGCTCCAGAGTTTAAAACAAGTTTCTAATAATTAAAACATTTGCGAGAAACAGATACGTAAAGATTTGTCTTGAACTGCTTCTGCTGTAGCAGATTGGAAGGCTCAATCATTGCCTTTCTGGCCATCAGTGGCCTTGTTCTTCCCGTCAGTCGCCCTCTTTGGGCAGCGGGTCTTTATATGCCCTTTCTCGCCACATCCATAGCAGGTGGCGTCTTTCAAGTCTTTGCATTCATGAGACTTGTGATCCATCTTCTTACAGATGCCACAACCGTTGGTCTGCTCACGGAAACATTTTCCGAAGTGTCGCTTTCCTCAGGTTTTACATTTGGGTTTTGCCTCATTCGGCTTGGACTGGTTGTTGATGCATATTTTGTGGACACGACTCGGCTCGGTTCAACTCAGCTCAGTTCGACTTGGTTTCGACTTGAAGACACGAAGATCAAGACAAAGCTGCTTGTGTCTGTACTTTGTCTGTAATGTGTCATGATACAAAACGATGTCTTATGTTAGATTTGTTGCTATGTGCGTTCGATGTAAGTTTGACCAGGTCAACCATCCTCCGGTTTGACTTGGCCAAACAGTTAGCACATTGATTGAAACATGCTTGTGTCGAAGGATGTCATCGAAGGATGGATTGTATCCTTCGATGACCTTGAAAGATAATGTCTTCGATAGATACAGATGGACCTCGAAGGATATCATCCTTCGAGGTATGTATGGATCTTTCGGTAGAATTCTGGTCGATAGATGATCCTTCGACCAGATTACCGTATCCTTCGACCATAGCTGCTGTGTCGGGTATAAATACCCATGTGTCGTGTTCATTTTAGAAGAGGCACTGTGAAGCACTTAGAGACACAAGAGACAGAGAGAGTTTACGGAATACATCTGTAAACATTGAGCTTGTAACTGGAACCTTCATTCGTATTAATACAAGTGGTGTTAATCGGTGAACTTTGTGTGTCGTGTTTTTGCGTGTTCTAACTCGGTTGCATGCTAGCTTGGATTCCGCACTCGCTAGTGTGTTAATATAACAAGGATAAGGTTTGACCTCATCCGAAGAGGGACCTACAAGTGGTATCAGAGCCTTGGCTCTTCTTCTTGTTAAAACCGAGTGTTTTAGAGTGTGTTTCAGATTTTTGAAGTTCTTATTTTTCTGAAAAATCGCTTTAAAACTTCGAAAATCTGCATGTTTTGCTAGAAGTTCTTATAAAAACCTTGTTATTTTTCATTGTCTATTGTTAAAAGTTGGTTTTTATTGAAGTTTCTGCCAAAACTCGTGTTCGGGAGTGTCGGTTCTCTGGAAAATTCAAATTTTTCTTGGTTTGTTCTTGATATCTTCAACTTATATTCAAGTGTTCTTCAAAGTGTTCCATATTTTGATCTTTTTTTATTATTGTTGAAAGTTGTTTGTGCATTGGGAAAGGACAATTGGTTAAAATATTCAAACCAAATCTGGTTTTGGCAGAAAGCACGTCTGAACATACCTTCTGCCGAAAGTTTCTACCAACTTGTCACCTTTCTCACCAACCTGTCAACATTTGTCAACTGTGTCAGAGCTCATCGAAAGATATCCTTCGGAATCGAAAGATCATCTTTCGATCAAGGAGGTTCGACAGATACCCATCCTTCGAACATCTTTCGAAGTCAGTGAGTTATCTTTCGAGCCAAGGAATCTTTTCGAAGGATATATTGTTCGAGCTTCTGTTACATTTCGAAAGATAAGGATCCTTCGTCTTGGAGAATCTTTCGAAGTCATCGTTCGAAACTCAACAGTGATCTTTCGAACACTGTTGATCCTTCGAACAAGTGTCTATCTTTCGAACAGGTGTTTATCTTTCGACCCTAATCTGTTTAAGTTTAACAGTTTGTGTTTTTCAGGTCTTTCGAACAGGGATCTTTCGGCTGGTTGTTATCATTCGAAAAATTAACATAGTTTGTGAAAATTATTTTTTTAAAAAAATCAATTTTCACTTAATATATTAATTTTTATAAAATGGGAACAAACGGTGAGTGGTGGACTCAGTTAACTTCGACTCCACAATCATCAGCTACACAACCTGAGCCAGAGTTCGACAAAAATGCATTCTTGCGAGCTATTGCCCCAACCCAAGCTGCAATGATAACTGCAAATCAATGGGCATTGGTCACAAATCAAAGCAACAGCATTCAATCTATGATGCAGAACGACAGTGAAACTGGTACAAGCACAAAACCGCCAAAGCTGAATCACATAAATGATTGGGGATGGTGGAAAGAAAGGCTGAGAACTTATGTTCAGGGGCAAGGTCAAGATCTATGGATGTGTTTCTTCACTCCATTTGACAGTGAGTTGGAAGTTGCAGGATCTAATCCACAAACTTACAGCACTCTGTCTGATGAAGATAAGAAGAAGTTTGAGTTAGAAAAGAAAGCATTCATGATTCTCACACAAGCTCTTAACAGAGACATATATCACCAGTTTGTTTACTGCACGACTACTAAAAGCTTGTGGGATATGCTCACGTTACGATGTGAAGGTAATGCTCAATCTAGAAAGATTAAGCAAGATTTACTGAAGAAAGAGTTTGAAGGTTTCACGTGTATGGAGAATGAGACTTTGGCAGATTTATCTACAAGGTTCCATCACTTGTTGAGTGAGATGTTTGCTTTTAAAATCACTGCCGCTCAACAAGAAATAGTGAAGAGATTTGCTGATAGCTTACCAGCAAAGTGGAGCAGTTATCTTGAAATTCTCAAAGAAACTGGTGCTTTAGACACAATCACCATTTATGATTTAATTCAAAAATTGGAGAACAAGGATGTGGAAGAAAAACTTAAGGCAAAAAGAACACTCACTCCTCAAAGTCCAGAGATGTATTTTGGGATTGCTGGAGGTATTGGTGGAGAAAAACCAGCTTCTCAACACGCGAAGCTTCAAACAGCTTTCATCTCAAACACTGGACCATCAACAACAGATCCGTTTGATCCTTCAGCATACTTGATGTATCCAAGATCAGATGTGAAACCGACAGCTCCTCAGCAGCAACAACCGCAACAGCAAGGGTTTTATGGAAACACTTCAAACTTTCAAGCCACTTCCAATCCAAACACTGTCAGATTAGACACTTCCAACTTTTCCAAAGTCAGTGTCGAAATAGCCAAGTAGCATATGGAGATGTTGAATACCTTGGTTAGTGCTTACTGTGGATTGATCGCAGGTCAGATTGGGAATATCAATCTAACCAATGAAGATTATCAGCAAGTGGACAGAGATGAGTTTGAAATGATGGATATCAAATGGGCTCTTGCTAGTGCAATTCGAAGGGCAAAGGAGTTTATGGAAAGGACCGGGAGAAACAACTTGGAAAGCAAGAAAGACACCAAGTATGGGTTCGACAAGAAAGCTGTAACATGCTTTAACTGTGGTGAACGAGGTCATTTCAAAAGGGAATGCACAAGACCAGCTCAGCATGGAAACCAAAATCCCTTCAGAAACCAAGGCAACCAGCAGAACCAGAACAGGAACAATGTTCGTACGTTGATACCTGTCAATAACCAAAGCCAACCAGGGTCATCAAATGCCAACCGGGGACTCGTGGTTCAAATAGATGAAGGTTGTGATTGGTCGCTTCAGCTTGGAGAAGGAGGAAATGGTGGAACAGCTTGTTATGCTAAAGTAACAGAGAAGGTAGTAGAACCCGCGTCTGCTGGTGAATCTTCAGAAGATGAAGATAGTTCGGGTTATAGTGGGAGCACAGATGGGGAATCACTTGATACTGGTGATTTATCAGGTGATGATTTGAATTTGAAGGTTGATGAACTTCTGGCTGAAGCTGAAGTATTATGCAAGAGGAGATCTATTCTTTGCCAGAAATCTGCTGGAACTTCCGAGAAGCTTGCTAAGTTCTTCTCTGAAGATGGATCTTTTTCTTTCCATTCAGCCTTTACGGCTAATGTCGACAGTTCATCAGGTCAGGTAAGTATCGATGAACCCACTGTAGTTAGCTGTGAAAATTGTGATAGTTTAAAGGTTAAATATGCTGAACAGGAAAAGCAGTTTGAAGTCACAAACAAACACAATCAAGAATTGATTGTTGATCTCTCTAAAGCAACTGAAGCTAACTTGTTTTTAACCAGAAATGAAAAGGAATTTAAAGCTACAATTGCGTCATTAAAACATGATGTTTCTGAATTACAAAGGGCTGTTTTGAGAAAACAACATGCTAACAATGATTTAATTGACACAATTGAAAAGCAAATGGTAGAGTTAGCAACAGCTAGATGTGAATGTGAGACAATTAAGCAGAAATTGGAAAGCTATTCCAATTCCCGCTATGTTTTGGATCACATTATTGATGTTCAAAAGAAAAAGGGGGATAGGAAGTGTAATGGATTCAAATCATGTCCTCCCCCAATGAATCACAATTACTCCAAATTGCCTGATGACGAGTATATGCCCCGTTTTGAACCTACTGTGCCACTCGGTCTAGATGACTTTGCAGCAGGCCTCGGGTTCACAACTGGTACATCATCCTCGGGTCAATCAGAATCTGAGTCTGAGAATGTGACAGATTCATCGTGTGTTAAGGAACAGAATCCTCTCATTGTTGAGGATGCTGATTCTACGGACGATGAATCTGAAGAAATTGTGAATCAACAGTCTAACTCGGTTACAACAGATATTCCAATCGAGAATCACATCTTGTGTGATCCACCAGTGGAACCGAGTAAGACTGAAATGTCAAAAGGAATGGAGTCCCTTGTATCTAGTTGTGAAGGGAATAACTTGTTGTACACGCTCAAAGGAGATGACAAAATCTACTCTAACAAAGATTTTCCAATTAAAAATGTAAATCAAGATTTAATTGAACAAATTTTTGAAGGATGTATTGATAAGTTTTTGGGAAACAAAAGTGACAAAGTTACCGTCACTCAATGTGATCCAATTCCGTGTGAACAAATTAGAAAACAATACGGAAACCAAAAACAACCAATTGAGCGAAAACAACAAGTCAATTCTGGAAAGGGTAAGGGACAGGGAAAGAAAGCTCAGAACAAAAATGTTCAGGCACCTAAAGTTCAGCAGCAAAAGGTGCAAAACAAAAGAGCTCCTGTTAAGAAAAGAGAACCGAAAGTGAACTTTGTTGGATCCAAGGGTACGGATAAACTTGAAACATTTCAGGATTAATCTAACATTGATTTTATAAAACAAGTTAGAATTTTAAAACGAAATGATCAGAATAATTACACCCAACACTCCAACGGATGTGATTTAGGTCCAAGTACATCTAGATCACAAAGTTCATTGTCTGGTTCTCCGTCTGGTCATCAACATGTTTCTCCGAGGTTTGTAGAGCGGAGAATGTGTTTTGAGTGTGGCACAATTGGGCATATTGTAAGATACTGCCCATACCTGCAAAAGTTGAAGGCTCCCCAAGAAACCAATTACCAAAAACGACCTGTTTCCCCGAAACAAGACCCACGTGTCTTGAAAGAAAGGGAAAAGAAGTTAAAACAAAAGAATCAAAAGGTAATTGAAAAGGCCTTAAAATCAGAGGTCAAAGAAGAAAAACCTGTTCAAGCAAAACCTAAAACTGCAAAACCAGTAAATGCTAAAACAATTAATACAAATACTGGTAAAGGACAAACAGCTTGGAAACCAAAGCAGGTAATTCAATCAGGGGGAGCACCTGAGGTTCTGTTTCCTAATCATCAAGTGATTGAAATCACTTTTATTGATGATCAAGGACGACCCAAGTCCACAAAGGCTTGGGTCCCCCTCTCCGTCTAATCTTTGAATGAGTGTGTAGGATATTCCAGGAGGAACTTTCAATAGTCGTAAGATTGTTGATAGTGGAGTGTCCATGCACAAAATAGGCGACAGAAGAAATTGTTGCCTTTGATGGAGAGAAAGAGAAAGGGAAACAAAATTGTCTGTTGAAAGAGTTTGAAAAGCTTCGACAAAAATGCAAATCATTCCAAAAGTGTGATTGTTAAAAGCTTTGATCGGGTCCCCAGGGTAGATTCAAATCAAAATGTACGCACCTGCAGCACGTTTGAAGTTCACAATCAATAAGTTGAACGTGCAGTGTACATTTCTTCGCGGTGTGATTGAAGAAAATGTGTTTGTTGAACAAACCAACCGGGTGTGCGGATGCCTTGGCATGGGTTGAAAAACCGCACACTACTTCTCAAGAGAAAGACAAAAACCTTCGCTGGTGAAATGTGGAAGACCAGCCGGACCCAAAGGTTTATGATCTTGTTGCTGTCAAGAGACTTCTCAGTAGCTACAAAGAATCGACTTTGAAATCCACACCGGGTGGATATCCAGTTTGGGAGAGCACTCAGATTCCTTGCAATGCACGAAGCAGTTGCAGGATACGGTTTTAAAATTCTAATCTCTCCTTTACTTGTCGTCATTTAAGCTACTTTATGAATTTGTATTATCTCGCAGCACTCTTTGGCCAGACACTGTTGTCATGGTCCGCACCGCAAACCGACATGCCAACTGATTTTTCCAAAAATTTGATAAATCTTTTCAGATTAAAAATTAATTTTGGTAAACGACATTGAGGTAAAACATGAGTTAACCAACATCGGAAAGTCATTTTTGTAAATATCTTTGTGTTTTAAATTTATCTTAGTTTGTTGATTTTAGGGGGAGTAAATCCAAAATTTGAAAATCCAAAAACATTGAAAAATTTCAAAAGCACAAAAACAATAGAAAAACAAAAATGAGTTTCCTGGCGAGAAAAAGAGAAAATGATAGTACATCAGTGGTCTGTCTAAACCTCTTTAAACCTTAAATGAAAAAGCGATAAGCAGCTCTATATAAGATGTATCGGTAGGCTCACAATCATTTTAAAGTGTGCAGGGTGATATAAATTTAAATCTGACTGAAGACTGGGTGGGAACCATTCATTGGCATATGGTCTTAGTACCGAAATTTCGTTTGAGAGATTGCCGAGGTTCTGAGATATTCGGTCTTTATGCTGCTTATCATCTGGGTATCATGGTTGTATCTTTTTTCCGAAAAATAACGGGGACGCAAGTCTAGATCTTCCATGATACCATACTTACGTGTACATATCTCATACTGCATTCGACCTCAATAAGTGATCAATAATCACATGTCCCTCAAAATAAGTGATAAAATATCACATTTATCCGGGAGTCAAGTTCGTCTCTCTGCTGTACGAAAGTACTGACCTGTTCACGGACTTGCTCCTGTGCCCTCATGCATCGAAAATCAAGTTCCTCATCAATAAGTGATTATATCACATAGGGCTTGTTTTCAATCAAAATAAGTGAGAATCTCACATCATATACGGTCAAACAGATGATAATCGGTATACTCACCGGTAAGATGAACTCTCGTGCATACCTTGATACGGGAATGTGTCGTGATGTGGATGAACACCGGTCGGTAAGTATAAATCATACCTTAACGTATCCCCTCGCCATGATTACAAATGATTAGTTGAGTTTATGTGGACAACAATACCGATAATTGTTATAGGATGCTTATCTAAAATGTTAACTAATTGAACAACAAGAGCGTTTTGGCATGACCGTACACTGATATGATTCTCTTACCCTCGAAACTCGCAAAAAGAATGTCTGTAGATATTTGTTTACTGTTTTCAGTTTATGTATCTTTGTATATATTTATTTATTGTTTTCCGTCTTTACGTTTGAAAAATGAAAAATTCCAAAAAGATTTTAGGTGTGTTTTAATATAAACTTTATAAAATCCAAAAAGATTTTGCTTCTAGTTTATTTTTGATTGACTGATGTTGGAACTCGAGTCTATCCTACCCAAAATCCTGATCGTAAGCCGAAAAACAATTGCATCTTCATAATCTGTCGAAGTTAACAAGTTTTGAAAGTTAAAGGATTAAAATTGAATATTTTTCTAAACTTTCAAACTGTTGTCGGATGGTGTTTGATTGAGATTTGATCTCATATGTGTCGTTTGTTTAAATGATAACTATATTCCAAGCGGTTGTTCTCATTATGCGTTTAGCTTTCTTGCATGTGCAGATGCTAAAGGCGAGGAGAACATGGTCGATGACAAGCTTCGGAATGAAGACACGAAGTGGAGGCACTCAAAGGATAAAGTGATCGAGTTGCCGCTGACCCTTCATCAACACCACAAGGATCTGAAGCATTGTCAAGTCTAAAGATTCACGAGCATGACTCAATGGAGAGCTCAATCTAAGGGGGAGTTTATTGACACACTACCTAAACAAAAAGGGGAGTTTGTTGATACACTTTCTACTTACGACACGTGAAGACTTTGAAGATCCTCCGACATGGAAGACATCGAAGTTGAATCTCTCGAATAGCGTTGAACCTCACGAGTAGCGTCCAAGGGGGAGTTTGTTGATGCATATTTTGTGGACACGACTCGGCTCGGTTCAACTCAGCTCAGTTCGACTTGGTTTCGACTTGAAGACACGAAGATCAAGACAAAGCTGCTTGTGTCTGTACTTTGTCTGTAATGTGTCATGATACAAAACGATGTCTTATGTTAGATTTGTTGCTATGTGCGTTCGATGTAAGTTTGACCAGGTCAACCATCCTCCGGTTTGACTTGGCCAAACAGTTAGCACATTGATTGAAACATGCTTGTGTCGAAGGATGTCATCGAAGGATGGATTGTATCCTTCGATGACCTCGAAAGATAATGTCTTCGATAGATACAGATGGACCTCGAAGGATATCATCCTTCGAGGTATGTATGGATCTTTCGGTAGAATTCTGGTCGATAGATGATCCTTCGACCAGATTACCGTATCCTTCGACCATAGCTGCTGTGTCGGGTATAAATACCCATGTGTCGTGTTCATTTTAGAAGAGGCACTGTGAAGCACTTAGAGACACAAGAGACAGAGAGAGTTTACGGAATACATCTGTAAACATTGAGCTTGTAACTGGAACCTTCATTCGTATTAATACAAGTGGTGTTAATCGGTGAACTTTGTGTGTCGTGTTTTTGCGTGTTCTAACTCGGTTGCATGCTAGCTTGGATTCCGCACTCGCTAGTGTGTTAATATAACAAGGATAAGGTTTGACCTCATCCGAAGAGGGACCTACACTGGTTATAATTCGAACCAGTCTTACCCTTTTTGAAATCCTTACTTAGGATATCATCACGCTTTCGCTTATGATCCTCCTCGGTTTTAGTCGCCCTTTTTCTTATTTCATCTTCAGTGGGAGAAAGAGCCAGATCCATAGCGGATTTATAAGTTGCAGGTTTGGAGGATTTAACCATCCCCTTGATTTCCGGAGCGAGTCCTCCAATAAACCGCCCAATGCGCTTAGACTCGGGGGTAATTAAGTATGGCACGAGTCTTGATAAGGAGTTGTAATCAGACAAATAGGCTCGACACTCGAGGCCTTTCATGGTCAACTTTAGAAAGTAAGTTTCAACTTTCTCCACCCCGTGAGGTGGGCAATAAGTCTCGCGGATCAATTCCACGAACTTTGACCAACTCAGGCTGTACATTTCAACCTTGCCGGTGGATTGGATTAGTGCCTTCCACCAAGTCATAGCATCCTCCTTGAAGGACTAGGATACGAATTTAACAGTGTCCTTGGCGGCACAACCGCTTATATCAACAACGGTTTCCATTTCATCCAGCCACTTTAGAGCATCAATTGCTCCAATTTCTCCCGTAAAGTCACGGGGTTTACATGAAATAAAGTATTTATAGGTACACCCCTTCTTAGAGTCATGAGACTCAGCTTTCTTGATACTCTTAATACTTTGCTCACTCTTAGTTGAGGAGGATTGAGACTTTTCAGTCTTATGAGTATTAGAATGGGGTTTAATAATGGAGTTCTCTTTCTGTATTGATGGCTTTGGCCCTTTAAATGTGGCCATAAATCCGGCCAGGGCTTTACCGACTTCATCGGCAACTATGGATCGAAGACGATTCCCTTCGTCATTACGGTTCTGGTGCTCTAAATCGACACCACCGTTTTTCTTACTTACTTTGCCAATACTCAGGCTCGCCATAAGTTTATTTGAAAGATAATAAAGTCATCAGTAATACTTCGAGAACTAAATAGAAACTCAATTTATTTGCATTAGATCTTGCAGATCTTATATACGTCATATTCACTAGCCTTACTTACCGTAGTTGGTAATGGCTTAGTTATATAACTCATTGGCTCGTCACAAATGACATTTAATTATGGCACAATGGCCAGTCACGAAGGACATTTAAATATAGCTCATTGGCTTGTCGCGAAGGACATTTAAATATAGCACATTGGCTTGTCACGAAGGACATTTAAATATAGCACATTGGCTTGTCACGAAGGACATTTAAATTTAGCACATTGGCTTGTCACGAAAGACATTTAAGTATAGCACATTAGCTTGTCACGAAGGACGTGAAAGACATGGCACTAGGGCCTGTCACAAGGATCATGAAGGATATTGCACAAGGCCTCGTCACGAAGGACATTTAAATATAGCTCATTGGCTTGTTGCGAAGGACATTTAAATATAGCACATTGGCTTGTCACGAAGGACATTTAAATATAGCACATTAGCTTGTCACGAAAGACATTGAATGATATGGCACTAAAGCCTTGTCACAAAGGACAATCAAGCTATATATAAGCTGCGATCTCATTTGATCAAAAGGGCTTTAAGGTTTGAACATAGTTCATTACCTTTGTATAAGGGGTCGTAGACCACTTGCTGTCGTCACAATTGACGATATAATATGGCCCGTAGGTGATTTAATTGACATCACAAGGATGTTAAACTAATGGTCATCGTACTGATGATATCAGTCATGATCTCACTTGATCATATAGACTGTGAGGTTTGGGCATAGCCCCCCTATTTGGACAGGGAACCATATTGGTCACAACTGTCATTGTCTCCAATGGACGAATAATGTAGTCTGTAGGCGAAACATCACTAGGGATGTTAAGTATGATTATCGTGTTGATGATATAAATCATGATCGCATTGATCACATAGATTGTTAGGGTTGAGTATAACTCACCACTTTAAACAGGTAACCATAAAGGTCGCAACTATGATTGTCTCATTGACAATAGAGTAAGGTATAGCCCGTAGGCACTTCATCACTAGGGATGTTAATAATATGATCATCATACTGATGATATCAGTCAGGATCACACGGATCATATAGACTAAGAGAATTGAGCATGGCTCACCCCCTTGGGCAAGGAATTGTAAAAGATTACAATTTATCTTGTCACAATTGGACAACATAATTTACCCCGATGGCGAAACATCATTAAGGATGTTAAACATCATCATATCGATGATTTTAGTCATGATCGCATTGATCATATAGACTATTAGGCTTGAGCATAGCTCATTACCTTGGACAAGGGATCATAAAGATCACAATGTCAATGTCTCAAATGGACAATATGTTGTAGCCCGTAGGCGAAACATCACTAAGGATGATAAATGATATGATCATCTTATGAGATGATATTAATCATGATCGTATTGATCATATAAACTATGAGGTTTGGGTATATCCCACCTCCTTAGACAGGGATCCATAAAGGTCACAACTGTCTTTATTTTAACTGACAAAGCAGTATTATGATTTCTCTCCTTCCACATAGTTGGGAATTGTTGGAGATTTGGAACGAGTATCGTCACAAAGTTGATGAAGATTTTCTCCTTTCCACACAATGGAAATTAGTTGGAGATTCTAATGATATGTTTTAGTCAACATATTGAATATAAATTCTTCTCCTCATTTGGAGATGCATCTTAGTTGACGTTGAAAATATAAGCCCTCTCCGTATTGGGAGATTTGGGAATACGTCGCAGTTGACATTTAAATATAAGTCCCTATCCACATAGGGATAATTGGGAATACGTTGCAATTGACGTTTAAATATAAGTCCCTATCCACATAGGGATAATTGGGAATACGTCGCAATTGACGTTTAAATATAAGTCCCTATCCACATTGGGATAATTGGGAATACGTCGCAATTGACGTTTAAATATAAGTCCCTATCCACATAGGGATAATTGGGAATACATCGCAATTGACATTTAAATATAAGTCGCTATCCACATCGGGATAATTGGGAAGACGTTTAAATATAAGTCCCTATCCACATAGGGATAATTGGGAATACGCCTTAATAAAGTACAACATATATAATACAGCTCAATAAAGTACATTGTATGATGCGGCTCAATAAAGTACATCGTTTATAAATATACCTTTTCTCCTTATGGGGAGATTCGGGAATACGCCTTAATACAGTCAGCGTATATGATACGGCTCGATATAGTCACCGTTTAAATACATCCTTCTCCACATTGGGAGATTTGGGGATGATTAGCATCATGGATGGATGAACATTCTATCTCCTTTCCACACATTTGGGAATTAGTCAGAGATCTTAGATGAGTGCCGTCCCCTAATTGGACGAGAATCACTTAAAGATTTTTGAGATTATATTGGTGTGAGGGAATCAGTTTTCCACTTCTATCACCTTTTCAACCACAACCATTGGTGGGAAATTTAAGACAAAGTCTTTTATCAGGGTCTTATTTACTAGTCTTAATCACATAAGAACTAGTAGACCGAGTAAATTCAAAAGAGATTTATTTGCTTGATTGCTAGCGGTTCTTCAACTAATTGTATTCACTAATAGAGTTGGCACTTTTAGTCCTTCTCCTCAGTTGGAGTTTCCTGGACACGTCTCATTTGACGTTTTAATTATATGCACTTCTCCTTAGTTGGAGATTTGATATACACCTCAATATAGTACAGTGTATACGACACGGTTCAATAAAGTACACCGTTTAAATATATACCCCTCTCCTTCCTTTATCGGGAGACATGGGGATACGCCTCAATAAAGTACAGCTATATGATACAGCTCAATAAAGTACACTATATATGGTACGGCTCAATAAAGTACACCGTTTATAATATACCCTTTCTCCACATGGGATATTCGGGAATATGCCTCAATAAAGTACACCGTTTATAATATACCCTTTCTCCACATGGGATATTCGGGAATACGCCTCAATAAAGTACATCGTATATGATACAGCTCAATAAAGTACACTGTATATGGTACGGCTCAATAAAGTACACCGTTTATAATAAGCCCCTCTCCTTATTGGGAGAATTTGGGGATATGTCGTCACATATTTAGACGAACATTTTGCACTTTTTCAACCACTCAGTGGTGGGAACATGTGCTTTTGGCCTTGTCTATTGCGCAATCAAGAGGTCTGTTTGATACGTTAGGAGCAATAAATATGACCTTCATATTATGTGAAGGAAAAATCATAAAATGGGCTCCATAAAATCAATGATTCTTCTTATGGCAGGAATATCGCCAAAATATATTAGATGCTTACTATTAGCCGATATCAGTACAATATGACTCTTGGGAGATCTTAGTGGTTCCGTGCATTAAACCTTCATACTGGCCAGACATGAAAGCAATCTATGGGACACACTAAGATACTGCCAATTATCATATGGCGCTTCTATCAAACTAAGTTTGGTATTCGTAGTTGCTAAAAATCAATGAAATAAAAATCATTATCGTACTCCAGTTGGAGAAATTTGATGGCGAGGGTTGTCGAATTTATATAATATAATATATACCCAGATGGGTTTGAATTAATTAAGCTTGAAGACTCGAAATTATATGCTTTAAGCATGAATCAAAGAAGGTGATTTCTTTTTCTGCTTATTCTCTAAAATGGGAGAACATTTGAATCAAAAAATAGAAATTTTGGTGCAAAGTGCACACATAACATTGCCATGATACAACTTTGCAATATTGTTGCTGTTTCAATCAGCTGGTGATATATCACCGGAATGTCTTATCAAATATGATAGACTTTGGATAAATGATATTAGGATATCATAGAAATATCAAAAGATTTATCAGATGGTGAGGTTCCTCCTCCTTGTATCGGAGTCACTGTCTCCAAAACATATGTAGTTCACCATGTGGAACTTCAAGCTACACAATGGTAGAGATCCCTGAGTTCGCGACCCATTATAGATTCTTCATCTTGTCTGCGACATCTTGGCGGTATAAAGTCAATAACTACTATATAGATTAAGAGTAGTCTTATATTCAGGTCTAGACTCGGAGTTTTTAAAGGAATTTGCATTTGTGATATTTGAGATTAGACACTAAGGGCTAGTGTCTAATTCACTCAAACTGTAGCTCTGATACCAACCTGTCACACCCCGATTTCCGGTGGGCCCGGATGGGTACACACGTGACGGTTGGATGATAGTTATCACAATATAATAATATGCAGCAGAAGTATTTCATTAAAATTATTATAATAAAGCTTGAATGTATAAAAGTATTACAAGCGTTCGATACAAGCCCACAGGCAGGATCCAAATAAACAGAGTTTTAGACATCATAGGCCTTAAGCTTCAGGAGTGCAAATTCCTTAGCCATCATTCTAGCCGACCCGTAATCCCAGCCTATAATAAGGTTGGGTACTTGCTGTTCAATCTTTTGAAAATACGTCAGCCAAAGCTGGTAAATACAATTAACTGACTCTTTTTAAAAATAGTTTTTCGAAAAGAGTTTTATACAAATGGATAACCCATAGGTGATCCTTTAAATATATCTTGGGATTATTTTTGTTACGAGATTATATACTTGATTAACCCATTGGGTTGTCCGGACATGGTATCAATAACCCCCAATAACAGTAATTATCAAGTGAACGGAATAAAACCCATATTCATACACTTTTGCACAATCATAGGCGAGTTACTTGTGTAATAACCGTCCCAAGAGGCATAATTACCATCCCAAGTTTACACTAAAATAAGTCAAGAGTATTTACCTTTTTGCTAGCTTCCAATCAACAAGACTATATTTGGCAAAAAGCCGCAACTCTAAGTATTATTAACCCAAGTCCGATTATCTTGGGGGGGGGGTACTATATTCTGGAATGAACAGATTTATTATCTGTCAGAATGTATACTGGCCAAAGGTAGTTCCTTTAGATATGACCCGATACTTAAGAATAGGTTCGCTAGATTATGGGTATACCGAATAGAATGTGGTTTAAACCCAACAAGTACTAGGACTTGTATAATATGGGTAAACATAATACATTCTGGATTTTGAGATCAAAATGACAAGGTTAAACCCCTTTTCAGTAAACTTAGGTAAACTAGTTACGTAAGTCTAACCGTACGCGTATAAGCGATATTGGGTAACCGGATGAGTCATGAACAAGTTCCATATGCCAATATACTTTAAACAAGTTATAATATCAGTAGGATATCAACTTGTATGCCCGTTAAGGTTTTAAAATCAAACTATGCCTTATAAGGGCATTTTGGTAATTTTACAATTTATAAAAGGAGCTTGCAAGTAAACTGATGTCATGGTCATAAGCATTCTGTAAAAATGGTTTAAATTATGATATCATATCAGTAGGAAATCAAATACATGTGTGGTTTATGCTTTATGACCAAACTATGCACCGTAGGGGCATTTTGGTCATTTCACACATAGTTTTGAGACATTATTTGGGATTCTGAGTTCATAACTTATACCTACTGTAAAAAAAATTTAAAATGGTTTATAAAATCAGTAGGTAACAAGTCTTGGTTCACACATATGGTTTAAAACCATACTACGCGCCTAAACGGCGTTAAAGTCGTTAAATGACGATTTATGCGAAGATTTATGAAATCTGATGTTATGAACAGCTTTGAATAATTAAAATATTTTATTTGTCATAACATATTAGTAAGTAAAAGGTTTGGTTTGAATATTATGCTTAAAACACATTTTAAGTACCATAAGGGCGTTATCGTCATTTATCGGCATTGTATACGAAACTGAAGTTAAACTCAGTTTACAATTTGAATTAGCATCCCAAATAATCCTAATTATAATATCGTATCAGTAGGTAATGAGTTTTATACTAAAATTATGTTTAAAACTCATTTTATACTTAAAAGAGTATTTTAGTCCTTTTAAAAGCATAGTTTACGACCATATGCGTAAGCTCAGTTTATGACCAGTTTATAAGCACCAAAATATTCTAAACATGTTTACTTATCAGTACATAACTCACTTGCATGCTCATTTATGTCTTAAACCTTATTTTTAATCAAAAGGACATTTTTGTCAAAGTATGGCATAATAACGGAACATGCGCATAAACTCAGATTCCTAGTCCGATCGTATAATATAACCTTATGGGATTATACTACATTATATTATGATCATAAAGGAACCTAAAATCAATAGCACACTAGTCTAATTCGGTTTATAACCAAAAGTCAACGTAGAAGTCAAACTACGAGACTTTCGGTTGCGAACCTACCCTAAATCGGGAATTGACGAGCCGAACATTCTAATAATTATTACCAAGTTGTTTAAGTGATAAAACATATTTTAGAACACTCTTAAACTCAGATCGCAATTATTTTAAAATCTGACCCGTTGAATTTTTAAATTAATATTACTTTGACTCGTCAATCGACCTAGCAAACATGATTCTTAGGAGGTGCCCTTTTGAGAGATTAACCCCTACCTAATTACGATCACGTAGCCATGTTCGTTGCGAACAATGGCTTGACCGTTTAAGGTCTAGCTAAAAGTCTAAGCGTTATTATGATAACGCTTGACTTTTGGCTTAAAAGCCTATAAAACATAAACTAGTGGCTAGGAACACTTACAAAGGGTCCTAGCAATCTTTTCAACTAGAATAGGCTTCCTTATCATCAGGAGTCCCCATAAGAGAAGGATAGAAAGAAATGGTGCAAATAAAATGGTTGAGGATGACTTCTATTTATAGTTTTTGAGATGAACTAGGACGATTACAAGTGTCTTGTGTGTTCCCCAAGTATTATTAGGATTGTAACATGTGTAAAACCATGTTTTAAAACCATCTAATGGTCCCTAGTTTCGAATTATGTGAGTATGGGTGGTTTGTTTGGAGAACAAGGAAGAAAATCAAATAAAAAAAATAATCTGCAGAAACGGGTTCCTGGCGGCCCGCGAACGCCCAGGCCCACATCTACGCAGCCCGCGAGACGATATCCAGCCCAAAACAAGTTTGGCGGTTCGTCGGTTTTCGTTCCAGTAACTTTTTAGTCATAAAATAACTTTTAAAAGTTACATTTTGACACCAAAGTTTATAAATGTAAATTGAAATACTGATATATGGTACAAAAGTGTTAGAGGCCAAACTCCGGCACACCCGGGAGGACAACTGAGTGTCCCGTAGTTCCCGGTTCGTATCAACGATCACTTCAAGATGAAGTTTCACTTGTTGATGCTTTTAGTCCTCTTAACGCACAAAGTCGTGCGTAATATCGTTTAACGACAACAAATCCTTAAATGGCTAACATAGGCATTCCCGAGAGTATGAACGAATATGATGAAGCATCCGGTTCGTTAAAAGGTCACTCAGTGGTAAATATTAACATGTTGATAGTTTTAACCCTTTGATGCACAATTTATGAATTATATTGCAAACGGTTTCATTTATCCAACAAGTGGCTTATTAAAAGAATACGAAGACCGTATAAGGTCACTCAGAGGCTTAGTTTAAGCATGTTGACACTTTTAGTCCTTGCATATTCAAAGTTTTAATTGTTTGGCAATAATAGTCCCTCATAGTCTACGTTTGACTTAATTAGGATTAGGGACACGTGTCAACACATAATTGGACACGAGTTTACGAGGTGTTACAGCCTTGTGGTCTCTCGGAGAAATTTTGTGCTAGTTGATTTAATTGTTTTTCAATGTTTTGAATACTAGCTTGTTGATTTCTAAAGTTCGATTCCAGTTATTGAAATCGATCCGAGTTTTTCTTGTCGGTGTCGGAGATGAGGCGAGAGATAGTATCTTCAAGCCTCTCTCGTCCCTCTTGTTGTTGTTGAGAGAAATTTTGTGACTCGTTTCTTGGTTGTTGAAAGTTTGTTCGTTGGTTTTGATTTTGTTGGTTACTACTATTGTCGGGTTCTCTCCAACTAAGGTTAGGGTGGTTACGCCATCCTTGGTTGTAGGTACCCGTTGGAGGACCCGACGGCCTAGGTATATTATCAGTGTAGTTTACCGTTTCTGTTTGATTATCCATTTCTTTCATACAACTCCAATTTTCATGTGGCCCACCACATCCTTCACAAGCCATGACCGAGACCGTTTTTGCCATTTCTAACTTTTTGATTTTTGAAGAGAGGGCCTCGATCTGGGCTTGCAAAGAGGTGCTTTCGTCAACCTTATGGGCACCCGGGGTAATAGATTTTGTACCTCGGGGAGTGTGCCACTAAAAATTGGTTTGAGCAATTTCCTCAATTTGGTTATAAATTTCATTTGGGCGACGATTACCTAAAAGTCCCCCGGAGCTAGAGTCAAGTGTTTGTCTTGTGCGTGGCAACAACCCATTATAGAAAGTGGATACTTGTTGCCATACCGCAAGACCATGATGAGGACACTTTCTTAGTAGCTCCGTGAACCTTTCCCAATTTTCATATAAAGATTCTCCATCCTCTTGTGAGTATGAATTAATTTCAGTCATTAATTTAGCTGTTTTAGCCGGAGGGAAATACTTATATAAAAACTTTTGGGCTAGTTCATCCCAGGTGTTTACCGAACCAACTAGGAGGGTATTGAGCCAAGCCTTAGCTCGGTCTTTTAGTGAAAATGGAAACATTTTGAGGCGGATGACGCCATTTGTTGCTCCATTGATCCGAAAAGTATCACATATTTCCAAAAATTTGGTAATATGTAAATGGGGATCTTCGTCCGCAAGCCCGTGGAAGGTTGCGGAGTTTTGGAGCATTTGTATCAAATGCGTCCGAAGTTCGAAGTTGTTGGCATCGACATTCGGTGCATTGATAGCGGCGCCAAGATTACCTACAGTGGGTCGTAGGTAATCCATGAGGGTATGTTGATCCGCCATTGGAAGTGGGTCCCCCCGAAACTTTCTCTTGGTTTTTAGCTTTAAGTCTTTTTCTTAGAAAGCGTTCGGGTTCGTCTAGAGGTTCTTTTATGTCTCTACTGGAACTGGAGCTCATACACTGCGTAATAAGTTCAGGTGCGGTGCCTGGGTTCCAAGTCCTGCAATAAAAACAAAAAGAATGTTGGTCAGAAGTTTCACCACGACCCCGTGCTCAGATGAACACGGCCCGTGGTCGGAGTTATAGTGATTGTTTTCCGGATCCCTGTTACTGGAGAGCTCAACACGGCCCCGTGCTGCACCGGCACGGCCCGTGCTCAGCTCTCTGTAACTCGGAAAATAAAAACTGCCAGTAACACTGCTGAGCACAGCCCGTGTCCGACCAGGCACGACCCGTGCTGAGCTCTGCAGAAGCTGAAAATTTAAGAAAAATCCTAAAAAAACAGAAAAATAAGAAAAACGATTAGGCCGTTGATTCCTAACTTTTTTAAAATCCTTGTGTCTCCAGCAACGGCGCCAAAAACTTGATGCGTGTGTAGCGTTATAAGTTTATATATATATTTTTAGCCCTTTTTAACACTTTAGTCAAGTTTTAAATTTATAAAACACGATATTTTACTAACACTAAACACACATATGGGCAAGTGCACCAATCGTGAGCGTAGTATAGCGTTAATAAGATACCGAGGTCGTCCAAGGACACAAGAGCTTTTAGTACCGGTTTATCCTCAACGTCTAATCAAATCAAAAGTTTAGAAAAAGTTTTAAACATGAAAATAAAAACTAAAAATGTTGAAAAATAAAATAAAATAAAAACAGATAGACAAGATGAATCACTTGGATCCGACTCGCCTTTAGTGTAAGCTTTGATGTTTTTCGCACTTTTGCACTTTTTAAGAGATTATCTTAGTTATAGTAGTAGGCCCCTCTTTTGAAGGTGACGTTACCCTCAACCCAGTAGTTTGAGTCAGCAAGGATACAATCCTAAAGGGTCGGAATATTGAAAGATAATTAATTGAGTTATTAATGCGTAATGTGCTAGGCCCCTCTTTTGAAGGTGACGTTACCCTCGGCTAAGTGGTTTGAGTCAGCTGGGATACAATCCCAAGTAGCCGGGTTAATGTATTAATAGTAGTTTACATATGAGGGGATCAAGCCATTTGCACACTCGCCATCCAATACCAGTGGGTATTGAAGGAGGTCCTAGTAAGCTTGACCCAGGTCCTTGTAGGATCTATACACTGAACAAGGCAAGAACCTTACCAAACCATTCCCTTAACCCCCGACCAGGTAGCCAACATATCTCCATATAGACCGTGGAGATATGAATGGTGTAAATCTTTTATTTTATATAGACAGTAAAATAACTCCAAGACACCACGGACAAATGATAAGGAAGTTTCACCTTCAACATAAGAAACTAGTTATTAAAGTCATTAATACAAAACAAAATAAAAAGTACGAAAAGATATAAAAAACAAAAGTATTACACTAAATGCTTGTCTTCACAAAGTGATGTAAGAGACTTAGGCAAACATAGCCTTTGATTGTCAAGGACTCTTACTATAAATCTTGGATCCCGAGACTACTACACACACTCTATGATGGATGGTGGATGATGGTGGTGGATGTGGGTGAAGTGGGAGAGAGGTGGTTTGTCAAGGGATGCTTTTGAAGTGAACCAAGCACCTCTATTAATAGCCTGCACAGAAGCTCGGACACGGCCCCGTGTCCATCCACTTTCTCTTTCTTCATTAAATGCAGTTTGTCCGCATTAGTTGACCATGCCCCCGTGTCCGCTGGGCACGGCCCCGTGTCCATTGGACACGGCCCCGTGTCCATCCACTTTCTCTTTCTTCATTAAATGCAGTTTGTTTGCATTAGTTGACCACGCCCCCGTGTCCGATGGGCACGACCCCGTGTGCAGAAGCGTATCTGTACTATCAAGATTTGCTTGGATTATGCGAATATTAGCATTGACCACGGCCGTGTTGAGTTGGGCACGCCCCCGTGTTGGGAAATAGAAGCTTCTACAACTTTGTCTTTTCTGTGGACACTTGGGCACGCCCCCGTGTCCGCTGGACACGGGGCGTGTTCAGCCTTCTGATCTCTTGTTTTTGCTTGGGAAGATGTTGTCGAGGGGTCGGGCATGCCACGTTTATTCTTTTTCTTGTAATTATGTTAGATTTTGCTGCATTTTTGCTTCTTTTGTTCATTTACGCTCTTTTAATCCTGAAAATATAAAAGGAAGACAAAAGCACACTTTTTCCAACATTAGTACTAAAAAGGGTTAGTTTTATGCCTCATTTGATGTAATTTATATGTTGCATTTTACACACATCACAAACCAATCAACTTTATTTGTTTGATTTTACGGTTAAAGTTTCCGATTTAGTTTGGGTTTGTTGAACATTTCCGGCAATCGAGTAGGGTTGGGTTTCGGTTTGGGTTCGTTCACCGGCCACTCATTAGAGTTCCGGTTAGCTTCTGCCACCGAGTAAGGTTATAGAGAGAGAGAGAGAGCGCTCTAAGTTGTGTGCTATGTGTGTGTATTCGGAGGGTGTGTGTATGTGTGCTTTTGAATATGTGGGTTGTAGTGTGTATTACGTCTGATAGTGTGTGTGTTTCTTTTTATTTTGTGTCTCAGGTGTGTGTATGTATAGATCCTGGTGTGTGGTTAAAAAGAAATTAAAAGAAAATCAATTAATTGTTTTCATTATTTAATACTTTTCCCACATTTTAAACTAAAGGGTATCCAGTTAAGTATTTCATAAAAACAAAAGTGATTCGATAAAAAAACAAAAGTGACTGCTATTGATTTTATACTAATTAATCTCACATATGCATTTATATATGAACATATAAACTGATCAATAGATATTAAAATTTTAAAAGCTTAAAAGCATGATTTTTATTTCCCTTGCAAAAATGAAAACTTGTTGTATCATTTATTCTCTTTAAAAACCTATGTTATGAGCAAATTTTAATTGTTAAAAATTCATTTTGTGTGGTTATATTAAACCATGCTTAGTAATTTCAAATAGAAAATTTATAATTTAAGATATAAATCATTTACTTAATATATATATATAGATATATATACACCTTATATTTTTAGGCAATGACCGTATCTAGTTTGAGACATATATTCTCTTCAAATTTTTTTTTTATGTTTGACTTGAACTTTAAGATGGTCTACAGATTCAATGATTTTTCGATACGTATGGCATTCAAATCTATGTATTTTATGACTTAGAAAGCTTTTTGTTTACGTGTCTACCTTTATGCAACTTATCCTCCTAAAAATGCAACAAAATCACATAAGTTAGAATAATTGCAAGCTTTTACGAAGCATGTGAAGAAATAGTTTTGACCACTTTTCCCTTGCATAAAAAAGTGATAAACAAAGAGTTGATAAATGATAAGTGCTTTTTGTAAGTGTTAACCGAGAGTGTGGGCCTTGATAAATTTTTACGGGTAAGTTGGTTCTTGGTCGCTGGGAAAATTTAACAAAAGCTTTAAATCTAAATAAATTATATAATACTAATCTCGTAAATACGGGATTTAGGTTTGCATAATTTTTGAGGATGACTGATTTGTGGATTATTGCTTTTGCCCGCTAAGCTAAGGTACGGATCCTAGTCCTTGACATCGTAGTATTATTATTTGTATCCATTAGCTTGTGGTATGGATCCGTGATTTTTTTTATTGTAGTATAACTTTATTTATCTATTTATCTTCGTTGATCTTTGGTACGGATTCATTGGTCCTGCCATCTTAGTATAAATCTGTATCTGTTACTTTGCAGTACGGATCCTGTTCCTTTTTCATCATAGTATATATTTCGGTTCCTCCTACGGGTACAGATTCTTGGGTGTTCTCATCATTGTATTATTTTTATTTAATCATATCCGTCACTTCGCAGTATGGATTTTTGTTTATTCATGTTATCCGTTTGATATGTGATGCGTTATTAGAATCAGAATCAGTATGGTATTGTTTATATGATTATTGGTGTGTTGTAGCATGTCATACCTCAGACTTGTACTCATGGTCGCATGTTCCCGTCAGTTGTCTGTAAGTTATTTACATGGCCTTAGCTTTTGTACTCTGTCACCCTAGCGTCTGGCTTGCCGTTGGGCGTAAACGGCATGGCACTTGTCGTGATAGTGAGTAATAAAAGTTCATGGCGTCTCTAGCATGTGCTTGTGTAGCGCTTGGCCCCTAGAGGCATATAGATCGATCTTAGCTCTGAGTTTGAGTTTGTTTATGTGTGACAGATGGAATAATGGGTGTACGCCACACTCACCATCTTATAGGTACATAGAGTAGCTACCTGTGTACCAGTCTGTTTGTGGCTCTGGGTGCTTCTATGTTACACGGTTTATTTTGTTGATATAAATCTATCGTGTAAGTCAATATATGATTCCGTATGTGAATATGTTTCGTTTCTGATTACGTTCTGATAAGTTACGTATGTATCTGATTATGCTCTGACTATGGTTCCAATCGTGTATCAGATTATGTTTCTAACATGTTTAGTTTCCGATTATGTTAGTATCTGATTATGGATCTATTCTTGATCTGGGTCTATTTCTGAATTAGATGACCTTGTTTTTAGCTTCGGTATCCGTATCAGTATTTGTTCCGGTGTCTGTCTTAGCACCTTGTATTCGCTTCTGTTTTGGCTTGCGTATCCGTTTTTGTTTCCGTATCGTTTTACCACACCGTGTTACAACATTAAATATTTAAGGATTTAGTTATTTTGTTTCTTTTTAATCCACGTTACCGAAATTTTGTTGTTTCTTATATAAAACTTTCAAAAGTTAAGAATATGTTATTGTTATTTTTATGATTTATTTTGAAACCCGATAACGTATGTTGGTTTATAAAATATTCATGGGTGCCTTAAGTGCTTTGTTTTGAAATCCAATTATATAAGTTATTTGGTACTTAAATATAAATCTTTCAGATACTATGGAAATAGTATTTCGTCAAACAACGTCCGGTCATGAAATCTCATAAATCACTAGCATTTGATTTAAATTTAAACGTTTACTAAAGGTAATTAGTTTTGCCAGATACCTTGTTTGAAAATCATAGAGTTTTTAAACGAGGTCTAAAACCAAACTGTTTATAAAAGAAAATTGTTTTATTCTTCTTGATCCATGATGTAACAGTCTTCATAGGTCATTGTATTGGGTTTAATACGACTTCGGTTTTCGTATTAGTTCTGAACCATTTTCATATCATTCCTGTATCAGTTTTGAACAACTTTTTGTTTTAGTTTCGTATCAGTCTTGTACCCGAAATTGTATTGTGTATCCATATCGGTATTTTTGTCAGTTCAGTATCTTTTATGTCTCCGTATATGCTCTTAGTATCTATTTCAGCACCCGTTTCGGTTCAGTCTTAGCTCCGTTATGTCTTGCTTTCCACTGAGTTTTTTTTATACTATTGCTTTCTCCGTTACTGAGCAATTTTTGGCTCAGCCGTAGTTTTCTTTTTGTGTTTTTCGTATTTGATAACAGGTAATCTAGGAGAGCTGGGAAAATAGTGAGGAGCGTTAAATACAAGTTGAAGGTCAAGAAAGATTATTTAATTTTTGTCATGTCGTAAAATGTAATCAGGATCCTTTCGATTCAATGTTATGGACTAGTTTTTGGATTTGATATCTGTAAGAGTGACACGTCAGCCCAACCGGGTTGGGGTGTTACACTTGTTTAACCGTCGATGTCCGCGTACGACAAAGGCTACATGTGCGAGTGCCTCGCCAAACCATTTAATCAAAATGGTAGACTAGCATGCGGTTATAGTTTTGATATGTGCGAGGAATTCACTGTACAGTTTAAGAACCCTACGGTTCTTCCAGTTGAGTAGTCGACAATCCAGTCCTTGAGTCTTCGTGCCTCGCACGAGTAAGTGTGAGCATAGCCCACTAGAGTCCTTGTGCCTTGCACAAGTGAGAATGGGCCTAGCCCATTTGTGTCTATAAACAGGACCAACCAGTCCCCTTATTTGTATGCAGGACAACCCAGTCCCAGAGTCTGTAAGCAAGACCAACCAGTCCCCTTACTTGTATGCAGGACAAACCAGTCCCGTAGTAACTAGGACATTCCCATCAATGGTCATGAAACTCATGCACGTTTCGAAAATATGTGTGTTTGTAAAACTGTTATGTTTAGAATAAACCTTTCGTAAACCATTTGAGTTTGTTGGAATTCATTTGCAACATGGATTAGAAATATGAATTTTCATTCATCAAAATATAGTGTACCTTTGCAAAACTTGCATGTCTTTCCACCCCCGAAAACATTTATAAAGACGTAAAACTGTAAAAAGTGGGGGTTATGAACTCACCTTGATATCCTTGTGCAAAGCTAGCTTAGTATGATACCACGATGTCGTTCCAAGAACGTAAACTCGCTCGCATGCAACTATAGCATTCCTATCAAGGAATAACTTATAAGTTTCTAAATATGACGTAGCTAAACTACGTGTTACCGAGCTCTACCGAATCGTTGACCATACGATTCTATAAAAGTGTTAATATCTTGATTTAAAGTAACTATTCTATGGTTGTTTGATTCCATTTATAATCGGGATAAATACTAAGTCTTGGAAATGACTTGGTTTCCGAGTGATTTATAATATATATTTATATATAAATATATTTACGAAGTCGTGTTACTTGCCGTGAATAGAAATACGTATACGTAACGAGTATTTAGATGAAAACAATATGTTGTAAATTCATATAATGGATTTACGCATTTTTTCGAATAGTCATCATATACGTTGACGGATTATAATATGACTCGTCGTAGTGTTTCGTAGGATGTAGACATATATATATATATATATATATATGTGTGTGTGTGTGTGTGTGCATGTGTGTGTGTGTAAATGTAAGCGTATATGTATATAAACGTCGCGTAGCCGAAGTAGTGATGTCGTGTCTCGTGGATAATTATCAAAAAATAATTATATAGTTGTATGCTTGTTATGATT
Source organism: Helianthus tuberosus (assembly GCA_030545235.1). Classification (NCBI taxonomy): domain Eukaryota; kingdom Viridiplantae; phylum Streptophyta; class Magnoliopsida; order Asterales; family Asteraceae; genus Helianthus; species Helianthus tuberosus. The sequence continues at coordinate 99,884,741 of CM060437.1, read as the reverse complement.
GGCTTCGTTTGTTTGTTATTAAAATGACTCGGATAATAAGGTGTTAAGATCGTACGGACACGTGTCATGTTTTGGTTTAGACGTTAGGAATAAATATGACTGATTATATTATTTTATAAAATTTTTCGAGTCGTAGTCGTTGGAAGTGAATAGGACTAATTATGTTTAATTTACATAATTGTCGAATACTAGATATTGGAAATAAATATAAATACTTATATTTATTTTGTAACAGATTTCCGAGTGTTAGTTGTTTGAAATAAATATAAATAATATTTATTTCATAAAAGTTTTCGAGTTCTAAACGTTTTGAAATAAATATAAATTATATTTATTTTATATAAGTTCTCGGGTTTCGTTAACTAGTAACTCGTGTTTGTCGAAACATTATAAATTCGTTTTGTAAGTTACAAAGCGTCGCCAAAATAATTATACGTTTATATTTATTTTATAAAAATACTTGAACCTCAACGGGTTTCATTTTTAAAAATACGACGTGTTTCGTATTATGGATTTTTACGAAAAACGGGCAGAGTTTACTCTGTTTTTAGGATGCCCTGACAATCAAAGTATCGATATATTTTCAAAAAGCAACAATAGTTCAACAATACTATACGTATATCTTTCAATTGTATTCGAAACACCTATTTCTTATCTCGTAAAATTCAATATATATATATATATATATTCATATATATTATAACGTTACTTGTTGGTTCGGTTTGAGCTCGGTTACGCGATAAAACTAACATTAATATAAGTATAAAGTATAAACGCTCTAACGTGGCCGATGAATTTTATCGCGTCTCGTGTTGTCCAGCCTTTGACCGTTGATGTGCGTAAAATACAACATATAAATTATATCAAATACGGCTTAAAATCAACCCTTTTTCGGTACTAATGTTGGAAAAAAACATATTTCTTTGTTCTTTTTTAATTTACAGGGTCAAAAGAGCTTAAACGCATAAAAGAAGCAAATTAACAGTAGAAACCAAATAAATACAAAGATGGAGGAATGGCACGACTCCCCAAGCCCCCATCCACATCCAAACCAACAAAATAACAAGAACATAAGCTCTAGCACGGGGCCGTGCCCACCAGGCATGGGCAGTGCCCAGTCAAGATTCTCTGCAGAAGAAAAGACAACAACAAAAGACAAAAGCAAAAGACAAACCAGACACACCAACACGTGGCCATGCTAAGGCAACATGGGGCGTGGTCAACTCTAAGATTCGTAGATTCTGAGATAGTACAACAAGTACAATGGCCACGGGCCGTGCCGTTGACACACGGGGCCGTGTTAGAACAAGATCTGACACTGCAGTTAATGAGGAAGAGAGAGAAGGATGGCCACGGGGCCGTGCCAGGCGGGCACGGGGTCGTGTGAACTGTCTGACTTCAACTATAAATAGGGGTGATTGGTTTCATTCCAATCCATCCCTTGGAAACCACTTCTCTTACACTTGCCACCACTCCACCCCCACTACAACACCAAAGCCCACTACCATCATCCATTTCCATCTTTTAGAGTGTGTAGTAGTCTCGGGATCCAAGATCGATCGTAAGAGTTCTTGTCAAACAAAGGCCATGCTTGGCTAAAATCTTACATCACTTGGTGAAGACAAATCTTTTATGTATTACTTTTTGATTTCCAACCTTTGGCTCCTTTTTATTTGGGTATGTATTAATGACTTTAATAACTAATTTTCTATATTGAAGGCGAATTTATTTAACCATTCTTCATGTTTTGTTGATTCACTCATTCGTGTCTTTACAGTCTATATAAAGCACGTTAACTGCCTGGAAGGGGGGTTAGAAGGGTGGTTGGGTAATTCTATGTCTCGTTCAGTGTATAGATTCTGCGAGAACCTGGTTTAAGCCTAGTAAGACTTCACGAGTGGGCGGTACAATCTGCCTCGGGAGAAGTAAGAACCGCTTGAATCCCTTATCTATAAACTACTATTAAAACTTTAAACCAACCTTGCGGGACTGTATCCTTGCTGAATCAGATCAATAGGTTGAGGGTAACGTTGCTTGGAAGGGGGGCCTACCACTTTTCGCATTAATAACTTACTTAATTATCTTTCAATAATCCGACCTTGCTGGACTGTATCCCTGTTGAATCAGACCAATAGGTTGAGGGTAACGCTGCCTGGAAGGGGGCATACTACTATAACTTAAAGATAATCTCTTAAAATGCTCAAAGTGCGGAAATCATTAAAGGATACATAAAAGAGGAGTTGGAACCAAGTGATTCCTTCTTGTCTATTTATTTTTCCTTTTATTTTAATTTTATTTTCTAGTTTATCTTTTTATAACTTTCAAAACTTTTTATCAAAATTTGGTTAGATTAGACGTTATCGATAAGCCGGTACTAAAAGCTCTTGTGTCCTTGGACGACCTAAGTATCTTGCCATCACTATACTACGTCCGCGATGGGTGCACTTGCCCTAACGTGTGTAGAGTGATAGTATTATATCGTGTTTTATAAATTTAAAACTAGATTCGCGAGTAAAAAGAGCTTAAAATATATCTAAAAAAATTATATACACCCGCACACAAGTCAACCGTGTTGGCCCAGCTTGACCGTGTTGACTGCCTTTGACCCAAGTTGACCAGCCTTAACCTGCGTTGACCATGGTTGACCGAGTTGACTAAAGTTGACCAACCCGCACCGAAGCACCCAATCTGACCCGTATCAGGACCCGAACCAAACCAAAGTTGTTGATTTTTTACTGGGTTTGACTGAACCCGAACAAAAATCCTTCGTTTTTCTCATAAGCTAAACCCAAAACCACTCGACACTACCACTGTTAACTCTGACCGGAGCTCCGGCGGCCGCCGCCGCCGTCGGCCACCATTGTTGTTGCATATTTCGTACGTCTGCCACTGTGCGAATAGTTAGATAGAGCGTGTGTTGAATATTGTATAGAATAGGATCAGTTGGACACGGTATTGATATCGTAAAGGTCCATCCGGATGGTTGGACAATAGAATAGTCCAAACCCCATCCGAATGTATAGGTATTGATATTGTAAAGTACATCCGGATGGATGGATACTAGCTCATTCGGACATGTGTAGGCTGTTGCCTATAAATAGGGAGTTGGGGTTCCCATTTGGACAAGCTTTTGGATCCCAGAGGGGACATGCTGTCCAACTGGTCTCATGGTACTGTAAATTTCAGATATGAATCAGAGACCAGATTATAAGTGACTGCTCGGTGTCGTATCTATCTTCTACTCCTTTCTTAGTAATAATAACCGCACCGAACAAGTCATATTAGGACTGAGGCTCCGTCAAACTCGTCGGTTCCTGGATTAGCAACCACCACCGTCAAAATTGTCACCGAAACTGACCGGACTCTCTTCGAAAACGTGACTACGTACACATCTAGAATTATTATCACGGGAAACCTATAAATAGAATGATAAGTCACCGTGCATAACCGTTCTGGCCGGAAAAACGCAACTGATCAGAAAGAAAGAAAAAAATAAAAAAATAAGGTTCACGTTACCGTATCTCGCGCTAACTGTCACACCCGTTCGATAGCGGAAGCGCGCAGTGTGAACTTGATTAGTTTTCATCGCATACGATATAAGTAAACAACTATATGGTTAAAATCATGCATGATGTTCATCCATTTCCACAACCATAATTACAAGTTATAAGTAGTTTGACCTCAAAAGACAACATGAGTTAATAAGTTTCACACAGTTGACTTGCACAAAATAAAGTTTTACACAACAAGGATTTGTATCCTATATTCCGTTCATGGATGAAATGTATAGACCAAACCCTTCAAAAGAGGATGACATCAACATCTTGTTAACCTTTGAGCCTTGAATACAAACCACACCAAGATCCACTTAGTTTCCTGAAATACATGTAAGTTTGAAAAGATCAACAAAAGTTGGTGAATTCATGTGTTTTGTGTGCGCACCAAATGAATCTTAAAAACATTTGAAAGTTTGTATGTGAGAATGTGGTATGTAAAGTGTCTATGAACTTGATGATCATTATTGTTTTGCAAGGACATTAATATGTGTGACGACACAGGAAGCACTCAAACCTAGACGATTTCATCTGGTCCACCCAGCTGGGACAACAAAAGCACTACATGCGGTCACACAAGGACCCATGAGTGGGGTCGCCTACACCTGCTAGATCTACCACTCTTGTTTGTAAGACCCTTAATTCATTTATACGATTTACATATAAATTTCGACTATAATTGTGTTTATATGATTACACGTACATTGAAAATACGGGTTTCTTAAAACATTTTAAGATTTAAAACATTTCAACATAATATGTGTTTTTCGTCGTTTAAAAACGCAACGACGAAACGTAGTGCGAAAGCTTGAATCTTGATCGTGTTCGGTTCTTTGTTGAGCTTGATTGTCATCAGGCACCTCAAATATACCTACATTTCATAAATTATGAAATGAGTTAGTCATGCTTAGTTTATAAGTGTTTAATCAAGTCCGTAAACTAAAACAAACAATTTAAAACAACTCTACCAGCTTTTCAGCCTGTCGCGTGACGCGACAGGTTTGTCTGATTTCCTTCATGAGGCGCGACAGCCATCACGTTGCGTGATGGTGAATCCCCTTTCTCGTTGCATGATGCGACACCCCCATTTTGACAGAATGTTATTTAGCTGGTGCTGCACATTCCCAGTAAACCTATTTTTGACTTAAACAGACATAACTATCTCGTTTCTTATCCGTTTCATGACCCGTTTCTTCCTACGTGATCGTAATTCGATTCTCCATCATATGGAGTTTGAATCCAACATCCGAACTAACAAAATTCTAAATTTTTAAGCACTCGGCTTTATTCAGTTTCAACATATTGGACCCGTTCATGTTTAAAACCACAAACTTGTTTCTAAATAATCATAAAGCATACACCAACGTATTTAACTCAAAATCTTTAGCTCAGGTTCATAGCATTTATGAATTACGCAGCCAATACCCAAGCTATGCACATAATTCGTTTTGACCCTTTTAGAGAATTTAAACCTTTAAGTTTAAATCTCGCTCTTCCTTTTCCACATCCTATTTCCACATTAAGATTTCTATTTATCTTCCACCACGACTATATTTGTGGTGGATTTAATACAATGATACATTTATTCCGAATTCAACCCTTCGGTTAGTCCTTTTATGGAAAAGACCCAATTTGAGGCGTTTGACCCAAAAAGGCTTATACCTATTACTTTTTACACTTATCTAAGACTTACTTGATCATAAGTCTTATTTCTAAACAACCCTTAAGGGTCGTTTGCCCGGTTTATCGATCAAGGGCGTTTTGGTCAACTTTAGTCCCTCCTTTTTCAACGAAGGACTTTCAATTACATATTTGACCAAAATCGCACATTTTAGCTAAAATCTTATTTACACATACCTGGCTCGGGTCGAAGTATTGACCCATTTTAATACCTCATCATATAAGTTGCTAATCAATAACAACGGCGTCTCACGCGCTATTCATTCCTGTGAGCATAAAAAACTTGACAACAACATTAATCATTAATGTCATGTGGTGATATCATCACCTTTTGATCCGTTTAATCTATTTGACCATTTATTCATCGTGAGATGGTATTTATTTACCATCCCATCCATGTACTCGTTCCGGTTTACACTGTACCATCTTGTTGCTTAAAATCATTTCTTAATTATTTTACTCATCATGTTTTACTCCGTAGAGCGTCTTTTCAAAAACAATTGTTTGCCCGTTAGCTCGTAGCCAAATACCATATTACCCTTTTACTCATTATGGTTTACCCCATAGTATGTCTTTTCTCAAAACTCATTATTTATTCGGTCTATACAAGACCGAATTACCATTTTACCCCTTTTTACTTATTCCGACCCGTATCGTTTCGCGTCGGATCACCATAATTAATTTACCGTTTTATCGTAATCATAACAACTACAATAAGTAGGTGATCTAATAGAAAAGTGTAAGCTTTACTTACCTTGTATCCGATTATGCTCTTTTTCCGCGTACTTGATCTGTTTGACCAGCTTCTTTCCCAAGCCTCCACCTAGCTTGTCAAGCGTCAAACTATCAAATAACATCCATAAGGTGGTTAGGTTAGTCATTCAAGATCATAACCTTCATGCCTTATGAACCTTTATACCACTTTTCTTATCGAATTCTATCATAGGTCGGTTTGACTTTTAAAAGTCAAACTGCCTTATAACATATGAGATTGAACAACTAAGTTTAACAAACTCATTTTGGCATTCCACCATTTACCCGATAAGCGTTATTCTTAGGCCACCGTCTTAACTACGTTTCTAACCAAGTTCATCTCAATTTTATCACTTTAACAAATTCAAGCGATTATTAACATCAAGTTCTACTTATCAACTAGTAGATAACATGATTTCAAACATCTATTTACATGAACATAATTACCAATTTCATCATCACATACAAAACCCATTCCAAGTCATGTATGAGCATTCACTCGAACTTATAAATTGTTCAGGTATCTTGCTTCAACTATCAATTATGATGATTCTAAGCACATGTATATCATCATCATCATCATCTTTACTATATAGTCAAAACCCACTTCCTAACTTACTTGTTAATCTCTTACAAGTAACCTTACATCAAGTGCTTCATAATTTCATCATAACTAACGAAATTAAGCATACACAAACATTCAAGTTCAACTTTGGATCATAATCCAACAATCTATTTGTAAGTAACATACTTGTCTCAAATTTCAACTTTAACCAATCTAGGTTTTATGACATACCTTATGATCCCCATGACTAGGTGATCGTTAATATACATTCAAACCTGAATTTTGGCTTCAATTACCCTTTCAATTTGATGCTTCATGGAAGAACTAGGGTTTTTCCTTTGTTTCTTGCTCCTGGTCGTTCCACGCACACACCAAGTGTGTGTGTGTGTGTGTGTTATATTTTGTTTTGTTTTTAATATTTTAACTTTCAAGTTATTCCACTTTAGTCCCTCATGTTTGGTTAGTTATTAAGTTGACTACAACCTACTTATTTCCAACAACATTTTCTCTTATATAACTAGGTTAAACATTTCTAGTTAACTTAGTGGGTTCGGGGAGGTTATAACCTGTTTTATTTTAAGTCCCGTTAACTCGGGCATCTTATAAACTCTGTTTTCTCAAATCATTTATTCTCCTTTTAATTAATATTAGTATTATTTGTTTAAATCCTAATATTCACCAGGTTAATTTTACCACTAAGGGTATTTTACCCGTCTTTTAATATTAACGTGGTTTGATTACCAAACCCGTTTTCTGGCTTATGGTTACTTCTGATGAGCATGATCAACCTGCATTATTTGTTTGTAAGTTTTCTTGAAATTATAATCATTTTTATTAATGATTGATGTTTAATTCCCATTTTATATTCGTCTTCGATAATATTATTAATATCTTTTAACGGCAAAAACATATTTTTTATATGTTTTTACTACTAGTATGGTTTGTTCAAATACATTGTGTTTACAAGATTATAAACTATATAATTTGATTTGTATTGTTCTCTAATAATTATAATATTCCTATACCATTATTTAAAGTATGAATCATAGTTATATGTCTACACATAAAAGAAAGAAAACATACATATATTAAACATTAAATAGCATTACAAAACTTATAACTTATAAAATATTTTACAACTACCATTGAACACTTTTTAGGATTTCTTCAATTCTCTTCTTTATAAATTCAATTTCATTTGATTTTTTGTTTTGCAGATCGCTCAACTTGTAACAAATCTTCTGATTATGCTTCAATTGTTGTGTGATGAATTCTTCTGCCTTATCCCTGAACTCTGAAGGAGCAGCATGTAGAACTTCATCATTATGGGAACCTGTTTTCAAAACAGTTAGTTTGACATATTTCGGCTGTTTGGTTTCTAAACAGGCAGCGTAACATAACAGAGTTTTCGGCGATTTAGTTTCCAATAAAACACCAGTATTTTAAACTATTTTTCCACGTAATTAGTTTCCAAAAAATCATAATCTTCAACTGGTTTTTTTATTTTATGATTTTCCCTCATAAATAATTAAATGTATACATTCTAGCATATTTAGGCGTATCTATTAAATTTTATGTGACACCTGTGTCACTACGACCATCATACAAATTCAAATCCAATGAAATCTTGTATTTCATTCTTGGGATTTGTATAAATATGTGTATCATTTGCACATATCAATTCTTGTTTGATTTCGAGCTTTAAATCGCTTTCTAGAAGGTTATACGCGAACTGATGCGTAAATGTAATCAGTTTAACGCAACAAACATTCCAGAATAGTGACATAGGCTTAACATACCTTAAATAACCTTTACATAACTTAGAAATAAGTTTTGGAGGGTTTGGTGTGTCGAAAACAAGTTTATTCGATTGTAGGGACTAATTGCATCAAACTGCGAAACTATGCCGATTTGTATAGTAACGAACATTCCGGAACTTGATCATAAGCTAAAAATACCTTAAATATCCTTTACATAGCATAGAAATAGGCTTTGAGAGGTTCGGTATGCTAAAATAAACTTTTTGATCAAACAGGGACTAAAAGCGTCAAAAAGTGCATAAGTTTGCATTTTCGCGCATATCTTACGTTCTGAACATATCCGGACATCCAAAAATTTTGTAATCATTAAAATATTTTATTTTAGTGATTGGAATGCAAAAATACCACTCGTCGTGCAATTTGGATCGATTTTGCGTCCGTTTGAGTTTCGTCGTAATTAACCGAATAACGCGACTGTACGACCAATCGAACCGACATCCGACATAATTTCAAGCATGTTTCAAGTTCCCTATGCTTTAACATCCTTGTAGAGCCTTGAAAATGGGTTAACGGGTTTTAAACGCATCGAAAATGGCTTAAACGAGTTGCAGGGACCATTTTTGCCATTTTTTGAAACTTTCTGGAACTGGGGTGTGCTAGCGCCGCGCGAACCCAATAGGGGTGGTCGTTTGTGCAACTTTCTCAATACTATGAACTTGGGGGTCTTTTGTGCAACTTTCTCAATACTATGAACTAGTTTTGGACCTCCCCTTGTATTGTAAACCATGTTCCACAAGTGTATGGTGATATTTGGGCTTTGAATCTTGCAAAAACACATGTCAAGATCTTAAGAACTCAAGACTTACTATAAATACCCACTTGATCTTCATTGTTTCCTCACAATTTGATCTCAATTTCTTCTCTAAGTTGAAGCTCTCACTTGTGAAGCTTCATACCTGAGCATTTTGAGTTCAAATCTTCCTTGCTTGGACCTTTTGTAAGTTTCTTTCATGCTTTTTATGTATTTCAAGCATGAAAGTCAAACAGTGTTTGACTTTCTGCTTTGACCATGATTTGGTCAACACAAAGTTCGTTTGAACTCTGCAACGTGAGCGTAATCACGATGGTCACACTACAAGAAAACTGGGTTTTTAGTACGTGCAAAAGCGTCCTAAAATACTATTTTATAGGACCTTTCATTTAATAGGACCAACGGTAAAAGCGTTTCATGTAAAGGGGTCGTAATAAGTCCCGGAACTAAAAAAGCGTCCTAACATATCAAATAAGATTATGAAACCAATTTTATGGTCGCGTAATATGTCTTTGAACAACCAAAATAGTGTCCTAATAAAAACATATTAGGACACTTTTACGATGTTCCAACATGTGCTTACATACTTTTAATCTTTTGATACACTTACAAGCGTCCTTAGAAATTAATTGATGGGACCCTTATGATGTAACATTATAGTTAATTTAGTACCAAGAAAATGGTCCTAATATACCAAATAAGATTATGAAACCAATTTTATGGTCGCGTAATATGTCTTGAACAACCAAAATAGTGTCCTAATAAAAACATATTAGGACACTTTTACGATGTTCTAACATGTGCTTACATACTTTTAATCTTTTGATACACTTACAAGCGTCCTTAGAAATTAATTGATAGGACCCTGACAATGTAACGTTATAGCTAATTTAGTACCAAGAAAAGGGTCCTGATATACCAAATAAGATTATGAAACCAATTTTATGGTCGCATAATATGTCTATAGACAACTTAAATAGCGTCCTAAAAAGAACATATTAGGACACTTTTACAATGTTCTAATATGTGATTACCTACTTTTAATCTTTTAATACACATACAAGCGTCCTTAAAAATTAATTTATAGGATCCTTATGATGTAACGTTATAGCTACTTTAATATCAAGAAAATGGTCGTAATATCCCAAATGAGATTATAAAACCAATTTTATAAACAGACCATCAACATATAACATCCTAATAGTTATTGTATAAAATCAACTAATGAAAAAAATAAAACTTCATTATATTTCAAAAAAGCATGTTCATAACAAAAACACTAACCATAAATAAGTTATAACATTATCTAACATAAAGTCTTAACATTTAACAAAGAAATTAAAAGCAATTAAAGAAATAAGAAGCATAGAATCTTGAGTCATCATGCGTCCTCAATCCTCATGAACTACCTACAAATAAACCATCCATGTATAAGCATTAAGTTCCATGATATTAAAATTATTTGTATCACAAATTTAACAAATACATATCGAGATGAACGGATAGGGCCATGCGATGGATGCACCAATACAATCTTGAATTGTAGAAAATAAACCATACGGTCTTACCAAGTTTTCATCTTTTTTTATTGGTACTTGAACGTTTACCTCACACCATTCTGGTCCAATCTCTGTACCACCAACTAAATCATTTGGGTCCAAGCTCTGGACCCTTCCTCTTGCTACAATCTCGGTAGAGTTTATAATGCTTTTGAGGAAAACTTCATCTCCGACCTAGATTTTAGTTTTCAACAAATATTTATTAAACTCTAGTCATAATAGTGCAAAAAATCATTTTACAAAAAAAATTAATAAAGTTTTACACTAGCAGACTAACATTTTTATAGAAAAACTAAGGAAATTTGGTTTTTAAAGATTTATATAGAAAAATACCCGTAAACGTTGATGTCCATTGGTTACATTGGGGAAATGTTGTGATGCAAGAGGTTGAACACTGGAACCACCCCTAGACCCTTCCATCTCTGATACTTGGGCTTGTAACTGGACCACAGTAGTAGTAAGTTCTTCACATTGAGACTTCAATTGGATGTTTTCTCTATGACATGCTGAACGACTTGGTATTACACCCCAAACATCAGCAGCACGAACACCCAGACCATACATAACCGCATCACCATTTCGATCATTACCCATTACTTTAGAAAAAATATCATCTGGTCCAGGCTTATCGATCGAGCCCTCGGGAAGATTAGAACTAAGTTGTTGCATCTGCGCCTATATTAGACATAGTAACAAAAATAAGGTATGTATTTTTAACAGCATCAAGAACACATAGAAAAATATGTGTATGAATATATAAGCATATTACTTACAATTGCATTTGAAGCTTCCAAATTTTTGGTAGTTCCATCTTTGGAGAAACATGCACGAAACATTTCCAATCGACTTGGATCTTGTCCCTTAGATGCCTGTTTGAATAAAAAGAAAATAAGTATTAACAAAGGACATCGACATGCTACATTAACAATTGCACTATCTCATACAATCACCTTTAGCTCTTCGCGGACTCGAGCATAACTTTTTTTACCCGTTACTTGAACCATCTTCTTCTTTGCCCGATTCGCCTTGTTTTTTTCACTTACGAGCTTCGGTAGACAAGTGAAATTTCAGAATGGGAAATAAACTAATGTTATTTAAAGTGGTAGGCTATTTCATACCTTAGACTTTTCTTTATTCCAATACTTCACAAGTTTCTTCCATTGTTTTTTTTGCACTTGTTTTGGCCTAGAACTTATTTGTTCCTTCAGTGACAAAGACGGATCATGGTATAGTTCCTTAACTCTTGCCCTCCAGTTCTTCACCTTCCGCCCAAATGATTGCAATATCCAGCCTTTAGCAACTTCAGGAATATCAAATTTTGTCTAAAAATGAAACAAGTTACATGAGAAAACAAATACTTAAGTCATTAACATACATATTTTTAATTATGTACCTTTAAGAGTGCAAGCAACGCTTCTTTTTTGGCGGTCTTAACTTTATTCCATGGTTTATAAACCGGACAATACTTTCCACTCCTTGAAAGGGTTCCCATGAAATGGGTCAGTTGACTACTTTTATCATTAATAGGCTGTCCGTGTGCATTAACTAAAACAGGAATTCTATCCCCTTTTTCTTGGGCCCAAACCTTTGGCATACGCGTTGGTCCTCTCACTCTTTTACGTACATTCCGAACTACAAAAAGTGAACATGATTTACAATGTACATGTATACATTAAAAATACTAAATAAATTGAAATTAAGACAATATATTAAGTCTGTATGTTTTCTTAGATTACATTCATAAATGAAACAGTAAGAACGGCAAAAATAGGTCGTGGAATATTCAAAATAGCACTAATAGATACAAAAGTCAAAGCTAGATAAATATTCACAAAGGCTTATGATCTAAGATCTATAGAGGGATTAATCTGTATCTTCATATGGAAATTAAGTTTGATGACTACAGATTACTTATAAGTTCTATCTGGTTGGGCTGTAAATGGAGGCCTAAAAAATTTGGAGGCCCTATGCTAGGGCATAGTTGGGCTCAAAGGTGAGCCAGCCCGGAATACAAGTTTCTTATATATTCATCTTTATCAAACAATATATGATTTAACAAAAAAATGAAGCAATCAAGTAGATCAAATAAACCTGCTTCATTTTCTTGTTGTGAAACTTCATGCTCTTCTTCATTTTCTGGAACTTCACGTTCTTCTTCAACCAATTCATCGTTCTGATTTTCTAAATCATTCACCTTTTCTAAATCTTCCATGTCTTTATCTCCATCATCTTTAAAACTATCTTGTTCTTCATAATCTTCATTCATATCTACATCTTCAATATCATCAGATTCAACATCATCTTTTTCTTCATTGATATCTATAGTTACAAAAAAAGTAAGCATCAAAAACAGTTAATTGAATCTAGACTTAATATTAATTAAATATCATACATAAAATATTTGAAAAACAAATATAGGTACCATGAAATCTCATGTCACGCTCCCCGTGGTCATCATCGTTGTCAACTGCTAATAACTTTTTCTTAGCTACAATTGATCTCCCTCTTGTATCAATTACGTGTCCCTTTTGCATATGAGATTCTGAAGTTGTTAGCACACGGGAGACAGTCGGAGCAATGAATCGTTTCTGTGCTAAATTAGTATATCTTTTCAGGGACTGTGGAGCAATGTATGTTCGACGTTGTTTCTGTAAGTCGAATTGTTAGAGAAGAAACCGAAAGAAATTATATTATCCGTATTTGATATTAGTACCTTTTTAGAGATTTTTGTAGCAGCTTCTTAATAATCTTGCTCAACATCAACATCAGAACCAGGCATATACTCTACATCTATATCTTTCTCGCTCGTATCCATTGATTTCTTTTTCTTTTTCTTTGTTTTGTCACTCTCTACTAGACTTGTCAAAGAATTAGCTATATTTTTCAATCCCAAAGCTTGTAATTTTTTTTGGTTCTCTTGAACCCTTGACATTCTACTCTTTTCATAAGGATTCATCTGTCTTTTGGAGCTTTGTCCTTGCATACTTTTATCTTCCATTACTGGTGTACACAAAAAAAGAAAAATCTCATTAAATAATTCATAAAAGGCCCAAATAAATAAGAAATAAAGATTTATAAAAAGAAAGATAAAGAATAAAAACTAAAAATAAAATACATATCTTTTAAATACTAGTTTTCATAAAAATATTTACAGTCATAGATATTTACAGTCAACGTAAATACTAGCTTTCATAAATACTACCTTTCATAAAAATATTTACGGTTATAGATCTGCTTATTCTATAGAATTTGCTAAATCACTGCAAACACCTAGTGTTTGGGTTTCTTTAATATTATTTGCAACCATCAGAATGTAAATCAACTCTAAGAATACAAGTATCGATAATAATATTGGATTATCTATGAATTATATATGAACTAGGGTATTAGCGCTGTAAACGAGCCGGGCCGAACCGAGCCCGAGTGGGCTTGGGCTCAATTCGATAATTTTAGCGAGCTGAAAATATGGGCTCGAGGTTGGGTCGAAAAAAGTTCGTTCGCTTTAGAACCAAAAATAAAAAAAAATCAACTTTTGTATTTGGGCTTATACATTAAACCAGAAAATAATAAATAAAACAACATTTGGGCTTTTATGTGTGGTTTTTTTTTATACAGTACCTTTTATAAAACATGGAAAAATAACAATCCAATCTAAGACTATTGCCTTGAGAATAAACAAACCCATATTGTAACGAAATGCAGGAAAGCTATACCAGAGTTCTTTCAGTCATTACTTGTTGCTGACTCAGCCAAAAAAAATACAGGAAACAACCAAGTTCAAAACCTCCAATGTTCGTTAAAACATAAACAAAACATTAAGATGTCATCTTTAAGTCACTAAAACTATTAAGTTTAAAATATTTTAAGTAGATATATTGTAATGTAATCAAACACAATAGTACAATACAGTATAATAAAACACTATAACAAATTTAGAGGCACGCAATAAACAAATGACTCCAGATCTGTTTCATCTGACTTAAATTTCTGAGTTGTAGACCCGATTGACATACTCTTTTCCCGTTTTTTATTTTATACAGAAACCAATACGCTATCTCCTACACGAAAGAAAACCAAGCGTGCAAAGCCACTAGACCTGTCAAACGGGTCGGGTCATGGGTCAAAACGGGTTCGGGTCAAAATAGGAAGACATGAATTTCAAGACCACAAAGTAAGGGTTCTAAAGCTGATTACAACCCTACAGTTTAGGTCAAGATCTCTCAAACCGGTTTCCAAAACGATTTTGGGTCGGGATAAAAACACTAGTTTTCCAAACAAATCGTTCAAGGGCCTTCTGAAACAACAATGTACAGGTCGTGGTAGAGGATCTGTACATCGTCGAATGCGGCCAACATGTAAAAATTACATACATTCGAGTAAATAGTATGTTTCATAACATTGCAACACATGTACTTGTGACTGGTTGATTGATTAGCTAGGTAATACCTACTTGTAATCGAGCTATTAAACAAACACAAATTCACAACATTATGCTCTATGGAAAGTATATACTGAACATCATTTTTACATGAAACCAGTTATATGCAGAAACAAGATAAAGAGCCTGACTTAGTGCACCTATTCTATTCTCTTTATGTCATAACATTATGCTCTATAGAAAGTTTATAAGGTTTTAAAACAATATGACAACTTATATCAAAACCCACCCATAATATCTTATAAATAACCCAAAATGACCCATATCAAAGACGTTGGGTCAGAATTGCCCCCCCCTAAGACTGCGGGGTATGGGGCGGGAGTTTGGGCATGGGTTTCGGCGTGGCCCTTGGGGCATGGGTTTCAAGCCGGGCGTGGGGCGGTTTGGCCATCCTAGTTGGCTGAATATCATTGGCTCACACGCCACGTCATAGCGGGCCATCCCAAAAGTTTTGAATTTTTAAATTCAAACCGTTGGCTTGGCCAAGCGGTCACCCCAACCGGTCACCCAAACCCCAACATCCCCTATAAATACCCCCAAACCCCAACCGGGTGGTCCATCCCAACCCCCACCGTGGTCCCAAACATTCGATATCCCCACCCGCTGCCCCAACCGGGCTAGTTTGTAAATAACTTTTATTAAAGGGCCATGTTGTATAACTTAAAAACAAAACATTATATAAACAAACTCTCTCTCTAATCTCCAATCTGATTCATCTGAAACCCTATTTCATCTCTTCTCTCTCTCTCTCAAACAACAGAAGATGCAGGTGGTTGAGGTGGGTTAGGTGCGGTGGTGAAGGCACGGCGGTGGTGGTGGGTTAGGTGCGGTGGTGAAGGCACGGCGGTGGTGGTGGGTTAGGTACAGGGTGGGTGAAGGTGCGACGGGTTAGGTACGGCGACTGTGGTGGGTTAGGTGCGGTGGTGAAGGCACGGCGGTGACGGTGACGGTTACATCACCGTCGCTCTGTTCCTCCGTCTTCTCCGGGGACATCACAGTTGCTCTGCTCCTCCGTCTTCTCCAGCGACATCACAAACCGAAGGTCCTCAATTCAACGGTAAATCGCTCTAATTCTGCCCATATTTCTTTGATCTATCAGCGGTTGTGGATGGGGTGGCCGGTGGTGAGTTTATGGTGGTGGTTGCTGATTTGGGTGGTTTGTAGGTTCTTGGGGTTAGGGTTTCAGTGGGGGTGGTGATGGTGGAGACGGTGGTGGTAGTGTGGTAGAAAGAAAGTAGTTGTGGTGGCGGTGGGTGAAGGTGGTAGTGGTGGTGGTGTGTTGATGGAGGTGGTGGGTGGTGGGAGGTGGCGGCAGGTGAGAGAGAGAAGGCAGAGGATTGGAGGGGGTTTTGACAAGGGTGTTTGGTGAAGGGTGGTGGTGACGGTGACGGTGCAGGGTGGTGGAGATGGCGGTGAAGGCCTGAAGGGTTGTGGTATATATATATATATATATATACACTTATAATAATAATAATAATAATAAAACTAAAATTATTTTGTTTTATTTTTTAATAATACTAAGTAAACAGTGTAAAAAGACTAAAATACCCCTGGGTGACCAGATTTAACAAAAAAAAAATTAACTGGGTTTGCCCTAAAGGACATAACGTGCACGATTTGCAAACATTAAGGACAAAACTCATCAATTTTAAAGGTAAAAGACAGCGCCTGAAATTTGGGACAAACATAAAAGACAAAACTTTTAATTTACTCTTAAATGATAAATGGATTATTATAAAAAACGTAAATAATTAAAACCTAAATGACATGTCACAAGATCTTACAGGGCGAACACCATTCACCTCATTGTTTTTAATAGTAAAACACTAATAACATTACTCTAGCTACTTAGGCTAGACGGTGTGGGCTAACACCCTCATAGCACCGGCGTCAAAGGGAGGGGGGAGATGAGCTCTGCCAAGCCCATAACGGGCGCGAGAAGGGAAGAAAAGGTGGACCCACCATCTCCGGTTTCTTGCTGCCATTACCCACAATCTTAATCACCTTCGTTGACCGGAAAATCGGTTCTTGGCTACGTTAGTCTTTTTTTTTTTTTTGGCAAAATAGGTTAATTAGTTAAAACATGGAAAGTGAACTTCTAAAATTGTCAAATATTACGAGTAATTTCTTAACATCTAGAAGTTTGGTTAAGATATTTGAACCTTGAACAAAATAAATGTCTTTCTTAGATTAGACTGTGGGGTATGGTGGGGCGGGGGTTTGGGGCATGGGTTGATACGTGGACTTCGAGAGGCACCGCTGGTCAGTTGCATGTTGGGTCGGTATGACGGGGTGTGGCTAGCCCGCGTGGGTTGGCCACGTGTTATAATTTTTTTTTCCAATTATTATAAAAATACACACAAAATAGCCTAGCCAACCCAGCCAATGAGAGCCGGCTACGGAAGACCGCTAGGCCGGCCCAACGCCCGGGCTAAAACCCCCGCCCAAGGGTTCACGCCGAAACCCAAGCCCACCTGGGGTGGTGACAAACATTCCATGTTTGCACTTAAAAAAAAAAAAAAAAAAAAAACCTAAATTAATGCATTAGGGCTTTTGACTTTTTGTATTCATGTTCAATTCATTGGTTCCCTTTCCTTGCTTTCCCTGTCCATCGAAGAAACAAAAGCAGAACCACACCATTACTCCAAAATCCACAGCCCCTTCCTCATCGTGACCTCCACCGTCGTCCAACTCCGGCAGCCACCGCCCACCTGCCCTTGAATTCTCTCACTCTCAGGTGTTTTTTCTATAACTTTTTCACTCAATTTGCTAAAATTGTTGTTTGATTTGTTGATTATTGTGTCTAAATTCTTGAAAGTTGCTATATGATTATGAGATATGGTATTTAGGTATTATAAATTTGAACTTAGTTTTACTTTGTAGTTGATTTTTGTTATTACTTGCAAAACTATTTTGATTATTAGAGTTCTTAACTTCAGTAGATCGTGACTGAGAAGTTTTGTTATTTGCTTGGAATGTCTTATTAGTTCTTCTTTTTGGTTTGAGATCACAAGCTTTGGTATGAATTTGTATATTGGTGGAAGAGTGAAAGGCTTAGGCCATGGGGTATGGGGCTTGGGTTGGGGGAAAACGCCCAAGCCACCACCCCGGGGGCTTGGGTTGGGGCTTGGGTTTGGGCGTGGCCCCTTTGGCGTGGGTTTGAAGCCGGGCGTGGGGCGGGCTAGCAAGGTGACATGGCGGGCTCTCAATGGCCATGTGTCAACTCATGCCCCCAACCCAAGCCCCACCATACCCCATGGGCGTGGGTTTTTT
This sequence comes from Helianthus tuberosus, assembly GCA_030545235.1. Classification (NCBI taxonomy): domain Eukaryota; kingdom Viridiplantae; phylum Streptophyta; class Magnoliopsida; order Asterales; family Asteraceae; genus Helianthus; species Helianthus tuberosus. The sequence continues at coordinate 99,866,348 of CM060437.1, read as the reverse complement.
TTCCCATTCCACGTGTCAACCAATGCCCAACCCAAGCCCCACCATACCCCACGGTCTTAAAGTGGATGTTGTGGGCGCAATAGGTTCTGACACAGACCGGTCTTTACTCGAATTCGTTAGGTAAAAGTTTATCACAAATTAATTTAGTCATAAAGTTAGAGAAATGTGATTTTTAGGATGAGGTAAATGCATTCAGATAGGCAAAACAGTTGCATTTTGACTTATATAAAACTAGATAGGTGTGATTTGTTTAAGTTGTCCATTATTACCTGCTGCAAAGCACCAGATGGGGGGACGGTGGCATGCTACCCCAATTCTTGACCATAGTTAGTATTTAAGACTGTAGACTCACATAACTAGATTCTTTATGTTGCCTAGTCTAAAGTAGTAATGTGTTCATCACACCACAAATTGAGAAATTCACTACAGATTAGTGAAGTTTCAACTCATCAATATTTGTAACATTCCTCGATACTCTGTCAGTGCAAACACTTGTGAAAAATTCAGCTATAGGTAAAGACTTCACTCAAATATCACCGATATTCGCTATAGGTAAAGACTTCACTCAAATATCACCGATATTCCGATGAATTAATGTTACCAACGGATCATCTATGGCCACTTTACTAAATATCGATAGATTTTACCCACTGGTTACCGACTATGTAGCACCGGAACGGGTACGGGACTGATGTACAGGACTGGGGTACGGGGACGATTTTACCCACTTGTTACCGACTATGTAGCATTGGAACGGGTACGGGACCGGGGTACGTTGACGATACGGAAACGGGGGAACGGAAAAACTAATATAATATAATTTAATATTTAGTAATTTAATTTATTTTCCTAACTTGCAAGTGCTATTTTTGTATTATAGTTTCTCAACATTGAAAATTAAGAGATTGTAATGTAATGTTGTTAAATAAATTTTTATTTAAAAGGTAGTTTGCTTAATTGCTAATTCAAGTGTTATAGTTGTGTTAAATAAATTTTTACTTTACTTGAGGCCACCAAATACATTCTTTAATTACTTATGAATTGGGTGCATGTATATATGACTTATGAAATTACTAATTGTTTGTTTAATCCAGTTTTAAGATGGATACGAGTTGGATGTCTTTACCAAGAGCTACTACTGAATATGAAAATGGTCTTGACAAATTTCTTGATTTTATCTTTTCTACCGAGGGTAAAAATGGTCAAATATCATGTCCATGCATTGATTGCGGTAATCAAATATGGGTTGATCGGGAGGAGGCTAGAACGCATCTCCAATGTGTCGGGTTTATTAAAGGCTACAGAATTGCACCTTTTATTTCCGAATCATGTGAAACTCCTATGTTGGATGCTGAAGATGACATGCAAGGGTTGGTGCATGATGCATTCAACGGGTTTGGTGAGAACAGACATGAAAATGAAATAGGGACACAAAATGAAAGTCAAAGTATGCCAAACACAAATGCGAAAAAGTTTTATAAAGCATTAGAAGATGCAAAGAAAGAACTATATCCTGGGTGTAAGAAGTTCTCGGTTCTTTCTTTTATCATTAGACTATTTCTTAGTAAGTGTATTGGGAAATGTAATGACAAGGGTTTCAGCATGATGCTTGATACATTGAGGGAAACCTTCCCATATGCTTCCATACCGAAGTCATTGTATGACCTAAGGAAGATAATAAGAGAATTAGGACTTAGTTATGATAAAATTGATGCATGTCCTAATGATTGTATGCTGTACTGGAAAGAAAACAGTAAGAAAACAGAATGTGATATATGTCATACGTCAAGGTATAAAGCAAATGAAAATGATCCTGATGATGAGTTAACCATACCTGATACGGATAAGAAGATTAAGAAGATTGGAGCAAAGGTTTTACGTCATTTTCCGCTCATACCACGGCTGCAAAGGTTGTTTATGTCATCTAAAACCGCTGCCTCCATGAGATGGCATGAAGAGAGTCGCACGAAAGATGGTTACTTGAGACATCCTGCTGATTCCCCAGCTTGGAAAACATTTGATTTTAATTATCCTGATTTTGCTAGTGAGTCTCGTAATGTCAGGCTTGGTTTAGCGAGTGATGGGTTTAACCCTTTTAGAACAATGAGTGTTTCTCATAGTACATGGCCTGTTGTTTTGATGCCATATAATCTACCTCCTTGGATGTGCATGAAACAACCTTATTTCTTTTTATCTTTACTTATACCTGGCCCATCAGCTCCTGGGAACAATATAGATGTTTATATGGAACCGTTAGTGGCTGAGCTACAGGAGTTATGGGATATTAATGGAGTAGAGACTTATGATGCATCGACAAAGAGTAACTTTCAGATGCGTGCTTCTTTGTTATGGACGATAAGTGACTTTCCCGCTTATGCGAATTTATCCGGATGGAGCACAAAAGGAAAACTTTCATGCCCTTGCTGCCATAAACATACAAAATCACAACGCTTAACTCATGGCAACAAATATTGTTTCATGGGACATCGTCGATATCTGCCAGGTGATCATGCTTTTCGAAAAGATAAGAAGTCTTTTGATGGCACAAAAGAAACGGAGAGGCAACCGTGTGGCTTAATAGGATCAGAAGTACTTGATGAGCTAAATGGTTTTGAAATTAAATTTGGAAAGCTTGTGAAGACCAACCCTGATCTACCATTTAACTGGAAGAAGAGAAGTATTTTTTTTGAGTTACCATACTGGAAAACTAACTTGCTACGCCATAATCTAGATGTAATGCATATTGAGAAGAATGTTTGTGACAATGTCGTTGGAACATTAATGAATCTAGATGGAAAGACCAAGGATCATTTAAAAGCACGCCTTGATTTGCAAGAAATGGGTATTAGACCTGAACTTCATCCTAAAGTTCAGAATAACAACAAAGTGTATTTGCCACCTGCTTGTTTCTCAATGGATAAAAAAGAGAAAGATATATTTTGTCGTGTTCTTAAAAAGGTTAAAGTTCCAGATGGTTATGCAGCTAATATATCAAGACGCGTAGAGTTAAAACCTCCAAAACTGTTTGGCCTTAAAAGTCATGATAGCCATATTTTGATGCAGCAGTTGCTTCCCATTGCTTTGCGAAATGTGTTACCTAAGCACGTGCGTTATCCTGTGATGAAGCTATGTCGTTACTACAAACAGTTATGCTCAAAAGTTCTTAATCCAAATGATTTGGTTCAAATGGAAAATGAGATTGGAAAAATCCTTTGTGATTTAGAAAGGATTTTTCCGCCATCATTCTTTGATGTCATGGTTCATCTTTCGGTTCATCTTGCTTCAGAGGCCAAATTAGGAGGGACAGTTCATTACCGTTGGATGTATCCAATCGAGAGGTGTGCGTTCATATTTTAGTAAATACTTTTTTTAAAGATAATATTGAATCTGATCTTAATATTTTTTTATCACTCAGGTATTTATCTACATTAAAATCTTACGTCAAAAACAGGAGTAAGCCCGAGGGTTCCATTGCAGAAGGATATTTAGCTGAAGAATGTTTGTCATTTTGTTCATTGTACTTATCAAGTGATGTCGAGACCATACATAATAAGACAAGTCGGAATTATGATGACGGTGGTTTCGAGGATATTTTACCTATCTTTTCTATGTCGGGTCGGCCGATTGGTGCTACAGTGGTAGAGATACTTGACATTGACATTTTGGCTAAAGCACATTCATATGTGTTATTCAATTGTAGTGAAGTTGATGAATTTCGAACGTAAGTAGTTATTTAGATGTTGTGAGTTCCGTTTATTATATTATATTTAAAATTGTTTTTGTTGTTATCATCATTATCATCTTTTGACGTTGCAGAGAACATCTGACGAATGTTCGTCATGAAAATCGGAAATTACGTGAGCGTGAGATTCAGCGTTTACATAGCGAGACTTTTGAGTCGTGGTTTCAAGATCATGTAAGGAATAGACATAGATATATTACTTTTAAAATACAATTTTAATTATATAACATTTTCAAGCTTCTAATCGCTAGATGTATAACGAAAAATTTAACACGTTTTACCTTAATTCAGGTTGAGGAGCTGCATACCAGAGGGGATCATAAAATCACGGAAGATCTAAGAAACTTGGCAAGTGGCCCAGCTGAGTTTGCGAAAAAATATAAGGGATTTATCATAAATGGTTTCCGGTTTCACACAAAAGATCTGGAACAGAATAGGAAAACACAAAATAGTGGAGTTATGCTTGAGGCCATGACTAATAGCTTCTCAAGTGCTAAAGATAACAATCCTATCGTGGGAGATGTAACATACTATGGGGTTTTGAATGATATCATTGAGTTGGAATATGCTGTTGACAGGAAAGTAGTTTTGTTCCATTGTGATTGGATCTCGAATGGTTCAAGGAAAAAGCAAGATGAGAATGGGTTTACTCTACTCAATTTTGAAGGTTTGAACCCTCATAACGACCCTTTTATACTAGCTTGTCAAGCACAACAAGTATTTTATGTTGCAGATCGTGTTGACAAAGGATGGAAAGTTGTGATCAAGACAACGCCTAGAGATTCTTATGACATGAATGAACAAACATGTCTTGAGAATGTGGAAACACATTTGCAGAGTGACACATCTACGGGTCCTCAACTTGATGAAAATATGAATATTGAATTGGTTAGAAGGGGTTTAAATGGGACCGTTGTTGACAAAAATACCTTAGTTTTTGACGGAGATGAAGATCTATTTGAAGCCGCTTCATGATTTCAATTAGTTATTTAGTAATATGATTTTTTTCAGCGCATATTCACTTGTATTTGATTTTTTTTTTCTGCATTGCTGATAATAATTATTTTTTCATCGCTATTGCTTGTTTTTTAATAGTTATGTCTATGTGAACAAATATGTTCACAACTAGTACATCTGCTGGGTTAGATCAGATCTTGCCTCGGATGTTCTATCATAAAGTACTTGGGGTTGGAACTCACTTGGAATAGATGGAGTAGTTTTGACTTGTCATGTTTGGGCTAGACAAAAATTCTTATGTACTTTAATGTAATGGTGTAACCGTGGGGTTTGGATGGTGTATACCCCAACACCTTGCTCGGTTTTAATTTATGAATGAAAGTTTGAGTTGGCCATTAAAACAAAATTTGATTAAGTTTGTGTCGCACTTTCAACCAGAGAAAACCACAACCCAGGGTGGAAATGAATGTAGCAGGATGAATGATGAAACTTTAGTTTCAAAATTATTATTTGTTTACTACCATCCCGTGTAATCACGGGTCAATAACCTAGTGTTATTATAAAACTCTAGCGAATAAACGTCATATAAAACTTATGTTTTACGACTCATATATCAAGTATCCTATTACGGTGTATTATAATAACACCATAATGATTAAGCGTCCTATAGCGGTAAAAGTTATAAGACCCTAGTGTCAAGTGTCCTATTAAGTTATGTTATAACAAAACTCTAGCGAATAAGCGTCCTATAAAACTGATGTTTTATGACTCAAATATCAGGTGTCCTATTATAGTGTTTGATAGTAACACCACAATGATTAAGCGTCCTATAAAGGTTAAATTTATAAGACCCAAGTGTCAAGTGTCTTTTGAAGTTATATTATAATAAAACTCTAGTGAATAAGCGTCCTATAAAACTAATGTTTTATGACTCAAATATCAAGTGTCCTATTACGGTGTATTATAATAACACCACAATAATTAAGCGTCCTATAAAGTTTAAAGTTATAAGACCAAAGTATTAAGCGTCCTATTAAGTTAAGTTCTAATATGACTTCGACTAGAAAGGGTCCTATAACACTGAACATTTATGACTTAACTACAACGTGTCCTATTAAGTTATGTTATAATAGGACCCCAGATGATCAAGTGTCCTAATACAGTACCACATAATGGGACACTAACAATTAAATGTCTTATAAAGTACTTTATTAGGATCTACATTTTAAGTGTCTTATTAAATTATATGATAATAGGACCCTAAAAAATCATCCATACTATTAAATAGTTTTTTAGGACACCGGTTTAGTAGAGTATACTATAAAAGGACCCCAAAAGTTCATTTGTCCTATTAAATAGTTTTTTAGGACCCTCTTTTACAAGCGTCCCACATAAAAGGTCCTAAAAAGCCATTTCTGTTGTAGTGTCATAGTCCCATATGACTATACCTTCTGATTACCACGTTGATTAGTCGAAGTGACGAGTCAAAGTTTCGGTCAAAATACGTGTTTATGCGTATTTTGCAACGAAGCTATTTTCGGGTATCAAAACACTTTGTTTTGATATCAAACCTGTTTTCTAACTTAGTTAAACATGATTTTTTAGTCTAGCGCTTGTTTAGGGTCGTAAAGTCAAGCAGTCTAAACCACCGCTTAGACTTTCGAACCCGACCCGTTTGGTCGATCATTAGGATCCGGCCAAGCATATATTGTGACCATAGTTGTATAGGGAATAACCTTCCAAGGTTATACCTTATGGTCACTTAGTTTAATTAGTTGTATGATAGGTAGTTTATATGCCTTAGGAAAATGACCAAAATGCCCTTTTCATGCATAATTTGATTTTAAGCATATGTAACTTAACTTTTGTCACTTAAACTAATTATGCAACATATATAAACATATTAGGGCATATAATACTTGTCATAGGACTAGTTAGGCGTCTCGAACGCGCTTTCGCGCGAACGACGCGTTAAAGTAGCATAAGCTACCTTAATGGGTCGTAACGGGTCGTAAGCACTTAGGATAGGTTCCGATTTAGAATGTAGGCTTTGTTAAACCATATCACATGAGTTCCAATGCTCATTTGGTTTACGAGACCTCATTCTACCCGATCTTCCGATTTAGATGCCGATTGTTTAATATAGTGATTCCATACTAGGTGCCACTTGATTCCTTGATTTACGAGCTTTGTTAGGACACTTAATCAAGGATACTTACAATCTCAAGTGAGTACATAGTCCCCTCTTTTACGTTTTCAAATGTTTTGGGGTGATACATATGTGCCGATACTAAATTTTCATGTTTTCGACTATATGATTACACATGCATAAGTACTATCTTTTGACGAATTGAACTATTATCCATGGCTTAAACACTGATTTCCAAAGTTTGTTAGAACTATTTTTCCATTTATACTGTTATTTATACATTCATTAACAATGATCAAGCCGATTGGTAGTACGATATAGCGCTATAGGACTAGACACCCCATTCCTGTTGTATGGAATGTCAGAAACCAAATTTTAACCAAATAGAATTTGCCTTTGTGGTATTTCTATAGTCTCTAAAGTGTAGTTTGATGCACTAAGGTTTGAATGTATTGCTAAATCGCGATTTATGGTATATTTCGATATACTACCAACGTGATACCGCTTGCTAAAGCATAATTTGATATGCTATTGTTTACTAAAATATAGTTTGATATATTACCAAACCATGATTTAGGTATGTTCCGACATACTACCAACGTGATATTGTTTACTAAAGTATAATTTGATATACTACCGACCCTGTTATTTCACGAACTAAAGTATATTTTAATATACTACCAAAGCATAAGTTGATATGTTATTTACAAAACCAAAGTATAATGTATTATACTACCGATGTTTTTCATTTCATGAACCAAAGTATACTTGTGATATACTACCGAATCTATTATTTCCAAAATTAAATTATATTCTAATATACTATCTATTTATCTATTTCAAAACTAAAGTATATTTAGATATACTACTCATTCGCTTATCTCAAAACTAAAGTATGTTTTTGAATATGCTATAAACATTTTATCAAAACGACGCATTTTAGAAAAAAAAAAAATACTTTTTACAAGGATTCATGGCTATTTTTTGAAAACATAAAACCTTTTTCTTGTGTTATCCATGTGACAACTCGAGTTTCCAAGATTTCCATCTTCGCATTTAGTGCACGTTAATTTTTTTTATTGTTTATGTTGTTTGTTTACACGACTCGTTGTTTCACAACGCTTACCTTTGTAATACGTTATATCGTATTTCGATTGATATTTTATACTTGGGATCCATAATATTTATTATATGTGAGTGTATGTTAATAAGGTTTTGTATTAATTAACATGTTAAATAAAGATGGAACTCTTACTGAAAACAAGTACCCATGAAATCACCCAAGTGGTGAAAACACCTTATGTGTTTTCGTCCACTGATGACCAACGAAATCAGAGATGGGCCTTGGCCCAGTATTGAGATATTTTATATAATCATTTTATAAACAAATCTTCTCGGAGAAGTTTCTTACTTACCAAACCTTATCTTATCACAATTGTTTCTCTCTCTACCTCTGAAACCCACAAAGAGAATTCCTCATTTGAAGCCAAAACCTCTGTTTAAATCCTTGGTTAGTGATTTCATGATTCAGTTGTTTTAGTTGCATATCGTATGATTATTGGATGTTTAATCATGATGTATGTATATATGTGATTATGTGATTGATCATTGTGTGCTTGTTGGATAATTATTATCTATGAACTGTCTGTATATTTGATGTTTTGATCAACAGTGGGTGTATGTTAAAGAATGATAAACTGATTAAATCGGGATCCTGGTATCATATGATGTTGGCAAATTATATATTACATATCAATGATTTATTATATGACTTGTAAATGATTAATCATGTAACTGTAATGAGATTTAGTTACTGGGTTTAAGTTACAGTGAGTGTTGGTGAAGATGATGAAGCTAACGAAAACACCCCACAACTTTAAAGTGGACGAAATCACATAAGTGATTTCGGCCCACATATATGTTTTCGGCCCAAGAGATATTAAAGCCCAAAGTGTTTTCGTCACACTTGAAGCCAACGAAAACACCCCCCCACACAATTGAAACTGGACGAAATCACTTATGTGATTTCGGCCCAATGTGTTAAGCCCAAAAAGGGATTTCGGCCCATAGGTGTTTTCGCCACTTTAGTGTTTTCGTCCCTTAAGGGGATTTCGGCTCATGTGGTTTTCGGCCCAAGGGTGTTTTCGGCCCAACTGTGAAATGTGTTACTCGGTTAAGTTATTTACCTTGGTTAACCCTGTTATGATAAAACAACTATCTTCGTTAATATGTTAACTATGTTGAATGTTGATTAACTCTGTTATGCACATTAACTAGGATAAGTGTATTAATCTGGTTAAGCATGTTAACTGCATTATGTATGCCATTAGGTGAAGTATATTAATTCTGTTAAGTATATAATGGTATTAGCTTATTAACTCTGTTAACTCTATTTAACTCAGTTAAGTTATGCAACTCTGTTAAGTACGTATATAACTCTGTTAAACATGTAACTATGATTAACCTATTAATTGAGTTAAGTTTATTAACTCAGTTAACCTTATTAACTATGTTAGTATGTTAACCTCGTTAAGTGTTTTTGATGCGATTAACTGCTTGTGTTGCATGATGATTAACTGCCAAACACACTATGTGACATTAGAATATATGTAAGTCGTTACGAACATAAACTGATTATTGAATACGTGCACTATAGGACTTGATTGATTATTTGCGAGCACATAGTTTAGCATACCGAGCAAACCAAGGTGAGTTCACACTAGCCAAGGCATGGGATTCCCGGTGGGTTGGGAATGGGATTGAATAACTACTCGTACAACCATTACTATTAAACTACTTAATACTGTCCTCGGATTGAAGGGCACGTACGTAAAACCTACGTACAGTTATACTTATTACTGTCCTCAGATTGAAGGGCACGTACGTAAAACCTACGTACACGATCATAAGACCATCAGTTCTATCAAAGGAAGTCCCTCATTTATCGACTTAATCGCCGAGGCCTATGGCGAGCGGGTCATTAGTAGATAGCGCTATTAGGTTTAACAAACCTCACACCGTGTCGTCCGAACGGGCGTGTACTAATGGACTATGGGCAAAGGGTCAATGCTGATAGACATTGACTTAGGGCACCTCTTATATTTTCGTAGCAGTCGATACGCGTGGTCTAGTAACACATGGGAAGCCCCCACTAATCATCGCACAGATGCCTGGATTGGCCGCGATAAGGATTAATACGATACATGGTTTACTAAACGAACATACGATTTACGAAATGAATACTATAACCAAATAACCAACTGTGAACTCGCTCAACTTTGTTGTTGATTTGTTGCTACATGCCTTGCAGGTCATTAGGTACCCATGGAGCTTGCACAGGGAGGAACGGTCGTTGTGGGACATGGCGATGTGTGCCACGCTTTAATCAATACTTTATTTGATATTTAATACTCGCAATGGGTTTTACAATTATGTTTCCGCTAAACACTTAACTATGCTTTGGTTTTTGGACACCTTTCATATTGTTGTTTGAATTATGTTTACTTATGCTTGTTCAATATGATTGGTGGCTTGATCCTGGTCATGTCACGCCTCCAAGCGGTGGTACTCCGCGTGTGGATTTTGGGGGTGTGACAGATTGGTATCAGAGCCATTGGTTATAGAGAACTTGGTTTTAATAAGGGGAAAACGTTTTTATTAAAACCAGACTATAACCGAAACAGTGCTCAACGATCCACAACGATGCCTCGCTCCACGTGCAAGACTCAACATACTAGGTAATATGGTATATGTTTTATTGCCTACTTGCTAGAATTGCATAGAACTTTGCTCGTGGTATGCTTAGATTACATTGTCTACTATTTGTTATTGCTCGAGAACACTTGTGTGCTTACTCTCTTCTGTCACCACACTATTCGCGAACCTCTCTCACTTATGTTGCATTTGATATGAAGATCATGGCCGGATGTATTAACTTGACTCAAGCCCAGTTGACGGCTCTCATTAACGAACGAGTTGCTGCGGCACTCGCAGCCATACAAGCAGGAGGTCAACACGCTCAGCCACCTGTTTGCACCTTCAAAAATCTCAAGGATTGCCGACCTAGTACCTTCAGCGGTACTGAGGGAGTTGTAGGCCTCCTCCATTGGTTCGAGAGGCTCGAAACCGACTTTGAGGTGCGTGATTGCCCTGAGTCTCGTAGAGTAAAGTTTGCTACTGGAACACTCAAAGGTGCTGCATTAACCTGGTGGGAAGCACAGGTTCAAATGTTAGGGCTGGCAGCTGCAAATGCCACCCCCTGGAACGAGTTCAAGGACCTAGTTAAGGAAGAGTTTTGCAGTCGGGAAGACATCCACAAACTAGAGGTGGAGTTCCTCAACTTACAAATGACGGGGTCTGAAATTGAGGCTTATACGAAGAGATCAAATGAATTAGCCACATTTTGTCCCACTATGGTAGACCCTCCCACCAAACGCATCGAGCAGTATCTCAAGGGTTTGGTGCCCGAAATTCAGAGTCATGTGACCGCAGCTAATCTTGGCACTATCCAGCAAGTCACTCGGCTTGCTTATCGTCTCACAGACCAGGCAGTAGAACAAAACAAACTACCAAAACGTGTTAAAGCTGCTACTACATGTGCTTCTAGTGACAACAAACGCAAGTGGGATGGAAACCTGAGCAAGGGATTAATTCCGGTTCAGCCTCTGGCGCAACAGCAAAAGATAGGTGACTACCAGAGTCCCAGTCAGCAATTTTCTGGTAGTCATGGGCAGAGTGGATATCGAGGAAATCATCCAAAGTGTAACAGATGCAATAGGCACCACAGCGGTCAGTGCAACAAGGGTCGTTGTCAGAGGTGCCTCAAGATAGGTCATGAGGCTAAGGATTGTCGAAACTCACGTCCTGTAACTCAAGAACAGCAACAACCACGTGATTGATCAGGGTGACGCAAGGAATGATCCCAACGTAGTTATGGGTAAGTTTCTTCTTGACGACTTTTATGTTACTGTATTGTTTGATTCGGGTGCGGATACCAATTTTATGTCTCTAAAAGTTAGCCAAATGTTAAAACATGCACCAACTCCCTTGAACACCAAACCTGTCGTAGTGTTAGCTAATGGTAGAAGTCTAGAGGCCACTCATAGTTCAGGGTTGTAATCTTATCCTCGCTGGTCAGACATTCTCTATCGACCTCATTCTTGTAGTTCTGGGCAGCACCTATAGCTCGCGCACCGTATCGCTTAGCTCCATCAGAATTGGAAGAACTATCGAAGCAATTGCAAGAGCTCTTGGATAAGGGCTTTATTCGTCCTAGCTCTTCGCCTTGGGGAGCTCCAGTATTATTTGTGAAGAAGAAGGACGGTACCTTCCGCATGTGTATAGACTACCGCGAACTGAACAAGGTGACCGTGAAGAATCGCTACTCTCTTCCACGCATCGACGACTTATTCGACCAGTTGCAAGGGTCGAGCTTTTACTCGAAGATTGACCTGAGGTCAGGCTATCATCAACTGAGAGTCCGGTATGAGGACGTCTCCAAAACATCATTCAGAACGCGCTACGGTCACTACGAATTTTTGGTCATGCCATTCGGATTAACGAACGCGCCTGCGGTTTTCATGGATCTTATGAACAGGGTGTGCAAACCTTATCTTGACAAGTTCGTCATTGTATTTATCGACAACATTTTGATCTACTCCAAGAGTCAGGAGGAACACGAGCATCATTTACGACTTATTCTGGAACTTCTTCGAACGAAACAACTGTACGCTAAGTTTTCAAAATGCGACTTCTGGCTTCGTGAAGTCCACTTCTTAGGCCACGTGGTAAACAAGGATGGGATTCATGTCGATCCATCCAAGGTAGATTCGATCAAGAACTGGCCTGCACCTCGCACACCAACCGTAATACGCCAATTCTTGGGTTTGGCGGGTTATTACAGACGGTTCATCAAAGACTTCTCAAAGATTGCACAGCCGCTTACATTACTGACACAGAAAGGTGTTGCTTACCGTTGGAGTAATACACAGGAAACAACGTTTCAGCACTTAAAGGATAGACTTGGTAGCGCACCTATCCCCTCCTTGCCTAAAGGCACGGACGATTTTGTAGTCTACTGCGACGCATCTATCCAAGGACTTGGATGTGTGTTGATGCAGCGGGATAAAGTCATTGCTTATGCTTCGCGCCAACTTAAGATCCACGAACGAAACTACACTACACACGATTTAGAGCTGGGAGCCGTTGTTTTTGCGCTCAAGATATGGCGACATTACATGTATGGCACTAAGTGCACTATATACACTGATCACAGGAGTCTCGAACACATATTTAAGCAGAAAGAGTTGAATATGCGACAACGACGATGGGTCAAGCTACTGAATGACTACGAATGCTCGATCAGGTACCACCCAGGCGAAGCCAATGTTGTGGCTGACGCCCTCAGTCGAAAGGATACTACACCTAGGCGTGTACGAGCGTTGCAACTCACTATTCAGTCTAGTCTTCCTTCTCAGATACGAGATGCTCAGGTAGAAGCATTGAAACCAGAAAATGTCAGGGCTGAAGCCCTATGCGGTTCCAGACAACGGATGGAACAAAAGGCAGACGGCGCCTCCTATGTAATAGGACGCATCTGGGTCCCACACTATGGCAACTTACGCGAGCTTGTAATGGAAGAAGCTCATAAGTCTCGCTACTCAGTACATCCTGGTTCGGATAAGATGTACCACGACCTCAGAACTACATATTGGTGGCCTAGCATGAAGGCCCACATAGCAACTTACGTTAGCGAGTGTTTGACTTGTGCGAGAGTCAAAGCGGAATATCAGAAACCTTCAGGCCCACTCCAGCAACCTGAGATACCACAATGGAAATGGGAACAAATTTCCATGGAGTCTGTTACTGGCCTACCCAGATCTCAGCGCGGAAATGATACTAATTGGGTGATCGTGGATCGACTCACAAAGTCTGCTCACTTCTTGGCTATCAAGGAAACGGATAAGTTCTCCACTCTAGCAGACGTATACCTTAAGGAAGTTGTCTCGAGGCACGGGGTGCCCACCTCTATTATCTCTGATCGTGATGCACGTTTTACTTCAGAACTGTGGCAAGCAATGCACAAATCTTTTGGCTCTCGTTTAGACATGAGCACGGCTTATCATCCTCAGACAGATGGGCAGTCTGAGCGCACTATTCAAACTCTAGGAGACATGCTTCGGGCGTGCGTAATTGACTTTGGCAAGGGCTGGGAAAAACATCTGCCACTTGTGGAATTTTCGTACAACAACAGTTACCACACCAGCATTAAAGCTGCTCCATTTGAGGCATTGTACGGGCGTAAATGCCGATCACCTCTTTGTTGGGCAGAGGTGGGTGACAGTCAGATCACTGGTCCAGAAATGGTAGTTGATACTACTGAGAAGATTGCTCAAATACGACAACGCATGGCGGCAGCTCGTGACCGTCAGAAAGCATACGCCGATAAAGACAGGAAACTACTCGAGTTCCAGGTTGGGGATCGAGCACTACTCAAAGTTTCACCCTGGAAGGGTGTTGTTCGTTTTGGCAAAAGGGGCAAACTCAGTCCACGATACGTTGGACCATTTGAAGTCATAGAGAAGATAGGCAAAGTGGCCTACAGACTGAACTTACCAGCTGAACTCAGTGCAGTTCACAACGTTTTCCACGTGTCGAATCTGAAGAAGTGTCTATCAGATGAGACCCACATAGTTCCTCTGAAGGAGCTCACTATCGACGAACGGTTGCATTTCGTTGAAGAACCAGTTGAAATCACGGACTGGGATGTTAAGGTCCTCAAGAACACCAGAATACCTCTTGTTCGAGTTCGTTGGAACTCCCGTCGTGGCCCAGAGTTCACCTGGGAACGCGAAGACCAAATGGAACTCAAATATCCCCAGTTGTTCGAAAACAATGCAACTACTACTGAGGCTGAAGCTACTACAGAATTTCGGGAAGAAATTCCAAATCAACGGGGGGATGATGTGACACCCCAGGAGAACCAGTAAACGATAACTTACCTAGCTTCCTCAGTAACCGCATGCTAAATTTCGGGACGAAATTTCTTTCAAGTTGGGGATAATGTGACAACTCGAGTTTCCAAGATTTCCATCTTCGCATTTAGTGCACGTTAATTTTTTTTATTGTTTATGTTGTTTGTTTACACGACTCGTTGTTTCACAACGCTTACCTTTGTAATACGTTATATCGTATTTCGATTGATATTTTATACTTGGGATCCATAATATTTATTATATGTGAGTGTATGTTAATAAGGTTTTGTATTAATTAACATGTTAAATAAAGATGGAACTCTTACTGAAAACATGTACCCATGAAATCACCCAAGTGGTGAAAACACCTTATGTGTTTTCGTCCACTGATGACCAACGAAATCAGAGATGGGCCTTGGCCCAGTATTGAGATATTTTATATAATCATTTTATAAACAAATCTTCTCGGAGAAGTTTCTTACTTACCAAACCTTATCTTATCACAATTGTTTCTCTCTCTACCTCTGAAACCCACAAAGAGAATTCCTCATTTGAAGCCAAAACCTCTGTTTAAATCCTTGGTTAGTGATTTCATGATTCAGTTGATTTAGTTGCATATCGTATGATTATTGGATGTTTAATCATGATGTATGTATATATGTGATTATGTGATTGATCATTGTGTGCTTGTTGGATAATTATTATCTATGAACTGTCTGTATATTTGATGTTTTGATCAACAGTGGGTGTATGTTAATGAATGATAAACTGATTAAATCGGGATCCTGGTATCATATGATGTTGGCAAATTATATATTACATATCAATGATTTATTATATGACTTGTAAATGATTAATCATGTAACTGTAATGAGATTTAGTTGCTGGGTTTAAGTTACAGTGAGTGTTGGTGAAGATGATGAAGCTAACGAAAACACCCCACAACTTTAAAGTGGACGAAATCACATAAGTGATTTCGGCCCACATATATGTTTTCGGCCCAAGAGATATTAAAGCCCAAAGTGTTTTCGTCACACTTGAAGCCAACGAAAACACCCCCCCACACAATTGAAACTGGACGAAATCACTTATGTGATTTCGGCCCAATGTGTTAAGCCCAAAAAGGGATTTCGGCCCATAGGTGTTTTCGCCACTTTAGTGTTTTCGTCCCTTAAGGGGATTTCGGCTCATGTGGTTTTCGGCCCAAGGGTGTTTTCGGCCCAACTGTGAAATGTGTTACTCGGTTAAGTTATTTACCTTGGTTAACCCTGTTATGATAAAACAACTATCTTCGTTAATATGTTAACTATGTTGAATGTTGATTAACTCTGTTATGCACATTAACTAGGATAAGTGTATTAATCTGGTTAAGCATGTTAACTGCATTATGTATGCCATTAGGTGAAGTATATTAATTCTGTTAAGTATATAATGGTATTAGCTTATTAACTCTGTTAACTCTATTTAACTCAGTTAAGTTATGCAACTCTGTTAAGTACGTATATAGCTCTGTTAAACATGTAACTATGATTAACCTATTAATTGAGTTAAGTTTATTAACTCAGTTAACCTTATTAACTATGTTAGTATGTTAACCTCATTAAGTGTTTTTGATGCGATTAACTGCTTGTGTTGCATGATGATTAACTGCCAAACACACTATGTGACATTAGAATATATGTAAGTCGTTACGAACATAAACTGATTATTGAATACGTGCACTATAGGACTTGATTGATTATTTGCGAGCACATAGTTTAGCATACCGAGCAAACCAAGGTGAGTTCACACTAGCCAAGGCATCGGATTCCCGGTGGGTTGGGAATGGGATTGAATAACTACTCGTACAACCATTACTATTAAACTACTTAATACTGTCCTCGGATTGAAGGGCACGTACGTAAAACCTACGTACAGTTATACTTATTACTGTCCTCAGATTGAAGGGCACGTACGTAAAACCTACGTACACGATCATAAGACCATCAGTTCTATCAAAGGAAGTCCCTCATTTATCGACTTAATCGCCGAGGCCTATGGCGAGCGGGTCATTAGTAGATAGCGCTATTAGGTTTAACAAACCTCACACCGTGTCGTCCGAACGGGCGTGTACTAATGGACTATGGGCAAAGGGTCAATGCTGATAGACATTGACTTAGGGCACCTCTTATATTTTCGTAGCAGTCGATACGCGTGGTCTAGTAACACATGGGAAGCCCCCACTAATCATCGCACAGATGCCTGGATTAGCCGCGATAAGGATTAATACGATACATGGTTTACTAAACGAACATACGATTTACGAAATGAATACTATAACCAAATAACCAACTGTGAACTCGCTCAACTTTGTTGTTGATTTGTTGCTACATGCCTTGCAGGTCATTAGGTACCCATGGAGCTTGCACATGGAGGAACGGTCATTGTGGGACATGGCGATGTGTGCCATGCTTTAATCAATACTTTATTTGATATTTAATACTCGCAATGGGTTTTACAATTATGTTTCCGCTAAACACTTAACTATGCTTTGGTTTTTGGACACCTTTCATATTGTTGTTTGAATTATGTTTACTTATGCTTGTTCAATATGATTGGTGGCTTGATCCTGGTCATGTCACGCCTCCAAGCGGTGGTACTCCGCGTGTGGATTTTGGGGGTGTGACAATCCAAAGCCATGAATCTAATACACGAATCCTATGTTACTCACAGACATTTTTATGCTGACGTACCTATTTTCACATATGTTTCAGGTGCTTCTTCGTGATGATTGGTGATGCATGCTACACATAGGATGGACTCGTGCCTTAGCGACTTTAAAACTTGGAAGACAATTATTTGTAGTTATCTAATTTGTAATAAAACAATGAGTTTAATAATTCAATAAAACATAGCTATTTAATCCATGGTTGTGAAACAATGATTCTGTTACGACACTCCCCGACGTTTCCGCCACGATTTGTTGTTTTACGTGGTCGGGGTGTGACAGAAAAGTTGGTATCAGAGCTCATGGTTATAGGGAATTAGGTTATTAGTAATGCTTTGACCTAGACTATAACCTTCCTAGGACCCTAACACAAGTTATCTTGTGTTTAGTCTTAAAAACAATACCGTCGCCTATCTTTAGGTGGCAACCAAAACAAGAACACCAATTTACAAATCTGTTTTAGAAAACCAATCATCCCTTCTTAGATGATTTATTATAAGGTTTTGAACCTTCAAAGTTTTCAAAATCTCGTCAAAGTTTGGGTCTAAATAATGTGAACACGTGCAATATGGAAGGGTTGATGCCTGTACCTCGAGTTTTCTGTCTAAGGCTAGAGTGTTCGTACAAATCCACATAATCGGACCAGTCACTCTTACCTGGGAACTCTTGGGGTGAGTGTCCACTTATAGGCTAAAGCATGTCTTTGCGATACATTAGTATGACCCATTTACTTTGATTACTCACAGTGTCATTTGTTTGTTTTAGGTAACGAACAAATGATCACAATCTTCATGCTTTGTCGATATTCTTTTAAGCATTCAATTCTTACTATCCGATATCATCTCACTCGTTTCTTTTCATATTTCTTTGCTCTTTTAGAATATGCCTCCTTGACGTGATGCACAACCTCAAACTAACGTCGAACTCGCAGCTATTATCACTCAGGAAATCGCTGTTGTACTCCCGAACCAGATAACCTAAGTAAACCAAGCAAACAACAATAAAAACAATGCTCCGTGCAACTATAAGACATTCAATTCAGCTAAGCCACTCACATTTATTGGGTCTGAAGGGGCCACTGGGCTCCTACAATGGTTTTAGAGTCTTGAAAGCACGTTTCGTCATGTTCAATGCCCAAACGAACGAAATGTTGAATTTGTATCGAGCGTATTCCAGAAAAGAGCACTTACATGGTGGAACGGTGTAATGAGGGATAGGGGTGCCGATGTGGCATTAGCACAAACTTGGGAAGAGCTTCGAGCTCTAATGATGAAGTAGTTCTGCCCTAGTCATGAACTCAGGGCGTTGGAAAGGGAATTTGACGATCTAAAGCAAGATAGCGGTGAACATCGAGCCTACACTGATCGTTATGAGGAACTGAGCCTGTTATGTCCTACCATGGTTACGCCTTTGGATAAGGCAATTGAAAAGTACATTGATGGTCTTCCTGACTTAGTTCAGGATATCGTTACTGGTAGCAACCCTACTACCGTCAGACATGCCATTGAACTATCTGCTACCATGACTGAATCCCAGGTCAGGAAAGGTAAGCTTTTCCAAAAAGGCCACCTGAAACCATCTGACGAGTCTACATAAGAAAAACCAAAGGAAAAACAGACTAAGTCCTCCAAAAAGTCAAAGAAGCGTAAGGCTTCACAAAACTTCGTTGTAGTTGCTCAGAATAATCAGGTTGCACCAAACCAGCCAGCATAACCTCGTACAAGGAAAAACTATGTTGGTACTGCACCTTTGTGCAACAAATGCAACCGTCATCATCTGGAGCAAACACAGTGTCACAAATGTACCCACTGTGGGCGATTGGGACATTTGGTCAATACCTGCCGTTATGCTAACCAAAACCAAGCTGCTGCAAATCCTGCTGCTGCTCAAGCACAGTTTCTACCTGGGTCGTGCTATAATTGTGGTGATCTTACTCACTACCAAAACAATTTCCCAAGACTTGTTAACGTAAATCCAGCGCGTGGGCGAGTGTTTAACATAAACGAGGCAAACGCAAACGACAATGCAGCAGTGAACAATTAGACTTTTGTATTTCCTTGTTTGTTATCTTTTGACGTTTGAAACAATTCAGCTGTTATATAAATAAAATTTTTTGTTCCAATTTTATTTTACGAAACTGATACGATTGTGTGTATGTCTAACATACCCCTACGATGCCGACACCAAGGAACTGTGTTCCATACAAAACAAACTACTCGTATGATTCTTTCATTTTATGATCACTTGTGATCACCCCGAAAATCCTAAGTACTCGTTTCTTTTAAGAAACAAAGTACAAGTTACAAATTCTTAAACAGATACTTGAAATACCATTTCAAATCCTTGATTTGATACCTAAAAGTACTTTCATGAATCCTTAATTGGATTCCTTGCATGCTCTAATACGAATGTTATGATACGACAAGAACATAGCCAAATCCTTATAAGATCTTCCTATCTTCATAGTTAGATTATTTGGGATGTTTAAAAGTATCAATTGAAGTCCTTGATTGGATTTCTGGTGTACTTTAAATGCATTGATTCAAGTTAATAAACGAGCTAATAACTAAATTAACGAATACACGATTATGTGATTATGTGTAATTCTAAAGCTCGCTATCTAAGTCCTGGTAGAATCTTCCGTATTTTCATATGTTAGATTCTCAAAAGGGTACTCAAAGTGCTATCTTAAATTCCTTAAGGGGCTTTTCTATGCAAATAGTAAGAATCTTGGAATCCAAAGTGCTATTTCAAAACGATTATTTGATTCAAAATTACAAAGATCCCTTAAGTGGTCTATTTAAAGAGATCGTACGACGGTCTAGTTAAGGAGATCATATGTTGATCTAGTTAAAAAGATCATTCGTTGATCTAGTTAAAAAGATCCTTTGGTGGTCTAGTCAAGACATTACATGTTTGTTCGATTGATTTTTCCCCTACGCATTATGAAATGAACTGTGTGGACTGTGCAAGGAATTACATAATTATGGAATTCAGTGCACAGAAACCACAGCAAGTTTTGTCATGTGTTAAGACCTATAGTGACAAGAATAACGAAACGGGAACAATGAAAAAAGGGCATGGTGGATACGCTGCTGGTACTTCCTATATAAGTGTTCCTTATTACATTGCGAACGTAGCGTTAATTAAGTTACTAGAAGTCCTGGACCTTGACCAATGTTATTTTATCTTACACTCTCCGACTCTGATTTCGAGCACACACAAGTTTCCTATAATAGTCTTCATAGGAAACATTCTCCAATCCGTTGTTCAAAGCTCCATGCTTTTGTTACAACAACGACAACACTTTGGTAATTAACAAATTCACTAAGAATCCAAACATGACCTAGATTTTTACTTGGGAAACGGAGGATTCATTCGAAAGCGAAACAATCACAGTTGTCTTCACAGGTTTCCTCTAAAATTAAATTTCGGGACGAAATTTCCTAAAGTAGGGGAGACTGTGACACCTGTGTCACTACGACCATCATACAAATTCAAATCCAATGAAATCTTGTATTTTATTCTTGGGATTTGTATAAATATGTGTATCATTTGCACATATCAATTCTTGTTCGATTTCGAGCTTTAAATCGCTTTCTGGAAGGTTATACGCGAACTGATGCGTAAATGTAACCAGTTCAATGTAACAAACACTCCAGAATAGTGACATAGGCTTAACATACCTTAAATAACCTTTACATAACTTAGAAATAAGTTTTGGAGGGTTTGGTGTGTCGAAAACAAGTTTATTCGATCGCAGGGACTAATTGCGTCAAACTGCGAAACTATGCCGATTTGTATAGTAACGAACATTCTGGAACTTGATCATAAGCTAAACATACCTTAAATAGCTTATAAATAGGCTTTGGGGGGTTCGGTATGCTAAAATAAACTTTTTGATCAAACAGGGACTAAAAACGTCAAAAAGTGCATAAGTTTGCATTTTCGCGCATATCTTACGTTCTGAACATATCCGGACATCCAAAAATTTTGTAATCATTAAATATTTTATTTTAGTGATTGGAATGCAAAAATACCACTCGTCGTGCAATTTGGATCGATTTCGCGTTCGTTCGAGTTTCGTCGTAATTAACCGAATAACGCGACCGTACGACCAAACGAACCGACATCCGAGATAATTTCAAGCATGTTTCATGTTCCCTTTGCTTTAACATCCTTGTAGAGCCTTGAAAATGGGTTAACGGGGTTTAAACGCATCGAAAATGGCTTAAACGAGTTGCAGGGACCATTTTTGCCATTTTTTGAAACTTTCTAGAACTGGGGTGTGCTAGCGCCGTGCGAACCCAATAGGGGTGGTGCCGTGGCGCGACGCCACGGCTCTGTTTTGACAGAAATCTCATTTTCAGCAACTAGTTTGAACTTGGGGGTCTTTTGTGCAACTTTCTCAATACTATGAACTAGTTTTGGACCTCGTCTTGTATTGTAAACCATGTTCCACAAGTGTATGGTGAGATTTGGGCTTTGAATCTTGCAAAAACACATGTCAAGATTTTAAGAACTCAAGACTTACTATAAATACCCACTTGATCTTCATTGTTTCCTCACAATTTGATCTCAATTTCTTCTCTAAGTTGAAGCTCTCACTTGTGAAGCTTCATACCTGAGCATTTTGAGTTCAAATCTTCCTTGCTTGGACCTTTTGTAAGTTTCTTTCATGCTTTTTATGTATTTCAAGCATGAAAGTCAAACAGTGTTTGACTTTCTGCTTTGACCATGATTTGGTCAACACAAAGTTCGTTTGAACTCTGCAATGTGAGCGTAATCACGATGGTCATAGTCCCATATGACTATACCTTCTGATTACCACGTTGATTTGTCGAAGTGACGAGTCAAAGTTTCGGTTAAAATACGTGTTTATGCGTATTTTGCAACGAAGCTATTTTCAGGTATCAAAACACTTTGTTTTGATATCAAACCTCTTTTCTAATTAGTTAAACATGTTTTAACATGTTTAACTTGTCACTTTTAGTCTAGCGCTTGTTTAGGGTCGTAAAGTCAAGCGGTCTAAACCCCCGCTTAGACTTTCGAACCCGACCCATTTGGTCGATCATTAGGATCCGACCAAGCATATATTGTGACCATAGTTGTATATGGAATAACCTTCCAAGGTTATAACTTATGGTCACTTAGTTTAATTAGTTGTATGATAGGTAGTTTATATGCCTTAGGAAAATGACCAAAATGCCCTTTTCATGCATAATTTGATTTTAAGCATATGTAACTTAACTTTTCTCACTTAAACTAATTATGCAACATATATAAACAGATTAGGGCATATAATACTTGTCATAGGACTAGTTAGGCGTCTCGAACGTGCTTTCGCGAGAACGACGCGTGAACGTAGCATAAGCTACCTTAATGGGTCGTAACGGGTCGTAAGCACTTAGGATTTTAGAATGTAGGCTTTGTTAAACCATATCACATGAGTTCCAATGCTCATTTGGTTTCCGAGACCTCATTCTACCCGATCTTCCGATTTAGATGCCGATTGTTTAATATAGTGATTCCATACTAGGTGCCACTTGATTCCTTGATTTCCGAGCTTTGTTAGGACACTTAATCAAGGATACTTACAATCTCAAGTGAGTACATAGTCCCCTCTTTTACATTTTCAAATGTTTGGGGTGATACATATGTGCCGATGCTATATTTTCATGTTGTCGACTATATGATTACACATGCATAAGTAGTATCTTTTGAAAAATTGAACTATTATCCATGGCTTAAACACTGATTTCCAAAGTTTGTTAGAACTATTTGTCCATTTATACTGTTATTTATACATTCATTAACAATGATCAAGCCGATTGGTAGTACGATATAGCGCTATAGGACTAGACACCCCATTCCTGTTGTATGGAATGTCAGAAACCAAATTTTAACCAAATAGAATTTGCCTTTGTGGTATTTCTATAGTCTCTAAAGTGTAGTTTGATGCACTAAGGTTTGAATGTATTGCTAAATCGCGATTTATGGTATATTTCGATATACTGCCAACGTGATACCGTTTGCTAAAGCATAATTTGATATGCTATTGTTTACTAAAATATAGTTTGATATTTTATCAAACCACGATTTAGGTATGTTTCGACATACTACCAACGTGATATTGTTTACTAAAGTATAATTTGATATACTACCGACCCTGTTATTTCACGAACTAAAGTATATTTTAATATACTACCAAAGCATAAGTTGATATGTTATTTACAAAACCAAAGTATAATGTATTATACTACTGATGTTTTTCATTTCATGAACCAAAGTATACTTGTGATATACTACCGAATCTATTATTTCTGAAATTAAAGTATATTCTAATATACTATCTATTTATCTATTTCAAAACTAAAGTATATTTAGATATACTACTCATTCGCTTATCTCAAAACTAAAGTATGTTTTTGAATATGCTACAAACGTTTTATCAAAATGACGCATTTTAGAAAAAAATACTTTTTACAAGGATTCATGGCTATTTTTGAAAACATAAATCCCTTTTCTTGTGTTATCCAAAGCCATGAATCTAATACACGAATCCTATGTTACTCACATGTATTTTTATGCTGACGTACTTATTTTCACATATGTTTCAGGTGCTACTACGTGATGATTGTTGATGCATGCTACACATAGGATGGGCTCGTGCCTTAGCGACTTTAAAACTTGGAAGACAATTATTTGTAGTTATCTAATTTGTAATAAAACAATGAGTTTAATAATTCAATAAAACATAGCTATTTAATCCATGGTTGTGAAACAATGATTCTGTTACGACAATCCCGGACGTTTCCGCCACGATTTGTTGTTTTACGTGGTCGGGGTGTGACATTTTAATTATATTATTTTATTTAATATTTACAATAAATTTGAACCGTTGGGTGGTTAAATATCTTATTTCAAATTCACTACATAACACCATTGTGATTTTTAGTTTGCATCATACACAGATTCTAACAACAAACCTATCAAAGAATATAGTGGCATCAACCTCTACACAATCAGATGACCTGAAGCAGAGATTTGTTAAACAAACTGATGAAGGATATTATGCAGACAAGGCTACTCTTCAGGAGTTGAAGAGATGTTTCAATGCATTATAACTTGGTTTGCTGACAAGAGTACAAGTTGCCAGAAATTTGCTTGCAATGCCAACAACATCAGTTCGTGACTTGTGTGTTGCGAGTACCATTGAATGTGGTGATAGAGACTTGTAGTTCATGACAAAGCTTAGGGATCTACATCATGAAGTTCAGGACTCGATGGAGTTAAAGTTAAAATTTCTTAATTTTGTTTATTAGATTTCAAATGTTTTTTTAGTTTTCTTTATTCATATGTAACTAGGTTATTTTAACCCGGCGCATGTTGCGACACGTTTTTTCTCTTGTGTTTGCCAATGTTTTGTGTACCGTCCTGGCAAGGGTTGGGTCTCCCTAACAAACCTGTGCATATAAACAACCAGAGCAAAGAAATTAGAATATTTTTATAGAAATATAACCGAATAGCTAAATACGTCCAAAGCAAAATACATGGATGAGTATTGCGTAATGTTTACATTTAAACTTCTTCTATTTGTATTGTGAAAGAAGAACGTGGGGCTAAAACTTTTCAAAACTCAAAACTCATATTCGGGTCGGATTGGTCCACCTTTTTCGTTTCAGTGTAAGACCACACCCGAGACAGAGACTAAAATTGTGCAACCTCAAGAACCAAAACCAACCGAAATATCCTGTTTTGCTCTTTTTTACGGATGAGTTTCATTGTTATTCAGACCAACTGTCACACCCCGACCACGTAAAACAACAAAACGTAGCGGAAACGTCGGGGAGTGTTGTAACAGAATTATCGTTTCACAACCATGGATACAAAAGAGTTTCGTTTTATTGATAATATTAAACATTAACATTGTCTTAACATAGAACAAACAAGTACATATCGTCTATCATTATTATTATGTCACTAAGACCTCGTCCCGATCCTATGTGACGCATGCATCCTAGAAATCAATCAAGCAACAACACCTAAAACATATGTAAAAACAAAGTCAGCAAAAAAATGCTGGCGAGTACATAAGTTTTATAAGAGTATCGGAATCATGGCTTCGTTTACATGTTGCAGTACTTTATTAGACTACAAGAGTCAAAATACAAACCTCCTTTTGAAAAGTGTATTGCAACATAGCTAACCAACTCAAATCAAGTTGGTTATAGTTTATAAAATCTCGTAGCCATGATTCTTAACCCAAAAACATTTGTTTTAGAAAACCAATTTGTAAAACATCTCGTAAAAACTCGTTAATAAAACTCATATGGTTTATATCTTTTAGAAAACTTCGTTGTGTGACATCGTTTCAAAATCGTTTACCCAAGTGAACTAAATAACGCCACGGTATGTAATATGATGAAAACACTTATATATAAGAAGTACCAGCGGCGTATCTACCATGCTTTCACCACATTGCACCCGTCCCATTATCTAAACACTTAACCAAAAACCAATCGTTTATCCAATTCGTTTATCTTGTTCAAATCGTTTCCAAATCGTTAACTCGTTTAAATCGTTTAAATCATGCTTTTTTTAATTGTGAAAACTATTTATGGTCGTCTTGATAATAACATTCAAACCTTCGTGACTCGACTACCTCGTTTCTCGCTTCTCGCATTAACAAACCACCAAAGGGTAAGTTAACTAACATCAGATTCAGTCGTAACCCACAACCCCCACACATAACCATGGGTGCAGTGCAATAACGGGATTTGTCAGATCCTATGGTACTGTAACACCTCGAAAATTCACGTCCTATAATGTGTTGACACGTGTCATATGTTTAAAACGTGTGAAAGAATATTATAGAAGGACTAAAGTTGACAAACATGGAAAGTATGTGAATATAAGTATTCTAAATGTCAATAGTGAATAAATATAATGTACATTAACCCAACATGATGTTTATAACATCAAATGAATAAATCATGGATCATGCGAAGCTAAAAGTGAGAGATTACAAACTACAGGGGTTAAATGTGTCAACATGTTTAAATTATACCTCTGAGTGACCTTTTGACGAACTCGAAGCTTTGTAACTGTTAATTATGCTCACTAGAATGCACGATATAAATTTCGTAAAGTTTCGTTATCGTATGAGAAAGTTATGATCAAATTCGTGTGCGAAGGGTTAAAGCGTAAACGTTGGAAGTTAGGACTTTTCGGGTAACAATAAAGTTAACCGGGGACTTAACAAAGTGGGTATATGTTTTAAAGCCCTTATAGATCAATTATGAGGGTTCATAATGCAAGAAACAAGTGTCTAAACGGATTTTGAAGAGCCAAGGATCAAATAGCAAAAAATCAAAAATGCAGATTTTCTGCAGAAGGCCGTCGCGCCACGCGAGGAGCCCTCGCGCCACGCGAGGGACTCCCAGTTCCGAAATTTTTGGCTGTTGTCTGCCATGGCCTTTGTGCGTGACTTTTACCGATTTTTCACATCTTGTGCGACCCCTAGGCACCCCCTAAACACTTAGGGACATGTGTTAATCAGTTGTGGTGGGTTGTAGACTCATGTGTCAAAGATTTGTGGTGATTAATTCACTATAAAAGGCCATGATATGCAACCATTGTTCTTCACACCTTCCTCTTGCAATCTGATCATTTCTGGAGCTCCAAGGCACTCCCAAGTGATCACTAATCAAGCTTAGGACTTTTGTAAGTTTGCTTAACCTTCTTTAATTGAGTTTTAGCTTAAAAGTCAAACCGTCGTAATTAACGGTTGACTTTAAGATTAATCACTAATGGTCCAGTGATTAGTCAAATCAAAAGTAGTTATAAGTTGGTAATTATGTGGGTAATAAAACCTCAAAAGGGTTCCCCCTGATTCCCACTCTAACTAGGTCAAATGTCGGGTCAAACTTGTATTTAAAAAGTCAACAGAATGTGTAAATTACAATTTATGCATAATTAGCAATGTAGAACACATACAACCTGTTTGATCATTAATATAACTTGGTAATTAGTGTAAGGACATGTCTAAACATGTTCAACCCGACAATTTCCTGTTTAGACCCGGTTCGGAACCGAAAGTCGCATAGTTTGACTTATACTTTGACTTTCAGTTCTGACCCGTTTTGGTATGATTTAGAAATACCTAAGAGCTTTATTTGGACCAGGTTATATGCTAGTATAACCTTCTGTGATTATACACCTCGGATCATTAGTTATCCAATTAATATGCATGATTCCGTTAATTGCTCATATGTTGACCATTATGCCCTTTTCACCTTAAAACGTGATTTTTGGAAATGTAAAAGAGTAGAAACCTTAATTACTGATATATAAACTTGCATACAAAATTTGACATCAGTTTGAGGTGTAGGTTAAGAGTTATGCTCGTTAGCGTAAAATTAAAGCTTTATGTTAATTAAACGGCGTATTTAGCGTATAGCCTACTTAAACATACTTTTTGATATCAAACTTATTACCCACTGATGTAATATATTATTTTGGTATTTTTAAAGATTTTTAATTAATTTTAGGCTGAGCATAACTTATAGTCGTAGGCTTAATCCGGTAATTGTCGGTTTTGCCCTTACGGGCTATAAAATGAGTTTTACATATCTAAACGACTCCAAACCTTTTGCTACTGATCACATATGATAAATAAATTATTTTAAGCCTTCTGGAAATATAAAAATATCAGATTTATGTATCAAACCCGGAAATGGCCTCTAATCGCCTTTTTAAGCGTTTTTAACGCATAGTATGTACTAAAACTATTTTAAACATACAAGGGTTGATACCTACTGATATTTGAGGCAAATTATAATATTTTAACAGTAAGCAAAGGTTGATAAACTCAGACTTCAGTTTTGAGCTTTTCGGCTTATGTGAAATTACCAAAATACCCCTACGGGGCATAGTTTGGTTAAAATTGATAAATTTGACATATATACTTTAACCTACTGATATAACTTAGCAAATTGAGTATATTTTCTGATTACATCAGGTCTGTAACTCAGGTTAACATTTAAACTCTTTTACAACCTTTAAAATGACCAAACTACCCCTACGGGGCATAGTTTGTGATTAAATTCATTTCGGGCATAATAAAAGACATCCTACTGATGTCACAACATATATGAAGTATATTAACTTAGGAAACCTGTAAATAGCTCTTATTATTACCCGTTACGCTTTTTACGCGTTCGGTTCGGTTTATGTAACTAGTTTACATAAACTAGCCTAAACGGGTCGAACCTTAACGGTTTTATCTCAAAATCCAGAATGTGTATGAAATACCCATATTAAACAAGTCTCTGAACTTGTCGGGTCTAAATCACATTCTATCCGGTCTTTTTCCCTTAATCGTGCGTACGAACCGTGTCTTTGAAACTAACCGGTCTAAGCTTAAGCTTAACTAAAGACCCGTTAGGAATCTAATAGGTTATTATAAACCTTCGTTCCAGATTAGGAGTACCAGTAAAAGCTACGTGCATTTGCTTATTGTGATTTATACATTGCTCAGGTAAATACTTTTAACTTATTTTCCCTATACGGGCTTGGGTTACGGTATATAGTATACCGCTTGATCGGGCATCAAATCTTCCATCGTTGGGTGGTTAATTGAATAATTTGATCGGCTCGTTTAAACAATCTTGTTACTTAAAGCCTTTGGGGGGTTAATGACCATGTCCCGGATATCCTTGGCATCATTTTACGAAATGGCCACGACTTAAGCGCGGGGTGTAGGCGTACACCCGTCAGTGCACAAAAGGAATAATGTGGTGTGTCTATTGATCTTTAACCCGGACTTGATCCGGGCTACTGAACGCACAAGGAACATGTAATTCGTTCACAAGATTATATATTTAAAATAATTCCCCCAAGTTAAATAAAAAGGTTTATGCCACGTGCATCCAAATCAATTTTCAATCATTTTACAAAATGAGTCAGTTGATTGTATTTACCAGTGTAAACTGACGTATTTTCCCAAAAAGATTAAATGCAGGTACTAAGCGTAATTGGCTGGGATTTCTCCTTAGCATCATTAGAAGTCTCGCAAGCTTAAGATGCCTGAAGTCTGTTGAACCATTAATTCTCTTTTATTTTCGATCCATCTGTGGATAAACTTCCGAATATTGTGACACTTGATATTACAATATTAACTTCGGTTGTATTATATCTTTTTAAATTGCTTCCGCTGTGCATATTAAATATTGTGTTGTTTGACTATTATGTTGCCAACCACGTCACGATACTCCCCACCGGGCCCACCGGTGACACGTGGAAATCTGGGTGTGACAGGTTGGTATCAGAGCCAACACTGAGTGAATTAAACACTAGCCTTTTGTGTTTAATCTTAGTTACACAATTGCACAATTCTAAACTTTCGAGTCTAGACATATAACATAGGACAAATTCCACTTTGTTTGTGTTGTCCTTTATTTTACATATATTTTTGTTTTGTTATCTCATATTATAATGACAGGATTTGAAAATGCCGCCAAGATTCTTCAGGAGAAGAGGAAGAGGGAAGGGGCCAATCACCGCCCCCAATGATAATGAAGCTGGACCTTCGAATGTGCGAGCTCCATCTACAACGGAGAGTGACGATCCCCGGCAGAACCGGAGAAATCTCTTCGAGCCGGCTAGACGGTCGGTTTCTCATACCTCAACACCTCCAAACCCTTATGGGCCACAACCGGAGTACGAGCCCAACAACCCGCAACCTTCCTACATACCGTTGCAGCGATCATTATCGCATAATTCTTTTGGTGACCCTACACCAGTTTTTAGGGGCCGGTTTAACCCGGCAAACTTTTTACAAGAACCAGTGGGTTTTAACCCATTGGGTCCAGAGGATCATTTCTCTGGAGATCATGCGGACGACATGGACGAGGATACGGACCCCGTCGAGCCTGCCAATGGTACCCCAAACCACCCGATAGAGATCTCTAACGGATCTTCTTTCCACGGATCACCCTATGTTGGTCCAGATAGCTTTCAAGCTATGTTTACCAGGCACGAATGGTACTATACACCTCCTCACCATTCGTCGCCTCAGCAGCAATAGCAGCAGCAGCAGCAGGATCCCTCTGTGGATTCAAGATTTGTGGCAGTCACTCCACCGCCTCCACCGCCACCAGTTCAACCGGCACCTCCACAACCGCCAAGGCGTAGGAGAACCGGAGCGCGTATGTCTTCGCGAGCAGGAGACTTTCATTTCAGCTCTCCTCGTCAGTCAAGTGGCAGCCACTATCCGCCACATCAGGAGGACCCACAAATGGGTGGACCTTCTAACCCAGCTGTACCACAGCCACCACCGATGGGTTTTGACAACCCAATTCCGGCATACACGGGTTCTATGGTATACGACCCGTTCGAACCGCCGACTCACCGCAATTATGGTTACGTAGAGGCCGACCCCTACATGGTAGCGGCTAACTACAACGCCTTTAACCCAGAAGGACCCTATGGCGCTCCTTGGGAAGTAGGGTACCCAACTCGTGGGTACCAGATACCGGCCAGACCTATCATTCGGACGCAATCGCAGCCGCCACGGTTTTCTCCCCCAGAAAGGGAGGAAATTATTCAGAGACTGGATCAGGTTGAGCGGGACTATCGCCGCGACCGCCAGGAGAGACAAAGCTTCTTTCAAGGATTGACAAGCTTGATTTAAGGAAAGAGCAAGAAGGACCGCTGAATCCTTCCATTTGATGTATAAACCCCTGCGTGGGTATGCTTGTTTGTTTTGACCCCTGCGTGGGTCTATCTTTTTGTAAACCCCTGCGAGGGTATGTTATTTGTGTAAGTCCCTGTGTGGACTATTATGTTATTAAGCCCCTGCGTGGGTATGTGTGTTATTAAGCCCCTGCGTGGGTAAGTACTTGTTTAAACCCCTGCGTGGGTAAGTTTGTTATTTGAAAAGACCCGTTTAGGGCAGCGTGTAATATTTTAACGAAGTAATGGAATGTTTGTTTTATAAATTTCATGTTTGCCATTACTTGCATAGATAAATTATATATGAAATAAATAAATTTAAGTCATTCCTTTTGAAATAATCTGCCTATGTAAATTTTAAATAAGGATCTTAAAGAGTGAAACCTAGCCTTCGTGTCATTTTAAGGCCGGGCCAAGATGGTAAGACCTGTTCAAAAGATTCAAATCCCTGTTAACACCTGTATACATGTTAGCGCTCCTGGCAGACGTGATTCATTTAAAATCACACACGTCATTCTTATTATTGGATTCTCTAAAAGATTCCTAACCCAGTTATATGATCTCTGAATCATGGGTTTAGGTCATCAATTAAGATGATCATATTTTTACCATACGTGGTAATATAGTGCCTATGGGCCCTGCTCATTTCCATATGAGCCAAAAGACAGTGGTAGCGATGACTCGCTGTCAGATAAGGTAATGAACTAGGTTCAAACCTTAAAAGCCTTGATTCTCTGAAATCGTAGCTTATATTTTTAAAATGTCCTTGTGACTAGGCCTATTGTGCCAGTATACCTTAATGTTTTGATTCTCTGAAATCATAGATTAAATAAAAATGTCCATGTGACTAGGCCTTTTGTGCCACAAATAAAACTGTTATTGTTTTATAATTAGGATAAATTATAATAGAAATCCTAAATAAATTTGATTAATAAATTAACCAAATATGGTCTCTGTTACCATGGTTAATGAATTACCCTAAGGGGCAATTCCATAATAAACTCCCAAATAAACTATTGTTCTTGTTTTCTGTAACAGTTCAATTAAAATGGCTAACTCAGACGAGATAAATAGTCATCCAGTGGAGAATAACGAGAACGCCCGATTTAATTTAACGGGTGCTGAATTGAAATCGATAATAGACGGTGCAGTTACACAGGCCTTGGAAAGGCAGTACGAAGAGTATAGTGGGACTCGTAGTAGGACCCTAACTACACAGCCTTCAAAGCCACCGTCCAAGAAGGACGACTCGAAGAAAGATGATGATCGACACTCCTCGAACCACAGTGCTCCATCTCAGCAGGTTGTACTAAACCAGGGACCCCGTGACAAGGGTTGCTCTTATAAATATTTCGTTTCCTGCAAACCCCGGGATTTCACTGGGGAGAAAGGAGCCATTGACTGTATGACGTGGCTGGATGAGATGGATACAGTTGTGGATATCAGCGGATGCGCTGAGAGAGACGTGGTCAAGTTTGTGTCGCAGTCTTTTAAGGGTGAAGCTTTAGCATGGTGGAGATCTCTGATTCAAGCCACCGGAAAAATCCCATTGTACAACATGTCGTGGGATCAATTTGTTGCCCTTATTAGGGAAAATTACTGCCCTCAGCATGAGGTGGAGAAGATAGAGTCTGATTTTCTATCATTGGTGATGACAAACCTTGACTGTCAAGCTTACCTAACGAGCTTCAACACAATGTCCCGGTTGGTTCCTTATCTGGTGACCCCGGAACCAAAAAGAATAGCTCGTTTTATCGGTGATTTAGCCCCGGAAATCAAGGCAAGCGTAAAGGCTTCTCGGCCAGCTACTTTTAGATCTGTAGCTGACATATCCCTGTCCCTCACTTTGGATGCGGTCAGACAAAGATCGCTGAGGAATAAGGAGGCTGAGAAGAGAAAATGTGAAGATGATGGTTCACGGAGATCGAACAAGAAGCACCGTGGGAACGGTGACAACAAGAAAGGATCCTAGTCAAGGAAGGATGGGCATCATTCTGGTGAGAAGCCCAAATGCAAGATTTGCAAGAAACAACACTTTGGAAAGTGCAGACTTGAGTCAAACTCACAGACTCAGTCAAAATCTTATGCTTGTGGTATATGCAAGTCCACGGATCACAAAACCTTGGATTGCAAGAAGATGAAAGACGCAACGTGCTACCGTTGCAATGAAAAGGGGCACATTAAAATCAACTGCCCTAAATACACCAAGAAGCCTGAAGAGGCCAAGAAGACTAATGCAAGGGTCTTCAGAATGGACGCAAAGGAAGCGGTTCTAGACGACAACGTTATTACAGGTACTTTCCTTGTAAATGACGTCTACGCTAGAGTACTTTTTGATTCAGGCGCTGATAAGTCTTTCGTTGATAATAAGTTTTGTGAATTGTTGAAATTACCTGTCAAAACCTTAAGTGTGAATTATGAGGTGGAGTTAGCAGATGGTACACTAGAAACCGTTTCAACTGTATTAGATGGATGTGTTATATCCATTAAGAATTATTCTTTTCCTCTGTCTCTACTTCCCTTTAAGTTGGCCGGTTTTGACATAGTTCTGGGTATGGACTGGTTATCTCATAACCAGGCCCAAATTGTCTGTAACAAGAAACAAGTGGTGATAAAGACTCCGTCTGGTGAATCACTTACCATTCGGGGATATACCCAGTTTGGGCTGCCTGAGCAAGTGACGATGCTCAAAGCCTCCAAATGTTTAAAGAAGCGTTGTGTCATCTACATGGCACAAGTGATTATTGATGAGCCTAAACCGAAGATAGAAGACATCCCTGTCATTTCTGAATTCCCAGAAATTTTTCCGGAAGAACTACCTGGTTTGCCACCAGATAGACAAGTGGAATTCAGGATTGATATCATCCCCGGAGCAGCGCCAGTTGCAAGAGCACCCTATAGGTTGGCTCCAACGGAGATGAAAGAATTGAGGACGCAGCTAGACGAATTGCTAGCTAAAGGTTTCATTAAACCTAGTTCGTCTCCTTGGGGAGCGCCAGTCCTGTTTGTCAAGAAGAAGGACGGATCGATGCGTCTGTGCATCGATTATCGTGAGCTTAACAAGGTCACAATAAAGAATAGATATCCTTTGCCCAGGATCGACGATTTGTTCGATCAGTTGCAAGGAGCAAGTTATTTTTCGAAGATTGATTTGAGGTCAGGCTACCATCAACTGAAGGTTAGAGTGAAGACGTGCATAAAACAACATTTAGGACTCGTTATGGTCATTACGAGTTCCTAGTGATGCCTTTTGGGCTCACTAATGCACCGGCCGTGTTCATGGATCTCATGAATCGCGTTTGCAAGCCGTACTTAGATAAATTCGTCATCGTTTTCATCGATGACATCCTTATCTATTCAAAGAACCAGGCTGACCATGAGAAACTCCTTCGCTGTATTCTCAAACTCCTGCATCAGGAGAAGCTCTATGCCAAATTCTCCAAGTGTGAATTTTGGCTTCGTGAAGTCCAATTTCTTGGACATGTGGTTAGCGAGCGTGGTATCTAAGTGGATCCCGCTAAGGTTGAAGCAGTTATGAACTGGCAAGAGCCAAAAACGCCAACAGAGATTCGTAGTTTCCTGGGATTGGCAGGATATTACCGGCGTTTCATTGAAAATTTTTCAAGGATTGCTGCACCCCTAACTTCCTTAACTAAGAAGAAGGTAAAGTTCGTTTGGGGCCCTAAGCAGCAAGAATCCTTTGATATTCTGAAGCAAAAGTTGAGCAACACCCCAATACTGACATTGCCAAATGGAATAGAAGATTTTGTGGTTTACTGCGATGCATCGCACACTGGCATGGGGTGTGTGCTTATGCAGAAAGGCAAGGTTATTGCCTATGCATCAAGACAGTTAAAGGTGCATGAAAAGAATTACACCACCCACGACTTGGAGTTGGGTGCCGTTGTATTCGAACTAAAACCGTGGAGGCATTATCTATATGGAATCAGGTGTGTGATCTATTCTGATCACAAGAGCCTTAAACATCTGTTTAATCAGAAGGAATTAAACATGAGGCAACGCCGTTGGATGGAAACTTTAAATGATTATGATTGTGAAATCAGATACCATCCCGGCAAGGCGAATGTAGTCGCCGATTCCTTGAGTCGAAAGGAGAGGGTGAAACCCATCCGAATCAATGCCAAGCGCATGGAGATAAAGAATAATTTGATTGAAAGGTTGTTAGCTGCACAGAAGGAAGCTGTGCTGGAAGCTAACTATCCTAACGAAAAGCTAGGGGTAACTGAGGAGCAGTTAACTCTTAGCAAGGACGGAATTCTAAGATTAAATGGACGAATATGGGTTCCAATTTATGGAGGACTTCGAGATGTCATCCTCCAGGAAGCCCATAGTTCCAAATACTCCGTTCATCCTGGAGCTGATAAGATGTACCAGGATCTAAAGGCAAATTATTGGTGGATAGGCTTGAAAAAGTCTGTAGCAACCTATGTAGCTAAATGCTTGACATGTGCGCAAGTCAAAGCCGAGCATCAAAAGCCGTCAGGCTTGCTACAACAGCCTGAACTTCCTACGTGGAAGTGGGAAATGGTAACTATGGATTTTATCACCAAGTTACCCAAAACAAGGAAAGGAAATGATACAATATGGGTTATAGTTGATAGACTGACTAAGTCAGCACATTTCTTACCCATCAAGGAGACTTATAGCTCCGACATGTTAGCCCAGTTATACGTGGATAAGATTGTAGCCTTGCATGGCATACCTGTGTCTATTATCTCTGATAGGGATACTAGGTACACGTCACATTTTTGGAAGAGTTTCCAGCAATCTTTGGGCACGCGTTTTAATTTTAGTACGGCTTACCATCCTCAGACTGATGGTCAGAGTGAGCGTACTATTCAAACGTTGGAAGACATGCTACGTGCATGTACGATCGATTTGGGTGGTAGTTGGGATAAGAACCTACCGTTAATCGAATTCTCCTACAACAATAGCTACCATACCAGCATTAAGGCTGCGCCCTTCGAGGCATTATACGGTAGAAAGTGTAGATCGCCCGTTTGTTGGGCGGAAGTTGGAGATGTCCAATTATCAGGACCAGAGATAGTTTTTGAAACAACGGACAAGATTGTCCAGATTCGTGACCGTCTCAAAGCTGCACGAGATAGGCAGAAGAGCTACGCAGATCCAAAGCGTAAAGCTTTTCACTTCGAAGTAGGTGATAAAGTGTTACTTAAAGTGTCACCCTGGAAGGGAGTGATGCGATTTGGTAAGAAAGGCAA
Organism: Helianthus tuberosus; assembly: GCA_030545235.1. Classification (NCBI taxonomy): domain Eukaryota; kingdom Viridiplantae; phylum Streptophyta; class Magnoliopsida; order Asterales; family Asteraceae; genus Helianthus; species Helianthus tuberosus. The sequence continues at coordinate 99,829,840 of CM060437.1, read as the reverse complement.
GCTAAGCCCGAGATACATAGGACCTTTCGAGGTTATCGAACGTGTCGGGTCAGTTGCCTATAAGTTAAACTTACCAGAAGAGCTCAGTGGAATTCACAATGTGTTCCACATCTGCAATCTGAAGAAGTGCTTCGCTGATGAATCACTGGTTATACCCCATACAGATGTGCATATAAATGAGAGCTTGAAGTTTGTGGAAAAACCATTGTCGATTGAGGATCGACAGGTCAAGAAGCTTCGAAGGAAGCATGTGCCTATTGTAAAGGTCAAATGAGATGCCCGTAGAGGTCCCGAATTCACGTGGGAGGTTGAATCCACGATGAAAGAAAAGTACCCTTATTTATTTCAGTAAATCTCGGGTCGAGATTTATTTTAAGGGGGTGAGGATGTAACACCTCGAAAATTCACGTCCTATAATGTGTTGACACGTGTCATATGTTTAAAACGTGTGAAAGAATATTATAGAAGGACTAAAGTTGACAAACATGGAAAGTATGTGAATACACGTATTCTAAATGTCAACAGTGAATAAATATAATGTACATTAACCCAACATGATGTTTATAACATCAAATGAATAAATCATGGATCATGCGAAGCTAAAAGTGAGAGATTACAAACTACAGGGGTTAAATGTGTCAACATGTTTAAATTATACCTCTGAGTGACCTTTTGACGAACCCGAAGCTTTTTAACTGTTAATTATGCTCACTAGAATGCACGATATAAATTTTGTAATGTTTCGTTATCGTATGAGAAAGTTATGATCAAATTCGTGTGCGAAGGGTTAAAGCGTAAACATTGGAAGTTAGGACTTTTCGGGTAACAATAAAGTTAACCGGGGAATTTACAAAGTGGGTATATGTTTTAAAGCCCTTATAGATCAATTACGAGGGTTCATAATGCAAGAAACAAGTGTCTAAACGGATTTTGAAGAGCCAAGGATCAAATAGCAAAAAATAAAAAATGCAGATTTTCTGCAGAAGGCCGTCGCGCCACGCGAGGAGCCCTCGCGCCACGCGAGGGACTCCCAGTTCCGAAATTTTTGGCTGTTGTCTGCCATGGCCTTTGTGCGTGACTTTAACCGATTTTTCACATCTTGTGCGACCCCTAGGCACCCCCTAAACACATAGGGACATGTGTTAATCAGTTGTGGTGGGTTGTAGACTCATGTGTCAAAGATTTGTGGTGATTAATTCACTATAAAAGGCCATGATATGCAACCATTGTTCTTCACATCTTCCTCTTGCAATATGATCATTTCTGGAGCTCCAAGGCACTCCCAAGTGATCACTAATCAAGCTTAGGACTTTTGTAAGTTTGCTTAACCTTCTTTAATTGAGTTTTTGCTTAGCTTTAGCTTAAAAGTCAAACCGTCGTAATTAACGGTTGACTTTAAGATTAATCACTAATGGTCCAGTGATTAGTCGAATCAAAAGTAGTTATAAGTTGGTAATTATGTGGGTAACAAAACCTCAAAAGGGTTCCCCCTGATTCCCACTCTAACTAGGTCAAATGTCGGGTCAAACTTGTATTTAAAAGTCAACAGAATGTGTAAATTACAATTTATACATAATTAGCAATATAGAACACATACAACCTGTTTGATCATTAATATAACTTGGTAATTAGTGTAAGGACATGTCTAAACATGTTCAACCCGACAATTTCCTGTTTAGACCCGGTTCGGAACCGAAAGTCGCATAGTTTGACTTTCAGTTCTGACCCGTTTTGGTATGATTTAGAAATACCTAAGAGCTTTATTTGGACCAGGTTACATGCTAGTATAACCCTCTGTGATTATACACCTCGGATCATTAGTTATCCAATTAATATGCATGATTCCGTTAATTGCTCATATGTTGACCATTATGCCCTTTTCACCTTAAAACGTGATTTTTGGAAATGTAAAAGAGTAGAAACCTTAATTACTGATATATAAACTTGCGTACAAAATTTGATATCAGTTTGAGGTGTAGGTTAAGAGTTATGCTCGTTAGCGTAAAATTAAAGCTTTATGTTAATTAAACGGCGTATTTAGCGTATAGCCTACTTAAACATACTTTTTGATATCAAAATTATTACCCACTGATGTAATATATTATTTTGGGATTTTTAAAGATTTTTAATTAATTTTAGGCTGAGCATAACTTATAGTCGTAGGCTTAATCCGGTAATTGTCGGTTTTGCCCTTACGGGCTATAAAATGAGTTTTACATATCTAAACGACTCCAAACCTTTTGCTACTGATCACATATGATAAATAAATTATTTTAAGCCTTCTGGAAATATAAAAATATCAGATTTATGTATCAAACCCGGAAATGGCCTCTAATCGCCTTTTTAAGCGTTTCTAACGCATAGTATGTACTAAAACTATTTTAAACATACAAGGGTTGATACCTACTGATATTTGAGGCAAATTATAATATTTTAACAGTAAGCAAAGGTTGATAAACTCAGACTTCAGTTTTGAGCTTTTCGGCTTATGTGAAATTACCAAAATACCCCTACGGGGCATAGTTTGGTTAAAATTGATAAATTTGACATATATACTTTAACCTACTGATATAACTTAGCAAATTGAGTATATTTTCTGATTACATCAGGTCTGTAACTCAGGTTAACATTTAAACTCTTTTACAACCTTTAAAATGACCAAACTACCCCTACGGGGCATAGTTTGTGATTAAATTCATTTCGGGCATAATAAAAGACATCCTACTGATGTCACAACATATATGAAGTATATTAACTTAGGAAACCTGTAAATAGCTCTTATTATTACCCGTTACGCTTTTTACGCGTTCGGTTCGGTTTATGTAACTAGTTTACATAAACTAGCCTAAACGGGTCGAACCTTAACGGTTTTATCTCAAAATCCAGAATGTGTATGAAATACCCATATTAAACAAGTCTCTGAACTTGTCGGGTCTAAATCACATTCTATCCGGTCTTTTTCCCTTAATCGTGCGTACGAACCGTGTCTTTGAAACTAACCGGTCTAAGCTTAAGCTTAACTAAAGACCCGTTAGGAATCTAATAGGTTATTATAAACCTTCGTTCCAGATTAGGAGTACCAGTAAAAGCTACGTGCATTTGCTTATTGTGATTTATACATTGCTCAGGTAAATACTTTTAACTTATTTTCCCTATACGGGCTTGGGTTACGGTATATAGTATACCGCTTGATCGGGCATCAAATCTTCCATCGTTGGGTGGTTAATTGAATAATTTGATCGGCTCGTTTAAACAGTCTTGTTACTTAAAGCCTTTGGGGGGTTAATGACCATGTCCCGGATATCCTTGGCATCATTTTACGAAATGGCCACGACTTAAGCGCGGGGTGTAGGCGTACACCCGTCAGTGCACAAAAGGAATAATGTGGTGTGTCTATTGATCTTTAACCCGGACTTGATCCGGGCTACTGAACTCACAAGGAACATGTAATTCGTTCACAAGATTATATATTTAAAATAATTCTCCCAAGTTAAATAAAATGGTTTATGCCACGTGCATCCAAATCAATTTTCAATCATTTTACAAAATGAGTCAGTTGATTGTATTTACCAGTGTAAACTGACGTATTTTCCCAAAAAGATTAAATGCAGGTACTAAGCGTAATTGGCTGGGATTTCTCCTTAGCATCATTAGAAGTCTCGCAAGCTTAAGATGCCTGAAGTCTGTTGAACCATTAATTATATTTTATTTTCGATCCATCTGTGGATAAACTTCCGAATATTGTGACACTTGATATTACAATATTAACTTCGGTTGTATTATATATTTTTAAATTGCTTCCGCTGTGCATATTAAATATTGTGTTGTTTGACTATTATCTTGCCAACACGTCACGATACTCCCCACCGGGCCCACCGGTGACACGTGGAAATCGGGGGGTGACAGGTACCATAACCTAATACTGGTCGGCTTGATCAGTGCTAATGAATGTCATTCGTTATGTAACTACAACCAACAAGTTTGTTCACTTTATTCAAATCGTTATTAGTTTAGTATAAACCATCTTAATCGTTTTCGAAAATATCGTTTAAACCTTGAAATCATTTTACACATATGAATCACCCCAAAACAATTGAAAACAGTAAAATAGGGGAACTATGTACTCACATGAAGTGCAAAGTATCCTCAATCAATGGAACTTCGACAAACTCAAGTAAACCAAAGAAATCAAGCAGCACCTAGTAATCGAATTACTATATAAATAATTGACACCTAAATCGGAAGATCGGATAGAATGAAGTCTTGTAACCCAAATGAGTGTTGGAACTTACGTGATATGGTTTAACAAAGCCTACATCCTAAATCGGAACCTAACCTAAGTGCTTTCGACCCATCGCGACCCATTAAGGTAGCTTACGCTACTTTAACGCGTCGTGCGCGGAAAGGGCGTTCGAGACATCTAACTAGTCCTATGACAAGTATTATATGCCAAAACATGTTTAAATATGTTACATAATCAGTTACGTGACAAAAGTTTAGGTTACATATGCTTAATTACCAATTTTGTATGAAAAAGGCATTTTGGTCATTTACCTAAGGCATGTAGACTACCTATCATACAACTAATTAAACCTAAGTGACCATAAGGTATAACCTCGGAAGGTTATTCCCTATACAACTAAGGTCACTAAGCATGTTTGGTCGGATCCTCAAGATCGACCAAATGGGTCGTGTTCGAAAGTCTAAGGGGGTGTTTAGTCCGCTTGACTTACGACTCTACACAAGCACTAAACTAAAAGTGACGAGCTAAACATGATAAAACATGTTTAGTTAAGTTAGAAAACAGGTTTGGTATCAAAACAAACGGTTTTGATACCTAAAAGTAGTTTGGTTACAAAATACGCGAGAAAACACATTTTGGCCGAAACTACGACTCGTCACTGAGCCTAGATAACGTGGTAATCAGTAGGTATAGTCACTAGGGACTCTAACCATCGTGATTACGCCACGTTATGAAGTTCAAACGAACTTCGCATTGACCATAAACTGGTTAATGCAGAAAGTCAAACGCAGTTTGACTTTTACGATAAAGACGAATGAAAAGAACGAAGGAATACTTAGAAAGGGTCCCGGCAAGCTTTGATTTCCTAAGTATTCTCAGGTATGAAGTGGTTCACACTCCAACTTAGAGAAATCTCAGAAAATTAAGTGGGTTTTGCAAGTGAATGGAGTGGGCTATATATAGTTTTCGTACAACCGTTAGGATCGTTCATCGATTCCCGAGCCTTAATCTCAGCCGTACACCTCGTGCCCACAGATTTACAAACCCAAGGGAGCCCTTAGGATTGCCAAAAACCATTTGCAGGAGTGTATAACAGCTGGAACAGCAAGAAAAACAGTTTTGCTGATCTGGGTGGCTCAGGCGGCCCGTGTAAAAGACAAGGGTGTCTTACGCGGCCCGTGTGGGCTTAGTTTCCAGAAATTGCAAAATGGTCCCTGCACTTGAGAATCTTGCATTTCGGCTCATTTTTGGCACGTTTAAGCCTCGTTAACCTCATTTCAAGGCTCTAAAATGAAGTTAAAGTATAGGGAACTCAAAACATGCTAAAAAATATCACGGATGTCGGTTCGTTTGGTCGTACGATCGCGTTATTCGCTTAATTACGACGGAAGTTGTAATGAACGCAAAAACGATCCAAATTAAGCGAGGAATGGATTTTTATTATGCCAAACACTAAAATAAAATATTTTAATGATTACATAAATTTTTGGATGTCTGGATATATTCAGAACGTAAGATATGCGCGAAAATGCAAACTCGTGCACTTTTTGACGCTTTTAGTCCCTATTGATCAATAAAGTTTATTTTATCATACCGAACCCCTCAAAGCCTATTTCTAAGCTATGTAAAGGTTATTTAGGGTATGTTTAACTTATGATCAAGTTTCGGAATGTTCGTTACTATACAAATCGGTATAGTTTCGCAGTTTGACACAAATAGTCCCTGCGATCGAACAAACTTGATTTCAATACACCAAACCATCCAAAACTTATTTCTAAGTTATGTGGAGGTTATTTAAGGTATGTTAAGCCTATTTCACTATTCTGGAGTGTTCGTTGCATTAAACTGGTTATATTTACGCATTGGTGCGCGTATAACCTTCCAGAAAGCGATTTAAAGCTTGAAATCGGAATCGAATCGAATTGAAAAATCACCAAACACAAATACACACATAAAAACACCAAAACAAATTTAATAACTCCAAAGCACATTGTTTTATTAATAATCATCGTTGTTTTACATTGTACATCGATTATAGAACACAGTTGTCACAGTCTCCCATACTTCAGGAAATTTCGTCCCGAAATTTTATTTAGAGGAATCTTGTGAAAACAAATGCGGATATTTTTCCTTCATCTGGTCCTCACGTTCCCAAGTAAACTCTGGGCCACGTTTGGAATCCCAACGAACTTTGACCAATCGAATCCGTTTGTTCTTCAACTGTTTGAAAGCACGGTCCACTATCTCCACGAGTTTCTCGACAAAGTGCATCGTTTTGTTGATTCAGATCTCGTCGAGAGGGATGTGAAGATCAGCGTCAGCTAAACACTTTCTCAAATTGGACACGTGAAAAGTCGGATGAATATTCCCAAGCTCTGGAGGTAGCTCTAGTCGATAGGTAACCTTCCCAATTCTTTCCACAATCTTGAATGGTCCCACATATCGAGGTGCACGTTTTCCTTTCTTTCCAAATCTCACCACTCCCTTCCAAGGTGAAACCTTGAGTAGGACATGATCTCCGACTTGAAATTCTAAGGGCTTGCGTCGCATATCCGCATAACTCATTTGACGGCTTCGGGCTGTCACAAGATTATCGCGGATTTTCTTGATTTTGTCTGTTGTTTCCAGAACGAGCTCAGGTCCAGTAAGCTGAGCTTCACCGATCTCATTCCAACAGACAGGTGAACAACATTTTCCACCGTAGAGAGCTTCGAATGGTGCCATATTAATACTAGCATGATAGCTATTGTTGTAAGAGAACTCGATCAATGGCAGATGATAATCCCAATTACCACCAAAGTCTATCACGCATGCTCTAAGCATATCCTCCAAAGTTTGAATCGTTCTCTCAGATTGACCATCTGTTTGGGGATGATAAGAAGTGCTTAGATTTAGTTGGGTTCCCATAGCAGATTGCATGGTCTTCCAAAAATGAGACAAAAATCGAGCATCACGATCAGAAATGATATCCAAGGGAACACCATGTCGTGATACAATCTCATCAACATAAATCTTTGCAAGTTTATCAGCAGATAGATCCTCGTGAATCGGAATAAAATGAGCTGATTTCGTTAATCGATCGATTACTACCCAAATAACATCATGACCTTTAGACGTACGCAGTAACTTAGTGATGAGATCCATCGCAATGTTCTCCCACTTCCAAACTGGTATCTCTGGTTGTATAAGCAAACCAGAAGGTCGTTGATGTTCAGCCTTGACTTTGAGACAAGTTAGGCATTTCGATACATACAAGGCAACATCCTTCTTCATACCAGGCCACCAATACTGAGTACGAAGATCCTTGTACATTTTATCAGCACCAGGATGGATAGAATATCGAGACTTATGAGATTCGTCCATTACCAAGGTGTGAAGATCGTCTTGTTTCGGAATCCATAAACGATCCTTGAAATAGAGCAACCCATTGTCCTTCGCTTCGAGTTTAAGCTCTAGCTGATGTGGTAATTCCGTACCCATCAAATTTTGTGAAACACAAAATTGCTGAGCTTGAAGAACACGAGTTTGAAGATCAGATAGCGTTTGAACAGAATGAAGCTTGACTCGCTCTTTGCGACTAAGCGCATCGGCTACAACATTCGCCTTACCAGGATGGTAGCGAATCTCGCAATCGTAATCACTTAAGAGTTCAACCCAACGACGTTGCCTCATGTTGAGCTCCTTCTGATTAAGAATATGCTGGAGACTTTTGTGGTTTGTGAAAACCACACACTTCGTTCCGTAGAGGTAGTGTCTCCAGATTTTAAGCGCGAAAACCACAGCTCCTAACTCAAGATCATGAGTCGTGTAGTTCTTCTCATGAATTTTCAGCTGTCTTGACGCATAAGCTATCACTTTTCCTCGTTGCATAAGAACGCAACCAAGTCCTAGATTCGATGCGTCACAATAGACAATAAAATCATCATTTCCTTCGGGCAAAGATAGAACATGAGCATCACACAGCTTCTGTTTCAGCGTTTGGAACGCTTCTTCTTGCTTAGGTCCCCACTCAAAAGGCTTATTCTTCTGAGTCAAAGCAGTGAGTGGAACTGCAATCTTCGAGAAATTTGAAATGAATCGACGATAATATCCAGCAAGACCAAGAAAAGATCGAATCTCTGTAGGCGTCGTCGGTGTATTCCAGTCTTTAATAGCAGCAATCTTGGATGGATCCACGTGGATACCCTGCTCATTGACTATATGACCCAAGAATTGAACTTCTTCAAGCCAGAATTCACACTTGGAGAATTTAGCAAAAAGTTGTTCCTTCTTCAGGAGTTCCAATGTTAAGCGAAGGTGTTGCTCGTGTTCGGCTCGAGACTTCGAATAGACAAGAATATCGTCGATAAACACAATGATGAACTTGTCTAAATAAGGTTTACAGACCCTATTCATTAAGTCCATAAAGATAGCTGGAGCATTCGTCAAACCAAAAGGCATGACAGTGAACTCATAATGCCCATATCTTGTGCGGAAAGCAGTTTTGGGAATATCTTCTTCGAGAACACGAAGTTGATGATACCCAGAACGCAGATCGATCTTGGAAAAGCATGAAGCACCTTGCAGCTGGTCGAAGAGATCATCAATTCGAGGTAGGGGATATCGATTCTTGAAGGTAAGCTTATTAAGCTCACGATAATCGATACACATTCGAAAAGATCCATCTTTCTTTTTCACGAAGAGGACAAGAGCTCCCCAAGGCGAAAAGCTCGGACGGATGAATCCTTTATCAGACAATTGTTGAAGCTGTTTTGATAACTCTTGCATCTCCGACGGTGCAAGACGATAAGGTGCTTTCGCAATCGGGTTGGCATTGGGTACAAGGTCAATATGAAATTCGACTTGACGAACTGGAGGCAAACCAGGCAGTTCATCTGGAAACACCTCTGGATAATCCCGAACAATCGGAATATCCTGGATATTCTTACTCTTGCCTTTCTCCTCGGTGACATGTGCTAGAAAAGCAACATATCCTTTTCGTAAATACCTTTGGGCTTCCATACACGACATAAGCTTCAATCCACCAGACGGTTTCTCGCCACGAACTTCTAAAACTTCACCAGACGAAAGAGGAATACGAACGATGTTATCGAAACAAACCACCTCAGCATGGTGTTTGGTCAACCAATCCATCCCAACGATAATGTCGAAACTCCCAAGTTGCATCGGTGTGAGGTCAATAGGAAAAAGATGGTTATCAAGGTTTAACTGACAATCACGAATAACAGAATCGAGAACAAGAGGTTTACCAGTAGAAACTTCGACAGATAAGGGTTTCCTCAGTTTAGTTCTAGGTATCGCAAGAAAAGGTTCAAAAGATAACGAAACAAAACTTCTATCGGCACCAGAATAAAAAAGAATAGATGCAGGTCGATTGTTAACAAGAAACTTACCATTAACCACCTCGTTGTCGGCCCTTGCTTCGTTTGCATTCAAATTGTATGCTCGTCCACGAGCGGGATTCGCATTTGTGTTGACATTCGTATTCGGGTTCGCATTAGCATTCGCGTTCACCAACGTCGGACAAACAAACGACACGGAGTGACTAATCAAAGTAAATGGGTCAATATAATGTATCGCCGAAGACATGCTCGCCTATAAGTGAACACTCACCCCAAGAGTTCCCAGGTAAGAGTGACTGGTCCGATTATGTGGATTTGTACGAACACTCTAGCCTTAGACAGAAAACTCAGGGTACAGGCACTCACTCTTCCAGTTTGCACGTGTTCACACTATTTAGACCCAAACTTTGACGAGATTTGAAAACTTTAAAGGGTTTAAAACCTTATAACAAAGGGTTCAAAACCTAGTAATCAATCATCCTAGAACAGATGATTGGTTTTCAAAGCGGATTAAAACTTAGTGTTCTCATTGTGGTTATCACCTAAGGATAGGTGACGGTTTTGTTTTAAAATCTAAACACAAGTAAACTTGTGTTAGGGTCCTAAAAGTTATAGTCTAGGTCAAAGCATTACTAATAACCTAATTCCCTATAACCATTGGCTCTGATACCAACTCTTCTGTCACAACCCGACCACGTAAAACAACAAAACGTGGCGGAAACGTCGGGGAGTGTTGTAACAGAATTATCGTTTCACAACCATGGATACAAAAGAGTTTCGTTTTATTGATAATATTAAACATTAACATTGTCTTAACATAGAACAAACAAGTACATATCGTCTATCATTATTATTATGTCACTAAGACCTCTTTCCAATCCTATGTGACGCATGCATCCTAGAAATCAATCAAGCAACAACACCTAAAACATATGTAAAAACAAAGTCAGCAAAGAAATGCTGGCGAGTACATAGGTTTTATAAGAGTATCGGAATCATGGCTTCGTTTACATGTTGCAGTACTTTATTAGACTACAAGAGTCAAAATACAAACCTCGTTTTGAAAAGTGTATTGCAACATAGCTAACCAACTCAAATCAAGTTGGTTATAGTTTATAAAATCTCGTAGCCATGATTCTTAACCCAAAAACATTTGTTTTAGAAAACCAATTTGTAAAACATCTCGTAAAAACTCGTTAATAAAACTCATATGGTTTATATCTTTTAGAAAACTTCGTTGTGTGACATCGTTTCAAAATCGTTTACCCAAGTGAACTAAATAACGCCACGGTATGTAATATGATGAAAACACTTATATATAAGAAGTACCAGCGGCGTATCTACCATGCTTTCACCACATTGCACCCGTCCCGTTATCTAAACACTTAACCAAAAACCAATCGTTTATCCAATTCGTTTATCTTGTTCAAATCGTTTCCAAATCGTTTCCAAATCGTTTCCAAATCGTTAACTCGTTTAAATCATCCTTTTTTTAATTGTGAAAACTATTTATGGTCATCTCGATAATAACATTCAAACCTTCGTGACTCGACTACCTCGTTTCTCGCATTAACAAACCACCAAAGGGTAAGTTAACTAACATCAGATTCAGTCGTTACCCACAACCCCCACACATAACCATTGGTGCAGTGCAATAACGGGATTTGTCAGATCCTATGGTACCATAACCTAATACTGGTCGGCTTGATCAGTGCTAATGAATGTCATTCGTTATGTAACTACAACCAACAAGTTTGTTCACTTTATTGAAATCGCTATTAGTTTAGTATAAACCATCTTAATCATTTTCGAAAACATCGTTTAAACCTTGAAATCATTTTGCACATATGAATCACCCCAAAACAATTGAAAACAGTAAAATAGGGGAACTATGTACTCACATGAAGTGCAAAGTATCCTCAATCAATAGAACTTTGACAAACTCAAGTAAACCAGAGAAATCAAGCAGCACCTAGTAATCGAATTACTATATAAATAATTGACACCTAAATCGGAAGATCGGATAGAATGAAGTCTTGTAACCCAAATGAGTGTTGGAACTTACGTGATATGGTTTAACAAAGCCTACATCCTAAATCGGAACCTAACCTAAGTGCTTTCGACCCATCGCGACCCATTAAGGTAGCTTACGCTACTTTAACGCGTCGTGCGCGCAAAGGGCGTTCGAGACGTCTAACTAGTCCTATGATAAACATGTTTAAATATGTTACATAATCAGTTACGTGACAAAAGTTTAGGTTACATATGCTTAATTACCAATTTTGTATGAAAAGGGCATTTTGGTCATCTACCTAAGGCATGTAGACTACCTATCATACAACTAATTAAACCTAAGTGACCATAAGGTATAACCTCGGAAGGTTATTCCCTATACAACTAAGGTCACTAAGCATGTTTGGTCGGATCCTCAAGATCGACCAAACGGGTCGTGTTCGAAAGTCTAAGGGGGTGTTTAGTCCGCTTGACTTACGACTCTACACAAGCACTAAACTAAAAGTGACGAGCTAAACATGCTAAAACATGTTTAGTTAAGTTAGAAAACAGGTTTGGTATCAAAACAAACGGTTTTGATACCTAAAAGTAGTTTGGTTACAAAATACGCGAGAAAACACATTTTGGCCGAAACTACGACTCGTCACTGAGCCTAGATAACGTGGTAATCAGTAGGTATAGTCACTAGGGACTCTAACCATCGTGATTACGCCACGTTATGAAGTTCAAACGAACTTCGCATTGACCATAAACTGGTTAATGCAGAAAGTCAAACGCAGTTTGACTTTTACGATAAAGACGAATGAAAAGAACGAAGGAATACTTACAAAGGGTCCCGACAAGCTTTGATTTCCCAAGTATTCTCAGGTATGAAGTGGTTCACACTCCAACTTAGAGAAATCTCAGAAAATTAAGTGGGTTTTGCAAGTGAATGGAGTGGGCTATATATAGTTTTCGTACAACCGTTAGGATCGTTCATCGATTCCCGAGCCTTAATCTCAGCCGTACACCTCGTGCCCACAGATTTACAAACCCAAGGGAGCCCCTAGGATTGCCAAAAACCATTTGCAAGAGTGTATAACAGCTGGAACAGCTGGAAACAGCAAGAAAAACAATTTTGCTGATCTGGGTGGCTCAGGCAGCCCGCGTAAAAGACAAGGGTGTCTTACGCGGCCCGTATGGGCTTACTTTCCAGAAATTGCAAAATGGTCCCTCCACTTGAGAATCTTGCATTTCGGCTCATTTTTGGCACGTTTAAGCCCCGTTAACCTCATTTCAAGGCTCTAAAATGAAGTTAAAGTATAGGGAACTCAAAACATGCTAAAAAATATCACGGATGTCGGTTCGTTTGGTCGTACGATCGTGTTATTCGCTTAATTACGACGGATTTCGTAATGAACGCAAAAACGCTCCAAATTAAGCGACGAATGGATTTTTATTATGCCAAACACTAAAATAAAATATTTTAATGATTACATAAATTTTTGGATGTCTGGATATATTCAGAACGTAAGATATGCGCGAAAATGCAAACCTGTGCACTTTTTGACGCTTTTAGTCCCTATTGATCAATAAAGTTTATTTTAGCATACCGAACCCCTCAAAGCCTATTTCTAAGCTATGTAAAGGTTATTTAGGGTATGTTTAACTTATGATCGAGTTCCGGAATGTTCATTACTATAGAAATCGGTATAGTTTCGCAGTTTGACACAAATAGTCCCTGCGATCGAACAAACTTGATTTCAACACACCAAACCATCCAAAACTTATTTCTAAGTTATGTGGAGGTTATTTAAGGTAATTTAAGCATATTTCACTATTTCGGAGTGTTCGTTGCATTAAACTGGTTATATTTACGCATTGGTGCGCGTATAACCTTCCAGAAAGCGATTTAAAGCTTGAAATCGGAATCGAATCGAATTGAAAAATCACCAAACACAAATACACACATAAAAACACCAAAACACATATAATAACACCAAATCACATTGTTTTATTAATAATCATCGTTGTTTTACATTGTACATCGATTATAGAACACAGTTGTCACAGTAACCCAAGATCAGCTTCTGAACACCCCTACTTTGACAAATGAATAATAACCATAAAAGACTTAATATACAGTAAAACTTGTCACACCCTCGTTTTCCACATGCGGAGTATTACCGCGTGGCGTGCGACTGCCCAGGACCAAGCCACCAATCATATTAAACATTCAAGATGCTTAAAGTGAAACTAACATGACCAATACGATTAGTGACAAAACATTAAAGTCTTAAAACATAATTAAAGTATTTGGCGGAAGCATTTAAGTACAAAAACCCCATAAATAGTTTTAAAACATAAGTTTCAAAACAGGAATCCGACAATGGATTCTAGACGACCACCACACTCCCCCGAGCAGACTTCAGCGCAGCACCTACGGACCTGCAAGCATGCAGTAGTATGTTAACATAAAGTTGGCGAGTTCATAGTTTAAAAGGGTTTTTCTTGTTTTTTCCCAAAAACATTACTTATTTAAGTTACCGTTTATAAAACATGCCACGGGGAGCTACTCCATGTAAGCTACTAAACTGTGTGGTACCGAAACCGAGACTATAGTGCAGTTGCCCTTGATCAATGTCTATCATCATCGATCGGTTATAAGGCCATACTAGTTCACTCCCGTCCTCCAAGGCCCGGTGTGAGGTTTGCCAAACCTAATCGCGCTATCAACTAATATCCCGTTCGCCATATCCGGCGACTAATCGGTATAAGTGTTAGGGACTTCATGATAGAGTTTCGTTTAGTACACTAGAAACATGAATTATGAGTATTGTTTTAATCACTATTCCGTTCCCCTGGAGTATTAGGTTCCCAATCCACCAGGAATACATGCTTTAAGTATTAGTGTGAACTCACATTTGATTGCTCGATAGATAGAGTATTTATCATAAGTTTGGTCAACCACGTCCTACTATGGTTACCAATATTAGGACCGTATACAAGTATGTCACATAAATTATACACGTATTTAAATCAAGTAGTGTACAAGTAACAGTCATTTATTCTAAGCATGTATAGTCATCAAGTTAACAGTTTGATATGAAACAGGGTGAACAGTGGATGTGTGCGACCTATTGAGGATTTGAGCTCCTTTAGTGTGCGGCCAACTTGGAGTGTGCGGCCCACTAAGGATGTGGCCCAAGATGTAATAGTGTGTGGCCTACTTGTCAGTGTGCGACCTGCTGACAAGTGTGCGGTCATGCATAACATATGTTGTACATTGTGCAAGAAGTAGTTGTACACAAAATGTGCGGTTCAAAGAAGTGTGCGGCCTGCTTATTCTGGTGGTACGATCTGCAGTCAAGGGTTGTACAGAGCAGGAGTGTGCGGTGATGCATCTCCTGTTTATACCTTGTGCAATCGGGGTTGTACCGTACAGAAGTGTGCGGCCACTTGGTTTGTGCGGTGTGCCTATCCCGGGTGTAAACCATGCAAGTTAGGTTGTACATTCTAAGTGTGCGATATGATTCATATTCACAGTATAGTTAAACACACAATCAATCTAAATCAAACAAGTTTTCAACATGCATCCTGGAATCATAAAATCTAACATTTCTCAATATCAAACTCAATATCATTCCATCCCTCATTTCACTAACAGTGAATCATTTCATCAAACCCTTCACTAACATGAATCTATGTCAATTAGTCATCATTTCAACCTTACAAGATTTCATTACATCGTAACATGGAAATCAAGCAACTTTACATATGAACATCAAAATCCTAGTCTTTTAATAACATTCACGAGTCAACCAAAACAATCCTAAAGACATAATGAAATGGATGAAACAGTGACTTGCATCACTCAAACCAATTCTCATTTTGCAACATACAAACCCTAAGTTTATCTATCATAATCCAATTGCTTCGGAAATAATATTAAGTCACGAGAGATCATAAAGATATCTGTTATACCACATATCTGATAGATTCGAAAACAATGCATCACAAACATTCCATGAATCAACTAGAAACACATAATGGAGAATCATCATATCAAGGACACATCTTGCATTCAAACATCTAATGAAAACACAAGAAGGAACTTAAGTATTACTAACCTGAAATGAAGAATTAAGAAGAAGAAGTGTGTGCGAGAAAAGATAGAAGATCCTCAAGGAAAGGAAAGACTTTAATGATGATGATGCTGATGTCGGCTACCTTGGAGGAGAAGGGTTCCCAAAAGGGGAAATATTTCTAAAATGAGGAGAGGGAGAAGGAGAGAATTCGGTTACAGAGAATGTTTGGGGAAAAGGTATTATGTTTATATAGTCACACAAGATGCTGCACACCACCTGGTGGAATCCAGCTGTCTCCTGATGGCGCACACATGTTTGTCAGTGTGTGTGCGGTCTGAAATCCGGATGTGTGACATGGGGTGTGGCCCAATGCTATTGAAGGTGCGGCCCAACAGAATCTGGGCTCATCAGATTATTGGTCCAACAAAAAGGGGTGTGCGGCTGCCCAGGTGGGTGTGCGGTTGGGTTAAATATTAATAATAATAATAACTTTTAACATTTGTACACACATATATAATTAAATGCAAAAATCCAGATATTTAAACACTTTATGTTAATATCATCTTCTTATAAAAACCGTGCACAATTACAAGAAAACAGTACGAAGTGAAACGTGCGAGTTGTCACAAAACTGAAATAACATAAGATTAAAAAATGATGGTTCTTTAACTTGTTCCAGATCAAATCCTAACTTTAATAACAATGCAACTAAAACTAACCTAAAAACTTAACCCGCAAAAGTATCACTATCAAGAACCGCATGCACTATAATTAAAACAAAATTGGTCAAAATGTGCTTCTCATATCATATATATTGGTCTCGATTATTGGTCACGAGAGTGAGCAAGACCCCATCATTTATATATTAACCTTCCAAGAATAAAAACATTCCTTTATCCTAGATGCTTTACCTATATGCAATTTAAATTTATATATATATATATATATATATATATATATATATATATATATATATATATATATATATATATATATATATATAGGGTAAGGTTCATGCGAGAACCACCTTTATTGCGAGAACCACGAGAACCAATGTGAACAAAACCTAAAATAGCTAAAAAAACCTAAAAAAACCTAATCCCCCCCCCCCCAAACCTAAACCCCCCACCCCCCCCCCCTCCCCAAAAAAAAAAACCTAACCCCCCCCAAACTAAATGCTAAAAACTAAAACCCCCAAAAAACCTAACCCCACCCCCCAAACCTAAACCCCCCCTCCCCCACCCCCCAAAAACCTAACCCCCCAAGCTAAAATGCTAAAAACTAAACCCCAAAAAACCTACAAAAATCTAAAAAAAATCAAAAAAATATCTAAATTTTTTTTTTAAATATTTTTTATGTTAAAATCGCTACTTTTAGTAGCAAAAAAAAAAAAATTAAAAAAAAATGTTTTTTTGGCTACTAAAAGTAGCGATTTTAACATAAAAAATAAAAAAAATAAAAAATTTTGTGTGTTTTTAGCTATTTTTAGGCATTTTTGGTTGTGTTGACATTGGTTCTCGCGGTTCTCGCAATAATGGGTGGTTCCTAACGGATCTTTGTCCTATATATATATATATATATAGGGGGAGGTTCATTTGAGAAGAAAATTAAATTGAGAAGAAAAAAAACAAAGGGTACAATTGTAAAATATTAAATAGTTTTTCTTACATCTCATTTATTATTATCTTTGACTAATTAATTAGTCATAAAGACTATTGTCCTTCACACTATTTTTTTTGCCTACACACATCAAAATTTATCCAACACGTTTTGAAAATTTATCCTACATATATTGAAATTTATCCTACACAACTCGTAATTCATCCTACACAGCTCGTAATTTATCCTACACTTTAAATTAACTGTTTTTTTTTTGAAAAAATATATTTTTTGAAAATAAGTTACAAATTTAATTTACTAGCTATTAAAAAGGAAGACTAACAATTAATGATCTATCTAAGTTTACCAATATACCATTACACTAATATTAAATACAAAAATTAAATGAAGTAAAATGAAGGATTCTTATTGGTTGAAATTTGTTGTTTTTTATTCTTACAAAAAATTTATTCTCATTTGAACCCTCCACTATATATAGGGGAAGGTTCATTTGAGAAGAAAATTTAATTGAGAAGAAAAAGAACAAAGGGTAATTTTGTAAAACATTAAATAGTTTTTTCACTTATCTCATTTATTATCATTTTTTACTAATTAATTAGTCATAAAGACTATTATCCTCCACACTAACTTTTTTTGCCTACACACATCAAAAGTTATTCTACATATTTCAAAATTCATCCTACACGTAAAAATTTATCCTACACAACTGTAATTTATCCTACACTTTAAATTATTTTATTTTATTTTTTTGAAAAAATATATATTTTGAAGATAAGTTACAAATTATTTAATTTATTTAGCTATTAAAGAGGAAGACTACAAATTAATGAACTATGTAGATTTACCAATGTACCCTTATAGTAACATTAAATACTTCTATTAAATGAAATAAAATAAAGCATTCTTATTGGTTGAAATTTCTTCTTTTTTCTTCTTACAAAAAATTTCTTCTCATTTGAACTCTCCACTATATATATATATAGGGGTAAGATCAAATAAACAGTTTATTTGGCTAAGTAGGATGAGAAGTAATCTTAACCATTCATTTTTCAAATCAACGGTTAAAATTAAAGTGTAGGAGAAAGGAGGAGTGCAAGGGTATCTTGGGAAAATCATATTTATGGACTTTCTCTTTCTACATGCAAGACACATGCATATTTCACCCCCATTTTTTAAACGTTCATAACTTTTTTATACGATATTATTTTTTCATAAAAATTTCACCGTAAAATTGGGCGTCTTTTTATCTTTAATTTGAGTACCATATTGCTATATAAAATATGAAGACTAAAAAAACCCACTAAAATGTGCTGTATTTCTATATTGTATAACATTTTTTGTGCTGGATTTTTGTACTATATTTTTGTGCTAATTTTTTTGTCTTAAATTTTTTTTTCTCAATTTTTTTGTGCTGAATTTTTTTGTACTACATTTTTTGCTGAATTTTTTGGTGCTATATTTTTTTGTACTTGATTTTTTTTGTGCTATATTTTTTTGTACTACATTTTTTGTGCTATATTTTTTGTACTACATTTTTTGTGCTAGATTTTTTTTGTACTAGATTTTTTTGTTGTATTTTTAAAAAACAAAAGGGTGCCACATGTCATTTTCACTCCTATTTATAAGGACCAAAATACCCTTCATTCCTACTTATTAGGAGTGCCACATGTCATCATCACAATCCTTCTTAGGCTACTTAGGCAAAATCCACTTTTTAGTGGATCATTCCCCTATATATATATATATATATATACGATTAGGTTCAAGAGTGAACAAATTCTTGAGAGTGAACTGTGTGAACTAATTTTGACCCTTGATCATTTTTAGATTAAAAGGGTAAGATTGACATTAGCCAAGTATGTTTAATTAAAATCCCTTAATTTTCTCCTCTCTTAACTCTCTCTCTTATTTTTAATTATTTCTCTATTATTTCTTTATCCATAGATTTTGTTTTAATTTTAACATTGATATTGTTTTTCTTTTATTATCCATATATATAGATATCATAATATATTATTTTTAACTTTTTTATAATTTTCAATAAATATTGAAAATTTTCTCTGAGATTGAAATTGTAATTATTTTTGGGCATCAACTCTTTTTTTGAATATGTGATTAAGTTATTTATTTTTGCATACATGTAATATGTTTCGTTTTCATTAATTTCATAATTTTTTATATGAATTTACTCGTGTGCATGCATAATATACTATATGTTGTTAATATACACATATGTAACCATTTTTGAATATAATACACAGATGTATAAAAGACTGTACACATGTGTATAAACTAACAGTTGTGTATCTTATATAACCTGATAGTTAGCCAGACTGTACACATTTGTATAAACTAACAGTTGTGTATCTTGTATAAACTGATAATTAGCGAGACTGTACACATGTGTATAAACTAAAATCTGTGTATCTTGTATAAACTAATACTAGCGAGACTGTACACATGTGTATACACTAACAGCTGTGTATCTTGTATATACGGAAACTAGCGAGATTTTAGGGATTTTGATTATATTGTTTAATAAATGCAATTTACAAAAGACGCAACTACCCTTCTGTCAATTAATTTAAAGGGAGGTTACAACATTATAATTACAATCTTGCCATTGTTTAAAAATCTTTAGATGATGTAATTCAATGACCCAGATTAGTTCACACAGTTCACTCTCAACCTAGTGTTCACTCTAGAACCCTACCCTATACATATATATAGGGTAGGGATCCTAAGAGAAGTCCACCCTATTTGAGAAACTTGAG
The DNA here is from genome assembly GCA_030545235.1 of Helianthus tuberosus. Lineage (NCBI taxonomy): Eukaryota > Viridiplantae > Streptophyta > Magnoliopsida > Asterales > Asteraceae > Helianthus > Helianthus tuberosus. The sequence continues at coordinate 99,809,781 of CM060437.1, read as the reverse complement.
AAGCAATCTGGACCACACATTTTCCCTAAGCAAAAAATGCAAAAAAAAAAGGTGAAAAAAATGCAAATTTTTTTTTTTTTTTGAAAAATCGCTGCTTTTTCTTTAAGGATTAAAATTTTTTTTTTTTAAAAAAAAAAAATTTTTTTTTTTTTGGATTTATACACATGTGTATATTGTTAATCTTTTAACTATACATATATGTATATACATGTTTAAAATTGAAAAAATGTGTATATTGTTAATCTTAAACCATAAACACTAAAGCTAAACCCTAAACTCTAAACCCTAAAGCTAAACCCTAAAGCTAAACCCTAATGCTAAACCCTAAAGCTAAACCCTAATTCTAAACCCAAATGCTAAACCCAAAAGCTAAAACTAAACACTAAAGCTAAACCCTTAATGCTAAACCCTAAATATAAAGCTAAACCCAAAAGTTAAAGCTAAACCCAAAAGCTAAACCCAAAAGCTAAACCCTAATGCTAAACCCTAAATACTATTGCTAAACCCTAATACTAAACCTTAATGTTAAACCCTAAAGCTAAACCCTAAACCATAAAGCTAAACCCTAAACCCTAATGCTAAACCCTAAATAACACTTATTTTTCAATTTTAAACATGTATATACATATATGTATAATTGACAATATACATATATGTATAGTTAAAAGATTAACAATATACACATGTGTATAAATCCAAAAAATTTAAAAAAAAAAAAAAAAAAAATTTAATCCTTAAAGAAAAAGCAGCGATTTTTCAAAAAAAAAAAAAAAAAATTGCATTTTTTCACTTTTTTTTTGTTTTTTTTTGCTTAGGGAAAATGTGTGGTCTAGAATGCTTCTCAAGTTTCTCATTTAGCCGACTACTTCTCACATGATCCTTATCCTATATATATATATATATATATATATATATATATATATATTCAAACCATCAACTCTTCTATAATATCCTACCATTTGGGGGAAAGGGTCTTGATTGGGGCACAAATAAATATTTGCTCCATTGCTGCTACCAACTCTGATCGTATATAAAACCGGAACCAAACACAGCCCTTTCGCTTTTAGGTTTTATGAAACCAAATCCTACAGCACATTATAAAGAATCTACTAACAGCTTTTCCACCTAGTTTCATACAGGTGGCACACGCCAAACATCTAGGTTAAAATGGGTTGATTGTCAAAAGTTTGTCCGCTATTTTTAGATTTTTAGAAAATGATGCACCTATATTGTAAAAAAGAACAACCAGTTTTCTTTAAATAAAATAGTTTACATGGTTATATACATTTGCATATTATTTGGGTGACTTACCACCTGTTTTACCCATTTAACTTGTTTTGTTTACATCTAATTTTTTTTTTCTATTTTATCAATTTTCCATCTCATCAACTAAAGACAGCCAGAAGCCCAGAACTGAGTTGTTGTAATGTAAAATAAATCTGGTTAACATTACAACTTGTAAAAGGTATATCGATTCTTACCTGAGAGTGGGCTGTTGGGTTGATGTGAGTGAAGATAAGTAGCACTTGACACATGAAACACAATTCAAAAGGATAAAAGGAAAGTACATCCGATGATACAACACATTTACATATATATATATATTAATGGAACTTGTCCTTGACGTATTTTCACTATTTTCCTAAAAATTGTCTAAGTCAAACCGTTGCATTTCTGGAGACAAAATGTGCAATGCGGTTACTATAAAAGGAAGTAGGTTGATATGAGCGGTTGCAAACCTAGACTTGGTCATGAAGAAGGTGTATGTACCATATTTCTTTAGGAAGCACTGAAGTGGTATCTGTCTGCAATTAAAAATAATATGCTAATGACTACATATGTTTCTTCTCTATACATACGCAATCAATAATGATTATATTTTTCTTCCTTAAGACTTTTGAGGTTTTAGATGTACCTTGCCATATGGTGAGACAAGCTATTGATTGGATGCTATCCTCTCACCAAATGTTTTCTTTCCTATTAACAAAGAAAAATAAAAAATCTTTCAATAATTTTTGTGCAAGTCATTCAGAACATAAATCAAAGCAAGCGAACGTGACAGGTAAGATTCAGGTGAAAGAATGTACAGGTCAAGCGGACTGATAATGGGTCAAATCAGAAAACCTTTATATATGTGAAGTTGGGTTGACCCGAAACACCTTAAATCCATTTTTCCCTAAACAATTTGTGTGTTAACAAAAATAATATAATAACATTAACTAACACGACCTAGAAAGTTAGTTGCGTTAAAAATTCAGTTTGACCGACTTTCAGTTCATTTGCATGTTTCCTTTTTAGCAACTTTTTTATTTTACCTAAGTGATTGATTAGAAATAACACATAACCCTAAAGCAATAATAAGGGGATAAGATATGACCTTAATAAAGATGTAGAGCCCAGACAAAGAAGAAACCTTGTAAATAGACAAACCAACCTTATGCCTTTTTAGTGTCAAAGAAGTAAGGCTCCCTTGTTCAATAGATAGTGGACTCTACTTATGTTCCATCATTTTAATCACAGACTCGATTCCTTTCGTCTTGATCAATTACAAGTATTAATTGTCAGAAGTTGTAACAAATATATAAGACGCATATACATTCATCTATTCATATATAACAGTAGCTATATATGGATGGTTCATAGAATTCACCTAGATTGAGTAATGATCTCTAGCTTTTCGCATGCTCGTTTGGATCCTGTTTAAGCTCAAAACACCTCCAGTGTCACGAACCGGTGGAAGTGGCCACTTTATCACCACCATTACAAACAACAAACACACAATTTTTAATGCAAACAAACCCTAAATCAAATCAACAACAAATAAAGAACTATAAACTCAAATCAACAACTCCACAAAACTTAAAATAGAATGACCGAATAACCATGCAGAAGAAGAGAGACAATAATATGACATATAGTTGGGTTTTAATCAAAGAAAACCCCAACAACATTCACAATGATTTTGTTCCTTAATCATCCTCAGCTAATCTAAATAAAAAAGATGTTACTTTTGAGGCAATAATAATAAACAATGCACTCACCCGATAGCATGATGAGCACCCTCATGAACAGCTTGTGAGACCAGTCCCATTAATCCATTGTTAACTTCACCATACATAAGATCAATGCTTCTTAAATTCTGCAAATGTTAGCATTTACCTTTAGCCATGAAACCCCTTTTTAGTGAGCTTTTTGCTTATTAAAATTTGGACATTTTAAGAGAGTTTGTTTGGACAATTTGAGAGAGTTTGATATAAGGTTTACTCTTACAACAACATTACCTATATGATCTTTTTTAAATATTTGAAGAACATTAATTAACATGCAAAGGCTCAGATGTGAAATGAAGCTAAATCTATAAACGTTTTGCCCATTGATGAAACAACAATCTTCAAAAAGCATTTTTTATAGTTGATATTAACTAACACCCCTTATAAAAAATGACAATGACAATGAAGAAACAAAAAGCCCAAATGTTAGAGCTTTATGGTTGATATGAATCTAATCACCATTAAGAGGCAGGCGATAGATCACCAATAGTTAGACCGTAGTTTACTGAATTAGTCCAATTAAACCTCCATCTTCAAGTATTAGGTCACCAAGTTCTCGCTAGAGTTAACGGGATTCGTCGGAATCCACAAAGTTCCAACCGCCGTAATCCCAGACCAAACCCTAACCCCTGAAGGCCGTGTTGGCCTGGTCTGGTCTGTTCATGCTAGGATCTGAGTTTGATAATTGTAAACAAATATTGATAAAAGCAATATAATTCATAAGTAGAGAGATATTATCAATAACTGCTTTTCATTGATTCAAATGATTCAAAGTTTTACAGAAATGATTCTACACTCTCCCCCTCAGCCTAATCATTCACTAGAACTATTTGTACAAAAGAGAATGTGTAAAGTGATAAAATAGATCTCTAACAGGTGAGATTTATTTATACTAAGTACTAAAGCTTTGTTCGTGATAGGCTGATATCACCCTGATAGTGACATCTAACATTCCTAACAGAAAAGATTCCACAAATGTTGCAAACATATGTGCAAATCTAACATCTGTTCTAACTAGTCTAAAGACTAATACAAGATATGTATTGTTACATTGGGAAATGTTAGGATCTGAGTTTGGTTTTGATTGTGTTTTGCGTTTGAATTAAGATGAAGATGAATGAGTTGTGCAGCAGAAATATAATGGAAACAAACTTTACACACAATCAAACGAGAGTATTGCTTTAATCAAACATTTTCAACAAAGAACCGAAAGATTGAATTTATTTCAATAACGATTACAATGCATGTATGAATACAAACTCCCCCTCAGCCTGAGCTCACAGTGTTTGTTCATGCAGGAAGAAGATTATGCAAAGAGCTAAATAGAACAGTGCATGGTACTGTTCTATTTATAGGCACGAGCAAACCACTGAAGCATCTAAGCTGACGTCACCATGAAAGTGACATCTAACCTCCTAACAAACTCTAACCTCTGATCTATACAACCTCTGCTATGCTAACTACTGTTATTACATTTCAATACATAAAGACATCTAAACTACTGCTGCATCCTTCCACTGATGTGAACCCAGCAGTACTTGTCATGATCAGCAGAGCTTGACTCAAGGAAGTAGATTGAACAGCAGAGCTTTAGTCTTCCATCAGACTTTTACTTGATCAGCAGTTTGTAGGTCAGCAGTTTGTACGATCAGTAGATAGGAGGTCAGCAGATGTTGAAACCACTTTCACGGGGAGAGACATGTAAACATAACATATGCTTATTCTGGATCCACTGCTCTGATCCAGTTTTGCTTTTAATTATCTGTTCATTTGGTAGGGTTCAATCCCAACAATCTCCCCCTGGAACAGATATTGCCAAAACCCTTCATTATTGTGGAACTTTATTGCCTCATCAACAGTTCCCTTATCTGACCTTTAACTTGTAACTCAAAGTCTAGGGCATCTGTGTCATGTTCATCCCTACTTAGTGGAAGATCAAGGAGATCCTGCATATCTTCAAGACTTAGGCCAAGTGCTTGTTCCCTTGTTATTTTCTTCACTTCTCCACTAGACCTGAACATTGTCAGTACATGGGTCTGTTTGTCAGTTTCCCACTTTAGTACTTTTGGGCCTGGTGGGTTTCTTGGGAGATTGTTATTTGATGAGGTGTTTGGTGATGCAGGCCAAGAGTTTCAGCTATCATTTCTTTAATACCTTCCTTTACAAGCTCATCTCCTGCCATTAATTCTGCCGCTGTTTCAGTATCCAACTGTTTTTGTGACCTTCTTTTAAAGATGGCTGCACCAGCTGGAGCAGTGGCTCTCCTGATTTGCAGTTTTGATGGTCTTTTTGAAACCTCTGCTTCAGGATAGTCAGGCTTTTGTGGAGCAGTAGGATCTGTCTTTCTTAATTTCTCCAAGCTTTTGTAGGTAGCCCTGACTTTATCTTCTTTCCATCTCATCACTTGATTTTTTGACCCATAATCAGCAGCAACCAATTCTTCTTTCATTCTCTTCAGCTCTAGTATTTTGTCAGGCATATTCTTTTTGTATTTTGACCAATCTGGAGGAGTGTGTTTGACCTTCTTATTTATCATTTCTTGAATCCTGGCTGCTTCTTTTTCAAGCTCAAGAATGGTCCACTCCTTGTACATATACTTTTCTCCCTTGTACTTCTTGGTTGCCATGATGCTTTCAATGTAGTCTTTTCTCAGAGTTTCATCTGCTCTCTCTGAGATTTGCTGACAAGCATTTTTTGCAAACTGCTCTAAAGATCTGACATGTGTGAGCAAGTATTGATAGTTCTGCTGAATTTCTCTATCAGATTTCCCATGTGTATTTCTTTTTGAGATATCCTCTGCTTGCTGAGCCTTGATTTTCAAATATTCTACAATATTGTTAGGCCTAGGATATCCTTCAACAGATGGCAACTTCCTTTTAGCAGGGTCATCCTCATAGTAGAAATATTTGATTTCTTCTCTGACTGCTATAAGTTCAAGAGGGAATTAAACACCTGTAGGAGGTAAGGGCTTTTGAATTTGAGCTGATGAGAGAGGAACAGGCTTTGGTATTGAAACAAGTGATAGAGATGTTGAAGATGTTGGTGGTGGTGATGGAGAATCATCATCTGGTATGAAAGTCCTTCTCCTTTTTATTGTATGAGAGGCAGATGATGTTTTGGGTGGATCAGTGGTGGTGGTTTGAGTGGCAGTGGTTTGTGATTGACTAACAGCTGTTGAAACAACTGGTGTTTCAACCACTGTTGTCATTACAACAGATGTTGTAACATCTGATGTCTTCTGCTTTTTGGCAGGAGGCGATGGTGGTGATGGTGGTGGTGGTAAGGCAGTGGTTGTGGTGTGTGTTGAAGTGATAGCAGTTGTTGAAACAACTGAAGTACCAGTAGATGATACAGCAGGAGTTACAACAACTGTTTGGGTGGAGGTTTGATGTTGGGGGTTTTGGATGGTGGTTTTGGAGTATGCTTTTTGAGTCTGGATGGTGTGGACTTGGGTTCCCTCACTTTTCTAGTGAGATTTCTTTTTGGCACAGGATTTTGAACATCCTTTGGCTCAGAACAACGTTGCGCATTCAGCTCCATGTAAGCTTTTTTCTCCTCATTCCATCTTGACATATCCTTTGCCTCTCTGTCCCTTTTTACACTTGCTATAGCTTCATCAAGTGCATTTTGGGTAACATCAACCTTTTTTCTACCATCTGGCAAAGGAATTTTTTTGGTCATAGCATCCCTTTCTGGTTCAATGTAGAAACCATCATCTATTCCTTTCTTTTTCCACTCCTGAATTTTCTCCCCCTTTTTGGCATTATCTGGGGGTAATTGATCAATAAAGAGAACAGTTGGAGGAGCAGTGCCAGTGGTTTTCAATATGTGGGCCTTGAGAGCCTTGATGTCTGCTTGTGTGTTCTTGAACCTAGACTCCATTGTGTTTCTCAGCTCTTGTACATGTATTGCATGTTGCTAATTAGCCATTTGTTTTTGTTGTTGGAGAAAAGGTTGAAATAGATTCCAGAGCTCATTTGCAGCAGGTGCTTGTGGTGGAGCAGGTGCTTGAGATGGAACAGCAGTGGATTGCACCTTTTGTACTTTCAACAACTGTTGCAACGTTTCTTTGATTTCTGCAACCGAAGTATCCAGTTTTTCAACACGTTCCGTCAATTCAAGGTACTTTAAACCATCACCCAATTTAATGGGATCATCTGATTTCCCACTAGCAGTGGTTTTATCAGTGGTTGAGGTAGGGAGTGTACTCCAAACATTAACCACTGATGCCCCTTTTTCTTGGTACTGGGGTCTTCTTCCTTCAACACTTGACAACCTTTTGTTATTGCCAGTGGTTAAAACAAATCAACTGGTGGATATCAGAGGTGCTATAGAAGGAATTGCCTCCAAGGAAGTCTTATTGATGTAACCACTGTCCAAGTGCAAACCAGTGGGTTCAACACTTGTAGTGGCTGCTTCACTTGGATTACCACCAAGAGTTACTTGTAACTCAAGGGGTGTAGCCTCCTCAGGCTTTGTTGGTGGGTTAACTATGATTGATGCAACAGACCCAGTCATTTGTTGAGGTATATTCTCATTGATAGGTGATTGAGAAGGACTGGTTTATGCCTGGTTCAAATCAATAGCATCCAACAAAAGTTTAGTTGGTGGGGGAATTGTGGATGTGATGGTTGGTGTAGAAAGAGAATTTGCCCCGGGCATTGGGCTGTGGATGATGGAAGCAAGTGATTCCAGAGCATCATATTGTGGTGTCCCTATATGTACAACCTGTTCTTTTTGAGAAGAAACATGAGGAGTTTCGGTTATGGGTTGAGATATTTGTACCAACTACTGTGAGAAAGAAGCAGCAGTGGTTTCTAGTGACTTTTGTGCTGTCACTGGCAGTTGCTCTGGTATCTCATCCTCCAGAGTTGACTTTTTGATAGGTTTGGGGGGGGGGGGTTGAGTTTTCTTTTTGTTTATCTTTTTGGTGATTATAGGTGTGGGTTTCAAAGCAGTTGTTTTGCTACTTTGATCACCTTGAGCAGTGGGCTCAGCAGCAGATACCCGAGGAGCAGTGGTAGCTGCTAAATTCTGCTCAGGCACCTCTGCTTGTGTTTTGCAAGGTGTTGACATTCTTGTAAAAGTTTCAGCAGTTAAGCTATTTATTTGAATAGATTCACCTTGTTTTATTGCAGCAGCATCATTCTTACCAAGTTTCTTTTCAAAATAGTAACTTAAAAATCTTGGAAACAGTAAGAATGATTTTGTTTCAACATTTTTAACCAGATCATTAAAAATTACCTGGGAATAATTAAAATTTTCTTCTTGAAGAATAGCATATCCCAGATTTTGAATTTTTAATGGTATTTCATTAAAAGAAGTGGTTTTGTTTGAAACACACATAAGCAGAGTATGAAACAAAAATCTTGTTGCAGGTGGAAAATTACCTTTTTGTAAGTTATCTCTCTTTATTTGCTCTGCATAACCTCTTTCAAGGAAATCATTTTTTAACTCATTTTTAGGAAAAGAAGTTTTACCTTGCTGATCATTGAGTTCAAAGACTTCTGAGATTGATTGTGGTGTGATTTTGACTGCTTTACCCTGTAAAGTGGAGTTAATGGCTATAACATCGACGCCTTGTTTGTCAATGGTTACATTTTTCCAAAACTCCCTTTGGGTTTGCAGGTAAATGGGTGCATCTGCTGTAAGCAAAGTTTTGTACTTTGACGCAGACATGAGATCAATGATGGAATCAAAAATCTCGGTGGTGCCGGGTTTTGTGAGAAGACCCAGAAGGTTGTGAGAAGGTTTGTGTGGGATTTCAGTGGGTTTGGCCTTTTGAGAGACCTCTTTTGAAGATGATTTGGAAGTGGGTTTTGCAGATGACTTCGATTTTGTCATTTTGGAGATGATGATCGAAGAAGGTTGTGAAGAAATTTGAGAAAAACTGCTTTGAGAAGAGAATTTTTAAGAATTCAATTCGACAGTAAAACCCTGTTTGGGTGTTGAATGGGGGTTTTATAGAGAAAAAGTGAATTGCTGACGTGGCAGTGGTTACAAAAGGACTGACCACTATGTACTGCCCACATGCCAACCCCTGATGAAATGAAGGACAATACTTGTATGAAAACTACTGATGAAGGCAGTGGTTACAACGGTAACAAATGGAAGCAGTGGGTGATTTTCACTATCAGTAGATAGCACATCAGTGGATAAACACTGATTTTGAGCATCAATGCTTATCAAGAAAATGAGAGAACAGGGGATGGCTTTCAGCAGTGGACAGACTTGAAGTAGAGCAGACTTTTGAACAAACAGTAGGTATGGCAGACTTTTAAGGATTTTAATGAAAACTTCATTTTTAGCTATTTTTAAGGATGGACTTTTGATTTTCTGAAAATATTTTAATGCTTTTATTCATAGAAAAACAAGATTTTGCTTGTTATTCCATGTTTAGCATGCCAATCCTAGAGACCAAGCTTTCAAAGGTGGATAAATCTAATGCTTTTGTGAGCACATCTGCCAGCTAGTCTTTAGTTGGAACATGATGCAGAGAAATCAAACCTTTTTCATAGCAATCCCTCACAAAGTGATGTCTGATGTCGATGTGCTTGGTGGTTGAATGGGAAACTGGATTTTTGATGATATTTTCTGCTGCCTGGCTATCCAACATGAGTGGTGTCTTTAAGGCAGTGATACCAAAATCCAGCAACTGACTTTGAAGCCACAGGAGTTGGGCTGTACAGCTTGCGGCAGCAATGTATTCAGCTTCAGCAGTGGATGTTGAAACAGCTGCTTGCTTTTTGCTTTGCCATGAAACTAAGCAAGCACCTAGAAACTGGCACCCTCCTGATGTGGACTTCCTTGTGGTGTTACATCCAGCAAAGTCACTGTCTGAAAATCCTGAAAGCTTGATATTCCCATTAGCTGGATACCAGATACCAAGTGTGGGAGCACTTTTTATGTATCTGAATATCCTTTTTACAGCAATAAGGTTGGATTTTCTAGGGGTTGATTGACTTCTTGCACAAACACATGTTGCAAACATGATGTCTGGCCTAGATGCAGTTAGATACAGTAAAGACCCAATCATGCTTCTATAAAGAGTTTGGTCAATCAGCTCATCCTTTTCATCAGACATGACAAGCTTATTTGTTGCCATGGGTGTGCTGCATGGTTTACAATCATTCATATCAAATTTATTTAAAAGTTCTTTAGCATATTTTCTTTGATGAATGAAAGTTCCATTTTGCATTTGCTGAACTTGGAGACCAAGAAAGCATTACAGCTCACCCATTGCACTCATTTCAAACTCAGCTGTCATGAGTTGTCTAAACTCTTCACACATTTTATTACATGTGCTTCCAAAAATAATGTCATCCACATAAATTTGGACAATCATTAAATCCTTTCCTCTCCATTTTAGAAACAGTGTTTTATCAATGGTACCTCTTTTGAAACCATTTGAGAGTAGAAAGGTGGAAAGAGTTTCATACCAGGCTCTAGGTACTCGTTTCAGGCCATACAAGGCTTTGTTTAGCCCGTAGACATGATCTGGATAAAATGGATCCTCAAAACCCGGAGGTTGAAAAACATACACATCTTCTTGAATTATACCATAGAGGAAAGCACTTTTGATATCCATTTGAAACACCTTTATGTTGTGGTTGACAGCAAAGGCCAGAAACAGTCTTATAGCTTCCAATCTTGCTATAGGGGCAAAAGTTTCATCATAGTCAATCCCCTCTTCCTGTCTGTAACCTTAACCACAAGCCTGGCTTTATTCTTGACAACAATGCCCCTTTCATCAGTTTTGTTTTTGAAGACCCACTTTGTGCCGATGGGGCTAACATCTTCTGGCAGTGGTACAAGCTCCCATACTTGTTGTCTTTTAAACTGTTGGAGCTCCTCTTGCATGGCTTCTACCCAGCTGTTGTCTTTCAGTGCCTCTTGGTACTTGACTAGCTGATGGAGTGATAGAAAACCAACAAAAAGACAAATGTTTTGGGTTTGGCTTCTTGTGAGCACCCCTTCATTGATGTTGCCAATGATTTGTTCAGGTGGATGAGATCTCAAGAAGATTAAATCTCCTTGGTATGGTATGATGGCATTTGTTGGTGAAGGCTGCAGATGTGTATCATCTGAGCTAACCACTGTTGGTGACTTTGATGATCCAGCAGTGGCTTCAAAAGTTGGTGGAATAGGAGGCAAAGGTGTGGACACATGCTGACTTTGATCCACTGTTTGAGGACTTTTATCAACAGTGCTTGATGATGTGGAAGCAGTGGTTAAGGGGCTACTTTGGTCAACAACCGTTGAGGTAGCAGTGGTTGAGCTTTGACAGCTGTTTTGAACATCTGCTGCTCTTCCCATTTTGACAGACTTTTGAGGGATGATGATTTCATACCCATAGTCTGGTGTTGAATCCTCTGATGGACCTGCACTGTTAGTCTTGACAGCAGTGTTTTCAAAAGTGAATTTATCAAGATCAAACAAATCAGCAGGATTTGCTGGGATTTTCATTGATGAAAGTTCATTGAACTTTACATTCAAGGTCTCCTCCACTGCTTTGGTCTGTGTATTAAACACTTTGTAGGCTTTGGCAGTGGTTGAGTATCCCAGGTGATAACCACAATCTACTTTGGCTGCAAATTTTGAGATAGAATCTTTTAAATTTAAAATGAAACATGGGCAGCCAAATACTTTAAAAATATGAGATCAGTGGTTTGATTTTGTACAGAATTTCATAAGCAGTCTTTTTGTGCCTGGGGTTTATTAAAACTCTGTTTTGGACATAGCAAGCAGTGTTTACTGCCTCTGCCCAAAAAGTTAATGGCAAACCTGAATCAGCAAGCATGGTTCTGGCAGCCTCAATCAAAGTTCTATTCTTTCTTTCAACTACCCCATTTTGCTCTGGTGTTCTAGGGATGCTGTACTGCCTTACAATCCCTTTCTTCACACAGAAAGCATCCAACTCCTTATTTTTGAATTCTGTGCCATTGTCACTCCTGAAGACTTTTACTGGAAGGTCAAATTACTTTTCAACCTGTGTCACAAAGTCTTGCAAAATGCCTGCAGTCTCATCTTTTGAGTGTAAAAAGAAAGTCCATGTAAACCTAGAGAAGTCATCAATAATAACCAAACAATATCTCTTCTTCTTGAGACTCATGACTTGAACTGGGCCAAACAAATCCATGTGCAACATTTGCAAACACTGGGTTGTTTTGGACTCTTCAATGGACTTAAAAGAGCTTTTATGCTGTTTTCCTTTTAAACAGGAAATGCAATGCTCAGGACATGAAAACAATTTTTGTGGTAAGCCTCTTACCAAACCATTTTTTGAAATTTCAGTGATTGTCTTGAGATTTGTGTGCCCCAATCTTCTGTTCCAAAGTTCTGTCTCTTTGTTAGAGGCAGCTGAGAACAGACAGGCATCAGTTCTGGGACTCTCTTTTGACATATCAACAACATAAACATTGCCACTTCTTTGAGCAACAAGTTTTGTTTTTCCATTTTTTATTATTGCTTCAATCTTTTCAACCATTTCTGGTCCAACAATCCTGCAACACTCCTTTGTGAAGAATGATCCATACCCCTTATCACTCATTTGTGAAACACTTAGGAGGTTGAATTTTAGATTGTCTATCAGATTGACATTTTCAAATTTTACATTTCCAGACTGTACTGTACCAGACCCCAGAACTTTCCCTTTACTATTGTTCCCAAAGGATATATCACTCCCTCCATGGATTTTGAAATCTTTGAGTAGGGATTTACATCCTGTCATGTGCATGGTGCCTCCACTATCTACATACCAAAGACTATCTAAGCATGCAGAAGCTCCTTGCACATGAAGTAAAAGGATTAGTTCATTAGGGTTTCCAAAGCCAATAAGGCTTTGGATGGGGTCTCAACAGTGTCTGGGATGGATGCAGATTGATGGACAGTGGTTAGGTCAGGGGTTTGGACAGTTTTTGGACTGTTTCTTTCTAACCACTGTTGTGGGTTTTGACCAATCACCTGTTGATACCCAAAAGGATGCCTGTTCACTTTTGGTTTAGAGGGCCTTTTGTAGGTCTCATAAACGTGTGGAATCCTTTGGTAAGATGATTGTCCCTTGCCTTTTCTGAATTGGTTGGCAGGGGGTGCATCAGTCACTTGAACATCTCTTTGGACAGATGTTTGATTCAGCTGTTTTGTAACAGCTGTTTGGACTGGCACAAACAGTGGTTGATTCTTGGTGAATTTGACAGATGATGTTGATGGACTCAAGGATGTTTTAGCAGTGTACTCATTCTTTTTAACATCAAAGTTTTTGAGATACACACATGCTTGAGTTTTGTGGTTTGTTTTACCATAGATGGTGCAGCTTTCAGCAGGAACAATGACACTTGTTTTATTTAAATCATAAGCTTTTAAATGGAAACAATCTTTTGTTAGATGATTCCTTTTTTCACAAAATTCAAAAAACAAGTTTTTGATCTTTTCTCTCTTCTTTCTCTTTTCAGACTCCTTTGCAACAGAGTTTTTAACCTCTGCTGGGATGTCCTTGAGATGGATGACTTTTGCTTTTGGAGTTGTGACACCATTAGTGGTTGTAAAGTCCATGGGCTTGAAGTTTTCAAGAATGTCACACTCATCAGACCATGTGGGTTTAAATTGGTATTTCTCAATTTCCTCAAAAGTTGAGGATCCCACAGATCTTTCCAAAGTGATTTTGTTACCAAGTTTGTCAGTGATTTTAACTTCTTGGCCATTCTTGTTTGTGGGAATGAATTCTGTTGGTACATCAGTGGTTTGAACAGATTTTTCAAAAGCAGTGTTTTCATCATCATATTTTCTATAACCAACACCAAATTTCACGTTGCTTTTAATCTGTTTCTCAAGCATAACCTTATACCCTTTGCAAGATTCCACCCATCTTTCACAAGTGATCTGGGTGGACTCCAACTCCTTTTTGCAAACTTGGTATTTTTCTACCATAGTTTGGAGTTGAGTCTTGGTTATGCTTTGCTCTTCTTTGAGACTGCTGATCTCTTTATCCTTTTCAGCCAATTTGTTTCTAAGTTCTTTTAATGACTTTTCAAATTTGACTTCATCAGTTAAGATTTTATCCCTAAGGTTTTCATTTACGTCTTTGATGTTAGCAAATGCAATAATGCATTCGTCTGAACACAGTTTTTCAAGAACTTGAGGTGTTACCTTAGCAACAGCCATCATGGCATAATCACATTGATGATCACCTTCTTTATCAACTCTCTCTTCTTTTTCACCTGCTTTCTTTTCTTCCTTGTCTTCTTCGGACCAGGGGTCAGTCAGTGGTTCAATCAGGGTTCTGAATTTTCTCCCAACAGTAGTTCACCAGCAACTGCAGTAACCACTGCTTCAGCCACTTTATCCACTGTTTCAACACTTAGCTGTTCACCTTCAGTTTCTACCCCTTCTGGTATTGACTCTAATGCCATCAAACAAAATTCATCATTAGAAGGATCATTAAAAGCATTGAGTGCAAAATTTTCATCCCCAAGCTCATCAGGTATGCTGCTCCAGTCAACAAAGCCTTGAGTGAAAAAGCTTTGCTGATCTGGTTGTGTTACCGTTGGAGCAGCTGGTTGAGGTGCAACAGGTTGCACTTGTGCCTGAGGGACAGGGGTTTGAACATACTGAATTTGTGGAACAGTGGTTTGAACATACTGCACAGGCACAGGGGTTGCAGCATAATGAGCAGTGTTAATATGGGCAGCAGGGGTATATTGGGTATAGTGCACAGTGCTTTGGTGTTGTGGTCTAGGATTTGAGCTTGGATGAGTGACTATTGGACCAGTGGTTTGACTCCTGCATTCCCTAGCAAAATGACCTAGCCTATTGCACTTATAGCACTTAATTTTTGACTTATCCAACCCCACTTTTAAATTCCCATGTAACCCTGGGAATTTTCTCCCTGTTCTTTTATAGAATTTGCTTGTTCTTACACTAAGCAAAGCCAATTGATGCAAAATGTCCATTTCTTCTAAGTCAGTGGGATCAAAGTGCTGCAAATCATTGAGTTCAAAACACAAGTTATCTGACATCTGGTTTTCACAATTTGCAGTAAAAGCATAATTGGCAGAGTGAGATTCAGGGTTGTTGAAATTTCCACCAGCAGTTATATCAATAAAGTGATCATAACCCTGATCCTTACTACTGCTACCAGATTCTTCCTGACCAAATAGAGTTGTGCTGCCAAATGAATAATCATCAGCAACTTTGCCAGACTCTTGCAACTTCTTTTTCTGGTTTAACTCCCTTTCATAGGTCAGGAGTCTACCATGAAGTTAGGTCAGGGTCAGATCTTTGAACTCGGCAGAGTTTCTAGTCACAAATGCAATTGTGTCCCATTTATCAGGTAGTGATCTAAGAAACCTACTATTTTGTGTTGATTTTGGAAATTAAACTTTAACAAGTCTTAGCTCACTGATGAGACAACTGAAACGTTCAAAATGTTGGGTCAGTGATTCACCCTTAAGGTCACAAAATGTTTCATACTGCTGATTCAGAATTTCCCTATTGTTTTCAATGACTTCTTCTGTTCCCCCAAACTGTTCCTTCAATGCATACCATAGCTCTTTGGCACTGTTACAATGTAACAGTCCAGCATAGATCTCATTGGGTAATGCAGATGCTATGATGCTAAATGCTTTGGCATCGAGTTCGAACTTTTGAAAATCAGTTTCAGTATAGTTTTCAGATGGTTTAGGTACGAACTTCTTTGCATCTTCAGCACTTGGCACCATAGGAACATGGGGACCAAAAACAACAGACCTCCAACATCCAGTGTTCTGTTGAGCAAGGATGTGACCCATCCTTCTCTGCCAGATGTTGTATTCATTATGTTTAAGCATGGGTGGTTTGAAAAGAGAGCCAATGTTATTCTTATCATCTTGTGATTGTGACGTCATCCTGGTTGTTTTACAGGCACTGATTAATCAACTTTGGTGGTGATTAAACCTTGCTCTGTTTTTCAACAAAACGAACAAACTATCGATATCAACGATTATGAGCTGAACTATTTATGTCAAAATGATTGTTAAATCAAATTTGACTGTCCAAGCTCTGATACCAATTGTTAGGATCTGAGTTTAGTTTTGATTGTGTTTTGCGTTTGAATTAAGATGAAGATGAATGAGTTGTGCAGCGGAAATATAATGGAAACAAACTTTACACACAATCAAACGAGAGTATTGCTTTAATCAAACATTTTCAACAAAGAACCGAAAGATTGAATTTATTTCAATAACGATTACAATGCATGTATGAATACAAACTCCCCCTCAGCCTGAGCTCACAGTGTTTGTTCGTGCAGGAAGAAGATTATGCAAAGAGCTAAATAGAACAGTGCATGGTACTGTTCTATTTATAGGCACGAGCAAACCACTGAAGCATCTAAGCTGACGTCACCATGAAAGTGACATCTAACCTCCTAACAAACTCTAACCTCTGATCTATACAACCTCTGCTATGTTAACTACTGTTATTACATTTCAATACATAAAGACATCTAAACTACTGCTGCATCCTTCCACTGATGTGAACCCAACAGTACTTGTCATGATCAGCAGAGCTTGACTCAAGGCAGTAGATTGAACAACAGAGCTTTAGTCTTCCATCAGACTTTTACTTGATCAGCAGTTTGTAGGTCAGCAGTTTGTACGATCAGTAGATAGGAGGTCAGCAGATGTTGAAACCACTTTCAAGGGGAGAGACATGTAAACATAACATCTGCTTATTCTGGATCCACTACTCTGATCCAGTTTTGACTTTAATTATCTGTTCCTTTGGTAGGGTTCAATCCCAACAGGTCATGTTCAACGTTAATGAATGTATCATTGTCATGTTCAACGCACCATCAAGTTTCGTACAATGTATGCATGTTGTGTATATAAACCATATGAAAATAAGTTTTGTAAATATGGAAAATAATTTAGCACATATAAATCACCCTAAAACATTTGAAAAACGTAAAGGAAGGGAACTATCTACTCACTTGGATTGCTAGATGTCTTGTGTATGCAAAAACTCAAATGTTCAAGTGTTTCCTAATTATGTCGGATAATTAAGGTTAGTGTGTATCGATGCTTAATCGAAATATTGGATAGAATGTGGTCTATTAACCAAACGAGTGAAGGATCTCGTATAATATGGTTTGTTAAACCTTACATTCTGATTTGGAAGTGTCTAAAAGTGTTTTGACCCATTACAAATTGTTAAAGTGTTTATGCCACTTTAACGGGTCATATGCGTAACTACGGTTTCGAATGGTCGAATAAGTCCTATGACGAGTCCGATGTGTCTAAGCATGTTTACTTATGTTGTATGATCATTTTATATGTGACACCTGTGTCACTTCAACCACTAAACAAATACCAAACCAATGAACTTGATCATAAGCTAAAAATACCATAAATAACCTAAACATAGCTTAGAAATAAGCTTTGAGTGATTCGGTGTGCGAAAATAGGCTTATTTGATCTTACTGGGACTAAAAGTGTCAAAAACGACGTAAGTTTGCATTTTCGCGCATATCTTACGTTCTGACCGCATCTGGACATCCAAAATTTTTGTACACACTAAAATATTTTTATTTTAGTGATCGGCATGCAAAAATACCATTCGTCGCTTAGTTTGGTTCGTTTTCGCGTCCGTTTGAGTTTCGTCGTAATTAACCGAACAACGTGACCGTACGACCAAACAAACCGACATCCGCGATATTTCCAAGCATTTTCAGGTCCCCTACACTTTGACGACCTTGTAAAGCCGTGAAAATGGCTTAACGGAGGTTAAATACGTCAAATACGCGAGTTTGGGTGTGCAGGGACCATTTATGCCATTTTGGCAAACTTTATGGGATCTGGCACATGGTGGCGCTGCGCCACCACCACATGCCTCTGCCGTGGGGCGACGCCACGGCCTGATCTGGACAGAAATATCATTTTTGTGCAGCAGATTGAAGTTCAGGGGCCATTCTTGCAATTTCTTTGTGTTGTAGCCAAGTTAGCACCTCCCCAAGTAAATTAGCTGGCCTCTAACATTTGTATGGCTAGGATTTAATGCTTGATGGCCACACAAACACTTTAGGATATCAAAACACTTTATTTTGATATCAAAACCTGTTTTCTAACTTAGTTAAGCATGTTTTAACATGCTTAGCTCGTCACTTTTAGTTTAGTGCTTGTTTAGAGTCGTAAGTCAAGCGGTCTAAACCACCGCTAAGACTTTCGAACTCGACCCGTTTGGTCGATCATTAGGATCCGACCAAGCATGTTTAGTAACCATAGTTGTATAGGGAATAACCTTCCGAGGTTATACCTTATGGTCACGTAGTTTAAGTAGTTGTATGATAAGTAGTTTATATGCCTTAGGTAAATGACCAAAATGCCCTTTTCATGCATAATTGGATTTTAAGCATATGTAACCTAAAAATTTGTCACCTAACTAATTATGCAACATAATTAAACATGTATAGGCATATAATACTTGTCATAGGACTAGTTAGACGTCTCGAACGCGCGTTTGCGCGAACGACGCGTTAAAGTAGCGTAAGCTACCTTAATGGGTCGTAACGGGTCGAAAGCACTTAGGTTAGATTCCGATTTAGAATATAGGCTTTGTTAAACCATATCACATGAGTTCCAATACTCATTTGGTTTACGAAACCTCATTCTATCCGATCTTCCGATTTAGGTCCGGTTTATTTACTTAGTCACCCATATTAGGTGCCGTTTGATTCCGTGATCCCTCTAGCTTTGCTTGGTTGTTGTTCAAGACTTCTAAGAATTCTCAAGTGAGAACATAGTCCCCTCTTTTACTGTTTTCAATGTTTTGGGGTGAAGCATGTGTACCTATTTATTATGTTCATTATTTCAAAGTATAATTGATTATACATATTAGTACTTATCTTTTGACAAGCTGAATGATTATTTATGGTTTAAACACTGATTTTTCAAAGATTATAAAATTAATTGTTGAATTGTACTTATTTTATGTTCACCAGACCGATTGGTAGTATAATATAGCGCTATAGTATTAGACACCCCATTCCTGTTGTCGTGGAATGTCAGAAACCAATATTTTTATCCAAATAGAGATTGCCTTTGTGGTATTTCTATAGTCTCAATTGGTGTAGTTTGATGCACTAAGGGCTGATTGAATTCTTAAATCACATTATTATTGTATATTTGGTTATACTCCCAAAAGTATATTCTGATATACTCTCATATGTGATATTGTACAAAACAACATGTATATTTTGTTAATCACCAAAACATAGTTTAATATGTTATTTTCAAAACCAAAGCATAGTTTAATATATTATGTATAAATCCAAAGTATTTTTGATATACTACTGAAAACTATTTTGACGACTAAAGTATATTTAATATACTATCTGTTTAATTATTTTGGAACTAAAATATATTTTAATATATTACTTATGCGACTTTCTTAAAACCAAAGTATATTTTATATATATACTATAAACCCTTTTATCAAAATATTGTTTTACAAACAATATATTTTATTCAAACACATTTTACTTAATTCCGTATTTATGCATTATTCTGTTATATTATCCGATTTCTTATAAATTTTAAAACGATTTATAAAAGAAAATATTTTTAAGGTTCATGACTATTTTTGATTAAACATATTTTCCTTAAACTTACAAGTCATGAATCCTATTAAAATAAAACCTATGTAACTCATATGCATTTTTATGCTGACGTACCTATTTTTACACATGTTTCAGGTGCTGCTTTGTGATGATTGTTGATACATGCTACACATAGGATAGACTCGTGCCTTAGCAACTTTAAAAATTGAAATATTATAGTTGTATTTATCTGATTTGTAATAAAACAATGAGTTTATTAATTCAATAAAACGAAATTATTTAATCCACGGTTGTGAAACAATGATTCTGTTACGCCACTTCCCGGCGTTTCCGCCACGTTTTGTTGTTTTACGTGGTCGGGGTGTGACAGAAAAGTTGGTATCAGAGCCAATGGTTATAGGGAATTAGGTTATTAGTAATGCTTTGACCTAGACTATAACCTTCCTAGGACCCTAACACAAGTTATCTTGTGTTTAGTTTTAAAACAATACCGTCACCTATCCTTAGGTGACAACCACAACAAAAAAACAAAATTCGAATCCGCTTTGAAAATCAATCATCTGTTCTATGATGATTTAGTGTAAGGTTTTGAACCTTCAAAGTTTTTTGAAATCTCGTCAAAGTTTGGGTCTAAATAATGTGAACACGTGCAAACTGGAAGGGTGGATGCCTGTACCCTGAGTCTTCTGTCTAAGGCTAGAGTGTTCGTACAAATCCGCAGTATCGGACCAGTCACTCTTACCTGGGAACTCTTGGGGTGAGTGTCCACTTATAGGCGAGCATGTCTTCGCGGTACATTATATTGACCCATTTACTTTGATTAGTCACCGTCTCATTTGTTTGCCTTAGGTAACAAACAAATGATCGCAATTTCTATGCGTTGTCATTCTGTTTTGATTATCCGATATCATTTCACTTGTTTCCTCCCATATCTTTCATTATCTTCATGATGCCTCTTCATCGCAACAACAATGTCCGAACTAGGTGCTGCAATTGCCCAACAATTAGACGTCGTACTCCAGAGGACCATTGATTTAGCTATCACCATAACTCGCCTCAGGGATGAAGCCATACAAAGGAACCGCTCCTTGAAGAAATCAATGCAACCATCATCATCCGAATCAGATACCCTGTTTCAAATGTACCCACGGTGGACGATGGGGGCATTTGGTTAACATGTGTCGCTTTGCTATCCAAAACAAAGCTGTTGCAAACCCTGCTGCTTAACCTTTAAACTCTGCTTCATGTGTCGCCTTGGCATATCTAGCACCTTAACCTCATGAACTTTCTACCTTGTGTATCGACTTAAGCACGTTTAGTGCAAGGTTTCGAAACACCTTTCGTTACACAAATCCCAAAATCCAAAATAGGATCTTTCTATCCTCATAATTAGATCCTTATGGATAAATATCGCTCAAATCGGAGCCCTTAATTGAATTATTCGTATGCCTTAATACGTATATTACGATTCAATAAGGACAAAGCCGAATTCCTATTAAGATCTTTCTATCTCCATAGTTAGATTCTTGAAGATGATTATAGTGCCAAATGAAATCCACAGATTGGATTCCTGGTATGCTTTAAATACTCGTGTGCTCAATTAACAAGAAAATTAACAAAATGAAGATCAAGTTAATTAATTATGTGATTATGTGCTTATATGTTTTGATCCGAATATTCACTATCCAAATCCTCATAGAATCCTCCATATTTCAATATGAGGGATTCATAGTGGGACATCCAAAGGTACTATCTTAAATCCTTAATAGACTTCTAAGTTGTAGTTAAGTTCCTTGGGTTATGAAGTACTATTTTATAATTGGACCCCTTGAGTGGTCTAGTCAAACAGATTGATTCAAAAATCTGGTTAGAAATGTCATGTGATGATATAGCTGAAAAGATCCCTTAAGTGGTCAATTTAACGAGATCGTACGACGGTCTAGTTAAGAAGATCATGTGTTAATCTAGTTAAAAAGATCGTTCGTTGATCTAGTTAAAAAGATCCTTTGGTGGTCTAGTCAAATCGCTTTATGTTTATTCAATTGCTTTTTCCCCTACGCATTATGAAATGAACTGTGCGGACTGTGCAAGGAATTACGTAATTATGGATGCATACATAATTATGGAATTTAGTGCACAGAAACCACAACAAGTTTTGTCATGTGTTAAGACCTATAGTGATAAGAATAACGAAACAGGAACAATGTAAAAAGGGGCATGGTGGATACGCCGCTGGTACTTCCTATATATAAGTGTTCCTTATTACATTGCGAATGTAGCGTTATTTAAGTTACTAGAAGTCCCGGACTTTGACCAATGTCATTCTATCTTACACTCTCCGACTCTGATTTCGAGCACACACGAGTTTCCTATGATAAGTCTTCATAAGAAACGTTCTTCTGTCCGTAGTTCGAAACTCCATGTCTTGTTACTACAAGGACTTCACTTTGAGAGTTGAAAATTTCACTAAGAATCCTAACATGGCCCAGAGTTTTACTCTGGGTTTGAGGGATTCATTCGAAAGCGAAACAATCACAGTTGTCTTCACAAGTTTCCTCTAAAATTAAATTTCGAAACGAAATTTCCTAAAGTAGGGGAGACTGTGACACCTGTGTCACTTCAACCACTAAACAAATACCAAACCAATGAAATATTATATTTCATACTTGGGATTTGTATAAATATGTGTATCGCTTGCACATATAAACTCTTGTTCGATTTCGAGCTTTAAATCGCTTTCTGGAAGGTTATACGCGATCTGATGCGTAAATATAACCAGTTTAAAGCTACAAACACTCCGGAACAGTGACATAGGCTTAACATACCTTAAATAACCTTTACATAACTTAGAAATAAGTTTTGAAGGGTTTGGTATGCCGAAAACAAGTTTATTCGCTCACAGGGACTATTTACGTCCAACTGCAAAAGTCTGCCGTTTCGTAAGGCAACGTATAGTACGAAACTTGATCATAAGCTAAACATACCATAAATAACCAAAACATAGCTTAGAAATAAGCTTTGAGTGGTTCGGTGTGCGAAAATATGCTTATTTGATCTTACAGGGACTAAAAGTGTCAAAAACGACGTAAGTTTGCATTTTCGCGCATATCTTACGTTCTGACCACATTTGTACATCCAAAATTTTTGTACACACTAAAATATTTTTATTTTAGTGATCGGCATGCAAAAATACCATTCGTCGCTTAGTTTGGTTCGTTTTCGCGTCCGTTTGAGTTTCATCATAAGTAACTGAACAACGTGACCGTACGACCAAACGAACCGACATCCGCGATATTTCCGAGCATATTTCAGGTCCCCTACACTTTGACGACCTTGTAGAGCCTTGAAAATGGCTTAACGGAGGTTAAATACATTAACTACGCGAGTTTGGGTGTGCAGGGACCATTTCTGCCATTTTGGCAAACTTTATGGGATCTGGCACATGGTGGCGCTGCGCCACCACCACATGCCTCTGCTGTGGCGCGACGCCACGGCCTGATCTAGACAGAAATATCATTTTTATGCAGCAGATTGAAGTTCAGGGGCCATTCTTGCAATTTCTTTGTGTGGTAGCCAAGTTAGCACATCCCCAAGTAAATTAGCTGGCCTATAACACTTGTATGGCTAGGATTTAATGCTTGATGGCCACACAAACACTTGTTTTGATCTTGTGAGTTTACTACAAGTATAAATAGCCTACCATTTCACTTGTTGCAACACACACTTGATCTAAATTCTCTAAGTTGGAGTTTTATAACTTCATACCTGAGAATTATAAGATCAAGTTCAAGCAAGGACCCCTTTGTAAGCTTCCTTCGTTCTTTTATCGCTTTCTTAGCATGAAAGTCAAACAGTGTTTGACTTTCTGCTTTGACCAGTCTTTGGTCAACACGAAGTTCGTTTGAACTTCGCAACGTGAGCGTAATCACGATGGTTATAGTCCCTAGTGCCTATACCTACTGATTACCACGTTGACTAGGCGTAGTGACGAGTCGTAGTTTCGGTCAAAATGCGCATTTATGCGTATTTTACCACCAAACTACTTTAGGATATCAAAACACTTTATTTTGATATCAAAACCTGTTTTCTAACTTAGTTAAGCATGTTTTAACATGCTTAGCATGTCACTTTTAGTTTAGTGCTTGTTTAGAGTCGTAAGTTAAGCGGTCTAAACCACCGCTTAGACTTTCGAACTCGACCCGTTTGGTCGATCATTAGGATCCGACCAAGCATGTTTAGTGACCATAGTTGTATAGGGAATAACCTTCTGAGGTTATACCTTATGGTCACGTAGTTTAAGTAGTTGTATGATAAGTAGTTTATATGCCTTAGGTAAATGACCAAAATGCCCTTTTCATGCATAATTGGATTTTAAGCATATGTAACCTAAAAATTTGTCACCTAACTAATTATGCAACATAATTAAACATGTATAGGCATATAATACTTGTCATAGGACTAGTTAGACGTCTCGAACGCGCGTTTGCGCGAACGACGCGTTAAAGTAGCGTAAGCTACCTTAATGGGTCGTAACGGGTCGAAAGCACTTAGGTTAGGTTCCGACTTAGAATATAGGCTTTGTTAAACCATATCACATGAGTTCCAATACTCATTTGGTTTACGAAACCTCATTCTATCCGATCTTCCGATTTAGGTCCGGTTTATTTACTTAGTCACCCATATTAGGTGCCGTTTGATTCCGTGATCCCCTAGCTTTTCTTGGTTGTTGTTCAAGACTTCTAAGCATTCTCAAGTGAGTACATAGTCCCCTCTTTTACTGTTTTCAATGTTTTGGGGTGAAGTATGTGTACCTATTTGTTATGTTCATGATTTCAAAGTATAATTGATTAAACATATTAGTACTTATCTTTTGACAAACTGAATGATTATTTATGGTTTAAACACTGATTTTTCAAAGATTATAAAATTAATTGTTGAATTGTACTTATTTTATGTTCACCAGACCGATTGGTAGTATGATATAGCGCTATAGGATTAGACAGCCCATTCCTGTTGTCATGGAATGTCAGAAACCAATATTTTTATCCAAATAGAGATTGCCTTTGTGGTATTTCTATAGTCCCAATTGGTGTAGTTTGATGCACTAAGGTCTGATTGAATTCTTAAATCACATTATTATTATTATATATTTGGTTATACTCCCAAAAGTATATTCTGATATACTCTCATATGTGATATTGTACAAAACAACATGTATATTTTGTTAATCACCAAAACATAGTTTAATATGTTATTTTCAAAACCAAAGCATAGTTTAATATGTTATGCATAAAACGAAAGTATATTTTTGATATACTTCTGAAAATTATTTTGACGACTAAAGTATATTTAATATACTATCTGTTTAATTATTTTGGAACTAAAATATATTTTAATATATTATTTATGCGACTTTCTTAAAACCAAAGTATATTTTATATATATACTATAAACCCTTTTATCAAAATATTGTTTTACAAACAATATATTTTATTCAAACACATTTTACTTAATTCCTTATTATGCATTATTCTGTTATATTATCCGATTTCTTATAAATTTTAAAACGATTTATAAAAGAAAATATTTTTAAGGTTCATGACTATTTTTGATTAAACATATTTTCCTTAAACTTACAAGTCATGAATCCTATTAAAATAAAACCTATGTAACTCACAGGCATTTTTATGCTGACGTACCTATTTTTACACATGTTTTAGGTGCTGCTTTGTGATGATTGTTGATACATGCTACACATAGGATGGACTCGTGCCTTAGCAACTTTAAAACTTGAAATATAATAGTTGTATTTATCTGATTTGTAATAAAACAATGAGTTTATTAATTCAATAAAACGAAATTATTTAATCTATGGTTGTGAAACAATGATTCTGTTACGACACTCCCCGACGTTTCCGCCACGTTTTGTTGTTTTACGTGGTCGGGGTGTGACATTATAAGTCAAAATAATGATCATATATGTTAAAAACTAATTTTTTTTCAAAAAGGGCATTTTCAACATTCTAAAAGTATATATAGTTGACTTGTCATTTGACTAACTAAAAGACATGACCATAAGGTATAACCTCAGAGGGTTATTCCCTATATACTATGGTCATATAAATGGGCTTGGTCGGATCCTAAGGTTGACCAAACGGGTCAGATTCGAAAGTCAAAGCAGAAGTCAAACCGCTCGACTTTCGACTAAGGAACAAACACTAAACTAGAAATGACGATCTAGACATGTTAGAACATGTCTAATAATGTTACAAAACTGATTTGGTGTCCAAACTTTAAGTATTAATATCTGAAAACACTTTCGTCGTAAAATGCAAATTTTAAGCATTTTTTTACTTTTATTTCGTAAAAGTTTGACTTGTCATTTCGCCTACTAAACGTGATGATCAGAGGGTGTAATCACAAGGGATTAACACCTTTATTACGATCACATTGAAAAGTTCAATTTGAACTTTGACTTGCCCAAAATGGTCAGAACTGAAAGTCAAAGCAAAGTCAATTTGCTTGACTTTTGGCTCATAACTAGCCAAAATAATGAAAAAGACTAAAGGAGAACATTTACTTGTGTTCAAGGAGGATTATAACTTCAGTAGGAGGCCTCTTTATGATCAGAAGCAAGCTCCAATAGAAGATTAGAGAGAAAGAATGAAGGTGCAAGTTGAAATGGGGTGAATGCACTTCTATTTATACTTGCAAAATGTTAACAGGATCATGCCAAGTGTTGGCAATGATCTCTAGACGTTAATGTCACACCCCAATCGATGGCGGAAACATCGGGATGAGATGAAACAGATTGCAAGAGACTTTATAACACTATGTGACAATATAATTTAAATTTGATTTCATAGAAGTTGCTAAAAATGTCATACATGAATCAAATGCGAACAACATTTTTTCAAACATATAATACAAATCGATTAATCTAAGTGTGTTTCTAAGTCCACTTAAGTCTTGTTTCTTCATTTAGCATCATCTTGTCTATCGAACCTGCAACATGTATTAAAATAGAGTTCAATACAAAAGCAAAGGCAAGTATACAAGTTTTGATACATAGCATAAAAATGGTTTTTAAAATAGTCTAAGGTTCGTATTCAACATGAATCACAATATGCAAGTTACTAGTATGTCGTAACGGTGTCAAGTATATCTTCAAACCCAAGAATCCAATGCGTTAAAATAGCCTATCCCAATAGTTTAGCGGGAGGTAAAATAGTTTAACTTAACAATACCCCAAGTCTCGTGGGCAGTGCATTACCCCTATAGCGCTATAATTGTTAAGGCAGACTTGTACGAAGTTAATGAGCATATTGACACAAAAGTTTAACATCACATACGAGATTAACAAGCATCATATAGTTTCATGTTCAAATATGGATAGAGAGTGATTCAAATAGTTTCAAAGTTTCGTGAGTTTAATATAGAATACATGTTGCACCCAAAGTGTTTAAAAGTAAAAAAAAATGGATTCGAGTATACTCACATTAGTTGCGTATGAGAATTCCTTGAAATAACGCACGAGTGAAGATTTAGAATCCAAGGGTAACGAACATGATGGTTATCCTAGAGATTTAAAATGACACATAACGAACTCGTTAACATTTATAGGTTTAATATGATTTCTAATGTTTAAGATTTATAATTTAGGCATTTTAACTTATTAAATTATTAACCTTTAAAGTGATGAAAGAACTATAACGAATCATCAAGATTATATTTAATAACATTAATTTAGCTATACGATTGGTCGATTTATCGATTGTTTTTATTAGTTTCAAAGTGTTTAAATGATAAAGGAAAAGAAAAGAATTAAAATAAATAAAAGAGAAAAAAAGTAACTGTTATAAAAAAGGAATGGAAACTATTGTAAAACAAAATATGGAAACTGTTCGCTGCGTTTTCTTCTTGTATCAAAACCCAAACTCACTGTATAAGACTTTTCCCACCAAATTTTAGTTTGATTAAAAGTTTATCATCATCGATATTAATAGTTTTAACAGTAAGGTTACATGAAACGATTGATAAACGGAAAGAAAATATACCAAATGAAAGGGTGCGATATCGTATTGTTTTCCGTTGAGCACCGGTCTCTGGCAAACCTCGAACTCCGGCGATGTGTTCGGTGAACGAAACAGCGTCGGCGGCCTTCCGGTCGTCCCTTAGTTCTCCGGGGTGTTGCGGTTCTCCTCCGGCATGAACGTGCAGGTTTCCGGCGAGACCTTCAACTCCGGTGGTTTGCTAACTATTTGGGATCTCCGACTACGGCGACAAGATGCCTTTGGTTTGGACAGAGGTTATGTACGGGTAGCTCGGTGATGAAGGTCTTGGTCTTTATAGTCTTTGCACGATTCGTAAGTTATGGAACAAGTTGAAGTTTCTGAAAACAGGAAAGGTGAACGATTCTTGTTTTGTGGTTCAGGTTCATGATTGGTTTAAAGACAGAATTGCGGAACTGATATCGATCACCGAAAATCAGCGGAGAAGAAAGGATCAAGAGGAAACGGAAACAAGAGAAAAGGAGATGAAAAGTTTGGTTGTATTTACGATGAGAATGGCTGGCAATTGGTTCCAAAAAGGAAACTGAAAAGTTAGGAGGTTTCAATGGAATTTAAATTAACGCTCATCTAAGAATTAAAGTTTCCCTAATTACACAAGGGTCTCTAAACTTTAGAAGTTTAATTATTTTACCACTTAACATAGTTTATTTTATGAACTAACTAAACAACTTAACATAGTTTTGTTGGGTTTCCATGGTGATCGGTCAAAATTTTTATTTATCAAAATCCGGTCCAATAAATAATAGTTACTTAATTAAACGAGTTAATTAATAAAACGCAGCGGAAATATAAACTAATAATCAACAGAAACGAAACCCGAAAGGGTCCGGTTACATTCAAGTACGAGCACAGTGAAATTACATATTTAACTACCGATGAGAAAGATATACCTCAGTTAATGACTAACCGGTCGAGACACCAAGGTTCAACGCACAAGTGCTAGTGTTACGAACTAACGAAACGTGATGAAAGAGGCGGCGACAAACAGCGGCGGCAGCCGACGGCAGGTGGCTGCTGGCAGCGGCGGGACGGCGGAGGCGGGGGCGGGGGCGGCGACGGCGGCCCGCGGTGGTGGTTTGGTGGCCGGTTGTGTATATGAGTGTTGTTGAGAGCACTTTTGTGTTCTACCTTTTGTTCATCCAACTCTTTTTTTTTTTAAATGCAAGACCCACAACTTTAAAAGACATGAACCATTTTACATGCAAGCCAAGTGGCACACATGCAAAAATGCATGTGTTGTAGTTGGCCAAAGGTTTGGTGCGTGACAAGTGGCAATGGGTGAGTATACCCGTGTCACCCGGTCCATGTACCCGTTTCTCAGTTAATACCCGCTTATGATCATAAATATAATTATGATCTGTCTCGTATGTTGTTCGTAATTATCAGTTAAGCAAGTTAAGTGGATTTAGTTTGTTGCCCAAGGTGTAACTCTTACGGGTCAAGACCCGGTCGGCAGCGTTGACTTATCAAACCGGACATAATATCCAACAGATCCCACTTGGACGGTCTCTGATAAGATCTCAACGCAGACAACCAGCGGTGTTCTAGCTACACATAGCTGCCCCCAACAGGTCATGACACTTTAAAGCCATTAACCAAGGTATCTTCTCCTTAGCAACAACTTGCTACATGAAGACAGTAGACTTATGGCAATTCTCGTCATCTATCCTTTCTGTAAAAGACATTAATTGAACAATGAGACATGGATCAGATTCAATCTCACATGGCGTTCAATCATTATCGTTCTCGTTCACAGAATCAAAGTGGTCCAATCAAACACACAGTAAGTTTGGGTAAGGCCTTACACTTCACCAGTTTGAATCAACGAGGGCGCCCAAATGTCTAATTGTTACATATAATGTAAGAGTATAGAATCCCATCTTGACTACATACAACTCCCACTGAACTTCAAAACCACTCCCAACCAATGCCTTTATGACTAGCAGTTACACGACAGCGTTTGACACTGATCAAAGAATAGTCTTCAGTAAACGAAAGTTCTAGTATGTATCTCAGGTCAGAGGATACTAAATGAGTATACCAAAATCAAATACATCTTGTGACCAAGATCCATGAAGATGATTTGATGTGAGTTACATCCAACGTCATTCATAATGAGGTTTGTGAGTTTGGAAGTCAACTCCTTAAGTCCAAAGTCAGAATAGTCTTAATTTAGAGTCGTTCCCACGAGTCTGACCGACTACGGATAATTTAGAATACAAGATTCATGGATTAAATGTATCAAAATCGAACACAGTTGTAAGATTCAAACTTTGCATTTAGCCAGTAAATCAAAGGTGAATTCAAAAGGTACAACTGTTTTAATGTTCGTACATCTAAATACTAAATCAAAACAAATGGTTATCCAATCTAAGACCGATAGAATTCCCATGCTTGTCCTGAGACATCGGTCTAGTGAACGGGTCTGCTAAGTTTTGATCTGTGTCTATTTTGCTTATTAAGATGTCTCCTCGTTCCAGTATTTGCCGTATATAGTGGAACTTTCTTAGAATGTGCTTAACCCTGTGATTCGGGCTCCTTGGTTTGAGCAATGATTCCTGTGTTATCACAGAATACCTAGATCGGTTTTTGAATACTTGAAACCACATCGAGGTCGTTGATGAACTACTTCATCCAAGCAGATTCTTCCGCAGCATCTGATGCAACTATTCATTCGGATTCGGTGGCTGAATCCGCCACTACACTCTGTTTGGAGCTTTTCCAATAGACAACCCTGCATTAAGAGTGAATACGAATCCTAATTGTGAGCGAGAATCATCTTGGTCACTTTGGAAGCCAGCATCAGTGTAACACCTTACAGTGAGCTCCTCTTCCACTCCTCCAAACGCAAAGAACATATCTTTAGTTCTTTTCAAGTACCTCAAAATGTTCTTTACTGCAGTCCAATGGGCAATGCCAGGACTATGCTAATAACGACTGGTCATGCTTAAAGCATACGAGACGTTAAGTCTAGTACATAGCATACATGATTGAACCAATCGCTGAAGCATATGGAACTACTTCCATTTGCTTAATTTCAATGTCCGTTGAAGGAGATTGCGAGTTGTTCAACACGGTTCCTTTAGTCATAGGAACATCTCCTTTCTTGGAGTTTTCCATCTTGAAGCGTGTCATCGTTTTGTCTATGTACGTTCTTTGACTTAGCCCTAGAAGCCACTTAGATCTATCCCTATAGATCTTCATTCCTAGAATGTAAGCAGCTTCTTCATTCCTAGAATGTAAGCAGCTTCTCCAAGATCTTTCATTGTGAAGCGAGATCCCAAATAGTGTTTAACTTTGTTAAGCATAGGGATGTTATTTCCAATGATTAGTATATCATCCAAATGGTGCTCCTACTAACCTTTATGTAAACACAAGGCTCATCTTCATTCTTGACAAAACCAAACTCTTTGATCTTCTGGTCAAAATGAAGATTCCAACTATGAGATGCTTGCTTGAATCCATAAATGGACTTATTGGGTTTGCACACCTTAGTTGGATATTTAGGATCGATGAAACCTTCAAGTCGAACCATATAGACATCATCAGAGAGATGTCTATTTAAGAAAGGCGGGTGATCGGAGTGTCGCGCTCCGGTCAAAGATAATATTTATAGTCCCAAATTACCCTCAACAAATAGCTAGTGGTAGTAAGGGGTTGAACCACGAAGAGTATGTGGTTTGCGAATGGATTCGATTGATTTGAAATATGTAACGCAATTTATGAAGCTTGCTATGATATATTTTTTGTATTTTTTTTTGATTGAGAAGATTGTGAATTAAAATTACTAAAATAATTAGATTGATTAACTACTAACAATTAATAAATTGCAAGAAATGAAATTGATTGATTAAACAATATAAAGAAAACAAGGTTCACACCCGGTTCGGTAATTGAAGTCCTAGGGTTTCTACACGTTTTCGATTCGATTCAATTGCAAATATGATTAACAAATTTAGTGTTACAAGGCTTAGGTGCCAAGAGCTATCAACATCGTAAATGACGGACCACAATGCACTTCGTTACCGAGAACATGTAAACTCTAACCTAGACAAGGCATAATTGCACATACACATTTCGCAAAGTCAAATTTAATCTTCACTCGACAATTCACGAATACAATACCAATGCAAGACAATTATCATAAGTTTCAAAATCAAATCACAACTTGTCACAAATCGAATCTCAAATACAATGTTTAAACCCTAAGAACTTACAAAAACCTACACCGGGGTGAAACCTCCAAGAATTTAGCCGCTCATGGTGAAAAAGGCACGATCAACGGATGCTTGAGACTTGAATTGGGTCATCTTGAAGCTTGAAAGTAGATGAATGGATGAATGGTTAGGGTTATGGAAGATTGGTGATGATGGATTGAAGGATGAATAGAATGATAGTGAATTAGGGTTCTTGATGTTGATTCAGATGAAGGTAGGTGATTTGGGTGTTGATTCGGGTCGTCTATATGATGGTAGATGGAATCGTAGATGATAGATGGTGGTAATGGCTCCAAAAACAAGTTTCAAACTCCAAGCAAAATGTAACTGTCGTTTTTTGGTTGGTGAATCATCATCTCCCTTCGTCAAACAAGCAACATAAGTCAACAATTACGTCGGCAACATGGAGAAGCCGTCGCCGACGGCTTGAAGCCCCGTCGGCGACGGTGCTTGTTTCTCGAATTTTGGCCGACGGCCTATTTTACTGTCTACGGACAATTCTGACGACGGAGATATACACCAGCCGTCTGCGACGGCCCATATGGGCGTCGGCGACGGTGCCCCCAATTCTGTTTCTTCGTTTTTCGCGTTCCTTGCTCCCGGTTGACCCGTTTCGCATCCCGGTGGCTCGTTTTTCGTCCCAGTGGTCCGTTTAGCTCCCAATTAGCTCCTTAAACTTCACAAGACCTACAAAACACAAATCCTTTTACAAGTAGGCTATTCGTGATAAAAAGTTAAGTAAAAACATGAACTTAGACATAAACGAACACCGGTTTTCGACCACGTATCACATTCCCACACTTGTCTTTTGCTTTCCCTCAAGCAAATCTGTTTTTCACTTTCACGTGGGTCGATAAACGAATACACTCCCCATTCCCGAGACAAAGGTTAAGGTCTATTGTCATGCTAAAGTTCAAACTCTTTACAGTTTTTAACATATTTAACAGTAAGGTGATTTCTCATACAAAAATGGTTACCCAAGATTAACCCGCCCGTGAAACCAATAATTCATGCATATCCCTCACAATGTTCTCTCCACTCGGCTTGTAAATTGGCTAATGTTTATAATGTATTAGCACTTCAAAGAATATTCACTCAAAACCGATTAGAGCACATACCTGCATAAGCTTGCAACTCAATCATTCTCTACCATTGAACACGAACACTAAGCACAAGTCATAAGGTCTTTATAAGGGTTGTAACGGGGCTAGGCTAAGGGTAGGAAATAGGATATTTTAAAGTGGTTAAGGCGATGAAAATTCGATTTTTATTACAAACCACTAACTTAAACAAAACTAAATATAAACATCAACTATGGGCAATAATTTTTCACCCTTTTATTCAACAACTACTAACACTTCTTTTTGTGTTTTTCTCAATGCTTTTTCAATTCTTTTTCATAACATTTTCTGATTTTTTTATGCAAACAATAAAAAACAACTATACAATTACGACTCCTATAATCGAATTTCCATCACACGGGTTTAAAAGAAAAAGGTTTAAGGTTATGGGCTATAGGGTGGTCAAACGAAGGGATTAGGCTCAAAATGGGCGACTAGTGATTTGTTTGGGTAAGGATAGATAAATGGTTTTAAAGGAAAAGGTTTACCTAATGCCTTAATCAGTCTTGTGCTTGTATTCAGTCTATGGTCTCAAACGTATCAAAAGTTGCAAGTTCTACAATATATGACTAATGGTCCACTCAAACAAAGAAACATAGGTATGTAATCTATGATATAAAAGTGGCTCAAAACCTCACATATTTAAAAGGGTAAGGTATGTGACATGCATAAAATACTAGTTTCTTAGGCGGATTATTCCCAAATAACCACCCGCTAAATACCCGTCATGCTATTAATTTGAACTTGACCATGACAAAAGACCAAATGGGTTGTGACATCCCTCGTTGACTTAGTTACTTGTGCTTTTAAGATCGCTTTTGAAACAAGATATTTTTGAAAATTTTTTGAAATTTTCCCCCATCCCCACACTTGAGGTAAACATTGTCCTCAATGTGTAGTATTTAAATGAACGGGTCAAAATCTAAAACTTTTACTACTCCCCCATCCCCACACTTGAGGTAAACATTGTCCTCAATGTGTAAGAACTAGAGTTTTAAAACGCACAAGGGATATGACACGGCTAACTTCCCCAAGATTTCACCCCGAAAGAATAATATACAATTTACAATCCACTTATTTGCTAACTAAAAATCAAAAGTAAAAAGAAACGCATGCACCTGATTTTCGAGCTCATTCCTCGTGTGCTCTTCTTCTCTTCAAGAAAGTGGTTGTCTCACGAACACAATGTACCTACAAATCTTAACCCTTGTGTAGAAACATACTTCTCACAACCATCAAAATTTGTTAGTTACCTAGTTCTACCACTTTTATGAAAATATTACCAAGCCATACTTTATTTTACTTTGATTTATGTGGAAAATAATTTACAACAATAACAAACCTAACTCACTTTCGTAGGAATCACGGTTGCATTTAGCTTATGCAACAAGCCCTTTTAAACCCCCCAATAGCTTGGGAGGACGAGAGGTCTCGTGAGGGTTATATAGGGAACACACCCACAATGTTCATTTAACTAGGCAAAAGTAAATAAAACGAAATAAAAATAACGAAAACAAAATAATATACAACAACAACAACAAAAAACATACCTTGCCTCTACCGTTGATATCTCTCGTTAGGGTTCACTGGCGGGTTTGGCTGGTATTGATAACTAGTGAGGGCCTCAAACATCTCCCTATAGTTATCGAGCGGGCTCGGCTCTCCTTGAGGTGGTGGTTGGTAAGGAATCGGGATGAAGCTAGAGCCGACTGCCTCGGGCCAATGAGGGGTTGGATCGGATGGGCCTTGTGGATGGGGAAGGTTGGGGTAATCGGTCCACCCCGAGTGTTCGACATATGGGAGACCGGTTTGATAGTCTCTTTGATGTCGCTCCTGATCGTGGAGCACCTTGGCATTATTAATAACCATTTGGTTAGAGACAGCTAAAGCTCTCCATCGGCGTTGCTCCAATTCTCTTTGTACATTTTGACGCCTCGCCTCTTCTTCCTCCCATGCCCGTCTTTGGGCCCTATCCTCTTCTTGCAACTGTAACAAACGTTCCATTTGTGACCGTTGTAACGCTTGTTGCAATTGTTGTTCCTCCATCTGTTTTTCCATCCTCTCGTGAAAGGATGCTTGGAAAGCCCATTGTTCTTGCGAGTACGCCCCTTGCGCCTCTTCCCAAGCTTTCCTACTCGCCTGGTATTCTCTCCCTTAGCCAATGCATGCCGATACATTATCGTAAACCGCTTGTTGCCCGTGGGTCCACAACCGGTATGACGGTATTTGCCTTTGGTTCACAAAGTCTGCTACATCGGCAGAGATCTCCCGATGCTTCCTCCTGTATCTTTGCCTTGGTCCCCGCGGACTGGAAGGCTTCGTCTCCTCCTCAATATCAGGCATCTCCTCATCTTCTTCCTCTTCATCACCCTCTCTTGGTTCGGTGAATCGGTAACTATCTCCTTGTTCATCTTCAACCGTGTGAAGATGACCAAAAGTCTTCACCGTTATCTTCCAATGTTGCCTCATGGAGGTGAAGTTGAACTGATCGATGGGTTTAGACACCCACAGCGACTCCTGAGGCAATGCATTCTGCTGCAAAATCATTGCGCTAATCAATCTCACATAAGGGATCATCTTCCGCTTGAATGATTCCCTTGTATCCCACGTATTGATTATCACAATTTGGCGCCATGATAGCCTTGGTGTCCCATACAACAACGAATGTAAAACCCGGCAGTCTGGTGCCTTCACTTTACCATGGTCCCCAAACCGCACCAAAATATTCTCCAATTAAATGCCTTGTAGTATTTTGCCCTCCAAAGACAAGTCGTTTCTCGAATCCCCTGCACCCCCAGAGCCTGGCAATACGGATGCTAGCA
Organism: Helianthus tuberosus; assembly: GCA_030545235.1. Taxonomy (NCBI): domain Eukaryota; kingdom Viridiplantae; phylum Streptophyta; class Magnoliopsida; order Asterales; family Asteraceae; genus Helianthus; species Helianthus tuberosus. Next base: position 99,773,908 of record CM060437.1, on the reverse strand, counting down.
TTTGCGCCGGATCAGCTTCGTTTCCTTTATTATCCAAAAACTGATCATAATCGTAGTAATCATACGCTTCAATCCCAAGTGAATCAAATCTTTCAATAGCATTCATATGCTCAAATGACATGATCATTTGGTTTTTGCCAATATTGCCGATCAACTGCCACGTAGGAGCCGGCCCATTAGAATGTTCAAACCGTAGAGTAGACAACCATTCACAAACAGCCCCCAAATACACCCGGGTGGTGATATCCTCGCACCAGTCAAGCACTCGTTCCCACCCAATCTTTTCAAACCTTTGAACTATGCCGATTTTTCGGAACTCTTCGACATTCAACGTACGTTCACACACTACCCTCTCGGGTACAGGCTTTTAAACACCCGTGACCATCTTCATTTTCCACATCTTCGCCTCCAATTTCTTGTTTCGGTGCCGAGAAAGAGCTTTCAACTTATCATCTTTCCATACCGAAGCCGACCTACTATTCTTGGCCTCCTCCCAATCCCAATCTTGTCGGATAAGTTGCCCATCACCTTCCTCTACATTACTTAATTGTTCCCAACGTTTTTGATATTGCCCCGAGCCTGAACCGGCTCCCGAAGATGAACCTTGCCCGGAAGTCTTTGCTTTCTTGCTTCTTCTAAACATAGCTACAATCAATAGACAAGACAGCAATTAGTACACCCCAAATCTTCAAACAATCTCAAACTTTGAACATAATATGCAATTTTGAATTTCAATCAATAATTAGATGCAAAATCGCCTTTTTAAACTTCCAAAGTCGCACATTTTAACATCTACATATCAATTTAGCATGTTTATTCACAAGATTTCTCAAAATTTCATGGTTTTAACAATATTCAACATTACAACTATTCTCAATCATGCAACAATCTAGTGTAATCACATTACCAAGACTAAAGCATGCTCAAATCCAACCCAAATCAAGTAAACATGCTTAAGTTTATGCTAAAACATCATACATTATGATAAACAATCTACTCTTAAACAATGAGTTTAAAATTTCGGAAGAAATCAACAATACATATGAAAATCATGCATAAATTTACTGAAATTTCATACCTTTGATGTAGATCGATCAAGAAAAACTAAGAAAAGTGCAAAGCAAGAAATTTGATGAATACTCTTCAAGAACCCTAGAAATCACGCCCAAAAATATTGCAAGTGAGCAAGAATTAACGAAAACCGTGACGGGGGGTTTTGTTCCTCTCGAAAAATTACTCAAGATAGGCTCAAGAATCACTGGATTTGGTGGAGATTTGAAAGAGTTATGAGAAGAAGAAGGATTTAGGGTTCTTGAGTGAGTTTGTGAAGAAGATGAAGTGGGAGAGAGAGAGTAACGTCCGGATTTGAATGATTTGATGAATTTTCTGAATGGTTGAGGTCTATGGAGGGGTTTTCGGGTCATATGTATGCTTAACATTACGTTTTTGTTTGTGTTAGACAAGTTTAAGTGGTTTTGGGTTCGAATCTAAGTCTTAAACAACAAACTGCGTGGGATAGAATTTCGGGGACCGTCGGCGACGGCGAGTGGGTCCGTCGGCAACGGCGATGGGAAACCAGATTTTTGGGCGACGCCATAACTCCTACCTATGGTAAAAATTGGGCGACGGAGATATTGTAGGGACCGTAGGCGATGGCCAAACACACCGTCGGCGACGGCACGCAGAAACACTAATTTTTTTTAATTAATTTTTTTTATTTTTTATTTTTTTTTTTTGAAAAGAAGGAAGAATTTTATGGAATTTTATAAAAGCACTATATACAATAAAAATTCCTAAAAATCTTTTTGTATTTTTTATAAGTTAGATTTTAAAAACGCGAAAACCGCTAACGGCCCTCTACCACCCCCCGAAAAGTCGTGTATTGTCCCTAATACACACAAATAAGTCTAAAAACATACCTTTTCTCTTCAAGACCCGTTTATGATGTCCGGACTTCAGACAATCAGAAGGGTTAGTACAAAACGAGAACGATTAATACCAAAAATATTCAAACAATTAAATAAATTGTACATAACTTTACAAAACTCATTACCGGTCCTTTCAGTTGACCTCATAAGTTGGTACACTTACCACGAAGTTCACCAACTCCACATTTTCATCCTTTTTCTCCTCGTTATCATCAAGGAACGGTTTAAGGCGATGCCCATTAACCGTTTGATTCGATCCATCCTTCGGGTCCTTGATTGTAACATCTCCAAGCTTTCCGACCCGTGTAATCACGTACGGGCCCATCCATTTACTCTTAAGCTTTCCGGGAAAGTATTTAAGCCGTGAATTGTAGAGCCAAACCTTTTGACCCACTTCAAACTCCTTCGGCTTCAACTTCGCGTCGTGTGCCCTCTTCATATCATCCTTGTATTTCGAGGCGCACTCATATGCTTCTTCCCTAAGCTCCTCCAACACGCAAAGCTTTAACTTTCGCTCTTTTCCTGCATCATCATATTTCATGTTAACCTCTTTTATAGCCCACCAAGCACGATGCACAAGCTCAACTGGTAAATGGCAATTTCGCCCATAAACTAAGCGATAAGGTGTAGTTCCAATAGGTGTTTTGTGAGCCGTTCTATAGGCCCATAAAGCATCATTCAACTTCGTCGACCAATCCTTTCAGTCGGGTCGAACGGTCTTTTTCAAAATTTCTTTTATTTGCCTATTGGAAACCTCCACTTGACCACTTGTTTGTGGGTGGTAAGGGGTAGCGATTCGATGGTCAACACCATACCGTTTCAAGAGTTTGCCAAAGTTAAAATTCTTAAAGTGAGATCCCCCATCACTAATGATCACTCGGGGAATCCCAAATCTAGAAATTATATTTGTTTGTACAAAATTGCAAACAACGGTATGGTCGTTTGTCTTGGTGGCAATCGCTTTGACCCACTTGGATACATAATCAACTGCCACCAAGATGTATAAGTTTCCATGCGAATTAGGGAATGGGCCCATGAAATAGATCCCCCACACATAAAAAATATCTACAATGAGGATCGGTTGCATGGGCATTTCATCCCTTTTAGAAATACCCCCTAACTTTTGACACTCTACACAGTTCTTAGCGAAATTAAAAGCATCCTTAAAAATAGTCGGCCAATAAAGACCGCTATTGAGCACTTTATGCCCGGTTTTGTGACCACTGAAATGGCCCCCACAAGCAAATGAATGCAAGTGCATCAAGACGCTAGGAATCTCCTCGTCGGGTATGCATCTTCGAACGACTTGATCCGGACAAAACTTGAATAAGTCCTGTTCTTCCAACGTGTAGTACTTGATTTGAGATAGGAAGTGCAACCTCTTCCTTCTATCCTAATGAGCCGGCAAGTCACTTGTAACTAAATAATTAACAATATTAGCATACCATGGTAGTATTGCAACTTTTAAAATTTGCTCATCTGGGAAGTTCTCATTAATCTCTTCACGGGAAGAATCCTCCTCCACAACCAATCGAGACAAGTGGTCCGCAACCACATTCTCACTCCCTTTCTTGTCCCGAATTTCCAAATCGAATTCTTGTAACAAGAGAACCCATCGGATTAACCTCGGCTTCGCATCCTTTTTGTCCATGAGATACCTAACTGCAGAATGGTCAGAATATACAATGACCTTAGTACCCCATATGTAAGCACGAAATTTATTCAACGCATATACCACTGCAAGTAGCTCTTTCTCAGTAGTTGTATAATTTAATTGTGCATCCGAGAGAGTCTTACTTGCGTAGTAAATGGTAACCGGTTTCTTGTCTACCCTTTGACCCAATACGCCCCCCACCGCATAATCACTTGCATCACACATAATTTTGAATGGTAAAGACCAATTCGGTGATTGCAAGATTGGGGCCTCAACCAACTTTTTCTTTAACACGTTAAAGGCATTTTGGCAATTTTTATCGAAATCAAAAGTTTTATCCTTTAAGAACAAATTGCATAGGGGTTTTGTTATATCACTAAAACTTTTTATAAACCTCCTATAAAACCCCGCGTGTCCTAAGAACGACCGAATCCCCTTAACACTTGTGGGATAAGGCAAAGTGGATATGACTTGCACTTTTGCTCTATCCACCTCAATCCCACGACTCGAGACAACATTCCCCAACACAATCCCTTCTTGAACCATAAAATGGCTCTTTTCCCAACTCAAAACAAGATTTTTCTCAACACATCTTTTCAAAACTTTTTCGAGTTGGTCAAGGCATGTATCAAATGATGACCCAAATATTGAGAAATCATCCATGAAGATTTCCAAAGACTCCCCCACCATATCTAAAAAGATACTCGTCATACACCTTTGGAAGGTGGCGGGGGCATTACAAAGTCCAAAGGGCATTCACCTAAATGCGAAGGTACCGTATGGACAAGTAAAAGTAGTCTTTGCTTGGTGTTCCGAATGTATAGCAATTTGATTGTATCCGGAATAACCATCCAGAAAACAATAAAAATTTTTTTCGGCCAATTTCTCAACAATTTGGTCAATAAATGGCAAAGGGAAATGATCTTTGGAAGTTGCAGCATTTAACTTCCTATAGTCAATACAAATACGCCACCCGGTTACCGGCCGAGTGGCGACCTCTTCACCTGCGTCATTTGTGACGACTTGAATGCCCGCTTTCTTAGGAACCGTTTGTGTCGGGCTTACCCATTGGCTATCCGAGATAGGGTAAATAATACCCGCATCTAGCCACTTCAATACCTCTTTTTCTAACCACTTCTCGCATGTTCGGATTAAGTCTCCGTTGTGTGTAGCGAGAAGGACTCATGCCATCTTCCGTGATGATCTTGTGCATCACCACTGAGGGACTAATTCCCATCAAATCCACAATGGTCCACCCGATAGCGGATCTATGAGTGACCAACACTTTCATCAACTTCTCCTCTTGCTCCCCGGTTAAGTTAGATGCAATGATAACCGGGAGCGTGCTACCTTCACCCACATAAGCATACTTAAGATGCTTGGGTAGCACTTTCAACTCTAGCACCGGAGGCTCTTCCAATGACGGCTTCAACTTTGTAGCAATGGTTTCCGGAAGACTTTCCACTTGATGTGTCCAAGTGGGCCTTCCTTCTTTTGCCGCCATAACCTCCAACTCTTTTACCTCTTCATCCATGCTCCGATTCGTTTCTCCTTGTAACCTGTCAAACATAAAGCATTCCTCTATTGTGTTTTCCTCTTCGACACTAATGTCGCATATAGGTATACACTCGTCAACGAAGTCCGCCATATAGCATTCATCTCCGACTAGAGGATCCGTCAATCCTGAAAAGACATTTAACCGCAACCGACGGTTACCAAAAGTCATGTCGACCGTGCCCGATTTACAATTAATTTGGGCATTCGATGTTGCCAAAAATGGTCGACCGAGTATCACCGTTGGTTGCTTGGTTCGGTCCAAAGAGACATAATCTAATACAAGAAAGTCCACCGGATAGTAAAAGTCCTCGACCTTAACTATTACATCCGTGACTATCCCACGGGGTAGTTTAGGGGTTAAGTCGGCTAACAACATGGTGGTGTTCGACACTTGAAGTGGACCAAAATCATATTGGCCGTATAAACTACCCGGCAAGATACTCACACTTGCCCCAAGATCCAAAAGTGCCCGGGTCATTTTAAATTCTCCAACTTGTATTGAAATAATGGGCGCCCCTGGATCTTGAAGTTTTGGTGGAAGTGCACCCGAAAGAATCGAACTCACATTTTCGGTTAAATCAAGTTTCTTAGGAAACTTGTGAGTCCGTTTTTGGGTGCATAAATCCTTCAAGTATTTAGCATCTGAAGGTACTTGCTTAATTGCATCTAGAAGTGGTAAATTGATTTTAACTTGCTTAAAAATTTCCCACATCTCTTCTTGTTGTGGGCCTCGTTTGTTTACCACTTTCTTAGATGGTCCCAACAAAGCTTCGGGATAAGGGGCGGTATTAACCTCCACACCATTTTCCTTAGCTTTTGGGATGGGAACGGTCACAACAGGTGTATTTTTATTAATTTTTAAATCATTTTTATTTTAACCCGTTTGACCGTTATTACCTTCATCATCACTCGCATCTTCCACCACCCCTTCAACAAACTTGGGTGGTGGTGGCTTAACACCACACTCTATGACTCGACCACTACGTAAAGAAATTTTATTAATTGGTACCTCACGTGTGTTCCTCGATTTCGACCCTTGATGCTTAGGGTTCACCGTGGTATCACTTGGAAGTCCTCCTCCACTTCCACGAATTTGAGCCATCTCTTGAGCTAGTTGCCCCACTTGCTTTTCTAATGCCTTTTGAGATTTATCCTTCACTTCAAACTCTTTCTTTACTTCGGCTTTGAACTCTTGGTATGAATTGGTAAGAGCTTGTTGTGAGTTGGTAAGATTACTCACAGCATTCATGATGGCATCAAATTTCGAACTTATCGAATCATCACCTTGGGAGTTTGATGCACCACCCCCATTTCCACTTTGGTTGTAACCCCGTTGATAGTTGCTTTCGCGACCTTGATGTCCTTGGTTACCCCCTTGATTGTAGTTCCTTTGACAACCCCCATGGTTACCACCTTGACGATTGTTATACGAGGACCCACCTTGACCACCTTGATTACCCGATTGAAAATTCGGGTTCATTTGATTCAAAGAAGTACCATACCGGAAGTTAGGGTGATTTCTCAAACCCGGATGGTAAGTGTTGGAGTTCATGTCATATTGCTTTCGATCCCCATACACTTGGTTTACCTCCTCGGTGTAGTCACTTGACCCCGTTGGACATTGCTCGGTTCTATGCCCAATATCTCCACACTCTTCACACACCGCAAATTGTACCGCGTTCACCTCTTTCTTCTTCATACGAGCCATTTCCCTCTCTAAGGTAGAAATTCGATCCTTAGAATCAAGATCGGGAAGTGACCGGGAAATGGGATGTTTCTTAGCTCTATCGGCTGATTCCTTCTCTTTTGACCGTTTGCTCATCCGCTCCAAAAACTCCCAATCATCATCTTCATGATTGCTCAAAAGAGTCCTGTTGCTCATTGATTCAAGGCGGTTCCATGTATTGTCGTCTAGAACCCGTACAAAACACTTGACTAACTCCCACTTCTCTATTTGATGATGTGGGCACTTTCGCATCAACTCCTTGTATCGTGTGAATGCTTCATGCAACGGCTCACCCGATAGTTGGCGAAAAGACCTAATTTCATCACGAGCATCATCGGTCTTTGCCATCGAATAGTATTCATCAAGAAAGGCTTGTTGCATTTCTCCCCATGTTCGAATACTATTGGCCGGAAGTGTAAGGAACCATTGCTTTGCTTTGTCCTTTAACGAAAATTGAAATAGTCGAAGCTTGACTTCCTCCAATGCGAAATTATGCACCCCGATTGTGTTACATATAGATGAGAATTCTGCCAAATACGTGTATGGTTCATCATTAGACCTCCCATTGAACTGAGGAAGTATATTGATGTAATGGGGTTTGCAATCAAACATCCTTCTTTCACAAACAATTGGTGAATCATTGTCGGTGACCACCGGCCTAAAACGGTCATTCACTCCCCATGGAGGTTGTTGACGACGATGCGGACCGTTAACTTCTTGATCAATCGGTCTTCGGTTGTCCCTTCGATCACCCCTTCTATCCCCACCTTGATTTCTACCTTGATTACCTCTTTGATTTCCTCCTCCCACGAAACGAGGGATCCGATTAGGGTTGACATTGTTGTTGTTGTTGTTGTTGTAATACCCGTCATTTCGGTTCCTTTGGTTGTTGTTTCGTGGTTGACGGTTATTCTTGTAACCGTCATTTCTCCTATCCCCGTACCCGTAATCATCACCCCCCACAAAATTGGCGTTCTGGTAGCCAAACTCGTCATCTTCAAATCTTCTAGCATTGTAGATGTTACCCTGATTCACGTACCCCCAATCTTCGTCATCATTTGCCCGATCATCATAATAGCCCCCGTCGTCCGAATTTTCCGTATGCACGCTCACATGTTCAAGCGATTGATAACCGGGAACACTATACGGTTCGTCATCGGGGATGGAGTTCCTCAAATCGTCTATGTTGAAGAAGGGGTCTTCGTTCGTGGGATTGCCACGATCTCGGTTACCTCGACGGTCGGAATTGACATTCCGGTCATCAAGATTGATGGGTAAAGAATTGTGTCGATGAAGGTTTTGTTGTTGGGGTGTTCGTTGGGTGTTATTGGGATTTTGGTTTTGAAAGGGTGGTGTGGGTGGTCCATTGTTGTTATTACTACCCGGTCTCTCTTGAGGCATAGGTTGAACATTTTGGACAGGGTGAAAGGTTCCTCGAGATTGGAATTGATTTTGGTTGAGGTTTGGGTGATTGGAGTTTTGGTTTGCCATTGAATCAGTTTCAATGGTCGGTGTAGATTGTGGTGTTTTATTGGTTTGATTAGAAGCAAGAGTTGCTTCTAACCGGCTTGCTAGGTTTCTTCTTGCTACTCTCTCGATTTCCGGTTCGTAGACTAACGGTGAAGTCCTCCCGGAGTTTCGCGTATGCATACACTACCTGTAACCTGCACAAGTAACACAGCCGCGTAACAAGGAAAAAGACAAAGTGCAAAAAGAAACTAAACAACTTAAACAAATAATCACGAAAATTCAAACAATAATCCAAACACAAAGCGCACGCACTCCCCGGCAACGGCGCCAAAATTTGATCGGAGTGTCGCGCTCCGGTCAAAGATAATATTTATAGTCCCAAATTACCCTCAACAAATAGCTAGTGGTAGTAAGGGGTCGAACCACGAAGAGTATGCGGTTTGCGAATGGATTCGATTGATTTGAAATATGTAACGCAATTTATGAAGCTTGCTATGATATATTTTTGTATTTTTGTTTGATTGAGAAGATTGTGATTTAAAATTACTAAAATAATTAGATTGATTAACTACTAACACTTAATAAATTGCAAGAAATGAAATTGATTGATTAAACAATATAAAGAAAACAAGGTTCACACCCGGTTCGGTAATTGAAGTCCTAGGGTTTCTACACGTTTTCGATTCGATTCAATTGCAAATATGATTAACAAATTTAGTTTTACAAGGCTTAGGTGCCAAGAGCTATCAACGTCGTAAATGACGGACCACAATGCACTTCGTTACCAAGAACATGTAAACTCTAACCTAGACAAGGCATAATTGCACATACACATTTCGCAAAGTCAAATTTAATCTTCACTCGACAATTCACGAATACAATACCAATGCAAGACAATTATCATAAGTTTCAAAATCAAATCACAACTTGTCACAAATCGAATCTCAAATACAATGTTTAAACCCTAAGAACTTACAAAAACCTACACCGGGGTGAAACCTCCAAGAATTTAGCCGCTCATGGTGAAAAAGGCACGATCAACGGATGCTTGAGACTTGAATTGGGTCATCTTGAAGCTTGAAAGTAGATGAATGGATGAATGGTTAGGGTTATGGAAGATTGGTGATGATGGATTGAATGATGAATAGAATGATGGTGAATTAGGGTTCTTGATGTTGATTCGGATGAAGGTTGGTGATTTGGGTGTTGATTCGGGTCGTCGATATGATGGTAGATGGAATTGTAGATGATAGATGGTGGTAATGGCCCCAAAAACAAGTTTCAAACTCCAAGCAAAATGTAACTGTCATTTTTTGGTTGGTGAATCATCATCTCCCTTTGTCAAACAAGCAACATAAGTCAACAATTACGTCGGTAACATGGAGAAGCCGTTGCCGACGGCTTGAAGCCCCGTCGGTGACGGTGCTTGTTTCTCGAATTTTGGTCGACGGGCTATTTTACTGTCTACGGACAATTCTGACGACGGAGATATACACCAGCAGTCGGCGACGGCCCATATGGGCGTCGGCGACGGTGCCCCCAATTCTGTTTCTTCGTTTTTCGCGTTCCTTGCTCCCGGTTGACCCGTTTCGCATCCCGGTGGCTCGTTTTTCATTCCAGTGGTCCGTTTAGCTCCCAATTAGCTCCTTAAACTTCACAAGACCTGCAAAACACAAATCCTTTTACAAGTAGGCTATTCGTGATAAAAAGTTAAGTAAAAACATGAACTTAGACATAAACGAACACCGGTTTTCGACCACGTATCAGCGGGTTTGACATCCAATTGCCATATTTCGTAATCACAGTACGCAATTACGTCAAGCAATATCCTGATTAATTTAATCATAGCAACAGGCGAGAGGGTCTCATCATAGTCAATACCTTGAGTTTGAGTGAAACCCTTCGCAACTAGCCGTGCTTTATAGGTGTGTACATTTCCATGCATATCGGTTTTTCTCTTGAAAATCCATTTGCTCCCTACTGCCCGAGATTTGGGGGGGGGGGGTAGCTCAACCAAGTCCTATACTTGATTGTCATGCATAGATTGCATCTCGACGTTCATGGCTTCTTGCCATTTCTCAGATTCCGGATCTAAGAGTGTAGATTTGTAGTTAGCAGGTTCTTCATTAGACTCAGCTACTAATAGAACTTCGGGACCTTTTAGATACCATAGACATCTATCAGATTCTTGCGAATTCTATTACTTCTGCAAACGTTTGTGTTTTATGTCTGATTCATTGGCAATAACTACTTGTTGATCAGGCAATCCGACTACATTAGCGGTTGTTTGTGGCTCTTGAGTGTTTGTTTTTGGATGGAAGAGTTTTATAAAATTCTAAGAATCTGTTTATTCTTTGGTTTAAACTAATTCAATAGATTTTATAGTGTTTAAAAGGGATAAAACGGTAAAAGAGACAATAATTCATCATTATGGGAACCTGTTTTCGAAACAGTTAGTTTGACATATTTCGGCTGTTGGGTTTCTAAACAAGCAGCGTAATCATAATAGAGTTTTCGGTGATTTAGTTTCCAATAAAACACCAGTATATTAAACTATTTCCACGTAATTAGTTTCCAAAAAAGCTTAATCTTCAACTGATTTTTTATTTTATGATCTTCCCTCTTAAATAATTATATGTATACGTTCTAGAATATTTAGGCATATTTATTAAATTTTAAATATATTATTCTATTTAATATTTGCAATAAATTCGAACCTTTGGGTGGTTAAATATCTTATTTTAAATTTACTACATAACACCATTGTGATTTTTAGTTTGCATCATACACAGATTCTAAACATGAAACCTATTAAAGAATACGGTGGCGTCAACCTCTACACAATCAGATGACCTGAAGCAGAGATTTGTTAAACAAACTGATGAAGAATATTACGCAGACAAGGCTACTCTTCAGGAGTTGAAGAGATGTTTCGATGCATTATAACTTGGTTTGCTGACAAGAGTACAAGTTGCCAGAAATTTGCTTGCATTGCCAACAACATCAGTTCGTGACTTGTGTGTTGCGAGTACCATCGAATGTGGTGATAGAGACTTGTAGTTCATGACAAAGCTTAGGGATCTACATCACGAAGTCTAGGACTCGATGGAGTTAAAGTTAATATTTCTTAATTTTGTTTATTAGATTTCAAATGTTTTTTTAGTTTTCTTTTTCATATGTAACTAGGTTATTTCAACCCGGCGCACGTTGCGACAACTCTTTTCTCTTGTGTTTGCCAATGTTTTGTGTACCGTCCGGCAAGGGTTGGGTCTCCCTAACAAACCTGTGCACATAAACAACTAGAGCAAATAAATTAGAATATTTTTATAGAATTATAACTGAATAGCTAAATACGTTCAATGACAAAATACATGGATGACTTTTGTATTGTGAAAGAAGAACGTGGGGCTAAAACTTTTCAAAACTCAAAACTCATAGTCGGGTCGGATTGGTCCACCTTTGTCGTTTCAATCTAAGACCTCACCCGAGACAGAGACTGGAATTGTGCAACGTCAAGAACCAAAACCAACCGAAATATCCTATTTTGCTCTTTTTTACAGACGAGTTTCATTGCTATTCAGACCAACCTAAGATCACCTTCTGCAAACCCCTACTTTGAGTAATGAATAATAACCATAAAAGACTTAATATACAGTAAAACTTGCCACACTCTCATTTTCCACATGCAGAGTATTACCGCGTTGCGTGTGACTGCCCAGGATCAAGCCACCAATCATATTGAACATTCAAGATGCTTAATGTGAAATTAACATTACCAATACGATTAGTGACAAAACATTAAAGTATTAAAACATAATTAAAGTATTTAGCGGAAGCATTTAAGTACAAAACCCCATAAATAGTTTTAAAACATAAGTTTCAAAATAGGAATCCGACAATGGATTCTAGACGACCACCATACTCCCCCGAGCAAACTTCAGCATAGCACCTACGGACCTGCAAGTATGCAGTAATATGCCAACATAAAGTTGGCGAGTTCACAGTTTAAAAGGGGTTTTCTTGTTTTATCCCAAAAACATTACTTATTTAAGTTACAGGTTATAAAACATGCCACGGGGAGCTACCCCATGTAAGCTACTAAACTGTGTGGTACCGAAACTGAGACTATAGTGCAGTTGCCCTTCATCAATGTCTATCATCATCGATCGGTTATAAGGCCATACTAGTTCACTCCCGTTCTCCAAGGCCCAGTGTGAGGTTTGTCAAACCTAGTAGCGCTATGAACTAATATCCTGTTCCCCATATCCGGCGACTAATCAGTATAAGTGTTAGGGACATCATGATAGAGTTTCGTTTAGTACACTAGAAACATGAATTATGAGTATTGTTTTAATCACTATTCCGTTCCCCTGGAATATTAGGTTCCCAATCCACCGGGAATACATGCTTTAAGTATTAGTGTGAACTCACCTTTGATTGCTCGATAGATAGAGTATTTATCCTAAGTTTGGCCATCCACATCCTATTATGGTTACCAATATTAGGACCGTATACAAGTATGTCACGTGAATTATACACGTATTTAAATCAAGTAGTGTACAAGTAACAGTCATTTATTCTAAGCATGTACAGTCATCAAGTTAACAGTTTGATACGAAACAAGTTTAATAGTGGATGTGTGCGACCTATTGAGGATTTGAGCTCCTTTAGTGTACGGCCCAATAAGGATGTGGCCCAAGACTTAATAGTGTGCAGCCCACTTGTCAGTGTGCGGTCCACTAGTGAGTGTGTGACCTGCAGATAAGTGTGCGGTCATGCATAACATATGTTGTACATTGTGCAAGAAGCAGTTGTACACAAAATGTAAGGTTCTAAGGAGGGTGCGGCCTAAATATTATGGTGGTACGATGTGCAGTCAAGGGTTATACAGAGCAGGAGTGTGCGGTGATGCATCTCCTATTTGTACCTTGTGTAATTCGGGTTGTACCATACAGAAGTGTGCGACCACTTGGTTTGTGCGCTGTGCATATCCCGAGTGTAAACCATGCAAGTTAGGTTGTACAATCTGAGTGTCCGATATGATTCATATTCACAGTTTAGTTAAACACACAATAAATCCAAATCAAACAAGTTTTCAACATGCATCCTGGAATTATAAAATCTAACATTTCTCAATATCAAACTCAATATCATTCCATCCCTCATTTCTATAACAGTGAATCATTTCATCAAACCCTTCACTAACATGTATCTATGTCAATTGGTCATCATTTCAACCTTACAAGATTTCATTACATCGTAACACGGAAATCAAGCAACTTTACATATGAACATCATGTATATCATCCTAAACATGATCCTATCACAAGTACACCTTTTATATGAATTTATTGGAGATTTATGAGCATCAAAATCCTAGTCTTTTAATAACATTCATGAGTCAACCAAAAAAATCCTGAAGACATAATGAAATGGATGAAACAGTGACTTGCATCACTCAAACCAATTCTCAAATTTACAACATACAAACCCTAAGTTTATCTATCTGAAGAAACACTAGATAAATGACCGTAATCAAATTATCCAGGGGGTTAGGTTCTACATAAAAAGGGTAGTTCTCTCTCGTTTGATTTGAAAGGACAGGTCTGCTTCTCCGGTGAACACTGCAAAACAGAACACCGTTGGCCTCGTTACGGGGAGAAGGGAGGTTCTCTCCGTAACCTGACTCCGGCGTGAGAATAAGTGTGTGTTTATGAAGAAGAAGTATTGACCAAGTGAGTGTAACTTGAAGTTTATACCTGAATTACTCTCGTATTTATAGCCGGGAGTTTGGGTGGGAAAACTCTTTGTTGAAATATTAACGGAAGATGCTGACACCGTAAGCGGTTATTTTCCCTCCGTTAAATCTCTTGATCGGATTGTGGGATCACACGGATCGTGATCTTGATCGACAGCTGGGGTGTTGCCATGTGGAAAGTGGGCAAGTTGGAAGTTTCTCTCCAATTCCATGCCATCATCGTGATTTCAGGGTAGCCTGGGATGATGACACCTGTCCCTGACGGTTATAACCGTCCGGTGGTGCACGATTGAGTCTTCTAGAAGGTAATTGCCATAATCCGGTGTGACTCCTTATCATGTGGTATCAGTGCAGTAAATAATATCCAAGTCCGAGTATTATTTAAGCGGAAGTGTTTAAACTAGGATTCTCATCCTTTGTTTGTTATGGAGGAAGGCGCAAGGATTTATTAACTTCCTTTTGGCGCGCGGGTGTTACTTGCTGACTTTCTTCTAAACTCCTTGTAAAGCCAGTGCGCTGCCGCGCAAGGTCTAAAGAGGGCTAAAGGATACAGTTGTGGTATGGTCCCATGTTCTTATCACGAGGATTTTAAGACCTTACCCCTTCAAGTCCCCCCAGTCTAGTGTTGCTCTTATGCAAATAAGTGGAACACTGGACTTTATGAGAGAAATGCTTTTGGCGCGAAAGTAGGGAATCTTCTATAAGAAGATTTACTTTGCTTATTATGGTGATTTTGAAAATCTTTGACTTTGGGTAAGATGTTCAGTTTGTGAGAAAGGATATTTATATCTTTGTTTATTCTGAACTGTTGTAATCTTGGGCGAAGAGTTTGTGTAATTATGAGCTGACGATAGCTTACGTCATTTCTTATAGCTTGTGCTGACCCTTCGTCTTCTGGTCTAACTGTAGTTTCTGGGAATGCGTGTGGACCCTGTCAGAGGATTTTAAATGAGATGTGATACTTGCAGTGGCAGCGCCGTTGAGAAGGCAGTTGATTTGACACTTAATCATCACAATTCTTGTCTCGATGTTACCGCTCCTCTTTTTTGGTTTATATATTCTCTTAGGGTGTGATATTCTTTTCCTAATTTTGGAAAAAATGGAGAATAGGCGACCGATTCGGTGGAGAAAACTTTCTAAGGTTTTGAAGGTGCTTGACGCCGCCGATGCTTTGCTGCTGCTTTCCAATCCGTTGACTGATCTTGCTGTAAGAGACGAAGGTGTTGAGGATGCAAACCGTCGGGATGCTTTGGATAACCGGATCCGTCTTCGTCTTGCAGATGACAACAATGGTGGAGTTACTCGGCTGTCAGCACACCTTGTGACCCGGTCCTTTCCGGTTGATTGGAGAGGGAGTTCGTCAATTGTTTACCAGCGACGTCATCGTGTTGTCATTCCGGCTGCTGTTGCTGAAGATGGTGAGGAGGATGTCAACCCTTGGATTGTTGATCCCCATCCCTTGTCTGAGTATGGTGAGGTTCTTCATACTCCGTATGGGGTGCTAGATCAGCTTTCTTAGTTCTTTGTAACTAGTACTCTTCTTTTTTTTTTTTTGAAGAAACACTGCTGTGTTCTTTGTAAATGGTTTTGTTTAGAGTGATTTGTTGCACTAATGATATTTTTGATGCACTGTTGTGCATATCTGTTTTGTTGGTTTATAAGTTGTGTTTGAATTACAATATGTTGCATGTGCTTAATTTCTTTGTTTAGGTAGGGCGAATGAGAATGGTATTGTGCTCATGTGTGAACGTATGTCTAAAATGCGCGCGAGGTTGTGCTTTTTTTAGACTGTTCATGAGGCGTACAATGTTCACCATATTGTTTTCGCGTAAACCAAAAGAATTATATGCAATTTGTAACAAACAATGACATGTGTAAGGATAACTTTTGCATTAATAGGGCGCAGGGCCAATAATACAAAGTAAAATAGAAAAATACATTGCCTGTATAGATTTGACTTGTTGAATAACTCGGCTATATATAACACCTGCGCAGCTGCTGCGTGTTCCAGGTGCGGGGAACCGGTGTCCCGTCAATTCTTTTCAGGGTGTACGCCCCTTTGCCTAGGACTTCGTTGATAATATATGGCCCTTCCCACTTTGGCACTAGTTTGCCCGGTTTTTCCGCATTGGAAGCTTCGTTGTCGCCTAAGACGAAGTCTCCCGGAACGAAAGTACAAACACGTAGGCGCGCGTTGTAGTACTTTTCAAGTTTGGATTTGTACCTTGCCTCTGCGATGGCGGCGTTTTCGCGCCTTTCTTCAAGAAGGTCTAAATCCATTCTTCGTTCCTGCTCATTGTTTTGCTTTTCCACGGCAAGCATGCGCCGCGATGGAAGGCCAATTTCGGCTGGGATTACCGCCTCCGATCCGTAGATAAGACTGAATGGGGTTTCCCCCGTGCTGGTCTTTGGCATGGTACGATGGGCCCATAAGATGCTGGGGAGCTCATCGACACATCCTCTGCGCGCTGTCCCAAGCCTCGCCTTTATGCCATCGATTATTTGTTTGTTGACACTCTCGACTTGGCCGTTTTCCTGTGGGTGCGCCACAGAGGCAAAGTTGTGTTCGATCTTCATTTCTTTGAACCACTTTTGAAGATCCTCCGAGGCGAAATTGGTGCTGTTGTCGGAGATGATGCGCAATGGTAATCCGAATCTGCAAATAATATGTTCCCATATAAATTTGCGGATTACCATTGCTGTGGTTGAAGCTAATGCCTTGGCTTCGACCCACTTTGTGAAATAATCTACTGCTACGATAATGAATTTTACTGCTCCTGGCGCGTCAGGGAATGGGCCAACAAGATCAATGCCCCATTGCTGGAAGGGCCAGGCAGACGTGACCGGTACGAGCGGATTCTTTGGACAGAGGGTTTTTGGCGCGTGGCACTGACAAGCTGCGCATTTTCGTAATAACTCTACTGCGTCCACGTGCATCCCTGGCCAATAGTAGCCCGCGCTCATTATCTTTTCCACTACTATGCGCGGTCCGGCGTGTATCCCACATAAGCCTTCATGGATTTCCCTAACTAAGTGCTGCGCGTCTGTTTTGTCAACACAGCGTAGGAGCGGACCCATAAATGACCTGCGGTATAGAATTCCGTCAGCCATCTTGTAATTTATTGCTTTGTTTTGGATCTTCCTAGCTTCCGCTTTTCCTTCTGGGAGTTTGCCATGTGGTAGGTACATAATAATCGGGGACATCCAGGATGGGTTGCCAATCTCTATGATGTTTACTTTCTTAAGAGGGACGGAAGGATTGGATAGTACATCGATGCGTACCTCTTTTGCTAGATGCTTGAAGCTAGTGGCGGCCAATTTGCTCAGTGCATCTGCATGCTTGTTCTTGCTTCTGTTTATATAATTTATTTTGAACGTTTGGAATTGGCTGATTAACATCCGCGCTTGTTCCAGATATAACGCCATAGCTTCACCTTTCGCATCGTAGTGCCCATTAACTTGGTCGGCCACCAGTTTTGAATCAACGTTAGCTTCGAGGTTTTTCGCTCCCATTTTAAGCGCTAAACGAAGGCCTGTTAGAAACGCTTCATATTCTGCTTCGTTGTTCGTGCTCCGAAAATCCAGGCGTATCGCATATGTAAGTTCGTGATCGTCTGGGCTGATCAATCGGAGGCCCGCGCCTGCTCCATCGTCATTAGAAGCTCCGTCTGTGTGCAGAGTCCAGACCCTATCGTCGAAAAGAGGAACAGGGTTTTGGATTGCTTCACATTCTTGGACTTTGTCTATGGGTACTTCTGTGGCGAAGTCTGCTAAAACTTGCCCTTTGATTGCTGGTCGCGGTCTATATAGGATATTGTATCCACCCAGCTCAATAGCCCATTTAGCTAATCTCCTCGCAACATCGGGTTTGGAGAGAGTATGCCCTAAGTGGTAATTGGTGAGAACTATGATGACATGTCCAGAGTAATACCGGCGTAAGCGCCGTGATGCATGTACCAGAGCGAGGACTTGTTTCTCTATCATTGAGTAGCGCGTCTCCGGGCCAGTGAGCATCTTGCTTATATAATAAATTGGAGCCTGAATGTTCTCTCGTTCCACTATTAACACTGCACCAACCGCTACTTCTGCCGCGGATAAATACAAGATCAGTGGTTCTTTTCTCGCGGTGCTGTCAGCGTTGACAATTGAATTAAACATTCCTTCATTTGCTTGAAAGCTGCTTCTGATTCTGGTGTCCACTGGAAGTGGGTTTTCTTGGCGCAGTTGCGTAGTGTGCTAATGAACGGATAAGACTTTGCAGCATGATTTGCCAAGAATCTGTTCAAGGCTGCTAATCGTCCTGCGAGTCTTTGCATCTCTTTTATTGTTGAAGGTGACGGCATCAGCTGGATGACTTGCACTTTCTCCGGGTTTGCTTTAAAACCATCTCTTGTTACTATAAAACCTAGAAATTTTCCTTCTTCCATCCCGAAGGAACACTTCGTTGGGTTGAGTTTTAAGTTTACGCTGCGTAAAGAATCGAACGTGCGCTGGATATTTGCGAGCATTGTTTCCTCCTTGTGGCTCATGATGACGAGGTCATCCATATATACCTTGACCGTTTTACCAATGTCTTCCCCGAAGACTGTGTGACACCTGTGTCACTGCGACCAGCAAACAAATACCAAATCAATGAAATATTGTATTTCATACTTTGGACTTGTATAACTATGTGTATCTTTTGCACATATCAACTCTTGTTCGATTTCAAGCTCTAAATCGCTTTCTGGAAGGTTATACGCGCGCTGATGCGTAAATATAACCAGTTTAATGCAACAAACACTCCGGAATAGTGACATATACTTAACATACCATAAATATCCTTTACATAGCTTAGAAATAGGCTTTGAGGTGTTCGGTATGCTAAAATAAACTTTTGGGTCATTCAGGGACTAAAAGCGTCAAAAAGTGCATAAGTTTGCTCTTTCGTGCATAACTTACGTTCTGAATACATCCGGACATCCAAAAATTTATGTAAGCACTAAAATATTTTATTTTAGTGTTTAGCATAAGAATAATCCATTCATCGCGTCATTTGGATCGTTTTTCGCGCTTATGCGCATTCCGTCGTAATTAAGCGAACATCGCGATCGTACGGCCAAACGAACCGACATCCGAGATATTTTTTAGCATGTTTTGAGTTCCCAATACTTTAACATCATTTTAGAGCCTTGAAATGAGGTTAACGAGGCTTAAACGTGTCAAAAACACCTCAAAATGCATGTTTCTCAAGTTCAGGGACCAAAACTGCAATTCTGTAATAGATGGCCATGCGGCCCGCGTAAGGTTTGTGTACATCTTTACGCGGCCCGCGTCAGGGTCTCAGATCAGATAAGATCAATTACTCAGCAGATTCCAGCTGTTTAACCCACAACCACACACTCACACTTACCCTTTCAGCTCATTAGGGGTCATTTTTAGTTACCACAACTTTCCAACAAGTGTACGCACGAGATTCGATCACGTTATTCAAGAAACGATCTTAACGGTTCGGGAAATACTATAAATACCCCACCCCCATTTGCTTCAAACCCACAAGAATCTGATAAAAAAGACTCTAAGTTGGAACCATTGTTTCATACCTGAGTTATTTTGATCTAGATTAGCATTCGGGGACCCTTCGTAAGTATTCTTTCGTTCTTTTATTGCTTTTCGAGTCCGAAAGTCAAACTTTGTTTGACTTTCTGCGTTGACCAGTTTATGGTCAATGCGAAGTTCGTTTGAACTTCGCAACGTGATTGTAATCACGATGGTTATAGTCCCTTGGGACTATGCCTACTGATTACCACGTTGTCTAGGGTCGTAAGGGTAAGCGATCTAATAAATCGCTTATACCTTCGAACCCGACCCATTTGGTCGATCATTAGGATCCGACCAAACACATTAGGTGACCATAGTATATAGGGAATAACCTTCCGAGGTTATACCTTATGGTCGCTTCGTTAAGTAGTTGTATGATAGGTAGTTTATATGCCTTAGGTAAATTACCAGAATACCCTTTTCATGTATAATTGGTAAGTAAGCATATGTAACCTAAAATTTTGTCACATAACTGATTATGTAACATGTTTAGGCATATAACACTTGTCATAGGGCTGGTTAGACGTCTCAAGTGTGCTTTTACGCGCACGACGCGTTAAAGTAGCATAAGCTACCTAAACGGGTCGTAATGGGTCGTAAGCATTTATGTTAGGTTTCATTTAGTATGTAGGCTTTGTTAAACCAAATGACACGAGTCTCTACACTCGTTTGGTTTACGAACCCTCATTCTATCTAAATCCTCCGATTTAGGTCCGGTTTATTAACATAGTTACCTATATTAGGTGCCGTTTGATCCCGTGATCTCTATCATTGTTTGGTTGTCACTCCAGGACTACTGAGTAATCTCAAGTGAGTACATAGACCCCTCTTTTACTGTTTTCCAAACTGTTTTGGGGTGGAACACATGTGCCTACTTGTTACTTTCATGCTTTCCATGTTTTCACATCATATACCTGCTATGTTCGTTAGTACATTATAGTACATGATTTCATTACATTACATGCTATGTATGCCCATTGTGTGCGTACTTAGTACATCGTTCTACATTACATTTCATGCTATGTATGCCCATTGTGTGCGTACTTAGTACATCGTTCTACATTATATTTCATGCTATGTATGCCCATTGTGTGCGTACTTAGTACATCGTTCTACATTACATTTCATGCTATGTATGCCCATTGTGTGCGTACTTAGTACATCGTTCTACATTACATTTCATGCTATGTATGTCCATTGTGTGCATACCTAGTACATTGTTTTACATTGCATTTCTGTTGCATATGCTCATCCAGCATATGAACACATTATACTACATTTTGAACCGTCGTAACCCTTTGATTATATGAACCGTTTGTAACTATTGAACCGTGTGAACCAGTTGTATCTGTTGGCATGATTTACATTTGACAATAGACATTTGACTATGCATAAACATTTCTACAATTGTTAAACATTTTACTTTGGTGGTTTGGTTTGAGTAAGTGATTTAAGTAACGAGGCGTATGTAATATGATATAAGCACGGTGGATACGCCGCTGGTACTTCCTATATATAAGTGTTTGTATGGTATCACATATTGTAGCGTTATTTGAATCATTTCAATTTGAGACATATAACATTTTATACAAATAACATACTTTTCACAAGACATTGATCTACAAACAACTTATCTTATACAAACTCATTTTACATGGTTATTCATTTAACCATACATTATTCTCTTATTTATACATATCATCTGATCTTATCGTTTTTCAAATGATTTACAAGACAAAGCAAATCACAAGGTTCATGACTAAACATTTTCTCAAACATAAGTCATGAATTCTGTTTTCACAAAACCTATGTATCTCACAGGCATTTTTATGCTGACGTACCTATTTTCATATGTGTTTTCAGGAGATGAAGCATAGGACTTATCAAGACATACTTAGGCGGACCTGTGCCTTAGTGACTTAAAACGAGACAAGAACTAGTTAATTTATGTTATGTACTCTTTGGTTCTTGTTTAAAACAATGTACACCTTCATGTTTGATTAATAAAACGAAACTTCAATTGCCTTGGATTTGAAACAATTAATTCTGTTACAACACTCCCCGACGTTTCCGCCACGTTTTGTATGTTCTACGTGGTCGGGGTGTGACAGACTGTATCCATTAAGTGCTGGTAAGTAGCTCCTGCATTACGGAGGCCAAAGGGTATTTTTGTATAGCAGAAGATGCATTTTTGTGACAGACTGTATCCTCTTTCATTTGCACCTGATGATAGCCTTTATAACAGTCAAGGAAGCACTTCCAGCGAAAAGATGCTAGAGAGTCAACTTTTTTGTCAATCTCAGGAAGCGCATAGCAATATTTCGGGCAGGCTCTATTTAGGTCTTTAAAGTCGATGCACATTCGCCACCTGCCATTGTGTTTTTGGACCATTACTGGGTTGGCAACCCAGGTATGGTACTGAACTTCGTGCAAGATTCCGGCGTTGAGTAACTCTGTTACTTGTTCATTCATGGCTTCCGCTTTTTCTGCGATGAGACTGCGCCTTCCCTGCGCGACAGGTTCTGCTGATGGTCGGAGGTTCAAACAGTGTTGTGCTATATCTCGTGGAACCCCTGTCATGTCCGCCGGGCACCAGGCGAATATGTCTTTATTATTGGAAAGTAATTCCTTTAATTGTACTCGTATTGCCAGTGAAATGGTGTGCCCTAGTAGGATGGTCTGCTCTGGATACTCTTCGTTGAGAACCCATTTTTCCGGCTCATTTGGTGCTGATGGTTTGGCCACTTTTGCTGGTGGCTCATCGTCCACGTACATAACTTCTTTACTTGAGTACAAAATTGCTACTCTGGTTTCCGTTGGAAACCCGCAAGCAGCATGTGGAATAGAAGGGATCATGCTGAATTCTCGTTGTGATCTTCTTCCTAGAAAGACATCGTGGCGCGATGTTGCTGGCATGACCATGAAATTTACTGTGACTGTGCGTGAATGCTCGCCATCTGATAGAGTCACAAGAAATGCAATCTGTCCTAATGGGAACACAACTTCGTTGTAGAAACCGGTGAGAGGAAAATCAACCGGCTCTAAACGAGCTTTATCCTCTGGATCAAGTTGTTTGAAACACTGTTCATATATTATATCCATTGAGCTTCCGGGATCTATGAACATATAATCCGTTCTATAGTGGCCGAAAATGCCAGTAATGATTACTGGTCGTTCCTCTTGAGGATCTCCAGGGACGACGGGAAATACGACTTGTTGCTCTCTCCAATGTTGATTATGGCTTCGTTTGTTTGTCCTTCGGGAGGGACCTTCCTGTACCATGTATATCTGCTTTGGTTCGGCCTTCTGACAGTTGGTATCTTCTGATTTTTGGGTTATTTCGTCATGACTACCAGATTGGATGTACCACTAACTAGGTGTCTGTGGGTCCAATACTGTAGTGTCAAATTTCTCTTCACCTTCTTTCAGAGTATCAGATCTATCATTCGATAACTCAGATCCGATGTTTTGTGTGAAAATTTGATTCATGGCGATCTGGAATCTGTTGAACCAGTACTCCGGAGTTCTTTCCGGGAGTGGATCTGGACGATTGTGGATCTCTGAGGAGGTATTTCCTTCTGAACGACTGTCGTTGATTCTTTTAATTCCCATGGTTCCGTCAATCTGGTTATCTCGGGTTTCAAAACCCTTGAATTTAGATCGAGGACTTGATGGGTGAAGTGGTGAATTCTCTGCCATATGAAACAGAGGGTGGAGGAATGTGAATCGAAATGAGAAAAAACAGGTAAAACAGAGAAATCGGTGGGCGCCAATGAAGAAACACTAGATAAATGACCGGAATCAAATTATCCAGGGGGTTAGGTTCTGCATAAAAAGGGTAGTTCTCTCTCGTTCGATTTGAAAGGACAGGTCTGCTTCTCCGGTGAACACTGCAAAACAGAACACTGTTAGCCTAGTTACGGGGAGAAGGGAGGTTCTCTCCGTAACCCGACTCCGGCGTGAGAATAAGTGTGTGTTTATGAAGAAGAAGAAGTATTGACCAAGTGAGTGTAACTTGAAGTTTATACCTGAATTACTCTCGTATTTATAGCCGGGAGTTTGGGAGAGAAAACTCGTTGTTGAAATATTAACGGAAGATGCTGACACTGTAAGCGGTTATTTTCCCTCCGTTAATTCTATTGATCGGATTGTGGGATCACATGGATCGTGATCTTGATCGACAGCTGGGGTGTTGCCACGTGGAAAATGGGCAAGTTGGAAATTTCTCTTCAATTCCATGCCATCATCGTGATTTCAGGGTAGCCTGGGATGATGACACGTGTCCCAGACGGTTATAACTGTCTGGTGGTGCACGATTGAGTCTTCTAGAAGGTAATTGCCATAATCCGGTGTGACTCCTTATCGTGTGGTATCAGTGCAGTAAATAATATCCAAGTCCGAGTATTATTTAAGCGGAAGTGTTTAAACTAGGATTCTCATCCTTTGTTTGTTATGGAGGAAGGCGCAAGGATTTATTTACTTCCTTTTGGCACGCGGGTGTTACTTGCTGACTTTCTTCTAAACTCCTTGTAAGACCAGTGCGCTGCCGCACAAGGTCTAAAGAGGGCTAAAAGATACAGTTGTGGTATGGTCCCATGTTCTTATCACGAGGTTTTTGGGACCTTACCCCTTCACTATCATAATCCAATTGTTTCGGAAATCATATTAAGTCACGAGAGATCTTCAAGATCTTTGTTATACCACATATCTCATAGATTCGAAAACAATGTATCACAAACATTCCATGAATCAATTAGAAACACATAATGGAGAATCATCATATCATCGACACATCTTGCATTCAAACATCTAATGAAAACACAAGAAGGAACTTAAGGATTACTAACCTGAAATGAAGAATTAAGAAAAAGAAGAGTGTGCGAGAAAAGATAGAAGATCCTCAAGGAAATGAGAGACTTTAATGATGATGATGCTGATGTCGGCTACCTTGGAGGAGAAGGGTTCCAAAAGGGGAAATATTTCTAAAATGAGGAGAGAGGGAAGGAGAGAATGCGGCTGCAGAGAATGTTTGGGGAAAAGGTATTAGGGTTTTGGATAAGGGATGTTTATATAGTCACACAAGATACCGCACACCACCTGATGGAATCCAGCTGTTTCTTGATGCGCACACATATTTGTCTGTGTGTGTGCGGTCTGAAATCCGAATGTGCGACATGGGGTGTGGCCCAATGCTATTGAAGGTGCGGCCCAACAGAATCTGGGCTCATCAGATTATTGGTCCAACAAAAAGGGGTGTGCGGCTGATAATAGGTGTGCGGCTGCCCAGATGGGTGTGCGGTTGGGTTAAATATTAATAATAATAATAACTTTTAACATTTGTACACACATATATAATTAAATTCAAAAATCCAGATATTTAAACACTTTATGTTAATACCATCTTCTTATATAAACCGTGCACAATTACAACGTACAGTGAAATGTAAAGAAAACAGTACGAAGTGAGACGTGCGAGTTGTCACAAAACTGAAATAACATAAGATTAAAAAATGATGGTTCTTTATCTTGTTCCAGATCAAATCCTAACTTTAATAACAAATCACTAAAACTAACCTAAAAACTTAACCCACTAAAGTATCATTATCAAGAACCCGCATGAACAATAATTAAAAAAACATTGGTCAAAATGTGCTTCTCATATCATATATATTGGTCTCGATTATTGGTCACAAGAGTGAGCAAGACCCCATCACTTATATATTAACCTTCCAAGAATAAAACATTCCCTTATCCTAGATGCTTTACCTATATGCATTTTAAATTTATAGGATAAGTATCATTACAGAACACTAATTATTGCGAGAACAAAAAGAACAACTCTAAATCACTAAATTTTAGGATTAAAGGTTCATATTTCTTAAATTTTATGTTTCTTACATTCATATGTTTATTATATATACATAAAAAAATCATATATTTTTCAATACACATAGTCTACATACATGTAGGTAATTTAGCCTACACATAACCTACATGTGTGTAGGTTATTTAAAAACTAGAAATTTTTCATATTTTATTTTAAATTATAGCGTGAGAAACAATAAATCTTACATTTATAACATTTTCATTTACTTTTTGGGTTTTTAGGATTGAAAAAATGAGTAATTCATTTTGTTCTGTGTGTTCTCACAATATTTAGTGTTCTGCATAGAACCTTCCCCTACATTTATATATATATATATATATATATATATATATATATATATATATATATATATATATAGGGTGAGGTTCGGCTACAAAGTTCATTTTTCCTACAAAGTGTACAAAGTCGTAAAACACGACAATTTCAGCCATAAAACACACTCAAAACCCACAAATAACAGAGTGAAGATCACTAAAACAAAATATCCAAACCCTAACATTCCATAAAAACTTCAAACACTCCATCGTAGAACTATGAATATAAAACACAACATGATAATCATCATAAAACATACTATTATTAGTCATTCGAAAATCAAAGCCTTATCATACAAAACACAACACAAAACCCACAAATATGGCGTTTTAGTAATCTTCATTTTGTTATTTGTGGGGTTTGAGTGTGTTTTATGGCTGAAATTGTGGTGTTTTATGACTTTGTACACTTTGTAGGAAAAATAAACTTTGTAGCCAACTCCCACCCTATATATATATATATATATATATATAGAAACGGGATCGGAAGAAAACGATCAAAAGTGTGAGAACGGTGAGAACCCTTCCTGGCCCAACACGTATCACGCCGCTTAGAAAAGGGCGGAGGGGCTTTTTTGTCCTTTCATCTTCTGCTTTTCCTGTTCCGCTTTTTCCCAATGTTGTTTGAATTTTTGGTTTTTGAGATTTTTGGCGTTAACCAAATTCAATAATTAATGGCGTTTTAATGGTTCCATTGTATCAACATTTTGGCGTTTATGGCGTTTATTCACAACGTATGCCATTGGAGCCCAGGGGGGCACGGAATCTATTTGAATGGCGTTTTTGAAGGGGTTTTAAACAAGATGGCTCATTGTTCTATTATTTTTTATAAACATTTTGGCGTTTGGGTTATCTTGGCGTTTTACAATTGTTGGATTATATTTCAGCCACAGTAAAAAAAAATACAAGCGAAGAAAATAAATTAAAAATGTTAATCGGATCTCTCTTCACAATATTCACTGTCATCAGTCTCTCTGTTCTTTAATAGTACAAGAACTGACACCAAAATATGGCGGTTTTTTGTAAAACTTAACAAACCCATCGGTTTGATTATTTTGCATGCTCGTCTGTTGTAGTGGCTTTTTTGTGGATGTTTGGGGACATAGATCTATGACGTGTGAGTGGGTTCTTTTTGCTTTTTCTTCATGTTGATCTTCATCTTTATCATCATCCCAATCTTCAGTGTCATTGATCTCTTCTCCTCATCCAATCCTTCTTCAAGAACAAAAAATACAAAATGCCACATGACTGGCATTAGTATCTTTTTCTTGAATTTTTTGTCCATCTCATGCAGCAAAATCTTACTGAGTTACTTGCCTCCCTAACAATTCATTCAGTGAAACTTGACGAATAACAATACTGAATATCCAAGAAAGCATATTAGCCATCTTAACTTTTTTGGCGTTTTACAGTGAGTGGTATTTTAGTAGTATTGGCGTTTTTTTTTTTTTTTTGGTTTGATCAAATGGAAGTTGCTGAGATGTATCATTTTATAGGATGTCTTTTTGGCGCGTAAGTTAGGCGGTGCGTTATTATAATAAAGTATTCGACCTTTTCAGTTACTGTTTGTAATTATTGTTTTTGACAAGCTTTATCTCTGAAGTCTGTAACACGTCCCATCTTTCAAGTTTGGCGTTTTAGATTCTAATATAATAAATTTTCCCTATCTTCAGTTTTTCTGATTTGAAGTTACTGTTTCTAGTTACATTTTCAAGTTTGTTTTTTATTTTTTTGTTTTTTATTTTTTGTGTTTTTTATAATACTTTTTTAATCTAATTTTATTATAGTTTGGGAGTTTTTTTTGGGGGGGGGGGGCGTTTTAACTGGATGATATCGTTTAAACAAGCATTTTGACTGTTTTGGCGTTTTTATTATATATGGCGTTTTATTATATACAATAATCAACTGAAAAGGAAAATAAAAAAAAGAATACATAAAAAAAGTTTTTTTTATAATACTTGTCAAAAGTCATTTTATGATTGTTTGTGTAGGATCGTTTTCAGACCCAAACGAGTCGATCAGAAGAGTAATTCACTAATTCAAGAGGCGGAAACTAATGAATCAGTGTTATTTCAGCCGTATTCACTTTAAACTGTTGGTTTTATTGATATACAATCCTTTTACAAGCACGACAACACTTCGGCAGCACTTCGTGGTAAACCGGAAGACTATCACTACTGATTTCGCTCCAAGCAACCTATTTATAGACGACCATATGACATCTCAAGCGGAATCAGCACTAATACACATTTTCTTGATTCCCGAACCCTAAACTACGTATTTCTGATCAAGACTCGATACAAGACGTAGGCGACAGACGGATGCACCAACAAACTCCCCCTCGGATGTTGACGGAGTCTTCAGTGTCGAGTCTTCGGTTGTCAAACCTTCAGTCTCTATCAGTCTTTGTGCTTTTCTTCAAAGTATTCTCCATTGTAAGCATCCACAATCAATCTCTTTCTTCCAGAATCGCAACCTAGCTCTGAGCTCTCTCTTGATGTCCTCAGACTCCCCCTCTCACTAAGCTGGGATCGTAGTCTGGAAATCACTATTTGCTCAGATATTGGAATCTGGCTTTGGTCAATCTTCAAATCTGCAAATTCTCTACCACACATATAAGTTTCTCAAAGTTTAAATCTTTAAAATTTAGAAACCATTTGCAGAAAATATTCAAAATGATTTGTTCTCTGCAAACCAGTTGTAAAAACTTCTTCATACACTCTCTCCCAAACCTGTTCATCAAGTTTAGCACTTGGAATTTTGAACGTCAGCTTTTCAACATCAGTTGTCGAAAATCTTTTTGGAATTTTACGAAATTTATGCTAAAACACACTTAAAATCTTTTTAGAATTTTGAATGAGAATGCAGTAAAGAAATATATACAAACAATATTTTTGTGAGTTTGTGCAAGAGGATCATATCAGTTTATGAGACAAATCACCAACACCGTTAAGCTTGATTTCATTTTAAGCTCTAAACGATTCACATTGATTAACGATGTTGTTGTCCACTTAAACTCAATCTAAAAACTTTCGAAATGCTTACCGATACGTTAAGGTATATTAATTTGCACTAAATTCTTATGGACCCCACGATCTCAGCATATCCCCTCATCATGTAATACACTGACTCAAATAATGCTTTAAAACTTTTATCAACTGTGATTTATGCGAAAACAAAGCAGAATGTTTAAACATTAACAATCAGGTCGATACTTCCGTATACGCAGAGAAAGTCCAATGTTTAAACAAAATAAGAAAAATAAAACAAGTTGAAGTTGTTTAGGCTTTAACCACCAGGTCGATACTCCCGTATACGCAGAGGTGATCCAAAGCTTAAACGAAACACCAAAGAAAATAAAGCAGAACGTTTAGGCAGTAACAACCAGGTCGATACTCACGTATACGCAAAGGATGTCCAATGCTTAAACAAAATAAAGAAATAAAACAAGTTTAAATCTTTGCAAAATAAAATGCACAATCATAGCGACTTTTCAGCAAAGTTTTGAAAGTTCACAAACTTAATCAGTTTTATGTCTTTCGACAATCAGCGATTACTGAGTAGGCACACAGTCAAGAAGGACAAAACTAAGTACTATGCTTTCGACCATGTTTCCCACTAGAACTAGGCTTTTTCATTTAAGTTTGTATCGTTATCGCAAATCTACTAGTCTAGCTGAGCCTACCGTCACATCTTTAGTGAGACCGTTTATCACATTTTATCTTTTCATTTCTTTAGCATGTCGTGACAGTCCACTGATGTACTATCATTTCCTCTTTTATGCAACAAAAACTCATTTTTCATTTTATCATGTTTTTGGCTTTTTCAAATTTTCTAATGTTTTTGGATTTTCTGAAATTATACTCCCCCTAAAATACAAATACATCTAAAGAAAATATGAAAACAAACTATGCAAAAACATGACAACTGATATCGAATTGCCTCAATTCTCCATCCACTTGGCATAAACAATCAGAACTCCCCCTCACAACAAACTATTTTCCCATTATGATCTCAAAACACTTAAGTTTGTTTTAATCAAAATGGTTTTTCCGGAAAATTAGTTTTGTTGATTTTACCATTTTTAGGTTCGGTTAAAACTCATCACATTGTTTACCAACACTTTTAAATGATAGTTAAATCAAGTTCAACTTAATGACCTTGATTAACCACTTGTAAGATCAAATATCAAACATTTTCAACCAATCATCATCTGTTGGTTGAATTCTCAAGGTGCCGATTCCTACTCCACACTTACCAACCAGGGAGTTCCGGCAATTCCTGCAGTATGACTTATCAAAATTTACAACATTTCAAAAATATTTTCTAATAAAAATGCCGATTCATGATCCGCGGTTACCAACTTGGGATCTCCGACAAGTCAGGTTTTTTACTCTTTGAGAAATACATCCACCCAAGCCTGACCTTCCTTGGGTGTAACAACCTCTTCTTCATCTTTACTTTCAACAGACTTGTGAACATTCATTTTGGAAGCATAGAATTCTTTAACTCCTTTGACCTTACCATCGACCATTTTTCCAAAAATGTGTTTCACATTTCTGTTGAAAGCCTTATCAACATCAAATTTCTTCTTGTCGGAATAAAATTGATTTGAAATTTCAACGTTTCCAACTTTTTTCTTAAAATTTTCAGCCCGCAAAGGTGGAAAATTCACATCATCCACATTCAGAACTGATTTCTCAACCTTTTCTTTAACACATGGCTCCTCTGATTTTGTGGAATCAGATTCATCACCAGAACTGTTTCCTGAACCCTTAACCACCCATATTTGGTTTTTCAGATTTTCTTTTCTTTTCATCACATTTTTTGAACATTCTCCAACCTCAAAAGTTGAATTTTCAAAGCCTGTAAATTTTCTGGTTTTAAGTTCAGTTTTCTCAACAACTTTTTCTTTCATTTTACCAGAGACTTCCTGTTTTGGTTTGAATGTTTTCGGACAATTTCTAGCAATATGACCAGCAGTTTTGCACTGAAAACAGGTTCTCGTCTATGTAGTCTTCTGAGCATACTTTTCTTCACTTCTTCTTGCTTTTTGGCAAGGAATTCTTTGTTTGTCTGCTTTCTGAACGCTTGCTCTTTCTCATCTTTTAAAGATTTTCCTGAAACAAACACAGTTTTTGGTTTATAAACTTTTTCATTTTTAAGATTTTTCGGTTGATTAAATCCAATACCTTTCTTTTTGACATTACTATTATGGTTTGGTTTCTTTTGAAAACTATAACCACAATTGTAACCCATTTTCTTGTTAATTCTCTGTTTATCTCTTGAAGTGTATTGTTTAGGTTTTCCAGAAAGATTTAAATCTTTTATTTCAGAAATATTAATTTCTGTAATTTTGAAAACCTTTTTAATCATTTCAATTCTAACACTTCTTATTGGAAAAATATCATCAGAATATAATTTGTCAGAATCTTTGAAAGTATATGCTACTTTGACTGGTTCGTCATTCAAATTAGATTTTGATAGCAAAAATTCTTTATCATAAACCTGTTTGTCCTTTTTTATTGTTGACTTTGACGTATCGGACCCAGACTTTGACTCGGATTTGGACTCCGGTTTTGACTCCTCTATGTCATCTTTGTCTAACACCTGATCGACCACACTTTTTATCAACTTGGACTCATGATCAGTATCTGACGATGTAAACGTGATATCAAGATTTTCTGGTAAGTTATCTGACGACACAGACTCCCACTGTAAGTTAGTTGCCTTTTTGATACTTTCGAAATTTGGATTTCGAGGAGAATATCCATTTTCGACCGGGGGTGGACATCTATTGTAGACAACACTTGGTTTCTTACCAGAAATTTCTACTTCATCCTCTTCTTTTGTCTCGGACTTCTTTTCTTCTGAAGTCTTCTCTTCTTCAAAAGTCTTCAGTCTTTCCATAATTGGATAAATCCTGTCAACAACAAAAGTAGAACATGAGTGACTTTTCAGTAAATTGTTGACTCTTTCAGTTTCTATTCTTTGTGTTGCCAACTTCAATTCCAGCTTCGCACACTTTTCTGTGTAGTAATTTACATCATTAAGCTGTCTCATGTAAGCTCCTTTGAGTGTATTCAATGCAACGGCTTGTTCACTGTTTGAATCAGTGTACTTGTTAATCTCTCTGTTCAAAGTATCATAAGATTCTTTCAATATTTTTATATTGTGTAGCAGCTCGTTGTTTTGCATGATCAAAGAATCACAATTCAAACACTTTTCAGGAACCTTGACTTGTGACAACCCGCACTAAACCAGGTATCCGTACGACTTAATTAATGATTAATTACTGCTAAATTACTGTGCTTAACTGAAATTGCTGATAAACTGCTACCTGCATACTGATACATGCACTTACTTGCATCATACTTTATTTGCTGTCACTACATTATTTACATGCTGAACCTTGGTGACAAACATGATGCACAAAAAGCACAGTAGCACTAAACGGATACACAGTGAACATGCTGATATAACCAGCATCAGGCAGACACTGCCTCTAAGGCCTGTTAAGAGCCTCAAATATCTGACTACACTGGTAGTGAGTGTAGGGTTATAAGGGTTGTGGAACTGCGTCTCTAGGAATAAGATACACTGATTGGATGTGCCAAAAACGTACTTTAAGTACAAAAACACAGCACTTTAATAAATAAACCAGCTTCTAGCTGACTAGTAAAGTGCCAAAGCATGGGGAAAATACTACTAGACACTTTCTAAAGTGTGGAAACAAAATGTGTCACTAAAAATAACAATAACGACACTTTAAAGCTTTTGTAACGCTTTAACGGATTACTATCCAACCGAACAACCGGACTTTACCCGGAACATGAAAATATTACTATTTTCACTATTTATATATTTCTGAGCCAGTTAGGGTCCCTGATTACCCTAACACCCGTCATAACACGCTATATATTACTAACGGAGTTTAATACTTAACTAACCTATTTAACCTAAACTCCATCCTAATTACCTAGTTATGATCGAACTAACCCCCCCCCATCATAACCGGCCCCAAAACCTTGGGGAACACACAAGTACAAAGTTTATTATTATATTATGGTGTGTCCAATATCTAAGTAGCATGTAATCCAATGGATAATCATCTTGCATTTGCCTATAAAATAACCACTAAACTCATGAGATTATTATCACTTAAACACTCAAGACCAAAACTCTCTCCCTCACCCTTGGAGCTCTCGGCCGAACCCCACTCCCACCCTCATCACACTTTCAAGTTTGATCCTTGCATTCCATCATCATACAAGTGATAAAGGTCACGTATTAGGAGCCTCGGAGCAAGCAGAACACGAAGGACCTCTTTCGTTAGCTTTTATCCACGCGTTTTTCGTCAAGAATCTTCCCTAGCCTTGAGCTAGAGGTATAACATTTAAAACTCGTTTTTACACTTATCTAAAGTGGTTAAAAAGATTTTTGTCGGTTAAATATCATTAACATACATTTTGAAGTATTAAAGTCTAGTAAAAACTCTAAAGATGGTGGTTAATAGCTTACAACTTGTGTAAAAGTTGTAGTACTTGAAAGATGTGTTTATCTAGACCCGATCTATGATTGTGGTAGCTCGGATCACCATTTAACCCGATTTGGTAAGATCGTTGACCTTAACATAAGCTTGTTTTGGTTAACACAAAGGTTAAAAGGTGAAACTCTACCACACAAGAGACATGAACTTGTGTAAAAAAAAAAAATGTTTATTTGTGTAAAAGTGATTTAACCTGTACATTGGTGTTTAAAACTAGCGGATCTACGTATCTGCAAGTGGTATTTTCAAAGAACCACACATTTAAGAAACCATGTATTTTAAAGAAAGGATCTTACACTAACAAATATGATATTTTTATAAACCACAAGTGTGTAAACACTTGTGAAACAAAAAGATCCGACAAAGGACTAGCTTTGTCACTTGTTACTAGAAGTTGTAAAGACGGATTTCTCTAAACACGAGGTCTTTATGAGATTAAAGTTACTTTATAAAAAGATCTACAACATATAATGGGATTTACATTATAGATACGGAAAAGCTACAAGTTCATGCGATTATGCAATTTACATACTTATCGACTAGTTTGATGTGTCGGAAATTGTTTGTTTGGATAAAGAAGTTGTTGAATTGATTTGTTAAAAGAAAATGATACGCTTGAAAGCGTGGCCACCTCCAGTTACAGAGGAAACTCTGGCGAAATTTTCTAAAAACCTAACACTTAGAATTATTTACACAACAAGTGTTAGAACTATTTTTGACATATTTTCGAAACATAAATTTCGCCAGAACTATATTTTACTAAATATTCGGAGGTGGGATTTTCACTAAGTTAACGTGATAAAAAATGTTTTGTCACAACACTGTTTATGATTATTTTGTGAAATTACATAAATATTATTTTAGAGTGAAAATAATATTTACAAGCGTTAATGATCCCAAAACTTTGCGAACGCTCTCACCATGAATATATAAGTTACACCGGTAATTACATTACCACACGATTGATAAAACGTA
Source organism: Helianthus tuberosus (assembly GCA_030545235.1). Lineage (NCBI taxonomy): Eukaryota > Viridiplantae > Streptophyta > Magnoliopsida > Asterales > Asteraceae > Helianthus > Helianthus tuberosus. The sequence continues at coordinate 99,739,510 of CM060437.1, read as the reverse complement.
ACTTACGCACATGTATTGTATCCCCCATCCTTGCGAAGAAGATTAACTACCAAGTGTATACAGAACAAACACACGAAATAGTTGTCTAACTATTTCCCAAAAACTTAAACAATAAAGCTAAGGCACGGCCGTCCGTCTAATAGAATTAGCACTTGTAGGTCGTCGCACAGCTTTCAGATTTGGAGACACTTGGTAGAGACGCACCGACTGTGAGTTCATGTCCCCCTTTTTTCTTAACTGTTTTCAGTTTTTAAACTGCGGGGGTGAAATACATGTTACTATGATTACGAATGTTTCTTACATGGTATGGTCAGCTAAGGAAGGAACTGTTAGGTTATGTGATTGGGTAGGTGAAACCTTAAGAACATTAGTCCTCGTAGTACGATCGAGGGATACAAGTGATAGGCCTATTTGAGCATAACAAACCCCACCCATGCGCCCGCAGGTTGGACCATGTGGTGACCTTATCTTAACACCACCCATGCGCCCGCAGGGTGGACCATGTGGTGACCTTGTCTTAATACCACCCATGCGCCCGCAGGTTGGACCATGTGGTGACCCCGTCTTAACACCACCCATGCGCCCGCAGGTTGGACCATGTGGTGACCTTGTCGTAACACCACCCATGCGCCCGCAGGTTGGACCATGTGGTGACCTTGTCCTATCCCCTCCCATGCGCCCGCAGGTTGGACCATGTGGATACACAATAACTGATATGTTTCCTTATTTGCTTTCATACCAGAGTTTACAAAACATTCATACTTGCAATGATTACAAAGGTTTATTCGCGCGCACATACTAAACACATGAACTCGCTCAACATTATTGTTGATTTTTCAACTTACATGTATTTCAGGAAATTAACGAGATCTGGCACGGTATGGCATGTTTTCCGCTGCACTAGTTTCCAAGGTCATCCGGGGTTTAGGGGATGTGTCTCTTTCCTGGACAAGACACAGTCCTTAAACCATATCTATGTTATGTTTCAGTTTGTAAAGTTTGTTGAACAAGATTCTGTTTGTCAGGGCATGTTAAAACAATGGTATTATGTTTGATTTTCAAAACTTAATGGATGATCTTGCATGTTTTTAACTCATATAGCTTTGGTATGATTAAGCTATGGTATTAAGAAGTCACACCAAAATTAACCACGCTTCCGCAAAGCCAGGGTGTGACAGCTTGGTATCAGAGCTCTGATCATAGCGAACTAGGATTCCTTCTCGAGTCTAGACTATGATCACTAGGGCTCTCACGAAAACATTTTTCTGCATACCACTTAAGTCCAGATCCAAAACTTTTTACAAACGAATGTTGAGCACATTTTATTATTTATAGGCTCAGCTTGGAGGGCTGAGGATCGATCTGGAGGATCGAGGTGACCGAAGTAGTTGAGCACGTTGGTTTATTATAGGCTCGATCTAAGAGGTCAAGGTGGAGGATATAGCAGTCTTTGAGACTGGGAGAGATTGGCTAGTAAGACTAGGAGAATGATTTGAATGTTTACGTGGTGACTACATGTTTATATGACTATATTTATACATATATGTGTTGGTGTTACAAACGTCATGCTTTCATCAAGTACTAGAAAGGTGGACACTACGAATCCCATGGCCTTAGTGTCAGACGACATAGTTTCATCGAAGCACGAGGTGTACATTTCCGATACTACCGGCACAGACAATGACGACTTTCAGCCCTTTTGCGCTGCCTGAAGTCGTAGCAGAGCCTACTGATGGCCATCTTGTTGGGAACTTGCCACTCGCAGTAATCCCTGCTCCTGTGCCCCTTGCCGCTTATCCTGTTGATGATATGCCCCAACATGGCCTCTAACGATGATAACGACCTACTAGAGGAGGACCCATTCGAGGGCAGGACACTATTGCTGCTGGTAATAGACTACTGCATGCGGACGCTTCTACAGGGGAAACTCATGCCAATTCCCCTATCCCAGACTCATTTGAGTTTTTGACATCCGCATCTTTGCACATACAGGGAGTGCAGCACCACTCACGCGACGCCGACCCTGATATGGCGTCATCAGCTGCCCCAGTTCTCGCACAACAGATTTGAGTTTGGTCGCGATATTGAGGACGATTCTGTTTTCCATCTGGTTTTGATCCAGACCATGACATTGAGTTCATGCACTTAGACCAGCCCTTGGGGGATCCTGTAACCCCCTGTGTTTGTTGATCCAGCTGATCTTGAGATGGAGTTTTTGATCCGGAGCCGGCCGTGGCCCCTGAGCCAGGCACTGCTCCTGACCCCGCATTGGAGCATGACCTTGTTCATGCCAATGCACCTACTGTTGCTACTTGATTGATCATCTGCTTGGACGAGAGAAAATTTGGGGTAACTGTGCAAGACAATTTATTATTACGGGGGCCCACGTAATAACGACTTGTAGTGCACAGAAATCCTGGTGGACTCTGCGGGTCAAGCTAATGAAAGCCAAGGTAGCAGGAAATATCTAAAACACGAATGACCAAGACGATGTAGCCTCGAGTTCATTCTATTACAAGCAACAAGCCAAATTGGCAAGCCTATGTGAAGGCTCAGAAATTTACTTCCCCACTCATACAGTGAGTATATGTGCGTGTGAAATTGGGTGATTACATGATGGCTTATGTTGCTATATATACCTCATAGACAATTGAAACGTTGTCTAACCCGCTTCACACCACTTCGACAAAAGGGAATGTCACCCAGACGTGACACAAACACCAGTACGTTGCCAAGGACAGAAGACGAGCTGCAAGAACGCATCTCACAGATAAATGCACGACATGAAGCCCTCCACTCTAAGTACAACGATGGCATTACTGGAGATAACCCTCCAACTGGCTGCACCTATAAACAGTTCCTGAACTGCAAGCCTTTGAACTTTGTCAGAACCGGAGGCGCCGTTGCATTTGTTCGTTGGTCCGAAAAGACCGACTCCATTCTAAGAATGAGTAACTGTTCGCCCCAACAGAGTGTTACCTACATCCCGGGGATATTTCTAGATGGCACACTCTCTTAATGGAACCTCCAGGTTCAGACCCTTGGCACAGACGTTGCCTATGCACTGAGCTGGGACGAGCTCAAGGAAACAATTGAGAAGAAATGTTGTTTTAGGACCGAAATTCAGAAACTTGACGTGGAGTCCTGGAATTTGAGAATGGACGAACCAGAGACTCCTGAACATGTCCAGCGATCGCACGACTTGTCTAGGGTCGTCCCCTACTAAGTCATTGATGTAGTATGATATAGTGGTGTACTTGTAAGCTTTACATTGTGGTCTCGAATTGTGGCAATACAATCGCAGTATTCTCATCACATGCGATGTTCAATCTATTGTTTATGTCCTATAACATAAGAGGTTATGTGATTGATTTGTTGATAGCATGAGATGTTATGTGTTGGTATTGTTGAATGCATACGTACACTTCACTTGCTATGACCTAACCTATGTGAAACATCTTTTAGAAGATGCCGCCAAGACGCGAAATGCGCATGCCCACCTCTGAGGCAGAACTTAAAGAGATAATTGCTACAGCTATAGCACAGCACGAGGATCTACGCTCCGAACCCAGCAAAGGCACCTCAGAAAATAACGGTTGTTCCTACTGGCACTTCCTCAACTACAAGCCTCCGAAGTTCGACGGCACTGGGGGTGCCATAACTTTTGTAAAATGGATTGAAAGTATGGAATCCATCTTTCGAATGAGTGGCTGTACGCCAGAACAACAAGTCCCATACGTTTCTGAGTTGTTTCAAGATGGAGCTCGATTATGGTGGAATCTTCAGGTTCGAATAATGGGCCTAACTACAGCATACGCATTAACTTGGGATGAACTGAAAGGAATAATGCATAAGAAGTATTTCCCTCAAACGGAAACCCAGAAGTGGGAAGATGAATTTCGGAGCCTAATGATGGAAGGTCCGAAGGTGTTGGAGTACGTGCAACGACTTCATGATCTGTCACGAATTGTTCCATACCTGGTAAAACCAGAACTGAAGAAATTGGAACAATTCATTTGGGAACTGGCGCCTCAAGTCTTGAGCTTGATGACAGCATCTACGCCACCAACAACTATTGCTGCAAGTAAGATGGGTTTGGCACTCGTTACGGAAGCAATTAGACTAGAAAAACTTGCAAACCCGGACAAGGAAACTCAGGTAGAGTCGTCTGGAAAGAACAAAAGGAAGCTTACCGAAGATACCCGAACGAATAATGATGAACAAAGATCTATTCGAGGTTGCTTTGACTGCGGGAACAAAGGGCATTTCAAGAAAGATTGCCCTAACAACAAACAGGCCAATGATAAGATTTACTTAGAAACCAAACCAAGATGTGCTGAGTGCAAGTATCACCGTGATTGTGGATGTCAGAAGCCTTGGTACGGGAGGAAAGGACTCAACAAGGAAGGTTGTGGGATGAAGAGTCCCATACAAGGAGAAAACAGTAACAACGCTCTAGGTGGAAATGGGAAAGGAAACGGCCGAATGCTAGGATGCTTCCATTGTAGGGAAGTTGGACATTTTAAGAGGGAATGCCTGACGTTGAAACAAGACCGTGAGAGAAGATCCAACATCAGAGCTTGTGAGGCATGCCAGGATCCAGGTGTGGTTTCTGGTACGTTCTCTAACAACCAAAACTTTTGCACCTATTTTGTTTGATGCTGGTGCCGATTATGGCTTCGTGTCATTAGAATTTAAGAATATACTTGGTTTAACCGCTAGTAAGTTAGATATCCCCTACTCAATCAAATTGGTTAGTGGGAAGTTAGTAGAAGCCAATGAAGTTATCAGAGGCTGTGTGATCAAATTAGGAGAACGTGAGTTCACTCTAGATCTACTACCCGTCCCGTTGGGAAGCTTCGAAGTGGTGGTAGGAATGGATTGGTTATCAGGCAACAAGGCTGAGATAGTATGCCACGAGAAAGTTGTTCGTATCCCAACCGATGATGGTGAGACAATTGTGGTTCACGGAGAGAAGCGTGACACACCGCTAAGATTTATCAGCTGCTTGAAAGCAAGGAAGTGTTTACAGAAAGGATGTGTTGCTTTTCTGGCACACATTGTGGATAAGAAGGCTGCTGAGCCGAGAATCGAAGACATCCCTGTCGTGAAGGAATATCCAGAAGTCTTCCCAGAAGACTTACCTGGACTGCCACCTCAGAGGCAAGTAGAGTTCCACATCGACTTAGTTCCAGGCGCCGCGCCTGTAGCTAAGGCACCTTATAGACTTGCTCCGTCTGAGATGCAGGAATTGTCGACACAACTTCAAGAGTTGCTAGACAAGGGTTTTATCCGACCAAGCTTCTCGCCTTGGGGAGCTCCGGTCCTGTTTGTCAAGAAAAAGGACGGTAGCTTCCGCATGTGTATCGACTACCGAGAATTGAACAAGCTAACGATCAAGAATAGGTACCCTCTGCCAAGAATCGACGATCTGTTTGATCAACTGCAAGGCTCTAGCTTTTACTCTAAGATCGATCTTCGATCTGGATACCATCAGTTAAGGATACAGGAGGAAAGTATCCCGAAGACAGCCTTCAGAACTCGTTATGGACACTACGAGTTCCTTGTTATGCCGTTTGGCCTGACAAACGCACCTGCAGTCTTTATGGACTTGATGAATAGGGTTTACAAGCCATACTTGGACAAGTTCGTGATTGTATTCATCGACGACATTTTGATTTATTCAAAGACGAAGGCTGAACACGAGCAGCATCTTAGAGCTATTCTGGAGCTACTGAAGAAGGAACAATTATACGCCAAATTCTCCAAGTGCGAATTTTGGTTACATGAAGTCCAATTTCTTGGACATGTGGTTAATGGAGATGGAATCCACGTGGATCCAACAAAGATTGAGGCGATCAAGAATTGGGGAACGCCAAAGACGCCAACCGAGATTCGACAATTCTTGGGTTTGGCTGGCTACTATCGAAGGTTCATTGAGAATTTTTCAAAGATCGCTCAACCATTGACGCTCCTCACGTAAAAGGATAAGAAGTTTGATTGGGGAATCAAACAGGATGAAGCGTTTCAGATATTGAAGGATAAGCTTTGTAACGCGCCAATTTTAGCTCTACCAGAAGGTACTAATGATTTTGTGGTATACTGCGACGCATCGCGTCAAGGATTGGGTTGCATGTTGATGCAACGCCAAAAGGTTATTGCTTACGCATCGCGTCAACTGAAAGTGCACGAAAAGAACTATACCACACATGATCTGGAGCTCGGCGCAGTGGTTTTTGCTTTAAAGATCTGGAGACACTACCTTTATGGTGCAAAGTGTACAATCTTTACAAATCACGGTACTCTATCCATCCTGGAGCGGATAAGATGTACCAAGATCTCAAAGATTACTATTGGTGGCCTAGGATGAAAGGCGACGTTGCTGTCTATGTGAGTAAATGTTTAACTTGCGCGAAGGTTAAGGCGGAATACCAGAAGCCCTCGGGGCTGCTGCAACAACCTGAGATTCCCAAGTGGAAATGGGAGCAAATCTCAATGGATTTTGTTACAAGATTGCCAAGAACGCCAAGAGGCCATGATATGATTTGGGTAATAGTTGACCGCCTAACAAAATCCGCACACTTTCTGCCAATCAAAGAAAAAGACAGCACTAGTAAACTCGCGGAAATATACATGAGAGAGATTGTCGCACGCCATGGAGTACCTCTCTCAATCATCTCTGATAGAGACGGAAGATTTGTGTCAAGGATATGGCAATCCTTCCAAGAAGCCTTTGGCTCACAATTGAATCTGAGCACTGCATTCCATCCGCAAACTGACGGCCAGGGCGAGCGAACGATACAAACTTTGGAAGACATGCTGAGGGCATGTGTTATGGATTTGGGCGGTAGCTGGGATAAACATTTACCTTTGGTAGAATTTTCATACAACAACAGCTACCACACCAGTATTGGTGTCGCGCCATTTGAAGCCCTCTACGGACGCAAGTGCCGATCACCACTATGTTGGGCTGACGCAGGTGATAGGCAACTTGCTGGTCCCGAGATCGTCCAAGAGACGACAGACAAGATTGCGCAAATTCTTAAACGCATCGAAGCAGCTCGCCACAGACAAAAGGCCTATGCGGATCCAAACCGGAAACATGTGGATTTTCAAATTGGAAAAATGGTGTGATTGAAAGTATCACCCTGGAAGGGTGTGTCACGCTTTGGGAAGCGTGGGAAGTTAAATCCGCGCTACATTGGTCCTTTCAGAATTTTGGACAAAATAGGACAAGTAGCATGCAAGTTGGACCTACCCGCTGAACTAAATGGTGTTCACGATACATTTCATGTATCCAACCTAAAGAAAAGTCCAACTCAAGTTGACGTTGCCATTCCCATCGACGAGATTCATATTGACGACACGCTCCACTTCGTTGAAGAACCTGTCGAGGTCACGGATTGGAAAGTTAACAAGACCCGCCGGAGCAGTGTCAAACTCGTCAAAGTTCGTTGGAATGCCAGACATGGTCCTGAATTCACCTGGGAATGTGAGGACCGGATGAAAGAGAAATACCCCCACTTATTCCCTAAGAACACTGCTTCTACAAGCAGAACTTAAATTTCGGGACGAAATTTATTTAACGGGGGGAGAATGTGACAACCCGCACTAAACCAGGTATCCGTACGACTTAATTAATGATTAATTACTGCTAAATTACTGTGCTTAACTGAAATTGCTGATAAACTGCTACCTGCATACTGATACATGCACTTACTTGCATCATACTTTATTTGCTGTCACTACATTATTTACATGCTGAACCTTGGTGACAAACATGATGCACAAAAAGCACAGTAGCACTAAACGGATACACAGTGAACATGCTGATATAACCAGCATCAGGCAGACACTGCCTCTAAGGCCTGTTAAGAGCCTCAAATATCTGACTACACTGGTAGTGAGTGTAGGGTTATAAGGGTTGTGGAACTGCGTCTCTAGGAATAAGATACACTGATTGGATGTGCCAAAAACGTACTTTAAGTACAAAAACACAGCACTTTAATAAATAAACCAGCTTCTAGCTGACTAGTAAAGTGCCAAAGCATGGGGAAAATACTACTAGACACTTTCTAAAGTGTGGAAACAAAATGTGTCACTAAAAATAACAATAACGACACTTTAAAGCTTTTGTAACGCTTTAACGGATTACTATCCAACCGAACAACCGGACTTTACCCGGAACATGAAAATATTACTATTTTCACTATTTATATTTTTCTGAGCCAGTTAGGGTCCCTGATTACCCTAACACCCGTCATAACACGCTATATATTACTAACGGAGTTTAATACTTAACTAACCTATTTAACCTAAACTCCATCCTAATTACCTAGTTATGATCGAACTAACCCCCCCCCCCATCATAACCGGCCCCAAAACCTTGGGGAACACACAAGTACAAAGTTTATTATTATATTATGGTGTGTCCAATATCTAAGTAGCATGTAATCCAATGGATAATCATCTTGCATTTGCCTATAAAATAACCACTAAACTCATGAGATTATTATCACTTAAACACTCAAGACCAAAACTCTCTCCCTCACCCTTGGAGCTCTCGGCCGAACCCCACTCCCACCCTCATCACACTTTCAAGTTTGATCCTTGCATTCCATCATCATACAAGTGATAAAGGTCACGTATTAGGAGCCTCGGAGCAAGCGGAACACGAAGGACCTCTTTCGTTAGCTTTTATCCACGCGTTTTTCGTCAAGAATCTTCCCTAGCCTTGAGCTAGAGGTATAACATTTAAAACTCGTTTTTACACTTATCTAAAGTGGTTAAAAAGATTTTTGTCGGTTAAATATCATTAACATACATTTTGAAGTATTAAAGTCTAGTAAAAACTCTAAAGATGGTGGTTAATAGCTTACAACTTGTGTAAAAGTTGTAGTACTTGAAAGATGTGTTTATCTAGACCCGATCTATGATTGTGGTAGCTCGGATCACCATTTAACCCGGTTTGGTAAGATCGTTGACCTTAACATAAGCTTGTTTTGGTTAACACAAAGGTTAAAAGGTGAAACTCTACCACACAAGAGACATGAACTTGTGTAAAAAAAAAATGTTTATTTGTGTAAAAGTGATTTAACCTGTACATTGGTGTTTAAAACTAGCGGATCTACGTATCTGCAAGTGGTATTTTCAAAGAACCACACATTTAAGAAACCATGTATTTTAAAGAAAGGATCTTACACTAACAAATATGATATTTTTATAAACCACAAGTGTGTAAACACTTGTGAAACAAAAAGATCCGACAAAGGACTAGCTTTGTCACTTGTTACTAGAAGTTGTAAAGACGGATTTCTCTAAACACGAGGTCTTTATGAGATTAAAGTTACTTTATAAAAAGATCTACAACATATAATGGGATTTACATTATAGATACGGAAAAGCTACAAGTTCATGCGATTATGCAATTTACATACTTATCGACTAGTTTGATGTGTCGGAAATTGTTTGTTTGGATAAAGAAGTTGTTGAATTGATTTGTTAAAAGAAAATGATACGCTTGAAAGCGTGGCCACCTCCAGTTACAGAGGAAACTCTGGCGAAATTTTCTAAAAACCTAACACTTAGAATTATTTACACAACAAGTGTTAGAACTATTTTTGACATATTTTCGAAACATAAATTTCGCCAGAACTATATTTTACTAAATATTCGGAGGTGGGATTTTCACTAAGTTAACGTGATAAAAAATGTTTTGTCACAACACTGTTTATGATTATTTTGTGAAATTACATAAATATTATTTTAGAGTGAAAATAATATTTACAAGCGTTAATGATCCCAAAACTTTGCGAACGCTCTCACCATGAATATATAAGTTACACCGGTAATTACATTACCACACGATTGATAAAACGTAACTTACGCACATGTATTGTATCCCCCATCCTTGGGAAGAAGATTAACTACCAAGTGTATACAGAACAAACACACGAAATAGTTGTCTAACTATTTCCCAAAAACTTAAACAATAAAGCTAAGGCACGGCCGTCCGTCTAATAGAATTAGCACTTGTAGGTCGTCGCACAGCTTTCAGATTTGGAGACACTTGGTAGAGACGCACCGACTGTGAGTTCATGTCCCCCTTTTTTCTTAACTGTTTTCAGTTTTTAAACTGCGGGGGTGAAATACATGTTACTATGATTACGAATGTTTCTTACATGGTATGGTCAGCTAAGGAAGGAACTGTTAGGTTATGTGATTGGGTAGGTGAAACCTTAAGAACATTAGTCCTCGTAGTACGATCGAGGGATACAAGTGATAGGCCTATTTGAGCATAACAAACCCCACCCATGCGCCCGCAGGTTGGACCATGTGGTGACCTTATCTTAACACCACCCATGCGCCCGCAGGTTGGACCATGTGGTGACCTTGTCTTAATACCACCCATGTGCCCGCAGGTTGGACCATGTGGTGACCCCGTCTTAACACCACCCATGCGCCCGCAGGTTGGACCATGTGGTGACCTTGTCGTAACACCACCCATGCGCCCGCAGGTTGGACCATGTGGTGACCTTGTCCTATCCCCTCCCATGCGCCCGCAGGTTGGACCATGTGGATACACAATAACTGATATGTTTCCTTATTTGCTTTCATACCAGAGTTTACAAAACATTCATACTTGCAATGATTACAAAGGTTTATTCGCGCGCACATACTAAACACATGAACTCGCTCAACATTATTGTTGATTTTTCAACTTACATGTATTTCAGGAAATTAACGAGATCTGGCACGGTATGGCATGTTTTCCGCTGCACTAGTTTCCAAGGTCATCCGGGGTTTAGGGGATGTGTCTCTTTCCTGGACAAGACACAGTCCTTAAACCATATCTATGTTATGTTTCAGTTTGTAAAGTTTGTTGAACAAGATTCTGTTTGTCAGGGCATGTTAAAACAATGGTATTATGTTTGATTTTCAAAACTTAATGGATGATCTTGCATGTTTTTAACTCATATAGCTTTGGTATGATTAAGCTATGGTATTAAGAAGTCACACCAAAATTAACCACGCTTCCGCAAAGCCAGGGTGTGACAGCTTGGTATCAGAGCTCTGATCATAGCGAACTAGGATTCCTTCTCGAGTCTAGACTATGATCACTAGGGCTCTCACGAAAACATTTTTCTGCATACCACTTAAGTCCAGATCCAAAACTTTTTACAAACGAATGTTGAGCACATTTTATTATTTATAGGCTCAGCTTGGAGGGCTGAGGATCGATCTGGAGGATCGAGGTGACCGAAGTAGTTGAGCACGTTGGTTTATTATAGGCTCGATCTAAGAGGTCAAGGTGGAGGATATAGCAGTCTTTGAGACTGGGAGAGATTGGCTAGTAAGACTAGGAGAATGATTTGAATGTTTACGTGGTGACTACATGTTTATATGACTATATTTATACATATATGTGTTGGTGTTACAAACGTCATGCTTTCATCAAGTACTAGAAAGGTGGACACTACGAATCCCATGGCCTTAGTGTCAGACGACATAGTTTCATCGAAGCACGAGGTGTACATTTCCGATACTACCGGCACAGACAATGACGACTTTCAGCCCTTTTGCGCTGCCTGAAGTCGTAGCAGAGCCTACTGATGGCCATCTTGTTGGGAACTTGCCACTCGCAGTAATCCCTGCTCCTGTGCCCCTTGCCGCTTATCCTGTTGATGATATGCCCCAACATGGCCTCTAACGATGATAACGACCTACTAGAGGAGGACCCATTCGAGGGCAGGACACTATTGCTGCTGGTAATAGACTACTGCATGCGGACGCTTCTACAGGGGAAACTCATGCCAATTCCCCTATCCCAGACTCATTTGAGTTTTTGACATCCGCATCTTTGCACATACAGGGAGTGCAGCACCACTCACGCGACGCCGACCCTGATATGGCGTCATCAGCTGCCCCAGTTCTCGCACAACAGATTTGAGTTTGGTCGCGATATTGAGGACGATTCTGTTTTCCATCTGGTTTTGATCCAGACCATGACATTGAGTTCATGCACTTAGACCAGCCCTTGGGGGATCCTGTAACCCCCTGTGTTTGTTGATCCAGCTGATCTTGAGATGGAGTTTTTGATCCGGAGCCGGCCGTGGCCCCTGAGCCAGGCACTGCTCCTGACCCCGCATTGGAGCATGACCTTGTTCATGCCAATGCACCTACTGTTGCTACTTGATTGATCATCTGCTTGGACGAGAGAAAATTTGGGGTAACTGTGCAAGACAATTTATTATTACGGGGGCCCACGTAATAACGACTTGTAGTGCACAGAAATCCTGGTGGACTCTGCGGGTCAAGCTAATGAAAGCCAAGGTAGCAGGAAATATCTAAAACACGAATGACCAAGACGATGTAGCCTCGAGTTCATTCTATTACAAGCAACAAGCCAAATTGGCAAGCCTATGTGAAGGCTCAGAAATTTACTTCCCCACTCATACAGTGAGTATATGTGCGTGTGAAATTGGGTGATTACATGATGGCTTATGTTGCTATATATACCTCATAGACAATTGAAACGTTGTCTAACCCGCTTCACACCACTTCGACAAAAGGGAATGTCACCCAGACGTGACACAAACACCAGTACGTTGCCAAGGACAGAAGACGAGCTGCAAGAACGCATCTCACAGATAAATGCACGACATGAAGCCCTCCACTCTAAGTACAACGATGGCATTACTGGAGATAACCCTCCAACTGGCTGCACCTATAAACAGTTCCTGAACTGCAAGCCTTTGAACTTTGTCAGAACCGGAGGCGCCGTTGCATTTGTTCGTTGGTCCGAAAAGACCGACTCCATTCTAAGAATGAGTAACTGTTCGCCCCAACAGAGTGTTACCTACATCCCGGGGATATTTCTAGATGGCACACTCTCTTAATGGAACCTCCAGGTTCAGACCCTTGGCACAGACGTTGCCTATGCACTGAGCTGGGACGAGCTCAAGGAAACAATTGAGAAGAAATGTTGTTTTAGGACCGAAATTCAGAAACTTGACGTGGAGTCCTGGAATTTGAGAATGGACGAACCAGAGACTCCTGAACATGTCCAGCGATCGCACGACTTGTCTAGGGTCGTCCCCTACTAAGTCATTGATGTAGTATGATATAGTGGTGTACTTGTAAGCTTTACATTGTGGTCTCGAATTGTGGCAATACAATCGCAGTATTCTCATCACATGCGATGTTCAATATATTGTTTATGTCCTATAACATAAGAGGTTATGTGATTGATTTGTTGATAGCATGAGATGTTATGTGTTGGTATTGTTGAATGCATACGTACACTTCACTTGCTATGACCTAACCTATGTGAAACATCTTTTAGAAGATGCCGCCAAGACGCGAAATGCGCATGCCCACCTCTGAGGCAGAACTTAAAGAGATAATTGCTACAGCTATAGCACAGCACGAGGATCTACGCTACGAACCCAGCAAAGGCACCTCAGAAAATAACGGTTGTTCCTACTGGCACTTCCTCAACTACAAGCCTCCGAAGTTCGACGGCACTGGGGGTGCCATAACTTTTGTAAAATGGATTGAAAGTATGGAATCCATCTTTCGAATGAGTGGCTGTACGCCAGAACAACAAGTCCCATACGTTTCTGAGTTGTTTCAAGATGGAGCTCGATTATGGTGGAATCTTCAGGTTCGAATAATGGGCCTAACTACAGCATACGCGTTAACTTGGGATGAACTGAAAGGAATAATGCATAAGAAGTATTTCCCTCAAACGGAAACCCAGAAGTGGGAAGATGAATTTCGGAGCCTAATGATGGAAGGTCCGAAGGTGTTGGAGTACGTGCAACGACTTCATGATCTGTCACGAATTGTTCCGTACCTGGTAAAACCAGAACTGAAGAAATTGGAACAATTCATTTGGGAACTGGCGCCTCAAGTCTTGAGCTTGATGACAGCATCTACGCCACCAACAACTATTGCTGCAAGTAAGATGGGTTTGGCACTCGTTACGGAAGCAATTAGACTAGAAAAACTTACAAACCCGGACAAGGAAACTCAGGTAGAGTCGTCTGGAAAGAACAAAAGGAAGCTTACCGAAGATACCCGAACGAATAATGATGAACAAAGATCTATTCGAGGTTGCTTTGACTGCGGGAACAAAGGGCATTTCAAGAAAGATTGCCCTAACAACAAACAGGCCAATGATAAGATTTACTTAGAAACCAAACCAAGATGTGCTGAGTGCAAGTATCACCGTGATTGTGGATGTCAGAAGCCTTGGTACGGGAGGAAAGGACTCAACAAGGAAGGTTGTGGGATGAAGAGTCCCATACAAGGAGAAAACAGTAACAACGCTCTAGGTGGAAATGGGAAAGGAAACGGCCGAATGCTAGGATGCTTCCATTGTAGGGAAGTTGGACATTTATTGATATACAATCCTTTTACAAGCACGACAACACTTCGGCAGCACTTCGTGGTAAACCGGAAGACTATCACTACTGATTTCGCTCCAAGCAACCTATTTATAGACGACCATATGACATCTCGAGCGGAATCAGCACTAATACACATATTCTTGATTCCCGAACCCTAAACTACGTATTTCTGATCAAGACTCGATACAAGACGTAGGCGACAGACGGATGCACCAACAAACTCCCCCTCGGATGTTGACGGAGTCTTCAGTGTCGAGTCTTCGGTTGTCAAACCTTCAGTCTCTATCAGTCTTTGTGCTTTTCTTCAAAGTATTCTCCATTGTAAGCATCCACAATCAATCTCTTTCTCTTTCTTCCAGAATCGCAACCTAGCTCTGAGCTCTCTCTTGATGTCCTCAGACTCCCCCTCTCACTAAGCTGGGATCGTAGTCTGGAAATCACTATTTGCTCAGATATTGGAATCTGGCTTTGGTCAATCTTCAAATCTGCAAATTCTCTACCACACATATAAGTTTCTCAAAGTTTAAATCTTTAAAATTTAGAAACCATTTGCAGAAAATATTCAAAATGATTTGTTCTCTGCAAACCAGTTGTAAAAACTTCTTCATACACTCTCTCCCAAACCTGTTCATCAAGTTTAGCACTTGGAATTTTGAACGTCAGCTTTTCAACATCAGTTGTCGAAAATCTTTTTGGAATTTTACGAAATTTATGCTAAAACACACTTAAAATCTTTTTAGAATTTTGAATGAGAATGCAGTAAAGAAATATATACAAACAATATTTTTGTGAGTTTGTGCAAGAGGATCATATCAGTTTATGAGACAAATCACCAACACCGTTAAGCTTGATTTCATTTTAAGCTCTAAACGATTCACATTGATTAACGATGTTGTTGTCCACTTAAACTCAATCTAAAAACTTTCGAAATGCTTACCGATACGTTAAGGTATATTAATTTGCACTAAATTCTTATGGACCCCACGATCTCAGCATATCCCCTCATCATGTAATACACTGACTCAAATAATGCTTTAAAACTTTTATCAACTGTGATTTGTGCGAAAACAAAGCAGAATGTTTAAACATTAACAATCAGGTCGATACTTCCGTATACGCAGAGAAAGTCCAATGTTTAAACAAAATAAGAAAAATAAAACAAGTTGAAGTTGTTTAGGCTTTAACCACCAGGTCGATACTCCCGTATACGCAGAGGTGATCCAAAGCTTAAACGAAACACCAAAGAAAATAAAGCAGAACGTTTAGGCAGTAACAACCAGGTCGATACTCACGTATACGCAAAGGATGTCCAATGCTTAAACAAAATAAAGAAATAAAACAAGTTTAAATCTTTGCAAAATAAAATGCACAATCATAGCGACTTTTCAGCAAAGTTTTGAAAGTTCACAAACTTAATCAGTTTTATGTCTTTCGACAATCAGCGATTACTGAGTAGGCACACAGTCAAGAAGGACAAAACTAAGTACTATGCTTTCGACCATGTTTCCCACTAGAACTAGGCTTTTTCATTTAAGTTTGTATCGTTATCGCAAATCTACTAGTCTAGCTGAGCCTACCGTCACATCTTTAGTGAGACCGTTTATCACATTTTATCTTTTCATTTCTTTAGCATGTCGTGACAGTCCACTGATGTACTATCATTTCCTCTTTTATGCAACAAAAACTCATTTTTCATTTTATCATGTTTTTGGCTTTTTCAAATTTTCTAATGTTTTTGGATTTTCTGAAATTATACTCCCCCTAAAATACAAATACATCTAAAGAAAATATGAAAACAAACTATGCAAAAACATGACAACTGATATCGAATTGCCTCAATTCTCCATCCACTTGGCATAAACAATCAGAACTCCCCCTCACAACAAACTATTTTCCCATTATGATCTCAAAACACTTAAGTTTGTTTTAATCAAAATGGTTTTTCCGGAAAATTAGTTTTGTTGATTTTACCATTTTTAGGTTCGGTTAAAACTCATCACATTGTTTACCAACACTTTTAAATGATAGTTAAATCAAGTTCAACTTAATGACCTTGATTAACCACTTGTAAGATCAAATATCAAACATTTTCAACCAATCATCATCTGTTGGTTGAATTCTCAAGGTGCCGATTCCTACTCCACACTTACCAACCAGGGAGTTCCGGCAATTCCTGCAGTATGACTTATCAAAATTTACAACATTTCAAAAATATTTTCTAATAAAAATGCCGATTCATGATCCGCGGTTACCAACTTGGGATCTCCGACAAGTCAGGTTTTTTACTCTTTGAGAAATACATCCACCCAAGCCTGACCTTCCTTGGGTGTAACAACCTCTTCTTCATCTTTACTTTCAACAGACTTGTGAACATTCATTTTGGAAGCATAGAATTCTTTAACTCCTTTGACCTTACCATCGACCATTTTTCCAAAAATGTGTTTCACATTTCTGTTGAAAGCCTTATCAACATCAAATTTCTTCTTGTCGGAATAAAATTGATTTGAAATTTCAACGTTTCCAACTTTTTTCTTAAAATTTTCAGCCCGCAAAGGTGGAAAATTCACATCATCCACATTCAGAACTGATTTCTCAACCTTTTCTTTAACACATGGCTCCTCTGATTTTGTGGAATCAGATTCATCACCAGAACTGTTTCCTGAACCCTTAACCACCCATATTTGGTTTTTCAGATTTTCTTTTCTTTTCATCACATTTTTTGAACATTCTCCAACCTCAAAAGTTGAATTTTCAAAGCCTGTAAATTTTCTGGTTTTAAGTTCAGTTTTCTCAACAACTTTTTCTTTCATTTTACCAGAGACTTCCTGTTTTGGTTTGAATGTTTTCGGACAATTTCTAGCAATATGACCAGCAGTTTTGCACTGAAAACAGGTTCTCGTCTATGTAGTCTTCTGAGCATACTTTTCTTCACTTCTTCTTGCTTTTTGGCAAGGAATTCTTTGTTTGTCTGCTTTCTGAACGCTTGCTCTTTCTCATCTTTTAAAGATTTTCCTGAAACAAACACAGTTTTTGGTTTATAAACTTTTTCATTTTTAAGATTTTTCGGTTGATTAAATCCAATACCTTTCTTTTTGACATTACTATTATGGTTTGGTTTCTTTTGAAAACTATAACCACAATTGTAACCCATTTTCTTGTTAATTCTCTGTTTATCTCTTGAAGTGTATTGTTTAGGTTTTCCAGAAAGATTTAAATCTTTTATTTCAGAAATATTAATTTCTGTAATTTTGAAAACCTTTTTAATCATTTCAATTCTAACACTTCTTATTGGAAAAATATCATCAGAATATAATTTGTCAGAATCTTTGAAAGTATATGCTACTTTGACTGGTTCGTCATTCAAATTAGATTTTGATAGCAAAAATTCTTTATCATAAACCTGTTTGTCCTTTTTTATTGTTGACTTTGACGTATCGGACCCAGACTTTGACTCGGATTTGGACTCCGGTTTTGACTCCTCTATGTCATCTTTGTCTAACACCTGATCGACCACACTTTTTATCAACTTGGACTCATGATCAGTATCTGACGATGTAAACGTGATATCAAGATTTTCTGGTAAGTTATCTGACGACACAGACTCCCACTGTAAGTTAGTTGCCTTTTTGATACTTTCGAAATTTGGATTTCGAGGAGAATATCCATTTTCGACCGGGGGCGGACATCTATTGTAGACAACACTTGGTTTCTTACCAGAAATTTCTACTTCATCCTCTTCTTTTGTCTCGGACTTCTTTTCTTCTGAAGTCTTCTCTTCTTCAAAAGTCTTCAGTCTTTCCATAATTGGATAAATCCTGTCAACAACAAAAGTAGAACATGAGTGACTTTTCAGTAAATTGTTGACTCTTTCAGTTTCTATTCTTTGTGTTGCCAACTTCAATTCCAGCTTCGCACACTTTTCTGTGTAGTAATTTACATCATTAAGCTGTCTCATGTAAGCTCCTTTGAGTGTATTCAATGCAACGGCTTGTTCACTGTTTGAATCAGTGTACTTGTTAATCTCTCTGTTCAAAGTATCATAAGATTCTTTCAATGTTTTTATATTGTGTAGCAGCTCGTTGTTTTGCATGATCAAAGAATCACAATTCAAACACTTTTCAGGAACCTTGACTGCTTCAGTATCAGCTTTGATTTCAAATTCTGGAACATCTTTGACTGTTCTTCTCGCTTGGAAAAACTCAACTCTTTTCTTTTTCTCGGCTTCAGCTTCAGCTTTTAACCTTTCTTCTTCTTCTTCCTCTTCTTCAATTTTCTCCATTTTTCTTCTTCAGCTTCCCTGACTTTTTTGTATTTTGCAGCCCAATACTCATCATAAGCATTAGCAACAAAAGCTTTAACATTTGACATCTCTTTGGACATCTCTTTGGCCATGAATTCTTGGTCTGGGCAAAAATTGTCCCAACTGAAACCTTCAGGCAATCTTTCATCATCTTGATCTGCCAAACACACTTTGCTGTCTGTTGGAATGTATTTATCCCAACCGAATCCACCATCCTTGCCCTGATTAACCAGACGTGCTCTCTTTGAATCTTCAATTTCTTATCTACCATGTGCAGTTTGTGCCTGATGTGGTGCCTGATGTTGTTGATATGGTTGTTGTGTGACTTGATGATAAATCGCCTTTTTATAATAATCGTTGTTTCCGAAAGGGTTTTGAGCTCCACTCGCTTCTCGGTTTGTGCACTCTCTCTTGAAATGCCCCTTTTCCCTGCAACGAAAACAAGTAACTTTAGACTTATCAAAACCTAAAGTTGAAATATGTGCCTCGCGAAAATCATCTCTGCCTGTGATTTGTTTAAACTTTTCAGCCCGTCTCAACACACTAGCCATGCACCATTTAATATCCATCAATTCCATTTCCTCGGCATCAATTTGATCGTAATCCTCTTTCGTGAGCATTGGATTTCCGATCTTCCCTGCAACTAAGCCTCCATAGGATTCAAGCACGGTCACCAACAAAGACATGTGACTTTTTGCAACTTCCTCAGTATAATTCTGATCATTCTCAAGCTTTAAAGCAATGTTACATTGAAGAACTTTGCCACTCTTTGTTGTAGAAAACTGTGGATCATAGGTTGGAAATGAAGAAAATCCGGTAGTGCTATTTGATCCGTGAGATGAACTATCAGAAGAACCTTTTGCATTAAAAGCAGTTTCAACCTTTGGAGAGAGATTTGTTTTTTCATTAACACCACTCTTAAAATACAAACCAATATCCTGTTCTCCATCATAGTTCTTCATCCTGGCAATCTTTCTTTGCTCCGTCTCTTGAGCTTCCAAATGTTTGATAAATTCTCCCAATGTTAACTTTTTATATTCCTTTCGATTGTTTCTCAACATCATCAGGAATGTTCCCCAAGTATCATGTGGTAACGCATCAGCAAGTTTCTCAATCAGCTCATCAGTATCCTTTTTGATCCCTAATTTCCTCATATTTCTCACCAAGTTACAATATCTTTCAATAATTTGTTTGGTATTTTCAGATTTCAACCCACGAAATAGATCAAATTCTTTCTTCATGAGAGACATCTTGTTTTTAAGCATATCATCACTTCCTATAGACTTTGCTTCCAATTCAGTCCAGATTGAATATGCACTTCCATCATGTTGAAGCAAAATCAAAATGTCCTCTTTAATTGCTTGCTGAAGCAGACTCACCATCAATTTCTCATCTCTATACTTCTTTTTCTCATCAGCACTCATTTCTCTGATTGTTAACTGAATACCATTCCTTGTGGGCCTTTCATATGGGACTTCAGTGTGTTCCCAAGCATCCAAGTGATAAGCTTCAACCCAATTTCCAAAGCGTTCGGACCAACCATTGTAATCATCAATATCCAAAAGCTTAGGCGGTTTCTGTGAAGTCCCGGTTTCATTTTCAAGCAAAGCATTCTGAGTAATTGTGATAGGACTAGCAAAAGCATTGTAGAACTCGTTGTCCATGTTTCAAATTTCTAAATTTAACAAACTGCTAAGTTCAAGCGAAATAGCAAAGTCTCTGTTTGAAGCGGAATCAACAACCACACTTTCAAGCGGAATATCTACTTGAAGCGGATTCACAAAGTAAGTTTCAAGCGGAATCAATATTTGGAGCGGAACAACCTAGTTCTCTCAAGCGGAATCACTGATTTCAAGCGGAATCAGTGATTTCAAGCGGAAACAGTGATTTCAAGCGGAAACAGCCAAAATCTCAAGCGGAATCAAGTTTTGAGCGGAATCAACCCAAAACTTTCAAGCGGAATACCGGTTCTGAGCGGAATCACTAAGAACTCTCAAGCGGAATACCAATTTCGAGCGAGATCAGAAACAATTTTCAAGCGGGATCACGCTGATGTCATCATTTCCGAAAACAGTTTCAAGCGGAACCTCAAAAATATCAAGTTTTAAGTTGATTTTACTTCTGAAACTTTCAAGGATTTATCAAAACATGATTGCGCGTGTTATGTGTGAAATTGAGCCGATTTTACCGTGAAAATTTTTTCAATTTTAAAGAAGAAGGTGTAGAAAATCAGAAAACACAGCTGAAATGGCAAGAACTCTTCCTCCTGAGCTCTGATACCACTTGTAGGATCGTTTTCAGACCCAAACGAGTCGATCAGAAGAGTAATTCACTAATTCAAGAGGCGGAAACTAATGAATCAGTGTTATTTCAGCCGTATTCACTTTAAACTGTTGGTTTTATTGATATACAATCCTTTTACAAGCACGACAACACTTCGGCAGCACTTCGTGGCAAACCGGAAGACTATCACTACTGATTTCGCTCCAAGCAACCTATTTATAGACGACCATATGACATCTCGAGCGGAATCGGCACTAATACACATATTCTTGATTCCCGAACCCTAAACTACGTATTTCTGATCAAGACTCGATACAAGACGTAGGCGACAGACGGATGCACCAACAGTTTGATAAACGCCAAAGGTGTAAGACATTTCCCTTTTTTGGCGTTTTTATTATATATGGCGTTGTTTATTAAATAACAATCAACTGAAAAAGAAAATTAAACAAAATAAATATTGATCTTCAAATCTTCATTGTCACCAGTCTCTTTCTTCTTTTGAAGCATCTTCACTGGCTGTTTCGTCTTTCGTATGAAATCAGCCTCTTTTTCTATAATTTTTGTCCATCTCATGTAGCGAAAATGTTATTGATTTTACACTCTTTCAGCCAAAATGTTATTTTTTTGGCGTTTTACCGATAAAAAGAACGCCACAAAATAAACCATCTTAAAACTGTAAATTTGATCATGCAAAAATCAATAAAGTGTTGTTGTATGGTGTTGGATAACATTGTTAATCCTCAGTTAAGAAATATAACTGACAATGTTGTCCACACTATACAGCTACACTTTATTGACCGCAATATATTTGATGTTTGGGGTTTCTGTCGTTTATCAGTCGAATGGTATATATTAAATATGGCGTTTGGGGTTTTTGTTTGTGTTTTTTTAATTGAATGTCTGAGTTGTTGTATATATAGGATTTTTTGGCGGGATTTTACTATAATTAAGTTTGGCGTTTTATATCTAATGGCGTTTTTAGCAGAATGCTGTGTGATTTTTGTTTTGGCGTTTTATTTTCATGAGATGGCGTTTTGTTTGAAGTAGTCAAAAGACCCTTTTACCCTTAATGAAGCGCGTCCACGTAATAAAATTGATGTTATTTATGAAAAAGCCACCGCGCCAATCTAGTCCATAGATTGTTTTGATCGGACGATCGTTAAGCGTTCTCACCGTTCTCACACTTTTGAGCGTTTTCTCTAAATCCCGACCCTATATATATATATATATATATACATATATATATTCAAACCATCAACTCTTCTATAATGTCCTACCATTTGGGGGAAGGGGTCTTGATTGGGGCCCAAATATTTGCTCCATTACTGCTACCAACTCTGATCGTATATAAATCCGGAACCAAACACAGCCCTTTCACTTTTAGGTTTTATGAATCCAAATCCTACAAACCACTATGCACATTATAAAGAATCTACTAACAGCTTTTCCACCTTGTTTCATACAGGTGGCACACGCCAAACATGTAGGTTAAATGGGTTGATTGTCAAAAGTTTGTCCGTTATTTTTAGATTTTTAGAAACCGATGCACTTATATCGTAAAAAAGAACAAACATTTTTTTAAATAAAATAGATTACATGGTTATATACATTTGCATATTATTTATGTGACTTACCTCCTGTTTTACCCATTTAACTTGTTTTGTTTACATCTATTTTTTTTTTTCATTAATTTGCCATCTCATCAACTAAAGACATCCAGAAGCCCAGAACTAAGTTGTTGTAATGTAAAATAAATCTGGTTAACATTACAACTTTTAAAAGGTATATCAATTCTTACCTGAGAGTGGGCTGTTGGGTTGGTGTGAAGATAAGAAGCACTCGGCACCTGAATCACAATTCAAAAGGATAAAAAGAAAGTAAATCCGATGATACAACACATTTACATATATATTAATGGAACTATTCCTCGACGTGTTTTCACTATTTTCCTAAAAATTGTCTAAGTCAAACCGTTGCATTTCTGGAGACAAAATGTGCAATGCGGTTACTTGGTCATGAAGAAAGTGTGTGTACCATATTTCTTTAGGAAGCACTGAAGTGGTATCTGTCTGCAATTAAAAATAATATGCTAATGACTACATATGTTTCTTCTCTATACATACGCAATCAATAATGATTATATTTTTCTTCCTTAAGACTTTTGAGGTTTTAGATGTACCTTGCCATATGGTGAGACAAGCTATTGATTGGATGCTATCCTCTCACCAAATGTTTTCTTTCCTATTAACAAAGAAAAATAAAAAATCTTTCAATAATTTTTGTGCAAGTCATTCAGAACATAAATCAAAGCAAGCGAACGTGACAGGTAAGATTCAGGTGAAAGAATGTACAGGTCAAGCGGACTGATAATGGGTCAAATCAGAAAACCTTTATATATGTGAAGTTGGGTTGACCCGAAACACCTTAAATCCATTTTTCCCTAAACAATTTGTGTGTTAACAAAAATAATATAATAACATTAACTAACACGACCTAGAAAGTTAGTTGCGTTAAAAACACTTTGACCGACTTTCAATTCATTTGTATGTTTCCTTTTTAGCAACTTTTTTATTTTACCTATGTGACTGATTAGAAATAACACATAACCCTAAAGTAATAATCAGGGGATAAGATATGACCTTAATAAAGATGTAGAGCCCAGACAAAGAAGAAACCTTGAAAATAGACGAATCAACCTTATGCCTTTTTAGTGTCAAAGAAGTAAGGCTCCCTTGTTCAATAGATAGTGGACTCTACTTATGTTCCATCATTTTAATCACAGACCCGATTCCTTTCGTCTTGATCAATTGCAAGTATTAGTTGTCAGAAATTGTAACAAATATATAAGATGCATATACATTCATATATTCATATATAACAGTAGCTATATATGGATGGTTCATAGAATTCACCTAGATTGAGTAACGATCTCTAGCTTTCCACATGCTCGTTTGGATCCCGTTTAAGCTCAAAACACCTCCACTGTCGCGAATCGGTGGAAGTGGCCACTTTATCACCGCCATTACAAACAACAAACACACAATTTTTAACACAAACAAACCCTAAATCAAATCAACAACAAATAAAGAACTATAAACCCAAATCAATGTCACACCCCGATATTTCCACATATTACCGGTGGGCCTGGCGGGGAGTATCGTGACGTAGTTGATATCATCATTGTCAATACACACAATATAATAGCACAGCGGAAGGCTTGGTGAATAAACTATTACAAACCATAATGTCTGAGTGTTCGAACGAAAGAATATACAGACTGGGTTGTAATAAGATCCACAGGCGGATCATAAATAAAATACAAGAAACGGAAAATAACAGACTCCAGGTATCTAGGGATTTGCAAGATCCTCTTATATGACACCTAGTAGCTCCAGCCTATTTACGAGAAGTACCTGTCAATCAATCTTTAGAAAATACGTCAGTTTACACTGGTAAATACAATTAACTGACTCATTTGAAAATGTTTAAGAAAATTGATTTAAGTGCACAAGGCACAAATCCTTTATAACTTGGGACAATTATTTAAGATAATCTTGTATACAGATTTATATGTTTGTCATACAATTGGAGCCGGTTGGAAGCCGGTCTTGATTAATCGACTCACCACTTATAGAACCCACAAAGGAGTTATCCCCAACATGTGGGTTTATATTTTAGGATTTGCATCTGTCAGGTGTATGCCTACACCCCGTGCATAGGTCGTGGCCATTTTCAAATGAAATGAGCTGAGGATATCCAGGACACGGTCAAATTAACCCCCAATGTTTATGTTATCAAACAAGACAGATTAAAACGGGTTATGTAAATTTATTAATCACAATCCGATTAAATGATTTCATGCCCGACCAAGTGGTATTATTAAAATACCATATCCCAAGCCCGTATGAGGGAAGATAAGTTAAAAGTATTTACCTGAGCTAAACGTGAAAAGTAACTCAGCCGTATAATCCTAAAGCTTTATGATGATACCTTCTACTGGATGCTACTTAATCTGTATAGAAGGTTTAATAACCTATTATGATGCTAACGGGTCTTTAGTTATGTC
Organism: Helianthus tuberosus; assembly: GCA_030545235.1. Classification (NCBI taxonomy): domain Eukaryota; kingdom Viridiplantae; phylum Streptophyta; class Magnoliopsida; order Asterales; family Asteraceae; genus Helianthus; species Helianthus tuberosus. The sequence goes on along the minus strand of CM060437.1, from coordinate 99,714,444 downwards.
AAGGACTTAGACCGGCTAGCTAGAAAGAAATTTACGGTTCTAAACGCTAGATTAAGCGGAGACCGGAATAGAATGTGGTTTAGACCAGACAAGCTTGGATACTTGTATAATATGGGTAAATAAAACACATTCTGGAAATTTGAGGATTTAATGATAAGGTTAAACCCGTTTCGGCTATTTTACGTAAACTAGTTACATAAACCGATCCGAACGCATAAACGCCTGACGGGTAACCAAATGAATTATATACAGGTCTCAAATGTTATTATGCTTAAAATATGTTAATACATCAGTAGGATGTTAACATATATGCCCAAAAAGTAATTAAAACCAAATTAAGTCCCGTAAGGGCATTTTGGTCATTTTAATAATTATAAAAGAGATTTTATGATAAACTGAAGTTCTGGTCTTTGGTAACTAGTAAAAATATTTACTTTATCTCATTACATCAGTAAGATACCACATATATGTGAGGTTTACCATTCATGGCCAAACTATGCCCCGAAAGGGCATTTTGGTCATTTCACATATGCTTTCAAGGACATTTTTGGAAATATGAGTTCATAAATTATACCTACTTTAATAATATTTAAATTTGTTTAAAAAGTCAGTAGGTAACAAGTCTTAGGTGTTAAATATGGTTTTAAACCATACTATGCACCTTATTAGTGTAAAAACTCGCTAATTGACGATAATCAAGATGTTAATGTAAATCTAAGATTTTGATCAGTTTTAAATGCTCAAAATAATTTATTTAATGTATAAAATCAGTAGGAAAAGTTTTGGCATTCAAATCAATGCAAAAGTCAAGCCTTTGCGACTTTCGGTTATAAACTGACCTTAGACTGATAATTGTCGGGTTATACCTGATTAAACATGTTCTAATACTAATTACCAAGTCATTAGAATGTTAAAATATAATTTAGAACCTCTGTTTTATTAGTTTAAATTATTTTTAAAGTTTCTGTCCAGTTCGACTTTTTGACCAACTAGTTTGACCCGACAATTAACTAGTCAAACGAAATAATTAGGAGGTGCCCTTTTAAGGGTTAATCACCTACTTTAATATGGTTCCATAACCACTTTCGTTTCGGTCAGTGGCTGGACCATTTATGATTAAACTGAAAGTTAAAGCTTAATTACGATATGTTTGACTTTTCGGTTTTTAAGCTAATTAAAAGGGCTAAACAGGGATTAAAACTCTTACTTAAGGTCCTTGCTATCTTTTCTACACTTGACAATCTTCTCCTAATGCTTGCTAGCTCCAGAGGTGAGTTTAGAAGTTGATGTAAGTGAAGTGAGCACTTGAACATATGAACAAGGGCTCCTTATATACAAATTTGGCATGTCCCTAGATGTTTACATCTGTTTTGGAAGTACCTAGGATCACCCCAGGTGTCCTAGTGGTTTATCAAGACTGACAAACAGCCCCTAGATTCATTTAGAACAAGTTAAAGTCGGTTTGGAGCTGAAAACCTGCATCTGTCCAACATTTTTTGCGCTGGGGACTTCTACGCGGGCCGCGTAAGACTCAGCAAGAGTCTACGCGGGCCGCGAGGACTGGCTGTTCAGGTGAATTATGTTTTAAACTTGGCAGATTCAGTCCCTGGTCATTTTAAACCTTATTTAACCTCATTTTTTGCATATAAGACCCTTGTAGTTAGTTTGTAGAGGTTCAAGGGAGTATAACCAAACTCCGTTAGGCCCGGTTTCGTTAAATATCACTATGAACACAAGTTTCATCATATTGACACTTTTCACCCAAAGTCTTGAAAACTTGTATAACGATCTCGAAACCATGTGAAATTTATATCACTTATTCTTGAGAGTATATTTGAATATTTCGAAGCCTCGGGTTCGTTAAAAGGTCACTCAGAGGTAAGAATTAACATGTTGACACGTTTAACCCCTCGTAGTTTATAATCTTCCGATTATTTTCACAAACAGCTTCTTATATCCAATTAATCACTCGTTTAAGAATATATTCTTCATGTATGGTCATTCAGAGGCACAAGTTCGGCATGTTGACACTTTTAGTCCCTTCGCACACATATTTTCACCGTTTGTCAACTTTAGTCCTTCAAGCTCATTCTTTCACATAATTAGAGTTTAGGACACGTGTCTATACATAATTGGACACATTTTTACGTGGTGTTACATCCTCACCCCCTTAAAAGAAATCTCGACCCCGAGATTTACTGGAATAAGTGAGGGTACTTCTGTCGCATAGTGGACTCAACTTCCCACGTATATTCGGGACCTCTACGAGCATCCCATTTAACCTTTACTATAGGCACATGCTTTCTTCGGAGCTTTTTAACCTAACAATCCTCGATCGATATAGGTCTTTCAACAAACCTCAGGCTTTCATCAATCTATACGTCTTTATGAGACATTGCTAGTGAATCATCTGCTAGACATTTCTTGAGATTACAGATGTGGAATACATTATGAATTCCACTCAGCTCCTCCGGCAAGTTTAGCTTATAAGCTACACTGCCGACACATTCGATAATCTCGAATGGTCCAATATATCTCGGGCTTAGCTTACCCTTTTTACCGAAACGCATCACACCTTTCCAGGGTGATACTTTTAGTAAGACTTTATCGCCCACTTCAAACTTTAGGGGTTTTCGCCTCTTATCAGCATAACTTTTCTGCCTATCCCTGGCAGCTTTTAGGCGATCACGAATTTGGACAATCTTGTCCGTCGTTTCGAGGACTATATCAGGTCCTGATAACTGAGCTTATCCTACTTCCGCCCAACAAATAGGCGTTCTGCATTTCCTTCCATACAACGCCTCGAAAGGCGTAGCCTGAATGCTAGTATGATAACTGTTATTATAGGAGAACTCGATCAAAGGTAGGTGGTCATCCCAACTACCTCCCAAATTAATAACACATGCTCGAAGCATGTCTTCCAAAGTTTGAATTGTACGCTCGCTTTGTCCATTAGTCTGAGGATGGTAAGTAGTACTGAAATTCAAACGGGTGCCTAAAGATTGTTGGAAACTTTTCCAAAAGTGAGAGGTGTATCTAGTATCTCTATCAGAAATAATAGACACCGGCACTCCGTGAAGGGATACAATTTTATCCACGTACAACTGAGCTATCTTATCGGAGCTATAAGTCTCCTTGATGGGTAAGAAATGTGCTGACTTAGTCAGTCTATCAACGATGACCCATATGGTATCATTTCCATGCCTTGTTTTAGGTAACTTGGTTATAAAGTCCATAGTTACCATCTCCCACTTCCATGTGGGAAGTTCTGGCTGTTGAAGCAGACCTGGTGGCTTTTGATGTTCAGCTTTAATCTGAGAACAACTCAGGCACTTAGCTACATGGGTGGCAATAGATTTCTTCAAACCTATCCACCAATAATTAGCTTTCAAATCCTGATACATCTTGTCACCTCCAGGGTGAACTGAGTATTTGGAATTGTGAGCTTATTATATCACGAAGCCCTCCATGAATAAGAACTCAAATTCTTCCATTCATTCTAAGGATTCCATCCTTGCCAGGTGCTAACTGTTTAGTAGTTACAACTAATTTTTCATTCAGAAGGTTAGCTTCCAAAATAGCTTCTTTCTGTGCAGCTAATAGCCTTTCATTCAGGCTATTCTTCAGTTCAATGCTCTTGGCATTGATTCTGATAGGTTTAACTCTTTCCTTTCGGCTTAGAGCATCGGCGACCACATTCGCTTTACCAGGATGGTAGCGAATTTCGCAATCATAGTCATTTAGAGTTTCCATCCAGCGGCGCTGTCTCATATTGAGCTCTTTTTGATTGAATAAGTGTTGGAAACTTTTGTGATCAGAATAGATCACACATTTAGTTCCATATAGATAATGTCTCCACAATTTTTGTGCGAATACAACGACACCCAACTCCAAATCGTGGGTGGTGTAATTCTTTTCATGCACCTTCAATTGTCGTGATGCATAGGCAATCACCTTGCCTTTCTGCATAAGCACACAACCCATACCGGTGTGTGAAGCATCACAATATATAACAAACTCTTCTATTCCTTCGGGTAACGTCAATACCGGAGCATTACTCAACTTTTGCTTAAGAATCTCAAAAGATTCTTGTTGTTTTGGACCCCAATCATATTTCACATTCTTACGGGTTAAGGAAGTCAATGGTGCAGCTATTCTTGAGAAATTTTTAATGAATCTTCTGTAATAACCAGCTAAACCCAGAAAGCTGCGAACCTCTGTTAGTGTCTTTGGTGCTTCCCAGTTCATGATGGCTTCTATTTTGGCGGGATCGACTTGGATACCACGCTTACTAACAACGTGTCCAAGAAATTGGACTTCACGAAGCCAGAATTCGCACTTGGAGAATTTAGCATACAGCTTCTCTTGTAGAAGCAATCCTAAGATACATCGAAGGTGCTTCTCATGATCATCTTGATTACGAGAGTAGATAAGTATGTCATCTATAAAGACAATGACAAACTTATCTAAGTATGGCTTGCAGACTCTAATCATGAGGTCCATGAATGCTGCTGGTGCATTAGTGAGCCCAAAAGGCATCACTAAAAACTCATAATGTCCATACCTCGTCCTGAATGCTGTCTTAGGTACATCTTCGGTTTTAACTTTGAGTGATGATACCCAGATCTCAAATCAATCTTCAAGAAGAAGCTCGCCCCTTGGAGCTGATCAAATAAGTCGTCGATCCTAGGTAAGGGATAACGATTCTTGATCGTTACCTTGTTTAGCTCACGGTAATCAATGCATAAGTGCATTGATCCGTCCTTCTTTTTCACAAACAATATTGGAGCTCCCCAAGGCGAAGAGCTAGGTTGTATAAAACCTTTTTCCAGTAAGTCATCCAATTGAGTCCTAAGTTCTTTCATTTCAGTAGGCGCTAGACGATAAGGAGCTCGTGCAATTGGTGCAGATCCTGGGAGAATGTCTATCCTAAACTCCACTTGCCTCTCAAGGGGTAATCCAGGTAATTCATCAGGAAAGACATCAGGATACTCGGATATAATTGGAATGTCTTCAATTTTGGGTTTCGGATCATTCACTGTCACTTGCGCCATGTAGATGACACATCCGCTCTTCAGACACTACGATACCTTGAGAATAGACACATTGTTGGGCAACCCATATTGTGTATCTCCTTGAATAGTGTTGGATTCACCAGAAGGGGTTTTGATAATAACTAGCTTTTTATCACAGGCAATTTGGGCTTGGTTATGCGACAACCAATCCATGCCTAAAACTATATCAAACCCAGCCAATTTCATTGGCAAGAGGGATAGCGGGATAGAATGATTCTCAATGGATATGAAACATCCATCAAGAAGAGTTGAGACTGTTTCTAAGGTACCATCAGCAAGCTCTACCTCATATTTTATGTCTAGAGTCTTAATAGGCAGATTCAGTGACTTACAAAACTTATGGTCTACAAAGGACTTATCAGCACCTGAATCAAATAAAACTCTAGCATAAATATTATTAATGAGGAAGGTACCTGTTATGACGTTCTCGTCATTCACCGCTTCCCTAGCATTCATCTGAAAAATTCTCGCATTCGTTTTCTTCGCCTCCTCGGGCTTCTTAGCATTCTTGGGGCAATTTGTCTTGATGTGCCCCTTTTCATTGCAACCGTAACAGGTTACATCCTTTATGTTCCGCCACTCTACAGACTTGTGCCCTTTCTTCTTGCAAATCCCACATGGTTTTGCTTGTGGGTCTTGGTTGCACTTCCCAAAGTGCCTTCTATTGCAAGTCTTGCACCTGGGCTTGTCACTTGACTTCCCTTTAGTTCCCTTTGTTTATTTTGTTAGATAGAGGGGACTTGTCTTCCTCCCTCTTCTTCTTCCCTTCATCGGTAGCATTCTTTGCCCTACTCCTCACAACATCTAGAGTAAGGGACAAAGATATCCACAGCAGATCTATATGTAGCAGGCTTAGAAGCCTTGACATTTCCTTTCACTTCAGGGGCTAGACCACCGATGAAACGCGCAATGCGTTTGGGTTCAGGAGTGACCAAATAGGGTACAAGTCTTGACATTGAGTTGAAACTGGTCACATAAGACCTACAATCCAAGTCCTTCATCACCAAAGTGAGGAAGTCAGTTTCAATCCTCTCAACTTCATGCTGAGGATAATAAGTGTCCTTCACAAGATCAACAAACTTGTTCCACGAAAGGTTATACAGAGGAACCTTTCCAGTGGATTGCACCAATGCTTTCCACCAAGTGAGGGTGTCGCCCTTGAAAGATTGAGACACAAACTTCACTATGTCTTCCTTAGCACATCTACTGATGTCAATTAAAGTCTCCATTTCATCTAACCACTTCATGCAGTCGATTGCTCCCTTTTCTCCTGTGAAATCCCTTGGTTTACAGGAGACAAAGTATTTATAGGTACACCCCTTGGTGTACCTGGGAGTCTGATTTAACACAACCTTCTGAGATTCAGATCTCTGGTTGGATGAATGCTGAGATTCATCCCTTTTTGATGCATGCGAATACGATAAGGGTTTTGTAGGAGTTTTGGACCGAACATAACTCGGTTCCTTGAATATTTTATCCACCGCTTGAGCAACTGCGGTATCAATCATTGCTTTTAATTTAGCATTCGTAAGATTTATTCTTGCTTCATTATTGTTTTCTCTTTGTGGATGACTATTTGCTTCGTCAGAGCAAGCCATGATTTGAGTACTATATCAAACAATAATGATATATTTAAATTATATAATGAATCATCGTATTGATGACTAGATGGTCATGGTATTATTAAACCATATAGACCATTTTTAAGTAATAATATACAATCAATTGGATATAATCCCTTATATTTATTAGACAGGGGAATATAATTCACAACTGTCAATGTCATAAAGGACATTTTCATACAACACAAGGCTTGTCTCAAAGGACATTTAGATGGAACAAGAGCCTTGTCACAAGGACAATTAGAATATAACCAATGATCTCTTTGATCAGTGATCTTATAAGGGTTAAACTAGTTCATTTCCCTTTTGACAAGAAGTTTGTAAAACAAAACCATCATTGTCATTAATACACCCTTGCTTAAAAGCATACATCTTAGATGGATGTTTTGGTGTGTTCATCATATTGATGTTTTTTAGCCATGATTCATATTGATCACATAGGCTATGGGAGTGACTTGGGAAAGTCCAAGTACATTTGGAAGCTTAGGGGGTCTCTCGAGCCACACAGTCAGGAATGTTAATATGCTTTCAGATGTTAACAGAGAATTTATTGTCTTAAAAAGGTTGTACCATCATAGCCATTATTATTTTGGCTAGGTTATACCTTTAAGAATTTCTTTGGCGGATCAATTTAAATTTGAAATGATATGGTGTGATGATGTAATAAAAATACATATTTAAAATCCGAAAAGAAATTTCATTAAACCATAAAACTAGTACAAAGATGCCCTAAATGGGACTTGAAATAACACACAGCCCACGTAGGGGCTACAGAAATAAAAAAAATAAGTCCACGCAGGGACTCGGTACTGAAAATAAAAATGTCCTCGCAGGGACTTGATTAAAGGACAAGACAAGATAAAATAAACAACTTCCTACTTCTTTTTGCCTTTGATGAGATTCGCAAGGCCCTTGAGAAAGCTGTTATGCTTCTTTTTGGTTTCATCTGCTTCACGCTCAACCCTGTCTAACCTCTGCAGAATCTCCTGAGTTTGCTCCTGTTGGGGAGGAGGAGGTTGTTGATATGGTGGGTATTGATACCCTTGCACCGGATATCCAGTTGGGTAAACTGGTGGGTAAGAAGAAGGATAAAGTACATTATACTGTGCTGTAGTAAGATATGGGTCTTGGGCTCCATATTCAGCAGTGGTTGGATACCTCAGATGGGTTATACCCAGACGAACCTGGGTATGTTGGTATCGGGTTGTCAAAACCCACTGGCGGTGGCGGTGGTGCATATGAAATCAGCGGAGGGTTGTCTTCCGGCACTGCATGCGAGGGTCCACCCATTTGGGGGTCCTCGGGAATAGGAGGGTTTGAGCTTGAACCTTGAGGGGAACTGAACCGTGGTCCCCCACGCATAGACATTCGTGCATTCCTCCTTCGCCTAGGCGGCTTGGGAGGTGGTTGAGGTGGTTCCTCAACAGGTAGATATGGTGGGGTAACCGCTTGCATATACGGTTCATTCAAAGGAGGTTGAGCAGGAGAGTTATGATATGAAGGGGTGAATTCCCATTCATACTTGGCCCACCTTTCGGAAAATGAGTCGGGCCCTTGGTATGGCAATCCTTGGTATGGAGAACCGCTAGAGATGCTGATAGGGTGACCTGGTGTCCCGGTTTACAGTTCTGGATCAGGGTCGTTATCCATCTCCCTCTCCTGGGAGAAGTGATCTTCAGGTCCTAAAGGATTAAAACCCAGAAGATTGTTGACAAATTCGTTGGGGTTGAACTGAGCTGGGGAATAAATGGAATCGGAGTGATGGAAAGAATTTGAGTGTAAAGAGTGGTGAGATTGGTGCGAATGGTGAGAATGGTGTGATTCTTGAGAGTGATGGGAATGCTGGGGCTCATCAAGAATGGGTAGCCCAAAGTATGGAGGATCTGAAGGTGTGGATCCTAGCGAAACAGAGTGCCTCGCCGGTTCGAAAGTATGACTCCAATGATCCTGAGAGTCAGAACTAGAGAAAGATGCTGACGGAGTGCGCCTATGGGAGGGTCCCGCGTGGCCTGATGGCCCTTCTCACATTGGTCCTTTTCCCTTGCCTCGTACACGTGGCGGCATTTTAGCTAACCTGTTAAAACAAGTAAAACAAAAATATAAACGATAAAAGGAAAGTTGAGAATAATTCCTAGGTCATATGCCTAGCCTCGGAAGTCTAAGGAATGTGCTTATTGTGTCATTGAGATTAAACACAAAAGGTTAGTGTTTTATTCACTCAATGTTGTCTTTGATACCAACCTGTCACACCCCGATATTTCCACATATTACAGGTGGGCCCGGCGGGGAGTATCGTGACGTAGTTGATATCATCATTGTCAATACACACAATATAATAGCACAGCGGAAGGCTTGGTGAATAAACTATTACAAACCATAATGTCTGAGTGTTCGAATGAAAGAATATACAGACTGGATTGTAATAAGATCCACAGGCAGATCATAAATAAAATATAAGAAACGGAAAATAACAGACTCCAGGTATCTAGGGATTTGCAAGATCCTCTTATATGACACCTAGTAGGTCTAGCCTATTTACGAGAAGTACCTGTCAATCAATATTTAGAAAATACGTCGGTTTACACTGGTAAATACAATTAACTGACTCATTTGAAAATGTTTAAGAAAATTGATTTAAGTGCACAAGGCACAAATCCTTTATAACTTGGGACAATTATTTAAGATAATCTTGTATACATATTTATATGTTTTTTCATACAATTGGGGCCGGTTGGAAGCCGGTCTTGATTAACCGACTCACCACTTATAGAACCCACAAATGAGTTATCCCCAACATGTGGGTTTATATTTTAGGATTTGCATCTGTCAGGTGTATGCCTACACCCCGTGCATAGGTCGTGGCCATTTTCAAATGAAATGAGCCGAGGATATCCAGGACACGGTCAAATTAACCCCCAATGTTTATGTTATCAAACAAGACAGATTAAAACGGGTTATGTAAATTTATTAATCACAATCCGATTAAATTATTTCATACCCGACCAAGTGATATTATTAAAATACCATATCCCAAGCCCGTATAAGGGAAAATAAGTTAAAAGTATTTACCTGAGCTAAACGTGAAAAGTAACTCAGCCGTATAATCCTAAAGCTTTATGATGATACCTTCTACTGGATGCTACTTAATCTGTATAGAAGGTTTAATAGCCTATTATGATGCTAACGGGTCTTTAGTTAAGTCAAGGACTTAGACCGGCTAGCTAGAAAGAAACTTTACGGTTCTAAACTCTAGATTAAGCTGAGACCGTAATAGAATGTGGTTTAGACCCGACAAGCTTGGATACTTGTATAATATGGGTAAATTAAACACATTCTGGAAATTTGAGGATTTAATGATAAGGTTAAACCCGTTTCGGCTATTTTACGTAAACTAGTTACATAAACCGATCCGAACGCATAAACGCGTGACGGGTAATCAAATGAATTATATACAGGTCTCAAATGTTATTATGCTTAAATAATGTTAATACATCAGTAGGATGTTAACATATATGCCCAAAAAGTAATTAAAACCAAATTAAGTCCCGTAAGGGCATTTTGGTCATTTTAATAATTATAAAAGAGATTTTATGATAAACTGAAGTTCTGGTCTTTGGTAATCAGTAAAAATATTTATTTTATCTCATTACATCAGTAAGATACCACATATATGTGAGGTTTACCATTCATGGCCAAACTATGCCCCGAAAGGGCATTTTGGTCATTTCACATATGCTTTCAAGGACATTTTTCGAAATCTGAGTTCATAACTTATACCTACTGTAATAATATTTAAATTTGTTTAAAAAGTCAGTAGGTAACAAGTCTTAGGTGTTAAATATGGCTTTAAACCATACTATGCACCTTATTAGTGTAAAAACTCGCTAATTGACGATAATCAAGATGTTAATGTAAATCTGAGATTTTGATCAGTTTTAAATGCTCAAAATAATTTGTTTAATGTATAAAATTAGTAGGAAAAGGTTTGGCATTCAAATCATTTGTTAATCTCATTTTATGCATAAAAAGGGTATTATCGTTATTTACCGAATTACACAAGAACTCTATGATTTAAACAGATTATATTCTGACCAAAAATCTTAATATTCCCTAAAAATAATATCTTAAGAGTAGGTAATGAGTTTTGGTTCAAAATCCAAGTTTAAACATGTCTTATGCGAGATAGCGCAATTTAATTAACAAAAAGCTTCTAATTACGATATCGAGCATAACTCCTATTCGAGACCAAGAACTGATGTCAAATTTTCGGGACAAGCTTATATATCAGTAGCAAAGGTTTTTGTCCTCTCACATTTCTAAAAATCTCATTTATATGTCAAAAGGGCATTTACGACATTTTTAAGCATATTAACAAACAAGAGCATATAATTCAAACCAATAAGGACCAAGCCATATAATTCCAGGAGGTTATACTACTATATAATATGGTCCTATTGGAAGCTTAAAACATGGAAGAATTAAGCTTAAACGGGTCAGAACTGAAAGTCAAAGCAAAAGTCAAGCCTTTGCGACTATCGGTTATAAAGTGACCTTAGACTGATAATTGTCGGGTTAGACCTGATTAAACATGATCTAATACTAATTACCAAGTCATTAGAATGTTAAAATATAATTTAGAACCTTTGTTTTATTAGTTTAATTATTTTTAAAGTTTCTGTCTAGTTTGACTTTTTGACCAACTAGTTTGACCCGACAATTAACTAGTCAAACGAAATAATTTGGAGGTGCCCTTTTAAGGGTTAATCACCTACTTTAAAATGGTTCCATAACCACTTTCATTTCTGTCAGTGGCTGGACCATTTATGATTAAACCGAAAGTCAAAGCTTAATTACGATATGTTTGACTTTTCGGTTTTTAAGCTAATTAAAAGGGCTAAGCAGGGATTAAAACTCTTACTTAAGGTCCTTGCTATCTTTTCTACACTTGACAATCTTCTCCTAATGCTTGCTAGCTCCAGAGGTGAGTTTAGAAGTTGATGTAAGTGAAGTGAGCACTTGAACATATGAACAAGGGCTCCTTATATACAAATTTGGCATGTCCCTAGATGTTTACATCTGTTTTGGAATTATCTAGGATCACCCCAGGTGTCCTAGTGGTTTATCAAGACCGACAAACAGCCCCTAGATTCACTTAGAACAAGTTAAAGTCGGGTTGGAGCTGAAAACCTGCATCTGTCCAACATTTTCTGCGCTGGGGACTTCTATGCGGGCCGCGTAAGACTCAGCAAGAGTCTACGCGGGCTGCGAGGACTGCCTGTTCAGGTGAATTATGTTTTAAACTTGGCAGATTCAGTCCCTGGTCATTTTAATCCTTATTTAACCTCATTTTTGGCATATAAGACCCTTGTAGTTAGTTTGTAGAGGTTCAAGGGAGTATAACCAAACTCCGTTAGGCCTGGTTTCGTTAAATATCACTATGAACACAAGTTTCAACATATTGACACTTTTCACCCAAAGTCTTGAAAACTTGTATAACGATCTCGAAACCATGTGAAATTTATATAACTTATTCTTGAGAGTATATTTGAATATTTCGAAGCCTCGGGTTCGTTAAAAGGTCACTCAGAGGTAAGAATTAACAGGTTGACACGTTTAACCCCTCGTAGTTTATAATCTTCCGATTATTTTCACAAACAGCTTCTTATATCCAATTAATCACTCGTCTAAGAATATATTCTTCATGTATGGTCATTCAGAGGCACAAGTTTGGCATGTTGACACTTTTAGTCCCTTCGCACACATATTTTCACCGTTTGTCAACTTTAGTCCTTCAAACTCATTCTTTCACATAATTAGAGTTTAGGACACGTGTCTATACATAATTGGACACGTTTTTACGTGGTGTTACAATCAACAACTCCACAAAACTTAAAATTGAATGACCGAGTAACCATACAGAAGAAGAAAGACAATAATATGACAAATAGTTGGGTTTTAATCAAAGAAAACCCCAACAACATTCACAATGATTTTGTTCCTTAATCATCCTCAGCTAATCTAAATAAAAAAGCTGTTGCTTTTGAGGCAATAATAATAAACAATGCACTCACCCAATAACATGATGAGCACTCTCATGTACAGCATTGTTAACTTCACCATACACAAGATCAATGCTTCTTAAATTCTGCAAATATTTGCATTTACCTTTAGCCATGAAACCCCTTTTTAGTGAGCTTTTTGCTTATTAAAATTTGGACATTTTAAGAGAGTTTGTTTGGACATTTTGAGAGAGTTTGATATAAGGTTTACTCTTACAACAAGATTACCTATATGATGTTTTTAAATATTTGAAGAACATTAATTAACATGCAAAGGCTCAGATGTGAAATGAAGCTAAATCTATAAACTTTTTACCCATTGATGAAACAACAATCTCGAAAAAAACATTTTTTATGGTTGATATGAACCAACATCCCTTATAAAAATGACAATGACAATGAAGAAACAAAAAGCCCAAATGTTAGAGCTTTATGGTTGATATGAATCTAATCACCATTAAGAGGCAGGCGATAGATCATCGGTAGTTATACCGTAGTTTACTGAATTAGTCCAATTAAACCTCCATCTTCAAGTATTAGGTCACCAGGTTCTCACTAGAGTTAACGGGATTCGTCGGAATCCAGAAAGTTCCAACCCCCGTAGTCCCAGACCAAACCCTAACCCCTGAAGGCCGCGTTGGCCTGGTCTAGTCTGTTCATGTTAGGATCCGAGTTTGATAATTGTAAACAAATATTGATAAAAACAATATAATTCACAAGTAGAGAGATATTATCAATAGTTGTTTTTCATTGATTCAAATGATTCAAAGTTTTACATAAATGATTCTACACTCTCCCCCTCAGCCTAATCATTCACTAGAACTATTTGTACAAAAGAGAATGTGTGAAGTGATAAAATAGATCTCTAACAGGTGAGATTTATTTATAATAAGTACTAAATCTTTGTTCGTGATAGGCTAATATCACCCTAATAGTGACATCTAATATTCCTAACAGAAAAGATTCCATAAATGTTGCAAACATATGTGCAAATCTAACATCTGTTCTAACTAGTCTAAAGACTAATACAAGATAAGTATTGGTACATTGGGAAACATCAGTTTGGACTATCCTCTTTAGCTTTGATCCAAACATCTATTTGGCCAGACATACGTTTGGTCTTCTTCATCAGACCTTTAGCTTCTACAGACTTTAGCTTCAGCTAACACTGTTTCTTCTTGAACAGTGGTTCCAAGGCTTGATCAGATGTTTGCTTTGTCTTTAAAAAATGTTTTGATTTAGGTGTTCAAGATTCACAATCTTTGGGGAGAGAATTGTGTAATAACCCGATCACGTATGAAAACAACCCGCAACGGAAACGTCGGGGGGTCACATTACAAATTGTTTCACAACACATGGTACATAAAGTTTTATTTTATTGGATTAGTTTAAATTACATTGTCTTTGAGAAGTTCAAAACAAAACACAACAACTACAAATAACTTATTCTTTATTTTAAGTAACTAAGGCCCGAGTCCATATCCTAAGTGTAGCATACTCGATCATGCTTTAGTACATGAAACATATGTGAAAATAAGGTAAACATTGAATGTTGTTGAGTTACATATGTTTTGTGGTCAAGACTCATGGCTTTGAGTGTTGAAAATTGTTTAAGCAACTTTAAGAGTAGCCATGAATCTTTGACAAAAAGTGTTTCTTTTATAAAACCGTATGAGAAATCATTCGATTTAAAAGATAATAATGAATGGTCAACTTAAAACCATTTGTGCCTTAGTAATAACCAACCAAATATCTTGTATTGTATAAACCAACCAAATGATTTGTTTTGTATAATCAAATGTCTTTGTAATAACCAACCAAATGTCTTGTCTCGTATAAACCAACCAATTGACTTGTCTTGTATTAACCAAATGTCTTTGGTAAAAAAAAATGTCTTGTTTAAACCAAAATGTTTTGTCTTGTATAAAACAATTTCCTTTTTGTATAAAACAAGGTTTATCAATTTTGTCACTCATTTTTTGTCACTCCCAGAGGAAACTTCCCAATAAACCTAGGAAGCGGGAATGGAGTTATCAATATGGTACAATAACATACTACCGGTCGACGTGATCAAAGTTAATGAATGTATCACTGTCATGTTCAACGCACCATCAAGTTTCGTACAATGTAAGCATGTTGTGTATATAAACCATATGAAAATAAGTTTTGTAAATATCAAAATAATTTAGCACATATGAATCACCCCAAAACATTTGAAAAACGTAAAAGAGGGGAACTATGTACTCACTTGGATTGCATAGATGTCTTGTGTATGTAAAAACTCAAATGTTCAAGTGTTTCCGAATTATGTCGGATAATTAAGGTTAGTGTTTATCGATGCTTAATCGAAAGATTGGATAGAATGTGGTCTATTAACCAAATGAGTGAAGGATCTTGTATAATATGGTTTGTTAAACCTTACATTCTGATTTGGAAGTGTGTAAAAGTGTTTTGACCCGTTATGACTTGTTAAAGTGGTTAACGCCACTTTAACGGGTCGTATGCGTAACTACGGGTTCGGATAGTCGAATGAGTCCTATGACGAGTCCGATGTGTTTAAACATGTTAACTTATGTTGTATGATCATTTTATAAGTCAAAAAAACGATCATATACGTTTAAAACAATTTTTTGTGCAAAAAGGGCATTTTCAACATTTTAAAAGTATATAGAGTTGAGTCATCATTTGACTAACCAAACGACATGACCATAAGGTATAACCTTAGAGGGTTATTCCCTATATTACTATGGTCATATATATGGGCTTGGTCGGATCCTAAGGTTGACCAAACGGGTCAGATTCGAAAGTCAAAGCGAAAGTCAAACCGCTCAACTTTCGACTAAGGAACAAACACTAAACTAGAAATGACGATCTAGACATGTTTGAACATGTCTAATAATGTTACAAAACTGATTTAGTGTCAAAACTTTAAGTTTTAATAACCGAAAACACTTTCGTCGTAAAATGCAAATTTTAAGCATTTTTTACTTTTA
This sequence comes from Helianthus tuberosus, assembly GCA_030545235.1. Classification (NCBI taxonomy): domain Eukaryota; kingdom Viridiplantae; phylum Streptophyta; class Magnoliopsida; order Asterales; family Asteraceae; genus Helianthus; species Helianthus tuberosus. The sequence continues at coordinate 99,698,695 of CM060437.1, read as the reverse complement.
TTTCATAAAAGTTTGACTTGTCATTTCGCCTACTAAACGTGATGATCAGAGGGTGTAATCGCAAGGGATTAACACCTTTATTACGATCACGTTGCAAAGTTCAATTTGAACTTTGACTTCCCCAAAATGGTCAGAACCGAAAGTCAAAGAAAAAGTCAATTTGCTTGACTTTTGGCTCATAACTAGCCAAAACAATGAAAAAGACTAAAGGAGAACATTTACTTGCGTTCAAGGAGGATTATAACTTCAGTAGGAGGCCTCTTTATGATTAGAAGCACGCTCCAATAGAAGATTAGAGAGAAAAATGAAGGTACAAGTTGAAATGAGGTGAATGCACCTCTATTTATACTTGCAAAATGTTAACAAGATCATGCCAAGTGTTGGAAATGATCTCTAGATGTTACCACATGTCTAATGAGGTGTTTGAACCAGAGAAATGGTGGCAAATTTGGTGCTAGGAGGCAAATAATGAGGATAAATGGCAGCACTTGGTGAACAAGCAAAATTCTGCAACTAGGCACCCCTTACGGATCGTATGGCTTTAGGTCTTGTGATCAGTGTGGCCTTCTGATAAGTAAGTTTCACTTATTGGTAGATTTGGCCCCCGGACTTGTATTTTCATTTATTTGCCATTTTTAACCATTCTAACTTGTAATTTAAGCTATATGAAGGGCATAAATGCATATGTAACTTGGATTTTATTCCGGAAATGTCGTGAATATCGTTTCGCTCGATCATACGATTATGTATTCCGTAAATAAAATATAAAATTTTATTAAATACAAAAAAGATCAAAATCGTACAATGGTTGAAAATTGTAAATGTTACAGTCTCCCCTACTTTGGGAAATTTCATCCCAAAATTTAATCAGAGGTGACTTGTGAGAAAAGATGTGAGTATTTCACTTTCATTTGATCCTCTTGTTCCCAGGTAAACTCTGGGCCACTTTTAGATTCCTAGCGAACTTTATCAATCAGTATTCGACTTCGTTTTAGTTTCTTGACTTCATGGTCCATAATCACCACAGGTTTCTCGACAACATACATTGTGTTATCAATGCAAATTTCATCTAGAGGGATGTGGATGTAATGCCCTGATTCTTGTACTTTCCGTAATTAGAAAGTGTTGCTTGTATTTCTATTTTTGGAAGTCTTGTATTCTTGTATTCATCTTTTCATTGTAATCATTGTAAAATCTTAGACTTGGATCATAATAAAATTCGTATTTCTTTATATTCATGTTATACACATTTCATTCATGTTCATACATTTGGATTGATTATACATGCGACACTATATTCATCATTTATGTGAAACACGTTAGACTTACAAACATGTAACTTATGCGAATACGATACTTAATCTTGAGAAACATACTTGTTTATACTTGTTTTATATTTGTTTCATGATCCAATTACATCACATACCCATAATTATGGTTCTTTATATTTAAAACACCTCATAACAACTTAAAACATCAAGAAACATAAGTAAAAAGGCTAAAATTGTAAAAATAAAAAACTTGAATCGCCATCCCCCTTGCTCGCGGCCCGCAACTCGGTGCCCCATCTGGCTCGCGGCCCGTGAGAACGCCGAATCCGTAGACTCCCCTAATCAGCTCACAGATAGGGCCATTTTGAGTGTTTTAGTTGTGTTTCTTGTATTAAATGGACACCTAACTCAACCCTAATTCATTCCCTATAAAACACAAGCCTCCTCCACACATTTTCACTTTGCAAACTCACTTAAACACTCGCTAATCACTCCAAATTCAGCTGAAAATCAGTAGAAAAGGCAGATTCGTTTCAAGATACAAAAGTGAGCATAAGTTCACTTCTACTTCATATTTTTCATTGATTTTTCCTCCTTTGCACTTGGAACAACCTTAGGTGTGTTTCCTCAAGTTTTCAATGGAAAACCAAGGCTAGAACATAAATAAGGTGAAAAGTGCAAGGAAACTTTCTATTTTGATTAAACACTTGTTAAACTTACTTGAACTTAAGATTTCTCAACACATTCCTATGTCCTTATGCCACTAATCAAGACCATGATTATGTGAGCTTAAAAACAAGGTTGTGACATGTAAATCCAGAGGGTTTAATCCTCAAAAACTTTCTGTTTTAATAGGGTTTTAACCCACAAGTGATTAACAAGTCTTAGACTTGAAGTTGTGTGATTATATGGGTAACTTGGGCTATCCTACCTTCAAATTCACACATCACTTGATGTTTTCTTAGTTAGCTGGTATGTATTTCATTTTGTTAATGTATGTTCATGACCATCCTTGTTGTATTATGACAACTTGTGTCTTGGTGAATAGAAAAGAGGTTCCTAACTGGAAGATTCGTCTTCCTACCTCATGCATGACTTATATGATGTTCTTGTTATATTCTTGGACTTGAAACTTATAATGTATACTATATAACATATAAGTAACCAAACCTTTGATGATGACCTAGTGGTCATTTTTCAGATGTTAAGTTACATCATCTAAAGACCTTAATAACTTGTTATGATTCTAGTGGGTATTTTAACCCATGAAAACATTCAAACCTTTTGGGTTTCATAGTGTCAAACAAGTATTATGTGTTAGATGATTATTTTCTCATATATCTATTTTCATGTACTTTTAAACTCCGAATCCTTAATCCTCCGTTAACGTCTAATACTCACACACCTATGTTTCTTCGTGTAGAAGGACTTGGTGGTCCATTCTAATCAACCAACAAACCCTCGCGGAATTACCAAGTGGAAAGCTTGCAAAACCGTGAGTATACTTGATCCCATTTTACTTTTAAACACTTTGGGTGCAACATGTATCTTATAAAAATACAACACTTGAAACTTATTTTAGTCACACTGTATCCATGCTTAAACATGAAACTATATGATGCTTGTTAATCTCGTATGCTATGTAAACTTTTGTGTCGATATATGCTCATTAACTTTGCTGGCATACCTTAACAATTATAGCACTATAGGATTAATGCACCGCCCATTAGTCTTGGGGTTTTGTTAAGTTAAACATGTTAACCTCCCGCTAAATCTCTTGGGATAGGAAAATTTACGTTGTATACTTGGGTTTGAACATATAGTACACCGTTTCAGCATATTAGTAACTTGCATATTGTTATTCATGTTGGATATGAGTTCGTTAAACATTTTTATCCTATATTATGCTATGTATGAAACTTGTATACTCGCCAACTTTTTGTTGATCATATTTTAATACATATTGCAGGTTGATAGACGAGATGATGCTAAGTGAAGAAATGAGATTTAGGTGGACTTAGAAACACACCTAGAATAAACGTTTATTTGATGTTATGTATTGAAACAATGTTGTTTTTGTTTGATTCTTGTATGACATTTTTAGCATTGCTATGAAATTTAAATTAAATTATATTGTCACTTTAGTGTTATGACGTTTTGAGCAATTTGTTTGTCTCATCCTGATGTTTCCGCCATCAGTTGGGGGAAACATCGGGGCGTGGCACTGAGCAAAACAGATTGTCCAAGAGAATCCAAAATAACTATTAATGACGATATATTTAACATTAATGTCCCATACCATCAACATATAAAGTAAAAATTGTCATTACAAATATAGTCTTAAAAACATATAAACTGTTCCGACAACTCAGATTTTATTTAGTGGAGTTTCTAGACTTCCTACTTGATTCGTCACAACAATCATAGCATCCTATCAACCTGTCACATACGTTAGAATAAAGTCAATACATAAAATGTAAAGGTGAGTACACAAGTTTGAGTAGTATATAGTATAACGAAAGCGTTTACGCATAACCAACATGTAACACGTAGAAATGTGAATCAAGTAAGCTATTGACAATGACACATGCAACCGACCTGACTGCGAGTGTAGAATGCGCAACACAATATCACCACTGTGACCATGTGAAGTAAGGCCCTTAACAACCCCTGAATAAACAGATGCTGAGTCCAAACTATAGTACTATCGTTGCTAAGGTGTCAGGAAAAACTGTCATTGTGTAAACATAACATAAAAGCATTCATCGAATCACATATAGCATGCGAGAATGGTTAGCATTAATAAAAGAGTAGCGTTGTGTGTTCTTGTGTTTTGATATAGAACGTATGTAACACCGAAAAGTGCGTTAAGCGAAAAAAGGTTCGAGTATACTCACAGTATGTTTTATCAAATAAACACAACCTTGAATTGGATTGAAGGGAGCACGTTGGAGTTAGCCTGAGCATAGAACAATAGCGTAAGCGTTGAACAGTGCATAACAGAGTGTTGGATGTGCTGTGTGTTGGATAACGAGTTGAACGGATGAATACCCATTCGATCGGATGGTCATCCGGACGGATGGTCATCCGAATGGATGACCATTCTAACGGATATCCATTCGAATGAGTGTGTGAGTTTGTAAATCGTTTTGAAACTTTTGAAGTTTTTGTTGAAGTATTTAAACAAGTCATCCGGTCGGATGGTCATCCGGACGGATGGTCATTCGATTGGATGGTTATTCGATTGAGAAATTTGAAGTTTGAAGTTTGGTCAAATTGTACAAGTGTTGAAAGTTATAAAGGGGCAGGCCACCTGGTCGAATGGTTATTCGATCAGATGGTCATCCGATCAGATGGCCATTCAAGTGGCTGATCTGTTAGTTTGAAATTTCGTAAAATTTTCTAAGTAAAAGTTTGGAGTTTAATGGAGATGGCATGACGACGTGTCAAACAATGGAAAACACACCAAGTCCAGCTCATTCGATCGAATGGTATCAGCCCATTCGATCAGACTCACTGTTCTCGATGAAGTTTCATGTCTGACCCGTTAATCGGTCATCTCTCTGGTGGAAATCCGTTTTCAAGCCGGCTCTCAACTAGGAAACGAGTAGAGAGTCCGAATGAGCTCCGGTTCCATCGGTTTTGAGTAGAAAAGTTGAAGAAAGTTGAAAATAGATGAAAAGTGTTGGGATATTGTTGAGTTTTGAGTTTAAATGTGTGGAAATCCTTTAGATCTGAACCAATCTTGATGAGATGATGTCACACAACAGTTTGCATAAGCGATTGAGTGAGAACCACCTTCAAGGAGTCCAAATCAGATGATTTCAAGGAGATAACCTGTGATTTTGATGGAGAACATGATGCAGAAGTGTGTGGTGATGATGATTGTACAAGATTTAGGGATAAATACTTACGAAATGGCCTTGAATCGAGAGAAAAGTGACTGAGAGCGACTTGAGTTTGTGTGATCGGATGAGAGAACCAAAGTGTTGAAATGAGACACAATGGTCCTATTTATAGGCGAGGGTGAAAGTTAAGGCGGTCGAATGGGTCGGATGGATTCCGCCGGTCGAATGGCCATCTGGCCGGATGGTCATCCGAGCGGATGTCCATTCGGACGGCCGAATTGCGTTTGCCAGTTTTCCAACTTTTGATTCGTTTGCCGTGTTTTGTTGCGTTATGCATTGTGGGCACTTTAAGCGTTATAGCGAGATAAGTAGTTTCGTGCCACGTTGCGTTTCAGTGCGATAAATTGAGTTGCGTGTGCCAGTGAGTGCACGTTTAAACATGTTTAATACTCAGATATTTATATTTATCTATTATCATTATTATATATCATAGGTTATAGCGTAAGTAACTGCGTTTCGAGTTTGCATTGCGTTTGCGTTGCGCTTCGACGAGCGAGGGGAGTAGTTTAAATACTCACGCGATGTCATCGTTAGCGTTAGCGTGGTTTGCGTTGTGATGTGCGATATAATGCGAATATATGCGAAGTAGCGTTGTAAGCGATATAGTTACAATATGATCCGAATCTCTGGTGCTAGTCGTAACGAGTGTAACGAGAGTAACAAGCACGGAAGTGCGGGTTGTTATAGTCTCCCCTGCTTTAGGAAATTTCATCCTGAAATTAATCCACAAGGAGGGCTGCGAGAATTGATATGAGAGAGAGTAGCGATAAAAGCGTTTGGGGTAGCGAAGTGATTGACGAGTGAGAGTGTTATGAAGACATGGAGGAAGCGATGAGTGAAGCGTTTCGTTGACTAAAGGATGGTATCTCACAAGTTAGCGATCCAAAAGCGTTTTGAGTTCTCGAAAAGTTTTGTCAAATTGTTACGAAAGATTTTAAAGAAAACTTGGTTATGAAAATTTTCTCACGGGGTGGTGTTAAACGGAGTCGATGTTCATACCGGCGTTGTAAGAAAAGTTTTTGTTGAGTCATTAAAAGATTTCAAGAAAAATAAAACTTGCTTTACGAAAATTTTCTTATGACGTGGTGTTAACTTGAGTCGATTGTTAAACCAACGTTATAAGAAAGTTTTGTTTTGTCCAAAGGTTTTGATTAAATTTAGGAAGTTCTCCCTTTATTTCTGAAAGTAAGTAAAATTTTGTTTATAAATAAGTTTTAACAATGCAAAAAGTTTAAATTTAGCGTCGAGCCCCACATGGCACCTTTCCACGAGAGTTCAATAATATGGCTAAAACACTTATATATAGGAAGTATCAGTGGCGTACCACCATGTATATTGCCTCCGTCCCGTGGAGCAGTGTCATCTGTATCGTCATGGTATGGATAGATTTTCGTTTCCTCGGTCCAAGCGATGAGTGGTTGGACCAAGTTTTAGGAGGAAGATTGAGTAAACTGAGCGGCGAAGTTGTTTGCAACTCAGTTAGCGATGAGAGTGTGTGTCAAAATAGTGCGAGTGTCGAGTGCGAAAGCGAGGGGCGGCAAGCGATAAGCGAAAAGCGATAAACTATCAGCGATAAACGGCAAGAGACAAGCGTTAAGCGACGAGCGTTAGGCGATAGGCGGCGAGCGATAAACGAAAAGCGATCAGCGATAAGCAAAAAGCATTAAGCGATAAGCGAAGAGCGAATAGCGATATACTATAAGCGTAAAAAGCGATGGTTGTATCGATGAGATTGATAGGTGCGATAAAGCGTTTAAGCGTTCAAGCATAAAGCGATAGCGAATGCGAGTTAGATTCCAGCGAAGGTGTGATTGCGTGTGTGTACACTTACGAAAAGTCTAGCGATGACGCGTTTGAGTTGCAATGAGATGTTACGCCTCGCGAATGAGTTTAGCGTGTTGAAAATAGTCTCAATATTATAAGAGGTCTAATAACGTTCAACTCTGCATGGCACTTTCTTCACGAGAAATTGGTTAGCATGGCAAAGCACTTATATACAGAAAGTACCAGCGGCGTATCCACCATGCTTCAACCACACACCTCCGTCCCGTGAATAGGTGTCACACTTTGTCAACAAGGTTTAGACGCTTATATATAGGAAGTACCAGCAGCGTATCCACCACGCTTAACCATGCTTTTAACGTTAGGGCATCATTGGAACTTACTGCGATCTCCCTGCTATGACCAAAATAATCCCGTGTGCACCCGTGATTAATTTGTTCCTTGCACGTTTATCGTAACTTATTTCAAGGATGCATCGTCGGGGTAAAACATGTTATATCATGATATAGTATATAGTATATGGTAATGGTAATATAATTTGTGTGTGAACTTAGACTAAGTGCAAGGACGAGGAAGAGAGAGCAAGAGAGAGAGAGAGTGTGTCAACGTCACATATTGTGGCGACGTCGGGCAATATATCGAGTACACGTATAAAATTAACGTCGAGAATCGTACCATCAACAGCGTTGTTCTGCGTCTGGTTGGCGTTGATGTTAAAAATCTTGCTGGAGCTTCTGCTGCTTGTGCTACGGTTGTTGTTACGTCTGGCGCTGGGGATGCGAGCTGTGTTGGCGGTGCGGGGAGTGCCAACATGACTTGGTGTCGTGGCCCTGTGCGACAGTGACAGGTGAAGTGACCAAAACAGTTGCAGTTTGCGCAATAGCGACAGTTAGCTCCTGTCTGGTGGTGGTAAGTACACTTGTGACACATGGGAAGAGTTCCAGTGTAGGCGCGCTTTGGTAATAGTGGAACTGCTCGAAGAGGTTCTGGTTGAGACAGTTAAGTTGTTGAGGCGTTTAGGCTTGAGCTCTTTCTCTTGTGGCTAGGCTGAGCGTCTTGTGGTGGTGTGTTGTCATCGGAGGTGTCATCAGTAGATTCGACGATTATTGCTTGGTTAGCCTTCCTGGTGGACCCTTTAGAGAAGAATCCAGCCAAGACTTGCTTGTTATTGATTTCTACGGCCAAGAGATAGGTTTCTTTGATGGTAGCAGGTTTTGCAGCTTCGACAAAATCACCCACACACTCACGAAAAGCACGGCTGTACGTCTTGATAGCCTTTTCGGGAGAGTCGACTTGGCCTGGGCAGATGATGCTAAGCTGTTTGAACCTTGCTATGAGGTCGGCGTTGTCACCTTCGACTTGCTTGATTTCCCAAAATTCGTTTTCTAGTTTCTGAACTTCGTGAGGAGGGTAGTACTCTTCCTTCATGAGCTCCTTCAGCTCGTTCCAAGAGTGAGCATAAGCTGCATCTTTCCCACATTTAATACACTCGACTGTCCACTAGTTGAGGGCTCTTGATTGAAATACTCTTGTGGCGCATGTAGTACGAAAATGCTCGGGGCACCCACTCTGACGAAGTGTCACCTCGATGGCATCAAACCACTGGAGTAGCTAAGATACACCTCCTTCACCTGTGAAGACCATTAGGTCACAGGCTTTGAAGTGTTTGTAAAAGAAGGAAGACTGCGGTGCGTTGGTTTTAGAGTCTTCCGATGTTTGATATTCGTTGAGGGATTGAATCTGCGAGACGATTTGAGGAATAACCTTAGCAATTTCCTTGGCCACGAGTGAGGCGATCCTCTTGTCGACGTTTCTTCGAGTTTGACGTCACGAGTTGGAAGCATTCGAGGACATCTAGACAAAGAGAGAGATTTGGAGTGAGATTCGATCATAATGATTTTGAGAGTTGCGATGCGATTGAGCGCATTAAAACTTGTTGCAGTTGATATAGTAATACGTATTCACATAGGAGCCACATAGGAGACACGAAATTCCTAGATTTTCACGTATTCACATAAGCGTATGCGATCGTACATCGTATATTAGATACGTATATATTTATATGCTTGTATAGATAGCGTGAGGACACATTTAAGAGGGAGAGTTGTTACACTTGTTAGTTTTGTTGCGGACATTCGGCTCTTGTTTTAGATTGCGATGGCTGTGCGTGTTGTGCATTCGTAAAGCGGGGAAGAGAAAATCGGTAAATCGATAAAGAGTAAAATTTTCAATCGAAAACATGCAAACGTAATAAATTGCGTAAAATCGGCGATTACAGGCTAGAAAACAGATAGAGTGCCTTGGGTGTTAGACGTCGACCACCCAAAGTGGTTCAACTATTCTCAATAAGTTCGAGCATACGTTCTGGCCTAATAGACTATGCCCTCACCGGGACTACGGCATTCGTCCTTCTAGTTACTACGCGGCTCGAGTCGTTGGTACAGTTGAGACTTTGGTGAGAGCGTTTGAAAACCATTTTAGGGAGTGGAACGGGTTATTAAGATGCGGGTTTCACCGCTAACTTAACAACTTCGCTACTAGCTGTGGTTGTGCTCACCGAATCAATTCGGGAGTTCCACTAGATAGAAATGGAGATTTCCGTCGAGATGTGGATATCACTCCTAACTCAAGAAAGGTTCTCGTGCTAAGAATAACGCACTGAGTGAGTGATGTTATCGAGAATTCTTGGTTTTCACACCTAATCTCGACACAATAACTCGGTTGTGGTATGCGAGCGTTTTTGAAAACGTGTGTATTGTGTTAGCCTTAGGAAAGGAAAAATAGTATGTTTTCAGCCTTAGGAAAGGCTCCTTCGTACGAAGCTGTAGTATGCGGGTCCGTACGAAGATGTAGTTTTCGCGAGTTCGAATGAGAGTATAACTACATGTAGGTTCGTGCAAAACCCCAAGTGGGTTCGTAAGACGGGTCTGTTGGTACTTAGACTATAGACTAGTTCTGTTTAACATGACTCGACCTAATTCCCTATAGTTATGGCTCTGATACCAATCTGTCACACCCGAACCGATAGCGGAAACATCGGGGCGTGGCACTGAGCGAAACAGATTGTCCAAGAGAATCCATAACAACTATTAATGATGATATATTTAACTTTAATGTCCCATACCATCAACATATAAAGTAAAAATAGTCATTACAGATATAGTCTCAAAAACATATAAAGTGTTCCGACAACTTAGATTTTATTTAGTGGAGTTTCTAGACTTCATACTTGATTCGTCACAGTAATCATAGCATCCTATCAACCTGTCACATACGCTAGAATAAAGTCAATACATAAAATGTAAAGTTGAGTACACAAGTTTGAGTAGTATATAGTATAGCAAAAGCGTTTACGCAAACCAGCATGTAACACGTAGAAAGGTGAATCAAGTAAGCTATCGACAATGACGCATGCAACCGACCTGACTGCGAGTGTAGAATGCGCAACATATTATCACCTCTGTGACTATGTGAAGTAAGGCCCTTAACAACCCCTGAATAAACAGGTGCTGAGTCCAAACTATAGTACTATCGTTGCTAAGGTGGCAGGCAAAATAGTCACTGTGTAAACATAACATACAAGCATTCATCAAATCACGTATAGCATGCGAGAGTGGTTAGCGTTTATAAAAGAGTAGCGTTGTGTGTTGTTGTGTTTTGATACAGAATGTATGTAACTCCCAAAAGTGCGTTAAGCGAAAAAAGGTTCGAGTATACTCACAGTATGTGTTTATCAAATAAACACAACCTTGAATTGGATTGAAGGGAGCGAGTTGGAGTTAGCCTGAGCATAGAACAATAGCATAAGCGTTGAGCAGTGCGTAACAGAGTGTTGGATGTGCTGTGTGTCGGATAACGAGTTAAACGGATGAATACCCATTCGATCGGATGGTCATCCGGACGGATGGTCATCCAAATGGATGACCATTCGAACGAATGTCCATTCGAATGAGTGTGTGAGTTTGTAAGTCGTTTAGAAACTTTTGAATTTTTCGTTGTAGTATTTAAACAAGTCATCCGGTTGGATGGTGATCCGGACTGATGGCCATTTGATCAGATGGCTATTCCATCGAGAAATTTAAAGTTTGAAGTTTGGTCAAATTGTACAAGTGTTGAAAGTTATAAAGGGGCAGGCCACCTGGTCGAATGGTCATTCGATCAGATGGTCATCCGATCAGATGGCCATTCGAGTGGCTGATCTGTTAATTTGAAATTTCGTAAAATTTTCAAAGTAAAAGTTTGGAGTTTAATGGAGACGGCGTTACGACGTGTCAAACAACGGAAAACACACCAAGTCCAGCTCATTCGATCGAATGGTCTCAACCCATTCGATTAGACTCACTATTCTCGATGAAGTTTCATGTCTGACCCATTAATCGGTCATCTCTCCGGTGGTAATCCTTTTTCAAGCCGGTTCTCAACTAGGAAACGTTGAAGAAAGTTGAAAATAGATGAAAAGTGTTGGGATCTTGTTGCGATTTGTGTTTAAATGTGTGGAAATCCTTTAGATCTGAACCAATCTTGATGAGATGATGTTACACAACATTTTGCATAAGCAACTGAGTGAGAACCACCTTCAAGGAGTCTAAATCAGGTGATTTCAAGGAAAAAAACGTGTGATTTTGGTGGAGAAGATGATGCAAAAGTGTGTGGTGATGATGATTGTACAAGATTTAGGGAGAAATACTTACGAAATGGCCTTGAATCGAGAGAAAAGTGGCTGAGAGCGACTTGAGTTCGTGTGATCGGATGAGAGAACCAAAGTGTTGAAATGAGACACAATGGTCCTATTTATAGGTGAGAGTGAAAGTTAAGGCGGTCGAACGGGTCGGATGGCTTCCGCCGGTCGAATGGCCATCTGGCCGGATGGTCACCCGAGTGGATGGTCATCCAAGCGGATGTCCATTCGGACGGCCGAATTGCGTTTGCTAGTTTTCCAACTTTTGATTCGTTTGGCGTGTTTTGTTGCGTTAAGCATTTTGGGCACTTTAAGCGTTATAGCGAGATAAGTAGTTTCGTGCCACGTTGCATTTCAGTGCGATAAATTGAGTTGCGCGTGCCAGGGAGTGCGCGTTTAAACATGTTTAATACTAAGATATTTATATTTATCTATTATCATTATTATATATAATAGGTTATAGCATAAGTAACTGCGTTTCGAGTTTGCGTTGCGATTCGACGAGCGAGGGGAGTAGTTTAAATACTCACGTGATGCCATCGTTAGCGTTAGCGTGGTATGCATTGTGATGTGCGATATAGCGTGTTGAAAGTATGCGATATAATGTGAATATATGCGAAGTAGCGTTGTAAGCGATATAGTTACATTATGATCCGAATCTCTGGTGCTAGGCGTAACGAGTGTAGCGAGAGTAACAAGCACGAAAGTGCGGGTTGTTACAACAGATTGGTATCAGAGCCATAATTATAGGGAATTAGGAAAATTAGGAATGCTTTTGCCTAGTCTATAGTTTAGGAACTTTGATTCTTATTTGTTTTTTAAAACTACTTGCATTCTACCTTATTTGCTTCTTATCTACTTTTCTTTGGTCTTTTAAACATACAAGCCTTTCCTAAGTCTAACACAATATACTTTTGTAGACTTGAAGACACTCGTAATACAAACGAGACAAGTTTACCAAAATAGGCGTGAAACCCAGAATTTGGTAAACGACTCTGATTCCACTTAATTCTATTTTGCATGAAATTACACCATTAAGTGAGGAGTGAAATCCACATCTTAATGGTAATTACAAATTCAAACTCTAGTGGTCCCTAGTCAAGGTGTCGAAATTTAATTTTGACACGACAAGTACCAACCATATTAGGGTACGGAATCGTCAAGTTAGGGGTGAAACCCGCATCTTGTCGATTAAGTCCCACTCCTCGATTTTTAAGCTCGCCAAAGTCCCGATTGTTTCAATCGAGTAGAGACGTGTAGTAACTGGAAGTGTAAGATACCGTTAATCGCTTCTCGACGAGAGTATCTTACCTATAGGCAAAAGCATGCTTCTCTAATTCGAAAGGACTTTCGATCCACTTTGGAATAGTCGACGTTTCTCTACCTGATACAATCCAATGCTTTATGAGCCTCTCTTTTATGTTATCTCAATTTATATGTGATTTTATACTTGTTACCTCGTTCATTTCAAAACCGTTACGCAATTCAAACGTTTCACCCAATAAAAAACAATAATAATCTCTCGTGAACAAACTAAATTTACAACGCTTTCATTATCTATGTTATGCTATGTGGAATTCGTGATTTTGCTATGTGAAACAAATTGAACATTTTATATGCTATGTGAAACTATATGCTATGTGACGCATTCATGAAAACAATATTCTTAAACAAACATTATGATCAAGTCTCACCTATTTGCTATTTTGAATCTTAGATGTCTTCAAGTCAGCTCTCCAACTCGACCAAGAAGTCTAAGACCAGCACTCCAAAGTAGATGATGGCATTCATGGCCAACAGATTGCTCCTATCGTCCCCAAGATCGTCCGCGAAATCCAAGCTACCTCTACCCCAAAATCCTCCGTCGATTCAAAGATTGATGTGCGCAAGCCTGTGTCGTTTAACTTCAAGCACTTTTTGTCTTGCAACCCTAAGCCATTCACTGGCAACGATGGGGTGACTGCTATGCTAGAGTGGTTCGACAACATCGAAGTCACGTTCATCAATAGTGAATGTCCTGAAGATCTCAGAACTCGTAGCGCTACTGGGGTCTTCCAAGCTAGAGCCTTGGAATGGTGGACCAACGAGCGAAACCTCCGCTCTAACAAAGTGGCTTATGCGCTACCTTGGGAGGAAGTTAAGCAACTAATGATGGAAGAATTATATCCTCCTCATGAGCAACAAAAACTCGAGGAAGAATTCTAGACGCTCAAGCAAATTGGCGACGACAACTTAGCTTAGACCACCCATTTTAAGCAACTCGGTTTTATTGTACCACACCTAGTATTGACCACCGAGCACGTGATCAGGAAGTATATCAATGGTTTACCTTCTGCCATGCGTGATACCATCGAGGCAGCCAAACTTGACAACATTGAAGCTGTATACCGTCTCGCAGCTAGCCTAAACAACAATCGCATTCACGATAAACAAGCTGCAACCCTTGTTTCTTCAAGACCAGCCAATCAAATCACCCAACAATCGAGTGGTAACAAGGGGAAGAAGCGAAAGCATCAGAACCCTGGTTGCAACGCGATTGTACCAGCTGTTAACCCAAACCCTGCTACGCCTGAGAACGTACGAAAGCCATACACTGGGATTCATCCCAAGTGTACCACTTGCAACTATCATAACCCTACTACTTCCAACTGTTGCCATTGCACTACTTGCAACCGCTTTGGTCACAATACCGCTTATTGTCGTACTAACCCTGCACCACAAGCTCAACCAGCTCCTCAAAACCCTAGACCAGCTAGAGCTTGTTACAAATGTGGTGATACTACACATCTTCGTCCTCAATGTCCTCAGCTGAACCAAGAATGACAACAAGCCGCTCGAGGATGAGCTTTCAACATCAACGCAAATCAGGCGCAAAACGACAATGAAATCATCAATGGTACGTTCCTTGTTAATAATCTTTATGCTTCGATACTAATTGATACTGGTGTGGACAAAAACTTTGTGTCCGTTGAATTTGAATCCTTGTTAAATTGTACACGCTCTAAACTGCCTAAGTCATTCTCAGTCGAAGTTACCAATGGCGAATCCATATTAGTCGATTATGCTCTTCGCGATTGCATTCTCACTCTCAATGAGCACACTTTCACAATCGACCTTATACCCATGCAACTGGGTAGTCGACATCATAGTAGGCATGGACTGGCTTCGTAAGAACCATGCTGAAATTGCGTGCCACGAGAAGTACGTTCGTTTGCCTCTTCCATCTGGTGACACTTTACACGTCTATGGAGACCGACCTTCAAGAGGACTGAAATTAATTTCCTGCATACAAGCGAATAGATATTCATGCAAACAGTACTTTGCCTTTTTAGCCCATGTTGTGGAAGAAAAGGGGCAAGGGAAAGAGCGTAAGTGATGTTCCAGTGGTGCGCGACTTCCCTAACGTCTTTCCTGAAGATTTACCTGGTCTTCTTCCACCTCGATCTGTTGATTTTCGTATTGATCTCGTACCTGGCTCGACTCCTGTTGCCAAAGCTCCTTATCGTGTTGCACCCTCTGAGATGCAAGAGTTATCTATTCAACTTCAACAACTCCTCGATAAGGGCTTCATACGTCTAGGTACCTCACTTGGGGTGCTCCTGTGCTTTTCATCAAGAAGAAGGATGGCTCGTTTCGCATGTGCATCGACTATCGTGAGCTTAACAAACTCACCGTTAAGAATCATTATCCTCTCCAGCGCTTTGATGATCTCTTTGACCAACTTCAAGGCGCAACTTGCTTCTCCAAGATCGATCTGGTTATCACCAACTCCATGTTCTCGAAGAGGACATTCCCAAAACCACATTTCGCACTCGCTATAGGCACTATGAGTTCGTGGTTATGCCTTTTTGTTTGACCAACGCACCAGCTGTGTTCATGGATCTAATGAATCGTCTTCATTGATGATATTCTCATTTATTCTAAAACCCAAGCTGATCATGAACGTCATTTACGCCTCATACTCGAACTCTTACGTGGTGAACGCCTATACGCGAAGTTCTCTAAGTATGGATTCTAGATCAAAGAAGTCCAATTCCTTGGACACGTTGTTAGTGAAAAAGGAATCCATGTTGACCCTTCCAAAATCGAAGCAGTGAAGAATTGGATCGCCCCTAAATCTCCTTTTGAAATCTGTTCCTTCTTAGGATTGGCGGGTTATTACCGCCGATTCATCTCGAACTTTTAAAAAATCACTGTTCCTCTCACCTTGTTGACTCAAAAAGAGAAACCTTTTGCTTGGGGTCCTGAGTAAGAGGAATCTTTTCAAACTCTCAAGAACTTGCTTTGCAATGCTCATATTCTTGCTCTTCCCGATGGGAATGATGATTTCGTGTTATATTACGATGCCTCGAACTGTGGTCTTGGTTGTGTTCTCATGCAACGAGACAAGGTCATCGCTTATGCATCTCATCAGCTCAAAATACATGAGAAAAACTATACTACCCATGATCTCGAGCTTGGCACAGTTGTTTTTGCGTAAAATATTTTGGTGACACCACCTATATGGTACGAAGTGTGTGGTTTTCACTAACCATAAGAGCCTACAACACATCTTTAACCAAAAGGAACTAAACATGCGTCAGCGACGTTGGGTGGAATTGCTTAACGACTATGATGTGTGCAAAATGTAACACATAAATTACATCAAAAGAGGCATAAAACTAACCCTTTTTTAGTACTAATCTTGGAAAAGTGTGTTTTTGTCTTCCTTTTGAAATTACAGGACCAAATGAGCTTAAACGAACAAAAGGAACAAATATACAGCCAAAACCAACGTAAATACAAAGAAAAGGAATAAACATGACATGCCCGACCCCTCGACAACATCCCCAAAGCAAAAACAAGACAACAGAAA
The DNA here is from genome assembly GCA_030545235.1 of Helianthus tuberosus. Classification (NCBI taxonomy): domain Eukaryota; kingdom Viridiplantae; phylum Streptophyta; class Magnoliopsida; order Asterales; family Asteraceae; genus Helianthus; species Helianthus tuberosus. The sequence goes on along the minus strand of CM060437.1, from coordinate 99,682,201 downwards.
ACTGACCACGGGGCCGTGCCCAGCCGAACACGGGGGTATGGTCAGGGTCTTGTAGAAAAGACAAACCTGTAGAAGCTTCTACGCCCACCACGGGGGAGTGCCCAGCTCAGCACGGGGCACGGTCAACACAAAGATACACAGAATCTTGCCAAATCTTGATAGTACAGATACGATGCTGACCACGGGGCCGTGTCCATTGGACAAGGGGCCGTGTGGGACCCTCTGTTGACACTTGCATTTAATGAAGGAAGAGAAAAGACTGGCCACGGGGGCGTACCCGCTGGACACGGGGCCGTGGCCAGAGCACTATGCAAGCTATAAATAGGGGTGCTTGGTTCATCCGTCATCCATCTTTAGAGAGTGTAGTAGTCTCGGGATCCAAGATTGATTGTAAGGGTTCTTGTCAATCAAAGGCCATGTTTGGTTAAGCATCTTACATCACTTGGTGAAGACAAGTCTTTTATGTATTACTTTTGATTTTTAATCTTTCAGCACTCTTTATTTGGTTTTGTATTAATGACTTTAATAACTAGTTTCTTATGTTGAAGGTGAATTCTTCTTATCATTTTTCCGTGGTGTCTTGGTGTTACTTTAATGTCTATATAAAGTAAAATATTGCATCATTCATGTTTTTACGGTCTATATAAAAGCATGTTGACTACCTGGTCGGGGGTTAGGGGAATGGTTTGGTAAGGTTCTTGCCTTGTTCAGTGTATAGATCCTGCAAGGACCTGGTTCAAGCTTACTAGGACCTCCTTCAGTAGCCACTAGTATTGGATGGCGGAAGTGCGAATAGCTTGAACCTCTCATATGTAAACTACTATTAATACATTAAACCGGCTTCTTGGGATTGTATCCTTGCTGACTCAAACCACTTAGCCGAGGGTAACGTCACCTTCAAAAGAGGGGCCTACCACTTTTCGCATTAATAACTTAATTAATTATCTTTCAATATTCCGACCCTTTGGGATTGTATCCCTGCTGACTCAAACCACTGGGTTGAGGGTAATGTCACCTTCAAAAGAGGGGCATACTACTATAACTAAGATAATCTTTTAAAAAGTCCGAAAGTGCGAAATCATCAAAGGATACATTAAAGACGAGTCAGATCTAAGTGATTCATCTTGTCTATCTTTTTTATTTTTATTTATTTATGCATTTTTAGTTTTTATTTTCAAGTTGCAAAACTTTTCTCAAAAAAAATTAGATTGATTAGACGTTGAGGATAAACCGGTACTAAAAGCTCTTGTGTCCTTGGACGACCTTGGTATCTTACCAATGCTATACTACGCTCACGATGGGTGCACTTGCCCATGTGTGTGTTTAGTGTTAGTAGAATATCGTGTTTTATAAATTTAAAACTTGATTTATGCGTAAAATGAGCTCAAAATATTAATAAAATCATATCACGCTTCGCACACACCAAGTTTTTGGCGCCCTTGCCGGGGACACAAGGATTTTATGAAAGTTTGGAATCAACGGCCTAATTATTTTTACTTATTTTTCGATTTTTTAGGATTTTTTCTTAAATTTTCAGTTTCTGCATACTTCAGCACGGGCCGTGCTTAGCCAGACACGGGGCCATGACCATCTTTGTTGTTGGCAATCCTATTTTAAGTCAGACAGTAGCCGACCATGGGGCCGTGCCCACAGAATACGCCTCCGTGTCCAACTTTCAGTTGCTGAAATCAGAATCGTAAGTTCCCAACGGTTGGTAATTTTTGACAAAAATACGAGTGATATTGATTATTTTTACTTTTGCTCCTCTTACGGTGAGTGGTTTCAAATATGTGGTGGATTCCATAAAGATTTAGAATGTTACTTTTTAAATTGCACTCCTTACTATTTAGACCCATAGTTTTCCTGTAACCTTAAGATGGGCGAAAGTAAAAATGATCACTATCTCTCGCCCAAGTGCCCTCAACCATATTTTTCAGATGACATAACTTCCGAAGAATTATGTCAGCTCGAAGAAATAATTCTCCTAAATTAAAAGAATTAGAGCTTGAGATGAAAACAAGTTATTCATCACAAGACAATAATCAAGGAGAATTATTGGGGTCACATTCGGATTCTACCAATATCGACGATACCGAAAGTACCGTAAACTCTTGTGAGAACATGAGCGATAGTCATCCCTGTGTCAATTGTACCATGAAGGACTCTCCATCAGTCCCCACCGATGCGCTCATAGACCTGAGCGGTTCGACATATACATTCTTTAACGAGAGTCCGGATAAGGGGAATAAAGGTTGGTTTCGCCCACCGGTATTTAGTTTAGGTTTTACCCTTTCCGATAACCTCTTGCGTTCTTGTTTAAATCAAGAGCAATGAAGGTACCTTAGGCACTTCAGTGTTGTTCCCTCAAGTAAGGAACCGCCTGATCCGAACAAATTCCTTAAAATAAGACGAAACTTCATAAAACACTCTAGCCACGGGGCCGTATCCAGGTCAACACGCCCCGTGCCCACCTCAAAATTGACCACGGGGCCATGTACAGGACAACACGCCTCGTGTTCAGAATACGGACAAAATGTGTCAGAGTCTTGTCTGACCACGGGGCCGTGGTCAACGTGCTGTCGTTTTCTATAAAATCAGCATGATTCCTACACATTTGGACCCATTCCAAAGACCAAGATTTGCTGGGATCTTCACACATACCTTAACAGGTCTATTCCAAAGAAGGTTTCTCAACAACCATCTTGTCTTTGCCACTTTTGTCTCTTACCTTCTTCTCCATGTAACACCTCGCAAAATCATGTCCAATATAATAAAGACACATGTCATGGACTTAAACGTGTGATGAATTAATTCTGAGGGACTTAAATTGTCAAACAATGTAAATATGTAAGTAAAAGGATCAAACGTGTCATCATGCCAAACTCGTGCCTCTGAATGACCTCATAAGATGTTCGTATTCTTTAAATGAATAAATTGTCGAACATAGAAAGTCGTATGTGCTTAAATTAAGGACTCTACGAAGCATAGGGGTTAAAAGTGTCAACATGTTAAATGTTACCTTTGAGTGACCTTTTAACGATCCCAAAAACATTGTAACGATTGTACATTTTGCCCTCAAGAATATTGGATATCAATTTTATGGAGTTTTGATGAAAACAAGACTTTTCGGGTGATCTTGCAACTAACTGGGAGCTTAACGGAGTTAATTTATGAACCAAGGCCCTTAATAGTTAACTATGGGGGTCATAAGTGCAATAAATGGAAGTTAAATAAACTTAAAATGGACCAGGGACTGAAATGGCAAGGTTAGCAAAGTTTTTATCGGATTTACAGGTTCTTGCGGGCCGCGTAAACATTCTCTTATGTTTACGCGGGCCGCAACAAACATTCTCTTATGTTTACGCGGGCCGCGACAGAAGTGCCAACAACAAATTCTTAGACAACTGCATGTTTCAGCCTATTCCACTGCCTTTGCATGGGTTCTGAGCAATACCTGGGGCTTGCAAATGATTTTAACTACCTTAGGGACACATGGGAACATCTGGGAGCAACATAGGGACAAATGGTTTGATCTTGGAGCACAAATTTTCCTATATAAGGGTCTTGCTTTGTTCTTGTTCATTTGCACATTTGAGTTTTACTTCACAACTCTCTATCTGAAGCCTCCTAGAGCTAAAGGAAGCTTTCAATTGTTCCAAATTCGTGCTAAGGACTCTAGTAAGTGTTCTTAGCTTCCTAAGTTCAAGTTTTATTAGCTTAATGACCAAAAGTCAAAGCTATCGTAATTAAGCTTTGACTTAGTGATTAATCACTAATGGTCCAGCCATTATTCGAATTGAAAGTGGCTCTGAGTTGGTAATTATGTAGGTAATAAACGCTTAAAAGGGCACCTACTGATTATCACTTTTACTTGGTCAATTGTCGGGTCAAACTTATTAATAAAAAGTCAAACGGGTCAATTTTTACAAAATAATGCATAACTGTTAATGTAAAAGTTATGGAACATGTTTTAACACTTAAATAACTTGGTAATTAACATAAGAACATGTCTAAGCATGTTCAACCTGATAAATCTGAGTTTAGGCTCGGTTCGCAACCGAAAGTCGCAAAAGTAGATTTTTGCTTTGACTTTCAGTTCTGACCCGATTTAGCTTGTTTTAGGCATTCCTTAGGGTTCCTTTAGGACCATATTACATGTTAGTATAACCCTCTGAGATTATACTATATGGTTCCTTTGAAATCTGAATCATTTGCATGTTTCCGTTAAATGCTTAAATGTTGACCATTATGCCCTTTTAATATAAAAAGAGATTTTTGAAAATGTGAGTGGACAAAAACCTTTATTACTGATATTTAAGTATGTCCTAAAAATTTGACATCAGTTTATGGTCTGAAATGAGAGTTATGCTCGATATCGTAAATTGAAAGCTTTTTATTAATTAAATGGCATTTTTGACATAAATCATATTTAAACCCAAATTTTTACACCCAACTTTCTACCCATCGATGTAATATAATATTTAGGGATTTTTAGAAATTTTTATTAAATTTTAAACTGATCCTAACATAGAGTTTATGCATCTGCCCGGTAATTGACGATAATGCCTTTTTTTCTAATAAAATGAGTTTTACACATCCTTTACATATCAAACCTTTTTCTACTGATTTTATATATTAAATAAATTATTTTAAACAGTAAAGCCTGATCAAAATCTCAGCTTTCCTTAATCAACCCGAATATCGTCAAATACCGACTTTTATGCGATTTAGGCGCATAGTATGGTTTAAAACAATATTTGGCACCTAAAGCTTGTTACCTACTGATGTTATGGATAAATTTTTATACTTTAACAGTAAGAAAAAGTTTTGAACTCAGATTTCCAAATTTGACCATTATAATATATGTGAAATAACCAAAATGCCCTTACGGTGCATAGTTTGGTCATAAATGATAAATTTCACATATATACGATATCTTACTGATATAACTTATTAAAATAAATATTTTTACTGATTATTTTAGACCAGAACGTCAGATTGCTATTTAACCTCTTTTATAAGCTTTAAAATGACCAAAATACCCTTACGGGGCTTAAATTGGTTTTAAATTCGTTTTGGGCATAATAGAAGGTATCCTATTGATATCATAACATATTTAAAGCATATTAACTTATGGAACCTGTACATGACTCAATTGCTTACCCGTTATGCATATACATGTTCGGTACGGTTATGTAACTAGTTTGCATAAATTAACCGAAACGGGTCAAACCTTATCATTTTTACTTCAAAATCCAGAATGTATTTAGTTTACCCATTTTATACAAGTCTTTAAACTTGTCAGGTATAGATCATATTCTAATCCGGTCTTCCCTTAATCTTGCGTTTTGAACCGAAAACCTTTCATTAAAACTAACCGGTCTAAGTTAAGACTTAAATAAGACCCGTTAGGAATCTAATAGGTTATTAAAACCTTCATTCCAGATTAGGAGCCCAGTAAAAGCTACCTGTGTTTGCTGATTGATATACGGCTGAGATTAAAATTTATATTTTTGCTCAGGTAAATACTTTTAACTTGTTTTCCGTTTTACGGGCTTAGGATACGGTATTAAATAACACCGCTTGGTCGGGTATGTAGTTATTTAAATCGGATTGTGATTAATACATTTACATAACCCGTTTTAATCTGTTTTGTTTGATGCAATGCCTTTGGGGGGTTAATGACCATGTCCTGGATATCCTCGGCTCATTCATTAGAAATGGCCACGACTTAAGCACGGGGTGTAGGCATACACTTGACAGTTGCGTATGTAAAACGGTACCCCACTCGTAAGGAAACTTCTTGTGAGTATTATACCAAGTGGTGTGTCTATTAATCTTATCCAGCTCTTCTAACTGGGTCCTAAATGGACGACAAACATGTAAAACTGTATACAAGATTATTTTTAAATAATTGTCCCAAGTTATAAAAGATTTTATGCCTTGTGCATCCAAATCCATTTTAATATACATTTTTCAAAAGAGTCAGTTAATTGTATTTACCAGTGTAAACTGACGTATTTTTCAAAAAGATTAAGTGCAAGTACTACGCGTAATGGGCTGGCTACTCCTAGTATCAAATAAAGTGTCTTGCAAGCTTTTGATGCTTAAATCTGTTGAACAATATTTCTTTATGTTTTAGATCCGCCCGTGGATCCACTTTACAATCCGTTGTGTAATATTTTATGATTACTTTCGAATCGGTCTGTATAATTATTACTTTAAGACTTCCGCTGTGCATTGAATTGTGATTATTGACCATGATGATATCAACTACGTCACGATACTCCCCACCGGGCCCACCGGTAATACGTGGAAATATCAGGGTGTGACAGGTTGGTATCAGAGCCAACATTGAGTGAATTAAACACTAGCCTTTTATGTTTAATCTCAATGACACAGTTGCACATTCCTTGACCTCCGAGTCTAGGCTAATGCCTTAGGACTAATCCTAATCTTATTGTTTTCTTTTGTTGGTTTCTTTTGTTTGTTTTGACAGGAACAAGACAATGCCACCATGTTTCAGAGGAAGAGGTGGAAGAGGCAAAGCACCAATGACGGCTCCAAATAACCACGAGGCCGGGCCATCTCACCGGCGAACTCCTTCCGCAACCTATAGCTCTAGTCCGCAAGAAGACTGGAGAACATATTTGGAACCCGTGAGGCGTTCTGTCTCGCTTAGCTCTTCGCCCTCGTACCACAACTCCTTTTGGCCACAATTAGAAACCAAGCCTAATGATTCTCACCACTCCTTCATCCCGTTGCAGCGGTCGGGTTCACACCGTGCCTTTTAGGACCCGAGCCCGTACTTTCAGAGCCGGTTCAACCTGGGAAACGTGAGCGAAGAACCAATGGGCCATAACCCATTGGGACCAGAAGACCACTTTCCTGAACCCCAGGTATGGATATGGACGAGGATCAAGATCCAGAAATGCCGCCATCTGGGATGCCCAAGCATCCCATTGAGATTTCTGACGGATCATCTTTTCATGGTTCGCCATACAGGGGCCCAGACAGTTTTGCAGAAAGGTGGGCCACATACCACTGGGAGTTCACTCCCCCTTACAACCCACCTCAACAACAGCAGCAAGATCCCTCTGAGTATTCACGTTTCCAAGCGGTCACGCCATCGCCACCGCCACCACTAGAGCAGCAGCTGCCTCCAGAACCACCGAGGCGAAGAAGATCAGGTGCACGGATGTCCGTGCGAAGGGGGGATTTCCACTTCAGCACCCCCCAACACTCCAGTGGCAGCCACTACCCACCACTGTATGAAGACCCGCAATTGGGTGGGCCTTCAAACCTAGTTTCAGAAGTCGACTCTGCGCCAGTCGTACCACCACCACCACACATGGGTTATGATAACCCAATTCCTTCCTACGCTGGTACAGTAGCGTATAACCCTTTTGAGCAGCCAGCTTATCCTGGCTACAACAACTACAATGCCCCTGTCGTCGACCCGTACCTCGAGGCGGCCAACTACAATGCTCTCCATCCAGAAGGGCCTTATGCAGCTTCGTACCAGTCTAGGTACCAAGCATATGGGTATCAATACCCACCACCTCCTCAACCTCCGCAGCAGCAGCCGCCACAGCAGCAGGAAATTCTTCAAAGGTTGGACCAGGTGGAACGAGAGGTTCAAGAGGAGTGTAGAAGCCGTCGGGGACTACTTAAGGGTTTGGCAGACCTAATAAAGGGGAAGAAGAAGAGGGATTATTAAAATCCTTATTTATTTGTATTGTTGTTTATTTCAATTAAGTCCCTGCGTGGACAATTTTATTTATCTATTCAGTCCCAGCAAGGACTTGTATTTCTTCTTTTAGTCCCTATGTGGACAAGTTATTTATTTAAAAGTCCCGTTTAGGGCATCTATGTACTTATTTCAATTTATTGGAATGTTTTAATTTAAATTTCATTTATCCTTATATATATCTGAATATATCATATGAAATAAATCAAGATATCATTCCTCTTTGTAATTATCTGCCATTAAATATTAAAAGGAATCTTAAAAGGTATAACCTAGCCTAAATGTCATTTTAGACCTGGCCATGATGGTAAAACCTATTTAAAAAGATTCAAATCCTTGTTAACATCTGAAAACATGTTAGCACTCCTGGCTGATGTGATTCGGTAAAGTCACACATGCCATCCTTATATTGGATTCTTCCAGATTCCTTATCTAGCCTAATGATTTAGAAATCATGGGTTCAAATCATCAATTGAGATGATCATGTATTAAACATCCATTAGTGATGAGGTGTCTACGGGCCATATTTATTGTCCAATGAGACGAAAGACAGTCGTACTCTATGACTCCCTGTCAAGAAAAGGTGATGAACTATGTTCAAACCTTAATGCCTCGATCTTATAAGATCATGGCTATTAAATTTTAAAACTGTCCTTGTGACTTGGCCTTTTGTGCCACCCTAATACCTTTAATGATTTATAATAATGGATAATTTATAATGAAAATCCTAAATAAATATAACTAACAAATTAACCAATATGGTTTTTATATTACCATGGTTAATAAATCATCAAAAAAATGATGATTCCATAATAACCTCTGAATAAAATATTGTCAATTGTTTTGTAGCAATCAAGCTACATGGCTGAATCAGAGGAGGTTAACAGTCACCCGAGAGAGAATAATGATACCACCAGAATTAATGTAGCTGGTGCAGATCTTCAAGCATTAATAGACAATGCAGTTACAAGAGCACTTGACAAACAGTTCAAGGAATCAAGTGGTACTCACACTTAGACTCAATCAGTGGCTCATAGTAAGCCCCCTTCTAAAACACACGAGTCAAAGAAGGATGATGCTCGTCATTCGTCGAATCAGCAAAGTATCCCGTCTAAAAAGATTGTGCCCAATCAAGAGCCACGTGTTAAGACATGTTCTTATAAATATTTCATCTCCTGCAAGCCCAGGGACTTCACAGGGGAGAAAGGAGCCATTGATTATATGACTTGGCTTGATGAGATGGATACAGTGGTTGATATCAGTGGTTGTGCAGAACAGGATATAGTGAAGTTTGTGTCACAATCATTTAAAGGTGAAGCTTTGGCTTGGTGGAGATCATTGGTACAAGCCATAGGGAAAATCCCACTTTACAACATGACTTGGGATCAGTTTGTTGCGTTGATCAAAGAAAATTTATGTCCTCAACATGATGTTAAGAAAATTGAGACTGATTCTTGACCTTAGTCATGAAGAATTTAGACTGTCAAGCATATCTTACGAGCTTCAACACCATGTCTCGATTGGTTCCTTATCTGGTCACACCGGAATCAAAGCGCATAGCTCGTTTTATTGGAGGTTTAGCTCCAGAGATCAAAGGGAATGTGAAAGCATCTAGACCTACCACGTTCAGGTCAGTAGCAGATCTGTCTCTATCTCTTACACTTGATGCTATCAGAAACAAGTCTGTTAAAGTTTCTGATGATGGTAAGCTAAAGCGGGAGGATGAGAGTTCTCATCGCTCCGACAAAAAAAGGAAAGGGAGCTCTGATCACAAAAAGAGTTCCGGGTTTAAAAAGGATAGCCAGCAGATGGGTGAGAAACCCAAATGTAAAAAATGCAGAAACAACATTTTGGAAAGTGTAGGTTGGAGTCGAAATCACACCCGCAGTCACAATCAAAGCCGTTTGGATGTGGGATCTGCAAGTCCAAGGAGCATAAGACCTTGGATTGCAAAAAGATGAAGGATGCAACTTGTTACAATTGTAACGAGAAGGGGCATATCAAGACCAACTGCCCCAAATATGCGAAGAAGCCTGAGGAAGTTAAAAAGACCAATGCTCGTGTCTTTCAGATGAATGCTCAAGAGGCCATTCAGAACGACAATGTGATAACGGGTACCTTTCTTATCAATGATGTTTATGCTAGAGTATTGTTTGATTCTGGTACAGACAAGTCTTTTGTAGACAATAAGTTTTGTAAATTGCTAAATCTGTCTGTTAAGACTCTAAACATAAAATATGAAGTAGAATTGGCCAATGGTACCATAGAAACTGCCTCAACAGTTCTAGATGGATGTTTTATATCCATTAGGAATCACTCTTTTCCACTATCCTTGCTTCCATTGAAATTGGCAGGATTCGACATAGTGATAGGCATGGATTGGTTATCTCATAACCAAGCCCAAATTGTGTCTGATAAGAAGCAAGTGGTTATCAAGACTCCTTATGGTGAGCCACTTACGATTCAAGGAGATACTCAGTATGGATTGCCTAAGCAAGTGTCTATGCTTAAGGCATCGAAGTGTATGAAGAGAGGTTGTGTCATTTATATGGCACAGGTAACCATTGATGAACCAAAGCCCAAGATTGAAGACATCCACGTTATTTCTGAATATCCAGACGTTTTTCCTAAAGAACTACCTAGTTTACCTCCAGATAGGCAAGTGGAATTTAGAATTGATATTATTCCTGGAGCAGCACCAGTTGCAAGAGCACCTTACCGGTTGGCACCAACTGAGATGAAAGAGTTAAGGACACAGTTGGATGATTTGTTAGAGAAAGGATTTATTCGACCTAGCTCGTCCCCTTGGGGAGCACCGATTCTGTTTGTGAAGAAAAAGGATGGATCAATGCGTGTATGCATTGATTATCGCGAGCTGAATAAAGTAACAATCAACAACAGATATCCATTACCCAGGATCGATGATCTATTCGACCAGCTTCAAGGAGCAAGTTATTTCTCCAATATTGATTTAAGGTCAGGTTACCATCAACTAAAGGTCAGAGATGAAGATGTACATAAGACCGCATTCAGAACTCGATATGGACACTATGAGTTCTTAGTGATGCCTTTTGGGCTCACTAATGCACCTGCAGCGTTCATGGATCTCATGAATCGTGTTTGCAAGCCATATTTAGACAAGTTTGTCATTGTCTTTATCGATGACATACTTATTTATTCAAAGAGTCAAGCCGATCATGAAAGACATCTCCGGTGTACGGGAAGTCCAATTTCTTGGACATATGGTAAGTGAGCGTGGTATCCAGGTGGATCCCGCTAAGAGTGAAGCGATTATGAATTGGTAAGAGCCTAAGACTCCTACAGAGATACGCAGCTTCTTGGGTCTAGCAGGATACTACAGGCGTTTCATTGAAAACTTTTCAAGAATTGCTGTACCTTTGACTTCGTTGACCCGTAAGAATGTCAAGTTTGACTAGGGTCCCAAGTAACAAGAATCCTTTGATATTCTTAAGCAGAAATTAAGCAATGCTCCTGTGTTGACATTGCCTGAAGGAATTGAAGAATTCGTGGTATATTGCGACGCATCGCACACCGGCATGGGATGTGTGCTTATGCAGTAGGGCAAGGTTATTGCATATGCTTTACGTCAATTAAAGGTGCACGGAAAGAATTACGCCACCCACGATTTGGAATTGGGTGCCGTTGTGTTTGCACTAAAGCTTTGGAGGCATTATCCTTATGGGACAAAGTGTGTGATCTATTCTGATCATAAGAGCCTTCAGCATCTGTTTAATCAGAAAGACCTTAACATGAGGCAGCGTCGATGGATGGAGACTTTAAATGATTATGATTGCGAAATTCGCTACCATCCAGGCAAAGAGAATGTTGTAGATGACGCTCTAAGCAGGAAGGAAAGGGTTAAGCCCATTAGGATCAATGCTAAGAGCATCGAACTAAAGAACAACTTGAATGAAAGGTTGTTAGCCGCTCAAAAGGAAGCTGTATTAGAAGCTAACTATCCAAATGAGAAGTTAGGAGTGACTGCCGATCAATTATCATATGGAAAGGATGGAATCCTAAGATTAAATGATAGAATATAGGTTCCAATCTATGGAGGACTTCGAGATGTGATTCTTCAAGAAGCTCATAGCTCCAAATATTCAGTTCATCCTGGCAGTGATAAGATGTACCAGGATTTAAAGACAAATTATTGGTGGATAGGTTTGAAGAAATCTATAGCCACTTATGTAGCTAAATGTCTGACATGCGCGCAGGTTAAAGCCGAGCATCAGAAACCGTCAGGTTCGCTGCAACAGCCTGAGCTTCCCACTTGAAAATGGGAAATGGTAACTATGGATTTTATTACTAAGTTACCAAAAACAAAGCATGGGAATAATACTATTTGGGTTATAGTCGATAGATTGACCAAGTCAGCCCACTTCTTGCCGATTAAAGAAACTCACAGCTCCGACAAGCTAGCTCAGCTGTATGTGGATAAGATAGTATCTCTCCACGGTGTGCCAGTGTCTATTATCTCTGATAGGGATACAAGATACACATCGCATTTTTGGAAAAGCTTTCAGCAAGCTTTAGGCACTCGTCTAAATTTCAGCACAGCTTATCATCCACAGACAGATGGGCAAAGCAAGCATACAATTTAAACGCTTGAGGATATGCTACGAGCTTGTGTTATTGATTTAGGAGGAAGATGGGATGACCATCTTCCATTGATTGAATTTTCATACAATAATAGCTATCATTCGAGCATCCAAGCCGCACCTTTTGAGGCTTTGTACCGAAGGAAGTGCAGAACGCCAGTTTGTTGGGCGGAAGTTGGAGATGTCCAACTATCAGGACCGGATATAGTCCTGGGGACGACGGACAAGATTGTCCAAATCTGTGATCGTCTGAAAGCTGCTAGGGACATGTAGAAAAGTTATGCTAATATGAGGCGCAAACCTTTAAAGTTTGAAGTTAGTGACAAAGTGTTACTTAAGGTGTCACCCTGGAAAGGGGTGATGCGTTTTGGCAAAAAGGGCAAGCTAAGCACAAGGTACATAGGACCATTCGAGATCATCGAATGTGTCGGAATTGTGGCTTACAAGTTAAATTTGCCAGAAGAGCTTAGTGGAATACATAATGTATTCCACATCTGCAACTTAAAGAAGTGTCTAGCCAATGAGTCGCTAGCAATGTCGCATAAGGACGTGCAGATAGATGAAAGCTTGAAATTTGTTGAAAAACCTTTGTCGATCGAGGATCGACAGGTCAAGAAACTTCGAAGAAAACATGTACCAATTGTGAAGGTAAAATGGGATGCCCGTAGAGGCCTAGAATACACGTGGGAGGTTGAATCCACAATGAAACAGAAGTACCCTCATTTATTTAAGTAAATCTCGAGATCGAGATTTCTTTTAAGGGGGTGAGGATGTAACACATCGCAAAATCATGTCCAATATAATAAAGACACGTGTCATGGATTTAAACGTGTGATGAATTAATTCTAAGGGACTTAAATTGTCAAAGAATGTAAATATGTAAGTAAAAGGATCAAACGTGTCATCATGCCAAACTCGTGCCTCTGAATGACCTCATAAGATGTTCGTATTCTTTAAATGAATAAACTGTCGAACATAGAAAGTCGTATGTGCTTAAATTAAGGATTCTACGAAGCATATGGGTTAAAAGTGTCAACATGTTAAATGTTACCTCTGAGTGACCTTTTAACGATCCCAAAAACATTGTAACGATTGTACATTTTGCCCTCAAGAATATTGGATATCAATTTTATGGAGTTTTGATGAAAACAAGACTTTTCGGGTGATCTTGCAACTAACCGGGAGCTTAACGGAGTTAATTTATAACCCAAGGCCCTTAATAGTTAACTATGGGGGTCATAAGTGCAATAAATGGAAGTTAAATAAACTTAAAATGGACTTGGGACTGAAATGGCAAGGTTAGCAAAGTTTTTACCGGATTTACAGGTTCTCGCAGGCCGCGTAAACATTCTCTTATGTTTACACGGGCCGCGACAGAAGTGCCAGCGACAAATTCTTGGACAACTGCATGTTTCAGCCTGTTCCACCGCCTTTGCATAGGGACACATGGGAACATCTGGGAGCAACATAGGGACAAATAGTTTGATCTTGGAGCACCAATTTTCCTATATAAGGGTCTTGCTTTGTTCTTGTTCATTTGCACATTTGAGTTTTACTTCACAACTCTCTATCTGAAGCCTCCTGGAGCTAAAGGAAGCTTTCTCTTGTTCCAAATTCGTGATAAGGACTCTAGTAAGTGTTCTTAGCTTCCTAAGTTCAAGTTTTATTAGCTTAATGACCAAAAGTCAAAGCTATCGTAATTAAGCTTTGACTTAGTGATTAATCACTAATGGTCCAGCCATTATTCGAATTGAAAGTGGCTATGAGTTGGTAATTATATATATTATAGATAGCGTGAAAGCCAACCGCTCTCAGATTGCATCATGACTGTCGGATCTTATCAACTTTAAATCTTGGCCGTTTAAACTCCAAAAAAAAACCGTAAAAGAGGCTGTTATTGGCAATTCAGGCTCTCTCTCCTGAATTGCTAAAAATCCGGCCATGATTCCTGAATTATAGCTAAAAGATAACCGAAAAAAGTGGTAGTTTTCGTCAGCAGTTTATAGAGGTTACACATTGTCTCCTAAAATTTGCAGTTAGGGACGGTTTTTATTTGAATCTGCAGTTTATAAACCCCCTTCCACCGCTGAATTCATCCATATAAACCCCCTTCCACCGTTGAATCGATGCATCCTCTGGATCTTTCTTCTCCCATTTGACCGATCCTTCTTCTCTCACATACAATCATCTCAATACAACCTGGTGTCCATTGCCCAAATTGGAAAAAATTAGGATCCGTCGGCCACATGTGTTCACTTCCACTACCACAGTCGACGGTTGTGAGAAGTGGGCACTGTCATTCGACAACAATTTGGTAATTCGTTCTTTTGGCTTGTCGTTCTCATCGTTTTCAGTAGTTCTGGCATAGCTTGGAGCACCATCAATCTCTCACACTCTTGGTAATGCGTTCTGTTTTTCAAAGCCCTAATTAGAGCGAATTTGTTAGGTGTTTGTTTGTTTTGATGAATTCGTCATATTATTGATAACGGTTTAAGGTAACACAGCTGAATTCCTTAAGTTACAATTTGCTTGATCTGGTTATGTTTTGAATTTGTTGGTCATTATTGAATGATGGGATGTGTATAGAATTTAGGTCTGTTGTACAACATACATTATGCCTGTAATAGTTCTAATCATGTTCTTGTGCTTCTAGGGCTTTCCGAATCGAAACAAGGCGTCGGTAATGCCGCTGAGCTCGGTCATATTTTCGATCTTCAATTCCATTCATCAGTGCCAAAATTGTAAGATTTACATATTTTCGCTCCTGTTGCATCGTTTCTTTATTATCCGTTGACTTCACTCCACTAATCGTTGGATTCGAAAGTCATATGTGTTCAATCCCTTTCTTGGCAATCGGTAAGTTCTAACGTGTGATTTGTTTCTATTATTGGGCAGATCTTTAGTGATGCCTCAACCAGCTAGAAATTTGGGATGTTTGAGAGGAAAAGTAAAAGTTGTTTAGTCTGGTGACACCATGGGCAGATCTTTAGTGATGCCTCAACCAAAGAAGAAAAGTCTCCTAAGAAGGCTTTGGTTTTGCCTCATCTATGCACGTTGAGGTGGGTATCGAAGGAGCACAACTGCCACATATGTGGGTAAATATTCCGAACATTTTGCATAGCTTGCATATTTGTTGATTCTATATATCAAAATGCTTATTTTTATTATAAAAGTAACCCACAAACTGACTATGGATTGTAATCACTTGCGTAAGTTTGTAAGTTTCCCGACACTTCATAAGTTTTTTCGGGTGACCATATTGGTTAAGTTTGAATTTCATCGTAACATGTCAATGTCAAAGTAAATGTAAATAAAAACTTGTCATTATGACACTGAAAAACCCGTCCACCAGACGGGTATACTGCTATTGTAGACCATGGTTGAGTAAAATAAGGAAAACCTTCTAGAAGCAGAGGTTACAAAGCAGTTTTAAGAGGTTACAGGTCAAAACAGTTCCATTGGAGATTTGGAGCCCAGCATTGTTGTCCGCATTTTTTGGATCATAATGGTTCTCTGTATCTCTCTTATTACGGACAAAAATGAAAACCAAATCATCACCGTCTCTGCTATCCTCTCAGTTCAGGTGCCATGGCCCGTGCCCCATTGTTTCTTCATTCCTATTTTATGTGAAATCATATAAGTTACTGTACATGTCGATTACAGTCTCTAACTCTTCAACCTAACCAATATTTACATACTTTCTGCCGAGTCTGTCTTTCTTTATTCATATTTTAATAGATAAAGATGCAACTTTTCAGCGAATAGTTTATTTTCTAAGCCAAGAAAGAGAGATCCACTAATAGGCAGAGAGATTTGGATGAGGCCAAATTTAGATTTGTTGCAACTGAGGTGTGTTATGTAAGTGCTTCTAATTAATTCACATGCCTAGCATTGTTTTTTTTTCTAAGTATGATCAAATTAGTTGTGACCATTAGGTGTTAGGCTGCATGATAATTTTCTTTAGTAGATCGGTTTGTATTTTTTTCTTAACTTTTTTCAACCACTAATGTTGTTTATATTCCAATTTTCTTTATTTATTTAGCAGGGTGATCATGTGACCTTCTTAAATGCATACAAGGAGTTTCTTCAGTCTAATAAAATATTCAAAATGGTGTCACAAAAACTATATTAATTACCAAGCCATGGTAAGTTTCAATGACTCTATAGAAGTGTTAAAGTGTTAACTCTTTTATTATTATTGATTTTTAATAATACAATGGACGGTTATCAGTTAAATTTTTACTTTGTTTAGCTTTACTGGTGTAGTGGTACAATAGTTGGAGTCGAAGACCTATCTCTGTAGTGGAAAGATTCTTAAGTGGCATCCAAGAAAGGTTAAGAATAATAATAGATGCTTGATTATAGAGATTTATTGACTTGAACATGACAATTGTTCTTCGTTGCAGCAAAATCACATCTTTACACCAGGAGAGCTTCTAGCATTAATGTTGTAGTTAGATTGAGATCTTCTGGCCTTGTAGCTTGTGCTTAACCAACCAGTCTTGTGCGGGGACTTCACAAGGCTGCAAAAGTGATTGAGAAACATGCTGCTCAACTTTATATCTTATCTAAGGACTGTAACCAACCAGACTATAAAAGTTTAGGCAAAGCACTTTGTGCTGACTACTACGTGATCTGAGGACTGTAACCAACCAGACTATAAAAGTTTAGGCAAAGCACTTTGTGCTGACTACTACGTGAGCTTTATACAACTTCCCAGTGCGAAGACTTTTGACGACCGGGTTAATCTAAGTCTGTTGTCTCAGATTGTCGTTACAAGTGCTTTTTTAACTTATTTTTTAGTTATTCCCCTTGTATTCTTCTTACAAGTTACAAGTAGACTCCTTACATTTTGTTACATCCTTATTATGTTGTCTTCTTTTTAAAGATTTTTAATGCATGAATGATCAAATTGAAGTTACCTCTTTACAAGTTTTGTGAGATTTCAGTAGAGGTCTTGTATAAACAGGTTGTGTAATGGTTCAAAACAGGTTTGGGTCGTTGAAAAAGTAATTTTTAGTCTTGACTAAACGGGTAAGATTGACCTGGACAGAAATTATTTTGTTGAGTTTGAATGTATTAATTCGAAAATAAGGACTGGGTCCGTATGCCTTTTAAACACACATATATACGATACGTAACACCCATGTTTATATGATACTAAGCCAATGTCTAAGAAAGGTAAAATTGAAAGCTAGAAATGTTAGGTGTCTATATCTAAAATTTCGGCTGAGTTTTTTTTTTTTTTTTTTTTATATTGGGTTGTATATTTGTATTCATACTTTCGTGACTCATTGATGCATGACATTGTAAATATGCGGCTTTTTGATTTGATTGAAATTGGATTTTAGTAAATAACACTAAGATTTTGACACGCCGCACGTTGCGGCGGCGTCAAAAGTTGTAGTAACTCGAAATTATAAGCTATATTCGACACGACTCATTTTAGAAAATCCTTAAGTGCATCTTTAAACTTCCCCATTGACAGATACGCAGCACCACGCCGAGAATAACCCTAAACCCACCAAAAAATTCAAACTTTTACAACTCATAAACTTTCTACTCAAAATCAAGAAACATAAACAAACCAACAAACCTTTGAATACTTAGGGTCAATGTCAATAGCCCTAGAAGCATCCTGAATAGCACACTACCATATTCCTCCAATTTAGTATGAGAAAAAGCCCGATTCGCCCAATACACAGCATTTTGACCATTTAATTCAATCGCTTTTGTATACAAATCAATCGCTTGTGAAAACTTATTAGCTGACAAAACCCAACACAGAGTACAGATCAAACATCATATAAATATATAATACAGTAAAAAAATGGATCAACTGAAGCTAATAGAACTTATGGGTTACCTTTAAAAGCTTCATTAGCTGCTTGTTTGATTTGTTCGGCCAATAAAACGTCAGATTTTTCACCAGCCATAGTGGGCATAATAAATAGGACTGATAAAAAGTTGGGTTTTGTGTTGGAATTAGATGAAAAAGTGTGCAGATTGCATGCCAATTGTTCCTTTTTTCTCACTATCAACACCTTCGTGTGGATTGTAGC
Organism: Helianthus tuberosus; assembly: GCA_030545235.1. Lineage (NCBI taxonomy): Eukaryota > Viridiplantae > Streptophyta > Magnoliopsida > Asterales > Asteraceae > Helianthus > Helianthus tuberosus. The sequence continues at coordinate 99,663,770 of CM060437.1, read as the reverse complement.
TACGGAGATTGATGATTGTTGTTGCAGAGTTTTGCCCTATCCGTCATGGCTGCAACACCGGTTGCATCTCACATACCATCCGGGTTGCCCCGCCAAGATACGGGCCGGATCTAACCCTAAGCCCGATTATGATGTTCGGAAAATAATCCATACAGAAATAAGCATCATCGCCATCTCCAATCATAACTTTCACGACATATACATTTAGTAAACTCGGAAACACAGTGTGTTCTAGAGAGAGAGAGAGAGAAAGAGGTAGGAAGTACCCTTTCATTCAAAACTTTTCAAAGGATGAAAACTGTAATTTACTCTTTTATAATTTATTTTCTTTTTCTGTTGAAGGGTTGTTGATTTTCAGCAAGAAATGGGGATGAACTCACCAGATCAACATGATGATGTTGTGGCAAGAGAGGGGCAACTACCCTTTAAAAACTCCCCTTCTATGTTTTAACTTGCTAGTAATTTGCTCAATTCCATTCACAACCTAACAAAAGATTTCAAACAAAGTCCTGCAGAAATGCAGTAACTGGAGTGCACATTCTTTTGATAATTTAAATGAGCATTGAAACATAATTAAATCTAACTTGTGTGTTCTGTATTCACCTGCTCTTCTCTGATTGGTCGAAATCAGGTTGTCTTCTATAAAGATGTCTTGTATGGGTCAAAATTTCGGTAGTTGAGTTCTCATAACTTTCTCTACTGGGTCAAGTTCTACTGTCTTTATTTTCTAAGTACTTGTTCATCAATCAATGTTTAGTTAATCTAATATAGTAATCTATAGGCAGGCTTTACAGTAAAGCCAATTTACTTGTGGAAATAGATTAGTTTACTGAATGCATTGATATAGGTAAGAATGATAATACCTGTTAATCGAATCCTTTTCTTCCTCTGAATGTTCTCCAGCCAATTTCGTTCCCTTTTGACCCACAACCAAGTAATTTGCCTGCAAGTCCAAAGAATTGAATTGTGCCAAATATTGTCGTAATTGCATGCAAAATAACTTTTCATTCAATAAGGAATCACCTTTTTATCACTTAACGATTTGAATGACTCCACAACGTGACTCAATTCCACAATTAGTATTAATTTAGGGCCCAGACGTGTTAAGCATTAATATCCATTTATGCAGATGGTTCAGCGATTCAATCTAGGGCATTCGTCATATAATATGTTTCTTAGTTAATTCAATGGTCAATGCAAACAAATAAAATTAGGGCTTCAAAATCACTTCAAGTCAACAAAAATCAGAAACCATATTTAGCTGCAGATTTTAGCAACCCTTGAAAACCAACAACTTTCTTTAATATGACAAAATTTATCACAACAAACCACGCACGACAGGTTTTCGAAGAAATTCCCAACAAAAAAAACCAATAAAACTGACAATGATGTACCATCTTGTTTCACCTAAAGATAATCAGAAGCCCTCAAATTGACAAACAGGTCCCAATCCCCACCTTCCTTCAATAAAATCGCCACCACATGAAGCGTGTACTTCACCATCGTTGGTCCTCTGTAGGTCACCGAATTAGAGCTAATCACCATCAACGAATATAGATGTCTGTCAATTTCAGAGAAAGGAAGAGGAAAGTGGTGCATTTGGGAAAGGGAGAAATGAAATAGAGATACGACCATGTAGCGTGGGAAAGGGAGAATACATGTAAAGACCGGAAAAAAGAAGGGACCATGGAACTAAAATGCACCGACCTTTTACTTTAAGATTATACCGGTCTAAATCTGCCCAAAACCAGTTTGCACCTTGCTTGTCTCGGGCATGCGCTTAGGCTCCAGGTCTTTTTTGCACCAGTTTGCGCCTTGAGTGCGCTTTGGTCTTTTAACTGCTATGGCTGGATATATCTTGGAAAGGAGGTTTTAGCTACTATATGTTAAGCTTGAAACTTCAGTTTCTTTTTATGTTTTATTTATGGTGATTATTTGGTATCCCCTGCGAAAATCAGTTATCTTTAGAAGTTGGTTGCTGTAGGCATGTTATTTAAAGCTTTGAGTTGAAACTGAGCTAGAAATACTTGACTGAATTATAACCTTGAATGGATACTTTTGTTGTTCCACGTTAATTATCATAACTCCACTTTCATGTAGATAACAAACTTACTCATATCAAAGCTATTGGTATGGTTTGGGAGTGGGATGAGAGCAAATCTTTTTTCTATAACAATTAAGTAACTCATATAACATAACATGTCGCTAAGGGAGTCAAAGTAACAAACATAAAAAATGATTATAATATAATAACGCTAGCATAAACTTTTTATGATGAGTAAACTATAGTAATAACATATAATATGGTAAATAACCCTTTTAAACTTTCTGTGATGGTATTGAACTTGGGTTTTGTCATAGAAATGTAAGGCTGATGCCATTTTTAGTTGTAGTGATTATGAAAAATGTTGAATAACTTATCCTTTGAATGGTGGCATAGTGCTTTAGTGAATTTTCAGAAGAAAAGTAATGTATATTCTTGTGTGAGTATACAAAACACATTGATACATTTAGCCTAGATAAATAGTAGTAATTCCATTCACCTCTTGCCAAGTGTCGCTCTATGAAGCTTGCTTTTGAATGTTAAACCACCCATAGTGGGGTGGTTTGGGCGTTTTTCGTCCAAAACGCCCCAAAAACGCCGCATCACCCGCCCCCGGGGAGATTTTTTTTTTTTTTTTTTTTTTGTATTTTTTGGCTTGGGCATGACGATGAAAATGCCAGGATGAAGATTTATTGACCAATCAAACCGTTGGGACGTTATACTATTTGTTTTAATTTTCCAAAAAAATAAATAATTATAAACAATTGGGTAATTATGGCAAGGGCATTATAAAACTACACCCATTTTAACTTCAACCCCCATAATGACCTTTGTTGTCTAGGCTTGACGATCATGCTCAAGGGAGGGGCTTGAAATTAAAACAAACTCGGCATATAACCATTGTTACTTGGCTCGGATTTATTAGAAGAGGGAAACGGTCGAGACAGGGAAGAAGGAGAGGAATTTGGAGAAAAAAAAAGGCTAAAATGCCCTCAAGCCAGATAAGTTTCGGTTAAAATTAAACATTCATTCTTTCTAAGACCCAAAAGTATGGTGACTAAGCAAAAACTTGAGACAATATGTGTAATTTCTAAACAGAACTAACAAAAAATGCAATTTTGTCTCATAACAATCTCCATGAATGTAATTAATAATGTATGGAAACTCTTAGAAGAAATTAACAATTGTAATTAATAAAAGTTAGAATTGGTCATATGCTAAAAGTCGTTACGAAATTAAGATTATATTCTTTTTTTTACACAAAGCTCCTGCTTCACTATAAAAGTTGTTACGAAATTAAGTTCACATAGCCTAAAGTTACAACTTGAGATGCGAGTTCGGACAAACGAAAGGGATCATTTGTATAATCGACAATAATAATAAGCATCTTGAACCAAACTCTTACACAACACTTTTAAAAACGTTAACCAATACCAAATTATAAACAAATATAACCAAGAGTTGATATCTTATTATTTCTCATAATCAAATGAAAAGCAAATATTTACAGTTTTGACACAGGAACTAATTAACAAACAATGCCTTCAAATATCATATCATACTTGTGTCACTGTCTTTTCTTGCTGATAATAAGGGGTTGAGGCACTTTGTTTCACACGACAATGCAAAGCTAAATCAATAACAGCTATGAATGTGTAGAATATATACAAATTGAATTTTGTAGAGGATACTATGTAAGAAATCATCATTTTTTAGACTTTTCTAACTTATGGTCATGTGTTGGTGTGATTCAGATACTTCTTTACGAAGATATAGTTTTACCTCTATATGAAATAAGTTTGGCTACCTAAAAGAGCCCAGATTGAATTAATCTTACATTTTCCTTGATTTAAGCTCAAAATTGCATTATGAAGGATTATGAAGGCTCCTTGAGATCATGGCTAAAGTTTTAGAGTTGAACTTGAGCTTCCATTGGCTTATTACAACTATAAAACGCTAGCCACCTATATGAAGGGTATGGGTGTATTTTTTTTCTTCATTTCTCTCCGACTAAGGAACTAAAAAAAAAGTGAATACGGTGTTGTTAGACATCTAACCTTACACGTTAACCAATGAAAACTACGTTGTTTTGATTAAAAATAATCTATTCCAAATACAATCACTTCCATATAAAGATTTGGAAAGATCCATCTCTTCATTCAATTATAAACTGACATAAGAGCAGCACATATGAAATCCGACAACTGAAAACACACATCAATTTGCAAATAAGAAGCAGTGAAAAAAACCCAAAAAACTAACCTGAATCTTGTATTCTGTAACTCAGACTGCTGTAATTAAGCAAAGAGCTGGAAGAAAACCCCTTGAGATCAGAGAGCAAGACACTTCAGGACACAAACAACCTGTTGCAACCAGTGGCGAAGCTTGACATGTTCGACGGGGGGGTCGAAAACGTATATACCCAAAAATTTATATAGAACCGGGAGGTCAAAAACGTATATACCCAAACATTTCTATACGAAAACTACATATATAACACTACGAGAGAAAAGTTCGGGGGGTCGGGTGCCCCTCCCGGCCCCTTCAAAGCTTCGCCAATGGTTGCAACAAATACACACACAGACATACGAACGGTAATTAACCCCTTCACAGTTTAAATGAAGAAAATATAAGTAACAATGATGAAGTAATATAGTAATTAAGCACGCAATATTGAAAACAATCTTTGAGACATTTAAACAAACACTTGGCGTGTACTAAGGAACCCATAAACAAGAAACGAAATTTAAAACCATGGAGCATGAAATCAAAAACCTAAAGTGCAATCAAGCATAAACCTAAAACCCAGCTTCAATACAAAACTTAGAAGACTGAGTAAAGCATAAGAAAAGTTTATAGAGCATAAAACAAAGGGGAACCAAGCATTTTTGGCTGAATAATAACAATTTTTGTTAAGAAACATTAGGGTTCAAGGCTTGTATAATGATTAATTGATGATATCTAATGATTAATTGATGATGTCTTCCATTTTTTGTGGATGCAGGAGTACACTAAACTGGTCTTTGCAAAGCATGAATATAGAAGACGAAAGAGAAGAAAAGTAGTTTGATACTAACCTAAACAGCTAGCCATTGAGAGATATTGATAGCAGCAATTGTTGCAAGATGGCGAGAGCAAGCAAGCAAGATCGAGATAGTGAGAGCAGAAGAATGATGAAAGATGTAGAAGAAAACCCTAGCCACACACTTAAAGCGTACGACTTCTCTCTTAAAGGGGCATTATTGTCTTTTGCCAGGTGCACCGACCTTTCTCTTTAAGAATAAGGGTAATTAGTGTACAATTTTTTTTTGTTTTAGAATTCGAAGAAAAATCACTATTACTTGACATCGTCATTTCATCTGCCTATCTATATTCTTATGTTTTAGTAGTCAATTGGAATTGCTAACAACCTTGCTTTTGATGAAACATCCCACCACATGCTTAGGTCACTATACCAAAAATATACCCGTCCACCGGACGGGTATAGAACTAGTTATGTAGGTAATAAACCTTTAAAAGGGCACCTACTGATTATCACTTTTACTTGGTCAATTGTCGGGTCAAACTTATTATTAAAAAGTCAAACGGGTCAATTTTTACAAAATAATGCATAACTGATAATGTAGCAGTTATGGAACATGTTTTAACACTTAAATAACTTGGTAATTAATATAAGAACATGTCTAAGCATGTTCAACCCGACAAATCTGAGTTTAGGCTCGGTTCACAACCGAAAGTCGCAAAAGTATATTTTTGCTTTGACTTTCAGTTCTGACCCGATTTAGATTGTTTTAGGCATGCCTTAGGGTTCCTTTAGGACCATATTACATGTTAGTATAACCCTCTGAGATTATACTATATTGTTCCTTTGAAATCTGAATCATTTGCATGTTTCCGTTAAATGCTTAAATGTTGACCATTATGCCCTTTTAATATAAAAATGAGATTTTTGAAAATGTGAGTGGTCAAAAACCTTTATTACTGATATTTAAGTATGTCCTAAAAATTTGACATCAGTTTATGGTCTAAAATGAGAGTTATGCTCGATATCGTAAATTGAAAGCTTTTTATTAATTAAATGGCATTTTTAACATAAATCATATTTAAACCCAAATTTTTACACCAAACTTTCTACCCACTGATGTAATATAATATTTAGGGATTTTTGGAAATTTTATTAAATTTTAAACTGATCCTAACATAGAGTTCATGCATAGGCCCGGTAATTGACGATAATGCCCTTTTTTCTAATAAAATGAGTTTTACACATCCTTTACATATCAAACCTTTTTCTACTGATTTTATATATTAAATAAGTTATTTTAAATAGTAAAGGCTGATCAAAATCTCAGATTTCCTTGATACCACTTGTTGGATCGTTCCGGTGACCCTAAACAGTCAAAATGAGTAGTTCATCCTCATTTGCAAAGGCGGAATCAAGGTAAATGATGTAACACAGCTTGTTCCTCTTTAATCTTTATCTATTGATGATTTTTTGAGCTTTTACAAGTTGAAATCTGACAAAAATCCGGCAGCACCTCAGCTCACACACACACTATTCCGTATCAAATGAGATCACACAACTCCTATATATAGGCCTAGCTATTTCGTTTGAACTTGACACTAGGTATGGGATTTTTTTCCCAAATACCCGTACTCGTACTCGTACCGTACCCGTACCGTACCCGTACCTGTACCTGTACCCGTACCGATTTTAGGTATTTGGTACATGTATCGGTACCCAGTTTTTTTGATTTTGGTATTCGATACTTTTGGTATTGGTACGGGTACGGGTAATGGTACCGAATTCTATGTATACCTTTAAAAGTTTTTTGTATTATGTTTTATTTCATATTATGGTATTTATAGTGTACTCGTATTGATTTTACCTATATGGTACCCATATCGTATTGGTACTCGTACCAATTTTACCTATTTGGTACTCGTACTATATTGGTACTCATGTCAATTTTACCTATTTAGTACTTGTACAAATGCTCAAAAAGTAAATAAAAACAAAATGGTACCAAGCGGGTACTGTATCGAAAATACCCGTACCAGTACCCGTACTCATACCCGTACCCGTACCGTACCTATATATTTGGTACGGTATTTGGTACCTAGTTTTGTTCAAATTCGGTACCGGTATTTTCGGTACTGGTACGGGTATAGGTACGGGTACTGTACCAATCCCATCCCTACTTGACACATACATGTTCAAACGAAATTACATGTTATGATTTCGTTTGAACATGTCTATGCCTCATTCAAACGAAATTATATGCAATGACAATAACAAACCCTAATTTGATCTCAGTTGTGCACTTGTTTATTTAATCTAGACATAAAACTCGATTAATACGAAGTTAACAGACATATGATGCACCAACACTTAATCAACCCGAATATCGTCAAATACCGACTTTTATGTGATTTAGGCGCATAATATGGTTTAAAACCATATTTGGCACCTAAAGCTTGTTACCTACTGATGTTATGGATAAATTTTTATACTTTAACAGTAAGAAAAAGTTTTGAACTCAGATTTCCAAATTTTACCTTTATAACATATGTTAAATAACCAAAATGCCCCACAGTGCATAGTTTGGTCATAAATGATAAATTTCACATATATATGATATCTTACTGATATGACTTATTAAAATAAATATTTTTACTGATTATTTTAGACCAGAACCTCAGATTGCTATTTAACCTCTTTTATAAGCTTTAAATGACCAAAATACCCTTACGGGGCTTAAATTGGTTTTAAATTCGTTTTGGGCATAATGGAATGTATCCTACTGATATCATAACATATTTAAAGCATATTAACTTGTGGAACCTGTACATGACTCAATTGGTTACCCGTTATGAATATACGCGTTCGGTACGGTTTATGTAACTAGTTTGCATAAATTAACCGAAACAGGTCAAACCTTATCATTTTTACTTCAAAATCCAGAATGTATTTAGTTTACCCAATTTATATAATTCTTCAAACTTGTCGGGTCTAGATCACATTCTAATCCGGTCTTCGCTTAATCTTGCGTTTTGAACCGTAAACCTTTCATTAAAACTAACCGGTCTAAGTTAAGACTTAAATAAGACCCGTTTGGAATCTAATAGGTTATTAAATCTTTCATTCCAGATTAGGAGCCCTGTAAAAGCTACCTGTGTTTGCTGATTGATATACGGCTGAGATTAAAATTTATAATTTTGCTCAGGTAAATACTTTTAACTTATTTTCCGTTATACGGGCTTGGGATACGGTATTATAATACCGCTTGGTCGGGTATGTAGTTATTTAAATCGGATTGTGATTAATACATTTACATAACCCGTTTTAATCTGTTTTGTGGGGTTAATGACCATGTCCTGGATATCCTCGGCTCATTCATTAGAAATTTCCACGACTTAAGCACGGGGTGTAGGCATACACCTGAGAGTTGCGTATGTAAAACGGTACCCCACTCGTAAGGAAACTTCTTGTGGATATTATACCAAGTGGTGTGTCTATTAATCTTATCCGGCTCTTCTAACCGGGTCCTAAATGGACGACAAACATGTAAAACTGTATACAAAATTATTTTTAAATAATTGTCCCAAGTTATAAAAGATTTTATGCCTTGTATATCCAAATCCATTTTAATAGACATTTTCAAAAGAGTCTGTTAATTGTATTTACCAATGTAAACTGACGTATTTTTCTAAAAGATTAAGTGCAGGTACTACGCGTAATGGGCTGGCTACTCCTAGTATCAAATAAAGTGTCTTGCAAGCTTTTGATGCTTAAATCTGTTGAACAATATTTCTTTATGTTTTAGATCCGCCTGTGGTTCCACTTTACAATCCGTTGTGTAATATTTTATGATTACTTTCGAATCGGTCTGTATAATTATTACTTTAAGACTTCCGCTGTGCATTGAACTGTGATTATTGACCATGATGATATCAACTACGTCACGATACTCCCCACCGGGCCCACCGGTAATACGTGGAAATATCGGGGTGTGACACTCCAAAACTCCTCAACTGCCATTAAAACTTGAAACTTCCATGGCTTCAAACTTTATGGTGATATTTGCAAGGTTTTTAACCAAGGAATCTTATTAAAATAAGTTTTACAACACTGTTTAAGTTATTTATGCTCAGAAATGTTTCAAAATTCAGAAAGATATTTTAAAACAATAAGATTCCTTGATTAAAAAATCTGCAGAATGATGACCACACGGCCGTGGCCGGAGTTGCAGTTTCATTATTTTGAAATTTTCGACTTGTTTTCTTAGAATGTCGAGCCAGAACAGTGGAACATCTTCAGCTCACTCAAGAAACAGTCGCAGGGAGAGAAGGCCATCGATAGAAGCTACCCTTGTCCGATACGTGTGTGCGCTAAGGGAAGCACTTGATGAGATGACATCCGTGGAAGAGGTTCTCATTGACCGTATCAACTATTTGACGGTGGGGCTGGAGAGTAGCTTTCAAGAGATCAACCTTTTTGTAACACCTCGAAAATTTACGTCCAATAATGTATTGACACGTGTCATGGACTTTGAATATGTGAAAACATACTTTAGAGGGACTAAAGTTGACAAACAGTGAAACTATGTGAATATAAGGGTCCAAAGTGTCAACAATGGATAACTAGGCTCTAAAATAACCCTACATGATGTTTATAATCTTAAATGGATAAATCATGGATCGTACGAAGCGGAAAATGAAAGAAAGTGAGGAATTACAAACTATAGGGGCTAAAAGTGTCAACATGTTGAAAGTATACCTCTGAGTGACCTTTTGGAAAACCCGAAGCTTTGTAATGATAAAATATACTCATTAGAATATGTGATAAAAATTTCATCAAGTTTCGTCATCGTATGAGAAAGTTATGATCAAAACCGTACACGAAGGGTTAAATACGTTAACGTTGATTTCGTGACTTTTCGGGTAAGCACAAAGTTGTTCAAGGACTTTACCATGTTGGTAAATATCCCAAGGCCCTTAAAAATCAGAATTTAGGGTCTAATGTGCAGGATAAATAAGAAAAACACGTATCAAAAGAGGAGGGACTGAATTGCAAATTGTATGAAACTTGGAGATCTGATCGCACATTCGTACGCGGCCCGCGACCCAGCGCCCAGCGACAAAATAACCTGCAGCTGCCAGTTCATGACTGTTTGCGAGTTGTAACCAGCTGTTAACAATTCATGAGCCTCACCAATGAATATACATGCATTTGGGGACCCTTGGACACTTCTTACAACCTCTGTAAACACCTTTGGAAGCACCGAATCAGATCAAAATCTGCATAAAAGGGGCTTGAAGCTTGTATCTCTCATTACTTACACTTTCAAAAATTCACAAGAACATTTCTGGAGCTTTCTGGATGACAAGGCATCTTCCTAGTGATCTCTAAGCTTATTTAGGACCATTGTAAGTGTTCATAACTCTTTCAAATTCGTTCTAGCTTAGTTATTCAACCGAAAGTCAATCCATCGTAATTTCTGTTTGACTTTGTGATTAAACGAAAATGGCTCAGTCATTTCTCAAATTGAAAGTACCTACAAGTTGGTATTTATGTGGGTAACAAACCCTCAAAAGGGTATTTTCAGATTCCCACTCTAATGTTGATTGTCGACTCAAAGCTTTTCTTAAAAAGTCAACAGAATGTGTTTTTGCAAAATTAAGCATAATTAGCAGTGTAGGCTACATGCAACCTGTTTGATCATCAAAATAACTTTGTAATTAATGTAAGAACATGTTTCATCATGATCAACTCGACAATTTTCAGTTTAAACCCGAATCGGAACCGAAAGTCACATAAATTGACTTTTTCTTTGACTTTCAGTTCTGATCCGTTCATGCATGTTTGAGATCTGCATTAGAGCACATTTTGGACCAAGTTTCATATAAGTTTAACTCTCTGAGATTTTACAACTTGGTTCAATACTTATCCGATTCATATGCATGTTCCGATTTATGCTTAAAGTTGACTATTTTGCCCTTTTTACTATAAAACGCGATTTTTGAAAAAGTGAAAGAGTAGAAACATTTGTAGCTGATTTATAAACTTGCACCTAAAATTTGATATCAGTTTGAGGTCTAGATTAAGAGTTATGCTCAATATCGTAATTTGAAAGCTTTATGTTACTTAAACGGCGTAATTAACATATAACCCATTTAAACCCACTTTTTGATATCAAACTTTTTACCCACTAATGTTATATAATATTTTGGGATTTTTAAAGATTTTTATTTAATTTTTGGCTGAGCATAACATAGGTCTCTAGGTTTGATTCGGTTATGACGATTTTGCCCTATTAGGCCAGAAAATGAGTTTTACAAATCCTTTTGACCCCAAACCTTTTTTCTACTGATTTTATGTGATAAATAAAATATTTTGAGCATTCTGGAAATATAAAAATATCAGCTTTCTTTTAAAAACCCGGAAACGGCTCTAAATCGCCTTTTTAAGCGTTTTTAACGCATAGTATGTACTATAACCATATTAAACATATAGGGATAATACCTACTGATGTTTTGAGTATATTTTTATAAAATAACAGTAAGTACAAGTTTTTAAACTCAAGTTTCCAATTTTGACATTTTTAGCCCTTGTGAAATTACCAAAATACCCCTAAGGTGCATAGTTGGTTTTAAATGATGATTTTCACTTATGGGTCATACCCTACTGTTATAACATGTTAAATTAAGTATATTTACTGTATAAATCAGACTCGTAACTCAGATTTACAAATAAACTCTTTTATAATCTTTTAAATGACCAAAATGCCCTTATGAGGCATAAATTGTGTTTAAAACCATTTTGGGCATATTAGAAGATATCTTACTGATATTATAACATACTTAAGGCATATTAACTCAGGGAACTTGCATATGACTCTTACGGTTACCCGTAACGCCCTTTTTCGCGTCCGGCTCGGTTTATGTAACTAGTTTGCATAAATTGACCGAAACGGGTCAAACATTATCATTTTTGTCTCAAAGTCCAGAATGTATTTAGTATACCCATATTATACAAGTCTTCCAACTTGTCGGGTCTAAATCACATTCTATCCGGTCTTCGCTTAATCGTGCGTTTGAACCGTATCATCCTTAAAACTAACCGGTCTAGGCTTAGGCTTAAATAAAGACCCGTTAGAAATCTAATAGGTTATTAAAAACCTTCGTTCCAGATTTAGGAGACCAGTAAAAGCTATCTGTACTTGCTTGGTGGTTTACGGCTGAGATTGAATTTATATTTAGCTCAGGTAAATACTTTTAACTTATTTTCCCTATTCGGGCTTGGGTTACGGTATATAGAATACCGCTTGATCTAGCATCAAATCTTACATCTTTGTATGGTTAATTGAATAATTTGATCGGCTCGTTTAAACAGTCTTGTTCACTTAAAGCCTTTGGGGGGTTAATGACCATGTCCCGGATATCCTTGGCATCATTCATGAAATGGCCACGACCTAAGCACCGGGTGTAGGCGTACACCTGACAACTGCATATGTAAAAACTGGTATCCCACTTAAAGGAATCAACCTTGTGGGCATTATACCTGTGGTGTGTCTATTGATCTTTAACCCGGTACGTCCGGGCTACTGAACGCACAAGTAACATGTAATTCGTTCACAAGATTATAATATAATATAATTATCCCAAGTTATAAAATGTTTTGTGCCACGTGCATTCAAATCAATTTTTAACCATTTTCAAAATGAGTCAGTTAAATTGTATTTACCAGTGTAAACTGACGTATTTTCCAAAAGGTTAAGTGCAGGTACTACTCGTAATTGGCTGGCTGTCTTCTAGCGTCCACAATAAGTCTCGCAAGCTTGGGATGCCTTAAAGTCTGTTGAACAAATGATTCATTTTATTTTGATCCGCCTGTGGATCCTTTACATTCCGTTTGTAATACTTGATATTACTTTATATCGGTTTGTAATATAATTATCTTTTGCTTCCGCTGTGCATTTAAATATTGTGTTGTTTGACTATGATGATATCAACTACGTCACTATACTCCCCACCGGGCCCACCGGTGACACGTGGAAAAATAGGGGTGTGACAGGTTGGTATCAGAGCCAACATTGAGTGAATTAAACACTAGCGTTTTGTGTTTAATCTCAATGACACGATAGCACATTCTTTGACCTTCTGAGTCTAGACTTAACATAAGAATACTCTTGTCTCGTTGGAGGATTATTACTTTCAATTATATATTTTAATATGTCGCCAAGCGAGAAGATGTAATGAAATTCTCCCCATTTGAAGCCTAGGAAAGGCCGAGCTTCGTGTTGCGACTAGGATTAACGTACGACCAAGGAGAGGACATTCAGAACTAAAATGAAGAAGAGACTCCTTTTACTGAAGATCGTTTCCTTAAAAGTCTTTATAATGATATTTATCTTTTGGTCCCTTTGAGGACAACATCATTTCTTTTAAGTCCCTTTTTGGGCAATTCTATACCTCTTTTTTTTAAACCATTGGGATGTTTTATCTAAATTCATTTATATCATTAAATATGAATATAATATATGAAATAAATTAAAATAACATTTCTGTTATAAGATCTACCATTATAATAAAATGGAAAAATCTAAAAAGGACAAGACCTAGCCTCGTGTCATATTAAGACCGGCCAAGATGGCAGTTCCTCAATTTAGATTCAGATCCCTATTAACAGTTCAATTTGGAAATTGTTCTGCGATGAATATTAAAAGACTCTTAAGAGTGAAACCTAGCCTGAGTGTCATTATAAAGACCTGGCCAAAATGGTAAGACCTGTTTAAAAGATTCGTATCCCAGTTAACATCTGAAAACATGTTAACACTCCCGGCAGATGTGATTCGTTGGAAATCACACACGTTATTAAGGATTCTTCAAAAGATTCCTAACCCAGTTTAATGATCTCTAAATCCTGGGTTTACATCATCAATTAAGATGATCATATTTTAACCATACGTGGTAATATAGTGCCTACGGGCCTTGCTCATTTCTACGTGAGCCAAAATACAGTGGTAGCTATGACCCCCTGTCAGAAAACATTAATGAACTAGGTTCAAACCTCAAGGCTTTGATTCTCTGAAATCATAGCTTATAATTTATAAGTGTCCATGTGACTAGGCCTTTATGCCACCTTAATATCCGTAATGTTTTATAACTAGGATAAATTATAATGCCTTGATTCTCAGAAATCATGACTTATAAATTAAACTTGTCTATTCGACTAGGCCATTTGTGCTAACTTATAAATTAGGATTTATGATAAAAATCCTGAATAAAATAAATATTATTCCTTTTCTGTTAAGTATATGTGTTAAAAGAGAATCTTAAAAGGGTTGACCTAGCTTGAATGTCATTGAAGACCTAGCTAAGATGGTAAAACCTGTTTAAAAGAGATTCAGATCCTTATTAACACTTGAAAACGTGTTAACATTCCCGACAACAGTGATGCGATAAAATCACGCTTGTCATCCTTATATTAGGAAATTCCAAACCCTTTATTTAACCTATATAATCAATAGGAATCATGACTAATAAACGTCGAACATGATGTACACATCTAAACATCCACCTGGGATGTATACCTACGGGCAAAGATGCATACATGAAAACGATAGTTTTATTTCATAACTTCTTGTCAAGACAATGAATTATGAAATTTTCCGATCCAAAGGAATCATTAATTATGTTTTAAAATTTCCCTAGTGACAAGGCGTCTGTGCCATCGAAAAGTCCTTTGGAACAAGCCGTTGTGCTATATAAGATGTCAGTATGACATTGACAGTCGTGACTTATGTCCCTTGTCTAGTAAATATGAAGGATTATATTCCGTTTAACCGCCAAAGATGGTTTATTTAAAATACTTAGGCAAAACATAATCAAATAAATTAAATACTATCTGTTGGCCATATGGTTTATTCGCACCATGGCTACCTAATTATCAAGTTCGACAATTCGTTATATAATTAAACCAATTTATTACTACTTGGTTTGTAGCCTTCAAAGCTTCAGCATGGCTGACCCTTCTAAAGCTCACAATCATCTAGTTGATCAGAATGATGATGCAAGACTGAACTTAACAAGCACCGAGTTACAGGCTATGATAGATATAACCGTAAATAACGCCGTGGACCGTGTGTTGAATGATCATAAGCGAAAGTGCGATGATACCCCAAATAAATATTGTAAAAAGGGTAAGACCAGTTCGAACTATAACCAGTCCAAACCAAAGGAGGCAAAACCCAAATGTAAAACTTGTAAGAAGAACCATTTTGGGAAGTGTCGATTGGAGTTGAAATCCCAGTCTCACACGAGATCTTGTGGGATTTGTAACAAGAAAGGGCACAAGACCTTGGAATGCCAAGACATAAAGGACGCCACCTGATATGGTTGCAATGAAATATGGCACATCAAGAAAAATTGCCCAAATAAAACCAAGAAGCCTGAGGAGGCTAAGGAGACCAAAGCTGGGGGCTCTCAAATGGATGCTCAAGAGGCTATTCAGAATGACAATGTCACAACAGGTACTTCTTTATCAATAACGCTCATGCTAGAGTATTATTTTATTCAGGTTCAGATAAGTCTTTCATAAGACAACAGATTTTGTAAATCATTAAATCTGCCTGTTAAAAACTCTAAGCGTTAAGTATAAAGAAAAAATTTGTAGATAGTACCTTAGAAACTGCTTCAGCAATATTAGATGGATGTTTTATGTCCATTAAGAATCATTTTTTTTTTCCGATGTCCTTTTTTTTCGTTAAAATATAAGGACACAATATAGTTATAAAATCGACTGGTTGTCTGAAAGATCAAGCCCATATTGTGGGTAATAAGAAGCAATTAATTATCAAGACTCCTTATGAGACAACCCTCATAATTACATGCATCCATACGATTAATAAATATTAAACATAAAAAATGGTGGAATTGGCCGTCCCCGGAATCGAACCTGGGTCTAGGCCGCACCCTTTCGCGCGCCTAGCCAACCGAGCTAGGTGCCTAGTTTGTGAAATCTCCATTTTGATTAAATATAAGCACATGTACAATCAAATAACACTCCTTAGAAATGTTCATATGGTTTAATAATACCATGATCGAAGTATGATAAGTCGTCAGGATGATGACTAGCTGGGAAATGCACTCAATTAATTATTAAATTGGTATTTAATACCAAAAGAATTGAGTATGGAAAACTCAGAGGAGACAACAGTCGCAATGCTAAGATGTGCGACCAATGTTAATAGTGCACCAAGTGTGAACCTCAATGTTAACAGAGTTAATCTCCAAAACTATAATTATCACTGCTGAGAAGGGCTATGAGAAAAGCCATGAAGAGCCAAACGCTGCTCACTCTAAAACACATGACACTGCTCATGGGAAGAGCTTTATTCATATTCCATATGCGAAGAATAACCCAAATAAAATCATATGTGGCAAGGAGCCCATTCTTTTTAGGATTCACTTAAATGTACCTCGTATCTTGGAAGTCGAGAGACTTCAATAGTAAAAAAAAAGGGGGATCATCGATTACAAGAAATTGTTGGATGAAGTAGAAACCATTAGGTATATTAGTGGTTATGCTGAAAAGCACGCGGTAAGGTGTGCGTCAAAATCGTTCGGTGGTAATACCTTTGATTAGTGTGGACACTAATGGAGTCCACAAGAAAGATTCTCTTGTACATTATGGGATGGTCCAAATTTTAAGGACCTTATTAGACAACCTATTAGCCGCTTCACGAAATGGAAAAGATGGAATAAGAATTTTTCCGACTCCCCCATAAGAGCTATAAACTATCGGCAGTAGGTTGCAAACCCTGATTCATTGGTTGAAATGGTGCTCTTATTCGGTTAACCTAGAATTTAAGCATAATGCACTATATATATATTATGATTTAGCGTCGGCCATAAGAGGGCACATTAAGGTTTCAAAGCCTGCTTATTAAGAATCCATTATGGATCTACCTCAGCTACTCACGTTATATAGATTAAGAAACGACCAGTCAAGGCTGAGACTGCTCTAAATTTTGTCAAAGATTTTGTAGCTAAGTTTAAAAAGGATTAAGAATGGAGGCGTTTAATCCTCCTGATGAATAGTTAGAGGCAGTTCACATTAATAATGACGCCAGATAAACCCTTATGGCGATTTCTTTTGGCTAAGAGTTACGTTTGGATTCAGGTACTGCTAAATCTCTCATAAGATTTTAAGCTTAGCAAACTTTTAGAAATCTTTCCCGTAAGAACCCCAGATAGTAAGTGTAAGGTAAAACTTACAGGCAAAATCATAAGAACCATTTCTTCTGTTCCTGTTAGAAATCTCTAATCATGGAATTCTAGATGTATCCTCTCTCTAGAAGAAGTGCGTCAGCATATATAGTTGATATCTCTTTGATCTCTATAGATTACGGAAACCAGACAGTATGATAAAAGCGCCATATGAGGATTGATGTATCTTAATAAGTTCCATAGATTGCTTCCATGCCTGATCAGTATGGAGGTTTAATGCATGGAACTGCAAGGATAATCTAATAGTCATATGGTACTACAGTCAACTAATGGTAATCAAAGAAGATATCCATGATGGAAATTGTCCAAGTAAATGTTCCCGATTAAGGAATTCATGGACTTGTGACATAAATGTGTCACTTATCTGGCACAGAATATGACAGTTGAACTGGAGCCTGAGATTTGGAAAATCTCTATAACCTCATTGTATCTTGATTACCCTGTTTACCTCCTGAGAGGCAGGTAGAATTAAGATTTATATCCCATTTAGGGTTGTGTTCTTATAGAATCTCCAAGACGGCTAGTGCCATTATTAGAAGAATCAAAACCCCAATTAAATAAGTTTTGAAAATAAAGAATTCATATAGCCTAACACTATATTCTAAGAATTCGGTATTTGTTAATTAAGAAAGACGGTTCATTTTGCTTATGCATTGATTACCACAACCCAAATTAGGCAACAATTAAGAATTTCCATCAGCTGCCCAGGATCGTCGATTTGTTCGACTAACTGTGAGGATTAACTATCCCTTAAGATTAGTTTTAAGTAATGGTTGGAATAACCATTTCACATTGAGGTAAGCTTTTCTATAATAATTGATGTATAAGTATCAAGGCCGCTCCTTTGGAGACCTTGCTTAGATGGAATGTTGGATATCTATTGATGAGTAGAAGATCGGTACGTCCAATCAGCAGGATCTGAAAGTTGCCTTGGAAACAACGAATAGGATCATACAAATCCGTGATCATCTGTAAATTGTCAGTTTTGGCAGAAAATCAAAGATTAATGAGAATAGCAACCCTCCTAAGTCCTTGATTAAGGAATAAGGTTCAACAAAGAAATCACCCTGGAAGGGTGTGCCAATTTGTTAATTATCAGACTAGTTAAGCTCTGAATATATAAAATCATTTGAAGAATCGAATGTATCAAAGATCAAATAGCTTATGAGCTAAAACCTATTTAAGGAGCTTGACGGAGTACGCAATGTATTACACACTAAGGATTTAAGGATGTGTTTCGCCAATAAGTCAAGAAGCATTATCAAATATTGATATACAGATTTATGGTATGATGAGCAACCTATATCGATTAAGGATCGACAGGTTAAAAAGCTCCAAAAGGATACACGTACCAAATATAAAGGTCACTTTGGGAGCTTGGAGAGATTCCAGATATGTTATAGAAGTTGAGTCCATTATACGACAAAAAGTACTTCCAGCATCTTAGCAAATCTCGAGGTCGAGATTTCTTTTAAGGGGGTGAGGATGTAACACCTCGAAAATTTACGTCCAATAATGTATTGACACGTGTCATGGACTTTGAATATGTGAAAACATACTTTAGAGGGACTAAAGTTGACAAACAGTGAAACTATGTGAATATAAGGGTCCAAAGTGTCAACAATGGATAAATAGGCTCTAAAATAACCCTACATGATGTTTATAATCTTAAATGGATAAATCATGGATCGTACGAAGCGGAAAATGAAAGAAAGTGAGGAATTACAAACTATAGGGGCTAAAAGTGTCAACATGTTGAAAGTATACCTCTGAGTGACCTTTTGGAAAACCCGAAGCTTTGTAATAATAAAATATACTCACTAGAATATGTGATAAAAATTTCATCAAGTTTCATCATCGTATGAGAAAGTTATGATCAAAACCGTACACGAAGGGTTGAATACGTTAACGTTGATTTCGTGACTTTTCGGGTAAGCACAAAGTTGTTCAAGGACTTTACCATGTTGGTAAATATCCCAAGGCCCTTAAAAATCAGAATTTAGGGTCTAATGTGCAGGATAAATAAGAAAAACACGTATCAAAAGAGGAGGGACTGAATTGCAAATTGTATGAAACTTGGAGATCTGATCGCACATTCGTACGCGGCCCGCGAGGGGCCTGTCGCGGCCCGCGACCTAGCGCCCAGCGACAAAATAACCTGCAGCTGCCAGTTCATGACTGTTTGTGAGTTGTAACCAGCTGTTAACGATTCATGAGCCTCACCAATGAATATACATGCATTTGGGGACCCGTGGACACTTCTTACAACCTCTGTAAACACCTTTGGAAGCACCGAATCAGATCAAAATCTGCATAAAAGGGGCTTGAAGCTTGTATCTCTCATTACTTACACTTTCAAAAATTCACAAGAACATTTCTGGAGCTTTCTGGACGACAAGGCATCTTCCTAGTGATCTCTAAGCTTATTTAGGACCATTGTAAGTGTTCATAACTCTTTCAAATTCGTTCTAGCTTAGTTATTCAACCGAAAGTCAATCCATCGTAATTTCTGTTTGACTTTGTGATTAAAAAAAATGGCTCAGTCATTTCTCAAATTGAAAGTACCTACAAGTTGGTATTTATGTGGGTAACAAACCCTCAAAAGGGTATTTTCAGATTCCCACTCTAAGCATGTTAATTGTCGAGTCAAAGCTTTTCTTAAAAAGTCAACAGAATGTGTTTTTGCAAAATTAAGAATAATTAGCAGTGTAGGCTACATGCAACCTGTTTGATCATCAAAATAACTTTGTAATTAATGTAAGAACATGTTTCATCATGACCAACTCGACAATTTTCAGTTTAAACCCGAATCGGAACCGAAAGTCACATAAATTGACTTTTTCTTTGACTTTCAGTTCTGATCCGTTCATGCATGTTTGAGATCTGCATTAGAGCATATTTTGGACCAAGTTTCATATAAGTTTAACTCTCTGAGATTTTACAACTTGGTTCAATACTTATCCGATTCATATGCATGTTCCGATTTATGCTTAAAGTTGACTATTTTGCCCTTTTTACTATAAAACGCGATTTTTGAAAAAGTGAAAGAGTAGAAACATTTTTTGCTGATTTATAAACTTGCACCTAAAATTTGATATCAGTTTGAGGTCTAGATTAAGAGTTATGCTCAATATCGTAATTTGAAAGCTTTATGTTACTTAAACGGCGTAATTAACATATAACCCATTTAAACCCACTTTTTGATATCAAACTTTTTACCCACTGATGTTATATAATATTTTGGGATTTTTAAAGATTTTTATTTAATTTTTGGCTGAGCATAACATAGGTCTCTAGGTTTGATTCGGTTATGACGATTTTGCCCTTTTAGGCCAGAAAATGAGTTTTACAAATCCTTTTGACCCCAAACCTTTTTTCTACTGATTTTATGTGATAAATAAAATATTTTGAGCATTCTGGAAATATAAAAATATCAGCTTTCTTTTAAAAACCCGGAAACGGCTCTAAATCGCCTTTTTAAGCGTTTTTAACGCATAGTATGTACTATAACCATATTAAACATATAGGGATAATACCTACTGATGTTTTGAGTATATTTTTATAAAATAACAGTAAGTACAAGTTTTTAAACTCAGGTTTCCAATTTTGACATTTTTAGCCCTTGTGAAATTACCAAAATACCCCTAAGGTGCATAGTTGGTTTTAAATGATGATTTTCACTTATGGGTCATACCCTACTGTTATAACATGTTAAATTAAGTATATTTACTGTATAAATCAGACCCGTAACTCAGATTTACAAATAAAATCTTTTATAATCTTTTAAATGACCAAAATGCCCTTATGAGGCATAAATTGTGTTTAAAACCATTTTGGGCATATTAGAAGATATCTTACTGATATTATAACATAGTTAAGGCATATTAACTCAGGGAACTGGCATATGACTCTTACGGTTACCCGTAACGCCCTTTTTCGCGTCCGGCTCGGTTTATGTAACTAGTTTGCATAAATTGACCGAAACGGGTCAAACATTATCATTTTTGTCTCGAAGTCCAGAATGTATTTAGTATACCCATATTATACAAGTCTTCCAACTTGTCGGGTCTAAATCACATTCTATCCGGTCTTCGCTTAATCGTGCGTTTGAACCGTATCATCCTTAAAACTAACCGGTCTAGGCTTAGGCTTAAATAAAGACCCGTTAGAAATCTAATAGGTTATTAAAAACCTTCGTTCCAGATTTAGGAGACCAGTAAAAGCTATCTATACTTGCTTGGTGGTTTACGGCTGAGATTGAATTTATATTTAGCTCAGGTAAATACTTTTAACTTATTTTCCCTATACGGGCTTGGGTTACGGTATATAGAATACCGCTTGATCGAGCATCAAATCTTACATCTTTGTATGGTTAATTGAATAATTTGATCGGCTCGTTTAAACAGTCTTGTTCACTTAAAGCCTTTGGGGGGTTAATGACCATGTCCCGGATATCCTTGGCATCATTCATGAAATGGCCACGACCTAAGCACGGGGTGTAGGCGTACACCTGACAGCTGCATATGTAAAAACTGGTATCCCACTTAAAGGAATCAACCTTGTGGGCATTATACCTGTGGTGTGTCTATTGATCTTTAACCCGGTACGTCCGGGCTACTGAACGCACAAGTAACATGTAATTCGTTCACAAGATTATAATATAATATAATTATCCCAAGTTATAAAATGTTTTGTGCCACGTGCATTCAAATCAATTTTTAACCATTTTCAAAATGAGTCAGTTAAATTGTATTTACCAGTGTAAACTGACGTATTTTCCAAAAGGTTAAGTGCAGGTACTACTCGTAATTGGCTGGCTGTCTTCTAGCGTCCACAATAAGTCTCGCAAGCTTGGGATGCCTTAAAGTCTGTTGAACAAATGATTCATTTTATTTTGATCCGCCTGTGGATCCTTTACATTTCGTTTGTAATACTTGATATTACTTTATATCGGTTTGTAATATAATTATCTTTTGCTTCCGCTGTGCATTTAAATATTGTGTTGTTTGACTATGATGATATCAACTACGTCACTATACTCCCCACCGGGCCCACCGGTGACACGTGGAAAAATAGGGGTGTGGCACTTTTGCACCAAAGGTTGAACATTCTTGCAATGCCACCTATGGAACCAATCTTCCCACAAGAAGATTGGAACTTGGCACAAGAAGTCGTCAATCCAACCGGATGGGATGACATTCCCCCAGAACCTTCTCTAGACACATTACACGAGGTTCCGGTAGATGTCGCACCTCCCCCACATGAAGTTGTGGACAATGAGCCCGTCTTGAGCCTTTATTGAGCATACAAGCATATATTTGATCACATTATAAACTCATTCCCACAACAAGTGAGTATTGAGCCTTTATTGAGCATACAAGCATATATGTTTAAACTAAATGCTCATTTTTCGTTTCTTGTGTGAATAGCCGCTTGGTTCTTACGAATCTAGAACTTGCACGACGATAAATTCCCGGTCCTTACTAACTTGAACCCAAGTAAGTAAATGATGGAGGCATTAGGACTAACCCATTTTCCTTTCTACACCATTATTTTTCAATTTTTTTATCACCTACCCAAAATCTCCCTAGTTAACCCCTTTGAGCCTAAACCTTTTCATTTCAAAACCCACAAAACAAACACCCTTTACCCACCAAAAACCTTTTTCTTTTTCAACCGTTTGTTTTAGTGAAAAGCTCGGTTATCCTGTGACGTTTCCTATCCAAAAAAATGAAAGTCTTGCAATAAACAAACAAGCTCCTCAAAGAAATCTTGTTTGAATGCGCTTAGTTTGAATAAAAGTCACAAAAACAAAAAAGTTTTACGACGACCGACGCTTTTTACGCTTTTCTCCATTTTTACAAACCACTAACCAAAACCACCTACCCTCAGCCCAAGCCTAACCCTTTCCCAAAGTCCTTTTGATATTTACGAAGGTTTATAGTTAAAAATGAGGAGGTTTGATCGCTTGGGAAGCATATGGTAGAAGTAAGTTCCATGCCGGTCTCGAGTGTTTGACAAAAATAAATCTCCGGCCGAGTGTTGAGTGATCTCCCGTGAGGTATGTGAACTTGTATATAAATGGAATTTTAAAGAGGCATGTTATGCCCAAATAAGTAATTCTTCTTATAAAACTTTATGAATAAATCATGATGAATAGGATTGTAAATAAAACAAAAATAAAAATAAAACCCAATAAAAGATCTTGGATTCCCGACACTCAAGATGAGCCCAAAACTTATCCTCTACCTCTTCCATTTGGGTGTGTAAAGCCACATATTAAAGAGTTCTGCTTGAGAACAAACAAAGATTCAAGTGTGGGGGTATTTGATGTGTGCAAAATGTAACATATATATTACATCAAGTGAGGCATAAAACTAACCCTTTTTAGTACTAATGTTGGAAAAAGTGTGTTTTTGTCTTCCTTTTGAAATTACAGGACCAAATGAGCTTAAACGAACAAAAGGAACAAATATATAGCCAAAACCAACATAAATACAAAGAAAATGAATAAACGTGACATGCCCGACCCCTCGACAGCATCCCCAATGCAAAAACAAGACAATAGAAGACTGACCACGGGGTCGTGCCCAGCCGAACATGGTGGTGTGGTTAGGGTCTTGTAGAAAAGACAAACCTGTAGAAGCTTCTACGCCCACCACGGGGGCGTGCCCAGCTCAGCACGTGGCATGGTCAATGCAAAGATAAGTAGAATCTTGCCAAATCTTGATAGTACAGATACGATGCTGACCACGGGGTCGTGCCCACTGGACACGGAGCCGTGTGGGACCCTCTGCTGTCACTTGCATTTAATGAAGGAAGAGAAAAGGCTGGCCACGGGGGCGTGCCCGCTGGACATGGGGCCGTGGCCAAAGCACTGTGCAGGCTATAAATAGGGGTGCTTGGTTCACTTCAATGGCATCCCTTGGCAAACCAATACTCTCCCACTTTGCCACCACTCCACCACCACTACAACACCAACACCTACCACCATCATCCATCATCCATCTTTAGGGTGTGTAGTAGTCTCGGGATCCAAGATTGATCGTAAGGGTTCTTGCCAATCAAAGGCCATGTTTGGTTAAGCCTCTTACATCACTTGGTGAAGACAAGTCTTTTATGTATTACTTTTGATTTTTAATCTTTCGGCACTCTTTATTTGGTTTTGTATTAATGACTTTAATAACTAGTTTCTTATGTTGAAGGTGAATTCTTCCTATCATTTTTCCGTGGTGTCTTGGCGTTACTTTACTGTCTATATAAAGTAAAAGATTGCATCATTCATGTTTTACGGTCTATATAAAAGCATGTTGACTACCTGTTCAGCGGTTAGGGGAATGGTTTGGTAAGGTTCTTGCCTTGTTTAGTGTATAGATCCTGCAAGGACCCCCTTTAAGCTTACTAGGACCTTCTTCAATACCCACTGATATTGGATGGCGGGGGTGCGAATAGCTTGAACCCCTCATATATTAATACATTAAACTGTTACACCCCGACCGCGTTAAAACAATAAACCGCAGCGGAAACGTCGGGGAGTGTCGTAACAGAATCATTGTCTCACAACCACGGATTAAACAGTTGCGTTTTTATTGAATTATTGAACTCATTGTTTTATTACAAATCAGATAAATACAAATATTATCTTTCAAGTTTTAAAGTCACTAAGGCACGAGTCCATCCTATGTATAGCATGCATTAACAATCATCACATAGCAGCACCTGAAACATATGTGAAAATAGGTACGTCAGCATAAAAATGCTTGTGAGTAACATAGGTCTTGTGAATTAGGTTCATGGCTTTAGTTAACACAAGAAAAAGTTTTTATTTTTACAAAAAAAATATCCATGAATCCTTGTAAAAAGTTTGGTTTCGAAAACACATTACTTTGATAAAAAGGTTTTGTAGTATATGCAAAAATATACTTTGGTTTTGAAATAGTTAAGTAGATAGTATATCAAATATACTTTGGTTAATGAAATAATAGGTTTGGTAGTATATCTCAAGTATACTTTGGTTTAAGAATGAAAGTATCGGTAGTATATCAAATTATACTTTGATTTGAAAATAGCACATCAACTATACTTTAGTTTGGAAATAGCATATCAACTATGCTTTGGTTTGATAATAGCATATCAACTATGCTTTGGTTTTGAAAATAGCATATCAACTATGCTTTGGTAAATAACAAGGTCAGTCGTATATTAAAATATATGTTGGATTTTGTACATCGTATATCAAATTATACTTTGGTAAATAATATCACATTTGGGAGCACATCAAACTGTACTTTGGTAGTATATCAAAATATACAAAAGAAATTGTGATTTAGTATTCATTTAAACCTTAGTGTATCAAACTACGCCTTGGAGAGTATAGAAATACCACAAAGGCAATTTCTATTTGGTTAAAATTTGGTTTCTGACATTCCATACAACAGGAATGGGGTGTCTAGTCCTATAGCGCTATATCATACTACCAATCGACTTGGTGAATGTATAAAATAAGTACAATCCAACAATTAGTTTTATAGTCTTTGAAAATTTGTTTTTAAACCATAGATAATTGTTCAATTTGTCAAAAGATAAGTACTAGCATGTATAATCATATAGTTGAAATCATGAAAATAACGTATAGGCACATACGTTTCACCCCAAAATATTTGAAAACAGTAAAATAGGGGACTATGTACTCACTTGAGATTGCAAGTATCCTTGATTTAGTGTCCTAACGAAGCTTGGGAAATCAAGGGATCAAGGGGCACCTAGTATGGAATCACTATGTTAAATAATTGAGTCCTAAATCAGGAGATACGATAGAATGAAGTTCAATAAATCAAATGAGTATTGGAACTCATATGGCATGATTTAATAGACCTAACATTCTGATTTGGAAGTCTACCTAAGTGCTTTTGACCCGTTTCGACCCATTATGGTAGTATAAGCTACTATAACACGTCGTTTGCGTAAAACTATGGTCGGATGGTTAACTATCTGCTATGTCAATTCTTACATGCCCAATTATGCCTAAACATGTTACTAAATCAGATTATATGTCAAAAAGTTGATCACATATGCAAAATATGGATTTATGCTTCAAAAGGGCATTTTGGTCATTTCCTATGGGCATATAATCTACTTAACAAATAACTAACCAACCTATGTGATCATAAGGTATAACCTCAGTAGGTTATTCCCTATTCAACTATGATCACTAACTAAGCTTGGTCGGATCCTAATGTTCGACCAAACGGGTCGGGTTCGAAAGTCTAAGCGGTTGTCTAGACCGCTTAACTTACGACCCAAAACAAGCACAAACTAGTAGTGACGAGTTAAACATGTCAAAACATGTTTAACAAACACAGAAGACTGATTTGGTATCAAAACAAAGTGTTTTGATACTTAAAAGTAGTTCCGTTGCAATCAGTAGGTATAACCGAAACTTTGACTCGTCACTACACCTAGTCAACGTGGTAATAAGTAGGTATAATCGCTAAGGATTATAACCATCGTGATTACAATCACGTTACAAAGTTCAAACACACTTTGTGTTAACCATTAATTGGTCAAAGCAGAAAGTTAAACACTGTTTGACTTTCACGCTTCAAAGGCGATAAAAGCACGAAAGAAGCTTGCAAAGGGTCCAAGCTAAGAAGAACTTGATCTAAAATGCTCAGGTATGAAGCAAAGGCTTCAACTTAGAGCATTAATTAGATCATGGGCGAGGAAACAAATGATATGGCCATGCTATTTACACTTGAGGTGAGTTCACAAGATCAATCCATGTGTTTGTATAACCTCTAAGCATTAAATCATGGCCCTACATGTGTTTAGTGACATCTATTATTGCTTGGAAAAGGCTTAACTTGGTCATTACATAAAGGAATTGCAAGAACAGCCCCTGAAGTTGCAACAGATTGCTGAAAAACAAGTTTCTGGTACTGGGCCTTCTGTCACGCCCTGCGTAGGATTAGGGTTTGGGCTTACGTGGCCCGCGACCTCAGGTCGTATCAGCAACAGTTTCATCTTTTACATATTTGGTCCCTGCACTTGATTAAGCTCATTTTAGGCACTTTTAACCCCCGTTGAGCCATTTTCAAGGCTCTACAAGGTAGTCAAAGTATAGAGGACACAAAATATGCTCGGAAATTCCACGTATGTCAGTTCGTTTGGTCGTACGGTCACGTTATTCGTCTAATTACGACGAAACTCGAACGGACGCGAAAACGATCCAAATTAAGCGACGAATGGTATTTTTGCATGCCGATCAACTCAAAGCTTATATCTAAGATATGTTTAGGGTATTTATGATATGTTTAACTTATGATGTTGTTCCAGACTGTACGTTGCCATACGAAACGACAGACTTTTGCAGTTTGACGCAAATAGTCCCTGTAAACGAACAAACTTGTTTTTGCCATACCAAACCCTTCAAAACTTATTTCTAAGTTATGTAAAGGTTATTTAAGGTATGTTAAGCTTGTTTCACTATTCCGGAGTGTTTGTTGCGTTAAACTAATTACATTTACGCATCAGTGCGCGTATAACCTTCCAGAAAGCGATTTAATGCTCGAAATTGAACAAGAGTTGATATGTGCAAATGATACACATATTTATACAAATCCCAAGTCTGAAACAAAATATTTCATTGGTTTGGTATTTGTTTGATGGTCGTAGTGACACAGGTGTCACAGTCTCCCCTACTTTAGGAAATTTCGTCCTGAAATTTAATTTTAGAGGAAACTTGTAAAGACAACTGTGATTGTTTCGAATGAATCCTCCGTTTCCCAAGTAAAACTCTAGGTCATGTTTGGACTCTTAGCGAATCTGTTAATTGTTAAAGTGATGTCCTTGTTGTAACAAAAACATGGAGTTTCGAACAATGGATAGGAGAATGTTTCCTATGAAGACTATTATAGGAAACTTGTGTGTGCTCGAAATCAGAGTCAGAGAATGCAAGATAAAATAATAATGGTCAAGGTCCAGGACTTCTAGTAAATTAAGTAACGCTATGCTCGCAATGTAATAAGGAACACTTATATATAGGAAGTACCAGCGGCGTATCCACCATGCCCCTTTTACATTGTTCCCGTCTCGTTATTCTTATCACTATAGGTCTTAACACATGACAAAACTTGTTGTGGTTTCTGTGCACTGAATTTCCATAATTATGTATGCATCCATAATTACGTAATTCCTTGCACAGTCCGCACAGTTCATTTTATAATGTGTAGGGGAAAATCAATTGAACAAACAGGTAATGACTTGACTAGACCACCAAAGGATCTTTTTAACTAGATCAACGAACTATCTTTTTAACTAGATCAACACATGATCTCCTTAACTAGATCGTCGTACGATCTCTTTAATTAGACCACTTAAGGGGTCTTTGCAACTTTGAATCAAATAATCGTTTTGAAACAGTTCTTGGAATCCAAGGGTCTGACTATTTGCATAGAAAGCTCCTTAAGGATTTAAGATAGTACTTTGAGTATCCTTCTGAGAATCTATCATATGAAAATACGAAAGATTCTACCAGGACTTAGATAGCGAGCTTTAGAATTACACATAAACACAAAATCACAAAATTGTGCATTCGTTAATTTAGTTATTAGCTCGTTCGTTAATTTGAATTAATGCATTTGAAGTACACTAGAAATCCAATCACGGACTTCAATTAGTACTTAAAACATCCTCACGAATCTAACTATGAAGATAGGAAGATCTTATAAGGATTTGGAATTCGTGTGGTGAAAATGTTTTGAAATCCATGTACTAGGCATGTTAAGGCAACACACGAAGCAAAAATATACTTGATAATCGTGTACGTAGTCACATAACATGGGTCCATTTGAAGACTTATGAAAGTACCTTTAGATATCAAATCAAGGATTTGAAATGATACTTCAAATATTTGTTTAAAAATTTGTAATTTGTACCTTCTACTTTGTTTCTTTAAAAGAAACTAGTACTTAGGATTTTAGGGAAGATCACGAGTGATCACAAAATGAAAGAACCATAAGAGTAGTTTGTTCTGCAAGGAACACGGTTCCT
The DNA here is from genome assembly GCA_030545235.1 of Helianthus tuberosus. NCBI lineage: Eukaryota > Viridiplantae > Streptophyta > Magnoliopsida > Asterales > Asteraceae > Helianthus > Helianthus tuberosus. The sequence continues at coordinate 99,634,381 of CM060437.1, read as the reverse complement.
TGGTGTCGGTATCGTAGTGGTATGTCATGCAGACACACAATCATAACAGTTTCGTAAAATAAAATTGGAACAACAATTTTATTTATATAACAGCTGAATTGTTTCAAACGTCAAAAGATAACAAACAAAGAAATACAAAAGTTTAATTGTTCACTGCTGCATTGTCATTTGCATTTACCTCGTTTATGTTAAATACTCGTCCACGTGCTGGATTTGTATTAACAAGTCTTGGGCAATTGTTTCGGTAGTGAGTAAGATCACCACAGTTATAGCACGGTCCAGGTGGAAATTGTGCTCGAGCAGCAGCAGGATTTGCAACATTCTGGTTTTGGATAACATGACGACATGTATTGACCAAATGTCCCAATCGCCCACAGTGGGTACATTTGTGACACGGTGTCTGATTCACATGATGACGGTTGCATTTGTTGCACAAGGGTGCGGTAACAATATAATTTTTCCTAGCATGAGGCTGTGCTGGCTGGTTTGGTGCAACCTGATCATTCCAAGCAACTACTGCGAAGTTTTGTGAAGCCTTACGCTTCTTCGACTTCTTAGAGGACTCGGTCTGTTTATCCTTTGGTTTTTCTTGTGCTGACTTGTCAGATGGTTTCTGGTTGCCTTTTTGGAAAAGTTTACCCTTCCTGATTTGAGATTCAGTCAGGGTAGCAGATAGTTCAATGGCCTGTCTAACGATAGTGGGGTTGCTACCAGTAACAATGTCCTGAACTGGGTCAGGGAGGCCATCGATGTACTTTTCAATTGCCTCCTCCAAAGGCGTAACCATGGTAGGACATAACAGACTTAACTCCTCATAACGATCAGTGTAGGCTCGATGTTCACCACTGTCTTGTTTAAGATCATCAAATTCCCTTTCCAAAGCCCTGAGCTCATGACGAGGATAAAATTCCTTAATCATTAGAGCCCGAAGCTCTTCCCAGGTTTGTGCCATTGCCACATCGGCACCCCTATCCCTGATTATGTCATTTCACCATGTGAGTGCTCTCTTCTGGAATACACTCGACGCAAACTCAGCTCTTCGCTCGTTTGGGCATTGTACATGACGAAACGTGCTTTCAAGACTCTCAAACCGCTGTAGGAGCCCAGTGGCCCCTTCAGACCCAGTAAATGTAAGTGGCTTAGCTGAGTTGAATGTCTTATAGTTGCACTGAACATTGTTATTATTATTGTTCGCTTGATTTATCTGGGTAATAAGGTTCGGGAGTACAGCAACGATTTGCCGAGTGATTAAGGCTGCCATGGCAGCATCCTGAGCTTGATCACGTCGAGGAGGCATTCTAAAAGAGTAGAGAAACATGAGGGAAAACGAGTGAGATGTTATTGGATATTCAAAACTGGATGTTAAGAATATCGACAAAGCATGAAGATTGTGATCATTCGTTTGTTACTTCAAACAAACAAACAACACATAGTGACTAATCAAAGTAAGTGGGTCATAATAATGTATCGCGAAGACATGCTTTAGCCTATAAGTGGACACTTACCCCAAGAGTTCCCAGGTAAGAGTGACTGGTACGATACTGCGGATTTGTACGAACACTCTAGCCTTAGACCTCGAGGTACAGGCATCCACCCTTCCAGATTGCACGTGTTCACATTATTTAGGCCCAAACTTTGACGAGATTTTGAAAATAACAAAGGCTTAAAAGCCTAAAAACAAATCATCTAAGGATAGATGACTTCTTGTGATGTTTTGAAAAAAATTGGCTCGAGAGAATGAATTGTATTTTGTTTTGTTTTTGTTAATCACCTAATGATAGGTGATTGGTATTGTTTTAAGAATCTAAACGCAAATTTCTTGCGTTAGGGTCCTAGGAAGGTTATAGTCTAGGTCAAAGCATTACTAATAACCTAATTCCCTATAACCATTGGCTCTGATACCAACTTTTCTGTCACACCCCGACCGTGTTACAACAACAAACCACGGTGGAAACGTTGGGGAGTGTCGTAACAAAATCATTGTCTTACAACCATGGATTAAACAATTTCGTTTTTATTGAATTATTGAACTCATTGTTTTATTACAAATCAGATAAATACAAATATTATCTTTCAATTTTTAAAGTCACTAAGGCACGAGTCCATCCTATGTATAGCATGCATCAACAATCATCACATAGCAGCACCTGAAACATATGTGAAAATGGGTACGTCAGCATAAAAATGCTTGTGAGTAACATAGGTTTTGTGAATTAGGTTCATGGCTTTGGTACATAGTATATCAAATTATACTTTGGTAAATAATATCACATTTGGGAGCACATCAAACTGTACTTTGGTAGTATATCAAAATATACAAAAGAAATTGTGATTTAGTATTCATTCAAACCTTAGTGTATCAAACTACACCTTATAGAGTATAGAAATACCACAAAGGCAATTTCTATTTGGTTAAAATTTGGTTTCTGACATTCCATACAACAGGAATGGGGTGTCTAGTCCTATAGCGCTATATCGTACTACCAATCGGCTTGTGAATGTATAAAATAAGTACAATCCAACAATTAGTTTTATAGTCTTCGAAAATTTGTTTTTAAACCATAGATAATTGTTCAATTTGTCAAAAGATAAGTACTAGCATGTATAATCATATAGTTGAAATCATGAAAATAACGTATAGGCACATATGTTTCACCCCAAAATATTTGAAAACAGTAAAATAGGGGACTATGTACTCACTTGAAATTGCAAGTATCCTTGATTTAGTGTTATAACGAAGCTTGGGAAATCAAGGGATCAAGTGGCACCTAGTATGGAATCACTATGTTAAATAATTGGGTCCTAAATCAGGAGATAGGATAGAATGAAGTTCTATAAATCAAATGAGTATTGGAACTCATATGGCATGATTTAATAGACCTAACATTTTGATTTGGAAGTCTACCTAAGTGCTTTTGACCCGTTTAGACCCATTATGGTAGTATAAGCTACTATAATGCGTCGTTTGTGTAAAACTATGGTCGGATGGTTAACTATGTGCTATGTCAAGTCTTACATGCCCAATTATGCCTAAACATGTTACTAAATCAGATTATATGTCAAAAAGTTGATCACATATGCAAAATATGGATTTATGCTTCAAAAGGGCATTTTGATCATTTCCTATGGGCATATAATCTACTTAACAAATAACTAACCAACCTATGTGATCATAAGGTATAACCTCAGTAGGTTATTCCCAATGCAACTATGATCACTAACTAAGCTTGGTCAGATCCTAATGATTGACCAAACGGGTCGGGATTGAAAGTCTAAGCGGTTGTCTAGACCGCTTAACTTACGACCCGAAACAAGCACTACCTAGTAGTGACGAGTTAAACATGTCAAAACATGTTTAACTAACATAGAAGACTGATTTGGTATTAAAACAAAGTGTTTTGATACCTAAAAGTAGTTCCGTTGCAAAATGCGTGCAAATGCGCATTTTGACCGAAACTTTGACTCGTCGCCACACCTAGTCAACGTGGTAATCAGTAGGTATAATCGCTAAGGATTATAACCATCGTGATTACAATCACGTTGAAAAGTTCAAACGAACTTTGTGTTGACCATTGACGGGTCAAAGCAGAAAGTCAAACATTGTTTGACTTTCACGCTTGAAAAGCGACAAAAGCACGAAAGAAGCTTACAAAGGGTCCAAGCTAGGAAGAACTTGATCTAAAACGCTCAGGTATGAAGCAAAGGCTTCAACTTAGAGCATTAATCATGTTGGTGCATTACGTCTGTCGACTTCGTCTTGTACCGAGTCTTGTTCTAGAATTGTTAGATCAGGGCACGTAGTACGAGAAAATAGGTTTTGTGTGTGTTTGAGCTAATTCTGCTTGAAATAGGCATGTGCCATTTCAAGCGAAATTAACATGGCTAACTCCGCTTGAAATGGCCAGTGCCACTTTCAAGCGGAATCACCTCCCTTATATATAACTCTCACACGAAATCATTTGTAACATTCATGTTTCTGGTAAGCGGAATCACCTCCCCTATATATAGCTCTGACACGAAATCATTTGTAATATTCATGTTTCCGGTACCGAACTACTGCCGACGTGTCTACTGATCTGAAAACTTGTTATATCAATAATACAAGACATTTTAGTGTGAAACAAGCTGTTTTTCAAGTTTATTTCATTGTTTCCGCCTTTGAAATAGATAAGAACTCTTCTGATTGACTCGTTTGGGTCACAGAACGATCCTACAAATCAGATCAAGGGTGAGGAAACAAATGAGATGGCCATGCTATTTATACTTGAGGTGAGTTCACAAGTTCAATCCATGTGTTTGTGTCACAGAACGATCCTACAAGTGGTATCAGAGCTCAGGAGGAAGAGTTCTTGCCAAAACAGCCTTAATTTCTGACTTCTACACCTTCTTTTACAAAATTCACAAAATTTTACGGTCACAATGGTCTGAATTTCACATATTATAAACGAAATAGTGTTTTAACGGATCCTTGAAAATATTGGACCTTAATTCAGCTTAAAATTGGTAAAAACTGTAATTCCGTTTGAAAACCAGATCGAAAAAGATGACGTCAGTAGCAGTTCAAATGAGATTAGCACTTGATTCCGCTTGAACTTGCTATTTCCCTTGAAAAGTTCAACTAATTCCGCTTGAAATTACCTGATTTCGTTTCTGGGTGTAATTCCGTTTGAGAAGGTTCAAACGAAATTAGTGATTTCGCTTCAAGTAGTGATTCCGCTTGAACTGATTTCGCTTGAGACAGCTATTCCGCTTGAAAAGGGATTCTGTTTGAGTTTTGATTCCGTTTGAAACTGAATTTTTGTGAAAAAAATTTCCGAATCATGGAAGAAGAATTTTACAATGCGTTTACTACACCAGTTGCACCAATTACTGCTGCTGAAACATTGTACAGTGAGAATGAAACGGGAACTCATCAAAAACCGCCAAAGCTTATGTACATTGAAGATTTTAAAGGATGGCAGAATCGATTTGAGAACTGGGTGCAAGCTTATAAGTTTGATGCATGGTGTTCATTAGAAAAAGATTATGAGAAACCGAAAAATGAACGTGGGCTTGAAAAAGCGTTTTGTGACTTTTCGGAGATTGATAAACTGAAGTATACAAGTGAAAAAATGATGATCAGTATTCTTCAACAAGCGATTAAAGAAGATATATTTGTTTTGCTTCAACATGAGGGTACTGCTAGATCGATTTGGAATGCATTAATTCAAAAGTTCAAAGGAAGTGCATATATGATTAAAAACAGAAAGGCGTTACTGAAGAAATCATTTGATATGTTTATAGCTTTCGAAGGTGAATCAACAAAAACGACCATCGACAGATATTGTCATCTTGTTTTGGAAATGGGAAGATTGGATATAAAGAAAGATGATGAGGAGTGGGTTGATAAACTAGCTGAAGCGCTACCACAGCATAAGTGGGGAACTTATTTGATGATTGTGAAACACATGAGGAAGTCTGAGAATATGAATTTGGCACAGTTCATTCAGAAAATTGAAGAGCATGAATTGGATATTCAGAAAACTGCTATCATGACGAATCCAAATGCTCAACAAGATGTCAGTTTGTATTATAGGGGAAACAAATTTGAGGCTACTTCAAGTCCTAAAATTCAGACTGGTTTTAGTGCTGATAGTTCGTCTGGAACAAAGGGTAGTAATGTGACTCAAAGTGACGGAAAGTTGTCTTCGTATTCAAGTTTTGATCCGAATTTTACAGCTTCAAGCTCTCAGTCAAAAACCTCAACAAATTTCAACGGTCAAAATTTGCAATGCAATGTCACTTTGAATTTTCAAAATGGTCACAATCTTTCTCCAGAAGTTGCAAAACAACATATGGCATCACTTGCTACTATGTTAGAGTCATATGAAAGTCTGATTGCAGGAAGAATTGGAAATCCTATGCTTACCAAAGAGGATTATGATCAAATTGATGCAGAAGAGCTTGATTTGATGGATATCAAGTGGTGTTTAGTCAGTGCATTTAGAAGAGCAGAAAAGTTTACACAAGTTACTGGTAGAGATGATCTTCGTGATGTTGGTAAATCTCCAATAGGATTTGATAAATCAAAAGTTACGTGTTTCCGGTGCAGAGAAAAAGGACATTTTAAGCGAGAATGTAACAATAAAGCCGGAAGACAAGATCAGAGTGAAAAGAACAATTATTATCAAAAGACAACTTATCATCAGCTTGTTCAACATCCACAAACTGCACATGCTCGGGCCATTGATGATGGAAAAAAGAAAATGATCGAAGATGCAAAATAAGAAAGCTTATTTTGGTATAATTGATCAAGATGATGAGAAAATGGCTGTAGGTTTTAGCTGGGATAAATATATTCAAGAAAACCCACATTTTAGCTCAGCTTTTGTTGCTCGAATCTTGGAGGAAACATCTGTCAAGTCTAAACCTAAAAGGATACCGATTTTTCCAGAATTGGGAGTTGATGCAGATACCGATGATGAGGAAGAATATATTGAAAAAGCTAAGAGAGGTTTAGATATTGATAGTTTTAACTTGTTTTTTGTAGAAAAAAATCGAGATGCTGAAATAAAAAAGAGCTGCTCGATTGGAAAGAGAATGGGAAGAAAAAGAAGCAAGAAAGGCTGCAGAAGAAAAAGCAAAAGTAGAAGCTGAGAAAGCAGAAGTTGAAGAAAGTTTAACAAAGGAAACTGAGGGACAGAAAGCTAAAATAGAATCTGAAGAACCAGTGGTTGAAAAGATTGTAGAGAAAATAGTTGAAGTTGAGAAAATAGTTGAAGTTGAGAAACTCGTTGAAGTTGAGAAGAATGTCGAGGTCAATAAACCTTGTCAAAAATGTTCAGAATCTTGCAATAATTGTGATGAAAAATATAAGAAGATTGCTGAATTAGAAAAGATAAAAGAGGAGTTGTTGTTTGATGTGAAGTATGTGAAGGAATCATATGATGTCCTGAACAACACAGTAAATGGTTTGAAAAAGACAAATTCAGAAATTGAAGCTGCTATGACAAAGATGAACTCAACATTAATGTCAAAGCAGAAGGTCATTAATGAGTACATTGAAGATTGTGCACAGTTGAAGAAACAATTGGAACTCGAAAAGATTGAGAGTGAAAGAATCAAAAGGTTACTGTTGAGTTATACAACATGTGATTATTTAATTGATCGAGTTTATCCTACTGTTGCAGGTCTTGAAGCGTTTAAAGATAAAGAGACGGAAGACACAGATGCGGGTAAGAAAGAAAGTGTCAAGTATAACAAGTGTCCCCCTCCAATCTATGAGAGTTATTCCCCCTGGAATCCTAACAAGGAGCGTCTAAAAAGGAAGTCAACATAAAGTTAAAGTCTGAAACCATTGATGAGTTACCAGACAATATTGATGTCACATTTACAGCGTCTGACACTGATCATGAGTCTGTTTTGTTAAAGAAAGTGGTCGATCAGGTGTTGGATATGGATGAAGAGTCAAATTCGGAGTCTAAGTCTGAAAGTTCGAGTTCATCAGAAAAGAGTCCGAGTCCGAGTTCACCGGTTAAATGGGTTTACAATAAAGAATTCCTGTTATCAAAATCTAATTTGAAGGACGGACCAATCAAAGTGGCATATACTTTGATTGATTCAGACAAATTATATTCTGATGAGGAATTTCCAATAAGAAGTGTCAAATCTAAAATGATCAAACAGGTTTTCAAATTAACAGAAATTAATATTTCTGAAATAAAAGATTTAAATCTTTCTAAAAAACCAAGACATTACACTTCAAGAGTTCAACAGAGATTGAACAAGAAAAAGGGTTACAGTTCTTGTTCAGGTTATCGAAAGAAACCAAACCATAACGGTAATTTCAAAAAGCAAGGCTTAGGATTTAGTTCTTCGGAAAATTATAAAAATGAGAAAAATTATAAACCAAAAACAAAATTTGTTGCATGAGGAAGTTCTGAAGAAGAGCAGAAGAAACCATTCTGGAAACAGTCAAATCAAGAGTTTCTTGCTGAAATAAAGAAGAATGTGAAGAAATTTGCTCCAAGAGTTGACAGAAGAACCTGTTTTAAATGTCAAAAGATTGGACATATTGCTTGGAATTGCCAACAGTCCAACAACACAAAACAGGGAGTTTCTTTTATCTCAAAATTGAAAGAAAAATGTGTTGAAGAAAAGAAACAATCAACTGAGAAATCTAAAGTATTTGAAAATTCAACTTTCGAAACTGGTGATGTTTCAAAATGTTTTTACAAAAGAAAAGTTGATTTGAACAAACAAAGATGGGTTGTAAAATCTGATTCAAATTCTGACAATGAATCTGATTCAATAAAATCAGAGGAGTCATCTGTTGAGAAAAAGGTTGATAATTCTGTTCCAGAGTTGAATGATGAAAACTTTCCGCCATTGTCAAAAGATAATTTGAAATCAAAAGGTAGGTTTGAGATTTTAGGTCAATTCTTTGCTGGTAAGAAAGAATTTGATGCTGAAAAAGTGTTTAATGGAAAAGTTAAACATATTTTTGGGAAGATGGTTGATGGGAAGGTTAAAAGTGCAAAAGATTTTTATCAATCAAAAAGATGGTGGGATAGATGTTTGCCAAAATCACCCAAGGATGGTCAGGCTTGGGTGACACCATTTTCAAACTGAAAATCCGGACTTGCCGGAGCTCCCTAGTTGGTAATCGTGGAGCAGGAATCGGCATCATTCTTGAAATTGTTTGATTAGTAAATCTACAGGTGATATCTTTATATTGTTATATTCTGATTTACAAATGGTTTGATTGATAAGTGAACCTGGTTGAAGAAGGTTTTCACTTTCAAGTGGTAAATCAAGGACATTAAATTGTACTTGTGTTTCCTACAAATGATATTTTGAGAAACAATGTGATGAACTCCTAACTTACAAGTGGTAAAATCAACGAAACTTATTTTTCGGAAAAACCATTTGATTAAAACAAACTTAAGTGTTTTGAAATCACAATGGGAATATAGTTTGTTGAAAGGGGGAGTTCTGATTGTTTATGCCAAGTGGATGGCGATCTGAAGTGATTCGATATCAGTTGTCAATTTACTTGTACAGTTTGTTTTCAAATTTCCTTTAAATGATTTTGAATTTTAGGGGGAGTAAGAAATTTTCAGAAAATCCAAAAACATTAGAAAATTTGAAAAAGGCAAAAACATGATAAATGCAAAAATGAGTTTTGTTGTGAAAAAAAGGGAAATGATAGTACATCAGTGGACTATCACAACATGCTAAAGAATTGTAAAGTTAAAAAGTTATAAACGGTCTCACTGATGATGTGCCAGTAGGTTTTTACACATTTAGTAAATTGTGACGAGATATAAACCTAAATTTCAAACTTACTTATTTCGTGGGTAACATCTCTCGGATATATGGGTAACCCCCGAAATCTTGTTTGAAGGACCCCTCTTTCTGAAATACTAGGTCTTTATGCTTAGTGATATCTGGGGTATTATCCCGGGACTTCTGATTTTGCGGAAGCAATGGCCTAGTCCCCGGAGAATACTTTACGCTTGCTTGAAATAAAAGCCTGCCCTCAGCATAAAAAATGATGAAACATTGAAAATGCTAATCATGTGCTGTTGTAAAAAAGATCCTCTAAAGGGGACCCACCAAAAGTCGAAGCCGTCATCTCTCTGCTGAACGGAAGTTCTGACCTGAGCTCTCACGGCCCTCGCAATTTAACCCCTTACAGATATCATCTAGGTATACTCACCTGTAAGACCGAATATTGGGATCTGGATACGGGAGTATATTCTGAGGTGGGACACGCGAATAAGTTTAAGTCTCTTAAAACATTAATCTCGTATCTCGAAACAGTTGAACTTTGTGTGAAAAATTAAGTGGATCGGTATACTGACAATCTAAGTGAATCGTTTAGACTTAAAATATTTAAAGCTTAACGGTGTTGGTGATTTGTCTCAGAAACTGATATGATCCTCTAACACAAACTCACAAAAATATTGTTTGTATATATTTCTTTACTGCATTCTGTTTTAATTTTAAAAATCCAAAAAGATTTTCGGAGTGTTTTAGCATAAAATTTTGAAAAATTCAAAAAGATTTTAGACAACTGATGTTGAAAAGCTGATTTTCAAAATTCTGAGTGCTGAACATGACAAACAGGTTTGGGAATGTGTGGAAAGAATATGTTAATTTTTACAAGTGGTCATCAGAATTTAAAATTGTTATATCTTTAATTGATGTTTTGAACTGAATTCATCAAGTGGTTAGCAAAATTTAAATTTGTCAAATTGTTAATTTGTGAAACTTATGTTTTAGGTAGAGAATATGCAGGTGAGCCAGGAATCGATCCTGAACCTATAAACATGTGAGCAGAGTAAAAGCCAGACTACGATCCGAGCACAATTCAAGGGGGAGTCTGCTGGTAGATCAACATCAGAGAAGGAGAAGAGTCTGTATATGCAAGAGCCAGAATAAAATCCTGATGATTAAGAGAGAGAGTAGAAGATAAAGATTGAGGATGATTACTCTGTCAGATACTTTGAAAGAGCCCGAAGACTGATAAAGACTGAAGACGTTGAAGACTCGAAACTTAAGACTCGTCAACATCCGAGGGGGAGTCTGTTGGTGCATTACGTCTGTCGACTTCGTCTTGTATCGAGTCTTGTTCTAGAATTGTTAGATCAGGGCACGTAGTACGAGAAAATAGGTTTTCGGTGTGTTTGAGCTAATTCCGCTTGAAAGTGGCATGTGCCATTTCAAGCGAAATCAACATGGCTAATTCCGCTTGAAATGGCCAGTGCCACTTTCAAGCGGAATCACCTCCCCTATATATAGCTCTCACACGAAATCATTTGTAACATTCATGTTTCCGGTAAGCGGAATCACCTCCCCTATATATAGCTCTCACACGAAATCATTTGTAATATTCATGTTTCCGGTACCGAACTGCTGCCGACGTGTCTACTGATCTGAAAACTTGTTATATCAATAATATAAGACATTTTAGTGTGAAACAAGCTGTTTTACAAGTTTATTTCATTGTTTCCGCCTTTGAAATAGATAAGAACTCTTCTGATTGACTCGTTTGGGTCACAGAACGATCCTACAAATCAGATCAAGGGTGAGGAAACAAATGAGATGGCCATGCTATTTATACTTGAGGTGAGTTCACAAGTTCAATCCATGTGTTTGTGTAACCTCCAAGCATTAAATCATGGCCCTACATGTGTTTAGTGACATCTATTATTGCTTGGAGAAGGCTTAACTTGCTCATTACACAAAGAAATTGCAAGAACAGCCCCTGAAGTTGCAACAGATTGCTGAAAAACAAGTTTCTAGTACTGGGCCTTCAGTCGCGCCCCGCATAGGATTAGGGTCAAGGCTTACGTGGCCCGCGACCTCAGGTCGTATCAGCAACAGTTTCATCTTTTACATATTTGGTCCCTGCACTTGATTAAGCTTATTTTTGGCACTTTTAACCCCCGTTGAGCCATTTTCAAGGCTCTACAAGGTAGTCAAAGTATAGGGGACACAAAAAATGCTCAGAAATTCCACGGATGTCGGTTCGTTTGGTCGTACGGTCACGTTATACATCTAATTACGACGAAACTCGAACGGACGCGAAAACGATCCAAATTAAGCGACGAATGGTATTTTTGCATGCCGATCAACTCAAAGCTTATTTCTAAGCTATGTTTAGATTATTTATGGTATGTTTAACTTATGATCATGTTCCGGACTGTACGTTGCCGTACGAAACGGCAGACTTTTGCAGTTTGACTCAAATAGTCCCTGTAAGCGAATAAACAAGTTTTTGCCATACCAAACCCTTAAAAACTTATTTCTAAGTTATGTAAAGGTTATTTAACGTATGTTAAGCTTGTGTCACTATTACGGAGTGTTTTTTGCGTTAAACTGATTACATTTACGCATCAGTGCGCGTATAACCTTCCAGAAAGCGATTTAAAGCTCGAAATTAACAAGAATTGATATGTGCAAATGATACACATATTTATACAAATCCCAAGTATGAAACACAATATTTCATTGGTTTGGTATTTGTTTTATGGTCATAGTAACACATGTGTCACATAAACCAGCTTCTTGGGATTGAATCCTTGCTGACTCAAACCACTTAGCCGAGGATAACGTCACCTTCAAAAGAAGGGCCTACCACTTTTCGCATTAATAACTTTATTAATTATCTTTCAATATTCCGACCCTTTAGGATTGTATCCTTACTGACTCAAACCACAGGGTTGAGGGTAACGTCACCTTCAAAAGATGGGCCTACTACTATAACTAAGATAATCTCTTAAAAAGTCCGAAAGTGCTAAAATCATCAAAGGATACATTAAAGACAAGTTGGATCCAAGTGATTCATGTTGTCTATCTGTTTTTATTTTTATTTATTTATGCATTTTTTTGTTTTTATTTTCATATTTCAAAACTTTTCTCAAAAAAATTTAGATTGATTAGACGTTGAGAATAAACCGGTACTAAAAGCTCTTGTGTCCTTGGACGAACTCGGTATCTTACCAAAGCTATACTACTCTCACGATGGGTGCACTTGTCCAAGTGTGTGTTTAGTGTTAGTAGAATATCATATTTTATAAATTCAAAACTTGATTTATGCGTAAAATGGGCTCAAAATATTAATAAAATCATATCACGTTTCGCACACAGCAGACTACGACTGCGAGATTCGCTACCATCCTGGTAAAGCGAATGTCGTGGCTGATGCGCTCAGTCGTAATTCTCATGTCAGTAGCTTTCGTTGTTTTCAAGTCTCTAGCGACCTTCACACTTGCGTCCGTGAAGTTTAATATTCGTCAGCCAACGAAGGTAGTCTAATGATCGAAATACGAGGTGTTTCTATAGACCAACTTGTGACCAAATCAGATGGACTTCAATACTACCTTGATCGCTTCTAGGTGCCAGATCGCGACAATCTTCGTGAGCTTATTTTGAATGAGGCACACAAGTCCCGATACTCTGTTCATCCTGGTGCTGATAAGATGTACCATGATCTACGTACATCCTATTGGTGGCCTGGTATGATGAAGGACATTGCCATCTACGTTTCGAAATGCCTCACTTGCTCAAAGGTCAAAGCTGAACATCAACATCCTTCTGGTTTGCTCGAACAACCTGAAATCCCCCCGTTTGGAAATGGGATAGCATTGCTAAGGACTTCGTAACCAAACTTCCTCTCACACCTTCTGGTCATGATAGCAGTTGGGTAATCATTGGCCGTCTGACTAAATCAGCTCACTTTCTTCCTATTCGTGAAGATTTCAAAGTTGAGAAGCTTGCTCGAGTCTATACTGATGAAATCATATGTCGTCATGGTATATCCATTGACATCATCTTTGACCGTGATGGTCGTTTCACTTCACGTCTTTGGCAAACTTTCCAGTCCGCTATGGGTTCTCATTTGAATCTTAGTATGGCCTTTTATCCTCAAACGGATGGACAGACTGAACGTACTATCCAAACCCTAGAGAACATGCTCCGTTCTTATGTCATCGACTTTGGTGGTAGTTGGGATGTGCATTTACCATTGAGCGAGTTCTCGTATAACAATAGCTACCACTCAAGTATTCAAATGGCTCCTTTTGAGGCATTGTATGGTCGCAAGTGCCGATCTCCTATTAGCTAGCATGAGATTGGCGATAAACAATTTACTGGCCCTGAGCTCATACAAGAAACAACAGATAAGATCCTTCAAATCCGTGACAACTTACTCAAGGCTAGAATTCGACAAAAGAGCTATGCCGACAAAAGACGCAAACCTTTGGAGTTTAATGTTGGTGATTATGTACTACTCAAGGTATCTCCTTGGAAAGGAGTAGTTCGTTTTGGTAAAAAGGGAAAACTTGCCCCTCGCTATGTTGGTCCTTTCAAGATACTCGAGACGATTGGCAAGGTGGCTTATCGACTCGATTTACCTTAAGAACTCAACAACGTTCATCCAACGTTTCACGTCTCGAACCTCAAGAAGTGTCTAGCTGAAGAAGGACTTCAAGTTCCTCTTGAGGATCTTCAAATCAATGGCACTTTGCATTTCGTGGAGAAACCCGTCGAGATCCTGGACCAAGGAGTCAAGAAATTGAGGCCCAATCAAATTCCTATCGTTAAGGTTCGATGGGAAGGAAAACGTGGCGCTGAATTTTCTTGGGAACTCGAGAGTAATATGAAGACCAAGTATCCACAACTTTTCGTTACTTCTTCCTAAATTTTGGGACGAAATTTCCTAAAGGAGGGGAGACTGTAACGCCCTGCTTCTTCGTACTTTCCATAATTAGAAATCGTTGCTTGTATTTCTATTTTTGGAAGTCTTGTATTCTTGTATTCGTCTTTTTGTTGTAATCGTTGTAAAATCTGAGACTTAGATCATTATAAAATTCGTATTTCTTTATATTCATGTTACACACATTTCATTCATGTTCATACATTTGGATTGATTATACATGTGGGACTATATTCATGATTCATGCGAAACACGTTAGACTTACAAACACGTAACTTATGCGAATATGATACTTAATCTCGACAAACATACTTGTTTTATACTTGTTTCATGATCTAATTACATTACATACCCTTAATTATGGTTCTTTATACTTAAAACACCCCATAACAACTTAAAACATCAAGAAACATAAGTACAAGGGCTAAAATTGTAAAAATAACAAACTTGAATAGCCAACCCCCTTGCTATGGCTCGCGACTCGATGCCCCATCTGGCTCACGGCTCATGAGAACGCTGGATCCGCAGACTCCCCTAATCAGCTCACGGATTGGGCGATTTTGAGTGTTTTAGTTGTGTTTCCTGCATTAAATGGACACCTAACTCAACCCTAATTCACTCCCTATAAAACCCAAGCCTCCTCCATACATTTTCACTTTGCAAACTCACTTATCACTCCAAATTCAGCTAAAAATCAGTAGCAAAGGCAGATTCATTTCAAGATACAAAAGTGAGCATAAGTTCACTTCTACTTCATATTTTTCATTGATTTTTACTCCTTTGCACTTGGAACAACCTTAGGTGTGTTTTCACAGGTTTTCCATGGAAAAACAAGGCTGGAACATCAACCAAATAAGGTGAAAAGTGCAAGGAAACTTTCTGTTTTGATTAAACGATTGTTAAACTTACTTGAACTTGAGATTTCTCAACACATTCTTATGTCCTTATGCCACTAATCAAGACCATGATTATGTGAGCTTAAAAACAAGGTTGTGACATGTAAATCCATAGGTTTAATCCTCAAAAACTCTCTGTTTTAATAGGGTTTTAACCCACAAGTGATGAACAAGTCTTAGACTTGAAGTTATGTGATTATATGGTTAGCTTGGGCTATCCTACCTTCAAATCCACACATCACTTGATGTTTTCTTAGTTAGCTAGTATGTATTTCATTTCCTTAATGTATGTACATGACCATCCTTGTTGTCTTATGACAACTTGTGTCTTGGTGAATACAAAAGAGGTTCCTAAATGGAAGATTCATCTTCCTACCTCATGCATGACTTATATGATGTTCTTGTTATATTCTTGGACTTGAAACTTATAATGTATACTATATAACATATAAGTAACCAAACCTTTGATGATGACCTAGTGGTCATTTGTCAAATGTTAAGTTACATCATCTAAAGACCTTACAAACTTGTTATGATTCTAATGGGTATTTTAACCCATGAAAATATTCAAACCTTTTGGGTTTCATAGTGTCAAACAAGTATTATGTGTTAGATGAATATTTTCTCATATGTCTATTTTCATGTACTTTTAAACTCCGAATCCTTAATCCTCCGTTAACATCCAATACTCACACACCTATGTTTCTTCGTGTAGAAGGACTTGGTGCTCCATTCTAATCAGCCAACAAACCCTCGCGGAATTACAAAGTGGAAAGCTCAAAACTGTGAGTATACTCGATCCCATTTTACTTTTAAACACTTTGGGTGCAACATGTATCGTATACAAAACACAACACTTGAAACTTATTTTAGTCACACTCTATCCATGCTTAAACATGAAACTATATGATGCTTGTTAATCTCGTATGCTATGTAAACTTTTGTATCGATATATGCTCATTAACGTTGCTAGCCTACCTTAACAATTATAGCGCTATAGGATTAATGCACAGCCCATTAGTCTTGGGGTATTGTTAAGTTAAACATGTTAACCTACCGCTAAATCTCTTGGGATAGGCAAATTTGTGGTGCATAAAGTAACTTGCATATTGTTATTCATGTTGGATATGAGTTCGTTAAACATTTTATCCTATATTATGCTATGTATGAAACTTGTATACTCGCCAACTGTTTGTTGAATATTTTTATGCTATATTATGCTATATATGAAACTTGTATACTGGTCAACTTTTTGTTGATCATATTTTAATCCATGTTGCAGGTTGATAGACGAGATGATGCTAAGTGGAAGAAACGAGATTTAGGTGGACTTAGAAACACACCTAGAATAAACGTTTATTTGATGTTATGTTTTGAAACACTGTTTTTTATGTTTGATTCTTGTATGACATTTTTAGCATTGCTATGAAATTTAAATTAAATTATATTGTCACTTTAGTGTTATGAGGTTTTGAGCAATTTGTTCGTCTCATCCCGATGTTTTCACCATCGGTTGGGGTGTGACAGTGGAGGTTTTCATCGGCTAAACACTTTTTCAAGTTGGTCACGTGGAAGGTTGGATGAACGTTCCCAAGTTCGGGAGGTAGTTCGAGTTTGTAGGCTACCTTTCCGATCTTTTCAATGATCTTCAAAAGTCCCACATATCGAGGGGCTAGTTTACCTTTCTTTCCAAATTTAACCACACCCTACCAATGGGATACCATGAGAAGAACATGGTCACCAGTTTGGAATTCTAAAGGTTTGCGTCGTTTGTCAGCATAACCGTTTTTTACGACTTCTAGCTGTCAAAAGGTTATTACGAATTTTCATTATTTGTCAGTTGTTTCTTGAATGAGTTCAGGTCCGGTGATTTGAGCTTCATCAACTTCATTCCGACAGACAGGCAAACGGCATTTTTGACCGTACAAAGCCTCAAAAGGAGCCATGTTAATGCTGAAGTGATAACTGTTGTTGTAGGAGAATTCGAGAAAACGCATATGCGAATCCCAACTACCACCAAAGTCGATCACACAAGCTCTAAGCATATCCTTAAGTGTTTGGATTATCCTTTCAGTTTGTCTATCCATTTGAGGATGATAAGCAGCGCTCAAATTTAATTTGGTTCCCATGGCAGATTGCATGGTCTTCCAAAAACGAGATGAG
Source organism: Helianthus tuberosus (assembly GCA_030545235.1). NCBI lineage: Eukaryota > Viridiplantae > Streptophyta > Magnoliopsida > Asterales > Asteraceae > Helianthus > Helianthus tuberosus. The sequence goes on along the minus strand of CM060437.1, from coordinate 99,617,119 downwards.
AAACGAGCATCACGATTTGATATGATGTTCAAAGGAACACCATGACAAGATACAATTTCATTAATTTAGATTTTAACAAGTTTATCAGCAGAAAAATCCTCACGAATCGGCAAAAAGTGTGCTAACTTAGTTAGACGATCGATGATTACCCAAATGGCATCACGACCTCTAGAAGTGCGTGGTAATTTAGTGTTGAGATCCATAGCAATTTTCTCCCACTTCCACACTGGTACTTCCGGTTGTTCAAGCAAACCGGAGGGAGGTTGATGTTCTGCCTTGACTTTTAGGCAGGTAAGGCATTTGGATATGTACAAAGCTATATCATTCTTCGTACCCGACCACCAATACTTGGTAAGAAGGTCCATGTACATTTTTTCCGTACTAGGATGGATAGAATAACGAGACTTATGTGCTTCATTCTTTACCAAAGTATGAAGATTGTCTTGGTTTGGAACCCACAAACAGTTCAAGAAATAGAGTAACCCATCATCTTTTGTTTCAAGCTGAAGCTTAAGATTATGTGGCAGTTCATTACACATTATGCCTTGGGTTACACAAGTACGATGGGCTTGGAAAACACGTGTTTGGATATCAGATTGAACTCGGATACAGTGGAGTTTGACACGTTCTTTTCGACTAAGTGCGTCGGCTATGACATTCGCCTTACCAGGATGGTAGCGAATCTCATAGTCATAGTCATTAAGGAGTTCGACCCAATGTCGTTGCCTCATGTTCAATTCTTTCTGATTGAATATATGTTGGAGACTTTTGTGGTCTGTGAAAACCACACATTTCGTACCATGGAGGTAGTGTCTCCAAATTTTGAGAGCGAAAACAACAACTCCTAACTCAAGATCATGAGTTGTGTAATTCTTTTCGTAGATTTTCAATTGTCTTGATGCGTAGGCTATAACTTTGTATCTTTGCATGAGAACACAGCCAAGGCCTAGATTGTGACAACTGGCACAAAACCGGTAATTTCCGTACAATTTAATTAATACTTGATAACTGCAATTATGTGCTTAAATGTCAACATTGTCTGATTACATACTATACAAGTGAATTCATGCACGTTTTATACTACAAGATATTGCTTTATGCATTAATGAACAGCGTTGCGTCAGAAATACTAGTAAACTCACCGGTAAGACACATTGTGTCAACAATTCTGCAGAAAGCAGTTAGACAATAGAATTGGAGCCTAGGTGTAGGTCCAACGTCAAGAATACATTAAAACCCAAGAGTACATACAAGGGTTAACATATAGACTTTCCGGAAGCTAAAATACGCACTGAAAAGCACCTGAAATACACTTTAAATGCTGAATTTTATATATTTCAGCAAAATTCAGCATTATAACAAGATTGTACAATGCAAAAACATGACTAAATGGTCCTGAATACTTTCCTAAGTGTCGGGAATTGAAAGCGTCACAAAAGGATACTTAAAGGACACTAAACGGTGCAATTTAGCACTTTAACGAACCGGTATTTAACCGAACAACCGGACATTACCCGGAACATCAAAATATTGCTGGAAGCATTGTTTTATTATTTCTGAGCTAGTTATGATCACTGAACACCCTAGCACACTATATAACATATATTATGCATGAACACTAACTAAATCCCTTGGAATCTAACTAGTAACTTAACTTAAACATTAGAACTTACATTTTGCCCCCCCCCCCCCCCCCATGTAAAGTGGACGGTTATGGGGACCCCACCAAGATCCTCACTTGATCTTCCATAATCCTCCATGATCTCCCTAGATTTGATTTAGAGATTTGCATGGTACTTTCAAGACATATTATACAATGGACAAACATTAAGCATGAATATAAGGAGAACTTGTGCTCATTCATCTCACTCATCAACACACCACTCCACCTCTTTCCCCCTTGCCTATTCTCGGCCGACCCCCCTTCACCATACCACCATCATCATCAACCTTTGTTCATCCATTCCAAGCTTCACTCAAGGTGTAAGGAGCCGTATTAGAAGGTTTGGTGGACTCGGATCTTGAAGGACCTCCTTTGCTAGCTTTTATCCACTCGATTTCTTCATTGTTCTTCCCTAGCTTGAAGCTAGTAGTAAGACTCTTTTGATCTTTGTTTACTTCATATTTTTAGTGGTTAAAAGTTATAGTATGTTGATTTACACAAGAACACTAAAGAACATAAACTTGAATCTTGAAACATAAGATGAAATATGAAGAAACCTTGTTGAAATGATGTTGTTTAGTGCATGTATGATGATTGTTTGTTGATTACTAGAGATATTGATGTTGATCACTACATGGAGCTTGCTAGATTGTGATTGAACACTTGAACTAGCAAGTTAGAGGATGATTATGTGTTAACACAAGAAGATCATCCTCATACATAGACATGAACTTGAAAACAAAATGATTTCTTGAAAAGTAATAAACAAAGTGAGCTAGTAAACTTATAGATCTAAGATTTATGAATGATTTTCCAAGAAAACCAAGTTCAAAATATGATTTTTGAAAGATCTTGGTTTTTACTTAAACTTACACTATTTTTGGTGGTAAAATAAGTATAGAGATACTAGTGAAACAAGAAGATGTTATAAATAAACATTTTTGTAAAAAGTGATTACAAGTTGTAAACACTTAGTTTCTTTAAGAATGAGATTTTTAGAGGAATAAACACACTTTTAAGGGTAACTAAACCTACTAAATAACATGGTAAGTTAGTACAAGTTTTTACAAAAACTTCAAGTTCATGATGTAGTGAAATTTACTTGATTTTGACACTCGGTAAGTGTTGAATGAGTTGTTGATGTTTGATGATGATTTTAAAAGAAAATAAACACAAGTTTTGAAAACATGGGAAACCTCCATTTTTAGGGGAAACTATGTCAAAATTTTTATAAATTTTGACACTTAGAAAAATATAAGTTTTTGAGAAACTTATTCCCTAAAAATGTATCTAAAAATATTTACCAAGGTTTCCCTAATATTTGTGTTAAGAAATGATGATTTCTTCAAGATTAAAATTAATATTAAGTATGTATATTTTTGAGAAAAATATATATATTTATTAATCACCAAATTTTGTGCTAAGTGTATGTAGTATGTATTACATGTAATAGTGTATTAGGACTTGAAAATACACTAAATACTCCTAAGGAGTGAAAATACATAAATACACATACAACATGCTTAGACAAATACAAGAGAATATATTCTTGATAGATTATGTAACTTGGACAAAGTTATGAACATGAAGTGAAGTATTGGACAAAATACATAATTCGGGTGAAAAATACAAGATACTTATATTTATTTTTTAGAAAATAATATAAGTAAGATACATAGTTAAAAATATAAATTATTTTTAACACAAGAACACAAACACATAAAAGATGGTGACTTGTACTTGTGCGATACAAGTCTAGTGACTAACGTTAATAAAACACGTTTAGGTCACGACGCTAGATAAGCAAAAACCGGTGAAGTTTACGGCGCAAGGAACTCAAAGTTGTGAGTTCATGTTCCCCCTTTTATTTTAACTGTTTTCAGTTTTATAACTTCGGGGGTGAAATACATGTTACAAATGTTACAATGTTTACAAATGGTATGATGGATACAAGAATTGAGGAATGATACGAGAAATCGTGTCACGAATAGGGTACCATAAGCACCATTAATCGTGTACATACTAAGACCGCAGAACAAAAGGTTAGATCTAACGGGTTTTTGGGCAGCCACACTCTTGGTGAAAACTAGTACCAAGTAGTGCTTTTGTGTCTCAGTCGTGAATCGACAACTAGAAAAATACCTATGGTTTGGATGCTTCCTATGTCGTGTCACATGTTAATGGCCTTGCAACCCATTAACAACCTAGATACATACAGAAATACTTGATTTATACAAGATACATACCATGTTTTTCATACAAAGTATACAAACGTTCAATACAAGAACTGCATGAATTCACACCAACATTATGTTGACGTTTTCCAAAAACTCACATGTATTTTAGGTAACTAAAGTGGATGTGCACGCGGTCATACTCTTGCTCTTGGATGTTGTTTATGTTTATCTTGGATTAAAGTTGTAAACTTTTCAGACAATATGTCGTCTTGTGTAAAACTATGATTTCAGTTATGTAATGTTTGGCATTTGAAGTTATTTTTATGAGCATGTAGTATGTTTTCCAATCATATGAAATGAAAACCTTTCATGATCATACCTCGTGCTTCTGCCTTAGAAATGGGTGTGACATAGATTTGAGGCATCTCAATATATGACAAAGTCGTCGTTTCCATCAGGTAGAGATAGAATAGGAGCATCACAAAGATTTTGTTTCAATGTTTGGAAAGCTTCTTCCTGTTTGGGTCCTCACTCAAAAGGTTTATTCTTTTGAATCAAAGAAGTGAGGGGAACCACAATCTTGGAGAAGTTTACGATGAAGCGGCGGTAATAGCCGGTGAGACCAAGGAATGAGCAAACTTCGGTAGGAGTAGCAGGTGTACTCCAATCCTTAATTGCAGTGATTTTTGAAGGATCTACATGTATACCTTGTTTGTTGACTATGTGACCTAAGAATTGAACTTCCTTTAGCCAAAATTCGCATTTTGAGAATTTGGGATAAAGTTGTTCCTTCTTTAGAAGTTCCCTTGTAAGACGGAGATGATGTTCATGGCCAGCTCGAGATTTTGAATAAATCAAGATGTCGTTGATGAAAATAGTGATGAACTTATATAAATAAGGTTTACAAACCCTATTCATTAAGTCCATGAAAACGATAGGAGCAGTTGTCAAGCCAAAGGGCATGAAAGTGAACTCGTGATGGCTGTATCAGGTGCGAAAAGCAATTTTGGGAATATCTTCTTCAAGTACACGAAGTTGATGATACCCAGAATGGTGACCGATCTTTGAAAAACAGGTAGCACCTTGTAGTTGATAAAAAAGATCATCAATACGAGGTAGGGGATGTCAATTTTTAGTCATGTGTTTCTGGAGCTCACGATAATCGATGCACATGCGAAAGGATCTGTGACACATGTGCCTCTGCGGCCATCAAACAAATGCCTAACCAATGAAATATGTGTATCATTTGCACATATCAATTCTTGTTCGATTTCGAGCTCTAAATCGCTTTCTGGAAAGTTATACGCAAACTGATGCGTAAACGTAATCAGTTTAACGTGACAAACACTCCGGGATAGTGACATAGACTCAACATACCTTAAATAACCTTTACATAACTTAGAAATAAGTTTTGGATGGTTTGGTGTGTTGAAATCAAGTTTGTTCGATCGTAGGGACTATTTGCGTCAAACTGTGAAACTATACCGATTTGTATAGTAACGAACGTTCCGGAACTTGATCATAAGTTAAACATGCCATAAATATACTTTACATAGCTTAGAAATAGGCTTTGAGGTGTTTTGGTGCGCAAAAAATAAACTTATTGGTCAACAGGGACTAAAAGCGTCAAAAAGTGCCCAAAAGACCAGATTCATTGTATCTAGACCAATTTTCATGTTTTGATGGTTTTTAACCCCAATTTTTGCATTCTATGGGCTAAAATTTGATGGTATTTCATGTCCCCTTGTATTGCAATAGCATGTTCCCACATGGAGGGTCAAGATCAAGGCACGAAATGCGAGAAACGATCCTAACGGTTCTCCGAAATCTATAAATACCCAAGCTCTCATTCCATTTTCCTCACACCTTAATCTAATTTTATGCTCTAAGTTGAAGCTTTATGCTTCATACCTGAGTATTTAGATCAAGTTCTTCCTAGCTTGGACCCTTTGTATGTTTCTTTCATGCTTTTATGCGTTTTTAAGCACGAAAGTCAAACTGTGTTTGACTTTCTGCTTTGACCAGGTTATGGTCAACACAAAGTTCGTTTGAACTTTGCAACGTGAGGGTAATCATGATGGTTATAGTCCCTTGTGACTATACCTACTGATTACCACGTTGATTAGGTGTAGTGACGAGTCATAGTTTCGGTCAAAATGCGTATTCATGCGTATTTTGCAACCAAACTATTCTTAGGTATCAAAACCTTTTGTTTTGATATCAAACTTGTTTTCTAACTTTGTTAAACATGTTTTAACATGTTTAACTCGTCACTTTAAGTTTAGTGCTTATATAGGGACGTAAGATAAGCGGTCTAAACAACCGCTTAGACTTTCGAACCCGACCCGTTTGGTCGATCATTAGGATCCGAACAAGCATTTATTGTGACAATAGTTGTATAGGGAATAACCTTCCGAGGTTATACCTTATGGTCACTTCATTTAGTTAGTTGTATGATAGGTAGTTTATATGCCTTAGGAAAATGACCAAAATGTCCTTTTTACGCATAAATTCATTTTAAGCATATGTAACATAAATTTTGGCATCTAAACTGATTAGGAAACATTATTAAACATGTTAAGGCATATAATACTTGTCATAGGACTAGTTAGGCGGTCCGAACGCATTTTACGCGAACGACGCGTTAAAGTGGTGTAAGCTACCTTAACGAGTCGTAATGGTTCGTAAGCACTTAGGTTAGGTTTCGTTTTAGAATGTAGGCTTTGTTAAACCATATTACATGAGTCCCTACACTCATTTGGTTTACGAAACCTCATTTTATCCGATCCTCCGATTTAGGTCCGTTTATTAACGTAGTTACCTATATTAGGTGCCGCTTGATTTCCGTGATCCCTCTAGCTTTGCTTGGTTGTTAGTCAAGACTTCTAAGTATCCTCAAGTGAGTACATAGCCCCCTCTTTTACTGTTTTTCAAACTGTTTTGGGGTGATACACATGTGCCTACTTGTTACTTTCGTGTTTTTCATGATTTTATATCATATGCTTGTTATGTTCATTAGTACATATATAGTACATGATTTCATTATGTTTTGCTATGTATGTTCACTTAACATGCTAGCACATTGATTTTTGTATATTATATTTTGTAGCATATGTTCACTCAGCATATGGACACATTGTTTTACATTTTGAACCGTTGGAACTGTTTGATTTATGTGAACCGTTAGTAATTGTCTGATTTATATGAACCGTTTGTAACTGTTTGATTATGTGAACCGTTTGTAACTGTTTGATTATGTGAACCGTTTGATATTGTTTCAGGTGATTCCAAAAATCTCCAACTGGAATTACGTCAATCGGATAAACGAGGAATTTTAAATGAATTTTTCCGTAAGCTGCAGTTAGAAGTGACGAATCAGATTGCAGCTTAGTAAATGAATTTTTATAAATTTTTGGTAGAGAGTTAGAATCTAAAAATTTAACACAATGATAATCCCTCCGAGGGGCACGTCACACAAAAATATTGTAATTTTTTCAAGCTCGTAAGTACAGTAAACGGACGTCACATAAAAATATTGTAATTTTTGCAAGCTCATTGGTAATTATGCATGTATGAATGTATTTAGTTTAATGTATGGTGGAATGTGTACTATAACACGTGTATGTGGTATATAGAACCATGTGTAGAATGTCTCGATGTATGAATAAAGTAATTGATAATATGGGTTATAACGTTTGCTAATAATGACATGTAAACGTGGACATGAAAGGATAGGTACATGCCATTTTGGGCGCGAACTCAGGAGGCAACGAGACGAACATATGGAATACGTATCAACTACTTACGGGTCAAGGTAAGTGCTTCTTGCACTTAATAGTTGTATGCAGGAACATAGGTTTATTGTTTGTAGGTTCTTGTACTTGTATACGTAGAACATTTTGTGGTTTAATGTGGAACTTATATGAGAATATTAAAGTATGAAATGTTAAATTGGAGGTATTCATAGGAGAATACCATGGACAAGGGAATCATAACCCACGGGTATGGTAAGTATCTATATCATAGATTTGAAACTATTTAATTGGTAAGATGAATTCAAGTCATGGGTACATGACTTCCCTGGTGATTATTATGTTTTTTTTAAACTAAGGGTAGAATTTTATATGTGTTGATAACGGTTAATCTAATAAAGGGTTGTTGACTTATTAAAAGTCAAATTAGTACGTGACTTCCAAACCACAATCTTAATAAATGGGATGCTTTGGATTAAATAAGTACATATGCACATGATTCCAAGTTATGTACAAATATCATAACCATGATGTTTATTTAGTAAGTGGATTAGATTATAGTGGTAACTGGTTAAACTATTGTTTCGAATTATTTAACTTGGGGTAAGCAAGTAGATTTGGGTCACTTGATCCACATGAATGAAAAAGATTTGGATTCTGGCTAAGTAAAGCTTTAATGAAATCTTTGGATCTATTAGAAATAAATATTAATGGTCTAATAGTTGAATGAGATTTTTATCACAGGTGGCTTAATTGTGAATTCTAGTGGAGGTTGATTCACAAGTTGGAAGCGATAGTTGACTATGAAATTAATGGAGTCGAGTTCGTTGGAAGTTTGTGAAAAATATAGATCAGAATCCACCTATTTGAGTTATCTAATATATATTATATATAGAACTCATAACATGCATGTTGGGTTTCAGGTATAATGGGAACTAGAGGTTCGCGGACCGATGAATGGAACAAAGTTTGGCGACAAATCTGAGATCGGGTCAACAATGTCGGTTCGTTCATCCGTCAGGTTATATCGCCGACTTAGACGGGTCATCATGTTTTACTTGCCTTTTTAGGCATTTGGTAGTTTTAAACCGTGTAAGCTTCATAAGTCAGACGTAGTGTCTTGTTTTGTTTATGTTCAAGTTTAGAGTTGTAAAATGTATTGTAAACAAGTTTTGTTACCGTAACGGTTATCCGTATTACGAACTGGTCATGCCGAAATTTTATAAAAATTGGCATGAAATATGTAAGTGTTTAAATGATGGTAACTATCAAATGAAAGTCAAGTCACTAGAATTGTTTCTAGAAATTGAAGCTGGCCAAACCACAGGGACCCAGATGTAATAAGTTTGAGATTTGGACTAAAGTGGCAAAACTGGCCAAACCACAGGGACCAAAATGGCAGTTTACTCAAAAAAAAATGGGCCTCCATTCCGCATAGTAAGAATGTTTAGAAAATTTATGGGCGTAATATTGGCGCAGTACTTCGCCTCCGCGCATCATCGACAGGAGCGCAGACAGTTATTCAGCGGCGCCTACGAGACTAGGATAGCCCTTTCGTTGGGCTATCATCCGGAGAATGACCGCGATCATGTAGGCCCGGCGGCACAGCCGAAGCGGATGGGGAGGAACACAATATCCGGAATGCACGTTACCAAAGACTTCCCATGCGGGAAGCGGTTTAAGAATCTGGACGGCACACAATACCAACTTACACAGCTGTCGGCACAGCTCGCTCCGGTATTTCCCCCGCACGATCCAGAGGTGCCGGAGCCGCATGAGCCGGCCGCCGTCATTCCGGAGCAACCACATCCGCGTGGACCACCCGGGGCGCCTCAGTTCCCACGCCATGTTTGGCCCGGTCCTGACCCATCACATCAGCGGCTACTTCGGTACGCTGAAAGGAACAACTATCTGTTGGAGTGGGTGGCTGCGGAGCTGCAGGAGCGTCGACAGCATGACGGGTTACCTCCACGACCTTTCATTACAGATGCGGAATGGGATCAGCATCAGCAGCAGCAGCAGGAGCAGCAGCAGGAGCAGCAGCCAAAGTATTTTATCATTTTGTTATGTATGCACAAACTTTTCTTGTATATATCAAACTTTTGGTGTACATATAAAACTTTTGCTGTAAACGGTTTAACATATTCGAACAGTACCCGGGTATTTCCACTTATTTAAGCTATAATATTTTAAAGTTATCCGTATATACGTTTTTCAAAATTTTAACATTATACGTTTTTTCGACGACATCGACTAAATAAATTAACGACGACGTCGACTAAATAATAAAAAAACATTATATATGTTTAACTCGTTATATATTTTAAGCGAGTTAACGTTGTAACCGGGTGAGAATTTATACCACAAGTAGGCCGAATGTTGAAACAAAATTCTGGAAGGTTATATACGCTGTGTATTGACCTATACGCAGCGTATATAAACCTGGTAAAAATTTGATGCTTCAAACCTACCAAAATGACCCCAAATTTTCAGATGTTTTATATACGCTACGTATAGGTTAATACTCAGCGTATATGGTTAACCCTATACGCAGCGTATTGACCTATACGCAGCGTAGACACACCTTGTTTTCTGTGCAATGATTGGTTATCAGGCACTGAGATCTATGGTTTATCTACGCAGCGTATAGGTCAATAGGCAGCGTAGAGGGTTAACACTATACGTTGCGTATTGACCTATACGCAGCGTAGATAAACCCTAATTTTGCTAGGGTTTGGTGTGTCAATAGGCACATTGGTGTGCCAATAGGCACACCCAAGTTAGTATACTAAAGAATATAATATTATTTTTACAGGATGTTGAGAATAAGGGTATACAATATGCAGTGAACTCTTTGGTTGAAAAGTATTTTGCTTTCAAACTTGAGGTCAATCAGTATAACTTAGAGCAACTTGATGAGGTTTATGATATTAAGAAAACAAGGCTGATTCTAAATACACCCCCTCCTGATTATACCCCCCTTGTGAGAGGAAAACTGTCGGTCCCACGCGGGCCCTACCTGTAAGTATGTGAGGTGGGGGGTGTAAAAAGTAATTAGGGGTGTAAAAAGTAATTAGGGGGTGTAGAAAGTAGCACCCGAAAACAATTGATAATTGATCAGTTATTTTGGACCGTATTAAAATAATAAATAATCGCCAGTTACCATAAGCTCTTGCTTTTTATTTTATATTTCATTAAGTCATCTTATTTTAATATTAAATCCGTTTATCACATTCTAATAATAATTTTTTTTTTCTACAGAAATATATACCTAATGAAGATATGAATGTTGCTTCACAATCCTATGTTAATGGTTGGAATTTTAATACCAATATTGAAGAAAACACTCCGATTATGTTAGAAGAAAAGAAATTCAAACGTAAACTAGGATGATGTTTACACTTTGAATGGATTTTCAATTATGTATGAAGGAAGAAATGGACATTATTAAGGAATTTACTACCGGTGTATCTATTGGTACACCCAAATGTCTATATGCATACCAAAAAGGGTTTTTTTGTCCTATTTGCACACCTGTAGTGTCGAGCTGTAGCTAAAGTGCGGCGTTTTGGTTCGGTCAACCAGACAAAAGACTGACGGGTGTCTGATAGGTCTGTTGACCGGACCAAAACGCCGAGCTTTGGCCACGTTTTGGTCTTGTCAACCAGACAAAAGACTGACCGGGTGTCTGGTTGACAGGACCAAAACGCGGCCAAAGTTCGGCGTTTTGATCCGGTCAACAGACACGTCAGACATCCGTCAGTCTTTGTCTGGTTGACCGGACCAAAACGCCGCGCTTTGACTACAACTCGACACTGCAGGGTGTGCATATAGGAAAAAAAAAACCATTTTTGGACTGACTATCTACATATTAAGTGTGCAAATAGTCTCCCCATTTACTAATAAGGAGCTCAATATTAACATTTTTAAGACAAATATGAAATAACTGATTTATTTTTGATGGGGGGCATACACATGTTAATATTGAGCTCAATATTCAATATTAACATGTGTATGCCCCCCAAGGTATTGCGGCCAAAAAGGTGTTATGGGAGGATCTTAAAATGGTCATAGATTCTTTTGAGGGTCTTTGGGTTATTTCAGGGGATTTTAACGCGGTTCAGTTTAGAGAGGAGAAAAGGAACTGCTCTTTCAAACAAAACTGTGCCAATAATTTCAATGTTTTTATATTCGAGTCGGGATTGATCGAGTATAATATGAGAGGTCGGGCATTCACTTTTTGTTCGGATCACGGTAGTAAGCTTAGCAAGCTGGACCGTTTCTTAGTCAACTCGGATTTCTTCAATGCTTGGCCGACGGCATGCTGTCGTGTTCTTCCTAGATTATGGTCGGACCACAACCCCATTATTTTGGTTTGTCAATGCAAGAAGTATGGGCCCCGTCCGTTTAGAAATTTTAATTCCTGGTTCGGTAGAGATGGATTTGCTGAAGTTGTGGCGAAGGCAGTGAGGGAGTTCAATTTGGTGGAGTTCAGCCCAGACTTGTATTTTATTAAAAAGCTGAGTTTTATTAGAGACCGCTTGAGAGAGTGGAAAGAAATTATGAATAGAAAAGAAGGAGAAGAGGTGGCGACTGCAAAAGAAGATATCAATAAGTTAGAAGAGATTCTTGAGTCTAGAGATTTTTCGGAGGAGGAGTGGATTTTCGAAGAAAATAAAAAATAATTCGTGAGGCGGAAGAAGCAGTATCAATGGATCTGAGGCAAAGATCTCGAATCAGATGGGCGAAGGAAGGAGACGAAAACTCTAAGTTTTTCACACTATGATTAATTGCCGAAAAGCGAGTAATTCTATTCACGGTCTCGAGGTGAATGGGGTTTGGATTTCCAAACCGTCCCTGGTGAAAAAGGAAGTTTTTCGTTTCTTTAGAGACAAATTTGTGGAGGATTGTGTTAGTCGGCCTTGTTTGGTCTGTTTCCAGCTGAGTCAGGTTCCGTCGGATATGGCTTCCAAGTTAGAGTCCCGTTTCTCGAAGGAGGAGATAAAAATGGCGGTTTTCGAGTGTGGCAAAGATCGGGCTCCCGGTCCCGACGGATTCAATTTCCGTTTTTTACACACTTCTGGGATCTTTTTTAGAATGATTTTTTCCATATTTTGGACACGTTTTCCGAGTCTGGCAAGCTGAGTAAAGGGTGTGGATCCGCGTTTATTGCTCTAATCCCTAAGGTTAGAGAACCTTTGGGATTGGGAGATTATCGGCCGATTAGCCTCGTTGGAGTAATTAATAAAGTGATATCCAAAGTGCTTGCTAACAGGATGAAACTGGTTCTTAATGAGGTGATCTCTAACTCTCAATCGGCTTTTCTCAGGGGTAGATTCATTCTGGATGGGCCTCTGATCATCAATGAGCTTCTTTCGTGGTCCAAAAAATATAAAAAACAGGTTTTTTTCCTTAAAATTGATTTTGAAAAGGCATATGATAACGTGAATTGGGGTTTTATCGTTGATATTCTTCAGCAGATGGGCTTTGGGGAGAAATGGTGTGGGTGGATCTCGGGTATTTTGGCTTCTACCAGAGCGTCCGTTCTAGTGAATGGATCCCCCACTTTTGAATTCGGTTGCAGTAAAGGGATGAGACAGGGGGACCCTATTTCCCCTTTTCTGTTTCTAGTGGTGATGGAGGCGCTTTCTTGTTTGTTCAATAAAGCATGTGATGTTGATGTCTTTCGTGGAGTTACTCTTCCTGGTAATGACATACGTGTTACTCACTTATTTTTCGCAGACGACACTATGATAATAGGGGAGTGGAATAAAGAGAATATTGTCAACGTTATTAGAAAAACTCACTGGGTGGCTCGAGTAATATTAGAAAAACTCACTGGGTGGCGTGGGATAAGGTTTCGGTTCCTAAGAAAGCGGGAGGGTTGGGTCTGTGTAAGTTATCGAATGCTAACGTGGCTCTTCTCAGTAAATGGGGATGGAGGTTCAAAACTGAACCTAATAATTTATGGGTCAAAGTTGTCAATGCCATTCACCCGGGTCGGTCGGGGTGGGAGTTCCTCCCTTGCAATAAAGCGGTGAGGGGTGTCTGGTTTAATATTTGCAACTTATTGAATAAGCCGATTATCGATAACAAAAGTATTCGGAGTTTCATTAGAGGAGAGATTAGTTCGGGCTGTGATATCCTTTTCTGGCTTGATCCCTGGATTATTGATGTTCCGTTAAAAGAGAGGTTCCCGAATCTGTATCATCTTGAGGTAGTTAAAAATTGTTCTGTATTTGATCGGTTGGCTGACAATGGCCTGTGGTTATGGCGGCATGATCCTGAAACAGCGGCTGAGATGCAGGAGTGGGCTGCCCTTTCTGGGTTGGCTTCAGCGGTTGTGTTCAGGCCGAGAAAAGACAGATGGAAATGGTCTATCGACGGAGCGGGTCTCTTTTCGGTTAGGTCGGTCAAAAAGATATTGTATCGCGATGCCGGTGAGTCTAATTGTTTTGTCATTGATTGGTGCAAATGGATTCCCTTGAAGTGTAATATTTTTGTTTGGAGACTTCATCTGAATCGTATCCCGACGCTCGAGGCTTTATTTTCGCGAGGCATTATTAATCAGATTGGCTCATGTCCTCTTTGCGGTAGTGAAGACGAATCCGTGATCCATTTGTTTATCTCTTGTCATTTTGCTTCCGAATTATGGCATAAGGTTAGTTGTTGGTGTCGTCTTCCGCCAATTTACGCGTTTTCGATAAGAGATCTGCTGGAAGTTCATAAGTTCAGTAATTTGGGGCGCTCGGATTCGAATATTGTGCATGGTATTGTTGTTATCACATGCTGGTGCATCTGGTTGTCCAGCAACAAGTCAGTCTTTTTAGGAGCCCGACAAAGTGTGGAGGATGTTTTCAGTGATATTAGATCCATGGGTTTCTTTTGGCTTAAACACAGGTCGTATTTTCACTCGATCTCGTGGAGTAATTGGTGTAAATTTGTAATTATGTAATTTTTGTTTCGCTTTGTTGTTTTGTTGGTTGCCGGCTCGGTTTTCGGGTTCGGTGGTGTTAATGAAAGTTTATTTTCAAAAAAAAAAAGTATCAACGCCATCTACATTTAATATGTACCTATTATTAAGAAATGATAAACAAGATATGTACTTAATTTAAGGGTGTTTGTTTTTCTTTAAACATCTTTAAGGAGCTGATGTTTGTAGGCGCGCAGACGTTACCCTTGAAAACTGTTTGTTTTTTTCTTTTAAACAGATCTGAAAATGACTTTTTTTAGCTTAAAAAAAAGCTACCCCCCCCTCCTTCAAACTTCTTCTCAAGTTCTGAACTCAAAAACCCTCCCGTTCATCATCATATTTACCATGTTTCCCCCAAATCAAAATCCCCATTGAAGAACAACAATAATAACCACCACCATTGCTGTAAAAACAACAACTCCTGTTCATCATCATCTTCACCTCAGTCGGCCACCACCACCGTCGCGGGTGTCATCAACCTTCAACATCATCATCGATCATCCTCATCTGCGATCTTTCTCTCTCTCTCTCTCTCTCTCTCTCTCTTCGATCTCTCTCTCTCTCTCTCTTCGATATCTCCCTTTGTTCTGAATCATCGGTTCTTCTCAGAATCATCGATTTTTCTCAAATGGGTTTCTCCAAATTCCCTTTCTTTTCTCATCTAATTCCTCTAAAAATCTAATCTTGACTTCAATTTCATCATACCCACCAAGAATGACAGTTAAAATCGGTTCAATATCTTGTGTTTCCACATCTTTATCTTCTTCGTTCCACCCCACAAAAACTCCACAGGTATGATTCTTTAATAATTTCAAAAATACCCTCTTTGATTTCTTTTATAGTAAACTGCCATTTTGGTCCTTGTGGTTTGGGCAATTTTGCCATTTTAGTCTAAATCTCAAACTTTTTAAATCTGGGTCCCTGTGGTTTGCATTTTGTTGCCATTTTAGTCCAAAACTCAAAATCTCTCATTTTTTACTGTTTTAAGGTCCCTTTTTGTCTTTATTTGCAGGAGTAGTTTGGCCCATTTAATTTTCATTAAACCAATTCCTTACATCATCATCTTCAACCCTGCCAAACACATACAGTCACACACACACACTTTCTCTCTCTATATATATACATTCGCACACTCACCTTCTCTCTCTGGAATAGTTTCAACTTTCAAATCTACTTTCTCTCTCTAGAAACCTTTCAATCACTCACCGACTGTAACAAACATTGTTCGATTCGGTTCTAACAATCTGGCAGCATGTGGATCTCTGACAAACCCTAACTCTGTGATTTGTTCGGAACTTTTTTCAGATTGTTGAATCTGGTGAGTTG
The DNA here is from genome assembly GCA_030545235.1 of Helianthus tuberosus. Taxonomy (NCBI): domain Eukaryota; kingdom Viridiplantae; phylum Streptophyta; class Magnoliopsida; order Asterales; family Asteraceae; genus Helianthus; species Helianthus tuberosus. The sequence continues at coordinate 99,601,228 of CM060437.1, read as the reverse complement.
AATCGGTCAATGGCAGCTTCCTCTTCGAGAGGACCAGTAAGTTCATCGTTCTACAATAACAACAAACCTTCAAGTCTGTTTTCGTCGTCTTCATCGTCTTCTTCGTTCAAGCAGACTGTACCTCAATCATCCGCATCCGCATCGACATTTTATGGAGGCTCCGGAAATGGTTACGGTTCCAGATCTGGTAATTTTAACCTCACTACTTCCGATTCGATGTATTCTTGTGGCGGTTACGATGCGCTTTCTCCTGTAGGTTATCCGTCTGCTGATGAGATGATTGATGAGCCAATTGATGATGTTCCGAGATCCGGAGGAGGTGATAGCATTTCTGTTACAATTCGGTTTAGGCCTTTGAGGTAATTTGATTAAGTTCAGTTAGTTTCAGATCTTTATTTGAATTGATTTGAGTAGTAAATGAAGTGTTTAGTTGAATTTGTATGGTATTAAGACAATGTTGTATTGATCTGGTGAATTTGTGGTGACTGTAGTGAAAGAGAGTATCAGAGGGGAGATGAGGTTGCCTGGTATACCGATGGAGATAAACTCATGCGGAATGAGTACAATTCGGCCACTTCGTATGCGTTTGGTACTATATTTGGAGTTGAAGATGATGATGTAATTGGGAAGGAGAATGATAAGGGGGTAATTTATATTTGGGGTTTTTTAATAAAGGAATTGGTTTAATGAAAATTAAATGGACCAAACTACCCCTGCAGATAAAGACAAAAAAGGGACCTTAAAACAGTAAAAAATGAGAGATTTTGAGTTTTGGACTAAAATGGCAACAAAATGCAAACCACAGGGACCCAGATTTAAAAAATTTGAGATTTGGATTAAAATGGCAAAACTACCCAAAGCACAGGGACCAAAATGACAGTTTACTCTTTCTTTTATTTGTAATGTTTATATGCAACTTAATTCAGATAAGTTTGTGTTGTTTTTGAATTTTAGGTTTAGTTTTTAATTCTTGTGGATATGAAAAATAAAACAAAGTTCATGTTTGTACAGATGATATCAATTTATAAAAACAAACAGGCTTATATTTTCAGCTTGAATAGCTTCAGACCACATATTCGATTGCAGACATGAAAACATATGAAATCAGCTTGCAGACAATTTATATCTGCAAAAACAAACAACACCTTAATAAATAATAGATTACTGCAATGTGTGTTCAAATGTTTTTATTTAATTTAAAATTTTATAACGCAAAGACGTGTATGACATACGTTTTTTTAACCGAAGGACGTGTAACACATAGGTTTTTAACCTAGTGTGTATATATAATACGTGTCGTATAGCTCTATACGACATATAATACCCCGACTGATACCTAAAATGTTGCAAACTTTGGGTAGAAATAAAAGACCCCCTATATGTCGTGGCAACCATAATCTGACAACATTCATTGAAACATTCCATTGGTACCAGGTTGTACCCTATACGCCACATATAGCTTTATACATGGCGTATAGGGTTACCAAGGTGTGTAGATAACCACATGGTTCAATATCTCCACCTTTGTATTTAGTTTGTAATAATAGACAGAATGTGGGATTGGGGAGAAAAAGTTGCGATTTTGACCCTTTGTTTAAATTCTACACATTGAGGAAAATGTTGACTTTTAAGTGTGGGGACGAGGGAAATTTTCAAAATTTCCAAAAATGTCCTCTTGAAAAGCATTATAAAAAGCACCATTAACAAAGTCAACAAGGGATTACACAACTCATTTGGTCTTTTGTAATTGTCAAGTTCCAAATATTAGCATGATGGGTATTCAATATTATAATACATATAAGGTGGACAAAAATATAATTTTATATTATTTTAAAAGTTTAAGTAATTACAGATTTTTAAGCACATGATACAATCATTTAAAACATATTGTTGACTTTTTAACAAAAAAAAAAAAAAAACAGAAGTTTAATTAACTTTTTTCAATTTTCTTAAAGCCATTTTACTAGATTCCACCGGTAATCATCGGCGGATGAGGCTTGTCAGTGAATGTTAAGGATAGTCATCTGTTTAGTAGTAAGATACTGGTAACAATTCAATGATATATGTATTCGATACTTGGTGTTTCGGTTCTTTTCTTTTGTGTCTTTCCTTAAGAGGTTCTTGTGAAGTTTCTTGTACATGTATCATCTCTGTTAGGTTCCTTAAAAAACACCACTACATATTCTTAGACGATACAAGGAACGCACAATCCAAATTGAACCCTTGGTTACTGACGACGGGCCAATGGGAAATCCCATTTTACCCGCTTTGGGCTACCCTTATGCAGGCCCAACTACGAACAGGCCCAAATAACAAGCTGCCTTGCCCATTAAGGTTCCCTTCGTTTGTAATGAGCGGGAAACCGTAATCAGAAGGGGCAGACCTCATTTAATGTTTGATAAACAGAGGATCTTGGCTGGCAATTGTACTTCTCCTGCCAGAGCATTAAATAAGATTGCCATCATACCGTTAGGGGTCAGACACGTGTCTGAACCCCTCGAGAGCCCGCAGAATCCGTTGGATCACCTTGATAAAATATCTCACATGTGGAAAAAGGGCCAGGGATTATATAAGAGGTACAGAGGATGGTCACAAGGCAGATCGGAGGTATCACATTTAATATTCTCTCATTTACTCTTCTCTCATTAATTCCGACCAACATTCCTATACATTTAATACACACACTCGTATTTATTAGATTCACACCAAAGAGGAAACATTCCGGTGATCACACTCATCGGAGGAAGCTCCTCTCTTTCTACGGCAAGTTTACTTACTCTCACGCCGGAGCTTGGTCATGGATCCCCCTCCCGGGGCCCTCCGTGACGAGGCTAACGGTTTATTCTTTTGTAGCTTCAAGGAACGGACTATCTTGATGTCAGCGAAGATCCATTTAACGTCAGCCGGGACTTGGGTATTCGACATTGGCGCCATCTGTGGGACATCAGCTTGACCGGTGTCTCCACACTGAACTCCGACGTTATAGATAACCCGTTTCAGAAAAAGCAACATGGACACCACACCCGGTTCACAGGTCATTCAGACAGTGCAGAATGATCATGACAAAGTTACAGTGGAAGTTATAACTCATGAGGAAGAGAATGAGAATCAGGTAGAAATTCTGGAAAAAGAAGAGACCATCACCCCGGACTTCGTGGCCATGCACAAAGAAAAACTGAAGAAGTGTCTCAAAGACCTAGAAAGACAAGAGAAACTCGACAGTATCAGGGCCAAACTATCGTTCGATACACCCTCTAATCAAGAGAAGGCAAACCCTCAAAACAAGAGCAGTGGAAGCGACCCACTGGAAACGTTCATGACAGCCCTTAGACAGATGTCCTTGGAAGAAAGGGAAGATCTCATCACGGGAAAGAAACCAAAAGGAAAAGAAAAGGAAAAGGAGAATCCAAGCAACGATGGCCTGGATCAACCCTACCTCCCACGGGACTTAGCTGAAGTCTCAAAGTTCACCCGAAGGATAGCAGAAGCACCAATGCCCCCTAAGACGAAGCTACCCTCAAACTTTGACCGATATGACGGGACAAGAGATCTTGAAGATCATCTCCATGCTTTCAGGGGTGCGGGACAACTGGGGCGGTGGCCCATGCCGGTTTGGTGCCATAAGTTTGTACAGACCTTGACGGAGGGTGCCCGGCTCTGGTTCGACAGCCTCCCTCCTGGAGGGATCGACAACTACGAAGAACTAAGTGAAAAGTTCCTTTGAAACTTCAGTCAGCAAAGAAAGGTGGTCAAGAACCCAAACGAAATCCTACACATAAGGCAGAGGGACAACGAGCGGATAGACCAATACATGGAAAGGTTTGTCAAGGAGAGCATGAATATCAAAGACGTCCCGGAGGTCATGAAGATCAGGAGTTTCATAAACGGACTGAAGCATGCACAGCTATGCGAGAAACTGGGGGAAGAGTTCCCACACTCATTTGACAACCTCATGGACAGGGTCAGAGCCTTTGTCAGAGGCAAAGACACAGTTAGCAAGGCTAAGGAGACAGATGCCCCACCCCGAAGGGTCACCCCAGTCGCAAAACCTCTTGATAAAGGTACCCCTTATTCCAGAAAACCTGCTTTTGATAGAATGTTGCATGATAGGGCAAGATCCTCATAGTCCCCATATAGACCTCGGGGGAGAGGCCCATCCCCCTACTCTGACAGCTCCACCCCTCTCACCAAGACCCCAAGTGAAATATTGGCCACTGAGAGGGTGAAGAGCTCCTTCCCAAGGCCACCACCCATAAAACCCGGGCCAAAGGCACAACCAAGCGAATATTGTGACATTCACAAAGGATTTGGCCATAAAACTGATGATTGCATGTACTTAAAGAGGGAAATAGAAGCCGCGGTGAAAACAGGAAAACTGGCCCATTTGGTTAAGGAAATTAAGGAGGGGGGGGGATCGCAGAGGGAAAGATGCAAGGGAGCCTGGGAGGGCAGATGTAGATATTATTAGAAGGAGGAATAAATTTGATACCACCAGAAGTGTAAAGGCAAGAATCCTGGGATCCCCAGACTGCATGAAAGCTCCCATCTTAATGCCACACCTGGAGGAAAGTGAGGTGCAGCGGCTCCCACTAAACATCTCAGCCATAATAGCTGGCCACAAGGTGGCCAGGATACACGTGGATGGGGGATCTGGGGTAGAAGTTATATACGAGCACTGTTTCCTCAGATTCGACAGGGATGTAAGAGACAGGCTTGAGGAGGATTCCATCCCTCTAGAAGGATTCAACAACAGTGTGTCACACCCCTTGGGAAAGATCAGGCTCCCATTCACAGTTGGTGTGGGAGACCGAGTTCGAACTATAAACCTAACTTTCACAGTTGTCCGAGCACCCTCAAAGTACAACACAATCCTGGGAAGACCTGGGATTGGGGATTTACAAGCACAAGCATCCACCCCACACGGAGCCTTAGTGTTCCAGACGCCAAAGGGCTTGGCTTGGGTAAAATCTGCATATGAAGTAGTCTCTTCGGTGTCTGAGGGGGAAGCATCCGAGAAGCCCCCGAAGGAAGGGGTTGAAGAATGGGTCCTCTGCGATAGGTTCCCGGAGCAGACGGTTAAAGTAGGAAGCCACCTGAGTGACAAGTGCAAGAGTGCTCTCAAGGAATTGCTCCTTCTCAACATTGATGTGTTTGCATTTCAACATGGGGATATGACAAGAATTCCAAGGAGCCTAACTGAACACCGGCTGAATACGTACACTTGGGTAAAGCCGGTAAAGTAGAAAAAACGAAGCATGGGTCCCAGTAAAAGGAGGGCCGCCTGTGAAGAGACTAGGAAACTGCTTAGAGCCGGAATAGTAAGGGAAGTGAGGTACCCATCTTGGGTTGCTAACCCGGTTATAGTCCAGAAGAAGGACAGAGGATGGAGGATGTGTATTGACTTTCAAGACCTGAACAAAGCATGTCCCAAGGACTGCTATCCTCTCCCTGAGATAGACGTCCAAGTAGACTCTTTATCCCAGTATCCCCTGAAGTGTTTCTTGGATGCCTACAAAGGGTACCATCAGATTCAAATGTCAGTGGAAGACGAGGAGAAAACCGCCTTCATTACAGACGAAGGGACATTTTGTTATACCAAAATGCCCTTCGGTCTAAAAAATGCTGGGGCCACGTATCAAAGATTTATGAACACCCTCTTCAGGGAACAACGACGAATGAACTTGGGAGTATACGTTGATGACATCGTTATCAAGAGCCTAACCGAGATGGCCATGATAGATGATATAGCTAAGACCCTCCGTACCATACAAGATGTGAATATGAAGCTAAACCCCGGGAAGTGTTGTTTTGGGGTAGAAGAAGGGAAGTTCCTGGGGGTAGTGGTTACCAAGGGCGGAATCAAGGCCAACCTGGAAAAAACTCAAGCTGTGGCTAAAATGCGATCTCCCAGGTCCCTGAAAGACATCCAACAGCTGAACGGGAGGTTAATCGCACTGAACCGTTTTTTATCAAAAGTAGCTGACAAGACCCTCCCCTTCATGAAAGTGCTGAAGGACTGTCTCCAGACAGACAGGTTTAAATGGACCTCCGAGGCGGAGGCAGCCTTTCAAGAAATGAAAGCTTATATTTGTAACCTCCCAACATTGGCCACTCCAGTGCCCTGAGAGCAATTACTCTTATATATGTCCGCCTAAAAAACAACCATAAGTGCGGTCATGATGGTAGAACGGGAGGGAAAACATATACAAATATACTTCATCGGTAGAACGCTTAAAGGCCCCGAGGAACGCTACATGCCTCTGGAGAAGTTAGCATTGGCCCTTGTTTTTACGTCCCGGAGACTCGGGAGGTATTTCCATGGGCACAAGATCACCCTAATGACAGATCAGCCCCTCCAAAAGGTGCTCAAGAGGCCGGAGCTGTCGGGACGGTTGGCTAAATGGGTCGTGGAACTGGGAGAACACTCTTTAGAGTTTAAACCCAAGACAGCCTTGAAAGGACAAATACTGGCTGATTTCTTAGCAGAAGTCCCTGAGGAAGAAGAAAAAGAACTCCTAAATGGGAGGCCTTGGAGAAAGAAGAGAAAGAAAGGGAAGACGAGGCTGTGTGGAAGCTATTCACAGATGGAGCCTCCAGCGAAGAAGGGAGCGGAGCGGGCATTACTTTGACAAACCCTGAAGGAGTTGAGCTAACCTATGCCATAAGACTGGATTTTGAAAACACCAACAATACTGCAGAGTATGAAGCCCTTCTAGCAGGGATGAGATTGGCAGAAAAAATGAAAGCAAAGCATGTGGAAGCCAGTACTGACTCACAGCTGGTAGTCAAACAATACCAAGGAGAATATGAGGCCAAAGACAACACCATGGCCCAATACGTGGCAAAGGTCAAAGAGATGGCCAAGGCATTCGGAACCTTTAAGCTGGAATACATCCCCCGCGGGAGAAACAGAAAATCTAACGCCCTTAGTAAACTGGCCTCAGTAGCATTTGACCACCTAGCCAGAGAAGTCAAAGTGGAAGTCCTTACCTCTCCTTCCCTCAGCACAAAGGAGGTAGCTACGGTTGAAAATGTACAAGAAACTTGGATGACACCAATCTTAATGTTCCTCCAAGACGGGACACTACCCGAGGGAGACTGGGCAGCTAGGAAGATAAGGGTAAAGGCCTTGCAATACGAGATGGTCGATAGAGAACTATACCGGAGGTCATACCTAGCCCCATCCTTGAAGTGTGTTGACATGGAAGAAGCTGAGTATGTGATTAGGGAGATACATGAGGGAATTTGTGGAATGCATTCGGGGCCAAGGACGATAGTAGCAAAGGCGATGAATGCGGGATTCTATTGGCCTCGAATGTACGAAACAACATCCGAAGAGATTAAAAAATGTGATAATTGCCAAGTACACGCACCTATGACCCATCGACACAAACACCCGATGATACCAGTCTCAACATCCTGGCCCTTCCAGAAGTGGGCCATCGACATAATTGGGCCATTTCCGGAGGGACCAGGAGGGGTCAAGTATGTGGTTGTCGCTATTAATTATTTCACCAAGTGGATCGAAGCAAAGCCCTTGGCAAAAATAACTGGGGAACAGATGAGGCGATTCGTACTAGATAACATCATCTGCAGGTACGGGGTCCCAAAAGACCTGGTAAGTGATAACGGTGTCCAATTTGCTGGGAGACCCTTCAAACCATGGTGCGAGCAGATGCACATACAACATGTGTTTACCTCCATCACTCATGCCCAAAGCAATGGACTGGTAGAAAGAGCCAACCAGAGCGTTATCAAAGGGATGAAGGGAAGACTAGAGAGGAAGCAAAAAGGATGGCTGGAGGAGTTACCATTTGTACTGTGGGCATATAGGACCACCCCCAAAAGCTGCAACGGGGAAACTCCTTTTAGCCTGACTTACGGGACTGAGGCAGTCATCCCAGCTGAGACAGGCTCCCCGACTGCAAGGATGAAGCTCAGGGAGGCGGAGAACGAACAAGACCTCCGGATGAACCTGAACTTACTGGAAGAAAGGAGAGAAGTGGCAGCGATCAGGGAGGCTAAGTATAAGAAACAGCTGGAAAGCTATTACAATGCCAAGATGAAGAAGCTTAACCTCGTCCCGAGAGATTTAGTCCTAAGAGCAAATGAAGCCAGCCTGCAGGAGAGCACTGGAAAGTTAGGACCCAATTGGGAAGGGCCCTATCGGGTCGTATGGGCAAACGGCAAAGGAAGCTGCAAATTGTAAACTCTCCAAGGCAAGGAGGTCCCCAGAACATGGAACCTCATGCAACTTAGGAAGTACTACATATGAGGGGCTTATCCCCAGGAAAAACGGCCAATAGCCACTTTTGTAATATTTAACTGTTAGTCTGGGGCTCCCCCAAGAACAGATCTTTTGTAACAACTTATGCTGGGAAGTTTAACTCCCCGAGAAGTAAATGACAAACGGACAGCTAACCTGTCCTCTTTTAGTAAAATAACAGGTGTTATAACCAGGCAGACGTGCCCAGGAATACTATAAACCTAACCAATAAATGAACACACGTGTATAAGATATATCAAACATACCGAAAGCCCGGCCGTGGGGTAAAATAGGGTCTAGCTAACCCAAAGAAAGCGGACAAAACAAGTCAAAAACATAATATCACATTATCAACTTGTCCAGCGATTGGCCTCGAACAGACAATCGCGGCTTGACAAACAAGCCAAAAATATAACACACTTCTACAAACAAGCAACAAAAAGAAGTTTTTTCTTTATTTATGAAAAATAAATATACAAAGAAAGAGTAAGTGCAACAAACAAAGACCAAAATACAGCCTCTTGCAAAACAGCTCAAAAGTCTTCAGGGAAGCACTGACTTGATCCTCGGTAAAGGCCCCTACAAAACAAAATTGGAAACAGGCAAAAACAAGAAAGCGATACACGGTCATAAGCCAAACGATTAGACACCCAGGAGGCCCCCAAGACGAAGGACCTCCTTCCAAACAACCACAAAAGTTTAAAGTATCCTAGGGCAGGTAAGTTATCCAGATTACAACCATATCGAAAGATGTTAATGTCTAGAAATCACTGGGGATCACCCCCAGATAAAGACGGTGGAGACGAAGGACCAGCGGAGGAAAACATGGCTTTCAACTCGTCAATTGATATCATGGGATGCTCCAGAAGCTTCTGAAGAATGGCAGGAGTTTTACTCCCAAACTCCTCATCCAGCTTGGATAGTCTCTTCTTTGCTTTGGAGTTGTAAAGTGGAGTTTTCTTTCTGCCCAGGCCCTGAGCAGAGTAGGCATAACCATCCTTCAATCTGGCCTGGTAGCCAACATCCCGGTACGCCCTGTACACCTCCTCCAGGCCACTCTTGAAATCTTCTGACTGAGAGACTGCAGTAAGGAAAGCTGCAAAACCCTCGGTGATCAACCAATGCTTCTACTTTGCTAACCGCTGACTATCGTCAGAAGTGATCCCATAATCCGCATACATAGTGTCCAATTGCTCCTGAGAAACGGAGCCAACTTCCATCATATACTTCAACTCAGCGGCCAATTCTTCCTTCTCTCCCACCAACACCGCCATCTCTTGTTCCCAAGCTCGCTCTTTCCTCTCTAACATGGCTTCAGCCCCCTGGACAAGAAACATCACAAAAAAAAAATCCATAAAACAGCTGGAAAAAAAAAGAGAGAGGAGGGGGGAGAGAGGCTATGTACCTTCTCCTCCTTCAGCCTTCTCTCAGCATCGACCGCTTGGCACCTAAGTCCGGCAGCAACAGACTGGGAGGTTTTAAGCTCACCCTTAAGACCCTCTTTTGCCCTCCTCAAATCATCGATCCCCTGCAGCATGCCAGCACCCCTGAAAAAACTTTCACAAAGAGACATGCTATATTGATCCTCGAAAAGATCATCCCTCAAGACAGAATTTACGAATTTATGGGAGGGAGGAACAGCATGACTCAGGAAGTCCCTAGCAGCCTCAGGAGTCCCTATCACCGAGGATTGAGTTACTTTCCATTTAGGGACATAGGTGAAGGGGATGGCATCAGCAAACAAAGGAGCCAAAAGGGACCGACGGGTAAGACCCTCAGGATCAGTGGGTTTGCTGGTCCCCGTAGCATGAAGAGGTGAGAGTTCAAAGGCTGAGGTAAAGTGAGCCAGACCTACTTCTGGAGTTTTGTCCCGAGCACGGGAAGAAGAGGGGCCAGTGGGGATCTCTATGGGATCATGAGAACTCCCCTGCACAAAAGGAAAAAGAACACCAGAAGCAAAACAGAGTTGAGACAGACAGACAAGAAGGAAAAAGGACTCACCAGCAAAGGTGCACTCACAAAACTTGAAGACCTCAGGTGCTTGGACAAAGAACCCTTGACCCAAACAAGGGGAAGATCAGAAGCAGTCTTTGAGGAAGGAAGAGGCTTCTGCCCACTAGCACTCCGGAGCCTTTGCCGGATATCACGGGGAACAGGGGCCGGCTGAGGACTCGCAGCTTTCCTCTTGCGAATTAAACGGACCTCTAGGTCTTCATCATCAGCTTGATCAGAATGCATAACAGGGGCAGGATCAGGAGAACTCTCCTCTCCATCAGAGGAGGTGTCCTCACCCCCTTCCACAGCGACGGAGCCCCCTGCCTGGGTAGACCCCCCAGTAACCTGCACCACCCCACTCCGGTTCAAGCCCGGATCAACTTCATCGCCAACAACAAACTTCACATCCTTAGAATACCCCTGAAGCAGCCTCCATAAAGTCAACTCTGTGAGAAAAAGACACTAAAGATGACTACACAAATACCAAAAAACAAAATCAAACAAAGGGAGATTCAAGACAAAAAGATACCTTTTTCTTTTTACCAAAGAAAGCCTTGGGACGAATAGGGTAAGAGGGACTCAACCCTCCCATGGCTAAAATCCCCTCCGAAAAAGTGAAATCCCTAGTGGGGTTCTCACACATACGTTTCCACTGAACAGTCTCATTAGCCGATAGGGTAGGAACGATATCTTCAATAGAGGCGTCAACATCCTTAGGCAATGGGGATTCTGGTATCATGGCAGAGACAAAAATGAACCTATTTTTCCAATCCTTCGGGTAAGTGGAGGTTGGCATGAAAGTGTAACAAGGTTTTGAAACGCTGTTCTGTCTCTTGGCAAAGGTAAACCAATCCCCGTCGGAAATCAGATTGTAAAACATACAAAACAAGGGAACGGAAGGTTCGCCAGAAATTGCCGCACAAGATAACTCAAAGTGCACCACTCTCATCAACCCTAGGGGATGCAACTGAGAAAAGTGAACCCCAAAATGACGAAGCAAAGCAACCTTAAAAGGAGAGAGGGGATATCGGACCCCGCAAGAGGAAAACGCCAGGGTATAAAGAGGGATCCTATCCAGTGTGAATTCTGCCGGTTCGTTGGGGCCCGGCAAGGTGGGGGAAAACCGTTCAGGAATGTTATATGTCTTAACAAAAGACTTTAAGTCCTTTGCCGTCAAGACAGACTTGATTACAGAACGGCCGGAGCGACTCATGATCGGAGAAGAAATGATGATGGAGAAATTATGACGGAAAAAGAGAAGGAACAAGAAGGTTTAGATAGGAAATTTGAAAAGGTATGGGGTATTTAAAGAGGACAACTGACATACAGGAAACCATCCTGTCATCAGTCCCTTCAAAATTTAAAAATGCACGTGTCTCTAGGGGATTAACTCCCGCTATAGGCGTCCGGCGACATGATGGCTGGTGGGAGCAGTTAATTATAACTGATCAGGAGTCCACACTCGAAGCCCAAAGAAAAGAAAATCCCCCTTTTTGAACAGCTATGATTCAGCCCCGGATCATGAGCCTCGGGTCTCAGAACCAGGGACTAAATATGACTTGACGACGGGCCAATGGGAAATCCCATTTTACCCGCTTTGGGCTACCCTTATGCACGCCCAACTACGAACATGCCCAAATAACAAGCTGCCTTGCCCATTAAGGTTCCCTTCGTTTGTAATGAGCGGGAAACCGTAATCAGAAGGGGCAGACCTCATTTAATGTTTGATAAACAGAGGATCTTGGCTGGCAATTGTACTTCTCCGGCCAGAGCATTAAATAAGATTGCCATCATACCGTTAGGGGTCAGACACATGTCTGAACCCCTCGAGAGCCCGCAGAATCCGTTGGATCACCTTGATAAAATATCTCACATGTGGAAAAAGGGCCAGGGATTATATAAGAGCTACAGAGGATGGTCACAAGGCAGATCGGAGGTATCACATTTAATATTCTCTCATTTACTCTTCTCTCATTAATTCCGACCAACATTCCTATACATTTAATACACACACTCGTATTTATTGGATTCACACCAAAGAGGAAACATTCCGGTGATCACACTCATCGGAGGAAGCTCCTCTCATTCTCCGGCAAGTTTACTTACTCTCACGCCGGAGCTTGGTCACGGATCCCCCTCCCGGGGCCCTTCGTGACGAGGCTAATGGTTTATTCTTTTGTAGCTTCAAGGAACGGACTATCTTGACGTCAGCGAAGATCCATTTAACGTCAGCCGAGACTTGGGTATTTGACAGTTACCATTAACTGTGGAAATATGAACTAAATGCTTTTAAGGTAATTGTTTGCTTAATAGAATAGGTCAAAAGCAATGATGTTATATCCACTTCAATTCCTTCGTTTTATATAAACTAGGGTAATTGCCCGACGCGCGTTGCGCGATTTACAGTGTGGTTAGCATATATGATTATAAAGCATTAAAACGTTTTTTTTCTTTTGGATTTCTTGCGTCACATGTTTGGTTTCTAGGTTTAATGTTTGTGCTAAAATCTTTATCATGCTTCATTTCTAGGTTTTGTTACTATGAATGGACATTGATCCTAATAACCAATAGAAGAAATGGCAACTTTAGTTTGAAAGCAGTTTTTTTTTCTTGTTGGAGATACTCTATCCATAAAAAAACTCCCAAAGATTTATGAATTTGCTACGTTTCACAAAAGTTCATACATATTGAATTTGTTTAGTACTTCAAATGGCCCATTAATTCTAAAAGGGCTTCCACAGTTTCTACCCTCTAGGTTATCCAAGATTCGGTTGAAGAATCAAAATCATTATCTGATTAGTTTGACCCTAAACAATTTTCATATAGCAACTTCATACTTGTTTCTCAAAATATGATTATTTTGACCCTAAACAATTAGATAATCAAAATCAGAATCACTTGTATCCAAACACTCTGTATGATCTAGCATGATTAGTCAGTTTAATCACACATCCAAACAATTAGGAGTTCGGTAACTTGCCTTGGAAGTGAGGCATGCTGCCTTAGCAGTGGAGTGGTATTACTACCTCCACCTCCACCTTTACCCATACCCTCTTCAAGATGTGCAAATTGCCTCTTAAACCGATCGACCCCACTGGAATAAACAACAACAAAATAATTTGGTAACAATTACATCAACTAAATTCCACAAAAAAAATGTTATACAACATCTTTTTTCAATAGACTTAAGGAAGTGTTTGACCTCGGGTACAAGAAGCTAGTTTGTTCACCACCGTGTAGATACTCTTGTAGCATCTGAGGACGATACTCCAAGATCTGGTTATGTATATGACAAATATTAATGTTAACATAAACATAATAATAATAATAATAATAATAATAATAATAATAATAATAATAATAATAATAATAATAAATATTTATTGATAACCAAACCTCTCGATAAATTAACTCTCTAACATCATCTTCTCCCAGTTTCCTCCTCTCAAACTCGAATTCAAGTTTTGATATGGGCTGAGTGGATAGTTCTCGGTCCACATTTGACAAGCCATTAAAGTAAGGATCGGCTAGTGACTACAACAGAAAGCGCATTATATCAAAAAAATAAAATAAATAAAGATTCCAAATCGATCATACATTCATACTTCTTTCTAGATGGGTCGGTTTTGGCTGTGTTTTATCTCAGGCCAAATAACAAAGATAGCTGAAATTGGAATGGGTCAAAACGGTTGAAAATTGCCCAAGTCGATTTAATGCATACCTCCTACATCATTTTTATACAAAGGTTTAGATTACTACTGTTATAATATTGTTTTTGTAACCCGACTCTACTTCTTTATAATATTCTTGACCCATACCTAAAATGACCTGTTTCAACAAATCACCCGACCCGACCCGACCCGACCCGACTCTACTTCTTTCTGTTAACATATCAATAATTTAAAAACAGTCAAAGAGTCAATGCATTTGGTAGCATACCTCTTCAGCTGATGGACGGTCTTTGGGATCAAATGCAAGCAGGCGTTCCAATAGTTTAAGAGCCAGCGGGTCTACATTACAAATTTTTTGTGTGAAAGGAAGGGGCTGCTTTTTCCGCATATTATTAAGATATCTCCTTGCCTTTTCATTGCGAAATTGCTCCTTCAAAACCATGAGTTTGAATCGAATAATTTGTCCGATACTAAAGTTGTCATTTTGATCCGTAAGCAACCTACACATTTTGCAACCATATTCAGCTGAGCAAGACAATTCAAACAAAAACAATCATTAATTCACACAACAGAAACCTCCAAATCAAAGATTATAAGATCATGATTATACCTCACAAACATTCATTAAATCAAAGCAAATTGAGACCCGAACATGAACGGAGTAGAACCACTAACCTGAAACAACGACCACCGCCACCGCCGTCGTCATCTCCGGCGGCTACAGCCGCCGTCATCTCCGGCGGCTACAGCCGCCGTCGTGAAGATCCACCGCCACAGCCGTCGCCGTTGCGGCGCCGAAACCATTCGCCGTCTCTCTCTCTCTCTTCTGCTCCTTCTCTCCGATCTCCTTCTCGTTCTACTCTACTCTCCGGAATAACCGGCCGGAGATCACCTCCAGTCGCCGGATTCGAGAGAGAGGGAGGGAGTGGTTTTGTGGTGTGGGTATTTGGGTCTTCTTGAAAGAGAGAAATGAAGAAAACGTTGAGTTGGTGTGAGGGTTAGGTTTCTTAGATGAGAAATTGGTGCAGAGGATGAAGAAGTGAGGATGGGGTGTACGTGGATGAATATGATGCAAGAACTGTACAATGAAATTACAAAACTGCCCCTAATACTATTCATAAACTTGGTTTATTAATACATAGGATAATGAAGTTTTTGACTTGACTAATAGTTCAAGAAAAATATTTGACAACTGAGATTTACACATTTTTAGTGGTGTGCAACCTATTGAAAAACTTTGTCAAAAGTCATATTGACCTAGACCTCATTTCAAAGGCTAGAAGTGACCAGGGACCAAGCATTATCATTGGTGTGGGTCAGTGGGTATGTGGTGAAGCATATACCACTCTCACTAACTTATACACTTACTCACAGCCTATGACACATATACATGTATGCCCACATGTTCATTGCCAATTTAATGAACCAATTCCTATAAAGCAAACTTCAAAGCAAAAAAGGTGATAGAATATTTAAAAGTGACTAGCACTAAGTTAAGTGGAACAAAGTCTCTTGAGTACTTGATTGAGAGCCTTGGATTATACTACATTATCTTCCTTTGTGACAGTATGCTCATATTATTTTATGCTGACCTACTGTGCCGCATGTACCTTAGTCTCCTCTTTTAAGATTTAGCTTCATAATAATGTAATACTATATATGTTAGTACAAAGTGACTCTCATGGTGGTGGGTTGCTTGCGGTTTGGGGACCATGCTACCCCTAGGGCACACTTTAAAGACATTGGGAGCCGAATCTGAGTCTTGGACAGGCACCCATGCGACCTGAACGTGCACTCCAACGTTGTACTAGGTTCAGTGTGTCTAGGTTTCATGTATCACGTGCATATTACGTGTGTGTTTTCCTCATCTTATTACATCACTTTGCAACTTATGTTTTATTTCTTTCTTGGTGAACATATTTGGTGCAACTAGTCTATATGATCCATTGGCGGAACTAGACCTTCAACTCAGAGGTATCCCAAAATTTTTTAGGGGTGTCCTCGTGCTTGTTCAGGGGTGTCCTGTGTATAAAAATCGGAATTTTTTTTTTACACTACGGGTAAAAACTTGAGCCGTAGCCCGGGCTACGCCAGTTTACACTACAGGTCCGCCCCTGATATGATCCATGCAAAAAAGAGCCCCAACTTTTTGTTATTATTCAACTCAAATACATGAGAGTGTCAAATTAATTTGGTCTTTATTTAAAAGAAGAATTCAACTCAAACACATGAAAGTGTAAGAATAACCAAGGATGTTGAAAATTAAAGCAACTCCATTATATAATTAACTATGATTTAATTAGGAATATTTTGCATGATGGGGCTGAGAGGGGGGGGGGGGGGGGGGGGGGGATTATCCATCTTCTATAATGGGTCATCGGCACTAGTAATGATGAAAAGTTGTAAAAAATCTAAACATGTGAGAGATGTTAGGGATATGACTTTGATACTCAGCACCAATATTGGCAATGGTGATAAGTTGTACTTATTACCACTAGGAAAGATGATAAGTAGACATATCTAATTAGTCTGACAACGTCTTACTGAAATATCTGTTGGAGCTAAGTGCTTGGGTAGTGATCACCATTCACAATAGGAATGACCCCATTGTAAATGTTGATGAAAAATCTCCACCCTTGTCATAAAGGTCATGTATTTTGAGCTCCCCTTTATGCACAAAAAAATATATTTAACTAGTGAGTTTTCATTCTTGGTAGCACCAACAAAATAGTTGTCATAATAACTTTATTTTCTGTTTACTTTTTGTTTGGCGCGCTATTGTTGTGCCGTTTTCTTGTTGAGGGTGTCTCTTCTCAACATTTGGGTATCGTACGTTGCAACGTACATGTATAACACGTTGAAAAGTTGTGGCACATGTAAAATTATTGTAAGATAGATTAAGTGATTAAACTTGACACAATGTTTTTTGTGTTGTCTTATTTTGCAATAACTTTCTATAAAAGTATTAGGCTACTATGATTTAAAAAATAAATCTATTTTCTTCCATAACAACTGCTAACTTGAACACATCACTATTTGTATTGTAATAACTAGGAATTTCTCACCGCGCGTTACGGCGGAGAATCCACGTACAAACCAAAGGGGTAAAGGCCAGTATAAAACTATAAAATATAAATGTGTAAAACAAACAACACTAAATAAAATGTAAGAAATAGAAGAAAACCATGCGAATGTAGATAAAATATCCCGCGCATTGCAACTGTATGTCACGTCGTATATTAAACTCGAGGAAAACCATGCAAATGTATATAAAAAACACTTGTGTCGAAATGTTGATAAAAACACATGTGACAGTATATTCGTAAATAACGAAAAAGTTACGTCCCAAATTAAACTCGAGTAAAACCATAACATATCCAAATTTATTATAATTAATATAAATTTTATAAAAAATAAGATAAAACTATAATTATTCTAAAAATCATAGAAAAATATGTGAAAAATATAACACACAATTTGTTTAAAATATTTAATACATAGAATAAAAATTATTTGAGTATAAAATTATGAATTGTTTATATTTTCTATTTGGTTAATAAAATATGCCTAGGTTTCATGTAGCAAAGTTCAAAAGAAAAAAAATTAATGACCAAAATACAAAAGAAATTTTTTTATTGTACCTGACGTATATAATATAATATATTATAATATATTAAGTTTTAGTTTTGAATTTAAAAAGCATAAAAACTAAATAAAGGACACTTGTCAAGATCAAAACCTAAAACAGTTGTGGTAAAAAAAACATAAAAACTTTGTGGTAAAAAGATAAAAACATTAAAAGTCCCTTGTAACTAAGAAGATGTGGTTTAATAATAACTAGAATATGGTCCAATTATAGTGAAGTGTGCGGCCCGCTATTGAGTGTGCGGTCAGGCTTTAAGTGTGCGACTTAAGAGAGTATGCGAAATAAATGTGCGGTCCATTCTAGGGTGTGCGGCCCAACACCCTTTCCGGCCCACCACCCATTTTAGCCGTAAAAACAACCACCCTCGTCTCCGCCGCTGACGGCGGCGCTGCTGCCGCCGTTGACTGACCAGCACCACTGTATTTCTCTCTCTATCTCAGTACTCTCTCCTGCTCGAAACAACCGGACGCCGCCACCGCCCATGTGAAAACTCGCCGGAATCTCTGCTTCGGTGACCGGAAAATCTGAACGGGAGAGGGGAAGAGAAGAGGTGTGCGGCTGCTATGCTTCTAGGGTTTTTATGTCTGAAAAGAATTGAGGGGTGAGGTTTAGAAGGGGTTTATACGGGCCAGGGTTTATGTGTAAGGGATTTGGGTTGGGCTTGGCCCATGCGTATGGATCCACCAAATATTAGTTATCTAACTAAGCTCAACCGCTCTTTTTTAAATCATGACTAATTATAACGGTTATCATATATATACATATATGTGTGCGACAATATATATATACAGTACGTTTCCTACATGGCGGGTTATTATTATAATATATAGAAATAAAAATAATTATAAATAAAATATCCTTCTCATCGACGATCAGTGCCAAGTAGCACTAATACCACACCATTGCCTGCGACACCAACGTCGGAAAAATTCGTAAAAATAAAATAAATAAAAAAGGAAAAAAAACACCAAACGAAAAGTAGACGTAAAATCGTTAAACGACACACGTCCGTTGTTGTGTGTTAATATGAAGAAATTAGATAGAAACGTAAAATGTAGAAAAGACTAACTAAGTCGAACGTGGAAAAATAACGTGTTGTGATGAACCTGTCAAAAGGGAAGAAAATATACCAGAAAACGGTAAACCCCACACACATGTTGCGGCGTCTTAACTTACAAAATTTAGAACGAAACGTAAAATAAATAATTTGTGAAAGATGAAACTTATGAGGGGCCAAAGATGAAAATAAAAAATGCTATGGATTAACTTTCAAAAGAATAAAAGCAATGGGTTAGAAATGAAAAATCTTTTTTTTTTAAAATCTCCCTATGCTTAAGGTACAACTCAATAAAACAACATTTTGTTGCTAATTTATAACTTGTAATAATAATAATAATAATAATAATAATAATAATAATAATAATAATAATAATAATAATAATAATAATAATAATTACTAGTAATACTATCATTACTACTAATGTTAATATTAATAGTATTAATTATAATCATGCAACTTATAATAATATTGTTATTAATATTAAGGCTGGGTGGTGTGATATAAAGCCCCTAGTGCCACATCAGTGTCACGTATGCACCACATAAGCAAGGGGTTTTTTCGTTAACTTGCACGGTATGGGATGATGCCCCTTTAAAGCCCCTATTAAACAAAATACAAAAAAGGAAATTAAAGAGGAAAAACTTTGATAGGTGGAATCATTGGGCCCCACCTGCACATTTCATTGGCACTCGTTAAAGGGATGGAGCCCTTTCCATAACGCCTAGGAAATGGGGACAGGGGCGCTATGGAGGCTAATTTGGCAGAGACGCAAGACCACACCACCCAGCCTAATAGTAATTGTACTGATATTAATACCAAGATTGATATTGATCTTAGTAGTAATAATAATGATGATTATTGAAAGAGTGAAAAGGGTTGATTTGATCTTATTCAACACAACCATATATACACACAAATTAAGCTATAATCAAGGAGAGAATATCTCCTCACTAACTACCTATTAATGCTAATAATACAATTTAAATAATTTACAAAATTAGTTCCTATTATCCCCCGTCAATCGAAAGGGTGGCGGTCCAACGCGAAACAATAAGCGAAACTTCTCGAACAAGGGCCTTGGTAAGCTTTTGATGAAGATATCCGCCACTTGAAGATTGGTAGAGACAAACTTTGTGTGTAAACGGCTGGACGAAACAAGCTCCCGAACAAAATGGTAGTCGATATCAATATGCTTAGCCCTCTTGTGTGAGACGGGATTTTGACTGAGAAACAGGGCACTTCGGTTGTCACATAGAATAGTGGGATGTGTAGAAGGCAGAGCATGTAGTTCTTTAAGGAGATGAGTTAACCAGATGATTTCTGCCGCAGTGTTAGCCATTGCTCGATACTCGGATTCGCAACTTGATCGAGCAACAGTAGGCTGCTTCTTCGCGCTCCATGAAACCAGATTTCCACCCAGATAAATAGAGTAACCATACGTCGAACGTCTCGTTTCAATATACCTGGCCCAGTCGGCATCGGAATAGCCAACCAGGGTCGTCGAAAGAGGTTTGTCAAAGGATAGACCGAAGGAGATGGTTCCTTTAACGTACCGTAGAATACATTTAACCAATTGAAAATGAGAGATGGTTGGATTATGAAGATATTGACTGGCTTGGTTAACCGCGTATGAGAGATCGGGTCGAGTGATGGTTAGATATTGGAGTACGCCTACCAGTGAGCGGTAGTATGTGGGATCATTAAGCGGAACGCCATCGGACGAAAAAACATCCGAAGTGGAAAGTGGCGTGGCCACAGGTTTAGCCTCCAAAAGACCAGCACGAGATAGGATGTCTCGTGCATATTTGGACTGTGTGAGAAAGAGGCCAGATTTGGATTGAACGACCTCGAGACCAAGGAAATAGTTGAGTAAACCCAAGTCTTTAATTGCGAATTCCTTATTTAGACGGGTGATGAAGTGAGAGATGAGAGATTCGTCGTTGCCGGTTAAGATGATGTCATCAACGTATACGAAAGTATATAGAATAGTGGACCCTTTTTTGTATACGAAGAGCGACGGATCAGCACAACTGCATTGAAAGCCGAGCGAAATAAGGAATGAGCTGAGACGATGAAACCAGGCTCGAGGTGCCTGTTTTAACCCGTAGAGGGCCTTTTTTAAACGACAGACATGATGAGGCCTACTTTGATCGAGGAAACCCGGCGGCTGTTCCATGTAAACAGTTTCGTTCAAGTGACCGTTTAGGAACGCATTATTCACATCGAGTTGATGTAACTTCCATTTGTAAATCATGGAAAGAGTAAGAACAACACGATCGGTGGTGGTTTTAACTACGGGGCTGAACGTATGCGAGTAGTCAAGACCCGGAATTTGGGTAAATCCCTGAGCCACAAACTGAGCTTTATATTTGTCAATTGAACCATCGGATTTATACTTTGTTCGGAAAATCCATTTGGAACCAACAATGTTATGGGAGGGAAGTCGCGGAACCAATTCCCATGTGTCGTTGTTTACGAGAGCTTGCATTTCAGCCTTCATAGCATCAACCCATGAGGAAGTTTGAGAGCAGACTTGTATCCTTTAGGGTCAGTCGATGCCAATAATGCATGGTGCAAAGGAGAGGCTGAGGCAATGGATAGGTCGGCCACGTGCTTCGGTTTGAAAATGCCTGATTTTGACCGTGTGCTCATGGGGTGAGTGGGCACGGCAGAAGAGGCTGAGGGTGCCTCCAAGTGGGAAGAAGAATCCAAATTTTGGGTAACCGAAGAGAGTGAATGAGGTGCAACAGGTTGGTGTGGGAGCTGTTGAGCGATCGGTGAAGGAGGAGGTGTTTGGGCCTGTTGACCGATGGGTGAGGGAGGAGGTGTTTGGGCCTGGTGACCAATGGGTGAAGGAGGAGGTGTTTGGGCCTGTTGACCGATGGGTGAGGGAGGAGGTGTTTGGGCTTGGTGTGCATTGGATTGAGATTGGGTCGATCCTGTGGAGGGGATGGCACAAGGCCAGGGAGCAGAATGAGTATTAGAAGTTGATGGAGATGGAGACGGGGAAGGGGACGGAGTTGATGGACAAGAGGTGGGAATAGGAAGGCTTTCATCGAAATTTGAGAATAGAAGTGTGGCGTCGTCAACCGGAGGGACAACACCACTAAACGGGAATGTATCCTCATCAAATTTGGCGTGACGAGTGATGTATACACGGGAGGTGGAGGGGTCAAGGCATCGGTATCCCTTATGTTTGGGACTATAGCCGATGAATATGCAAGAAGCACTTCGAGGTTGAAGTTTGTGTTTGGCGTAATCTCGAAGATAGGGAAACACACGGCACCCAAAGACATGAAGGTTAGCATAGGAAGGTGGTTTGTGAAACAAGATCTCGAATGGAGATTTGTTTGACAGAATGGGTGACGGGAGCCTATTGATGATAAAGGTGGCCGAAGAAAATGCATCGACCCAAAGCTTTGCTGGAGAGTGCGAGTTAAATAGCATCGCTAAGCCCGTTTCAGTGATGTGGCGATGCTTACGCTCGGCTCTTCCGTTCTGTTGGGGGTGTGAGGACATGACACACGATGGTGAATTCCATGTTGTGAATTCGGTGCCACCATCGCTTTGGAAGGCTTTGACGGTGCATGAAAATTGATTTGTAACAAATGGTAAAAATACACTAAAATGGTTAAAAAATTCTGATTTTGCTTTTAGTGGATAGAACCATGTGAATCGAGAGAAGTCATCAACAAATATAACATAGTATAGGTATCCATCGGTGGATGGAACGGGTGTGTGGCCCCAAAGGTCACAATGTATCAAATCAAGAACATTAGTGGCACGTTTATCATTTTCAATAAAAGGCAAACGATGAGATTTAGATAATTGACAAGATGAACAAAGTCCCAGTCTCGGTAATAAAGAAGTAACAAACAAATGACCGAATTTATTCAACTGAAAAATAACATCAAAGGCTACGTGGCCTAAACGACTATGCCATTTATCCACGGATGCACGAAGATGCGGAACTTGCAAAGCAGCAACAAGGGCTTTATGACTCTGAGAGAGGATGTAGAGGCCGTTTTCACATGTTCCCCGCGTAAGGACCGCCTTGGTTTTTCGGTCCTGAATAAGAAAGAACGAGTTAGAAAACAACACATCTACAGGAGAGTCATTAGTTAATTTTCTGACAAAAAGCAAGTTCCTCGTGAGATTGGGCACAACAAGGACATTTAATAACGTAAGAGTGTTATTAACCCGGGCCGTACCGGTGTGAGTAATAGGTGAAGAAAGACCATTACCGAATGTGACGAAATTATTACCATTAGTCGGGTGAACATTTGCAAGGCCAGTGGCATTAGCACTCATGTGACCAGTGGCACCCGTATCCGCTGTCCAATCCGGAGATTCCGGAGAGATATCGCACTGTGCGTGTGATGTGCACAAAATGCAACATATAAATTACATCAATTGTGGCATAAAACCAACCCTTTTTAGTACTAATGTTGGAAAAAGTGTGTTTTTGTCTTCCTTTTATATTTTCAGGATTAAATGAGCTCAAATAAACAAAAGAAGCAAAAAGGTAGCTAAAACTAACATAAATACAAGAAAAGGAACAAACGTGGCATGCCCAGCCTCCCCGACAGCATCTTCCCAAGCAAAACAAGAGAACAGAAGACTGAACACGCCCCGTGCTCAATGAGCACGGGGTGTGCCCAAGTGTCAGCATAAAAGACAAAGCTGTAGAACCTTCTATCACCCACCACGGGGTCGTGCTCAGCGGACACGGGGCCGTGGTCAACTCTAAGATTCGCAGAATCTGGGGAAATCTTGATAGTACAGATATGCTTCTGCACACGGGGGCGTGGTCAACTAATGCAGACAAACTGCAATTAATGAAGAAAGAGAAGGAAGGTGGACACGGGGTTGTGCCCAATGGACATGGGGCCGTGCCCGAGTCTCTGTTCAGCCTATAAATATGGGTGTTTGGCTCATTTGCAAACCATCCCTTGGCACACCACCTCTCTCACACTTCAACCACCACCCACCACCATCACAACACCATCATCCACCACCATCATCCATTGTCCATCATAGAGTGTGTGAGTCGTCTCGGGATCCAAGATTGATCGTAAGAGTTCTTGACAATCAAAGGCCATGTTTGCCTAAGTCTCTTACATCACTTGGTGAAGACAAGTGTCTAGTGTAATACTTTTTATTTTTAATCTTTTCGCACTTTTTACTTGGTTGTGTATTAATGACTTTAATAACTAGTTTTTTATGTTGAAGGTGATTCTTCCTTATCGTTTGTCCGTCGTGTCTTGGCATTATTTTACCGTTTATATAAAATAAAAGATTTTCACCATTCATATCTCCACGGTCTATATGGAGATATGTTGTCTACCTGGCCAGGGGTTAAGGGAACGGTTTGGTAAGAGTCTTGCCTTGTTCAGTGTATAGATCCTGCAAGGACCTGGGTCAAATTTAGTAGGACCTCCTTCAATACCTACCGGTATTGGATGGCGGGGGTCCAAACTCTTTGATCCCCTCATATATAAGCTACTATTAATACTTTAACCAGGCTACTTAGGACTGTATCCCTGCTGACTCAGACTATTTAGCCGAGGGTAACATCACCTTCAAAAGAGGGGCCTACCATAATATGCATTAATAACTTAATTAATTATCTTTCAATAATCCGACCCTTTAGGATTGTATCCTTGCTGACTCAAACTACTGGGTTGAGGGTAACGTCACCTTCAAAAGATGGGCCTACTACAATAACTAAGATAATCTCTTAAAAAGTGCAAAAGTGCGGAAATAATCAAAGGTTACACTAAACACGAGTCAGAGCCAAGTGATTCATCTTGTCTATCTGTTTTTATTTTTATTTTATTTTTCAGCATTTTAGTTAGTTTTTATTTTTCTAGTTTAAAAACCCTTTTTCTAACTTTTGATTTGATTAGACGTTGAGGATAAACCGGTACTAAAAAGCTCTTGTGTCCTTGGACGACCTCGGTATCTTGCTAACACTATACTACGCTCACGATGGGTGCACTTGCCCATATGTGTGTTTGGTGTTAGTAAAATATCGTGTTTTGTAAATTTAAAACTTGACTAACGTGTAAAAAGGGCTTAAATATATATCACACCGCACGCACATCAAGTTTTTAGCGCCGCTGCCGGGGACACAAGGATTTTAAGAAAGTTAGGAATCAGCGGCCTAATTGTTTTTTCTTATTTTTTGTGTTTTTTTTTTTAGGATTTTCTTAATTTTTCAGCTTCTGCAGAACTCAGCACGGGCCGTGCCCGCTGAACACGCCCCGTGCCCAATCATTGGAACTGGCAATCCTGTTTTAAGTTAGACAGTAAGCTGAACACGGGGCCGTGCCCACTCAACATGCCCCGTGCCCAAGATTCAGCTACTGAAAACAGAACCGTAAGATCCCGACAGTTGGTAATTTCTGACACAAACCATGAGTGATAATGATAATTTTTACTTTCGGCACTCTTATGGTACGTGGTGTCAATTATGTGGTGGCTCTCATAAAGAATTAGAATGTTATTTTCTAAATTATAAGCCCCACTATATAGACCCATCGTTTTCCTGTATCCTTAAGAGGGGCGAAAGTAAAAATAATCCCTATCTCTCCCTCGAATGCTCTCAACCGGATCTTCTAGGAGAAATGCTTCTTGATGAACTATTTCAATTGGAAGATCTAATTCTTAATTGGTTAAAAGAACTTAGGATGGATTTCAATAATTTATCTCAAGGTAACCAAGAAGAATTGTTGGGATCGCATTCAAATGAAAACAACTTCGTTGTTCCCGATGTTACCTCTAACTCTAGCGAGGACTTGAGCGATAGTCGTCCCTGTGTCGATTGTGCCGTGAAGGACTCCCCATCGACTTCGTTCGGTGCATACATAGACCTGAGCGATTCGGCATACACCTTCTTTAACGAGAGCCCAGGAAAGGGTTGGACTTGTCCACCTACATTTAGCATAGGAATCACCCTCACCGATAACCTCTTACGTTCTCGTCTTAATCTAGAGCAATTAAGGTATCTTAGGCACTTTGGAGTTGTTCCATCCAGTAAGGAACCGCCCGATCCGAAAAAGTTCCTTAAAAATAGACGAACTTCATAAAACAGCCTCAAGACACGGGGCAGTGTCCAGGTCAACACGCCCCTGTTCCCACCAAAAGATTCCGTCTGATTTCGTGTCAGAATACAGACAAAAAGTGTCAGGATCCTGCCTGCACACGGGTCCGTGTGCAGCGTGCTGTCATTTTCTATAAATGCAGCCAAGAATCCTGCACATTTGAACCATTCCAGGGACAGAGATTTGGGGAATCTTCTCATATACCATCCTATGTATTTTCTAAAAGAAGTTTCTCAACAACCTTTTTGTCCTTATACTTTCATTAAAGCTTGAGACCTCCATAATTTCAAGCTTTATTGAGGTGTTTGTTAGATTTTTATTCATGGAATCTTGTTAAAAATAAGTTCTACAACAATGTTTTAAGTTGTTTCTGCTTAAAAACGTTTTAGAAAACACAAAAACAAATTAAAACTCCAAGATTCCCTGTTCCTAAAATCTGCAGACACCTGAACACGGGGCCGTGTGTAACACCCTTGTTATTATTTTAAAGGTTTTCATATATATAATGAAAATAAACATGTAATTACGATTAAGGGTCCTTAGAAAATACTAGTAATTTAAAACTTTTACAACTTAAAAGTTTACAACATAATGTAATTAAGTTCGTCATTTAAAAGTAACAACGAAACATCGTGCGGAAGCTTGTTTCTTGATCGTGTTCGGTTCTTCATTTAGCTTGATCGTCCTCCGGTACTAGAAATTTACCTACAACTCATAAAACATGAGTTAGATTAGTCATACGTAGCTTAAAACGTATTTAAACGGGTTCGCAATGCGTATAATGTTAAAATAAACACTTTTTTTTTGGAACCCGTCACGTCGCGCGATGGCTCCTTGCTTTTGCCGTCGCGTGGCGCGACGCCCTGTTTTGTCCAGAATTGTTTGTTGCTGAACTGCAGATTCCCAGCTCAAAACTCAAACTTATAATTCACAAAAACGTGCATAGCTTTTGTTCTACTTATCCGATTCGCGTGATTTTTTTTCTCACGCGATCGTAATTTAATTCTTCATCCTATGGAGTTAAAACCTGATATAAAACTACTTAAAAATTCAGAATTTCAAGCTCTCAGCTTGAAATTCATGTTTAACACTTTTGACCCAATTCGCTTGTTTAACTATAATCTTATTCATACGTACCTGGCTCGGATCAACACAATGACTCGTTTTTAATACCTTGTCTCGCTAAATTGTTATATCATAGCATTGATAAATCGAAAGCTGTTTTGTCCTGTAAGCATATAACTCGATAAACACTTATTAGTCAATATTTGTCAAATGGTATCTACATTACCATTTGACCCGTTTGGTCTAAACGATTTAAACACTTTGCGCTTATATTGGAATGGTATCTATTTACCATTTCATTAAATAACTAAATTCAGATTTCCACCTCTTTAGCTATGTCTCTTAAACCCTTTTTCCTTACGCATTTAGCCCGACATGACTTATGTCGCTTAGTGTTGTTCTATATTTCAACTTTTACCTATTTGTTCGTGACTAAATCACCGTTTTCCCCTTTTTGCTCGTTTAGGCTTACTTATAAAGTAGCCATTCGAAAACCCATTTTTATTCATGTCACTTCATGACCATTTTGCCTCTTTATCATAAAACATAATTTTTCATCATTAGATATGCTCCGACCCATATCGTTTCGTGTCGGAGCCATATCTTGAATATCATCTTAATCATATAAGAAACTTTTAGAACAAACACATATTCTACAAAAAAGTGTAAGTTTCACTTACCTTGCATCCGGTTATGCTCTTTTTCCGCGTACTCGATCCGTTTGACCCGCTGCTTTCCCAAGTCTTCATCTAGCTTGTCTAGAGTCAAACTATCATCATCACAATTCGTAAAACGGTTAGATTAGTCATAATCATTTACGACTATTCCATCCTACGGGTTTTATGTCGAATTTATCATTCGTCCATATCAAAATTATCATTCGATCTAATCATTGGTCGGTTTGCCTTTTTAAAAGTCAATTGACTTATCAACATATTCAAATGCACATTTGATTCAATGAACTCACTTAGGCATATTTCATCCGAACTCTTAACGAAATCAAATTTTACTTACTAACTAGTAGGCCGCGATTTCATTTAGGCGTTTCATATCACTGAAAATGGGCTGTTTTTGGTGACTTGTTCAACCTGTTTACAAGTCTTCAAAAATTATGATTTTTTTATGTGGCGTACCTCTCGGAGGGTTAGGCCTTGTTTTAAAATTTCAAGATCTAACTCTTTACCAAAAATTCGTAAAACTTCATTTAATAAGCTGCAATCAGATTCGTCACTTCTGACTGCAGCTTACGGAAAAATTCATTAAAAAATCCTCGTTTATCCGATTGACGAAATTCCAATCGCCGATTCTTTTAATCGCTTAAAAATATCTACAGTAAAAATTTGATATCATAACTAAGTTCCTAAATTGAGTTATGACATTCGTAATGGGCTGCAAATTCTGCCAGAAAACGCAGCTTGAACTTTTGATACGGAAAAATTCATAAAACGCTCAATTTTCGTCGAAAAAATGCGATTCCAGTGGGGTTTTAAAGATATTTCCTGAAATTACATTTTAGACTCAAAAAACACATGTTTTTGTCACGTTTTGTTCAGGTTACAGACAATACAAGTAGGCTGTAAATTCTGATCAGGAGTTGTTTGAATTCAGCTTTCAATCTAAGCATGTTCTTGACATCATAACACTAATTTTTAGCAATCAAAACCCTAAAAACATCTCATACATGAATTTAGCATCAACGAAATCTGAATTTACTTGATCTAGGCATGATTTCAATATATTCTTGTCTAGGGTTTACTCCTAAACATATTTCCATTACTAATTTCATCTAAACATCAATTAATCATGTTTAGATTTCGATTTCACAAATCATCAAGAATTTGAGATGGAAATAAATGATGAAATTTAGCATACCTTATGATCCCTTCACCGAGGTGATCACGAATTTGTACTTGGATTTCGATTTGGGTTAGATTTCCCCTTTCAATTTGTCAATTTTGAGCTTGTTAGGGTTTGTATGGGGAGCTCCTGTCTTCTCTGGAGTATTCGACTAGAACACACACTTAGAGTGTGTGTTTTGGTGTTAAGTGTTTTATTTAATACAAACTTGTTTCAAGTTTGTCACCTTTGGTCCCTATACATTACCAAGTTGCATTTAATGTGATTTAACCTATTTCTTTATTACTACAAGACTTGTAACTAACTAGATTATTTATTCCTAGTTAGTTTATTTTGTTTATTACCAACATTAAATTTTTAATATAAATATTTATGTTTTCGGGGTGTCACACTGACGTGTGCGCGTATATACATAATATTGCAATAAAATTACACACGATTTGGTTTTAAATTTATAAAAGTGATTATTACTTTAACATCAAAACACACACGAAAGAGGCAAGTGTACCCCATCACATATATAGTAAAGTATCGGTAAGAACCAAGTATCGATCGAAGGAAATGGGCGGAGAAATCATACTAGACCTTTGTCACTAAACTACCGGTAAAAACATAAGTTGTTTGATTTTTAATAAACTAAAGTAAGCATAAACAAATACTTATAAAACATAATAGATTTCAAATATGAAAATAGACAAATAGCCTTGCTTAATACACAACCAAAGCATGTCAACTAAGTCGGTTTTGGCACTAGAAGCATTTGATCAATTCTCCAATTTTGAGACAATTAGTATCCCTTTCGGGAATCCTAACATGACAATCATTCGGAAAGTTAAAACGAGAAACACACTTTAACCACCTAAAAGTGTTCTTTAACGTGCAATTGATAAATGTCTATGAAAATCTCTTAAAAATAAGTTAGTCATCCGTTAGGAGTTTTCTAACCTCACTTAAACAAGGAAAGCGACACCGATAAACACAATGCAACCACCGAGAAAAGCATAAACTAGATTAAATCACAACCGAGTTCATTTTACAAATCTTACACATAAATTCACCAAGATAGCAATTTTGGCCTAAACTACTAATTAAGTTAACAAATCATGGCAATAATTCATAACGACACCATTTAACCCGTTTAGGTCCTTACGTGACGGCAAGCTTTCTTGATTAACAATAATTATATTTTATTAAATCACTAACCATTTCTAGTATCATGATGCACACATTTAAACCAAGCTAAACTAGTTAACCAAGTTCAAAGTTTACTAATACAAGATTAATTAAGCTTCATTTTTCATCTATCTTAACTAACCAAATACCAATCATCCAACACAATTACTTATAATCAAGAAATCAATATCAATAACAAGGTTGCAAACTAATCATCAAAGATTAACATAGAAAATACTTCCAAATATCATTACAAACAAAGATTAACACACTAATGGTTATAATCAAGCAAGGAATTGTTGTGTTTTTGCCCAAAGGCTCCAATAATACATAAACATTAATCTAAATGCTTGAAAGATTAACAAAATCATGGAAAGATTAGAAAACCAAACCATAAACAAGCATAAGATTAAGAATCTGGAAGATAACGAAGCTAATCGGCACAATGTGGCTTGAATCCGGGTGAAAGCAGAAGCCTCCGGAGCCTGAAAATCGCCAGAATCGCTTCCAAAATGTCCAGAGTTACGAGCAGAATGTTTCTGCAGGTTTTTATATTTTTTCGGTTTCTCACGGTCGTGCGTCCTTTTGCACGACTGTTCACTTTAAGCAATTATTGTAGGTATGGTGCACCATACTGCATGACGTCACAGATCTTGACTGGTCTTCGGTCTCGCACGACCGTTCTTCAGATGGCACGGTCGTTCGTTTCCGGGTTCTTGATGCACGCCTAGTTGCACTGGTCGTTCAGTTCCGGGGTTTTGGGTGATCATCAGATCCGCACGGGGTGCAAGATATGGAACGCCCGTGCATCACCGGGATGGCCTTGAATGCCTTGCACGCTGAGTCGCACCCTCGTTCATTGTCGGACTGATTTTCATTTGTCGGAGATGCACGCTCGTGCATTAGGTCGCATGACCGTTCCACACTCCCAGGTCAGTTTTCTAACAGAATCTTCGCAGCTTCGTCGTTTTGTCTGGAAAGTCCTCGTTTTCGCTATCATCTTATCTGGTATGCTGTTTTAGGCCTGTAAACAAAAGTATAGATGATTAAGCATCCGAATGACGGTTTTACAGCCGAAAACGCATAAAATAGGGGTAAAACGGGGGACTAAAATATGTGTAAATTAGCGAATATCAAATCTCCCCACACTTGAACCTTACTTGTCCTCAAGCAAGCTAAACTAAAATGCAATAAAAGATAGAATAAAACAATAACGATAATTTACACAACATTTTATTGAAACTACAACAAACGGTTAGTCGGTTTTTCGAAAGACAACATCAAAAGACTCAAACCCAACAAGCATATGCAAATATATAGCGACAACCAAAAAGCCGTGACTTCACATTTAATTAACTTAACATGTTAATCTTCACACAACTCACAATGTTCACACACACTCGGTTTTATTTATGAAACATACATAAAATGTGTACGTGCAAACACTCAATGCCTCGTCAATGAAATGTGTAATATCATAAGCTTGTCATAAGATCTCGTCTCCACCAACTAACATGCGAAAAAGTGTAAATCAAGAGGTCTTTACGGGTTGTAACGTTAGGCTTGGGCGAAGGGTATGGAAATGGATATTTAAAGTGGCGAAAATGGTTAAAACTCGGTAGTAGCGTTTAACTAGCAACAAACAATACAACTATACATATAAATGCCTTAAAAAGGCGACTATTGCGCAATCGAGCTAATCAACGATATTTTAACATTTAAGCATTCAAAATTGCTCGATTTTCGTCGACTTCACCCTATTTTAGGGTGTTTTATTTTCTGTTTTTTTTATATTTAAACAAGAAACTAGATATATAATAAACAATAAACTACAACAAACGCTAGTTAAACGATTATTTTGACCGAGTTTCAACACTAAAAAGGTTTAAAACATAAAAAGGCTAAATTTGGCTAAGTGGGCGATAATGTGGGTAAACGGGAAGGCTCGACATGGTTAATCCTAAAGGGTAATATAAGGTTTACGGGAAGCACAACACAAAGAACAAGGTTTACAACAAAGGGGTAATCTAAGTGCCTCTATCACTTCTACACAATTCCGCAAGTTCATGGTCTTAACAAGCATACTAGTGACAAGTTCTAAATTACACATAACATCCGGCTCACTCCTATATCCGAAATGAACAAATATATAACAATATCAAGGCTCAAATATGCTCACGTAACGAAAGGAATGGGTAAAAGTGTGAAAACTATCATGCAAGTCTTTCTTTGTTTGTCTCGCTTTCCGGTTTCCTTTTTCAATAAAAATATTTTGCTTGTCGAGTTTTTATCAAGTCCGAAGCTTTCTAAAACACAACCAACCGGTTTATTTACTAAAATATATACAAAATACATGTATTTTTGAATGATTTTTCTGATTTTCTGATTTTTTTTATATAGGACAAACAAAGTTAACAAAGTTAACCCCCTCCCCACACTTGAACTTCGCATTGTCCCCAATGCGAGACCCAAAATATAGAGAAAAGGATAATAGTACTCCCCTTAAGATGATGTCTGATGAAACGAACGAGACTTCCAAAGCTGTATCTGTCATGTGCTCCAGTCCAAGATATGTCGGATCTGCAAGTATGTCACATGTACACCAAAACAGAACAGAAACAGAATAAACACAAATAAACCATAATGTACATAAATATAAGTACTACAATCTAAAGCAATACAAGACATAAAGTAAATTGTCTGAAAATAAAGTACATAACCGGGGTGTTTGAAATAATAGTCAAAATAAACACCCAAAATAAACAAAGTACGGAAATAATAAAACCACAAACAACCAACTCGACCAACTCCTACTCGTCATCACCATCATTATCTCTCGTGAAGGACGGGCCCGCATCTCCGTAACCAGGTGGGTTCCATGGTGGGAACTGTGGAGGATGCTGAAAGTAGTCTGGATAGGCATGATGCATCTCCCCAAACAGGTATGAATATCCAGCACTCACCCCCTGATACAAACTATCCTGGTTCTGCCTAAGCTGATCCTGAGTGGCCCTGAGCTGATCCTGACTAGCCCTGATCTGGTCCTGACTAGTCCTAATCTGGTCAATATAAGTCCCATGCTGCTCCTGCGTAACTCGCATCTGTTGGAACTGCTGGTAGAACTCTGGCCACTCCTGATGCTGGTGGTAATCATGGTGCTGCGGCGAGTGTGGTGGTGTCTGTGGCTGGTGCTGGTGCTGCTGCTCCGGATGCTCCTAATCATGCATCACCTCATCCTCATTTTCCTCCACAGCTGGAGGCAACGGGTCCCAGACCTCGTTGTTTAACCCCTTCAACCTATCCCCGTGAGGCAACTCAGCAATCACTCCCATTGCCTTCAGTGACCTAATGTCAACATAAACACCCTCGGTTATCAGAGTGAGACCCTGAAGTACCTCGTCAGTCATCAAATTCAGATTATAAGCAATTTCGGTCACGTACTGACAACCGTGGATTTGACTGTTGGGTTTCCGCCCCGAGCACTTCACGAATTATTCAGCCATCCTTGCGGCAAGGTTGATATGGACTCCCTCAACCAGCGCATAGAGAAAAATCAAATCTGGTGTTGGACAGTTCCCAAGACTGTCCATGCGCCCGCAAATTGTGTGGCTAAACACATGATGCATCACCCGAACCAAAGGGTCTCTCAGTCGTGAAGCCTTCGACATTCTCGGGTCGTAAGGGTCACCAATAGCATTTTCAGCCCAAAACTGGTTCCTATCTGCATCAGATGGAAAGGTAAACTAATCCGTGAAGACATCGGAATCCATGTCTTCTCTTGTGTAGATCCCGAGCTTCCTACCCAAGCGACCCACTGACCAAGTATGCCATCGTCCTCCTAACCTGAAAGTTATCTGATCCTTGTATCGGAATTTTGGCCTTCTATGAGCAACTGGTTTTTCGTAGGCATATGTCGAGAAGAACTCTATTGTCAGCTCACGGTAGACGGGTCGGTTGATAGATATTAAGCGCGAAAGTGGGAAAGTGAGCATGCCATCAAGTCTTTCACTCTAGTTTAGCTCCCCCATAACTTCCCAATCCAGCCACCTAGGGACTCCGAATTGCCCTTGCCTTGCCCATAAGGCGTCACGTCTCGGGATGCAAAGAGCATCTCGCTCATCTTCGGGATTAAATTGCAGAAAAGGATGGTCCATCTGTATGAGGTATATCGTTAGAAAGATAGGATCAGGAAAAATTTTAATCGAAAACAGCCGAGCAGACAGTTATGAAGATTCTGTGATTCTGATCTGGGCCTGTGGCACGGTCGTGCGACGAGACGCACGGTCGTGCGTCGCCGATAACGAGTACCAGTAGCCCAAAGATGTCGGAACTACACGGCGTGCGACCAACTGCACCACCGTGCAACACCGAGCAAACATCAGATCATCATGAATATCCAGAAGTGCACGACCGTTCCATCTAAGGAACGTCCGTGCGACACCTGTTCTGCAGATTTCAAACCCCTGAACTATGAGTAGCCTGATTTTCTCCAAATCAACACGTTTTTTTGTACAAACAGGGGTCAGAAACTTAGCCGGATGTTCATGATACGAATGGTTCTCGCAAGGGTTAGGGTTTCGCTTGTATTTATGAAGGGAACCCTAAAAATCCTTGAAGAAACGGATGAATCTACCCTAGAAAGCGGAAAAACACATAAACTACAAGAAGGAACGTACCGTGCGAAGTCGTGTGTGAAACCGTGCGAAGAGATCGTGCGATTTGAAGCAATATCGCTCTGGAACGGTTGCAGATGGTTAGGGTTCGCGAATGAAGGGTTTGGAAGCAGATGGGGGTTTTTATAATGTGCAAAAGACCAAACCTCCCCTGCCTCTCGCACAGTCGTGCGACAGCTCGCACGGTCGTGCGTCACCTACATTTTTCAAACCTGCAGCATGTTCTCGGAGATGCACCGGGGGTGCGACTCACCATGCCAGCCAGCTCGGAAACGCACGGTCGTGCGATTCGTGGCATGGTCGTGCAACAGCTGCAGATCAGAATTTTCCGCAGAAGCCATTTCCAGCAACTGTTTTGGCCGTTTTTCGCCATTTTTTCGACACACAAACTGTTTAAACAATATTTCAACATAGAACCTTTGCCCGGCACGTATGAAAATTATACAAACTAACGGAAACTACCTAACATACCTAAATTGCGCTAAAACTAGAAAAACACCTAAAAAGACGATACTACCCCTAAAGCGCAAAATACGCTCTTGCTACATTTTTTATCCGCGAGTCAGTAGCGTAGACTCTCTCCTCCCCACACTTATGATGTGTGCGGGGTTTGGAGCTCAATTACCTCCACCGCCGACTCTATCGTCCCGGCAACGTACAACTTCAACCGGTGACCATTTACCTTGAATGTAACACCATCCGCGTTCTCTACTGCAACAGTACCATACGGAAATACCTCCTTAACTGTGTATGGTCCTGTCCAGCGTGAATGAAGCTTCCCAGGAAATAAGCGCAGCCGTGAATTGTAAAGAAGAACAAGACCACCCGCTTGGAATTCTTTGTGGTCCTTCAAGCGTTTGTCGTGAAATTTCTTCGTGCGCTCTTTGTAGAGAACGGAGCTTTCATAGGCTTGTTGTCGCAATTCTTCCAATTCATGAATTTGGAGAAACCGGGCTTCACCTCCGGTTTTAAGGGCCAAATTCGCGGTTTTCAAAGCCCACATAGCCTTGTGCTCCAACTCCACCGATAAATGGCATGCCTTTCCGTATACCAACCTAAAGGGAGTAGTCCCAATAGGGGTCTTATAAGCTGTACGGAATGACCACAATGCCTCATCAAGTTTGTCCGACCATTCCTTGCGGTTTGCACCAACAGACCGCTCAAGGATGCGCTTAAGCCCACGGTTCGTGACTTCCACCTGCCCGCTCGTTTGCGGATGATAGGGCGTGGACAAACGGTGATGCACACCATATCGGGACAAAGCCTTTTCTAGCTGTGTGTTACAGAAATGAGTCCCTCGGTCACTAATAAGCACTTTCGGAGCGCCAAATCGGGCGAACAAACTTTTCAAGAATCTCACGACCACCCTGGCATCATTTGTGGGTAAGGCTTGCGCCTCAGCCCACTTGGATACGTAGTCAACTGCGACCAGGATGTATTTGTTACCTCGTGAGGGGGGAAATGGTCCCATGAAGTCTATCCCCCAAACATCAAAGACTTCACAAACTTGTATCCAGTTCTGGGGCATTTCGTCGCGTGCCGATATGTTCGTCGCCCTCTGACAAGCATCGCACGCTTTCACCCAACTCTGCGCGTCACGGAAAATGGTCGGCCAGTAAAACCCGGAATCCAACACCTTCTTCGCGGTGAATTTGGCTCCGTGGTGGCCTCCGGTAGGTCCCTCATGACACTGGCGCAGAATATCGGTCGCCTCAGTCCCTGATACACATCTTCTGATCACCTGATCAGCACCCACCTTGAATAGAAAAGGGTCGTCCCAAATGTAGTGCTTGATATCTGAAAAGAATTTCCTCTTTTGCTGGTGAGTCAACCCTTTAATCAGAATTCTACAAGCAAGGTAGTTCGCAAAGTCGGCGACCCAAGGCCACTCATCGCATATCTCAACACCCATCAAAGACTCTTGTGGGAAATTGTTATTTATTGAATCCCAACGCGCGTCCTCGATGTCTCCATGCTCTAACCGAGATAGATGGTCAGCCGCTACATTCAATGCACCCTTTTTATCTTGAATTTCAATATCAAACTCTTGCAGCAATAGGATCCATCTGATTAGACGCGGTTTTACGTCCTGTTTGCTGAAGAGATATCTAATGGCTGCCTGATCAGTATACACAACGGTTTTCGAAAGCACCAAATACGATCTAAATTTGTCAAATGCGAAAACAACTGCCAATAGCTATTTTTCAGTCGTGGTATAGTGCTCCTGAGCGTCGTGAAGAGTCTTGCTCGCATAATAGATCGGGTGAAAGTGCTTTTCTTTCTTTTGTCCTAAAACGGCCCCTATAGCGTAATCACTCGCGTCGCACATGATTTCAAACGGCAGACTCCAGTCCAGTGCAACTAAAATAGGGGCCTCAATCAACTTTTGCTTGAGAAGGTCAAAACCCCTCAAGCAATCATCTCCAAATATGAACGGAGCGTCTTTCTCCAACAAACGGGTCATAGGCCTAGCGATTTTTGAAAAGTCCTTTATGAATTGCCTGTAGAACCCTGCATGACCAAGAAAGCTCCGTATCGCTCTCACAGAGGTGGGAGGCGGAAGTCGTGAAATAACGTCAACTTTAGCTGGATCGACTTCCATACCCGCATGAGAAATCTTATGTCCCGAAACTATGCCCTCCTTCACCATGAAGTGGCATTTCTCCCAGTTCAGGACCAGATTCGTCTCCTCGCACCTCTTCAACATCTTTCTCAAATTTTCCAAACAATGATCGAAGGAATCCCCAAATACCGAAAAGTCATCCATGAAAACCTCCATAGAATCCTTGATCATATCATGGAAAATAGCAACCATGCATCTCTGGAAGGTCGCTGGTGCATTACACAACCCAAAAGGCATCCGCCGGTAGGCGAATGTGCCGAAGGGGCAGGTAAAGGTAGTCTTCTCATGATCCTTAGGAGCGATAGGAATTTGGAAGTACCCAGAGAACCCGTCCAAGAAA
This sequence comes from Helianthus tuberosus, assembly GCA_030545235.1. Lineage (NCBI taxonomy): Eukaryota > Viridiplantae > Streptophyta > Magnoliopsida > Asterales > Asteraceae > Helianthus > Helianthus tuberosus. The sequence goes on along the minus strand of CM060437.1, from coordinate 99,563,753 downwards.
CAGTAATACAACTTCCCCGACAGACGTTCCAACATCTGATCGATGAATGGAAGCGGGAAGTGATCCTTACGAGTAGCATCATTGACTTTGCGGTAATCAATGCAAACTCGCCACCCAGTGACGGTACGGGTAGGAATTAGCTCATTCCTATCATTTGAAACTACAGTCATACCACCTTTCTTAGGTACAACCTGCACTGGACTAACCCACACAGAGTCGGAAATAGGATAAATCATCCCGGCATCCAACAACTTAATCACTTCTTTCTTCACCACGTCTTGCATATTTGGATTTAAACGCCTCTGATGTTGTGCACACGGTTTGTACTCGTCTTCCATCAGAATCTTGTGAGTACAGAAAGAAGGATTGATGCCCTTGATATCCATGATTTTCCATGCAATGGCTCTCTTATGAAGTCTTAGAACCTCAAGAAGCTGATTCTTCTCAACCTTTTCCAATGATGCCGAAATTATGACCGGTAAGCGACGCTCCTCGTCAAGAAATGCATACTCGAGATGTGGCGGGAGTTCTTTCAACTCCAAAGACGGTGGATCTTCAACCGACAGTTTTGCTTTCTCTTCTTCTACATGGACAATTTCAAGAAATCTCTCCGGACTCTGGGAACCATCGTCACCAATCTGATAGACTGGTTGCTCGAAATCGTGGCCCTCCTGTGTAATGCCAATCAGGTCCCCACACGACAGACGTGTGTCCGAATCAATCTCGTCAACAGTACCTTGAAAATGAGAGCACACACATGCATCGACAATGTTGACGTAATAGAGCTTGTCATCGTGACTTTGCGGATGCTGCATCGATCATTTGATATCGAATGTCACGTGCTCATCATTCACTTGGAGCGTGATTTGGCCAGCTGCCACATCAACAATCGTCCTCGCTGTATTGAGGAACGGGTGTCCAAGTATCAAAGGTACTCTTGAATCCTCGTCCATGTCAAGAATAACAAAATCCATGGGGAAAACAAATTTATCGATTTTTACAAGCATGTTTTCCACAAATCCACGCGGATACTTGATTGAACGGTCTGCCAACCGAATGCTCATCCTAGTAGGTGACGGCTCACCCAGATCCAGTTTAGTAAAAACCTTATAAGGCATAAGGTTGATACTCGCTCCCAAGTTAGCCAATGCATGGCTAACAGACATGTTTCCAATCAAACACGGGAGCGTAAAACTACCCGGATCTCCCATTTTCATGGGCAAACGGTTTTGTAGAACGGCAGAACAAGTTTCATTCATCACCACACATGATATATCCTCGAGCTTTTGTTTATTCGAGAGGATATCCTTAAGGAATTTCATATACTTTGGCATCTGGGCCAAGGCTTCAACAAACGGTATATTAATATGTAGTTACTTAAACAACTCAAGGAACTTACCGTATTGTTCGTCGTTCTTCTGCTTCTTCAGCCTGCCCGGATAAGGTACTGGAGGAGTGTAATCTTTGACCGACTCCTGGACTTATGATGTACTTGCTGGGCGTAGCCTGGCTTGCACCTCGTCCAGTGTGTCAATCGGGACCGCTTCAGTGATCGGTGCTGAGTCCGATAAGACGGGTCCGGTAGGTTTTCCACTCCTGGTCATGACAGCATTCACATCAATGTGCCCGCCCGGGTTTGGTTCTGTATTTCCCGGAAGACCACCCTGGGGTCTTTTAGACATCATCTGTGCCAGCTGACCAACCCGATTCTCGATATTTTGAATCGAGGCTTTATGACTCCTCATTTCTCCCTCGTGAGAAAGAAAACGATCCTCGCTCTGTTGGTAGAGTTTTTCAGCCAACTGATTTGCACTCGAGGAGCTAGTAAGAAGCTGAGCCATCATATCCTCCAGCTTGGAACTAGACTGAGGGGCCTGCTGCTGGGAGCTACTCCCAGTGCCCTGATTCTGATATGAATATGGACGCTGCTGATAAGGTTGGTTGTATTACTGGAACTGCTGACCCTGACCTTGCTGCGGTGCTGGAGCGCGCGGATTGAACCCCAATGGATTTTGATTGCCTGTATTCGCTCGCCACCCAAAAGTTGGGTGATTTCTCCATCCGGGATTATAGGTGTTACTGTACGGGTTGTTCTGCGGCCTCACCGGATTACTCACGAAATCTACTTCTTCGTGGCCCTCATATACGACTCCCTGAAAACATGCACCAGGCTCGTGTGACACTCCACACTGGTCACATCCCGAGCCAACCTGCGCAATCATCTTGGACCTATCGAATCTCGATGCAAGAGCTGAGATTTGTGCAGTAATGGCCGTATAGTCGTCTACAGCTTGAACTCCTGCGCGAGATGATGATGTTGCCCGACCTCTATCTTCTTCCCGACGCGAGCTGGATTTCAACGCAGCTTTTTCTATGATATCGTACGCTTCAGTCGGCGTCTTATTTCCTAGATCGCCTCCTGCGTTCACGTCTAATCGCTCCTGCGTGTTGTAACTGAGCCCCTGATAGAACATCAACACCAGCTGTCTCTTGGAGAAACCATGATGTGGCACATCAATCAACAAATCCTTGAATCTATCCCAAGCCGCATGAAACGACTCACCCTCGTCCTATCGAAAGGAAACAATACGGTTCCGTAGCTTGTTTGTTTTCTCAGGTGGAAAATATTTCTGCATAAACTGCTCCGCCAACTGATTCCAGGTCCCGATGGGCCCGGCTGGGAGTGACATAAGCCCAGCTCTAGCTTTGTCACATAACGAGAACGGAAACAACCACAACCGAATTGCATCCTCCGAAACACCTGTAATCTTAAACGTGGAACAAATGTGGAGAAAAGCCGCTATATGTCATCCGGGATCCTCATGCTCACGCCCGTCAAACTGTACTGAATTCTGCACCATATTAATAATACTAGATCTAATTTCAAAAGTAGGTGCATCAATAGTAGACTGAAGGATACTCGGCTCCAGGCCTGCCCTTCCGGGCTGATTTGTCTCATTCAAAGGTCGCTCATCGTCTGCCATGATTGCGTTTCTTGCTGCCCCTAAGCCCTCGGCTTCAGTGGGTACCACCGGCTCCGGCTCACCACTTGCGAGCAGTAGCCCAACCGCCCGACCTCTCGCGCGTAAACGTCTCCTAAGATCACGTTCGGGCTCGTCTGATGGTTCAATAACTTCTGGAGCGGGGGTCGAGAACATTAACCTGCAAACGAAAATTTGACACAATGAATATTTTATTAATAAAATAATGCTGCCGTTTTTTTTTTTTTTTTTTTTTTGCTGAAAAGAAACAGAATATTATTTAAAATGGGCTGAAAATTCTATAAAAATCCGAAAATGGGCCCAAAATTTTATAAAAATTAAAGCAATAAAAATGAATGAATCAGCTAAAGTAAAAATGAATACCCGAAGCCAAAAACTCAAAGAATAAATAAATAATAAATCCGGATAAAATAAATAAATGGACAAAAAAAATTACAAGTGTACAAAATATTCACGAAAACGAATAAATCGAATTAAAAACAAGAAATATTAACAAATAAATAAACAAATAAATTATCAAGAAATTATAAACAAATATTAACAAGTATATACGCCGATAACACAATGACTCGGGTCGTTCCTAAAACTCGCCATCTCCCCGGCAGCGGCGCCTAAAACTTGACGTGTGCGCGTATATACATAATATTGCAATGAAATTACACACGATTTGGTTTTAAATTTATAAAAGTGATTATTACTTTAACATCAAAACACACACGAAAGAGGCAAGTGTACCCCATCACATATGTAGTAAAGTATCGGTATGAACCAAGTATCGATCCAAGGAAATGGGCGGAGAAATCATAGTAGACCTTTGTCACTAAACTACCGGTAAAAACATAAGTTGTTTGATTTTTAATAAACTAAAGTAAGCATAAACAAATACTTATAAAACATAATAGATTTCAAATATGAAAATAGATAAATAGCCTTGCTTAATACACAACCAAAGCATGTCAACTAAGTCGGTTTTGGCACTAGAAGCATTTGATCAATTCTCCAATTTTGAGACAATTAGTATCCCTTTCTGGAATCCCAACATGACAATCATTCGGAAAGTTAAAACGATAAACACACTTTAACCACCTAAAATTGTTCTTTAACGTGCAATTGATAAATGTCTATGAAAATCTCTTAAAAATAAGTTAGTCATCCGTTAGGAGTTTTCTAACCTCACTTAAACAAGGAAAGCGACACTGATAAACACAATGCAACCACCGAGAAAAGCATAAACTAGATTAAATCACAACCGAGTTCATTTTACAAATCTTACACATAAATTCACCAAGATAGCAATTTTGGCCTAAACTACTAACTAAGTTAACAAATCATGGCAAGAATTCATAACGACACCATTTAACCCGTTTAGGTCCTTACGTGACGGCAAGCTTTCTTGACTAACAATAATTATATTTTATTTTATTAAATCACTAACCATTTCTAGTGTCATGATGCACACATTTAAACCAAGCTAAACTAGTTAACCAAGTTCAAAGTTTACTAATACAAGATTAATTAAGCTTCATTTTTCATCTATCTTAACTAACCAAATACCAATCATCCAACACAATTACTTATAATCAAGAAATCAATATCAATAACAAGGTTGCAAACTAATCATCAAAGATTAACATAGAAAATACTTCCAAATGTCATTACAAACAAAGATTAACATACTAATGGTTATAATCAAGCAAGGAATTGTTGTGTTTTTGCCCAAAGGCTACAATAATACATAAACTTTAATCTAAATGCTTGAAAGATTAACAAAATCATGGAAAGATTAGAAAACTAAACCATAAACAAGCATAAGATTAAGAATCTGGAAGATAACGAAGCTAATCGGCACAATGTGGCTTGAATCCGGGTGAAAGCAGAAGCCTCCGGAGCCTGAAAATCGCCAGAATCGCTTCCAAAATGTCCAGAGTTACGAGCAGAACGTTTCTGCAGGTTTTTATATTTTTTCGGTTTCGCACGGTCGTGCGTCCTGTTGCACGACCGTTCACTTTAAGAAATTATTGTAGGTATGGTGCACCATACTGCATGACGTCACAGATCTTGACTGGTCTTCGGTCTCGCACGACCGTTCTTCAAATGGCACGGTCGTTCGTTTCCGGGTTCTTGATGCACGCCTAGTTGCACTGGTCGTTCAGTTCCGGGGTTTTGGGTGATCATCGGATCCGCATGGGGTGCAAGATATGGAACGCCCGTGCATCACCGGGATGGCCTTGAATGCCTTGCACGCTGAGTCGCACCCTCCTTCATTGCCGGACTGATTTTCATTTGTTGGAGATGCACGGTCATGCATTAGGTCGCACGACCGTTCCACACCCCCAGGTCAGTTTTCTAACAGAATGTTCGCAGCTTCGTCGTTTTGTCCGAAAAGTCCTCGTTTTCGCTATCATCTTGTCTGGTATGCTGTTTTAGGCCTGTAAACAAAATTGTAGATGATTAAGCATCCGAATGACGGTTTTACGGCCGAAAACGCATAAAATAGGGGTAAAACGGGGGACTAAAATATGTGTAAAGTAGCGAATATCACACACCCCGTTACCTCGGGCCTTTTATAAGCTTTATTTCCTCCAAAGCCCTTATTCAGTTTTTAGTTAATATTAGGCTTATTTATTCAAATCCTAATATTTACCGGGTTAATTTTACCACTAACGGTAATTTACCCGTTCATAATTATTAACGTGGTTTGATTACCAAACCCGTTTTCGGGGTGTTACAAGTCTACCCCCCTTAAAGAGGTTTCGTCCTCGACACCTTTATCACGTAGCCCATTGTTTTAGACCAAACAAACTTGGTTTCATTTTAAAGTATTTGTTCTTTTTTTCTTTTTTTTTTTGGTCAGTATTTATCATTTATATTGATATGTGTGTCTTTCAAGTATAAGGCCTCGTAGGCCGTTAGTTTCTTCTAATATTCCTCTTTTTATCACTTTTTATAACGAGTCACCTTTTGGCCACTCGATTATCTGGTGTAATCGACACATTATCCTATGCTAATCTTATCGAGACAAGCGCTTTATTATGTTATAATTACTGTTTTGACCTTAAACGGTCTTCCCGTTTAAACTTACTAGCCGCCCGTTACCTTATACCTCGCCATTCGGGTATGTTATATTACTATTATCAGCCTTTTGTGTGTTTATGATTTCATATCTTGTAACTCACGTTACATCATGGTTATATTCTCTATCACTTTTGTGACCGTGTTCACATCACGTCATGTCTAAATTTATGTCAACTCTTCATCACCGAAAATCTTTCTTTCGAATGTATCATTTTACACCTATCGGTGTTAAGACCTATATCCTTTAATATTAACCATTTTCTAATTTCTCTTATATTATCCATATTTGTTAAAACATTGTTTCCTACTAAAACTGAATTCTAGTTTAACGTTTTCTCTTTATCTCATGTCAATCTCTCATATCGAGGAATTTACACTCAAGGATTTATTCCTTTCCATTGTCATTTCGGTAATGTCTTCGCCCCCTTTTTTTTTTGAAATAACACATTTTAAATAATTGTGAATTCTTTTTGTCATTTTTGCCTGTTTAAATGTTTTAGTGAAATTCTTCACGTTTGTCAACCAGACCTTTCACAATCTCTTCGCTTTAACCCATTCAATTAACTTAGCGAAGCCCATCGCTTTTATGCTAACTTTATCTCCCGTTATTATTTTACGCGGAGAGTTACAACCAGTTTCCTTGTTTTATACTATTGACCTGTAGGTTCTTTCACTTAGCCTCGTAGGCTATTTCTTTTGATTTTCACATTTTTACCTTATTAAGGTGAGACCCTAACAATTCGTTTCTTTCTATTTGTGACCCGAAGGTCTTTTTGATCCCGTAGACCTTAACATTATTTATAATCTCGTAGGTTATGATAATCTCGTAGATCATCTTTTATTCGAGTCCGTATTCAACGGTGTATATACATATATCTATAGCGTCAAGGTATCCTTTTTATGTCTAGTATCATATATATTTTCGCATTTGTATTTCATTTGACCTTGATCGTAGTCTAAGGCTACTTTTGTTTTCTTTCGAATTATTCTTCCGACTCTATGACCTCTTCCTTCATTATACGTTGGTTTGTTCTACGCTTACCGTTACCCGGTTCTTACCTATACTTCCTTACGACCCATCGCCCGGGTTCTTTTATCTTTAATGTTTTTAGCTTTCCGGTCTCACCGATTTGCATTTCCTTACTTAACTCGTTTGACTTATTTTGGGTGAAAGTTAACCACTTATGAGTGTCAAACTTCGTTCTTTATTCGACCCGTTCGACTTTAAAATAGTTGAATGTAGTTATCAAAATTTCTATTTGCATATTCTTATCGCCTTTTAGTCATGACTCATATTCCGAGTCTTTCGACTTTCTATTTCGCGTTCCCGTCTCTCGGTTTACGCATTCACCCACAATCCTACCCGTCCATCAGGTATCTTTACCGAAGTCATCATCAAGTAACCATTCTTATATGGTTTTAGACATCATCTTAATTTATTTGATCGTCTTAGAGAAATCCATTGCTTTTATTTAGTCAAGTCCTTTATTCTTTTATTTTACCCCTTTGACTTGTCTGTGTGAATTTCATCACTTTTGACAGTCAAACTTTATCCCCTATGCCTTAGCATTCACATTAGTTGGTTTGTGTTTTCATTTACTTTAATCTTTGTCCCTTCTCTCGGGCTCGTTATTCTAGCGTAATACGCTTCCGTCATCCGACTTGCGTTTACGTTTACTATTAAACATTTTATTTATTTTATTCATTTGGGTACCATTTTGTTAGTCCCATTCACGCCGCCCTTACTACATCGGACGTAAATGTGTCCGTCATAAGAAGTTCATGACATCATGTGTTCACTACTTACTTGGTCAGAGTAAGCGATCAACACCTGACACACATGACCTTTTTATAAGTTTCACATTACACCCTATGTAAGTAATGCCTCTATTTAGTTTTCTTGGAAATTATATCCTGTATAGGTATTCTATTCAGTTTTTCCCAAGTTTTTAATCTACATATGCAACGGTTAGTCTCTACGTATTTGTTGCATATTACTATTCGTGCAATAAATTTAAAACGTGCACCTGTAATGCTTGCCCTAACGGCTTTCCTTGCTATACACCTTACTCGCGACTGTTACGCGATTTAGGTCCTTGGCGAGTACGCTCTGCTCGTCATACTTCGGACCATTCCTCCGTCATATCCGAGATTTGTTACACTCCCGCTATCTTCAGATGCGAGTGTCCTCCAACTAAACATTTACAAAAGTTAGTAATTTCGACATTAATAAACGCTCGTATTGTAATACAAGGCTTTTTACTGTAAGTATCAACGCACGTGGTTTCGTTAACTATACCAATCATTTTCGTTGGGGTAACATGTATCACACGATAACCCTATGTGTTGTTCACAACACTTTAATCATACTAAACCATTAACATACATGTACTTACCGGATTTGCGATCAAGCCTCGAACCGAACACTTTACCCTTCAACCATGAGCTCTGATTACCAACTTGTAACACCCTTGTTATTATTTTAAAGGTTTTCATTTATATAACGAAAATCAACATGTAATTACGATTAAGGGTCCTTAGAAAATACTAGTAATTTAAAACTTTTACAACTTAAAAGTTTAAAACATAATATAATTAAGTTCGTCATTTAAAAGTAACAAGGAAACGTCGTGCGAAAGCTTGTTTCTTGATCGTGTTCGGTTCTTCATTTAGCTTGATCGTCCTCCGGTACTAGAAATTTACCTACAACTCATAAAACATGAGTTAGATTAGTCATACGTAGCTTAAAACGTATTTAAACGGGTTCGCAATGCGTATAATATTAAAATAAACACTTTTTTTTGGAACCCGTCGCGTCGCGCGACGGCTCCTTGCTTTTGCCGTCGCGTGGCGCGACGCCCTGTTTTGTCCAGAATTGTTTGTTGCTGAACTGCAGATTCCCAGCTCAATTCTTTTTCTACTTATCCGATTCGCGTAATTCTTTTTCTCATGCGATCGGAATTTAATTCTTCATCCTATGGAGTTAAAACCTGATATAAAACTACTTAAAAATTCATTATTTCAAGCTCTCGGCTTGAAATTCCTGTTTAACACTTTTGACCCAATTCGCTTGTTTAACTATAATCTTATTCATACGTACCTGGCTCGGATCAACACAATGACCCGTTTTTAATACCTTGTCTCGCTAAATTGTTATATCATAGCATTGATAAATCAAAAGCTGTTTTGTCCTGTAAGCATAAGATTCGACAAACACTTATTAGTCAATATTTGTCAAATGGTATCTACATTACTGTAACAACTCTCATCAAAAGTCCTATTTATTATTATATTTAGTCCAATAGAAAACCCTAATTGAGACCCCCAAGTGATCCTGCATAAACCCTAAAATTTTCAGAACAATCAGAATCAGGATCAGGGCCCCTAAAACTCAAGGGGGGGGGGGGGGTATTCCCTATTGACGATTATCCAAATAAAGTGCTGTCAAAATCGAATTTTACAAATCCGCTGACTCACCTGAGCTACAAACACAAGGGGCTACCCTATAATAGGGTGGTGCCCCTCGCGTCACGCGACGCCCCAACATGGACCCCTCGCGTCACGCGAGGGGGTCAAATTTTAAGTATAAATAGAGGGGTGTGGGACTTGAATTTTGGCACTTGTTCGACGTTAAAATTCGTTATACACACTGAGTTATGATCTGATTACTACAAAACACACACAGAACGAAACGCTGCCGCAAAACAGGGTAATAACTCGATCGCTGCTACGATTTAATGTCCGATCGATGGAAACTATCCAATGGATGTTTAAGTGCTGCCCACATTAGGGTTATGCTTTGTCATTCGTCGTGAAATTGATGGATGTTTAAGTATCGCACTTTGTCATTCATTGTGAGGGTTTAATCTCGTGAGTTATCGTAAATGCTGTATTAGTTACTAACCTAGTTCGTGTGCATTATTGTTAAATTAGGTTAACAGGCTTATCAGAAGGCTAAACTCTGCCCGAATAAATCTGCAATGTGAGTCATTCTCTTTTTATCAAATTGCTTTTCAAAACCCTATTTATTTCAAAGTTATAATTACAGGGATTAAGTCTTTGTAATCTCCAAATTACAGCCGGTATGTGGGGTTTTGTATACAATACTTGATAACCGTCACCATTGGACAACGGGTTAGCCAAGGGGTGATATCACCATAATCACAGACACCATTGGACAACGAGATAGCCAATAGGTGGTCGAGTGATAAATACCGTGGGTAGATGGTTGATATGTATAAACATTGTAATCGCTCTTAATACTGTAAATTATAACAACATGTCGTTTTAGTAAAAGGAATGATTCACCGGTATTTCCCCACTGACAAAACCTTTTTCAAATATGTTTCAGGTGATCTGTTATGATCCAGGAAAAGTGCCGCGAAGCACTACAAGCTTAAGGAAGTGGCTCAATATAAATAAAGAAACATGTTTTGTAAAATAAAGATTTCCCAGTGAAATCACCTCATTGTAAATTACCGGGGTTTTATCCCGAATTATGAAATAAAATAATCGGGCATTTTCAGTTTTAAAAAAGATCCTGCTAAAATCTTCCGCTGTCAACTCAATTAAATAAATACCATGGGATTTTCTGTCCTGCGGCACCTGAACCGGGTCAAACCGGGCCGGGGGCCGTGACAGAAAAAGGTGGTATCAGAGCCACTGATTTAAGCCAATTAAGTATTTAGAAAATACTTAATTTTACTGATTGCCATTTTTGTGATTATGTGTTTTATTATTTGAATATTTGTTTACAGTATGGGTAAGCAAAGACTTTCGGATATCTACCATAAATTAGATACTTCACCAAAAGAAAAAGGAACTTCATCCTCAAATTGCCCGACAAATACTGAGGAAGGAATATTTGTTCGAAAGGCACAATATGAGGAACCACTTTCTCCTAATAAAAGAAGTTTGATTATTAGGAAAAGTCAGAAGAAAATAAAGAAATCACAACCAAAAGAAGTGAGGGTTAATCAGGAAAACCAGGAATTAGGCCATAACCCACCATGGGCAGACAAGTTAGATGAAAAATGGGCAGATCTCTATATGCTGGCCACTGTGGCAGTAAATGCAAATTTTTAAATACCCTGACCCAGTCCTAGCACCCATATCACCTACAAGTCAGAAAACTTTACCCAGTAAATAAATAAGTTACAATAAACCCTAGTATGTTTTAATTGTCAGTTGTCATTTGTATTAAATTAGTCATACGGTATGCAATAATACTTGAATGTTTATCTGTGAATTTTTTTTTAACTTAGCATTTTTGTACATTTTGCATATATGCTAAACAGCATGAATGAGTTATCTGAAGCCCTTCAGAATCTCAATCTCTATCCGGTGAAAATAGAAGTTTCCAGAGACTTTACTGGTTACATATCCGATATAGAAGAACCTATGGAATTGAACGCTCCACCTCCGGAGAAACCAAAGCCTAAGAAAAGGAGAAGATTTGTAGGATGGAGGCGTGTACGCAGAAGGAAACCAGCAACTAGGAGAATTCCCAAAATAGAGAATCCCATAGATAAAGGAAAAGGAATTGCAATCGGGGAAGATTCTAGGCAAACAGAAATGGAAATTGGGGAAAGTTCTAAGCAAGTTGAGGAGTTGCCATTACAGGAGGAATTAGATCGCGTACTGGCAAGCTGCGATATTCTCAGGCCTATTAATAATAACCTTTACTCTTATCCTGCTGAAACTCAACTTCTAATAAATTTGGAACCAGCCATCCCAGAACCTTTAATCCATACCCAACCTTTAGGAGAAATGGACGAGTGGTGGACCAACGACTGGCAGTTTCAAAACCTCCTAAATAATCCTTATACCTTTTTCCCTCAGTTCGACCCAGAACCTATACCAAACCCACCAATGAGAAATGAAAATTTAGTTGAACTCCGCCATTCTGGCGAGGAGCTGATAGGTGCAGGAAACAGGATTCGGGAGGTGGGAGAGCAAATCTCCTGGAAATACGACGAAAGGGAGCGTCGTTTTTTGAAATATTAGCAAAAGCGATGGTGTGAGAACGTGACTGTGATTGTATAATAGTAATAATAATAATAATAATAATAATAATAATAATAATAGTAATAAAAATATAATCCTGTAAAATAAGAATAAAACTTTGTAAAATAAAAGTATGTACGGATGCATAATATGATATATAAAAAGGGAAATCGAGAAATCGATAATTTTGGATATATATGTGTGTTGTAAAATTTGGATGATTATTTTGTGTATAATTGTTATTTACTTTATACTAATAAATTATATATATTAATTATCAGATGGAAAATGCTAATAATGAACCAGTTAACGAGGTTAACCAACCTGAGCAACACCAGGGGGATCAATTTATGACTAAGCAAGATATAGAAAATATCGTTGCTCAAGGAATAGCCAATGCTATTCCAGCAATCCTTGCTGCTGCCCAGAAACCTGCTGAACCTCAACAAATCATTCCTAGTAAACGTACTCAAGAAGATAACTTCAGTAATAGCGTAAACCGAGGCGGTAATCATACTAACAACAATAATGATCCACGGCAGGCCCCGCTCCCTAAGAAAATGAAAGCTGCAACGCCTGGTTGCACTTACAAAGAATTACTTACTTGTAAACCAACTGAATTTGCGGGCAATGAAGGGGCGACTGCGGCACTGCGTTGGTTGGAGAAAACCGAAGCAGTAATTACAATAAGTAAATGTGCTGAAGAAGACAAAGTTAAGTATGCGTCACATCTTTTTAAAGAAGGAGCGCTAGAATGGTGGAATACGGTACTTCAAGCCAAAGGAAGAAATATGGCCTATGCCATGAGTTGGGAAGAATTTAAGCAACTAATAAAAAGAAAATTTTGCCCTGAATATGAAAAGGAACAAATGGCGAATAAGTTCCTAAACCATCGAATGATTGGGGTAGATTGTCGAGGATATACTTCGACATTCTTCGAATATGCTAGAGTGGTACCAACACTGGCTTCGCCAGAACCGGTACTTATTTCTCGCTACATTTGGGGATTGATTGGCGAAATCCGTAATATCGTTTAAGCTGCGAGACCTCGCACTATTGACGATGCGGTAGAATTAGCTAACACCCTAACTGACGAGCTGATATGCACAAGAGATGAAAACAGGAAAAAGGAACTGGCTCAGAAAATTACCTAAGGATTTCGTGTGGGAAATAATAGTAACTTCAAGAAAAGGGGAACAGGGCAATCCTCAACTCCGCCGTTCTGCAGGAATTGCAGAAAGAAACATTTTGGAAAATGCAATGTAACCTGCAACATTTGCAAAGTTGTAGGACATCGTGAAGAAGACTGCAGAAAGAAAACAAGGGTCTGCTATAACTATGGAGAAGCAGGACATTTTAAACCAGAATGCCCTAAATTGGTTAAACCAGCAACAATAAAGCCAAACCAGCCGATGGAGCTACCAAGAAGAATGTTCGAGCATTCCAGTTAACTACTCAGGAAGCCGAGCTAATCCCTGACGTGATAGCTGGTACGTTCCTAGTTCACAACATTTACGCAAAAGTATTATTTGACTCTGGTGCAAACCAAAGTTTTATCAATACTTTATTCTGCCAAGCTCTTAATCTACCCTTAACCAACCTTAGGCAGATTTTTACACTCGAAACGGCAAATGGGAATTCTGTTAAAATAGATAAGGTTTTGCAAGAAGGAAATATAGAACTTTCAGGTCATAAATTTTCTGCAAACCTGTTACCTATGAATTTAGCAGGATTCGATGTGGTGTTAGGAATGGATTGGTTAGTAGCCAACCATGCTCGAATCTTTTGTGATAAGAATTCTATAGAGATTCAGGCACCCACTGGAGAAGTGATCATGATTACAGGAGATAAGCCACGTAAACCCATGAAGTTCATTTCAGTAATGAAAGTTGCTAGTTATGAACGAAAGCAAGGAGTAGTGTATATGATTTCAGTAATCATTAACACTAAAGGTAAGGAAATTAAGGACATTCCTGTAGTCTTAGAATACCCAGATGTATTCCCAGAAGAACTCCCAGGATTACCACCAGATAGGGAAGTAGAATTTAGAATTCATTTAATTCCCGGAACTACACCAATAGCCAAGGCACCTTATCGGTTAGCACCCACAGAAATGATAGAACTAAAGAAACAATTAGATGAATTGCTAAGTAAATGATTCACACAACCTAGTTCATCCCCTTGGGGAGCACCAGTGTTGTTTGTAAAGAAAAATGATGGTTCGATGCGAATGTGCATCGATTATAGGGAACTGAAAATTAGGAATCGATACCCATTGCCTAGGATTGATGATCTTTTCGATCAACTTCAAGGAGCTAGATACTTTTCTAAGATCGATTTACGCTCTGGATATCATCAATTGAAGGTACAAGAAGAAGACATACCTAAAAATGCTTTCAGAACTAGGTATGGTCATTACGAGTTTACAGTCATGCCCTTCGGATTAACAAATGCACCTGCAGCATTTATGGACATGATGAATAGAATCTATAAACCGTACTTGGATAAATTTGTAATTGTCTTCATTGACGATATACTTATTTATTCAAAAGTCAGGATGAACACTGTCAGCACCTGCATGCACTCTTAACTTTGTTAAGAAAAGAAAAGCTTTACGCCAAATTCTCGAAGTGTGAATTTTGGCTACAAGAAGTGCAATTTTTTAGGACACATGGTGAATCATGAAGGTATTCACGTAGATCCTACTAAGATAGAAGCAATCACCAAATGGAAGGTTCCACAAACAAGCTATGGAAATTAGAAGCTTTTTAGGATTAGCCTGGATACTATAAGGCGCTTTATTAAGGATTTTTCCAAGATAGCTGTACCATTAACTAAGCTAACCTGTAAAGCACTTAAAGTTTGAATGGGGACTTAGACAAGAAGAAGCCTTTAGGATTCTGAAGCAAAAGCTTACAAACGCTGCCAATTCTAGCCTTACCAGAAGGAACTTGAAGATTTTGAAGTATATAGTGATGCTTCAAAGCCTAGGATTAGGATGTGTGCTAATGCAACGCAAGAAGGGTAATTGCGTATGCTTCAAGACAATTCAAAAAGCACGAGGAAAATTATACGACTCAACGACTTTGAGTTAGGAGCCATAATTTTTGCCCTTAAGATTTGAGACATTATCTGTATGGAAGTAAGTTTACTGTCTATACAGACCATAAAAGCTTAAGATATATCTTTGGACAAAAAGAGTTAAATATGAGACAAAGGAGATGGATGGAGATTCCTAAGTGATTACGACTGTGATATTCAGTATCACGAAGGAAAGGCAAACGTAGTTGCAGATGCCTTAAGTCGTAAGTATCATGAGAAACAACGACGGGTTCGTGCTCTTAGATTAAATCTACAATTAGATTTAATGGAACAACTGAAGAATGTCCAAGAAACAGCAATCAAAGATGATGCTAAAGGGATGAAAGGACGAGTAAAAGAATTAGAACAAGGAAATGATGGAATTTGGAGATTCCACAAGAAAAGGATATGGGTACCTAAGCAAGGAGAATTAAGAGATAAATTTTTAGAAGAAGCTCCTAAATCTAGGTATACCATGCATCCTGGTAATAATAAAATGTACCAAGATTTAAGGAATAATTTCTGGTGGATAGGAATGAAAAAGGACATAGCTAGATATGTTTATAAATGTCTTACTTGTTCACAAGTTAAGGCAGAGCACCAGAAACCTTCAGGTCTACTACAAAAATTAGAAATGCCCGTATGGAAATGGGAACTAATAACAATGGACTTTGTTACTAAGTTGCCCAAAATCAGAAAAGGTAATGATGCGATTTGGGTAATTGTGGATCGATTAACCAAATCAGCTCATTTTCTACCCATGAAGGAAACCTTTAGTATGGAAAGGTTAGCCAAGCTGTATGTAGACGAAGTAGTATCCTTACATGGAGTTCCACTCTCCATTGTATCGGATAGAGATAGTCGTTTCACTTCACATTTTTGGACAAGTTTCCAAGAAGCCATGGGGACTAAACTGAACTTGAGCGCTGCATATCATCCTCAAACAGACGGATAAAGTGAAAGGATGATTCAAACCTTGGAAGACATGCTTAGAGCATGTGTAATAGATTTTGGTGGAAATTGGGATGATCACCTACCTTTAATTGAATTCTCCTATAACAATAGTTATCATTCCAGCATTGAAACTGCCCCATTCGAAGCATTGTATGGAAGAAAGTGCAGAACTCCAGTCTGCTGGGCAGAGATAGGAGAAAGTTAACTATCAGGTCCCGAAATAGTGCAAGAAACCACCGACAAGATCACTCAAATCAAGGAAAGACTAAAGACTGCTCGAGATCGTCAGAGGAGTTATGCCGATAATCGACACAAGCCACTAGAATTTCAAGTCGGAGATAAGGTACTTTTGAAAGTTTCTCCTTGGAAAGGAGTAGTTTGGTTCGGTAAGAAAGGAAAGCTAAGTCCACGATACGTAGGACCATTTCCAGTAATCCAACATGTAGGACCAGTTGCTTATCGGTTACAACTACCAGAAGAATTAGCTGGAGTACATGACGTATTTCATGTATCCAATCTCAAGAAATGCCTATCTGACGAGTCCCTGGTAGTACCTCTTCAAGATGTAAAGGTGAATGAGAAGTTAAAATTTGTAGAGAAACCACTACAAATAGAAGATCGAAAGATCAAATTTCTCAAGCACAAGCGATTAGTACTAGTTAAAGTCAAGTGGGATTAAAAAAGAGGACCCGAATACACTTGGGAGATGGAATCAGAAATGAAGCGGAAATATCCTCACTTATTTCAGTAAATCTCGAGGACGAGATTTTTATTAAGGTGGGGAGGATGTAACAACTCTCATCAAAAGTCCTATTTATTATTATATTTAGTCCAATAGGAAACCGTAATTGAGACCCCCAAGTGATCCTGCATAAACCCTAAAATTTTTGGAACAATCAGAATCCGGATCAGGGCCCCTAAAACTCAGGGGGGGGGGGGTATTCCCTATTGACGATTATCCACATAAAGTGCTGTCAAAATCGAATTTTACAAATCCGCTGACTCACCTGAGCTACAAACACACGGGGCTACCCTATAATAGGGTGGTGCCCCTCGCGTCTCGCGACGCCCCAACATGGACCCCTCGCGTCACGCGAGAGGGTCAAATTTTAAGTATAAATAGAGGGGTGTGGGACTTGAATTTTGGCACTTGTTCGACGTTAAAATTCGTTATACACACTGAGTTATGATCTGATTACTACAAAACACACACAGCACGAAACGCTGCCGCAAAACAGGGTAATAACTCGATCGCTGCTACGATTTAATGTCCGATCGATTGAAACTATCCAATGGATGTTTAAGTGCTGCCCACATTAGGGTTATGCTTTGTCATTTGTCGTGAACTCGATGGATGTTTAAGTATCGCACTTTGTCATTCATTATGAGGGTTTAATCTCGTGAGTTATCGTAAATGCTGTATTAGTTACTAACCTAGTTCGTGTTCATTATTGTTAAATTAGGTTAACAGGCTTATCAGTAGGCTAAACTCTGCCCGAATAAATCTGCAATGTGAGTCATTCTCTTTTTATCAAATTGCTTTTCAAAACCCTATTTATTTCAAAGTTATAATTACAGGGATTAAGTCTTTGTAATCTCCAAATTACAGCCGGTATGTGGGGTTTTGTATACAATACTTGATAACCGTCACCATTGGACAACGGGTTAGCCAAGGGGTGATATCACCATAATCACAGACACCATTGGACAACGAGATAGCCAATAGGTGGTCGAGTGATAAATACCGTGGGTAGATGGTTGATATGTATAAACATTGTAATCGCTCTTAATACTGTAAATTATAACAACATGTCGTTTTAGTAAAAAGAATGATTCACCAGTATTTCCTCGCTGACAAAACCTTTTTCAAACATGTTTCAGGTGATCTGTTGTGATCCAGGAAAAGTGCCGCGAAGCACTACAAGCTTAAGGAAGTGGCTCAATATAAATAAAGAAACATGTTTTGTAAAATAAAGATTTCCCAGTGAAATCACCTCATTGTAAATTACCGGGGTTTTATCCCGAATTATGAAATAAAATAATCGGGCATTTTGAGTTTTAAAAAGATCCTGCTAAAATCTTCCGCTGTCAACTTAATTAAATAAATACCACGGGATTTTCTGTCCCGCGGCTCCTGAACCGGGTCAAACCGCGCCGGGGGCCGTGACAATTACCATTAGACCCTTTTGGTCTAAACGATTTAAACACTTTGCGCTTATATTGGAATGGTATCTATTTACCATTTCATTAAATAACTAAATTCAGATTTCTCACCTCTTTAGTTATGTCTCTTAAACCCTTTTTCCTTACGCATTTAGCCCGACATGACTTATGTCGCTTAGTGTTGTTCTATATTTCAACTTTTACCTATTTGTTCGTGACTAAATCACCGTTTTCCCCTTTTTGCTCGTTTAGGCTTACTTATAAAGTAGCCGTTCGAAAACCCATTTTTATTCATGTCACTTCATGACCATTTTGCCTCTTTAACATAAAACATAATTTTTCATCATTAGATATGCTCCGACGCATATCGTTTCGTGTCGGAGCCATATCTTGAATATCATCTTAATCATATAAGAAACTTTTAGAACAAACACATATTCTACAAAAAAGTGTAAGTTTCACTTACCTTGCATCCGGTTATGCTCTTTTTTCTGCGTACTCGTTCCGTTTGACCCGCTGCTTTCCCAAGTCTTCATCTAGCTTGTCTAGAGTCAAACTATCATCATCACAATTCGTAAGACGGTTAGATTAGTCATAATCATTTACGACTATTCCATCCTACGGGTTTTATGTCGAATTTATCATTCGTCCATATCAAAATTATCATTCGATCTAATCATTGGTCGGTTTGACTTTTTAAAAGTCAATTGACTTATCAACATATTCAAATGCACATTTGGTTCAATGAACTCACTTAGGCATATTTCATCCGAACTCTTAACGAAATCAAATTTTACATACTAACTAGTAGGCCGCGATTTCATTTAGGCGTTTCATATCACTGAAAATGGGCTGTTTTTGGTGACTTGGTTAACCTGTTTACAAGTCTTCAAAAATTATGAATTTTTTAATAGGAGTACCTCTCGGAGGGTTAGGCCTTGTGTTAAAATTTCAAGATCTAACTCTTTACCAAAAATTCGTAAAAATTCATTTACTAAGCTGCAATCAGATTCGTCGCTTCTGACTGCAGCTTATGGAAAAATTCATTAAAAATTCCTCGTTTATCCGATTGACGAAATTCCAATTGGCTATTCTTTTAATCGCTTAAAACTATCTACTACAGTAAAAATTTGAGATCATAACTAAATTCCTAAATTGAGTTATGACATTCGTAATTGGCTGCAAATTCTGCCAGAAAACGCAGCTTGAACCTTTGATACGGAATAATTCATAAAACGCTCAATTTTCGTCAAAAAAATGCGATTCCAGTGGGGTTTTAAAGATATTTCCTGGAATTACATTTTAGACTCAAAAAACACATGTTTTTGTCACGTTTTGTTCAGGTTACAGCCAATACAAGTCGGCTGTAAATTCTGATCAGGAGCTGTTTGAATTCAGCTTTCAATTTAAGCATGTTCTTGACATCATAACACTAATTTTTAGCAATCAAAACCCTAAAAACATCTCATACATGAATTTAGCATCAACGAAATCTGAATTTACTTGAGCTAGGCTTGATTTCAATATATTCTTGTCTAGGGTTTACTCCTAAACATATTTCCATTACTAATTTCATCTAAACATCAATTAATCATGTTTAGATTTCGATTTCACAAATCATCAAGAATTTGAGATGGAACTAAATGATGAAATTTTGCATACCTTATGATCCCTTCACCGAGGTGATCACGAATTTGTACTTGGATTTCGATTTGGGTTAGATTTCCCCTTTCAATTTGTCAATTTTGAGCTAGTTAGGGTTTGATATGGGGAGCTCCTGTCTTCTCTGGAGTATTCGACCAGAACAGACACTTAGAGTGTGTGTTTTGGTGTTAAGTGTTTTATTTAATACAAACTTGTTTCAAGTTTGTCACCTTTGGTCCATATACTTTACCAAGTTGAATTTAATGTGTTTTAACCAATTTCTTTATTACTACAAGACTTGTAACTAACTAGGTTATTTATTCCTAGTTAGTTTATTTTGTTTATTACCAACATTAAATTTTTAATATAAATATTTATGTTTTCGGGGTGTCACACCCCGTTACCTCGGGCCTTTTATAAGCTTTATTTCCTTCAAAACCCTTATTCACTTTTTAGTTAATATTAAGCTTATTTATTCAAATCCTAATATTTACCGGGTTAATTTTACCACTAACGGTAATTTACCCGTTCATAATTATTAACGTGGTTTGATTACCAAACCCGTTTTCGGGGTGTTACACCGTGTTCATTGAACACGGGGCCGTGTCCGAGGTACTGGTCCTATAAAGTTGAACTCTTTTCGGTATATTTTCTCAGAATGGCGAGCAGATCTAGCGGAACATCTTCGTCGCACTCCAGAAACAACCGACAAGGGAGAAGGTCATCAACGGTTGAAGATTCTCTTGTAAACTACGTTTACGCCTTGAGAGAAGCCATTGATGAGATAACGGGGGTGGAAGAAGCATTGGTCGACCGCATTAATCATTTGACGGTGGGACTAGAAGGATGTCTCCGAGAAGTCAACCTTTTGCCCCAAAGGTTGAACATCCTCGCCTCTCCTCCTTTGGTACCAATTATCACCCAAAGGGCATGGAATGTGGTACCGGAAGTCATCATTCCGGCCGAATGGTACGCCATGCATCCGGAACCCCCTCAAGACATACTACAAGGGGTTCCGATTGGTGTCACTACCCCTCCACAAGATGTTGAAGAAAATCAAGCCACCTCCTTCCTCCCGAGAGAAATAGAAGAATGGCTCTAGCAACATCTAGGGAACACCGCTCGGCTCAAAGTTCTACAAAGCTTTTAGATACCGGAAAAACTATTTCCGGAATTTTGGTTCTTATCGTAGAAGTAGAGATCCTTAGGATGATTTTACGTATCACTTGACCTATCTAATTTAGGACCCTTAACTTTTATTTTTCTACTTTATTTTCCATTTTCTAGGACTATTATGTAATTCTCTCTATTAATGGAAGATGGTTTTAATTAAATTGGTGTTTGGATGATGTTGTAATGGATAAAACACACTCGGGATGGTGAAGGATAACAAGGGAAACTTGAACC
Source organism: Helianthus tuberosus (assembly GCA_030545235.1). Taxonomy (NCBI): domain Eukaryota; kingdom Viridiplantae; phylum Streptophyta; class Magnoliopsida; order Asterales; family Asteraceae; genus Helianthus; species Helianthus tuberosus. The sequence continues at coordinate 99,542,421 of CM060437.1, read as the reverse complement.
AGCACCCCATGCATAAAAACAGGGCCATTCGACAAAATTTTCTTCATTACAGCAAGTTCAGCACGGGCCGTGCCCACCCAGCACGGCCCCGTGCTGCACAATCTGCAGAAAATGCCCAGTTCAGTTAACTGGACAAGGGGCGTGCTCACTAAACACGCCCCCGTGCCCAGGCTTTTGTTTCTTTTTACAAACTTTTGTTACTGGCGATCTGAACACGGGGCCGTGCCCGGTCACCACGGGGTCGTGTCCAGACGCCCAGTAACATAAAATTTTGTTTTTTCACAACTTTTTACACATTCAATCAACCTAAAAACTTATTTTTGGGACACATTGAGGACAATGTGTAATTTAAGTGGGGGGGGGGGGGATTCTAAAACCTTAAATCTTGCAAGTCCTAATTACAAGCCTTACACAAAACTCTATTGGAACCGCTAATCACCCCCAAATTTTTTCAAAATTTTTTTAATTTTTTTACTTGTCTAGATTTAACTTGGGAATTTCAAATTCTAAAAGGTTATATTTTTACAAATTTACAACCGATAGCGTCGTGATAAAAAGAACCAACATAAGAAAATTATGAAACGGCATGGCAAGCTTAGTTAAAATTTGATTGTATATACTTGATCACATAAAAACCCATTCCCACAAAAGTGAGTTTTGAGCCTTTATTGAGCATACAAATACATATCTTTAAACTAAAAGCTCATTTTTCGTTTCTTGTGTGAATAGCCGCTTGGTTCTTACAACTCTAGAACTTGCCACGACGATACATTCCCGGTCCTTACCAACTTAAACCCGAGTAAGTAAATGATGGAGGCATTAGGACTAACCCTTTTTATTTCTACACCATTATTTTTCTTTTTTTTTTACCACCTACCCAAAATCCCCCTAGTTAACCCCTTTGAGCCTAAACCTTTTCATTTCATAACCCAAACCAAACACCCTTTCAACCACCAAAACCCTTTTATTTTTAACCCTTTGTTTTAGTATCAAGCTCGGTTTTTTCTTATGACTTTTGAAAAAAAAAACAAAACAAAAATGATGATGATGATGAAGCAAAAGAGAAGTAAACAAAAAAGTTTATCAAACATAACTTTTTTTGAATAAAGGCTTCATCAAAATAAAAACTTCAAAAATAAAAAGTCTTACGAAAACCGACGCTTTTTACACCTTTCGCCCTTTTACTAACCACTAACCCAACCACCTACCTTTAACCCAAGCCTAACCCTTCACCCAAAAGTCCTCTTGATATTTACAAAGGTATATAGTTAAAAAGGAGGAGGATTGATTGCTTGGCAAGCCTATGGTAGGAGTAAGTTCCACGCCGCTCTCGAGTGATTCACTAAAATACATCTTCGGCCGAGTGTTGAGTGATCCCCGTGAGGTATGTGAACTTGTATATAAGTGGAATTTTAAAAAGGCATGTTATGCCCTAATAAGTAATTTATCTTATGTAATGTTTTAAATAAATCATGACGAATAGGATTGTAAGTAAATAACAATAAAACTTAATAAAGAATCTTGGAAATCCCGACACTCTATGACAAGCCCAAAAACCTTCTCTTCTACCCATTCCATTTGGGAGTGTAAAGCCACATTATAAAGAGTTTTGCTTGAGGACAAGCAAAGATTCAAGTGTGGGGGTATTTGATGTGCACAAAATGAAACATATAAATTATATCAATTGTGGCATAAAGCTAACCATTTTTTAGTACTAATGTTGGAAAAAGTGTGTTTTTGTCTTCCTTTTGTATTTTCAGGATTAAACGAGCTCAAATAAACAAAAGAAGCAAAAAGATAGCTAAATCTAACATAAATACAAGAAAAGGAACAAACGTGGCATTAGGGGTGCAAACGAGCCGAGCAGCTCGCGAGCTACTCGAGATCGGCTCGAGAAAAAGCTCGAAACGAGCCGAGCCTTATCGAGCCCGAGCCGAGCTTGAGCCTCAAAACAAAGCTCGTTTGTTTATCGAGCCCGAGCTCGAGCCTCACATGTGAAGCTCGTTAGGCTCGTCGAGCCTTATCGAGCCTTAGTGTAAACGAGCCGAGTCGAGCCGAGCTTATTTAAACTTGTTTACAAGCCGACCTCGAACCAAAAAATAAGCTTATTTAGTAAACGAGCCCGAGCCCGAGCTTTACTTATCGAGCTCGCAAGCCTAAAAAGTCTATTATTTGTATTATTTTTATTTAATATACTAATTAATATATAATAAACGAGCCGAGCCCGAGCCGAGCTCGAGCTTGATAAAATACAAACGAGCCGAGCTCGAGCTTTGAAAGTAAAGCTCGAATCGAGCCGAGCTCGAGCCCGAGCTCTCATAAGTTAAATGAGCTCGACTTGAGCCTGGCCGAGCTCGGGCTCGGCTCGGCTCGTTTGCACCCCTACGTGGCATGCCCAGCCTCCCCGACAGCATCTTCCCAAGCAAAACAAGAGAACAGAAGACTGAACACACCCCGTGCTCAATGAGCACGGGGGCGTGCCCAAGTGTCAGCATAAAAGACAAAGCTGTAAAAGTTTCTATCACCCACCACGGGGTCGTGCTCAGCGGACACGTGGCCGTGGTCAACTCTAAGATTCGCAGAATCTGGGGAAATCTTGATAGTACAGATATGCTTCTGCACATGGGGGCGTGCCCAGCGGACACGGGGGCGTGGTCAACTATTGCAGACAAACTGCAATTAATGAAGAAAGAGAAGGAAGGTGGACACGGGGCCGTGCACAATGGACATGGGGCCGTGCCCGAGTCTCTGTTCAGCCTATAAATAGGGGTGCTTGGCTCATTTGCAAACCATCCCTTGGCACACCACCTCTCTCACACTTCACCCACCACCCACCACCATCACAACACCATCATCCACCACCATCATCCATTGTCCATCATAGAGTGTGTGAGTCATCTCGGGATCCAAGATTGATCGTAAGAGTTCTTGACAATCAAAGGCCATGTTTGCCTAAGTCTCTTACATCACTTGGTGAAGACAAGTGTCTAGTGTAATACTTTTTATTTTTAATCTTTTCGCACTTTTTACTTGGTTATGTATTAATGACTTTAATAACTAGTTTCTTATGTTGAAGGTGATTCTTCCTTATCGTTTGTCCGTGGTGTCTTGGAATTATTTTACTGACTATATAAAATAAAAGATTTTCACCATTCATATCTCCACGGTCTATATGGAGATATGTTGGCTACCTGGTCGGGGGTTAAGGGAACGGTTTGGTAAGAGTCTTGCCTTGTTCAGTGTATAGATCCTGCAAGGACCTGGGTCAGATTTAGTAGGACCTCCTTCAATACCCACCTGTATTGGATGGCGGGGGTCCAAACTCTTTGATCCCCTCATATATAAGCTACTATTAATACTTTAACCCGGCTACTTAGGACTGTATCCCTGCTGACTCAGACTACTTAGCCTAGGGTAACGTCACCTTCAAAAGAGGGGCCTACCATAATATGCATTAATAACTTAATTAATTATCTTTCAATAATCCGACCCTTTAGGATTCTATCCTTGCTGACTCAAGCTACTGGGTTGAGGGTAACGTCACCTTCAAAAGAGGGGCCTACTACAATAACTAAGATAATCTCTTAAAAAGTGCAAAAGTGCGGAAATAATCAAAGGTTACACTAAACACGAGTCGAAGCCAAGTGATTCATCTTGTCTATGTGTTTTTTATTTTTCAGCATTTTAGTTAGTTTTTATTTTTCTAGTTAAAAAAACATTTTTTCTAACTTTTGATTTGATTAGACGTTGAGGATAAACCGGTACTAAAAGCTCTTGTGTCCTTGGACGACCTCGGTATCTTGCCAACACTATACTACGCTCACGATGGGTGCACTTGCCCATATGTGTGTTTGGTGTTAGTAAAATATCGTGTTTTATAAATTTAAAACTTGACTAACGTGTAGAAAGGGCTTAAAATATACTTAAATATATATCACACCACATGTACATCAGCGTGAATGGCTTGTGCCAAATTAGCATTGATCGGGACAGCTTTCTGAGCAAAAGAGGCAAGGCTGGGGCATGACCCGGCATAGTGTCCTTCCTTTCTGCATAGTTGGCAATTCGGAGCACGGCGATTGTCATTAGATCGACCACGATTAGCGGGCTGACGAGAGTGACCACGGTGATTGGAGTAACGACCAGAATGGGAAGATGAGCCGGGACGATGATCCCGAATGATAAAGGCAGCTTGAGGGGGAGGGTTGACATGGATCGATTGGAGGAACATTTCATGATTTTCTGCCTGAGCTAGCAGGTCACGAAAAGAGGAATGATGAGTGATGGCGCATTGAGAGGTAGAGAAGTTTTCGAAGCCAGCACCGAGACCACATAAGAACCACTGATGTTTATCATGGTCTTTGACGGGATGGCCGATTACCGATAATTGCTCACAAATGAGTTTGAATTTTCGACTATACTCGGCCACAGAGGACTGCCCTTTCGTGAGTTGACAAAGGGAGTCACGGAGCGTATGCATCCGTTCAATAGAATGGTGGCTGTAAGCAGCTTCAATTGCACACCAGATCTGGCGCGCAGTGGTGAGTCCAATAGCTTCTGCCATGGATTCCTCCGTGAGAGAGGAATGGAGAAGCAAAATAATCTTCTAGTCCGCCTCTTTCCAGAGGGTATAGGCTGGGTTTGGTTCGGACTTGTCATTAGTCTTAACGGTTTCCGATGGGCAAGTGGAGGAGCCATCTATGTGGCCGAGAAGGCCGAGATAAGAGAGGAGAGGGAAGATTTGGTTCTTCCATAGAAGGAAGTTGGAAGAGGACAGTTTGATGGTAAGGAGATGAAGCATGGTATTGAGGGATGTGAGAGAGGAGTCAGAAGTTCCGGCCATGGCGGAAGGAGGAGAGGGAAGGCGGTGGGCAGGTAAGGGAAAGAAGGAGATAATTGGGGAGAAGGGATTGCCAATTAGGCTGATATCTTGAAAGAGTGAAAAGGGTTGATTTGATCTTATTCAACACAACCATATATACACACAAATTAAGCTATAATCAAGGAGAGAATATCTCCTCACTAACTACCTATTAATGATAATAATACAATTTAAATAATTTACAAAATTAGTTCCTATTAATTATTGCAAAGAATGCTAGTACATTGTTAAAATATATAAATAACTAGTTTTTATATCGCGCATTGCGGGGAAACCGAGCAAATGATAATGTAAAACAAATGTGATTTGAAAATAAAGCATGTTGCTTAGAAAGTCAAACCATTAGAACGATTTAGTTATCATCGTACCGTTTTATAATACCAAATAAATACTTTATTTTGAATATAACCTCGTTTTAACAAAACTTATAACGGAATGTCAGGGAGAGAAATCAAGCACAACTCCGTACTTAAGTTTTTAGAAAAAAGTTATAAACGTAACTTATTAAAGAAATATCAAATTAATCGATAAATTAATATATGTTAAAAAAGACAAAACAATTATTAAAAAAGGGTAAAGGAAATAGATGTTTAAAAAAAGAAAAATATGTTATTGAAAGTAAATATAATAATAAACTATTAAAATATATTAAAAAATAAAATAATAAAAAACTATATATTATTAAAAAAAATACATTTACTATTCATCGTCCCTCGAAATATATATATATATATATATATACAATTATATCTCTTTCAATTCAATATTCTCATATTTGCTCTCCTTTTTTTGCTGTGTTTTGATTTGGGGTGCATTTGGGCTGCTTATGAAGAATGGGCTGCTTATAAAGGTTTGGTCTCCTTATTTTCTCTTGGGCTGCTGCTGCTTGGAGTCTTAGGCTCATTTTTAGGGTTGTCTCGAGTATTTATCCTAGCCGCTACATTAGCTGGGAAACACAATCATTGTTGCAGTCTTCTCTTGCTCTCTTGAACATTTCCCCAAAGGGATTTTTGCTCCTTCCTGCTGTTCGAGAGTCCCTTGTTTTGTTGTTGCTCTTCATATTGTGCAGAATCATCTTGATGATCTGCCCTGTTATTCGCTGATTGTAAACGGTGTTTATACCGTATTTGATTCCTTATTTTGCTTGAAGCTTTTGTACGTACTTGATCAGTTTATAAAGATATCGTGTTTTCACATGGTATCAGAGCCATAATCGGTTCGGTGGTGTTCGTTCACTTCCGCTGCTGCTCCGTATTGAAGAACATATCCGTTTAGATCTAGGGTTGTGGTTGAAGATCTAAGGAGTCTTGGTGGTACAAGTGAATCCGCCGATTCCTAATCATCCGCTTGAAGTTATCCCTGTTTTGATCGTGAAGACTGAAACCCTAAATCTAGGGTTTGCGTGTATGTGTGGTTGGTGGTTCTTCCGATTCGGTTGATCGGTGCTTGGTGTTCGTGACTGTCAGAAGATTGAAACCCTATCTAGGGTTTTTTACATGCCTATTGAAGGGGTTCTCGTTCGTCTCTGTTATAGAGCAAACCAATAGAACTTTCACTAGTTTTCTTTGCTTATAATCAGACTCGTAACCCTAAGTGAAGGTTACAAGTGTGATTACCGGAGTTATACGCACCCACTGTGAGATTGTTCTATCTCTATTCCTTATTCTTTTTTTTACTTCCTTGCATCACTAAGTCAATGTGTCTAGTCATTTTGATGTCGGGTTTAGCAAGACTGGTTTGAATTTGGGATACAGAGAGGGTCCACTCTGTTGCATTTGTTTGGTTTGCGCGTCAAAGCTCCCTGAATATCGTCTGCGGAGGCACCTTTGAGTGATGAACCTCTGATCGGACCTCTATTCAGGCTTCGTTGTCCTCTGTGTTTCTTATTTTGTTTCCTTATTTTCTGCCCTTATCTGTTTCCTGCTGTTTGTCTTTACCTGTTATTAGTAATTGTTTTCTGTTATTGTTTATCCTGTGTTATCAACTATGCCTAGTGATGATGCTGTTATTACTACTGATGCTATGACATCCCCTAGTGCTACCCTGGTTAGCAAAATAGATGCTGGTGATCCATTGTTCCTTCACCGTAGTGACTCTGCCAATTTATTTATAGTCAGCGTAAAACTTAAAGGGTCAGAAAACTATAGTATCTGGTCCAATGCCACGTATCTTGCTTTACAAGTTAAGAATAAGATAGGATTTGTTGATGGTACTTGTCCTAGGTCAAAAACTGATGAGGTCTTGGGCAGACAATGGGATAGATGCAACTCTATTGTTCTTACATGGATTCTTAACTCTGTGTCTGTGGAATTATATCTTTGTCTGGTTTACTCTAAAATTGCTTCTGATGTATGGAAAGATTTAAAAGAAACTTATGATAAGATAGACGGTTATGTTGTGTTTAATCAATATAAAAAAATCAAATCTTTTAGTCAAAATGGTATGCCTGTCTCAGAATATTATCATAACTTGAATCGTATGTGGAAGCAATTAGATCAATTACTTGCCTTACCTGCCTGTTCTTGTGATGCATCTAAACAGTTTAATGACTTTAATCATCTTATAAAGTTGATTCAATTCTTGATGTGTCTTGATAGTTCATTGTAGGATCGTTTTGTGACCCAAACAAGTCAATCAGAAGAGCTCTTATCAATTCAAGAGGCGGAAACAAATGAATTGACTTGTAAAACAGCTTGATTCACTTCTAAATGTCTTATATATTGATCATAACACGATTACAGATCAGTAGACACGTCGGCAGCACTTCGGTACCGGAATTACAAAAGTTACATATGATTTCGTGTGAAGGGTATTTATAGTTAAGGTGATTTCGCTTGAAAGTGGCACTGACCATTTCAAGCGGAATTACTATGACTAATTTCGTTTGAAAGTGGTCGTGGCTCTTTCAAGCGAAATTATGCACTAAAACACAAACCCTAGTTTCTCGAACTACGTGCCCTGATATAACATTCTTAATACAAGACTCGATATAAGACAAAGTCGACAGACGTATGCACCAACAGACTCCCCCTCGGATGTTGACGAGTCTTTAGTGTCGAGTCTTCAACGTCTTTAGTCTTTATCAGTCTTTGGGCTCTTTCAAAATATCTGACAGTGTAAGCATCCTCAATCTTTTTCCTCTACTCTCTTTTAACATTAGGATTCGATTCTGTCTTTTGCATCTACAGACTCTTCTCTCCCTCAGATGTTGTTCTACTAGCAAACTCCCCCTTAAGTTGTGCTGGGATCGTAGTCTGGCTTTCACAGATTTCAAGATCATGACCTGGCTCACATCCTGCCCAGATACTAGAATCGCAACCTGGCTCTCTCATAGCCATAACCTGCACATACTCTACCTTAAAGTAAATTTTACAAATTAACAATTTGACAAATTTAAACTTTTCTAACCACTTGACTCAGTTCAAAACATCAATTTTTGATATAACAAATTTAATTTCTGATGACCACATGAATGCAAACATACAAAATTTACTCATGTTAAACAGACTCACCCAAACCTATTCATCATGTTTAGCACTCGAAATTTTGAAAATCAGTTTTTCAATATCAGTTGTCTAAAAATCTTTTTGCATTTTTCAAAATTTATGCTAAAACACTCCGAAAATCTTTTTGGATTTTTGATATAACAGAAATGCAGTAAAGAAATATTTACACACTAATATTTTTGTGAGTTTGTGTAAGAGGATCATATCAGCTTTTGACAAGTCACAAGTACCGTTGAGCTTAGTTACGCATTAAAAATTAAACAGTTCACTTAGATTGTCGATATACTGATCCACTTAAATTCTCACACAAATTTCAACTGATTCAGGATATGAATTAGGTGCATTAAGAACTTAAACTTATTCATGTGTCCCACCTCTTGAATATACTCCCGTATCCAGATCTCAATATTCAGTCTTACAGGTGAGTATACCACAAATGATATCTGTAAGGGGTTTAAATGCGAGGGCCGTGAGAGCTCAGGCTATTGCTTCCGCAAAATCAGAGAGATGACGACTTCGACTTTTAGTGTGTCCCCTTTAGAGGATCTTTTCTTCAACAGCACATGATTAGCATTTTTCAATGTTTCATCATTTTTTATGCTGAGGGGGGGCTATTATTTCAAGCAAGCGTAAAGTATTCTCCGGGGACTAGGCCATTGCTTCCGCAAAATCAGAAGTCCCGGGATAATCCCCCAGATATCACTGAGCATAAAGACCTAGTATCTCAGAAAGAGGGACCTTTCAAACGAGATTTCAGGGGTTACCTATATATCCAAGTAGTGCTCCCCACGAAATAAGTAAGTTTGAATTTAAGTTTATATCCCGAAAAATTTACTAAATGTGTAAAAACCTATCGGCATATCATCAGTGAGACCGTGTAACGCTATTTAAACATTACATTTCTTTAGCATACTGTAACTGTCTACTGATGTACTATCATTTCCTCTTTTTTACAACAAAACTCTTTTTCATTTTACCATGTTTTTTACTTTTTCAAATTTTCTAATGTTTTTGGATTTTTCTGAAATTTTCTTACTCCGCCTAAAATTCAAAATCATTTAAAGAAAATTTGAAAACAAACTGTACAAGGTAAATGACAACTGATATCAAATCACTTCAAATCGCCATCCACTTGGCATAAACAATCAGAACTCCCCCTTTCAACAAACTATTTTCCCATTATGATTTCAAAACACTTAAGTTTGTTTTAATCAAAATGACTTTATCGGAAAATTAGTTTTGTTGATTTTATAAAACCACTTGTAGGTTAGGAGACCTCATCACATTGTTCTTTCATTTTCAACCCTCCGAAAATATAACAATTTTAAGTTCAATCAACAAACACTACTTTGTAAAAAATCAAGTACAACTTAATGTCCCTGATTTACCACTTGTAAGTCGAAATATCACTAACGTGAATTTCTCAAGAAATATGCCGATTCCTGCTCCACGATTACCAACTTGGGAACTCCGGCAAGTCAGAATTTTAAGTAGAAAATATCGTTGCTCAAGGAATAGCCAATGCTATTCCAGCAATCCTTGCTGCTGCCCAGAAACCTGCTGAACCTCAACAAATCATTCCTAGTAAACGTACTCAAGAAGATAACTTCAGTAATAGCGTAAACCGAGGCGGTAATCATACTAACAACAATAATGATCCACGGCAGGCCCCGCTCCCTAAGAAAATGAAAGCTGCAACGCCTGGTTGCACTTACAAAGAATTACTTACTTGTAAACCAACTGAATTTGCGGGCAATGAAGGGGCGACTGCGGCACTGCGTTGGTTGGAGAAAACCGAAGCAGTAATTACAATAAGTAAATGTGCTGAAGAAGACAAAGTTAAGTATGCGTCACATCTTTTTAAAGAAGGAGCGCTAGAATGGTGGAATACGGTACTTCAAGCCAAAGGAAGAAATATGGCCTATGCCATGAGTTGGGAAGAATTTAAGCAACTAATAAAAAGAAAATTTTGCCCTGAATATGAAAAGGAACAAATGGCGAATAAGTTCCTAAACCATCGAATGATTGGGGTAGATTGTCGAGGATATACTTCGACATTCTTCGAATATGCTAGAGTGGTACCAACACTGGCTTCGCCAGAACCGGTACTTATTTCTCGCTACATTTGGGGATTGATTGGCGAAATCCGTAATATCGTTTAAGCTGCGAGACCTCGCACTATTGACGATGCGGTAGAATTAGCTAACACCCTAACTGACGAGCTGATATGCACAAGAGATGAAAACAGGAAAAAGGAACTGGCTCAGAAAATTACCTAAGGATTTCGTGTGGGAAATAATAGTAACTTCAAGAAAAGGGGAACAGGGCAATCCTCAACTCCGCCGTTCTGCAGGAATTGCAGAAAGAAACATTTTGGAAAATGCAATGTAACCTGCAACATTTGCAAAGTTGTAGGACATCGTGAAGAAGACTGCAGAAAGAAAACAAGGGTCTGCTATAACTATGGAGAAGCAGGACATTTTAAACCAGAATGCCCTAAATTGGTTAAACCAGCAACAATAAAGCCAAACCAGCCGATGGAGCTACCAAGAAGAATGTTCGAGCATTCCAGTTAACTACTCAGGAAGCCGAGCTAATCCCTGACGTGATAGCTGGTACGTTCCTAGTTCACAACATTTACGCAAAAGTATTATTTGACTCTGGTGCAAACCAAAGTTTTATCAATACTTTATTCTGCCAAGCTCTTAATCTACCCTTAACCAACCTTAGGCAGATTTTTACACTCGAAACGGCAAATGGGAATTCTGTTAAAATAGATAAGGTTTTGCAAGAAGGAAATATAGAACTTTCAGGTCATAAATTTTCTGCAAACCTGTTACCTATGAATTTAGCAGGATTCGATGTGGTGTTAGGAATGGATTGGTTAGAAGCCAACCATGCTCGAATCTTTTGTGATAAGAATTCTATAGAGATTCAGGCACCCACTGGAGAAGTGATCATGATTACAGGAGATAAGCCACGTAAACCCATGAAGTTCATTTCAGTAATGAAAGTTGCTAGTTATGAACGAAAGCAAGGAGTAGTGTATATGATTTCAGTAATCATTAACACTAAAGGTAAGGAAATTAAGGACATTCCTGTAGTCTTAGAATACCCAGATGTATTCCCAGAAGAACTCCCAGGATTACCACCAGATAGGGAAGTAGAATTTAGAATTCATTTAATTCCCGGAACTACACCAATAGCCAAGGCACCTTATCGGTTAGCACCCACAGAAATGATAGAACTAAAGAAACAATTAGATGAATTGCTAAGTAAATGATTCACACAACCTAGTTCATCCCCTTGGGGAGCACCAGTGTTGTTTGTAAAGAAAAATGATGGTTCGATGCGAATGTGCATCGATTATAGGGAACTGAATAAGGTTACAATTAGGAATCGATACCCATTGCCTAGGATTGATGATCTTTTCGATCAACTTCAAGGAGCTAGATACTTTTCTAAGATCGATTTACGCTCTGGATATCATCAATTGAAGGTACAAGAAGAAGACATACCTAAAAATGCTTTCAGAACTAGGTATGGTCATTACGAGTTTACAGTCATGCCCTTCGGATTAACAAATGCACCTGCAGCATTTATGGACATGATGAATAGAATCTATAAACCGTACTTGGATAAATTTGTAATTGTCTTCATTGACGATATACTTATTTATTCCAAAAGTCAGGATGAACACTGTCAGCACCTGCATGCACTCTTAACTTTGTTAAGAAAAGAAAAGCTTTACGCCAAATTCTCGAAGTGTGAATTTTGGCTACAAGAAGTGCAATTTTTAGGACACATGGTGAATCATGAAGGTATTCACGTAGATCCTACTAAGATAGAAGCAATCACCAAATGGAAGGTTCCACAAACAGCTATGGAAATTAGAAGCTTTTTAGGATTAGCTGGATACTATAGGCGCTTTATTAAGGATTTTTCCAAGATAGCTGTACCATTAACTAAGCTAACCTGTAAAGCACTTAAGTTTGAATGGGGACTTAGACAAGAAGAAGCCTTTAGGATTCTGAAGCAAAAGCTTACAAACGCTCCAATTCTAGCCTTACCAGAAGGAACTGAAGATTTTGAAGTATATAGTGATGCTTCAAAGCTAGGATTAGGATGTGTGCTAATGCAACGCAAGAAGGTAATTGCGTATGCTTCAAGACAATTCAAAAAGCACGAGGAAAATTATACGACTCACGACTTTGAGTTAGGAGCCATAATTTTTGCCCTTAAGATTTGGAGACATTATCTGTATGGAAGTAAGTTTACTGTCTATACAGACCATAAAAGCTTAAGATATATCTTTGGACAAAAAGAGTTAAATATGAGACAAAGGAGATGGATGGAGATTCTAAGTGATTACGACTGTGATATTCAGTATCACGAAGGAAAGGCAAACGTAGTTGCAGATGCCTTAAGTCGTAAGTATCATGAGAAACAACGACGGGTTCGTGCTCTTAGATTAAATCTACAATTAGATTTAATGGAACAACTGAAGAATGTCCAAGAAACAGCAATCAAAGATGATGCTAAAGGGATGAAAGGACGAGTAAAAGAATTAGAACAAGGAAATGATGGAATTTGGAGATTCCACAAGAAAAGGATATGGGTACCTAAGCAAGGAGAATTAAGAGATAAATTTTTAGAAGAAGCTCCTAAATCTAGGTATACCATGCATCCTGGTAATAATAAAATGTACCAAGATTTAAGGAATAATTTCTGGTGGATAGGAATGAAAAAGGACATAGCTAGATATGTTTATAAATGTCTTACTTGTTCACAAGTTAAGGCAGAGCACCAGAAACCTTCAGGTCTACTACAAAAATTAGAAATGCCCGTATGGAAATGGGAACTAATAACAATGGACTTTGTTACTAAGTTGCCCAAAATCAGAAAAGGTAATGATGCGATTTGGGTAATTGTGGATCGATTAACCAAATCAGCTCATTTTCTACCCATGAAGGAAACCTTTAGTATGGAAAGGTTAGCCAAGCTGTATGTAGACGAAGTAGTATCCTTACATGGAGTTCCACTCTCCATTGTATCGGATAGAGATAGTCGTTTCACTTCACATTTTTGGACAAGTTTCCAAGAAGCCATGGGGACTAAACTGAACTTGAGCGCTGCATATCATCCTCAAACAGACGGATAAAGTGAAAGGATGATTCAAACCTTGGAAGACATGCTTAGAGCATGTGTAATAGATTTTGGTGGAAATTGGGATGATCACCTACCTTTAATTGAATTCTCCTATAACAATAGTTATCATTCCAGCATTGAAACTGCCCCATTCGAAGCATTGTATGGAAGAAAGTGCAGAACTCCAGTCTGCTGGGCAGAGATAGGAGAAAGTTAACTATCAGGTCCCGAAATAGTGCAAGAAACCACCGACAAGATCACTCAAATCAAGGAAAGACTAAAGACTGCTCGAGATCGTCAGAGGAGTTATGCCGATAATCGACACAAGCCACTAGAATTTCAAGTCGGAGATAAGGTACTTTTGAAAGTTTCTCCTTGGAAAGGAGTAGTTTGGTTCGGTAAGAAAGGAAAGCTAAGTCCACGATACGTAGGACCATTTCCAGTAATCCAACATGTAGGACCAGTTGCTTATCGGTTACAACTACCAGAAGAATTAGCTGGAGTACATGACGTATTTCATGTATCCAATCTCAAGAAATGCCTATCTGACGAGTCCCTGGTAGTACCTCTTCAAGATGTAAAGGTGAATGAGAAGTTAAAATTTGTAGAGAAACCACTACAAATAGAAGATCGAAAGATCAAATTTCTCAAGCACAAGCGATTAGTACTAGTTAAAGTCAAGTGGGATTAAAAAAGAGGACCCGAATACACTTGGGAGATGGAATCAGAAATGAAGCGGAAATATCCTCACTTATTTCAGTAAATCTCGAGGACGAGATTTTTATTAAGGTGGGGAGGATGTAACAACTCTCATCAAAAGTCCTATTTATTATTATATTTAGTCCAATAGGAAACCGTAATTGAGACCCCCAAGTGATCCTGCATAAACCCTAAAATTTTTGGAACAATCAGAATCCGGATCAGGGACCCTAAAACTCAGGGGGGGGGGGGGTATTCCCTATTGACGATTATCCACATAAAGTGCTGTCAAAATCGAATTTTACAAATCCGCTGACTCACCTGAGCTACAAACACACGGGGCTACCCTATAATAGGGTGGTGCCCCTCGCGTCTCGCGACGCCCCAACATGGACCCCTCGCGTCACGCGAGAGGGTCAAATTTTAAGTATAAATAGAGGGGTGTGGGACTTGAATTTTGGCACTTGTTCGACGTTAAAATTCGTTATACACACTGAGTTATGATCTGATTACTACAAAACACACACAGCACGAAACGCTGCCGCAAAACAGGGTAATAACTCGATCGCTGCTACGATTTAATGTCCGATCGATTGAAACTATCCAATGGATGTTTAAGTGCTGCCCACATTAGGGTTATGCTTTGTCATTCGTCGTGAACTCGATGGATGTTTAAGTATCGCACTTTGTCATTCATTATGAGGGTTTAATCTCGTGAGTTATCGTAAATGCTGTATTAGTTACTAACCTAGTTCGTGTTCATTATTGTTAAATTAGGTTAACAGGCTTATCAGTAGGCTAAACTCTGCCCGAATAAATCTGCAATGTGAGTCATTCTCTTTTTATCAAATTGCTTTTCAAAACCCTATTTATTTCAAAGTTATAATTACAGGGATTAAGTCTTTGTAATCTCCAAATTACAGCCGGTATGTGGGGTTTTGTATACAATACTTGATAACCGTCACCATTGGACAACGGGTTAGCCAAGGGGTGATATCACCATAATCACAGACACCATTGGACAACGAGATAGCCAATAGGTGGTCGAGTGATAAATACCGTGGGTAGATGGTTGATATGTATAAACATTGTAATCGCTCTTAATACTGTAAATTATAACAACATGTCGTTTTAGTAAAAAGAATGATTCACCAGTATTTCCCCGCTGACAAAACCTTTTTCAAACATGTTTCAGGTGATCTGTTGTGATCCAGGAAAAGTGCCGCGAAGCACTACAAGCTTAAGGAAGTGGCTCAATATAAATAAAGAAACATGTTTTGTAAAATAAAGATTTCCCAGTGAAATCACCTCATTGTAAATTACCGGGGTTTTATCCCGAATTATGAAATAAAATAATCGGGCATTTTGAGTTTTAAAAAGATCCTGCTAAAATCTTCCGCTGTCAACTTAATTAAATAAATACCACGGGATTTTCTGTCCCGCGGCTCCTGAACCGGGTCAAACCGCGCCGGGGGCCGTGACAATTACCATTAGACCCTTTTGGTCTAAACGATTTAAACACTTTGCGCTTATATTGGAATGGTATCTATTTACCATTTCATTAAATAACTAAATTCAGATTTCTCACCTCTTTAGTTATGTCTCTTAAACCCTTTTTCCTTACGCATTTAGCCCGACATGACTTATGTCGCTTAGTGTTGTTCTATATTTCAACTTTTACCTATTTGTTCGTGACTAAATCACCGTTTTCCCCTTTTTGCTCGTTTAGGCTTACTTATAAAGTAGCCGTTCGAAAACCCATTTTTATTCATGTCACTTCATGACCATTTTGCCTCTTTAACATAAAACATAATTTTTCATCATTAGATATGCTCCGACGCATATCGTTTCGTGTCGGAGCCATATCTTGAATATCATCTTAATCATATAAGAAACTTTTAGAACAAACACATATTCTACAAAAAAAGTGTAAGTTTCACTTACCTTGCATCCGGTTATGCTCTTTTTTCCGCGTACTCGTTCCGTTTGACCCGCTGCTTTCCCAAGTCTTCATCTAGCTTGTCTAGAGTCAAACTATCATCATCACAATTCGTAAGACGGTTAGATTAGTCATAATCATTTACGACTATTCCATCCTACGGGTTTTATGTCGAATTTATCATTCGTCCATATCAAAATTATCATTCGATCTAATCATTGGTCGGTTTGACTTTTTAAAAGTCAATTGACTTATCAACATATTCAAATGCACATTTGGTTCAATGAACTCACTTAGGCATATTTCATCCGAACTCTTAACGAAATCAAATTTTACATACTAACTAGTAGGCCGCGATTTCATTTAGGCGTTTCATATCACTGAAAATGGGCTGTTTTTGGTGACTTGGTTAACCTGTTTACAAGTCTTCAAAAATTATGAATTTTTTAATAGGAGTACCTCTCGGAGGGTTAGGCCTTGTGTTAAAATTTCAAGATCTAACTCTTTACCAAAAATTCGTAAAAATTCATTTACTAAGCTGCAATCAGATTCGTCGCTTCTGACTGCAGCTTATGGAAAAATTCATTAAAAATTCCTCGTTTATCCGATTGACGAAATTCCAATTGGCTATTCTTTTAATCGCTTAAAACTATCTACTACAGTAAAAATTTGAGATCATAACTAAATTCCTAAATTGAGTTATGACATTCGTAATTGGCTGCAAATTCTGCCAGAAAACGCAGCTTGAACCTTTGATACGGAATAATTCATAAAACGCTCAATTTTCGTCAAAAAAATGCGATTCCAGTGGGGTTTTAAAGATATTTCCTGGAATTACATTTTAGACTCAAAAAACACATGTTTTTGTCACGTTTTGTTCAGGTTACAGCCAATACAAGTCGGCTGTAAATTCTGATCAGGAGCTGTTTGAATTCAGCTTTCAATTTAAGCATGTTCTTGACATCATAACACTAATTTTTAGCAATCAAAACCCTAAAAACATCTCATACATGAATTTAGCATCAACGAAATCTGAATTTACTTGAGCTAGGCTTGATTTCAATATATTCTTGTCTAGGGTTTACTCCTAAACATATTTCCATTACTAATTTCATCTAAACATCAATTAATCATGTTTAGATTTCGATTTCACAAATCATCAAGAATTTGAGATGGAACTAAATGATGAAATTTTGCATACCTTATGATCCCTTCACCGAGGTGATCACGAATTTGTACTTGGATTTCGATTTGGGTTAGATTTCCCCTTTCAATTTGTCAATTTTGAGCTAGTTAGGGTTTGATATGGGGAGCTCCTGTCTTCTCTGGAGTATTCGACCAGAACAGACACTTAGAGTGTGTGTTTTGGTGTTAAGTGTTTTATTTAATACAAACTTGTTTCAAGTTTGTCACCTTTGGTCCATATACTTTACCAAGTTGAATTTAATGTGTTTTAACCAATTTCTTTATTACTACAAGACTTGTAACTAACTAGGTTATTTATTCCTAGTTAGTTTATTTTGTTTATTACCAACATTAAATTTTTAATATAAATATTTATGTTTTCGGGGTGTCACACCCCGTTACCTCGGGCCTTTTATAAGCTTTATTTCCTTCAAAACCCTTATTCACTTTTTAGTTAATATTAAGCTTATTTATTCAAATCCTAATATTTACCGGGTTAATTTTACCACTAACGGTAATTTACCCGTTCATAATTATTAACGTGGTTTGATTACCAAACCCGTTTTCGGGGTGTTACACCGTGTTCATTGAACACGGGGCCGTGTCCGAGGTACTGGTCCTATAAAGTTGAACTCTTTTCGGTATATTTTCTCAGAATGGCGAGCAGATCTAGCGGAACATCTTCGTCGCACTCCAGAAACAACCGACAAGGGAGAAGGTCATCAACGGTTGAAGATTCTCTTGTAAACTACGTTTACGCCTTGAGAGAAGCCATTGATGAGATAACGGGGGTGGAAGAAGCATTGGTCGACCGCATTAATCATTTGACGGTGGGACTAGAAGGATGTCTCCGAGAAGTCAACCTTTTGCCCCAAAGGTTGAACATCCTCGCCTCTCCTCCTTTGGTACCAATTATCACCCAAAGGGCATGGAATGTGGTACCGGAAGTCATCATTCCGGCCGAATGGTACGCCATGCATCCGGAACCCCCTCAAGACATACTACAAGGGGTTCCGATTGGTGTCACTACCCCTCCACAAGATGTTGAAGAAAATCAAGCCACCTCCTTCCTCCCGAGAGAAATAGAAGAATGGCTCTAGCAACATCTAGGGAACACCGCTCGGCTCAAAGTTCTACAAAGCTTTTAGATACCGGAAAAACTATTTCCGGAATTTTGGTTCTTATCGTAGAAGTAGAGATCCTTAGGATGATTTTACGTATCACTTGACCTATCTAATTTAGGACCCTTAACTTTTATTTTTCTACTTTATTTTCCATTTTCTAGGACTATTATGTAATTCTCTCTATTAATGGAAGATGGTTTTAATTAAATTGGTGTTTGGATGATGTTGTAATGGATAAAACACACTCGGGATGGTGAAGGATAACAAGGGAAACTTGAACCAGCACCCCATGCATAAAAACAGGGCCATTCGACAAAATTTTCTTCATTACAGCAAGTTCAGCACGGGCCGTGCCCACCCAGCACGGCCCCGTGCTGCACAATCTGCAGAAAATGCCCAGTTCAGTTAACTGGACAAGGGGCGTGCTCACTAAACACGCCCCCGTGCCCAGGCTTTTGTTTCTTTTTACAAACTTTTGTTACTGGCGATCTGAACACGGGGCCGTGCCCGGTCACCACGGGGTCGTGTCCAGACGCCCAGTAACATAAAATTTTGTTTTTTCACAACTTTTTACACATTCAATCAACCTAAAAACTTATTTTTGGGACACATTGAGGACAATGTGTAATTTAAGTGGGGGGGGGGGGGGTTCTAAAACCTTAAATCTTGCAAGTCCTAATTACAAGCCTTACACAAAACTCTATTGGAACCGCTAATCACCCCCAAATTTTTTCAAAATTTTTTTAATTTTTTTACTTGTCTAGATTTAACTTGGGAATTTCAAATTCTAAAAGGTTATATTTTTACAAATTTACAACCGATAGCGTCGTGATAAAAAGAACCAACATAAGAAAATTATGAAACGGCATGGCAAGCTTAGTTAAAATTTGATTGTATATACTTGATCACATAAAAACCCATTCCCACAAAAGTGAGTTTTGAGCCTTTATTGAGCATACAAATACATATCTTTAAACTAAAAGCTCATTTTTCGTTTCTTGTGTGAATAGCCGCTTGGTTCTTACAACTCTAGAACTTGCCACGACGATACATTCCCGGTCCTTACCAACTTAAACCCGAGTAAGTAAATGATGGAGGCATTAGGACTAACCCTTTTTATTTCTACACCATTATTTTTCTTTTTTTTTTACCACCTACCCAAAATCCCCCTAGTTAACCCCTTTGAGCCTAAACCTTTTCATTTCATAACCCAAACCAAACACCCTTTCAACCACCAAAACCCTTTTATTTTTAACCCTTTGTTTTAGTATCAAGCTCGGTTTTTTCTTATGACTTTTGAAAAAAAAAACAAAACAAAAATGATGATGATGATGAAGCAAAAGAGAAGTAAACAAAAAAGTTTATCAAACATAACTTTTTTTGAATAAAGGCTTCATCAAAATAAAAACTTCAAAAATAAAAAGTCTTACGAAAACCGACGCTTTTTACACCTTTCGCCCTTTTACTAACCACTAACCCAACCACCTACCTTTAACCCAAGCCTAACCCTTCACCCAAAAGTCCTCTTGATATTTACAAAGGTATATAGTTAAAAAGGAGGAGGATTGATTGCTTGGCAAGCCTATGGTAGGAGTAAGTTCCATGCCGCTCTCGAGTGATTCACTAAAATACATCTTCGGCCGAGTGTTGAGTGATCCCCGTGAGGTATGTGAACTTGTATATAAGTGGAATTTTAAAAAGGCATGTTATGCCCTAATAAGTAATTTATCTTATGTAATGTTTTAAATAAATCATGACGAATAGGATTGTAAGTAAATAACAATAAAACTTAATAAAGAATCTTGGAAATCCCGACACTCTATGACAAGCCCAAAAACCTTCTCTTCTACCCATTCCATTTGGGAGTGTAAAGCCACATTATAAAGAGTTTTGCTTGAGGACAAGCAAAGATTCAAGTGTGGGGGTATTTGATGTGCACAAAATGAAACATATAAATTATATCAATTGTGGCATAAAGCTAACCATTTTTTAGTACTAATGTTGGAAAAAGTGTGTTTTTGTCTTCCTTTTGTATTTTCAGGATTAAACGAGCTCAAATAAACAAAAGAAGCAAAAAGATAGCTAAATCTAACATAAATACAAGAAAAGGAACAAACGTGGCATTAGGGGTGCAAACGAGCCGAGCAGCTCGCGAGCTACTCGAGATCGGCTCGAGAAAAAGCTCGAAACGAGCCGAGCCTTATCGAGCCCGAGCCGAGCTTGAGCCTCAAAACAAAGCTCGTTTGTTTATCGAGCCCGAGCTCGAGCCTCACATGTGAAGCTCGTTAGGCTCGTCGAGCCTTATCGAGCCTTAGTGTAAACGAGCCGAGTCGAGCCGAGCTTATTTAAACTTGTTTACAAGCCGACCTCGAACCAAAAAATAAGCTTATTTAGTAAACGAGCCCGAGCCCGAGCTTTACTTATCGAGCTCGCAAGCCTAAAAAGTCTATTATTTGTATTATTTTTATTTAATATACTAATTAATATATAATAAACGAGCCGAGCCCGAGCCGAGCTCGAGCTTGATAAAATACAAACGAGCCGAGCTCGAGCTTTGAAAGTAAAGCTCGAATCGAGCCGAGCTCGAGCCCGAGCTCTCATAAGTTAAATGAGCTCGACTTGAGCCTGGCCGAGCTCGGGCTCGGCTCGGCTCGTTTGCACCCCTACGTGGCATGCCCAGCCTCCCCGACAGCATCTTCCCAAGCAAAACAAGAGAACAGAAGACTGAACACACCCCGTGCTCAATGAGCACGGGGGCGTGCCCAAGTGTCAGCATAAAAGACAAAGCTGTAAAAGTTTCTATCACCCACCACGGGGTCGTGCTCAGCGGACACGTGGCCGTGGTCAACTCTAAGATTCGCAGAATCTGGGGAAATCTTGATAGTACAGATATGCTTCTGCACATGGGGGCGTGCCCAGCGGACACGGGGGCGTGGTCAACTATTGCAGACAAACTGCAATTAATGAAGAAAGAGAAGGAAGGTGGACACGGGGCCGTGCACAATGGACATGGGGCCGTGCCCGAGTCTCTGTTCAGCCTATAAATAGGGGTGCTTGGCTCATTTGCAAACCATCCCTTGGCACACCACCTCTCTCACACTTCACCCACCACCCACCACCATCACAACACCATCATCCACCACCATCATCCATTGTCCATCATAGAGTGTGTGAGTCATCTCGGGATCCAAGATTGATCGTAAGAGTTCTTGACAATCAAAGGCCATGTTTGCCTAAGTCTCTTACATCACTTGGTGAAGACAAGTGTCTAGTGTAATACTTTTTATTTTTAATCTTTTCGCACTTTTTACTTGGTTATGTATTAATGACTTTAATAACTAGTTTCTTATGTTGAAGGTGATTCTTCCTTATCGTTTGTCCGTGGTGTCTTGGAATTATTTTACTGACTATATAAAATAAAAGATTTTCACCATTCATATCTCCACGGTCTATATGGAGATATGTTGGCTACCTGGTCGGGGGTTAAGGGAACGGTTTGGTAAGAGTCTTGCCTTGTTCAGTGTATAGATCCTGCAAGGACCTGGGTCAGATTTAGTAGGACCTCCTTCAATACCCACCTGTATTGGATGGCGGGGGTCCAAACTCTTTGATCCCCTCATATATAAGCTACTATTAATACTTTAACCCGGCTACTTAGGACTGTATCCCTGCTGACTCAGACTACTTAGCCTAGGGTAACGTCACCTTCAAAAGAGGGGCCTACCATAATATGCATTAATAACTTAATTAATTATCTTTCAATAATCCGACCCTTTAGGATTCTATCCTTGCTGACTCAAGCTACTGGGTTGAGGGTAACGTCACCTTCAAAAGAGGGGCCTACTACAATAACTAAGATAATCTCTTAAAAAGTGCAAAAGTGCGGAAATAATCAAAGGTTACACTAAACACGAGTCGAAGCCAAGTGATTCATCTTGTCTATGTGTTTTTTATTTTTTTTTTATTTTTCAGCATTTTAGTTAGTTTTTATTTTTCTAGTTAAAAAAACATTTTTTCTAACTTTTGATTTGATTAGACGTTGAGGATAAACCGGTACTAAAAGCTCTTGTGTCCTTGGACGACCTCGGTATCTTGCCAACACTATACTACGCTCACGATGGGTGCACTTGCCCATATGTGTGTTTGGTGTTAGTAAAATATCGTGTTTTATAAATTTAAAACTTGACTAACGTGTAGAAAGGGCTTAAAATATACTTAAATATATATCACACCACATGTACATCAGCGTGAATGGCTTGTGCCAAATTAGCATTGATCGGGACAGCTTTCTGAGCAAAAGAGGCAAGGCTGGGGCATGACCCGGCATAGTGTCCTTCCTTTCTGCATAGTTGGCAATTCGGAGCACGGCGATTGTCATTAGATCGACCACGATTAGCGGGCTGACGAGAGTGACCACGGTGATTGGAGTAACGACCAGAATGGGAAGATGAGCCGGGACGATGATCCCGAATGATAAAGGCAGCTTGAGGGGGAGGGTTGACATGGATCGATTGGAGGAACATTTCATGATTTTCTGCCTGAGCTAGCAGGTCACGAAAAGAGGAATGATGAGTGATGGCGCATTGAGAGGTAGAGAAGTTTTCGAAGCCAGCACCGAGACCACATAAGAACCACTGATGTTTATCATGGTCTTTGACGGGATGGCCGATTACCGATAATTGCTCACAAATGAGTTTGAATTTTCGACTATACTCGGCCACAGAGGACTGCCCTTTCGTGAGTTGACAAAGGGAGTCACGGAGCGTATGCATCCGTTCAATAGAATGGTGGCTGTAAGCAGCTTCAATTGCACACCAGATCTGGCGCGCAGTGGTGAGTCCAATAGCTTCTGCCATGGATTCCTCCGTGAGAGAGGAATGGAGAAGCAAAATAATCTTCTAGTCCGCCTCTTTCCAGAGGGTATAGGCTGGGTTTGGTTCGGACTTGTCATTAGTCTTAACGGTTTCCGATGGGCAAGTGGAGGAGCCATCTATGTGGCCGAGAAGGCCGAGATAAGAGAGGAGAGGGAAGATTTGGTTCTTCCATAGAAGGAAGTTGGAAGAGGACAGTTTGATGGTAAGGAGATGAAGCATGGTATTGAGGGATGTGAGAGAGGAGTCAGAAGTTCCGGCCATGGCGGAAGGAGGAGAGGGAAGGCGGTGGGCAGGTAAGGGAAAGAAGGAGATAATTGGGGAGAAGGGATTGCCAATTAGGCTGATATCTTGAAAGAGTGAAAAGGGTTGATTTGATCTTATTCAACACAACCATATATACACACAAATTAAGCTATAATCAAGGAGAGAATATCTCCTCACTAACTACCTATTAATGATAATAATACAATTTAAATAATTTACAAAATTAGTTCCTATTAATTATTGCAAAGAATGCTAGTACATTGTTAAAATATATAAATAACTAGTTTTTATATCGCGCATTGCGGGGAAACCGAGCAAATGATAATGTAAAACAAATGTGATTTGAAAATAAAGCATGTTGCTTAGAAAGTCAAACCATTAGAACGATTTAGTTATCATCGTACCGTTTTATAATACCAAATAAATACTTTATTTTGAATATAACCTCGTTTTAACAAAACTTATAACGGAATGTCAGGGAGAGAAATCAAGCACAACTCCGTACTTAAGTTTTTAGAAAAAAGTTATAAACGTAACTTATTAAAGAAATATCAAATTAATCGATAAATTAATATATGTTAAAAAAGACAAAACAATTATTAAAAAAGGGTAAAGGAAATAGATGTTTAAAAAAAGAAAAATATGTTATTGAAAGTAAATATAATAATAAACTATTAAAATATATTAAAAAATAAAATAATAAAAAACTATATATTATTAAAAAAAATACATTTACTATTCATCGTCCCTCGAAATATATATATATATATATATATATATATACAATTATATCTCTTTCAATTCAATATTCTCATATTTGCTCTCCTTTTTTTGCTGTGTTTTGATTTGGGGTGCATTTGGGCTGCTTATGAAGAATGGGCTGCTTATAAAGGTTTGGTCTCCTTATTTTCTCTTGGGCTGCTGCTGCTTGGAGTCTTAGGCTCATTTTTAGGGTTGTCTCGAGTATTTATCCTAGCCGCTACATTAGCTGGGAAACACAATCATTGTTGCAGTCTTCTCTTGCTCTCTTGAACATTTCCCCAAAGGGATTTTTGCTCCTTCCTGCTGTTCGAGAGTCCCTTGTTTTGTTGTTGCTCTTCATATTGTGCAGAATCATCTTGATGATCTGCCCTGTTATTCGCTGATTGTAAACGGTGTTTATACCGTATTTGATTCCTTATTTTGCTTGAAGCTTTTGTACGTACTTGATCAGTTTATAAAGATATCGTGTTTTCACATGGTATCAGAGCCATAATCGGTTCGGTGGTGTTCGTTCACTTCCGCTGCTGCTTCGTATTGAAGAACATATCCGTTTAGATCTAGGGTTGTGGTTGAAGATCTAAGGAGTCTTGGTGGTACAAGTGAATCCGCCGATTCCTAATCATCCGCTTGAAGTTATCCCTGTTTTGATCGTGAAGACTGAAACCCTAAATCTAGGGTTTGCGTGTATGTGTGGTTGGTGGTTCTTCCGATTCGGTTGATCGGTGCTTGGTGTTCGTGACTGTCAGAAGATTGAAACCCTATCTAGGGTTTTTTACATGCCTATTGAAGGGGTTCTCGTTCGTCTCTGTTATAGAGCAAACCAATAGAACTTTCACTAGTTTTCTTTGCTTATAATCAGACTCGTAACCCTAAGTGAAGGTTACAAGTGTGATTACCGGAGTTATACGCACCCACTGTGAGATTGTTCTATCTCTATTCCTTATTCTTTTTTTTACTTCCTTGCATCACTAAGTCAATGTGTCTAGTCATTTTGATGTCGGGTTTAGCAAGACTGGTTTGAATTTGGGATACAGAGAGGGTCCACTCTGTTGCATTTGTTTAGTTTGCGCGTCAAAGCTCCCTGAATATCGTCTGCGGAGGCACCTTTGAGTGATGAACCTCTGATCGGACCTCTATTCAGGCTTCGTTGTCCTCTGTGTTTCTTATTTTGTTTCCTTATTTTCTGCCCTTATCTGTTTCCTGCTGTTTGTCTTTACCTGTTATTAGTAATTGTTTTCTGTTATTGTTTATCCTGTGTTATCAACTATGCCTAGTGATGATGCTGTTATTACTACTGATGCTATGACATCCCCTAGTGCTACCCTGGTTAGCAAAATAGATGCTGGTGATCCATTGTTCCTTCACCGTAGTGACTCTGCCAATTTATTTATAGTCAGCGTAAAACTTAAAGGGTCAGAAAACTATAGTATCTGGTCCAATGCCACGTATCTTGCTTTACAAGTTAAGAATAAGATAGGATTTGTTGATGGTACTTGTCCTAGGTCAAAAACTGATGAGGTCTTGGGCAGACAATGGGATAGATGCAACTCTATTGTTCTTACATGGATTCTTAACTCTGTGTCTGTGGAATTATATCTTTGTCTGGTTTACTCTAAAATTGCTTCTGATGTATGGAAAGATTTAAAAGAAACTTATGATAAGATAGACGGTTATGTTGTGTTTAATCAATATAAAAAAATCAAATCTTTTAGTCAAAATGGTATGCCTGTCTCAGAATATTATCATAACTTGAATCGTATGTGGAAGCAATTAGATCAATTACTTGCCTTACCTGCCTGTTCTTGTGATGCATCTAAACAGTTTAATGACTTTAATCATCTTATAAAGTTGATTCAATTCTTGATGTGTCTTGATAGTTCATTGTAGGATCGTTTTGTGACCCAAACGAGTCAATCAGAAGAGCTCTTATCAATTCAAGAGGCGGAAACAAATGAATTGACTTGTAAAACAGCTTGATTCACTTCTAAATGTCTTATATATTGATCATAACACGATTACAGATCAGTAGACACGTCGGCAGCACTTCGGTACCGGAATTACAAAAGTTACATATGATTTCGTGTGAAGGGTATTTATAGTTAAGGTGATTTCGCTTGAAAGTGGCACTGACCATTTCAAGCGGAATTACTATGACTAATTTCGTTTGAAAGTGGTCGTGGCTCTTTCAAGCGAAATTATGCACTAAAACACAAACCCTAGTTTCTCGAACTACGTGCCCTGATATAACATTCTTAATACAAGACTCGATATAAGACAAAGTCGACAGACGTATGCACCAACAGACTCCCCCTCGGATGTTGACGAGTCTTTAGTGTCGAGTCTTCAACGTCTTTAGTCTTTATCAGTCTTTGGGCTCTTTCAAAATATCTGACAGTGTAAGCATCCTCAATCTTTTTCCTCTACTCTCTTTTAACATTAGGATTCGATTCTGTCTTTTGCATCTACAGACTCTTCTCTCCCTCAGATGTTGTTCTACTAGCAAACTCCCCCTTAAGTTGTGCTGGGATCGTAGTCTGGCTTTCACAGATTTCAAGATCATGACCTGGCTCACATCCTGCCCAGATACTAGAATCGCAACCTGGCTCTCTCATAGCCATAACCTGCACATACTCTACCTTAAAGTAAATTTTACAAATTAACAATTTGACAAATTTAAACTTTTCTAACCACTTGACTCAGTTCAAAACATCAATTTTTGATATAACAAATTTAATTTCTGATGACCACATGAATGCAAACATACAAAATTTACTCATGTTAAACAGACTCACCCAAACCTATTCATCATGTTTAGCACTCGAAATTTTGAAAATCAGTTTTTCAATATCAGTTGTCTAAAAATCTTTTTGCATTTTTCAAAATTTATGCTAAAACACTCCGAAAATCTTTTTGGATTTTTGATATAACAGAAATGCAGTAAAGAAATATTTACACACTAATATTTTTGTGAGTTTGTGTAAGAGGATCATATCAGCTTTTGACAAGTCACAAGTACCGTTGAGCTTAGTTACGCATTAAAAATTAAACAGTTCACTTAGATTGTCGATATACTGATCCACTTAAATTCTCACACAAATTTCAACTGATTCAGGATATGAATTAGGTGCATTAAGAACTTAAACTTATTCATGTGTCCCACCTCTTGAATATACTCCCGTATCCAGATCTCAATATTCAGTCTTACAGGTGAGTATACCACAAATGATATCTGTAAGGGGTTTAAATGCGAGGGCCGTGAGAGCTCAGGCTATTGCTTCCGCAAAATCAGAGAGATGACGACTTCGACTTTTAGTGTGTCCCCTTTAGAGGATCTTTTCTTCAACAGCACATGATTAGCATTTTTCAATGTTTCATCATTTTTTATGCTGAGGGGGGGCTATTATTTCAAGCAAGCGTAAAGTATTCTCCGGGGACTAGGCCATTGCTTCCGCAAAATCAGAAGTCCCGGGATAATCCCCCAGATATCACTGAGCATAAAGACCTAGTATCTCAGAAAGAGGGACCTTTCAAACGAGATTTCAGGGGTTACCTATATATCCAAGTAGTGCTCCCCACGAAATAAGTAAGTTTGAATTTAAGTTTATATCCCGAAAAATTTACTAAATGTGTAAAAACCTATCGGCATATCATCAGTGAGACCGTGTAACGCTATTTAAACATTACATTTCTTTAGCATACTGTAACTGTCTACTGATGTACTATCATTTCCTCTTTTTTACAACAAAACTCTTTTTCATTTTACCATGTTTTTTACTTTTTCAAATTTTCTAATGTTTTTGGATTTTTCTGAAATTTTCTTACTCCGCCTAAAATTCAAAATCATTTAAAGAAAATTTGAAAACAAACTGTACAAGGTAAATGACAACTGATATCAAATCACTTCAAATCGCCATCCACTTGGCATAAACAATCAGAACTCCCCCTTTCAACAAACTATTTTCCCATTATGATTTCAAAACACTTAAGTTTGTTTTAATCAAAATGACTTTACCGGAAAATTAGTTTTGTTGATTTTATAAAACCACTTGTAGGTTAGGAGACCTCATCACATTGTTCTTTCATTTTCAACCCTCCGAAAATATAACAATTTTAAGTTCAATCAACAAACACTACTTTGTAAAAAATCAAGTACAACTTAATGTCCCTGATTTACCACTTGTAAGTCGAAATATCACTAACGTGAATTTCTCAAGAAATATGCCGATTCCTGCTCCACGATTACCAACTTGGGAACTCCGGCAAGTCAGAATTTTAAGTAGAAAATGCAGTCACCCAAGCCTGACCAGCCTTGGGTGATTTTGGTATACATCTATCCCACCATCTTTTCGATTGATAAAATTCTTTTGCACCTTTAACCTTCCCATCAACCATTTTCCCAAAGATGTATTTGACTTTCCCATTGAAAGCCTTTTCAGCATCAAATTCTCCTTTACCAGGGAAAAATTGACCTGAAATCTCAGTTTTACCAACCTTTAACTTCAAATTTTCTTTTGACAATTTTGGAAAGTTTTCATCGTTCATCTCAGGAACGGAATTCTCATTCTTTTTCTCAACAGATGACTCCTCTGATTTTATGGAATCAAATTCATTGTCAGAACTACTCTCAGATTTTACAACCCATCTTTGTTTGTTTTCATCAACTTTTCTTTTGTAAAAACGTTTTGAAGTTTCACCAACTTCAAAATTTATTGGTTGTTTCTTTTCATCAATATGTATTTCTTCCAATCTTGAGTTAAAAGAAACTCCCTGTTTTGTGTTGTTAAACTGTTGACAATTCCAAGCAATGTGTCCAATCTTGTGACATTTGAAACAGGTTCTTCTGTCAACTCTTGGAACAAATTTCTTCAAATTCTTCTTTCTTTCAGCAAGAAACTCTTGGTTTGACTGTCTCCAAAATGGTTTCTTCTGTTCTTCTTCAGAACTTCCACCTGCAACAAATTTTGTTTTTGGTTTATAATTTTTCTCATTTATATAATTTTCTGAAGAAATGAAACCAAGACCTTTCTTTTTGAAATTACTGTTATGGTTTGGTTTCTTTCGATAACCTGAACCAGAACTGTAACCCTTTTTCTTGTTCAATCTCTGTTGAAACCTTGAAGTGTACTTTTTAGGTTTGTCATCAAGATTTAAATCTTTTATTTCAGAAATATTAATTTCTGTTAATTTGAAAACCTGTTTGATCATTTCAGATTTGACACTTCTTATTGGAAATTCCTCATCAGAATATAATTTGTCTGAATCATTCAAAGTATATGCCACTTTGATTGGTTCGTCATTCAAATTAGATTTTGATAACTAGAATTCTTTATTATAAACCCGTTTAACCGGTGAACTCGGACTCTTTTCTGACGAACTCGAACTTTCCGATTTTGACTCCGACTTTGACTCTTCATCCATATCCAACACCTGATCGACCACTTTCTTTAACAACTCAGACTCATGATCAGTGTCAGACGCTGTGAATGTGACATCAATATTGTCTGGTAATTCATCAATGATTTCAGACTTTAACTTGATGTTGAGAGCCTTACTTAACCGTTCTTCATTTGGCTTTCTGGGAGAATAACTTTCAAAAATTGGGGGCGGACACTTGTTATACTTGACACTCTGTTTCTTACCAGTATCCGTATCTTCTGTCTTTTTATCTTGAAACGCTTCAAGACCTGCAACAGTAGGATAAACTCGATCAATCAAATAATCACAAGTTGTATAACTCAACAACAATCTTTTGATTCTTTCACTTTCTATCTTTTCGAGTTCCAAATCCTGCTTCAATTTTGCACAATCCTCAATATACTCATTGATGACCTTCTGCTTTGTCATTAATGTAGAGCTCATCATTGTCATTGCAGCAT
The DNA here is from genome assembly GCA_030545235.1 of Helianthus tuberosus. NCBI lineage: Eukaryota > Viridiplantae > Streptophyta > Magnoliopsida > Asterales > Asteraceae > Helianthus > Helianthus tuberosus. The sequence goes on along the minus strand of CM060437.1, from coordinate 99,512,162 downwards.
CTACTTCGCGATTTGTTTTGTTCAAACCATCAACTGTTCTATTCAGAACGTCATACGACTCTTTCACATATTTTATATCAGACAACAAATTCTCTTTCAGCTCTTCAAGTTCACAAATCTTCTTGTCTTTCTCCTCACAATATTTGCAAGACTCCAAACATTTCAGACAAGGTTTAATGACTTCAACTATCTTTTCAACCTCGACAACCTTTTCAACTTCAACAATTTTTTCAACTTCGACGATTTTCTCTACCTCGACGATTTTTTCAACTTCGACTATTTTTTCGATTTCAACAATTTTCTCTACCACCTTCTCAATTACTGGTTCACCAGTTATTTCTTTAGCTTTCATCTTTGCCTTTTCATCAATTATTCTTACTGCTTCCAGCTTTTTCTTCAGTCTAGCAATCTTCTTCTCATACAGCATCTCAACTTTATCTGCAAAAAAAAATTAAAACTATTAGGATCTAGACCTTTTCTAGCTTTATTAATGTAGTCTTCTTCATCATCAGTATCTACATCACTTCCAAAGTCTTGAAAAATCGGTACTCTTTTCGAATTCAATTTGACTTCATCTTCTTCCAGAATTCTAGCAACAAGACCTGAACCCGGTGGAATGTATTTATCCCAGCTAAATCCCTCTGCAACAAATTCATCATCTTGATCAATTATACCAAAACAAGCTCTTTTCTCTTTTCCTTCAATGGCTCGTGCATGTGCAGTCTGTGGTTGTTGAACAATCTGATGAAAAATTGACTTTTGATAATAATCATTCTTTCCATCTTGTTTTCCAGTTGCTTCTTTGTTTTTGCATTCTCGTTTAAAATGTCCCTTTCCTTTGCAACGAAAACAAGTGACTCTCGATTTGTCAAATCCTATTGGAGATTCACTTATTCCCCGAAAATCATCTCTACCGGTGATTTGTGTAAATTTTTCTGCTCTTCGAACAGCACTGGCTAAACACCACTTTACATCCATCAATTCAAGTTCCTCAGCGTCAATCTGGTCATAATCCTCTTTGGTAAGCATCGGATTTCCAATTTTGCCACCAATCAAACTTTCATATGATTCTAACATAGCAACAAGTGATGCCATGTGTTGCTTTGCTATTTCAGGAGACATATTTTGACCATTTTGAATGGTCAAGGTAACATTGCACTGCAGATTTGTAGAATTCTGTTGTTGAGGACTTGGTGTTGTAAAATTTGGATCAAAACTTGAATACGAGGATGAAGATCCACCACTTTGAGTCACAATACTTCCCTTTGTTCCAGAAGAACTATCAGCACTGAAGCCAGTTTGAATCTTTGGGCTTGGAGTAACTTCAAATTTGTTTCCTCTGTAGTATAAACTGACATCTTGTTAAGCATTTGGATTCTTCATGATTGCTGTTTTCTGGATATCCAACTCGTGCTCTTCAATCTTCTGAATAAACTGTGCTAGATTCATATTTTCAGATTTTCTCGTGTGTTTAAGAATCGTCAAATAAGTTCCCCATTTCTACTGTGGTAATGCATCAGCAAGTTTATCAACCCATTCATCGTCGTCTTTCTTTATGTCCAATCTTCCCATTTCCAAAACAAGATGACAATATCTGTCAATGGTCATTTTTGTTGTTTCATGATCAAAGGCTACAAACATGTCAAATGATTTCTTAAGTAAAGCCTTTTTGTTCTTGATCATATCTGCACTTCCTTTAAACTTTTGAATCAATGTCGTCCAAATTAACCTAGCAGTTCCCTCATGTTGGAGCAAAACAAAGATATCTTCTTTAATCGCTTGTTGAAGAATACTGATCATCATTTTTCACTTGTATATTTCAATTTATCAATCTCCGAAAAGTCACAAAACGTTTTTTCAAGTCCACGTTCATTTTTCGGTTTCTCGTAATCTTTCTCTAATAAACACCATGCGGCAAACTTGTAAGCTTGTACCCAGTTCTCAAATCGATTCTGCCATCCTTTAAAATCTTCAATGTACATAAGCTTTGGCGGTTTTTGATGAGTTCCCGTTTCATTCTCACTGTACAATGTTTCAACAGCAGTAACTGGTGCAACTGGAGTAGCAAACGCATTGTAAAATTCTTCTTCCATGATTAGGCAAATTGTTTTATAAACACAGGTCTCAAAAACACAGTTTCACACGAAATACCAAACTCAAACGGAATCAACTTTTGAAGCGGAATTACCCTTTGAAGCGAAATAACACTTTTTGGTGCGAAATAACCTCTCACACGAAATCACTTTGAAACGGAATACCCCTATTCAAACGGAATAGCTGATTCAAGCAAAATTATCAAACGGAATTACTACTTGGAGCGAAATTACTAATTCCGTGTGGAACGTCTCAAACGGAATTACACTCTGAAACGGAATTAAGAATTTCAAGCGGAATTAGGTAATTCCGTGTGAAATCAAGGGTACTTTTCAAACGAAATTACAATTTCAAGCGGAATCAAGTGCTAATTTCGTGTGAAATGCTGCTGACATCATCATATACGATCTGATTTTCAAGCGAAATTACCAATTTTATCCGTTTTAAATCGAATTAAGGTCCAATTCTTTCAAGGATTCTTTAAAACACTGTTTCGCATGTTATATATGAAATTCAATCCATTTTGACCGTAAAAACTTGTTAATTTTGAAAAAGAAGGTGTAGAAGTTAGAAATTACGGCTGTTTTGGCAAGAACTCTTCCTCCTGAACTCTGATACCACTTGTATGATCGTTTTGTGACCCAAACGAGTCAATCAGAAGAGTTCTTATCAATTCAAGAGACGGAAACAAATGAATTGACTTGGAAAACAGCTTGATTCACTTCTAAATGTCTTGTATATTGATTATAACACGATTACAGATCAGTAGACACGTTGGCAGCACTTCGGTACCGGAATTACAAAAGTTACATATGATTTCGTGTGAAGGGTATTTATAGTTAAGGTGATTTCGCTTGAAAGTGGCACTGACCATTTCAAGCGGAATTACCATGGCTAATTTCGTTTGAAAGTGGCCGTGGCTATTTCAAGCGAAATTATGCACTTAAACACAAACCCTAGTTTCTCGAACTACGTGCCCTGATCTAACATTCTTAATACAAGACTCGATATAAGACAAAGTCGACAGACGTATGCACCAACATTCATATCAGTCTGTGAGAACAAATTTATTAACTCGAGAAACTCTTCCTTCTGTGAAGGATGCCTTTGCAGTCATCTCTAGAGAAGTGTCTCATTTACACTCAAAATTTTTTTTTGATAAAACCCCTAATGGTGTTGTTGGCTTTGCTGCTAGGGCTAATCAAACTGTTGATTTAAAGAAAAAAGGTGTAAAAACTCCTAATCCTAATCTCAAATGTTCTCATTGTAATAAGATTGGTCATACCATTGAGAAGTGTTTTGAACTTGTTGGTTATCCTTCTTGGATAAAATCAAAACCTGGTGGAAACAAAGGTAACAGGGTTAGTAATAATGTTACTGCTGATCTACTGATACCTCTTCTGGTGTGAGTTCACTAACAAATGATCAGGTAGCTCAGCTGCTTAGTCTCTTGAATGACAAACCTAAGGGTGACCCTCAGGGTAGTAACTTTGTTGGTATGTTTGCAAAATCTATATGTCTAAATAGTTTTGTCAATGTTTCATCCAAACCTACTTGTGAATTTAAACTTGTCTACTGTTTTTGAAACTTTTTTGACAATGGGAAAAAGGTAGGATGGATAATTGACTCTGGTGCAAACCAACATATGGTAATGACTGGTGATTGTCTTATTAATCAAAAGGATGTCACTGAATTTAATATTAAAGTTAAACACCCTAATGGCACCAGTGCCTTAGTAACTAAAACTGGTGATATTAAATTAAGTGACAAAGTTATTCTTTATGATGTGTTTGTTGTGCCTAGCTACTGTGTCAACTTAATCTCTGTTCATAAACTTGCTAGAGATTCTAAGCTTACTGTTTCTTTTTATGTACATAATTGCTATATCCAGGATTCTCATCTAAAGAAAGTCCTGGTGACTAGTAATCAGTTTGATGGTCTATACTTCTGTGGTAGTTCGTCTGTTTCAAATAAGGTGTGTAATGCTAGTTGTGATGTTAATCTTTGGCATGCTAGGTTAGGACATCCTGCTCAACCTGTTCTGCATGTTTTAAGAATAAATTAAATATTAAAATTAGCACTAAATTAGCACCTTATGAAACTTGTCATAGGGCTAAACAACACAGGGAACCTTTTCCCTTAAGTGACCATAAATCTAAATTGTTAGGTGACCTAGTTCACCTTGATGTTTGGGGTCCCTATAGGGTTCCAAGTAGGGATGGTTTTAGATACTTTCTTACTTCTGTGGATGACTTTACTACAGCAGTATATCTCATGAAGTCAAAGGATGAAGTCTTTTACAATATTAAAGGCTTTTATAATATGCTTAAAACTTAGTTCAGTAAAACTGTTAAAATATTTAGGAGTGACAATGGTACTGAATTCATAAATAAACAAATGAATAATTTTTGCTATGAAAATGGTACTTTACATCAAACTTCATGTGTTCATACCCCACAGTAAAATGGGGTTGTTGAAAGAAAACATAGACATCTATTAAACGTGGCTAGAACTTCACTTTTTCAAGGTGGTTTCCCTCTTAAGTTCTGGTCTGAATGTGTACTAACTACGGCTTATCTAATTAACAGGACCCCTTCATCAGTTTTAAATTGAAAGTCTCCATATGATCTAGTTTTTGGTTTGCTACTGTATTAAGTCAACTTAGGGTGATAGGGTGTCTTTGTTTCAGAACGGTGTTAAATAATTCTGATAAGTTTAGCATACATGCTGAAAAATGTGTCATGATTGGATATTCAAATGAAAAAAAAATGGGTATAAACTTTGGAGTCTTGATCAAAAATTGATGTTTTATTCTAGGGATATCAGGTTTTATGAAACCGTGTTTCCTTTTTAAAGAAAAGAAAATGTCTTTTGATCTTGATACTTCTTCTGAAATTAATACCTTAAATTTCTTTGATTTATCTGATTTAAACTATACCCAAAGCCCTAACGTTGACCCAACTCCCAATGATGAGAATTTTCAAACAAGCATTTCATCAGGTCATGGATCTGAGCAGTCTGGGACGGATTCAGATGTTACTTTAGGGATGGCTGATAATCAGCAACCCAGTAACGAAGAATCTAGACCATATAGGGCTAAGCATGATACTGAATATCAAGACAATAACAATTCTGATGGAGGAATTGAGGATCAACCAAGCACTACTCTTAGGAGGTCTTCTAGAAACATCAAATTTCCGTCTAAACTTGATGATTTTGTGGTTGATGGGAAGGTTAAATATGGTTTAGAAAGGGTCTTAAATTATGCTAACTTGTCCCTTGAAGGTCCGTGTTTTGCTTCTGTTCTTAACAAAAGTTGTGAACCTAAAAATTATTTTGAAGCAAAAAATGATAGTAATTGGGTTGATGCTATAAACTTAGAACTTGAAGCATTACATAAAAATGACACTTCGGAAATTGTTGATTTACCACCTAATAGGAAACCTATTGGATGTAAGTGGGTTTATGAGATAAAATATAAATCTAATGGTGAAATAAGGAGATACAAGGCTAGAGTTGTTGCTAAAGGGTTCGGCCAAAAAGAAGGCATTGACTTCTTTGATACCTTTTCACCTGTCGTAAAAATTGTCACCATTAGATGTGTTTTATCCATGGTTGTCCATTCTAACTGGGAATTATTCTAACTTGACATTAATAATGCCTTCCTTTGTGGTGAGCTCAATGAAGAAATTTATATGTGTCTGCCTGATGGTTATGATCAATCTATCGGGACTAAAGTTTGTAGATTAAAATAGTCCTTTTATGGCTTAAAACAAGCTCCTATGATGTGGAACGAAAAATTCGTTTCTGTTCTTCTTAATCTTGGTTTTGAACAAAGTAAGTGTGATCATTCCATGTTTGTTATGACAAAAGACTCAAATTTTATTATTCTTCTTGTCTACGTGGATGATATTATTATAACTGGTAGTTGTCCAAAACAAGTTAATGAAATCAAACTTTTACTTAAGTCAAAATTTTCAATAAGAGACTTGGGAAAATTGCAATATTTTTGGGTCTTGAAGTTGTTAGAAATACTGCTGGGTTATGTTTAACTCAAAGAAAATATTGTTTGGATTTACTTGCTGAATTTGGTATGACTGGTTGTAAACCAGTCAGTTGCCCCATTGAACCTAATCATGTTTTGACCCATTTATGTGAGAAAGATAATCAACCTTTAACCAACATAACTGTTTATCAAAAACTTGTTGCAAAATTAATTTATCTTTCTCACACTAGACCTGATATTGCATACTCTGTGCATTATCTTAGTCAGTTTATGCATTCGCCTACTCAAGCTCACTTTAAAATTGCTTTAAGACTGTTAAGATACTTAAAATGTGCTCTTGGAAAAGGGATTCTATTTCAAAGGGGGGACTCTTTGGGTATGAAGGCCTTCTCTGACTCAGATTGGGCTAAATGTTTAGGGTCTCGAAAGTCTATTACTGGGTTCTGTGTTTTTTTAGGAAATAATCTCGTTTCATGGAAAAGTAAAAACCAGTCCACCGTTTCAAGATCTTCTGCTGAAGCAGAATATCGGTCAATGTGTGCTGCGACATGTGAGGTTATGTGGATTTCAAACTTATTAAAAGAATTAAAGGTTGACGTTAATCTGCTTATTCAGTTATTTTGTGATAACACGGCTGCTATCTCTACAGCAGCCAATCCCGTATTTCATGAACGCACAAAACACTTTGAAATAGATCTTTATTTCCTAAGGGAAAAAATCTCTAAAGGCGTTATTCAAACTATGGGTATCAAATCAGAGGATCAGGCTGCCGACATTCTTACAGAAGGGTTGTCTATAAGTCCTCATGAAAAGGTTTGTTCTCTCCTTAACATGTTTGATTGTTTCAAGTATTGAATTGAGGGGGAGGGGGGGGGGGTTAAAATATATAAATCATTATATTTCTTTCAATTCAATATTCTCACATTTGTTCTCCTTTTTTTGCTGTGTTTTGATTTGAGGTGCGTTTGGGCTGCTTATGAAGAATGAGCTGCTTAATTATAAAGGTTTGGTCTCTTTATTTTCTATTGGGTTGTTGCTGCTTGGAGTCTTGGGCTCGTTTTTAGGGTTGTCTCGAGTATTTATCTCAGCCGCTACATCAGCTGGGAAACACAATCATTGTTGCAGTCTTCTCTTGCTCTCTAGAACATTTCCCCAAAGCGCTTTTTGCTCCTTCCTGCAATTCGAGAGTCCCTTGTTTTGCTGCTGCTCATCATATTGTGTAGAATCATCGGTTGATGATCTGCCCTGTTATTCGCTGATTGTAAAATGTGTTTATACCATATTTGATTCCTGTTTTTGCTTGAAGCTTTTGTACCTACTTGTTCAGTTTATAAAGATATCGTGTTTTTCACATACATGATGTGGGTTGAAGTTATTTTGTCATTACTAAATGGGTTTGTTTCGTTTGCTGGTGTTGGTGTCCTCACTGGAAAACAGCAACTAGCTGTTAGGGCTTGGGAAACGGCACCAAAAACACAGGATACGTACTTTTACTTTCTTTAACATCATCAACTCATACAAACCTAGTATTCATCAAACTCAAGTTTGATGTCTCCAAAGTCTAGTTAACTGTAGTTATCTGACACCCTAAAGTTTAATTAATTATATATTTATGTATGGTGGTGCCAGATATCTCATGTTATATTAGGATCTATACAGGCTTTATATACCTTTTATTTTCCTTTTTAGGCTGGTAGTGAACATCTTGACGTCCCACCAATGCACCCCACACCTCCACTATCTTCACTTTCTACATCACATCTCTCTCTCTTTTTTCTCAGTTTCTGGATCATCTTCTGATCTTCTCTTCCTCCATATGATTTGAACACAAGACAAGACAAGACAAGACAAGACAAGACAAGACAAGACAAGACAAGACAAGACAAGACAAGACAAGACAAGACGGTGATGCATTGATATCATCCTAGGTACGAGGAGGGCCACAAAGAAGGCTTAAAGCAACTGGTGAGTCTTATTACATAATATTAATCTCTTGCTTTCTGCCTTTTCTAGTCTTTAGCTTCTTCTTAACACCTGCATCTTTGCAACTGCGAGTGTGTTGTGGAAGAAACAAAAGCGTGATCGCCCTTTCGTTATATCTTTAGGGCTATTTACATCATGTTTTTAGTATCTCTTGATTGATTTACTTTTGTAGTGACCTTTTTAAACATGAATACTGATTACAACAGTAAATCAATAAAAAAACCTAAGAAATACAACAAAAAGCCATGGAAAAATCAAAATCCATGAAAAGACTATAAATTAGCCTGCTGAAATCAAGAAAGATACCTAAGGTTATATGTATATTCACTTGACTTGATATAGTTTGGTTACTTGTGCCCCATGTTTGAAGCTGTTATTTGTCTAGATGCCATCAACCGTGCATATGGTACCATGATGAATAATTTTGATTGAGCCCCATTTTACATTCCTACGGTTACATATAAATAGATCACATATAAGATAATTGAAATTTTAAACAAATTTTCAACAAATTCTAAAAAAATTTGCTGCCATTTAAAACTTTTAACTTTAGGTGCTTAAAAAAACTGGATTTTAATTGTACCGCTATAAATATACGAACAAGTTTATATTCATACAATATACTTTATGACAAATATATTATTACAAATTAAATTGAGCAGATAAAAAATCATATACAAATCATCTTATTACAATCTTCTCTATAACTAATAAATACAAATGTTGGTTTTCACGCTTCTTTCTCATATTAAATAATAATATTAAATAAAAATGATATTAAGAAATATGTTTTTAGATATTTAATATAAATTTAAATTTAAATAGTAAATATTTAATTATGGTTACTATTTTAATTTCCATATAACTATTTTTTAGTCTACAAATAACTAAATAAACTAATTTCTTTTTTACTTAAAAGATTCTCTTTGAGTCTTTAAATATTATAAAGTTTAAAATTATGTTTGTTAAAATATTAAAAAAGAAACAATAATGATAATATTTGTTTTTATGAGTGATTTCTATTTTGTTTTGATTATTTAATGTGGTTGGATGATTTGAATGATAAAAATACATTATGTTAAATAATAATAAAAAAGAGATTGTATAAATAAAAAATTTCAACTTTTAGCTCTTAATTTTAACTAGTATTAAGCACACCCGCGTTGCGGCGGGGGCGAGTACTAATTACACTACTGTCAGGGACCACCGACACTAAAGTTGCGGCGTGTTAATGCGAAGAAATTAACCGAAACATAAAACATAGAATAAAATAACTAAGTTGATCTAGGACTCGCGCGTTACGATGAACCCGCGTCTATTTTTTCCTGTTTGACAGGTTCATCGTAATCTATATATAATATATATCATTACCACTATAGAAACCATAATGCATACATTACAACAACCATTGCATAATATGTTGCGAATTATATTTATAAAAGATTTTGGCTAAATTAATTAGATTATTATAAATAATAATAATTTACAAATAAAACAACACAACTTTGAATAGATCAAACGATTGAATATGGTAAGATAATGAAACCATTATTTGATTAGGGTACAACCACTTAATCACAACTTACAACCATACATGCATACATAAGAAATTGAATTTGGTAAGGTAATGAAACCATTATTTGATTAAGGTACAAGCACTTAAGCATAATTTACAACCAAACAATATAAATGTACAATAACACCTTGCAAGACAAACCCTTAATGCACAACTTACAACTTACTAATGTACTCACTTGTTGCAAATTAATAGTATATAAATTTGTATATGTATTTATATATTTATAATTGCAATTTAAGCTAACTTAACAGAGCTAAAAGAATACTTAAAGGATTAAGTACACTTTAACTAAATTAACATTTATCAATTACATAAAAGATTTAATACCGAGTTGAAAAAATGTTTTAAAATTAACTTAACAGAATTCATAACTGTCACATCAAACTTCTATTTTACGACATATCTTAACAATTGTATGTATTTAACAAAGTACTCATATTTTTTTCAACTCGTGTAATAGTTGATTTTTTAACCTTTTCAATACATGAGTTTTTTTTTAAACATAGTTTTTTATTATTAAATATATATAACATTATATTTATTCAACCTGTGTAATATACGAATTCTAACTAGTTAATAATATATTTTTAATTGTACCAATATATATTTATTGAGAAACATAAAAATAGTTATATCTAGCGAAACAATTCAAGTATATATATATAACACTAGGTTAGGACCAGTGATTGTTTCCTAAGCTCGAGAAAGTTGCTTATATTAAAAACTATCTATGATTAATATATAATTAAAATCTTACAAAAAAGTATGACATATTAAATGTCTTCGCTTTCAAATAGTGCCATGTGTGTAGCTTTCTCGTGGGTGTCACGAGATAGTGCAAGTAATTTATACTAATTATTAATGATTAATACATAATAAAAACCATACAAAGAAGTTAACATATTACAGTAAAACCTCTATAAATTAATAATGTTGGGTCGGGATATTTTATTAATTTAGCAAGATATTATTATATCGATAAGTTAATAATTTATTAATTTAAAATGGTTTTACATACGACCTTTAAGTTTCTAAATCCAATGTACATTAACAAATTAATTGAATTTGTCAGGTTTATTGTTTTTTTAATACAAAAAGTTAGTTCATGGTAACAAAAAATAAATTACATAAACAAGTTTCAATGCATATTTCTTAAGTGCATTATAAGTGGCAACGACTCTTCACAACTTTTTGTTGTAATACGACAAGACAATATCCCAACTCTTATGTGCAATGAGAAGATTTAAAGACGAACTCAAGATAGATTTGAAGTTCAACAAAAAAAAAATAGATTCGTTTTTTACTAGACAATCTTAGAATTTGGAATTTTTTAGTAATTATTAATTTATAGTTTCGTTGGGACCAATAAATATACACTGAAATTTCAAAAAAGTTATTATCTTATTGACTGGGATCCAATTTTGTACTGGTCCCAAGTTGAGACTGGACAAATTATTAATTTTATCGAGCGTATTAATTTATCGATTATTAATTTATAGAATTTTTACTGTATAAACAGACTTATAAACTTTTTCACATAAAGTTATATACAAACCTATAAATTTATTGACAGGTTAAGATACATATTTATAATATACAACTAGATTATTAGACTCGTGTACTGGGTTTAAGGGTATAAATTTATAAGCTATATAATTTTATATTCTATTCATAAATTTACATAAGTGAATTTTTTACCATTGATAACACAACAGTTGGTCATGTGTAAAAACTGATTCTTTTAGAAACAAATCAACTTTACATAGAAATTGTCCTATACTTTTATTTATCGTTATGGCAAAACATAGCGCGATGGGAAACTGTCATCTTTTCAATTTAAACGAAATCCTTCTATTTGGCAGTATTAAACGAAATCTAGGGATAAACATTCAAGTGTGAATATTATTTCCGGATAATATGAGTCCCTCAATAACCTGATCACCCAGTGATAGGACTTGTAGTAGAGTTCCATTACATAAACCATTCTTTCAATCAATATTTCTTGATAACGTCACTAGAACACTAACCTTTGGTAATTATCAAGGGGTTGGCAAGTCTAAACATATAACTTCATTTAGGACATCCAGTGAGTATACACTTGCATCAAAATTATTATAAAGATAATATATCCTTAAACATGTTTATTACGCGGATCTAATAATATTAAAAGTGTTTTCAAAGCATGGAATTAAACTGGTTTTCAAATATCGGATTAACCTATTCTTTTCCATTTTTATTATTATAATATAAAATAATTTATTTAATAGATGTTTTAAACATATAGTAAAAAATCCTTTAAAAGAATAAAAAGGTGTTGTCACATTGACTTAATTTTGAAATTGTTTATTATAATTAAAATTGTTACTAATAACTGACTACATATTTTAGATGAGTCAAAAGTAAATAATCAATATCTAAGTAAACAATAAAATATTAATTAGTATTAAGTTGTTAAGAAATTTTTTATTGTTTTGCATTAATTAATAATAATAATAATAATAATAATAATAATAATAAGAGTGAATTGAATGAGAGAATGTCATCTGACATTAAGTAGCTTCTTTTTTTAATATAAAAATGCTATATGACATTACGTATACTTTTTTATGAGTATTAGATTGTATCAACATTTTTATGATTAAAAAAGCAATAAAAAAGTTAATTAGTTAATCCATTAAACACAAGTTACGAGCCATTTGCTTAACTAAAGGCACCATACAACAATGAAACTATGGATTCAAAGATAATAATTAAATTTTATTTGTGCTTCAATACTATTTTAACCACTTAGACATGATAAATTAAACAAAAAAATAATAATTATTAATATACATATATATATATATACAAACATGTGTATATACACACTTATTTTTTTTAATTTTTTTACCTTTAAATTAAAAAAAATAACCATAATATATATACATATACACAAACATTTATAATTTTATATATATACACACATTGGCAAAGCTTTATTGGGACCGAGGGTAGCCCGACTGCTACCAATTTTTCGTTCATAGGGATAATTTTACCGAGAATTTATGAATTTAATTTTGTAGTGTAAAATAATTTTTAAGAGTCCAGCCCTCACCGATTTGAAATTTAAGAACCGGACTCCACTGAGTTTTTGTTCAAGCTCCACCATTGTATATGCACACACCATACACACTCTTTCTCTTATATATTTCTCTCTTCTCCACCTCCATCACCACCACCACCACCACTGCCGCCGCCATGACGACCACTTTCTCGGCACTCGTACGTCATCTCCCCTCGCCGACCCGTCGTAGCAAACATCAGTACCACCCGTCTCTTCCGTCGTACCGAACATCATTAATTTATTGTTATTTTTATTTAAAGGTAAAAAAGAAAATTAAAAAAAATAAGTGTGTAAATATATAAATGTGTGCGTGTGTGTGCGTGCGTTTATATGTATATGTATATGTATTTTATTTATAATTTTTTATTTAAAGATAAAAATAAAATTTGTAAAATTAAAAGAATAATAAATAAGTGTCAAAAACGTCCTTGAGGTTTGAGAATTGCCAAAATCGTCCATGGAAGTTAACGATACATTTTATCTGAGTTAGTTATTTGGATGTAAATGACAACAAAAAGAAAAACTCGGAGATTCAGTTATAAAAATTTTCATTTTGGAACTAATATAGCAAAAGTGATCAAACCTGAAGAAGGATTTTGACATTTTACTCTAATTTTTATTGTGATAGTTCAAAATAACGAAAATTGATATGCAAAAAAAAATTGGGTATGTTTTTTAGTCTTTTTTAGTTAGTTTTCGAGTTTTCGCGATAACTATTGGTTTTCATTTGAACCTTCCCCTATATATATGTATATATATGTAAACAAATTTTGTTTATTTATACAATTTACACATGTACAAGTTATGTATATGTTATATTATGTATATATAACCTATACATGCGTAAATAAACGTTTAAATATAAAAACAAAAAAACATATGAAAAAGTTAGTTTAGTGACCTATGTGTAGATAAACGTTTAAACATAAAAACAAAATATATATATATATATATATATATATATGAAAAAGTTAGTTTAATGACCTTTTATCTAAACAATATATATGTATGTATGAACTAAAATAAAAATATGTAAAAAATAATTAAACAATATAGATTTGTTTTCTCAGTCTCACAATAACTTTAGTAATCTGTATTGAATATAGAAATCAAATTATGCTATTTTAACTAAGACCGGAAGGTGTGTGTGAAAGCACCGGACCGATGACGAACATCAAACATTGCACTTGATTCAAGACATGAAGAACAAAATATGAACAAGATAGAAATAGGTAGAAGATGAATCTCTTTATTAACGAATCAGTCATCACAGATTACATACCAAAAGAGTATACATTATCTACAAGTTGGTTTAGATCGCTAAGATCTAAACCAAGTTTTCTCTCACTAACACATAGTCTCTCTCTCTCTAGGATGTGCACACCAGGAGGAACAAGAAGTTAGGAGAGGTGCACAAAGCTTCTCTAGTGTTGCCCTAATCTACCCTATACAACACATATATATATAGACTAGGGACTAAACCCGGACAAAACATATTGTCCGGGATACATAACAAATAATTCGGACAACAATGATAATCAACGTATTCCGAGTTTAACATCATAAACTCGGAACTGATAAAACTTCCGAATCCTTGACTTGGCTTTGACTTTGTTGACCTTTGACCAGAACTGATAAAGCACAGTTACCCGGCAGGAACTGCACTTACAGACTCCCCCTTAACTGTTGCTATCAGTTCTGTCTGACACTTATATCTTCAGTCACCGGATACTGCACTTACAGTATGGGGGCCGGCCCTGCCCTAGCGAGCCCCGACGCCGCACCCCCACACCGCCCCCTCCCTTCCGTCCACCCTCTCCTTCACACACATACCTATACATACATAGATATATATATATATATACATATATTTTTAGCCCCATCCTCCACCCCATTGGCCCACCCCCTTTAGACACATCGTCACTCCCGATGACGTGGCGTGTGACGTGACGGCCAATCCTCCCCACACCATAGCTTCCAGTCTTAGAGCATACGTTGTGGGGCGGTATAACCCCCTCATAGCGCCGGCATAGCGCCGGAACACCGAAACGCCGGGCGCTATGTTTCAAAAATGGGGGGAGGGCGCGAGATTTTTCGCGGCGCTATGAATGTTGCTTTTCTTCCCTCCACTCTCACACAGACATATATACATACATATATATGTATAATTTAAGGGTTTATTAATTAATTGGGTAATGATGAGGTAGGGGCGTTATGACTACGGGCTAAAATGCATAAGGCTCCATAACGCCCACACGCTGACGTGGCGCGCCACGTGGCGCATAACGCCCACAAAAGGGCGTTATGACTACGGATGGCCTTATAGATAACTTAAAACCTAAAAGTTTCTAACCTGATTATAACAAATGTTTCTAATTAAGGATAGTCAATGGAGAGAAACAAGATATGCAATATTGACTTTGAATGTTTTTATATGTTTCAAAACTTATAGATATCTCTTTATTTATCTCTTTGTTTCAAAGTAGCTGGGGTAATCTTATAAATAAGACTTAACATATGAGATCTTAAACTCTAGGACAAATATCTAAATGTTTGCACGTTAGTAATCGTGGGCAACATTAATGTGGTTTTCTTAATAACCTTTCAAGCTTTGATATAATGTTACTTATTTCCGTTGAGTATCTTAATATAAAATCTTCACTACAGACTCAAACATTGATCCCTATGCAGGCAGGCTAAAAGATTCAGCTAGAATCAATAACAGTCTTGAAAGTCTTGTGAACTTATTAGCAACTAAACACTTGTAATGGCATTATCAAAAAGTATAGACCTGCAAATTGAGGTCTACGAAGACAGTGATTCGGACATTAGCAGCCAGGTTGATTCCAACATTTCAGTCCAAAAAACAACTCAATCTCCTGTCATGGATAGCCTCAAGATGCCAGAAACATCTTCAGTTTCCCTCGAATTGAGTCTAACCTTCAACTCAAACATAGATAAGTTTGAACCAATAGACTGTAAAAGCACAAATGAAACCGAATCAAACGCAACACCAGCGACCATCTCTAGAGTTTTTCCTTGCAACTATTGCCAGAGAAAATTTTTCAGCTCGCAAGCTCTCGGGGGCCATCAGAACGCGCACAAAAGAGAGAGGATGCTTGCAAAGAGAGCTATGAGAATGGGTATTTTCTCAGAGAGGTATCCTAACCAGCTTGCAGCTTTTCCTTTACATGGAAGTTCATTCAGATCTCTTCAAATTAGAGCTCATTCGTCGCAGCACCAAACATTCATGCCTCATAGACAATCCAATGGATTTATGGGACTGCCTACATATGTGGAGGATTATGGACCTGATCAGCTTATTTGGCCAGGAAGCTTCCGTCAGGTGACTGCAACTGGTGCTGAAGTCGTTTCAACGGTAGAAACGTCACCACCGCAAATCGTGGAAGGGATCGGACCAGTTTATGGTGGTTATGCAACACCAGATCTTACTTTGAGACTTTAGTTTAGTTCTTTGTTTCTTTGCATTGTAATTTATCACCCTTTAATTTATGTGGATTGTTGTTTGTATAGTTAACTAACACTAGGTGATGGATGGTATGTTGCAAGTTTGCATGTTTATTGTACGCTCCTAAACTATGTCAATATACAAGAGCTTTGCAAGGATTCTTGTGTGTTAGAAATCAGGCTCTAAAACCAACACTTGAACAATAATATTTTGTGATCAAACCAAGATTGCGACTCTCTCTTTTATTGAATAAACTTCTGTACCAATGTAACCATCTATATTTATATTAAATATATCTATCTTTTATTTAAATATCTTCCTAAACATACTATGACTCAAATTAGGTTTTAAGAATATCTTACGCGACGTTTTTCGGTCAGTAGAAATAGATATACGAATTATAAAAAATTCGGGCGCTAGGTTAAGAAACCATTTTTTGGCCTGAATTTGGACATACCAGTTGAAGAACTAATCCCTTCACATCCTAAGTCTAAGAGTTGTTTAGTAAATAGTTATTTATTTAATTTTTTGAACGGCAAATTAGGATCACTGACGGCCCACTGGAGTATCATCGTACCACCAGCGGAACCTCCCGATCATATCCATCTCCACTAGGCATAATGCCTATACACCAATTCAGGAGGAAACCCAATAAATCTGGAACCCCCCCCCCCCTTTGGGAATCGAACCCAGAACCTAATAGTCCAAAAGTTTTATCCTACCTCAAAGATGCCACTAGGCTATAATGCTATGGGTGAGGACCGGAAGCGACTAAACGGAAGTTTATAACCCTACATTTGAAAGTTTCAATTCCTGAAGTTGTCTTATACTAAGGATATCCTTTTGTGTGTACATATTTGCACACCGAAATGCCTATTTACACACCAAACTCTAGCTTTATATATGCAGCGTATAGGTCTATACGTGGTCAGGGCCGGCCCATAGGAGAGTGTACCCAAGCAATTGCTTTGGGCCTCACCCTATTAAGGCCTCCAAAACTAAAAAGAAAATACTAATAACTATAAATATAAAAAACAGTACATGAAACATTTCTAGCATAAACATTATGTAGTTTAATGGTAGGAATCTTACCTTGTTGGCATGGAGACCAGCTGTTGATTCTTGATAATTGTATTTCTTTTTAGTTTTTCAATCTAACCAGGATTGCTTTAACTCTCCTCAATTCACATTAATTGTTTTTTTAAACCTACAACTATGCATATCCATTTATATTCGTTTACCCATTTGTTAATTGCTAATTTACATGTCTTTCAAATATGGATTATAAGATTAACTCTTGACTCTCTCAACAAAACGTAGCTATCTGATATCTTATTCGAACTGGACAAAGAAGAACAAGAACCACATTTTTTTCTGTAAAAGGCCCCAGATTTAAGCCACCAAAATGGTTGAGCCGGCTCTGTAAGTGGCGTATAGCCACCTTTTTCAATTTCAAAGAGAATCTTTGATATGATGTGGGAATTTGTCCCTTTATATACATCGCGTATAGGCCTATACGCAGTGTATATAAAGGGGGTTTTTTTTTAAAACATTGTTATACATTATTTATTGTTTTAGCAAACTTTTATAATAGGTAATGTTTAAAAATAGATAAATAAAAAACATTGTTAAGTATTCTATCATATAGTATAATATATGTCTCGTATAAGCCTATGGATGTAGTATCGTATCATACAGTGTAGTATAAATCTCGTATAGGCCTATACGTGTAATATAATATTGTATCGTATCGTATCGTATCGTATCGTACCGTACCGTATAGTGTAGTAAAAAAATTGTAAAGTATTATATCGTATAGTATAATATAGGTCTCGTGAGGTCTATGGATGTAGTATCGTATCATATAGTGTAGTATAAATCTCGTATAGGTCCATATGTGTAATATAATATTGTATTCTATCGTATCGTATTGTATAGTGTAGTATAAGTCATGTATAGGCATATATGTGTAGTATTGTCTCGTATATATGGTGTAGTATAAGTCTTGTATAGGTCCCGTATAGGCTTATAGGTCTTGTATAGGCCTATGGATGTAGTATAGGCCCCACGTAGGCTTATAGATGTAGTATAAGTCTCGTATAGGATTATATGTGTAGTTTAGGTCCCGTATAGGCTTATAGCTCTCGTATATGTATAGTTTAGGTCTCGTATAGGCCTATACTATACTATACTATACTATACTATACTATACTATACTATACTATACTATACTATACTATACTATACTATACTATACTATACTATACTATACTATACTATACTATACTACACTATACTACACTATGTGATACTATGCGATACTATATGATACGATACGATACGATACGATACGATACGATACGATACGATGCTGAACTATAGGATACGATGCAATATGATACGATACTATAGGATACCATACAACAAACGTATAGGCCTATAGGCATATACAAGACCTACATGCGATCTATACGATACTTATACTACATTATTCGATAGGATAAGATATGGTATTATACTACACCTATAGGCCTATACGAGACTAATACAACACGAGACTGATAAGCTTATACGAGGTCAATACGTGACCTATACTACACCTATACGATACGATACGATACGATACGATATTTATCATATAAAAATGATTAATGTTGTATAAAGGAGTTTGTAAGAAATACTTACTTTTTTATTTATTTAAAATAGAGAACTTTTTTTATAAAACTTTACTAAAATGATTAATATTGTATAAATGTTTCTAAAAAACCAACCTTTATATACGCTGCGTATAGGTTTATACGCAACGTATATAAAGGTCTAAAAAGACAATTTTACCCCTGGTTTAGGCTGCGTATAGCACCCAATCCAGGTGTAAAATGGTTTTTTTTACCAAACTTGCCCCATATATACGCCACATACACGGCTATACGCGGCGTATAGTAACACTACTAGAAATTTGGCCTAATGCAACTTTTTAGAAGCAATTTTTTTCAAATTAGTTACATTTGACCCTAACGCAATGTTGTTGAATAGAAAGGGTGCATTAGAATATCTAATGCAGCCTTTTCCATAAAAGTTGCAAACTAATATTGAATTTGCAACATTTTTGTTAAAAAGTTGCAAATTTACTAAAAATTGCAACACTTTTTTGAAAAGTTGCAATTTTTTCTTAATTTCGCAACTTTTGTTAGAAAGGTTGCATTAAGAATATTTTAATGCAACTCTTATTTTAAAGTGAAAAAGATAAATAATATTGCCATATCCTAGTAGTAAACCCGGCTCTTTGTTTGTATCAGGTCTCGGGTTTTATACCACTTTAAAGCAATTTTTGGTTTTTTAGCCTTCCTAACCAACCCTTTTTAGAAAAAAGTGAACCCCTTGGCAAAAATTCCTGGATCTGCCACTGAACGAAGTCTTCAAGTTATATACCATTTTAACATCTCCTTTATTGAGCCACATAACTCTATTTTAGGAATTTCCAACCATACCCCTAGCGCCCACCATATCGCTTTCACTGCCAAACAATTAACTAGCAAGTGTTCCACTGTTTCAGCAACGTATCCACATTGAGGACAAGTCTGGTTCCCTACTCCCACCCCTCTTTTCAGCAATTCGACCCTAGTGGGGATTCTACGTGTACGGATTTGGATCTTCTCTACCTCATAGTTGGATATCTAAAGTCGTTATTATGTGGCACTAAACTTGATACTAAAACTATTTACTGATACATTGTTAGCATTATATTGAACTGTACTGAAATTGGCACTACATGTGCATACTGAATGTGAACATTGAACATGCTACTTAATGTGAATTCTTAACGTAATACTGAAAATGCTATATTGATATAAATTGTTATGCTCTGCTAGTTTTCATTATTTCAAATGCAACTGAAATTGTTATATTGATATCGAATTGTTATGATCTGCTAGTTTTCATTATTTCAAATGCATACAATTAATATCAGAGCTGGCTGCTTGAATTTTAAAAATATAAAAAAGTTCATCAAAAAGACACAATAGAGATTCGAACTTGGGTCCAATCTCTGATAAAGTAAGGAATAATCCACTAGAACACTTAATCATCTTTTATTATAAATTCACTCGAGTTGCTTATATATAGACGTTTATGTTAAATAATTTAAAAAATCATGGGAATAAGTTGGGATCGAACTCTAATCTACTCATTAGAAGAGCATGCGCTTACCAACTTGGCTGGACCCTTTTTGCATCAGTTTTCATGAACTTATTAATTATACAACCAAGTTTTCATGAACTTATTAATTATACAACCAGTATTAGTAAATATAGTGTAGTTATTAACATAATCCCAATTTTTTATAGGTTTTTCATTAATGAGGCGCCCAAATCAGGGGGAAACAGTTAGTATGGTTAATACAACAGCCTTCCATCATTTGTCTTTGATTATCGGTTATTATTATTAACGAGTAAAGGGTAATCGTCTTTGATTAAATAGTATGGTTTGATTATCTGTGAGTACATGGAGTTCGTCTTCACTTCATTTTCTACAACGGCGAAAGATCATCTGCCAAGGTTCGTATATATCGTATTGCATTGCATATGAATTTTGTTTAATGAATTATTAGTATTGTTTTCGTCCTATAGATGTTATAATAGTAGATAAGCCATGACTGAAAACTTCATAACCTGCACTTGGTTTTAACAATATTGTGGCCGTTAAAGAAACTGATTAGCAAGTCAGACATTATTAGACAAATATATATTTAACTTTTAACGTCAAAACAACTATGGTTCTAAGCTTATGCCGATAAATGTGACAAATTTTATGAAGCATCAAATAACCTTTGATGGATATAATTCAAAAGTCAACGAACTGAACATCACAGTTTGACTCTTTCAGTCAAACTAGCCATGACTCAAAAATTCATAACATGTACAAATGCTTTTAATTCATGATTTGACACCAACCCATTTGACCGTGTTTTTAATGCTGCATTTAACTTCAGAGGATACGAGAGAAATGAGGGATGTTAGAGATTGGATGTATAAACCTAGGCGGTTACCTGAGTTTGAAGCTGGAGTTGTTGAATTCCTTAATTCTTCGTTTGCTAAGGCAGGGGGAAGTAGTCAAATTTGTTGTCTTTGTAAAAAGTGTATGAACCGTTATTGGTATCGATGAGACGAAGTAGTTTTCCGCTCAAGATCAGTCTCTGCAGGTCCAGAGGAATACCTTCCTTATCCTGAATCTTCGATTTCACATCATGGATGGTTTCCGAAGGTTTGACATCCAATGTAATGGTCTTTCCAGTATCGGTCTTGATGAATATACGCATGAATCCCCTTGAAAAACGTATAACTGTGAGTGTGGATTCCTTGTTGATGTGAAGCTCGGCAAGGGAATCGCTGTTTGGTAGAACCGTTTCATTGAAGATCAACTCTTGCTCGTCACATGGAATATCTACCTCATACTCGATTTTCGCTTTTATCTCTTCGATGGTCTCCGAGGGTTTGATTTCTAGCGTAATGATCTTTCGAGCGAGGGTCTTGATGTATATTGGAATAAATTGCCTTGGTTTACACTTATGCATAAGCGTGAGGGTCGAGTTCCAGTAGATGTTGAAGTCTAAAAGGGTATTGTCATCCTCGAGAACCATGTTGTTGTAGATCAAAGCCTGCTCGTTGCATAGAATATGTTCCTTATACTGGATCTCCAATTTTACAACCACAATGGTGTGTGTGGGGTAGATTAACAAAGAGATCGTCTTTCCAGTATAGGTATTTACAAATATTATTATCAATTCAACGCTCATACGCATTTGTAAAGCGGTTGAATTGATAAAAAATATTTGTGAATACCTATACTGGAAAGACGATCTCTTTGTTAGTCTACCCCACAGACACCATTGCGGTTGTAAAATTGGAGATCCAGTATAAGGAACATATTCTCGTCAACGAGCAGGCTTTGATCTACAACAACATGGTTCTCGAGGATGAAAGTACCCATTTAGACTTCAACATCTACAGGAACTCGACCCTCATACTTATGCGTAAGTGTAAACCAAGGCAATTTATTCCAATATACATCAAGACCCTCACTCGAAAGATCTTTACGCTAGAAATCAAACCCTCGGAGACCATCGAAGAGATAAAAGCGAAAATCGAGTATGAGGTAGATATTCCGTGTGACGAGCAACAGTTGATCCTCAATGAAATGGTTCTACCAAACAGCGATTCCCTTGCCGAGCTTCACATCAACAAGGAATCCACACTCACATTTATGCGTTTGTCAAGGGGATTCATGCGTATATTCATCAAGACCGCTATTGGAAAGACCATTACATTGGATGTCAAACCTTCAGAAACCATCCACGATGTGAAATCGAAGATTCAGGATAAGGAAGGTATTCCCCTGGACCTGCAAAGACTGATCTGGAGCGGAAAACTACTTAATTATGCGTTATTTAATTCTGATTGTGCACAAGTTAATGATTATATCACGTTATATGGATGGAGAAAATCCAAGACTGAATAAGGGTGCAGAAGACGTTGATGAGCTAGATGAAGAAAAAGAATTGGGTGGACCAGTATTTCTGAATGGCGGCCATCCTTTGGGGGGTAAAAAAAGAAGAAAAGGCAAGACTTTCACTTTAAAAGAGCATTTAAAGGAACAAGCACATCGTTATGCGTTATTTAATTCTGATTGTGCACAAGTTAATGATTATATCACGTAAGTAACCAATCATAACTTTTATTTGCTTCATATTATATATTTTAATATCGTGTATTTCATATTCATGTTATATTTTCTAAATGATGATGCAGTGAGCATGAAGCTTATATTGACAATCAACCCCGAAAAACTCAATGGGCACGTGCACAAGACCATAGTCATGAGTTCTCCAGTTGGTTCAAAGATAAAGTAATTAGTAATAATGTTCCAGATCATATTTTTTGCCTTGCTAAGGGACCTAGTTCTACGTCCAGGAGATACAAGGGGTATTATGCCAACGGATATAGGTTTTGTACCAAATCACGAGATGATAAATGTCTAACTCAAAATAGCGGTGTTTCAATTACAGCTTTAACTCCTAGCTTTGCGAGTTCTCGAGACAAAAGTCCAACTGTCGGGAATGTTGACTACTATGGTAGAATTCTGGATATAATTGAACTTGATTACTGGTCCCAGTTCAGAGTTGTGTTATTTCATTGTGAGTGGTACCAAGTTGAGAAAGATGATTATGGCTTAAAATGCGTTAATATGCAGAAGCTTTGCTATTCAGATGATCCTTTTGTCATGCCTTCACAAGTGAAACAAGTGTTCTATATACCGGATCCTATAGTAAATGGGTTGCATTATGTTGTCGATACGGTTCCAAGGGATTTATATGACTTCGATGAAGAAAGTAATGAAACTGATGGTGGGTCTTATTGGTGTGAGCCTAGTGAAGATAGGTTGGGTTATTACGCACAACCCAGTGAGACCCATTTGTCAAGAGAAGATATCCCTCCTCTTATGGTTGACGTAAGTACAAAATTAGATGCAACAGATGTTATTGATAGTGAGAATGCTGATGATTCTGATCATTATGATGATACATTATGGGATTGGATGCACCTAGATGAAGATGATGACAATTGAGTTATTAAGGTAAAAAAAGAATGTTTCCAGTTCAGCCCAATCCTACCTAGTTCTTTTCTAACTTAAAATCACATGTTTTGACTGTTTGTAAACTTTACGTATATCCGGTTACGCTTTGACTTAAAATGATAACTTCTACCCAATCCATCTGACCTGTTTCCAAAACAAAATAAGATTCGTTTAATTTTTTTAAATGATATATTACTCAGCTAAAACACTTGTTTTGTTTCTACTAGTTTTTAATTAATTTACACATGCATGTAATTTTTAATTAGGGAGCTTGAAGACAGGTGGGCATCGGAAGAAGTGCGAGAATGATAAAGTTTTGGTGGATCACCTCAAGATCTAAATGGAAGAACGTACCTTGGGAGAATTGGTTTAAACGGGTTGATGATAGAGATTTTATGTAGTTTTTTGTATGTTGTTTGGGATGTGTTTTTGCACTGCTGCATCAGTACTTTTGCTGTTTTAGGATTGCTGTAATTTTTTTAGGCAGCCTTGCTTAGTGATCAAAATGAATCGGGAGAATAGTTATTTTTCTTTTCATTTAAAGATGACTTCTGGACCAACAAGTTAAGATCTTTATCGATTCATTGATATTTCATCATAAAGTTAAGATCTTTATCGTTTCAAAAGCTGTACAATTGTTCGCTTGACTTTGAAAGTCAAGAATGTTTATTTAAGGTAGTAGAAGGCAGTTGGATCAGTTCCGGATTACACATTTCAGTGGAACAACTGGGTTCCGTTTAAAGTCTGTGTTGTGGCTTGGAGGGCTGAACAACCATACCTTCCCACTCTGGTTGCGCTTGCTACCAGAAGCATACATTTCCTGTCGACTACGTTCTGTGTGGCTACATGGGATTTTTGTGGGCCAGTTGACGTTAAAAAGGTCAAGCTTGATATGAAATTGGTGTTAACAATATATAATACATTTAAATATAAAATTAATGTATAATAATAATAATAATAATAATAACAATAATAATAATAATAATTCAAGCCAGCTATGAGCTCATGAGTCGAGCCAGGCCTTGCTCACGTTATATGGATGGAGAAAATCCAAGACTGAATAAGGGTGCGGAAGACGTTGATGAGCTAGATGAAGAAAAAGAATTGGGTGGACCAGTATTTCTGAATGGCGGCCATCCTTTGGGGGGTAAAAAAAGAAGAAAAGGCAAGACTTTCACTTTAAAAGAGCCTTTAAAGGAACAAGCACATCGTTATGCGTTATTTAATTCTGATTGTGCACAAGTTAATGATTATATCACGTAAGTAACCAATCATAGCTTTTATTTGCTTCATATTATATATTTTAATATCGTGTATTTCATATTCATGTTATATTGTCTAAATAATGATGTAGTGAGCATGAAGCTTATATTGACAATCAACCCCGAAAAACTCAATGGGCATGTGCACAAGACCATAATCATGAGTTCTCTGGTTGGTTCAAAGATAAAGTAATTAGTAATAATGTTCCAGATCATATTTTTTGGCTTGCTAAAGGACCTAGTTCTACGTCCAGGAGATACAAGGGGTATTATGCCAACGGGTATAGGTTTTCTACCAAATCACGAGATGATAAATGTCAAACTCAAAATAGCGGTGTTTCAATTATAGCTTTGACTCCTAGCTTTGCGAGTTCTTGAGACAAAAGTCCAACCGTTGGGAATGTTGACTACTATGGTAGAATTCTGGATATAATTGAACTTGATTACTGGTCCCAGTTCAGAGTTGTGTTATTTCATTGTGAATGGTACCAAGTTGAGAAAGATGATTATGGCTTAACATGCGTTAATATGAAGAAGCTTTCCTATTCAGATGATCCTTTTGTCATGCCTTCACAAGTGAAACAAGTGTTCTATATACCGGATCCTATAGTAAATGGGTTGCATTATGTTGTCGATACGGTTCCAAGGGATGTATATGACCTTGATGAAGAAAGTAATGAAACTGATGGTGGGTCTTATTGGTGTGAGCCTAATGAAGATAGGTTGGGTTATTACACACAAGCCAGTGAGCAAGAGACTGGTTTGTCAAGAGAAGATATCCCTCCTCTTATGGTTGACGTAAATACAAAATTAGATGCCACGGATGTTATTGATAGTGAGAATGCTAATGATTCTGATCATTATGATGATACATTATGGGATTGGATGCACCCAGTTGAAGATGATGACAATTGAGTTATTAAGGTAAAAAAAAAATAATGTTTCCTGTTCAGCCCAATCCTACCTAGTTCTTTTCTACCTTAAAATCACATGTTTTGACCGTTTGTAAACTTTAAGTATATCCGGTTACGCTTTGACTTAAAATGATAACTTCTACCCAATCCATCTGACCTGTTTCCAAAACAAAATAAGATTTGTTTAATTTTTTTTTAAATAATGCATTACTCAGCTAAAACACTTGTTTTAGCTCTACTAGTTTTTAATTGATTTACACATGCATGTAATTTTTATTTAGGGAGCTTGAGGACAAGTGGGTACCGGAAGAAGTGCGAGAATGATAAATTTTTGGTGGATCACTTCAAGATCTAAATGGAAGAACGTACCTTGGGAGAATTGGTTTAAACGGGTTGATGATAGAGATTTTATGTAGTTTTTTGTATGCTGTTTGGGATGTGTTTTTTGCACTGCTGTATCAGTACTTTTGTTGTTTTAGGACTGCTGTAATTTTTTTAGGTAGCCTTGCTTAGTGGTCACAATGAATCGGGAAAATAGTTATTTTTCTTTTCATTTAAAGATGACTTCTGGTCCAACAAGTTAAGATCTTTATCGATTCATTGATATTTCATCATAAAGTTAAGATCTTTATTGATTCAAAAGGTGTACAATAGTTCGCTTGACTTTGAAAGTCAAGAATGTTTATTTAAGGTAGTAGAAGGCATTTGGATCAGTTCCGGATTACACATTTCAGTGGAACAGCTGGGTTCCGTTTAAAGTCTGTGTTGTGGCTTGGAGGGCTGAACAACCATGTCTTCCCACTCTGGTTGCGCTTGCTGCCAGAAGCATACATTTCTTGTCGACTACGTTCTATGTGGCTACATGGGATTTTTGTGGGTCAGTTGACTTTAAAAAGATCAAGCTTGATATGAAATTGGTGTTAACAGTATATAATACATTTAAATATAAAATTAATGTATAATAATAATAATAATAATTCAAGCCAGCTATGAGCTCATGAGTCGAGCCAGGCCTTGGCTCGATTGTAAACTAAACGGGTCAGATGTAAATGAAAATTTTAATGGAAGGGGAATTGTGAAAAAAAATAGGTTGTAAGCTGCATGAATTTTATGCCTTTTTTCCACCTGAAGTTAGAATAAACATAAAAACAACTAAATTAACATTATGAAAACAACTCTGGCTTTGACTTTTGAAAGTCAAAACATTATACAATTAGAACCTGCAAGTTGGAAGTTACACAAATCTTTTGCTTTCTTAATGTAGTTCGTATTGTTTAATTTAATGCAGATACTAGTTCACACTTTGACCAAGTTCATTTTGATTCACTATATTTAGACCAGTTTACACTGTTTGACCCGTTTTGACATGTTTCATTTTTAATTACTATATTTAGACCAGGATTTACCTGTTTTAACCCGTTTAACCCATTTTAACCCCTCCATTTTAGTTTACTATATTTAGACCATTTTTACCCGTTTCATTTCGATTCACTAGATTTAGACCAGTTTTTACCGATTTGATCCATTTCATATTTGTTCAATGTATTTAGACAACACCAACCTAAAAAGAGAAATTGATATAATATTTTATAATTAAAATGTAAATGTATTGTATATATTAATTTCAGAAAAACTAAAAAAATTGGGTTGAACGGGTCGTGTTCGGTAGGGGTGTAAACGAGTCGGGCCGAGCCCGAGCCCGACTAGGCTCGAGCTCAGCTCGTCATGTTTTTATGAAGCTCGGGTTCGGCTCGGTTTGAGCTTACTTATTTGAGCTCAAGCTCGCCTTGAGCTATTTTGAGAACAACCTCAAACGAGCTAAAAGCTCGACTTGAGCTCGCTTCAATATCACTTAAACGAGCCAAAGCTCGGCTCAAGCTTGACTTGTCAATGTTATCATCATCATTATTATATTATATATAAAAAAAACTGAACTTTGTTTGGGCTTGTTTACACCCCTAGTGTTCGGGTTAACCCGCGACTATTCGGGTCGGGTTCGGGTTCGTATGTATGACACGATTTTCGGGTTTGTATACAATTTTCGAGTTCGGGTCGGGTTGAACCCGCGAACACGACTCATTTAATTCCTTTGCCCCTTTCTTTTCGTTTTGCAATAATTTCATATTTATGACATTTCCTAAAAAAAATAATATAGTAAATTCATAAAAAGTCATAATTTACTAAATTGTGAGTCAATCACTTGTGGATGTTTTTGTAGAGTGTTAAAAAATAGGACTACATAAAACATGAGGGAAGGTATAAAAGAGATGGGACTCCTCATATTCGAACTTGAAACTTATGGTTCCATAGTTTAGCAGTTTATCGACTACATCATCAATAACCCTTTATGATCATAAATGACCTCAATCTTATCATTAATTACCCACAATAGTTGTTGATCACTCTAATCAACCATCAATAACCTCATATGACCATCTATGGCCATAATTTCCTATTAATTACCTCAATCAACCATTATCAAACCTAGTAGATCATTATCAACCTTAATTGACCATCAATGACCGTGTATCCTCGTCAATAGCCCAAATTTGTTGTTGATTATCCCAATTGACTATCATTTGCCCTTATGGGTTATTAGTGATACAGAGTGGCTGTTAATGACTGTACCTGACCAACCATAACCTAAAATGACCATTCGTAACCTAAAATGACCATCAACCTAATCGATCATTATCAAACATAATAGATCATTATCAACCTTAATTGACCATCAATAACCGTGTATCCTCATCAGTGACCGTAATATGACCATCAATGACCCAAATTTGTTGTCGATTACCCTAATTGATCGTCATTTACCCTTACTTGTTATTTGTGATACATAGTGGTAGTTAATGACCTTACCTTACCATCCATAACCCTATGAGACCATCTATGACCATAATTTATTGTTAGTTACCCTAATCGACCATTATCAAACCTAATAGATAATTATCAGCCTTAATTGACCATTGATAACCGTGTATTGTCATCAATGACCATAATATGATCATCAATGACCCAAATTTGTTGTTGATTACCCTAACTGATCATCATTTACCCTTACTTGCTATTAGTGATACACAATGGCAGTTAATGACCATACCTAACCATCCATAACCCAAAATGGCCATCCATAACCCTATGAGACCATCTATGACCATAATTTATTGTTAGTTACCCTAATCGACCGTTATCAAACCTAATAGATCATCATCAGCCTTAATTGACCATTGATAACCGTGTATCGTCATCAATGACCGTAATATGATCATCAATGACCCAAATTTGTTGTTGATTACCCTAACTGATCATCATTTACCCTTACTTGCTATTAGTGATACACAATGGCAGTTAATGACCTTACCTAACCATCCATAACCCAAAATGGCCATCCATAACCCTATAAGACCATCTATGACCATAATTTACTGTTAATTACCCAAATCAACCGTGATCAAACCTAATAGATCATTATCAACCTTAATTGACCATCAATAACTGTGTATCCTCATCAGTGACTGTACTATGACCATCATGACCCAATTTTATTGTTGATTACCCTAACTGATAATCATTTACCCTTACTCGTTTTTAGTGATACATAATGGCAGTTAATGATCTTACCTGACAATCCATAACCCTATAAGACCATATATGACCATGATTTACTGTTAATTACCCTAATCGACCGTGATCAAACCTAAAAGATCATTATCAACCTTATTTGACCATCAACAACCGTGTATCCTCATCAATGACCGTAATTTGATCATCAATGACCCAAATTTGTTGTTGATTACCCAATTCACCATCATTTACATATTTTTATACCTATTATCATTATAAAAGTTAAATATAACATAACAAAATATATTATTTCTTACTTTGTATTAGAAATTTATATACAATTATTAATACACACGTTAATTCATATATACCAGATACAAATTATACGAATATAAAAACTTGTTTATGATCGGATCGATTCGAGATTTTAGTGAGCCGATCCTGAGGAGCTCACCGCCCGGCTCAGTTCGTTCACATTCCTAACTAAACCTTGAAATAAATTTGTTAAATGTATTGCTTCATATTTTCTATTTTTTTAATTTGTTATGGAAACAATTATATATATATATTTTCTTTTACTAGATCTTCCCTCTAATTTCCACTAAAAAATTAAAACTTCCCTCCTAGTTATTTTCGTTTCCCCCCTAAATGTTTTCATTTCCCCCTCAAACGTCCTTAAAACTTCCCAGCAAGTTATCCCAAGAAAATTTTTGATAACCCTAATCAATATCTGTCTGCCCCTTAAACCACAAGAACTTTGCTTCGCTACAACCAACCTGCCTCTATCTCTGCGATTTAATAAACTTTAAGAACTTGCTTTGGAAGGTCGACGGCCGAAATTGGTTTGTAAGGTTAGTGACTCCTCTATCTCTGTGATTCAATAATCAATATGAAACTGGTTAAGAAGATTAGTGACGATTGTTTTGGTCAAAAATTACCGAAGCAATTTAGTGATCAAATTAGTTAAGTGAGGTAGTGTGCTAAAATTATGTGTGAAAAATATGTAAACCAAGTTAGTTATAAAAACAGTTTCAGGATACGGCTCAAGATATAGAGCTGTATCTATGATCAAACAATGAGCAGAAAAGTAAAGGTTGACACGTGATGTACGAGGAAAGCCCTTGATCAATCTAGATCGCCGGCATAAAACCTCGGGAGCTGACAATCGCAGCTGCCTTGTTCTTCTATTGCTTCAAATATCAGGATACAGTGCAGGATGTGGTGCGGATCAACTATGTGTTACAATATAATTCGAATACAAGTGTTGTGTGTAGTGTTTGCAGTGAGCTAGAGAGAAAGTGTTTGAAAATGTGAAAGTTGAGTGCCTTAATCTGATCCGCCCCCATCTAATTATAGTAAAACAAATATAACAAACTATCCTAAATAACCGGGATCCAACGAATATTCCTCACTCGAACGTTGTGGACCTAGTCTTTCGGGTTCAACGTCTCTCCCATAACAAACATGCCCGAGTCTTGAGGAGAAGAAGTCCATCTGACCGTTAGCGAACCCCAGCCTTTAACCTGCACGTGGTTAATTCAATATTCCTTAGGATATCGCCCAACATGTTAGCAATATCCCCGTCCAGTATCCTGATCACAAATAAACAATTAAAAGCCGGATATTGATCAAGATATGTATGCTCAGAAAATGACCCATAACAATCGTCCCCAAATATATCTGTTGGTATACCAATCCAACGGATATATTTTAAAAGTTTTATCTCACCAATTAAGGCAATCAATATGATGAGACCCTTGAAATGACAATGTGCAACTTCCAAGGCGTTATTTACTCTTTACCCCCCTACATTTAGCCTTTATTAACCGAGGGTCGTCTCATTACGATTTATCTTTATCTTCAACCAAATATCAGGTACTTTTCTCTCTCTCTTTTCTATTTTCCTTCTTTATATCTCCTGATCTTCCGATTGTGATCCTTCATGGCTACCCGTACTAGATCACAAATGGCGGATTCTGTTTCCACCTTCCACAAACAGAATTTGCTTCAGAAACCTTCAAAAGAGGTGTGTTCTTTCGATAATTCTGACATCGCGGCCCTACGAGCTTCCGGTGCCTTTCCCGCCGGGACAATCTTCCGTCCATTCAACCGAGAGGTCCGATCGGATTTTTGTTCCGACGAATGGGTCTGCTTCTTTGCCTACCCTTTCTCCATAGGACTTCAATACCCGTTTTCACCTTTTATTTCTCGTTTCTTCGAACTTACTGGCCTGAGCTTTGCCCAAATCATGCCCATGGTTTGGCGCATATTAGTCACCTTGGAAGGAATTAAGGCTCGCCATATGCCTGACCTGTGTATCGAGGATTTGCCAAAGGCTTATTGCTTAAGATCTCATGGTTCCAGCCGATTCCTTCTATTCTCTATTTCCAAAGATCCTCTCATCCTCAAAGCTACCAAGAACGAGGATAAGTGGACAAGAAAATTTTTTTTTGTGAAAAGAGACTCCATTGATAAGGGTTTTGACCTTCCTAAAAGATGGTTGACTTCTGGTAGGATTTAGGGTTTTAGGAATATCCCCAATCATATCCCGAACCTCCATCCTGAACCAATATCCTGATGTGTTTATTTTCTTTCTTGCAGCAAACTTCAAGGAACTAGCTCCCCCTAGTGCTGAATCAGAAGGAAGAATAAAAGAGATCTACAAGCTTCCAGAGGGTGAAAGAACCTTTAACCTGCTACTCACAAGCTCAAATCAAAGATCAAGCTCCAACATGTCTGGTAAGCATATTTTCAGGAATTATCTTTATATTAAATTGATTATTATTTTTAGAGGTATAATAAGCCTAAAACATCTTCCCTTATGTAGTGCCAGTTATTAACCTCGAAGGCTTCCAACTTGACGAGTTGGATAGCTACTCCAGCCTTGTACCTGTCAAACAAGAACCTAAGCCGAAGCCATCTGCCACATCGAAGCCCACCACTTCAAAGACTACTAAAGCTCCTCCGGCATCCAGGACCGGGGCCTCTAGTTCCCGGAAGAGGAAAGAAATGGATTCTCCAGCCGCCTCTGAGACATTCTCTCTTGAGAATCATGGGTTTAATGAAGCTACTTCATTCCTCAAGCAGGTAAAAATTCCCTTTCAATATCCTGAACATGCATGTTAGTCATTATCCTGTTCATTTTACACTGATACCTATATCTTTAACTACAGGGCTTGGAACGTCTCATGCATCTGTATGAAGACGCTTGCGGGCTTAATAAGATGCTGGAGATCAGGCTCGAAAAAGCTGAAGCCACCATAGCTGATCAAGGAACAATTGCAGCTGCCAAGTCCCAGCATTATGAGGACAAATACAAGGCAATGACCCAGGAACACCAAGCTGCCCTCCACAAAGCCAATGAGGATGCTCAAGCCAAACTAGATGCCGCCCTTCTCCAATACCAGCAGGATATGAGTTCATATCGGGACAGTCTCAAAGCATCCGTGGTCATCTCTCTTCTCCAAGCCAGGTTAAGGATGGCTTACGAGGCCAGGGATTTGGGCTTCGAATGCCCCTCCTGGAATGTAAAGGCTTGGGAAGTGAAACTACAGGATCATGGAGGTCATCCCGTCGCTCATCCTGCAAAGCATGCTGGTGAAGAGCCTTCTAAGGCGGCAGAGGAAGTGGCCAATGCTGGTGATGATGCCGAGAAGAATCCTGAGGCTGATGCTAGTGCAAATGCTGGGAAAGAAGTTGCTGATCAAGAAGGTGCCGCTTCTTAGGCGGCGAAGTGGGCGATGATGGATATACGTGCCAAGGCCGGAACCCACTTTTTAAATTTCATGGTTGTGGTTGTGTAAACAATTTACTTTTCCTGTTTTTGAACAATTTATATTTCCTGCATTAGAACAATATGATGACCAAAGGTGGATGGGTCCTGGGTTTTCAGGATGAAGCCCTTGGTCATCAGTTAGTATAACCTATTTTGAATGTCGTAACGGTTGAAGGTGGACAGGTTTCGTTTTGAGATAAAACCTTCAACCATTACGTAGATATGGTAAAAACTAATCATGCTTTTGGCGGATGGGCCTCGGTTTGAGGTGAAACCAAAAGCACAACTTTTGACATGTTAATAATATAACTTGTTTTTGACTGATTTGTTGTTGCCTCTTCATTTTCGTTATGCATTCCTTAATGTATATTTTAGCTTTGCAAAATTTACTCAGTGATATATTATGAAAACTTTTATTAAATAAAACTTCCAAAAATTCAATCAACTTTAGAGAAAATTTTTCAAAGAATAAAAGAAAGTCCAATTTCAAAAACCTGTTTTGACAATTATTGCTTGATCAAAGTTTCAAACCAGTACCAGCGTCAAATAACTTAATCAAATATCCTGAAAAGTATTTCGAAAATATATTTCGAAAATATATTCCGATAATTTATCCTAATCAGGATGTTTAACCTTTTACCAAACATAGTACTGTTAAAAACTTAAACAACGTTTACAAAGGAAAGATCATACCAGGAATAGGGTATAACCCTATTTTTAACCTTCAATCCCCCTGTAACTCTTCCAATAAAGATGTCCCCTGTCTGAGACACTCAGTGTATTAGGTCCGAGCTTTATCCTTTGAGCTTTACACAATTGCCTCAGTAGGGATGTCCCCTGTGCACAATGTCTTCGAATACTTAGAAATCTTTTGGTCATTAATTCCAATTGTATAGACAATTTTTCGTGTTACAAGGGTAAAACCCAAAAATGTACTGGAGATAAATCCCTCGTATCCTGGGGGAAATCCCAAATTTTCGTGCGCTACAGGCGGGAGTGTATAAACTCCAAGGCTTAGAAAGGTGAAAACCTTTAACCCTTAGAGAGTATGAAAATACCCTTTCATGAGAGAGGGTGATCAATCCTCATATACCTTTAGGATTCAGGATATAGCCAATAGTAACGAAATTGTCAGCCACTTTTACATGGACTGTTCCCGCCACCTTGAACTATTCCCGAATAACTTGCGCTCCAGGCGAGGTGTTTAAACCCAATTCGGAAGAAAGGTGAATACCTTTAAACCTGTGAAGGGATCGGGATCCCTTATACGTGAGAGAGGGGGCCAATCCTCTAATCTTCCGAAGTATCCTGAGTGAGCATCCTGGAGCTATATCCTGGATCATATGCTGCAAAACATCCTTAAACTAAGGTGGGTGTTAGCTTGGCTAACACCCCTCCGATGCTTAAGTTAGTATTGGGTTTCAAAGAATAAATCAAATCAAACATATTTAAAAGAGATAGAATTCATACCATCTTGAGATAGAAATTACATTCTATTCTTACTTGAAATAGAGCTTTAAGTGTATTGCATTCCAGGATCTTGGTAGCATATCCCCTTCCATATTCTTGAGTCTATATGCTCCTTTCCCCGCTTCTGACTCGACTTCATATGGTCCTTCCCATTTTGGAGCTAGCTTGCCATCGGCAGGATTAGTGGTATTTTGAAAAGCCTTTCTTAGCACCCAATCACTGACTCGAAATCTCCTAGTCCTTATATTCTTGTTATATGCTCTGGATATTCTTTGTTGATATGCTGCCATCCTTAGCCTTGCTGCATCCCTTGTCTCATCAATAGTATCCAGCTCCCGGCATAGGACTTCAGGATTCTGCTCAGGATTCCAGAGGTTGGATCTTGCTGTGGGTATCACCATTTCTGTCGGGATCACTGCTTCTGCTCCAAATACTAAGGAAAACGGGGTTTGACCAGTTGCATTTTTTACCGTCGTTGTATCAGCCCACAAAACAAAGGGTAATTCTTCTGCCCATTTCCCTTTCTTGGCCCCTAATCTTTTCTTCAAGTTGTTGACAATTATCTTGTTTGAAGATTCAGCTTGTCCATTTGCTTGAGGATGTACAGGAGTAGACGTTATCATTTTGATTCCCCAACTCTTGCAAAAATCAGTAGTTCTCTTGCTTATAAACTGAGAACCATTGTCACAGATTATCTCGGCTGGTACTCCGAATCTGGTCAGGATATTTCTCTTTATGAAGGATACTACTTCTTGATCCCTGACTTGGACAAATGCCTCGGCTTCAACCCATTTGGAGAAATAATATGTCATTGCCAACATAAAAACCTTCCCTCCTGGAGCCTTTGGAAGCTTTCCCACTATATCCATACCCCACTTCATAAATGGCCAAGGGGAAACAATAGGATACAGCGGTTCAGCAGGCTGATGTAATATGTTACTATGTCTTTGACATGCATCACATCTTTGAGCAAATTCTGCGGCATCTTTTCTCATTGCCGGCCAATAATATCCTATCCTTAATACTTTTGAGAATAATAACCTGCCCCCAGTATGGTTACCACAATCCCCTTCATGTATATCCTGAAGTACTTCTTTGGCTTCGGGATCCTCCAAACACCTCAAATACGGTCCTGCAAAAGATTTCTTGTATAAAACATTATTTATAATAGCGAATCGTGATACCTTCATCCTAAATGCCTTAGGATGTTCATCACCGGGGATGTGTCCTTCCTTGAGATATCTCACGATTGGAGCCGTCCAGGATTCAGGATCCTTTTCAGGATACTCTGCTCCAGGATCCTGAATACTCGCTACTTCTTTATCCTGATGATTCGTCACAGAAATAAGACATGTAATATTGGTATTTGGGTCCCTTCTGGTATCCTGATCGATGATCCCAAATTTGCTAAGGCATCTGCTTCAGCATTATCCTCCCTTGGTACCTGTTCAAGTGTAAAAACATCGAAATATCCTGCTAATTTTTTGAGAATATCGAGATATTCGATTAATTTCTCACCCTTAACTGCATAGGATCCATTAAAATGGTTAGTAATTAACAATGAATCAACATATACTTGCAAATTCTTGATACTCATATTCTTAGCCAACTCTAATCCTGCAATTAAAGCCTCATACTCTGCTTCATTATTAGTAGCAGGAAATTCACATCTAATAGCCTGGGGTAATATGTCCCCCTGTGGCGATTTTAGTAGTATACCTAATCCTACTCCTCTTACATTAGATGCACCATCAGTATATAACGTCCAGGATCCTGAGGATTCTCCTAACTGTTGGACTTCTAGGTCTACCTCATCATGAATGTCACTACTGAAATCAGCCACAAAGTCAGCTAAAGCTTGAGACTTTATGGCATTTCTAGGTTCATATACTAAATCATAAGCACTTAACTTTACTGACCACTTGGCCATCCTGCCTGACATTTCTGGTTTTCTAAGCACATTTTTGACAGGATAATTTGTTTTAACGTGAATCCTATGTGTCTCAAAGTAATGTCTAAGCTTCGTTGATGCCATAACTAATGCTAGTATCAATTTTTCTAAATGAGAATACCTAGTTTCAGCATCTAACAAACTTTTACTAACATAATAAACAGGATATTGCTGACCTTCATGGTCCTTTATAAGAACGGCACTTACAGCATTCCCTGATACAGCGAGGTATAAGGATAGTGGTTCACCATTTTCAGGCTTCATCAATAGAGGTGCAGTTGAGAGATATCGCTTCAAATCCTGCAAGGCTGCTTCATGCTTTGCTCCCCATTCGAACTTCTTGTTCTTTTTGAGGATATCATAAAATCCCTTGCACTTTTCCGAGGATCTTAAAATAAATCTGTTCAACGCTGCTACTCGGCCTATTAGTCGTTGAACATCCTTCATATTTGAAGGTGATTTGATATCCAAGATGGCTTTAATCTGCTCCGGGCTTGCCTCTATTCCTCTTTTGGTCACCATATATCCTAAAAACTTTCCTGCCCCCACTTCGAAATGGCACTTAGCAGGATTTAGCTTCATATTGTATTGATCCAGGATATCAAATGCTCCCTTGATATCCTGGATGTGATCCTCAGCCTTTTTAGATTTCACCACCATATCGTCAATATACACCTCCATGGTGTCCCCCAGCTTATCTTTGAATATCATGTTCACCAATCTCTGGTATGTTGCACCTGCATTTTTCAAACCGAAAGGCATAGCAGTATAGCAATAAATACCTGTTGGTGTCATGAAAGCAGTATCCTCCTGGTCTGAAGGCTCCATTTGAATCTGCTGAAATCCTGAGGATGCGTCCATGAACGTTAACATTTCATGCCCAGCAGTAGCATCCACCATTGCATCGATATGAGGAAGGGGGAACGGGTCTTTAGGACAAGCCTTATTCAAGTCTGTGTAATCTACACAGACTCTCCATTTCCCATTTTTCTTCTGCACTACGACCACATTCGCCAACCATCTTGGGAACTTGACTTCTCTGATCATTTTGGATTTTAACAATCTTTCAACTTCCTCTTGGATGATTATATTCCGCTCTGGAGCAAACTTCCTTCTTTTTTGCTGAATAGGCTTGAATGGCCTGTCAATTCCAAGCTTGTGAGTAATAATGTCTTTGGATATACCTGTCATATCCTCATACCTCCATGCAAACGTTGACATCCTGCACTTCAAAAAGTCAGTTAATTGTTTTTCAATATCCCGAGGGATATTGGTTCCTACGAGCACCAAGATATCAGGATTATCCTGATCCAGGATAACTTTCTTCACATCCTGCTCCGAAGCTTCCAAGGTATCCCGGGCCCGCATCTTTAATTGCTATGCTGGATTAGGCTTGGTCGAGGATTTCATTGAGGATGTGTAGCATTCCTTCGCCTCTTGCTGATCACTATCAACTTTGACGACCCCCCAAGGGGTTGGAATCTTTATGCATTGGTGATAAGTCGAAGGCACAGCTTTCATGTCATGGATCCATGGCCTGCCTAGTATGATGTTATAGCAGGATAAGGAGTCCATCACACAGAAGCATTGTATCGAGTTGACCCCTTCAACGTATACTGGTAACTTTATCTCTCCTATGGTATTTCTAGCTTCTCCACTGAAACCAACGAGCATAGTGGACTTCGAAGTAATGTCCATCGGAGATACATTCATCCTTTTCAATGTTTCAAGCTGAATTATATTGACAGAACTATCGTTGTCCACCAATATCCTGCGTACAAAATGGTTAGCCACATATAATGTTATTACCAAAGCATCATGGTGAGGATCCTGAACAATATCCCTGTTATCACTATCGAAAGTGATCACTTTATCAGTTGTGAGGGTAGTCATCCTGACTGGTTTGTCTCCCCTTTCACTCTTAGCTTCCTTTGCATGTCTCTTAGCCGCCGAATACGAAGTCCCACAAATGTCGGATCCTCCTGAAATAAAGTTAATTATCTTGGCATCTGCTGGGGGTGATGCTGCTCGTTCAGGATCCTTCTCGGGATCCTGCCCTTTATTCTTCTTTCTTCCCAGCAAGTCCTTCAGATACCCTTTGCTTAACAGGTAACTTATTTCTTTCCTTAAAGCAATGCAATCCTCGGTCATATGTCCGAAGTCTTCATGGAAGGCACACCATTTGGATTTATCCTTCCAATCGGCTTTCTGCTGGTTCTTTCGAGGCCACCTAGCTTTGTCCCCTAAACCCTGCACAGCATACATTAACTCAGGTATATTAACAGAAAAGCAGTATTCAGATAAGTCATGATATTCTTCAGGATCCTCGTCTTCAACAGCATTCACTTTCTTGTTATCATTTCTGCCATATGGCTTGGAGCGATATGGCCTATATGAGGATTCTGATTTCCTATTAGTTGATTCATAGGTTGAGGTAGAATTCATCCTCTCCTGCATCTTCTAGTCATCTTCCAAATGGATATATCTCAAAGCCCTGTTACGAGCTTCGTTGAGATTCCTGCAGGGATTCATTACAAGATCTTGATAAAACTGAGAATCCTTTCGTAACCCCATCTTAAAAGCTTGCACAGCTGTTGCAACATCAAGATGTGGGATATCCAAGGATTCTCGACTGAATTTGTTCACATAATCCCTCAAGGATTCCTGAGGCCCTTGAGTTATCCTGTAAAGATCACTGGTTAGTTTCTCGAAACTCCGGCTGCAAGAAAACTGACTATTAAATAAATTAACCAAATGAGCAAACGAAGTAATTGAGTGAGGAAGAACATTTAATAGCCATTTTAAGGCTGATCCTGTCAGGGTAGATCCAAAACCCTTGCACAAGCATGCTTCCTTGAGCTCCGGAGGGATAGGGTTGATCTCCATTCTTTCCCTATACTGGGCAATATGCTCTTCAGGATCCGTAGTCCCATCATACAGCTTCATGTTGGGAGTCTGAAATCTTTTTGGGATTTCAGCATCACAGATAGGATATGCAAAGCGGGATATCCTGTGGCTGTCTTGGGATACTTCTAGAATTGGCTGGACCACTCCAGGTACACTGGATATCATGTCCTTCAATTTCTGGAGCTCCTTGGTAAATGTTGACGTCATACCTGCATCCTGCAAAGAGCCATTGTTGTTAGTAGCAAGAACATTATTATTTGACACATTACCGGTCTGAGGATTTTGGCCATATCCTGAAGCATATCCTGAACTCCTCACAGTGGACATCCTGACCGAAGAGGGTATCTCAGGGGTATGATTCTGAGAATGGCTTGGGACGATATTCCCCCTGTTATCCTCAGTGTAAACTGCGGAACTGAAGTTCAAAGCCCTGGGCTGTATAGGAGTGACAGTTTCTTCAGCAGGTCTACTCGAGCTAGCTTTTAAGAGTTGTATTTCTCTTAACAGTATTTGGTTAGTTTCCTGTTGCTGCCTCATTTGTTCCTGCACACTTCCAAATAAAGTAAAAATTTCATCATTAGAGGCTAAAACGGGAGCAGATCCCTGAACACTCCGAGTAGGGATAACATCTTGAGGTTGTGAAGAAAATGGCATCCTTGGAGGAGGTGGTGGAAGCACTGAACCGGTAGTAGCGGAGGTTGCATCAGACATAGTGGAGGAGCTCATGTTTGATCTTGAGGCCATTGTAAACAATGTGGCAA
Organism: Helianthus tuberosus; assembly: GCA_030545235.1. Lineage (NCBI taxonomy): Eukaryota > Viridiplantae > Streptophyta > Magnoliopsida > Asterales > Asteraceae > Helianthus > Helianthus tuberosus. The sequence goes on along the minus strand of CM060437.1, from coordinate 99,471,689 downwards.
AAAGTTTTGAAAATAGAAAACCGATTAACGATTTCATAAAGATTTTTAGTAAAGGTAGCACCACTTGCCCCACGGTGGGCGCCAAATTGTTTTGGTCAAAAATTACCGAAGCAATTTAGTGATCAAATTAGTTAAGTGAGGTAGTGTGCTAAAATTATGTGTGAAAAATATGTAAACCAAGTTAGTTATAAAAACAGTTTCAGGATACGGCTCAAGATATAGAGCTGTATCTATGATCAAACAATGAGCAGAAAAGTAAAGGTTGACACGTGATATACGAGGAAAGCCCTTGATCAATCTAGATCGCCGGCATAAAACCTTGGGAGCTGACAATCGCAGCTGCCTTGTTCTTCTATTGCTTCAAATATCAAGATACAGTGCAGGATGTGGTGCGGATCAACTATGTGTTACAATGTAATTCGAATACAAGTGTTGTGTGTAGTGTTTGCAGTGAGCTAGAGAGAAAGTGTTTGAAAATGTGAAAGTTGAGTGCCTTAATCTGATCCGCCCCCATCTATTTATAGTAAAACAAATATAACAAACTATCATAAATAACCGGGATCCAACGAATATTCCTCACTCGAACGTTGTGGACCTAGTCTTTCGGGTTCAACGTCTCTCCCATAACAAACATGCCCGAGTCTTGAGGAGAAGAAGTCCATCTAACCGTTAGCGAACCCCAGCCTTTAACCTGCACGTGGTTAATTCAATGTTCCTTAGGATATCGCCCAACATGTTAGCAATATCCCCGTCCAGTATCCTGATCACAAATAAACAATTAAAAGCAGGATATTGATCAAGATATGTATGCTCAGAAAATGACCCATAACAACGATTATAGCAATAAATCAATCAGTTTCTCAATCCCTTATGTGATTGTCTAATTAGAGAATTTTTAGCACCAGTTAATTATGATATGATGATTAGTTAATATGGCAATAAATCGGATTTTTTGGCATAGTGATCTGATGGCAAATTAGTGATTTTTAGCACCAGTTAATTAATGTGAAATTTGATGTCTCTTGATGTTGCTGTTATTTAGAAAAATATTTCTAGGGTTTTGCTTTGTATGTGCAATTTCTATCTGTTGGTGCTGATGTTATTATGCAAGTAAAAAAGTCATGTTAGCTGAATCATGTAGGTTTTAATTCCACTTATTTGGGTAGCATTCTGACATCAATAACTCTTGTATGATAGCAACCTACATGTTCACATGTGTTTTCACTCGATAAATTACTGTAGCATTTTCGCTCTGTACAGGCTTAATAATATAGAACTCCTATTTGAATACAATTTGAGAAATCCTTAAATCTTAGTATGTACTCAACATTTAATCAAACTAGCAGTTGTATCCTTATTCGAGATTAATGAAAAATGTTATTTAATCAATGTGGATAGATGATAGAAAGAATGAAAGATCACATTAGTTTTAACTCCATTCACTCAAGACGACATAGTTTTAATAAATATTGAGTCCAGGTTACATGCCTAACAAAACCATATACACTTTCCCCATTTAATATGAACAAACTCTTGTACAGCCAGAAAAGCATAAAGAAACCATAAAAGTGACTTTCATATTTTTAAGAATCATAACATATGAAAAAAAAAAACCAAATCAATAACATTTATTTTAATGTTTAGCATACATTTAAACTAAAAGCTATAGATTCTACCTACTTAACACCCCCCACATTCCCCAAGTCCGACCCGCTTTCAGGGATTGCTTCGCTTCAGGTAGGGTGAAGTCTTTTTGTCAGCACTTCAGAGGCCTCACGCCTCAGAAACAATATTTTAAAGCAAGATTCAGTTGCTTATGTCTACATAAACTTGTTTTGACTGGTTACCTTGTCCTCAATTTTAGATATATTATTATATAGTCCTATCCATTGCTAAATTTGACTATGAACAGGTCCAATGGCACACAAAATCAATAAAATTCAAAGTTTACAAACAGATGCTTATGAGCAACTCAGACTACTGAACATACAAAAAAATGAAAAAAAGACTAAGAGATTTAGGTTTGAAAAATGTTGCATAGTCTTTAAAAGGTTTGACAGAAAGTAAAAAAATAAAGAAAAAGACAATGAAACAAAAGTCTACTAGTGAGATAGATGTTGACTATAATCCTGATGACACGGGTGATGAAAGTGAGGAAGATCACCAAGAAGTTGCTAGAAGTGTTGGTCAAGTATCCAAAAAGGTAATTGGATTATCACAAATTTATTTATTTTCTTTAATATACACTTGTTATCTAATCAAAATAAAATTTGTTATAGGTACACCGTGCACAATATATTCCACCAATGTCAATGAAAAAGATTGCTAATTTAGCAAAGCTACATCGAATAAATGCACCAAATGTCTCCCAGAAGGTTCCATCGGGTTCAAATACAACAACAGCGAATCACCAACGAGCTACAGTTACCATGGGTCAACTAATATCGAGTAATAAAGGAGGAGCAAACAGAAGAATGGCTCTTGTTGATGAGGATGATTACGAGGATGATGAGATAATTCAAGGTATTATTTTGTTAATCTCAAAGTATATGTAAATAAATTTTCCTTTTGATATTAATTTACTTTCTATGATTATAGAAGTTAACAATCTAGATATGGAACTAGATGGTGTGTCGGATGATGAAAATGAGTTGGAGATTCAAGGTACTTTTGTTTGGTGATTTAACTGGATTATATTGCTATACTTCTTTGATATTGCTATTTATTAATGGTATTGTATTTACAAATGTCACACCCCTTTCTGCGGCGGAAGCACAAGGTGTGATCATGAAAGGTTCTCATTGCATACGAAGAGTAAACATACTACATGCTCATGAAAATAACTTCAAATACCATAATTTGAAACATAAGATAGCGTTTACATCGCTAGACAGCGTAAAACATTGTCTTAAAAGTTTACAACTTTATTTAAAGATAAACACAAGCGACATCCACGAGCATGAGTAAGACCACGCGCACATCCATCCTAGTTACCTGAAATACATGTGAGTTTTGGAAAAAAAAACGTCAACATAATGTTGGTGTGAATTCATGCAGTTTTGTATTTCACGTTTGTATACTTTGTATGAAAACATAGTTTGTGAATAAATCAAGTTTTCATATATAAATCCAGTTTCATGTGTACACCACGTACTCATGTATAATTCAAATTCTTCTTGAGTACCCCACGTACTCAAGTATAATTCCCATTTTCTTGAGTACCCCACGTACTTCAAGTATAATTCAAGCTTTTCTTGAGTACCCCACGTACTCAAGTATTCATCAAGTTTTAGTATGGTATGAATTTTATGCAAATAAAGTATTCCTGTAAGTATCAGGATTGTTAATGGGTTGCAAAGCCATTAACATGTGACACGACATAGGAAGTCACCAAACCTTAGGCATTTAATTGGTATATTCTGAGACACAAAAGCACTACTCGATTCTCGCCCTCACCGAGAGTGTGGCTGCCCGGCACCCGTTAGATCTAACCTTTTGTTCTGCGGTCTAGGTATATTGTTGATTAATGGTGCTTTTGTACCCTATTCGTGACACGATTTCTCGTATCATTTCTCATAACGCATCCTACTTGGTTCTCGTCCTCACCAAGTACGTTTCTTGTTATCATTTCTCATAACGCATCCTGCTTGGTTCTCGTCCTCACCAAGTGCGTGTCTTGTTATCATTATATTTCGTCACACTTGGTTCTCGTTCTCACCAAGTGTGCTTCTTGTATTTATATCATACCAATTATAAATATTGTACATTTGTACATGTATTTCACCCCCGAAGTTATAAAAACTGAAAACAGTTAAAGAGAAAAGGGGGAGCATGAACTCACAACTTTGCGTTCCTGTGCGTCGTAAACTTCACCGGATTTGCTTAATTAACGTCGTAACCTATACGCGTTTTCTTAACGTTAGTCACTAGACTTGTGTCGCACAAGTACAGTCACTCTCTTTTGTGTATATATTATTGTGTTAAAAATATTTTATATTTTTAACTAAGTATCTTACTTATATTGTTTTCTCTAAAATTAATATAAGTATCTCGTGTTTTGCACTTTGCACCCGAATTATGTACCTTGTATGTTGTATGTGTATTTTTATGTTTATACTCCTCATGAGTATTTAGTGTATTTTTAAGTCTTAATACACTAGCACGTATAACACATACTATATACACTTAGCACAAAAGTTGGTGATAAACTAATATATATTTTTCTCTCAAAAATATACTTACTTATATCCATTTTTATTCTTGAAGAAATCCTCATTTCTTATCACCAAAAATTAGGGAAACCTTGGTAATACTTTTAAATACATTTTTAGGGAATAAGTTTATCAAAAACTTATATTTTTCTAAGTGTCAAAATTTATAAGGTTTCCCATGTTTTCAAAACATGTATTTATTTTCTTTTAAATCGTCAACAATCATCAACAACAATTATCAACAATAATCATCAACAATAATCACTAATTTCTCCATTTCATGAATTGAGTATTTACAAAAATGTGTAGTAACTTACTAGCACATTTAGTAAGTCTTTCCATCTCTAAAAATAAAATCATTATCCCGACAACTTTATTTTTTAAAGAATATGAAGTTTTGCAACTTCTAGTCGGTATTTACGAAAATATTTCTTGGTCAAATCCTTTCGTTACACAAGTGTCTACACACTTTTTGGTTCTCAAAAATGTCTTTATTTAGAGAAAGATCCGGCTTTTTAAACAGGATTTCATCACACACTTGGTTCTTCAAAAATACCACTTGTAGATTCGTAGATCTACTAGTTTAGAACTCCATTTCATAAGAAAAATCGTTTTTACACAAGTTCATGTTTGTGAGTGAAAGGGTTCGTCATCTAGTTCTTTTTTTTACACTAAACATAGCGCTAGTTCATGTTCCATGAACATGACCTAGCGTGGTTAGATGACGATCCGTTTCCTTACTAGCATCCAACAATAATAAATAATCATAACAAAACAAGATCCATGAGTTTTACACTAATATTTACTCATTAACCACTTTGTTCATCATTTTTAGTAGACTTTAAACTTTGATCTTATATGTTCATGATTTTTATTCGACAAATCTCTTATTAACCACTTTAGACAAGATCAATAGGGTGTTTAGAGTCACTTACTACTAGCTCGTGGCTAGGGAAGAAACTAGACGAAAAACGGGTGGTTAATAGCGTTGTGGTGAGGTCCTTGGCAATCCGTAAGCACCGGGACTCCTTACGCGTGATCCTTCACCTTTGTGTATGCTTGGAAATGCAAGATCAAAATTGAAAGTGGGTGGGTGTGTGACTTGGCTCTCGGCCGTAAGCAAAGAAAAGGGAGGTAGAAATGAATTTTTTGTTGAGTGGGTTATGGATGAAATGATAGTCTTAGTCCATATACTTATTTATAGTCCATGCAAATCCATTATCCCATATATAATGTGTTACCATGATATTAAGCAACTTAATTAAAATAATCAAAGTGTAAGGGTGGTGTCCCCTAGGGGGAAACAATCGTTGGGGGTTTTTTTTCATAAGGTTAGACCTTAACTAGTTAGTTAGATGTTAGTAACTAGTTAGTTTAATTAGGAGTTTAAGCTAGATTCTAGTGTGTGGTGCTTTATAGCGGGTGTTAGGGTATTCGGGGACCCTAACTGGCTCAGAAAAGGAAAAAACATGTCAGTGACAATATTTTTATGTCCCGGGTTAAGTCCGGTTGTTCGGTTAGACACTGGTTCGTTAAAGTGCTAAATCACACTTTTTAGTGTCTTTTAAGTACCCTTCTAGTACCCTTTCAATTCCCAACACTTAGGGAAATATTCTGGATAATAAAACGACATTTTTGCATAATATTCATATGTTTAAATGCTGAATTGAGCTGAATTTATTAAAATTCTGCACTTAAAGTGCGTTTCAGGTGCTTTTTAGTGCTTATCTTTGCTTCCGTATGCCTAGATATTAAACCCTTGTATATACTCTTGGGTTTTAATGTATTCTTGTTGTTGGACCTACACCTAGGCTCCAATTTTATTGTCCGACTGCTTTCTGCAGTTCCGTTGACACAGAGTGTCTTACCGGTGAGTTTACTTAGTATTACTGACGCAACGCTCTCGTTTATGCATAAAGCAATAATTTGTAGTATACAATGTGCATGAATTCACTTGTTTAGCATGTGTTCAGACATTGCTGACAATTAAGCACATAATTGCAGTCATTAAATAACAATTAAAGTGTACGGAAATTACCGGTTTCGTACCAGTTGTCACAACAAATGATTAGATGGTGTTGATCAAGATGATCAGTGTGAAGACATGGACGACATGATACATGCAAATAATCAAAATGAGATACAAATGAATGATAATGACGATTTGGAAATTAACAATGATGTTCAAGAACAATCAAGGGGATTCGAGTTAGGAAAAGCATCAGGTTCGTTTTAACTACTTGGGTCATATTATTGTCTTGTTATTATAGTGAACTACCAAAATCGTCCTTGAGGTTTGATGACTTTTGCTAGATCCATCCAAAAAAGTTTTTTTTTTCTAATTGGAACCACTGAGGTTTATAAATTGTTGCCAAAACCATCCAAATTCTTAGCACCATTAAAATTCAAGGTTAAATGAAGGGTAATGTTGCAATTCTCTTAATTTATTTAATATTTCCATGTTTTAAGTCATGCTTTATTTTCTCCCCTTTTTAACATCCAAAAAACCCTAATTAGCATAAACCTCCCACCTGAACCATGAATTAGTTTGAAACCTTTTATATTCTTATGTTTCTTAAATGTACGTGGATTTTATTATCGTTGTTTTCTTCCTTTTATCATCTACTTGTAAGTCAACTATTATTTCTATATATATTTTGTTATCTGATCTCGAAACAAAGTAATGAATTAATTAAACAAGTGGGTATTAGCTAAAAAAAACGTATGCATGTGTGTATTTTATAACTCTAACATAGTGTTTATGGTTCGGTTTAACCGTAAAATCCCCTAAATTAGTCATCGTTTCAGTTTGACGAACTTTCTCTTTTTTTTAAATTCCGTTAGTATAGAAAATTTGAAACCATACCAAATTGGCTGGCTTACGCTTTCGTGTGAAAATTGGCTGAAAGAAAATCGCACCAGACTGTAGGTTATATAATTATGAGTTGAGCTATGCTAATGTGGGTTTTGCATTCGTAAGTACATAAATTTCTTCATTTTACATTAGTTAGCACTAAACGGCTGTCAACATTATTACTTTGTATGTTATTTGCATGTTCTTTGTCTAACATGTATTGCTAATATTGCTAGTCAATCTTACAACCACTATGATCAGTTTTGTTTCTATGGTAGCACATAAAGTTTTCCATTGATTTTAAGATCAATAAGTGATAGCTTCTGGCATTCTATGTATGCTTCTTTTTTGGGATTTAATGATAATGTTATCAAAGGAACAGTCATGCTTGGTTTTAATAGATAATCCTGACATTCAGTGAGATTTTTGTGCTAATTAGGGTTCTTTTGGTGTTAAAAAGGGGGAAAATAAAACAGGACTCAAAAAATAGAAATATTAAATAAATTAAGAGAATGACAAGACTACCCTTCATTTAACTTTAAATTTTAATGATGTTTAAAATTTGGATGGATTTGGCAATGATTTATAAACCTCAGTGGTTTAGATAAGAAAAAAAAAGTTTTTTTTGGATGAATTTAGCAAAACTAGACAAACATCAGGGACAATTTTGGCAGTTTACTCCTTGTTATTAATTAAATACATTTGTTATTCGTGATTAGGTCATTTAGTAACTTCTAAATCCAAGAGTAGAGGACCAACAATGTTGCATGCTGTGCATATGCGGAGTATTCATGAGCGCAAAGTCAATACATGTAATAAATATGGACAACCCATTGGACCTGAAACAGCGGAGAAGGACGTAGCAGGAGAATTCTCACGGTTTTTGGGTACAATAGCTCGGAATTATGATTATGCACCATTAACCTATGCTTCATGGCACAAGGTGCCAAATAAAGATAGAATATGGCAGTATGTCGTGGTAAGGTTCTAAGTAATTTAATTTCTTTTATTGGTTAGATTGCAGTTTTAACAAAAATGAATTTTTTTTTGAAGGAAAAATATGATGTGCCTGAGGCCCCTAAAACTTGGGTTTTAATGACCATTGGAAGTGCTTATAAGGGACACAAATGCATATTTAAGAAAAAGCACTTCTATCAATATAAAGACAACAAGACACGATGGAAGAACAAACCTAAAAACATTAAAGATGAGGATTTCTCAAAATTGATGAGCTTATGGAATAACAAAGATGAGGCGGTAAATTTCTAAACTGTTTCTTTATTTCTAATATTTTTAATTTAGAGTTGTTTCATGGTGAACTTGGTTAGCTAAGGGTATATATTAATGTGTCCAAAAGCGTTGTTTGCGAGCCAAGGAAGCAACCATGTCACAAAAAAATATGCATACAGCCGGTCCTAAAAGTTTTGCTAGGATTCGAAACGAGATGGTAATATGTCTGTTTTTTTGCTCGTTACTTGTGTTTTTCATAGTCACTTATGTTTATTTATGTTATCATAAATACAGGAAAATGATGACCCAAACAAGGAACCACCTTCTTTAACCAAACTGTTTGAACGCACACGAAAAAGGACCGAAGGGCGCACATATGCTGATAACTATGATGATACGGCGAAAAAAATTGTAAGTTAGCTAACCCCTCGATAAGTAAAGTATAGGCTCAAGCTTAATGTAGTTTGTTAGTTTAGACCATGATATTGTTTCTTACCTTGTGATATGCAAAATATGATGCAACTAATATGCACATTTGGCTACATTTTAAGATGGCATTAGTTTTGACAACATTTTAACCCAATTTTAAGACAAATTTTGCTACATGTAAGCACTTTTTACAATAATTTTAACCCAATTATGTCACTGTTTTGGCTGCCTTTTTAGTCTATTTTTACAGCAATTTGACCCTTTTCTTAATCGCATTTAACAGCTTTTTGACAATAGTTTAACCTCATTTGTAACCACATATATAACAACAATTTGACTCAATTTTGACTACAATACGACCCATTTTTTAGCTGTGTTTTAGCAGTAACTAAACTCCATTTTGACATTAATTAAACATTGTTTTTAACAATATTTTGACAACAATTTAACCTCATTTGGTAAGGGTGTTCAATTGTAAAAACTTTACATTCTTTTGAGAATATTATTATTGAAGGATCAAATGATGAAATACAAACCTATAGAAGATGGAGGAGATTCGTTAGATCCCTTTACAGCCATGATGAACAAAGAGAGAGCTGGGTATCGTAGACTTTATGGTAGACGGGTTTCCAACAAAATGATAAAAAATTTGGATGGTGGTGGCCATATTGAATCAGTTAAAAAGGACGAGTTATTTGAAATGCAAAAGGCAATTGAAAAGGATCATGAAAAGAAAAAAGCCGAGTTGCAAGCTATGCAAGAAGATCAACAAAAGCAAAAAGCCGAGTTGGAAGCTATGCAAATAAATATAACTAAGCAACAAGAAATGTTACTCAAGCTTATGGAGCAACTACCAAAATGATTGAGAGTTACAATTACAAGTAGGAGGTTTTATTTGATCTTGATGATTGTATTTGATTAGTTTGTTTTGACTTTGTTGTTTTAGTTTTTTTTTTTTGGATCTATGTGAAGTGTTTTAAGATTAATACCATTATGCCATTATTGTTTTGCCTTATTTAAGATTGCAATGTGTATGATAACAATTCTAAATCATAATGTAAACAATGATTCTACAAATTAATTAGATTTTAAAAATGTGTAAAAGGTTGCATATGAAATACCATAAAAAGTTGCATATGTGGTAAAAAAAAGGTTGCATTTTGTTGTAAAAAGTGTTGCATTTATTTACTATAATAATTATAAAAGTCGCATTTCAGTGTAGAAAATGTTGCATTGGAATATATAATAAGTTGTATTTAAAAGTAAATAAAAGTTGCATTTGCATGAAAAAAAGTTGCAAATTTAAAAGGTTGCATTTTCTTAACATATGCAACTCTTTTTAAAATGTTGCATTATCTAGCAAAAAAGGTTGCATCACGTCTAATGCAACTCCACCTAACGTGACTTTCAATAAAAGGTTGTCTTAATCCTAATGCAACATTTTTAAGGCATAATGCAACATTTTATCGTGGTTGCATTAGACTCATTTTGTTGTAGTGTAAAAAAGACCATTTTACCCCTGGATTGGGGGCTATACGCAGCCCAAACCAGAGGTAAAATTGTCTTTTTGACCCTTTATATACGCGACGTATAGGCCTATACGTAGCGTGTATAAAGGGTAGTTTTTTTAACCCTAAACTTGTGGTAAAATTGTCTTTTTGACCCTTTATATACGCCGCGTATAAGTCTATACACAACGTATATAAAGGTTTTTTATGTTAGGAAACAAATTTATAAATTATTATTCATTTTAGCAAAGTTCTATAATAAGTACTTTAAAAAAAATTTAAGTATCGTATCATATAGTATAAGTCTCGTATAGTAGTATCGTCTCGTATAGTGTATAGTATAAGTCTCGTATAGGTCTTGTATATGCCTATAGGCCTATACGGGAACTATATTACACCTATAGGCGTATACGGGTGTTCTATGGTGTCATATAGTATCATATTGTATTGTATCGTATAGTGACGTGTGCCAAGTGTGTACGGATTTTTTATGTATTTTTAAGTACTTTTTTACTCTTTTATCAAGTTTTAAATTTATAAAACACGATATAAACTATCACTCTCTACAACATGTTAGGGCAAGTGCACACATCGTTGGCGTAGTGTAGAGATGGTAAGATACCGAGGTCGTCAAAGGAAACAAGAGCTTTTAATACCGGTTTATCGTCAACGTCTAATCGACCCAAATTTTTAGAAAAGGTTTTTAAACAAGTAAAATAAAGAAAAAAACTAAAATAATAAAAGAAACAAATAAACAAGAAAGAATCACTTGGTTTCAACTCACCTTTTATGTATGCTTTGATGATTTTTGCACTTTGGGTTTTTTAAGAGATTATCTTAGTTATAGTGGCATATCACTCTTTTGGAGGCAACGCTACCTTCAGCCATATTGGTCTGAGTCAGCAGGGATACAGTCCCGCAAGGTTGGATTATTGAAGATAATTAAGTAAGTTATTAAGGAAAAATGTGGCATGTCCCTCTTTTGGAGGCAACGCTAGCCTCGGCCATATTGGTCTTAGTCAGCAAGGATACAGTCCCGCAAGGCCGGTTTAAAGTTTTAATAGTAGTTTATTTATAAGGGTTTCAAGCCGTTCTTACTTCCCCAGGTTTGATGCTATCTTCCTAAAAGGAAATCCTAATAAGCTTCAACCAAGTCCTCGAACGATCTATACACTGAACGAGGCAAGAACTTTACCCAAACCACCCTTCTAACGCCCTTCCAGGCAGTTAACGTGCTTTATATAGACCGTAAATACACGAATGAGTGAATCAACGAAACATGAAGAAATGATAGGATAAAATTCACTTTCAATATAAAAAATTAGTTATTAAAGTCACTAATACATACCCATACGCAGCATATATAAAGGGTCAAAAAGACAATTTTACCCCTGGTATGGGTTGCGTATAGCCCCCAATCCAGGGGTAAAATGGTCTTTTTTACTATACGTCGCGTCTAACCCTGTGTGTGACGTATATGTGAGGCAAGTTTGGTAAAAAGACCATTTTACCCCTGGATTGGGGTCTATACACAACCTAAACCAGGTGTAAAATTGTCTTTTCGACCCTTTATATACGCCGCGTATAGGCCTATAGGCAACGTATATAAAGGGTGGATTTTTAGAAACATTAATAAAATATTGTCTTTTTGACCCTTTATATACGTTGCGTATAGGCCTATACGCAGCGTATAGGGTCAGCCAGAACTGAATTCAGTTAGATGATGAATTTTATGCAACCCTATAGGTTGCGTATAGGTCTATACGCAGCTTATATAAACCCTAAAGTGTGCAAATAGGCACCTTTGGTGTGCCAATAGTTTGAGCCTATCCTTTTTAGCTTTAACACGCTCGTAACATAAGTTTTTTTTTTTTGAAAATTAAACTTCATTAGAAACACACCTCTGACCCAAATGGGAAAAAGGCCAAACAAAACAAAAGACCCCCGACCTAAACGGGCAAAGGGCAAACAAACTACAACATATACATCGGATATTTACACCACTCCTTCCAATTGATATATTTACATGATTATATATTTTTCACCAAAGCATAACCCCTAGATTTAATCTCAGAGACAATCACTTGCGGGCTTCTCCTTAACTGATTGAACACCAAGTTGTTTCTATCTTTCCAGATACACCAAGCAGTAGTTATAATCAGACCGTGCATAGTCTTTTTAGCTTTTTTTCCAAAGAGACTCGAATTATGGATATCCAGTAAATACTTGAAGGCGAAGGCGAAGGCGAAGATCGGAGGAATACTGCACCAAGCACCGACAGCCGCCCAAACTCGGGAAGCCAATGAACATGCCGTGAACAAGTGATCCACCGATTCTTCGTATTCGTCACAAAAAGGACACATAACAGACGGAACGTACACATTCCTTCTTTTCAAGTTAACTTTTGTAGCAAGCCTGTCTAGATTACCACTCCACGCCATTATGTTACATTTTATCGGAATCCATTTGCACCAATCGAAATTAGGGAGACAGTTATTTCCCCTATCTTTTATGCGCTCCTTTTTCACCGAATAGACCGAGAAACCAACCTGGTTGTCAACGTTCCATAGCCAAGAATCCGAACCATTGGACAGCCTCACCCTGTTTAAAACTTCTACACATTCCTGCCATTCCTTGAGCTTGGTATCCGTCTCGGGATGTCTAACCCAGCTCCAAGAGAAGCCAACATTATCTTGCACCATCTCTATTCTGTCCGCAACCCTGCAAGATTTAAACCTTTCCAAAACAAACAAATGTGGCCATCTCTCCAGGAAAGGAGAATCCCCAACCTAGGTGTCCAGCCAAAAACAAATATCATAACACAAGTAATTCTCAGTTTTCTCCCCACCAGTATCCTAACCTCCCCGAGACCATGACAATTCTCTAGTATTCTTATGTGCTTTGAACCCAAAGTTTTGTTTGAAAATCTTAAACACATATCGGATTCCAGACAAGTGGTGTTTTGCATTCGAATCAGCATGCTAGATGAAATTTCACTGCAGGGCCGGCTATTGGGCCGGGTGGCCCGGGCAACAGCCGAGGCCCAAAAGCTCTAGGGGGCCCAAAATTTAAAAAACTTCTTTAATATATTTTATGCATCGATGTGGGCCTAGGGATTAACAGGGGCGCTAAAACAAAACACATCACTAGCAGCAATCATTCATCTCTATTCTGTCTCTCTGATAATCAAGCGCAAAAAAGCATGGATTCAACAGCAGCAACGATATCATTCTCATCATCTGTTCGTCACATTCATCTCTGAATTCGACATCAACAACAATTTGAGTGACTAGGGTTTCTATATTCTTGCAATCAAACTCAGAAATAACTCAAAATCTGACTGACTAGGGTTTTGATTTCACATAAAAGGTAACTCAAACTTATTATGTCTTGCTCAAATGGTAGTCTAATTAATCTGGTCTAACAATCCATAAGGATTTTTATGATAAATTATGATTCGTTTTATTAGTGTTGGACTGGACATTTAGTTGATTTTTGAGAAGAAACAAACGCCCAGCCCCCAACTCCAATTCTAGAAATCATAGCTTAGGTGGAATGGTGGATGACCAAACTATGGATTTTAAAGCTTTTTGCCAATTTGTTTTGCTTTTTTAATTAATAGAAGTAGAAATACTAATCGAGGAAAACAAATAAATTAGTAAATTATGTTATAATTAAACAAATAGGGCAATATGATACTGTTGTTTTAGATTGATTGAAGCTTTGATATAATCAAAAGGACAATAAATGACCATTTTGATTTTTTTGATTCTATTTTTTTTAAACAGTTAAGTAATACTCTAATTAACCACATTTTTATTTGATCAATTTAGTGTGTATGCGATGTGTGTGCTTGTTTCATTTGTTTGAGCGAGTTGTGTGGACATATAATATATGTATGTATGTTCGATAAGGTCTATTTGTGCAAAGTTGAATGCTTAAAACTTTGATGTTTATACTTTTGCAAGTCGAATTGAAACTTTGAATATTTTTGTCTAGAAATTATGCCTCTAGTTCTCAAATACAAATACTTATCCGGTAGTCAAAAACGTAAAAAGAAGAAGCTAGAGGAGGACAAAAGAAAGGCCGGCGAAGAAAGACTTAACGGATTGGCGATGATATCTATTGAAAACGAAATATTAGAAGGTATGTGATGACGGGGGTAGCTCAAGACTAAATAAAATGATTAAATATGTAAACGCTCAAAAGTTAAACGGTTCAACGGTTGAAAAGCTGTGAGTTGGGAAAAGCAATGCGGAAACAGTGGCCGGTCACATCTGGAGATCGCTTCACCAACCCGCAGCCGCAAAAGCAAAGCAGGTCTGCACAATGCACACTATTATCCGGGGGTCAAAAGCCTTCAACCCCCGAAAGGGGAAACCCTCCACTACAAGCAAGGTTACTAGTCTAATACATTCCACTTCGGGAGATGTCTTCTCTTATAAATTGACACTTCATTTACTTCAGAAAACATCTCCTGACCAGCTCTGATTCTCTAATCCCTGGTCATTCACATCGAATGCTTGTTTCACACAAGTCATTCCCTTTCACATCCAACACACACATTCCCTTTGCTACCACTTCCGAATCTGAGTACAATTCAGAGGAGGATCCATAGCAAAGAACAACAATAAACTAGTAAACCTCCTTCCACGTCTCGCAAACGTGGGGGGACCCCACGACCTGCGTTAGGCAAGGTTGAACCCTTCAACCATTTTGCCTAGCCAGTCCAGCTACCACCGTTGGTCTTGTATTTGTTGCATCAACAAGTTGGCGCCCACCGTGGGGCTACGCCGCTATTTCTTCTCAAAAAAGACCTAGTAGTGTAGCTCTATTCACTTAAAATCACCATGTCTGAAAGTGGATCCCCGGAAGAAGTAAATCAGATTCCAAACGCTTCCACTCCGGGTAGTAGCCAAGCTCACGTGGCTATACCAACTTCTTTCTCAACTCCGGGGAGCACACCCGAGTTCCTCAACTTCAACACACCAACTCCGTCCAGATCCGGAGTTCCATCTCCCAATATCGGTGTCTCCGATGCCCCATCATGTGTTGAACTCACCCCTGAAGGGGTTGCCAACAATTTCCTTGTGCTAAGGTCCCTTCTCAACCAGCACGTGAGTAAAGAAAGAGAAAAGGGAGTGAGGATTCGTTTAGACTACGATGAACCTGAACCAACATTGTCCCCTGGGCCACCTCCCCCTCTCTTTGCAACAAGAAGTGAGGTTGGTCCCAGTAACCTTTCAAACCCTCACCCTTATCTGTCCACTATGACAAATCCTACGGTGCATCCTATCTTCTCTTCCCAACCGATTACTAGTGGTGCTCCTTTGGGACATGAGCTGACTCTTGACCAGCTCCTACATTCCCCAGTGACAAGCTATCCAGCATCTACTACAACTACATGGGAGCAAGCTCTGTCCGTGCTCCCCTTAGCACGAAGTGCTGTTATGAGTGCTCCCCTCAGGATAAACTGCTCCGCTGGCCCAGGAAGCCTTCAAGGCTTCAACCCCATGCCTAACATGATGACCTAGATGATGGCCAACTTCCCATGGCAACACTTCATCAATCAAGTACTTGCCACTCAGGGAAACAACGGCAATAACAGTAATGTGGATGCAAGGACTGAAGAAGACTTGGCTAAACCATACAAGCCAAGTAACCTTTCATGTTTTTCAAGGCAGATAGCCGATTATGATTTCCAGTCAAAGATCAAAATGCCAGCCCACATCAGGACATATGATGGGACTGAAGATCCTGAGGACCATCTTCAGATCTTCACCGGTGCAGCTCGGATAGAGAAATGGTCCAACGCTGAGTGTTGCCTAATGTTCATGCAAACTCTTGTTGGGTCCGCCAGGATCTGGTTCAACGATTTACCTGCTCAAAGCGTTCGAAGCTTTAACGATCTCAGCAAGGGTTTCCTGGCCAATTTCTCCCAACAAAGGCGATATGTCAAAGACGCAACAGTGATCTTTCAGATAAAACAACGTGATGATGAAAGTCTCCGTGCTTTCATTGAACGATACAAGAAGGAAGGTCTGACTTATGTAGGGGCCGATGAGAAAATGAGGGTGGCTGGCTTCATGAATGCCATCACCTCTAAGTACCTTACAAGGGATTTCAACAAATCTCTACCCAAGACCATAGAAGAAGCTCTTGAAAGGGCTGAAGCCCACATCCGGGGAGAGGAGGCAGTAGACATTAAGGAACAAAGAAAAAGAGGGTCCGGCTGGAGAAGCAACAGTCCAGCCAGAAAAAGAGGGAACTTCAACTCCTATGACCGGCGGTCAAAGGGTTCAGACCCTCGAAGGTCTGAAGGTCAGAACCTTTCAAGCAGGGAAAAGGGCATAAGTTTCACACCCCTCACAAAGACCCCTCAAGAAATCCTTGCAACAGAAGAAGTTAAACAAAACTTTCGGCCTCCTAGACCTCTCCCCAAAAGCAGGAAAAACGAGAACTCCACCCAATACTGCGAGTTTCATGAAGAAAAAGGTCACCACACCAATGATTGCTTCCAACTCAAGAAAAGAATAGAAGAAGCTGTTAAGTCCGGAGAACTCGCTCATTTGGTAAAGGGAGTCCGGGACAAAATGGCTGAAGGAAAGGGCAAGGAAGTCAATATGGTAGATTTCGATGGAAAGGTTCCTCACAAGAGGCAGAGGTTGGAAGCTTGGGAGCTTCAGTGTGTCTGTTTCCCCCCTACGGAGAATGACCCTCTTTCTAGCCCTCTCGTGGTAGAAGCTACCGTGGGAACGTTGCAAACATGCAAGGCATACATAGACACGGGGGCAGCCACTGAAATCATGTTCGAAAAATTCTTTAACCGATTGAGCAATGAAGAACGTTCAAGGCTTCAACACTCTGGAACCTCTATAAAAGGTATCGCTGACATACCCCTCAAGCCTTTAGGGCAACTGACACTTAATGTTCGTTTCAGTGAAGGTTTAAAAGAAAGAACCCAACCACTCACCTTTGTGGTTATCAACATCCCCTCAAGCTATGATGTGATCATCGGAAGACCAGGACAGTGTGCATTTTACATGGCCGTGTCTGTTGGCCATGGCACAGTCAAATTTCCCACCGAAAGGGGCATAGCAACCCTTCAACCCTCTCAGGAAGCCTACATGGTTGAAGGTGAAAGTTCAAACAATGAAGAAGACAGGCAAAGGTTGGTCATAAACCCTAAATACCCTGAACAAAGAATAAGGGTCAACCCAGACCTTTCTCAAGAGACCCTTTCATACCTTGAAAAATTGCTAACACACTACAGCGATGTATTCGCTTGGTGTCCTGAAGATATGACCGGGATCCCCAGGGACATTGCCGAGCATGAGTTGAGAATACCACCGGAGGTCAAGCCTGTGGTCTAGAAGAAAAGAAGCTTGGCACCTGAGAGAAGTCTGGCAGCCTGCCAAGAGGTTGAAAAGCTTGTGTCAGCCGGTATTCTCCGAGAAGTCAAGTACCAGTCATGGGTTGCAAACCCGGTTATGGTCAAGAAACCAGACAACTCTTAGAGGATGTGCATAGACTTTAAGGATCTTAACAAAGCTTGTCCTACGGATTGCTATCCACTACCAGAAATTGATCTCAAAGTTGACTCCCTCATAGGCTACTCGTTCAAATGCTTTCTTGATGCATACAAAGGCTATCACCAAATCCTCATGAAAAAAGAGGATGAGGAAAAGACAGCCTTTCACACGGACAAAGGGATCTTTTGCTATCAAAAGATGCCTTTCGGCCTCAAAAATGCAGGAGCAACCTATCAACGGCTCGTTGACAAAGCCTTCGAAAGCCAAATTGGCAAAAACATGGAGGCATATGTCGATGACTTGGTTATTAAAAGCAAGACGGAATATCAAATGCTCGATGATATTCAAGAAACTTTCAAGAACCTCAGAAAGGTTAACATGAAGCTTAATCCGGAAAAGTGTTCATTTGGATTCGAGGAAGGAAAATTCTTGGGCCACATTGTTAGAAAACAAAGCATCAAAGCCAACCCTAACAAAGTGAAAGCCGTCCTTGAAACCAAGTCACCAAAGACCAAAAAGGAGGTTGAAAGCTTGAACGGGAAGCTTGCAGCCTTGAAGCGTTTTACCTCAAAGTTAGCCGAAAGATCTCTGCCCTTCTACAAAACGCTCAAGAACTGCTCAGATAAGAAGGATTTCAAATGGACTGAAGAAGCTGAAGAAGCCTTCAACCAGATGAAGCAACATCTAGCTTCCCTACCAGACATTGCGGCACCAAAAACCGGGGAGTTAATATCGGTGTACCTCTCAATCACGGATGAGGCCATCAGTGTAGTCCTCACCATTGAGCGAAACAAGGCCCAGGTACCCGTTTATTTTTTCAGCAAAACTTTAAAATTAGCTGAAACGAAATATCCTCCCCTTGAAAAACTTGCCTTAGCCTTAGTTCAAACAGCTAGAAGGCTTCGAAGGTATTTCCAAGCACACCCCATACAAGTGGTCACCGACCAACCTATTAAGAGTGTGTTTGAAAAACCTGAAAACTCGGGGCGATTAGCCAAATGGGCCATAGAATTGGGTGAACATAACATCACCTATGTCCCAAGAAAAGCTATCAAGGCCCAAGTCTTGGCCGACTTCATTGTGGAAGTCCAAAACCAAACAAGCACTGAAGTAAACACTACCACCACTGAACCTTCCAACCCTGAAGCCTGGAAGCTTTTTACTGATGGGGCTTCAAGCGTTGAAGGGTCAGGGGCCGGGTTAATTTTAATCAACCCAGAAGGTTTGGAATTCACATATGCTCTCCGTTTTGATTTTCAGACCACCAATAACGAGGCTGAATACGAAGCACTAATAGCCGGCCTAAAGCTGGCCAAAGAAATGAAGGTTGAAAAGCTTGAAGTGTTCACGGATTCGTTGCTGGTCTCAAGCCAAGTGAATGACAGCTACATAGCTAAAGAGCCCAACATGAAAAAATACAGAGAAAAATCCAAGGAACTGAAGAGTACCTTCCAAGCGTGCAACATCAAACAGATCCCAAGATCTCAAAACAAAAAGGCCGATGTCCTAAGTAAGCTTGCATCCCTCACTTTTGCCCACCTCACCAAGAAGGTACTGGTAGAAGTGTTGAAGGCCCCATCCATTAATGAATTGGAGGTTCAAGACGTGGTTACCGAAGAAGAACCAAACTGGATGACTCCCATAAGAAAGTTCCTCAAAAATGGTGAATTACCCAATGATCAAGTGGAAGCCAAAAGGGTTGAAATCAAGGCAAGGCAATACATACTACAAGGAGAAACCCTTTACAAAAAGGGTTACCTTGCTCCCTTGCTAAGATGTGTCGGTCCCGAGCAAAGTAAATACTTGATCAAGGAAATTCATGAAGGTGTATGCGGAGCTCACTTTGGAGCTAGGTCGGTAGTTGCAAAGCTCATGAACCTCGGATATTTTTGGCCTTCAATGCATCGCGATACAGCCGAAGAGTTGAAGAAATATGATGCTTGCCAGATCCATGCACCGATCCCAAAAAGTCCCAAGCATGATTTAGTTCCGATAACCTCGGCATGGCCATTCCATAAATGGGGAATGGACATTGTTGGTCCATTTCCCCCAAGCAAAGGGGGAGTGAAATTCTTACCGGTGGCAGTAGATTACTTCACTAAGTGGCCCGAGGTCAAACCACTTGCTAAGATCACAGGAAAGCAAGTCATCGACTTTGTCTGGGAGAACATCATTTGCCGTTATGGATTGCCGGGAGTACTTGTCACCGACAACGGAAGACAATTTGCTGAGAAGCCTTTCAGCATTTGGTGTAAGGAATACAAAATCAATCAGGTTTTTAGCTCAGTGGCTTATCCGCAATCAAACGGTCAGGTTGAAAGAACAAATAGAAACATAGTAGAAGGCATCAAGACAAGATTGGGAAGATATGAAAGCAATTGGCTTGAAGAATTGCCTAGTGTCCTATGGGCAATTAGAACAACCGAAAAAACAAGCCATAAGAAAACACCGTACAGTTTGGTATTTGGATCCGAAGCTGTGATCCCTGCCGAGATAGGAGTTGTAACCCAAAGAATTGTCAACATGGATCCCGAAACAAACCAAAAAGAGACCATGTTGAATTTACAACTCCTAGAACAGATGGAAGCTTACTACAACAAAAAAGTCAAGAACGAACGTTTCAAGCCAGGGGACCTGGTCCTCAGAAACAATGAAGCCAGCAAAAAAGAAAACCAAGGAAAGCTTGGCCCAAAATGGGAAGGCCCATACACCATCCTTGAAGCACACAAAGGTGGATCTTACAAGCTGGCTGATTCAGAAGGCAAAAAGCTTCCAAGGCATTGGAACGGCAAAACCCTGAAAAGGTTCAATGTTTAAACGGGAAAGTCTGGTTTGTATCAAAAATGTATTTCAAGCAGGATTATGAATACCTTTTGTAAAAAGCAAGTATTGCTTTAATGAATGAAGTTGTTTTTATCAAACTTGTCTTTCTATCCCAAAATCAGGTTGAGAGAACCTAGCAAAAAACTCCATGGCAAGGGCCATGTAAGGGGATGAGCTCCCAGGCCACATCGCTCAATAGGTTCAAGGGTTGAATGAGCCTATGTAAGGGGTGAGTTCCTAAATCAATACAACTCCATGAGACTTGTTAAGAAAAAATAAAATTGTCTCATAGATGGGTATGAGCAGCCTACACCAAATGTTCCCTAAGCCTTAGAAATATAGTCTACAAAAAAGGCTAAAAACCAAAAGAAATAATTAAAAGGATAGGTGCCATCTCTTCTTGTTAAAAATGCCAAGGCTAAGTGTCTGCAGCACTGAACCCTTTTAGGTATAAAAAACATAAGGGCAGCACAAACTCGACAAAGACAAAGTTACAAAAGAACAAAGCAAATCCAAAAAGAACAAAGTCAATTGGACAAAAATCACAAAGGTACAAACCAAGCCAGGACGCAAAACTAAGAAGCCTTCAAGGCTTCAAGCCACCCGGGCAATATCTCGAAACCTTAAAGGCTTCAACCTATTAACAGACAGCCAAAAGGCTTGGACGGTTAAAAGCCAAATGAGCTGCCTTGTCCAAAAAAGCACAAGCATAAAACCATAATAAAAGGAAAATAGTTAAAACATAACATCATATAAAAGAAAGCCCCAAAAAGACTTTCAAACATAAGTTAGAGCAAGTCCTAATAACTTGCAAGGTTAAACTACTGTTCCAGCGGCCACAAAGGCCTTAAAACACAACTAACAGGAACCTTAAGGGTTCCTAATAACCTAATATTGTTCAAATTAACATTACAAAACATAAATTGTTTTCAGTGCTAAGAAAGCTACGAATCAAGCATCATCAGATTTAAAAACTCCAGAACCTTCGCCCTTGGCCTTCTTTGTTTTCTTCAACTTTTTAGTCTTCACACCTCCATCACCACCAACCGCCGAAGCCTCCAAACTCGCATCCTTGGGAACATCCGGCTGACCTGAAAGGGTATCATCACTATCCCCCGAATAGGATCTCTTCCTTGAAAGAGAGCCCAAAATCTCAGCACAGACCTTCTCATTTAGGCCCTCCGGTTTCAAGTCCTGCAACACAGTAAGAGGCTTACCAAAACAAGTGGAAACCTGATGGATGTAAGGATAGGTCAACTTCTCCATTTGCTCAACGGAGCCTTTAAAAACATCAGAAGCCTCGGGACGAAACAGAGGTGACTTCTCCAAAGGATGGCCGGATTCATGAAGTTTATACCCAGCAATGAGGCCTTGGTGTTTCCCCAGGTTAAGAAGCTTAGTGTAAACGTCACCAAGAGCAGAGTTAAACTCTTTGGAGTGCAATAGATAAGTAACCACTTGATAAAAACCCTGCTCTATGAGCCATTGGTTATCCACAGTAGCCTGAGCAACTGAAGCCTTCAACCTCTCTTTCTCCTTACCAAAAGCCTGTTGCTGAACAAACAAAGCTTCCCGGTCAGCCCTAAGTTTCAACCTATCAGCCTCGAAGCTCTTTTTCAAATCACCCATCTCAATCTCATGCATCTTTTTCAGATCAGTAACTTGCTTCTCCCATGCTGCTTCCTTCTCGGCAAAACCAGCTATCTCCTTTTTCATCCCAGCCATGGAGGATTTCATTTTATCCTTCTTCTTGGAGAATTCTTCATATTCCTGCATTCTTTGACGAAAACGGGCAATGCCTTGAGGAAGCATGGCAGCAAGGTTGCAAGTACTCAAAATCATACGGGACAACATCAGGTCATCATCCATCCCAGCAATAGTCTCGTGCACTGAGGGAGGAGCAATGTGACTCAGAGCATCCTCACAAACAGCAGCATCTTTGAAACTGTCATCATTCTTCACCGACCAAGCAGGCACATAAATCCCTCCCGGATCCAACCCTTCAACGTCCCTGCTCGAAGACTCCTGAACAGGAGTGGCAACAACCTTCTTGCCTGAAACCTTTTTACCATGAACAACCAATTCTTTATCCTTCTCAGCACCTGCTTCAACACCTTGATCTTCCGAAACTTCAATATCATCACTCAAGACCACTGGTTCAGTAGAAGTGGATTGAGGACCAGCCTTCAACAACCGACGAGAAGATCGACGAGTTGAAGACTTAGGAACATTAGACTTAGAAAAACCCTTGGCAGTAGCAGCACTAACGTAACCTGAGCCCTCAAACCTTTGATCAGCAGTTCTAACCACAACATTCTCACCAGGAACAGACGGAGCATCCTCAAAAACAACATCAGAAGTATCGTCGCTCTTAATAAAATCCAAAGCAGACATGACTGCAAAAAGCAAACAACATATAAGTCATAAGTTAAGAAAAGCATAAAGAAGGCAAAAAAGGAAAATGCATACCTATGCCACTCCTCATAAGAACCGGATCCCGATCAACATTCCCCCAAATTTTACTAACCCCTAATAGAACTAGTAATTGTTCAGGAAAGGGACGAACCCTCGAAGGGCACCCCCGGATGGCTTGGAGAAAAACATCATTCAATTCAGACTCGGAAGGTTCCGGATCATTGAGAACGGCATCCGGATTCCTCCACACCATTTTAAATGGGAGAATAGCATCGGAAACCCAGAAAAAGCGATCCTTCCAAGCCCCAAGCGTAGTAACCATCGACGAAATAAGGCAGGTATCAACTTTGGATGTTTCAAAGGTAAACCAATCGCCATTCTTAGCCAAACGAAAAAACCGGCGAAAGAGTAAAAGGGAAGGATCATACCCCAAAAGCACGACACAAAACCTCAAAATGTAAAACCCTAGCCATCCCCTTTGGATGAACTTGCCCAAAAGAAACCCGATAATACTCCAACAAGTTCAAAACAAAAAACGAAAAGGGATAACGAAGATTCGAGAACTCAAAATGACTACAATAAAGGGCAATCGAACCAGAAGTCGGTTTATCAACAGGAACATCACAAGCAGGAGCAGTTGGGTTAAAATTTCTATCGATACCATATTCCATACAAAATAAATCTACCTCCTCTTGTGTTAACCGGGAAAAAGATTTTGCTAAGTCCTTACGAGCACCCATTTTTGAAAACGGAAAATGAAGAATGCAAGATGAAAAGGAAACCGGAACTAACCTTAGAGAAGGAGAGAAATGGCAGAAACTTGGAAGGAATTATGAAGCAAATTGATAAGTTTTGGAAATATAAAATAAATCTAAACCCACAATAGGGGTAATAATGGCAAACAGTAACTTCTGCAAAAACCGCCACCCTATCAACTGCTATACATCAATCAAATCAATTGTCAGTTATTTAAAATTCAAATTCAAAATATTAACTGCCTCCAACCTTTCAAGCCTTCAAACAACGAACCCTTGAAACCTTTAGGCAAATAAAAAACGCACATAAAAGTCAGAAGTCCTTGAGCTCATCACCCAAAAACCTCTGACTTTGGGGGCTGATGACGGGGGTAGCTCAAGACTAAATAAAATGATTAAATATGTAAACGCTCAAAAGGTTAAACGGTTCAACGGTTGAAAAGCTGTGAGTTGGGAAAAGCAATGCGGAAACAGTGGCCGGTCACATCTGGAGATCGCTTCACCAACCCGCAGCCGCAAAAGCAAAGCAGGTCTGCACAATGCACACTATTATCCGGGGGTCAAAAGCCTTCAACCCCCGAAAGGGGAAACCCTCCACTGCAAGCAAGGTTACTAGTCTAATACATTCCACTTCGGGAGATGTCTTCTCTTATAAATTGACACTTCATTTACTTCAGAAAATATCTCCTGACCAGCTCTGATTCTCTAATCCCTGGTCATTCACATCGAATGCTTGTTTCACACAAGTCATTCCCTTTCACATCCAACACACACATTCCCTTTGCTACCACTTCCGAATCTGAGTACAATTCAGAGGAGGATCCATAGCAAAGAACAACAATAAACTAGTAAACCTCCTTCCACGTCTCGCAAACGTGGGGGGACCCCACGACCTGCGTTAGGCAATGTTGAACCCTTCAACCATTTTGCCTAGCCAGTCCAGCTACCACCGTTGGTCTTGTATTTGTTGCATCAACAGTATGTAATATAAAGACTTGATCGAGAGTTTTGCTTCCAAAAACGCTAGGAGAGCCGCGCGATTCGCGTAAGTAAGTTTGATCATTTTGTTACACTACTTTTGTTTTGTTTATTTTATAACAATTATCGTCGTATTTTGGTTTTTTGATATATAATTATGAGTTTATATTATAAGTATTAGGCCCAAATTTTTTGTCTTGCCGAGGCCCAAAAGTTTTTTGTCATTCTCGGGGACGGCCCTGAATTTCAGTTTCCAACATTGGTGCTGTTGATTGCATTGTCAATATTATGAAGAGAAAATTCATCAAGGTCAACTATTGTATGTTGACCTTATCTGGTTTAACAATCATTATTCTCTTCGGTCGACTGTTGTATTTCGAACAAATAAACCCAGAGTCACATGCCTCGATCAAATAACCATCATCATCAAAATCATTGGAACTTGTATTAGAGAACGTGGCTCTAATACAATTAATGTGGCCCTTTGATATTGGTTCTCTGATTCATATGGTACACATGTGTTCATAGACACCATGATCAAATGATTTTAACAGACATGAAAGAAAACTAACACGCTTGAGAATTTGAATGATAACTGAACAATAGGAGAACATACATGTTGATAATTGTTTTCAAAGTATCCTAGCTATACTAAACGAACCAGCGTGTGGAGAGGGTCCAAGGAGGTCACGACGATTGGGAGATAATCGTCAATCTTAAATAAGTACCTCCTTTTAACCAACATAATAAACTTATTAATTTTCTATTAGTGTTGGTGGAAAAAGTATTTACCATTTTGGTGTTCCTTCAAAATTATTTACAAAAATGGTGTTTTCATGTATTTTGTATTTGCTTTTCTTTTAACCAACATAATAAACTTATTAATTTTCTATTCAATCAATCCAATGTCCGTATTTGTATTTTGTAATTATATCTTTTGTTTTCAAACAACCAAATATGTTTTTTTTTTCAATCAACCTATTAATGTTTTATTTATTTTGTATTTACCTTTTCTTTTAATCAACATAAAAAACTTAATAATTTGTTTCCTATTAAATCAATATTATAACCTTATTCCATCTCATTATAAATTTTTCATCAACCAACCCATGTAAAAGACAAACTAATAAGATCATATATCGTAAGTTTAAACAATGAAATAAGAAACATACAAAAACACTAATCAAACAATAACCGCAATGAAACTTATACTAACATTCTTAGGTTGAGATAGCAAGAAAAATCAATTTTAAAAATAAAATGGTTGATTCTAAAAAATCAGTGAAACTTATACTACAAATTGTATTACTTTTAGAAAGTCAAGAAAACCATGAAGTGAAACTAATGCTTTGAACTTTTGAACAATGAATTTATTCTTTAATATTAACTTAGTGATATGATAAAAAAATGATTACTTGATGGCTTTACTGTAATGAGACTTAATAGTTTTACCACATCTTTTCAATGTTTTCTTGACTTACTAATGTAATTACAATATTATTTATATTCACTGGATGAGGAATATACTCTGGAAAACAAATAATTATTGTTATGTAGATGTTTAAGTTTTTAAAAGGTGATATTCATATGTAGATAAACAAAGTCGACAAGGGAAAAAGAAAGAAATAATTTTATTCATGTAAACAAATAGAGTTGACAAGGAAAAGAAAGAAACAATGTTATTCTTTTGCATATTGATTGAATAGAAAAAAAAAACTATTAAGTCTTTTTATGTTGATTAAAAGAAAAGCCAAAGACAAAATGAAGAAAAACACCATTTTAGTAAATAGTTTTGAAGGAACACCAAAATGGTAAATACTTTTTTCAGCAACACTAGTTTAGGAAAAAACTCGAACAAACTTGGGATTCTCCCTTTTTTATGACTCCATGCAACCATAAATGGCAAATGGGCCAAACCAAAATTTAAACACAACCCAAAACATCGTTCAAAGTACTAAACATAATGAACAATAAATACTATAGGACCAATACTCGTTATTGGATTAGAAACCAGGCTACATCATTGACCTAAAACCGCTATATTTTTGTAATAAATTTTCTTAATCCCCATACCACATAATTGCTTGTGCATGGTTTTAAGATTTTGTTTCTTTATGGCTTATATTGAAATATTAACACCCTTCTTTATTCTATAATGAAATATTATCATTTTTGGTATGTATATATTACATTTAAAAAATCATGTATATGGTTTCATTACTCACCGAGAACCAACACATTTGGTCTTTTTTGGACTAACCGACATAAGTATCTTTTACGTAAATCTAAAATGACTTTTTCAGCTTTTGCAAATAAATCCTCCTAACACTCTGAAATTAGTTATTTGCTTAAACTTCTTCTTAATCGCTCCATACCCAGTGGCGAAGCTTGAGAAATTTCTGACCGGGGGTCGAAAACGTATATACATAAAAAAATTCTATACGAAAACTACATACCGGGCACTACTGAGCGAAAAGTTCGTGGGAACCCCCTCCCCCCCCCCCCCCCCCCGGCCCCCCACAAAATTGTGCCCCTGTCCATACCCCTCACTGCCTAGAATACATAATGATTGAATTGTTCTTGTGATCTTGGAGACAGAAAGCAAAAAGAAAAATCAAGCGGAAAATTCTTATTCACTTAATAAAATTAAGGAAAAGGCATTAGTTCTCAAATGATTACTAGAACACAGAGTGCAGAAAAACCAAATGCAATCCAAGAGACTCAATTACTATAGTCAAGGAATTTAATTAGAAATTACCTATTTTAGATCATCATCAAACTTATATAGATATGATGATGAATCACTTGATAAAAAGAAATGTGGTGAATTCCCTAATATCACGGCATTCAAAAATATATTGTCAACATGGTATTAGAGCTACGACTCACTATCTAACAAAATCTGATCAATTTCTGGCCTAAATAAACTACTTCAAATACTACAAAATACCCAAAGCACACTACCTTCACACAAACATGCACAAGAAAGGGGTGAAAGCTAGACTGTATCTAATTATTACCCATCTCCTACCAGTTTTGAGGACTCTCAACCTCTTGTTATGTGTTTCCGTCTTGGTTTTCACAATATTTTTTTTCTGAACGGCAAATTTGGATCAATGACGGACCACTGAAGTATCATCGTGCCACCAGTGGAACCACCCAATTATATCCATCTCCACTAGGCATAACACCTATACACCAATTCAGGAGGAAACCCAATAAATATGGGAAACCCCCTTGTGGGAATCGAACCAAGGACCTATTGTTCCCAAAGTCTTATCCCACCACCAAGATGCCACTAGGTTATAAAGCCATGGACTGGTTTTCATAATCTTATTCCAAATTTTCTACATCCCGACATTTGTTGCTTAAATCGATGTCTATCACTCCATGTTGTATTTACTAACTTGGAGTTTTCTAGATAATCCTTTGAATCGTGCGTTCTTCACTTTCGGGTTAAGATTATTTTGGTGGTACTTTAAAATACTTAATTGGATAACACAAAAGTTCAAGAACGTATGTGTAATTGCTTTGACATTAGTACTAGGGTTTGTAAGAATTCTTTTTTTTAACGGCCAAAACTCTATATATGTGTATATATAGACCCAGCAAGAGGCTGGAGGTTTGTAAGAATTCTATTAACCAAGAACAAACCAAAATGATCCTACTTATAGGAGTCACTGTCGGTAGTTATATAACCGTCATAATTACCTATAGCGGTTATAGTCTCTATAACTACCGGTGGCATTGCCTTGAACCCTATTTTTGAGTGATCTTCACTCACTTAAACTATTGGGCTATTAAGTATTAAAAAGTTAAGAGTAGCCTTGATCAAGTGTGCATTCCGCACTTCCTAACTTGTATATTCTAACTTCACATATAGTCTTGACTATATTCCTATATAACCGTCATAATTACCTATAGCGGTTATAGTCTCTATAACTACCGGTGGCATTGCCTTGAACCCTATTTTTGAGTGATCTTCACTCACTTAAACTATTGGGCTATTAAGTATTAAAAAGTTAAGAGTAGCCTTGATCAAGTGTGCATTCCGCACTTCCTAACTTGTATATATCAATGTATATTCTAACTTCACATATAGTCTTGACTATATTCCTATTTACCCAAAATAACTTGATGACACTAAAACCACTAACCCCCCCCCCCCCCCCTCTTTAGTAGAATTCTTGATTTACTTAAATGGTCATTCACTAAAATCACTAACATTTCTCCCCCATTTTATACAGAAATGAAATTTCATGAATTTTAAATATCAGGATGTCTCCTAGGATTGAACACTGTCTATTCATTTGCATAGTTGAAGATAATATACACATAAGTTCAACATACTATATTGTTTATATCGTGACATTGCATTTTACTAGTCCCTATCCTTCAATGCTGACATTACATTTTACTAGTCCCCATCCTTCAATGCTGACATTACATTTTACTAGTCCGTATCCTTCAATGAGTACATAGAAGGCAAATGCCAAGCTTTTTTGAAGCGGCTAAACTCCATGCTCATATAAGTAGCTCCGTTCCTCTTGGAACTGCATTGCAAATTTTCAAATGAACTATTAAGAAATCAAAACTTCAACCTAACCTTGCAATCTGAACATATACCTCGGGATGAAATAATACATGTGTTCCAATCTCTAAATGTCAAGCGTACCGCATTGGATGTAGCATCTAACGTCAAATTAGATGGGGTTGGGTGTCTTGACATGAGATATTCGAATGGACTTTAATCACATCCGCATAGCCAAATTTTGCACAAGATTGTTCACTAACCCCTTTTGTAGATGATTGGCTAAATTATGTAGAGTTCTAACAAACTCCACGGATATCACAACATGCATGATGAGCTAACGAATCATACTATGTCCAACACCAAAGCCTCTAGACATACCATCTATACTTGGCCATTAGCCTTAGCCAATCTAGCTACACTATCGCACCTAAATAAATATTGGTGATATCGGTTTCGGCTATAATTGAATCTCGTATACAAAGTTCCTTAGCTACTCAACTTCTTTACTAGTTGTTGCCAATGCCACAAACTCATATTCCATTGTGAAACTGGTTATACAAGTTTGCTTCTTTGAAGCCCATGAGATTGGTAATCCACCAACTAGAAATACACATCCACTTGTTATTGAATGACGTTACATGTTTGTTATCCAACTTGCATCAGAATAATATTCTAATACCAAGGAAATTTATAATAGATCAAACCATACTCCATGGTTTTCTTTAAATACTTAAATATTCTCCTTATAGCCTGCTAATGATGTGTACTAGGATTGTTAGTAAACCTACTTAGCTACTACCTCCGTCCCTTTAAAAGTGTCATATTTTGAATTTTCAAAGTCTTAATTTATAAACTTTGACCTTAAATAATTTTGTTTGTGTTAGATAATACTTGATGAAAGTTATATGATTTGAGTGTGTTTTACAAGTGTTTTTATGGAGTTAATTTTCATCAAGTTTTATATAACACAAAAAATATACAATTAAAGTCAAGGTTTATAAATAAAGACTTTGAAAATTCAAAATAAGACACATTTAATGGGACGGAGGGAGTATTTAAAAGCATAGGCTATATCAAGCCTTGTACTTATCATGAAATACATTAAACTTCCAATAGCCCTGGAGTGTTCAAGCCAGGACACAACTTCTCCTTTTTTTGGTAAAAGTTAGACATTGGGGTCAATTGGTGTGCTAACTGCTAATTGTGACGACAGGCAACACTAACAGGGTCGTTGTCTTACTGGCTATGGTAACTATGGTCGTGACAGCTTCCATGGAAGAGGGTTCAGTCAAGGAGAGTTTAGTCGAGATTTCACATCAAGTTTAACTAGTTATCTTATTATGATTTATGAATAAACAAAATGTTATAATAAAAGAATACGAGACATGTATACTTACCAGTGAGAACTAATAAATTTATAACAAAAGAGATTTTGAAGGGGTATGGTCCCAAAACGCTGCGCTAACCAACCAGGTCGCGCGCGAGACCATACTCTTACTACATCAATCTGACAAACTTACTAGACCTCGCGCCGACTAAATTGGTAAAACCTTGGTCGCGCGCGAGGCTCAAGCAAAGTTGAAGCTCAGATTCTACCCTTAACATCCTCGATGGAAACCCTCACTCCCTGGACCTTGCGCCGGCTATGTGGATGTGCTCTAGAGGCCGCGCGAGGATAGAAGCGCGGGACCATCCTGGATAATACAAAAGGTACGAGTGACAGAGTAATAGGCCAATCAGCGTCCAACAGGTTGTATCCTATCGTGCTCCATGATTAGCAATCGTGCAGGAGAAAAGAAGGTACGCAAGGACGCCTACGTGACACCAATCAGAGGGCGACGACACCTGCCCCATGATCTCCACTCACATGCTATTGTCAGGGAGAGAACAAGGACGACAACCAGGACACATGGCTCCACTCAGGGTGCCCCAGCTCCATTAACCTTCTAGAAACACTAACGATCGTGACAGAATGGAGAAGAGGGATATTCCTTGTTGTCGACTCCAGGCCCAAGGCCCATCAGCCCATCTCCTTCTACACTACTCTGGCTATAAATAGGGACCTTCATGTACAGGTTAAATAGATTCCGTTCTCTGCTCTCTCACTGTTAAACACACACTTATTCCCTCAAAACATATACTTATTCTCACGCCGGAGAGTGGTTAAGAGAACCCCCATATTCACCTCTTAACGAGCTTAACGGGGTGTTTAGTGTTTTGCAGGGAGATCAAGACATCAGCTCAGGAAGGATTAAGAAGATTAACCTTTATGGTTGAAACATAAACCAAACTAAATTCCTAAAATTAGTTCGGTGTTTCTTCAGATTTCATATCAAGTTTAACGAGTTATCTTAAATCAACATTATGATTTATGAATAACCAAAATGTTGTAATAAAAGAATAGACATATACACTTCCTGGAGAGATGAGAACTAATAAATTTATAACATAAGAGATTTCATATCAAGTTTAACTAGTTATCTTAAATCAACACTATGAATAGCCAGAATGTTGTAATAGAAGAATATGAAATATATATACTTACTGGTGCTCGTGTAATTACAGTAATTGCTACATTTTTCATTATATAAACTTTCACTAAAATTGCATATCTTTTTTTTTAACCTGTATAATTAGGACCGGTGGCTCCAGATTCAGCAGCTTTGGCAGCCGGTGAAGGCTCCACAGCAGGTGAGGGAGGAACCGCGGTTACAAGCAACTCAGCAGGCAGATCAGCAGCTAAACCTTGCAAGTAAAAAGTGTAAAACAACTTGAAAGGAAAAACAAGCTGCTGCAACTTCACTTGACCGTATGCTCCGGTGAATATGCCCGTCCCGCCTGTAATAGACAGGTAGGTATCCTCGGTTGTGATGTAGGCGCCTTGCACGGATATCTGGCCGTAGTCGCCCAAGTGGAAACTGTAAATGGCTTCGTACCTATCGCCTTTCTTCTCCGGCATGTTCTTGATCAGAATACATATTCCGGCGGTGATGCCTAATCTCTTCTCAAGGTCTGCACTGTACACCTGCAATCATGCATGCCTTCTTAGTCAATTGAAATAGTTCAAAATAACTGAAAAACCAAATCCTTGTATATTGACATATTTCGATAAAAAATAATAATGATAAAGCAAACCAAACAACAACAAGAACAACAACATCAATAACTTCTATTATTAGTATTCATGGTAGAGAAAAAATACAAATAAATATAAGATAGTAGATAATAATTAACTCGATCGGCTAAAAAATATCATATTTAAAAGAGAAAAAAATGATAAAGAATAAATGAAAGAAGATACTTTGTTGGTGAAAGGAACAAGATCTCCAAGGGAATTGACTGGTTTTTGTCCCAACCGGAGATACGCCGGACTTCCACGGTCTCTTTCGTTAATTTCGTATACACAAAACTCATGCACTTTTGCTACGGTAGATGATATAAGAGAAGCTGAAGGAGCTGCCATTGAAGAAGTTTGGAGATTCTTGTTAATATGCCGATGAAACTAATTAAGTGTGTGTGTGTGTGTTGGGTATATTTATGGGATGTGTAAGCATATATAGGTGTTGGACATATAGAAGGAGCACGAGGAGAGTGTGCTTATTAATGTAGCCGGAATGAATGAGTGGACGGTGGTGGTGCAAAATGAGGGTCAAAGATATGTTTCGTGTAAGTCAAAGTTTAACTTTAAGTGTGCCGTGTACACATGGGCTGCACACGTGAGTTTCGGCTCTCCAGCCCAACCGGCCATTTTTAAAAGTTTCAAATTGTCCGGAAAAATCAAAGTTGAACTATAGAGGACATGATAATTTGGAGGGTATCAATTTGTTTTGTCACGGGTATCTGGCACTATTAGAAAACTGTCACTATTTCTACAAAAATTTTCTATAAATTTCCATTGAATGAAAATGTCGACATTTTTCCTACGAAACTCCGACGTATAAAAAAGGTTCTTAGTTTTGTGACAAAAAAGTGACAAATGGATTTGCGTAGGAGAAGTGTCGGAAAATTCCGACAGATTTCCGACGAAATCCGTTTTCACTTTAACCATTAGTCGGAAATTCGTAGGAATCGGTGTGCATGGGAAAAGTGTCAGCAATTTCCGGCTAAATTCCGATGGAATTCATTTTCATTTTAATCATTAGTAGGTAAATGTGTAGGAATCTAATTTATCATAAATAATATTCATAATAAAATGAAATTAATGATATTAAAATATAAAGTTTTATTATTTATAAAAATATATGTTATTTTTAAATTAATTTATTACTATCAGTAGGAAGTTTGTCGGAAAATCCTGACAAATTACTCACGGAATGGATAACTTTTTTTGTAATACATACATATGTTATTTTTTAAACAAATTTATTAATATTCGTTGGAAATGTGTCTTAAATGCCAACAGATTTCCGATGGAATGGTTTTTCTATTAATATCCGTAGGAAATGTATAGGAAAATATCGAAGTAATTCCTACGAAATACAAAAACCGTTTATAACGTTAAGCGGAATGGATAACTTTTTGTACTACATATATATTATGTTATTCTTAAAACTAATTTATTAATATCCATAGGAAATGTGTCGTAAATGCTGATGGATTTCCGACGGAATGGTTTTTAATTAGTATCCGTAGGAAATGTGTAGAAAAATACCGACGCAATTCCTACAAAATATGTTTCATTTTAACAATTCGTCAGAAATTCATAGGAAAATAATAAATTTAATTCTTCCGTAGAAAAAGTGTAGGAATCCATAATACAAGTCTTAATACGATCTATTAGAGCATGTATGACTTGTCATTCTCCGTTCGTTATAATAACACTCGATACAACATGATATAACCCTTCAACATCGAATGTTATATAATAAAGGTCTTAACGGGCCATTAAGAGTATCAAGGCTTAATACAGTCTATTAGGGCATGTATGACTTGTAATTCTCTGTTACGATATAACACTCAGTACAACGTGATGTAACCCTTCAACATCGAATGCTACATAATAAAGGCCTTAACAAGCCATTAAGATATATCAAGGCTTAACAAGGTCTATTAGGGCATGTAAGACTTGTAATTGTTCGTTACAATATAATATCACTCAATACAACGTGATGTAATCCTCTAACATCAAATGTTACATAATAAAGGCCATAACGGGCCATGAAGATATATCAAGGCCCACACATCGTTTAAGATATATCACTCGATACAACATGATATAACCCTTCAACATCAATTGTTTCAGGCTTGTTCTCTCTTTTACCCTCTGATCATATCATCTAATTAGTAATTCTGGGTGAAGGGTGGTTGTTCTGGTGGATTAGGGGTGGCGGGTGGTGATGGGTGGTTGCGGCGGTGGTTGGTGAAGAGTGGTTGCGGAAGTGTGCGGGGTGAACTTGATTAGTTTTTATTGCACACGATAATAGTAAACAACTACATGATTAAAACAACGATGCCCACCCATTCATAAGTTTAGAATATTACAAACCATAAGTTGTTTAAGTTACAAACCACACAAGTTTTAAGTTAAAGTTACAAACCAAAATAAGTTTTAAGTTCCATGAAAGGACTAGTTCAACAAAAGATTCGAAACATGAGGCTTTGCATCCTATATCTCATCAAAGATGAGATATATGGACCAAACCCTCCAAAAGGGACGACATCGAGACTTGTAACCCAAAAGCTTGAAAGTAACGTCGACACCAAGATCAATCTAATTCCCTGAAATACATGTAAGTTTGAAAACATCAACAAGATTTGAGCGAGTTCATGTGTTTTACGTTTATGTGCATCAAATGAATCTCAAAAACATTTGAAAGTTCAAGTGTTTTAAGTTGGTATGTAAAACGTCTATGAATATGTTGATCATTAATGTTTTGCAAGGACATTAATATACGTGACGACATAGGAAGCACTCAACCCGGTAGATGATTTAAGTGTCGATTAACCTCGACAGGGACACAACAGCACTCTAAGTGGCCGCACAAGGACCGTGAGTGGGGCTCATCCGTACCCATTAGATCTAACCTTTGTTCCGTGGTCCATAAAAGAATTAATGGTGCCTAAGTTTGCGCCTATTCTCACGTGATCTAAGAATTCATTCCATAGCTTAATCATACCCTTGTTAACATGTATCCCCCCCCCCCCCCCCCGAGAGTTGTAAAACGAAAACGTTAAAAGGAAAGGGGGACATTAACTCACAGTTTTGCGTCCGTAATAGTGCATACTCAAGTTCGGTTTCCTCGGTTCGTTTTGCAACCTACAATCGCGCTAGGTTTTGTTAGACACTTTGGTCTTGCAACGGTTCTTAGTCTTAAATATATATTAAGACTTGTTTGTAATTGTTTTTGTTTTGAGTTGCACTTTCGGTGAATAATGTCTTTATATAATGTTTCATAATTATATAAAATTCAAAGTTCAATATATTAGTTAAAGTTATTATATTTTAACTTATAGTATTTGTGTGCATCGTACATATATATATATATATATATATATATAGGATAAGGATCTGTCAGGAACCACCCTTTATTGCGAGAACCGCGAGAACCAGTGTGAACACAGACAGTAATACCTAAAAAAAAATCTAAAAAACATCAATTTTTTTTACTATTTTTTTGGAAAAATAGCTACATTTTGTTTATAAATTTTTTTTAAAAAAAATCCGAGTAATAGTTATACATGCACATGTGCATTTGTATCATTTCTTTGACAAATTCCGTATTTTATTACAAATATTAGACAATTGCACTTTCATTTACACTACCACGTGTAATACACTACTTTTTACATTACAAATATTAGAAATGCACATGTGCATCTATATGTATCAACATGAAATAAGGTGTTTTGGTACACTACTTTGAATACACTTTCCCTTTCATCTATCATGCCATTCATAATACACTACCATTACCTTCGACCATCCATAATACAATACCATTAGCTCCTACCATCCATAATACAATACCATTACCAATATTTTCACTTTATTACATGTATATCAACACCATTTATACCATCTAATCAACATATTACATCATAAATTGACAACTATAACCAAACCATCAAACACTAGATATAACTAACCAAAAAACATGTATATGGGCCTACTTCTCCATTCAAAATCACAAACTTTTTGTACCAAAACACGTTACATCATGGTTATACATAATGATGCACATGTGCATTTTAAATATTGGTAATGTAAAAAGTAGTGTATTATGGATGGTATTGTAAATTAAAGTGCAATTGTCTATTACTGATGACGTATTACGGATTGGTAATGTAAAAAGTAGTGTATTATGGATGGTATTGTAAATTAAAGTGCAATTGTCTATTACTGATGATGTATTACGGAATTTGTCAAAGTAATGATACATATGACATGTGCATGGATAACTGTTACTCGATTTTTTTTTTGCTAACTAAATATAGCGATTTAAAAAAAATATATTAAAAAAAAAATTTTGAGTGCTTTTTGATTTTTTTATATTTTATTTTGTGTTCACATTGGTTCTCACGGTTCTCACAATAAGGGTGGTTCTCGCATGAACCTTACCCTATATATATCAATTGTGACTACGAGGTGGTTTGTTAAAAATAATATATTTTTAACTTGTTTTGATATATATTGTTTCCATATACGTGTGTTTGTAATTTTCACGACCAATGATACCGTTTGTTAAGTATTATACACTTGTAAGTATTCCCAAGTATAGGTATACTTTTATTATGAGTATGTTGAATATTTTACTTTGTATTTTCATAAGTAAGTATAATACTTGTATAATGGTATATTTTTATCAAGTGTTGGTAGTATAGGTGGGCATGTATTTGTACGTATAGGAATACATATATTCTTGTATTTACTTAAGTATTTCATACTTAATATAAGTTCAACTTTTCCGGAATATTATTCTTGCATAATTATAATCATGAATCTTGTATTCTTAAAATATAAATTTTAAGATATGTTTATAGAAATATTTATATCTTTGGCTTGGTAAATACTTGTATTTCCATATATATTAAAAATAATTTATTTTTAAGATTAACTCCAAAAATATATTTTAATTTCTACCAAAATAATATTTTCTTAAAATGTTTATTTCATAAACATTTTCATACTCTTCAAAAATAATATATTTTCATATTTGATAAAATATGATATATTTTTATATTACTTATAAAAATAGATATTTTGTCACTTGTTCGGTTTAGAAAATATGTCTTTCACCAAGCCTTGATAAATTATTTTTAATCTGGATTATATATAGTATGTCCATTTTGTCTGAGTGTCCAAATTGTCCAATAATCGTGTCCGAAGCGTATGTGTGAATTTATTCTTGGAATTTTTATTTGAGAAGTTTATTGTATTTGTTTGTATTTATTATTTCAAGTCCCTAATTTTAGTATAACTAATAGAAAACATTATACACATAGCACATAGATCAAGTGACCACTAAATATATATTTCCTAAAATATATATTTATAACCATTTTAATTTTGAAAAACCATACTTTTCTTGCTTGCATTTTTATACAAAAATTGTGGGAATTTTACACTTAATATTTTTTAACAAGCTTTCTTATAAGACCTTGTAGTAAAAATATTTTCTATGTGTTTGATTTCTACAAAAATTTTGCCATAGTTTTCTTTAGAAAATGGAGTTTCCATGTTTTCAAAACATATCATTTTCTTTTCAAAAATCATCAACAATTTCCCACAACAATATTCATCATAATACATCATCAAATATACTAAGATGAACTTGTGAACATGTAATATTTTTGTATGGTTTTTAAGTATGTTTGTTTGGTTAAAAATCATACTTACTTTATAAGTTCACCAAACTTTTTAGAAAATTATTTATGAACTTGTTTTCATCTATCTTTTAAAAGTCTAAAATTTGTATGTAACACTTACACATCTTAACAATTTACATCTTTCAAGTTTCAAGTAAACCATACTTGTAAGTTGTAAAAATCTACACTTTTAACAACCTTTCTTTTCAAGTTCATACATCCTTCAAGAAACCATTTTTCAAGTGTAACAAGTTCTACACTTTACAAAATTCATTTTCAAGATCATCTATTTCATACATCATGTTCACTATGGATCTTTTCAAGATCTTCATACATACTTGTTAGATCATGTTTCTAATCATCATCTAACAAGACTTTATGTAATGTTCATCATCATAACACAAACAATCATCTACACAACTTCATAGCACAACATAAGCAACTTGTTTTCTTGTAATTTTTTGTTTGATTAAAGTGTTCTTCATCTTGGTTTTGTAAGATCCTTAAGATTTTTAGTTCTACATAGGTTATATCAACTTAAACAAGATGAAAAATGGGTGCACAAGGAACTTACTACTAGCACAAATCTAGGGAAGAAACAAGATGATGAAGATGAAGAAAAATGGTGGTTAATAGCTCCAAAGAGTGGTCCTTCCACTTCCAATGCTTGTCACCTTCTTAATCCACCTTGAGACACCTTAGGTTAAGCTTGAAATAACTTAGAATTGAATGAAGTTGATGATGGGGGGGGGGGGTATGCTCAGTCGAGAGCTCTAGAGGGGAGAGGAAGAGAGTGTTGTGATGTTTTGTGATAAGTTAAAAATGAGGTTATGTTGATGTAGATAAGGTTCTCAACACATTGGTCCAAACTTTCCCTCCATCATATTAACTCTTGGTTCATCATAAGGGATCTTTGACTAACTATGTTGTTAGTCAACATGGTTAGGGTGGGGTGGGTTGTAACACCTCGTAAAATCATGTCCAATATAATAAAGACACGTGTCATGAACTTTAAACGTGTAACGAATTGTTTTCAAGGGACTAAAGTGGATAAACAAAGAAAGTATGTGTATAGAGGGATCAAATGTGTCATCATGCCAAACTCGTGCCTCTGAATGACCTTATAAGATGTTCGTATTCATGAATGAATAAATTGACGGACATAGGAAGCCATTTGTGTTTGAATTGAAAAGTTACAAAGCGTAGGGGTTAAACGTGTCAACATGTTAAATTCTTACAGCTGAGTGACCTATTAACATTCCCGAGACTTTGTAATACTTCATTATGCTTCCATGTATAATGAATCATGATTCCATGGAGTTTTTACGCAATTAAGGAACATTTTGGGTGATCTCATAACTAACCGGGAGCTTAACGGAGTTAATTTGTGACCCAAGACCCTTAAAAGTTAACTTTGGGGGTCATAAGTGCAATAAAAGAAAGTTAAATAAACTTAAAATGGACCAGGGACTGAAAATGAAAAGTGTCAAATGAAGAACACTACTAGCCTATTTATAGGCTTGCCAGTCCGCATGGAATAACAACTCCAGACGGCACGAACTGGTCATCTTCACTTCGTGCGACCTGACCTCTCAGGTCGTGCGAACTGGCTAAACAACATAAACTTAACATTTCAACTAGCCTATTACATATAATGACACGACATAGACTGATGACGCAGGCGATAGACATTATGCATCAACAAACTCCCCCTTGGATATTGCCGCAATATTCAGTCAGCCGGTCTTCAAAACATTCTTCACAAAGACTTGAAAAATTCTTCCCTTTGCTTCGGCTTTTTCAATAACGCTTTCCTGAGCTTTTCATTTTCCTTAGGAGCTCTCTGCTCTTCCTCAGCTAGCTTTTGCAAACATGTAGCTCTAGCAATTCTGTCTTTTTCTTCACGCTCTTCTCTCTCCTTCTCTGCTTTCAGAAACTCTTCTCTTTCAATCTCTCTCCAACTTGATAACCACATATTTTCAGAGTTTATACCCATCTGGAAACATACTGTAGCTACCTTCTGAAACTGCAGAGCTTGTTCTCTATCTTCTGCCTTGTATCCGATCTTGTTTACAAACAAACATTCAATATCCTTTGCAGAACAATTCACTATCCACATCAGATCATACAGGTGAATATATTTGATTTCATCCCCAACTTTGTACACAATCACTGCTTCGGTCGACATGCAACTATGAACCCAGCATACAAACCCTTCATGAAAATTCTATTCCATCATTGGCAATGGAATATTCTTCATAACACTGGGCTTCTTGATCTTCAAAATTGTTTCCACAATACCTGTAACAGGATCCTTCCTCTTGACTTTCTTAGGATAATGTGGCTTCCGGTGTCGAAATTCTCTTAAGGCTTCAAATTTCATCAAGCCCCACGTTGGCATATCATGAACTCTGACTGGATATGATAATGTTCTGACTTGGGATAACTCTTCAACGTCCCACCAAGGTAGAGACATTATATCTTGAATATATTGGAAATATTGAACACCAAATTCTCTTCTAATAGCATAAGCGTTGACTTGTGGCAAGTAACCCCAGCTTATGATATCACCCAAAGAAACATCTCTATCCCTTCTGTAATACTGTAGTGGTCGTTTGAATTTTCTTTCCGTATCCTTTCTGAACCACTTCTTTCGTTCTTCACGTTGTTCTTCTTTAGACATTTCTCTAAAACTCTTACTTTTAACACTTTCAACAACTTTTCTTCTCAATTCATCCTCATTTGCTTGACTGAAAAACTCAGCAAGAGTTGGAAAGCTAGAAGTATCAACATTATCATTCTCAAACTGATCATCGTCACTCCAGTCTTCTGCTTCCACTTTATCATAGTTATCAGCTTCTTCAACATACTTGTACTGATATGCTGGTTGATGATTGATATCAAATTCGTTTAACTCCTCTTCAAAATCAAAGTTAAACTCACCTTCTTCAACATCCATCATCTTAATGATCTCAGCTCTAGTGTAAGTATGCAAGAGCTCACCTTCTTCTACATCATGTTCAAGACGTAGAATCAAACCTGTACCCTGATCAACAGTCTCATCAACATTTTCAGAATCACCATGTTCCCCCTCTCCTCCTGCATTTTCTGGTTCTTCGTTTGCATCATCATGAAGATACTCGTCAATAATCTCTTCTTGTGACGCTTCTGTTACTTTTATACCAGAGTTACCTTGATCAGCATCATCATTTCCATCGTCATCATCATCACTATGAACAGAATATACTTCATCTACATCATCTTTCAGATTATCATCTTCATCTTCTTCATCATCTTCGATCTTACTCATACCAGAAACTGAAGTTAATGGACAAGGATCTGGAATAGACGATTCAGGAACTTTCTCAAATAGAACAATCTCCCTTTCAGTCACTTGAACATTATCTTTAACTAGAACACTTTTACCCTTATCTTTCATTTCAGCTTCTATTTCAGCTTTACATCTTGCTCTTACTTCAGCAATTTCTATCTCTTCAAACCTTTGTTCAATCGGCTTACCAATCAAATCTTCCAACACTTTCTTTAACACATACTCTTCATGTTCCTTTCTAGCATTCTTGGCTTATAACTCTTTATTTTTCAACTTGAAGTACTCATTTTGCTCATCCCTTCAAGCCTTTTCTTCTTTCAAGTCAGCTATTCGAACTTTCAGAATATCTATGTCGACTTGATCAGCTTCAATTTTTTTCAACAAATATGAATTCTCAGATTCAACAGACTTGACATGTTCTTTTAACTTATTTTTCTCACTTAACACCTCATCCACCTTCTTTTGCAACTTCTTCACAAGATCATCATTCACAAAGCTAAAATCATCAAGCTGTTCAAGAACTGTACTCTCTAGAATATGTGGAAAATTTTCAAAACCAGACGATCCAGGAGTAGTATGAACCGGTGGTTGTGTGGTTGGTGGTGTTTGATGGACGTGTGATGAAGTTATTGGTGGTTGTTCATGAATGGGTAATGAAATATGATGTTGTGGTGGTGATTGTAAAGGATTAGGTGATGGTTGTCGTGGTGGTGATGGTGGTTTAGCTTGTGGTTCTGGTGGAGGATTTAGTTTCAGCTTGAATTTTAACTTTCGTGCTGCTGGAGTTACGACACGTTTTCTTGATGTTGATTTCTTTCTTCCTCCTGAAGATGGTGGTGTTACAACCTGAACATTCTCCGGTGGAACATATGTTTCATCTTCATCATCCGAACTCCTCTTTCTCTTCTTTTGTTTCTCTCTATCTTTTGGATCATAGTTTTCACTAATCCAACGTTCAACTTCAGTATCTGTAGCAACTTCTGCACCAGAAGACCTCTCCTTTTCATCATCAACTACTTTCTTACTAGCTTCTGCAGTATCATCAATATCTTTCAACAACTGCTCAGTTTCAGGAGTTAACGATTCTTGATCTTTTTCAACGTTAGCTTCTGTCTCATCTTCTTCTGGTTCATCAACCAACATTGTTTCAACTGCTTTCTTTTTACGTTTCTTCTGTGGTTGAGAAGATGAACCTTCTTCAGCTTGGACTTTCGGTGTAGGAGTTCTCTTTCCACCTTTTTTCTTCTTTTCTTTTTCTACTTTTGTATACCAATCATTTTGAGTTTCACAAAACCGAGAGCCTGGTACGAGACGCTTTCCCAGCATCTGCTGACCAACGGGTTCACCAGAGGGACTGTCGATAGTACCCTGTTCACTAAAGAGGATGCAGGACATCTTCTGATCGTGCAAATATATGTTGATGAAATAATTTTCGGATCAACGAACGACGAGTTGTGTAAAGAATTTGAGAAGGTCATGAAGCAGAAGTTTGAAATGAGTTCAATGGGGGAGATGAAGTTTTTTCTCGGGCTTCAGGTTGAGCAACTGCCCGATGGAATCTTCATACACCAGACTAAGTATGTGAATGATGTGTTGGACAAATTCAATATGTCCGAATCATCTCCGATATCAACCCCCTGGCTTTGAATCATGGCATATGTCCTGATGAAAGTGGTGAGAAAGTGGATGAAACGCATTATCGGTCAATCATAGGATCGCTAATGTATCTGACAGCATCACGACCGGACATCATGTATCCAACCTGTCTCTGCGCCCGGTACCAGTCAAGTCCTAGAGCATTACACATGATGATAGTGAAGTGGATCTTACGGTATCTCAAAGGTTGCCCAAGCACCGGCTTGTGGTATCCCCAATCCGGTGACTTCTCTCTAACTGGATATTCTGACTCTGACTTCGGGCGCTGTAAGTTGAATGCTAAGTCCACAAATGCTGGGTGCCAGTTCTTCAAAACTCGGCTAGTCACTTGGCAGTGTAGGAAACAAACCACAGTCGCTCTCTCGACTTGTGAGGCCGAATACGTTTCGGCTTCCAGCTGTTGTTCTCAGATCCTCTGGATCCAACAGCAAATGAGGGACTATGGTTTGCAATTCTTAGACACACCAATTTTTGTGGACAACGAGGCAGCCATTAATATCACTAAAAATCCGGTTCAACACTCTAAAACAAAACATATTGAAATTCAACATCATTTTATTCGTGATTACTACGAGAAAAAAATGTTTCGAATTGATTATATTCACACTGATGATCAGAGAGCTGATTTTTACACTAAACCCTTTGATAAAACAAGTTTTAATTATCTTTTAAAATTGAACGGGTTAAAGAATTTGTTTTCTGGGAGGGTGGAAAGCCCTTCAAACAAGATTTCAGGGGTTACCCATATATCCGAGAGATGTTCCCCACGAGATAAGCAAGTATTG
Source organism: Helianthus tuberosus (assembly GCA_030545235.1). NCBI lineage: Eukaryota > Viridiplantae > Streptophyta > Magnoliopsida > Asterales > Asteraceae > Helianthus > Helianthus tuberosus. The sequence continues at coordinate 99,427,843 of CM060437.1, read as the reverse complement.
AAATTTAGGTTTATATCTCAAATTCAATCTACTAGTCGTGTGAAGTCTACTGGCACGTAATCCGTATAACGCCTTGTCAAGTAGATACACCTTGTCTTTGTGTACAGGATCGGTAAAACCCGGTGGTTGACCGACATACACTTCTTCTTTAATCTTGTCGTAGAGGAATGCAGATTTGACATCCAGTTGGTAGACTTTGAACCCCTTCCATGACACGAACGCCAAGAAGATTCTGATTGCCTCAAGTCGAGCAACGGGAGCATATACTTCAGTAAAGTCAATCCCTTCTTGCTGACTAAATCCTTGGACTACCAACCGTGCTTTGTTCCTTACTATAACCCCTCTATCATCTCTCCTACATTTGAAGACCCACTTGGTCTTGATCAACTTCTAATCTTCCGGGAGATCAACCAACCTCCACACACCAAGCTTTTCAAACTGTTGTAACTCTTCTTGCATTGCATTTACCCAACTCTCTTTGGTTACTGCTTCTTTGTACGTTTTCGGTTCTACCTGCGAGATAAAACATTTTAATGAGAAGTCTACATGTAAAAGTGCTACAGATGAGTAAAAACATGTAAGCCCTTTGTTTATTTGTTCGCGGGTTTTCACGCCAATTTGAAGGTCACCAATGATTTGCTCTGACGGATGGTAAGATAACATTCTTGGCATGACTGTATCCAGTATGCTCACTTCTGATTGCAAATTTGTTATATTCTGATCACCCGTGTGATCAATAACATTTGAAGTCGCAATATTTGGTTCCTCGTCATAAATCGGATCGGTTTCCGATTCTGAGTCGTCAGATTGGTCAAATATTGGAGTTGTTTCTTCTGGGGGTACATGTGCAGTTCCACTAGGACCAGCCTCATGATCATTTGAACCCACGGTGGGTGAAGAAACCACCAACGGTCTTGGCACTTGTTCTTGTGAAAGATACTGCTGTTGTTGGTATAAGAATGCCAGTTTCTCCTCATTCGGCTCTGTCGGTAAATGGAATGACTCCCAGAGATTGTCGTAATCAAATAGCAACCTGTTTCCGGGAAGTTGATTTGGAGCGGTAAACCATTGACAGTCAACGTGTTGAACCTGTATGATCTTCCCCAAATCGGAACAAAAACTCTCTTCAACGGACTAGCATATCCTACAAAAAAACCTTCATTAGCTTTCGCACCAAATTTACCGTCTGGATCAATGAATGTGCATGGTGATCCAAATGGTTCTAAGTACTTGAGATTTGGTTTGTAAAAATGAAGCAATTCAAAACAAGTTTTCTTGTACTTATTCACCGTAAGAACTCGATTGAGCGTGTAACATGCCGTGGCGACCGCTTCACACCAAAAATATACCGGTAATTTCGAATCTACTAACATCGTACGAGCCATTTCGATCAACGTACGATTTTTTCTTTCTGCGACACCGTTTTGTTGAGGAGTATACGGTGCGCTGAACTCATGAAGAATGCCCTTATCGTTGCAGAATTCGAGCATACGGTTGTTCTTGAATTCCGTGCCATTGTCGCTTCGAATACGTCTAATCGGCAGTTTGTAAAGATTCTCCATCTTTTTGAATAGCCTCATCAAAGAATCAAATGTTTCATCTTTACTCTCTAGAAACAACACCCAGGAAAATCTTGTAAAGTCGTCAGTAACAACTAAACAATATAGATCTCCACTTATGCTTTTCACATTTACTGGTCCGAAAAGATCCATATGAAGTCTTTCAAGCGGTAGTCTGATGGAGTTCAAGAGCTTTTTCGGGTGGTGCGATTTCTTCGTCTGCTTTCCTTTCTTACATTCAATACAGTAATCGTTAAGATGGAAGCTTTTCAAATTAACACCGTCTACAAGATCATTATGAACTAAAAAGTTCATCTTTCTCAAATGAATATGACCCATTTTACGATGCCACATGATGGATTCTTTCTCAGTCGCCTTCGTCTTACTCACAAAACATTGTGCCTTTTTATCTGTCATTGCTGCAACGCTCATGTCTAGTATATAAAGATCGTGTTCACGAGGAGCGCGCATCAACACCATTTCTTCAGGTATTTTAAACTCTGGTTTAAGAATCAGACATTCATCTTTTGTAAAATGAACGGTGAATGACTTGTCACAAACCTGAGAGATGCTCAACAGATTGTTTTCTAACCCAGCAATATAATTCACTTTATCGAATTTCACGACCCCGTTAGTAAGTATTCCTTCTCCAACAATTCTTCCACCTTGAGTTCCAACAAACCCGACATAACCTCCATTGATTGATTTGACATCGTATAGCAGTGCTAGCATCCCTGTCATGTGCCGTGAGGCGCAGCTATCCATTATCCATTTAGAAATGATAGACCTTGGAAGCCCCTACACACATCAAAAGACATTTACTTAAACAAAGATACCCATGATTTTTCAACATTTGGTACATGATGCGTGTGTGGCATGTATATATATTTAAGTATATTTTAAGGCCTTTTTACACGTTAGTCAAGTTTTCTATTTATAAAACACGATATTTACTAACACCAAACACACATATGGGCAAGTGCACCCATAGTGAACGTGGTATAGTGCTGGTAGGATACCGAGGTCGTCCAAGGACACAAGAGCTTTTAATACCGGTTTATCCTCAACGTCTAATCAAATCAAAAGTTAGAAAAAGGTTTTAAACTAGAAAAATAAAAACTAACTAAAATGCTGAAAAATAAAATAAAAGTAAAAACAGATTGACAAGATGAATCACTTGGCTCCGACTCGTGTTTAGTGTAACCTTTAATTATTTCCGCACTTTTGCACTTTTTAAGAGATTATCTTAGTTATTGTAGTAGGCCCCTCTTTTGAAGGTGACGTTACCCTCAACCCAGTAGTTTGAGTCAGCAAGGATACAATCCTAAAGGGTCGGATTATTGAAAGATAATTAATTAAGTTATTAATGCATATTAGGGTAGGCCCCTCTTTTGAAGGTGACGTTACCCTCGGCTAAGTAGTCTGAGTCAGCAGGGATACAGTCCTAAGTAGTCAGGTTAAAGTATTAATAGTAGCTTACATATGAGGGGATCAAAGAGTTTGGACCCCCGCCATCCAATACCGGTGGGTATTGAAGGAGGTCCTACTAAATTTGACCCAGGTCCTTGCAGGATCTATACACTGAACAAGGCAAGACTCTTACCAAACCATTCCCTTAACCCCCGACCAGGTAGCCAACATACCTCCATATAGACCGTGGAGATATGAATGGTGAAAATCTTTTATTTTATATAGACAGTAAAATAATGCCAAGACACCACGGACAAACGATAAGGAAGAATCACCTTCAACATAAGAAGCTAGTTATTAAAGTCATTAATACATAACCAAGTAAAAAGTGCGAAAAGATTAAAAATAAAAGGTATTACACTAGACACTTGTCTTCACCAAGTGATGTAAGAGACTTAGGCAAACATGGCCTTTGATTGTCAAGAACTCTTACGATCAATCTTGGATCCCGAGACGACTCACACACTCTATGATGGACAATGGATGATGGTGGTGGATGATGGTGTTGTGATGGTGGTGGGTGGTGGGTGAAGTGTGAGAGAGGTGTTGTGCCAAGGGATGGTTTGAAAATGAGCAAAGCACCCCTATTTATAGCCTGAAGAGTAGCTCGGGCACGGCCCCGTGTCCAGTGGGCACGGCCCCATGTCCATCCTCCTTCTCTGTCTTCATTAATTGCTTTTGTCTGCATTAGTTGACCACGGCCCCATGTCCGCTGGGCACGACCCCGTGTGCAGAAGCGTATCTGTACTATCAAGATTTGCCTGGATTCTGCGAATCTTATAGTTGACCACGGCCCCGTGTCCGCTGAGCACGGCCCCATGGTGGGCAATAGAAGCTTCCACAGCTTTGTCTTTTATGCTGACACTTGGTCACGACCTCGTGTTCACTGAGCACGGGGCGTGTTCAGCCTTCTGTTCTCTTGTTTTGCTTGGGAAGATGCTTTCGGGGAGGTCGGGCATGCCACGTTTGTTCCTTTTCTTGTATTTATGTTAGATTTAGCTGCCTTTTTGCTTCTTTTGTTAATTTGAGCTCATTTAATCCTGAAAATACAAAAGGAAGACAAAAGCACACTTTTTCCAACATTAGTACTAAAAAGGGGTTAGTTTTATGCCACAATTGATGTAATTTATATGTTGCATTTTGCACACATCAAATACCCCCACACTTGAATCTTTGCTTGTCCTCAAGCAAAACTCTTTATAATGTGGCTTTACACTCCCAAATGGAATGGGTAGAAGAGAAGGTTTTTGGGCTTGTCATAGAGTGTCGGGATTTCCAAGATTTTTTATTAGGTTTTATTTTTATTTATTTACAATCCTATTCGTCATGATTTATTTAACACTTTTCATAAGATAAATTACTTATTAGGGCATAACATGCGTCTTTAAAATTCTATTTATATACAAGTTCACATACCTTACAGGGGATCACTCAACACTCGGCCGAAGATGTATTTTAGTGAATCACTCAAGAGCGGCATGGAACTTACTCCTACCATAGGCTTGCCAAGCAATCAATCTTCCTCCTTTTTAACTATAAACCTTTGTAAATATTAAGAGGACTTTTGGGTGAAGGGTTAGGCTTGGGTTAAAGGTAGGTGGTTGAGTTAGTGGTTAGTAGAAAAGGGCGAAAATCGTAAAAAGCATCGGTTTTTCGTAAGACTTTATTTTTTTATTTTTATTTTTTCAATTTTTTTATTTTGATGAAGCCATTATTGAAACAAAGTTATTTTTGATGAACTTGTTTGTTTATTTCTTTTGCTTCATCATCAACATTTTTTTATTTTTTTTGAAAAAATCTTGAGAAAAACCGAGCTTGTTACTAAAACAAAGGGTTAAAAATAAAAAGGGTTTTGGTGGGTGAAAGGGTGTTTGGTTTAGGTTAAGAAATGAAAAGGTTTAGGCTCAAAGGGGTTAACTAGGGGGATTTTGGGTAGGTGGTAAAAAAAAATAATGGTGTAGAAGTAAAAAGGGTTAGTCCTAATGCCTCCATCATTTACTTACTTGGGTTTAAGTTGGTAAGGACCGGGAATGTATCGTCGTGGCAAGTTCTAGAGTTGTAAGAAACAAGCGGCTATTCACACAAGAAACGAAAAATGAGCAATTAATTTAAAAATATGTATTTGTATGCTCAATAAAGGCTCAAAACTCACTTTTTGTGGGAATGAGTTTTTATGTGATCAAGTATATATAATCAAATTTTAACTAAGCTTGTCATGCCTTTTCATAATTTCCTTATGTTGGTTCTTTTTATCATGACACTATCGGTTGTAAATTTGTAAAAATATAACCTTTTTTAGAATTTGAAATTCCCAAGTTAAACCTAGAAAGTAAAAAAAATGAAAATTTTTGAAAAAATTTGGGGTGATTAGCGGTTCCAATAGAGTTTTGTGTAAGGCTTGTAATTAGGACTTGCAAGATTCAAAGCTTTAGCATCCCCCCACATTTAAATTACACATTGTCCTCAATGTGTCCCAAAAATAAGTTTTTAGGTTGATTGAATGTGTAAAAAGGTGTGAAAAAGAAAAATTTTATGTTACTGGGCGTCTGGACACGGCCCCGTGGTGTCCGGGCACGGCCCCGTGTTCAGTCACTAGTAACAAAAAGTTGTAAAAAGAAACAGAAGCCTGGACACGGGGGCGTGTTGGGTGAACACGACCCTTGTCCAGTTACCTGAACTGGGCATTTTCTGTAGACTGTGCAGCACGGGGCCATGTGGGGCGGACACGACCCGTGCTGAACTTGCTGTAATGAAGAAGATTTCGTCGGATGGCCCTGTTTTCGTGCATGGGGTGCTGGTCCAAGTTTCCCTTGCTATCCTTCACCATCCCGAGTTTGTTTTATTCATGAAAATTAAAACTAAACTAGAAAACATAAAAGTTAATCTAAACTAAACTAAGGATAGTTCCGCGGAATGCCTCCGTGGTGCGCCACGTTTATAAGGGTCCTTGGCTAGACCCACCTTATCGGGTGGTTCTGGCTCGTCTTCAATTAGAAGGTCGTCATTGCCGAACGAATATTTCATTGAACGCTCAAGATCGACACTTCTTTTAAATGCCCCTAATTGAATAGATAGATTGTTGTACTTCCGGTTTTTCAAAGCTTCGTGGGTTTTTACAAAGGGTCGTCCCAACACTAGAGGAGTGTCATCGAGGATGACCAAGTCGGTTGGGATTACCATTTGATTTGTTTGAACCAAGACATCCTCAACTACACCGATTGATTTTATTACTTTTCGATTAGATAGAAAAATGGGTATTTGAAGTGGAGAAAAATCACTAATACTTAATTTTTCGAAAATGTAGTTGGGCATTATGTTAACACAAAGATCTTTATCAATTGTGACATTACTAATAAATGAATTTTGAAAAAAACATGGAACTGGTGTAATGTTGATTTCAAATGGGTCTTCTTTTATTAGCAAGGTTTGCTCATTAGTTAACTTAATGCTTACCGTTTCGTCAATTTTAGTGTTAGTGTTTAACTCTTTTAAAAACTTAGCATGAGTGGGTACTAAACAATGATTTTCAAAAGAAGGTGACAAGAGATTAATTTCTTCACAATTAGACTCTTCTTGGATTTTCACGTTGACGGACTCACCTTTTTCGTTGTTTAACTCATGTGTCGGTTTTTCACTTATTTGTTCTTCCATTTTTACACTTTCAACTATCTCTTCTTTATTTAATTCTTCTCTTGCGCGGGACTCCTCGATAGTTTTAAGGTGTTCTAATATCCTATCGGTCACTTCGGTGATAGAGTAAGGATCGGGATTTTCAAACCTTGAATCCGGTTGTTCGATCCTTTGTTCCTCATAATACCCATATGAAGTAGATGGTTCACACCATTGTTCTTCATTGTAAGTATATGATGGATAAGGTTCGTAATTTTGTTCTTCGTAATACTCATATGAGGTGGGTTGTTCACGCCATGGTTCCTCATAATAAGCATACGAAGGTGGTGGCTCATATCTTGGTTCCTCAACGTATGAGTATGAAGGCTCACACCTTGGTTCATCAAAATATGAGTATGAGGGAGGAGGTTCATACCTTTGGTCTTCATAGGATATGTATGAAGTTGATGGCTCGTACCTGGGCTCCTCGTAGTAGGTGTATGAAGTGGATGGTTGATATAAGTTACAATATTGAACCGAGTGCGGGTCACCACAATTAGTGCAATAATTATTCCTATAATCATCCTCCTCATAGGTGTAGTTGTAACCTCCTGAGTATTGATCCATAAGAATCACTCAGCAGACCACAACCAAGTCTCGAGATCAGAAAACAAAAATAAAAACGAAAACAGAGGCTGGACACGGCCCCGTGTTCAGTGGACACGGCCCCGTGCACAGAATCTGTATCTGGGCGTTTTAATTAAAGTTACTGATTTCGTCGAGCACGGGGGCGTGTTAAGTGGACACGGCCCCGTGTTCAAGCTCTGTATCTGGGTGTTTTGTGAAAAATATGCAGCACGACCTCGTGCTCAGTGAGCACGACCCGTGTTCAAGCTACTGTAAATGCAAAACTAAACTAAAATGAAGAAAAATGTGCGCGCATTTTGAAAAGGTTTTGAAAAACTGATTAGGCCGTCGATTTTAAGCTTTCTTAAAATCCTTGTGACCCCGGCAACGACGCCAAAAACTTGATGCGTGTGCGGTGTGTATATATATTTAAGTATATTTTAAGCCCTTTTTACACGTTAGTCAAGTTTTATATTTATAAAACACGATATTTTACTAACACCAAACACACATATGGGCAAGTGCACCCATCGTGAACGTAGTATAGTGTTGGTAAGATACCGAGGTCGTCCAAGGAGACAAGAGCTTTTAATACCGGTTTATCCTCAACGTCTAATCAAACCAAAAGTTAGAAAAAAGTTTTAAACTAGAAAAATAAAAACTAACTAAAATGCTGAAAAATAAAATAAAAGTAAAAACTGATAGACAAGATGAATCACTTGGCTCCGACTCGTGTTTAGTGTAACCTTTGATTATTTCCGCACTTTTGCACTTTTTAAGAGATTATCTTAGTTATTGTAGTAGGCCCCTCTTTTGAAGGTGACGTTACCCTCAACCCAGTAGTTTGAGTCAGCAAGGATACAATCCTAAAGGGTCGGATTATTGAAAGATAATTAATTAAGTTATTAATTGTCACACCCCAACCACGTATAACATACAAAACGTGGCGGAAAACGTCAGGGAGTGTTGTAACAGAATAAATTGTTTCATAACCATGGCATTCAAAGTTGTATTTTATTTATCAACATAAGAGTTACATTGTCTTAAACAGGAAATAAAGAGTTCAGAACATAATTAAACTAAGTCTATCTTCATTTTATGTCTCTAAGGCACAGGTCCGCCCTAGTGTCACGATCATCGTCCTACGCAAAAGCTCCTGAAAACACATGTGAAAATAGGTACGTCAGCATAAAAATGCCTGTGAGATACATATGTTTTGTGAAAATAGGATTCATGACTTAAGTTTAAGAAAAAATTGTTTAGCAAAAGTCAGTCATGAACCTTGTAAATTGTTTTGTTTTGTAAATCATTTAAAAAGCGATAAGATCAAATGATATGTATAAATAAAAGAATAATGTGTGGTTAAATGTATAACCAAGTAAAATGTGCTGTATAAAGTAAGTTGTTTGTAAACCAAAGTTTTGTGAAAGATATGTTATTTGTATAAAATGTATAAGTCCAAATTGAATGATTTAATTAACGCTATGATATGTAATATAATACAAATACTTATATATAGGAAGTACTAGCGGCGTATCCACCATGCTTGTATCATATTACACACGCCTCGTTACTTAAATCACTTAAATAAACCACCAATGTATAAAGTCTATGTTTAAACCAATAGTCAAAAGTCCTTGTATAAGCCATGTCAAATGTTTATAAGTCCAAAAGTAGTCAAGTAATGTGTAACAAATGTTATGTATTGTAAGTAAAGTATTGTCACATAATCCAAATGTAGAAATGTACAAAACAAAGTATTTTGAATATATCAAAAAGTTATGTTTTGCAAAGTAATGCATGTTACATTGATACAAACATTTATGTGGTAAGTTAACGCATACGTTCAAGCCTTGAGACAGTCGGATAACCCTTTCAGTCAAGGTTATCAAAAGAAATGTTTTCGGATTCAGTCATTCCTTACATCCAAACAAACCCGAGATGTCAGGAATGGGATTTGTCAAGTCCTATGGTACCAGTACTTACTACCGAGCGGCGTAGCTAATGTTAATGAACGTATATAAGTCTCGTTTGTGCAAACCAAATGTTATAGCAATTGTATACATGTCATATGAAAACAATGTACTAAGTATGCTAAGTTAACATACAAAGCAGAAAAGTCATGTAAATCAATGTGCTAGCATGCTATCAGTCAACATACATAGCAGAAATGTAATGTAAAACAATGTACTAAGTATGCACACAATGGACATACATAGCATGAAATGTAATGTAAATCATGTACTAAAAGTGTACTAATGAGCATAACAAGTATATGATGTGAAAACAGGAAAGCACGAAAGTAACAAGTAGGCACATGTGTTCCACCCCAAAACGTTTGAAAAACAGTAAAAGAGGGGTCTATGTACTCACTTAAGATTGCTCAGAAGTACTAAGATAACCACCAAGCAATGCTAGAGATCTCAGAATCAAACGACACCTAATATAGGTAACTATGTTAATAAACCGGACCTAAATCGGATGATCGGATAGAATGAGGGTTCGTAAACCAAACGAGTATGGAGACTCGTGTAATATGGTTTAACAAAGCCTACATACTAAATGAAACCTAACATAAGTGCTTACGACCCATTACGACCCGTTTAGGTTGCTTATGCTACTTTAACGCGTCGTTCGCGTGAAACGCGTTCGGACCGCCTAACTAGTCCTATAACAAGTAGAATATGCCTTAACATGCCTAATATTGTCGCCAAATCAGTTTAGATGTCAAAAGTTATGTCACATATGTTTATAATGAATTTTGGCATCAACGGGGTATTTTGGTAATTTACCTAAGGCGTATAAACTACCTATCATACAACTACTTAAACGTCGTGACCATAAGGTATAACCTCGAAAGGTTATTCCCTACCTACTATGGTCACCTAATGTATTTGGTCGGATCCTAATGATCGACCAAATGGGTCGGGTTCGAAGGTATAAGCGATTTATTAGATCGCTTACCCTTACGACCCTAGACAACGTGGTAATCAGTAGGCATAGTCACAAGGGACTATAACCATCGTGATTACAATCACGTTGCGAAGTTCAAACGAACTTTGCATTGACCATAAACTGGTCAATGCAGAAAGTCAAACAAAGTTTGACTTTCGGACTCGAAAAACAATAAAAGAACGAAGGAACACTTACAAAGGGTCCCCGAATGCTAATCTTGATTCAAGTAGCTCAGGTATGAAACAAAGGTTTCAACTTAGAGCTTCTCAAATCAGATTCTTGTGAGGAATGAGTGAAGTTGAGGTGGGTATTTATAGATTTCGGTTCACCGTTAGGATCGTGTCTTGGATAACGTGTCTTGATCTCGCCCGTACACTTGTCGGAATGTTGTGGTAACTCATTTTGCTCCCACCACAAGAGTTTGACACTTGGCATTGGCCTTTGGGGTGTTTGAAATCCATTAATCAGCAGCCAAGACAATTTTCTGCATCTGACCCCTGCTTGCACACCGTAACACTCAGAGTGTTGAGGTGCGCAAGGACCTGCAGACCAGAAGTTTGAAAAATGGCAAAACAGGCCCCTGAAGCTCCAAACTTGCTATTTGATGCATTTTTGACACGTTTAAGCCCCGTTAACCCCATTTCAAAGCTCTAAAATGAAGTTAAAGTATAGGTAACTTAAAATGTGCTCAAAAATATCTCGGATGTCGGTTCATTTGGCCGTACGATTGCGTTGTTCGGTTAATTACGACGGAATGCGCATAAGCGCGAAAAACGATCCAAATGGCATGACGAGTGGATTTTTCTTATGCCAAACACTAAAATAAAATTTTTTAGTGCTTACATAAATTTTTGGATGTCCGGATGTATTCAGAACGTATGTTATGCGCGAAAGTGCAAACTTATGAACTTTTTGACGCTTTTAGTCCCTGAATGACCCAAAAGTTTATTTTAGCACACCGAACCCCTCAAAGCCTATTTCTAAGCTATGTAAAGGATATTTAAGGTTTGTTTAACTTATGGTCATGTTTCGGAATGTCTGTTACAGTTCGAATTGGCATACTTTCGCAGTTTGTCAATTTTAGTCCCTGTAGGCGAATTAACTTGTTTTTGCCATACCAAAGCCTTCAAAACTTATTTCTAAGTTATGTGAAGGTTATTTAAGGTATGTTAAGTATATGTTGATATTCCAGAGTATTTTTCGCATTAAACTGGTTACGTTTACGCACCAGTTTGCGTATAACTCTCCAGAAAGCGATATAGAGTTTGAAGTTGAATAAAAGTCAAAACATGAAAAATGTAAAACACAACCAAACAAACATTGGGATCAAATAACATTGTTTTATTGATAATTGAACTGTTCATAAAGATTACAAGCACAGATGTTACAATCTCCCCTACTTGTGGATATTTCATCCCGAAATTTATTTAGAGGAAACTCGTGGGAAAAGATGCGGATACTTCGCCTTCATTTGATCTTCGCGTTCCCAAGTAAACTCGGGTCCACGTTTAGCTTCCCAGCGAACTTTAACCAAAGGAATGCGCTTGCGTTTAAGCCACTTGACCTCATGTTCCATGATTTCCACAGGTTTCTCGACAAATTTCAGTGTTTTATCAACACGAATTTCGTCAAGTGGTATGTGGAGGTTCTCATCAGCTAAACACCTCTTGAGATTGGACACGTGAAAGGTTGGATGAACATTTCCAAGTTCAGGAGGTAACTCAAGTCTGTAGGCTACCTTACCGATTCTTTCGACGATCTTGAATGGTCCAACGTATCTAGGTGCAAGTTTTCCTTTCTTTCCAAATCTGATCACACCTTTCCAAGGTGAGACCTTAAGTAATACTCGATCACCGACTTGAATTTCCAAGGGCTTGCGTTTTGGGTCCGCGTAACTCTTTTGACGGCTTCTAGCTGTCTGAAGGTTATCACGAACTTTCTTAATCTTGTCAGTTGTCTCTAAAATGAGGGCAGGTCCAGTAAGTTGAGCCTCGCCGATCTCATTCCAGCAGACTGGTGAACGACATTTTCGACCATAGAGAGCCTCGAAATGAGCCATTTTGATGCTGGTGTGATAACTGTTGTTGTAGGAGAATTCAATCAACGGAAGATGTGAATCCCAACTACCACCAAAGTCGATCACACAAGCTCTAAGCATATCCTCCAGAGTCTGGATTGTTCTTTCTGATTGACCATTCGTTTGCGGATGATAAGCTGTGCTCAGGTTAAGTTGGGTCCCCATAGCAGATTGCATGGTTCTCCAAAAATGAGAAGTGAAACGAGCATCTCTGTCAGAAATGATGTTCAAAGGAACACCATGTCGAGTTACAATTTCATCCACATAGATCTTAGCAAGTTTGTCAGCAGGAAAATCCTCACGGATTGGCAAGAAATGCGCTGACTTAGTAAGACGATCAACAACTACCCAGATGGCATCATGACCTTTCTTTGTGCGTGGAAGTTTGGTAACAAGATCCATAGTAATGTTTTCCCATTTCCAAACTGGGATCTCTGGTTGCACCAATAAACCAGAAGGACGCTGATGTTCAGCCTTAACCTTAAGACAAGTAAGGCATTTTGATACATATAAGGCAATGTCTTTCTTCATACCAGGCCACCAATACTGAATACGAAGATCCTTATACATCTTGTCTGAGCCAGGATGAACAGAATAACGAGACTTATGGGCTTCATCCATAAGCAAGGTGTGAAGGTTATCTTGGCTTGGGACCCACAAACGGTCCATGAAGTAATACGATCCATTGTCCTTCAGTTCCAAATCAGGTGTTATGTGATAGGGAAATTCCTTATCCATCAAACCTTGTGAAACACAAGATTGTTGAGCCTGAGAAATGCGGGCTTGGATATCGGATCGAGCTTGAATAACAGATTGAACACGAACACAATGAAGCTTAGTACGTTCCTTACGACTCAATGCATCGGCTACGACATTCGCCTTACCAGGATGGTAGCGAATTTTGCAGTCATAGTCGTTTAGAAGCTCAACCCAACGTCGTTGCCTCATGTTGAGTTCTTTCTGATTGAAGATATGCTGAAGACTTTTGTGTCTCCAGATCTTAAGAGCGAAGACAACTGCTCCCAACTCAAGATCATGAGTGGTGTAGTTTTTCTCATGTATCTTCAACTGCCTCGATGCATATGCTATGACTTTGTTCCTTTGCATCAGAACACAACCAAGACCCAATTTAGACGCATCGCAATAAACGACGAAATCATCATTGCCCTCAGGCAAAGTCAGAACAGGCGCATCGCAAAGTTTCTGTTTCAAAGTCAGAAACGCTTCCTCTTGCTTGAATCCCCAATCAAAGGGTTTGTTCTTCTGAGTTAGAGCAGTTAGAGGAACTGCAATCTTTGAGAAGTTTTCAATGAAGCGGCGGTAATAACCCGCAAGTCCAAGAAAAGAACGAACCTCAGTAGGAGTAGTAGGCGTATCCCAATCCTTAATCGCACTGATCTTGGAGGGATCTACATGAATACCTTGTTTGTTGACAATATGTCCCAAAAATGGAACTTCTTTAAGCCAGAATTCACACTTGGAGAATTTGGCGAAAAGTTGCTCTTTCTTTAGAAGTTCCAGAGTAAGACGAAGATGTTGCTCGTCATCAGCTCGCGTCTTAGAATAAATCAAGATGTCTTCAATAAAAACAATGACGAACTGATCCAAATAAGGTTTGCAGACTGTGAACTCATAATGCCCATAACGAGTACGGAACGCTGTCTTGGGAATATCTTCCTCATGCACCCGAAGTTGATGATATCCAGATCGCAGATCAATCTTCGAAAAATAAGAAGCACCTTGTAACTGATCAAAGAGATCATCGATGCGAGGTAGGGGATATCGATTCTTGATGGTAAGCTTGTTAAGCTCACGATAATCGATACACATCCTAAAAGATCTATCCTTCTTCTTGACAAAAAGGACGGGAGCACCCCAGGGTGAAAAGCTAGGACGGATAAAACCTTTGTCAGAGAGCTCCTGAAGCTGCTTAGACAACTCTTGCATCTCAGATGGTGCAAGACGATATGGAGCTCTGGCAATGGGATTTGCACCAGGTACGAGATCAATACGAAACTCGACTTGGCGTGCTGGAGGTAGACCAGGTAAATCTTCAGGGAATACTTCAGAATAATCCCGAACAACGGGAATATCTTGGATAGACTTACCTTTGCCTTTATCTGCTGTGACATGTGCCAAGAAGGCACATAATTCTTTCGCAGATACTTCCGAGCTTTAAAACAAGACATGAGTTTGAGACCACCAGCAGGTTTCTCACCACGAACCTGTAGGATCTCGCCTGTCGAAAGCGGCACACGAACAATCTTCTCAAAACAAACTACCTCTGCGCGATGCTTGGCTAACCAATCCATACCCACTATAACGTCGAAGCTTCCAAGTTGCATAGGCGTGAGGTTAATAGGAAAATGATGGTCGTTAAGGTTCAACTGGCAGTTGCGAAGAACAGAATCAAGAAGAATGGGTTCACCATTAGCAACCTCTACCGTCAAGGGTTTACCTAGTTTCGTTCTAGACACGCGAAGCATTGGCTCAAAAGATAATGACACAAAACTCTTATCGGCACCCGAATCAAAAAGAACAGATGCAGGCTGACTATTAATAAAGAACGTACCGTTCACCACTTCATTGTCTGCTTGTGCCTCTTGAGCATTCATGTTGAAGACTCGACCTCGAGCCTGAGCCAGATTCTGATTTGCATTCTGATTCTGGTTGGCTAGCCTTGGGCACCGGTTCCTGTAGTGGGTCATATCCCCACAATTGTAGCATGAACCAGGAGGAAAATGAGGACGTGCAGCTTGACCTTGTTGCTGAGCAAGAGGCTGAGCAACTTGTTGGGCTTGGTTCTGAACTGCCTGGTTCTGGTTAACAGGAATGCGACAAGTAGCGGCAAGATGACCAATTCTCCCACAGTTAGTGCAATGACGACATTGGAGATGTGGTAGGTGATGGCCGTTACACCTGTTGCACAAAGGTGCATTGCCAAGATAAGGCTTCTTGGCTAGTGGTTGCGCAGGCTGATTTGGTGCAGCTTGAGCCTGTGCAGCAACGGCATAGTTTTGGGAAGCCTTTCGCTTCCTAGAACCCTTTGAGGAACCAGAATTCTTTCCATTCTTGTTTTGACCTTTCTTGCTATCCCCCTTGTCAGACGCCTGCTTCTTACCCTTGTCACCCTTTTTGTGCAGTTTTCCCTTTCGAACCTGCGACTCAGTCAATGTCGCTGCTAACTCGATCGCCTGACGGAGTGTGGCAGGGTTACTACCAGTAATGATGTCTTGCACTGAGTCAGGTAGGCCATCGATGTACCTTTCGATAGCCTTGTCGAGTGGGGTAACCATTGTTGGGCAAAGCAGACTCAACTCCTCAAATCTATCAGTATATGCCCTGTGCTCGCCACTGTCTTGTTTCAAGTCATCAAACTCTTTCTCCAACGCTCGCTGTTCATGACGAGGACAGAACTCCCTCATCATAAGGGCCCTAAGTTCAGCCCAAGTTTGTGCTAGAGCAACTTCCGCACCACGGTCTCTCATAACCCCGTTCCACCATGTGAGAGCCCTCTTCTGAAACACACTCGAAGAAAACTCGACCCTGCGATTGTCAGGACACTGCACGTGGCGGAAAGTATTCTCAATGCTCTCGAACCATTGAAGAAGCCCAGTCGCTCCCTCAGAACCACTAAACTTGAGTGGTTTAGCCGAGTTAAAATCCTTGAATTTGCATGGAGCATTGTTGTTGTTGTTGGCTTGGTTCCATTGAGCAAAGAGGTTTGGGAATTGAGCAGCCATTTGCTGAGCAATAATTTCTGCCAGTTCGGCAGTCGCTATTTGGTTTTCGCGTCGAGGAGGCACTCTAAAAGAGGAAAACATGAAAGGAAACGAGTGAGATGATTGGATGAAGAGAATGAGATGAAACAAAATCAACAAAAGCAAAGATGGTGGTCATTTGTCCGCATTACAAAGCAAACAAACGACACACAGTGACTAATCAAAGTAAATGGGTCAAAAATAATGTATCGCGAAGACATGCTCGCCTATAAGTGAACACTCATGTCACACCCCGACTTTCCACGTGTCACCGGTGGGCCTGGTGGGGAGTATCGTGACGTAGTTGATATCATCATAGTCAAACAACACAATATATAAATGCACAGCGGAAGCAAAAGAAAAATATATTACAATCCGAATATAAAGTAATATTGAGTATTACAACGGAAAGTAAAGGATCCACAGGCTGATCTTAAAATATAAATAATGTTCAACAGACTTTAGACGCCTAGAACTTGCAAGATTCCTTATTATCGTCCTGAGCAGCTTCCAGCCTATTACGTACTTGTACCTGTCACTTAGACTTTTGAAAATACGTCAGTTTTCACTGGTAAATACACTCAACTGACTCATTTTGGAAAATGATTGAAAATTGATTTGAATGCACGTGGTACAAAATATCTTTTATAATTTGATTAAAATGCACGAGGCAAAATTAATCTTTTTATACTTGGGACAATTTTATTAATAAAGATCTTGTATCCGATTTACATGTTTGTCCAACATTTAGGGCCGGTGATTCTACAATACAAGCCGGTCAAGATTAATCGACACACCATAAATATAACTCACAAGAAGACAGCCTTACGAGTGAGTATATCTTTTACATACGCAACAGGAGGTGTTATGCCTACACCTTGTGCTTAAGTTATGGCCATTCACTTTTTAAATGAGCCAAGGATATCCAGGACACGGTCATTAACCCCTAAAGTTATTTGTTATCAATCAATACAGATTAAAACGGTATTATGCAATTTAATCATCTCCGATTAAAAGGTTTCTACACCCGACCAAGCGGTATTTTTATAATACCGTATCCCAAGCCCGTATAAGGGAAAATAAGTTAAGAGTATTTACCTGAGCTAGCTCCTGTCTTAAATAGCAAGAATTTTAATAACTCAGCCGTATTCACTTAAGTAAGCATAGGTACAATTTACCGGAAGGCTCTAGTCTGTAATGATGGTATAAATAACCAATTAGAATGCTAATGGGTCTTTAATTAAGCCTAAGCTTAGACCGGTTAGTCTTAAGGAAATATACGGTTCAAACGCATGATTAAGCGAAGACCGGAATAGAATGTGTTTTAGACCCGACAAGTTTGAAGACTTGTATAATATGGGTAATCTAAACACCTTCTGGATTTTGAGATAAAAATGATAAGGTTTGACCCGTTTCGGCTAACTTATGCAAACTAGTTACATAAACCGAACGCGCAAGAGGCGTAACGGGTAACCATAAGAGTCATATACAGGTTTCCTAAGTTAATATGCCTTAAACATGTTGTGATATCAGTAGGATATCTTCCATTATGCCCGAAACAAGTTTAATCTCAAAATAAGCCCCGTAGGGGTATTTTGGTCATTTTAAAGGTTATAAAAGAGTTTAAATGGAGTTCTGAGATTCGGGTCCGAATACATCAGTAAAATAACTTATTTTAATAGGTCATATCAGTTGGTAATAAGCCTTATATGGCAAAAATGGTTTTAAACCCAAACTATGCGTTTAATACGCTTTAAAGGCCATTTTAAGCGATTTCTGGGTTATACAAGAAATCTGAGTTTTCTGATCAGTTTATAAAGTTCAAAATACTTTATTTATTATATAAAATCAGTAGCAATTGGATTGGTGTCAAAATACTATGTAGAAATCATTTTATGACCGAAAGGGTATAATCGGTATTAACCGAATTAATGCCATAACCTTAGGTTATGAGCAGGTTAAAAATAATTAAAAATATTTGAAAATCCCAAAATATTATATTACATCAGTGGGTAAAATTTTTGGTGTCAAAATTTGGGTTTAGATAGGCTTTATGCTAATTGCGCCTTTTAATTACTAAAAGGCGTTATAATTTCGCCAATGAGCATAACTCCTAATCTAGACCTCCAACTGATGTAAAATTTTAGGGACAACTTTATAAATCAGTAATGAGGATTATTGTCCTTTCACATTTCCAAAATTCTCGTTTTATGGTCAAAAGGGCATATTGGTCAACATTTAAGCAACTAACGGAAACATGTAAACGAATTGGATAATCATTGAACCAACCACAGAGGGTTATGCTAACATGTAGCCTGGTCCTAAGGAAACTCTAAGGCATTTCCAAATCATACTAAATCGGGTCAGAACTGAAGTCAAAGCAAAAGTCAAAGTTTTGCGACTTTTGGTTCCGAACCGGGTCTAAACAGGAAATTGTCGGATCAAACAAGCTTAGATCAGTTCTTATACTTATTACCAAGTTATATGAGTGATAAAATAGGTTACATGCCTTCTACATTGCTAATTACATGTTAATTTGAAAATTAAGCTTCTGTTGACTTTTTCTAAACAACTTTGACCCGACATTTGATCTAGTTAGAGTGGGAATCTGAGGGTGCCCTTATAAGGGTTTATTGCCCACATAAATACCAAGTTATAACTACCTTCAATTTGACAAATCACTGGACCATTAGTGATTAATCGATAAGTCAACCGTTAATTACGACGGTTTGACTTTTAAGCTAAATACTAAGCAAAACTTGATTAGGGAAGGTTAAGCATACTTACAAAAGCCTAATGCACGATTAGGGATGACTAGAGACTGATCATAAGCTCCAGAGAGTCCCACAAATGCAGATGGAATGAATGCAAGAATGTTGCAACATTGAAGGCCTTATATAGTGAATTTTGATCCACAAAATGTTGACATGTAAGTCTACCAATGACCACAACTCTTCAACAAGTGTCCCTAAGGGCTAAAAATCAGTTTAGGCAACTCATGGAAGTGTTAAAGAGCAAGACTTGACGTTTGAAAGGCTGAATAGGCAACAGAAAACGAGTTGCTGCATCTGGTAGTTGCTTGCGCACCGCAACAACCACAGTGTTGAGGTGCGCAAGGCCTTGGCCAGCAATCAGAAACTTTCAAATGTTGGCAGTTTTAGCCCCTGTACCTCCAATTGCCATTTCCGACACATCCAAGGCCCGTTAAATCAATTTTAAGGCTCTAAAATGATTCCTAAGCATAGAGAACATGAAACATGCTCAAAAATATGCCGGATGTCGGTTCGTTTGGTTGTACGGTCACGTTGTTCGGCTAATTACGACGAAACACGGACGGACGCGAAAAACAATCCAAACGACGCGACGAATGGAATTTTATCAAGCCAAACACTAAAATAAAATATTTTAGTGCTTACATAAATTTTTGGGTGTCCGTGAATACCCAGAATGTAAGATATGCGCGTAAACGCAAACTTGTGTGCTTTTTGACACTTTTAGTCCCTGCATGACTTAAAAGTTTATTTTTTTGCGCACTAAACACCTCAAAGCCTATATCTAAGCTATGAGAAGGATAATTAAGGTATGTATAACTCATGGTCATATTCCGGAAGGTCCGATAACATACGAATCGGTATACTTTAGCAGTTTGACGCTTTAGGTCCTTCTAATGTGCAAACTTGCGTAACTTATCATTTAATAGTATTGAAGCCTCACCTAATTCATATTAGGCATTCTTGAAAGTATTATTAAACATCATAATGCTCCGGGCTCGATAAAAGGTCATTCAGAGGTATAATTAAACATATTGACACTTCTAGTCCCTTATACTTGCAAAGTTGCGCGTAACTTCTCTTTTAGGCATAAAAGTCTTGGATTGCCAATGATTGGCATTCCCGAGAGTATAATCAAATATCATGAGGCTCTCGGTTTGTTAAAAGGTCACTCAGAGGTAAGAATTTACATGTTGACGCTTTTAACCCTTTTCTGCGCAAACTTTCAATTATTTACATAAACGGCTACACTTGATTAACAAGTGGCTCATTTGTGAATATAAAACCAAAAAAAAGTTAATTAGAAACTTATTTTTGGTATGATAATACTTCCAGTTCTTTCATAATCAAAGTTTTCGATTTTTCAAAAAATTAGTCCCTTGAATTCAATGTTTGACTTCATTAGGGTTTATTACACGTGTCAATACTTCATTGGACGTGATTTTACGAGGTGTTACAACTCACCCCAAGAGTTCCCAGGTAAGAGTGACTGGTCTGATTATGTGGATTTGTACGAACACTCTAGCCTTAGACAGAAAACCCAGGGTACAGGCATTCACTCTTCCAGTTTGCACGTGTTCACATTATTTAAAACCAAAAACCATGACGAGATTTTGAAAACTCAAAGGGGTTCAAAACCTTATAACAGAGGGTTCAAAACCTTACAATAGAGGGTTCAAAACCTTGTAATAAATTATTCAAAAACAGAAGATTGTTTTTCAAAATCGTTTCGGAAAAATTTGGTTTTTGTTTTGATAATCACCTAAGGATAGGTGATGTGCATGTTTTAAGATCTAAACACAAGATAACTTGTGTTAGGGTCCTAGAAAGGTTATAGTCTAGGTCAAAGCATTACTAATAACCTAATTCCCTATAACCATTGGCTCTGATACCAACTCTTCTGTCACACCCCAACCACGTATAACATACAAAACGTGGCGGAAAACGTCGGGGAGTGTTGTAACAGAATAAATTGTTTCATAACCATGGCATTCAAAGTTGTATTTTATTTATCAACATAAGAGTTACATTGTCTTAAACAGGAAATAAAGAGTTCAGAACATAATTAAACTAAGTCTATCTTCATTTTATGTCTCTAAGGCACAGGTCCGCCCTAGTGTCACGATCATCGTCCTACGCAAAAGCTCCTGAAAACACATGTGAAAATAGGTACGTCAGCATAAAAATGCATGTGAGATACATAGGTTTTGTGAAAATAGGATTCATGACTTAAGTTTAAGAAAAAGTTGTTTAGCAAAAGTCAGTCATGAACCTTGTAAATTGTTTTGTTTTGTAAATCATTTAAAAAGCGATAAGATCAAATGATATGTATAAATAAAAGAATAATATGTGGTTAAATGTATAACTAAGTAAAATGTGTTGTATAAAGTAAGTTGTTTGTAAACCAAAGTCTTGTGAAAGATATGTTATTTGTATAAAATGTATAAGTCCAAATTGAATGATTTAAATAACGCTATGATATGTAATATAATACAAACACTTATATATAGGAAGTACTAGCGGCGTATCCACCATGCTTGTATCATATTACACATGCCTCGTTACTTAAATCACTTAAACAAACCACCAATGTATAAAGTCTATGTTTAAACCAATAGTCAAAAGTCCTTGTATAAGCCATGTCAAATGTTTATAAGTCCAAAAGTAGTCAAGTAATGTGTAACAAATGTTATGTATTGTAAGTAAAGTATTGTCACATAATCCAAATGTAGAAATGTACAAAACAAAGTATTTTGAATATATCAAAAAGTTATGTTTTGCAAAGTAATGCATGTTACATTGATACAAACATTTATGTGGTAAGTTAACGCATACATTCAAGCCTTGAGACAGTCGGATAACCCTTTCAGTCAAGGTTATCAAAAGAAATGTTTTCGGATTCAGTCATTCCTTACATCCAAACAAACCCGAGATGTCAGGAATGGGATTTGTCAAGTCCTATGGTACCAGTACTTACTACCGAGCGGCGTAGCTAATGTTAATGAACGTATATAAGTCTCGTTTGTGCAAACCAAATGTTATAGCAATTGTATACATGTCATATGAAAACAATGTACTAAGTATGCTAAGTTAACATACAAAGCAGAAAAGTCATGTAAATCAATGTGCTAGCATGCTATCAGTCAACATACATAGCAGAAATGTAATGTAAAACAATGTACTAAGTATGCACACAATGGACATACATAGCATGAAATGTAATGTAAATCATGTACTAATAGTGTACTAATGAGCATAACAAGTATATGATGTGAAAACAGGAAAGCACGAAAGTCACAAGTAGGCACATGTGTTCCACCCCAAAACGTTTGGAAAACAGTAAAAGAGGGGTCTATGTACTCACTTGAGATTTCTCAGAAGTACTAAGATAACCACCAAGCAATGCTAGAGATCTCGGAATCAAACGACACCTAATATAGGTAACTATGTTAATAAACCGGACCTAAATCGGAGGATCGGATAGAATGAGGGTTCGTAAACCAAACGAGTATGGAGACTCGTGTAATATGGTTTAACAAAGCCTACATACTAAATGAAACCTAACATAAGTGCTTACGACCCATTACGACCCGTTTAGGTAGCTTATGCTACTTTAACGCGTCGTTCGCGTGAAACGCGTTCGGACCGCCTAACTAGTCCTATAACAAGTAGAATATGCCTTAACATGCCTAATATTGTCGCCAAATCAATTTAGATGTCAAAAGTTATGTCACATATGTTTATAATGAATTTTTGCATCAAAGGGGTATTTTGGTAATTTACCTAAGGCGTATAAACTACCTATCATACAACTACTTAAACGTCGTGACCATAAGGTATAACCTCGGAAGGTTATTCCCTACCTACTATGGTCACCTAATGTATTTGGTCGGATCCTAATGATCGACCAAATGGGTCGGGTTCGAAGGTATAAGCGATTTATTAGATCGCTTACCCTTACGACCCTAGACAACGTGGTAATCAGTAGGCATAGTCACAAGGGACTATAACCATCGTGATTACAATCACGTTGCGAAGTTCAAACGAACTTCGCATTGACCATAAACTGGTCAATGTAGAAAGTCAAACAAAGTTTGACTTTCGGACTCGAAAAGCAATAAAAGAACGAAGGAACACTTACAAAGGGTCCCCGAATGCTAATCTTGATTCAAGTAGCTCAGGTATGAAACAAAGGTTTCAACTTAGAGCTTCTCAAATCAGATTCTTGTGAGGAATGAGTGAAGTTGAGGTGGGTATTTATAGATTTCGGTTCACCGTTAGGATCGTTTCTTGGATAACGTGTCTTGATCTCGCCCGTACACTTGTCGGAATGTTGTGGTAACTCATTTTGCTCCCACCACAAGAGTTTGACACTTGGCATTGGGCTTTGGGGTGTTTGAAAGCCATTAATCAGCAGCCAAGACAATTTTCTGCATCTGACCCCTGCTTGCGCACCGTAACACTCAGAGTGTTGAGGTGCGCAAGGACCTGCAGACCAGAAGTTTGAAAAATGGCAAAACAGGCCCCTGAAGCTCCAAACTTGCTATTTGATGCATTTTTTACACGTTTAAGCCCCGTTAACCCCATATCAAAGCTCTAAATGAAGTTAAAGTATAGGAAACTTAAAATGTGCTCAAAAATATCTCGCATGTCGGTTCGTTTGGCCGTACGATTGCGTTGTTCGGTTAATTACGACGAAATGCGCATAAGCGCGAAAAACGATCCAAATGGCGTTACGAGTGGATTTTTCTTATGCCAAACACTAAAATAAAATGTTTTAGTGCTTACATAAATTTTTGGATGTCCGGATGTATTCAGAACGTATGTTATGCGCGAAAGTGCAAACTTATGCACTTTTTGACGCTTTTAGTCCCTGAATGACCCAAAAGTTTATTTTAGCACACCGAACCCCTCAAAGCCTATTTCTAAGCTATGTAAAGGATATTTAAGGTGTGTTTAACTTATGGTCATGTTCCGGAATGTCTGTTACAGTTCGAATTGGCATACTTTCACAGTTTGTCAATTTTAGTCCCTATAGGTGAATTAACTTGTTTTTGCCATACCAAAGCCTTCAAAACTTATTTCTAAGTTATGTGAAGGTTATTTAAGTTATTTTAAGTATATGTTGATGTTCCGGAGTATTTGTCGCATTAAACTGGTTACGTTTACGCACCAGTTTGCGTATAACTCTCCAGAAAGCGATATAGAGTTTGAAGTTGAATAAAAGTCAAAACATGAAAAATGTAAAACACAACCAAACAAACATTGGGATCAAATAACATTGTTTTATTGATAATTGAACTGTTCATAAAGATTACAAGCACAGATGTTACATTAATGCATATTATGGTAGGCCCCTCTTTTGAATGTGACGTTACCCTCGGCTAAGTAGTCTGAGTCAGCAGGGATACAGTCCTAAGTAGCCGGGTTAAAGTATTAATAGTAGCTTACATAGGAGGGGATCAAAGAGTTTGGACCCCCGCCATCTAATACCGGTGGGTATTGAAGGAGGTCCTACTAAATTTGACCCAGGTCCTTGCAGGATCTATACACTGAACAAGGCAAGACTCTTACCAAACCGTTCCCTTAACCCCCGACCAGGTAGCCAACATACCTCCATATAGACCGTGGAGATATGAATGGTGAAAATCTTTTATTTTATATAGACAGTAAAATAATGCCAAGACACCACGGACAAACGATAAGGAAGAATCACCTTCAACATAAGAAACTAGTTATTAAAGTCATTAATACATAACCAAGTAAAAAGTGCGAAAAGATTAAAAATAAAAAGTATTACACTAGACACTTGTCTTCACCAAGTGATGTAAGAGACTTAGGTAAACATGGCCTTTGATTGTCAAGAACTCTTACGATCAATCTTGGATCCCGAGATGACTCACACACTCTATGATGGACAATGGATGATGGTGGTGGGTGATGGTGTTGTGATGGTGGGTGAAGTGTGAGAGAGGTGGTGTGCCAAGGGATGGTTTGCAAATGACCAAGCACCCCTATTTATAGCCTGAGCAGTAGCTCGGGCACGGCCCCGTGTCCAGTGGGCACGGCCCCGTGTCCATCCTCCTTCTCTGTCTTCATTAATTGCTTTTGTCTGCATTAGTTGACCACGGCCCCGTGTCCGCTGGGCACGACCCCGTGTGAAGAAGCGTATCTGTAGTATCAAGATTTTCATGGATTCTGCGAATCTTTTAGTTGACCACGGCCCCGTGTCCGCTGAGCACGGCCCCGTGGTGGGCAATAGAAGCTTCCACAGCTTTGTCTTTTATGCTGACACTTGGGCACGCCCCCGTGTTCACTGAGCACGAGGCGTGTTCAGCCTTCTGTTATCTTGTTTTGCTTGGGGAGATGCTTTCGGGGAGGTCGGGCATGCCACGTTTGTTCCTTTTCTTGTATTTATGTTAGATTTAGCTGCCTTTTTGCTTCTTTTGTTAATTTGAGCTCATTTAATCCTGAAAATACAAAAAGAAGACAAAAGTACACTTTTTCCAACATTAGTACTAAAAAAGGGTTAGTTTTATGCCACAATTGATGTAATTTATATGTTGCATTTTGCACACATCAGTACACTACCAAAGACAATATCATGAGCTACTATGTCAACTTTTGGAATGTTAAAAACAACATTTGGAACATCAGATTCTGATTTTGATTTTAGAGCTCCTTCCTTGATAGGTGGGAATTCTTTAATCAACTTGTCTAACTCAAACTCAATTTTTTCATCTGTGGTTACAAAGATTTTCGGTTCAGATTTTAAAACTTCTCCCATCTTCTTTTCCTCAAAAGAATATTTAGGTTTCTTCACCCATGATTGACTTTGGGAAGTCTTTGTTTTAGAATAAACCTTTGAAGTCTTTTGTGATTTTGAAGATTCACCAATTTCAAAAGTTGATTTTGGTATATCCTCTGACTTCAATGATTCACCGCGTTTAAGAATACGCACGGGGTATACCATAGGTGATTTTCCCTTAACATCCTTTGAAATTTTTTGTTTTGGTTTATGGAAAACTGGTTTTATTATCTTTTTGACACATTGTTTGGCCATGTGACCGATTTCATTGCATCGATAACAGATTCTTTTGTCATATTCAACAAAAGTGGATCTGTTGGTCTCGTCTCTTATCTTTTTGGCCGCAATAAAATTGTCAACTGCTTGCTTACTAAAGATATAATCCTTTTCGACTTCTGTATTATTACCAGCCACAAATACTTCACTCAATTTTTCTTTTGGCTTAACTGCTTTCTTATCCATTTTCGTCTCAAAACCAACAGCTTTCTTTTTGTAATTATTACCATGTCTCTTGTTATTACCATTGTTACCCATTCATTTTTCTTTCTCGGGTTGTTTGTCGGTTGTTTAACAAAAGATTTTTTCGGTTTTGATAGAAACGAATTGTTGTTAACTTCTGAGATATCAATTTCCACGAGTTTAAAAAAATTTTCAACCTTTTCCAGATTCGCATTCTGAATCGGGTACTCAAAATCAGTATACAGTTTGTCAGTTCCGGTCATCGTGTAAACCACAATGATCGAATGGTCATCCAGAACTTTATCTGACTTTGTGATAAACTTATCAAGAAAGTTTCCGTCATCTTCAGAATCTGAACTGGAATTCTCAAAATGAGTTTTAACTGTTTCAAAAACAGTGTTATCACTCTCTTCATCCAACACTTGGTCTACAACTGTTTTAACCCGTTGTGACTCGTTGTCGGTGTCAGACGGAGAGAATGTAACATCTATGTTTTCCAGTAACTCATTCTCCTCTGTTCTTAGTTTGAGATTCAATGCCTCCTCCACCCCGTCTGGATATTTCTGAGAATAATGATTCCACATTGGGGGTGGAACATTTTTGAAAGTTGGTTTAACTTTAGTTTGTTAAGGAACGATCTGATCAATCACATATGAAGATGAAAGATAACTGACCAACTTTTTGTCGACTCTTTCTGTCTCAATGCGCATCAGTTCAAGTTCCTTCTTTAGAGATGCGATTTTGTCCAGATGGATGTTAATCGACATTTGCTTTTCCATGATCGTAGCTTTGAGCAAATTAGCAATTTTATCATTTTCCTTACTCTCAGTGTGAATCATTTTAATTGATCGTGACAGAGTGTCATAAGCTTCTTTAACATCATTAAAATTAAATTTTAATTTGTTGTTAAACTTTTTCAACTCTTGAAACTGTTTGTCTTTTTCAAGACAATCCATGCATGGTTTTAAACAGTTTTCGCATGGCTTTTCAAGAATTTGATCAACTTTTTCAAAAACATTTTCTTGTTCATCATTTTTACTTTCTGATTTACCAAACTCTCCGAACTCAGACTCAGATTTCTCTTCGGATTCGGACATCACATTTTCTAATTTGTCATCGGACTCGGACTTCTCTCCTGACTCATACGTATCACAAGTCTTGATAATTCACTCCTTTTCAACAGACACTGACTCTTGGGTTGCATCTTTGGTCTCATTGTTATCAGAAGGTGTTTTAGTTTGTTCTACCTCTTGCAGCTTGACCATAAGAACTTTGTCTGCTCTTTCTTTCAAAGTCTCTTCATTCATTTCCTTTGAGACATCAATGATCTCTTGAACCGGAGTTTGTTCAACTTCGTACTGTGGGCAAAAACCCGTAGTCGGTTCACTAAAGAAACCTGCAAAAGAATCAAACACATTAGCTGGCATTAAAGATTTAAATGCATTAGTAATAACCTCCTATTCATACTGATAATAGTAGACTGCTGCTTCCCCTTCTTCTAGATCTGAAAAACTTTCTTCATTCACCACTTCACTAACTTCTTCAACTTCATGAACACATTCCTCGATTTCTGGTTCCGGCTCTTCAATAATTTCAGCCATTTTTGCAAGACCACTTCCTGGAATGTACTTATCCCAACTGAAACCTTCTGGAATCTTTTCGTCATCTTGATTAACCAAAAGAGCTTTTTCTGTTTGTTTGGATTGACTGTTCTCGATTTGAGGTCATGGATTGAATGGTTGTTGACTGTTTTTATGGTAGATGGCCTGTGAGTAATAATCGTTGGCGAATGGATTTTGGTGGTTATTAACTTCTCTGTTCGGACATTCGCGTTTGAAGTGCCCCTTCTCTTTACACTTGAAGCAAGTCACCTTCGATTTGTCAAATCCAAGTTTAGGATCAGGACCTGCGAGACTACTTCTTCCGGTAATTTCCATGAACCTCTGAGCTCTTCTCACAATGCTTGCCATACCCCATTTTATGTCGATGAGTTCTAGTTCTTCGGGATCAATTTGATTGTAATCTTCTTTAGTCATGTCTGGGTTACCAATTCGTCCGGCTACTAGACTCTCGTAAGACTCAAGTACAGAAGCTAGAAGTGCTATATGCTGCTTTGCTGCTATCTCGGTAAAATCTTGACCGTTTTTTATATTAACAACAATATTGCACTGTATCCCATGACTATAACTCTGATTGTTCGAACCTGAAGAACTTTGGGAAGAAACCTGTTCTTGAAAACTCTGAGCTTTAGGATTCAGTTCGTAATTTGGAAACGGTGAAAAGTTGTTGTTAGGCATGGTTTGAGGTACTCCCGATGAAGAATCTGCACTGAATGCCGTTTGAATCTTTGGACTCGGAGCAGATGTGGCAGATGAGTTTCCTTTGTAATAAAGTTGAACATCTTGCTGTACATTTGCAGATTTCATTTTCCTCATCTTCCGAAGTTCAAGCTCATGAGCTTCAATTCTCTCGATAAACGTACTCAAACTGAAACCCACGTATTCCAAATTGTTCTTCAAAACCAATAAGAATGTACCCCACTCTTCTTGTGGTAGTGCGTCAGCCAACTTATCAATCCATTCTTCGTCTGATTTATCTATATTCAAACGTTTCATCTCCACTACCAAGTGACAATACCTCTCAATCAACTCTTTCATTGATTCTCCACTGATAGCAGTAAATATGTCGAATTCTTTTTTCAGTAGCGCCTTTTTGCTATTGATCATTGCAGCACTTCCAAGAAATTTGATTTTAAGAGAGTTCCAAATAGATTGCGCGTCACCCTGATGCTGTAACAGTACCAAAATATCTTTCCTTAATTGCCTGTTGCAATATACTGACCATCTTCTTCTCGGCTTTAAAGTTGTCTTGTTCAGCCGGAGTTAACGTGTTAAGTGTTTTCGGAAGACCAGCATCATTCATAGGAACTACGTATTTCGTTTCAACTTTCAGCCAACATTCCAGGTGATTCGCCTGAACCCACGTGCGAAATCTATCCTGCAACCCCCAATAATCTTCAATGTTGAGCAGTTTTGGTGGTTTTTGCATGGTTCCTAGCTCGTTTTCCATATTCACATTCTGGGCTATACTTGCTGGGGTTTGAGCTGCCATACCTCCTCCGAAAAACGCATTGTAAAACTCTTGATTATCCATTTTATACTTTGAAAAATGTTTCAAAAAATTTATATGTTTTGAAAAAATTCCAATTTCAAGCGACCTGAACCTTCAAACGATCTGGACTTTCAGACGACCTGGACTTTTCAAACGAACTGAATGTTTCAAACGACCTGGACTGTTTCAAACGACCTGGACTATCAGTAAAAAAAATTCAGTTCGTGCGATCTGAACAACTTCACACGATCTGGAAAACACCTTCAAACGATCTGATCAGTTCATGCGGTCTAATTCACACAGTTTGAATTTTTTTAAACGACCTGGTCCAATTTGTGACATTTGTGCCTCCACGGCCATCGAACAAATACCAAATCAATGAAATGTTGTGTTTCATACTTGGGATTTGTATAAATATGTGTATCATTTGCACATATCAACTCTTGTTCGATTCCGGGCTCTAAATAGCTTTCTGGAAGGTTATACGCGCACCGATGCGTAAATATAACCAGTTTAATGCAAAAAACACTCCGGGACAGTGAAATAGGCTTAACATACCTTAAATAACCTTTACATAACTTAGAAATAAGTTTTGGAGGGTTTGGGGTGGCGAAATCAAGTTTATTCGCTTACAGGGACTAATTTCGACAAACTGCGAAAGTATGCCGATTTGTACTGTAACGAACATTCCGGAACATGACCATAAGTTAAACATACCCTAAATATCCTTTACATATCTTAGAAATAGGCTTTGAGGGGTTCGGTGTGATAAAATAAACTTTTTGGTCATTCAGGGACTAAAAGCGTCAAAAGTGCATAAGTTTGCATTTTCACGCATATCTTACGTTCTGAATACATCCGGACATCCAAAAATTTATGTAATCATTAAAATATTTTATTTTAGTGATTGGCATGATAAAATTCCATTCGTCGCGTAATTTGGAACGTTTTTGCGTTCGTTACGACTTCCGTCGTAATCAACCGAACAACGCAATCGTACGACCAAACGAACCGACATCCGAGATATTTTTGAGCATTTTTTGAGTTCCCTATACTTTAACTTCATTTTAGAGCCTTAAAATGAGGCTAATGGGGCTTAAACGTGTAAAAAATGAGCCGAAATGCAAGATTCTGAAGTTCAGGGACCAAAATTGTCATTCTGCCATAGTTATCTTAGGAAGGGACCAAAATGAAAAATCTAAATTCTAGCTTGTTCCAGCTGTTCCCCTCATTTGCACATGGTTTTAATGAAACTCTGGGCTCCCATGGTTTCACAAAACCATGGGCACATGTGTACGGATGAGATCGAAGCTCGTTTTACGATGAACGATCCTAACGGTTCTAGTTTTCCTATATATACCCATCTCCTTTCACTTGCAAAACTGAAAATGATCTGATTTTGGCTCTCTAAGTTGAAGTTTATGCTTCATACCTGAGAGTAAATCGGATCATAGCTTGCAGGGACCTTTTGTAAGTATTCTTTCGTTCTTTTATCGCTTTTCGAGTCTGAAAGTCAAACTGCGTTTGACTTTCTGCCTTGACCAGTTTATGGTCAATGCGAAGTTCGTTTGAACTTCATAACGTGAGCATAATCACGATGGTTATAGTCCCTAGTGACTATACCTACTGACTACCACATTATCTAGGTGTAGTGACGAGTCGTAGTTTCGGCCAAAAATGCGTATTCTTGCGTATTTTGTAACCAAACTACTCTTGGGTATCAAAACCGTTTGTTTTGATACCAAACCTGTTTTCTAACTTAACTAAACATGTTTTAGCATGTTTAGCTCGTCACTTTTAGTTTAGTACTTGTGTAGAGTCGTAAGTCAAAGCGGACTAAACACCCGCTTAGACTTTCGAACTAGACCCATTTGGTCGATCATTAGGATCCGACCAAGCATGTTTAGTGACCATAGTTGCATAGGGAATAACCTTCCGAGGTTATACCTTATGGTCACTTAGGTTTAATTAGTTGTATGATAGGTAGTTCATATGCCTTAGGTAAATGACCAAAATGCCCTTTTCATGCATAATTGGTAATTAAGCATATGTAACATAAAATTTTGTCACTTAATCGATTATACAACATGTTTAGGCATATAATACTTGTCATAGGAGAAGTTAGACGTCTCGAACGCGCTTTGCGCGCACGACGCGTTAAAGTAGCGTAAGCTACCTTAATGGGTCGCAATGGGTCGAAAGCACTTAGGTTAGGTTTCAATTTAGAATGTAGACTTTGTTAAACCATGTCATATGAGTTCCAATACTCATTTGGTTTACAAAACCTCATCCTATCCGATCTTCCGACTTAGGTCCGGTTTATTTATATAGTTATTAGATTGCCGATTGATTCCGTGCTCCCTTTAGCTTTGCTTGGTTGTTGTTCAAGACCTCTAAGCAATCTCAGGTGAATACATAGTTCCCCTATTTTACTGTTTTTAATTGTTTTGGGGTGATTCATATGTGCTAAATGTTTTCAAGGTTTTAACGATAGTTTTCAAAACGATTTTCGATATTATAACAATGGTTTCAAAAACGATTAAAATGGTTTATATTAAATTAATAACGATTTCGATATAGTAAACAAACTTGTTGGTTGTATTTACATAACGAATAATATCCATTAGTTTTGGCCGAACCGACCAGTATTAGGTTATGGTACTATAGGATCTGACAAATCCCGTTATCAGACTGCACCCATGGTTATGTGTGGGTTAGGTGGGTAACGACTGAATCTGTGATTGTTAATTTACCCTTTGGTGGTTTATTAATGCGAGAAGCGATAGGCGAGTTGCGAAGGTTTGGATGTTATTAGCGAGACAATCAAAAGTAGTTTTCACGATTTAAAACGAGAATGATTTAAACGACTAAAGCGATTTTTAACAAATTAAACGATTTAAGTAAACTATTGGTTTTTGGTTAGTGTTTAGATAACGGGACGGGTGTAATGTGATGAAAGCATGGTGGATACACCGCTGGTACTTCCTATATATATATATATATATATATATATATATATATATATATATATATGTTTTCATCATATTACATACCGTGGCGTTATTTAGTTCACTTGGGTAAACGATTTGAAACGATGTCACACAAACGAGGTTTTCGAAATGATATAAACCATACGAGTTTTATTAACGAGATTTATTAACGAGTTTTATTAACGAGATTTATTAACGAATTTTATTAACAAGATTTATTAACGAGTTTTATTAACGAGAATTATTAACGAGAATTTTATTAAATAAATGTTTTGGGTTAAGAATCATGGCTACGAGATTTTATAAATTATAACCAACTTGATTTGAGTTGGTTAATTATGTCGCAATACTACACTTTTCAAAACAAGGTTTTTAATTAAGTATTGCAACATGTAAACTAGCCATGAATCCGACACTCTCAAAAACCTATGTACTCGCCTGCATTTCTTTGCTGACTTTGTTTTCACATATGTTTCAGGTGTTGTTGAATGATGTTGATTGCTAGGATGCATGCTCACATAGGACTGGACGAGGCCTTAGTGACTTAATAAAAATGATAGACTATGTTTAACTTGTTTATTTAGATTTCCAGACGATGTAAATATTTAATGTTTAATAAAAAGAAACTTCAAATTTCCATGTGTTTTGAAACAATGATTCTGTTACAACACTCCCCGACGATTCCGCCGCGATTTGTTGTTTTACGCGGTCGGGGTGTGACAGAAAAGTTGGTATCAGAGCTCATGGTTATAGGGAATTAGGTTATTAGTATTGCTTTGACCTAGTCTATAACCTTCCTAGGACCCTAACACAAGATTCTTGTGTTTAGATCTTAAAACAATACCGTCACTTATCCTTAGGTGACAACCACAACAAGAACACAAATTCCGAATCCGCTTTGAAAACCAATCATCTGTTCTAGGATGATTTATTATAAGGTTTTGAACCCTCTAAGTTTTCAAAATCTCATCAAAGTTTGGGTCTTATAATGTGAACACGTGCGAACTGGAAGGGTGAATGCCTGTACCCTGAGTTTTCTGTCTAAGGCTAGAGTGTTCGTACAAATCCGTAGCATTGGACCAGTCACTCTTACCTAGGAACTCTTGGGGTGAGTATTCACTTATAGGCGAGCATGTCTTCAGTGATACATTAATATGACCTGTTTACTTTGATTAATCACCGTCTCATTTGTTTTCCTTAGGTAACAAACAAATGATCGCAATTTCTATGCGTTGTTGTTCTGTTTTAATTATCCGATAACATTTCACTTGTTTTCTCCTATGTCTTTCATTCCTCTAGAATGTCTCTTCATCGCAACGACACGCAAATGTCCGAGCAAACTGCCAAATTTGCCCAGCGAATAGGCGAAGTAATCCTGAAGACTGTGGATTTTGGTATCGCCATGCCTCGTCTCAATAATGAAGCCACCCAAGAAGCATCGAAAGAAGCAGAAGCCGAGCCTTCGAAAAAGTCAAAGAAGCGTAAAGCTCCAAAGGGTCCCGTAGCCGTTACACCAAATCAAGCAAAACCTAGCCAGGTGGCAGCACCACCAGCCAAGAAGCCGTACTTAGGAACTGCTCCTCTGTGCAATCAGTGTAACCTCCACCACTATGCCAGTGTCAAATGTCGAAAATGTTTCAACTGTGGACTCATCGGTCATTTGGCACGAGACTGTCGTTCAGTCACTGTGCTAAACCAAGCTTTTCAGAACCCCGCTCAATTTCAAGCAGATCCAACACAGGCTCATTTTCCTCCTGGTACTTGCTACACCTATGGCGAGACGGGTTATGTCAGGGACAGATACCCAAAGATTTTCAATGCAAATCCGACCCACGGATGAGCATTTGGCCGATTAGAAGAAGTTGTTGCTTTGAATAATCCGAATCTTATGTTTATGTTTCTAGTGTTTTCCTTTGAACTCGGAAACAATCGATTTTGTTTATAAATAAATCTTTATTTGCAATTATGATATACAATATAGTTGCATGTGTGTATGGCATACCCTATGATACCTATACCAAAAGAACCGTATTTGTAGTTCTCTCGTTCATATGATCGCTCATGAATTCCTCGAAAATTCTAAGTGCTCCCTTGATTCTAAGAAACAAAGTGACAATTTGAGTAATCACTTTAATTCCTTGGTTAGATAACTAAGGAAAACCTTATCTGTCAAAGTTGCTCTTGGTAAACCTCTTGTACTCAATTCTGTTATTTGCGACTATCAATTTAACTTTGATAATCATTTTTTTCCTATTGACCTCACGCCGATGCAACTTGGGAGTTTCGACATTATCATAGGGAATAGATTAGTTAACCAAACATCATCCTGAGGTGATTTGTTTCGATAAGATTATTCGCATTCCTCTTTCATCTGGCGATGTTCTGGAAGTTCGTGGCGAGAAACCTTCTGGTGGTTTGAAGCTCATGTCGTGTACGAAGGCCCAAAGTTATTTACGAAAAGGATATGTTGCTTTTCTGGCACATGTCACTGAGGAGAAAGGCAAGAGCAAGAGTATTCAGGATATTCCGATTGTTCGGGATTATCTAGAGGTGTTTCCTGATGAACTGCCTGGTTTGCCTCCAGTTCGTCAAGTCGAGTTTCATATTGACCTTGTACCCAATTCCAACCCAATTGCGAAAGCACCTTATCGTCTTGCACCGTCTGAGATGCAAGAATTATCGAAACAACTTCAAGAGTTATCTGATAAAGGATTCATCCGACCGAGCTTTTCGCCCTGGGAAGCTCTTGTCCTCTTTGTGAAGAAGAAAGATGGGTCTTTTTAAATGTGTATCGATTATCGTGAGCTTAATAAGCCTACCATCGAGAATCGATATCCCCTACCTCGAATCGATGATCTCTTTGATCAACTGCAAGGTGCTACCTGTTTTTCTAAGATCGATCTGCGTTCTGGGTATCACAAACTTCGTGTTCTCGAAGGAGATATTCCCAAAACTGCCTTCCGCACAAGATATGGGCATTACGAGTTCACTGTCATGCCTTTTGGTTTGACGAATGCCCCAGCTATCTTCATGGACTTAATGAATGGGGTCTGTAAACCTTATTTAGACAAGTTCATCATTGTGTTCATCGACGATATTCTCATTTATTCAAAGTCTCGAGCCGATCACGAGCAACACCTTCGTTTGACATTGGAACTCCTAAAGAAGGAACAAACTTTTCGCTAAATTCTCCAAGTGTGAATTTTGGCTTAAAGAAGTTCAGTTTTTGGGTCATGTAGTCAACAAGCAGGGTATTCATGTGGATCCTTCCAAATTGCTACAATTAAGGATTGGAATACACCAATAACACCTACAGAAATTCGTTCTTTTCTTGGTCTCGCTGGTTATTATCATCGTTTCATTTCAAACTTCTTGAAGATCGCGGTGCCACTCACTATTTTGACTCAGAAGAATAAGCCTTTGGAGTGGGGATATAAGCAAGAAGAAGCGTTCCAAACGCTGAAACGAAAGCTATGTGATGCTCCTGTTCTGTCCTTGCCCAATGGAAACGATGATTTCGTTGTCTTTTATGACGCGTCGAATCTAGGCCTTGGTTATATTCTTATGCAATGAGGTAAAGTCATAGCATATACGTCAAGACAGTTGAAAGTTCACGAAAAGAACTACACAACTCATGATCTTGAGTTAGGTGTTATGGTATATGCTCTCAAAATCTGGAGACACTACCTCTATGGAATGAAGTGTGTGGTTTTCACAAAACCACAAAAGTCTCCAGCACATTCTTAATCAAAAGGAGCTGAACATAAGGCAACGACAATGGGTTGAGCTCTTGAACGATTACGATTGTGTGATTCGCTACCTTCCTGGTAAGGCGAATATCGTAGCCGATGCGCTTAGTCGAAAGGAGCGAGTCAAGCTTCATTCTGTTCAAACTCTATCTGATATTCAAATCTCGTGTCCTTCAAGCATAACGATCTTGTGTAAACGAAGGCTTATTGAAATATGAGCTACCACTTCAACTCGAGCTTAAACTCAAAACGAAAGGGCAATGGGTTGCTCTATTTCAAGAATCCTTGTGGATGATTATCGCCCAAATCGGAGCCCTGATTGGATTCCTTGTACACCTTAATATGTACATTACAACTCAATAAGGACAAACCGAATTCCTATTAAGATCTTCATATCTTCATAGTTAGATTCTTGAAAATATTTAAAGTGCCAAATGAAATCCACGGATTGGATTCCTGTTATGCTTTAAATACCTGTGTTCAAAGATAACAAATTAAAGGTCAAGTTAAACGATTATGCGATTATGTGTTTATGTGTTCTCCTTTATGTTTTTGGTGTGATCCGATTTTCGTTATCCAAATCCTCATAGAATCTTCCATATCTTCATATGAGGGATTCATAGTAGGATATTAAAAAGGTACTACCTTAAATCCTTAATGGGCTTCTACATGGTAGTTAAGACCCTTGGGTTATTTAGTACCATTCCATGATTCGAAAAGAGACCCTTGAGTGGTCTAGTTAAAGATTGATTCAGAATCTGGTTAAGAATGGCATGTGATGATACAGCTGAAAGGACCTATAGTGGTCCAGTCACACTCATCACAGGTTCATTCATTTGGTTTTCCCCTACACATTATCAAATGCACTGTGTGGACTATGCAAGGAATTACGTAATTATGGACGCGTACATAATTATAAAAATTCAGTGCACGGAAACCACAGTAAGATTTATCATGTGTAAGAACCAATAGTGACAACAATAACGAAACGTGAACAATGTAATGGAGGTACGGTGGCCGCACCAATGGCGCTTCATATACTTGTATATAAGTGTCCCTCCTACATTGCAAGCATAATGTTATTTAAAGTTACTAGTAGTTCAGAACCCTAACCAGTGTTGTTTTATCTTTTCGACTTCATGTTTCGAGCTCTCACAAGTTTCCTCGAATTAAATTTCGGGACGAAATTTCCTAAAGTATGGGAGACTGTGACATCTGTGCCTCCACGGCCATCGAACAAATACCAAATCAATGAAATGTTGTGTTTCATACTTGGGATTTGTATAAATATGTGTATCATTTGCACATATCAACTCTTGTTCGATTTCGGGCTCTAAATCGCTTTCTGGAATGTTATACACGCACTGATGCGTAAATATAACCAGTTTAATGCAACAAACACTCTGGGACAGTGACATAGGCTTAACATACCTTAAATAACCTTTACATAACTTAGAAATAAGTTTTGGAGGGTTTGGTGTGGCGAAATCAAGTTTACTCGCTTATAGGGACTAATTTCGACAAACTGCGAAAGTATGCCGATTTGTACTGTAACGAACATTCCGGAAGATTACCATAAGTTAAACATACCCTAAATATCCTTTACATATCTTAGAAATAGGCTTTGAGGGGTTCGGTGTGCTAAAATAAACTTTTTGGTCATTCAGGGACTAAAAGCGTCAAAAGTGCATAAGTTTGCATTTTCGCGCATATCTTACGTTCTGAAAACATGCGGACATCCAAAACTTTATGTAATCATTAAAATATTTTATTTTAGTGATTGGCATGATAAAATTCCATTCGTCGCGTAATTTGGATCGTTTTTGCGTTCGTTACGACTTCCGTCGTAATTAACCGAACAACGCAACCGTACGACCAAACGAACCGACATCCGAGATATTTTTGAGCATGTTTTGAGTTCCCTATACTTTAACTTCATTTTAGAGCTTTTAAATGAGGTTAACGAGGCTTAAACGTGTCAAAAATGAGCCGAAATGCAAGATTCTGAAGTTCAGGGACCAAAATTGTCATTCTGCCATAGTTATCTTAGGAAGTGACCAAAATGAAAAATCTAAATTCTAGTTTATTCCAGCTGTTCCCCTCGTTTTCACGTGGTTTTAATGAAACTATGGGCTCCCATGGTTTCACAAAACCATGGGCACATGTGTACGGATGAGATCGAAGCTCGTTTTACGATGAACGATCCTAACGGTTCTAGTTTTCCTATATATACCCTTCTCCTTTCACTTGCAAAACCCACAATGATCTGATTTTGGCTCTCTAATTTGAAGTTTATGCTTCATACCTGAGAGTAAATCGGATCATAGCTAGCGGGGACCTTTTGTAAGTATTCTTTCGTTCTTTTATCGCTTTTCGGGTCTGAAAGTCAAACTGCGTTTGACTTTCTGCCTTGACCAGTTTATGGTCAATGCGAAGTTCGTTTGAACTTCATAACGTGAGCATAATCACGATGGTTATAGTCCCTAGTGACTATACCTACTGATTACCACGTTATCTAGGTGTAGTGACGAGTCGTAGTTTCGGCCAAAATGCCTATTCTTGCGTATTTTGTAACCAAACTACTTTTGGGTATCAAAACCGTTTGTTTTGATACCAAACCTATTTTCTAACTTAACTAAACATGTTTTAGCATGTTTAGCTCGTCACTTTTAGTTTAGTGCTTGTGTATAGTCGTAAGTCAAAGCGGCTAAACACCCGCTTAGACTTTCGAACTAGACCCGTTTGGTCGATCATTAGGATCCGACCAAGCATGTTTAGTAACCATAGTTGCATAGGGAATAACCTTCCGAGGTTATACCTTATGGTCACTTAGGTTTTATTAGTTGTATGATAGGTAGTTTATATGCCTTAGGTAAATGACCAAAATGCCCTTTTCATGCATAATTAGTAATTAAGCATATGTAACATAAACTTTTGTCACTTAATCGATTATACAACATGTTTAGGCATATAATACTTGTCATAGGACTAATTAGACGTCTCGAACGCGCTTTGCCCGCACGACGCGTTAAAGTAGGTCGCAATGGGTCGAAAGCACTTAGGTTAGGTTTCAATTTAGAATGTAGACTTTGTTAAACCATGTCATATGAGTTCCAATACTCATTTGGTTTACAAAACCTCATCCTATCCGATCTTCCGACTTAGGTCCGGTGTAACACCTCGAAAATTTACGTCCAATAATGTATTGACACGTGTCATGGACTGTGAATATATGAAAACATACTTTAGAGGGACTAAAGTTGACAAACAGTGAAACTATGTGAATATAAGGGTCCAAAGTGTCAACAATTGATAAATAGCCCTAAAATAACCCTACATGGTGTTTATAACCTTAAACGGATAAATCATGGATCATACGAAGCGAGAAATGAAAGAAAGTGAGGAATTACAAACTACAGGGACTAAAAGTGTCAACATGTTGAAAGTATACCTCTGAGTGATCCTTTGGCAAACCCGAAGCTTTGTAATGATAAAATATACTCACTAGATTATGTGGTAAAAATTTCATGAAGTTTCGTTATCGTATGAGAAAGTTATGGCCAAAACCGTACAAGAAAGGTAAATTGCGTTATCGTGAATTTCGTGACTTTTCGGGTAAGCGTAAAGTGAACCGAGGACTTTGCCATGTTTATAAAAGTCTCAAGGTTCATAAAAATCAGATTCCAAGGGTTTAGAGTGCAAATAAATAGCCTAAACACGTTACAAAAGTTCAGGGACTGAAATGTAATTTGATGGAAACTTGAAAGGATGGTCGCCCCCACCCTCGCGCCACGCGAGGGGTGCCTCGCGCCACGCGAGACCTGCCCAACATCAGAATCGTGACCAGCTGCCAGTTTTGACCTGTTCTGAGTTGTATACAGCTGTTGTCGACTTCAGGAAGCTCACCAATGAGTATACATGCAACAAGGGTCATTTGTACACTTCTCACAACATCAGAAAACACCTGTATCACCCTCTAATCTGATCAAAATCTGCTTATAAGGGACTTGAAGCTTGTGTTCTTCATTACTTACATTTTCAAAAATTCACAAGACTTCTCCTGGAGCTCTCTGGACATCAAAACCACTTCCTAGTGATCTCTAAGCTTTGTTAGGACTCTTGTAAGTGTTTATAACCTTTCCAAATTCGTTCTAGCTTAGTATATTAACCGAAAGTCAAACTATCGTAAATTACACTTGACTTTATGATTAAACGAGTTTGGCTCAGTCATTTCTCAAATTAAAAGTACCAACATGTTGGTATTTATGAGTGTATCAAACCCCTAAAAGGGTATTTTCAGATTCACACTCTAAGCATGTTAATTGTCGAGTCAAAGTTTTTCTTAAAAAGTCAACAGAATGGGTTTTTGCAAATTTAAGCATGATTAACAATGTAGGCTACATGCAACCTTTTTGATCATCAAAATAACTTTATAAATAATGTAAGAACATGTTTTAACATAATCAATTCGACAATTTTCAGTTTAAACCCGAATCGGAACCGAAAGTCACATAAATTGACTTTTTCTTTGACTATCAGTTCTGATCCGTGCATGCATGTTTGAGATCTGAATTAGAGCTTATTTTGGACCAACTTTCATATAAGTTTAAATCTCTGAGATTTTACAACTCGGTTCAACACTTATCCGCTTCATATGCATGTTACCAGTTTTTGCTTAAATATGACTATTTTGCCCTTTTGACTATAAAACGCGATTTTTGAAAAAGTGAAAGAGTAGAAACGTTTGTTACTGATTTATAAACTTGCACCGAAAATTTGACATCAATCCGAGGTCTGGATTGTGAGTTATGCTCAATATCGTAAATAGAACGGTTTTTATTAATTAAACGGCGTTATGAGCATAACACCTATCAAAACCTAATTTTTGACATCAAAGTGTATACCTACTGTTGTTATAAAATATTTTGGGAATTATAAGGATTTTTAATAATTTTTAAACTGATTGAATCATAGAGTTTTAGCCTTAAATCGGTTATTGTCGGTTTTGCCCTTTTGGGCTATAAAATGAGTTTTATAAATCCTTTTGACCCCAAACCTTTTTCTACTGATTTTATTTGTTAAATATAATATTTTGAGCATTCTGGAAATATAAAATTATCAGCTTTCTTTTACAAACCCGGAAATGGCTCCAAATCGCCTTTTTACGCATTTTTATCGCATAGTATGTACTATAATCATATTAAACCTATAAGGTTGATACCTACTGATGTTTTTAGTATATCTTATAAAATAACAGTAAGTATAAGTTTATAAACTCAGATTCCCAATTTTGACATTTTAAGCCCTTGTGAAATTACCAAAATACCCCTAAGGTGCATAGTTTGGTTTTAAATGATAAGTTTCACATATGGGTCATACCCTACTGTTATAACATGTTAAATTAAGTATACTTACTGTATAAATCAGACCCATAACTCAGATTTACAAATAAACTCTTTTATAACCTTTTAAATGACCAAAATGCCCTTATGAGGCCTAGTTTGTGTTTAAATCCGTTTTGGGCATAATAGAAAATAACTTACTGATATTATGACATATTTAAGGCATATTAAATCAGGGAACTTGCATATGACTCTTATGGTTACCCATAACGCCCTTTTCGCGTCCGGTTCAGTTTATGTAACTAGTTTGCATAAATTGACCGAAACGGGTCAAACATTATCATTTTTGTCTCAAAATCCAGAATGTATTTAGTATACCCATATTATACAAGTCTTCAAACTTGTCGGGTCTAAATTACATTCTATCCGGTCTTCGCTTAATCGTGCGTTTGAACCGTAGCGTCCTTTAAAACTAACCGGTCTAAGCTTAGGCTTAATTAAAGACCCGTTAGGAATCTAATAGGTTATTAAAAACCTTCGTTCCAGATTTAGGAGCCCAGTAAAAGCTATCTGTACTTGCTGATTTGATATACGGCTGGGATTGAATTTATATTTAGCTCAGGTAAATACTTTTAACTTATTTTCCCTTATACGGGCTTGGGATACGGTATTATAAAAATACCGCTTGGTCGGGTGTAGAAACCTTTTAATCGGAGATGATTAAATTGCATAAGCCCGTTTTAATTTGTATTGTTTGATAACAAATAACATTGGGGGTTAATGACCGTGTCCTGGATATCCTTGGCTCATTTAAAAAGCGAATGGCCACAACGTAAGCACAAGGTGTAGACAAAACACCTCCTGTTGCATATGTAAAACATATACTCACTCGTAAGGGTAACTTCTTGTGAGATTCATATTTGTGGTGTGTCGATTAATCTCGTCCGGCTTGTATTGTATAATCACCGGCCCTAAATGTTGGACAAACATGTAAATCGGATACAAGATTTTTATTAATAAAATTGTCCCAAGTTATAAAAGATTAATTTTGCCTCTGTGCAATTTAATCACTGTGTCAAGATATTTTGTGCCGTTTGCACTCAAATCAATTTTCTTAAACTCTTTTCAAAATGAGTCAGTTAAATTGTATTTACCAGTGTAAACTGACGTATTTTCCAAAAAGGTTAAGTGACAGGTACTGAACGTAATTGGCTGGAAGCTCAGGGCGTGAATAAGGAATCTTGCAAGTTCTAGATGCCTAAAGTCTGTTGAACAGTTTATCTTTTATTTGATCCGCCTGTGGATCCTTTACTTTCCGTTGTAATACTTGATATTACTTTATATTCGGATTGTAATATTTTTATCTTTTGCTTCCGCTGTGCATTTATATATTGTGTTGTTTGACTATGACGATATCAACTACGTCACGATACTCCCCACCGGTGACACGTGGAATTTGGGGTGTGACAGGTTGGTATCAGAGCCAACATTGAGTGAATTAAACACTAGCTTTTTGTGTTTAATCTCAATGACATGATAGCACATTCTTTGATCTTCTGAGTCTAGACTTAACATAGGAATACTCTTGTCCCTATTCGGAGGATTATTACCTTCAATTTTATTTTTATATGTCGCCAAGCAAGAAGCTGTAATGGAAATTCTCCCCATTTAAAGCCTAGGGAAGGCCGAGCTTCGTACTGCGACCAGGATGAACGTACAACCAAGGAGAAAGCATTCAGAAATGAAATGAAGAAGAAACTCCTTTTTGCTAAAGATCGTTTCCTTAATAGTCCTTTCTAAGGACGTATTTTTATCTTTTTTTTTCTTTCTTTCTTCTTCTTTTCAGTCCCTTCGAGGACACATTATTCCTTTCAAAGACCCGCTTAGGGCAACTCTGTACTTTTATCTCCTTATAATGGATTGATTAAATTAAGTTTTCATTCTAAAACTGAAGCGTGAAATAAATGAAAATAACATCCCTTAGAAGGGAAGTGCCTACGGGCTATAATTAACGTTCTCTGAGACTAAAGACCGTGGTAGCCTACAACTCCCTGTCAAGAAAAGGTAATGAACGTTGATTCACACCTAATTGCCTCGATCCCAAACGATCGTGGCTTATAAATTAAACTTGTCTACGTGACTAGGCCATTTGTGCCATTATTAAAACTTTGATGCCTCGATTCTCTGAAATCATGGCTTATAAACTTGTCTACGCGACTAGGCCATTTGTGCTATTATTAACTTGTAAATTAGGATTTATGAGAAAAATCCTGAATGAAATAAATATCCTTCCTTCCCTGTCAGTAATCTTAAAGGTGAAACCTAGCCTACGCGGCCAAGATGGTGAAACCTACTCAAGGGATTCAGATCCTTGTTAACACCTAAGAACGTGTTAGCACTCCTGACAAATGTGATTCGATAAAATCACAACAGTCATCCCTATATTGAAAATTTTTTAAAATTTCTAATTTACCTTATGATTCTAGAAATCATGGCTTATATCATCTTATAAGATGATCATATTATAAACATCCGTAAGTGATGAAGTGCCTACGGGCTAAATTGGTTGTCCGATAAGACAACGACAGTGGTGGTCTTTGACCTCCTGTCTAAAAAAAAAATGTTGGACCACGTCCAAGCATAATGGTCGGTATGATCCAAATGAACTTGACTAATAGCATCTGAAAAGATAATCATATCATAAACAACCCTCAGAAGGGAATGCCCACGGGCTATATCTATTGTCCTAAAAGACAAAAGGCAGTTGTAGTCTTCGACTCCCTGTTAAGAAAAGTAACCAACTATGCTCAAACCTTAGATGCCTCGATCCCGAACAATCATGGCTTATAAATTTAAAACTGTCCTGGTGACTAGGCCTTCTGCGCCACTTTAATATCCTTAACGTTTTATAACTATG
The DNA here is from genome assembly GCA_030545235.1 of Helianthus tuberosus. NCBI lineage: Eukaryota > Viridiplantae > Streptophyta > Magnoliopsida > Asterales > Asteraceae > Helianthus > Helianthus tuberosus. The sequence continues at coordinate 99,383,638 of CM060437.1, read as the reverse complement.
ATAAATTATAATGGAGAGTACTAATTTAAAATAACTAACAAATTAACCAATATGGTTTATATTACCATGGTTGATGAATCGTCAAAAATGGGGATTCCATAATAACCTCTGAATAAATCATTGTCAATGTTTATGTAGCAGTCAAGCTACATGGCTGGATCAGAGGAGGCCAACAGCCACCCGAAGAAGAACAATGATATTACCAGAATTAGCATGACTGAAGCGGAACTGCAGGCACTAATAGATAGTGCTGTTACTCAAGCTCTTGACAGTCAGTATAGTGAATCAAATGATAACCACTCTACGACTCTATCTGTGGCTCGTATTAAGCCCCCTCCTAAATCAAATGAGTTAGAGGAAGACGATGTTCATAACTCATCACATCGAAGGAGTGTTCCGCCTATTCAGGTCATGTTTCACCAAGAGGCACCAGTTAAGACCTGCACATATAAATATTTTGTCTCCTGCAAGCCCAGAGACTTTACAGGAGAAGAAGGGGCCATCGGTTGCGTGACATGGCTCGATGAGATGGACGCTGTTGTTGACATCAGCGGTTGTACGGAGCAAGATGTTGTGAAATTTGTTTCACAATCATTCAAAGGAGAAGCGTTGGCATGGTGGAGATCATTGCTCCAAGCCACGGGAAAGGTTCTACTCTACAACTTATCTTGGAATCAATTTGTTGCATTAGTCAAGGAAAATTTTTGCCCGCAGCATGAGGTAGAAGAGATAGAATCAGACTTCTTAACTCTAGTCATGAAGGATTTAGATTGCCAGGAATACGTGACAAATTTTAACGCTATGTCCCGCCTAGTTCCTTATTTAGTCACCCCTGAACCTAAACGCATAGCGCGTTTTATTGGAGGCCTGGCACCAGAGATAAAGAGAAATGTTAAAGCATCTAGGCCAACCACTTATAGGTCCGCAGTGGACTTATCCTTATCTCTCACCTTAGATGCAATCAGAAATAAGTCTGTTAAGGCTTCTGGTGAGGGAAAAAGAGAAAGAGAGGAGGAGAACTCTCATCGATCTGACAAGAAGAAAAAGGGAAGTTTAAGGAACAAGAAAGATTCCGAGTTTGGGAAAAACTCAAGTCAGTCTAATAACAGACCCAAGTGCAGTAACTGCAAAAAGCAACATTATGGAAAGTGTACAATTGACCCAGGTGCCAAACTGTGTGGAATATGCAAAACCAAGGGTCACAAGACTTTAGATTGCAAGGAGTTAAAAAGCGCGACCTGTTACAATTGTAACGAGGAAGGGCATATCAAGACTAACTGCCCAAAGACTTTAAAGAAGCCGAGAAAGGCCAGGAAAAACAAAGGCATGAGTCTTCCAGAGGAACGCCCCGGAGGTGGTACAGAATGCTAACCATATAGCAGGTACTTTTCCTTATCAGGAAGTTTATGCATAAATTTATTTTTCTTTATGCTAGCACATATGATTCTTTAATGAACGATAAATGTTGAGAACTATTGTTTTCGCCTGATTAAGACTCCGGCCATTCGACGCGAAGTAGAAATTGGACGATGATACCTTAGAGAAAGCTCCGACGAACCTTAGATAGATATTTTTATATCTATTAGGAACCATTTTTTTTCATCCTTATGGCAAGCTTTCAAGCTATCCAACTTCACCAATATAATAAAGACAGATGTGACATTTCGATCCCCTGTCAAAAAGGTGATGGACTAGGTCCAGACCCAAATTGCCCTCGATGGTCTTTTATGGCCTAGGCTAAGTAAAATTAATAAGTATACATATCTAAACAATGTTCATTAAGAATGTTTATGTTGTATTGTCCTATATGGTTTAATGGTACCATGGATAGTATATGATGAGTTGCCAGGATGATGAATAGCGGTTGTCGGATTGCAATTAAGTAATTGTTTCATCAATGTTAGGAACCAATATCAAGTATGGCAAACTCAGATAAGACAGCCGTTGATCGTGCTATGGATGATGCGACGCAAGCCAATGATACTACAATTGTGAACCTTAGAATTTCCAATGATGTCCTTCAAACTATGATAGACGCAGCTGTTGGAAAAGCTGTGAAGAAGGCCGTGAAAAAGTTCAAGGAGCCCAATGCTATTTGCTCAAAGTCTCATCCAAGACCACACGACCTTACTCACAAGAAGGATCTCGTTCATACCTCTAAGGCAAGGGATGAACTAAAGAGGAAAAGGGAGGAAAATAACTCCCAGAGTTCGAAGAAAAAGAACATACAAAAGTCCAACCAGAAACCTGTATGCAAGACCTGCAAGAAGCGCCATTATGGGAAGTGCAGATTCGAACCAAAACCCCAATCACAGGTAAGGGCTTGTGGGATCTGCAAATCGAGGGATCATAAAACGTTGAACTGCAAGTACATGAAGGATGCAGTCTGCTTCGGCTGTTATGAGAAAGGCCACATCAAGACCACGTGCCCTGAATCTGTCAAAGGAAAGGCGGCTAAGGAAGTAAAGCCTAAGATTGAAAGCGCCTAAAATGCCTGGACTAGTTCATAAATAATGGCATCAGGTACCTTCCTTAACACTTATCAATGATATGAATGCTAAGAGTTTTATTTTGATTCAGATACCAATAAATCCTTCATAAACTAAGCTTAGCAAACTTTTAGATTATCCTCGAGGTAGAACCTACTAATGAAACCACAGAGACTGTTCTTTTAGTCTTCTCAGCAATGATCTCTCTGGAAAAATCTAAGAGTACTCCTTCTTCGAATAGAGTACGACAAGATATGTTATTTTAATTATTTTCCTCATTGATTTTATCAACTGCGAATGCCAAACTATGTTTGATAAAAAGTGCCATATGAGGATTGGCGTATCCTAGTGTGTCCCATAGATTGCTTCCATGTCTGATCAGTATGGAGGTTTAATACATGGAATCCCTGAGATATCCCGATGGTCATATTGTACTCAAGTCGACTAGTAGTATTCAAGGAAGATATCCAATATAAAATGTCCTTATAAGTATCTCTACTTAGGACATCCTTGCATTATAAAGAGAATGTGTCATTTATCTAACACCGACATCGATAGATAAACCCAAGCCTGAATATACAGACACCTCTGACATCTCTGTGTGTCATAATTATCTTCTCCTAAGACTATCCTGTTTACCTTCTGAGAAGCAAATAGAGTTAAGATTAACATCCCGCTTAAGGTTAGAGTGTGGTAGGAACTCCGTGTTGATCATGGAATAATCAAAACCCTGATTAAGTAAATTTTAAGATATAGATTCATATAGCCTGACTCAATATCCGGAGAATTCGATATAGTTAAGTGTGAAAGACGGTTCATTGTGCTTATGCATTTGATTACCGCAACCCTAATTGGACAACAATTAAGAATTATCATTAGCTGCCCAGGATCGTCGATTTGATCGACTAACGCAAGGATTAACTATTCCTTGGGATTAGTTCTAAGCAATGGTTGGAATAACCATTTCACCTTAAGATAAGTTTTTATAATAGTCGTTATATAAGTATCAAGGTGGCTCTTTTGGAGACCTTGTATAGATGAAATATCAAAACATCCGCTTGATGGACGAGACTTTGGGAAGTCCACTTATCAGGATCTGGAAGCTATACTGGAAACAACGAATAAGATCATATGAATCCCTAGCCATCTATAAGATGCCAGTACTCGGCAGAAAATCAAGAATTAATAAAAGTAGTAACCCTCCTAAGTTCTAGATAAGGAATAAGGTTTAACAAAAGTGATCACCAGGAAGGGTGTGCAAATTTGTCAAATTATCAGGCTAGTTAAGCTCTGAATATGTAGAATTATTTGAAGGAAAAATCGAATGTATCAAGATCAAATAGTTTATAAGCTAAAACCTGTTTAAGGAGCTTGGCGGAGCTCACAACACAATAACACACTAATGATTTAAGGATGTGTTTCACCAATAAGTTGAGAAGCATTATCACATAATGATATGCGTATTTATAATATGTTGAGAAAACCGTATCGATTTAGGATCGGCAGGTTAAGAAACTCCAAAAGGATACATGACCTATTATGGAGGTCAGCTGGAGTGCCATAGAGGCCCAAATGTACTGAGGAAGGTTAAGTTCAGTATAGGACAGAAAGTGCTCCCTTTACTTTAAGCAAATCTCGAGGTCGAGATTTCTTTTAAGGGGGTGAGGATGTAACACCTCGAAAATTTACGTCCAATAATGTATTGACACGTGTCATGGACTGTGAATATATGAAAACATACTTTAGAGGGACTAAAGTTGACAAACAGTGAAACTATGTGAATATAAGGGTCCAAAGTGTCAACAATTGATAAATAGCCCTAAAATAACCCTACATGGTGTTTATAACCTTAAACGGATAAATCATGGATCATACGAAGCGAGAAATGAAAGAAAGTGAGGAATTACAAACTACAGGGACTAAAAGTGTCAACATGTTGAAAGTATACCTCTGAGTGATCCTTTGGCAAACCTGAAGCTTTGTAATGATAAAATATACTCACTAGATTATGTGGTAAAAATTTCATGAAGTTTCGTTATCGTATGAGAAAGTTATGGCCAAAACCGTACAAGAAAGGTAAATTGCGTTATCGTGAATTTCGTGACTTTTCGGGTAAGCGTAAAGTGAACCGAGGACTTTGCCATGTTTATAAAAGTCCCAAGGTTCATAAAAATCAGATTCCAAGGGTTTAGAGTGCAAATAAATAGCCTAAACACGTTACAAAAGTTCAGGGACTGAAATGTAATTTGATGGAAACTTGAAAGGCTGGTCGCCCCCACCCTCGCGCCACGCGAGGGGTGCCTCGCGCCACGCGAGACCTGCCCAGCATCAGAATCGTGACCAGCTGCCAGTTTTGACCTGTTCTGAGTTGTATACAGCTGTTGTCGACTTCAGGAAGCTCACCAATGAGTATACATGCAACAAGGGTCATTTGTACACTTCTCACAACATCAGAAAACACCTGTATCACCCTCTAATCTGATCAAAATCTGCTTATAAGGGACTTGAAGCTTGTGTTCTTCATTACTTACATTTTCAAAAATTCACAAGACTTCTCCTGGAGCTCTCTGGACATCAAAACCACTTCCTAGTGATCTCTAAGCTTTGTTAGGACTCTTGTAAGTGTTTATAACCTTTCCAAATTCGTTCTAGCTTAGTATATTAACCGAAAGTCAAACTATCGTAAATTACACTTGACTTTATGATTAAACGAGTTTGGCTCAGTCATTTCTCAAATTAAAAGTACCAACATGTTGGTATTTATGAGTGTATCAAACCCCTAAAAGGGTATTTTCAGATTCACACTCTAAGCATGTTAATTGTCGAGTCAAAGTTTTTCTTAAAAAGTCAACAGAATGGGTTTTTGCAAATTTAAGCATGATTAACAATGTAGGCTACATGCAACCTGTTTGATCATCAAAATAACTTTATAAATAATGTAAGAACATGTTTTAACATAATCAATTCGACAATTTTCAGTTTAAACCCGAATCTGAACCGAAAGTCACATAAATTGACTTTTTCTTTGACTATCAGTTCTGATCCGTGCATGCATGTTTGAGATCTGAATTAGAGCTTATTTTGGACCAACTTTCATATAAGTTTAACTCTCTGAGATTTTACAACTCGGTTCAACACTTATCCGCTTCATATGCATGTTACCAGTTTTTGCTTAAATATGACTATTTTGCCCTTTTGACTATAAAACGCGATTTTTGAAAAAGTGAAAGAGTAGAAAAGTTTGTTACTGATTTATAAACTTGCACCGAAAATTTGACATCAATCCGAGGTCTGGATTGTGAGTTATGCTCAATATCGCAAATAGAACGGTTTTTATTAATTAAACGGCGTTATGAGCATAACACCTATCAAAACCTAATTTTTGACATCAAAGTGTATACCTACTGTTGTTATAAAATATTTTGGGAATTATAAGGATTTTTAATAATTTTTAAACTGATTGAATCATAGAGTTTTAGCCTTAAATCGGTTATTGTCGGTTTTGCCCTTTTGGGCTATAAAATGAGTTTTATAAATCCTTTTGACCCCAAACCTTTTTCTACTGATTTTATTTGTTAAATATAATATTTTGAGCATTCTGGAAATATAAAATTATCAGCTTTCTTTTACAAACCCGGAAATGGCTCCAAATCGCCTTTTTACGCATTTTTATCGCATAGTATGTACTATAATCATATTAAACCTATAAGGTTGATACCTACTGATGTTTTTAGTATATCTTATAAAATAACAGTAAGTATAAGTTTATAAACTCAGATTCCCAATTTTGACATTTTAAGCCCTTGTGAAATTACCAAAATACCCCTAAGGTGCATAGTTTGGTTTTAAATGATAAGTTTCACATATGGGTCATACCCTACTGTTATAACATGTTAAATTAAGTATACTTACTGTATAAATCAGACCCATAACTCAGATTTACAAATAAACTCTTTTATAACCTTTTAAATGACCAAAATGCCCTTATGAGGCCTAGTTTGTGTTTAAATCCGTTTTGGGCATAATAGAAAATAACTTACTGATATTATGACATATTTAAGGCATATTAAATCAGGGAACTTGCATATGACTCTTATGGTTACCCATAACGCCCTTTTCGCGTCCGGTTCAGTTTATGTAACTAGTTTGCATAAATTGACCGAAACGGGTCAAACATTATCATTTTTGTCTCAAAATCCAGAATGTATTTAGTATACCCATATTATACAAGTCTTCAAACTTGTCGGGTCTAAATTACATTCTATCCGGTCTTCGCTTAATCGTGCGTTTGAACCGTAGCGTCCTTTAAAACTAACCGGTCTAAGCTTAGGCTTAATTAAAGACCCGTTAGGAATCTAATAGGTTATTAAAAACCTTCGTTCCAGATTTAGGAGCCCAGTAAAAGCTATCTGTACTTGCTGATTTGATATACGGCTGGGATTGAATTTATATTTAGCTCAGGTAAATACTTTTAACTTATTTTCCCTTATACGGGCTTGGGATACGGTATTATAAAAATACCGCTTGGTCGGGTGTAGAAACCTTTTAATCGGAGATGATTAAATTGCATAAGCCCGTTTTAATTTGTATTGTTTGATAACAAATAACATTGGGGGTTAATGACCGTGTCCTGGATATCCTTGGCTCATTTAAAAAGCGAATGGCCACGACGTAAGCACAAGGTGTAGACAAAACACCTCCTGTTGCATATGTAAAACATATACTCACTCGTAAGGGTAACTTCTTGTGAGATTCATATTTGTGGTGTGTCGATTAATCTCGTCCGGCTTGTATTGTATAATCACCGGCCCTAAATGTTGGACAAACATGTAAATCGGATACAAGATTTTTATTAATAAAATTGTCCCAAGTTATAAAAGATTAATTTTGCCTCTGTGCAATTTAATCACTGTGTCAAGATATTTTGTGCCGTTTGCACTCAAATCAATTTTCTTAAACTCTTTTCAAAATGAGTCAGTTAAATTGTATTTACCAGTGTAAACTGACGTATTTTCCAAAAAGGTTAAGTGACAGGTACTGAACGTAATTGGCTGGAAGCTCAGGGCGTGAATAAGGAATCTTGCAAGTTCTAGATGCCTAAAGTCTGTTGAACAGTTTATCTTTTATTTGATCCGCCTGTGGATCCTTTACTTTCCGTTGTAATACTTGATATTACTTTATATTCGGATTGTAATATTTTTATCTTTTGCTTCCGCTGTGCATTTATATATTGTGTTGTTTGACTATGACGATATCAACTACGTCACGATACTCCCCACCGGTGACACGTGGAATTTGGGGTGTGACATCCGGTTTCTTTATATAGTTATTAGATTGCCGATTGATTCCGTGCTCCCTCTAGCTTTGCTTGGTTGTTGTTCAAGACCTCTAAGCATTCTCAGGTGAGTACATAGTTCCCCTATTTTACTGTTTTTAATTGTTTTGGGGTGATTCATATGTGCTAAATGTTTTCAAGGTTTTAACGATAGTTTTCAAAATGATTTTCGATATTATAACAATGGTTTCAAAAACGATTAAAATGGTTTATATTAAATTAATAACGATTTCGATATAGTAAACAAACTTGTTGGTTGTATTAACATAACGAATAATATCCATTAGTTTTGGCCGAACCGACCAGTATTAGGTTATGGTACCATAGGATCTGACAAATCCCGTTATCAGACTGCACACATGGTTATGTGTGGGTTAGGTGGGTAACGACTGAATCTGTGATTGTTAATTTACCCTTTGGTGGTTTATTAATGCGAGAAGCGATAGGCGAGTTGTGAAGGTTTGGATGTTATTAGCGAGACAATCAAAAGTAGTTTTCACGATTTAAAACGAGAATGATTTAAACGACTAAAGTGATTTTTAACGAATTAAACGATTTGGGTAAACGAGTGGTTTTTGGTTAGTGTTTAGATAACGGGACGGGTGTAATGTGATGAAAGCATGGTGGATACGCCGCTGGTACTTCCTATATATATATATGTTTTCATCATATTACATACCGTGGCGTTATTTAGTTCACTTGGGTAAACGATTTGAAACGATGTCACACAAAAGAGGTTTTCGAAATGATATAAACCATACGAGTTTTATTAACGAGATTTATTAACGAGTTTTATTAACGAGATTTATTAACGAGTTTTATTAACAAGATTTATTAACGAGTTTTATTAACAAGAATTTTATTAAATAAATGTTTTGGGTTAAGAATCATGGCTACGAGATTTTATAAATTATAACCAACTTGATTTGAGTTGGTTAATTATGTCGCAATACTACACTTTTCAAAACAAGGTTTTTAATTAAGTATTGCAACATGTAAACTAGCCATGAATCCGACACTCTCAAAAACCTATGTACTCGGCAGCATTTCTTTGCTGACTTTGTTTTCACATATGTTTCAGGTGTTGTTGAATGATGTTGACTGCTAGGATGCATGTTCACATAGGACGGGATGAGGCCTTAGTGACTTAATAACAATGATAGACTATGTTTAACTTGTTTATTTAGATTTCCAGACGATGTAAATATTTAATGTTTAATAAAAAGAAACTTCAAATTTCCATGTGTTTTGAAACAATGATTCTGTTACAACACTCCCCGACGATTCCCCCGTGATTTGTTGTTTTACGCGGTCGGGGTGTGACACAATTCGTGCGAACTGGACAAGAATTTCACGCGGTTTGGCAAATACTTAAACGACCTGATCAGTTTCACACGATTTGGACATCATTTTCATACGATTTGGACAGTTTCACCTCGTTTGAAGACTTAGTTTATCAAAATTTTAGGTTTTTGACATTTTTGGATCAGTTTTAGTGTGATTTATGGTCTGCAACTTTGTATAATTGTTCAAAATGATGTTTTACACACAATATCTAAAATTCAGTCCATTTTATCCGTGAATTCGTCTGAAAATCCAAGAAAGAGTAGAAGTATATGATTCTAAACCGTTCAAAACACTGATTTCAACAGATTTGACTCATCCTGAGCTCTGATACCACTTGTAGGATCGATGAATTGTCCAAACGAGTCAATCAGAGTCAGATCTAGTTTCTAGAAAGGCGGAATCAGACTAGAAACCGTCAATCAGTGTTAGAACAGAAGTAGAAGAGTAGAAAGTCACTTTAAACATATTCTTCATTGATTTTAGACGTTTTGGTACAGAGAGAATCGGACAGCACTTCGGTACAAAATTCTCCAGAAAGTTACAAATGAAGAACACTAGTAGCTTATTTATAGGCTTGCCAGTCCGCATGGAATAACAACTCCAGACCGCACGAACTGGTCATCTTCACTTCGTGCGACCTGACCTCACAGGTCATGCGAACTGGCTAAACAACATAAACTTAACATTTCAACTAGCCTATTAAATATAATGACACGACATAGACTGATGACGCAGGCGATAGACATTATGCATCAACATAGAGCATGCATTTTCCTATATAAAGGACTTGGTTTCATTTGTTCATGCACACCTTGAATCTTTCACTTCAAAACTCACTCTCTGGAGCCTCCTGGTGTTCAAGGAAGTTTTCTTCAGTTCTAAACTCGTGCTAAGGGCTCTAGTAAGTGTTCTTAGCTTCCTTAGTTTAAGTTTTATTAACTTAATGCCCGAAAGTCAAAGTTAGCGTAATTAAGCTTTGACTTAGTGATTAATCACAAACGGTCAAGCCATTATTCCAATTGAAAGTGGCTATGTGTTGGTAATTATGTAGGTATTAAACCCTTAAAAGGGCACCTTCAAATTATCACGTTATCTCAGTCAATTGTCGGGTCAAACTTATTAACAAAAAGTCAAACGGGTCAGTTTTTGCAAAATAATTCATAACTGATAATGCTGAAGTTATGGAACATGTTTTAACACTTAAATAACTTGATACATAATATAAGAACACGCATAGGCTTGCTCAACCCGACAATTCTGAATTTAGGCTCGGTTCGCAACCGAAAGTCGCAAAAGTAGACTTTTCCTTTGACCTTCAGTTCTGACCCGATTTAGCTTAGTTTAGATATGCCTCAGGGTTCCTTTAGGACCATATTACATGTTAGTATAACCCTCTGAGATTATACTATATGGTTCCTTTGAAATCTGAATCATTTGCATGTTTCCGTTAAATGCTTAAAAGTTGACCATTATGCCCTTTTGATATAAAAACAAGATTTATAAGCATGTCCTAAAAATTTGACATCAGTTCATGGTCTAAAATAGAAGTTATGCGAGATATCGTAAAATGAAAGCTTTTTATTAATTAAATGACATTTTTGGCATAAATCATATTTAAACCCAAATTTTGATACCAAACTTTCTACCCACTGTTATAATATAATATTTAGGGATTTTTGGAAAATTTTGTTAAATTTTAAACTGATCATAACATAGAGTTCTTGCATAGACTTGGTAATTAACGATAATGTCCTTTTCATTAATAAAATGAGTTTTATGCATCATTTGCATGTCCAACCTTTTTCTACTGATTTTATACGTTAAATAAAATATTGTAAACAGTTGAGACTGATCAAAATCTCAGATTTCCTTAAATAACACGAATATCGTCAAATACCGACTTTTATGCGATTTAGGCGCATAGTATGGTTTAAAACCATATTTAGCACCTAAGACTCATTACCTACTGATGTTATAAATAAATTATTTATACTTTAACAGTAAGTATAAATCTTGAACTCAGATTTCCAAATTTGACACTTAAAAATATGTGAAATGACCAAAATGCCCCTTCGGTGTATAGTTTGGCCATAAATGATAAAATTCACATATGTATGATATCTTAATGATGTAACTTGTTAAAATAAATATTTTTACTGATTATTTTAGACCAGAACCTCAGATTGATATTTAACCTCTTTTATAAACTTTAAAATGACCAAAATACCCTTACGGGGCTTAAATTGGTTTTAAATTCGTTTTAGGCATAATGGAAGGTATCCTACTGATATCATAACATATTTAAAGCATATTAACTTATGGAACTTGTACATGACTCATTTGGTTACCCGTTATGCATATTCGCGTTCGGTACGGTTTATGTAACCAGTTTGCATAAATTAACCGAAACGGGTCAAACCTTATCATTTTTACTTCAAAATCCAGAATGTTTTTAGTTTACCCATTTTATACAAATCTTCATACTTGTCGGGTCTACATCACATTCTAATCTGGTCTTCGCTTAGTCTTGCGTTTTGAACCGTAAACCTTTCATCAAAACTAACCGGTCTAAGTTAAGAGTTAAATAAGACCCGTTAGGAATCTAAGAGGTTATTAAAAAACCTTCGTTCCAGATTAGGAGCCTAGTAAAAGATACTTGTGCTTACTGATTGATATACGGCTGAGAATTATATTTTAGCTCAGGTAAATACTTTTCACATATTTTCAGTTATACGGGCTTGGGATACGGTAAATTATTACCGCTTGGTCGGGTATCGAATATTTAATCGATTAGTGGTTAAATCATTGAGAGAACCCATTTTAATTTGTCTTGTTTGATGCAATGCCTTTGGGGGGGGGGGGGTTAATGACCGTGTCCTAGATATCCTCGGCTCATTCATTAGAAATGGCCACGGCTTAAGCACGGGGTGTAGGCATACACCTGACAGTTGCGTATGTTTAAACGGTATCTCACTCTCTTGTGGGCCTATACTTGTGGTGTGTCTATTAATCTAATCTGGCTCTTCTAACCGGGTCCTGAACGGACGACAAACATGTAAATCTGTATACAAGATTATTTTAAAATAATTGTCCCAAGTTATAAAAGATTTTATGCCTTGTGCATCCAAACTAAATTTTATAAATGTTTTTCAAAAAGAGTCAGTTAATTGTATTTACCAGTGTAAACTGACGTATTTTTCAAAAAGCTTAAATGCAGGTACTACGCGTAATGGGCTGGCTACTCCTAGTATCAAATAAAGAGTCTTGCAAGCTTTTGATGCTTAAAATCTGTTGAACAATATTTCTTTCTGTTTTAGATCCGCCCGTGGATCCACTTACAATCCGTTGTTTAATATTTTATTGTACTTTCAACTCAGTTTGTATAATTACTTTTACACTTCCGTTGTGCATCAAACTGTGATTAATTGACTATGATGATATCAACTACGTCACGATACTCCCCACCGGGCCCACCGGTAATACGTGGAAATATCGGGGTGTGACAGGTTGGTATCAGAGCCAAGATTGAGTGAATTAAACACTAACCTTTTGTGTTTAATCTCAATGACACAGTTTGCACATTCCTTGACTTCCGAGTCTAGGCAAATGACTTAGGACTAATCCTAATCTTATTGTTTTCTTTTTGTTGGTTTCATTTGTTTGTTTTGGCAGGATCAAAGACAATGCCGCCACGTTTTAGAGGTGGGGGTGGAAGAGGCAAGGCACCAATAACTGCTAGAAATAACCCCGAGGTTGGGCCATCTCACCGGCGAACACCTTTAGCGACCTTTAGCTCTAGTCCCCAGGAGGATTGGAGAACTTATCTGGAGCCAGCGAGACGCTCAATCTCCCTCAGTTCCATCCCGTCTTATCATCACTCATTCGGACCTCATCAAGACGAGGAGCATAGTGAATCGCACCATTCCTTCATACCATTGCAGTGATCGGGTTCGCACCTTGCCTTACAGGACCCGACCCCCTACTTCCAAAGCAGGTTCAATCCAATGAACCAGATTCAAGAACCAGAGGGTCCAAACCCTTTGGGGCCAGCTGACCACTATCCTGAAATGCAGGACATGGAGATGGATGAAGATCCAGATTCTGAGATGCCACCAACTGGGACGCCGACGCATCCCATTTAGATTTCCAGCGGATCATCATTTCATGGTTCGCCATACAGGGCCCCAGACAGTTTTGCTGAAAGATGGGCCACATACAACTGGGAGTACACTCCTCCTTTCAACCCACCTCCACAACAGCAGCAGGATCCCTAAGAGGATTCGCGTTTCCAGGCGGTCACGCCACCTCCGCCGCCAGAGCAACAACTGCCTCCAGAACCACCGAGGCGAAGAAGATCAGGTGCACGGATCTCCGTGCATGGGGGATTTCATTTCAGCACCCCCCAACACTCCAGCGGCAGCCACTACCCGCCGTTGTACGAAAACCCGCAAATGGGTGGGCCTTCAAAAGGTACCCAGCATATGGGTATCAATACCCCCCAACACTCCAGCGGCAGCCACTACCCGCCAGAGCAACAACTGCCTCCAGAACCACCGAGGCGAAGAAGATCAGTTTCTGAAGTCGACTCTGCTCCAGTCGCACCACCACTGCCCATGGGTTATGATAACCCAATCCCTTCCTACGCCGATGCACCAGCGTGTAACCCGTTTGAGCATCAGACATATTCGGGTTACAATTACTACAATGCCCCTGCCGTCGACCCATACCTCGAAGCGGCCAACTACAATGATCTCCACCCTGAAGAGCCCTACGTAGCTTCGTACCAAACTAGGTACCCAGCATATGGGTATCAATACCCGCCACCTCTTCAACCTCAGCAGCAGCAGCCGCCGCAGCCGCCACAGATCCAACTACCGCAGCAGCAGGAAATCCTTCAACGGTTGCACGAGGTGGAGCAACAGGTACAAGAGGAGCGTAGGAGCCGCCGGGGTCTGCTTAAGGGTTTGACAAACCTGATAACGGGGAAGAAGAAGAGGGATTATTGAAAATTCCTTATTTATTTGATTTGTAATTTTTATTTTCAATTAAGTCCCTATGTGGACATTTTATTTATGTACTTGGTCCCTGCGTTGACTTATCTTTTTATTTCTGTCCCTGCGTGGACTTATCTTTTTATTTATGTCCCTGCGTGGACAATGTTGTTTCTTTAAAAGTCCCGTTTAGGGCAATTATGTACTTCTTTTAAAATTTATGGAATGTTTTAATTTAAATTTCATTTGTCATTATATGTATGAATATACTATAAATCAAAATATCACTTCCATTTTTAAAATTTGATCTGCCAATAAAATATTAAAGGAAATCTTGAAGGTATAACCTAGCCCATATATCATTTTAGACATGGCCCTGATGGTAAAGCCTTTTTAAGATTCAAATCCTTGTTAACATCTGAAAACATGTTAACACTCCTGGAAAATGTGATTCGATAAAATCACACTAGTCATCCTTGTATTGGATTTTTCCAATTCCTTATTCTCACCAAATTTAAAATATCCATTAGTAATAAAGTGCCTGCGGGCCATATTCGTTGTCCAATAAGACAAAAGACAGTTGTAGTCTATGACTCCCTGTCAAGAAAAGGTGAAGAACTATGTTCAAACCTTAATGCCTCGATCTTATAAGATCATGGCTTAAAATTTTAAAACTGTTCTTGTGACTAGGCCTTTTGTGCCACACTAATATCTTTAATGAATTATAACTAGGGATAAATTATAAAGAAAATCCTAAATAAATTAACCAATATGGTTTATATTTACCATGGTTAATGAACCATCAAAAATGATGATTCCATAGTAACCTCTGAATAAAATATTGTCAATTGTTTTATAGCATTCAAGCCTCAGTATGTCTGAATCAGAAGAGGTTAACAGTCATCCTAGGGAAAGGAATGATACCACCAAAATTAATGTAGCCGGTGCAGATTTGCAAGCAATGATAGATAATGTTGTCACCCGAGCCATGGACAGACAGTTCAAAGAATCTATTGGTACTCGTAGCAGGACCCTATCTGTGCCTCATACAAAACCACCTTCCAAGTCGCACGCATGACATAAGGAGGATTCTCATCATTCGTCAAATCAGAGAAGTGTTCCATCCAAGCGAATTGTGCTCAATCAGGAGCCACGTGTTAAGACCTGCTCCTATAAATACTTCGTCTCTTATAAGCCAAGGGACTTCACAGGAGAGAAAGGAGCCATTGATTGCATGACATGGCTAGATGAGATGGATACTGTGGTTGATATTAGTGGTTGTGCAGAGCAAGATATTGTGAAGTTTGTTTCACAATCATTTAAGGGTGAAGCTTTAGCTTGGTGGAGGTCATTAATCCAAGCTACAGGAAAGATTCCGTTGTATAACTTATCTTGGGATCAGTTTGTTGCGTTGATCAGGGAAAATTTCTGCCCTCAGCATGAGGTGGAAAGGATTGAAACTGACTTCTTGACTCTGGTCATGAAGAACTTGGACTGTCAGGCATACCTTACAAGTTTCAACACCATGTCCCGATTGGTTCCTTATTTGGTCACACCGGAACTGAAGCGCATAGCTCGTTTTATTAGAGGTCTAGCTCCAGAAATCAAGGAAAATGTGAAAGCAACTAGACCTACCACATTCAGGTCAGTGGTAGATCTGTCTCTATCTCTAACACTCGATGCTATCAGAAACAAGTCTGTCAAAGCTGCTGAGGAAGGAAAACGAAAGCGGGAGGATGAGAGTTCTCATCACTCCGACAAGAAACAAAAGGGGAACTCAGATCATAGGAAGGGTTTTGGATTCAAAAAGGACAACTAGCAGTCAGGTGAGAAACCCAAATGTAGAACCTACCAGAAACATCATTTTGGAAGATGTAGATTCGAGTCAAGATCGCAGTTGCAGTCAAATCCTAATGGGTGTGGGATCTGCAAGTCCAAGGAGCATAAGACTTTGGATTGCAAAAAGATGAAGGATGCAACCTGTTACGGTTGCAACGAAAAGGGGCACATTAAGACCAATTGCCCTAATAATCCAAAGAAGCCTGAAGAGGTTAAGAAGACCAATGCTCGGGTCTTCCAAATGAATGCCCAGGAGGCTGTGCAGAATGACAATGTGATAACAGGTACCTTTCTTATCAATGATGTTTATGCTAGAGTATTGTTTGATTCTGGTGCAGACAAGTCTTTTGTAGACAATAAATTTTCTAAATTGTTAAATCTTCCTGTTAAGACTCTAAGCATAAAATATGAAGTAGAATTGGCCGATGGTACCATAGAAACTGCTTCAACAATTCTAGATGGATGTTTTATATCCATTAGGAATCACTCTTTTCCGCTATCCTTGCTTCCGTTGAAATTGGCAGGATTCGACATAGTAATAAGCATGGATTGGTTATCTCGCAACCAAGCCCAAATTGTATGTGATAAGAAGCAAGTGGTTATCAAAACCCCTTATGGTGAGCCATTAACAATTCAGGGAGATACTCAGTACGGGTTACCTAAGAAAGTGTCCATGCTTAAGGCGTCGAAGTGTTTGAAGAAAGGTTGTGTCATTTATATGGCACAGGTAACCATTGATGAACCAAAGCCCAAGATTGAAGACATTCCC
The DNA here is from genome assembly GCA_030545235.1 of Helianthus tuberosus. Taxonomy (NCBI): domain Eukaryota; kingdom Viridiplantae; phylum Streptophyta; class Magnoliopsida; order Asterales; family Asteraceae; genus Helianthus; species Helianthus tuberosus. Next base: position 99,366,868 of record CM060437.1, on the reverse strand, counting down.
GTTATTTCTGAATATCCAGACGTTTTTCCTGAAGAACTACCTGGTTTACCTCCAAATAGGCAAGTGGAGTTCAGGATAGATATCATTCCTGGAGCAGCACCAATTGCAAGAGCACCTTATCGATTGGCACCAACTGAGATGAAAGAATTGAGAACACAGTTGGATGATTTGTTGGAGAAGGGTTTTATTCGACCTAGCTCATCCCCTTGGGGAGCGCCAATTCTGTTTGTGAAGAAAAAGGACGGCTCAATGCGTTTATGCATTGATTATCGCGAGTTAAACAAGGTTACAATCAAGAACAGGTATCCGTTACCCAGGATCGATGATCTATTCGATCAGCTTCAGGGAGCAAGTTACTTTTCAAAGATCGATTTAAGGTCGGGTTATCACCAGTTGAAGGTCAGAGATGAAGACGTACACAAGACCGCATTCAGAACACGCTATGGCCACTATGAGTTCTTAGTGATGCCTTTTGGGCTCACTAATGCACCTGCAGCATTCATGGATCTCATGAATCGCGTTTGCAAGCCGTATTTAGAAAAGTTTGTCATTGTCTTCATTGATGACATTCTTATTTATTCGAAGAGTCAAGCCGATCATGAAAAACATCTCCGGTGCATCCTTAAACTTCTACAGCAAAAGAAGCTCTACGCCAAGTTTTCTAAATGTGAGTTTTGACTTCGAGAAGTCCAATTTCTTGGACATGTGGTAAGTGAACGTGGCATCCAGGTGGATCCCGCTAAGATTGAAGCAATTATGAATTGGCAAGCGCCCAAAACACCTACTGAAATTCGCAGCTTCTTGGGTCTAGCAGGTTACTATAGACGTTTCATTGAAAACTTCTCAAGGATTGCCACACCTTTAACATCGCTAACTCGCAAGAATGTCAAATTTGACTGGGGTCCCAAGTAGCAAGAATCCTTTGATATTCTTAAGCAGAAATTAAGCAATGCTCCTGTGTTGACATTCCCAGAAGGAATTGAAGAATTTGTGGTTTATTGCGACGCATCACACACAGGTATGGGTTGTGTGCTTATGCAAAAGGGCAAGGTCATTGCCTATGCATCCCGTCAATTAAAGGTGCACGAAAAGAACTACACCACCCATGATTTGGAATTGGGTGCCTTTGTATTTGCACTGAAGCTTTGGAGGCATTATCTTTATGGGACTAAGTGCATGATCTATTCTGATCATAAGAGCCTTCATCATCTGTTTAATCAGAAAGATCTTAACATGGGACAACGCCGATGGATGGAAACATTAAACGATTATGATTGTGAAATCCGATATCATCCAGGCAAAGCGAATGTAGTCGCTGATGCTTTAGTAGGAAAGAAAGGATCAAACCTATTAGAATAAACGCCAAAAACATTGAATTAAAGAACATCTTGAATGAAAGGTTGTTAGCCGCTCAAAAGGAAGCTGTATTAGAAACTAACTATTCGAATGAGAAGTTAGGCTTAACTGCTGAACAATTATCATATGGCAAGGATGGAATCCTTAGGATGAATGGTCGAATCTGGGTTCCAATCCATGGAGGGCTTAGAGATGTGATTCTTCTAGAAGCTCATAGTTCGAAATATTCAGTTCATCCTGGTAGTGATAAGATGTACCAGGATTTAAAGGCAAATTATTGGTGGGAAGGTTTAAAGAAATCTATAGCCACTTATGTGGCTAAATGTCTGGTGTGCGCGCAAGTTAAAGCAGAGCATCAAAAGCCGTCAGGTTTGCTACAACAGCTTGAACTTCCCACATGGAAATGGGAAATGGTAACCATGGATTTTATCACTAAGTTACCAAAGACAAAGCAAGGAAATGACACAATTTGGGTTATAGTCGATAGACTGATCAAGTCAGCCCACTTCTTGCCTATTAAAGAAACGCACAGCTCCGATAAGTTAGCTCAGCTGTACGTGGATGAGATAGTATCTCTCCACGGTGTACTAGTATCTATTATCTCTGATAGGGATACAAGATACACGTCTCATTTTTGGAAAAGCTTTCAGCAATCCCTAGGCACTCGTCTAAATTTCAGCACTGTTTATCATCCTCAGACAGATGGCCAAAGCGAGCGTACAATTCAAACACTCGAGGATATGCTCAGGGCTTGTGTTATTAATTTCGGAGGAAGTTGGGATGACCATCTTCCTTTAATTGAATTTTCGTACAATAATAGTTATCATTCGAGCATTCAAGCAGCACCTTTTGAAGCGTTGTACGGAAGGAAGTGCAGAACGCCGGTTTGTTGGGCGGAAGTTGGAGAAACCCAACTGTCAGGACCTGATATAGTCCTCGAGACGACGGACAAGATTGTTCAGATCCGTGATCGTCTCAAAGCTGCCAGGGATAGGCAGAAAAGCTACGCGGATAAAAGGCTTAAACCTCTAAAATTCGAGGTAGGTGATAAAGTGCTACTCAAGGTATCACCATGGAAAGGAGTGATGCGATTTGGAAAAAAGGTCAAGCTTAGCCCAAGATACATAGGACCATTCGAGATCATCGAATGTGTTAGAACTGTGGCTTACAAGCTAAACCTGCCAGAGGAGGTTAGTGGAATTCATAATGTATTCCACATCTGCAACTTAAAGAAATGTCTAGCCGATGAGTCGCTAGCAATGTCGCATAAGGACGTGCAGATTGATGAAAGTTTGAAATTCATTGAAAAACCTTTGTCGATCGAGGATCGACAGGTTAAGAAGCTTCGAAGAAAGCATGTGCCGATCGTGAAGGTAAAATGGGATGCCCGTAGAGGCCCAGAATACACATGGGAGGTTGAATCCACAATGAAACAGAAGTACCCTCATTTATTCCAGTAAATCTCGAGGTCGAGATTTCTTTTAAGGGGGTGAGGATGTAACACCTCATAAAATCATGTCCAATATAATAAAGACACGTGTCATGAACTTTAAATGTGTAACGAATTGTTTTCAAGGGACTAAAGTGGACAAACAAAGAAAGTATGTGTATAGAGGGATCAAATGTATCATCATGCCAACCTCATGCCTCTGAATGACCTTATAAGATGTTCGTATTCATGAATGAATAAATTGACGGACATAGGAAGCCATTTGTGTTTGAATTGAAAAGTTACAAAGCATAGGGGTTAAACGTGTTAACATGTTAAATTCTTACCTCTGAGTGACCTATTAACATTCCCGAGACTTTGTAATACTTCATTATGCTTCCATGTATAATGAATCATGATTCCATGGAGTTTTTAAGGAATATTTCGGGTGATCTCATAACTAATTGGGAGCTTAACGGAGTTAATTTGTGACCCAAGACCCTTAAAAGTTAACTTTGGGGGTCATAAGTGCAATAAAAGAAAGTTAAATAAACTTAAAATGGACCAGGGAATGAAAATGCAAAGTGTGCAAACTTTTAACCGGAGCAGCCCATTGTCGCGGGCCGCGTAGACCGACTCCAACTCTTACGCGGGCGCGTAAGAGTGCCAGCGATAGAAAAATAGGACAGCTGCATGTTGCAGCCTGTCCACCGCCTTTGCATGAGTTCTGAGCAATACCTGGGGCTTGCAAATGGTTTTTACTGCCCTAGGGACACTTGGGAACATCTGGTAACAACATAGGGACAAATGCAAAGATCTTAGAGTATGCATTTTCCTATATAAAGGACTTGGTTTCATTTGTTCATGCACACCTTGAATATTTCACTTCAAAACTCACTCTCTGGAGCCTCCTGGTGTTCAAGGAAGTTTTCTTCAGTTCTAAACTCGTGCTAAGGGCTCTAGTAAGTGTTCTTAGCTTCCTTAGTTTAAGTTTTATTAGCTTAATGACCGAAAGTCAAAGTTAGCGTAATTAAGATTTGACTTAGGAATTAATCACAAACGGTCCAGCCATTATTCGAATTGAAAGTGGCTATGTGTTGGTAATTATGTAGGTATTAAACCCTTAAAAGGGAACCTTCAAATTATCACGTTATCTCAGTCAATTGTCGGGTCAAACTTATTAACAAAAGTCAAACGGGTTAGTTTTTGCAAAATAATTCATAACTAATAATGCTGAAGTTATGGAACATGTTTTAACACTTAAATAACTTGGTAAATAATATAAGAACATGTCTAGGCATGCTCAACCCGACAATTCTGAGTTTAGGCTCGGTTCGCAACCGAAAGTCGCAAAAGTAGACTTTTGCTTTGAGTTTCAGTTCTGACCCGATTTAGCTTAGCATAGATATGCCTTAGGGTTCCTTTAGGACCATATTACATGTTAGAATAACCCTCTGAGATTATACTATATGGTTCCTTTGAAATCTGAATCGTTTGCATGTTTCCGTTAAATGCTTTAAAGTTGACCATTATGCCCTTTTGATATAAAAACGAGATTTTTGAAAATGTGAGAGGATAAAAACCTTTATTACTGATTTATAAGCATTTCCTAAAAGTTTGACAGTAGTTCATGGTCTAAAATAGAAGTTATGCGAGATATCGTAAAATGAAAGCTTTTTATTAATTAAATGGCATTTTTGGCATAAATCATATTTAAACCCAAATTTTGACACCAAAATTTCTACCCACAGTTATAATATAATATTTAGGGATTTTTGGAAATTTTTGTTAAATTTTAAACTGATCATAACATAGAGTTCTTGCATGGACTCGGTAATTGACTATAATGCCCTTTTCATTAATAAAATGAGTTTTATGCATCATTTGCATGTCAAACCTTTTTCTACTGATTTTATACATTAAATAAAATATATAAATAGTTGAGACTGATCAAAATCTCAGATTTCCTTAAATAACCTGAATATCGTCAAACGCCGACTTTTATGCGACTTAGGCGCATAGTATAGTTTAAAACCATATTTAGCACCTAAGACTCATTACCTACTGATGTTATAAATAATTTTTTTATACTTTAACAGTAAGTATAAATCTTGAACTCAGATTTCCAAATTTGACCCTTAAAACATATGTGAAATGACCAAAATGCCCCTTCGGTGCATAGTTTGGCCATAAATGATAAAATTCACATATGTATGATATCTTACTGATGTAACTTGTTAAAATAAATATTTTTACTGATTATTTTAGACCAGGACCTCAGATTGCTATTTAACCTCTTTTATAAACTTTAAAATGACCAAAATACCTTTACGGGGCTTAAATTGGTTTTAAATTCGTTTTAGGCATAATGGAAGGTATCCTACTGATATCATAACATATTTAAAGCATATTAACTTATGGAACCTGTACATGACTCATTTGGTTACCCGTTATGCATATTCACGTTCGGTACGGTTTATGTAACTAGTTTGCATAAATTAACCGACACGGGTCAAACCTTATCATTTTTACTTCAAAATCCAGAATGTATTTAGTTTACCCATTTTATACAAGTCTTCATACTTGTCGGGTCTAAACCACATTCTAATCCGGTCTTCGCTTAGTCTTGCGTTTTGAACCGTAAACCTTTCATCAAAACTAACCGGTCTAAATTAAGACTTAAATAAGACCCGTTAGGAATCTAATAGGTTATTAAAAAAACCTTCGTTCCAGATTAGGAGCCCAGTAAAAGCTACTTGTGCTTGCTGATTGATATACAACTGAGAATAAAATTATATTTTAGCTCAGGTAAATACTTTTAACTTATTTTCCGTTATACGGGCTTGGGATACGGTAAATTATTACCGCTTGGTCGGGTATCGAATATTTAATCGATTAGTGGTTAAATCATTGAGAGAACCCGTATTAATCTTTCTTGTTTGATGCAATGCCTTTGGGGGGTTAATGACTGTGTCCTGGATATCCTCGGCTCATTCATTAGAAATGGCCACGGCTTAAGCACGGGGTGTAGGCATACACCTGACAGATGCGTATGTATAAATGGTATCTCACTCACTTGTGGGCCTATAATGGTGGTGTGTTTATTAATCTAATCCAGCTCTTCTAACCTGGTCCTGAAAGGACGACAAACATGTAAATCTGTATACAAGATTATTTTAAAATAATTGTCCCAAGTTATAAAAGATTTTATGCCTTGTGCATCCAAACTAAATTTTATAAATGTTTTTCAAAAAGAGTCAGTTAATTGTATTTACCAGTGTAAACTGGCGTATTTTTCAAAAAAGGTTAAGTGCAGGTACTACGCGTAATGGGCTGGTTAATCCTAGTATCAAATAAAGAGTCTTGCAAGCTTTTGATGCTTAAAATCTGTTGAACAATATTTCTTTCTGTTTTAGATCCGCCTGTGGATCCACTTACAATCCGTTGTAAAATATTTTATTGTACTTTCAACTCGGGATGTATAATTACTTTTAGACTTCCGCTGTGTATTAAACTGTGATTAATTCATTATGATGATTTCAACTAGGTCACGATACTCCCCACCGGGCCCACCGGTAATACGTGGAAATATCAGGGTGTGACATGGGTCCCATGGGGACGGTCACATATGGGGGGGTCTTGATTTGGCTAAAATCTCCTAAGTGTTTAAAAGATGATGATATGTATGATTAGTTAGGGTGATTAGGTGTTTAGGGGTTTTTAATGTAATTCAAGTTGTATGGTGAATTTCACTAGCTTAATATTGCTAGACTATGTTAACTAGTTTGTATGTTTGCGCCAAGATAGTAATCGGTTGCTTGTTTAGTTATCGGATCGCTAAAAGATCAATATTGGTATCTTGTATAGCATAATATGTTATTATGTTATGATATGGTTTCTACCACTTTTTAAGTTATTCTGGGCATTCAGGCATCATTTCTGACTATTACATAAGCTAGAAAATGCCGAATTTTGCTGAATTTGCCATTTATAGCTAGTTGCTTGTAGTTTTTAGTGTTCCTTTTCTCCCAGAAGGCATTAACATAATCCCTTACTTTCTCACATGTGGTTTAGTATAACATTGGCTCTGGGACTCAATATGTGTCCTAAATATGTCATTTATCTGAGTACTGAACCCCTATCAGCACTACTAGTTTATCTGATAAGTGTACTAGTTAGTTCTGTGCACTGTCTAAACTGTTTCAAGTCGCGACCAATAAAAATGAATAACATGCATCATAAAATGTTTTTGTTAGTTCTTTAAATGCATGCCATGAAATCATTCACTTCAGATGTTCAAAACACATAACCACATAATATTAAACACTATACACATGGTACGGAAATTACCCAAAAAATACCAGTTGTCACAGGTGAAGGGTGGTTGTAGGTTGATGGCGGCGGTGGGTGAATGGTGGTTGTGGTGGTTGGTTAGGGGCGGCAGTGGGTGAAGGGTGGTTGCGGCGGCGCTGGATTGTAACACCTCGAAAATTTGTGATCAATGAAATAACGACACGTGTCGTGCAAGACAAAAGTGTTATAAACCCGGATCTAGTAAAGATGTATGGCAGGATTTAAAAGTGTCGACATGTTAATTAATACCTCTGAACGACCTTGTTATGAATCCCAAGACCCTAATCGATATTATAAACATCTGATATACATTCAAATCCGGTAATTTCTAGTAATAATTGATTCATATTTGCAAGAGTGGGATCCTATGAGGATATGCACGACAAACCTTCGTTTATGGCTTTTCGATAAAGTCCAAGACAATATTACAACATGGTAGGGTGGACATAACTATTCAAGCATGATCTAAAGGCCCCAAACTGATAATTCATGGCCCAAAATCGTATTACACTAGTTGCCTGTTCGAAGCTTGAAAGGGCAAAAATTTTTGCCCCTGATAAAGGGCTTACGGACCGTAAAGGACCCCCTTACGGTCCGTAAGGAATGCCCAGCGACTGAAAAATGGACAGCTGCCTGTTATGAGCGAGTAACCGACTTAAAATGCCGTTTTTCACTTCCATGGGCGACCCCTAATAGTTCTTTGTTAGTGCATATGTCTGTTGACTTCGTCTTATATCGAGTCTTGGATTCGTTGCGGTTCTGAACAAGAATGATGTCATCATCTTTGATGATGACATCATAAAGATGACATCACATATTATGTCATGAGATAAGATTCACACAAATTAGTCACACACGAAACAGTATTCAATATTACACGAAATAGGATTTTATGTTTATTTTATTGTGATTTCGCTTGAAAAGTCAAATGTGTGTTTCAAGCGGAACTGATTTTTCTGATTTCGCTTCAATAGTCATGTTCATGTTTCGAGCGAAATTAGAAAGGCTATATATAGCTAGTTAGGTTTCTCATTTGGAACGGAATCAGAATTTGTGTAACCAAGTGCTGCAGGATTACGTCATGTTTATCAGATTTTGAATGTTCTTTGTAGAGATCGAGTCGAAACTCTGTCCGGTTGTCGTCGTTACGTAATAAAACGTTGTTTAATTACGTCTTCGCGCACGATTACGGTTCGATTTAACGAATTCCGCACGTTAAATCGAATCCACCGCAGATCTAGTGATCGTTTACGATCCGATCCTGTACTCACAAGTGGTATCAGAGCTACGGATGCTCTGCGTGTAATCGTGATCGAAATCGGACGAGTTTCGCTCAGTTTCAGTGAAATCGAATCGAATTTCGGTTAATTTCGGACTATTTTCGGTGAATTTCGATTCGTTTCGGTGTGTTGATTGAACTCTCTGAACTGTTTACAGTGATAACGTGACTGATTTGATGCGATTCGATGATTTTTGAATGATTATCTGTTAGTGATTGATGTTGCGTCATGTTTCTGATCTCTTTTGATTTAGGAATTCTGATAAATCAGGTTTGAATTGTTGATAGCTGTTGTTTGAATTCGAAGTGTAGGCTGAATCATGTTAAGTGTTGCTGATTGTTATTCGTGTTTGCTTATCTGAATGTTATTCATGTTGATAGGATTGTTTTGATTGAATTTCAGATCATTTCGATTAGTTTCTGACTGTTTCAATCGGCATTCAATCTGTTTTTAGTTGAGTTCACGGCGATTTCAGTTCGTGTTCCGATCATATCAGAGTTCTACGAACGAGAATTTCGGAATCATTTGATGAATTGTTGGTAAATTTCAGATCACAGAGGTAAAATTGATGGAAATATTTTACAAAACAAGTTTGATATTCACAAACTGTTAACAAACTGTTTACATCATCATACATAAAAATCAGATCTGAATTTGTTGTTGTTGATTGTTCGAAATAACAATATGCAGTAAGCTGCAATTCACAAGTGATCGAAATAGGACAAATTTCGGTGACCTTGATTCTGATTTCGATCATTTTCGAATCTGTTGGTTGATTTTCGATCAGTTTCGGCATGTTGTTCGTGCTAATTCGATAGATTACGTACTGAGTTTTGATTGCTTTCAGGTGAAAATTGTTTAAACAGGTTGTTTTTCGGTGAATATCGGACCATTTCGGTTGATTTGTGATAAAGTTTTGGTGTGATTTTAACAAGTTTACACATACTTCATTGAACGTCAAAGTGTTTCGAACTGTTTCGGTTTGTCGATTAAGAGTTTTGGACTAATTCGGTTTGTTTCGGATCAAATATTGTTCATTTCGGACTGATTTGATCTAGATTCAGTCGAAAGTCAGTTTATGTCGTTGATTGTTTGAGTTCTAGATCTGAGTTTCAGGTCTGGTTGAAAGTATCGGTTGAGTGTTGTGATTAATTTCGGACTGTTTTCGTTTGAGTTCTGTGATTTCGGATTGTTAAAACAAGTTTCGGGTTTGTTTAGATCAAAGTTAGAATCTTTACAAACTGATAATTGGATGAATTTTGATTCATTTTGATTGTGAGTATGGATAAATTTCTGAACTGTTACGGTTTGTTATACATTTCGGTATGATTACGAACTGATTATCTGAATCCGAGTTCATAATCTGATTAACATTTGAAAATTAAATCGAAGTTTTAGTTCGGAATCTGAAATGAAGAGGTAGATTGTCAGAGAAGAAGTTGTTATTCTGTTACGATTTAGCGATGTATAAAAGTGTGATGATGTGCGGCAGTTATTTGCAGCTGAGTTAGAATAGGTTTTTTAGTTACTGTTGTTAACAGCATCTGATATTTGGGCTGGTTTTGTGATTCACGTAGGATAAGGACATTTTATAGTAGGGTTTTGATAGAAACTAATAAAAAATAATATCAATAAAAGGGTTGGAATTACATGAAATTTTGAAAAGAAATTCTTGATAGAAACATTATGGTAGGGTTCTAATATAAAATTCAGTAATAAAAACTAAGTGACAGTTCATTAAAATTTTGTGTGAATTGGTTTTCGAAAAAGACAGTTTAAAAAAAAATGAAAATGAAAATGAAAATGATGACGTTTTCTTAAGTGTTGATTTTGTTCTGTGTTTGCAAAGATAGATATCTAAAAAATTCAAAACAAACAAGTTGAAAGAATCATTGTGTCATGATTGGACAGATTTGAATCTGATAGGTTTAAGACGAGATTTCTTTTGGGCCGTATATCTTGAGTTTCATCTTAGTGGGCTGATTCTTTTAAGACAGTTGTTGAAAATCTATTGAGCTGGAATTTTTAGCGGGTTTGGTTTAATAAGTGTTTGGACTGATTGTTTTAAACCGGGTTTGATTAGTGGGCCGCTAGATTGTGGATTTCTTGGTTACAAACGTTTAGTGGGCTTCGTGAAAGTTGAAATTTGTGGACTTTAAGCTAAAAACAATTTTTGAACCAAGTCGTTTGAAGAACACCAGTTCGTACGAATTGTTCAAGTTGGTTGAATTCCAGATTGTGTGTAAACTCAGTTTGTTTGAAGATCTGATTTTGTGAACTTTTAAATCCAAAACATGGATTATGAAGAATATTTTGCGTATTTGTATTACGAATCTCAGCAATTCTATCCTGAAAAATTGGAAGAAAAACCAGTTTCAACAGAAGATGTTTCAGAAAAAGCTCTGGTTTTTTATCACTCGTCTGATGAAGAGAGTGACTACGATGAAGAGGAAATCCGGAGACTTGAATATTTTAAACAACTTTCACCTGAAAATCATAATGGGAAGTTATTTTATGCAGGTAAAATTGAAAAGATAAAAGAAAAACAAGCTGCAAAAAGGAAGAATCAAAATGTAGCAACTGTTAAAGAAGAGGTCAAAGCCGAGAAAGAAGAAAAAACAGCAACAGCTGAAGGACAAATCAAACTTGATGTGAAAAAGCAAGTTGATCAAATTCCAGCTGTCAAGATTGAGAAAGAAGAAGCCGCTGTAAAGATGCCTGGGATGTGCTCGAGTTGTGAAAAATCCAGATCAGACAATGTCAAACTCTTGAAAGATGTGGAGAGTTTGACATTAGAGAACAAAATCTTAAAAGAAAATGAAAAAGAATTTCAAAATAAAATATCGTTTTTAGAAAATGAAAAATTAAAAATTGAAAAAGATTTTAAAAATCAAATAAAAATTTTAGAAAATGAAAAATCTGTTTTCAGTAAAAATAATATTGAAAAACAAAAGGAAATAAATTCTCATCTTGAGAAAATTATCCAACTTGTAAAAGAAGTTGAATGTGCTAAAAATGAAATTAGTGATCTAGAAAAGACGTTGAATGGTTTTGTGACCTCGTCGTTAATGAAAGATCATATTTGTCAAAAACTGGCCAATGAAAATAAAAACGAAATTCCAATAAGTGACAATGTCACAAATTTTGACAAAGTCAAAATTGAAGATTGTGATGAGAAAACTGATGATGAAAATGAGAAAAATGAAAAAAAAACAGAAAATATTTTTGAAATTAAAAGAAAAAGTTCAAGAAACTGTTCTGCAATCAACTGAAAAGGGTGAATGCTCTACGCAAAAACCCTTGAAGAAGAAAGTAGAACAGAAACAAAAAGTTAAAAATTCAGAAAATGTTCAAAACAAGAATAAAAGCTCATCAGTTCAATCATCCAATCAAGATAAAAAACCACAAAAATTGAAAAATCAAAACTCACAAAAAGTTGGTAATAAGTGGTGCATGTTTAACCACAGTGCTTCAAAGCCAAATCCATATTTCAGAAAGAGTGATGATTACCACAAAGCCAGACAATGCTATTATCTGAGTGTTTGGTGTGAAAGTGGTGAATGGTACGATAACAGAGTGTGTTATTCTTGTGGTGTTCGAGGACACATTGCTGTTAACTGCCAAAGTTGGAGATTTGAGACGAGGAGATGCTTTGAATGCCAAATCAAAGGTCATATTGCCAGAGATTGCCCAATGAGATCAATGGGAAGATCGAGGGCTGAATTTCAGAAAAAGATGAAGAAATCAGTCAAGGTCGAAGAAAAGCCTAAAGAACAGAAGGTGAAAGAACAGAAAGTGAAGCTTTCACAAGGGAAAAAAGATCGACTGAGAAAGAAAGCACGAGAGTATCTTGAAAGGATTTTGTCCTCGGATACAACAAGAAAATCATATAAAAGTTCTGATAAATCGTCTTGCTCTCCAAAGAATGACAAATCAAGCAAAACGAATTCATCAGATACAAATTTGAGGACAGAATGGTGTGTGAAGAAAGAAAAAGTTCCTGGCGATGAATTTGTTTCTTCGGAAACAAAGGAGCCACGTGTTGGCGATGAATCTGATTCGTCAAAGTCAGAAGAGCCACCTGTTGAGCAAAAAGGAGAAAATTCAGTTCCGCCAATGGATGATATCAACTTTCCACCATTGCGGACTGAAAATTTTAAACAAAAAGATGGGAAAGTGAATATTTCGAATCAGTTCTATTCTGAAAAGAAAGAATTTGATGTTGAAAAGGCTTTTAATAGCAAAGTAAAAAATATTTTTGGAAAAATGGTTGAGGGTAAGGTAAAAGGAGTTAAAGAATTTTATGAATAAAAAAGGTATGTTCAAAACACCCAATGACCGTCAGGCTTGGGTGAATCTTTTTAGCTGAAAAACCTGACTTGCCGTAGCTCCCAAGTTGGTAATCGTGGAGTAGGAATCGGCATCTTTCTTGAGAAATTCACAGGTTGGTAACTGTGATATTTCGACTTACAAGTGGTTAATCAAGGACATTAAGTTGTACTTGATTTAACTATCTTACAAGTGGTATGATTATTGGAAATTGTTTTTGTGATAAACCTACAAGTGGTTGAAAACAGTGTGATGAAAATCCCATGTTTGTGAAATGGCAAACAAAACAAATTTTCCGGAAAAACCATTTTGATTTAAATAAACTTAAGTGTTTTGAAATCATAATGGGAAAATAGTTTGTTGTCAGGGGGAGTTCTGATTGTTTATGCCAAGTGGATGGCGAATTGAAGCGATTCGATTTTATGTTGTCACTTTATCTGTATAGTTTGTTTTCAAATTTTCTCAGAAAATCAAAATTGAAACATATTTTGATTTTAGGGGGAGAAAAATTTTAAAAAAAATTAGAAAATTTGAAAATGCCAAAAACATTGAAAAATTCAAAATGAGTTTTGTTGTGAAAAAAAGGAAATGATAGTAAATCAGTTGGACTATCACAGCATGCTAAAGAAATGAAATGTCAAATGTGATAAACGGTCTCACTAAAGATGTGACGATAGGCTCAGCTAGACTAGTAGATTTGTGATAACGATACAAACATAAAGCAAAAAGCCTAAGTCTGGTGGGAAACACGGTCGAATGCGTAGTACTTAGTTTTGTCCTTCTTGATTGTGTGCCTACTCAGTAATCGCTGAGTGTCGAAAGACATAAAACTGGTTAAGTCTGTGAACTTTCACAACTTTGCTAAAAAGTCGCTGTGATTGTGCATTTCATTTTGCCAAGATTTAAACTTGTTTTATTTCTTTATTTTGTTTAAGCATTGGACATCCTCTGTGTATACGTGAGTATCGACCTGGATGTTATTGCCTAAACGTTCTGCTTTATTTTCTTTGGTGTTTCATTTAAGCTTTGGATCACCTCTGCGTATACGGGAGTATCGACCTGGTGGTTAAAGCCTAAACAATTTCAACTTGTTTTATTTTCTTATTTTGTTTAAACATTGGACTTTCTCTGCGTATACGGAAGTATCGACCTGATTGTTAATGTTTAAACATTCTACGTTGTTTTCGCACATATCACAGTTGATAAAAGTTTAAAGGCATTACTTGAGTTAGTGTATTTCATGATGAGGGGATATGCTGAGATCGTGGGGTCCATAAGAACTTAGTGCAAAATTAATATACCTTAACGTATCAGTAATCATTTCGAAAGTTTTTAGATTGAGCTTAGGAGGACAAATATATCGTCAATCAACGTGAATCGTTTAGAACTTAATATGTTTAAAGCTTAACGGTGCTAGTGATTGGTCACATAAACTGATATGATCTTCTTACACAAACTCACAAAAACATGTATGTAAATATTTCTTTGTTGCATTTCAATATTGTTCTTTCTAGAAGTTTAGCTTTTATTTGAAAATCCAAAAAGATTTTAGACAACTAATGTTGATGAGCTGATTTTCAAAATTCCAAGTGCTAAACAAGATGAACTGGTTTGGGAGTGTGTGTGCTAAATTGAAGATTTTTTAGAATGATTGCATGTTTAGTTAATCAAGGTCATTAATTTGAACTTGATATAACTATTAATGTTTGGTGAATGAATGCTCTCTATCAGTAAGTTTTTCAAAGTGATATAAATAAAAACTTATGTTTTGGGTAGAGAATGTGTAGGAAACGTTGAAAAAGCTAGGTTTCGATTCCTGTGGATTAATGTCAGGTTTTCGATCCTTAGCTACAAATTCCAGACTGCGATCCCGGAACAACTTAAGGGGGAGTCTGTTTGCAAAAAGGGAGTTTGGAGAGTGAAAGAGCTAGTCTCAGATTCTTGAGAATAGTTGTTAATGGTGATTGAAGAGAAAGAGAGATGTTGAAGTATGCTTCAGTGTCAAACATTTTGGAAAGCGTGAAGACTGATTAAGACTGAAATTTTGACGTACTAAAGTCTCGTAATGAAGACTCCGTCAACATCCAAGGGGGAGACTGTTAGTGCATATGTCTGTTGACTTCGTCTTATATCGAGTCTTGGATTCGTTGCGGTTCTGAACAAGAATGATGTCATCATCTTTGATGATGACATCATAAAGATGACATCACATATTATGTCATGAGATAAGATTCACACAAATTCGTCACACACGAAACAGTATTCAATATTACACGAAATAGGATTTTATGTTTATTTTATTGTGATTTCGCTTGAAAAGTCAAATGTGTGTTTCAAGCGGAACTGATTTTTCTGATTTCGTTTCAATAGTCATGTTCATGTTTCGAGCGAAATTAGAAAGGCTATATATATAGCTAGTTAGGTTTCTCATTTGGAACGGAATCAGAATTTGTGTAACCAAGTGCTGCAGGATTACGTCATGTTTATCAGATTTTGAATGTTCTTTGTAGAGATCGAGTCGAAATTCTGTCCGGTTGTCGTCGTTACGTAATAAAACATTGTTTAATTACGTCTTCGCGCACGATTACGGTTCGATTTAACGGATTCCGCACGTTAAATCGAATCCACCGCAGATCTAGTGATCGTTTACGATCCGATCCTGTACTCACATTCTTAGGCACTAGGGACACTTGTTGATGATCAGGGATCAATAGTAGAGTTGTTTGTCATGATCATAAGGGATCAAAAGCACTATATAAAGCCCCATTGGTTGCAACTTTGATCAATCACCCACAACTCATCTTCTGATCATCTCTGGAGCTCAAGAGCCTTCTCTAAGCATCTCTGGTCGTGCATTAGACCTTGGTAAGTACCCTTGACCTTCCTTAATTGAGTTTTGCTTAGTTATTAGCTTAAAAGTCAAACCGTCGTAATTAAGGTTTGACTTATCGATTAATCACTAATGGTTCAGCGTTTAGTCAAATTAAAGGTAGTTATAAGTTGGTAATTATGTGGGCATTAAACCCTTAAAAGGGCACCCTCTGATTCCCGCTCTAACTAGATCATTTGTCGGGTCAAAGTTATATATAAAAAGTCAACAGGAACTTAATTTTCGAATTAACGCATAATTAACAATGTAGAAGGGGTGTAACCTATTTTATCACTCATATAACTTAGTAATAAATGTAAGAACATGTCTAAGCATGTTCGACCCGATAATTTTCTGTTTAGACCCGGTTCGGAACCGAAAGTCGCAAAACTTTGACTTTTGCTTTGACTTCAGTTCTGGCCCGATTTAGATGGGTTTAGAAATGCCTTAGAGCTCCCTTAGGACCAGGCTACATGATGGTATAACCCTCTGTGATTGGTTCATTGATTGTCCGTTTCATTTTACATGTTTCCGTTAATTGCCTAATGTTGACCAATATGCCCTTTTGACCTTAAAACGAGAATTTTGGATATGTGAGAGGACAATAATCTTTGCTACTGATTTATAAACATGTCCCTAAAGTTTCATATCAGTTCGAGGTCTAGAATAGGAGTTATGCTAAATAGCGCATTTAAGAAGCTTTTTGTTAATTAAAAGGCATAATTAGCGTAAAGCCTATCTAAACCCAATTTTTGACACCAAACCTTTTACCCACTGAAGTAATATAATATTTTGGAATTTTTAAATATTTTTAATTATTCTTAACCTGCTCATAACCTAAGGGTATGGCGTTGATTCGGTAAATACCGATTATACCCTTTTTGTTTATAAAATGAGTTCTACATAGTATTTTGACACCAATCCAATTGCTACTGATTTTATGTAATAAATGAAGTATTTTAAACTTTATAACCTGATCAGAAAACTCAGATTTCCTGTTTAACCCGGAAATCGCTTAAAACGGCTTTTTAACGCGTATTAAACACCTAGTATGGGTTTAAACCATTTTGGAATATAAGACTTATCACCAACTGATATAACCTGTTAAATTAAGTTGTTTTGCTGATTAATTCAGACCCGGATCTCAGAATTAAAATTAATCTCTTTTATAATCTTCTAAATGACCAAAATACCCCTACGGGGCTTAAATTGAGATTAAACTCGTTTTGGGCATAATGGAAGGTATCCTACTGATATCACAACCTATTTAAGGCATATTAACTTAGGAAACCTATAAATGACTCTCATGGTTACCCGTTACGCCTCTTGCACGTTCGGTTCGGTTTATGTAACTGGTTTGCATAAATTAGCCGAAACGGGTCAAGCCTTATCATTTTTATCTCAAAATCCTGAAGGTGTTTAGTTTACCCATATTATACAAGTCTTCAAACTTGTCGGGTCTAAAACACATTCTATTCCGGTCTTCGCTTAATCGTGCGTTTGAACCGTATCTTTCCTTAAAACAAACCGGTCTAAGTTTAGGCTTAAATAAAGACCCGTTAGGATTCTAATAGGAGACCCGGTAAAAGCTACACGCACTTGTTATTTGTGATTGATACTTGCAAAGGTAAATACGTTTAATTTATTTTCCCTTATACGGGCTTGGGGTACGGTATATAAAATACCGCTTGGTCGGGCATTGAATCTTTAATCGAATAGAGGTTAAACCATTGATATGCTCCGTTTGGAAATGTTTTGTTTGCTTAAAGCCTTTGGGGGGTTAATGACCATGTCCCGGATATCCTTGGCATCATTTTACGAAATGGCCACGACCTAAGCATGGGGTGTAGGCGTACACTCGTCAGTGCCTAAATAAATAATGTGGTGTGTCTATTGATCTTTAACCCTGTCTACGGATCGGGCTACTGAACGCATAAGGAACATGTAATTCTTTTACAAGTATTATATTCAAATAATTATCCCAAGTTATAAAAAGCTTTGTGCCACGTGCATTCAAATCAATTTTATTAAACCTTTTCAAAATGAGTCAGTTAATTGTATTTACCAGTGTAAACTGGCGTATTTTCCCAAAAAGGTTAAGTGCAGGTACTACGCGAACTAGGCTGGCTTTCTCCTAGCGTCCACAATAAGTCTCGCAAGCTTGGATGTCAAAACTGTTGAACAATGTTTCCTATTTATTTTTGATCCACCTGTGGATTATTTTCAACTGTTTGTGATACTTGATATTACAATTATATTCGGTTGAAATATATCTATCATTTGCTTCCGCTGTGCATTTAAATATTGTGTTGTTTGACTGTAATGATATCAACTACGTCACGATACTCCCCTACCGGGCCCACCGATAAAACGTGGAAATATCGGGGTGTGAGAGGTTGGTATAAGAGCCAACATTGAGTGAATTAAACACTAGCCTTTTGTGTTTAATCTCAATGACACAATTGCACGTACTCGAGTCTAGACAAGAACTTAGGAGTAATCCAAATTGTTTTAAATTTTTACTTTGTCCTTTATATTTCTTTGTTGTATCTTTCAATTATTTTGACAGGAAATATGCCACCAAGAATTAGAAGAGGAGGACGAGGTAAGGGGCCGATCAACGCCCCCAACGATCACGAAGCCGGGCCTTCGCACCGGCGAACTCCTTCCACTACTATGAGTGCCGATCCTCAGGGAAACTGGAGGACCTATGTGGAGCCCGCTAGACGGTCTGTCTCGCACAGCTCAACGCCTCCCTATCGTCATTCCTTTGGGCCGCACTCGGAAAACGAGCCCGAAGACTCCCGCCATTCCTTCTTACCGTTGCAGCGATCCGTTTCGCACCGTTCCTTTGGCGACCCCACTCCTGTCTTTCAGGGCCGGTTTAACCCGGCAAACTATATTCAAGAACCAGTGGGTTTTAACCCATTGGGACCGGAGGATCACTTTTCCGGCGATCACGCCATGGATATGGATGAAGACACCGACCCTATGGAACCACCGACTGGAACCCCCACACACCCTATTGAGGTCTCTGATGGTTCATCCTTCCACGGATCACCCTATCGTGGTCCAGACAGTTATCAAGCAAGGTTCAACCAGCATGAATGGTATTTTACACCCTCCCACCATTCATCGCCTCACCGGCAGCAGCAGGATCCCTCCGAGGATTCCCGTTTTGTGGCAGTCACGCCACCGCCACCACCACCGCCAGTTCATCAAGCACCTCCAGAACCACCAAGGCGTAGGAGAACAGGCGCGCGAATATCCGCGCGAGGAGGGGATTTTCACTTTAGCACCCCCCATCACTCAAGTGGCAGTCACTATCCGCCACTGCATGAAGACCCGCAAATGGGTGGGCCTTCAAACCCAGTTTCAGAGGTGAATTCTACACCTATTGCGCCACCAGGAATGGGTAACCCAATTCCTACGTATATAGGTTCAACGAGGTACAATCCGTTTGAGCAGCCGGCTTACACAAACTACAATTATGCTGAAGCCGACCCGTACCTTGTGGCAGCAAACTACAATGCCCTCCACCCAGAAGGGCCATATGGAGCCCCTTGGGGAGTTGGATACCCAACTCATGGATACCAAGTACCTGCTCAACCTCCGTTGCAGCACCAGCCACAGCCACCACGGTTTTCCCCACCAGAACAGGAGGAAATTCTACAAAGGCTAAGCAGGGTGGAACGAGACTTTCAGGAAGAACGTAGGAACAACAGGGGATTCCTCAAGGGCCTAGCAAGCTTATTAAAGGGGAAGAAGAAAAGGGATCATTAAATCCCTATATGTATTGTTGTATTTCCTATTTCAATCAAGTCCCTGCGTGGACATTTATATTTGTATTTAGTCCCTGCGTGGACTTGTCTTTTAGTCCTTGCGTGGACATATATTTTAGTAATTGGTCCCTACGTGGACTTGTATTCAGTTTAGCCCCTGCGTGGGTAAGTTGTTATGTTAAAAGTCCCGTTTAGGGCAAAGTGTACTCCTTAATGTTTAATGGAATGTTAAGTTTATAAATTTCATTTTGTCATTATATGCATAAATATATTATACATGAAATAAATAAATCAAAAATCACTCCTTTTAAAATAATCTGCCTATTTAAATATTAAATGAGAATCTTAAAGGTATAACCTAGCCTGCATGTCATTATAAGACTTGGCCAAGATGGTAAGACCTGCTTAAAAGATTCAAATCCCTGTTAACATCTGAAAACATGTTAACGCTCCTGGCAGACGTGATTCGTTAAAATCACACACGTCATTCTTATAATAGGATTCTTCAAAAGATTTCCTAACCCAACTCAATGATCTATAAATAATGGGTTTAAATCACCAATTAAGGTGATCATATATTGACCATCCATTGGTAATATAGTGCCTACGGGCCCTACTCATTATCATATAAGACAAAAGACAGTAGTAGTCTACGACTCCCTGTCAGAGAAAGGTAATGAACTATGTTCAAACCTTAATGCCTTGATTATCCGAAATCATGGCTTATGATTTAAAAATGTCCTTGTGACTTGGCCTTTTGTGCTACTGATAAAACTGTTATTGTTTTATAATTAGGATAAATTATAATAAAAATCCTAAATAAATATGATTAACAAATTAACCAAATATGGCCTGTGTTACCGTGGTTAATGAATTGCCATAAAAGACAATTCCATAATAAACTCCCAAATAAATTATTGTCAATATCTTATGTAACAGTTCAAACAATGGCGGACTCGGATGAGATCAACAGTCGGCCAAGGGAGAATCAGGACGCCCCCAGGTTCAATGTGACTGGCGCGGAACTCCAAGCATTAATCGACAATGCTGTTACAAAAGCCTTGGATAGGCAGTATAGTGAAGCAAGCGGTACTCGTAGCAGAGCCCAATCAGTACCCCATTCCAAGCCTAAGACTCATTCTGAGGCTCACAGCAAGCCACCCTCCAAGAAGGAAGAACCAAAGAAAGACGATGACGATCGTCACTCTTCAAATCAGCAAAGCGTCCCATTTCAAAGGATCGTGCTGAATCAAGCACCCCGTGATAAGGGTTGCTCCTACAAATACTTTGTTTCATGCAAACCCAGGGATTTCACTGGGGGAAAAGGGGCTATTGTCACGACCCCCGACCCACCCTGGACGGAATCGGGAGTCGCGAACAGCCCAGTGGTACCGGTGATTATTTTGAAAACGTTGCAGCGGAAATTTCATCAGGACCGTGAGTTAGGAAAAATATCAGAGTTTAGAAAACACCGGATTTTATTTATTAAATAGATGGGATAAACCCATGTTTTACAATGGTAGCTTTAATAAAGATAAATTTGATTACATAAAACAATATTTCTTAATTTGATTTAATTAATAAAATAAGCCACTTCTTGAAGCCTTTCAGTGCCATATCCATATCTTACTCCAATCTACTGTAATTACCTGAAACGCGTTTTAAAAAGGTTTTGTCAGCAGGAAATACTGAGTGAATCATTCATTTTACTAAAACGACCTGTTTTGTTATAATTTACAGTATTAAGAGCGATTACAATGTCTCTATCTTTTGAATTAACTGACCCAGTAATCACTTGACCGGACTTGTGACTGTGGACATATCACTTGCTGGGTCCTTTCACCCACAAGTGATAAATAATTAGTAGCTATGTGCACATCCCCCCACATACTGGCAGTAATTTCAGATTACATAGACTTAATCCCTGTAATTATAACTTTTGAAATAAATAAGCTTTTGTTAACAAACTTGATAAAAAGAGAATGACTCACATTATAAACATGCAGATTCATACGGCCAAAGTTTAGTCTACAGATAAGCCTTGATATATTGCAGATTTATACAGGTAGAGCTTAGCCTATTGATTTAGCCTTTGTAACCTAGTGCACACGAACTAGGTAAGTAACTTAATACAACAATTACGATAACTCACGAGATTAAACCCTCACAACGAATGACAAAGTGCAATCACTTAAACATCCATCGGATTCACAACGAATGACAGAGTATTCCCCGAGTTCAGGTGGTACTCAAACATCCTGTCTGAATCATGACTAATGACAAAGGATAGCGCTTAAACATCCATCGGATAGTTTCTATCGATCGGACATTGAATCGTAGCAGCGATCGAGTTAATACCCTGTATCGTAGCAGCACCCCGCTATACTAATTAGTGATTTTGAGACTATTTCGACAATATCTCTGTATAAAATTTGAATTTGATCGTCGAACGAATGCCAGGAATCAAGTGCCAATGCCTGGCATTTATATACGAAAAATGGACCCCCTCGCGTGACGCGAGGGGTCACCCTCTGGGCGTCGCCTGACGCGAAGGTCAACATTATCTTTTATGGTTGCCACGTGTGTTTGGAGTTCAGGTGAGTCGACGGTTTCTCGAAATTCGTTTTAGACAGCGAGATATATGGATAATCGTCGAGTAGGAAATACCCCCCCTGAGTTTTAGGGTCCCTGATTCTGATTCTGATTATTCTGAAATTTGTAGGGTTTATGTAGAATTACTTGGGTGTCTCAATTAGGTTTTCCTATTGGACAAATAAAATAATTAATAGAACTTTTGATGAGATTTGTTATGATTTGGGAAAAAAAGGAATAAAACGGTGAGAAAAGAAAATGGACTTACTTTGTAACTTTAGGGTTCAACTAGAAAATATTGGGTATAACTTCTGAGCTATTTAAAAATATATAATGCACTCGTGTTAAGTATAGTACCCCTAATTCAACCTTGTCCCTATGTCACAAGACAGAACCCCAACAACTTAGTCGGGCAGAGCCTTGACATGTGTTATGGGGCTCAGATCAATCGGACCGGGTAGCGGTGATCGGGAGTTAAAACACTTAAAACGGGACAGGGCTTTATTTAAATAAATAATAAATACTATAGAATATTTTTAGAGATAGAGGGGAAACGAGATGGATGGAAAAGGAAAACAGAATGAACAAAATGATAGTTTGAAGGACTTCTCTATTTATAATATATGTTGCTTGCTTTCTGCCTAAGTTTGACACCTCTTCTTCTTATCTTTTTGTTACAACTTTCTTCCACGTACCCAATTATTCATGCATCCTAATCTACACATATATGCACACACGTCCCTTTTCCTTTAATGCAATCATTATGAGTTTTATTATTTAATTATACTTTACACACATATATTCCAAATTTGTTCATATATATATATATATATATATATGTACGTAGCACACAGACATATATAAAACTTTAGTTTTTATTATTATTTTATTCTTATAATTAATTCACCTGTTTCACTTATTTGGCGCTTATAACTTATAAAATACAGCGTTTTATAAAATAATAAATATGTCATTGGAACCAGAATATTTTTATCTACATTTGGGTCTAAGTTTCATTAAAAATAGAGTAGGTTCAAAATACAATATATTTTTATAGTTTAATTATTATACGGTTCCTAGGCCCGTCTAAGAGCTTCATATTTCTAATAGTCAACTTACCCGTAGACTACCCGTCTAATAATATAAGTTTTTATAGAGTTTTATTTTATTAGAATGGTCACTCATATCCAGGCCAATTAATTAATATAATATTTTAACCAACTATATAAAATAGTGTTTAAAACTATTTGGGTTGAATATTTATATTAAAATAACTATTTACTAGTTACTAGTGGTAAATAAAATTTAACCAAACCTATAATTTATATGATAAAAATAGGAATGTTACATTCTCCCCACCTTGTTTTAAATCTCGTCCTCGAGATTTGGGTTATGATATTTCTTTTAGACTTAAGTCATATTTTAGTTAATAAAAAAAATATTAAGGTAGATGACACAGAATTTAAAATATCAAATTTTGTGAATACGAATTGTATATTAAGTAGGATTCAATGGTTCAACCGATTTAGTTCAAGAAATTGATGACAAACGAATGAGATGAAATGATATATTTTCCAAAGTGACTGGGTTCAAGTCAAAAGATATATGATCAATAAATATTTAAAATGAATGCGAAGGACTTTTAGAATCAATAAGATTCTTTGTCAAAAGAAAGCTTACTTTGATTGGCATCTGAGGAAGATTTAGAATTGACAGGTTCAAAATGAAATAAAAGCATGAAAATGATTTGTCGAATATTGAATTATGATATTAGAAAATCAATGCGTTGAGATGAGTGAATTGCAAAGATACAACAAAAGACAATATAGTTAGTGTATCATTGTTTAGAGTTCCAAGTTGTTTTAATTGCGAAACAATGTGATAGTACACTATTAGTGACCATATTTTTCATACTATGTCCTAGAGATCGAAATATAATAAGAACAAGTTGTTTTGGCATGACCAACCATTATATTATATTTGTAAAGCAAATGTAATATATATTATTTGTTACTTTTTTTTTTACTATCTGTAAATGGTCACTACTTTTAAATAAATATTGTTTTAGTATTTACTATACTATGTAAAATAACTTATATTTACTATGTAATATATATTACAAAACACCGTAATGAAGTTATTACATTACAAAATATTTTAGTATTATTATTTTGTAAAAGAAATCACTATTTATTTATAACGTTAAATGAAAATTGTAAATAAAAGGTGTAAAAATATTTATTGTACAAAAGTATTTGTAAAATATTTTGTAAATATATAACACTTAATGAGTCGATTCTATGTGATTACTTATTTTCATTTTGAAACCATATAACGTTGTGAAGGTATTTATAAATATTGTAAATAAGTGAAAACGGGAACTATTCTTATATATTACCATGTTCTCCTAACCCAACGTAGTTGATGACTACCATATTATTATTATATGGTCTTTTTCTTGCCAGAGCGTTACTGTACATAGTTACCACAAAACATGTGATAGACTATTATTTATATAGTTTTATTCGTCCCTTTTATTTTATGAAAATATGTCTTCTCCAAAGTATATATATTTTCATATATAATTAAAATTTACTAAATAAGTATGATGACTTAATTTATATATATTAACTAGTCATTATCATGGTGGATATTGGTTAGTGCTGCCTTGTTTAAGCATAGGTGGCCAGTCCATGCCTAACTAAGGCTAGGCTATTCAATACATGCCCCTGACAATAACCCTAGTACCTAAAAATAATACTAACACTTCTATTATTAATTTATTATTAATAATAAAACTAATATTAATTATCAATAATAAATAACTAAACATAAACTTAAATGAGAGTATACCTCAAACATAGTTTTATTATAGAATATAAATTCTTCACCTCATTGGTTTTAACAAAATTTATTGACTCGATATCAAAGAGTTATCGTTTTGCAACAGTGCGGTTCACCGTGCAAAAAGTGGAATGATATTTGAGTTTTGATAAAATAACAAATCGGAATGAAGCCCTCCAGTGGTCTTCATAAAGCAAGAGAATCACATGCACAACAAACAGTGCATGTGTAACGTGTGATTTTAGCAAGAAATGAAATAGATCAATATTTGCTATGATGAAAGAAATTCTCATGGTATGATGACCATTAGGGGAAGTAGCAATGTAAAAGTCTATTTACAGAGGTTAGAACTTTAATAAAAAAAATTTAAGAATTTTATCTGGAATTTTGGGTGATAACTGTTGTTAAGTGACATTACCAGGGAATGTCGAATAAAATGAAATAGGGGAGTTGCAAAAATGACTCCTTTTTCAGTGATAATAATTATGACTCTGATTAGACTGTGCACCGATAGTTGTAAAAATCTTGTTACAACGTACCTTAGTGTCGTTTGTAGGATCATGTGGCAAAGTGCCGCTTTTTGATTAGTAGTTCTTCTACTGACGGAATTAGCATTGGTGTTATCGTGCATAATTTATATTTTTCAAAGGTCTTGCCTTGGAAGTCGTATGTGATATACTTTGACGTCTGTGGACGTATAATTTATGTTTCATGTGTTTTCTTGTGCATTAGCAAAATTTTATATGCTTCTTACTTGCGTTAATAGTTTATGATAACGTATTGGAAATTCTTATACTTTTGATGGTGTCCCAACTTAAAGGGTTTTCATTGTTATTATTGTCGCACGAGTTACGAGGTAGATGATCAAACAAAATAATGTTTGATATCGGAATTATAGATAAGAGATTCCTAATAAAGAAATCTAGATTTATTCTTGACACATATGCTTATGTTTTATTCCATATTGACTTTTGGAATTCCTTATAGATATACATATCTATATAATCATATATTTCACATGTTGTAATATACATACCCTTAGTAAGGTCAATGTATTTAGCAGATTTATATTTTCAAAAACAAGTCAGATATCAGGTCATGATATTATTTAGGGAAATCTTGTCACTTATTTGACATATTATATACCCCGTCTTATCCGGTTCGCGCCGGAGAGGTAATCCCAGTATATCCGAACAAGCTGGAGAGTCTACTACACCATACCCAGTCTTGCCGGAGAAAATTTTCTATTTCCCATAAATAGTATCTTTTCAGGATTTTAAAAGTGCCTCTTTTATTAGGGCTTTTATCCAGAATCCAGGAAATTTGTAATTCCATAACATATCTTTATTCTAGACTAAGTAATATCAATAAGCAAGAATTAATCGTAATTAAGTGTTATTGCTTGTTTATCATATCTTGCAATATTCTAATTACCATTCTCAGGGCATACCAAAACTCATCACAAGTATTTAGCTTATCTCGAAGCTTATACTAAGGCATCTTTTCTTAAGTTCAAGTCTAAATATTATCCTAAGTGCTACCATAAAATATCAAGTTCCTAACTCTTCGTTTAAACTTAAGTATTTTATTACAACACCTATTGGCTTTAAGCAGTGGCTCTGATACCACCTTCTGTCACGACCCCCGACCCACCCTGGACGGAATCGGGAGTCGCGAACAGCCCAGTGGTACCGGTGATTATTTTGAAAACGTTGCAGCGGAAATTTCATCAGGACCGTGAGTTAGGAAAAATATCAGAGTTTAGAAAACACCGGATTTTATTTATTAAATAGAAGGGATAAACCCATGTTTTACAATGGTAGCTTTAATAAAGATAAATTTGATTACATAAAACAATATTTCTTAATTTGATTTAATTAATAAAATAAGCCACTTCTTGAAGCCTTTCAGTGCCATATCCATCTCTTACTCCAATCTACTGTAATTACCTGAAACGCGTTTTAAAAAGGTTTTGTCAGCAGGAAATACTGAGTGAATCATTCATTTTACTAAAACGACATGTTTTGTTATAATTTACAGTATTAAGAGCGATTACAATGTCTCTATCATTTGAATTAACTGGCTCAGTTGTCACTTGACCGGACTTGTGACTGTGGACATATCACTTGCTGGGTCCTTTCACCCACAAGTGATAAATAATTAGTAGCTATGTGCACATCCCCCCACATACTGGCAGTAATTTCAGATTACATAGACTTAATCCCTGTAATTAAAACTTTTGAAATAAATAAGCTTTTGTAAACAAACTTGATAAAAAGAGAATGACTCACATTATAAACATGCAGATTCATACGGCCAAAGTTTAGTCTACAGATAAGCCTTGATATATTGCAGATTTATACAGGTAGAGCTTAGCCTATTGATTTAGCCTTTGTAACCTAGTGCACACGAACTAGGTAAGTAACTTAATACAGCAATTACGCTAACTCACGAGATTAAACCCTCACAACAAATGACAAAGTGCAATCACTTAAACATCCATCAGATTCACAACGAATGACAGAGTATTCCCCGAGTTCGGGTGGTACTCAAACATCCTGTCGGAATCACGACTAATGACAAAGGATAGCGCTTAAACATCCATCAGATAGTTTCTATCGATCGGACATTGAATCGTAGCAGCGATCGAGTTAATACCCTGTATCGTAGCAGCACCCCGCTATACTAATTATTGATTTTGAGACTATTTCAACAATATCTCTGCGTACAATTTGAATTTGATCGTCGAACGAACGCCAGGAATCAAGTGCCAATGCCTGCTATTTATATACGAAAAATGGACCCCCTCGCGTGACGCGAGGGGTCACCGTTTGGGCGTCGCGTGACGCGAAGGTCAACATTATCTTATATGGTTGCCACATGTGTTTGGAGTTCAGGTGAGTCGACGGTTTCTCGAAATTCGTTTTAGACAGCGAGATATATGGATAATCGTCGAGTAGGAAATACCCCCCCCTGAGTTTTAGGGGCCCTGATTCTGATTCTGATTATTCTGAAATTTGTAGGGTTTATGTAGAATTACTTGGGTGTCTCAATTAGGTTTTCCTATTGGACAAATAAAATAATTAATAGAACCTTTGATGAGATTTGTTATGATTTGGGAAAAAAAGGAATAAAACGGTGAGAAAAGAAAATGGACCCACTTTGTAACTTTAGGGTTCAACTAGAAAATATTGGGTATAACTTCTGAGCTATTTAAAAATATATAATGCACTCGTGTTAAGTATAGTACCCCTAATTCAACCTTGTCCCTATGTCACGAGACAGAACCCCAACAACTTAGTCGGGCAGAGCCTTGACATGTGTTATGGGGCTCAGATCAATCGGACCGGGTAGCGGTGATCGGGAGTTAAAACACTTAAAACGGGACAGGGCTTTATTTAAATAAATAATAAATACTATAGAATATTTTTAGAGATAGAGGGAAAACGAGATGGATGGAAAAGGAAAACAGAATGAACAAAATGATAGTTTGAAGGACTTCTCTATTTATAATATATGTTGCTTGCTTTCTGCCTAAGTTTGACACCTCTTCTTCTTATCTTTTTGTTACAACTTTCTTCCACGTACCCAATTATTCATGCATCCTAATCTACACATATATGCACACACGTCCCTTTTCCTTTAATGCAATCATTATGAGTTTTATTATTTAATTATACTTTACACACATATATTCCAAATTTGTTCATATATATATATATATGTACGTAGCACACAGACATATATAAAACTTTAGTTTTTATTATTATTTTATTCTTATAATTAATTCACCTGTTTCACTTATTTGGCGCTTATAACTTATAAAATACAGCGTTTTATAAAATAATAAATATGTCATTGGAACCAGAATATTTTTATCTACATTTGGGTCTAAGTTTCATTAAAAATAGAGTAGGTTCAAAATACAATATATTTTATAGTTTAATTATTATACGGTTCCTATGTCCGTCTATGAGCTTCATATTTCTAATAGTCAACTTACCCGTAGACTACCCGTCTAATAATATAAGTTTTTATAGACTTTTATTTTATTAGAAAGGTTACTCATATCCAGGCCAATTAATTAATATAATATTTCAACCAACTATATAAAATAGTGTTTAAAACTATTTGGGTTGAATATTTATATTAAAATAACTATTTACTAGTTACTAGTGGTAAATAAAATTTAACCAAACCTATAATTTATATGATAAAAATAGGAATGTTACAGCTATAGACTGCATGACATGGTTGGATGAGATGGACACCGTGCTTGATATCAGCGGGTGCGTTGATAAGGATGTGGTAAAGTTTGTATCCCAGTCGTTCAAAGGTGAAGCATTAGCTTGGTGGAGGTCTTTGATCCAAGCTACAAGGAAAATCACATTGTACAATATGACTTGGGAACAGTTTGTGTCTTTGATCAGGGAGAACTACTGTCCTCAGCATGAGGTTGAAAAGATTGAGTCGGATTTTCTGTCATTGGTAATGAAAAATCTGGATTGCCAAGCTTACCTTATGAGCTTTAATACAATGTCAAGGTTGGTTCCTTATCTGGTGACCCCGGAACCCAAAAGAATAGCTCGTTTCATTGGGGGTTTAGCCCAGAGATAAAGGCAAGTGTAAAAGCCTCTCGGCCAGCTACATTCAGGTCTGTAGCTGATATATCCTTGTCCCTCACACTGGACGCGGTCAGGCAGAGATCGCTGAGGAACACGGATGCCGAGAAAAGGAAGCGTGATGATGACAATTCACGAAGGTCAGACAAGAAGCACCAGGGAAACAATGACCACAAGAAGGGGTCTAGATCTAAGAAGGATGGGCATCAATCTGGAGATAAGCCCAAGTGTAAGGTCTGTAAGAAGTACCATTTTGGGAAGTGCAGACTCGAATCAAAATCCCAATCTCAGCCGAGGCCATGTGGGATTTGCAAATCTTTGGAACATAAGACCCTAGAGTGCAAGAAGTTGAAGGACGCAACGTGCTACAGTTGCAACGAAAAAGGGCACATTAAGACAAATTGCCCAAAATCTACAAAGAAAGCTGAGGAAGGAAAGAAGACCAATGCCAGGGTCTTTCAGATGAATGCACAGGAGGCTATCCAGAACGACAATGTGATCACAGGTACCTTTCTCATAAATGATGTTTATGCTAGAGTGTTGTTTGATTCTGGAGCGGATAAGTCTTTTGTGGATAACAAGTTTTGTGAGTTGTTGAAATTGCCTGTAAAAACCTTAAGTGTGAAGTATGAGGTGGAATTAGCTGATGGAACCATAGAAACCGTCTCAACTATGTTAGATGGATGTGTTATATCCATTAAGAACCACTCTTTTCCTTTGTCCCTACTTCCTTTGAAATTAGCCGGTTTCGACATAGTTTTAGGCATGGACTGGTTATCTCATAACCAGGCCCAGATTGTCTGCAATAAGAAGCAGGTGGTGATCAAGACTCCGTCTGGCGAATCACTTACCATTCAGGGAGATACCCAGTATGGACTACCTGAGCAAGTGACTATGCTCAAGGCCTCTAGGTGTTTGAAGAAGGGTTGTGTCATCTACATGGCACAAGTGACTATGGATGAGCCGAAGCCCAAGATTGAGGATATCCCCGTCATTTCTGAATACCCTGAAGTTTTTCCTGAAGAACTACCTGGTTTACCATCAGATAGGCAAGTAGAATTTAGAATTGACATTATCCCTGGAGCAGCACCAGTAGCAAGGGCGCCTTATAGGTTGGCACCAACAGAGATGAAGGAATTGAGAACACAACTAAATGAATTGCTAGCCAAGGGTTTCATTAGACCTAGTTCGTCTCCTTGGGGAGCGCCAATCTTATTTGTCAAGAAGAAGGATGAATCGATGCGTCTGTGCATCGATTACCGTGAGCTTAATAAGGTCACTATCAAGAATAGGTATCCATTGCCCAGAATCGACGATCTGTTCGATCAACTTCAAGGGGCAAGTTACTTCTCTAAGATTGAGTTAAGGTCAGGCTATCATCAACTGAAGGTTAGAGATGAAGACGTACACAAAACTGCATTTAGGACTCGTTATGGTCATTACGAGTTCCTAGTGATGCCTTTTGGGCTCACTAATGCACCAGCGGCATTCATGGATCTCATGAACCGTGTCTGCAAACCATACTTGGACAAATTTATTATCGTCTTCATTGACGACATTCTCATCTACTCGAAGAACCAAGCTGACCATGAGAAGCACCTTCGCTGTATTCTTAAACTTCTACATCATGAGAAGCTCTATGCCAAATTCTCTAAATGTGAATTTTGGCTTCGTGAAGTCCAATTTCTTGGACATGTGGTTAGTGAACGCGGAATCCAAGTAGATCCCGCTAAGGTTGAAGCTGTCATGAATTGGCAAGAGCCGAAGACGCCCACCGAAATTCGCAGTTTCTTGGGATTGGCAGGATACTCAGTGGAATTCACAATGTGCTCCACATCTGAAATCTGAAGGAGTGTTTCGCTGACGAATCACTGGTTATACCACATACAGATGTGCATATAGACGCGAGCTTAAAATTTGTGGAAAAACCTGTGTCGATTGAAGATCGACAGGTAAGGAAGCTTCGGAGAAAGCATATACATTTTTGTTAAGGTCAAATGGGATGCCGTAGAGGTCCCGATTTCACGTGGGAGGTTGAATCCACGATGAAAGAAAAGTACCCTTACTTGTTTCAGTAAATCTCGGGTCGAGATTTATTTTAAGGGGGTGAGGATGTAACACCTCGAAAATTTCGGGTTCAATAATAAAACGACACGTGTCATGTCAGACAAAACGCGTCGTAAACCCGGATTTAATAAAGATGATTCGGCAGGATTAAAGTGGCGTCATGTTAAACTGTTACCTCTGAACGACCTCAATTATAAATCCCAAGACCCGATTAAATGTTATACACATCTTTTATGCCCTCAATGCAGAGAATTATCGTTAATAATGGAATTGATAATGCATGACTTGATCCCACGAATAAATGGAATGGTAAACCGATGTTTTCGGATTTTGAAAATGCATTCAAATGGGACAAGTTCATATGGTAGGGTATTATACAGGATCATACACTTTGTGAGGGTCCTAAGTTGATAATTGAGGCCCCAAATTCGTGCAAGTGGGATTCCTTTTCGAAACTTCAACAAACAACATGAACTTAGCCTCTGAGAAGGGGTAGCGCACCGCTACATTGATAGCGTAACGGTGCGCTACCACACAAGGTCAATTGGCCCAAAGTAGCGGGCTAGCGCACCGCTACCATATACATGTAACGGTGCGCTAGGGGTGCCCAGATGCAGCAGAAACCTGCTGTTGGCTGTTTTACGCGATTATGACCTATTGCACCGGTTTTTATCAGTTATAAACGACCCCTAAACTATCCTAGAGCACTAGGACAAGTGTCCAATGGTTGTGGTTGGTCCTAGAGTTAGTTGTCACTTAGTTGTGGTGGATCCAAGCACTATATAAGGCCACTTGATGCAACCACATTTCTTCACACTTGCGATTGATCTTTGGAGCATCCTGGAGCATAGGAACTCTCCCTTCTGATCATAAGTCGAGCATTGGACTATTGTAAGTCTACTAGTTCTTATTTGGTTGTGTTTAGCTTAGTTAATTAGCTAAAAGTCAAACCGTCGTAATTACGGTTTGACTGCGAGATTAGTCACTAATGACTCAGTCTTATCCCGAATTAAAAGTAGTTTTAGAATGGTATTTATGTGGGTAATAAAACCCCAAAAGGGTTTCCCCTGATCACCATCCTAAGCAGGTCAAATGTCGGGTCAAACATTTACTTAAAAAGTCAACATAATGCTTAAAATGTCATTTATGCATAATTAGCTATCTAGAACATATATAACCTGTTTGATTATTGTTATAACTTAATAATTAGTGTAAGAACATGTCTAAACATGTTCAACCCGACTATTTCCTGTTTAGACCCGGTTCGGAACCGAAAGTCCCATAGTTTGACTTTCAGTTCTGACCCGTTTAGGTATGTTTTAGAAATACCTTAGAGCTTCATTTGGACCAGGTCACATGCAAGTATAACCCTCTGTGATTATACACCTCAGTTCATTAGTTATCCGATTAATACGCATGATTCCGTTAATTGCTCATATGTTGACCATTATGCCCTTATTACCTTAAATCATGATTTATGAAAATGTAAAAGTGTAGAAACCTTAGTTACTGATATATAAACTTGCATGCAAAGTTTGACATCAGTTTGACTTGTAGATTAAGAGTTATGCTCATTGTCGCTAATTTAAAGCTTTATGTTAATAAAATGGCGTAATTAGCATATAGCCTAGTTAAGCCTACTTTTTGGTATCAAACATAATACCCACTGATGTAGTATATTATTTTGGGATTTTTAAAGATTTTTAATTAATTTTAGGCTGAGCATAACTAGGAGTCGTAGGCTTAATCCGGTAATTGTCGGTTTTGCCCTTACGGGCCATAAAATGAGTTTTACTTATCTAAACGACTCCAAACCTTTTGCTACTGATCACATATGATAAATAAATTATTTTAAGCCTTCTATAAATATAAAAATATCAGATTTAAGTGTCGAACCCGGAAATGGCCTTTAATCGCCATAATTAGCGTTTTTAACGCATAGTATGTCTTAAAATCATATTGGACATACCCGGGTTGATACCTACTGATATATGAGGCAAATTATGATATTTTAACAGTAAGCAAAGGTTGATTAACTCAGACTTTGTTTTTGAGCTTTTCGGCTTATGTGAAATTACCAAAATACCCCTACGGGGCATAGTTTGGTTAAAGATGATAAATTTCACATATATGCTTTAGCCTACTGTTATAACTCATCAAATTGAGTATGTTTGCTGTTTACATCAGACCTGTAACTCAGTTAACCATTTAAACTCTTTTACAACCTTTAAAATGACCAAACTACCCCTACGGGGCATAGTTTGTGTTTAAATTCGTTTCGGGCATAATGAAAGACATCTTACTGATGTCACAACATATTTGAGGCATAATTAACTTAGGAAACCTGTAGATGGCTCTAATGAATACCCGTTACGCTTATTACGCGTTCGGTTCGGTTTATGTAACAAGTTTACATAAATTAGCCGAAACGGGTCAAACCTTATTGGTTTTATCTCAAAATCCAGAATGTGTTTAGTTTACCTATATTATACAAGTCTCCAAACTTGTCGGGTCTAAATCACATTCTATTCCGGTCTTCGCTTAATAGTGCGTACGAACCGTATCTTCCAGTAAGACTAACCGGTCTAAGCTTAATTAAAGACCCGTTAGCATTCTAATTAATTATTTACACCATCATTCCAGACTAGAGCTTTCCGGTAAATTGTACCTACGCTTACTTAAGTGACTACGGCTGAGTTATTAGATTCTTGCTACTTAAGACAGGAGCTAGCTCAGGTAAATACTCTTAACCTAATTTCCCAATACGGGCTTGAAATACGGTATAATGATACCGTAAATACTCTTAACTTATTTTCCCTATACGGGCTTGGAATACGGTATAATGATACCGCTTGGTCGGGTATTGAATATTTAATCTTAATGAAGGTTAAATTATTGAGGTAACCCGGTTTAATCTGTATTGTTTGAAATAAAAGCCTTAGGGGTTAATGACCATGTCCCGGATATCCTTGACATCATTGTGTTATAAAATGGCCACGTCTTATGCACGGGGTGTAGGCGTACACCTGACAGTTGCATAAGGGAAACGGTATCTCACTCTCTTGTGGGCCTATACTTGTGGCGTGTCTGTTAATCTTGACTCGGTTTCTACATCGGGCCCTGAACGTACAACGAACATGTAAATCTGTATACAAGGTTATAACTATAATTGTTCCAAGTATAAAAAGATTAATTTTGCCTCTGTGCATTTTAATCAAAGTGTCAATATATTTTGTGCCATGTGCATCCAAACCAATTTTCAATCATTTTCCAAAATGAGTCGGTTGAGTGTATTTACCAGTGAAAACTGACGTATTTTCCAAAAGGGTTAAGTGACAGGTACTGAACATAATTGGCTGGAAGCTCAGGGCGCTATTAAGGAAATCTTGAAAGTTCTAGGCGTCTAAAGTCTGTTGAACAAATGATATGTTTTAAGATCCGCCTGTGGATCCCTTACCTTCCGTTGTAATACTTTGACATTACTTACATTCGGAATGTAATAATAATTATCTTTTGCTTCCGCTGTGCATTTATATATATTGTGTTGTTTGACTATTATGTTGCCAACCACGTCACGATACTCCCCAACGGGCCCACCGGTGACACGTGGAAAAATCGGGGTGTGACAGGTTGGTATCAGAGCCAACACTGAGTGAATTAAACACTAGCCTTTTGTGTTTAATCTCAGTTACACAATTGCACATATCTAAACTTCTGAGTCTAGACTTAACATAGGAATAATCTCAATCCTAATCTGGAAATTTCACTTCAAATTTTTATTGGATACGTCGCCAAGCAAAAAAGCTGTAATAAGAATTCTCCACATCTGGAGCCTGGAAATGCTGAGCTTTGTACCGCGACCAGGATGAAACGTGCAACCACGGAGAAAGCATTCAGGAATTGAATGAAGAAGAAACTCCTTTTGCTGAAGAACGTTTCCGTATATAGTCCTTATAAGGACATAATTATCATTCAGTCCCTCCGAGGACGACATTATTCTTTTGAAGTCCCATTTAGGGCAACTCTATATTTGTTTAAATTTCAAAGGGACGATTAAGTTTAAAAATATCATTCCTATATTATAAGATCTACCATTATAATAAAATGGCAAAATCTAAAAGGACAAGACCTAGCTTCGGGTCATATTAAGACCGGCTAAGATGGCAGTTCCTCAATTTAGATTTTGATCCTTAATAACATTCCTTTTGCAAGATCTACCATTATAATAAAGGGGCAAAAATCTAAAAGGACAAGACCTAGCTTCGGGTCATATTAAAGACCGGCCAAGATGGCAGTTCCTCAATGTAGATTCAGATCCCTATTAACAGTTCAATTCAGAAATTTTTTTTTTCTGCGTTAAATATTAATAAAAATCTTAAAAGTGAAACCTAGCCTTCGGGTCATTTTAAGACCGGGCCAAGATGGTAAGACCTGTTTAAAAGATTCGAATCCCTGTTAACATCTATAAATATGTTAACACTCCTGACAGATGTGATTCGTTGAGAATCACACACGTAATTAAGGATTCTTCAAAAGATTCCTAACCCAGTTTAATGATCCCTAAATCCTGGGTTTACATCATCAATTAAAATGATCATATTTTAACCATACGTGGTAATAAAATGCCTACGGGCCTTGCTCATTTCTACATGAGCCAAAGTACAGTGGTAGCAATGACTCCCTGTCAGAAAAAGGTAATGAACTAGGTTCAAACCTCCAGGCTTTGATTCTCTGAAATCATGGCTTACAAATTAAACTTGTCTACGTGACTAGGCCATTTGTGCTATTATTAAAACCTTAATGCCTCGATTCTCTGAAATCATGGCTTATAAATTAAACTTGTCTACGCGACTAGGCCATTTGTGCTATTATTAAAACCTTAATGCCTCGATTCTCTGAAATCATAGAGCAAAATTTATAAATGTCCTTGTGACCAGGCCTATTGTGCCAGTATACCTTAATGTTATGATTCCTTGAAATCATAGGTTAAATAAAAATGTCCACGAGACTAGGCCTTTTGTGCCACAAATAAAACTGTTATTGTTTTATAATTAGGATAAATTATTATAGAAATCCTAAATAAACATGATAAATAAATTAACCAAATGTGGCCTCTGTTTACCATGGTTAACGAATTTCCCTAAGGGGCAATTCCATAATAAACTCCTAAATAAACTATTGCCCTTGTTTTCTGCAACAGTTAAATTGTAATGGCTAACTCAGACGAGGGTAATAGCCATCCAGTGGAGCCAAATGTGAACGCCCAGATTACGTTAACAGGTTCCGAATTAAAAGCGATCATAGACGACGCTGTTACACAGGCTTTGGATAGGCAGTATGAGGAATACAGTGGTACTCGAAGTAGGACCCACTCTACACAGCCTTCAAAGCCTAAAACACACTCTGAAGCTCACATCAATCGACCTCCCAAGAAAGATGATCCCAAGAATGGAGATGACGATCATCGCTCCTCGAACCATCACAGTGATCCGTCTCAACAAATCATACTGAATAAAGGACCCCGTGATAAGGGTTGCTCCTACAAGTACTTTGTGTCATGTAAACCCCGGGATTTTACAGGGGAGAAAGGAGCCATTGACTGTATGACATGGCTGTACGAGATGGATACTATTGTGGATATCAGCGGATGCGCTGAGAGGGATGTAGTGAAGTATGCATCCCAATCATTCAAGGGAGAGGCACTAGCATGGTGGAAGTCTCTCATTCAAGCTACGGGGAAGATCCCTTTGTACGAGATGACTTGGGATCAGTTCGATGCTCTTATCAAAGAAAATTACTGTCCTCAACATGAAGTTGAGAAGATTGAGACTGAATTCTTGACATTAGTCATGGAGAACTTAGATTGTCAAGCATACCTTACAAATTTCAATACCAAGTCTCGATTGGTTCCTTATTTGATCACACCGGAACCCAAGAGAATTGCTCGCTTCATAGGGGGTTTAGCCCCAGAAATAAAAGCCAGTGTTAAGGCTTCAAGACCTACTACATTCAGGTCAGTGGCCGATCTGTCGCTATCTCTCACACTCGATGTGGTTAGAAACAAGGCTGCCAAAGTCTCGGAAGACGGAAAGCGTAAAAGGGAGGATGAGAATTCCCATCACTCCGATAGGAAGAGGAACTCTGAAGATAAGAAGAGTTCCGGATTTAAGAGAGACAGCCAGCAGTCGGGAGAGAAGACCAGGTGCGAAACCTGTAAGAAATACCATCTTGGGAAATGCAGATTTGAATCTCAGCCTTTACCGTGTGGAATTTGCAAGTCTAGGGAACATAAAACCCTGGATTGCAAGAAGTTGAAAGATGCAGCCTGTTATAGTTGCAACGAGAAGGGGCATATCAAGACCAACTGCCCTAGGAATCAGAAGAAGCCCGAGTAGGCCAAGAGAACAAATGCACGAGTTGTCAGGATGAACGCCAAGAGATGGTGCAGAATAAAAATAGTATAATATGTACCTTTCCTTATCAAACAGTTTATGCAGAAACTTATTTGATATTGGCACATATAAATATATTATTAATAATAAATGTTGAGAACTGTTGTCTCCGTCTGATGAAGACTCCGGTCATTTAATACGATGTAGAAATTGGCCGATGATACTTTAGAAATTGCTCCAACAAATCCTATATTGATATTTAATATCTATTAGAAATCACTCTTTCTAATACCCTTATAGCAAACTTTTGGTTGCATACATAAGGACTCAATATAGTGATAAAAATCGATAGTTGCCTCGAAAAATCAAGCCCATATCAT
This sequence comes from Helianthus tuberosus, assembly GCA_030545235.1. NCBI lineage: Eukaryota > Viridiplantae > Streptophyta > Magnoliopsida > Asterales > Asteraceae > Helianthus > Helianthus tuberosus. Next base: position 99,328,573 of record CM060437.1, on the reverse strand, counting down.
GGGTGATAAGAAGCAATTATTTATCAAGACTCTTTAAGAGACAACTCTCATAATTACAGGTGTCTGTACGAGTAATTAATATTAAACATAAAAAAATGGTGGAACTGGCCGTCCCCGGATTCGAACCTGGGTCTAGGCCGGCCGCACCCTTTCGCGCGCCTAACCAACTGAGCTAGGTGCCTAGTTTGTGAAAATCTCCATTCTAAATAAATATAAGCACTTGTACAATAAACTTCCTTATCATTTATCAATAACAATTTCTGCTAAGTGTCCTGTTTTTAATACAGGCAATAATAAATCTTCATGAACCATAAACTTAGCAAAATTTTTATTATCATCCACAAGGTATAACTTACCAAGGAAACCATAGTAAACGATGCTTCTAGTATCGGCAAGGAATACTTCCGAAAATCTAAGAGTACTCTTTCTTCGCATAGAGTACGACAACATATGTTATTTTAATTATTTTTCTCATTTGTTTTCTATCGCCTGCGAATGCCAAACTATGTTTGATAAAAGTGTCATATGAGGATTGGCGTATCCTAGTGTGTCCCATAGATTATTTCCATGTCTGATCAGCATGGAGGTTTAATACATGGAACCCCTGAGATATCCCAATGGTCATATTGTACTAAAGTCGACTAGTAGTATTCAAAGAAGATATCCAAAAAAAATGGAAATTTTTTTTAGTAAAATGTTCCCGACTAAGGAATTCGTGGACTTATAACATAAAGGTGTCTCTTATTTGACACGAACAATGATGGATGAACTGAAGCCTGAGATATGGAAAATCTCTATAGCCTCCTTGTATCTTAATTATCTTCTCATAAGTTTCCCTGCTTACCTCCTGGAAGACAGGTAGAACTAAGATTAACATCCCGCTGTGGGCTGGGGTATTATGAAAACTCCATATCGAATATGGAAAAATCGAAACCCTGAATTAGTAAGTTTTAAGATATAGGCACATATAGCCTGACTCAATCTTCTGAGGGTTTTATATTGATAAATAAGAAAGACGGTTCATATTACTTACGTATTAAATGCCGCAACCCTAATTAGGCAACAATTAAGAATTTGCCATCAGCTACCCAGGATCTAAGGGCAAAATTATTGGTGGATAGGCTTGAAAAAGTCCGTAGCCACCCATGTAGCTAAATGCTTGACGTGTGCGCAAGTCAAAGCCGAGCATCAAAAGCCGTCAGGCTTGCTACAACAGCCTGAACTTCCTACGCGGAAGTGGGAGATGGTAACTATGGATTTTATTACCAAGTTACCCAAGACGAGGAAAGGCAATGATACAATATGGGTTATAGTTGACAGACTGACTAAGTCAGCTCATTTCTTACCCATCAAGGAGACTTATAGCTCCGACATGTTAGCCCAGTTATACGTTGATAAGATTGTAGCCCTACATGGCATACCTGTAGCTATTATCTCTGACCGGGATACTAGGTACACGTCACATTTTTGGAAGAGTTTCCAGCAATCTTTGGGCACACGTTTGAACTTTAGTACGGCTTACCATCCTCAGACTGACGGTCAGAGTGAGCGTACTATTCAAACGTTGGAGGACATGCTACGTGCATGTGCGATCGAATTGGAAGGTAGCTGGGATAAGAACCTACCATTGATCGAATTCTCCTACAACAATAGCTACCATACCAGCATAAAGGCTGCGCCTTTTGAGGCATTATACGGTAGAACGTGTAGATCGCCAGTTTGTTGGGCGGAAGTTGGAGAAGTCCAGTTATCAGGACCAGAGATCGTATTCGAAACGACGGACAAGATTGTCCAGATTCGTAAAAATTTCCAAGCTGCCCGGGATAGGCAGAAGAGTTATGCGGATCCAAGTCGTAAGGATTTTCACTTCGAAGTGGGTGAAAAAGTCCTACTTAAAGTGTCACCCTGGAAAGGAGTGATGCGGTTTGGTAAGAAAGGCAAACTAAGCCCGAGATACATAGGACCTTTTGAGGTTATTGAACGTGTCGGGTCAGTTGCCTATAAGTTGAACTTACCGGAAGAGCTCAGTGGAATTCACAATGTGCTCCACATCTGAAATCTGAAGGAGTGTTTCGCTGACGAATCACTGGTTATACCACATACAGATGTGCATATAGACGCGAGCTTAAAATTTGTGGAAAAACCTGTGTCGATTGAAGATCGACAGGTAAGGAAGCTTCGGAGAAAGCATATACATTTTTGTTAAGGTCAAATGGGATGCCGTAGAGGTCCCGATTTCACGTGGGAGGTTGAATCCACGATGAAAGAAAAGTACCCTTACTTGTTTCAGTAAATCTCGGGTCGAGATTTATTTTAAGGGGGTGAGGATGTAACACCTCGAAAATTTCGGGTTCAATAATAAAACGACACGTGTCATGTCAGACAAAACGCGTCGTAAACCCGGATTTAATAAAGATGATTCGGCAGGATTAAAGTGGCGTCATGTTAAACTGTTACCTCTGAACGACCTCAATTATAAATCCCAAGACCCGATTAAATGTTATACACATCTTTTATGCCCTCAATGCAGAGAATTATCGTTAATAATGGAATTGATAATGCATGACTTGATCCCACGAATAAATGGAATGGTAAACCGATGTTTTCGGATTTTGAAAATGCATTCAAATGGGACAAGTTCATATGGTAGGGTATTATACAGGATCATACACTTTGTGAGGGTCCTAAGTTGATAATTGAGGCCCCAAATTCGTGCAAGTGGGATTCCTTTTCGAAACTTCAACAAACAACATGAACTTAGCCTCTGAGAAGGGGTAGCGCACCGCTACATTGATAGCGTAACGGTGCGCTACCACACAAGGTCAATTGGCCCAAAGTAGCGGGCTAGCGCACCGCTACCATATACATGTAACGGTGCGCTAGGGGTGCCCAGATGCAGCAGAAACCTGCTGTTGGCTGTTTTACGCGATTATGACCTATTGCACCGGTTTTTATCAGTTATAAACGACCCCTAAACTATCCTAGAGCACTAGGACAAGTGTCCAATGGTTGTGGTTGGTCCTAGAGTTAGTTGTCACTTAGTTGTGGTGGATCCAAGCACTATATAAGGCCACTTGATGCAACCACATTTCTTCACACTTGCGATTGATCTTTGGAGCATCCTGGAGCATAGGAACTCTCCCTTCTGATCATAAGTCGAGCATTGGACTATTGTAAGTCTACTAGTTCTTATTTGGTTGTGTTTAGCTTAGTTAATTAGCTAAAAGTCAAACCGTCGTAATTACGGTTTGACTGCGAGATTAGTCACTAATGACTCAGTCTTATCCCGAATTAAAAGTAGTTTTAGAATGGTATTTATGTGGGTAATAAAACCCCAAAAGGGTTTCCCCTGATCACCATCCTAAGCAGGTCAAATGTCGGGTCAAACATTTACTTAAAAAGTCAACATAATGCTTAAAATGTCATTTATGCATAATTAGCTATCTAGAACATATATAACCTGTTTGATTATTGTTATAACTTAATAATTAGTGTAAGAACATGTCTAAACATGTTCAACCCGACTATTTCCTGTTTAGACCCGGTTCGGAACCGAAAGTCCCATAGTTTGACTTTCAGTTCTGACCCGTTTAGGTATGTTTTAGAAATACCTTAGAGCTTCATTTGGACCAGGTCACATGCAAGTATAACCCTCTGTGATTATACACCTCGGTTCATTAGTTATCCGATTAATACGCATGATTCCGTTAATTGCTCATATGTTGACCATTATGCCCTTATTACCTTAAATCATGATTTATGAAAATGTAAAAGTGTAGAAACCTTAGTTACTGATATATAAACTTGCATGCAAAGTTTGACATCAGTTTGACTTGTAGATTAAGAGTTATGCTCATTGTCGCTAATTTAAAGCTTTATGTTAATAAAATGGCGTAATTAGCATATAGCCTAGTTAAGCCTACTTTTTGGTATCAAACATAATACCCACTGATGTAGTATATTATTTTGGGATTTTTAAAGATTTTTAATTAATTTTAGGCTGAGCATAACTAGGAGTCGTAGGCTTAATCCGGTAATTGTCGGTTTTGCCCTTACGGGCCATAAAATGAGTTTTACTTATCTAAACGACTCCAAACCTTTTGCTACTGATCACATATGATAAATAAATTATTTTAAGCCTTCTATAAATATAAAAATATCAGATTTAAGTGTCGAACCCGGAAATGGCCTTTAATCGCCATAATTAGCGTTTTTAACGCATAGTATGTCTTAAAATCATATTGGACATACCCGGGTTGATACCTACTGATATATGAGGCAAATTATGATATTTTAACAGTAAGCAAAGGTTGATTAACTCAGACTTTGTTTTTGAGCTTTTCGGCTTATGTGAAATTACCAAAATACCCCTACGGGGCATAGTTTGGTTAAAGATGATAAATTTCACATATATGCTTTAGCCTACTGTTATAACTCATCAAATTGAGTATGTTTGCTGTTTACATCAGACCTGTAACTCAGTTAACCATTTAAACTCTTTTACAACCTTTAAAATGACCAAACTACCCCTACGGGGCATAGTTTGTGTTTAAATTCGTTTCGGGCATAATGAAAGACATCTTACTGATGTCACAACATATTTGAGGCATAATTAACTTAGGAAACCTGTAGATGGCTCTAATGAATACCCGTTACGCTTATTACGCGTTCGGTTCGGTTTATGTAACAAGTTTACATAAATTAGCCGAAACGGGTCAAACCTTATTGGTTTTATCTCAAAATCCAGAATGTGTTTAGTTTACCTATATTATACAAGTCTCCAAACTTGTCGGGTCTAAATCACATTCTATTCCGGTCTTCGCTTAATAGTGCGTACGAACCGTATCTTCCAGTAAGACTAACCGGTCTAAGCTTAATTAAAGACCCGTTAGCATTCTAATTAATTATTTACACCATCATTCCAGACTAGAGCTTTCCGGTAAATTGTACCTACGCTTACTTAAGTGACTACGGCTGAGTTATTAGATTCTTGCTACTTAAGACAGGAGCTAGCTCAGGTAAATACTCTTAACCTAATTTCCCAATACGGGCTTGAAATACGGTATAATGATACCGTAAATACTCTTAACTTATTTTCCCTATACGGGCTTGGAATACGGTATAATGATACCGCTTGGTCGGGTATTGAATATTTAATCTTAATGAAGGTTAAATTATTGAGGTAACCCGGTTTAATCTGTATTGTTTGAAATAAAAGCCTTAGGGGTTAATGACCATGTCCCGGATATCCTTGACATCATTGTGTTATAAAATGGCCACGTCTTATGCACGGGGTGTAGGCGTACACCTGACAGTTGCATAAGGGAAACGGTATCTCACTCTCTTGTGGGCCTATACTTGTGGCGTGTCTGTTAATCTTGACTCGGTTTCTACATCGGGCCCTGAACGTACAACGAACATGTAAATCTGTATACAAGGTTATAACTATAATTGTTCCAAGTATAAAAAGATTAATTTTGCCTCTGTGCATTTTAATCAAAGTGTCAATATATTTTGTGCCATGTGCATCCAAACCAATTTTCAATCATTTTCCAAAATGAGTCGGTTGAGTGTATTTACCAGTGAAAACTGACGTATTTTCCAAAAGGGTTAAGTGACAGGTACTGAACATAATTGGCTGGAAGCTCAGGGCGCTATTAAGGAAATCTTGAAAGTTCTAGGCGTCTAAAGTCTGTTGAACAAATGATATGTTTTAAGATCCGCCTGTGGATCCCTTACCTTCCGTTGTAATACTTTGACATTACTTACATTCGGAATGTAATAATAATTATCTTTTGCTTCCGCTGTGCATTTATATATATTGTGTTGTTTGACTATTATGTTGCCAACCACGTCACGATACTCCCCAACGGGCCCACCGGTGACACGTGGAAAAATCGGGGTGTGACAGGTTGGTATCAGAGCCAACACTGAGTGAATTAAACACTAGCCTTTTGTGTTTAATCTCAGTTACACAATTGCACATATCTAAACTTCTGAGTCTAGACTTAACATAGGAATAATCTCAATCCTAATCTGGAAATTTCACTTCAAATTTTTATTGGATACGTCGCCAAGCAAAAAAGCTGTAATAAGAATTCTCCACATCTGGAGCCTGGAAATGCTGAGCTTTGTACCGCGACCAGGATGAAACGTGCAACCACGGAGAAAGCATTCAGGAATTGAATGAAGAAGAAACTCCTTTTGCTGAAGAACGTTTCCGTATATAGTCCTTATAAGGACATAATTATCATTCAGTCCCTCCGAGGACGACATTATTCTTTTGAAGTCCCATTTAGGGCAACTCTATATTTGTTTAAATTTCAAAGGGACGATTAAGTTTAAAAATATCATTCCTATATTATAAGATCTACCATTATAATAAAATGGCAAAATCTAAAAGGACAAGACCTAGCTTCGGGTCATATTAAGACCGGCTAAGATGGCAGTTCCTCAATTTAGATTTTGATCCTTAATAACATTCCTTTTGCAAGATCTACCATTATAATAAAGGGGCAAAAATCTAAAAGGACAAGACCTAGCTTCGGGTCATATTAAAGACCGGCCAAGATGGCAGTTCCTCAATGTAGATTCAGATCCCTATTAACAGTTCAATTCAGAAATTTTTTTTTTCTGCGTTAAATATTAATAAAAATCTTAAAAGTGAAACCTAGCCTTCGGGTCATTTTAAGACCGGGCCAAGATGGTAAGACCTGTTTAAAAGATTCGAATCCCTGTTAACATCTATAAATATGTTAACACTCCTGACAGATGTGATTCGTTGAGAATCACACACGTAATTAAGGATTCTTCAAAAGATTCCTAACCCAGTTTAATGATCCCTAAATCCTGGGTTTACATCATCAATTAAAATGATCATATTTTAACCATACGTGGTAATAAAATGCCTACGGGCCTTGCTCATTTCTACATGAGCCAAAGTACAGTGGTAGCAATGACTCCCTGTCAGAAAAAGGTAATGAACTAGGTTCAAACCTCCAGGCTTTGATTCTCTGAAATCATGGCTTACAAATTAAACTTGTCTACGTGACTAGGCCATTTGTGCTATTATTAAAACCTTAATGCCTCGATTCTCTGAAATCATGGCTTATAAATTAAACTTGTCTACGCGACTAGGCCATTTGTGCTATTATTAAAACCTTAATGCCTCGATTCTCTGAAATCATAGAGCAAAATTTATAAATGTCCTTGTGACCAGGCCTATTGTGCCAGTATACCTTAATGTTATGATTCCTTGAAATCATAGGTTAAATAAAAATGTCCACGAGACTAGGCCTTTTGTGCCACAAATAAAACTGTTATTGTTTTATAATTAGGATAAATTATTATAGAAATCCTAAATAAACATGATAAATAAATTAACCAAATGTGGCCTCTGTTTACCATGGTTAACGAATTTCCCTAAGGGGCAATTCCATAATAAACTCCTAAATAAACTATTGCCCTTGTTTTCTGCAACAGTTAAATTGTAATGGCTAACTCAGACGAGGGTAATAGCCATCCAGTGGAGCCAAATGTGAACGCCCAGATTACGTTAACAGGTTCCGAATTAAAAGCGATCATAGACGACGCTGTTACACAGGCTTTGGATAGGCAGTATGAGGAATACAGTGGTACTCGAAGTAGGACCCACTCTACACAGCCTTCAAAGCCTAAAACACACTCTGAAGCTCACATCAATCGACCTCCCAAGAAAGATGATCCCAAGAATGGAGATGACGATCATCGCTCCTCGAACCATCACAGTGATCCGTCTCAACAAATCATACTGAATAAAGGACCCCGTGATAAGGGTTGCTCCTACAAGTACTTTGTGTCATGTAAACCCCGGGATTTTACAGGGGAGAAAGGAGCCATTGACTGTATGACATGGCTGTACGAGATGGATACTATTGTGGATATCAGCGGATGCGCTGAGAGGGATGTAGTGAAGTATGCATCCCAATCATTCAAGGGAGAGGCACTAGCATGGTGGAAGTCTCTCATTCAAGCTACGGGGAAGATCCCTTTGTACGAGATGACTTGGGATCAGTTCGATGCTCTTATCAAAGAAAATTACTGTCCTCAACATGAAGTTGAGAAGATTGAGACTGAATTCTTGACATTAGTCATGGAGAACTTAGATTGTCAAGCATACCTTACAAATTTCAATACCAAGTCTCGATTGGTTCCTTATTTGATCACACCGGAACCCAAGAGAATTGCTCGCTTCATAGGGGGTTTAGCCCCAGAAATAAAAGCCAGTGTTAAGGCTTCAAGACCTACTACATTCAGGTCAGTGGCCGATCTGTCGCTATCTCTCACACTCGATGTGGTTAGAAACAAGGCTGCCAAAGTCTCGGAAGACGGAAAGCGTAAAAGGGAGGATGAGAATTCCCATCACTCCGATAGGAAGAGGAACTCTGAAGATAAGAAGAGTTCCGGATTTAAGAGAGACAGCCAGCAGTCGGGAGAGAAGACCAGGTGCGAAACCTGTAAGAAATACCATCTTGGGAAATGCAGATTTGAATCTCAGCCTTTACCGTGTGGAATTTGCAAGTCTAGGGAACATAAAACCCTGGATTGCAAGAAGTTGAAAGATGCAGCCTGTTATAGTTGCAACGAGAAGGGGCATATCAAGACCAACTGCCCTAGGAATCAGAAGAAGCCCGAGTAGGCCAAGAGAACAAATGCACGAGTTGTCAGGATGAACGCCAAGAGATGGTGCAGAATAAAAATAGTATAATATGTACCTTTCCTTATCAAACAGTTTATGCAGAAACTTATTTGATATTGGCACATATAAATATATTATTAATAATAAATGTTGAGAACTGTTGTCTCCGTCTGATGAAGACTCCGGTCATTTAATACGATGTAGAAATTGGCCGATGATACTTTAGAAATTGCTCCAACAAATCCTATATTGATATTTAATATCTATTAGAAATCACTCTTTCTAATACCCTTATAGCAAACTTTTGGTTGCATACATAAGGACTCAATATAGTGATAAAAATCGATAGTTGCCTCGAAAAATCAAGCCCATATCATGGGTGATAAGAAGCAATTATTTATCAAGACTCTTTAAGAGACAACTCTCATAATTACAGGTGTCTGTACGAGTAATTAATATTAAACATAAAAAAATGGTGGAACTGGCCGTCCCCGGATTCGAACCTGGGTCTAGGCCGGCCGCACCCTTTCGCGCGCCTAACCAACTGAGCTAGGTGCCTAGTTTGTGAAAATCTCCATTCTAAATAAATATAAGCACTTGTACAATAAACTTCCTTATCATTTATCAATAACAATTTCTGCTAAGTGTCCTGTTTTTAATACAGGCAATAATAAATCTTCATGAACCATAAACTTAGCAAAATTTTTATTATCATCCACAAGGTATAACTTACCAAGGAAACCATAGTAAACGATGCTTCTAGTATCGGCAAGGAATACTTCCGAAAATCTAAGAGTACTCTTTCTTCGCATAGAGTACGACAACATATGTTATTTTAATTATTTTTCTCATTTGTTTTCTATCGCCTGCGAATGCCAAACTATGTTTGATAAAAGTGTCATATGAGGATTGGCGTATCCTAGTGTGTCCCATAGATTATTTCCATGTCTGATCAGCATGGAGGTTTAATACATGGAACCCCTGAGATATCCCAATGGTCATATTGTACTAAAGTCGACTAGTAGTATTCAAAGAAGATATCCAAAAAAAATGGAAATTTTTTTTAGTAAAATGTTCCCGACTAAGGAATTCGTGGACTTATAACATAAAGGTGTCTCTTATTTGACACGAACAATGATGGATGAACTGAAGCCTGAGATATGGAAAATCTCTATAGCCTCCTTGTATCTTAATTATCTTCTCATAAGTTTCCCTGCTTACCTCCTGGAAGACAGGTAGAACTAAGATTAACATCCCGCTGTGGGCTGGGGTATTATGAAAACTCCATATCGAATATGGAAAAATCGAAACCCTGAATTAGTAAGTTTTAAGATATAGGCACATATAGCCTGACTCAATCTTCTGAGGGTTTTATATTGATAAATAAGAAAGACGGTTCATATTACTTACGTATTAAATGCCGCAACCCTAATTAGGCAACAATTAAGAATTTGCCATCAGCTACCCAGGATCTAAGGGCAAAATTATTGGTGGATAGGCTTGAAAAAGTCCGTAGCCACCCATGTAGCTAAATGCTTGACGTGTGCGCAAGTCAAAGCCGAGCATCAAAAGCCGTCAGGCTTGCTACAACAGCCTGAACTTCCTACGCGGAAGTGGGAGATGGTAACTATGGATTTTATTACCAAGTTACCCAAGACGAGGAAAGGCAATGATACAATATGGGTTATAGTTGACAGACTGACTAAGTCAGCTCATTTCTTACCCATCAAGGAGACTTATAGCTCCGACATGTTAGCCCAGTTATACGTTGATAAGATTGTAGCCCTACATGGCATACCTGTAGCTATTATCTCTGACCGGGATACTAGGTACACGTCACATTTTTGGAAGAGTTTCCAGCAATCTTTGGGCACACGTTTGAACTTTAGTACGGCTTACCATCCTCAGACTGACGGTCAGAGTGAGCGTACTATTCAAACGTTGGAGGACATGCTACGTGCATGTGCGATCGAATTGGAAGGTAGCTGGGATAAGAACCTACCATTGATCGAATTCTCCTACAACAATAGCTACCATACCAGCATAAAGGCTGCGCCTTTTGAGGCATTATACGGTAGAACGTGTAGATCGCCAGTTTGTTGGGCGGAAGTTGGAGAAGTCCAGTTATCAGGACCAGAGATCGTATTCGAAACGACGGACAAGATTGTCCAGATTCGTAAAAATTTCCAAGCTGCCCGGGATAGGCAGAAGAGTTATGCGGATCCAAGTCGTAAGGATTTTCACTTCGAAGTGGGTGAAAAAGTCCTACTTAAAGTGTCACCCTGGAAAGGAGTGATGCGGTTTGGTAAGAAAGGCAAACTAAGCCCGAGATACATAGGACCTTTTGAGGTTATTGAACGTGTCGGGTCAGTTGCCTATAAGTTGAACTTACCGGAAGAGCTCAGTGGAATTCACAATGTGCTCCACATCTGAAATCTGAAGGAGTGTTTCGCTGACGAATCACTGGTTATACCACATACAGATGTGCATATAGACGCGAGCTTAAAATTTGTGGAAAAACCTGTGTCGATTGAAGATCGACAGGTAAGGAAGCTTCGGAGAAAGCATATACATTTTTGTTAAGGTCAAATGGGATGCCGTAGAGGTCCCGATTTCACGTGGGAGGTTGAATCCACGATGAAAGAAAAGTACCCTTACTTGTTTCAGTAAATCTCGGGTCGAGATTTATTTTAAGGGGGTGAGGATGTAACACCTCGAAAATTTCGGGTTCAATAATAAAACGACACGTGTCATGTCAGACAAAACGCGTCGTAAACCCGGATTTAATAAAGATGATTCGGCAGGATTAAAGTGGCGTCATGTTAAACTGTTACCTCTGAACGACCTCAATTATAAATCCCAAGACCCGATTAAATGTTATACACATCTTTTATGCCCTCAATGCAGAGAATTATCGTTAATAATGGAATTGATAATGCATGACTTGATCCCACGAATAAATGGAATGGTAAACCGATGTTTTCGGATTTTGAAAATGCATTCAAATGGGACAAGTTCATATGGTAGGGTATTATACAGGATCATACACTTTGTGAGGGTCCTAAGTTGATAATTGAGGCCCCAAATTCGTGCAAGTGGGATTCCTTTTCGAAACTTCAACAAACAACATGAACTTAGCCTCTGAGAAGGGGTAGCGCACCGCTACATTGATAGCGTAACGGTGCGCTACCACACAAGGTCAATTGGCCCAAAGTAGCGGGCTAGCGCACCGCTACCATATACATGTAACGGTGCGCTAGGGGTGCCCAGATGCAGCAGAAACCTGCTGTTGGCTGTTTTACGCGATTATGACCTATTGCACCGGTTTTTATCAGTTATAAACGACCCCTAAACTATCCTAGAGCACTAGGACAAGTGTCCAATGGTTGTGGTTGGTCCTAGAGTTAGTTGTCACTTAGTTGTGGTGGATCCAAGCACTATATAAGGCCACTTGATGCAACCACATTTCTTCACACTTGCGATTGATCTTTGGAGCATCCTGGAGCATAGGAACTCTCCCTTCTGATCATAAGTCGAGCATTGGACTATTGTAAGTCTACTAGTTCTTATTTGGTTGTGTTTAGCTTAGTTAATTAGCTAAAAGTCAAACCGTCGTAATTACGGTTTGACTGCGAGATTAGTCACTAATGACTCAGTCTTATCCCGAATTAAAAGTAGTTTTAGAATGGTATTTATGTGGGTAATAAAACCCCAAAAGGGTTTCCCCTGATCACCATCCTAAGCAGGTCAAATGTCGGGTCAAACATTTACTTAAAAAGTCAACATAATGCTTAAAATGTCATTTATGCATAATTAGCTATCTAGAACATATATAACCTGTTTGATTATTGTTATAACTTAATAATTAGTGTAAGAACATGTCTAAACATGTTCAACCCGACTATTTCCTGTTTAGACCCGGTTCGGAACCGAAAGTCCCATAGTTTGACTTTCACTTTGACTTTCAGTTATGACCCGTTTAGGTATGTTTTAGAAATACCTTAGAGCTTCATTTGGACCAGGTCACATGCAAGTATAACCCTCTGTGATTATACACCTCGGTTCATTAGTTATCCGATTAATACGCATGATTCCGTTAATTGCTCATATGTTGACCATTATGCCCTTATTACCTTAAATCATGATTTATGAAAATGTAAAAGTGTAGAAACCTTAGTTACTGATATATAAACTTGCATGCAAAGTTTGACATCAGTTTGACTTGTAGATTAAGAGTTATGCTCATTGTCGCTAATTTAAAGCTTTATGTTAATAAAATGGCGTAATTAGCATATAGCCTAGTTAAGCCTACTTTTTGGTATCAAACATAATACCCACTGATGTAGTATATTATTTTGGGATTTTTAAAGATTTTTAATTAATTTTAGGCTGAGCATAACTAGGAGTCGTAGGCTTAATCCGGTAATTGTCGGTTTTGCCCTTACGGGCCATAAAATGAGTTTTACTTATCTAAACGACTCCAAACCTTTTGCTACTGATCACATATGATAAATAAATTATTTTAAGCCTTCTATAAATATAAAAATATCAGATTTAAGTGTCGAACCCGGAAATGGCCTTTAATCGCCATAATTAGCGTTTTTAACGCATAGTATGTCTTAAAATCATATTGGACATACCCGGGTTGATACCTACTGATATATGAGGCAAATTATGATATTTTAACAGTAAGCAAAGGTTGATTAACTCAGACTTTGTTTTTGAGCTTTTCGGCTTATGTGAAATTACCAAAATACCCCTACGGGGCATAGTTTGGTTAAAGATGATAAATTTCACATATATGCTTTAGCCTACTGTTATAACTCATCAAATTGAGTATGTTTGCTGTTTACATCAGACCTGTAACTCAGTTAACCATTTAAACTCTTTTACAACCTTTAAAATGACCAAACTACCCCTACGGGGCATAGTTTGTGTTTAAATTCGTTTCGGGCATAATGAAAGACATCTTACTGATGTCACAACATATTTGAGGCATAATTAACTTAGGAAACCTGTAGATGGCTCTAATGAATACCCGTTACGCTTATTACGCGTTCGGTTCGGTTTATGTAACAAGTTTACATAAATTAGCCGAAACGGGTCAAACCTTATTGGTTTTATCTCAAAATCCAGAATGTGTTTAGTTTACCTATATTATACAAGTCTCCAAACTTGTCGGGTCTAAATCACATTCTATTCCGGTCTTCGCTTAATAGTGCGTACGAACCGTATCTTCCAGTAAGACTAACCGGTCTAAGCTTAATTAAAGACCCGTTAGCATTCTAATTAATTATTTACACCATCATTCCAGACTAGAGCTTTCCGGTAAATTGTACCTACGCTTACTTAAGTGACTACGGCTGAGTTATTAGATTCTTGCTACTTAAGACAGGAGCTAGCTCAGGTAAATACTCTTAACCTAATTTCCCAATACGGGCTTGAAATACGGTATAATGATACCGTAAATACTCTTAACTTATTTTCCCTATACGGGCTTGGAATACGGTATAATGATACCGCTTGGTCGGGTATTGAATATTTAATCTTAATGAAGGTTAAATTATTGAGGTAACCCGGTTTAATCTGTATTGTTTGAAATAAAAGCCTTAGGGGTTAATGACCATGTCCCGGATATCCTTGACATCATTGTGTTATAAAATGGCCACGTCTTATGCACGGGGTGTAGGCGTACACCTGACAGTTGCATAAGGGAAACGGTATCTCACTCTCTTGTGGGCCTATACTTGTGGCGTGTCTGTTAATCTTGACTCGGTTTCTACATCGGGCCCTGAACGTACAACGAACATGTAAATCTGTATACAAGGTTATAACTATAATTGTTCCAAGTATAAAAAGATTAATTTTGCCTCTGTGCATTTTAATCAAAGTGTCAATATATTTTGTGCCATGTGCATCCAAACCAATTTTCAATCATTTTCCAAAATGAGTCGGTTGAGTGTATTTACCAGTGAAAACTGACGTATTTTCCAAAAGGGTTAAGTGACAGGTACTGAACATAATTGGCTGGAAGCTCAGGGCGCTATTAAGGAAATCTTGAAAGTTCTAGGCGTCTAAAGTCTGTTGAACAAATGATATGTTTTAAGATCCGCCTGTGGATCCCTTACCTTCCGTTGTAATACTTTGACATTACTTACATTCGGAATGTAATAATAATTATCTTTTGCTTCCGCTGTGCATTTATATATATTGTGTTGTTTGACTATTATGTTGCCAACCACGTCAAGATACTCCCCACCGGGCCCACCGGTGACACGTGGAAAAATCGGGGTGTGACAGATTTGAACATGAGGCAACGACGTTGGATGGAAACTTTGAATGATTATGATTGTAAGATAAGATACCATCCTGGCAAGGCGAATGTAGTCGCCGATGCCTTAAGCCGAAAGGAAAGAGTGAAGCCTATAAGAATCAATGCCAAGAGCATTGAGATAAAGAATGGTTTGAACGAAAGGTTGTTAGCTGCACAGAAGGAAGCTGTGTTGGAAGCTAACTATCCTAATGAAAAGCTAGGAGTAACTGAAGAACAGTTATCCTATGGCAAGGACGGAATTTTGAGGTTAAATGGACGAATATGGGTTCCAATTTATGGGGGACTTCGAGATGTTATCCTCCAGGAAGCCCACAGTTCTAAATACTCCGTTCATCCTGGAGCTGATAAGATGTACCAGGATCTAAAGGCAAACTATTGGTGGATAGGCTTGAAGAAGTCTGTAGCTGCCTATGTAGCTAAATGTTTGACGTGTGCGCAAGTCAAAGCAGAACATCAAAAGCCGCCAGGTTTGTTACAACAGCCTGAACTTCCCACGTGGAAGTGGGAAATGGTGACAATGGATTTCATCACCAAGTTGCCAAAGACAAGGAAAGGAAATGATACTATATGGGTGATAGTAGATAGACTGACTAAGTCATCACATTTCCTACCCATTAAGGAGACCTATAGCTCCGACATGTTAGCCCAATTGTACGTGGATAAGATTGTATATCTACATGGCGTACCAGTGTCTGTTATCTCTGACAGGGATACTAGATACACATCTCATTTTTGGAAAAGTTTCCAACAATCTTTGGGCACGCGCTTAAATTTTAGTACGGCTTACCATCCCTAGACGGACGGGTAGAGTGAGCATACCATCCAAACTTTGGAAGACATGCTTCGTGCATGTGTGATTGACTTAGGTGGTAGTTGGGATAACCACCTGCCGTTAATCTAATTCTCCTACAACAATAGCTACCATACCAGCATTAAGGCTGCGCCCTTCGAGGCCTTGTATGGTAGAAAGTGCAGAACGCCCGTTTGTTGGGCGGAAGTTGGAGATGTCCAATTGACAGGACCTGAAATAGTCTTTGAAACAATGGACAAGATTGTCCAGATTCGTGACCACCTGAAAGCTGCCAGAGATAGGCAGAAAAGCTACGCAGATCTAAAGCGTAAACCTCTGAAATTCGAGGTAGGTGATAAGGTGTTGCTTAAAGTATCACCCTGGAAGGGAGTAATGCGATTTGGTAAGAAAGGTAAGTGAAGCCCGAGATACATAGGACCATTCGAGGTCATCGAATGTGTCGGATCAGTTACTTATAAGTTAAAATTACCTGAAGAGCTCAGTGGTATTCACAATGTATTCCACATCTGCAATCTGAAGAAGTGTTTCGCTGATGAATCACTAGTCATACCACACACAGATGAGCACATAGAAGAGAGCTTGAAGTTTGTTGAAAAACCTGTATCGATCGAGGATCGACAGGTTAAGAAGCTTCGAAGGAAGCATGTACCGATCATAAAGGTTAAATGGGATGCCCGTAGAGGTCCCGAATACACATGGGAGGTAGAGTCTACCATGAAAGAAAAGTACCCTCATTTATTTCAGTAAATCTCGAGGTCGAGATTTCTTTTAAGGGAGTGAGGATGTAACACCTCGAAAATTTGTGATCAATGAAATAACGACACGTGTCGTGCAAGACAAAAGTGTTGTAAACCCGGATCTAGTAAAGATGTATGGCAGGATTTAAAAGTGTCGACATGTTAATTAATACCTCTGAACGACCTCGTTATGAATCCCAAGACCCTAATCGATATTATAAACATCTGATATACATTCAAATCCGGTAATTTCTAGTAATAATTTATTCATATTTGCAAGAGTGGGATCCTATGAGGATATGCACGACAAACCTTCATTTATGGCTTTTCGATAAAGTCCAAGACAATATTACAACATGGTAGGGTGGACATAACTATTCAAGCATGATCTAAAGGCCCCAAACTGATAATTCATGGCCCAAAATCGTATTACACTAGTTTCCTGTTCGAAGCTTGAAAGGGCAAAATTTTTTGCCCCTGATAAAGGGCTTACGGACCGTAAAGGACCCCCTTACGGTCCGTAAGGAATGCCCAGCGACTGAAAAATGGACAGCTGCCTGCTATGAGCAAGTAACCGACTTAAAATGCCGTTTTTCACTTCCATGGGCGACCCCTAATAGTTCTTAGGCACTAGGGACACTTGTTGATGATCAGGGATTAATAGTAGAGTTGTTTGTCATGATCATAAGGGATCAAAAGCACTATATAAAGCCCCATTGGTTGCAACTTTGATCAATCACCCACAACTCATCTTCTGATCATCTCTGGAGCTCAAGAGCCTTCTCTAAGAATCTCTGGTCGTGCATTAGACCTTGGTAAGTACCCGTGACCTTCCTTAATTGAGTTTTGCTTAGTTATTAGCTTAAAAGTCAAACCGTCGTAATTAAGGTTTGACTTATCGATTAATCACTAATGGTTCAGTGTTTAGTCAAATTAAAGGTAGTTATAAGTTGGTAATTATGTGGGCATTAAACCCTTAAAAGGGCACCCTCTGATTCCCGCTCTAACTAGATCATTTGTCGGGTCAAAGTTATCTTTAAAAAGTCAACAGGAACTTAATTTTCGAATTAACGCATAATTAACAATGTAGAAGGGGTGTAACCTATTTTATCACTCATATAACTTAGTAATAAATGTAAGAACATGTCTAAGCATGTTCGACCCGACAATTTTCTGTTTAGACCCGGTTCGGAACCGAAAGTCGCAAAACTTTGACTTTTGCTTTGACTTCAGTTCTGACCCGATTTAGATGGGTTTAGAAATGCCTTAGAGCTCCCTTAGGACCAGGCTACATGATGTTATAACCCTCTGTGATTGGTTCATTGATTGTCCGTTTCATTTTACACGTTTCCGTTAATTGCCTAATGTTGACCAATATGCCCTTTTGACCTTAAAACGAGAATTTTGGATATGTGAGAGGACAATAATCTTTGTTACTTATTTATAAACATGTCCCTAAAGTTTCATATCAGTTCGAGGTCCAGAATAGAAGTTATGCTAAATAGCGCATTTAAGAAGCTTTTTGTTAATTAAAAGGCATAATTAGCGTAAAGCCTATCTAAACCCAATTTTTGACACCAAACCTTTTACCCACTGAAGTAATATAATATTTTAGAATTTTTAAAGATTTTTAATTATTTTTAACCTGCTCATAACCTAAGGGTATGGCGTTGATTCGGTAAATACCGATTATACCCTTTTTGTTTATAAAATGAGTTCTACATAGTATTTTGACACCAATCCAATTGCTACTGATTTTATGTAATAAATGAAGTATTTTGAACTTTATAACCTGATCAGAAAACTCAGATTTCCTGTTTAACCCGGAAATCGCTTAAAACGACTTTTTAACGCGTATTAAACACCTAGTATGGGTTTAAACCATTTTGGCATATAAGACTTATCACCAACTGATATAACCTGTTAAATTAAGTTTTTTTGTGGATTAATTCAGACCCGGATCTCAGAATTAAAATTAATCTCTTTTATAATCTTCTAAATGACCAAAATACCCCTACGGGGCTTAAATTGAGATTAAACTCATTTTGGGCATAATGGAAGGTATCCTACTGATATCACAATCTATTTAAGGCATATTAACTTAGGAAACCTGTAAATGACTCTCATGGTTACCCGTTACGCCTCTTGCGCGTTCGGTTCGGTTTATGTAACTAGTTTGCATAAATTAGCCGAAACGGGTCAAGCCTTATCATTCTTATCTCAAAATCCAGAAGGTGTTTAGTTTACCCATATTATACAAGTCTTCAAACTTGTCGGGTCTAAAACGCATTCTATTCCGGTCTTCGCTTAATCGTGCATTTGAACCGTATCTTTCCTTAAAACAAACCTGTCTAAGTTTAGGCTTAAATTAAGACCCGTTAGGATTCTAATAGGTTATTATAAACCTTCGTTCCAAAATAGGAGACCCGGTAAAAGCTACACGCACTTGCTATTTGTGATTGATACTTGCAAAGGTAAATACTTTTAACTTATTTTCCCTTATACGGGCTTGGGGTACGGTATATAAAATACCGCTTGGTCGGGCATTGAATCTTTAATCGAATAGAGGTTAAACCATTGATATGCTCCGTTTGGAAATGTTTTGTTTGCTTAAAGCCTTTGGGGGGTTAATGACCATGTCCCGGATATCCTTGGCATCATTTTACGAAATGGCCACGACCTAAGCACGTGGTGTAGGCGTACACTCGTCAGTGCCTAAATAAATAATGTGGTGTGTCTATTGATCTTTAACCCGGTCTACGGATCGGGCTACTGAACGCATAAGGAACATGTAATTCTTTTACAAGTATTATATTCAAATAATTATCCCAAGTTATAAAAAGCTTTGTGCCACGTGCATTCAAATCAATTTTATTAAACCTTTTCAAAATGAGTCAGTTAATTGTATTTACCAGTGTAAACTGACGTATTTTCCCAAAAAGGTTAAGTGCAGGTACTACGCGAACTAGGCTGGCTTTCTCCTAGCGTCCACAATAAGTCTCGCAAGCTTGGATGTCAAAACTGTTGAACAATGTTTCCTATTTATTTTTGATCCACCTGTGGATTATTTTCAACTGTTTGTGATACTTGATATTACAATTATATTCGGTTGAAATATATCTATCATTTGCTTCCGCTGTGCATTTAAATATTATGTTGTTTGACTGTAATGATATCAACTACGTCACGATACTCACCTACCGGGCCCACCGGTAAAACGTGGAAATATCGGGGTGTGACATGGATTGTGGGTGAAGGTTGGTTGTGGTGGTGGGTTAGGGGCTGTGGTTGGTTGTGGTGGTTGCGGCAGCGCTGGGTGGTGGGTGAAGGGTGGTTGCAGCGGCGCTAGGTGGTGGGTAAAGGGTGGTTGAGGTGGTGGGTTAAGGATGGCGATGGGTGAAGGGTGGTTGTGGTGGTGGGTTAGGGGCAGCGGTGGGTGAAGGGTGGTTGTGGGAGGTGGGTGGGTGACGGGTGGATTTCAGGTGATGGAGGTGGTAGGTGAAGCCGAGAGAGAGAGAGAGAGAGAGAGAGAGTTAATGGTGGCGGTGGGTTGATGGTGGTGGTAGTGATAGAGAGAGAGTTGGAGAGAGATAGAGAGCTATAATATAATAATAATAATAATAATAATAATTTTTATAAATATTTTGTTTTCTTTTATAAAATAATATTAAATAAATAGGTAAAAAGACTAAAATACCCTTGTGTAATTTGATTTAACCAAAAAATCTTACTGGATTAGGGTTAAAGAACATGACGTGTAGGATTTTGAAATGTTAAGGACAAACCAGTTAATTTTGAAGTCAAAGAACACCGCCTGCAATTTGGTACATAGATAAAGGGCAAAAATTGTAATTTACTCTAAAATTTATATGCAACTTTTATTTGGAAAGGTTACGTAATTCGATGAAAACAACAAAAAATATAGAAAGTAGCGGTGTGAATTTTTGACACGACATGAACCTAACATGAAATTCACGGGCTTGGATTTAGTCTAAACGCGCCGGGTGGGTCAGGTTAGTTTGTGGCTGAACCTGCAAAGCTGTTTAGGTAAATGGGTCAGATTTGTGTCAACCCAGCGGTTCAAAGAGTTGACCCATTTATCTGTCATAAATTAAGTTGGTTGGATATTATATGCCATAGTTTATAACTGATAAAGAAAAATCGACATAAAATGTAATAACTAAAATGTAATTATTTTATATAAATTTGTATTTTTCGTCTTAAATTCTAATTTTTTAAAATATAATATGCGAAAAAATTTAGGTTAAACGGGTTATGTTCGAGTCACCCCGTAAATATTAAAGTCGTGTTCAGGTTCATATGTCCGAGTTTAGGTATGGGTTCATGTAAAATTTTCAGTTTAGGTCGGGTTAGACCCGTCAATCTGTAAACATATATCGTTTATCACCATTGAATGGTTTGATTTGTAAATCGAAAACCAACGTAAACTAGTTATAAAAACCGTAGCCGCGTTGCGGCGAACTTCTTTTGTTATTTAGTCTGTGTTTATATGTGTTTGAAATCACTACGAGCGCGTTGCACACGGAATCGCTGACAAGAATAAAAAGAAAATGTGGAAAAAAACACTAAAAAATAACCGAAAGAAAATCAACTAAAAAAGTTGTATGGTAATGATGTTGTTCGGTAGAAGCCCGTAGTCAGAGATGAGCAAATACTAATGGGTACCGGTACCGAATTTCCTGAACCGAAAGATCCTAAGTACCAGTTCGGTACTGACGTTTGGCGTTCCTAGTACCAGTTCGCTGCCGGTTTTTACCTTCATATACCGATACCACCGATACCGTAACCGGTATTTTCGGTACCAATACCGATTTGGTATCAGTTGGCACCGAGCTCATCCCTACCCCTGAAACTAAAAAAAAGTTGTACGATACAGTTGGTGTTCGTACGGTACTCGTGATCAGGGATGAGCACATGGTACTGTGTAGCAGTACCAAATTTCTCAAACTAAAAGATTTTCAAACTCAATCTGGTACCGACTTTTGGCGTTTTATGTACCAGGCTGGTGCTGGTTTTTACCTTCATGTACCGGTAACGAACTGATATTTTCGATACAAGTACTGATAAACCCCAAGCTTATCAGACTTAAAAAGTAAAGGAGATAACAATTATTATAATAGTAAGATAATAAAACTATAAAAAAACTGAATATAATATTTTATTATATTTATAGTTTACTGTTCATTTACTTCACCTTTTAATATATAGGAGAATTCCATACCTTTTCTACTCAATAAGTTTTTTTATATATTTTATTGTATGTATAGCTTTAATGTATTGTAAAAAAATATTTGTTTCTGGTCTTTACATCCTACCAAAATAAAATTTCACATATTTCAAAATCCCACAAAACTAAAAAGTCAAAACTTATCCGCTCAAAATTTATTTCTGAAATATTTTATGGTTTCACCTAAAATCAGTTTTCCCCTAAATTCCCATGATGAGAGATAGAGAGTTTTAGTAATTGGGATATATTTGATAGGGATTAAGATTAGTAATTTTAGTTGATTGCTTATATGATAACCTTCTTTTTTTTTACAATCGAAGTAAGTAATCTTTAGGTAAACAAAACTTGTTAATCGAATTACACAATCATGTCTATGTGATTGTCACAATTAAACACATAATTGAAATTGGCTTTGAATCTAAAATCCAGAGGAACCATTGTTTTCTCCATGTGTTTACAACTTATTCTAGTAATTCGTAGTTTAATCAAACAAACAAACAATTGAGTTTACATTTTTGCAAGTAGTTAATTATTTCTTGATGTGCTAAAAGTAGTTTAATAAAAACAACTAAAATTAACCTAAATCTAGACTCAAAGTAATACTCTAGACTCTCAAAACTCGACTAAACTACTAACCGGCAAGTGAACCGGTCGACTCTAGTAAAGCTAAGTAAGTCCGGATATTGAACCCACAAGACTCTAATTAATTACTCTAATTACTTAATCTAGACGAACCCTGACACTAAACTTAACTATTTTTGTGTTTAGGGGGGTTCTAAAAAGCCTAAGAATAAAATTAAAATTAAATTAATTAACTAAGCTAAATAACGAATTACTGTGAACTTCTTTCAGATGACGAAAACACTACCTAAACAGGAATCTTGATTGCTTTTAGTTAAGATTATATTTGGAAGTTGTCTACTATGGAACTAGGATCTTAATATTCTCACCTCTCTAGAAATATAAGGACCCCTAACCCTTCTCAAGAGCGCGCTATGATCCCCTAAAGGTTATTAAATTACCGGTTATTAGACTCTTTTGCAAGACATCTAGTGGATTTATAAAAGTATCCTACAAGGCTCACTCCCTGTCGAGATCTAAACGTAGGATAGACTTGTTTTCTCAGTTAGACATGCTAGACAGCAGCCAAAAGGTTTACTACCTAAGAAGGACCCACCTTACAGTTTAATCACTTAGACCTAGCAATAATCTCGCACCTTGCAGGTATTGATGATTAGTAGAACACTTGATTTTATAAGATTACCAATTATTACTTCTAAGGTTAGTTACGTAATTTCACCTTAAAGAGTTCAAGATTTATTATGTGATATAGACACTCACCAAAATCTAAAACCCTAGCACGACTCTATTATGTAATAAAGACCGTCACCAAGAATCATATGAAGTAATAATCAATATGCAAACAATATCAAGCACGCATATACATGTAACCAATAGAACAAATCGTTTACAGTTCATAAATAATCCATAACTTCCATAAATCCAAAATATAATCAAAACAATAGCAATCAATCATCCATGTCTAGGTAGTTACAAAGATTTAGCCAAGAATAGTCATGAAAAACATCAAAATCGAAGTATTAACGAAAACGCAAAACATGATGGTAAAAGAAATACGAAAGTAAAGACACCCGAATGATACCGCACTTCATATCTTTAACCGGTTGCTTCCCGTGCTCGAAAACGCTCTCCAAGAACTCTGAAATTCGTCCAAACTATGCTCAATTCTTAATTAGGGTTTGTGGAGTGATTTATGATTAATTTATAGTAAACCCTGGTCAACAAACGAATAATTGCCGTCAACATACCCCGTCGCGTCGCACGATGGGTATAGCTCCACACAGTCGCGTAGCGCGACGGCTAAAAATGCCAAAATAATATTTGTTTAATGGTAGCGGGGCGCGACAGCATAAGGGTGTCCTTGTGGCGCGATGCGAGGGCGGCCTGTTTTTCACAGAATGTCTCGTTTTTTTATCAGCTCCAGCATTGCAAATTCCCAGAAATTATTCTAACTCTAAAACTCAGCCAGTTCTTCTTCGTTTCATGACAATTTCATCACTAACGACCTGTAAAACGAGATTTGATCAAAGTAACGAAATTCTAAACAAAACTAAACTAAACCAATACGAAATATGCACAAACTCTACATGATAAATGGATGTATTTTGCAATACATCAAATATCCCCACACTTACTCTTTTTTTCATCCTCGAAAAAAGAATTATGCAACGGAATCAGAGATGGATAAATACTTGGGTCAAAGCTTATTTATACTTGTTAAAATCAAAGCTTGTGTTAGCCGTGATTGCAAATATGCTTGTCCTTTTAAACCCAACCCGGTTCTAAGCCCCTCATCATGCAAATTTAGTTCAACTGCAGTCAATCTACCTATGGTCTCACGCTAGAAGCTACGGTCCACCTAATCCTGCCTCAAGCTTATAGAACAAAAGGAACGATCACTGGACCAATTCCTAACCGTTTTATACCAAAATCAAGAGAATTTAAAACCAAACTTTTCTCATTTTTTTCTTTTCATCATTTTTTTTCTTTCTTTTGAGCTTAGACGTTGCTTTACCTAACCCAGAGGCATTCCCAACCAGAGTCACCATCCCCGAGAGAGATTACAATAGGCGTTGGTAATTTTTATTGCAATCTCGATTTCACACATCCTAGAGGCATTCCGGGTCAAATCACTATCCCCAACCACGATTACATAGGCATGCGCTACTTTCCTTTAGTTTCTAGCTCATTTTTTCTATTTTTTTTTCTTTTTCTTTTTCATGATAAAAAATTCTAACGATTTTGACTTATAACGACATCCCTTATACTCTTATTGGCGGTTTCAATTTCCTATTTTTCTCAGATGGGTACCCACTAGTAGACCGACAATTAAGGTAATATTAAATCAAAGGGACCTAAAACCAAACCGGGCCTATTCACATATCCCAAACTAGACACATGCTCGACTTAATTATTCTCATATTATCATTATTTGATCCCGAACAAAACCCGTCTTTTCTATCATTTCCTTATTATTTTTTGCAAACTTCTTTATTCAAAAGACATTTTCTGATTTTTCTAATTTTTTTTAGATTCTTTCCAATTTTTTAATTTTTTGTATTTATCATATTTATGACTCCACTACGTTAACGAACTAAACTATGACTCATGATGTGTGTAAAATGCAACATATAAATTACATCAAATGGGGCATAAAACTAACCCTTTTTTAGTACTAATGTTGGAAAAAGTGTGCTTTTGTCTTCCTTTTGTATTTTCAGTGTTAAATGACGTAAATGAATAAAAGAAGCAAAAATACAGCTAAATCCAACATAAATGCAAGAAAAGGAACAAACGTGGCATGCCCGACCCCTCGACAGTATCTTCCCAAGCAAAAACAAAACATCAGAAGGCTGAACACGCCCAGTGCCCAACGGACACGGGGGCGTGCCCAACGGACACGGGGGCGTGCCCAAGTGTCTGCAGAAAAGACAAAAGCGCAGAAGCTTCTATTTTCCAACACGGGGGCGTGCCCAACTCCACACGGCCGTGGTCAACGCTAAGATTCGCAGAATCCAAGCAAATCTTCATAGTACAGATACGCTTCTGCACACGGGGCTGTGCCCAGTGGTCATGGGGGCGTGGTCAACTAATACAAACAAACTGTATTAAATGAAGAAAGAGAAAGTGGATGGACACGGGGCCGTGTCCGGGCTTCTGTGCAGGCTATAAGTAGGGGTGCTTGGTTCATTTCAAAGGCATCCCTTGACAAACCACCTCTCTCCCACTTAACCCACACTCCACCACCATCACAACACCCACATCCACCACCATCATCCATCACCCATCATAGAGTGTGTGTAGTAGTCTCGGGATCCAAGATTGATAGTAAGAGTTCTTGACAATCAAAGGCCATGTTTGCCTAAGTCTCTTACATCACTTGGTGAAGACAAGCATTTAGTGTAATACTTTTGTTTTTTAATCTTTTCGCACTTTTTATTTGGTTTTGTATTAATGACTTTAATAACTAGTTTCTTATGTTGAAGGTGAAACTTCCTTATCATTTGTCTGTGGTGTCTTGGCGTTATTTTACTGTCTATATAAAATAAAAGATTTACACCATTCATATCTCCACGGTCTATATGGAGATATGTTGGCTACCTGGTCGGGGGTTAAGGGAATGGTTTGGTAAGGTTTTTGCCTTGTTCAGTGTATAGATCCTGCAAGGACCTAGGTCAAGCTTACTAGGACCTCCTTTAATACCCACTTATATTAAATGGCGGGGGTGCGAATGGCTTGATCCCCTCATATGTAAACTACTATTAATACATTAACCCGGCTACTTGGGATTGTATCCCTGCTGACTCAAACCACTTAGCCGAGGGTAACGTCGCCTTCAAAATAGGGGCCTACCACATTACGCATTAATAACTTAATTAATTTTCTCCCAATAATCCAACCCTTTAGGATTGTATTCTTGCTGACTCAAACTACTAGGTTGAGGGTAACGTCACCTTCAAAAGAGGGGCCTACTACTATAACTAAGATAATCTCTTAAAAAGTCCAAAAGTGCGGAAAACATCAAAGGTTACACTAAAGGCGAGTCGGATCCAAGTGATTCATCTTGTCTATCTGTTTTATCTTATTTTTATTTTCAGCATTTTTAGTTTTTATTTTTATGTTTAAAACCTTTTTCTAAATTTTTTATTTGATTAGACGTTGAGGATAAACCGGTACTAAAAGCTCTTGTGTCCTTGGACGACCTCGGTATCTTACCAACGCTATACTACGCTCACACGATGGGTGCACTTGCCCATATGTGTGTTTAGTGTTAGTAAAATATCGTGTTTTATAAATTTAAAACTTGACTAAAGTGTTAAAAAGGGATAAAAATATACTTAAATATATATAACGCTACACACGCATCAACTCACATGACATGTTCCATCCCCACACTTAAAATTTGCATTGTCCCTAATGCAAGGATGAACCATACTAAACTACCTAAATTACCACTATCAAACCAAACGAAAGGCTTAAATACCGAATAAAATAAAACGAATATACAAAATATACAAGTGGAAAATGACTTAGCTGATATGTGAGATTGTCAATGTGCCAGTCGTTTCCACATAAGCCCTCCAATTCGAACGTGCTCAGCAAACAATTCCTAAACTCGGACACGCGAACGAAAGCGGCAACAAACATCAACCTATCAAACATCATAAAAAAACACTACAAAAAAAATAATATATAAACATAGTAAGTATCAGTTCAACCACAAACCAAACCAACCATCCCAATCAACCTGTTCAAATGTATCCAAAGTATAAGTACAAACCAAAATATAAGGATCAAAACAGCATAAAAATAAAAACAAAAGATATCAAATCAGCTCCTACTGCGTCCTCGTCATCCCCACACTAGTCATCACCACTCTCGCTTTCACTTTCTTCACTACTACTCTCCCGTCCACCTGCTCCAGAACTACCCTCTCCAAACACATGAAACGGGGGAGCCGGATCAACCATCACTCCAGCACCAATCGGGCCAACCTGTACACCCGGCTGGAAGAAATCTGGTATTGCCATGTTCATCTTGCTCATGATATACCTGAGGGCCCCCTCCTGCCTATCCTGTCCGGTCTGAATCATGTACTCCAGTCTGTCAAACCTCTGCTCCACATAGCCAGATAAAGACTGCAAAGTAAGCGGCTCGGGAGGCGGCTGCCTACGAGGATACTGCGGTGCCGGCCTCTCATGTCGCTGCGGTGGTCGATGGCGATGAGTAGGATCAATCTGCATCATGACATCCTCAGTTGGATGTCCCTCCGGTGGCTGTACCTGTGGACCCTGCCTAATCGGCTCCCAACCGTAAGGCTCGGTGTAAGAAACGATACATGCCTGCTGCAGCTCCCTCATACCAAAAATCACCTTCTTCGGTCCTTCATGTAAAAATCTGGGGTTATATTTGTCAAACACCCCTAAATTCAATGCAAGACGTGTGATATACGGACCCATATCCAATGCAGCTCGGTGACCTCCTCTACGCGCCCTGCTAAACGAATCGGCTAACACAGTCGCCAAATTCATCTCTCTCCTCTCTACCCGACACATCAGAATAAACAACTCTACACAATTAGATTTGTTCTCACCCGATTTCCACCCCACCAAAGTAGTCGACAATATTTTCAACGCATATCTATATATCGGATTACGAACCGAAGTGATCAGGTTCATCAATGCAAATGGGTGGTCGGAAATGGTTCTCCAAAAATAATGTAGCTCTGCCGCTCCTACACTATACTCTCTATCAGTAGAATATGCTCATCTCAAAACTAGTAGCAAAGCCGAGCTGTTGAACCTCCTTAAGAGTATAGAAACCAGAAGCAACCGCAAACCGAGCCATGTTCATCTCAAATACTTTCCTACCCAAGCTAAATGATACCGCTTTAGCATCATCAAATTTCCCCTCTTTATGCTTCCACGTACTGTGGAACTCCAACACTAACTCCTCATACTGATCTAAAGCACAATCCATCATCATTCTCAACTTCGGACCCAAGAGGTCCAACACCTCCTGTCTAGACCCTATCTCATCTAACCATTCCCAGTCGATGACCCTATGCTGCAATAGATCTGTATCCTTCAGCTTATCATATTTCCTCCATTCATGAGTGTTCAACCCAAACTGTAGTATCGGGTGATCAGCTCTATCCACTTTGCATATTGGAATCCTTTTAGTAGAGGTTCTATATATAATTTATCTCAACCTCGGATCCTGAGCATCAATTTGTAATACCGGCTAAACTGGAGGTCTCTGACCTGGCCCCCTCTTATGAGGCCTCTCGCCACCTCCTAATGAACTACCCGCAGCTGCCATATCTGCAAAATAAATATTCAACAAGACAAAACAGACAGATAATCAGTAATCACAAGCTATTTTTGGTATTTTTTTAATTTTTGAAATTTTTTTTCTAAAAATTAGAATAACCGTATAGCATTTCATTCGCGGTTTAGTTCTGAAAATAAAGTTGAATTAAAAACAACCGGGTTACCTTTTACAATTGCTAAGAAATAACTAAACTCACCCGAATGGAGATTGAGTACGGGCGAGCCTAATTAACTTGTACGTGCAAGTAAACCCAAGACCGACTAAACTAGACTCGAACTAGACTAAAATGACTAAGACGACAGTCTAACTTGGACTCAATGTACATTACCCTCTCCCGGCACCTTAATTGTTCTCAATTAAACTCTAGTGCCTACCAATCTGACATTGACGTCTAACCTTAATTAAATTCAGCCGTGTATTAAAACAAAACAATTTTAGCTTTTGAAAAATTCCGCCTAGTTAAAGGAGGTTTTTATCTTTCGCAAAAAATTCTGATTCGAATGCAAGGTTGAAACTTTATTGCGTCAATGTACTTGATACCAATCCATAATCAGCAAAACATGTTCAATGTCCCAACCCGACAACTATTTTTTACCCAATAACGACATTAACTCAGCCTATAGTTATCACCACTTGAAGCAAGGACCTAACTTAATGTCAAAACGGCAATGTTCTCTCAAGAGATTTTAATATCATGTGCAAAAACCCAAACCAAATCAGCCGCACCCCTTAAACGACGTTATCACAATCTATACTTAATTGTAATTTACTAAGTAAAACCCAAAACCGGCACATGAGCTTTAATTCGGCCAATCAATATATATGAGCCCCAAACCATCAACCCACAAGCCTGCAATGTACTAACACAACCGGACTCGACACGACTCGTACTAACTTGACTGACCCGCAACTAAGGCTGTGGCGCTACGCCACGGGTGGGTTCAAATAGTCTGGTTCATGTTGAGGGGTCGCGTAACGCGAAGGATATGTGCCTTTATGGTAGCGTGACGCGAAGGAAGGGTTCAAGAGTGGATTTTGGACTATGGGGTCGTGTGACGCGACGAAGATGGTTGTTTACGGTGACGCGACGCGAAGGCACGATTTTCACAGGATGTTGCATAAAAATTCTTGTTTCATGCCTTAGAATCTTTTCTAAGTATTACCCAACCTCCCAAAACCATCCCAATTTTTTTTCTAACACTGGGACTTACCTGGAATGCCGTTTTTCTTTGCAAATTCAGCTCCTCGTTGAACGTGATTCCTGCAAAATACTCAAACACACAAAACAAAGACACGACACACTATGAGGAACTACCGTTAGTTACGAAAAGACTCAAAAACGGCACGAAACAAATTATACAAACTCTACACTTGAGATTGCTCTCAAGACTCTAAATGGTGATGTTCGGAAGATCTTTGAGAGGAGTTTCCTCCTTCTCGGAGTTGTTAATCGGCCCTCCTAAATAATGCTTTAAACGGTGGCCATTCACTTTCCAAGAACTGTCACTCGCTTTATCGTATAGCTCAATCGCACCATGCGGAAATACTTCTTTCACAACATACGGTCCCATCCACTTCGACTTCAATTTCCCAAGGAACAACTTAAACCTCGAATTGTAGAGAAGCACTTTATCACCAACTTTAAAATCCTTCAACCCTTTAAGCTTTCGATCATGCAACGCCTTCGTTTTCTCCTTGATACTCCAAGAACGCTCATACGCCGCATCTCTAAGGGCTTCTAACTCATGGATTTGGAAATATCTTTTCCTAGCCGTGGGAGTAAGATCTAAATTGACGGTCTTAAGAGCCCAAAACGCTCGGTGCTCCAATTCTACCAGAAGATGGCAAGCTTTTCCATAGACGAACATAAACGGTGTGGTCCCTAAAGGTGTTTTGTAGGCGGTACGGAATGCCCACAAAGCATCATCAAGCTTGTCCAACCAATCTTTACGACTTTTCCCTACCATTTTCTCAATAATTTTCTTTTCTCCCCTATTCAAATTTTCTACTTGATTGTTTGTTTGTGGAGGATACGCGGTAGACAAATGATTAGTAACTCCATATCTCTCCAATGCCTTCTCCATCACGGAATTACAATAGTGTGCTCCTCGGTCACTATTAAGGGCTTTAGGAGTACCAAATCGCGTGAATAACTTCTTCAAGAATCTCACCACCACTTGGGCGTCGTTTGTAGGCAAAGCTTGAGCTTCCACCCACTTCGAAACGTAGTCGATTGCCACAAGGATGTACCTATTCCCACTCGGAGGAGGGAAAGGTCTCATGAATTCAATGCCCCATACGTCAAATATTTCGAGTACTTGAATGGGATTTTGGGGTATTTCATTCTTGGATGAGATGTTGCCGGTACGTTGGCAAGCATCACAAGTCCTAACAAACCGTTGAGCATCCTCGAACACTGTAGGCCAAAAGAAACCACAATCGTAGACTTTTTGTGCGGTGGTGTGTGCACCATGATGATCTCCCGTCAACCCCTCATGCACATGCCTAAGTATATCTAAGCCCTCCTCCTTGCTAACATACCTCCTAAGTACACGGTCACCTCCTATCCTAAAAAGGTAAGGATCACCCCATATGTACTTTCTAGTATCCCTAATCAACTTCCTCTTTTGTTGGGCATTCATATCTTGCATCACATCTCCATTCACAAGATAATTCGCTAGATCACTAAACCACGGTAATCCCTCATTCTTTGCCGTAACAAAATCTATAGACTCATGAGGGAATCGATCTCCTATCTCCTCCTCGCGAATCTCTTCCCTATTCGGATCCTCTAAGCGCGAAAGGTGATCCGCCGCTACGTTTTCCGCTCCTTTCTTATCCCTAATCTCTATGTCAAACTCGGAAAGGAGTAGAATCCAACGAATGAGACGGGGCTTAGCATCTTTCTTTTGGAAAAGATAGCGCAAAGCCGCATGGTCGGTGAAAACTATGGTCTTGGAAAGCACAAGGTATGATCGGAATTTATCAAAAGCAAAGACCACGGATTGGAGTTCCTTTTGGTAGTAGTGTAATTTTCTTGGGCGTTATTAAGGGTTTTACTCGCGTAGTAGATCGGGTGAAAGTGATTCTCCCATCTTTGACCCAAGACTACCCCGATCGCATAGTCACTTGCGTCGCACATGAGCTCAAACGGTAAGCTCCAATCGGCGGATACAAGAATGGGTGCACTCACGAGTTTCTCTTTAAGGAAGTCGAACGCTTTAAGACACTCCTCATCAAAGACGAATGGGACATCCTTCTCAAGGAGTCGAGTCATGGGGCGAGTAATTTTGGAAAAATCCTTAATAAAGCGCCAATAAAAGCTCGCATGACCTAAGAAACTACGGATGGATTTGACACTAGTCGGTAGAGGAAGCCAACGAATAGTATCTATCTTGGCTCTATCTACCTCTATCCTGGCTCTAGAAATCTTATGCCCTAAGACTACCCCCTCCGAACCATGAAGTGACACTTTTCCCAATTAAGCATCAACTTCATCTCAACGCACCTCTTCATCATCCTTGCCAAATTCTCTAAACAATGATCAAACAAATCGTTGTGAACTGAGAAGTCATCCATAAAAACCTCCATAGAACTCTCATCCATGTCTTGAAAGATCGCTATCATGCACCGTTGGAATGTAGCCAGAGCGTTACATAGCCCAAAAGGCATGCGTCGGTACGCATATGTGCAGTATGGACATGTAAACTTCGTATTTTCTTGGTCTTCCGGCGCAATAGGGATTTGGACATAGCCGGAAAAACCATAAAGGAAACAATAAAATTGTTGCCCCGCAAGATGCTCAAGCATTTGATCAATAAAAGGAAGTGGGAAGTGGTCTTTCCGGGTGGCGTCATTGAGCTTGCGGTAGTCAATACACACACGCCAACCGGTAACCGTACGAGAAGGGATGAGCTCGTTTTTCTCGTTCACGACAACAGTTATCCCCCCCCCTTCTTTGGGACAACTTGAGTAGGGCTCACCCATGAAGAGTCGGATATGGGGTAAATCAAACCGGCTTCCATAAGCTTCAACACTTCTTTTCTCACAACCTTTTTCATGTTAGGATTTAAATGCCTTTGAGGTTGCACCACTGGTTTGTATTCATCCTCCATAAGAATACGGTGGGTACAAAAGGTGGGGCTAATCCCCTTGATATCGAACAATTTCCAAGAAATCGCCTCTTTGTGCTCCTTAAGCACCTCAACTAACTTTCCCTTCTCCTCCTCCGTCAATCTAGAATTGATCATGACGGGCATACTAGAATTTTCTCCTAAGAAAACATACTCTAGGTGGGATGGGAGAACCTTAAGCTCTAAGGGTAGAGTATCTACGGGTTTACTTCCACTCTCCTCCTTAACCTCACATAGCTCTAGGGTTTCGGGAACCCAAGACGAATCTACTTCCTCACCCTCATCAACAAACTCCTCTTCAACTAATTCCTCACTAACTAGATCGGCCCCACTAATGAAATCTAGACACCTATCAACGCATGAGATAAACGAATCTAGGAAGTAAACGGAGTGACATGGACCGCTAGAATCGTCGCTACCACTAGGATGTTGCATGTCTCTATCTATCTCAAAGGTAACTATCTCATCGCCCGCTCTAAGTGAAATCGTATCGTCAAATACGTCGATGAAGGCCTTTGCGGTTCGAAGAAAAGGACGACCAAGAATGATCGGGACTCTCTAATCGGCCTCCATGTCTAAGACCACGAAATCTACGGGAAAAACAAATTTATCTACCTTCACGAGCAAGTTCTCTATGAATCCACGAGGATACTTAACCGATCGGTCGGCTAAGGACAATGACATATGCGTGGGTGTAAGCTCTCCTAATCCTAGCCTCTCATAAAGGGAAAACCGCATCAAATTGATGCTAGCACCTAAGTCCGCTAAGGCATGAGCGGGGGTAACGGTACCCCCGAAGAAGCAAGGAATGGTGAATGTACCCGGGTCGGTTAATTTTCCGGTAGCTTATTCAAGACCACCGCGGAACAACCGCCGGTCAACGGGATGTTTGAAAGCTCTCCTAACCTCTCCTTACGTTTGAGAAGGTCCTTAAGGAATTTGGCATATTTAGGCATGGACTGTAAGGCTTCGATGAAAGGAAGGTTGATTTTCAGTTGCTTGAACATTTCTAAGAATTGCCCATATTCCTTAGCATATTTTTGATGCTTAAGGCGGGCGGGGTAGGGTACGCGTGAATGATCAACTAACGGTGAAGGCCTAACCCCTATGGGACGTTTTTCAACACTCTCTTCTACTTGGAGCTCCTCGGTGTGTGCGGTACTTGCTGGGTCTAGCCTATGTTGCACCTTACCAGGAGCTTCCATCTCAATCTCTTCGTCTACCTCTTCCTCATCCTCTACCTCTACTATCCCTCTCTCACTACCTCCCCTAGACTCTTGTCACTACGGGTAGTAATGGCCTTCGCTGAATGGTTAGCGGGGTTCGTGTAAGTATTTCCTGAAAACTGACCAGGTGGGTTCTCTTGTAACTGTTTATCTAAACCACCTATCGTTCTTTGAAGGTCTAAAAGTGCGGATTGTTGATTTTTAAGTTGAAGCTCTTTATTTTTATTAATTTGCTCTTGATTTTTAGAAAAATTTCCAAATTCAGTTAAATTTTTTTGTGTAGCCTGATCTCTCACCATCAATTGAGCAAACATCTCTTCAATCCTACTTAAACTACCATCTGAACCCTTTCCACTAGCATGACCCTCTTGATTTGACCCCCCTCCAGAAAATTGACCCCCTGAACCTGAACCACTAAACTGACCTCCTTGACCTGAACCACTACTAGAGTAAAGACCTGGCCCCCTATTTTGATACTGACCAGATGGAAAACCAGGAGGATTACCAGAAGACCGAAAACCACTATTATTACCACTACGCCAGTTGGAGTTATAATTAGAATTATTATTATTAAAAGGACCCCTAGACTGATCAGCTATAAACTCTACCTGCTCGAGTGTAAGTGTAGGACAATCTATCGTGTCGTGGCCTCCCCTACAAACCTCACACCTATCAACCTTTTTCTTAATCTCATTCAACTCTTGTTTAAGACCCTCTAGAACAGCAGCTACCGATGAATCCAAGCCAACTTGGTTTACCCCTCGAGTGGCCGAGGAGGTAGTCACAGGAATGGAAGTGAGGAGGTAGTCACAGGAATGGAAGTCCTGCTGGTAGTGCTATAGTCCATATCAGAATGGGCAAAACTCTCAAACAAATTATTACACAAATTAACTGTCTTTTTACCCATAAGTTGCCCTCCAGCAGAAGTATCGAACCAGGCTTTGATCTCGGTGGTGAGACCATTGTAGAACTTTTCAACAAGTGCCCAATCCGACAAACCATGCTGAGAACAACGAGAAAACAGAGTTTGGAAACTCTCCCAGGCCAGGTGATACGGCTCATCAGGTTCCATCCGGAACAAATGGATCTGATCGCGTAGACGAGATGCTTTGGCAGGTAGGAAGTATTTAGCTAAGAAAGCATCTCGTAAACCTACCCAAGTAGTGAAAGTTCCCGCTGTCTACGAATCAAACTAGACGGTTGCGCGGCCAGCGAGAGAAAATGGGAAGACCTGTAGGTACCTGGCATCTAGATTAACACCTTCAATTGAGAAGGTGCTACAAAGGCGGGTGATGCAGTTAATGTGGGCTAGAGCATCCTCATCATCACGGCCATGCAATTGGCACGAATTGGTGATGGCTGTCATGATGTAGGATGAAATCTGCCAGGACCTATCATTAGCAATGTTGGGAAGGGCGATGGGGGAATTAGAACCGGCGAAGCCGGTGGTGGCTTGTTGGTAAACGATTCTATTGGCCATTTGAACTACGGGTGTAGGACTAGGTGTACGGGAACGCGAAGGTGGTGGGGAATTGTGGGGTGACGACTTCGGGGTGAAGTCAAAGGCTGGTGGTTTAGATTGGGATGTAGAGTCAAAAGGGGCGGAAGTTGAAGTGTAAGTTTTACTAACCTTTAAACTAGAAGACGAGAAGGCAGACAAGTCAATCGGCGACTTCGGTGGTCCCTGAGAACGTGTATGGTGCATTCACTGCAAAACCAACAATAAACAAGTAAGACGACTCTAACAAACGACTCTAAAATAAAAACAAATGACACTAGGACTATTTAGACTCCAGCGACTCGTAAACACACAAATAGAACGTAGTGAAATCAAATGACGTCCAAACAAAGTAATCAACACAATTGCCAAGAGTCCCCGGCAACGGCGCCAAAAACTTGATTTGCTAAAAGTAGTTTAATAAAAACAACTAAAATTAACCTAAATCTAGACTCGAAGTAATACTCTAGACTCTCTAAACTCGACTAAACTACTAACCGGCAAGTGAACCTGTCGACTCTAGTAAAGCTAAGTAAGTCCGGATATTGAACCCACAAGACTCTAATTAATTACGCTAATTACTTAATCTAGACGGAAGCTGACATTAAACTTAACTATTTTTGTGTTTAAGGGGGGGGGGGGGTTCTAAAAAGCCTAAGAATACAATTAAAATTAAATTAATTAACTAAGCTAAATAACGAATTACTGTGAACTTCTTTCAGATGACGAAAACACTACCTAGACAGGAATCCTGATTGCTTTTAGTTAAGATTATATTTGGAAGTTGTCTACTATGGAACCGGGATCTTAATATTCTCACCTCTCGGGAAATCTAAGGACCCCTAACCCTTCTCAAGAGCGCGCTATGATCCCCTAAAGGTTGTTAAATTACCGGTTATTAGACTCCTTTGCAAGACATCTAATGGATTTATAAAAGTATCCTACAAGGCTCACTCCCTATCGAGATCTAAACCTAGGATAGACTTGTTTTCTCAGTTAGACATGATAGACAGCAGCCAAAAGGTTTACTTCCTAAGAACTACCCACCTTACGGTTTAATCACTTAGACCTAGCAATAATCTCGCACCATGCAGCTATTCATGATTAGTAGAACACTTGATTTTATAAGATTACCAATTATTACTTCTAAGGTTAGTTACCTAATTTCACCTTAAGGAGTTCAAGATTTATTATGTGATATAGACACTCACCAAAATCTAAAACCCTAGCACGACTCTATTATGTAATAAAGATCGTTACCAAGAATCATAAGAAGTAATAATCAATATGCAAACAATATCAAGCACGCATATACATCTAACTGATAGAACAAATCGTTTAAAGTTCATAAATAATCCATAGCTTCCATAAATCCAAAATATAATTAAAACAATAGCAATCAATCATCCATGTCTAGGTAGTTACAAAGGTTTAGCCAAGAATAGTCATGAAAAACATCAAAATCCAAGTATTAACGAAAACGCAAAACATGACGGTAAAAGAAATACGAAAGTAAAGACACCCGAATGATTCCCGCACTTCATATCTTCAACAG
This sequence comes from Helianthus tuberosus, assembly GCA_030545235.1. Lineage (NCBI taxonomy): Eukaryota > Viridiplantae > Streptophyta > Magnoliopsida > Asterales > Asteraceae > Helianthus > Helianthus tuberosus. Next base: position 99,291,439 of record CM060437.1, on the reverse strand, counting down.
GTAGCTTCCCGTGCTCGAAAACGCTCTCCAAGAACTCTGAAATTCGTCCAAACTATGCTCAATTCTTAATTAGGGTTTGTGAAGTGATTAATGATTAATATATAGTAAATCCTTGTCAACAAACGAATAATTGCCGTCAACATACCCCGTCGCGTCGCGCGACAGTTATAGCTTCACACAGTCGCGTAGCGCGACGGCTAAAAATGCCAAAATAATATTTGTTTAATGGTACTGGGGCGCTACAGCATAAGGGGATCCTTGTGGCGTGACGCGAGGGCCTGTTTTTCACATACTGTCTCGTTTTTTTATCAGCTTCAGCATTACAAATTCCCAGAAGTTATTCTAACTTTGAAACGCATCCAAAGTAACGACCTGTAAAATGGGATTTGATCAAAGTAATGAAATTCTAAACGAAACTAAATTAAACCAATACGAAATATGCACAAACCCTACATGATAAATGGATGTATTTTGCAATACATCATTACCTAATCCATAACACTTTACATTTGACTCCTCTGGATTCGATACCCTGCTTACCCTAGCTTCCTAGGTTAATTTGGTTTTTGCATGACCCTTACAACAGTCATCACACCACAGCATCAGTAGCCGCCTGGGGTGCCTCGGTACCCCCAGCACGTCGTGTATGACTTGATGCCACTGGTTGTGGCCCTTGCGTTACAGTAGGTGCAGCAGCGGCTAGGGATAGTGACCTGAGCCCCATACCAATGTAGGACTTGCCGCCACCCCCAGGACGGGATCCGCAGCCGTCTGGCACCACTCAGGAACTTGGGCCGTCAGGCACCACTCAGGACCCTTAGGGTTCGGATCCGACGTTTAGGATATTTTGTTGTACTTTTCTTAATTATGTCATGTATATATACAAGCTTATTATATAGTTAAATTTCTGGTTCAGTTTATTTATATCTGTCATTGTTTATTTCAAATGTTTAGACTTATTGGTTACGTATAATGTATAATATGATATGGCACGTTGCGATAAAATTTAATACAAAATATAAATACGATACGATACGCCACGATAAAAATATAACAAAAATTACCAAATAGATATAAACAACAAATAACCAACAATACCCACCAAAAACCACTAAAATTCAATCTAAAAAATCAGCTCTTCAATACGGATAGTATAGGCCTATACGATTCGTATAAGCCTAGCCGCCAGAAAATCGCTAACACTATCAGTCAGTCATGTCTAAAATCATAACCAACACAGATCGTACAGGCCTATACAATCCGTATTGGACCAATCAAAGTATGTAGATAGAATGGCCGGTGAGCCAATAGAATCTCCCCCTAAAATACCCTAGAAAACAATATACTAGTAATATTGTATCCTTTCAGAACTCTGACTTTAACTTTAAAGTGCCTAGAAAACTGGGCACTTCATCTTCTTCATATCTCACCGCTACAAAATCAAATAGCCGGAAAATTTTTCATCAAAAACTTTTCACTCTCTTGCAACAATGATATGCCAGGGGTATCCTAATATTTACTCAGGAGTATCCTATACGTAAAAAAGAGAACGTGTTTTTTTAACTATCAATTGATTAATCAAGTGCTTGGATTAAATGGGTATAATTGATAAAAAAAAAAGAGGCGCGTGAGTTTGTGCAGGGTATTCTATTCTAGTCAATCCGAAGTAATAGTTTATCTCTCCTCTAATTCCCCTTGTTTTTTAAACGTTAATAACTCTTTCATACGACATTATTTTTTTATAAAATTGCACAAAAAAATGAGCGTTTTTTATCTTTACAACGAGTATACTATTGCTATATTTTCGAAAAAAATCGAAAAGCCAGATGCGTAAAACGCAATGAACAAAAAGCATAAAAATTTACTTTTTTCTAAAACGCAATTGACAAAAAAACACAAAAATTGGTTGTAAAAACCCGACTTTTCGGATTGTTATTCGTACGCTACTTGCTTCAATTTGTAACTGTCTTGTACTCTGAGATTCGATATAAATAAAGGTTTAAGTTATACTAAATACATTTTCATCACACAGCACCGCTGCACATTTAAACGCTTTATATACGCTCAACGCTAACACAACATGAATTACAGAGAATTATGCTATTTAAATTGCCATGTGTGTTTGTTTGTTCGGTAACCACTCACGCCTTCGCACTCGCTTATTACGCTAAATCGCTAAATCGCAAACGCTGTTAGTAGTAGTAATGTTATGCTGTGTGTTCTTATATGGTTTACTTGTGTGTGCTTTACATGTATTGTTTACTTGCTCGAAACGCTCAAACGCTTACTCGCACAACTCGATTTATCACAACGAAACGCAACACAACGCTATACTTAATCTCTCGCTAAAATACTTAACATACTGGTACTAATTAACGCAACAAAATGCATTAGACGAGCATCCTATACACGAAAACGAGGATTTTCTGCACAAAACAGCACCTTCGAACGAAGGCAGCAGGTTCGAACCAGGTCTGCTTGTGTGATCCCACCTCTTCTATAAATACCTAGCCCCTTCTCCATTTCATTTCACTTGCTGATTACATACCGAAACTCTGCCGAATTGTTGTCCGACCATTTTCAAGTAAGATTTGACAGTTTTATATGATTACACAACGTTTTTCCACTTCGATTTTCCACAAGATTCACTTCGATTTCATCCAAACTCTTGGGTTTTCACCTAAAACTTCAACTTTTTCATCTAAACTTCAACTTTCTGCAAAAACCTTCCTCTTTTTCATAAAACTCTTCATCTTTTTCATCAAATCTGCTTATTTCATAACTGATCTACACTTAACCGAGTGTATTGGGCCTAGCTTCGGCTTCCCAAGTTAGAAATCTGCAGATTTCACACTCACCAAGTGTTAGATCTAGGTAAAAACTTTTTTTAAAACCCACTAAACTTTATTTTCGCACTAAAACGGACCTAAAACGACATCCATTTTGTTCTCTGACTAGTGGGACAAGGTAGTGTCGAAACCGTCTTGAATTGGACTCGAAAATACATCTGATTCAGGCAAAAACGCAGCTCCTACAACCACGTTTGTGAACTGGACTGTTCTGTGCGAAGCCCAGCTTCGTACGAAGGCACTGCCTTCGTACGAAGGCACATGGCTTCGTACGAAGGCAATGCCATCATACGAAGGACCTGACTTCGCACATAACAATTCGATTCTCATCCGTGACTCAGACAAAGGCCTATCCGACTCTAAGTTTAATCAGTAGCTTAAGGCTGGAAGGATGAACACTCGATTTTCCAAAGACACTCGATTTTGGACAACGGAAGCCACACGTGTACGAAGACCCCACCTTCGTACGAAGGCACACCTTCATACGAAAGCACACCTTCGTACAAAAGCACAGCTTCGTACGAAGCTTCTGTTTCCCACCGACACTCTGATTTTCGACCGTTTCAGCACTTTGGAGGACTTACGCTTCTGTTCCCGTACGCAGGCTGATCCGACGCTCCCTACAATCCATTTTCAGACCGTTTTTAATTATTAGACACGCACTGTGAGTATACTTGAACCCTTTTTCGCTTAACGCACTTTTGGTTGTTACATACGTTCTCTATCAAAAACACAACACACAACGCTTAACACTATTATGAACGCTAACCGCTCCCGCATGCTATACGTGATTAGTTGAATGCTTGTTACTATGCTTACACAGTGATTACTTGCCCGACCGCCTTTAGCAACGATAGTACTATAGTTTGGACTCGGCACCTGTTTGTTCAGGGGTTGCTAAGGATCACATACTTTACTTCACGTCTTCGCTTCGGTGAATATGTGTCACGCATACTCTACTCACAGTCATGTGGTTAGGATGTATCATTGTGATAGTTACTTGATTCACCTTTTACGTGTTACATGATGGTTATGCGTAAACGCTTTCTATACTATATCTATGCTAAACTTGTGTACTCACCTTTACATTATTGTATTGACTTTATTTTAATGTATGTGACAGGTTGATGATTATCATGTGCCACAACTGGATAGGAAGTCTAGAAACTCACCAAATAAAATCTAGGTTGTCGGACTTGTTTTGTTTGAGAGATGTGAACTCCATTATGACTGTTTGTTGAAATATTTGTTTATTAGTATTGGATAATGAACCTTTTAAATATTATTATTAAAAGTTGTTATAGATTCTCTTGAGCAATCTGGTTCGCCAAGTGCCGCGCCCCGATGATTCCGCCATCGGTTGGGGTGTGACAGATTGGTATTAGAGCCATAACTATAGGGAATTAGGTCGAGTCATGTAGAACAGACCTAGTCTATAGTCTAAGTACCAACAGACCAGCTTCATGCGAACCCACTTGGGGCTTCGTATGAACCCTCATACTGTTATACTTTCGTTCGAACCTACTATGCTACACCTTCGTACGAACCCACATACACAGCTTCGTACGAAGGCACCTTTCCTAAGGTTGAAAACTATTTTGCCTTTCCTAAGGCTAACATAATGTACACATTTGATGATACTCGTATAACACAAACGAGTGATTGTGTCGAGATTAGGTGTGAAAACCAAGAACGCTCGATAAGATCACTCACCCCGCATAATTTACTCTCAGGACAAGATTCTTTCATTGAGTTTGGAGTGAAATCCACATCTCAACGGAAATCTCCGTCTCTATCTCATGGTTGTTTCAACCACAATTAGGAGCGAAGTTGTTAAGTTAGGGGTGAAACGCGCATCTTAATGACCCGTTCCACTCTCTACTTTGATTTTAAAGATCTCACCAAAGTCTCAGCTGTTCCAATGACTCGAGTCGCGTAGTAACTGGAAGGATGGATGTCGGTAGCCGTATCACAGTGAGAGCATAGTCTATTAGGCCAATGCGTGTACTCAAATTCGTTGGGAATAGTTAAACCACTTTGGGTAGTCGATGTCTAACACCCAAGGCACTCCATTTACTTTTAAGCCTGCAATCGCCGATTTTACGCGTCATCGATTTTATCGTATTTATGTGTTTTAAATTTACGATTTATGGTTTCGATTTCTCGCTTTTCGCTCCTCGCTATGCCAAACGCACACAGCCCCAGTAATCTAAAACGCTAACTAAGCGTGAACAAACTAAGAAGCCTCACACGCTAAACTTGTCGCTTATGCTACTTGCTATCTCTCACGACTCTCGCTCGTGCTACGCGTCCTTGAAAGATAGGTGAATACGTGCAAAATATGTATTTATGTGAATTATATGCTCATACTGCTTATGTGTATACGTGCTTTTGTGAACTATGTGTATACATGCAAATACGTGACTATGTGCATACGTGTTCCTGAGCTTTACATGGATAATAATAATAATAATTATAATAATAATAATAAAGGGGTTGTATGAAACGCTAAACTTTTCAACTAAACCCAATATAATCGAATCTCATCTAAATGGCAGATGTCTTCTTTCGGATCCCACGCTCGCCAAAATGTTCAGAGTAACAATGCTGAAAAACGAATCGCCTCTATCGTGGCCAAGGAAATTGTAACAACCCGACTTTTTGAAGTCAAAGTACAAGTCAAAGTCAAAGGAAGAAAAGATTGCTAATTCGATCTGTCATTCCTTTCTTAATTATTGCTTGTACTCTTTGACTTGTTAACCGATACTTAAAATTATGATACGTTAGTTGTATTATGTGGAGTAAATGCAATAAATTGCAGTTTAATCGCTAATCGAATTATCGCTAATCGCATCGCAACCCGAATTATAGGTTATGGATATTGTTTTACGTGTGTGTGCTATTATGTGTTATTAGTGCATGTTTATATTTGTTGAGGTGATTAATCGCAAACGTAATCGCAACTCTATCACAACGCAATCTCATCGCGAGCGCGATATTTAAGGATTGTTTTTGTGTTATTTAGTAATTAGATTATTTGTGTAATTAATGGGTAATACTATCGCATTGCTTACTCGCAACACATCGCAACGCTCAACGCACAAAACGAAAAGTCAAAAACTAACCCGCTTAACCCATCCGATCGAATGACCATTCGATCGAATGGTTATCCGTCCGGATGACCATCCGATCGAATGGCCTTCCGGTCAGACTGCCCTCCGATCGCACCTCTACACCGCCTCTTCTCCTCTTTTGCCTATAAAATAGCACATGTCATATCATGAACAGTGATGTGACATCTCCTCCTCCGACCAGCATGCACTTGGGCTATTTTCTCTCGATTCCTCGCAATTCTTGTAAGTTTCTACCTCAAATCTTGTACTTCCAACATCTAGACACACTACTTCATCATTTTCACCATTAAATCTTAACTTTCCACCATGAAATCGGTGGATTTGGGGTGTTCTAGGGTGATGTCATCATGGGTTCTCAAGAACACCAAAGTGTGACCTCATTCCACCAAGAACAACTCAGATCCAAAGGATTTCTACAATGTTTAAACACTAATTTCACCTAAATCTAAACATAATCAAAGTGTTTCAAACTTTTCTTCAATAATCTCAACTTTGGACATAAAACCGATAGGATCCGAGCTCATTCAGGCCTCTTACTCATCCTATAGTGAAGTGTCGGTCTAAGAACGGATTCCTATTGAAGACATGACTGAATTAACGGGTTGAACATGAATGACCGTCAAGAAACAGTTAAGTGATCGGACGGGGTGATTCCCATCCGATCGGATGACTTGGACTTGGCGGAGTTTCCGTTGTTCAAACACGTTGTCATACCGTCTCGGCCAAACCACAAACTTTTCAGATTTAACCAAATATTACAAGTTTCAAACGATCAGGTCGCTGAACGGACTACCGTCCGATCGGATTGCCATCAGATCGAACGACAATCCGATCGGATGACTTGTGGTCTTCAACACTTAAACAAGTTCAACAAACTTAAGTATAAACCCTCCACTCGGATCACCATCCGTGCGGACGGCCATCCGACCGGATGACCTGAATGGTAGGAATACTTCCCCTTTTTACAAAATGATACAACGAAAACTTCAAAGTTCCATCATACACTAACACATCCATCCCAAACGAATGACGATCCGACCGAATGGCCATCCGACTAGATGACCATCCGTTAGGATTGTCATCCGATCGGATGACCCAATGTCACTCGGTTCACTCGCATCGTTTAACGCACCGTTCATCGCTTATGCTATCGTTCTGTAATCAGGCTAACTTTCCAGCGCTCCCTTCAATACAAGAGAGTGTTTATTAACTAAACACAATATGTGAGTATACTTGATACCTTTTTGCTTTAAGCACTTTTGGGTGTTACATACATTACTTACATCAAATCACATCGCTCACACAACGCAAACACATTTTTATACGCTAACCGTTCTGCATGTTATACGTGTTATTCGATGAATGCTAGTATGTTGTGTTTACACAATGATTGTTGCCTGACACCTTAGCAACGATAGTACTATAGTTTGGACTCAGCACATGTCGTGGACAGGGGTTGTTAAGGGCTTTTCTTCATGTATCACAGTGGTGTTATATGTTGCGCATTCTACAACTCGCAGTCACGTATGTGCATATTTCATTGTCGATAACCTACTTGCTTCACATTATACATGTTACATGTTGGTTACACGTAAATCGTTTTCGCTACTATTATACTGTTAAACTTGTATGCTTACCATTACACTATGTGTATTGACCTCTATTTTAACGTATGTGGCAGGTGTGTAAGATGCTAGGATTGCTTTCTGTGATGAAATCAAGTCTAGGGGAGTCTAGAAACAAACTAAATAAAATTTGAGTTGTCGGAATGGATTATTTGTCTTCGAGAACAACTTCTGTAATAATTGATTTAATTTATATGTTTGTGGTATCATCCAACATGGGTGAACTGTCTTTTCTTTGTTAATTGCAACATCTATGGGCACTTCACAGCTCATTGCCGCTCAGGCCCTTGCCAGCAAGCTCCTCAAGCTCTCCCCACACCGCCAGCTCAACTCACTGCCCCTCAAATAAACCCAGCAATTCCTGCACCCGATGTTCACGCACGTGCTTGCTACACGTGCAGTGACCCGAACCACTTTGCAAATGTCTTCCCACAGCGTGTTGTGAAACAAGAGCCGCAACAACGACCGCCACCACACTAGCAGCAACCACAGCAGCAGCAGCAACAGCCACAACATGCAGCCCGCGGAAGAACTTTCAACATCAATATCCGCCAGGCCCAGGCTGACAACAATGTTGTCAATGGTACGTTTCTGGTCAATGGTATTTATGCTTCTTGCTTGTTTGATACTTGAGCTGATAACTGTTTTGTATCGTTTGAATTTTAAAAGCTTCTAAAACATAAACGCGCTAACCTCCCAACGACCTTCGACGTAGAAGTTACCACCGGAAGAACCGTTACCGTCAGTTCCGTTCTGCGTGATTGTACTCTTGAACTCAACAATCACACCTTCCCAATCGATCTCATCCCTATGCAACTTGGTAGTTTTGACGTCATAATAGGTAAGGATTTTCTCCGTGAGAATCGTGCCGAAGTCATTTGTTTCGAAAAGATGATTCATTTCTCTCTTTCAAACAGTGATCAATTACGTGTTTATGGCGAAGTATTCTCGAAAGAATTGAAGCTTATGTCATGCATCCAAGCGAGTAAGTACTTACGCAAGGAGTAAACCTCTTTCTTATCCCATATTGTAGTAGCGGAGGAAGAAAAGAAAACGATGAGAGACGTTCCTGTTGTTCGTGATTTTCCTAACGTTTTTCCCGATGATTTACCTGGCTTACCCCCTACTCGCGATATTGATTTTCGTATTGACCTTATCCCTGGTGCTAACCCTGTTGCTAAAGCTCCCTATCGCCTTCCACCCTCCGAAATGCGTGAATTGTCTAGCCAACTCCAGGAATTACTTGATAAAGGCTTCATACGCCCTAGCACATCGCCTTGGGGCGCACTTATCCTTTTCGTGAAAAAAAAAGGATGGATCGTTCCGAATGTGCATCGATTATAGGGAACTCAACAAGCTTACTATCAAAAACCGCTACTCGCTACCCTGAATCGACGACTTATTTGATCAACTTCTAGGCGCTACGTGTTTCTCGAAGATCAATTAACGTTTAGGATATCATCAGTTGCGTATACAAGCAGAAGACATCCCGAAAACCACTTTTCGTACTCGTCATGGCCATTACAAATTCATGGTCATGCCTTTTGGTCTCACAAACGCATCCGTGGTCTTCATGGATTTGATGAACCATGTGTGCAAACCCTTCTTGGATCGTTTCTGTTAGGATCTGAGTTTGGTTTTGATTGTGTTTTATGTTTGAATTAAGATGAACAATGAACAAGTAGTGCAGCGGAATAAAAATGATAACAAACTTTTCACAATCAAACAGGAGAATTGCTTTCAACACACATTTTCAACAAAGAACCGAATGATTGAATTTATTTCATCAACGATTACAATTGCATGCATGTAACAACCTCCCCCTCAACCTGAGCTCACAATGATTTTTTCGTACAGGAAGAAAGATGGTGAAGAGCTAATAGAACAGTACAGGGTACTGTTCTATTTATAGGCACGGACAAACAACTGTGGCATCTTTGCTGACGTCACCATGAAAGTGACATCTAACCTCCTAACAACTGATCTAATACAACCACTGCTAATGCTAACTACTGATTACAATACATTACATGAATAAACTAAACTACTGCTGAATCCTTCCACTGTTGTGACTCCAGCAACACTTGATATAAACCAGCAGAGCTTGACCCATAGCAGTAGATTGAACAGCAGGGCTTTAGTCCTCATCAGTCTTTGACTTGATCGGCTGTTGTAGGTCAGTAGTTGTAACGATCAGTGGATTGGAGGTCATCAGATGTTGAAACCACTTTCAAGGGGAGAGACTTGTATACATAACATCTGCTTATTCTGGATCCACTGCCCTGATCCAGTTTTGGCTTTCATTATCTGTTCCTATGATAGGGTTCAATCCCAACAGTTTTGTTATTGTATTTATCGATGATATCCTTATCTAATCGAAGTCGAGAGCCGAACATGCGCAACATCTTCGTATTTTTCTCGAACTTCTTCAAGGAAATCGCCTCTACGCCAAGTTTTCTAAGTGTGAATTTTGGCTCGAGGAGGTTCAATTCCTCTGTCACATCGTTAATAGTCAAGGAATTCATGTCGATCCCATGAAAATAGAAGCTGTAAAGAGTTGGATCACGCCGAAGTCTCCATCCGAAATCCGTTCTTTTCTCGGATTGGCGGGTTATTACCATCGATTCATTGTCGACTTTTCTAAAATCGCCATACCTCTCACCGATCTAACTCAGAAGGACAAACCTTTTGTTTGGGTTTCCAAACAGGAGGAATCCTTTCAAACTCTCAAGCGTATGCTTTGCAACGCTCGTGTACTCGCTCTCTGCGATGGAAACGCTGATTTCGTTGTTTACTGTGATGCCTCTAACTTAGGTCTTGGTTGTGTTCTTATGCAACGAGATAAGGTTATCGCGTATGCGTCTCGACAACTCAAGGTCCACGAGAAGAACTACACTCCCAAGATCTCAAACTCGGTGTAGTTGTTTTCGCGTTAAAGATATGGCGAAACTACCTTCATGGTACCAAGTGTACGGTCTTCACAGGCCATAAGAGCCTACAACACATCTTGAACCAGAAAGAACTAAACATGCGCCAACGCAGATGGGTTTAACTTCTCAACGACTATGATCTCGAGATATGCTACCATTCAGGCAAGACTAACATCGTAGCCGATGCTCTCAGCCAACGAAGCTATGTGTATAGTTTTCGTAATGTCCAAGCCCAGAATAACCTCGAATCCCTAATTCGCGACGCTCAACACGCATGCTTCATTGAGAATACCTTGAAAGAGGAAATGAAGTGTGGTGCTGAAACTCAGCTAGCGACTAAGTCGAACGGAATTTATCATTATCTCGACGACATTTGGATTCCTAGTCGTCATAACCTTAGGGAGATATTGATGACTGAAGCTCACAAATCTCGATTGTCACACCCCAACCGATGGCGGAAACATCGGGGCGTGGCACTGAGCGAAACAGATTGTCCAGAAGTTTCCATAACAACTATAATTCCCAGTTATTTAAAGCATCATGTCCCATACCATGACATAAAAGATAACATAATTTTTACAGACAAGATCCAGTCAAATTGTTCTGTTCCGACAACTCAAATTTCAAATACAGACAATTCATTTATTTGTTTCTAGACCTTTCCTAGCCTCGATTTCACAGCAAGCCAAGCATCTAAACATCTTAAGCACCTACCACATACGTTAAAGTAAAAGTCAATACACATAGTGTAAAGGTGAGCATACAAGTTTGATAATAGCATATAGAGTTCGAAATCGTTACGCATAACCAGCACGTACACAGTGTGAAATGAAGCACGTAAGTTATCGACATGAACCTATCAATACCAATGACTGTGGGTTGACTGCCCGAGGCAGTTCGTAATACACTCTCACCACTGTCAGCCAAGTAACAAATTATCCTTAACAACCCCCTGAGTAAACAGGTGCAGAGTCCAAACTATAGTACTATCGTTGCTAAGGCAGGTAGACAGCATTCCATGTGTAAACATAACAAACAAGCACTCATTAAGTCACGTATAACATGCAGTAACGGTTAGCGTTAAAGTATCACGTAGTGTGTTCGATGTGGTTTAGTATAAGTAACGTATGTAACACCCAAAAGTGCGTAAAGCAAAAAGGGTTCGAGTATACTCACGGCGGTTGAATTAATGGATTGAAGGGAGTGCTAGAGCGGATAATAGCCTGAACAGTTATCAATAATATAAGCGAAAGTTGGTGCGTAAAATGGTGTGAAGTGTCAGTGGGTCGAACGGTAATCCGGTCGGGTGGCAAATCGATCGGGTGGCCGGTCGGTCGGATAACAATCCGCTCAGACGGTCATCCGATCGGGTGACCATGCGAGTAGATTGTTACCTCGTTTGGGATGGATGTGTTTGTGTATGATGGCTTGTCTTTTGAAGTTTTTGTTGTAGCATTTTAAAAATAGAGAAGTATCTCTACCTTTCAGGTCGGTCGGTCGAACGGTTGTTCGATCGGACAGCAATCTGCTTGGCGAGACTTCTCTTGTTTGAAAAAAAGTTCACAGTAGGATTGTCACTCGATCGGATGGCTATACGATCGGGTGGCAATCCGTTCGGATTGAACATGTTGAAAATTTGTTTAAGTGTTGAAGTCAAAACATCACATGGTCGAGTGACAATCCGACCGGGTGGCTGTGCGGTCGGGTGGCAATCCCATCGGATGGCAATCCGACCGGACGACAATCCATCCCAGATGACCTGGTCGTCTTCTTCCTTGGTTATTTTGGTAGTTTGAAGTTTTAAAGTGTTTAATGAGGTACTTTGATAACCTGTTTAAACAACGGAACCCTCGACTCGGCTCAAGTGACTCGACCGAACAGGAATCACCCTAGTCCGACCGGTTCACGGTTCGAGTCGGTAGTTCATGTTCAAACCAGAAGTCAATACCTCTTGGATAGAATTCAGATCTGGAACCGATACGACACCAAGAATGGGTAGAAGATCAGAATAAGGTCCGAATCTATCGGATTTGAGTGCATTGAGTGTAAAAGAGTTGAAAGAAAGTTAGAAAACCATCTTTCAATCCTTTTCACCATCAACATGTTCAGATCTATACAAGATCTTTGTTTATTTATGTGGAAATCATTCAGATCTAAGTTGTTTTTATGGGATTGAAGCCAAAACATGAAGTTCTTATGAACACCATGATGACATCATCCTAGAACACCTCAAATCTAGTGATTTCACGGTTAAAAGTTAAGATTCGAAAGATAGAAATGTGTAGGAGTGCGTGCAGATTAAGATAGTACAAGATTTAGGTTAAAAACTTACCAGAATCGTGAGAAATCTGAAGAAATAGTGGCTGGAACGAGTGGAGAGGGAGAGAGAGCTGTCAACATTAATGAGGTTGACATAGAGGGGTATTTATAGGGTTTCTAAAAATGGAAGGGGGGAATAAGTGGCTGGTCGCTCGAGTGGCAGCCCGTCCGGGTGGCAGCTCGGTCGAGTGGCAATCCGACCGGGTGGCACCTGGGTGGGTGGCAGCTTGGTCGAATGGCACTCCGACCTGGTGGCAGTCCGGTCGAGTGGCAACTCGGTCAGCTGGCTACTCGGCTCGAGTGCACGGCGCGAGGAGTTTTGCAGTTGCGATGCGGTTCGAGCGAGTGATGCGGTAGATTTACTTATCAAATTACTTTTAATCCCAACTACTATATCAACATACATGCATCCTATTTGATTTGCGTTTAGTGTCTGCGATTCGATTGCGATTGCGTTTCGATTAATCATCACAACAACAACATAAATAAACATGCACAAGTAAAACATAAAGGGCACACACACATATAAGAACAATAACCAGAATGCGTAATTCGAGCTGCGAGTGCGATAGCGATAAGCGATAATATTGATTAAACATGCGATTAATATGCAATTATTAATAGATACTCCACATAATACAACTAATGCGATAACAAAATTAGACTAATTACAAGTCAAGAAGTTAAAACAGGAATTGAGCAAGGAATGACAGATCCCAATTAGCAATCTTTTCTTCCTTTGACCTCAATCTTGACTTTGATTTTGACTTCCGAAACACGGGGTGTTACAGCCTCCCCAAGTTGAGGGAATTTCGTCCGAAAATTAGGCCGAAGCCATAACAAACAACTGCGGGTACTTCGCCTTCATGTCGCTTTCGAGTTCCCAAGTGAACTCTGCGCCTCGTTTGCTTTCCCATCGAACCTTCACAATGGGAATGCGCGAGCGTCTGAGCTGCTTGGTTTGGCGGTCCATGATTTCGACAGGCTTCTCCACGAAGTGTAGTGTTTCGTTTACTTGAAGATCTTCTAGAGGTACAATTAAATCATGCTCAGCCAGGCACTTTCTGAGGTTAGACACATGGAAAGTCGGATGAACGTTGTTAAGTTCCTCCGGTAGTTCGAGTCTGTAGGCAACTTTTCCGATCCTGTCTAGAATCTTAAAAGGTCCAACATATCGAAGCGCTAGCTTCCCTTTCTTGCCGAATCTAAACACACCCTTCCAAGGTGATACCTTTAGGAGTACGTAGTCGCCAAGGTCAAATTCAAGGGGCTTGCTGTGACAACTGCCACTTTCTGGTAAATTACTTACATTTAAAGCAATGAATTACATTATACAAATACGTGATTAGAATATCTGAAATGCATGATTTCATGATATACATCTTAGAATACTTATGGAATATTCATTTATGATGCACATGATTCATTTTTAGTGGTTACATTTGAAACAGTGTAAACAGTGCATCGAAACAACTAGAGTAGTGCCTAGTAAACTAGCGCGCTGACAAAAACTCAGAATCCGCAAAAACTAGTGTAGCAATATTTTTAGGACTCAGACGAAAGTCCAACATCAATTATACAATAAACCCTAATTGGAAATGCAAGGGTTTGGTCTAATATATTACTAATGCCCGATAGCACAAAAACTGTTCGAAAACTGCCAAAAAAGCACTAAAAATGACCATTTCAATGTTTTTCCGCAAAATTCAGCATTAGTGTTTTTATTTCAAAGTACAAAATAGGTTGTTTAAACTCAAAGTCCATATGAAAATACATAGGGAACCTTATATAAATATATACCCGAATGTTTCCCTACAACTTTCATAAGCGAACCTTTCGACTATCTTCTTGCGGAACGAGCGACAAAAGACTATCCGAACTACAATTTGACATATGTAGTGAACTAGTGAACATTATTTTTGGTCACTTCCATCCTATTTATGATCATTCTAAGTCTTGAAACTTGGTTATAAATAAAAACCTAAACAATTAAATCTTTTTATCTTTTAACCTTAACAAAAAGTTACCATTACATTTTTACCACAAAAATGACCCCCCCCCCCCCCCTATATGAAACCGTCAACCACAAGTGGGCACCCCACTCTTTGTTTTTTTTATTTTTAATTAATGAATGCTTATCTAAAATGAAGTGGAAGATGTGTTGTCATGTTTATAACATAGTTGAAAGAGTTAGTCATGAGGTGTAAGATTATAACACTTATCCTTCTAACATTCTAGCACATTATCACTTCATTACAATTTTTCAAACACACAAACTCTTTCAATCTTCATCATCTCACCAAGAACACCATAGAAAACCCAATTCATCTTCTTCATTTCTCTTAGAATCAACATGGATTTTCATGGAACTTAAGAAGATCTAAAGCATTTGCAAGCTAAATCAAGTCTTTTCATCCATCCAAGAGTCTTCTAACAACAAGATCTTCATCTTCTTTGGATCTTAAGCTCATTTAGATCATCCCTAGCCTAGAGCTAGAAGTGAGTTTCTAAATTTATTTATTTTTTTTCTTACTTATTTATGTTATGATTATTATTATAACTAGTAAAATAACAAAATAATCATACATAATAATATGAAGATACAAAGAAGTAAAAATACAAATCATGCTATATATATGGTTGTTTATGTTGTGATTAAGATTGTTATTTGCATATTTGATCTTGTTGAGATGATTAAGACATGTATAACTTGTTAGATGATGTTCTAAAAATATGATCTAACAAGTACACATGAATATGTTAAAGTTTTTTTATATATAATGGATGATCAAAATTTATGGTGTAATTAAAGTATCTAAGATTTTTAATTAAAAACAAGACTTTTACAAGATTATAAAAAGTAACATACAACATGAGATTTTTATAAAAGTTGTTAAAACTAGAAGTAAAATTGGTTTTTGAACTAGTTAACGTATGTGATGATCATGTTCAAAACCCTACATGATTTTGAAATCATCTTGATAAGATTATGTTATAAATCTTATTATAAATCATAGGTATATTGTTTATAAAAGTTATGAGTAAATTGTTGATGTTGATTTGAAAAGAAAAAGATATGTTTATTAAACATGGCAAAGTGATTAAAACAAAGGTTATAAGACAATTTTTTCTTAAAAACTTTATGTTATAAAAACTATCATTTTGGTTAAATCTTTACAAGATTTACAGAGATTTAAAGAAAGGTTTTTATAAAAAGAAAAGATTAGATAAATATATATTTTTGAGAAAATATATATTTGTTCATTTTAACAAGTTATGTGATATGTAATAATTGGTGTATTAGTTATATATATCAAAGATAGGAACTTGATTAAAATGGTGATAATAAACTCAAGAGACTTTAGAATTAAAGTCTTACAAAAGTTCATATAAATACGCCTTAAAGACATATTACGGACAATACGAACAATCGGACATAAATTATGGTCAAAACGGACGACGGACGAACTTATGGACATATTACCAATCCGAGGACTTAATACGACATTTAGACGATCTTTCGACACGGACACAAAATTTACGCTATCATTAACAAAATTCGGACATTTTGAAAACTTATAAAAAGTATTATGTTTTTATTTCCTAAAAAGTATAATTAGTAAATTTTTATAAAATTGTTTTTTATAAAAATGAAAGATTTATCTTTTTCAAATGGGCTAAATATTTATATAAATGGGCTTATATTTTTTTTTAAATTATATTGGGCTTAAACTAAATACTTGGGCTAAGCCCAATAGCAAATAACTCATGGGCCAAGCCCAATACCAAACTTATGGGCCCAAAAGCCCAACACTATTTAAAGCCCAACACTATTTGGGTCCAATATCATAATTTATTGGGCTAAGTCCAATGACATAAATTGTAAAGAAATACAATTATACAAAGTTCAACAAACAATAAAGACATACAAGTCTTACACATATTTAAGACATAGGACTTGTACTCAAGTTATTTACAAAGACCGAAGTGTCTAACAAATATAACAATGATTGTAGGTCGCAACACTGTTCAGGACTACCACACGTGAAATCATATTTACTTCTACTCACTGACGCGATACTGTGAGTTCATGTCCCCTTTTTGTCTTAAATACTTTTCAAGCTTTACAACTATCGGGGAAAATACATGTACAATAAGTATGATAAGTCAAGGAATGAAACACCTTAGATCATGTGAGAAATTAGGGCCATAACTAAAGCACCATTAATCCATTTTAGACCAAGGAACAAAGGGTTAGATCTAATGGGTTTTGGCGAGCCCCACTCATGGTCATTCATTTACCTAGTAATGCGTTTGTTGCCCTACGACATGGTGTCGATACAATTAAAATCGTCTAGGGTTGGTTTGCTTCCTATTTCGTCACACATATTAATGTCCTTGCAAAACATTAATGATCACGATTTCATTGACGCTTTTCATACTATATTTGATTCAAATACATTCTACATTTTTCGGATGTATCATATACAACAAAACTGCATGAACTCGCTCAACCTTTGTTGATTTTTCTACTTAAACATGTATTTCAGGGAATTAGTGGACCTTGTCAGGGATTCTAATTCAGGAAACAAGTATCAAGACTCTGTGCCATCTTTTGAAGGGTTTATCTATTATAGTGCCGCTTTGCGGTGTTATTGTGGACAAAGCCTTAATGTTTAAAACTTTCATTTTGAATGTATGAAATAGTAATAACTTATTTTCTTTGAATGGTTTGTAAATTATAAACTTAATGTATGTTGCGCATCTTTTGAACAATAATGGTAATGGCAATGGAGTATGTTTTATTCATTTAGTATGTTTACTTATATCGTTATGCAATGAGAACCAACAGATCACACCTCGCGCTTCCGCTACGAGCAGGGTGTGACACTTGCGTCGTCTATCGGCGTAAATTTTCTGACGACTCCGAGCTTTCAGCAGATTGTCTCGAATTTGGAGAACTTTGTCAGTCGTTTCTTGCAACAGCTCAGGACCGGTTAATTGCGAGTGCCCGATCTCGTGCCATACAATAGGTGATCGACATTTTCTTCCGTATAAAGCCTCAAATGGTGTCATTTGAATGCTGGAATGATAATTGTTATTATACGAGAATTTGACTAAAGGTAAGTATGCGTCCCAATTACCACCAAAATCTATGACACACGAACGGAGCATGTCTTCAAGGGTACGAATCGTTCTTTCAGTCTAACCGTCGGTTTGGGGATGAAATGCGGTACTTAGATTAAGCGTAGTACCGAGAGCCGTTTGAAACGTTTCCCATAGACGCGAGGTAAACTGAGCATCACAGTCAGAGATGATGTCGCGAGACGTCCCATGTCGACAAATAATCTCATCGGTGTAGATTCGGGCTAATCTTTCTACCTTGTAGTCTTCCTGTATTGGCAGAAAATGAGCAGATTTGGTCAAATGGTCAACGACAACCCAGATGCTGTCGTGACTTGATGGCGTACGCGGAAGTTTAGTTATGAAGTCCATAGCTATACTTTCCCACTTCCACATAGGGATCGGGGGCTGTTCAAGAAAGCTAGAGGGTCTTTGGTGCTCGGCCTTGACTTTCGAGCAAGTCAGGCATTTTCCAACATAGTGGGCGATATCTCTCTTCATGCACGGCCACCAGTACTTGTAGCGAAGGTCCTGGTACATCTTATCGGCACCGGGATGAATAGAATATCGGGATTTGTGGGCTTCGTCCATCAAAATCTGTTGCAAATTGGTCCGTTTAGGGATCCAAATTCGGTCCCGATAGTGGAATATCCTATTCGACTAATTCACAAGCTGGGCTCCATCGTGGTAGATCCTTTCTTTCTTCAATGTGCGTTCATTAAAACAGGCATGCTGAGCTTCGCGGATAAGGGTTTCAAGATCGTATTGGGCTTGGATATTACGAATGCTGAGCAAATAACTCCGTCTGCTGAGAGCGTCGACGACGACATTTGCTTTGCCAGGATGATAACGAATCTCACAGTCATAATCGTTGAGAAGTTCTACCCATCGGTGTTGATGCATATTAAGTTCCTTCTGGTCAAAGATATGTTGTAGGCTCCTATGATCGGTGAAGATCGTACACTTGGTACCATACAGGTAGTGTCGCCAAATCTTTAACGCAAAAACAATTGCGCCTAGCTCGAGATCATAGGTTGTATAGTTCTTCTCGTGGATCTTGAGCTGACGAGATGTGTAAGCAATAACCTTGTCCCGTTACATGAGGACACAACCAAGACAAAGGTTCGAGGCATCACAATAGACAATAAAGTCGTCGTTTCCGTCGGGCAATGTGAGAACGAGAGCATTGCAGAGCATATGCTTGAGGGTTTGGAAAGCAGACTCTTGTTCAGTTCCCCAAACAAAAGGTTTGTCTTTATGCGTGAGAGCGGTAAGCGGCACAGCGATTTTAGAGAACCCTTCGATAAATCGACGATAATAGCCCACTAGTCCGAGAAAAGAACGGACTTCAGACGGGTTCTTCGGTGTAATCCAACTCTTAACAGCTTCAATCTTCGCAGGATCGACGTGAATACCTTGACTATTGACAATGTGACCGAGGAATTGAACCTCCTCCAGCCAGAATTCGCACTTGGAGAACTTGGCATAGAGTAGATTCCCTTGGAGTAGGTCGAGAACCAAACATAGATGTTGCACGTGCTCGGCTTTCGATTTGGAATAGATCAAGACATCATCGATGAACACGATGACGAAGCGGTCGAGATATGGTTTACACACACGATTCATCAGATCCATGAAAACCGCGGGTGCGTTGGTTAAACCAAAAGGCATAACAACGAATTCATAATGGCCGTATCGAGTGCGAAAAGTGGTTTTGGGAATATCCTCCTCTTGGATGCGTAGTTGGTGATAGCCTGATTGTAGATCGATCTTCGAGAAACACGTAGCACCTTGTAGTTGGTCAAACAAATCATCAATCCGAGGCAGGGGATAGCGATTCTTGATGGTCAACTTATTCAATTCCCGATAGTCGATGCATATCCTGAACAACCCATCCTTCTTTTTGACGAAAAGGACTGGCGCGCCCCAAGGAGAGGTGCTCGGGCGAATGAAGCCTTTATCAAGTAGTTCCTGGAGCTGACTCAAGAGTTCACGCATTTCGGACGGAGCGAGTCGATAAGGAGTTCTAGCAATAGGGTTTGCTCCAGGAATGAGGTCGATACGAAAATCGATATCACGACTTGGCGGCAAACCTGGGAGATCATCAGGAAACACATTCGGAAATTCACACACAACGGGGACATCGCTTACTCCCGGACTACCTTTTTTTTTCCTTCTCCGCTACTACAATGTTAGCCAAGAAAGCTCTGTATTCCTTGTGGAGATACTTGCTAGCTTGGACACACGACATGACCTTGAGACCTTTCGAAGCAGTTTCACCATAAACACACAATAAATCACCATTCGCGAGCGAGAATCGAATCATTTTATCGAAGCACACAACTTCAGCATGGTTTTCACGAAGAAAGTCCATGCCTACTATGATGTCAAAACTTCTGAGTTGCATCGGAATAAGGTCGATTGGGAAGATGTGATTATTGAGCTCAAGAGTACAATCACGAAGAACAGAATTAACGGCGACAGTTCTTCCGGTGGTGACTTCGACATCGAACGTCGAGGGGAGATTGGAGCGCTTACGACTAAGGAGCTTCTCGAATTCGTACGACACAAAACAGTTATCGGCTCCAGTATCAAACAAACACGAAGCATAAATACCATTCACAAGGAACGTACCATTGACCACATTGTTGTCGGCCTGTGCTTGGCGCGCATTGATGTTGAAGGTTCTGGCGCGGGCGGCTTGTTGTTGTTGCTGTTGAGGCTATTGCTGCTGCTGAGGGTGCTGCTGCTGGGGCTCTTGTTTCACAACCCTGTTTGGGCACATGTTCGCGAAATGGTTGGGATCACCACACGTGAAGCAGACTCTGGCGTTGGTCGCAGGTGCCTGAGCTGCTTGTTGGCCTTGAGGAGCTGAAAGTAGAGCTTGATGAGCAGTAGCTTGGGCTGGTGCTTGTCGAGGACCAGTACGGCAGTTGGCGGTGACGTGGCCGTACATGTTGCAATGCACGCAAAATCTGCAGGCGATACCCACGGGGTGATGATAAGTACATGTTGGGAAAGCAGGGTGGGGACCAGTGTAAGCACGCTTTACAGGCGGTGCATAGGTAACTGGTGCTGATCGATGTTGAGATTGCTGTTGAGTCGGTATGGCTTGAAGCGGGGCAGCTGTGGTAGTGACAGCACAGTTCTTGTTGCTGGAGCTGCTGTTGTTGTTCTTCTTCTTGCGACGAGAGGACTTTGATGATTGAGCGGTGGCGGTTTCAGCGGTTGGTGCGGCGGTAGCTTGATGCAAGTTCTTGGTAGTTTTATCCCAAAAACCATCTTTGACTCGCTTGTCGTTGATCTCAGCGGCAAGCAGGTAGGTTTCTTCGATAGTTGCTGGCTTTGCAGCATGCACAAAATCTGCAACACAGTCTGGTAGAGCTCGAATGTACTTCTTGATTGTCATGTCAGTAGTCTTCACTTGATCAGGACAGATGATACTGAGCTGCATAAAGCGAGTAGTCAGAGCTGCGTTATCTCCATCTTTCTGCTTGATATGCCAGAATTCATCCTCCAACTTTTGACGTTCATGGGGAGGGCATAATTCATCCATCATAATGGCCTTCAGCTGTTCCCATGTCAGGTCATAGGCTGCGTCATTCCCGTGTTTGTTCCTCACGGCCGTCCACCAGTCTAGTGCGCGAGACTGGAAGACGCCGGTAGCATTCAGAGTACGGAGATTTTCAGGACATCCACTCTGGCGCAGAGTGACTTCGATGCAATCAAACCATTGAAACATAGCCGTAGGGCCATCTTCGCCAGTAAATTCCTTTGGACCACAAGCTTTGAACTGCTTAAAACTAAAAGCAGTCTTTGGTGCATCTGTTCGAGACTCTTCAGACGATTTGCAAGCGTTCTCGTTCAGTTCACTAACAATCTGAGGAATTACTTTAGTGAACTGAGTAGCGATGAGAGAGGCGAGTCGCTTGTCAGCTTGCTTTCATTTCATAGCACGAGACTGAAGTGATCCAGTGGACGACATTGTCTGCAACAAGCATCGCCATAGGATTCAATCACTGTTTAATCGATTCTCACCTCACACACCTAGTACTACTAAAGCTCAGGAACACGGACATGTAAACACATAGGCACATAAACACAGATTCACATAAGCACAGAAGCACATAAGCACGTAAGGCACGGAAACACAGAAGCACAGAAGCACATAATCACAAGAGGCAGTCAGAATAGAGAAACCTATCATTCAAAGTCCGCGAGCGTTCGAGAATAGCGTTCGCTGTAACACCCCGTGTTTCGAAAGTCAAAGTCAAAGTCAAGATTTAAGTCAAAGGGAGACAAGATTGCTAATTGCGATCTGTCACTCCTTGCTCAATTCCTGTTTTGACTTCTTTGACTCCTAATTAGTCTAATTATATTATCACTTTAGTTGTAATATGTGGAGTATCTATTAATAATCGCGTAATAATCGCATGATTGATCGCTTTATCGCTTATCGCTATCGCACTCGCAACTCGAATTACGCGTACTAGATATTGTATATGTGTGTGTGTGCCTTATGTGTTACTTGTGCATGTTTAATTATGTTTATGTGTGGTGATTAATCGAAACGCAATCGAGACTCAATCGCAATCGAATCGCAATCGAATCACAAACGCTAAACGAATATGAAATAAGGATGGTTATATGTTGATATAGTAGTTGGGATTAAAAGTAATTTGAATAGGAAACTCTATCACATCACAACGTTCGTCATGCAATTCGAAGTCGTAAAACACATCGTGCCGTACCACCCTCCAATCGAGTGGCCAGCCGATCGAGCTGCCACCCGATCGGGCTGCCACCCGACCAGGGTAATCACCCGATCGACCAGCCCTCTCCTCCCCCTTCCTTTTATGGAAACCCTATAAATACCCCTGTCAACATCACAAACCTACCTTTTCTGCACCTCTCGTCCGACCAGCGCTTCTTGCCCACTTTTCTTCAGATTTCTCGCTATTCTTTTAAGTTTTCAACCTAAATCTTGTACTTCCTTAATCTACACGCACTCCTACACCTTTCTATCATTTGAATCTTAACTTTTAACCGTGAAATCACTAGATTTGAGGTGTTCTAGGATGATGTCATCATGATGTTCTTGGGAACTTCATGTTTTGACTTCAATCCACCAAGAACAACTTAGATCTGAACGATTTCCACACAAATAAACAAAGATCTTTCATAGATCTGAACATACTTATGGTGAAAAGGATTGAAAGATAGTTTTCTAATTTTCTTTCAACTCTTTTACACTCAATGCACTCAAAACCGATGGGATCGGACCTTGCTCTAACCTTCTACACTTTCTTGGTGATGTGTTGGTTCAAGATCTGAATCCTACCAACGAGACAACCGACTTCGGGTTAACCAGGAACAACCGTCTTGAACCGGTTAACTGGTTGAACTTGGGTGATTCCTGTTCGATCGGGTCACTTGGGTCAAGATGGGGATTCTGTTGATTAGCACGTTGATACACCGTCTCGATAAAACTACAAACCATAAAAAACAACCAAATGTAAGACGATCAGGTCGACAAGGACAGAATGACCGCCCGACCGGACTGCTGTCCGATCGGATTGTCACCCGATCGGGTTGCCACCCGATCGGCTTGCACCTTGGCCCCACTCTTAACTTTTATTTCAAACATTTGAAGTTGTGAAAATTGAACGAACTACTGTCCGATCGGATTACCACTCGATCGGATTGGCGCTCGGCCATGTAATGTTCTGACTTCAACACTTAGCGATTTTCAAACAGGTTCGATATAAACAGATTGTCACCCGATCGGACTACAATCCGATCGAGTGACAGACTACTGTGAACTTGTTCTCACTAAAGTGTCCAACCAATCGGATTGTCGTCCGATCGAATGGTCATTCGATCGATCGACCTGAAAGGTAGAGATACTTCTATGTTTTTAAAATGCTACAACGAAAACTTCAAAAGACAAGCCATCATACACAAACACATCCATCCCAAACGAAATAACAATCCACTCAAAAGGTCACCCGATCGGATGACCATCCGAGCGGATTGTCACCCGATCGACCGGCTACCCGATCGGATTGTCATCCGATCGGATTGCTGTCCGACCCACTGACACTTTGTATCATTTACGTATCGCTTATCGTTATTGTCACACCCCAATATTTCCACGTATTACCGGTGGGCCCGGTGGGGAGTATCGTGACGTAGTTGATATCGTCATAGTCAAACAACACAATTTAATGCACAGCGGAAGCAAAAGATAAAATATTACAAACCGATATAAAGTAATATCAAAGTATTACAAACAGAATGTAAAGGATCCACAGGCGGATCAAATAAAAGATAATTGTTCAACAGATTTTAATATCTAAGCTTGCAAGACTCTTTATTAATGCTAGGAGTAGCCAGCCTATTCCGTCTAGTACCTGCACTTAGCCTTTTTGGAAAATACGTCAGTTTACACTTGTAAATACAATTAACTGACTCATTTTGAAAATGTTTTAGAAAATTGATTTGAATGCACATGGCACAAAACTTTTTATAACTTGGGATAATTATTTATATATAAACTTGTAAAAGAATTACATGTTTCTTATACGTTCAGTAGCCCGGGTTGACACCGGGTTAAAGATTAATAGACACACCACAGGTATAATGCCCACAAGGTTGATTCCTTTAAGTGGATTACCAGTTTTTACATATGCAGCTGTCAGGTGTATGCCTACACCCCGTGCTTAGGTCGTGGCCATTTTTATGAATGATGCCAAGGATATCCGGGACATGGTCATTAACCCCCCCCCCCAAAGGGTTTTAAGCAAACAAAACAGATTAAACGGGTCATTTCAATGCATTAACCTTCATACGATTAACAATTCAATGCCCGACCAAGCGGTATTTTATATACCGTACCCCAAGCCCGTATAGGGAAAATAAGTTAAAAGTATTTACCTGAGCAAATTATTCAATTTATCTCAACCGTATTCAATCAACAAATGCAGATAGCTTTTACTGGGCTCCTAAATCTGGAACGAAGGTTTTTAATAACCTATTAGATTCCTAACGGGTCTTAATTAAGCCTATGCTTAGACCGGTTAGTTTTAAAGGAGGATATACGGTTCAAACGCAAGATTAAGCGAAGACCGGATTGGAATGTGGTTTAGACCCGACAAGTTTGTATACTTGTTTAACATGGGTAAACTAAACACATTCTGGATTTTGAAACAAAAATGATAAGGTTTGACCCGTTTCGGCTAATTTATGCAAACTAGTTACATAAACCGACCTGAACGCGAAAAGTGCGTAACGGGTAACCAAATGAATCATGAGCAGGTTTCCTAAGTTAATATGTCTTAAATATGTTGTGATATCAGTATGATACCTTCCATTATGCCCAAAACGAATTTAAACTCAAACTATGCCCCGTAGGGGTATTTTGGTCATTTTAAAGGTTATAAAAGAGTTTAAATATTAATCTGAGTTTCAGGTCTCATATAATCAGTAAAATACTTACTTTAATAAGTTATATCGGTGTGGTATTGCGTATATGTGAAATTTATTAATTATAACCAAACTATGCTCCGAAGGGGTATTTTGGTAATTTCTCATAAGCTTTAAAGGTCAAAATTAGAATTCTGAGTTTAAAACCTTTTCTTACTGTTAAAGTATAAAAATTTACTTAAAATATCAGTAGGTATCAAGTCTTATATATTTAAAATAGTTTTAATACATATTATGCGTTTAAAATGCGTAAAAAGGCGGTTTTAAGCGATTTCCGGGTTATATAAGAAAAGCTAATATTTATATCACTCCAGAAGGCTTAAAATATTCTATTTATCATATAAGTTCAGTAGAAAAAGGTTTGGTATCAAAATGATTTGTAAAACTCATTTTATAGGCCAAAAGGGCAAAACCGACAATTACCGAATCAAAGCTAGAACCCTATGTTATGCTAAGCCTAAAAATAAATAAAAATCTTCAAAAATCCCAAAATATTATTTTTCATTAGTGGGTAAAAATTTTGGTATTAAAATTTAGGTTTAGATAGGCTATACGCTAATTATGCCGTTTAATTAATACAGAGCTTTTAATTTACGCTAATGAGCATAACTCCTAATCTAGACCTCAAACTGATGTCAAATTTTAGGGACAAGTTTATAAATCAGTAATGAAGGTTTCTATCCTCTCACATTTTCAAAAATTTCGTTTTAAGGTTAAAAAGGCATAATAGTCAACATTTAGGCATTTAACGGAAACATGCATATGAATCGGATAACTAAGGAACCAAGTTGTATAACCTCAGAGGGTTACACTAACCTATAACCTGGTCCTAATGGAATTCTAAGGCATGTCTAAACTAAGTTAAATCAGGTCAGAACTGAAAGTCAAAGCAAAAGTCTACTTTTGCGACTTTCGGTTCCGAACCGAGCCTATACTTAGAATTGTCAGGTTGAACATGCTTAAACATGTTCTTAAATTAATTACCAAGTTATTTAAGTGTTAAAACATGTTCCATAACTTCTGTATTATTAGTTATGAATTTATTAGTAAGAATGACTCGTTTGACTTTTTATTAAGAAGTTTGACCCGACAATTGATTGAGTAAACGTGGTAATTAGGAGGTGCCCTTTTGAGGGTTTAACACCTACCTAATTACGGTCACGTAGCCATGTTCGTTGCGAACAATGGCTCAACCGTTTAAAAGTCAAAGCGTTTATCGAAAACGCTTCACTTTTCGGCTATAACCGCTAAATAAAACAAACTAGTCATGAAAGGACACTTACAAGGGTCCAATGGACTGATGGAGGTTCTCAAAAGAGTTCAAGATCCTCTTAATTCAGGGAGTATGAGCAGAAAGGAAAAGAGGTGCAAATGAGAGCTAAGATCAATGGGGTATTTATAGGTTTTTGAGAACCGTTAGGATCGTTCCTCGATAACCGTGCTTAAATTTGAACCGTACACATCATGCCCACTGATTTGGCAATCTATGGGTGCCCAAAATGGCCCATAGATTGAAGAAAACAATGTGCAAATAACCAGAAACCAGCTGCTGATTGTTAAAAGCTGTTTTGCAGCTCTGATGGACTTACATGGCCCGCGTAAGAGTCAAGGAGATCTTACGCGGCCCGCCTACTACCCAGATCAGCAACAGAAGTTTGAAATAATTACAGAAATGGTCCCTGTTAGCTTTTAAGGTCACGTTTGGCACGTTTAAGGCCCGTTAAGCTATTTAAAAGGCTCTACAATGAAGCCTAAACATAGGGGACATAAAACATGCTTGAAAACATGTCGGATGTCGGTTCGTTTGGTCGTACGGTCACGTTGTTCGTCTAATTATGACGAAACACGAACGGACGCGAAAAACGATCCAAATTACGCGACGAGTGGAATTTTATCATGCCACACAATAAAATAAAATATTTTAATGCTTACATAAATTTTTGGATGTCCGGATATATTCAGAACGTAAGATATGCGCGAAAATGCAAACTTGTGCACTTTTTGACACTTTTAGTCCCTGCTTGACTTAAAAGTTTAATTTTGCTCACGAAACACCTCTAAGCCTATTTCTAAGATATATAAGGGATATTTAGGGTATTTTTAACTTATGATCATATTCTGGAAGGTTCGATACCCTACGAATCGACATACTTTTGCAGTTTGACGCAAATAGTCCTTTAATCGCACAAAGTAGCGCGAAAGGTCATTTAATGATATCCAAGACTTCCATGGCCCATAATGGGCATTCCCAAGCATGGGTTTAATTATTTATATGCTCTCGATCGCTTAAATGGTCACCAAAAGGCGTAGATTCAAAAGTTGACGCTTTTGGTCCCTCTAATGCGCAAACTTGCGCATATCATCGTTTAATAGCATAGAAGCCTCATCTAATCCATATTAGGCATTCTTGAGAGTATTATTAAACATCACGATGCTTCGGGTTCACTAAAAGGTCATTCAGAGGTATAATTAAACATATTGACGCTTTTAACCCTTCATTGCGCAAACTTTCAATTAATTACGCAAACGGCTACACTCGATCATCAAGTGGCTCATTTGTGAATATAATTATCGTAAGAGGTTATTTAGAAACTTATTTTAGGTATGCTAACACTTCCAGTCCTTTCATAATCAAGGTTTTCGATTTTTCAAAAAAATTAGTCCCTTAAATTCAATATTTGACTTCATTAGGGTTTATTACACGTGTCAATACATCATTGGACGTGATTTTACGAGGTGTTACATCCTCACCCCCTTAAAAGAAATCTCGACCTCTATATTTGCTAAAATGCTGGAAGTACTTTTCGTCGCATAATGGACTTAACTTCTATAGCATATCTAGAGCCTCTCCAAGCTCCCAAGTTGACCTCTATAATAGGTACATGTATCCTTTTTGGAGCTTCTTAACCTGTCGATCCTCAATCGATACAGGTTTCTCATCCTATTATAAATCTGCATATCATTATGTGATAATGCTTCTCGACTTATTGGTGAAACACATCCTTAAATCATTAGTGTGTAATGCATTGCGAGCTCCGCCAAGCTCCTTAAATAGGTTTTAGCTTATAAGCTATTTGATCTTGATACATTCGATTCCCTGAATGTTCCTAT
This sequence comes from Helianthus tuberosus, assembly GCA_030545235.1. Lineage (NCBI taxonomy): Eukaryota > Viridiplantae > Streptophyta > Magnoliopsida > Asterales > Asteraceae > Helianthus > Helianthus tuberosus. The sequence goes on along the minus strand of CM060437.1, from coordinate 99,262,862 downwards.
ATATCCAGGGCTTAACTTACCCTGATAAATTAAAATTTAGCACATCCTTCTTAGGGCGATACCTTCGATTGAACCTTACTCCTTATTAAGAACTTAAGAGGGTTGCGACTTTCATCAATCCTAAATTTTCTGCCGATTACTGGCAACTTACAGATGATTATGGATTTGTATGATCTTATTCGTTGTTTCCAAGGCAACTTTCAAATCCTGATAATTGGACTTACTAATCTTCTGTCTAACAATAGATGTTTAACATTCCATCTATGCAAGGTCTCCAAAGAAGCAGCCTTGATATTTATATAACATCTATTATAAAAATGCATATTTATGGTGAGATGGTTATTCCAACTATAGCTTAAAACCAATCTTAAGGGATAGCTAATCCTTACAATTAGTCGAACAAATCGACGATCCTGGGCAGCTGATGGCGATTCTTAATTGTTGCCTAAATAGGGTTACGGTAATCATTGCATAAGCAAAATGAATCGTTTTTCTTAATTAACAATACCGAACTTCCCAGAATAATGAATTAGGCTTTATGAACCTCTATCTTAAAACTCACTTAATCAGGGATTCGATTATTCGATAATCAACATGGAGTCTTTACAATACTGCAGCCCTAAGTGGGATGTTAATCTTAACTCTACTTGCCTCTCAGAAGGTAAACAGGGTAAAGATAATCAAGACACAAGAAGGTTACAGAGATTTTCCAAATCTCAGGCTCCAGTTCATCTATCATATTCTGTGTCAGATAAGTGACACATTTATGTTACGAGTCCACGAATTCCTTAATCGAAGACATTTATTTGGACAATTCCATTCTGGATATCTTCTTTGAATACCATTAGCTGACTTTAGTACCATATGACCACCGGAATATCTTTGTGGTCCCATGCATTAAACCTCCATACTGATCAGGCATGGAAGCAATCCATGGAACATATTAAGATACACCAATCCTCATATGGTGCTCTTATCATACCGTCTGGTATTCGCAATCGATAGAGATCAAAGAGATATCAACTATATATGCTGACGCACTTCTTCTAGAGAGAGGATACTTCTAGAATTCTACGATTGGAGGTTTCTGACAGGAACAGAAGAAATGGTTCCTATGATTTCGCCTGTAAGTTTTACCTTACACTTAATATCTGGGGTTCTTACGGGAAAATTTCTAAAAGTTTGCTTAGCTTATGGTCTTATGAGAGACTCAGCAGCACCTGAAACCATACATAACCCTTTTTGCTTTACGCACTTTTGGGTGTTACATACGTTACCTATACTAAATCACATCGAACACACTACGCAATACTTTAACGCTAACTGTTACCGCATGTTATACGTGACTTAATGAATGCTTGTTTGTTATGTTTACACATGGAATGTTGTCTACCTGCCTTAGCAACGATAGTACTATTTGTTTGGACTCAGCACCTGTTCACTCAGGGGTTGTTAAGGACAATTTGTTACATGGCTCACAGTGGTGAGAGTGTATTACGAACTGCCTTGGGTAGTCAACCCTCAGTCATTGGTATTGATAGGTTCATGTCGATAACTTACGTGCTTCATTTCATTCTGTGTACGTGCTGGTTATGCGTAACGATTTCGAACTCTATATGCTATTATCAAACTTGTATACTCACCTTTACACTATGTGTATTGACTTTTACTTTAACGTATGTGGCAGGTGCTTAAGATGTTTAGATGCTTGGCTTGCTGTGAAATTAAGGCTAGGAAAGGTCTAGAAACAAATAAACAATTGTCTGTATTTGAAATCTGAGTGGCCGGAACAGAACAATTTGACTAGATTTTTTCTATAATAATTATATTATCTTTTATGACATGGTATGGGACATGTTTCTTTAATAAATTGGTAATTATAGTTGTTATGGAAACTTCTGGACAATCTATTTCGCTCAGTGCCACGCCCCGATGTTTCCGCCATCGGTTGGGGTGTGACATCCGCGTATAGCATAGCGAGTAGTGTAGCATAAGCGGATAATATAGCAAGTAACACGGCGTACGGGGGTTCCTCATGGTAGTAGCGATTTGTTAGTGTGATGCGATGAGTTGTGCGTGTCGTGCGGAGCAAAAGCGTTAAATCAAAACCAGTAGTACCTCAATACGCTAACAAATAAGCATATAGGCCACATAAAAACACATAAAATCCACGTAAAACGACATACATCAGAGTCATCAGTAGCGAGCTCAGAATCGAAACACATAAAAATTGAGGTTTGATTGTCTTCGGCTGTTTAGACATCGACTACCCAAGGTGGTTCGACTATTCATAAGGACTTTCTGTGCACACAGCATACTTTGACCTTCGGGACTGTGCTTTTGCCTCGAATCTGGGCGAATGGCACGCATCCCTTCAGTTTCAGCGTGACTTCCAGTCGTTGGAGTCCGTCGAGACTTTGGTGAGAGTTTTGTAAAACAAAATAGCGATCGGAACAAGTCGTCGAGGTTCGGTTTTCACCCCTGACTTAATGACTTTGTTCCTGTTCTTGATAAAATAAAGGGGAAATTACTCGTCAAAGTATGGATTTCACTCCTGATTTGGCACAATTTCTCCCGTTTGTAGATAAAATGCGGATTGAACAAACAATTTAGTCAAGAGTTTGCGGTTTTCACACCTAATCTTGACCTAATTGTTCGTTCATCTTTGAAAATTAGAGTGCAGTGATAGTGTAGCGTAGGCGAGAATAGCGAGAAATAGCAAGTAAGATCGTACATAATCCCTACAGGATATGCACAAGTCGGTCTGTTGGTACCTAACTATAGACTAGGTTGTTTCTAAGACATCAACCCGGACTAGGTCGAGTATTGCCTAATTCCCTATAGTTATGACTCTGATACCAATCTGTTACACCCAACCGATGGCGGAAACATCGGGGCGTGGCATTGAGCGAAACAGATTGTCCAGAAGTTTCCATAACAACTATAATTACCAGTTATTTAAAGCATCATGTCCCATACCATGACATAAAAGATAACATAATTATTACAGACAAGATCCAGTCAAATTGTTCTGTTCCGACAACTCAGATTTCAAATACAGACAATTCATTTATTTGTTTCTAGACCTTTCCTAGCCTCGATTTCACAGCAAGCCAAACATCTTAAGCACCTGCCACATACGTTAAAGTAAAAGTCAATACACATAGTGTAAAGGTGAGCATACAAGTTTGATAATAGCATATAGAGTTCGAAATCGTACCGCATAACCAGGACGTACACAGTGTGAAATGAAGCATGTAAGTTATCGACATGAACCTATCAATACCAATGACTGAGGGTTGACTGCCCGAGGCAGTTCGTAATACACTCTCACCACTATGAGCCATGTAACAAATTGTCCTTAACAACCCCTGAGTAAACAGGTGCTGAGTCTAAACTATAGTACTATCGTTGCTAAGGCAGGTAGACAGCATTCCATGTGTAAACATAACAAACAAGCATTCATTAAGTCACGTATAACATGCAGTAATGGTTAGTGTTAAAGTATTGCGTAGTGTGTTCGATGTGGTTTAGTATAAGTAACGTATGTAACACCCAAAAGTGCGTAAAGCAAAAAGGGTTCGAGTATACTCACAGCGGTTAAATTAATGGATTGAAGGGAGCGCTAAAGCGGATAATAGCCTGAACAGTTATCGATAATATAAGCGAAAGTCGGTGCGTAAAATGGTGTGAAGTGTCAGTGGGTCGAACGGTAATCCGGTTGGGTGGCAATTCGATCGAGTGGCCGGTCGGTCGGATGACAATCCGCTCGGACAGCCATCCGATCGGGTGACCATGCGAGTGGATTGTTACCTCGTTTGGGATGGATGTGTTTGTGTATGATGGCTTGTCTTTTGAAGTTTTCGTTGTAGCATTTTAAAAATAGAGAAGTATCTCTACCTTTCAGGTCGGTCGATCGAACGGCCGTTCGATCGGACAGCAATCCGCTTGGTGAGACTTCTCTTATTTGAAAACAAGTTCACAGCAGGACGGTCACTCGATCAGATGGCTATCAGATCGGGTGGCAATCCGCTCGGATTAAACATGTTGAAAATTTATTTAAGTGTTGAAGTCAAAACATCACATGGTCGAGTGACAATCCGATCGGACGGCAATCCATTCAATGTTCAAACCTCACAAGTTAAAATAGAATTTAAGTATGGGACCAAAGGTGCAATCCGACCGGGTGGCTGTCCGGTCGGGTGGCAATCCGACCGGACGACAATCCGTCCCAGATGACCTGGTCGTCTTCTTCCTTGGTTGTTTTGGTAGTTTGAAGTTTTGAAGTGTTTAATGAGGTACTTTGATAACCTGTTTGAACAACGGAACCCTCGACTCGGCTCAAGTGACTTGACCGAACAGGAATCACCCTAGTCCGACTGTTAGGTCCCGGTTTCGACACCGTACGATTGCGTAACGAACGTTCTACGTGCGGAATCCGTGAACGTACGTGACCGAACACACGTGATGTAATTTTAACTGTGATTCGATATAGATTGATGTGAAAAGTACAAAGAACCGTGAATCACCTTTTGCCTTTCTCTCTCTACTTTCTCTCTCTAAGCACTAAGCTCCAAACTCTCCAAATGGCAAAAGTTACTAAATGAAACCCTAAGGCTTCTATTTATAGGCCAAGGCTTATAAGGAGAGTTCCCCTTATTTACAATAATGCCACCTTGCCTTTTCTATCTAATATTACAATATAAAGCTAGACTTAATCAGTTTCAGCTACGATCTTGAGATGACGGAGGCGATAGACATACTGTACTAACAGACTCCCCCTTGGATATTGCCGCAGTCAATCTCAACATTTAGTCAGGCTCGTAGCTTCTGGTCTTTCTCTCTCTCACTGAGTCTTATTGAAGCTTTAACACATTTTCAGCAACGAAGACTCCCTCTTGCTCGAACAGAATCCCCGTGGATCTGTTTTCAGCTTCAGCTTCTTCCTTTCAATAGACTCTTCAGGCTCCCCCTTTCGTCAAGCTTCTGTGCTTTGGGATCGACACCTGGCTTTCCGGTTACAAGCTTCTCTGGGATAGTTACGTGGCTCCTTGAATTCACGCTCCCCCTTTCGTTGAGCTCGTCTTCAGACTCCCCCTTAGACTCGGCTATCGGGATCGTAGTCTGGAATCTGCAATCCTCAAACATTTATAAGTAAAACATTTTACAGTGAAAACATTTTCAGTTGTCCAGGTATCGTAACCTGGCACTATTAAACTTTCTAAATCAAGATCCTGAGACTAAGATATAATAATATGAAAATATATCCAGGATTACTTGATACTCTCCCCCTATCAACAATCTTTAAGGATTTGACAGTTTCAACAAACTGGATCGGAAACTGGCTCTTTTACAGATTTTAACAATAAAAGCATCCAACTGCCTCACAGTTAATCATCCAAGTCCAAATTAATGACCTTGGAGATATCACAAACTGTTTTTGATTTTTGTTAAAAATACAAGTTTCAAATTAATGAACTTGTTTTATTTTCAGAAACACAATCAGTATACTCAGATTTTGAAACTCAGCACTCAGACATCGGTTGTCGAAAATAAAGCAGAATCAAAAATCTTTTTGTATTTTTTCTGAAATGTAAAACAGTAAAGAAATATGTACAAACATATTTACAGACAATATTTTTGTTTGAGTTTGCGTTAGAGGATCATATCAGTTTTTGACAAGTCACAAGTACCGTTAAGCTTATTTTCACATTAAGATTTAAACAATTCACTTAGATTGTCGATATACTGATCCACTTAAATTTTCATACAAAGTTCAACTGATTCAGGATACGAATTAGGTGTTTTAAGAACTTAAACTCATTCATGTGTCCCACCTCTTGAATATACTCCCGTATCCAGATCCCAATATTCAGTCTTACAGGTGAGTATACCTAGATGATATCTGTAAGGGGAATAAATTATAGTACGAAACCGTGAGAGCTCAGGTCAGAACTTCCGTTCAGCAGAGAGATGACGGCTCGACTTTTGGTGTGTCCCCTTTAGAGGATCTTTTGTATTACAACAGCAATGACTATCAATTTTATTGTTTCATCAATTTGCTGAGGGCGGCGCTATATTTCAAGCAATGCAGAAAGTATTCTCCGGGGACTAGGCCATTGCTTCCGCAAAATCAGAAGTCCCGGGATAATACCCCAGATATCACTAAGCATAAAGACCTAGTATCTCAGAAAGAGGGACCTTTCAAACAAGATTTCAGGGGTTACCTATATATCCAAGTAGTGTTCCCCACGAAATAAGTAAGTTTGAATTTAGGTTTATATCTCGAAAAAGTTTACTGAATGTATAAAAATCTACCGACACATCATCAGTGAGACTGTTTAACGCTATATAATCATTACATTTCTTTAGCATACTGTAACTGTCTACTGATGTACTATCATTTCCTCTTTTTACACAAAAACTCAATTTTGAATTTTATCATGTTTTTGCCTTTTTCAAATTTTCAAATGTTTTTGGATTTTCTGACAATATTACTCCCCAAAAAATGCAAAACCATTTAAAGAAAATTTGACAACCAATACTGATAGCTTTGTCTCGCCATCCATTTTCTGCTTCACATGCACTGATTTGCAAAAAAAATATAACGTACCCCCATGATTTACAACCCATTGATTTTCGACAGTTTGAAAACCGTTTTTCAATCTTGTGAAAGTAATCATGTTTGTTCAGCCGTGAGGGTTTCGGCATATTCAAGCAACATATTTTTGGATTTTAGAATTTTTGACAAAAAATAAAAACAAACATATTTTTGGTTTATAAGTTTTTCAATTTTTAGGGTTTTTTGAAAATATTGTTTATTTATGTACAGAAAATGTGAAACTCCCTGTTCAACCAAACCAGGGTTCAGCAGCCTCTTCCTGTGCCAGGCTGCTCATCAATTCTCTTCCTTGACAATCAAACTTCATGAGCACCTGCACATTCACAAAAACTCAATTACTTGAACAATTTAGCCCAGGTCTGTTGGACCTTAGGCATTTCAACACAATAAACTTCATTCAACTTTGGAAATTCTTTGTCATTATTCACAAAAACGTTTTCATCTTTGACTTCGACCTTTTCATCTTTTATCAAAGTCACTTGTTTCTTAACACTCCATGTTTGACCTTTCGGAGTACCTCTTTTGTAAAAATGTGATTCTTTTTGAACATTTTGTTTTTGAACAACAACTTTTGGTTTCCAAAACTCTTGGGGTTTTGTCATATCAACAGATGTGTTCCAACTTTGTGTTGTTCTGAATCTGGGTGTGTGAGAAATCTGTGTTTGTTTTGAATCAGACCTAGTCTGTTTTGGTTTCCAAGTTTGATTCGAAGCAAACTTGTTTGTGTTGTACCTCCAAGTTTGTTTTGAATCAGATCTAGTCTGTTTTGGTTTCCAAGTTTGATTCGAAGCAAACTTATTTGTGTTGTACCTCCAAGTTTGTTTCGAATCAAATCTGGTTTACCTTGGTTTCACATCCTCATATTTCTGTTTTTCAACATCAACAGGCTTTGGATTTGGACACTTTCAAGCAACATGTCCAATTTGATCACATTTAAAACACACTTTCTTTGAAACATCCTTGGCCTGTTGTTGTTTCTTTTTCATAGCATCAAACTCCGCATTAGACTGTTGTCCAATTTTGAGTTTTTCTTCTTCTGCTAAACTTTTTCCTTGAACAAAACTTGTTTTAACCTGAACATTTTTCTTCCAATTTTGTTTCTTTTTATAACCCAAACCAGCCTTCATGTTATTCTTCTTAAAACCAGGTTTGTTATAAAAAGATTTATGACCTTTACCAGCAAACTTTGAAATTTCCGACTTCTCAATCTCAACCATTTTGAAAACTTTATCGACCTTCTCTGAAATCACATTCTGAATCGGGAATACAACATCTAAGAATAGTTTGTCCGATCCAATCATGGTATAAACCAATCCTTTTGAATCATCATTCAAATTTTTCTCGGATTTTGTGTTTTTCAGATATCCATCATAAAGATTTCCTTCATCTTCATCCTGTGATTCAGACTTACCTTTTGTAGACTCATCTTTCAAAACGCTTTCAACAACCTTACTTACCACCTCTGAATCATTAGCATCATCAGATTTGGAGTAAGTCACATCGATACTTTCAGGTAACTGGTCAGCTATGTTCAAACCCTTTGCCACCTTTTCTTCATCATAAAAAGTATAATTGTTTCTCAATGGAGGTGGTACCTGATGAAACTCTGAACCAATACCCTTTTTGCAATTGTCAGTATCTTTGTCATCTGGTGTGATGTTGAAAATGCGTTCAAGAATGTACGAAGAGTTATGATAACTTTGAAGTTTTGTAACAACCTTTTCTTTTTCAGCCAAGACTTGTTTAAGATTAGCAATTTCATCAACACATTTGTTTAATTCAATTTGCTTTTCTTTAAACTTTCTTTCATACATTTCTTTAGTGACTAAAGTTTCTGACAATCTTTGATCAAAACTTTTGACTTGGCTCTTCAAAGTATCATAAGCTTCTTGTACTCTCTGACTCGACCACTTTAAAGAATCATACTGTTTTTGTAAATCTTGACATTTAGATTCTTTTTCAACACAATCAACACATTTTGCTGAACACAGTTGTCTATAAACATCATTATCCTTTTCAACACCTTGACATTTCTGTGTCAATTTTTCAACTTTTAGTTTCAAAATTTCTTCTTTGTCAATCATTTCTTTACATTTTGTTGTGAAAACATTTTCAAGTTTATCTATTTCATTATTTTTTGTTTTTATGATATCATCTTTTTCAGTACAGGCTTTGCACATTTCTATGCAATTCCTGCACTTGTTTTCTTTTTCATCAACCAATTTAACATTCAACAATTTAGAAGATTCATATACCTCAGTTTCTTTCAGCACCGATGATTCTTCTGTTTCAACTTTCTAATCTTGCTCTTTGTTCTCCACTTTTTCTTCTTTCTGTGCTACTTCAGCTTTCTGATCCTTTTCAGCAGCAATCTTCACAACATTCTTTACTTCTTCAATCATCTTCTTCAATTCTTCTTCTTTTCTCTTCTTCATTTCTACCACCTTCGGTAGACTTGCTTCACAAACCTCTCTTATCTTCTTCTCCAAATCAGGCAGATATGCTTTATCAGATAACCTTCGTGTATTGAAAGTAGCCTGCCTTGGAAGCAAACTTGTTACAGCTTTGAAATCCACTTTTGATGGGTCAGCAACTGGATTACCCCGTGGATCCATGTAACATTCCAACTCATCATTCCATCGTTTGGCTCTCTGAGCTTCTTTGAATGGTTCGTTTAATTTTCCAATTTCCCATCTTGCATAGTCTGCTTTCCACCATCTATCAGGATCAGCATCAGCCACAAATGCATACCCAACAGCATCTTCTTCAGGGAAAACTTGACTCCAGTCGTAACCTTCATCGTCATATATAACTGCAAGAGCCCTTGATTTTTCTTCAGGTTGTTTCAATCTAGGTGGCTCAGACTTGTTCTGATGGTAAATCGCTTTCTTGTAATAATCTTCATTGAACGGGTTATCAGAATCATCATTAGCATACGCATTTCTGCACTCGCGCTTAAAGTGACCTCTTTGTTTGCATTTGAAGCATGTCACCTTAGATTTATCAAATCCCAATTTGGTAGATGGTCCACCAATTGACTTCCTCCCCGTGATCTCCATGAACCGCTGTGCTCGACGAACCGCACAGGCCATGCACCATCTTATATCCATTAGTTCCATCTCCTCGGGGTCTAATTGATCATAATCTTCTTTCGTCAAGTTGGTGTTGCCAATCTTCCCTGCAACGAGGCTTTCATACGATTCAAGTACAGATGCCAAGAAAACCATCTGTTGTTTTGCCGATTCTTCGCTGAAATTCTGCCCATTCTTAAGATCCACTGCGATATTACACTGAAACAAATTCTTGGAAGCAGTTTGGCTTGAAGTTGTTGAAGAAGATCCACCGTGAAAACCACTGTGAAAACTTTCATTGTTCACTGAATTTGAACTTTCTGCAGAGAACGCTGTTCTTGGAGACCCAACTTGTGGTACATTTCCTCTGTAGTAAAGCTCTACATTCTGCTGATAAGCCGGATTGTTGACTTTAGATCTCTTTATCTCCAACTCATGGCTTTCAAGCCTTTCAATCAGCAAATCCACTTTTAAATCTTCAGGCTTGATTGTATTTTTCAACATTAGAGCGAAGTATTGCCAATCTTGATCATTGGGCAATGAATCAAACAATTTATCCACCATCTCTTCTTCAGAATATTTGATTTCATGTATGGCCAGCTCCATTTTCAGATGTCCAAATCTCTCGATCATTTTACAAACAGATTCATTTTTCATACAACTGAATAAATCAAACTCTTTATGCAACAATTTCTTTTTGTTTTTGACAATTTCATTACTTCCTACACACTTTCTACCTAACGCTTCCCACAAACTCTTCGATGTTTTCTCATTTTCAAGTAACGAAATAATGTCTTCTCTCACTGATTGTTTTATCAATGTAGTCATTTTATATTCAGCCACAACATCTTTTATATATGTTTCTGTGAACTCTTTTTCCTCTACTAACTCTCCTCCTTCTTTCACTGGTTCTTTATATCCATTTTTCAATTTTAACCAGCTTTCAGGAGCGAAAGCTTTTACCCAACCCTCAAACCGATTTTTCCACCAGTTATAATCTTCAATCTTCATTAGCTTCGGTGGTTTCTGTTGGCTTCCATACATATTGTCATATTTCAAATTTTCTGAAATCTCTTTCGAATACTCTCTTATTGCAGATCTTCTTTCGGATGATTCTGAAGTAAAGGCATTGTAGAACGTGTTGTAAAATTCTTCACCGCTGCTCGACATCTTCAAATTTTGTCTTGAATTTGCACTTTTTATAATCACCTGAAAACACGAACAAACAAAATTAGTTCAATTATTATCAAACAACTTGATTGTACAAATACTCAAACGAATGAGTCGACACAAGTCAATTGTTTTAAATGAAATTTCGTGACACGGATTGCCGATCGAGCGGATTGCTATCCGTGCGGGTCGGATAGTGTCCGGATAGGTCAACAATAAAGTCAACACGGATTGTTATCCGTACGGATGGTGATGTTATCCGCGCGGACAAGTTGTCCGTGCGAGTGGCAAGTCAGCAAGTCAACACGGATGGCTGAAAGTAATCCATGCGAGTGGGTTGCTATGACACGGATTGTTGTCCGTGCGGGTGGGAAATGATACTATCCGCACGGGTGGGTGCTATCCGTACGGGTGATGATCCAGATGATGTTATCCGCACGGGTGACACAACACCTTGAATCTGACACTTAATCACTCAAAAACAAATTCAAATTTGATTCACAATACAGACTGTCATTACTTTGTTTCAATTGGACCTCTTCAATTTATAATCACGTGATCACGAAATCACAATTGATATGAATTATTATATCACATGTATACTGACAGACTTATGCAAATTCTGAAATGCTATTAATGATGTTGACACTACTTCACATGCAATATGATAATGTTGACTGTTAAAGACTGATAATGTTGACTAATTGTGGGTCGGTCGAGTGAGGTGCAATGACACGGATTGAAAATGCTATCCGTGCGGACACGTTATCCGTCCGGATTGGTCAACTAAAGTCAAAGCGGATAGTTTATCCGTGCGGGTGACTTAGGGTTAGTTTTAGAGACTTTTGGCATTTGATCAATTTCAGATCTCAATTCACATCAGATTCGATCAATTTCTTCACTTTTACATCTTTTCACGTTTTCAACAGAAAATCGACAAATTAATCGAGTTTTAACGGTTCAAAATTAATGATTTTTGGATATGATATGCGAAATCAGTTAATCTAAAAGCCTAAAAAATTTTAGATCTTAATTCAAAGTTTTTTGGGAGAAATCTAGAATTTTTGTGTCCGAAAAGTGAAAAGTGTTGAAAACTGTTGCTGTTGTTATTGATGTTCACCCGCACGGATGACTTCTCCGTGCAGATAACATATCCGTGTTGACTTTGTTGTTGACCTATCCGTCCGGATAAGTCGCCCGCACGGATAAATTATCCGCTTTGACTATTCGTTGACCTATCCGCACGGATAACTTGTCCGCGCGGATAACAATACGCGTCATAACAATCCGTGTTTGTCATTTTAGTCAACATATTCAGGTTTGTTAGTCAACCTTGTCAGCAGCACATGTGAATCATTAATAGCAATCGGTGTGAACTATAAAGACCAATATCCATGTGTTTGTTTTGAACGGCCATGTTCTTATTATTTTAATCTAGATTGCATGTGATAACATCAAGATTGTCTGCCATTATCATATTGCAAGAAACCATCATTGATTTGTGCATGTTTTGTGAAAAGATAAAGATGGCAATTTACATGTGAGAATTTTGTGAATATCAAAGCTCATCGTTGAAGTTTATCCGATCGGACAAACAGTTTTGTCTTTTTGTGCCATCAAACGAGAAAGTAATCCAGTCGGATAACTCACCCGAACAACATTTATTCGCAAATCTTCGACACGAGTCTTAGATTGATTTCATCAACGCACACTGTTACGTATTCAGTTCGTTTAAACTGATTGTTTGATTGTTTGTTTGCAGGTGATTCGAGGTGATTTACAAGGCACAAATATCAAGAAGTTGAAATTTTGTGGATTCTAAGCTTAAAAACAATTTTTTAATCAAGTCACTTAACAAAGAATTTGTGGTTAAAATGTTTGACGAGAAGGAAAACGTTAAATTTGAAAGACTAAACAATTGGTATAGTGGTTGTTATCTTGAGAAAAAGGAGATTGTGGTTGAAAGATTTAAATATTTTATGTGTAGGAAATATGAGAACTTTAATGATATGGAAAAGAGATATGATGATTTACTTAAAGGTTTGAGAATGAATGAGATAAAGATATCAAATGCTGAACAGATATCCAAATTTGCAGATGCATTACCTTCAGAATGGGATGAATTTTTGTGTAAGCTGAAAAAGGATTCTAGGTTCTCAAAATTTAGTCCAGGTGACTTCATCAGAGAGCTTAGAACATACAATTGTGAAATTGAGAAGAAAAAGAAAGAGTTGATAGAGGAATTAGAAAGAAGCTCAAAATATATAAGTTTGGATGTGATTCTTGAAATAATCAAAAGAATTAGAAATGGTCTTAGTGCAAGAAGTAGGATGAAATATGATTTCAAGAGAGGTTGTTTTTTAAATGAAGATTTGAATCCTGCTGATATGGTTAAAAATTTTCTTGCAGGAACGTCAAAGATTGAAGAATCCAAGAAAAATGAAACTTCAAAATGTGAAGTTGTGTGCTCAAAATGCGAAAAATTCGAAGCAGACAATGTCAAACTCTTGAAGGATGTGGAGAGTTTAACATTGGAAATCAATCATTTGAAGGATGAGAAAAGATCTGATGATAAACAGATACTTGAAATGAGAGAAAATTGTGAGAAATTGGAATCTGAAAATGTCAAACTGTTGAGTAGTTTGGACAGTTTGACATTGGAAATCAAAAATTTAAAAGAAAATGAAAAGGATTTTGAAAATAGAAAATTAAAAATTGAAAGAGATTTTCAAAGTCAAATAAAGATTTTAGAAGATGAGAAATCTATTTTTGGCAAAAATAACATTGAAAAACAAATTGCGATAAATTCTCATCTTGAAAAAATCATTCAGCTTGAAAAAGAAGCTGAAAGTGCTAGAAATAGAGTCAATAACTTGGAAAATCAATTGAAAGGTTTTGAGAATGTTTCATCAGTACCAGACCTTGTATGTCTAAAACCGATCAATTCTGTTCCAATAAGTGACAATGTCACAAATTTTGACAAAGTCAAAATTGAAGATTGTGATGATAAATCTGATGATGAAAAAGAAAAAGAAGAAAAAAGAAAAACATTTTTGAAATTAAATGAAATGTTTAAAAATACTGTTTTACATTCTACTGAGAAAGGTGAATGCTCAACGCAAAAACCTGTAAAGAAGAATGTGGAACAGAAACAAAAAGATAAAAAATTGAAAAATTTTCAAAAAGAAAATAAAAGCTCATCAGATCAATCATCCAATCACAATAAAAAACCACAAAAATCTGAAAATAAAAACTCACAAAAAGTTGGTAACCAGTGGTGCAGGTTTGACCACAGTGCTCAAATGCCAAATCAAGGATACAAGAGGAGACATGAGTACCACAAGGCAAATCAATGCTATGATCTAAGTGTATGGTATGAAGACGGTGTTTGGTATGAAGGTAGTGAGAGGTATGATAACAGAGTGTGTTACACTTGTGGCTATCAAGGACACATTGCTGTTAACTGCCAAAGTCAGAGATTCGAAATGAGAAGGTGCTATGAATGCCAAATCAGAGGTCATATTGCCAGAGTTTGCCCAATGAGATCAAAGGAAAGATTGAGGGTTGAATCTCAGAAAATGGCAAAGAAACCAGTCAATGTCAAGCCCAAAGAACAGAAAGTTCAAGAACCAAAAGTTCAAGAACAGAAAGTTCAAGAACAGAAAGTTCAAGAAAAGAAAGTAAAACTTTCACAAGGGCAGAAAGACAAACTGGGGAAGAAAAGAAAGAAGGCGAGAGAATATCTCGAGAGGATTTTGTCCTCGGATACAACTGGTAAAACAGATAAAAGTTCTGATAAATCGTCTTGTTCGCCGAAAAATGACAAATCAAGCAAAACGGATTCATCAGTTACAAATCTGAGGACGAAAGAGGGAAAGAAGAAGAAGAAGAAAGTTTGTGGCAATAAATTTGTTTCTTCGGAAACAAATGAGCCACATGTCGGCGATGAATCTGGCTCAACAAAGTCAGACAAGCCATATTCAGGCAATGATTCTGGTTTGTCGAAACCAGAAGAGCCATATGTTGAGGTAAAAATAGAGAATTCTAGTCTAACAATGGATGATGAAAATTTTCCACCATTGTTAAACAAGAATTCTAAATCACCCAAGGACAGTCAGGCTTGGGTGAAACTTTTCAAATAGAAAAACCTGACTTGCCGGAGTTCCCAGGTTGGTAAGTGTGGAACAGGAATCGGCATATTTCTTGAGAAATTCACAGGTTGGTAACTGTGATATTTCGAATCACAAAAGACTAATCAAGGACATTAAGTTGTACTTGATTTATCTTTCCGATAAATGGATAAAGGTAAACAATGTGATGAAACCCCGAGTTTGTAAAAAGACAAACAAAACTAATTTTCCGGAAAAACCATTTTGATTAAAACAAACTTAAGTGTTTTGAAATCTAAATGGGAAAATAGTTTGTTGTCAGGGGGAGTTCTGATTGTTTATGCCGAGTGAATGGCGAATTGAAGTGATTCGATATCAGTTTGTCACTTTATTTGTAAAGTTTGTTTTCAAATTTTCCTTGAAAATCAAAATTGAAACATATTTTGATTTTAGGGGGAGAAAAATTTTTAAAAAAATGAGAAAATTTGAAAATGCCAAAAACATTGAAAAAGCAAAAATGAGTTTTGTTGAGAAAAGAGGAAATGATAGTAAATCAGTGGACTATCACAGCATGCTAAAGAAATGTAATGTCAAATGTGATAAACGATCTCACTAACGATGTGACGATAGGCTCAGCTAGACTAGTAGATTTGTGATAACGATACAAACTTAAATGAAAAAGCCTAGTTCTAGTGGGAAACATGGTTGAAAGCATAGTACTTAGTTTTGTCCTTTATGATTGTGTACCTACTCAGTAATCGCTGATTGTCGAAAGACATAAAACCGGTTAAGTCTGTGAACTTTCACAACTTGCTGAAAAATCGCTGTGATTGTGCATTTTATTTTGCAAAGATTTAAACTTGTTTTATTTCTTTATTTTGTTTAAGCATTGGACATCCTCTGCGTATACGTGAGTATCGACCTGGATGTTATTGCCTAAACGTTCTGCTTTATTTTCTTTGGTGTTTCGTTTAAGCTTTGGACCTCCTCTGCGTATACGGAAGTATCGACCTGGTGGTTAAAGCCTAAACAACTTCAACTTATTTTTATTTTCTTATTTTGTTTAAACATTGGACTTTCTCTGCGTATACGGAAGTATCGACCTGATTGTTAATGTTTAAACATTCTGCTTTGTTTTTCGCACATATCACAGTTGATGAAAGTTTAAAGGCATTATTTGAGTCAGTGTATTGCATGATGAGGGGATATGCTGAGATCGTGGGGTCCATAAGAATTTTGTGCAAAAATTAATATACCTTAACGTATCGGTAAGCATTTCGAAAGTTTATAGTTTGAGTTTAAGAGGACAACTATATCGTCAATCTATGTGAATCGTTTAGAACTTAAAATGATTAAAGCTTAACGGTGCTAGTGATTTGTCTCAAAAACTGATATGATCCTCTTACACAAACTCACAAAAATATTGTTTGTATATATTTCTTTACTGCATTTCTTTAAACTCAAAATCCAAAAAGATTTTAGTGTGTTTTAGCATAAAGTTTTGAAAAATATAAAAAGATTTTCGACAAATGATGTTGGAGAGTTGATTTTCAAAATTCCAAGTGCTAAACTTGATGAACTAGAGGGTTGGGAGAATATGTTGAAAACTTTGAATGTTATATACAAATGTCTTGAAAGACTGTGTGATTAGTTAATCAAGGTCATTCACTTGAACTTGATGTAACTATACAGATTGATAAATGAATGATTTCTACCAAGTAAGTTTCTTAAATATAAGTGTTATAAATTTGTGAAACTTATGTTATGGGTAGAGGATTTGCATGTTAACCAGGTTTCAAATCCTGAGCAGATGCAGAATAGAGCCAGGAATTGATCCTGAACTTGTGAACATGTGAAGGCCAGATTACGATCCCGACAGCTGAGTCTAAGGGGGAGTCTGAAGACGAGCTCAACGCAAGAGGAAGCGTGGATTCAAAGAGCCAGATAACTATTCTGAAGGAGCTTGTATTCATAAAGCTAGGTGTCGATCCCAAAAGCACGGAAGCTTGATGAAAGGGGGAGCCTGAAGAGTTTACTGAAAGGGGGAGCTGAAGCTCAAGACAGATCCACCGGGATTCTGTTCGAGAAAGAGGGAGTCTGTGTTTGCTGAAGACATCAAACTTTCAAGAAGACTCAGAGAGAGAGAGAGAAACAAGTCGCTACGAGTTTGACTACAGATTGACTGCGGCAATATCCAAGGGGGAGTCTGTTAGTACAGTATATCTATCGCCTCCGTCAATCTTAACCGTAGCAGAAATAGAAGAGATCTAGACTTTATTTTACATGTTGTAGTTAAAAAGGCAATGTGGCAATCTTGTAAATAAGGGGAAATCCCTTATAACCTTGTGCCTATAAATAGAACCCTTAGGGTTAGTTTTAGAGACTTTTGGCATTTGCACTTTGGAGAACTCTAGTTCTAGAGAGAGAAACTAGAGAGAGAAAGTGTTGTGTACGTGATTCAAGGTGCTGTACGCTATCAAATTTCATCCGGATAAATTTCAAGGTGCTCTGATACCACTTGTTAGGACCGGTTTGACTCCGAACGATTGCGAACCGACTCGTGCGACGTGCGGAATCCGTGTGGGTAACTAGTCAACAAGTCAACAAAGGAATCTTGAGTCTAATTGTTATCCGTGCGGGTGGCAGGGTCAACAAGTCAACGCGGATTTGTTATCCGCACGGATTGCCATCCGTGCGGTGAACAGCAGCAACTTTCAACATTTTTTCGATCAAAAAATCTCAAATTTCTCCCAAATGGCTTCAAATTAAGAGCTGAAAATTTGTATGCTTGTAGATCAGGTACTTTCGCATATCATATCCAAAATTCAGCAATTTTCGACCGTAAAAACCTGTTCAAATTGACAAAAATCAGATAAGAACGTGAAGAACAAGAAAAATATGAGAATTTTGACAAATCTGAACGATTTAGGCTCTGAATCTGATCAAATCTTGAACAAAATCGTGTGTTTGATCCTCGCAACCGAGCACCTGCTCTGATACCACTTGTTAGGTCCCGGTTTCGACATCGTACGATTGCGTAACGAATGTTCTACGTGCGGAATCCGTGAACGTACGTGACCGAACACACGTGATGTAATTTTAACTGTGATTCGATATAGATTGATGTGAAAAGTACAAAGAACCGTGAATCACCTTTTGCCTTTCTCTCTCTACTTTCTCTCTCTAAGCACTAAGCTCCAAACTCTCCAAATGGCAAAAGTTACTAAATGAACCCCTAAGGCTTCTATTTATAGGCCAAGGCTTATAAGGAGAGTTCCCCTTATTTACAATAATGCCACCTTGCCTTTTCTATCTAATATTACAATATAAAGCTAGACTTAATCAGTTTCAGCTACGATCTTGAGATGACGGAGGCGATAGACATACTGTACTAACACCGACTGGTTCACGGTTCGAGTCGGTAGTTCATGTTCAAACCTGAAGTCAATACCTCTTGGATAGAATTCAGATCTGGAACCAATACGACACCAAGAATGGGTAGAAGATCAGAACAAGGTCCGAATCTATCGGATTTGAGTGCATTGAGTGTAAAAGAGTTGAAAGAAAGCTAGAAAACCATATTTCAATCCTTTTCACCATGAATATGTTCAGATCTATACAAGATCTTTGTTTATTTATGTGGAAATCGTTCAGATCTAAGTTGTTTTTGAAGGATTGAAGCCAAAACATGAAGTTCCTATGAACACCATGATGACATCATCCTAGAACACCTCAAATCTAGTGATTTCACGGTTAAAAGTTAAGATTCGAAAGATAGAAATGTGTAGGAGTGCCTGCAGATTAAGATAGTACAAGATTTAGGTTGAAAACTTACAAGAATCGCGAGAAATCTGAATAAATAGTGGCTGGAACGAGTGGAGAGGGAGAGAGAGCTGTCAACATCAATGAGGTTGACATAGAGGGGTATTTATAGGGTTTCCATAAATGGAAAGGGGGAATAAGTGGTTGGTCGCTCGAGTGGCAGCCCGTCCGGGTGGCAGCTCGGTCGAGTGGCAATCCGACCGGGTGGCACCTGGGTGGGTGGCAGCTCGGTCGAATGGCACTCCGACCGGGTGGCAGTCCGGTCGAGTGGCAACTCGGTCGGTTGGCTACTCGGCTCGAGTGCACGGCACGAGGAGTTTTGCAGTTGCGATGCGGTCCGAGCGAGCGATGCGGTAGATTTACTTATCAAATTACTTTTAATCCCAACTACTATATCACATACAAGCATCCTATTTGATTTGCGTTTAGCGTCTGCGATTCGATTGCGATTGCGTTTCGATTAATCATCACAACAACAACATAAATAAACATGCACAAGTAACACATAAAGGGCACACACACATATAAGAACAATAAACAGAATGCGTAATTCGAGCTGCGAGTGCGATAGCGATAAGCGATAATATTGATTAAACATGCGATTAATATGTGATTATTAATAGATACTCCACATAATACAACTAATGCGATAACAAAATTAGACTAATTACAAGTCAAGAAGTCAAAACAGGAATTGAGCAAGGAATGATAGATCGCAATTAGCAATCTTTTCTTCCTTTGACCTCAATCTTGACTTTGATTTTGACTTCCGAAACACGGGGTGTTACATCGATATTCCATTCACCCCGGTGCTGACAAGATGTACCAGGATCTCCGTTCTAGGTATTGGTGGCCGGGCATGAAAAAGGATATCACTCTGTACGTTTCGAAATCCCTAACTTGCTCGAAAGTTAAGGCCGAACATCAACGACCCTCTGGTTTACTCGAGCAACCCGAAATCCCGACGTGGAAATGGGAAAGTGTCGCTATGGACTTTATTACCAAAATCCCTCGAACGCCTTCTGGTCACGATAGCATTTGGGTTATCGTCGATCGTCTTACGAAATCCGCTCACTTCATTCCAATACGAGAAGACTTCAAGGTTGAACGATTAGCACGAATCTATACCGACGAAGTGATTTGTCGACACGGGACGTCTCGTGACATCATCTCTAACCGCGATGGTCGTTTTACCTCACGTCTCTGGGAGACATTCCTCTTCGCTCTCGGTACGACTCTCAATCTCAGTACTGCATTCCATCCCCAGACTGACGGTCAGACTGAACGCACGATCCGCACCCTTGAAGACATGCTTCGCTCGTGCGTTATAGATTTTGGTGATAATTGGGATTCGCATTTACCTTCAATCGAATTCTTGTACAATAACAGTTATCACGCTACTATTCAGATGGCAGCCTTTGAGGCATTATATGGTAGAAAATGTCAATCGCCTATTGTATGGCACGAGATCGGAGACGCACAGATTACCGGTCCCGAGTTAATACAAGAAACGACAGACAAGATTCTCCAAATCAGAGATAATCTCTTGAAAGCTCGGAGTCGTCAAAATAGCTACGCTGATAAACGCCGTAAGCCCCTAGAGTTCGAAGTTGGTGATCAAGTACTCCTAAAGGTTTCACCTTGGAAGGGGATGATCCGATTCGGTAAGAAAAGGAAACTAGCGCCACGATACGTGGGTCCCTTCAAGATTCTGGAAAGAATTGGTAAGGTGGCCTATCGACTCGAATTACCTGTGGAACTCAGCAATGTACACCCGACTTTCCACGTCTCGAACCTCCGGAAGTGTCTAGCAGAAGAAAATCTTCACGTGCCTCTCGAAGATTTGCAAATAAACGAGACTCTGCATTGACGCTCTCGCATTCCCATAGTGAAGGTTCGCTGGGAAGGCAAACGCGGGGCTGAGTTCACTTGGGAACTCGAAAGTGATATGAAAGCTAAATATCCGCAACTCTTTGTTACGTCTACCACTTAATTTCGGACGGAATTCCCTAAAGTAGGGGTGACTGTAACAACCCGACTTTTCGGATTGTTATATGTTCGCTACTTGCTTCGATTTGTAGCCGTCTTGTACTCTGAGATTCGATATAAATAAAAGTTTATGTTATACTAAATACATTTTCATCACACAGCACCGCTGCACATTTGAACGCTTTATATACGCTCAATGCTAACGCAACACGAATTACAGAGAATTATGCTATTTAAATTGCCGAGTGTGTTTGTTTGTTCGGTAACCACTCACGCCTTCGCACTCGCTTATTACGCTAAATCGCTAAATCGCAAACGCTGTTAGTAGTAGTAATGTTATGCTGTGTGTTCTTATATGCTTTACTTGTGTGTGCTTTACATGTATTGTTTACTCGCTCGAAATGCTCATACGCTTACTCGTACAACTCGATTTATCACAACGAACCGCAACGCTATACTTAATCTCTCGCTAAAATACTTAACATACTGGTACTAATTAACGCAACAAAACGCATTAAACGAGCATCCTATACGCGAAAACGAGGATTTTCTACACAAAACAGCACCTTCGAACGAAGCCATGCAGCCTTGTACGAAGGCAGCAGGTTCGAACCAGGTCTGCTTGTGTGATCCCACCTCTTCTATAAATACCTCGCCCCTTCTCCATTTCATTTCACTTGCTGATTTCATACCGAAACTCTGCCGAATTGCTGTCCGGCCATTTTCAAGTAAGATTTAACAGTTTTATATGATTACACAACGTTTTTCCACTTCGATTTTCCACAAGATTCACTTCGATTTCATCCAAACTCTTCGGTTTTCACCTAAAACTTCAACTTTATCATCTAAGCTTCAACTTTCTACAAAAACCTTCCTCTTTTTCATAAAAGTCTTCATCTTTTTCATCAAATCTTCTTATTTCACAACTGATCTACACTTAACCGAGTGTATTGGGCCTAGCTTCGGCTTCCCAAGTTAGAAATCTGCAGATTTCACACTCACCAAGTGTTAGATCTAGGTAAAAAAAATTAAACCCTCTAAACTTGATTTTCGCACTAAAACGGACCTAAAACGGCATCTATTTCGTTCGCTGACTAGTGGGACGAGGTAGTGTCGAAACCGTCTTGAATTTGACTCGAAAATATACATCCAATTCAGGTAAAAACGCAGCTCCGAACGCCAAGAACAGCCACGTTTGTGAACTGGACTATTCTGTGCGAAGCCCAGCTTCGTACGAAGGAACTGCCTTCGTACGAAGGCACATGGCTTCGTACGAAGGCAATGCCTTCGTACGAAGGCCCTGACTTCACACATAACAGCCCGATTCTCATCCGTGACTCAGACAAAGGCCTCTCCGACTCTAAGTTTAATCAGTAGCTTAAGGTTAGAGGGATGAACACTCGATTTTCCAAAGACAGACGCGAAGACACTCGATTTTGGACAACGGAAGCCACAGGTGTACGAAGACCCCACCTCCGTACGAAGGCACACCTTCCTACGAAAGCACAGCTTCGTACGAAGCTTCTGTTTCCCACCGACACTCTGATTTTCAACCGTTTCAGCACTTTGGAGGACTTACGCTTCTGTTCCTGTACGCAGGCTGATCCGGCGCTCCCTTCAATCCATTTTCAGAACGTGTTTAATTATTAGACACGTACTGTGAGTATACTCGAACCCTTTTTCGCTTAACGCACTTTTGGGTGTTACATACGTTCTCTATAAAAACACAACACACAATGCTTAACACTTTTATAAACGCTAACCGCTCCCGCATGCTATATGTGATTAGTTGATTGCTTGTTACTATGCTTACACAGTGATTACTTGCCTGACCGCCTTTAACAACGATAGTACTATAGTTTGGACTCAGCACCTGTTTGTTCAGGGGTTGCTAAGGATCACATACTTTACTTCACGTGTTCGCTTCGGTGAACATGTGTCGCGCATACTCTACTTGCAGTCACGTGGTTAGGATGTATCATTGTGATAGTTACTTGATTCACCCGTTACGTGTTACATGCTGGTTATGCGTAAACGCTTTCCATACTATATCTATGCTAAACTTGTGTACTTATCTTTACATTATTGTATTGACTTTATTTTAACGTATGTGACAGGTTGATGATTATCATGTGCCGCAACTGGATAGGAAGTCTAGAAACTCACCAAATAAAATCTAGGTTGTCGGACTTGTTTTGTTTGAGAGATGTTAACTCCGTTATGACTGTTTGTTGAAATATTTGTTTATTGGTATGGGATAATGAACCTTTTAAATATTGTCATTAAATAGTTGTTATGGATTCTCTTGAGCAACCTGGTTCGCCTACTGTCGCGCCCCAATGATTCCGCCATCGGTTGGGGTGTGACATTGGTCTTGTTTCTAAAACGCAAGACAAAAAACACAAAAGAAATGTGTTATTTCTAAAACGCAATGGCTTAAAAACACAAAGAAATTTCTTTTTTTCTAAAACATAATATACTAAAAACACAAAGAAATGACTTTTTTCTAAAGCGCAATGGCCTAAAAACACAAAAAAAATATGTTGTTTTTAAAACGGAATGGACAAAAAACACAAAAAAAATATATCGTTTGTAAAACGCAATGAATTAAAAACACTAACTCACAAAAATCAATCAGTACATAAATAATGCTACTTTTAAACATCAAATTACCTAAAATCATCAAAAATAGATTAAATATTACTAGTTTTCTAAATCAAAATAACGTAAACAATCATTTAACAAATTCAACCCCACTTGATATGGTTAACCATTTTAAAATCCAAAACCACATAGAGACAAACCACTTTACTAAACTTTTTCTAACCAAACAAAAAGCACATTATAAAGAATAAAACGCAACAAAAGAAACTTCATCCACTTTATTGCGTTTTATCAAATCACGTCCAAAATGAATTTAAAAAAGATAAAATCCAAACAAACAAACAATTTAACCCTCCAAACAAGCATGAATCAACACCGCAATTGTTTTCCGATTTAAAAAACAATAAATCCTTTCATCTGATTCAATCAGTGGTGTTGTGTTCTAACGCTAAGCTGCAGCGACGAGGTGAACACGATCAAGGTTTAATTACTCAAATTCTATCAACATAAGAACAGGTGTTATGTCTTATTAGGCAGCAATGGGCTCGGTCGCTTGGTTCAGCCAGGCCTTGTCGGATTCATTGAGGTATGGTGCCAGGATATCTCTACATTTCATATGATAGCTGTTCACCCATTTTATTTCTTCAGGCAGAAGAAGGCTCGCATCAATCAACTTTGTCTGATACGGTGCCTGTAGTACAAATAAAAACAACCAACGTAAACAAGCTGATCCACTCGTGATCTACTTGAGATCGGTTAAGCTAAAAAGCATTGGAGCTCATCTAATAAACGAGCTCAGACTTACGCAAGCTTGGGCTCGGCTTGGTCAAACCCCTAAAGCCTTAGCATATCAATGCACAACCGAACGCATATTAAATGTATGAAAACAATACAACATAATGCAAACTTACCCATGTTATGTGCTCGAATTCCAAGTAACCTTTATTAGCATAGTTAAACTGTGTTGCAGCCTCCTTGATTATAAGAACATTTTCCAATCGTATACCGAATTTGCCATCTTCATAGTAACCAGGTTCTGGAAATAAACAAATACATTTACAAACCGGGAGTTATTTAATTTTTTTTATATAACTGGAACATCTCTTTTATAAAAACCATGACAACTTCACAACCAAATAACAAACAAGATAAAGTGGAAGTGAAGATGCAATACAAACCATCTGTTACAGTCATTGAAGCTTGAAGTGGCACACTCAATCCAGGCCTAAAAGTAATTGAATGTGGGCCTGTTCATTCGCGATTGAATATTGTCAGAAATAAGTTTATTTAAACTTTTGGGGAGAATAACATGTAAGATAAGGCGTTCTTTAACTTACCTTCATGAACATTTAAGTAAGAGCCTATCCCGTGACCCGTTCCGTGTCTGTAATCTAGACCATATGACCATAATGGAACTCGAGCAAGAACATCTAGAGCATGACCTGTGGTTCCGTTGGGAAAACGAGCATTACCCAAAGCAATGTGACCCTTGAGAACCTACTTCAAACAAAATTATAAATGAAGGTAAAAATAAAGAAATAAAGAAATGAAGAAATAAAAATAACAGTATCAATAATAATAACCAAAACAGTAAGAATATAAAGGTAAGTCCAACGTACTGCTGTATAACATCTTTTTTCATGCTCAGAAGGCTTTCCAAAATGAACAGTCCGAGTTATATCCGTTGTCCCATCCAGATACTTTAAGGAATGACACCATAAAATAAAATTGGTGAATGATTTAAAATAATATTCTAAATTTAATAAATAAAACCTTGATGGAAGTTGTGAGAAGACCTGAGCACCGGAATCACAAAGATACATGCTATTTGGATCAAGTTCGGCGCATGTTTTGGCTTGGGGTCCATAGTGAATAATAGCCCCGTTTGGACCAACTGAAGAGATTGTCGGAAAGCTCAACCCTCTAAAATGCTACAACCATACAATATAAAAATTAATCAAGTAAAAAGAGAAGAAAATTTGATAAATTACAAACAATATTAGTTCAAAACTTCAAATTACCACAAAATAATAATTAAAGAAACACAGCTTGAGAATTTATTAAATTATGTTACCTCTTTCGACGCACGGAACTCCTCTAGCTTATCACTTACAGACACTTCTGTCAGTTTTGCATCCCCCCTGCATAATCACCAACAAGCAAAAACATATTTGTTTCTTAATAATTTGGTAACTCTATACGTGAACTTTCAGCGGATTACAGAGCAACTAATTTTACATTTAAAGAACATAAACCTACGAATGATTTTTTGAATTTTGGCTTTCTGACTCCTTGAAGTAGCCCGAGGCACCATAGATTTCCTTCATCTGCACCATAAAAAAAGAGGATAATTCTATATCTCCTACTTAAAACTTGCACAATTTCATGTTTTTGGGTAAACAAAACGACACCCCGAAAACTTTATTAGTGAAATAATTAAGAAAAAATATACAGAGTATAGGCCCAACTAAGCCCAAAATAGGCTAAAATTAAAAATCAAAGCTAAAGTCATGCAAGGCCCAACTAAAACAAGAAACAAGCCTGTCACGTATACCCATAGGCTAAAATTAAAAATCAAAACTAAAGTCACGGGTAACCTGATAGTATGCTTTTGGTTGGATATATATGATAATAGGCAAGGTTTAAGGGAGATATTAAGTCTCACCTTCTAAAAAAGGTGAGAAATTGTGTTGCGTCACGTATGCATAGCAAGTAAAAAATAACATGATATTGATCCGTTATCTTAAACTAACCCGAGACTTAAAAGCATACCTGCTTGTCCAGCCAGGCAAAGTATTGTACAACAGCCGCACCATCCCGAATATGTGCATTTTTTAGCCCCTCCATCTCAACAGGATTCTAATAATTAAAAGTGAATTGGTTAGCTACCAATAATATCCTACAATCATGATTATAGCCACAAAATAGGCACAAATTATATATATTAATAGGCACATTTTTTTTAATATATATATATATATATATATATATATATTTAAAATAAGTTACAAATTTAATGTTATTAATAATTAAAGACGAACACTACAAATTAATGATCTATGTAAGTTTATACCCTTGCAATAATATTAAATATAAATATTAAATAAACCATTCTTATTGGTTAAAATTTCTTCTTTTCTCTTATAAATATTAGGTTTTTGGGGGGTTTAAGTTTAGGGTTTAGGTTTTTGGGGGTGGGGGTTGGCTAGTTTAGTTTTTTCGTAGTGTTGCACATGTCTAATACTAATTTTTTTTATTTTTCACAAAAATGTTTTTTTTTTTTTTTTTGTATCTTAAAAATGCTAAACTTACGGCCAAAAAATGTAAATAAAAA
This sequence comes from Helianthus tuberosus, assembly GCA_030545235.1. Lineage (NCBI taxonomy): Eukaryota > Viridiplantae > Streptophyta > Magnoliopsida > Asterales > Asteraceae > Helianthus > Helianthus tuberosus. The sequence goes on along the minus strand of CM060437.1, from coordinate 99,236,141 downwards.
AATACATTGGTGTGATTTTTAAGTTTTTTTTTGGGAGTTTTCGAGTTTCATGAGTTTTTTTTTTAACTCATAGGGAGATTTCTCCCTATAATTGACCTATATATGGAGAAAACTCTAGTGAGTTCAAGAAACTTGGAAAACCTCATCTCCACCAACCATCATATTAAACTATGGTTGAGATTGATCTCTTACAAAGGTGTTTTTCAGAAACATGTTGCAGCCTGACAAAAAGGTGTAACAGCTAGAATTGTTACACTAAAATCTTTTTATAAAATAATGTAACATATTTTTTACATGCACTACAAATTAAAAAAAAACTCGTAAATTCTAAGTTCTAAAACGTTGCACTTCATAAAATCTGAAAAATCTGTTGTTGAAACCCAAAAAAGTGTAACATGTGAAGTTATATCTAATGTAAACTGGTGAAAGATGTAACAAATTCTCTCTCCTCTCTCCTGACACAAAAAGTGGAACATGTCATAAACTTGCAAGGGCGTAGCTTTGTGGGGGCGGGAGGGGGCGGCCGACCCCCCGAACTTTTCGCTCGATAGTAGAGAGTATGTAGTTTTCGTACAGAAATTTTTGGGTATATATGTTTTTGACCCCCCGGTTTTATAGAAATTTTTGGTATATACATTTTCGACCCCCCGGTCGGAAATCTCAAGCTTCGCCACTGTAATCTTGTAACTGCAAAAAAGGTGTAACATGTGGCAAGTTTTGGTCCATCCATTGAGTTTCATGAGTTTTTTTAACTCATAGGGGATTTCTCCCTAGAATTGACCTATATATATACTAAGAAGGGCAAAAAAAAAAAACGAAAGTTAAATTACCTTAAGAGATTTTGGAAGAGCCAAAGGTGAAGGTTGCAGGAGAATCTGGTCAGGTCTTAATAACGAATACAAAGAATAGCAGCAACGAGGATCAACCCAAATCTTTTGGCTACTAACTTCTGTTTCACTTGCATCGTTTGATTGTAAATCCTTTGCTGAGGTCAGCTGATTAGATGCAAGCAAAGCCACATCTGAGCTCACCGCATTGTAATCTTTAACTATAATTTTGTTTTCCTCCATATAAGATTTAACCTGCAGAAAATAGACATTTTCATTTAAGTAATCTAGAAGATAATAGAGCAATATGTTATAATATAATTACCTCGGAAGACAACTTTCTTTCATCCACATAAAAGAAAGCTAATTTTGTTGTTACAACAGCAAATGCATGCACGACAGGAGAATACGAGACATCACTCCCACGTACATTATACAACCAAACAACCTGTTAACTAACAAATTAGCATCAAACACAGTAGAAAAAGTAACATGGTTACCAAAACTGATCAATGTAAAGATGTAGTTTTACCTCATCAAGAGATGTAACTATTATTCCACGAGCTTTTTCCTTTTTGAGATTATCACGTAAATCTTTTAGCTTGTCTGAAACTGAACGACCGGAAAATTTTAGAGGATGAACATGAACCGGATTGATTTCAGCTTGCGGTTGATCCTTCCAAACTTCATCAACCAAGTTTCTGGTTGTGGGGACTAAATTTTGTTGCTTTTTTGCGAACAATGACTTCCATTTCTGTGCGGTTTCTGCTGATATGCACCAGAAATCAATCCCGATAGCGGAAGCTTCAGGTAAAGTCTGGTTCAAAAATGGGTACCGGATTAGCTAAAAGACGGAATGGTTATAAGAAAACACTAACAATACAGTAACGGGTCCAATTCTTGGTGTCCCCTTGTTTAAAAATACAAAAGTGTTAAACATATGGCGAAGCCAAGAAGATGCAAAGACTTACAGTGGATATCCATAACTCTACAGACGGATCTTCTCCCATTCGCATAAGCTTCCACTCATCACTTAATTGTTGTTCTGCCTGCAAAAAGTAACGCCCGTCCGTCCAAAGCAGTGCTTCATTCTTTGTTACAAGCGCCAAACCTGAATAGTAGTAAGATTTAGGCCTACACTAGTCACCAAAAATGAAACCACCCAGAGATCTTTTCATGGTTATAAAAGGCGTGCCAGATGCATTAGGTGCTCCAGGTGATCTGGAAAACACCTCAGGCGGCACCTAGTGGCTGAACCAAAACTTTTTAGTTAGGGGCTGGTTACATTTCGTTCGGCCCTGGCAACGCCTCGCAGCTTATGGTTGTACTCAAATCTTTTTTAGTTGTACACACAACAAAGCTTCTTATTGACCTAAAAGCCTACTATTTAAACAAAGGATCTTCATCTTGTATGCCTAGATCAGTGACGGCTTTGATGGTTTGCGGGGAGGACCTCCGCACAAAGCCCGTGATTTCGAGGGGACACAATTTATAAAAAAATCCGATATATATATATGTTATTTTTTTTAATAGTAAACACATACTAATTCCAATACAGGCCCATTTACAAATCATTTTTTATGGTTTATAATTTAGTCCACTTGTTTATTAAGCCCAATACTCATTTAGTTTTTTTAAATATAGTAAAACATTATGGAAGGGCACATTTTTTCAAGCTTGACAGGTACTTGAATTCTCTGAGACGCCGGTTCCATTTGATTACTTAACATTATTTGAAAACTAAACAGTGAATGAATTAATAATGAGAGATTAGAAGTATTTAGGACTAACCAGCACTGCCAGTAAATCCAGAAACAAAAGCACGCCTCTTGTCTCTAGCAGATACATACTCACTCTACATACATCATCATCCAACATAATGAATTCGAAATTGAAGTAGAAACGGAATGAAATTAGAGAGAAAGAAACAGGTGTTGAATAGATTAAACCTGATGGTAATCTTCGGATGGAACAACTAGAGCATCGAGAGGTGGAGTGTGTGAAGCCATTAACGATCGCAAAGCAGCGAGAGTGTCCGCCATCTTACTTCGTTGTTGTTTCGGTTATTTTTATTAGGGTTTATGATTCTGATCTGATGATGATGATTGATCGGTGGTGGAGTAATGACGACGACTTATTTTACTTCTGTTTAGTTGGGGAGAGCGATTTCTGCGGAGGGGATAAGGAAAATATTATTATTAGAATGTCTAGAGGATAGAAGTTTATAGGAAGCAATGTGGCAAAGAATAAAAATTAGAGTTAATTGCCAAAATCGTCCCTGAGGTTTGGGTATGTTTACCATTTTCATCCAAAATGACACTTTTATACCAAATTGCCCCCAACGTTTGTAACTTTTTACCATTTTCATCCAAACCACTAACTTAGTTTATTTTTTCTGTTAAGTTAAGGATATTTGGATGAAACTGGCAAATATAAAACCACAGAGACAATTTTGGCAATTTACTCAAACTCTTTTAAATTTCTTTTATTTAATTAATTTTGTTACGTATATAATAAAAAAGAATATAAATGCAATTTTTATATGAAAAAAGGATAATAGCTTTATCACATATTTTTTATAAATTTTCATCCAACTACTAACTAAGTTAATTTTTCTATTAAGGCGAAGGATGTTTATAAACTAAGACAGAAATTAATTTCTAATTTTTTATATAGATCAGTTTTATAAAAATAAAATCTAATTAAACCTCTAAATTTTATAAAAATAAATGCTGGTGACTTTATTGAAAAATGTCAAATAAAAAAATCTTATCATATGTACCAAGTTTGTAATTCATCTTCTACTCTTTTAAATTCGCTCATAAGGAAAAACAGAAGCCAGTGCCCCCCTCTATCAAACAACGTATCGTTATCGAACCTTAAAATTTCCCACCAAATTGTAATTGTAATGCTATGAACCAAAAGTTTCTTTACTCAAGCCACTCAGAACAAGTATTACTTAGTTACCCTCATAATCTTAATTAAATAAATATTTTATTTCTACCAACATATTTCCTATGTGCTCAACACATTTAAAAAATATGTAACGTTTTACAATTTTTTTCTATCTCTACAACTGATAAATACTAAAAGTTGTAATCGATTGTTATGTGTTGCACACCAATGACGTTTTATCTTTATAACACTGATTTATATAAAGAAGCTGTAAATTATTTCTGTCTTAGTTTGTAAAATTTAAAACATCCTTCACCTAAACAGAAAAAATAAACTAAGTTAGTGATTTGGATGAAAACTTATAAAAAATATGTGACAAAACTATTAATTTTTTTTCTAAAAACTCCATGTATATTCTTTTTTATTATATATGTAACAAAAATAATTAAATAAAAGAAATTAAAAAGGGTTTGAGTAAATTGCCAAAATCATCCCTGTGGTTTTATATTTGCCAGTTTCATCCAAATATTCTCAACTTAACAGAAAAAATAAACTAAGTTAGTGGTTTGGATGAAAATGGCAAAAAGTTACAAACCTTGGGGGCAATTTGGTACAAAAGTGTCATTTTGGACGAAAATGGTAAACATGCCCAAACCACAGGGGCGATTTTGGCAATTAACTCTAAAAATTATAAGAAGGACATTTTAGTACAACACAAATTAGTTTCTTATAACCCTAAATAAAAAAAAATAAAAAATAAAAAAACTCATCAGAAATAGTTCATCCCACCCCCACCCCCACACCACCACCTCCGCCGCCGCCGCCGCCGCCGCCGCCCCACCCCCCACACCACCATCTTCCGTTCTTCTTCAATTCTTTCCTTTATGCAATAATCGTTACGGATTTGGTACATAATTGAATATAAGCTCGATTTCGATCTCCGATTTCCGGCGAGTTAACTCGGCTGGAACAACAGAGTTTCGATCTCAGAAGGTTGAATTCGTCCCTGCCGCCTTCGGAGTTAGGGCATGTTTGGCTAAGATTTTTGAAACAACTTATTGACTTATTGGCTTTTTGAAAAGTCATAAGCTCTAAAATGATGTTTGGCAATGAGGTCGTATGTGAGGGGAAAAGTGACTTTTCCAAAAAGTCACTCCATACTGACTTTTCCAAAAAGCCAATAAGTCAATAAGTTGTTTTCAAAAAGCTTAGCCAAACATGCCCTTAATGCTGAAAGTCTTGGTGAGAATGATGATATTGCGTTTTACGTTTTTCTTAGAAGTAAATTGATTTGTTTGTTCACATTGTACTCATACATTTTTTTAAAAACTGAATTACCTTCAATAACACAAATTACCTAATTTGAAGAATCTGCAGAAGCATGTGAATGTGATTGCGTTTTAGGAGAGATTGCGTTTTACGTTTTTTTTTATTGGTATATATTGTTTCTAGTGGGTTTAATGGTGTTGAATTAAAAAGATTAAATGTTAACTTTTGGGGAAATGAATTTGTTTTGTTTCTGCTATGCTCATTGGTTTTCTAAATGCAGACAAATTATATTTAAGATTTTTGGATGAAGAAAAGTGATTATGATTACCTTCATACTTTAGGGTGAAACATCAGTTTCCAAACAATTTTGACCATTTTTATTAGTTCATTGCGTTTTAACTTGCTATACCAAACTAAACTCCGTTGAATCAAGTCATTGTGTTTTTTAATTTGTTTTATAAAAGACTCAGCTCATTGTGTTTTACTTCATTATGTTGGATAACACAATAAAAAATCATTTTTTTTGTTTACTCTAGCTTTTTTTTATTTTATTTTAGAAAAAAACATATTTTTTTTTGTGTTTTCATTTCATTGCGTTTTAGAAAAAAACATAATTTTTTGTGTGTTTAATCCATTGCGTTTTAGAAAATCTTTAATTTTTTTGTGTTTTTAGTCCATTGCGTTTTAGAAAAACACATTTTGAAGTGTTTTTAGTCTATTGCGTTTTAGGTAAAACACATTTTTATGTGTTTTCAGTCCATTGCGTTTTAGAAAGAACACTTTCTTTTGTGTTTTTTGGCCATTGCGTTTTAGAAAAACACATTTTTAAATTGTTTTTAGTCCATTGCGTTTTAGGTAAAACACATTTTTATGTGTTTTCAGTCTATTGCGTTTTAGAAATAACACTTTTTTTGTGTTTTTAAGCTATTGCGTTTTAGAAAAACACATTTTGAAGTGTTTTTTGGTCCATTGCGTTTTAGAAAAACACATTTTGAAGTGTTTTTAGTTCATTACGTTTTAGGTAAAACACATTTTTATGTGTTTTCAGTCCATTGCTGTCACACCCCAACCAATGGCGGAAACATCGGGATGAGACGAAGTGTGAAGATTGCTAGAGACATCATAACGCTATTTGTGACAATATTTAATAAATTGATTTCATTTCATAGAGTAAATTGTCAACATTACAAGAAATTCAAATACAACAAGTTCAAAGGAAATACATGACAACATAATCAAAATTGATACAACATATTAAACCTAAACGTCTATATGTGTATCTAGGCATCAACACTACTTCTTTTCATAGCATCGTCATCATCAACCTGTAACATGTTTAAAATACAATTCAATGCAAAAGCAAAGGCGAGTATACAAGTTTAAGCATAAGTATAAGTATAAAAGTTTAAAACGAATCCACATGGCAACTTAGTTTATACGAGATCAACCTAATATGGCATGCAATATTTCTAGCCAATCCTCTGTTTACGCAAGAAAGTTTAATTAATATGGCATGCAATAACCTGTCGAACCAGTTGTCTGTGCCCGAACCCGAGCTGAATCGAACCTTGACTGTTGTTGACTTGCGTTGACCGAACCCGAATCTGAACCCAAACTGGAGCTGAGACGAACGGAAGTCGAATCGAATAAAAATCAACACAAAGCTTGAATCCAAAACTAACCTGAACCGGAATAACGGCTTCGCAGGCATGTTCTCCGGAAGCCCGTGACCCAAACCAATACAGCCCGCTGCCACCGTCGATGACGGCGCTGCCGTCTTCCTCTTCTTTCTTCGCACCAGGGGCCCTTACCGGAACCCGAGCCACCGCAGACGACGACGACTGCGTCATCGGCTCTTCGTCTGTCGTTGTCGTTCAATCGAGCAGGGGGTGAGTAGGTGTTAGATGGCACAAGCGAGGTGCCATGGGGGTGGGTGAGCTTGCCGACCAAGGAGTTGCTCCGGCGACCGGATTTCGCAGAGAGAAGGAGAAGAAAGGGGGATGTCGGCTGAGTGAGAGGTGAGGGAGGTGGCTGCTCCTTTTTGTTTAGAATTAGGGTTTAAAGATATCTTATAAGGGTAGGTTAATTAGTGAATTTGCACAAATGGTCCTCAAGGTTTAACTAACTAATTTATTTATCATACTCATATATATATTTTTAAAGAAAGTTAACTTTATAATACAAACTAACTAGGTTAGTTTACTCACTTAAAATATAACGAGTCAATCTAGATTATTATAAAAATAAACTTTTAAGTGGCAAAATTAATTAATTTAATTACTTTAAACAATGGGTAAATAGCCATATTTATAATGAGTTGAATTAAAGATAAAGATTTTTCGACGATTAATTAATCGAATTAACGAAATGATGGATACTAGGATACAAAGTTTCTAAATATAGGAATATAAACAATGGTTTCTAAATATGGAAAGTTATGAAAACGTGGGGCGTTACAGTCTCCAATCCTTTAGGAAATTTCGTCCCGAAATTTATTCAGAAGGAAGACTTTAAAAGGGTTTTGGCAAACAAAAGAGGATTGTTTAAAATTGAGGCTTTGGAGTTTGAGACAACGGAGAATAACTGAGGTATAAGGGTGAACAATTGATCAAATAAACGATTATGAGTATAAGAATAGTATAAGTATCGGATCGACGAAAGTGGTGTGTTAAGAATGAGGTCTCGTCATGGATAATCGGATATAATGCGTTCGTGAGTTGTTTAAAGTTTGTATTAGGTCTACAAGGTCTGTAAAACACCGAATTTCTCATGGCACGTTTTACGAAAGTTTGGTAACATGATGAAAACACTTATATATAGGAAGTACCAGCGGCGTATCCACCATGTTTTAACCACACTACGTCCGTTCCGTATTCGGTGTAATGTTACGTTCCGTGTCTTACCATATACAGTAGTACACTCTATGGTTCTCATACGCCCATCACTATAATCCCGTGTGCACCCGCGATTATATTGATCGTCGCATGATCCGCATAGCTTGTACTAGTTGTGTATGAATTAAGGTATGCATAGATTATAAAAATAAGACTGCGTGTGAAAGAAATGTAGCATATAAGCATGTTTGTATTCCAAATAGCATAAGATCAATGTAAGCGAATCCCTCAGGTTTCGCTCGCGTATGGGTGCGAAAGTATAAATCTTGTGTATAAATAAAGCATAAGCATAGCATAAGTTCAAATATGAATACACACGTGAGCATAAACACAACACGCATGGCATGAGTATGAGAAAAAAAAAGGATAAGCATAACGTGTATGAAAAATAAGTATAAGTGTGAACATAAGATGTATGTGCATAGATATGAACGTGAATATAGGTGTAAAACATGAAGGTTTAAGTATGAATAAAATATATGTTGTACGTATATAAGTGTAAACAAGGTTGTATATGCGTAAATGAGGACATAAAATGTATGAACGTGAATATGAATGTAATATAAACATGAATGTAAGTACATCGTAAAGGTATAATTGTGGGTGTATGTATAACGTAAAACGTATGAATTTTGAATCGTGAGTATGACATAAATGTTTAAGTGTGAACATTAGTGAAGACATAAAATGTATAAGTGTGGATGTAGGAAATAATGATTTTGTTTATAGTATAGATAAAAAAAATACACGAGTTTGTGCGCGAAAAAGATTAAAAATTTTGAGTATGAAAGAAAAGGGAACGAGTGACGCGCGTGAGATTGTCGTGAGATATTGACTAAAACGTGTAATATGATATGCATATATAGTTGTTTGCGCAAAACATGAAGTTAAAATAGATTGAGTTGTCACGAAATATAGACTCTAGTTTGTGAATGTAAGAGAGTATAAAACGTCTATTGGTTATGTGGAAAGTACTTTGTAAAGTAATGGAAATGCTACTGCGGTTTTAAAAGAGTTTACTTAAGTTGAAAATTTGTCGGTTCTTATGAAGTTTCCTTGCCCACGTGTTTTGAATTTAATTGACGTATCAAGTGAGGTTTTGAAAAGTTCTAGAGATTAATAAGTTTGCATCGTTTTAAGTAACTTTGTGTTAGAAAATTGTGAAACTTACAGCTTCTTGTGAAAAAGTTGATCCTTAGAAAAAGGAATTTGGTACACGAACTTAGTGATTGTTGAAAAATGTTTCACTGGTTTTGGAAAGGAATTTTAGTAAATAATTGAATAATATTGGTAATATTTTATAGGTGTGTGCGAAAAGTTGATTTGATTCTCAATTGAGAACAACAATCTCTAGTTTAATGGTGTGAGAGAAGCGTGTTTCAATGTTTACGTTGATTGGTGAATTTGTGGGCAACGGATTTATTAAACCGACTAGGCTGACAAGTAGTATTTCGTGAAATTTTGAGAATCGAGGAACACGCGGTTATGGTAACATTAAAATTTTTGTGTATGCGAGTGATGTGAAAATAGATTATAGAATAAGAGGTACGTTTAAATAAATGAAGCATTTTGAAATACATGATGAATGATTTAGGTATAAACATGATTGTGTTTACATAATATAGCCTATTAAAAGAAAGCGTTGGTAACGATCACCTAGGTAAGGGAATCACCCCTAACTCGTTGGTGAGGTCGTTGTAAGGTGGGAAATAAAACGGAGTTAGTCATTAAGGTAAGGGAATCACTCCTATCTTGACGACATGTCTCCATTTGTTGTTGCAAGAAATGTAAATAAAATTACATAAAATTATGTATGCTAATAATGTATAATCGTGTATGACAAGTAAGAGTATGATGTGTGCGCAAAAATGAAATCTCGAAAAATTGTTTAAAATTGACAAAAGTTCGAAAATAACAAAGCGTAAGCTCGAATAAAACTTGGATGGTTCCAAACGGAACATTGACTAACCAAAGTGGTCGAAGGATCCTTTGAAATTGAGAAACATGCTTTGGCCTAATAGGTGGAATACTTTCGCCGATATCTCGGCTAACGGTATTCACCCTTCCAGTTACTACATGTTCCCAATCCATCGAAAATTCGAGACTTAGCGGGAGTTTTGAAAATCAAGGAGCGGGACTAGTCGACAAGGTGCGGGTTTCACCCCTAACTTGACGACTTCGTACCCTAAGTGTAGTTGGCACTCGTCGGGTAAAATTAAATTTCGACACGTTAACGAGCGTCCACTAGAATTTAAATTTGAAATTCCCGTTAAGATGTGGATTTCACTCCTAACTTAATGGTGAATTTCGTGGGAAAAATAGAATCAAGCGGGATGAGGGTCGTTTACCAAATTGTGGGTTTCACACCTATTTTGGTAAACTCGTCTCGTTTGTATAATATGAGTGTTTTCGAGTTTAAGAAAAATCGAGTAAAATGCCTCGGAAAAGGCGTATGTTAAAGGAAATAACGAACAAGTATAAGCCCATAAAAGGCATGTCAAGAATAACACACAAAGAATAGATTAATAAATCAAGTATCGACACATAGTAAGACAAGTATTGACACATAAGAAAATTCAAGTATTAACACACAAGCGACTTATATGTTTAAAAGTCAAAGCGAATAAATGAGAAGCGAGTAAAGTAGCATGCAAGTAGTTTCAATCAATACACAAGAATAAAGCTCTAAAACTATAGACTAGGTTAAAGCATTCCTACTTTTCCTAATTCCCTATAGTTATGGCTCTGATACCAATCTGTCACACCCCAACCAATGGCGGAAACATCGGGATGAGACGAAGTGTGAAGATTGCTAGAGACATCATAACGCTATTTGTGACAATATTTAATAAATTGATTTCATTTCATAAAGTAAATTGTCAACATTACAAGAAATTCAAATACAACAAGTTCAAAGGAAATACATGACAACATAATCAAAATTGATACAACATATTAAACCTAAACGTCTATATGTGTATCTAGGCATCAACACTACTTCTTTTCATAGCATCGTCATCATCAACCTGTAACATGTTTAAAATACAATTCAATGCAAAAGCAAAGGCGAGTATACAAGTTTAAGCATAAGTATAAGTATAAAAGTTTAAAACGAATCCACATGGCAACTTAGTTTATACGAGATCAACCTAATATGGCATGCAATATTTCTAGCCAATCCTCTGTTTACGCAAGAAAGTTTAATTAATTCAACATGACCCAAGTATAAAGGGGGCGGTGCGTTACTCCTATAGCGCTATACATGTCAAATGGAGGCTCGTGAAAGCTAATGACTAAAACATATTACATAAGTATGACCCACATAAGCATCAAGTATCATAACATAGCGTTCATGTATAAGGATTATTTTGTGTATTGCATGAGTTTGAGTGTAGTTTAATAGTTAAACATGTTACACCCCAAAAAGTGGTAATCATAAAAAGGGGTTACGAGTATACTCACATAATTGCTAAGTCTTCCGATTATCCAAGTGTCAACGAGTGTGAGGTTAGGATGATGGAACACCGATGTCACCCTATATGGGCAAACAATGGTGCATGTGTAAGCGGAATTATGACGGAAGTTTGGAATTGGAATAAAAGTATAACTTGTCGATATACATGTATATTCAATTAAATATATATATATATATATAAAAGGTTCAAATAATAATTTCTAAATTATTATTATCAAAGTATTGTTGGAATGTTGTCGAAAATAAAAAAAAAATAATTATACCTTTATATCTAATTTATAAAAATTAATCGAATTTGATATGTTTCGTTTTATGACTTTAACACGTTTCGTGTTATCGATTTTTACGAAAAACGGGCAGAGTTTCCTCTGTTTTTGAACGATCCCGACAATACGAGTTGTCGATATATTTGTCAAAATTCAACAAGTAACAACTTTGTAAAACAACACATATAAGAATTTTCGTTAAATACAAAAATGTGAATATTTACTAATTGTGTCGGCTCGACGTTTAAAGTGATATATAATGCAAAACAATAATAGAAATGGGCGTTTGTTTAAATTGTACCAATCTCAAATGAGTCGTTGACTCGATAGTCGACTGTTTGACCGATGTTGACTACAGTTGACCGAACCGAAACTGACCCGAAGCAAGCTGTCCCGTAGGTTGAGCCGCTGACCAAAGTTACCCGAGGACCCGAACATGACCGAGGCTAAACCCGAACCGAGAAAACTGAACCGAGCCGAACCTGCTGACCCGAGAAGCTCGAATCTGAAACATAACCTGTCGAACCAGTTGTCTGTGCCCGAACCCGAGCTGAATCGAACCTTGACTGCTGTTGACTTGCGTTGACCGAACCCGAATCTGAACCCAAACTGGAGCTGAGACGAACGGAAGTCGAATCGAATAAAAATCAACACAAAGCTTGAATCCAAAACTAACCTGAACCGGAATAACGGCTTCGCAGGCATGTTCTCCGGAAGCCCGTGACCCAAACCAATACAGCCCGCTGCCACCGTCGATGACGGCGCTGCCGTCTTCCTCTTCTTTCTTCGCACCAGGGGCCCTTACCGGAACCCGAGCCACCGCAGACGACGACGACTGCGTCGTCGGCTCTTCGTCTGTCGTTGTCGTTCAATCGAGCAGGGGGTGAGTAGGTGTTAGATGGCACAAGCGAGGTGCCATGGGGGTGGGTGAGCTTGCCGACCAAGGAGTTGCTCCGGCGACCGGATTTCGCAGAGAGAAGGAGAAGAAAGGGGGATGTCGGCTGAGTGAGAGGTGAGGGAGGTGGCTGCTCCTTTTTGTTTAGAATTAGGGTTTAAAGATATCTTATAAGGGTAGGTTAATTAGTGAATTTGCACAAATGGTCCTCAAGGTTTAACTAACTAATTTATTTATCATACTCATATATATATTTTTAAAGAAAGTTAACTTTATAATACAAACTAACTAGGTTAGTTTACTCACTTAAAATCTAACGAGTCAATCTAGATTATTATAAAAATAAACTTTTAAGTAGCAAAATTAATTAATTTAATTACTTTAAACAATGGGTAAATAGCCATATTTATAATGAGTTGAATTAAAGATAAAGATTTTTCGACGATTAATTAATCGAATTAACGAAATGATGGATACTAGGATACAAAGTTTCTAAATATAGGAATATAAACAATGGTTTCTAAATATGGAAAGTTATGAAAACGCGGGGCGTTACAATTGCGTTTTAGAAAGAACACTTTCTTTTGTGTTTTTAGGCCATTGTGTTTTACAAATAATACATTTCTTTGTGTTTTCTGGCCATTGTGTTTTAGAAATAAGACATTTCTTTGTGTTTTTTGTTCATTGCGTTTTAGAAAAAAAAATCATTTTTTTTACGTTTTTTGTCCATTGCGTTTTACGCAACTGGGTTTTCGAAATTTTTTTCGGAAATATAGCAATAGTATACTCGTTTTAAAGATAAAAAAACGCTCGTTTTTTTGGTGCAATTTTTATAAAAAAAATAATGTCGTATAAAAAAGTTATTAACGTTTAAAAAATGGGGGGAATTGAAGGAGAGAGAAACTATTATCCTGGATTGACTAGAATGCCCTTACACAAACCCACGCTCCTCTTTTTTTCCTTTTCAATTTCACTTATTTAATCTTAGCCTTGATTAAATCAATTGATGGTCAAGATTACTTCATATCCAAAAAAACTTACTATTATATCCTAACCCTAGAATGTTAATGTTAATTATTTGTCACACAATAATAAATATTGTTTTATTTATAAGTTACCAAAATTGAATTTTAATAAATCAAAATGTCTTATAGGTATTGGATATAAAGTAGTTAAACGAAGTTGTATGCGCGTTTAAAACATGTGGTGTTCGCGTCGTGAAAGACATGTTAGACCTACTAAAACATGATTTGTCAGCCCTAAAAAAAAGTAAACTTTGTCTGCTTACAAATGAAGTTACTTTTTCCAATAGAATTAGATTGCTTTTAACAATAAAAATAAAAACCAATAGTGTTTTGGCAATGAAAATAAAATCAAGAGTATCAGAGTGTAACTGTTCACATTGTAAGACCATACGGTATTCAGCGTGATAGTGATGGGCGTGATGACAATCAAGGTAGTGGTCGTTGTGGGGAATGAGGTGGCATTGTTGTGATTGGTTGAGAATGATTTAGTGATGGGTGTGATTAGTGGATAAGTGATTTACTGATTGCGTGATAGATTTGGACGGAATGAGATGACATTTTATAATTGGTTGGTTTTATAATAAGTTTAATATTTGTTAAAAATCTTTTTTTGTATGTGTATATATTAATATACAATTATTTTACTATTTTTTTATTGGTAAATGATAGGCTTTTATTAATATGTATTTTTGTTATTTACCATATGTATATGTATATTTAGTTCAGGTTAAAATTTGTTTAAATTTAATTATAAATTAAAGCTTCAAAGTATTTTCATTTGTTAAACCGTGTGTTAACGCGGGTCAATAAACTAGTGATAAATATATATAGTTTTTAGCTCAAAAAGAAAGTGTATGCTATTTTAGCATATAATTGCTCATTATTATATATATCAATTAACATCGTATGAATGCGCCAGTTCCTTTTTCACTTTTAGGTTTTGGGCCACCTTACTTTTCCCCTTTTACAAGTTCACACAAACACCATGAACATCTTCTCTCTGTTCTCTCACACCTCCGGTCGCCGGAGGAGGGATTCCGGCGTCGGTATACCCGGTCAGACGACACACACACACCCCTAACACTCTTCTCCTTCCTATGACACCCACCCCCTTCGTTTTCTCTCTCTCTCGCACACTGTTTTCGGCCGGAGAGCGGCGGAGCCGACAGTGCTCCAACAATGGCGTACCAGCGATGGTGGATTTGACGGTGGTTTAGTGACGAACACCCTTCAAATCGACCCTTCTGAACCTACTTCCGGTGCCTACTTTCCGATTGGAGCAATGGGGTGTATTCTTTTTTACGCTAATGGCCGTGGTTCACAGGAGCTTCACTCCGGTGGTGACTGATAGGGGTGTAAACAAGCCCAGAGGCTCGAGAGCTACTTGTGATGGGCTCGGTTAAAAGCTCGAACAAGCCGAGCCTTAACGAGCCCGAGCCCGAGCCTGAAATAGAGCTCGTTTTGTTATCGAGCCCGAGCTTAAGCCTGAAATACAAAGCTTGTTTAGGCTCGCGAGCCTAAACGTGCCCATACAAAATTTTAATTTTTTTATATATAATATATTAATAATGATGATAACTGTCACACCCCGACCACGTAAAACAACAAAACGTGGCGGAAACGTCGGGGAGTGTTGTAACAGAATCATTGTTTCATAACACATGGAAATTGAAATATTGTTTTATTGATTAAATGAGTTACAATGTCTTGACAATCAAAGAAATATAACATAAATAACTAGTCTTGCATCTTTTATTGTCACTAAGGCCCAAGTCTGCCTAAGTGTATCTTGATAAATCCTATGCATCATATCCTGAAACACATGTGAAAATATGTACGTCAGCATAAAAATGCCTGTGAGATACATAGGTTTTTTGAAAATAGAATTCATGACTTATGTTTAAGAAAATGTTTAGTCATGAACCTTGTAATTTGCTTTGTCTTGTAAATCATTTGAAAAGTGATAAATAAACCAAATGATATATATGTATAAAAGAATAATACATGGTTAAGTAAATAACCAAGTAAAATGAGTTTGTATTAGATAAGTTGTTTGTAAAACAATGTATTGTGAAAAGTATGTTATTTGTATAAAATGTTATATGTCTAAATTGAAATGATTCAAATAACGCTACGATATGTAATACCATACAAGCACTTATATATAGGAAGTACCAGCGGCGTATCCACCATGTTTGTATCATATTACACACGCCTCGTTACTTAAATCACTTACTCAAACCAAACCACCAAAGTAAAATGTTTATGTATAATCAATGTCAAAATGTTTATGTGAAAACCATGTCTAATGTCCATGTCTAATGTAAATCATGAATTGTGTATATCAATGTCAAAATGTTTATGTCTAATGTAAATCATGAATTGTGTATATCAATGTCATGTATGGTAAGTGAAATACATCAACTAAACCATATGTAAAATGCACAAAAACAAGGTATTGAAGTAAAACATGGTTTAAATCAAAGTTATGTTTTGTGGAACAAATGCATGCTATACTGATATAAACATCTATGTGGTATTGTGAAAATTCATACATCCAAGCCTTGCGACTGTAGAATAAACCCTAGCACAAAGTCTAAGGTCCACCTAGAAATGTATTCGGATTCGGTTATTCCTTCCAATCCAAACAAACCCGGGATTTCAGGAATGAGAGTTGTCAAGTCCTATGGTACCACTACCTACTACCGAGCGGCATGATCGGTGTTAATGAATGTACATTGTCCCATTTAAACAAACCAAATGTCATACCAAAATGTAAGCATGTGATGAATAATAAATGTACTAAGTATGCACACAATGGACATACATAGCATAGAATGTAATGTCAAATGATGTACTAAGTATGCACACAATGGGCATACATAGCATAAAATGTAATGTAAAACGATGTACTAAGTACGCACACAATGGGCATACATAGCATAAAATGTAATGTAAAACGATGTACTAAGTACGCACACAATGGGCATACATAACATAAAATGTAATGTAAAATGATGTACTAAGTATGCACACAATAGGCATACATAGCATAAAATGTAATGTAAAATGATGTACTAAGTATGCACACAATGGGCATACATAGCATAAAATGTAATGAAATCATGTACTATAATGTACTAATGAACATAACAAACGTATGATGTGAAAACATGGAAAGCATGAAAGTAACAAGTAGGCACATGTGTTTCACCCCAAAACAGTTTGGAAAACAGTAAAAGAGGTGTAACGCCTGGCTCTTTTGTACTTTCCATTTAGAGAAAGTTTTGTTCGTATTCCTATTTTTGGAAACTTTGTATTCTTGTAATCTTTTCCTTCTTTGTAATCTTTGTAAAACCGAGACTTGGATCATTAATGAAACTCGTGTTTTGTTACAAATATGTTATACACACTCTATGTATGCTCGTATGTTCTATTTTGTGAATCAATTGATGTTAAATCGTTATTCTTGGAAACTATGTGCTAAACTTGTAATTAAACTAAACTTATGCACGAAACGTGTTTTGAACGAGAACGACACTTGATTGCGATACTTATACACTAAATTATACTTGTGTTATGATCGCCATGCTTGATTATATCTTAAACTATGCTTATATGTCAAAACAAGTCCCTAAACTATCAAGAATGCATCTAAAAGCATCAAACATAAACTTCAGGGACTAAAATGCAACAAAAATGAAACTTGTTGGAACAAGGGCGCCGCGTGACGCCAAACCTCCTCGCGTCACGCTAAGCCCCTGTTTCGACAGAATGTGTGTTTCCTTCAGCTGGTTGCACGAAATCCCAAGTTCTAGTCTCACCCAATCCCCTTTAATCCACCTCTAATCACCTCCAATCAAATCTAAACTCTTCCACTATAAATACACACCCTCTCTAACCCTTTTTACACTTTCACAACTCATTACACTTCACAAATTTACTCTAAATCTGCAGCAAATCTGAGTTCTTGGACAGATTCATACACTTCTACAAAAGTGAGTGTAACTTGCTTGTTTTCACTCCAAAACACTTGATTCTTTCTTCTATTGCTTTGTTATGTCCTTGGGTTTGATTCCTTGGTTTTTCCCTGGAGAAATCAGGCTTGGAATTGCCGTAAAAAGGACCTAAACTTTCTGTTTTGTTTGATGTTATTCAAGAACTTGTTTAAACTTATCCAACTTGTGTCTAACACATCTCATACCTATGTCCTAATGCTTACAACCTATCTCATGGTTGGTTAAGCTTAAAAACAAGGTTGAGACACTTAAATCAGAGGATTAAACCTCATAAACTTTCTGTTTTGTTAGGGTATTTAACCCACAAGTCATGTCAAGCTTAGACTTTGATGAATGAGTGATTATGGAACAACTTGGGTTGTCCAAACATACAATCCTCACATGATTTGATGATTTATCTTTAGTTAGGTTGTTTATATTATTGTACTAATCCTAGTTCTTGACCCTCCTTGGTTGTCTTTACATCAAGTGAAGTGGTGAACGTTCAAGGGGTTCCTAAATGGAAGCTTGTCTTCCTACCCCATACATGACATCCATGATAACTTGAGGTGCCTAAATGAATATCCTAAATCTTCTACCTCCTACATGAATTATTGGACTAAACAATACGTAATACTTAACCTAAATATATATACACCCATTCGAACCTTTAATGTTAAACTTGTGTTTATATGTTAAAGTAATAGGATATCATCTAAGACCTAAAACCTTGATATGATTCTAATGGGTGTACAACCCATGAAATACAATATAACCCTAGTGGTTACATAGTGTCATATAAAGAGTTATAAGTTAAAGATGATTATTTTAATATCATACTTTATGTTATGCTAAACTCCAAAGTTATGATCTTCCGTTGAACGCCAAACTCACACACCTATGTTTCCTCGTGTAGAAGGACTAAGTGCTCCAACTTAATCTACTCCAACAACTCACTCGCGGGAATTCCAAGTAGGAAAGCTTGCAACCACCGTGAGTATACTCGATCCCTTTTTCCCCTTTACACTTTGGGATGCAACATGTATAATTATGCACGTAACTTTTGAACTAAACATACTCAATCTTTGAACGAAGCATGAAACTAATGTGACTTACTTGCTATTCTTGTATGCTCTATGAACGATTTGGAACGTTATATGCTCATTGACTTTGCTCGCCCACCTTAACAATTATAGCGCTATAGGATTAACGCCCCGCCTGCTATTCTATTGGGTATTGTTAAGTTACCACCCCGCTGAACTATTGGGATTAGGCTATTTTATGCGTTGTGTTCTAGAGTTTGATCATATTGTATGCCAAAATTGCATACTAGTAATCACATATTATGAATCATGTTGGATTTGAGTTTTTATTCTATTATGCTATGTAAACAAACTTGTATACTCGCTCATGCTTTTGCATTGAAACTCTATTTTAATACATGTTGCAAGTTGATTATTGAAGTATGGATGAATGATGAAACAAGTTTAGGGTGGACTAGATACACACCTTTAATCTATTTATCTCTTGTTGATTTGAATTTGAACAATGCTGTTATTTCCATTTTAAATGTTGTATGACAATTTAGTTCTTGCAATGAAGTTTGAATTCAATTAAATATTGTCACATAGTGTTATGATGTTTTGAGCAATTTGTTCGTCTCATCCCGATGTTTCCGCCATCGGTTGGGGTGTGACAAGAGGGGTCTATGTACTCACTTGAGATTGCTCAATAGTCCTAGGATAACCACCAAGCAATGCTAGAAGATCACGGAATCAAACGGTACATAATATAGGTAACTACATTAATAAACCAGACCTAAATCGGAGGATTTGGATAGAATGAGGGTTCGTAAACCAAACGAGTATGGAGACTCGTGTAATATGGTTTAACAAAGCCTACATACCAAAATGAAACCTAACCTAAGTGCTTACGCCCCATTACGACCCGTTTAGGTAGCTTATGCTACTTTAACGTGTCGTTTGCGTAAAACGCGTTCGGAACGCCTAACTAGCCCTATGATAAGTAAAATATGCCTTAACATGTCTAATATTGTTGCCAAATCAGTTTAGTGACGAAAGTTTAGGTTACATATGCTTAAAATGAATTTTGGCGTAAAAAGGGCATTTTGGCAATTTACCTAAGGCATATAAACTACTTATCATACAACTACTTAAACAAAGCGACCATAAGGTATAACCTCGGAAGGTTATTCCCTATATACTATGGTCACCTAATGTGTTTGGTCGGATCCTAATGATCGACCAAACGGGTCGGGTTCGAAAGTATAAGCGATTGTTTAGATCGCTTACCTTACGACCCTATATAAGCACTAAACTAAAAGTGACGAGCTAAGCATGTTAAAACATGCTTAACTAAGTTTAGAAAACAGGTTTGGTATTAAAACAAACGGTTTTGATACC
The DNA here is from genome assembly GCA_030545235.1 of Helianthus tuberosus. Classification (NCBI taxonomy): domain Eukaryota; kingdom Viridiplantae; phylum Streptophyta; class Magnoliopsida; order Asterales; family Asteraceae; genus Helianthus; species Helianthus tuberosus. The sequence continues at coordinate 99,216,174 of CM060437.1, read as the reverse complement.
CAAGAGTAGTTTGGTTACAAAATACGCACGAATGCGCATTTTGGCCGAAACTACGACTCGTCACTGAGCCTAGATAACGTGGTAATCAGTAGGTATAGTCACAAGAGACTATAACCATCGTGATTACGCTCACGTTATGAAGTTCAAACGAACTTCGCATTGACCATAAACTGGTCAATGCAGAAAGTCAAACAAAGTTTGACTTTAACACTAAAACAATAAAAGAACGAAGGAACACTTACTAAGGGTCCCCGAAAGCTTTGATTTCCAATTATTTCTCAGGTATGAAGTGATAAAACACTCCAACTTAGAGAAAAATCAGATTTCAAGTGGGTTTTGAGTTGAGATGGGTTGGGTATTTATAGGAATGTTGGAACCGTTAAGATCGTTTATCGAATAACGTGCCTTGATCTTGTCCCTACACTTGTTGCAACCTTATGGTACCCAAATTGGCCCCCCACCATCAGGGATTAACATGTGGCAAAGGATTTGGGAGTGGTTAACAGCTGTTACCAGCTGTTTAGAAGTTTCTGATCTGCTGGGGATCCCTTACGGACCGTAAGGGTGATGGCTTACGGTCCGTAAGCCATCAACTTTGGCAGAATTACAGTTTTAGTCCCTGTCATGCATTAAAGCCATTTCCGACACGTTTAAGGTCCGTTAACCCCATTTCAAAGCTCTAAAATGAAGTTAAAGTATAGGGAACTTAAAATATGCTCAAAAATATCTCGGATGTCGGTTCGTTTGGCCGTACAATCGCGATGTTAGCTTAATTACGACGGAATGCGCATAAGCGCGAAAAAACGATCCAAATTGCGCGACGAATGGATTTTTGACAGGCCAAACACTAAAGCATAATATTATAATGCTTACATAAATTTTTGGATGTTCGGATGTATTCAGAACGTAAGTTATGCGAGAAAGTGCATACTTATGCACTTTTTGACGCTTTTAGTCCCTGAATGACCCAAAAGTTTACTTTAGCATAACGAACCCCTCAAAGCCTATTTCTAAGCTATGTAAAGGATATTTATGATATTTTTAACTTATGTTCATGTTCCGGAATGTCTGTTACAGTTCAAATTGGCATACTTTCGCAGTTTGTCAAATTTAGTCCCTGTAAGCGAATTAACTTGATTTTGCCATACCAAAGCCTTCAAAACTTATTTCTAAGTAATGTAAAGGTTATTTAAGGTATGTAAAGCCTATGTCATTGTTCCGGAGTGTTTGTTGCATTAAACTGGTTATATTTACGCATCGGTGCGCTTATAACCTTCCAGAAAGCGATTTAGAGCCTGAAATCGAACAAGAATTGATATGTGCAAATGATACACTTATTTATACAAATCCCAAGTATGAAATACAATATTTCATTGGTTTGGTATTTATTTGATGGCCGTGAAGGCACAGGTGTCACAATAACATTGATGAGCCGAGCTCGAGCTTTGCCTTGTTTAAGCGATGTTTAAGTGAGCTCGAGTCGAGCTTTTAGCTCATTTAAGGTTATTCCCAAAATAGTTCGAGCCGAGCTCGAGCTTTGGGTTTTACTCGCGAGCCGAGCTCGAGCTCAAAGAAGTAGGCTCGAACCGAGCCGAGCTTGAGCTCGAGTTTCATAAAAACCTAACGAGCCGAGCTCGAGCCTGGTCGAGCTCAGGCTCGGCCCGGCTCGTTTACACCCCTAGTGACTGACGAACGACGGCGGTGCTAAATCCGCTGGAATCAACCACGGCAGCCATGATCTTCGAACTTTCTCACCCCGGTAAGCTCCTAAAACCCATCTCTTTCATCTCCTTTTTTGATTTGGGTATTTAAGTTAAAGTTTTCTTTAAGTTTGTCTACATTTTACGCTAGCTCGTGATATAAGTTCGTGTTTGTTTTTGCCTACGTTTTATGTCAAGTGACGGTATAAATTCGTGTTTTTGTTATGCGATTTCCCGGTTTTTGTAGTTGTTTGCTTACTACCTAACAAGGATTTACACACCCGCTCCCATAACGCGGGAGTTAAACACTAGTATATATCAATTGATAACAGGTGTTTGCTATAGTAACCAACGGTATTTCCATAATTTCAATGTTCATACAATTCCATTAACCACACATTTCTTATCGACACGTTCCTTCTCTCGCTACCCTCTACAGCGGGTTACGCACAGCACCACCGAGGCACCGACCAGGTTAGGGTATCGATGTTCTGATGTACCTGTTTCTTAGTTGTTTCAACCTTACGTGTATTTTATAGATATACTTCAAATTTGTTCACAGAATCTAAATATAAGCCATCTTTGATTACGCTTTAGTAAAAATGTAGACCTAAAGATATTTTTTGATTCATTTGTTTTATCCAGTGTTATTTTTATTTTATTTTTTTCACAGTTTTTATAAGTATTTGATAAGTTCGGTGTTGGGGAGAGGTTTGATCGGAACGAATGGGAGTTATGGGTGGGGCATCATTGCGACAAAGGGTTTCAATTTTTGGTAAGGCTGTTGGGGAGAGGTTTTTGATGAAAATTTTCGCAAAGTTGCAACCGTTTCGAAAGTTTTGAAAGGAGATCGGTTTTTGGTAAGGCTGCATAAGTCTAATCATGAAATTAGGGCCCATAAAACGATACTAGGACGCAACAGGCGTGGTGTGACGGTCAATGGGTGGCAGTTGCGAAGGTAATTCATTTCATCATTTTCTTTATTTCCACATATGATTGATCATTTAAAATACCAATCTTTATTTATCTTTTGATTACTACATCTAGATTTCAGGTAGCAATGGGATTGAACCGATGATCTGTCAAAAAGAAGAAGATTGCTTGGTTGCCTGTGGAAGAGATCTTCCCCATTTGGCTCATCTCTTCTCGGAGCTAAAAGATGGCGGTCAAAGTCAAAGGTGTATTTTAGGCCATTGATTTGAAAAGGTAACAAATACATGCAACCATCCTTTAACAACTGTTAGAGAAAAGAAACAGGATAAAGGATATCCTCGAATCACACTTGAAGTTCGCGCTCACAGATCTTTGAAATCACACATGCACTCATAGTCTCATAGTGAGTTTACATTTACTTAGCATTACATCACCTCTATTGCTAACTCAGAAAACAGATAAAACATATATAAAATATATAACTATTTGTTTGTAAAAACTAGGTGAATGTCCACAAAATGTCTCATATTCCGACAAACAATACAATTGGAAAGCGTCAGCTGAAAGTAGCTCGTGTGTAATTAAAGAAGAAACTGACCCATAAAAGTAGCTTCGTCGTGCGACATATTACACTTTATTTGAAGGTAGTTACTATGTAAATATTTCTATTTTTTTATTTACTAATACTGTTTTAATTATCTATCACACAGTTAACAAATACTTTGCTTTTTACTATTGTCAACGCCACCAGTTGTGGGGCGCAGCCATGTGCCAGTTCAGCAAGGACGGGGCACGGACACAGAGGTGCGAGGGTAGGCCGCGGCTTGGATCTTTTAGGGGGTGTTTGTTTTTGCTTAAAACATCTGCAAGGAGACTATGTCTGTAGGCGCGCAGACATAAGCACTTGAAGACCGTTTGTTTTTTTTTTAAAAGAAGATCTGAATACTGATTATATTAGCTTAAAAAAAAGCCATTGTCTACCATCTTCACACATCTGCACATCCTCAAAACCCAGCTTCTTCCTCTATCTCTCTCCCTCTTTAAAACACAGCACCACCACATCCTCCACCTCCATCTCCACCTTCAACCCACCTTCACCTTCAACCGACCGCCGTCACCTTCACCTTCAATCCGACGCCCGACGACCTTCACCTTCACCTTCAACCCACCGCCGTCACCTTCATCCTCCACCTTCACCTTCAACCCGCCGCCGTCACCTTCACCTTCAACCCACCCCCGTCAGACCTCCACCGTCACCTTCACCTTCAACCCGACGCCCGACGACCACCGTCTTCTCCTCCGACCAGTGCCCCCATCTCTCCACCGCCGACTAACCACTGACCAGATGGTGCGGCAGGGGCGGTGGTGGCGAAGCCGACGACAGCGATTACCGCCGGAACTCCGGTTCATTCCCGAAGTGGTGGCAGCAGACATTCATGGCTCCTCGGTCAGTGATTGTATTGCCATACATACATGATTTGAAGTGTTGATAAATTGTTTGAGGATCTTTGATGTATGTCAAGCGGTGATAAAACACACATCTGTTTTTTATTTAAATCATTGTATGAGGATCTTTGATGTATGTGGGTGTTAGCTGGGTGGAGTATATGAGAATTGGAAATATGTTTGCTGATGTTCCTCTTTTTTATGATGATGATAAGGTGAGTTCAGTTATGAGACAGTTTATGCAGACAATAAAAACAAACAGTCTGATATTTTCAGCTTGCAGAGCTTCAGACCACATCTTCAGTTGCAGACATGGAAACAGATGAAATCAGCTTGCAGACAATTTATGTCTGCAAAAACAAACAACACCTTAGTGATTAACTAAGGTATTATCTGGATCTTTAATGTTTGTTGATTGCATATACTTGTAATTGTTACAAATCAATGGTGGGTGTTTTCAGATTTGTGGTTTTGTTATTGTTATCTGAGTCATCAGTTTTAGAGTAAAGTAGAGGTTATGAACAAGGAGGTGCAATTGGCAATGTACTATCCTCTCTTTTTGGCAAGATATGTAAACAAACAAGTTTTTTTTTTTCCTTTTGTGTTAAACAGGGTCAACCTCTTAACCTCGCTTTTGTCTCAAGTGAGTTAACCGACAAAAAAAAAAAAAAAACAAACAAATTGATTTTAATTTTCATTAAGGACATTCGCCCGCCGCAACGCGGTGGGATACATCCTAGTTTCAATCAATTGACAAATTCAAATTTCTTAAAAATATTTCACGAATCAAACGCCCTATAAAAGATCTTCAGAGTTGAAGTCCATAAATCATCCTATATCTTGCATAAACTTTTTAAATCAATTCACTCTTCTTCAAAATCAGTTGGCTTGGATCCTAGCTCGTATGAGAACACTTGTTAACTAACCTACGTCCTTGGTTTAAATGATCATAACCCAAATCAACCCGACAAACAGAAAGTCTATATTTGAAGTATAGATAGATACGAAGAAGGGCTACAGTTACATGTATATGACGAAAACACAAAAGGGTAAGCCACAACAACATACGAGTTCTCGCGATCGATCCTAACCGTCAGTGTTCCCAAACTCAGAACAAGAGTTTCTCCTAACTTTATAAAACTTGAATTACTAACTTGTTTAGCTATTGCATTCTCTTCTCAAATGTTACCTTCATCTGCCCTAGATTCAAGATGCGCATCGAGCTTTGAAACCGCCTCCAGTCCACAAAACCTAGTTAATTCTTCCTGTTCAACCAACACATTCAAGTTAATTTTCAACCGGTATCCATAGACGTGCCAAGCAGCTCGTACTACGCGAGACCGGCTTGTTAAAAGCTCGAATCGAACCGAGCTTAAACACGCTCATGTATTGGTGAAAAAAAAGCACAGAAGTGGGACTTGGTGTAAACCTTAATTGTAGTATTTTCAGAAGTAAGCTTCTCGCATTCCTCGGAGAGCCTCTGCAGCTCATCTCTGAGGGAATGATTCTCGTTGCTTAGTGCTTCTACTCTCGCTTGTAGCTCTTCACACTCAGCCTAACAAAAACAACTGTAGGTTAGAAATACAAAAATAAAAAATAAAAAAAATGGGTTAGATGGGTCATGTTCGCGTCTAGCTGTGAATAAGTGTGCCATGTTCGGGTCCGTATTAATTTTTTTGGTGTGTGTCGGGTTCAACCCACGAACGTGACCCATTTAACTCCTATTTTCTAATGTGCACGGCTAATATAGGGTAGAAGCTAATTATGCAGTTGAGGTAGTATGAGATACCTGTTTACGCAATCTTGATCTCCTAGCTGACTCTCGATTAGACTGCTTCCTTTTTTGTCTCTTTATTTCCCGCTCATCCTGCTGATATATCATAGTTGTATTTAGTTCATATTTTTGTTGATTTATCATGCATATGAAAGCCATTTGAAAACTGAAAATGCAATCAAGCAAATGAAAGATCAGTAAAATAACTATCAAGTAAATTAACACCACCTGAACCCACTGATCAGGCATCATTGGTGGTGGGACCGCTGTACGAGCACCAGAATGATTCGGTCGCATTTTCATGGTTCCACTTCCGGCAGATGGATTCCACAAGTCCATCCCCATATTTAGATTGGTACCGCCCATAGAAACAACAGGGTTTCCAGGTACTGGCGTCTGAATATTTGGCCCAGCATTGATATTCTGTGCATTTGCTGAAGATAAACGAAGATTATATTTTTTACAGCAAGACACATAATTAGAGATTAAAAAAGGTAAAAGTGTGCAAAATTACCATCTGCAAGCATCTGATTAAAGCTTCCTTTCTTGCCTCCCGAGTATTCCTAGAGGAATTGATTCAATATCACACATAAGTAAGAAAGAATATACGTTTCGACATTTATATCTCATGTGAAAACACATACATGTTGGTCATTTTCCTCACTTGCATCTGATGAACCATCACTTTCACTTTCAGCGCTGTTTATTTCAACATTTCAACAACTACAGTCAGCAAGGCACAGTCCAAGATAAAAACTTAGGGTCTTTTTGCATTGTAGCTAAAATCAATTCGACCCATTTGTAAGTAGATGAAAAGAAAATTCTTCCTTTAATAAATGCGGAAATCAATTATATGAGTGACTACAAACCTTTGGGTTGCACCGCCGTCATTCCCTGAACTTGATGCAGCCTTCCCAGTCTCTGCAGTTCTACCATTGCCGTTTCCTGAAGTACCCTTTGACTTTTTATTTGTAGGCCGCTCCTTGCTTTCGTAGGCCTTTGCTTCTGTTTCGACGTTTGGCGGTGCGGTACCTGGGGTCTGTAAGGATAATGATAAGAGCAAAATTTGGCTATATTTACATACCCGAAGGCATATATCTGTGCATGTATGTACACATATATGCTACCTATATATAAGAAGCATGTTCTAATTGCTTTTAAGCATGTGTAGAAATGGGCCAGGTTGGAGACCTACTAAATCAACTCTATTTTTTAGACACTTATAAAATAATTAATGTGTTACTTATAATTACAATCTATTTACATGGGTATGGTACAACAATAATCTAAACCTTAAAATGGAATAAATCTTCTCTGCCTTTTTAAAATTCCATATAAATAACTAATGCCTTACTGATGATTACACATAAAATACATATACTAAAATAACAACATATGACTTTAACGCAACTGCTTTTTAGCTTATTTAGTCAAAATCATGTAACTTGGATAAATCATTTGTAGGCAAGCTCAGCAAAAGCTTGCCCTAGAATAAAATTTCCATATACGGCTGGATATAGCTTGTAAATAGGGGTAGCCCCCGCTACCCCTTGATGCTCCGGCGGTAGTGTAAATTTTGGACAAATTTGACGTTTTTTTCGATTTCGTTACCTCCTTTTTTTGAAACGTTGCCCCAATAAGGATTTTCTAGATCCATCACGATATACATATATGTATGTATACCTATCCATGTGTGTGTGTGCACTTGTAGTGTGTGTGCAAGCATGTGTACGGAAATGTGTGTATATAGTCCATATGCTATTACTTATGCATGCGTGCGTGTATTTGTGTGTGTATCAAAGTGCTTTAAAGAAAACAAGAACTGATAGGTGTCGTATATCCACATAAGGTGACAACCAAGAGAACAACCAAATCCTGTTGTGCCATCTGCATATATACTAAAAAAACAAAAACAAAAACAAAAAAAACGGTGATTACCATAGGCATGCCAGGATGAGCATAAACCCCTGCTGGTGGATATAAAGCAGGATATGGAACGGGAGTCGCATACGGTGACATCATGGCGGGCTGAAGAAATTTCAAACATAAAAAAAAATCAAAAAACTTGCAAGTTTTGCAATTAATTCCTAAATTTGGTGGCATCATGAATACCTGGCCTCCCCACATATAAGGGTGAGGAGTCGGAGAAGCAACCGTTGATGCAAAAAAAGGCGGAGTGCCTCCAGCACCATAATAAGCCTAAACATGTAAGGTAGTAAACTACAGTAAGATTCTATCTCATCATCCCACATTCTCAATGCATCTTGTAAACAAGAAACAGAAACTAAATGTTTTAATCACACCTGCATCGAGTTTGACCAATCAGCATATGAAGGTGGAGGTGTTTCCTGTTGATAAGGAACAGGGTAAGTTTCCAGATGCAAACATAATAAATTATATATCCTCAACAACAACAAAAAAAAACCTGAGCTGAAGCAGGTTTGGAAGGCTTAGCAGGTGAGCTCTCTTCCCCAGCCCCCATGCTATCGACAAAGAAAAACTCAGAATGAAGCCTAAAAGGGTTAAGTTCCTACGACTTAGATGCTATCAACAAGTACCTGGAAGTATCAAATGCAGTGTGGGTTAGCTACAGAAGAACAAAGGTGCTACTAATAGTTATTACAAAGTTTTCGTGTTTTCTATATCATTGTTTTAACTTTTAAAGATAACTAAGTGATGCATTAAACCATAAAAACTTTGACTTCCTTTATTATAGTGTCAAAGACAACCAAGTAATTAACTGGTGTACTAAACCGTAATATCTTTAAGTTGCAGTGTTCACCATTATTGTAAACATTATACTTATGTAATTACTCCTATAAATATAATTAAGATTAGACCTAAGCAATTAAGCATATATAACATATGAACTCAACTGTAGTTCATAAAATGAGGTGGGAATTTTTGCTGGCTGAGGACATAGTTGTTAATGGCGAATAGCGACAAGATATGCTACATAGCGAGAAATAGTGGGCGGCTATTTTACAAATAGCGATACACTAGAAATTTTTTTTTTTAAATTTTATATGTATATTAAATCAAAATACCCTGGTATATAAGCTATTTTACATGTATATTTAACAAAAACCTAAAATCCAGCTATTTTATAGCTATATTTAATTGCTAATTATATTAAAAAAAAAACAAAAAAAAAATAAAAGGTCGCAATCTATCGCTACAACCCTAACAGCTTAGACCTATACGCTACGTAGCGCGCTATAGCGATCGCTACGCTCGCTATCGATAACTATGGCTGAGGAACGAAGCAATGTGAACATTTCCATAAATGAATCAAGGCCAGATAAGACTGGAGACATTCTATTGACGACGGACAATGCCATAGCTTGGAAGATTTCTTTAGCAGCATCACACTCTTGACATTATAACTAAAGCATACAAATAAGCGGAATTTGTCATGTATTGTATTTAACTATTTATTAAAGGTAGCAAATGAACAAAATTTATCGTCAGTCATTATCGTTCTTCATCACTTGTTATTCTCTATCGCTTTTACGTTAAGATGCAGAGAACATGCGTAGCCATGAATGATATTTTGCCACAATAGGCTTGCAACAACGATTTTTAATATAAAGAAACCCTATTTAGGGGGTGTTTGGCCTAGCTTTTATTTTTTTGGCTTATGCTTATATTTTAAAGTAGCTTATGCTTATTTTCTTTCATTTGATAAGCTATTTTTAAGTGTTTGGATTAGCTTATATTCTACAAGTTGATAATTAATAATTAATCTTTAGTTGTTTGTTAAGTTATTTTGTATTATGGGAAGGGGTATAATATCATTGTGTGTAATGAGTAGAAAACCATCTTCTTCAAATAAGCTTATTCAAATAAGCTAAAAAACCATGTTCCCATAAGCTTCTTGGAATTAGCTTATATAAGCTAATAAGCATAACCTTAAAAAGCTAAACCAAACACCCATTAGTGCTTATTTTGTAAAAATAAGCTAAAAAAGCTATAAACTTAGATAAAAAAGCTAGGCCAAACACCCCCTTAATCTCACTTGCTTTTTGCTTTTCGATCTCTTTCCTTTTGATTTTAAAAACCATCTTTAACAAGAGCCCGTCTAACACGTTACGAAACCAGCTGAAAAGCGTCGAATCACTACCATCAGTCACTAAAGCAAGTGATCACATATCTTAATCACCAACAATTTTCCATATTAAACAAACCTTATCTTTTGCACTTTAAACTAACTACTTGCAACACAACATAATTAAGTTGTTCTATGTCCCATTTCAAACATTCATCAAAATAGAGTTAAAATAAACAGTGACTCATCACTTCATCCTCTCCTTTACCTCAATTTCTACACATTTCCTCAACCAAATTAAACAAATAGTCACCAGAATTTCAACAAAATTAGACAAATATCAGATCTGGTTCCTAAATTAGAACAATTATCATCCACCAAATTAGGGTAAAAACCGTAGAAACAGGAGAGGGAGAGAGAGAGAGACTGACTCGGTCAACAAATTGGGCAGAATTCGACACCAATTTCTGAAACCAGAGATGCTGCTTTAGTTTCTAACAAGTGTTGACTATATCCATAGAAAATGAGAAATTTGAAGCTGGAAAGTTGGTAGAATGAGAAAGCCTGTTGAGTAGGTGATAATTGGTGTTCGGCCGGAGGAGGAGGAGGACGCCGGAGAGATTGGTGGTTGGGGGTAGGTTACATGTGATGTAAGGGTGAGGAGGGATCCAGCTGTTAAAGGGGGAGTGGATAGAGATGCATGACTAGGCAAACATATTCTTGATGACTAGGAGATGTTATTACTAGTTATGTCCAGCCCGCGTTGCGGGACGATGGCCGAATAATGAGCGAGTGTTAGTCAGCTCATTGACACGAAAAACAATTAAATCGAGTCAACCAATTAAAAAAAACACTTTTATAGTTTTAATAAAAAAACTAAAACAATGGCAATATTGTAATTTTTAACTGAGGGAAAGTTGTATTTTTTGACTGGGGTAAAATCGTAATTTCGCAAAAGCTAAAATAATGGCAGTACTGTAAATTTGAACCTGGGGCAAAATTGTAAATTTTTACAGGGGCAAATTCGTAATTTTTAACTTGGGGTAACAACGTAATATAAATTTGAACTAAGGGCACAATCATAATTTTAAACTTGAGGCAATAGCACAATTTTATTTTGAACCGAGGGTAAAATCGTAATTTTGAGTTGGTGGCAAAAACATATTTTTATTTTGAACTGGGGAAAAAACGTAATTTTGAATTGAGAGCGAAATCACAATTTTTAAACGGGGAAAAACACATTTTTGAACAGAGGGCAAAATCGCAATTTTAAGTGGGGGCAAAAACGAAATTTTATTTTGAACTGGGGGCGAAAAGGTAATTCTGAGTTGAGGGCAAAACCACAATTTTATTTTGAATGGAGGGAAAAATCGTAATTCTGAGCTGGGGACAAAAGCGGAATTTTATTTTGAGCTGGGGGCAAAACCGTAATTTTAAAGAGGGACAAAAACGTGATTTTAGAATGGATATAAAATAATAATCTGGTTGGTCCAATGAGAGAGTGGCAGGCAAAGTCGTAATTTTGAATTGAGGGCAAGATCGTAATTTTGAGGTGGGGACAAAAAGCGTAATTTTATTTTGAGATGTGGACAAAAACGTAATTTTAAAATTGATATAAAACAATAAACGTGTTGGTCCAATGGGGGAGTGTCAGGCAGCTGCCTGGCACTATTCCTCCATTTGGTTTTTGTATATGTAGGAAATGTTTTACTAGTTGTAACACCCGTGTGAACACACGGGTAGGTTTAATAATGATCGAAATCAAATACTAAAAAACAGATTATAATATATCATTTAAATTGTGTTCGTTTAGTTACATATCTTTATAAATTGTGCGCGTTTAGTTACATATCTGTTTTAAATTGTGAGAAAAGCATAAAAGCACTTGGCTCTCTTCGGTGCATTCGGGTCTTTGTTTTTTTCTTGGGCTTTTTCTTCTTCTTCTTCGACACGTCATCTTCACCCCTTTTGGTTCTTTTCCGACTTGAAACAACCTTAGAGAAGTAGTAGGTTCTTTCTTTGGTTCCTTCTTTACAGGTTTCTGAAATATAATATGTTAGAAACTAAAAAGAAAGTTATAATATGATGTAAAAGAACCCCCAGCTACTAACCTCCTTGTCACCTTCACTCAAACTACCATCAGAATCATCTCTCCCCAAGTCATCAGTAGGTAACGCTCCATCTTCCTTGTCAGCAACAAAATCCTCATCCTACATAATTCAAACAAATTTAAGATAAAAAAATGAAAAACATTCAACAAAGTTAAGATTAGACTTTATTCTCTTTGTCACTAACTCACCAACAACTTCATTCTTTATTCGCTCAAGATGCGGATCAACATTATCATCGTCTTCATCTTTTAACACTGCTGCAACACCATCTATGGTTTAGCATTTGTTATAGCATTAGTAGAAGATCCATCAATATGTAATTTTAGAAACCAAAACCAGTACATATAAATATATAGAAAGATGAATTTTAAAACAAAAATCATAACGGATAAATTAAAAGGATGACTCAAAACCAAAGTGTTTTCCTTTAAACTGTGGTCGACATCCGAGCCGAGAACCAAAAATCTTTTTAAGCCAAATTACTTAGAACAAAAAAAAACTAATTGTTTTTATGTGTTATTATATTATATACTTATCTGTTTATTTACTCTATTTACATATAAGCATATAAAAAGCACAAATTGTCATAGAAGTTTAGTTTGCAGCTAAGCCTAACTTACACAGTTGTTTAAAGTCAGCCAAAATGATTTTGTAATTATACTTCTTGGTCTCGTTGGGCACTCAGTTGTTTTTAATAGTGAACAAAAGTAATATCCTAAACTATAACTAATAAAGTTTGGTGTAAAAGAGTTTACAAACTAAAAGGGGCACTTATGTCAATTTAAGATGTTGAAGGTAGATAAGTAACTAAAGACAAGAAGATGGTCATGTGCATATGTTGGACACAATAATTTTGCAAGCGTGCAAGTAAAGAAGATAGGTGGAGTGAGCAAGGGATCTTCCTTCTAAAATAAAAACCAATTAGACACAATCAAAATGAATAGAAATAGAGCAGAGAGTTACATGTCAACGCCAACAACAGGGCCGACAAGCAGGAGGGCGTTGATCCAGTTCTAGGTGACCTTGTGAGGCTCATCGTGTTTGCTTACAAGAGAGGCATCAGTGATACTTACTTGCATAAAAAAACCAATACCTGCTATTGATAACATCAATTTCATGAAGTGTAACACAATGCACCACCTCTTTCCTCTTCTTCAGCTCCCCATGATCAAGACACTACACAAACTTTGTCTACGGCCCAATCGCATCATAATCTATAGACCTCGAAAACAACTTCCTGAGTTTCGTTATCTTCCCAAAAGCCTTATAAATCGTCACATCCCCACTCTTCAAGCTTCAATCAAGGTCTGCCCCAAGATCATAAACTGTCTCCATCTACATTAACCAAACAACCCTTATTCACATAAGCCCTATTTTAACTTTAGTTTTCATTTTAACTATATCAATTACAAAATTTACGTGATATTAAAAAATAAAAGGTGAACACCTGTTCTACATAAATAAACTTCTGAGTCTTATAAGTCAATAACGCTTGAACCGTAGAATCAAGCTCGTTTTGAATACAAGCTCTTTGTATAAGTAATGCAGAAAGTAATTAGACATAAAACAATGAAGTATTGAAGATTAATATTCGAATAGATATACCTGAATGGAGTTATTGGATTCAGCATACTGATCAACAGTTTTCAAGCAGCTTACGTCATTGTGCGTATGAGCAACCAGATGAACATTAAAAGTACCAACCAAACAAATTTGAGCTCAAAAGAAAAGATAATATTTACAAAATATACTAAATCAAAGCACAAAAAGAAACTTGAACGGGACTTCAAAAAATTCTGAAAAAAAAAACCTCAATTGTTACGTTAGGCTTGCTTCATCTTGGTTCGTTTATCATAGACAAAAAAGAGTTAAATAATAGACCTAGCTGAACAATATGTTGAAACTGGGGCAGCCAAATAGATAAATAAATAAAAGATGATAAATTGGTGGGACTTGTGACGGAAGCTTTACACAATACTGCAACAACATGGTGTTCACTTACAATGCCATCTATAAAGACGGAAGCTTTACACAAGGAGGCTTCTCTTCTACCATGGTAGTCCATCAAAAGTAAGCAAAAACCATATTAAGTACAGTGTCTTGTATATAATCAAGGCTTAGTTTTAAAAGGCGCGCGTCACATGATGCGATGCTATGTAATCGCATTGCTGCATTTAATGCATGCATCACATAATGTGAACCAGTTTTTGAACAAATTACACCACCAATTATCACGGGTCTGAGTTTTTAAAATCTACTTGAACAAATATTAACATCAGTTGAACAACGGGTTTGAGTATTTGAGCAATTTAGACCATCGATAGAACAAATCTGACCAAAGATGATGAGAATATCTTATATTTTAGTTTTAAAAAGTTAATAAAATATTATCCATGAATAACTTTTTAGTACTTTTAATAACGAACGCCTAGCATATATGATGCCCGTACTTCAGGCATCGCGCATCAGTTTTTGGAATCAAAATGCATCGGTGCGCCACACGCTTTTGAAAACTAAAACGTCAAAATCTGATAAAAGAATAAAAACAAATCTGATAAACTCTTTGAAAACCTCTTACTTCTTTATAATTAGGTCTTGTAAACTCTTTGAAAACCTCTTACTTCTTTATTAGAAATGGACCTTTGTAAATTCCGTTTACGAAACGTAACTGCACCTAAAACAAATCAACAAATAAAAAAAAAAACATTCAGATTCAAAACTCACAATCAGCCAAACAATCAACACGATCTACAACGACAAATATGGCGGGAGTTGTGGCGGCTCTGTCACTCTGTCAGGAAACAAAAGAATGGATAGTAGCATAGAAGACAAAAACCTACTATTAAATGTGCTATGGGCCTCTATAATTTTAACTTGAGCCTAGTATTGAGTATTAAACTGACAAACTACAATAAGTAATTTTATCCTTCCTAAGCATCCTATTCTTAAATAAACAACAAGCTATCACAACCCAGAATCAAGCACAATAATCTAACCATATGTCCATTCATGAATCATATTCAGATGTATATATACATATTTATTTTTGTATGTGTGTGTGAGAGAGAAGGAGAGAGAACATACAACTCCGTTGGCGGCATAGGTAGTGAGAGCGAACTTATGGTCACTTTGGTAATCCTTGTATAGAAGATCTGCAATCACCAGTTTCATAATCAACACACACTTGTAGGATGCAGCTGATACGAACAGATACAAAATCGAAAACAACATAACACGATGCAAATTCAATAAACTTATGATTGGTTTAGCAATCCTTGCACAGAAGATCTAAAATCACCAATTCTATAATCAATACACAATCTCTCTTTCTCTCGCTCTCTCTCACACACACACACTTGCAACACATACAAACATATGTAAAATCGAAAACAGAGTTAACCCTAAAATCAACAACCGCAACAACGCAACCACATATAATCAGTAATCATACCTGAAGTCGTCAGTTGAAAGATGACTGCTCCGCCATCAAAGTTAGGTTTGTGTAAACCAACACAACCTTGCGACCTATGTCCAAACATGACGCAACAACTGGCTGCCTCCAAAATCCTACCCACGATCAACAACCGTAATGAAAAACCTACCACCTGCATCACTTAAAACAACAAAATTCACCTACTTCACGACTCGCCCTTATCATCACAACATTTTTCCATCTCCTATATTCGACTAATCCAACTCTACCCTGATCATTCAAACGCATCCTACTCCCTTTTGTCACAATTTCATAATCAAACCAAGTCAAGTATCGACCAACTCAAACACAAACTTCCTCGCAATTTCAACATCACAGTAGACCCAATCTCTGTACAAAAAAAAAAAAACATCTTTTTCAATACCCAACTCACTATCCACATAACAATCTTCAGAATTTCAGTCAAACAAAAATAATCATGTTCATTTAACAACTTAAGTACAAGCTTTCATACCTGGGTTCTCACTTGAAACTGAAAAAGATAAAGAACTTATGAAGCCTTTCTTGTTAATCGGCAGTAACTAATGGTTAATCGGAAGTGAAGAACTAAGTGGTCGGTGATCGTCAGCGTCGCTAACAGAAATTGATAGTGAACAATTGGGTGGTGGCCGGAGGTAGAAGTGGTTATCGGAGGTGAATCGGCGGATTAAAATTATTTCGGCATATTCGAGTTTTTCTGAGTTGAAGAGAGAGAGAGAGGTGTGAAGATATGGTTTGAATTTTGAAAATGAAGGTAGGAATATATTTGAGAGAGAGGAGGATTAAAATTATTATTTGAATTTTGAAATTGATTTTGAAATTCCCTCCTAAAAAATCACTAATTTATCTTAATAAAAATCTGATTTATGACATCAGCAAGGACTATGTGGCATAGCTGAATGGTTGACACGTAGGCAAAATTACATCAGCTTCTAACCTCCTTTAATAGATAGTATAGATTTAATCACACTGTGAGGTCGTCTTAGATTAAAGTCTCATACAGGATAGGATAGGATAGGAGTAAAGAAATTTGTTTAAAAGAAAAATGTTACTGGTATTCGGTATAACAATGAAAGAAAAAGAATAAGAAAAATTAAAGTGGAAAAAAGGTATCGACATGTGTTACATATAAAATTAATAAAGGTACTGGCTTCGGTAATACGTGATATTGGTAGCAGTTTGTTTTGTCACCGTTTCGATATTGTACCGGCAATCATTAGAGCTTACGATACTAAAAAAATAGTCTACTTTAAATACAACTTTGTTTTCAACAAAATTTATGTTAGGACGTCGAGAAAAAAGTGTTTAACACACTTACATATTTAGTTTTTTTAGTTAACTAATGCAAGTTATTAGAGAAATCAAATTAGTTAAAACTTTTTGTATAAATCATTTCGTTTATAAAATTTAGCATATTTTATAGGTTAATGGTTTAGACCATGCGTAATGTTGTTTTTTTTTAAATTTCCCTCCAATAACGCCCAATATCGCCCCACTCCTGTCACACCCCAACCGATGGCGGAATCATCGGGGCGCGGCACTAGTCGAATCAGATTGCTCAAGAGAATCCATAACAACTAATAGCAACAATATTTATTACATTTGTTATCCCATACTAACAAACAATACAATCACATAAGTTATCACAGATTTTCTATTCTCTCGAACAATACAAATCCGACAACCTAGATTTTAGGTGAGTTTCTAGACCTCCTGGCTTGATTTGATGTAGACTGCGATCTAAACCTGCAACATACGTTAAAACAACATCAATACAAAAGTATTGGCGAGTATACAAGTTTTGATAGTAGCGAAAATAGATAAAAAGTGCTGCGAATTACCACATACATAAACGAGATACACCAAACATATATACAAGACAGATACTACCAGCTAAGTCACTCGAGCTGCGATTGCCATTGCTATTCATCCTAACTAGACCCCGTCTGGTGCTATAGTACTATACTAGTTAAGGCGGGACCTCGCGAGTAAAAGTCCTAGCACATATGTAACTAGCATCATGTGTAAATATGTAATTCAGTCATTCGCAAATGATAAATAGTTTAAGCATTTGATTAGATTGATTTGATAAGACGTATGTTACACCCAAAACGCGATAAAAAGGGTTTGAGTATACTCACAGTCGGTGTTTAACAAGTAAACACAACTTGGTTGGATTGAAGGGAGCGCGTCTGAGATTAGCCTGATTACAGAATGATAGCGTAAGCGATGAACGGTGCGTTAAACGGTGACGAGTGAACCAAGTGTCGAATGGTAATCCGATCGGATGGTCATTCGATCGGATGTCAATCCATTCGGATGGTCATCTGATCGGATGGCCATTCGGTCGATTGACATTCGCTTGGGATAGATGTGTTTGTGTATGATGGCTTTGAAGTTTTCGTTGTTGCATTTTCAAAACAGAGAAGTATCTCTATCTTTCAGGTCGTTCGATCGAATGGTCATCCGATCGGATGGCGGTTCGATCGGATGGCGATCCGATCAGCGAGACATTTCAGTTGAGAAAACAAGTTCACAGCAGGCTGGTCATTCGATCGGATTGCAATCCGATCGAACGACAATCCGTTAGAACTGATGATCTTTGAAAATTTATGAAAAATGTTTAAGTGTGGAAGACCAAGTGCAATCCGATCGGATTTCCATCCGATTGGATGGTATTGTCGTTCGATCGGATGGCAATCCGATCGGACGGCAATCCGTCCCGCAATCTGATCGTTTTGAAAACTTGAATATTTTGAAAAGTTTGCAGTTTGATCCAGACGGCATGACTACGAGCTAAACAATGGAACTCCGCCAAGTCCAAGTCATCGGATCGGATGGGAATCACCCCGTCCGATCAGTTAACTTTTCTTGACGGTTGTTCGTGTTCAACTCCTTAAGTCGGTCATCTCGTCGATAGAAGTAAGTTCTCAAACCGACACTTCACTAAAGAATAAGTAGAAGGTCTGAATGAGCTCTGATTCTATCGGTTTTAAGAAAGTTTGAAGAAAGCTTGAAATACTTAGATTCGGCTTAGATTTAGGTGATATTAGTGCTTATACACTGTGGAATCCATTAGATTTGAACTGTTCTTGGTGAGATGAGATCACACTTCATTGTTCCTAAGAACTCCATGATGACATCACCTTAAAACGGCCCAAATCAGAGGATTTAACGGTGAAAAAGTGAGATTTGATGCTGAAAAAGATGAAGGGGGTGCGTGTAGATCATAGAAGTACAAGATTTTAGGTAGAAACTTACAAGAATCGCGAGGAATCGAGCGAAATAGGGTCTGGAGCGTGCTGGTCGAACGGGAGCTGTCACATCAGTGAGAGTGATGTGACAGTGCGTATTTATAGGCAAGAGAGGTGGGAAGGCGGTGTAGTGACGGATCAGATGGTAATCCGATCGAGTGACAGTTCGATCGGATGGCAATCCGATCAGATGGTCATCCGATCGGATGGCCATTCAATCGAATGGTCTGTGACAACTGTCACTTTTTCGTACATTCCGTACAATAATTAGACAATAATCCGTGTTTAAGAACTGTGCATGGTATAGTTTACAAGACAAATGAATTTCTGATTACTGTTATAAACATACAATGGCATTTCATGTTGCAAGACTTTTATCATTACTACATGCAACACGATATAGTTCTAATAATGCACAGAACAGAATTGGCACCATTATCAGACAAACTAAAAGCACTGACGGGAGTTCAGTACTTAGACAGACATGATGTTAAGACACAGAATGAGCCCCAGAACTAAGTACTACACTAGTATGGTGTGTAGGGAAGTAAGGACCACAAAACTGCTTCGCTAGGTGATAGTTTAAGTGCCGAAAAGTGCCTAAAACCCACTTAAAGTGCTGAATTTAGCATATTTCAGCAAAATTCAGCATTTTAACAAGTTGGAAACATGTAAAAATATGACTAAATGGTCCTGAATGCTTTCCTAAGTGCCGGGAATTAAAAGTGTTACAAAAGGATACATAAAGATCACTAAACGGTATAGTTTGACACTTTAATGAACCGGAATCTAACCGAACAACCGGACACTACCCGAAACACCAAAATTTTACTAGAAGCATTGTTTTAGTGTTTCTGAGCTAGTTATGATCCCCGAACACGCTAACACACTATATAACACACCATATGCATGAACACTAACTAATACACTTAAATCCTAACTAGATCTCCTAATTACCCATCATCACACAACCAATACCCCCCTCCCTTAAGTGGACGGTCACCTATGTGGCCCCACCCCAAGATTTCCCTTGATCTCACTTAATCTTCCTTGGATTCACTTTGATATCTTAGATGATCTTGTATTGTACTTAAGAAACACTTTATCCAATGGGTAAAATTATAAGATGGTTATAAGATAGAACATGATCTCACACACAACACACACCACTCCATCTCTTTCCTCCCTTCCCTCCTTTCGGTCGAGAACAAGCACAACACCACCATCATCATTCAACTCACTTCCATACATTCCAAGTTCATTTCAAGGTGTAAGAAGGTCTACAAGAAAGCTTGGTGGTCTTGGATCTTGAAGGACCTTTCTCATTTGCTTTTACCCAACACATTTATCATCCTCAACATCTTGTGTTCATCCCTAGCCATTAAGCTAGTAGTAAGGCCCTTATGATCTCTTGTTACTTCATATTTTGATGGTTAATAGATAATGAACATTGTTAATCTTGATGAACACTAAAAAACATATTCATGAAACTTTAACATAAGCTTATTAACATATGAATACATGTTGATTTGTGTTGATTTGCTTCTTAATGATTGATGATTTGTGTTAGTGATGTTAGACATCATAAGAAACCTACTAGATTGTGATTAAACACATGATCTAGTAAGTTAAGGTGGTGATCTTGTGAAAGACCAAGATCATTATGCTTTATGTTTTCATGAACTTGAAAAATGAAAATGATTTTGTGAATGATGAAGCATGTAATATGTTACAAGACATAAACTTGGATGACTTCAAAAATAGTTTTCCAAAGAAACTAAGTTAAATCACAAGATTTACATAGACTTGGTTTTTACATAAACATACACTATTTTTAAGGGTTAAACAAGTGTAGAAACACTTGTGAAACAAGAAGATGTCATGAAGAAATGTTTTTGTAAAACATGTTTACAAGTTGTAAACACCTAAATCTTCTAAGAATGAGATTTTTAAAGAAGTAAACACACTTTAAAGGGTAACTAAACCTACTAAACACACTACCAAGTTACTACAAGTTTTTATGAAAGTTCAAGTTCATGATTACTATGTAAGTAGCATTGTTTTGGCACTTGGTAAGTGTAGGTTGATTGTTGATTGTTTGTGATGATTTTGAAAAGAAAATGATATGCTTTGATAGCATGGACACCTCTATTTTTAAGGGAGACTATGGCAAAATTTTCTAAAAATATAAACACTTAGAAAAATATTTTCTAAACAAATATTTACAAGTGTGTTTTAACCATGGTTTTCAATATAAACTTTGCCATAGAATTTGTTACAAAAATACAAGTATTGGAGGTTGGTTTTTGTAAATAAAAATAACTAAATATGTATTTGAAAGGTATATATATTTAGAAGACATGAGTGTGAATATTTGTATACTTTGTGTAATAGTTATATTATTCTAGGGTTTGAAATAATGTAACTTAACAAATACCAAGAAATTTACAAACCAAAATATTACCAAAAATCACAAGGAATAAATATATAAGTTACACTCATAATATTGTGAAACCGAACGAAAGAACGTAACTTACAAGATATTCCGGAAACTACATTTATGAGCATATTTTTGGTAAATATTATTTTGGATACAAAAGAAATGAAAGTATGATTTTTATTATTATTACAAAGTATATCATATTTTCGACAAGGAGAAAATATATTATTTTTGGAAGTTAAAATATATTTTCGTGGAATATTTAGAAGATATATGATTTTTGGGAAAAATATATATTTTCTTGACAATACATTATTTTTGGACAAAATAAGTTTATATATATATTTTCTAAGTTAGACTTGGAAATATATTATTTTGGGACTACAAATAAAAGAATGCAAATATACATGTATGAGATACCCCCATCCTTGGGAAGGAAGTACGAAAATAAATACTTGAGAAGTATTAATACAAAAATACTGTTTAAACTATTATTCCAAAATAAAATATAATTTAAAGTTAAAATAATCATTATTTTAACAAGAAATTATAACTTGGGATAATATTAAGAGAAACGTAACTCAAAAACGTAAATACTAAGGCAAGGCACGACCCGTTCGTCTAATATACCCTAGTACCTTGTAGGGAGTCGTGTTTCCTGAAGAGATTTGGGTTACGAGTACCGAAGACGCAAAACAGTGAGTTCATGTCCCCATTTTCTCTTAAACTATTTTTGGTTTTATAACTCTCGGGGGTGGAATACATGTTACGAATGTTTAAACAGTACGATTTGACTATGAAATGAACTATTAGATCATGTTAACATAGACTAAATTTGAAATGCCATCAATTCTTAATTAGGGATGAAGGTTAGATCTAACGGGTACGGCCGAACCCCACTCATGGTACCTGTGACCACTTGAGTGCTTCGGTGTCCTAGTCGAGGTGAATCGACATTAGTCGAGGTGAATCGACAACAGTCAAGGTGAATTGACATAGTCGAAGGGGAATTCGACATAGTCGAGGGAAATCGACAAGGGTATAAGCCTACTCATTTCGAGTGCTCCCTATGTCCTCACATGCTCTAATGTCCTTATAAAACATTCATTTGGTATGTTCATACACACTTTTCATACTTGTTTTCAAAGGAGTCTCTCAAAAGTTTACAAGTTTGCCAGTACTCACACAGAACGCATGAACTCGCTCAACTTTTGTTGATGTTTTCCAAAATTACATGTATTTCAGGTAACAAGTTGGATCTTGAGTGCGGGTGTTGTTTCTAGAAGTAAATTCCAAGTTTTAGATGTCATCCACTTATGTTGAATTGTATCTTAGTCGAAGGTTGTGTTATTCGAAACTTAAATAACTGGTATTTGTAATACTTTTACTTAATGAATGGATGAACATCGTTTTGATCATATAGTTGCTTATTATGATTGAATGCAATGATATTAAACCAGTCACACATCATACGCTTCCGCAAAAGTCAGGGTGTGACAGTTTGGTATTAGAGCTTCGATTGTAGTGAACTAGGATTCCTTCTCGAGTCTAGACTACAATCACTAGAATTCTCTCACAAAAACATTTTACAAAAAGGGATTTCATTACATTCATGTAAGCGTCAAGATCCATGAGTCAAACATTTTTCAAAGAAAAGACAAGTCAAGGACATTAGTAGGGAGGAGAATACCCCAAACTAAGGTGCCAATTAAGGCATAGTCTATGTGGGATAGACTTGCCAAAGACAAAATGACCCCCCAAAGGATAAACGAGAGTTATATATGATATGATGCATCGAATTGCCTGTTTATGCTAAGTAACATATTTTTTTATCGATATATACATACGAATAAGTGTACGGAATAATTATTAACGTGAATAAGATACCTTCGACTCCGAATCCAATTATTGTTCTTACTCGCACGATGAAGCTATCGGCCTCGCGTTCATTGCAAAGCTCATGGCTGGAGTGATTACCAAACGAGATTCTGAGCTTGCTTCCGTAGGAGATGGCTGCTCTTCCCTCTCGATCGTGAAGGTGCCTGACTACGGTAGTGACGGCGAGGCAGAGGCGGCAACCTTGAACAACGTCTTAATCAGCGGGACGAGGTCCCTGCGGCTTTTGCGAAGCGAGATTGACGACACACTTGACTAGACAAGGAAGACGAAGTATTCATCTTGAAGGTGCCCCTCCAACTACTAGGAATTCTCCTTATTCCTATTTCGTTTAATCATCGTGCCCATTCGCGCGTAACAATAGCGAATGTCAGCGCGTGGACCACTGCAATGGTCCTTTCCATGTCAGAGGTATAAGGACAGTAGTGTCCCCTCCTTGGTTGATCATCTGCTTGGACGAGGGAAAATTGGGGTAACTGTGCAAGACAATTTATTATTACGGGGCCCCACGTAATAACAACTTGTAGTGCATGGAAATCCTGGTGGACTCTACGGGTCAGGTTAATGATCACCATCCCTCCAAAAATAATCTATAGGTGTTCACACTTTCATCTGGTAGAACAATACATAGACCATTGCTTTAGCACTTTATAAAGTAGGAAACCTGTCTTTGCCTACTTCGTGTCTGACACTTCTACCCGTGTACGAGACGTTTGAGAACTGATATTTAAGCAAGTGAAGATGGATAACATTCGGAAAGATTCAGTGACGTTACACTCTCTATCACCCCTACATGAATAACCCCCATCTCAAGGAAAGTATACCGTCTTGTAAAGCTATGTAGAAGGAAAACAACTACCACTTCATGAAACTTGTATGACATAGGCGATGTAGCCTCGAGTTCATTTTATTTTTCCCATTATAAACAATAAGCCAAGTTGCCAAGCCTATGTGAAGGCTCAGTAATTGTTTCCTCGCTCATACATTGTTGAGTATATATGCATGTGATATTGGGTGATTACATGTTGGCTTATGGTGCTATGTACCTCATAGACAATTATGGAATGTTGTCTAACCTACCTCATACCTTTTGACAGAAGAGAATGCCGCCCAGACGAGACACAGACACCAGTATGTTACCAAGGACAGAAGCCGAGCTTCAAGAACGCATCTCACAGGCAATTGCACGACATGAAGCACTCCGCTCTAAACACAGCGATGGCACTTCCGAAAATAACCCTCCAACTGGCTGCACCTATAAATAGTTCCTGGACTGCAAGCCATTGAATTTTGATGGCACAGGAGGTGCCGTTGCGTTTGTTCGTTGGGCAGAAAAGACTGACTCGATTCTAAGAATGAGTAACTGTTCGCCCCAGCGGAGTGTTACCTTTATCTCAGGGTTGTTTTTAGATGGCGCACTCTCCTGGTGGAACCTTCAGGTTCAGACCCTTGGTGAAGATACTGCTTATGCACTGAGCTGGGACGAGCTCAAGGAAATGATGGAGAAGAAATACTGTTCTAGGGATGAAATTCAGAAGCTTGAGGTGGAGTTCTGGAATTTGAAAATGGACGGGCCGAAGATTTCTGAGTACGTCCAGCGATTTCACGACTTGTCTAGGGTCGTTCCCTACTTAGTCAAGCCAGAATTCAAGAGGATTGAGCGATTCATTTGGGGACTTGCACCTCAAATCAGGAGCATGGTTACTACCTCAAGGCCCCCAACCATCGCAGAGGCTATCGATTTGAGTGTCACTCTTACTGAAGAAGCTCTACGCATGGGAAAATTTTCGGAATCTGAGGGTAACAAGAAAGAGACTCATGTGGAGTCATCAGGCAATAAGAAGAGGAAGTCTTCAAACCTAAAGATAGGCACCCAAGTCAGCTATGGAAGCTCTAAAGCAAACAAAAGAAAGGAAGTGAACCGGCCGCATGGCAGGAAAGCTCATGGAGCCACTAATAAGGCTGGTGGTAAGGTTTACTTGGGGACTAAGCCGAGGTGCGAGGAATGCAATTTTTGCCATGAAGGTCGATGTCTGAGGCCTAAGTGCGAAAAGTGTGGAAAGGAAGGGCACAACAAGGATGCCTGTTGGGCGAAGGATCCATACGGAAGAGATAATGGGAAAATTCCAGGCTGCTACAGGTGTGGTGAAGTAGGGCACTTTAGGAAAGATTGCCCTAGGAAGAACCAACCAAGGAAGGGTCTTCACGATCGGAGCTCGTGAAGCACGCCAGGATCCAGATGCGGTTACGGGTACGGGTACGTTCCCTATTAACCAAATTCTATGCATCAATTTCTGATTAATACTGGCATCAACTTTAATCTCGTATCCTTAGAACTTAAGAACTACTTGGCCTAGTTTCGGGTAGAATAGACGTCCCATATTCCTTAGTTAAGCGAAAGATTAAGGACTATATTTTGGAAACTTAAGAGACCAAGAAGCCTTTCCTGAAGATTTGCCAGGAATACCCCCCCCCTCAACGACAAGAGAAGTTTAGGATGAACCTCGTGCCAGGAGCGGCACTAGTGACAAGATGACGCCTTACCAACTAGTTTCGTCCGATATACAAGAGCCTGTGATGCAGCTGTGAGAGCTGCTAGACAGAGGAAATCTACCAGGCCGAGTTTCTCACCCTGGGAAGCCCTAGTATTATTCGTTAGGAAACAGGACAACAGTTTTTACACGTGTACATAGCCTAATCTGAGAGGAACTCAGAGGGAATAATGAGGGAGAAAAGTATTACGCATGTGTTACAGGGAGATAGACAACTAACCAACAAGAATCGGTACCCCTTACCGAGAACCGATGACTTGTCAACCAACTACAAGGTCCCAGCTAC
Source organism: Helianthus tuberosus (assembly GCA_030545235.1). Lineage (NCBI taxonomy): Eukaryota > Viridiplantae > Streptophyta > Magnoliopsida > Asterales > Asteraceae > Helianthus > Helianthus tuberosus. Next base: position 99,190,262 of record CM060437.1, on the reverse strand, counting down.
TACTCCAAGATGGAATTAAGGACATAGTGTCCTTAGTTAAAGGGCACGAGAAGAAAGTCGGTGGTTTCCACTTTGCATCAATTTCAGAGAATTGGATATCAAGGATCGGTATCCTTTGCCAAGGATTGATGACATGAACAGACCAATCCTAAGGTTCTAGTTACCACTCAAAGATCGACTTGAGGACAGGATGTCCTCAAATGCGAATACAAGAAGGAAATATCCCTAAAACGACCTTTAGGACTCGCTTCGAGCGTTACGAGTTCCTTGTCGTACCATTTGGCTTAACACATGCATCGACAGTATTCATGGACCTCATTAATCGAATGTGCAAGCCATACCTGGCTAGATCATGATTATATTGACTACATTCTTATATGCCCAACGACGTAGGAAGGTCGTGAGCAACATCTGCAATTTACCTTGCGACTCTTAGAGAAAGAACAATTATGTGCTAGGATCTCGAAGGGCGGATTTCGAATTCACGAGGTAAGAACTTTAGGATACATGGTGGATAAGAATGAGATTCATGCCAACCCTGCAATCAAGAGCTAAGGAGTTAGAGTTGCAATTATGTGACGCTTCTCGACAAAGTCTCGATTGCGCGTCGATGCAACGAGACCACGGCATTGCATACGCGTCACGTTGATTAAGGGATCATGAGAAGAAACCTTGATCTAGATACAGTAATTGCGCGCCGTAAATTTGACGTCATTACCTGTAGGAAAACGCTGCACGACCTTTACTGATCACAAGGGTTGCAGCACACCGTTGATCGTAAGAACTTAAATATTAACGAAGATGGACTGAGCTACTGAACGATGCAGACTGTATGGACATGTTACGTGCTTGTGTGATAAACTTTGATGAAAAGATGGAACACTCACTTGCCCTTAGTGGAGTTTTCCTACAACAGTATTTATCACACCGCTGTTTAAACCGCTTCGTGTGAAGCTTTAGATGGAACATAATAAGTCAATCCCCGTTGTGTTGAACAGAGACCAGAGATAAACAATCTACTGGCCCGAGTTGGTTCAGGAAAAATTAGAGGCAAGATCGTTCAGATATGTGATCATATCAAGACAGCCCGCGGAATACAGAAAGATTGCGCCGACGAGCAGCGGAAATCGTAGGAATTTGAGATAAGAAGTATGGCTTTAATGGGAGCCTCGCCATGGGAAGGCGTGGTGCGATTTGGAAAACGTGGAAGGTTGGACCCCCGGTATATTAGACCTTTCGAGATCCTGGTAGGAATCAGGACCATTGCTCACAAGCTGAAACTTCCAGAAAAGACCAGTAGTGATCGCGACACATTCCACGTGTCTAGTCTTTAGAGGAGTCTAACTCAAGGAACAGTCATTATTCCCACAAACAAGATTCACGTCAACGACAAACTCCAATTTACTATAGAACCTATTAAGGTTGTGGACTGAGAGTCCACAAACACGGAGAAGACGTAATTGATTTATTTGAGTACGTTGGAATTCATATCATGGCCCAGAGTTACGTTAGTGCATACGTCTGTCGACTTCGTCTTGTATCAAGTCTTGTAATAGAATTGTTAGATCAGGGCACGTAGTACGAGAAAATAGGATTTGAATGTAAAAGATTAATTTCGCATGAGCTATTTCGCACGAAATAGCAATCTGCTATTTGGCACGAAATAGCACTTGGTAATTCCGTGCGAAATTACTTTCCCTATAAATAGGCTTCATGCGATCTCATTTGTAAGGTTCATGATTCCGGTACCGAAGTGCTGCCGGCGTGTCTACTGATCTGTAAACGTGTTAAATCAATTATACAAGACAATTAAGTGTGAATCAAGCTATTACAAAGTCTAATCAATGAATTCCGCCTCTGATTAGACCGAGAACTCTTCTGATCAACTCGTTTGGGTCACAGAACGATCCTACAAGTGGTATCAGAGCTCAGGAGGAAGAGTTCTTACCAAAACAGCCATAATTTCTGACTTCTACACCTTCTTTTCAAAATTGAACAAGATTTAACGGTTAAAATGGATTGAATTTCACATATTATGTGCGAAACAGTGTTTTAATGAATCCTTGAAAGAATTGGACTTTAATTTGATCTAAAACTGGTAAAATTGGCTATTTCGCTTGAAAAACAGATCGGTCTTGATGATGTCAGCAGTATTTCGCACGAAATTAGCAATTGATTTCGCTTGAAATTGCTATTTCGCTTGAAAAATACTTGATTTCACACGAAATCAGGTTATTTCGCACCAAGGTGTTATTTAGCTTGACTGATTTTGCACGAAATTAGTAATTTCGTTTGAAAGTTGTATTTCGTTTGAACAGTATTTCACACCAAAGGGATATTTCGTTTGAGTTGGAGCTATTTCGTTTGAATAGCTATTTCGTACCAAGTTTTTTTGTTTGAAATTGGTTATTTCGCATCAGATTGTCATTTCGCTTCAAAAGTGATTTCGTGTGAGGAAACTATTTCGTTTGGATTATAATTTCGTTTGAACTTGTGATTTTGAGAAAAAGTTTGTACTGAAATATGGAAGAGGAATTTTACAATGCGTTTGCTACACCGGTTGCTCCTCTTATAGCTGCTGAAACTCTTTACAGTGAGAATGAGACGGGAACTTATCAAAAACCGCCGAAGCTTATGTACATTGAAGATTTTAGAGGATGGCAAAATCGGTTTGAAAACTGGGTGCAAGCTTATAAGTTTGATGCATGGTGTTCATTAGAGAAAGATTACGAGAAACCGAAAAATGAACGTGGGATTGAAAAAGCTTTCAGTGACTATTCAGATGATGAAAAATTGAAATACACAAGTGAAAAAATGATGATCAGTATTCTTCAACAAGCAGTTAAAGAAGATATCTTTGTTTTACTTCAACATGAGGGTACTGCAAGATCAATTTGGACTGCATTGATTCAAAAGTTCAAAGGAAGCGCTGATATGATAAAGGACAAAAAGGCTTTATTAAAGAAATCATTTGATATGTTTGTAGCTTTCGAAGGAGAATCAACAAAAACAACAATTGATAGATATTGTCATCTTGTTTTAGAAATGGGAAGATTGGAAATAAAGAAAGACGACGATGAGTGGGTTGATAAGTTAGCCGATGCATTACCACAGCAGAAATGGGGAACATATTTGTTAATATTAAAACACATGACAAAGTTTGAAAATATGAATTTGGCAAAATTCATTCAGAAGATTGAAGAGCATGAATTGGACATTCAGAAAACTGCTATCATGTCTAATCCAAATGCACAACAAGATGTCAGTCTGTATTACAGAGGAAATAAATTTGAAACTACTCCGAGTCCAAAGATTCAGACTGGTTTTAGTGCTGATAGTTCTTCTGGAATGAAGGGAAGTACTGTGACTCAAAGTGGTGGACATTCATCTTCGTATTCAAGTTTTGATCCAAGTTATACAACATCAAGTCCTCAACGACAGAATTCAACGAATTTGCAATGTAATGTCACCTTGAATATTCAAAATGGTCAACATCTTTCTCCGGAAATAGCTAAGCAACACATGGCATCACTCGTTGCTATGCTGGAATCATATGAAAGTTTGATTGCTGGCAGAATTGGAAATCCGATGCTTACAAAAGAGGATTATGATCAGATTGATGCTGAAGAACTTGAATTGATGGATATTAAATGGTGTTTGGCTAGTGCAGTTAGAAGAGCAGAAAAATTTCAACAAATTACCGGTAGAGATGATTTTCGAGAAATGGGTGCATCTCCAATAGGGTTTGATAAGTCAAAGGTTACTTGTTTTCGTTGCAAAGAAAAGGGACATTTTACAAGAGAATGCAAAAATAAAGAAGCAAGTGAAAGACAAAGTTCATCTGGAAACAACAATTATTATCAAAAATCAATCTTTCATCAACTAGATCAACAACAACCATCATCATCTCGTGCCATTGAAGTTGAGAAGAAGAAAGCATATCTTGTTAATCAAGATGATGAAAAGGTTGCAGAGGGTTTTAGTTGGGACAAATACATCCCACCTGGTTCAGGTCTTATTGCTCAAATCTTGGAAGCAGAATTAGTCAAATCTCAGTAAAAAAGAATACCGATTTTTCCAGAATTAGGAAGTGATGCAGATACAGATGATGATGAAGAATATATTAATAAAGCTAGATAAGGTCTGGACACTGATAGTTTTTATTTGTTCTTTGTAGATAAGGTAGAGATGCTGAATGAGAAGAAGGCTGCTAGATTGAAGAGAGAATTGGAAGCAAAAAGAATTGCTGAAAAAAAGAAAAACTTGAAACTGAGAAAGCTAAAGTTGCAGAAATTTAAACAAAGATAGTTGAAGATGAAAAATGTGAGATAAAAATAGAAGTTGATGAAGAAAAGGTAGTTGAAAAGATTGTTGAAGTAGAAAAGATAGTTGAGAAAATTGTCGAAGTAGAGAAAATCGTCGAAGTTGAAAAGATTGTTGAGATTTTTAAACCTTGTCAGAAATGTTCAAAAACTTGCAAAGATTGTGAGAAGAAAGACAAGAAGATTAGTGAACTGGAAGAGCTGAAAGAGAATTTGTTGTCTGATGTGAAGTATGTAAAAGAATCGTATGATGTGTTAAATCGAACAGTTAATGGTCTGAAGAAGACAAATTCAGAAGTTGAGATTGCTATGACAAAAAGGAACTCAACTTTAATGTCAAAGCAGAAGGTCATCAATGAGTATATTGAAGACTGTGCAAAATTGAAGCAGGATTTGGAACTCGAAAAGATTGAAAGTGAAAGAATCAAACGTTTGTTGTTGAGTTATACAACTTGTGATTATTTGATTGATCGAGTTTATCCTACTGTTGTAGGTCTTGAAGCTTTTCAAGAACAAAAGAAAGAAGAAACAGATGCTGGTAAGAAACAAAGTGCTAAGTATAATAAGTGTCCGCCCCCGATCTATGAAAGTTATTCTCCCAGAAAACCAAATGAGGAACGTTTAAATAAGGCTCTCAACATCAAGTTAAAGTCTGAAATCATTGATGAGTTACCAGACAATATTGATGTCACATTCACAGCGTCTGACACTGATCACGAGTCTGAGTTGTTAAAGAAAGTGGTCGATCAGGTGTTGGATATGGATGAAGAGTCAAAGTCGGAGTATAAATCTGAAAGTTCAAGTTCGTCAGAAAAGAGTCCGAGTTCACCGGTTAAACGGGTTTACAATAAAGGATTCCTGTTATTAAAATCTAATTTGAATGACGGATCAATCAAAGTAGCATATACTTTGAATGATTCAGACAAATTATATTCTGATGAGGAATTTCCAATAAGAAGTGTCAAATCTGAAATGATCAAACAGGTTTTCAAATTAACAGAAATTAATTTTTCTGAAATAAAAGATTTAAATCTTTCTGAAAAACCTAAAAAGTACACTTCAAGAGTTCAACAGAGATTGAATAAAAAGAAAGGTTACAGTTCTGGTTCAGGTTTTCAAAAGAAACCAAACCATTACAGTAATTTCAAAAAGAAAGGTTTAGGATTTATTGTTCCAGAAAATTATAAAAATGAGAAAAATTATAAACCAAAAACAAAATTTGTTGCATGTGGAAGTTCAGAAGAAGAACAGAAGAAACCTTTCTGGAGACAATCAAACCAGGAGTTTTTTGCTGAAAGGAAGAAGAAGTTGGTTCAAAGAGTTGAGAGAAGAACATGTTTTAAATGTCACAAGATTGGACACATTGCTTGGAATTGCCAACAATCCAACAATACAAAACATGGAGTTTCTTTTAACTCAAGATTGGAAGAAAAACATATTGATGAAAAGAAACAACCAACTGAGAAATCTAAAGTGTTTGAAAATTCGACTTTTGAAACTGGTGATGTTTCAAAACGTTTTAACAAAAGAAAAGTCGATTTGAACAAACATAGATGGGTTGTAAAATCTGAGAGTAGTTCTGACAATGAATCTGATTCCATAAAATCAGATGAGTCATCTATTGAGAAAAAGAATGAGAATTCTGTTCCTGAGTTGAACGATGAAAATTTTCCACCATTGCGGGTAGAAAATTTGAAATCAAAAGGTAGGTTTGAGATTTCAGGTCAATTCTTCCCTGGTAAAGGAGAATTTGATGCTGAAAAGGTTTTCAATGGGAAAGTTAAACATATTTTTGGAAAGATGGTAGATGGAAAAGTGAAAAGTGCAAAAGATTTTTACAAATCAAAAGGAGGTTGGGATAGAGTTGAATCAAAATCACCCAAGGCTGGTCAGGCTTGGGTGACTGCATTTTCAAACTAAAATTCTGACTTGCCGGAGCTTCCAAGTTGGTAATCGTGGAGCAGGAATCGGCATCATTCTTAAAATTTTTTTTGGTAAACCTACAAGTGATAGTTTTTATTAAAATTGTTATATTTTGATTTTACAAGTGGTTTTAGTTGATAAGTGAACCTACAAGTGGTTGAAGAAGGTTTTCACTTACAAGTGGTAAATCAGGGACATTAAGTTGTACTTGATTTTCTACAAGTGGTATTGTTGTTAGAACCTAAAAATGTTAAATTTTTCAAAATGTTTGGAAAACAATGTGATGAAACCCCTATTTTACAAAGTGGTAAAATCAACAAAAACTTATTTTCTGGAAAAACCATTTTTGATTAAAACAAACTTAAGTGTTTTGAAATCATAATGGGAAAATAGTTTGTTGTCAGGGGGAGTTCTGATTGTTTATGCCAAGTAAATGGCGATTTGAAGCGATTTGATATCAGTTGTCATGTTACTTGTACAGTTTGTTTTCAAATTTCTTTAAATGATTTTGAATTTTTGGGGGAGTAAGAAATCCAAAAACATTAGAAAATTTGAAAATGTCAAAAACATGATAAAAACAAAAACGAGTTTTGTTGTGAAAAAGAGGAAATGATAGTACATCAGTGGACTATCACAGCACGCTAAAGAATTAGAAAGTTAATATGTGATAAACGGTCTCACTGATGATGTGCCAGTAGGTTTTTGCACATTTAGTAGATTGTGTCGAGATATAAACCTAAATTTCAAACTTGCTTATATCGTGGGGAACATCTCTTGGATATATGGGTAACCCCCGAAATCTTGTTTGAAAGGTCCCTCTTTCTGAGATACTAGGTCTTTATACTCAGTGATATCTGGGGTATTATCCCGAGACTTCTGATTTTGCGGAAGCAATGGCCTAGTCCCCATATAATACTTTACGCTTGCTTGAAATATAGCACCACCCTCAGTACAAAAAATGATGAAACATTGAAAAATGCTAATCATGTGTTGTTGAAGAAAAGATTCTCTAAAGGGAACACACCAAAAGTTGAAGCCATCATCTCTCTGATTTTGCGGAAGCAATAGCCTGAGCTCTCATGGCCCTCGCATTTAACCCTTTACAGATATCATCTAGGTATACTCATCTGTAAGACTGAATATTGGGATCTGGATACGGGAGTATGTTCTGAGGTGGGACACGCGAATAAGTTTAAGTCTCTAAAACATTAATATCGTATCTCGAAACAATTGAACTTTGTTTGAAAATTTAAGTGGATCAGTATACTGACAATCTAAGTGAATCGTTTAGAACTTAAAATGTTTAAAGCTTAACGGTGTTAGTGATTTGTCTAAAAAACTGATATGATCCTCTTACACAAACTCGAAAAAATATTGTCTGTAAATATTTCTTTACTGTTTTCCTTTAAAACCAACAATCCAAAAAGATTTTCAGTGTGTTTTAGCATAAATTTTGAAAAATTCAAAAAGATTTTCGACAACTGATTTTGGAAAGCTGATTTTCAAAATTTCAAGTGCTAAACATGATGAACTGGTTTGGGAGAGTGTTGTGAGAAATATGTTTTGCATACAGGAGGTCATCAGAGTGTGTTAACTGATTAAATCAATTGTAAATTTGTTTTTACAAGTGGTAAACAGAAAAGTTTAAATTTTGTCAAAATTTAAATTTGTGAAATTTACTTTGAGGTAGAGATTTGTGCAGGACTCAGTATAGAAACCTGAGCAGAAGGTGAGCCAGGTTTTTCAATTCTAGAACAATTTAAGGGGGAGTCTGCTAGTAGATCAACATCCGAGGGGGAGAAGAGTTGAAGATGCTAGAGTCAGTGTTTGATCCTGGATCTGATCAAGAGAAATAGAGTGAGATAAAAGCTAGGTGAAGATTTTGGAGACGAAAAGAAGAGAGGATAGAGGATGCTTACTTTGCCAGATACTTTGAAAAAGCCCGAAGTCTGATCAAGGCTGAAGATTGTGAAGACTCGACACCGAAGACTTCGTCAACATCCGAGGGGGAGTCTGTTAGTGCATATGTCTGTCGACTTCGTCTTGTATCGAGTCTTATAATAGAATTGTTAGATCAGGGCACGTAGTACGAGAAAATAGGATTTGAATGTAAAAGATTAATTTCGCATGAGCTATTTCGCACGAAATAGCAATATGTTATTTCGCACGAAATAGCACTAGGTAATTCCGTGTGAAATTACTTTCCCTATAAATAGGCTTCATGCGATCTCATTTGTAAGGTTCATGATTCCGGTACCGAAGTGCTGCCGACGTGTCTACTGATCTGTAAACGTGTTAAATCAATTATACAAGACAATTAAGTGTGAATCAAGCTGTTACAAAGTCTAATCAATGAATTCCGCATCTGATTAGACCGAGAACTCTTCTGATCGACTCGTTTGGGTCACAGAACGATCCTACAAGTTACTTGGGAACATGAAGACCAATTTTAAACCTAAGTGACCACATTTGATTCACAACTCCCCTGCGACCGATGGCATCGCTTAAATTTCGGGACGAAATTCTTTTAACGAGGGGAGAATGTGAGAACTGTCACTTTTCCGTACATTCCGTACAATAATTAGACAGTAATCCGTGTTTAAGAACTGTGCATGGTATAGTTTACAAGACAAATGAATTTCTGATTACTGTTATATACATACAATGGCATTTCATGTTGCAAGACTTTTATCATTACTACATGCAACACGATATAGTTCTAATAATGCACAGAACAGAATTGGCACCATTATCAGACAAACTAAAAGCACTGACGGGAGTTCAGTACTTAGACATACATGATGTTAAGACACAGAATGAGCCCCAGAACTAAGTACTACACTAGTATGGTGTGTAGGGAAGTAAGGACCACAAAACTGCTTCGCTAGGTAATAGTTTAAGTGCCAGAAAGTGCCTAAAACCCACTTAAAGTGCTGAATTCAGCATATTTCAGCAAAATTCAGCATTTTAACAAGTTGGTAACATTTAAAAATATGACTAAATGGTCCTGAATACTTTCCTAAGTGTCGGGAATTAAAAGTGTTTCAAAAGGATACATAAAGATCACTAAACGGTATAGTTTGACACTTTAACGAACCGGTATCTAACCGAACAACCGGACACTACCCGAAACACCAAAATTTTACTAGAAGCATTGTTTTAGTGTTTCTGAGCTAGTTATGATCCCCGAACACCCTAACACACTATATAACACACCATAACCATGAACACTAATTAATACACTTAAATCCTAACTAGATCTCCTAGTTACCCATCATCACACAACCAATACCCCCCCCCCTAAGTGGACGGTCACCTATGTGGCCCCACCCCAAGATTTCCCTTGATCTCACTTAATCTTCCTTAGATTCACTTTGATATCTTAGATGATCTTGTATTGTACTTAAGAAACACTTTATCCAATGGGTAAAATTATAAGATGGTTATAAGATAGAACATGATCTCACACATAACACACACCACTCCATCTCCTTCCTCCCTTCCCTCCTTTCGGCCGAGAATAAGCACAACACCACCATCATCATTCAACTCACTTCCATACATTCCAAGTTTATTTCAAGGTGTAAGAAGGTCTACAAGAAAGCTTGGTGGTCTTGGATCTTGAAGGACCTTTCTCATTTGCTTTTACCCAACACATTTATCATCCTCACGATCTTGTGTTCATCCCTAGCCATAGAGCTAGTAGTAAGGCCCTTATGATCTCTTGTTACTTCATATTTTGATGGTTAATAGATAATGAACATTGTTAATCTTGATGAACAATAAAGAACATATTCATGAAACTTTAACATAAGTTTATTAACATATGAATACATGTTGATTTGTGTTGATTTGCTTCTTGATGATTGATGATTTGTGTTAGTGATGTTAGACATCATAAGAAACCTACTAGATTGTGATTAAACACATGATCTAGTAAGTTAAGGTGGTGATCTAGTGAAAGACCAAGATCATCATGCTTTATGTTTTCATGAACTTGAAAAATGAAAATGATTTTGTGAATGATGAAGCATGTAATATGTTACTAGACATAAACTTGGATGACTAAACAAATATTTACAAGTGTGTTTTAACCATGGTTTTCAATATAAACTTTGCCATAGAATTTGTTACAAAAATACAAGTTTTGGAGGTTGGTTTTTGTAAATAAAAATAACTAAATATGTATTTGAAAGGTATATATATTTAGAAGACATGAGTGTGAATATTTGTATACTTTGTGTAATAGTTATATTATTCTAGGGTTTGAAATAATGTAACTTAACAAATACCAAGAAATTTACAATCCAAAATATTACCAAAAATCACAAGGAATAAATATATAAGTTACACTCATAATATTGTGAAACCGAACGAAAGAACGTAACTTACAAGATATTCCGGAAACTACATTTATGAGCATATTTTTGGTAAATATTATTTTGGATACAAAAGAAATGAAAGTATGATTTTTATTATTATTACAAAGTATATCATATTTTCGACAAGGAGAAAATATATTATTTTTGGAAGTTAAAATATATTTTCGTGGAATATTTAGAAGATATATGATTTTTGGGAAAAATATATATTTTCTTGACAATACATTATTTTTGGACAAAATAAGTTTATATATATATTTTCTAAGTTAGACTTGGAAATATATTATTTTGGGACTACAAATAAAAGAATGCAAATATACATGTATGAGATACCCCCATCCTTGGGAAGGAAGTACGAAAATAAATACTTGAGAAGTATTATTACAAAAATACTGTTTAAACTATTATTCCAAAATAAAATATAATTTAAAGTTAAAATAATCATTATTTTAACAAGAAATTATAACTTGGGATAATATTAAGAGAAACGTAACTCAAAAACGTAAATACTAAGGCAAGGCACGACCCGTTCGTCTAATATACCCTAGTACCTTGTAGGGAGTCGTGTTTGCTGAAGAGATTTGGGTTACGAGTACCGAAGACGCAAAACAATGAGTTCATGTCCCCATTTTCTCTTAAACTATTTTTGGTTTTATAACTCTCGGGGGGTGGAATACATGTTATGAATGTTTAAAAAGTATGATTTGACTATGAAATGAACTATTAGATCATGTTAACATAGACTAAATTTGAAATGCCATAAATTCTTAATTAGGGATGAAGGTTAGATCTAACGGGTACGGCCGAACCCCACTCATGGTACCTGTGACCACTTGAGTGCTTCGGTGTCCCAGTCGAGGTGAATTGACATTAGTCGAGGTGAATCGACAATAGTCAAGGTGAATTGACATAGTCAAGGTGAATTGACATAGTCGAAGGGGAATTCGACACAGTCGAGGGAAATCGACAAGGGTATAAGCCTACTCATTTCGAGTGCTCCCTATGTCCTCACATGCTCTAATGTCCTTGTAAAACATTCATTTGGTATGTTCATACACATTTTTCATACTTGTTTTCAAAGGAGTCTCTCAGAAGTTTACAAGTTTGCCAGTACTCACACAGAACGCATGAACTCGCTCAACTTTTGTTGATGTTTTCCAAAATTACATGTATTTCAGGTAACAAGTTGGATCTTGAGCGCGGGTGTTGTTTCTAGAAGTAAATTCCAAGTTTTAGATGTCATCCACTTATGTTGAATTGTATCTTAGTCGAAGGTTTTGTTGTTCGAAACTTAAATAACTGGTATTTGTAATACTTTTACTTAATGAATGGATGAACATCGTTTTGATCATATAGTTGTTTATTATGATTGAATGCAATGATATTAAACCAGTCACACATCATACGCTTCCGCAAAAGTCAGGGTGTGACATGGTCATTCGATTGAAGGGCTCCGGCGTGTTTGGTTCCAACGTTTCGTTTCGCTCGTTAAGCGTTGCGATAGTTTGGTTACACATTTTCATACACATATTCATATATTTATTATAATTAGTCACAAAGGGTCGTATAAATATTCATATTTCCAAATTTGCTTTGCGATAATCGAGTTCCGTTTCGAATATGCATTGCGTTGCGACGCATCACGGCTATCGAGGAGGGTAGAATAGGTCCTCACTCAACGTCATCGTGAGCGTTAGTGTGTGCGATGCGATGCGTTATAACGATAAAATATGCGAGATATGCGAAAATATTGCGATATAGTTACATTATGATCTGAATCTCTGGTGCTAGGCGTAACGAGTATGGCGAGTAGTACAACGCACGAACGTGCGGGTTGTTACAGTCTTCCCTGCTTTAGGAAATTTCGTCCCGAAATTAATCCATAAGAAGGGTTGCGAGGATTGATGCGAGTGAGAGTAGTGATAAAAGCGACGAGTAAGGCGATTCGTATAACCAAAGACAATAACACACAAGAAGGCGATTCCTAAACGTTCTGAATTCTCGAAAAGTTAATTAATTTGGAAGGTTTAGAGAAAATTTTTTATGAAAAATCTTCCCACAGTGTGGTGTTAAACTGTGTCGATGTTCACACCAGCGCCATAAGAGAAGTTTTATTAGGTTACTAAAAGATTTTGAAATTTCCTCTTCACACGGCATTAACTTGAGTCGATTGTTACGCCAGCGTTATAAGAAAATCTCGTTTTGTACAAAGCTTTAGATTAAATTTAGAAAAAGTTTTTGTAAGAAAAGGCTTTGTTTACACAAGGGTTTTATTAATGTAAAAAAGTTTAAATTTTAAAGTCGGTCCCGCATGGCACTTTCCCACGAAAGTTCGACAATATGGATAAAACACTTATATATAGGAAGTACCAGCGGCGTATCCACCATGTTTTAGCCATATGGCTTCCGTCCCGTGAGGCAGTGTCATGTGTGTCGACATAGTACTGATAGATCTCGATAACTTGGTTCAAGCGAGAAATGGTTAGACCAAGTTTAGGAGAAAGATTGAGCAAACTGAGCGATTAAGTCATTTTCGAACTCAGTTTAGCGACACGAGCGAGTGCGATAAGCGATAAGCGGTACGCGATAACTGATAACACAAACACAAACATAGTAAGCGAAGACGGCGGCGATAAGCGAAAAGTGATAAGCGATAAGCGACGAGCGATAGCGACAACCGTCGAGCGATAAGCGACGATCGATGCGTTGCAAGCGATGAGGACATGCGATTTGATTAGATTAAACAACACCACAAATTTAACTAACATTAAGCCCTACATGGCCTTTTTCCATGAAAGTCCACTGATATGGCTAAAACACTTATATATAGGAAGTACCAGCGGCGTATCCACCATGTTTTAACCCTATCAGTTTCGTCTCGTGAAGCGAGGTCATGTGTGCTAACATAACACAGATAACGCGGATAACGGTAAGCGATAGTCATTAAGCGATACACGATGAGCGATAGAGCAATACACAAAGCGATAGAGTGATACACACGATAAGCGATAGCGCGATACACATAATAAGCGATTGAGATTGCGAAACACACAATAAGTGATTGAGATTGCGAGATAGATTCCAGCGATAATGCGATTGCGAGCATGTTGACTTATGAAAAGTCTAGCGATGACACGCTTTGAGTTGCAATTGAGATTGTTACGCCTTGCAATGTAGGGTAGTGTGTCGAAAATAGATTCAATAGTATACTTGGTCTAATAACGTTTAACGTGCATGGCACTTTCTTCATAGAACATTGGTTGGCATGGCTAAGCACTTATATATAGGAAGTACCAGCGGCGTATCCACCATGCTTCAACCACACGCCTCTGTCTCGTGAATAGATGTTACACTGTGTCGACATGGTCAAGACGCTTATATATAGGAAGTACCAGCGGCGTATCCACCATGCTTGACCATGCTTTTAACGTTATGGCATCATTGAAACTCATTACGATCCCCGTCCACTGATCACAGTAACCCCGTGTGCACCCATGATTAATTTGATCCTTGCACGTTTATCGTACCTTATTCCAAGAACGCATAGTAGGGGCAAACATATAGTACAGTACATAGTGCTAGCATACCGTTCGTGCGCGAGTGCGAGAGAATGAGAGATAAATAGAATCCATGTTACGTCGAGAAATAGAACAAGTTCAACACATAAGAGAAATTAACGGCCAAAATCGTATCTTTACAACAACATTGAAAGCATAATTAATGTTGTTGTGGAGGACTTCTGCAAAGACTGCGATTGTTGCTGAAATCCCTCAAGGTTGCGGCCCCGTGCGGCAGTGCTGGGTAAGATGACAATACCAGTTGCAATTTGCGCAATAGCGACAGTTAGCTTCTGGTGGGTGATGATACGTGTAAGGACCTACAAAAATGTCCCACAACACTTTGTAAGTAGAAACCCGGACCCCTAAAACCGTAATCTTTGTGAAAAACCAAGAAAATCAAAATTTTTGGTTGGTCGTGGGCCGCGTAAGACTTAAGGACATCTTACGCGGGGCGTGACAGCTTCACAATGTTCTGGATAAGCTCAAAGCCACGTGTCATAACACATGGCAGACCTACACCGTGACACGGCAGCCCTAGCCGTAGCTAGGGTGGCCCTCGCGGGCCGCGTAGGTGTTCTTTGAAGTTTACGCGGGGCGCGTAAAACCTAAATTTCAGCTATAAATTGGACGTTGCATGGCCTGGCTTCTGTGTTCGTAAAATCTTTAAAAACACCATACATTCTGCTTATAAACGAGTGTTTTAGGGTCGATACGCTGCTACGATTACAGGGTAATAACTCGATCACTGCTACGATACAATGTCCGATCGATTGAAACCGATCCGATGGATGTTTAAGTGCTGCCCGAATTCGGGCTATACTTTGTCATTCGTCGTGAGGGTTTTGATTTCGTGAGTTTATCGTAAATGTTGTATTAAGTTACTAACCTAGTTTCGTGTGCATTGTTATTTAACTAGGTTACGAGGCTAAATCAGTAGGCAAAACTCTGTCCTGTTAAACTCGCAATGTGAGTCATTCTCTTTTTACCAAATTGTTTCCAAAACCCTATTTATTTTCAAAGTTATAATTACATGGATTAAGTCTTTGTAGTCTTCAATTACAGCCGGTATGTGGGGTTTTGTATACATTACTTGATAATCGTCACCATTGGACAACGGGTTAGCCAATGGGTGATATGACCATAGTCACAGAATCGGGTCGAGTGACAAATACCGTTGGGTAATTGGTTGATATAAACATTGTAATCATCCTTAATACTGTGAATTATAACAATGTGTCGTTTTGTGCAAATTGAATGACTCGCCAGTATTCCCCCGGTGATAAAATATTTTTAAACATGTTTCAGGTTATTTAGTGTGAACCAGGGAAAAGTGCCGTGTAGCACTACCAGCTTGAAGAAAGTGGCTCAGTAAATAAATAAACATGTTTTTGTAAACAGGGGATTTCCCAGTGAAATTCCTTTATTGTAAATTACAGGGTTTATCCCGAAATTTGAAATAAAATAAATGGATGCTTTCAGTTTTTAAAGATCCTGTTAAAATTTCCGCTGCTTAATTAAATACTAATACCATGGGTTTCTGTCCCGCGGCTCCTGAAACGGGTAAAACCGGGGCGGGGGCCGTGACAGAAAAAGGTAGTATCAGAGCCACTGATTTAAGCCAATTAAGTATTTAGAAATACTTAATTTTCAGATTGCCATTTTGTGATTCTGTGAGAATTTAATTTAATAAATAAAATTTTAACTTAAAATTTTGTGTGTTTCTTCATGTGTGCTAACAGCATGAATGAACTGTCGGAGGCACTCCGAAACTTTACTATCCATACCACTGATATGGATACAACCGGGACTCTATTCGGCTATCAAGCAGATACTGAAGAACCAATAATATTCCAGGCTCAGCCGCAGGAGAAACCAAAACCTAAAAAGAGAAGGAGAATCTTGGATTGGAAACGCGGACGTAGGAAGAAGCCAGCTGCCAAGAAGGTGAAAAAAACTAAGGATCCGAAGGACAAAGGGAAAGGAAAGGAGATCGGGGAAAGTTCCGGGCAATCCCAGGAAATGCCACCCTGGGAAGAGCTTGATAGAAAACTTGACTTGGGCAATAATGCTCAGCTGTTTGAATCTTGTAGTGTAGCCAACATTGTCACCTTCGCTTTGCTCGATTTTCCAAAATTCGTCTTCTAGCTTCTGGACTTCGTGGGGAGGGCAGTACTCTTTATTCATGATCTCTTTCAGCTCATTCCAAGAGAGAGCATAAGCTGCGGAGATCCCACGTTTGTTACGTTTGGCTATCCACCAGTCGAGTGCTCGTGATTGAAATACTCCTGTAGCGCAAGTAGTACGGAAACTATCGGGACACCCACTCTGACGAAGGGTAACTTTGATAGAATCAAACCACTGAAGCAGCTGGGAGACACCTCCTTCACCCGTGAACTCCATCGGGTCACAGGCTCTGAAGTGTTTGTAGAGGAAAGCAGATTGCGGCGCTTCCGTCTTGGAGTCTTCCGAGGTTCGAGGGTTGCTGAGAGAGTGCACTTGAGAGACAATTTGAAGAATGACCTTGGCCACTTCCCTGGCCACTAGCGAGGAAATCCTCTTGTCGTCACTTCGTTTGGCTCTTCACCTAGCTGTTCGTCTCGAGGTAGAGTCGTTTGAAGATATCTAGACAGAGATAGATTGGGAGTGAGATTCGATCATAATGATTTTTGAGTTTTGCAATGCGATTGAGCGTGATCAAAACTTGATGCGGTATTATAGTAGTATTCACATAGGAGCCACATAGGAGCCACATAGGAGACACAAGATTCCTAAGTTCTCACACAATGATTTGGTTGTATTTATATAGACAGTGGTAGTTTATACTTATACACATGCATGACGATGTAGAATATGCGAGGGCGCGTCGAGGTGAGTGAGCGAGAGCAAGAAATTAGGCGTTAGTTTCGTTGCGATCGTTCGGTTTTCATTTTTGATTATGACGGCTGTGCGAGTTGTGCGTTTGTAAAACAGGGAGCGGAAATCGATAAAACATAAAGTTCTAAATTGTAAACACATAAGCGTAAATAAGTTTGGTAACGCGTAAAATCGGCGAATCATAAGCTAGAAAAATAGATAGAGTGCCTCAGGTGTTTAGGCGTCGACTACCCAAGGTAATCCGACTATACCCAACAAGTTCGTGCATGCGCGTTGCCCTAGAAGACTTAAGCTTCCACTGGGATGCAGCTCATGGCATTCGTCCTCCTAGTCATCGCGTGGCTCGAGTCATCGTTATAGCCGGGTCCTCGGTGAAAGCTTTTGAAAACCATTTTATAGGGTGGAACGGTTTATTAAGATACGGGTTTCACCCCTGACTTAACAACTTCGTTCCTTGTTGTGCTCTTCGAATAAATTCGGGAGTTCCACTAGATTTCAAAATGGAAATTTTCGTCGAGATATGGATGTCACTCCGAAGTCAACGAAAGGTTCTCGTGCTAGAAAAATAATGCGCTGAGTGAGCAATCTTATCGAGAGTTCTTAGTTTTCACACCTGATCTCGACTGGATCACTCGGTTGTATTATGGGAGTATTTTCGAAAACGTGTGTATTGTGCCAGCCTTAGGAAAGGCTAAATAATATTCCAGCCTTTAGAAAGGCTCTTCGTGCGAAGCTGTAGTATGCGGTGTTCACACGAAGTTGTAATTTTAGCGGATTCAAACGAGAGCAACAAAAGTAGACTTGTACTAGCCCCTACTGGGTTCGCACGAAGTCTGGTCTGTTGGTACTTAGACTATAGACTAGGTCAATTCTAAAACGCCGACCCGGACTAGGTCGTGTCACAAAATTTTACCTAATTCCCTATAGTTATGGCTCTGATACCAATCTGTCACACCCCAACCGATGGCGGAATCATCGGGGCGCAGCACTAGGTGAATCAGATTGCTCAAGAGAATCCATAACAACTAATAGCGACAATATTTATTACATTTGTTATCCCATACTAACAAATAATACAATCACATAAGTTATCACAGATTTCCTATTCTCTCGAACAATACAAATCCGACAACCTAGATTTTAGGTGAGCTTCTAGACCTCCTAGCTTGATTTGATGTAGACTGCGATCTAAACCTGCAACATACGTTAAAACAACGTCAATACAAAAGTATTGGCGAGTATACAAGTTTTGATAGTAGCGAAAATAGATAAAAAGTGCTGCGAATTACCACATACATAAACGAGATACACCAAACATATATACAAGACAGATACTACCAGCTAAGTCACTCGAGCTGCGATTGTGGTTGCTATTCATCCTAACTAGACCCCGTCGGGTGCTATAGTGCTATACTAGTTAAGGCGGGACCTCCCGAGTAAAAGTCCTAGCACATATGTAACTAGTATCACATGTAAATATTTAATTCAGCCATTCGCAAGTGATAAATAGTTTAAGCATTTGATTAGATTGATTTGATAAGACGTATGTTACACCCAAAACGCGATAAAAAGGGTTCGAGTATACTCACAGTCGGTGTTTAACAAGTAACACAACTTGGTTGGATTGAAGGGAGCGCGTCTGAGATTAGCCTGATTACAGAATGATAGCGTAAGCGATGAACGATGCGTTAAACGGTGATGAGTGAACCAAGTGTCGAATGGTAATCCGATCGGATGGCCATTCGGTCGGATTAACATTCGCTTGGGATAAATGTGTTTGTGTATGATGGCTTAGAAGTTTCCGTTGTAGCATTTTCAAAACAGAGAAGTATCTCTACCTTTCAGGCCATTCGATCGAATGGTCATCCGATCGGATGGCAGTTCGATCGTATGGCGATCCGATCAGTGAGACATTTTAGTTGAGAAAACAAGTTCACAGCAGGCTGGTCATTCGATCGGATTGCAATCCGATCGAACGGCAATTCGTTAGAACTGATGAACTTTGAAAATTTATGAAAAATGTTTAAGTGTGGAAGACCAAGTGCAATCCGATCGGATTGTCGTTCGATCGGATGGAAAACCGACCGGACGGCAATCCATCCCGCAATCTGATCGTTTTGAAAACTTGAATATTTTGAAAAGTTTGCAGTTTGATCGAGACGTCATGACTACGAGCTAAAAAATGGAACTCCGCCAAGTCCAAGTCATCGGATCGGATGGGAATCACCCCGTCCGATCAGTTAAATGTTCTTGACGCTTGTTCGTGTTCAACTCGTTGAGCCGGTCATCTCGTCGATAGAAGTCAGTTCTCAAACCAACACTTCACAAAAGAATGAGTAGAAGGTCTAAACGAGCTCTGATTCTATCGGTTTTGAGAAAGATTGAAGAAAGCTTGAAATACTTAGATTCGGCTTAGATTTAGGTGAGATTAGTGCTTATACACCGTGGAATCCATTAGATCTGAACTGTTCTTGGTGAGATGAGGTCACACTTCATTGTTCCTAAGAACTCCATGATGACATCACGTTAAAACGACCCAAATCAGAGGATTTAACGGTGAAAAAGTGAGACTTGATAGTGAAAAAGATGAGGCGGGTGCGTGTAGATCATAGAAGTACAAGATTTGAGGTAGAAACTTACAAGAATCGCGAGGAATCGAGCGAAATAGGGTCTGGAGCGTGCTGGTCGAATGGGAGCTGTCACATCAGTGAGAGTGATGTGACAGTGGGTATTTATAGGCAAGAGAGGTGGGAAGGCGGTGTAGTGACGGATCGGATGGCAATCCGATCGAGTGACAGTTCGATCGGATGGCAATCCGATTGGATGGTCATCCGATCTGAAGGGGTAAGTTCCCAAAAACCTCACATCAAGTACTCGGGACCATACCACAACCTCATTTCTTAGCCCTCTTCTAGCCTTGCGCGATCGCGCAACTGCTTCTACAGAGATTTTAGGAGGAATACAGCAAGTAACACCCGCGCGCCAAAAGGAAGATAATAAATCCTTGCGCTTTCTTCCATAACGAAACAAGGATAAAAATCCCAGTTAAACACTTCCGGTAATAATATCCAGACTTGGATATTATTTACTCAGCTGGTGCTACACAATAAGGAATCACACCAGATTATGGCAATAACCTTCTAGAAGAACTCAATCATGCACCACCAGACGGTTATAACCGTCTGGATACGTGTCATCATCTCAGGCCTCCCTGAAATCACGATGATGGTATGAAATGGGGGAGAAACCTCCACTTGCCCACTTTCCACGTGGCAACACCCCAGCTGTCGATCAAGATCACGATCCGTGTGATCCCACAATCCGATCAAGAGAATTAACGGAAGGAAAATAACCACTTACGGTGTCAGCATCTTCCGTTAATATTTCATCAACGAGTTTTCCCGCCCAAACTCCCGATTATAAATGAGAGAATAATCCAGGTATGAACTTCAAGTTACACACACTTCACCAATACTTCTTCTTCTTCATAAACACATACGTATTCTCACGCCGGAGTCGGGTCACGGAGAAAACCTCCATTTTCCCTGTGACGAGGCTAACAGTGTTCTGTTTTGCAGTGTTCACCAGATAAGAAGAGTTGCCCCAATCAAATCAGACGAGAGAGAACCACCCCTTTTATGCAGGACATAACCCCTGGATAATCCAATTCCGATCCTTTTATCTAGTGTTTCTTCATTGGCGCCTACCGATTTCTCTGTTTTATCAGTTTTATCTCGTTTCGATTTGTGTTCCCCCGTTCTCTGTTTTCACATGGCAGAGAATTCACCACTTCACCCATCAGGTCCTCGATCTGAATTCAAAGGTTCTGTAACCCAAGAAATCCAGATCGACGGAATCATGGGAGTCAACAAAAACAACGGTCATTCAGAAGAAAAGGACTCTTCGGATCAACTCCTAGAAAGAGCTCTAGAATACTGGTTCGACAGATTCCAGGTTGCTATAAACCAAATTTTCACACAAATTAACAGATCTGAGTCGTTAAATATCAGATCTGACACCCTGAAAGAAAGCCAGGGTAAAACTGACACTGTACTATTAGACCCACAGATAACTGGTCAGTGGGATATGCAATCTGACAGTCATGTTGAGATAATTCAAAAATCAGAAGATACCAACGGTCGAAAAGAACAAATACACATGATACAAGGAGGTCCTTCAAGAAGGCCAAATAAATGAAACCATGATCAGCATTGGAGGGAACAACAAGTTGTATTTCCCGTTGTCCCTGGAGGCCCTCAGGAAGAACGACCAGTAATTATTACTGGCATCTTCGGCCATTACCGAACGGACTATATGTTTATAGATCCAGGAAGCTCGATGGATATCATATACAAGCAGTGCTTCAAACAACTTGATCCAGAGGACAAAGCACGTCTAGAGCCGGTTGATTTCCCTCTCACCAGATTTTGCAATGAAGCTGTATTTCCATTAGGGCAAATTGCATTCCCTGTGACTCTATCTGATGGTGAGCATTCGCGCACAGTCACAGTAAATTTCATGGTCATGCCGGCAACATCACGCCATGATGTCTTGTTAGGGAGAAGGTCGCAAAGAGAGTTCAGCATGATCACTTCTATTCCACATGATGCATGCGGGTTCCCAACAGAAACTGGAGTCGCAATTCTATACTCAAGCAAGGAGGTCATGTATATCGATGATGAGCCACCAACAAAAGTGGCTAAGCCCTCAGCACCAACAGAGTTGGAGAAATGGGTCCTAAACGAAGAATATCCAGAACAGACCATCTTACTAGGGCACGCCATTTCGCCAACAATATGAATACAATTGAAGGAATTACTGTCCAACAATAAGGACATATTTGCCTGGTGTCCAGCAGACATGGCTGGGGTTCCGCGAGAAATAGCGCAACATTGTCTGAACATCCGGCCCTCTGCACAACCTGTCGCGCAGGGAAGGCACAGCCTCAGCGCCGAAAAAGCAGAAGCCATGAATGAACAAGTAGCAGAGTTACTTAACACCGGAATCTTGCGCGAAGTCCAGTACCACACCTGGGTCGCCAACCCGGTGATGGTTCAAAAACACAGTGGCGGATGACGAATGTGCGTCGACTTTAAAGACTTAAATAAAGCTTGCCCAAAAGATTGCTATGCGCTTCCCGAGATAGACAAAAAAGTTGACTCTCTGGCATCATTTCGCTGGAAATGATTCCTTGACTGTTATAAGGGCTACCACTAGGTCCAAATAAAAGAGGAGGACGAGGACAAGACTGCCTTCCGCACGGACAAGGGCATCTTCTGCTACACAAAAATGCCCTTTGGTCTCCGCAACGCAGTAGCTACTTACCAGCGCTTAATGGATACAGTCTTCGGGGAAGACATTGGTAAAACAGTCGAAGTATTCATGGATGACCTCGTCATCATGAGCCATGAGGAGGAAACAATGCTTGCAAATATCCAGCGCACGTTCGATTCTTTGCGCAGCGTAAACTTAAAGCTCAACCCAACGAAGTGCTCCTTCGGGATGGAAGAAGGAAAATTTCTGGGTTTTATAGTGACAAGAGATGGTTTTAAAGTAAACCCAGAGAAAGTGCAAGCCATCCAGATGATGCCATCACCTGCAACAATAAAAGAGATGCAAAGACTCGCAGGGCGATTAGCAGCCTTGAACAGATTCTTGGCAAATCATGCTGCAAAGTCTTACCCATTCATCAGCACACTACGCAACTGTGCCAAGAAAACTCACTTCCAGTGGACATCAGAAGCGGAAGTAGCCTTCAAGCGAATGAAAGAATGTTTAATTCAATTACCAACGCTAACGGCACCGCGAGAAAAGGAACCACTGATCTTATATTTATCCGCTGCGGAAGTTGCGGTTGGTGCAGTGCTAATGGTGGAACGAGAAACATTCAGGTGGTGTTTGTTTTTTGGCCAGAAGCACTTCTGGCCACTTATGTCTGCGCCGCGCATACGCGCGCAGATGTTTGAAGTCTGTAGCTTGTTTGTTTTCCTGAAGATCTGCAGACCAAAAACGTCTGCCTCACCTCTTCCCCACGCAGACATGGCCTTAAGTCTGCGGACCTCTTCTCACCTCTTCTCCTGCCCACAGACCTGCATCACCTCCACCACCACACATCTCCGCCACCATCTCCGCCACCACCTCCACCACCACGTCTCCGCCACCACCTCCGCCACCACCTCCACCATCTCCGCCACCACGTCTCCGCCACCACCTCCACCTTCTTCCCTGCCCCGGTGCAGCTCCCAAAACCCCCAAATCGAAACCCAAATCGAACCCAGAGAGAGAGAGATTGGAGACCGGTGGTGGTGGTTGAACGACGAAAACCCCCAAATCAAACCCAGATCGGAGATTGGTGGTGGTGGTTGAACGACAAAAACCCCCAAATCGAACCAAACAAGCTGGTGAGATGGCGGAGATCGGTGGTGGTGGTTGAACCAAGAAAACCCCCAAATCGAACCAAACAAGCTGGTGAGATGTCGGAGATCGGTGGTGGTGGTTGAACCCAGATTGGAGATGATGGCTGTGGTGTGAAGGCGGAGGTGGTGCGGTGGTGGTGGTGCGGTGGTGGTGGTCTGCAGATTGTAGAGAGAGAGTAGAGAGAGAGATTGTGTGGGAAAAGTGGTTTTGTAGAAGGAAAAAAAACAAACCCTCTTCTCCTTGCAGACTGCAAACATTTGGTCCACCTCTTCTCCTGCAGATGCCTGCAGTTGTGGTCCGCAGACTGCAGACCTTTTCCCGCAGAAAAAACAAACAGCATCTCAGACTCCGATCTATTATATAAGCAAAATGCTCACTGCCCCGGAGACGCGCTACTCAATGATAAAGAAACTGGTTCTCGCTCTGGTACATGCATCACGGCGATTACGCCGATATTTCTCTGGTCATGTCATCACAGTTCTCACTAACTACCACTTAGGGCAGATTATATCCAAACCCGATGTTGCGGGGCGATTAGCCAAGTGGGCCATTGAGCTGGGAGGATATAATATCCTATATAGACCACGACCAGCAATCAAAGGGCAGGTCTTAGCGGAATTTACCACAGAAGTCCCCATAGACAAGGTCCAAGAGTGTGAGGCAATCCAGAACCCTATTCCCGTCTTCGACGATAGAGTCTGGACTCTACACACAGACGGAGCTTCTAATGACGATGGAGCAGGCGCGGGTCTCCGATTAGTCAGCCCAGATGATCACGAGCTTACATATGCGATACGCTTAGATTTCCGGAGTACGAACAACGAAGCAGAATAAGAAGCGTTTCTAGCAGGCCTTCGATTAGCACTTAAAATGGGAGCAAGAAACCTCGAAGCTAATGTTGATTCAAAACTAGTAGCCGAGCAAGTTAATGGGCACTATGATGCGAAAGGTGAAGCTATGGCGCTGTATCTGGAACAAGCGCGGATGTTAATCAGCCAATTCCAGACGTTCAAGGTTAATCATATAAACAGAAGCGAAAACAAGCACGCAGATGCACTAAGCAAATTAGCCGCCACCAGCTTCAGACACTTAGCAAAAGAGGTGCGCATCGAGGGATTGTCCAATCCTTCTGTCCCTCTCAAACAAGTAAACGTCATAGAGATCGGCAACCCATCCTGGATGTCCCCGATCATCTTATACCTACAACATGGGAAACTTCCGGAAGGAAAGGCAGAAGCTAGAAAAATCCAGAACAAGGCAATAAACTACGAAATGGCGGATGGGATTCTATACCGAAAGTCATTCATGGGACCGCTACTGCACTGTGTTGACAAAACAGACGCGCAGTACTTAGTCAGAGAAATCCATGAAGGTTTGTGTGGGATACACGCCGGACTGCGCATGGTAGTGGCAAAAATAATGAATGCGGGCTACTATTGGCAGGGAATGCACGTGGACGCGGTAGAATTACTACGAAAATGTGTAGCTTGTCAGCGCCACGCGCCAAAGACGCTCCGTCCAAAAAATCCACTCGTACCAGTCACGTCCGCCTGGCCTTTCCAGCAATGGGGCATTGACCTTGTTGGCCCATTCCCTGACGCACCAGGGCAGTAAAATTCATTATCGTAGCGGTAGATTATTTTACAAAATGGGTCGAAGCCAAGGCATTAGCTTCAACCACAGCAATGGTAATCCGCAAATTCATATGGGAACATATTATTTGCAGATTCGGATTACCATTGCGCATTATCTCCGACAATGGCACCAATTTTGCCTCAGAAGATCTTCAGAAGTGGTTCAAAGAAATGAAGATTGAACACAACTTTGCCTCTGTGGTGCACCCACAAGCAAATGGCCAAGTCAAGAGTGTCAACAAACAGATAGTCGATGGCATAAAAGCGCGACTCGGGACAGCGCGCAGAGGATGGGTAGATGAGCTCCCCAGCATTTTATGGGCCCATCGTACCATGCCAAAGGCTAGCACGGGGGAAACCCCATTCAGTCTTGTCTATGGATCAGAGGCGGTAATCCCAGCCGAAATTGGCCTTCCATCGCCACGCATGCTTGCCATGGAAAAGCAGAATAACGAACTGGAACGAAGAATGGATTTAGACCTTCTTGAAGAAAGGCGTGAAAACGCCGCCATCGCAGAGGCAAGGTACAAATCCAAACTTGAAAAGTATTACAACACGCGCGTACGCGTGTGTACTTTCGTTCCGGGAGACTTCGTCTTGCGCGACAATGAAGCTTCTAATGCCGAAAAACCAGGCAAGCTAGCGCCAAAGTGGGAAGGACCATACATTATCAATGGAGTCCTAGGCAAAGGGGCATACACCCTAAAAAGAATCGACGGAACACCAGTCCCCCGCACCTGGAACGTGCAGCAGCTGCGCAGGTGTTACATATAGCCGAGCTATTCAATAAAAGCAGATCTATACAGGCAATGTATTTTTCTATTTCACTTTGTATTATTGGCCTTGCGCCCTATTAATGCAAAATATATCCTTACACATGTTATTGTTTGTTACAAATTGCATATAATTCTTTTGGTTTACGTGAAAACAATATGGTAAACATTGTACGCCTCATGAACAGTCTAAATAAGCACAACCCTCGTGCGCATTTTAGACATACGTTCACACATGAGTACAATACCATTCTCATTCGCTCTACCTACTCAAAGCAATTAAACATTTGCAACATATTGTAATCCAAACATAAAATGGTAAACACCAAAGCATACATGTACGACGGTACATAAAAAACATGTATATCATCAGTGCAACAAAAGCACCCTAAACAAACCATTTACAAAGAACACAACAAAGTTCTTCCAAAAAAACCAGTAGCAAAACAAACACACCTACAACATCAAAAGAGGTATACACTGTTCCCCTAAAAACTTAACCTAATGGCGAAGATCAGCGGCAAGCTCATCATCAACAGCCGGTACCTGACCAGAATGGCGACTTTTCCGACGATGATACACCAGCTGACATCCGCCCTTCCGAATTGTCGGGAAACATGCCATCAAGTCGTCAGCAGATAATACATACACCCTTTCTTCAACACTGACTTTTGTCCGGAGAGCTTTTAAACCAGAACCCACAACCGTGGAAGGAACAGAATTCAACGGCTCTTCGGTTCCGGCAGCTACTAGTGGTGGCGAATCAGCAAGGAGCAAGAGACCCTCGGCGGCCTCGTAAATTCTCAAAATATCCAACAATCGCCGGGTACGGAAAGAATGCCTAGCCTTCATGTTTCCAAATCAAGAAAATAGTTCAAAAACCCTCAAACGTATATAAAGAAACACCGACTCCGGGAAAGGAAAAAGGTTACAATCATGATTAATTGTCAAATCGTCCCTTCTAAACGGCGCCAAAGGAAAAAATGTCACATCTCAATAAATGAAGCCTGACAAGCGTCGATACATATCCCAAGGCAAGAATGAAGAAAAGTATCGCGTATAATCATTTTTTATTGCAAGTGACGTAATGAAATGTCAGATCATGATTAAAGAAAGTCAGATCAACAGAGGAAAATTCAAGAATTCCTCCAAGAAAATCTTAATGAGCACGAAAATCTCCTCTCTAAAAAGATTCTTCAGCTCCACGTCAAAAAATCTACAGTAAAGAGCACCTCCCTTATAAGTCCAGTGCTCCACTTACTTGCATATGTACAACACTGGACTGGGGGGACTTGAAAGGGTAAGGTCCCAAAAACCTCACATCAAGTACTCGGGACGATACCACAACCTCATCTCTTAGCCCTCTTTTAGCCCTCTTTTAGCCTTACGCGGCCGCGCAACTTCTTCTACAGAGATTTTAGGAGGAATACAGCAAGTAACACCCGTGCACCAAAAGGAAGATAATAAATCCTTGCGCTTTCTTCCATAACGAAACAAGGATAAAAATCCCAGTTAAACACTTCCGCTAATAATATCCAGACTTGGATATTATTTACTCAGCTGGTGCCACACGATAAGGAGTCACACTAGATTATGGTAATAATCTTCTAGAAGAACTCAATCATGCACCACCAGACGGTTATAACCGTCTGGACACGTGTCATCATCTTAGGCCTCCCTGAAATCACGATGATGGTATGAAATGGGGGAAAAACCTCCACTTGCCCACTTTCCACGTGGCAACACCCCATCTATCGATCAAGATCACGATCCGTGTGATCCCACAATCCGATCAAGAGAATTAATGGAAGGAAAATAACCGCTTACGGTGTCAGCATCTTCCGTTAATATTTCATCAACGAGTTTTCCCGCCCAAACTCCCGGTTATAAATGAGAGAATAATCCAGGTATGAACTTCAAGTTACACACACTTCACCAATACTTCTTCTTCTTCTTCATAAACACATACGTATTCTCACGCCGGAGTCGAGTCACGGAGAAAACCTCCATTTTCCCCGTGACGAGGCTAACGGTGTTCTGTTTTGCAGTGTTCACCGGATAATCCGATTCCGATCCTTTTATCAAATCAGATGAGAGAGAACCACCCTTTTATGCAGGACATAACCCCTGGATAATCCGATTCCGATCCTTTTATCCAGTGTTTCTTCATGATCGGATGGCCATTCGATCGGATGGCCATTCGATCGAATGGGCATTCGATCGAAGGGCTCTAGCGTGTTTGGTTACACATTTTCATACACATATTCAGATATTTATTATAATTAGTCACAAAGGGTCGTATAGATATTCATATTTCCAAATTTGCGTTGCGATAATCGAGTTTCGTTCCGAATATGCGTTGTGTGGCGACGCATCACGGCTATCGAGGAGGGTAGAATAGGTCCTCACTCAACGTCATCGTGAGCGTTAGTGTGTGTGATGCAATGCGTTATAGCGATAAAATATGCGAGATATGCGAAAATACTGCGATATAGCGATATAAGCGATATAGTTACATTATGATCTGAATCTCTGGTGCTAGGCGTAACGAGTATGGCGAGTAGTAACAACGCACGAACGTGCGGGTTGTTATAACTCCCACTCCCTAGGCGTGATTGGGCGTGTTTTTGCAAAAAAAAGTCCCTCAGCGTGGTTTAAATCACGCCAAATGGGGGAATCAATTGACCAATCACATTCAACTTCATTTGTTTTGTCCAATAAGATTTTTTAAATGTTTTTTATTTTATTATATTACAAACATAATGCCCCACAATCCCCACTACACCCCTTTTGTAAAAAATGCCTAATAATGCCCAATTGCTGACTGGGCTGTCACATGACGTAAAACGCCCTAGGGTGGGGCATTATTCACCCCAACAACTACGCATGGTCTTACAGTAGACACGTAAAAAAAGTTGATCTTTAACTTCCACATGCGGGTCTTAGTTAAACAATAAGTGAGGTGAATTTTTATTTTAAAAGGTAAAGGTGCTTAAAATTTTATTTTAAAAGGTAAAGTTAACTAAAAAATTAATATTTTTAGGGTGTAGCGAATCATCACAGACTTTCCACCGTGTGCCATATCAGCTGAGTTTTCCTTAGAATGTGCAATGTCTTCCCAATTTTCCTTAGGGTGGGAGGGGTGGACACCTAAGACCATGCGTAGTAGAAGACACCCCACCCTTTGCCGTTTTGCGTCATACACCAGTCCAGTCAACAAGGTTGCATTATGGGGCGTTTTTCTAAAATGGGTGTTGTGGGGGATATGGACATTATGTTAAAAGGGGTATAATAAAATTTAAATAAAAAAACATCAAAAATTGTTATTGGCCAGACAAGAAGGGATGCACAATCATTGGCCAACACAAAATGAACATAGGGAGGAAAAAACAATGCCAAAACATTTTTTTTTTGAGAAAAACACCCATGGGGGTGGTTTAGGGGCGTGGAGGGGCATGGTTTTGGCTTAAAACGCCCAAATTTTTACCAACTACGGGTGGTCTATAGGGGAGTAGTAAACTCCTACCACAACCAATCAAAACATGCCATGTTGTAACACCCCAAAAATGTAAATCCTTTATTTAAAATAAAAGATCGGTAAATAAATAAGTGAATTAACTAGGATTAAAAAATAACCTAGTTAGACAAAAGTCTAATAGTGACTTATAAGTGGGTTAAAAACACTAAAAACACAAACTAATGATAGTAGAGGGGCCAAACTTGTTAAAATAGAGACATGAATTATATAAACAAAAAATTAAAAACCCACACACACAAGTGTATGTGTCTGGGTCGATAGAAGCACATGGGCGACCAGGAGAAACCCCACAAACCCTAGTTCTTGTTTAATCCCTCAAATTGAAGGTCCAAATCAATCCTAAATCAAAATCCGAGCACGAATTAGTGATCTCCACTGAAAAAGGGGTCACAAGGTATGTAAATTTCATGAGAAATCTCTAGTTGAATTTCTGAGTAAACCTAGAGAATTCGAAAATTGTTGATGCATGATTGTTATATGGATGAAATAGGAACATTGTAGTGTTTAGGAGTAAACCCTAGACAAATACATGCTGAAATCAAGCCTAATTCTAGTAGAATTCATAATCACCATTGTAGGTGCCTAATGGGTTTGTAGAAACTTTATAAACACGAGGATTATGATTCTTGTTCTAATGTAATCCGAGTTTTATGGAGTAATTCCTGAAATATTGATGCTAAAACATGTGTAAATTTACCTAATTGATGTTAATTTATATGAGAATGACAAGTCATGAACTTGGCTCTAACTATGTAAAAATTTGGACCCGCTAGGTGTTTGTTAAAATGCCTAAGTGAGGATTAAAATGTTAAAAATTTGATGAAAATGCAGATTTGAGTATTATAGCGAATTATGCGTTAATGATCATGAAAAAGAGTTCTAAATTAGTTGTGGATTGAACTCTTTAGGCAAAGAATCCGGATAGTCGAGCGGACAAGCCGGAGGGGATACGCGTTTGAAGGGGGTGCTCTAAAGGTACGTGACTTAGTCCCGTTACATTATGAATAAATGTTTGGTTTTAGTGTACAAATGGTGTCGTAGTGTAATATATACGTTTGGTGTGTCTTCGAAGTGGCGAAGCCCACTCGACAATCAAACGGGTCAAAATATGGCTGGAAATGGTTTGGTTAGTCATCAAGTGATGGTTTTCACTCGACAACCAAACGGGTCAAAATGATGCTTTTAAAAGGGGTCATGTGTGCAGAGACTTGAAAGTCAAACATTGCGTTAAGTGTTGGATAGTACTACGCCAATGAATTGGCTATGCTAATTTAAGTTTACGAATCCGAGATATCGGGTCAAACAATAGAAAAATGGTATTTTGCACTTATTGCTAATGGGTTGGATAATTGAAACAAGGAATTTATGAACCAATCATTCATAATTCGGTTTCCGTTGTGTGAAATTTACATAGTTAGATCCGTAATTTTATTGCGGACTCATAGGAAGAGGAATCGACTAAAACGGACAACCGAGTAAAAAGTTATGAAGGTTTAAAGTTAGATTTTTACACATTTTCGGAGCTGGGAAATTATGCAGGTCCCGAAACTGGAGCTGTTGGAAAACGTACTCCCCCGCGCCATGCGACGGGGGCATAAGGATCTGGCGCGACACGCGGGGTCGCCCGCGGCACGCGAAAGAGTTAACTGAGTCTGGCGCGTGGCGCGACAGACATAAAATCAGAATTTTATTATTTTTGTCATGTATTTGTCATTAGGGCTTGTCTAGGCTCGGTTTATATCGTCAAAACTAATTATTTATGTGGTTTTGACCTCAGGTGATGCTCGTTAGTTTCGGATGCCGATCAAACGTGAAATTAAGAACCGAACACCATTTTTGAAGCTTCTGCACTAATCTAAACATGTCTTGATAACGTTATTTTGTAAACACTTGTAGATGTGAATGTTTTAAACTAGATAGTTGGATATGCTGATTCGCTGAAACAATGTACATCTTAACTTTTATCTAAATATTTGCTAGTTATGCATTTTCTTTTAAAAAGGTGCATATTTTTATAATAAAATAATAAGAATGTAAGACGAGTGTTACAAGTTGGTATCAGAGCTCAAGGTTATTAATTAGGTGTGTTCGGTTCAAGCTTGATCGAACGTCCGGTAAGGATTAATTATTTATTTTAGTAGATCTTATCCTATATAAGTAAAAGAGATGGGAACTAATGTGCACGGGAAGAGTGTGTTAACACACTCAAACCCTGAAGGTGCACTAAATGAGAATGGTCAAAGCAAGTTACGAACTTGGTTAAACCGAAGTAAATAAAGCTATGTTATAAAGGAAATGTTTTAATAATTTAAGTAAACATTTCAGCTTCGAGATGACGGAAAGGAATGAAGATGATCCGGTGCCGACAAGCACCGAACAAATGAGAGAGATAATTGCCGAAGAAGTGGGAAAGGCAATTGAGGGTAGTCTATCCGGGTTCATAGAAAAATTCAGAATACAGTGTTATCATTAGTCGAAGAACGAGTTAAAAGGTTGGAAGACAATGTCAACCTTATGAAAGAAAAATTTGGAGAACGTAAGGGATGCTTGTATAAGGAGTTTATGGCGTGTAAACCGCCAATTTACAACGGGGAGGTTGACCCGATAATATGCCAAAGATGGCTAAGTGACATCGAAGGGGTGTTTGAAAGGACCCACTGTGACGTGAGCGATTTTGTTGCTTACGGAACGGGTTAGTTGAGGGGTCAAGCCAAGGATGGGTGGGACAACAAAAAGAAGGAGATAGGAGCCGAAGCAGCAAGGGCCATGACATGGGACGAGTTTAAGGTGTTATTCCTTAAACATCATAGCGCCAAGGCAGTCATCAATAGGATCAAGGAGGAGTTCATCCAGTTAAGACAGAAGGGTGAAACAATTGATAAAATCACGGGCATTTTTATGGATAAGCTAAGATTCTGTGACGAGTTAGTAACTACTGAAGAGCAGAAGATATACTACTATTACAACATGTTGAGTGCTGAATACCGGGAGTTTATGACACCCTCAAAGTATGAAACACTCACGAAGATCATTAATACCGCTCGGGAGCGGGAGATCGAGTTGAAGAAACAAATCGAGAGGGGTGAACGAAGGGTAGTGGATGTTAACCCGAGCCCTGCATAGAAAGCTCGAACGGCTGAATCGGTGAAGAAGATGGATGTGAAAGGTGGATCGCCGAGTTGCAAGGTGTGTGGAAAGGGGCACAAGGGTGAGTGCCGCTTTAAAGACAAACCGTGTCCCATATGTGGGAAGACGGGGCACACCGCATCGTTATATCCAGGAAAGGTCTCTATGTGCTACAAGTGTTACCAACCGGGCCATAAAAAGTCCGAGTGCCCGAACTTGGTTGGAAAGAAAGACACCAAGGAATCCCCAACAGAAGCTCCAAAGGCGAAGGCTAGGTCCTTCCAACTAACAGCGGCTGAAGCAAAGACAGAACCGGATGTGGTTTCAGGTATATTCGCAATAAGTTCGATCCCTACACGTGTATTATTTTATACGGGTGCGAATAAATCCTTTATTTCACATGGATTTATTCGATATCCTTCATTTGTATTGACAAAATTATCTGTGCCCTTAGAAGTTGAAATAGGGGATAACAAAAGTTTCATAGTTTGTGATATATGTCAAGACTGTAAGCTGAGTATTGATGATGAAGAATACTCGATAGATCTAATCCCGATGTCAATGGGAAAATTTCAAGTGGTTGTTGGGATGGATTGGTTATCCCGACACCAAACGAAGGTTGTATGTTTCCGTAAAGAGATAAAACTAACATATCCGAGCGGGAAACACGTTATAATTTATGGTGAGAAAGGAGGCAATCCTATAATATGTTCGATGTTGAAAGATCACAAGCTCATGAAGCATGGATGTAGAGCATTTATGATATACGCGAATGAGCCCGAGAGAGAATCCCCAAAGATTGGAGACGTAACGGTAGTGCGTGAGTACGAAGATGTGTTTCCGAAAGATCTACCGGGGCTACTGCCTGAACGGGAGGTAGAGTTCGGAATCGAATTGGTTCCGGGTGCGAAACCCGTAGCTAAAGCGCCATACCGACTTGCGCCTTCAGAACTACAAGAATTGATGTCTCAAATCCAAGACCTGCTCGACAAATGGTTTATTCGGCCAAGTGTGTCTTCGTGGGGCGCACCGGTGCTATTTGTGAAAAGAAGGATGGGAGCATGCGCTTGTGCATCAATTACCGGGAGTTGAACAAACTCATGGTGAAGAATCGATATCCGCTCCCAAGAATTGACGACTTATTTGACCAATTTCCAGGCGCAAGTTGGTTCTCCAAGATCGACCTTAGATCGGGGTATCATCAGTTGAAAGTCAAGGAGGAGGATGTACCGAAGACGGCCTTCCATATGCGGTACGGATATTACGAGTTCCTCGTGATGTCCTTCGGATTAACTAATGCGCCCGCGGCTTTCATGGACCTCATGAACCGGGTTTGCAAGCCGATGTTGGATAAGTCAGTGATAGTATTCATCGATGACATTTTGATATATCCAAAGAATGAAGCAGAACACGCAAGTCATTTACATGAAGTGTTGGAGACGCTCAGAAGAGAGAAGTTGTATGTAAAATTCTCAAAATGTGCTTTCTGGTTACGAGAGGTACAGTTTCTTGGGCACATCATTAGTGCAAACGGGGTGTTAGTAAACCCGTCAAAAATAGAAGTAGTGGCGAGATGGATTCCCCCGAAGAATCCTTCGGAAATCAGAAGCTTCTTGGGGCTTGCGGGTTATTATAGGAGATTCATACAAGATTTCTCCAAGATTGCTAGGCCATTGACCAAACTAACCCGTAAGGACAAAAAGTTTACTTGGGGCGAAGATCAAGAAAAAGCATTCCAAACGCTTAAGGGGAAATTGACCCATGCACCGGTATTAGCATTACCGGATGGAGTTGACGATATTGTGGTTTACTCGGATGCGTCGCATTCGGGCCTCGGGTGCATTTTGATGCAACGGGGCAAGGTTATAGCCTATGCCTCGAGACAGCTAAAGACTCATGAAAAGAATTATCCTACTCACGACCTCGAGTTGGCAGCGGTGGTATTTGCCTTAAAGATATGGAGGCATTATTTGTATGGGGTAAAATGCACTATTTTTATCGACCATAAAAGTTTGAAATATTTCTTCGATCAGAAGGAATTAAACATGAGGCAGAGGCGGTGGTTAGAAACTATCAAAGATTTCGATTGTGATATTCATTACCACCCGGGGAAGGCTAATGGGGTGGCGGATGCGTTGAGCCAAAAGGTAGATTATACGCCCATTCGAGTGCGATCAATGCAACTAATTTTAACATCAGGATTACTTGAAAAAATCCAGAAATCTCAACTCGAAGCATTAATAGAGGAAAATGTGAAGAAGGAAAGGATAGTGGGCCAATTGAAAGAATTGGCGGATGGTAACCAAGGGTTAAAGACGCGTTTTGGGAGGATATGGGTTCCAAATTCGTGTGGAGCCAAGGCGCTCCTACTTGACAAAGCCCATAAATCCCGCTATTCAATTCATCCGGGGACAACCAAGATGTATAACGATTTAAAGCAAAACTATTGGGGGCCCGGAATGAAAAGGAATGTTGTAAAATATGTGGAGAAATGCATGACGTGCTTGCAAGTCAAAGCAGAACACCAAAAGCCGTATGGTAAACTGCAACCATTGGATATCCCAGTCTGGAAATGGGAACAAATCACGATGGACCTGTTGACCAAACTGCCTAGGACGAGCCGGGGATTCGATGCTATATGGGTGGTTGTGGATAGATTGACGAAGAGTGCTCATTTCATTCCTATACGCGAGACGTATACTTCGGAAAAGATGTCTGAGGTGTATACAAATGAAGTAGTGGCACGTCACGGAGTACCGGTATCCATTGTGTCAGACAGAGATACCCGGTTTACTTCAAACTTCTGGCGAGATTTCCAAGAACAGATGGGAACGAAACTTCTTATCAGCACCGCATACCATCCATAGACGGATGGGCAGAGTGAAAGAACAATACAGGCCTTGGAAGATATGTTACGGGCGTGTATCATCGACTTTGGGTGAAGTTGGGACATTTATCTACCGTTGGCCGAATTTTCGTATAATAATAGTTACCATGCAAGCATCGGTATGGCTCCGTACGAGATGCTATATGGCAGGAAATGCAGAACCCCGGTGTGTTGGGGTGAAGTGGGTCCGCGTGAACTGGCCCACAAAGATGTTGTCCAAGCCACTAACAAGAAAATTGATATGGTTCGAGCTCACTTGAAAGCGGCCTAAGACAGGCAAAAGTCTTATGCCGACAAAAGACGAAAACCGATTGAATTTCAGGTAGGCGACATGGTTATGTTAAAGGTTTCCCCATGGAAGGGCGTCATCCGATTCCGAAAGAGAGGGAAATTAAGCCCGAAGTTTATCGGGCCATTTAAAATCATTGAACGGGTCGGCAAGGTAGCTTATCGCCTTGAGTTACCGGAAAAATTGAGCGGAATTCATGGCACATTTCATGTGTCACAACTCCATAAATGTTTAGCTGAGGAAACAACTTATATCCATTATGATGACATTGAAGTGGATAATAGTCTTAACTACGAAGTGAAGCCGATTGCGATTCTAAGATCGTAAGGTAAAAAGCCTGAGAAACAAAGTCATTAATCAAGTAAAGGTCAAATGGGAACACAGAAAGGGCTCGATACCACATGGGAGTCCGAAGAAGAGATGCAACGGGTAAACCCTACACTATTTGGTACGTATTTCCCGGTTTCGAGGACGAAACCCTTTTAAGGGGGTGGACTTGTAACACCCCGAAAATGTAAATCCTTTATTTAAAATAAAAGATCGGTAAATAAATTAGTGAATTAACTAGGATTAAAAAATAACCTAGTTAGACAAAAGTCTAATAGTGACTTATAAGTGGGTTAAAAACACTAAAAACACAAACTAATGATAGTAGAGGGGCCAAACTTGTTAAAATTGAGACATGAATTATATAAACAAAAAATTAAAAACCCACACACACAAGTGTGTGTGTGTCTGGGTCGATAGAAGCACAGGGGCGACCAGGAGAAATCCCACAAACCCAAGTTCTTGTTGAATCCCTCAAATTGAAGGTCCAAATCAATCCTAAATCAAAATCCAAGCACGAGTTAGTGATCTCCACTGAAAAAGGGGTCACAAGGTATGTAAATTTCATGAGAAATCTCTAGTTGAATTTCTGAGTAAACCTAGAGAATGCGAAAATTGTTGATGCATGATTGTTATATGGATGAAATAGGAACATTGTAGTGTTCAGGAGTAAACACTAGACAAATACATGCTGAAATCATGCCTAATTCTAGTAGAATTCATAATCACCATTGTAGGTGACTAATGGGTTTGTAGAAACTTTATAAACAATAGGATTATGATTCTTATTCTAACGTAATCCGAGTTTTATGGAGTAATTCCTGAAATATTGATGCTAAAACATGTGTAAATTTGCCTAATTGATGTTAATTTAGATGAAAATGACAAGTCATGCACTTGACTCTAACTATGTAAAAATTTGGACCCGCTAGGTGTTTGTTAAAATGCCTAAGTGAGAATAAAAATGTTAAAAATTTGATGAAAACGCAGATTTGAGTATTATAGCGAATTATGCGTTAATGATCATGAAAAAGAGTTCTAAATTAGTTTTGGATTGAACTCTTTAGGCAAAGAATCCGGATCGTTGAGAGGACAAGCCGGGGGGATACGCGTTTGAAGGGGTGCTCTAAAGGTACGTGACTTAGACCCGTTACATTATGAATAAATGTTTGGTTTTAGTGTACAAATGGTGTCGTAGTGTAATATATACGTTTGGTGTGTCTTCGAAGTGGCGAAGCCCACTCGACAATCAAACGGGTCAAAATATGGTTGGAAATGGTTTGGTTAGTCATCAAGTGATGGTTTTCACTCGACAACCAAACGGGTCAAAATGATGCTTTTAAACGGGGTCATGTGTGTAGAGACTTGAAAGTCAAACATTGCGTTAAGTGTTGGATAGTACTACGCCAATGAATTGGCTATGCTAATTTAAGTTTATGAATCCGAGATATCGGGTCAAACAATAGAAACCAATTGTAATTGTCGCTTGAAATGGTATGCCTAAATTTTGAGAAATAAGCATTAAGTTCTAATGTGAGCGTAAAGCCATGGAATGGCGCAGATACGTCAGGATTTATAAGCCCGGGGATTTGGGTAATTATTTAAAAAAAAAGTCTTAGAACTGAAAAATGGTATTTTGCACTTATTGCTAATGGGTTGGATAATTGAAACAAGGAATTTGTGAACCAATCGTTCATAATTCGGTTTCCGTTGTGTGAAATTTACATGGTTAGATCCGTAATTTTATTGCGGACTCATAGGAAGAGGAATCGACTAAAACGGACAAACGAATAAAAAGTTATGAAGGTTTAAAGTTAGATTTTTACAAATTTTCAGAGCTGGGCAATTATGTAGGTCCATAAACTGGACCTGCTAGAAAACGTACTCCCCCGCGCCACGCGACGGGGGCATAAGGATCTGGTGCAACACGCGGGGCCGCCCGCGGCACGCGAAAGAGTTAACTGAGTCTGGCGCGTGGCGCGACAGACAAAAAATCATAATTTTATTATTTTTGTCATGTATTTGTCATTAGGGCTTGTCTAGGCTTTGTTTATATAGTCAAAACTAATTATTTATGTGGTTTTGACCTCAGGTGATGCTCGTTAGTTTCGGATGCCGACCAAGCGTGAAATCAAGAACCGAACACCATTTTTGAAGCTTCTGCACTAATCTAAACATGTCTTGATAACGTTATTTTGTAAACACTTGTAGATGTGAATGTTTTAAACTAGATAGTTGGATATGCTGATTCGCTGAAACAATGTACATCTTAACTTTTATCTAAATATTTTCTAGTTATGCATTTTCTTTTAAAAAGGTGCATATTTTTATAATAAAATAATAAGAATGTAAGACGAGTGTTACACATGTCAATTTCCCTCTCCACTTCTCATGTTACCCTTAATCACAAGGGGTGGTTCACCCAAATAATTTTCCTTAAAAGCTAAAAAAAAAAACAAAAGAAAAATTGTGATTGGTTGAGAGTGAGTGGGGCCCACCATTACCCCCTCTCCCTCCTCTTCCCGCATGCGGTAACAAGTTACTGAATTTTGAGTTCACCGCATGGACTTGAAGTGTTGGTGGCGGATCAAACTTGCGGCAACTCCACTCCCCGCTCACCTTCACCCATGCACCTCGTTCACCCTTAAAACTAAACTATTTTAAATTTTAAAACATTAATATATTTGCAAACTTTTAATATGACTGAAAATAAAAACTACATAACAACATAATTTAAAGAGTAAACTTTTGTTTTGCTCCCTGTGGTTTGGTCGTTTTAACGGTTTTACCCAAATCATTTAAAAATAGCCATTTTCCTCCAATAGTTTGCTATCTTTTTTTTCATTTTGCTCCCTGACATTAACTCCATCTAAAATGTTTGTTAGCTGGAAGGGTATTTAAGTAAATTCAAATATAAAACTAAGGGTATTTTAGTAAAATTATAAATAAAAATTATATTATTATATATATAATATAAGAATAACAATACATGCACTATGTTTCTCTTTCTATACACTCTCTCTTCTCTTCTCTATACACACTCTCTCTCTACATTCTTCCTCTTCTCCACCACCACTAACAACCGTCACCACCACCTTGCACCCACCACCCCTACTCGACCACCAACACCTTGCCACCACCTCTTCCTCCATTAATTACTTACTTAATAAAGTTTATGTATTCTCTCTGTCTGAAAACAAAACAAAAAAAAAAACCCTAGAAAACAGAGTCTTCTGCTCACGGCGACCGGAATCCACACATCCACCGTCGTCGTTAACTTCCCCCGGTAAAGAAAAACCGTAAAATACTCAAGGCTTTTTATTGAACATCTTCTCCGACAGGTTCACCGTTTAATTCCATTAATTTTAACGGCATTTACATTACACACCACAATTGTTAGCTTGTCAACAACATTCATACTCTGTTAAGTTGATTTACACATTCTTGTTGATGTTAGTTAGAATAAGCAGAGTTTGTTACAGTTTGTTAGAGATTGTTACAGTTTGTTACCTTTTATCGGTTATTATTGTTCAATATTAAAATTAGGGTTTGAAAATTGAGATGAGAACAATGATTTGGAACTGTTTGATATTGGTAGTGGTTAATATTATTGTTGTGGAATCATTGAGTTGAATACTGGATGATGATGTTCTGGGCTTGATTGTGTTTAAGGAAAATATTCAAGATCCAGAGGGTAAATTGGCTTCATGGAATGAAGATGATGATAGTCCTTAGCTAGAAACAATCTTACTGGAAGTATTGGAGTTAATTGTCACATCCCCAAAATCCACTGGCGGAGTATCACCGCAGGAGGCGTGACATGACCAGGATCAAGCCACCAATCATATTGAACAAAGCATGTAAATAAATATAAAACCCAACACAATATAATTGGTGTCCAAACAAAACATAGTTTAAGTTGTAAGCGGAAGCATAATGTTTAAAACCAAGGTATAAGTTCAAATGTATCAAATGTTTAACATGGCACACGACTGTCCATGTCCCACAACGATCACGCCTCCTCGTGCAAGCTCCATAAATACCTAACGACCTGCAAGGCATGTAACAACGAGTCAACAACAAAGTTGAGCGAGTTCACAGTTGGCGTTCATTTATAAGTTGTTTCAAAAAACATGAGTTCATTTGTAAACCATAATTTAACCAGTTTCCTTGTTTCCCAAACATATCCATAACCAGTGGGGGCTTCCTCATGTGAACCACTAGACCCGTTACCATATCGACCACTGACTAAAGTAAGTTGGTGCCCTGATGTCAATGTCTATCATCATTGACTAGTGCCCAGATCCATTAGTTCACGCCCGTCCTCTGCGGCACGGTGTGAGGCTTGTCAAACCTAAATAGCGCTATCTAACTAATGACCCGCTCGCCATTGGCCCGACGATTAGGTTGATATAAAATGAGGGACTTCATGATAGAGATTTTTGGTCTAGTATTTGTGTTGTCACCCTTCAATAAAGAGGGTGTGTACGAAATCCCCAAACTAGGAGATTACGCAGGTTCCAATCAAATCCTTATCACATGTTGTCACCCTTCAATAAAGAGGGTGTGTACGTGTTCCAAACCAGGAGATCACACAGTTTCGGTTTAAATCCTTTACCCATTCCCAACCCTTGGGAATCCCATGCCTTGTGGAAAGTGTGCACTCACCTTGGTTTGCTCGGTATGCTTAACTACTTGTTTTCCAATTAATCAGTCAAAGCCTAAGGTATGCATGTATACATAATAAGTTCATGATCGCATCGTTCTCGTGTAAGTTAAAATCATAGTATGCATGCAAGGTAATGATCACATAACAGTTATACACTTATTCATATTCACAGTTTACATATATGCTCCTTAGTCATGGTTAACAGTTAAGTGTATGGATCAAAATCAAATCATAATTGATGTCATCAACAGGCAACAATTTACATATACTCATTCATTATCACACTTTGCATGCATGCCCATATCAATACATAACAGTGGAGAGTACCGTATGTAAGGACCCAAATCATAATACTTGATCATAACAAAACATTATTAACAGCAGATGTCATCATATAGTCATTCAATGTCATGCATGCAATTTACACAATTATTATAAGCTACAGTTCCCTATAAGCTTCACGACGAACTTGAGATTTCGTCGACACAGGGTCACGACGAAAAGGTCACGACGAACTTGAGTTTTCGTCGGCACAGGGTCTTCGTCGAATGAGAGTTCGTCGGGTAAGGGTTTTCGTCGACACAGGGTCTTCGTCGGGGTAAAGCATGATCATCATCAACAGTTACATAATTATATCACCATCTCTATCATACAGTCAGCATTTACATTATAATCCTTAAACAAACATCCAACAATTTCCTCAATAACCAAATCACATACCACAGTTCAATAATACAAGAAAACATAAGTCCTGGATCATGTAAACCCTAAGCCACTGTTCCAATCATCATCCTAGACCCTCGGTCTCATCAGATTCATCGCATACAAGTAGTTCATCCATATTAACGCCAATAAACACATCAATCGGTTAGTTAAGACATATAACAAAAACCCTAAACATCCCCACGTACGATCATAGTTTCTAATGCAATCCTACAATCACATTAGACCACAGGGAATATATATCAAACTGTCAAAGAATCATGCAATCAATTAAGTAAAGGTGTAACTAACCAAGATGTATAGAAACAGGAACAAAAGCCAGAATGATTCAAAGATGATTATGATGATTGTCGTGTGATTCGAAAGAGAAGAGGAAAAGAGTCTAGGGTTTCACAATAGCAAGTTAAATAACCCACATCCTTTTATACGAAAGTTATAAAGTGCTGGGCCCTTAATGGGCTTCGGTGAAATCTGGGCCGGCGAAATCCCCAGATTTCGTCGTGAGAGATATGGCGAAATCACTGGGTTTCGTCGAGTGGGAAGATGGCGAACTCCTAGGTTTTCGTCAAGCAGGCTTGTGGCGAAACCCCCTTTAGATTTCGTCATGTACATAAAAATATATATAACATATTTCACAAAGTCCATGTTTAACATTTAACCAATTAACACTAAACATCAATTTACAATCAAATAACAAGGTGCACATAAAAGAACGCAACGAATTAAGAAAACGCAGTTGCGAGGAAAGACCTTGAAAACTCGGGTTGTCACATCATCCCCAACTTGAAAGAAATTTCATCCCAAAATTTAGCACGTGGTTACTGAGGAAGCTAGTTAGGTTTTCGTGGTTTCCTGGTTTTTTCTTGGGGTGTCACATCATCCCCCCGTTGGTTTGGAATTTCGTCCCGAAATTCCACAGAAGCTTCAGCCTCAGCAGTGGTTGTACTTTTCTCGAACAACTGGGGATACTTGAGTTTCATGCGGACTTCTCCTTCCCAGGTAAACTCTGGGCCACGACGGGACTTCCAACGAACTCGAACAAGGGGTATCCTGGTGCGCTTGAGAACCTTAACGTCTCGGTCAGTGATTTCTACTAGTTCTTCGACGAATCGCAACTGATCATCGATAGTGAGCTCCTTAAAAGGAACTATGAGGGTCTCATCTGACAGACACTTCTTCAGATTTGACACGTGGAATACGTTGTCAACTCCGCTTAGTTCTTCAGGTAGATTCAATCTGTAGGCGACCTTGCCAATTCGTTCTGTGATTTCGAAAGGTCCGACATAACGTGGGTTCAGCTTGCCTCGTTTACCAAAACTAACCACACCCTCCTAGGGTGAGACTTTAAGTAGAACCTGGTCCCCGACCTGGAATTCTAGAGGTTTCCTACGCTTATCAGCGTAGCTTTTCTGACGGTCACGAGCTGCCGCCATTCGTTGTCGTATCTGAGCAATATTCTCAGTTGTGTCTACTACGAGTTCTGGACCTGTGATTTGGCTGTCGCCAACCTCAGCCCAACAAAGAGGTGATCGGCATTTACGTCCGTACAATGCCTCAAACAGAGCCGCCTGGATGCTGCTGTGGTAACTGTTGTTATACGAAAACTCCACCAAAGGGAGGTGTCTTTCCCAACCATTTCCAAAATCGATTACACATGCTCGAAGCATGTCTTCAAGGGTTTGGATGGTGCGCTCAGACTGCCCATCCATCTGTGGATGATAAGCGGTGCTCATGTCTAAACGTGAGCCAAAGGACTTGTGCATAGCTTGCCAAAACTCAGAAGTAAAACGTGCATCACGATCGGAAATAATGGAGGTTGGCACCCCGTGCCTCGACACCACTTCCTTTAAGTAAACGTCTGCTAAAGTAGAAAACTTGTATGTTTCTTTGATAGCCAAAAAGTGCGCAGACTTAGTCAATCGATCCACTATCACCCAAATAGTATCGTTTCCTCGTTGTGATCTAGGTAGGCCAGTAACAAAATCCATGGAAATTTGCTCCCATTTCCATCTCGGGATCTCTGGTTGTTAAAGTAGACCGGATGGTTTCTGATATTCAATCTTGACTCTCGCACAAGTCAAACATTTGCTGACGTAAGTTGCTATGTTGGCTTTCATGCTAGTCCACCAGTATGTAGTCTTTAGGTCGTGGTACATCTTATCCGAACCAGGATGTATTGAGTAACGAGACTTATATGCTTCATCCATCACAAGTTCGCGTAAATTTCCGTAAAGTGGGACCCAGATGCGCCCTGTTACGTAGTAAGCGCCGTCTTCCTTTTGTTCTAATCGTTTCCTTTATCCTCGTAGGGACTCGGCCCTGATATTCTCTGCTTTCAATGCTTCAACCTAAGCATCTCGTATCTGAGTAGGAAGACTAGATTGGATGGTAAGTTGTAACGCACGCACTCGCTTAGGTGTAGTCTCCTTTCGACTGAGGGCGTCGGCCACTACATTGGCTTTGCCCGGATGATACTTGATCGCGCATTCGTAATCATTCAAGAGCTCGACCCATCGACGTTGTCGCATGTTTAACTCCTTTTGCTTGAATATATGCTCGAGACTCCTGTGATCGGTGTAAATGGTGCACTTGGTACCGTACAGGTAATGTATCCATATCTTAAGTGCGAAAACAACAGCTCTCAGCTCCAGATCGTGTGTAGTGTAATTTCTTTCGTGAACTTTAAGTTGGTGTGATGCGTAAGCAATGACCTTGTCACGTTGCATCAACACGCAACCAAGTCCTTGGATGGACGTGTCGCAATAAACCACAAAATCGTCTGTGCCTTCAGGCAATGAGAGAATTGGTGCGCTACAAAGTCTATCTTTTAAGTGCTGAAATGCAGATTCCTGTGCATCACCCCAATGATAGGTGACACCCTTCTGAGTCAGTGAGGTGAGAGGTTGCGCA
Source organism: Helianthus tuberosus (assembly GCA_030545235.1). NCBI lineage: Eukaryota > Viridiplantae > Streptophyta > Magnoliopsida > Asterales > Asteraceae > Helianthus > Helianthus tuberosus. The sequence continues at coordinate 99,145,908 of CM060437.1, read as the reverse complement.
ATCTTGGAGAAATCCTTGATAAACCTTCTGTAGTAGCCCGCCAATCCCAAGAATTGGCGGATTTCTGTTGGTGTACGGGGTGCAGGCCAGTTCTTGATCGAGTCTACCTTGGATGGATCAACATGAATCCCATCCTTGTTTACCACGTGGCCTAGGAAGTGGACTTCGCGAAGCCAAAAGTCACATTTCGAGAATTTGACATACAGCTGCTCTGTTCGAAGGAGTTCCAAAATAAGCCTCAGGTGTTGCTCGTGTTCCTCCTGACCCTTCGAATAAATCAGGATGTCGTCGATGAATACAATGACAAACTTATCCAGGTAAGGTTTGCACACTCGGTTCATGAGATCCATAAAGACCGCAGGAGCATTCGTCAATCCGAAAGGCATAACCAGAAACTCGTAGTGCCCATAACGAGTTCTGAAGGCTGTCTTAGAGATATCCTCGTCCCGGACTCTCAGTTGATGGTAGCCTGACCTCAGGTCAATCTTTGAGTAGAAACTCGACCCTTGCAACTGGTAGAATAAGTCATCAATGCGTGGAAGAGGATAGCGATTTTTCATTGTCACCTTGTTGAGTTCGCGGTAGTCAATACACATTCTGAAGGTACCCTCTTTCTTCTTCACAAATAATAATGGAGCTCCCCAGGGTGAAGAGCTAGGACGTATAAAACCCTTGTCCAAGAGCTCTTGTAATTGCACGGACAGTTCTTCGAGTTCTGATGGAGCTAGACGATAAGGTGCACGAGCTATTGGTGCTGCTCCAGGAGCTAGCTCGATCTGAAACTTGACTTGACGATGAGGCGGTAATCCAGGTAATTCCTCGGGGAATACCTCAGGAAAGTCACGTACAATCGGAATATCTTCTATCTTCTTCTCTTTCTTTGAGGTGTCAGTAACGAGGGCTAAAATGGCAGTGTGGCCCTTTCGCAAACACTTCTGGGCCTTAAGGAAAGAAATGATGCCAACAACAGCACCACTCTTGTCGCCATGAATCACTAAAGGTTCTTCACCAGAACGAGGAATGCGGACGATCTTCTCCTTGCAAAGGATCTCTGCTCGATGTTGAGATAACCAATCCATCCCAACAACGATGTCGAAACTACCAAGAACGATGGGGATAAGATTGATAGAGAAGGTCTGACCAGCTAAGACGAGATTACAACCCTTAACTATGTGTGTGGCTTCAAGATTTTTACTGTTTGCTAGTTCTACCATGTGTTTGGTGTTCAAAAGTGTTGGAGCATGCTTAAGCATTTGACTAACTTTTAAAGACACGTAACTAGTATCGGCACCCGAATCAAATAAAACAGTAACAAAGAAGTCATCTAGAAGAAACTTACCCATCACCACGTTGGGATCGTTCCTCGCGTCACCCTGACCAATCACAAAAGCTCGACCCCTGGCACCATTGCCATCATTGTTTCCCCCATTGTTGTTTCAGTTCCCCTGATTGTTGTTGTTGTTCTGATTCAGCTGCGGGTAGTCTCTTTTAAAGTGGCCTTCAACACCACATTGAAAGCATCCTTTGTTGTTACCCCTCTGTTGTTGTTGCTGCTGCTGGTTCTGAGGAGTCTGCTGCTGTTGCTGTCGTCATTGATTTGCAGGGTAGAGACTCCTGCAATCCTTAGCCGCATGGCCAGGTTTGTTACACCGCTGACAGTTGCCCTTAGTACACGGCCCGCTGTGATGAAAACCACAACGATTGCATTTGGGGTGGTTCCCCTTATACCCACTCTGACTTTGACTACCAGAAGATTGTTGACCAGGGCTCTTGTAGTCATCAGTCTTTCGCTGCTGAGACTGAGACTGAGCTGATGTTGAACCCTTGCTTGAGACCCCATCCCATTTGCGCTTGTTGTCACTGGGGGCATCAGAAGTAGTAGTAGCACCAATACGCTTTGGCAGCTTGTTCTGCTCGACTGCCTGATCAGTGAGACGATGAGCTAAATGAATAACTTGCTAGATAGTGGCGAGGTTCGCTGCAGTCACATGACTCTGGATCTCTGGCACTAAACCTTTGAGGTACAGCTCGATACGCTTGATAGGAGGATCTACCATGGTAGGACACAAGATAGCCAGCTCATTTGATCTCTTCGTATATGCCTCTATTTCAGACCCTGTCATCTTTAAGTTGTAGAATTCCACTTCCAGTTTGTAGATGTCATCACGATCGCAGTACTCTTCCTTGATCAAATCTTTGAAGTCGTTCCATGGGGTGGCATTAGCAGCCGCCAACCCCAGCATTTGGACCTGAGCGTTCCACCACGTGAGTGCTACACCTTCGAGAGTACCGGTAGCATACTTCACCCTACGAGCCGCAGGGCATTCACACATCTCGAAGATAGATTCGAGCTTCTCGAACCAGTGGAGGAGGCCTACAGCTCCTTCAGTGCCGTTGAAAGTAGTAGGTCGGCAGTCCATAAAAGTTTTGAAAGTACACACAGGAGGCTGAGCATGTTGACCTCCTGCCTGAGCGGCTGCGAGTGCTGCAGCAACTTGTTCATTGATTAAAGCCATCAGCTGGGCTTGAGTTAGGTTGATACGTCCACTCATGATCTTCACAATAAAGAGAGCATGAGTGAGAAAAGGTGTCGCGAAAGTGCGACGACAGAAGAGAGTAAGCACACATGTGTTTTTAAACAATAGCTGCTACGTATAATCAAGCATACCATGAGCAATGTACTATGTAACTAACAAGTAGGCAATATAAACATAAATCATATCACCTATAGTATTGAACCTTGCACGTGGAGCGAAGCGTCGTTGTGGATCGTTGAGCACTGTACAGGTTATAGTCTGGTTTTGTCAAAAAGCTTTTCCCTTTTTAAAACCAAGTTCACTATAACCAATGGCTCTGATACCAATCTGTCACACCCCCAAAATCCACTGGCGGAGTATCACCGCAGGAGGCGTGACATGACCAGGATCAAGCCACCAATCATATTGAACAAAGCATGAAATAAATATAAAACCCAACACAATATAATTAGTGTCCAAACAAAACACAGTTTAAGTTGTAAGCGGAAGCATAATGTTTAAAACCAAGGTATAAGTTCAAATGTATCAAGTGTGAACTCACCTTGGTTTGCTCGGTATGCTTAACTACTTGTTTTCTAATTAATCAGTCAAAGCCTAAGGTATGCACGTATACATAATCAGTTCATGTTCGCATCATTCTCGCGTAAGTTAAAATCATAGTATGCATGCAAGGTAATGATCACATAACAGTTATACACTTATTCATATTCACAGTTTACATATATGCTCCTTAGTCATGGTTAACAGTTAAGTGTATGGATTAAAATCAAATCATAATTGATGTCATCAACATGCAACAATTTACATATACTCATTCATTATCACACTTTGCATGCATGCCCATATCAATACATAACAGTGGAGAGTACCGTATGTAAGGACCCAAATCATAATACTTAATCATAACTAAACATTATTAACAGCAGATGTTATCATATAGTCATTCAATGTCATGCATGAAATTTACACAATTATTATAAGCTACTGTTCCCTATAAGCTTCACGATGAACTTGAGATTTCGTCGACATAGGGTCACGACGAAAAGGTCACGACGAACTTGAGTTTTCGTCGGCACAGGGTCTTCGTCGAATGAGAGTTCGTCGGGTAAGGGTTTTCATCGGCACAGGGTCTTCGTCGGGGTAAAGCATGATCATCATCAACAGTTACATTCTAACAGTTACATAATTATATCACCATCTCTATCATACAGTCAGCATTTACATTATAATCCTTAAACAAACATCCAACAATTTCCTCAATAACCAAATCACATACCACAGTTTAATAATACAAGAAAACATAAGTCCTGGATCTTGTAAACCCTAAGCCACTGTTCCAATCATCATCCTAGACCCTCGGTCTCATCAGATTCATCGCATACAAGTAGTTCATCCATATTAACGCCAATAAACACATCAATCGGTTAGTTAAGACATATAACAAAAACCCTAAACATCACCACGTACGATCATAGTTTCTAATGCAATCCTACAATCACATTAGACCACAGGGAACATATATCAAACTGTCAAAGAATCATGCAATCAATTAAGTAAAGGTGTAACTAACCAAGATGTATAGAAACAGGAACAAAAGCCAGAATGATTCAAAGATGATGATGATGATGATGATGATTGCCGTGTGATTCGAAAGAGAAGAGGAAAAGAGTCTAGGGTTTCACAATAGCAAGTTACGTAACCCACATCCTTTTATACGAAAGTTATAAAGTACTGGGCCCTTAATGGGCTTCGACGAAATCTGGGCCGGCGAAATCCCCAGATTTCGTCGTGAGAGATATGGCGAAATCCCTGGGTTTCGTCGAGTGGGAAGATGGCGAACTCCTAGGTTTTCGTCAAGCAGGCTTGTGGCGAAACCCCCCTTAGATTTCGTCATGTACATAAAAATATATATATAATAGCACATCACATATTTCACAAAGTCTATGTTTAACATTTAACCAATTAACACTAAACAACAATTTACAATCAAATAACAAGGTGCACATAAAAGAACGCAACGAATTAAGAAAACGCAGTTGCGAGGAAAGACCTTGAAAACTCGGGTTGTCACATTAATCTTGCTCAGCTTACTAACCTTAGGGTGATTGATTTGAGTGAGAAGAGTTTTTCTGGACCGGTTCCAGTTACCTTTTTTGAGCAATGTGGATCTCTGAGGTCGATTTCGTTAGTGAACAATAAGTTTTCGGGCCAGATTCCGGAGATGGTGGTGGTGGCAGTGCTCGGCAGGTGGTGGTGGCTGGAGATGGTGGCTGATGGTGGTAATATCTGGTAAAGAGGAGTAGAGAGAGAGAGAGAGGAGTTTTAATTTTGTATAGAGAGAGATAGAGAGAGAGAGAGATATAGGTTTTGTATTTTTTTTAATTCAATATCAATAAATAAAAAGACAAAACATATTTAAGGAATTAATAATAAATAATTGGGTAAATTACACTTTTCGTCCTTTGTGTTTGTAGTGGGTTGCAATGGATAGCCCCTTTAACTTCAATAATTACAGTCACAATCCTTTATTTGGAAAACTCATAACACCTTACGTCCTTTGACCCTAACCTTGTTAAAAATTTCAGTTAAATATAACATGTGCCTTGCACATGAGGATAGATTGGTAATTTTACTCATGTATTTAAAATATATCTAATAGTTCAAAAAAACAAAATTCTAAAATAAATTTAAAGCCCCCTCTCTCTCTTGACCCCGTCAAACCCATGCCCTGTCATCTTTCGGTTTTTGTCTCTTTTCATGTCGGGTTGTAGACGACAATTTGAACCGGGAACAAATCTTTTTGCTCTGGAAACGATTTTCAGACCGGCATCTGCTCTGCACATGCAAGCTATTGTATCCACCTACCATCAAATCAAAACAACACTTTCTTATCATATCAGCACCTTCAATCCTTCACTTATTTAGAACTAAACTATGAAGGTTCTTAGCTAATGATGATTCATTATAATCAACATGATTCAAATGGAAACACATGAACAATGTTACATACACATGTGAGATACAGATCCAAACATGCCTCCAATCTGTAAACCTAACCAAATGGTTCAGCCGGCCATCACATTCGTATCCAGATCTGGACCATTCACAAGTGTCATTTACCATCATCATCATCATCATCACTATCGCAAAAAATCCGGTGGCGTTTCCCCTCGCCCCTCTCTCTATCTCTTCAACCAACCTCCACCACCACCAAATCCAGCCACCACCACTACCATATCCCAGTCACCAGCCGCCGTATCCGTCCAACAAACCACCACTATCCGGCGTTTTGAATATGTGAACATATAAATCAGGCAGACGAAGGTGTGCTCGGGGCGAGAAGAAACAGAGGTTGTAACTGTGTTTTGTAATCGGAACAGTGATTAACGGATCTGATTGGATCTGTTTTGTGCGGCAAAAAAAAATCCAGATTTGTGAGCAGATTGTTGAGTAGAATTTTTAGGGTTTTGGTTTGCTGGTAGGTGGGTTTTGAAAATTCAACGTAATTTACTTTGATGATGGGTTAATGGTGGTGGGAGATGGTGGTAAACAATGGTGATGGTGGAAGAGAAAGATGGGGAAGAGAAAGATAAAAGTGAGTGATATGTATATTGATTTTAAAAACTATTTTTGTTTTATTTATAATAATCATTTTAACTCAAATTGTTAGAAAGACTATATTACCCATGTGTGATTAAAGTTAACTAAAAAATTTAACCAAGTTAGGGTCAAAGGACGTAAGGTGCAATGAGTTTTCCAAATAAAGGATTGTGACTGTAATTATTGAAGTTAAAGGCTATCAATTGCAACCCGCTACAAACATAAAGGACGAAAAGTGTAATTTACCCTAAATAATTTAGTACTTATATATATAATTACCAGAATACCCTTCCTTTAAGTGTATGATGTGACACCTGTGTCACTTCAACCATCGTACAAATACCAAACCAATGAAATATCATATTTCATACTTGGGATTTGTATAAATATGTGTATCATTTGCACATATCAATTCTCGTTCGATTTTGAGCTCTAAATCGCTCTCTGGAAAGTTAAAAGCGAACTGATGCGTAAACGTAATCAGTTTAACGCGACAAACACTCCAGAATAGTAACATGGTCTTAACATACCATAAATAACATTTACATAACTTAGAAATAACTTTTGGATGGTTTGGTGTGTCGAAATCAAGTTTATTCGCTTATAGGGACTAATTTCCACAAACTGCGAAAGTATGCCGATCCGTACTGTAACAAACATTTTGGAACATGATCATAAGTTAAACATGCCCTAAATATCCTTTACATAGCTTAGAAATAGGCTTAGAGGTGTTTGGTGCGCAAAAATAAACTTATTTGATCATCAGGGACTAAAAGCGTCAAAAATTGCATAAGTTTGCATTTTCGCGCATATCTTACGTTCTGAATATATCTGGACATCCAAAAAATTATGTAATCATTAAATATTTTATTTTAGTGATTGGTATGATAAAATTCCATTCGTCGCGTAATTTGGATCGTTTTTCGCGTCCGTTCGTGTTTCGTCGTAATTAACCGAACAACGCAACCGTACGGCCAAACGAACCGACATCCGAGATATTTTTTAGCATGTTTTATGTTCCCTATACTTTAACTTCATTTTAGAGCCTTGAAATGGGGTTAACGGGGCTTAAACGTGTCAAAAATGCATCAAAAACCAAGATTTACAACTTCAGGGACCTAAACTGCAAATCTGCCAAACATGGGCTCAGGAGGGGCGCGTAAGACTCCCTTGATTCTTACGCGGGGCGCGAGAGACCCCCAGATCTGCAGAATCTTGTTTCCATCTTGATCCAGCTGTTCCCATGTGTTGCAAATGGTTTTAAACAGTCTATGGGCTTGTTTAGGGGTGCCCATGGTATTCTAAAACAGGGGGTACATTTGTAAAGCCAAGATCGAAGCTCGTTTATCGATGAATGATCCTAACGGTGGCCCGAAAACTATATATACCCCCATGATTTTCATTTGCAACTCACACTTTGATCTGAATTCACTCCAAGTTGGGGTTCAAAACCTCATACCTGAGTATTTTTAGATCAAAACTCCATTGCTTGGACCCTTTGTAAGTATTATTTCATTCTTTTACACGTTTTCAAGCATGAAAGTCAAACAATGTTTGACTTTCTAGTTTGACCAGTCAATGGTCAACACGAAGTTCATTTGAACTTCGCAACGTGAGCGTAATCACGATGGTCATAGTCCCGTGTGACTATACCTACTGATTACCACGTTGATTAGGTATAGTGACGAGTCATAGTTTCGGTCAAAATACGCGTTTATGCGTATTTTGCAACCAAACTATTCTTGGGTATCAAAACCCTTTGTTTTGATATCAAACTTGTTTTCAAACCTTGTTAAACATGTTTTAACATGTTTAACTCGTCACTTTTAGATTAGTGCTTATATAGGGTCGTAAGATAAGCGGTCTAAACAACCGCTTAGACTTTCAAACCCGACCCGTTTGGTCGATCAATAGGATCCGAGCAAGCATGTTTAGTGACCATAGTTGTATAGGGAATAACCTTCCGAGGTTATAGCTTATGGTCACTTAGGTTTAATTAGTTGTATGATAGGTTGTTTATATGCCTTAGGTAAAATGACAAAAATGCCCTTTTCATGCATAATTGGTATTTAAGCATATGTAACCCAAACTTTTGTCACCTAACTGATTATGCAACATAATTAAACATGTTTAGGCATATAATACTCGTCATAGGACTAGTTAGGCGTTCCGAACGCGTTTTACGCGAACGACGCGTTAAAGTAGCGTAAGCTACCTAAACGGGTCGTAAACACTTAGGTTAGGTTTCGATTTAGTATGTAGGCTTTGTTAAACCATATCATATGAGTTCCAACTCTCATTTGGTTTACGAAACCTCATCCTATCCGATCTTCCGATTTAGGTCCGGTTTATTAATGCAGTTACCAATACTAGGTGCCGATTGATTTCTGTGACCCTCTCTCTTTGCTTGGTTGTTATTCAAAGACTTCTAAGCACTCTCAAGTGAGTACATAGTCCCCTCTTTTACTGTTTTCAAATGTTTTGGGGTGAAACATGTGTGCTTAATTGTTATTTTCATGATTTCAAAGTATAAATTGATTATACATGCTAGTACTTATCTTTTGACAAACGGAATGATTATCTATTGTTTAAACACTAATTTTTCAAAGATTATTAAATAAATTGTTGGGTTGTACTTATTTTATACATTCACCAAACCGATTGGTAGTATGAGACTAGACACCCCATTACTGTTGTATGGAATGTCAGAAACCAAATTTTATCCAAATAGAAGTTGCCTTTGTGGTATTTCTATAGTCTCTAAGGTGTAGTTTGATACACTAAGGTTTGAATGAATTCCAAATCACATTTTCTTTTGTATATTTTGATATACTTCCAAAGTATAGTTTGATATGCTTCCATATGTGATATTGTTTACCAAAGTATAATTTGATATACTATGTACAAGACCAACATATATTTTGTTATTTACTAAAGCATAGTTGATATGTTATTTTCAAAACCAAAGCATAATTTGATATGTTATTTACAAAACCAAAGTATAAAATGATATACTACCGATACTTTCATTCTTAAACCAAAGTATATTTATGATGTACTACCGAAAACTATTATTTTAACAACTAAAGTATATTTGATATACTACCTGTTTAACTATTTTGGAACTGAAATATATTTTAATATATTACTTATCCGACTTTCTTAAAACCAAGGTATATTTTATATATACTACAAACCTTTTTATCAAAACATTGTTTTACAAACAACATATTTTATACAAACTCATTTTACTTGGTTATCTATTTATCTATGCATTATTCTTTTATATCATCTAATTTCTTATCAATTTTCACATGATTTATAAAAGAAAACATTTTTATAGGTTCATGACTACTTTTTGTTAAACATTCTTTTAAAACTTACAAGTCATGAATCTTATTTTAATAAAACCTATGTATCTCACAGGCATTTTTATGCTAACGTACCTACTTTTACATATGTTTCAGGTGCTGTTATGTGATGATTGTTGATGCATGCTATACATAGGATGGACTCGTGCCTTAGCGACTTTAAAACTTGAAAGACAATATTTGTACTTATCTGATTTGTAATAAAACAATGAGTTCAATAATTCAATAAAACAAAACTATTTAATCCATGGTTGTGAAACAATGATTCTGTTACGACACTCCCCGACGTTTCCACCACGATTTGTTGTTTTACGTGGTCGGGGTGTGACATATGATTTAACTGAGTTAAATGTCGGGCAACAAAATGAAAAAAAAAACATAGCAAACTCTTGGAGGAAAATGGCTATTTTTAAATGATTGGGGCAAAACCGTTAAAACGACCAAACCACAGGGAGTAAAACGGAAGGAAGTTTACTATAATTTAAATAAAAAGTATATAATTAAAAATTCTAAACATTGGTTTCTCATTCGGGATGTTTTCTTATGTTGCACAAATTTTCCCTCATTTTAAGCACGCGTATGATGATTTTCATATGAATTAGTACTTAATTGTGTTATTGGTGAAATTCCAGGGTTAGGGAGATCGAAATATAAGAATTGTCAAATATTTTTTTATGAGAATGAGAAGCATGGCCATGTCCACACATAGGCATGGTCATGTCTAAGACATAAGAATGGTCATGCCTTTACCTTACGTCCATGCTTATTTTCATGTCCCAAACTTGCAAATCTTCTTTTAACCTAGTTCCCAGACACCATCAAAGAGGAATGGTGTGCTTCATTTTTCTTTGTAAGCGCACCTACCGACCTCGAACACCCGAACAGGATCACTAACTCGAACAAACGACTCACGCGGTGTGCGGAATCCACCACGTGACGCGAACCGCTGCTTAGGACACGAGATTGAAGGTGTAGAAGAATAGAGATGAGTGTCAATCTGTGAATCCACAAAGTATTCACATATTATCAACACACACAAGAACACACTAGAGAGAAACTTGCACAGAAAGATAAATCTCCAAAAGTCGTCCATTGCATTCATTCACTGAGTATAAATACAATGACTAAGTTCGGACTCTTAAGTCCTGACAGGCTAAGTCCGAATATAACAAACATATTCGGACCTTATACATTAGATCCTGACAAAAAACTCTGACATACAAAAACCAAAGAAGTCCGAATTTACTATAAATTCGTACTCCTTTACACCATACAAATTCGGACAACTCCATGATTCATTACAAGTTTGGACTATTGCATAAAACAAGACTTAAACTATTCAACAATTACAAATTAGTCCTTGAAGAAACTTCTCTTTGCAGAATCCAACATTTATCATTAACATGTGCACTTACATTCTTCATCAGAACTCAAAGCATTTCAAACCAATCTTAAACCAAGCCCCAAATTATTAGTAATCAGAAAAAGAGAAGTCTTGAGGGGGAAAAATTACAAGTTTGTTGTGGAGGGGAAAAGTGTAACTATTACCCATAGTTGTGTTAAAACTCAGGGATCTAAGTATAATAATATGAGGGACTAAAATATAAATATTGTTTAAAAGACCAATTTACCCTCATTTTAGTGGTGCATTTATAAATTAAGAGGGAATAAGTTCTTATTTTTTTGGGTATCTTAAGATGTTTCTCTCTCATGCATTATAAGGGGGGTCGGGGCGCTCCGTGGTGAACCGTGGCGGCCGGATGACCACGCGTGGAACACCGCCGCCACAAAGGTAACCACGCGTGGGTTCCACAACGCATCGTCGGCATCACGCGTGAAGAGAGAATGGTCCTTTATCTTTTTCAGAACGAATTGCAGAGAACAAGGTGAGAACGGTGAAACCCTTTTGTTTTCACACAGTTGCGGCGGTGAAACCTGTTCATCATCTTATGCTTCATCATCTCCTTCATGATGTTTGAAGTTTGATTATTGATTGTGAAACCATTTTGTTTTCACACAGTTGTTATTATAGACGGAGAGAGAAAGGGGAAACATGGTGGAAAGTGTGATAGATGTTTATAGTGCCTATATTTTATTTATGTATTGTTTGTCGTTTCTTTTGGATTTCGGAAGACCTGCTTTATAATTTATAATTAAAAAAAAAACATCACTCTTGATGGGCACCCCTAGTAAAATCCATCACTAGTGATGGAATAAAGCTCGATATCATGGCGTAACTTCATTAGATATTGTGAGTGATGGAAAACCATCACTAGGGAGCGCCCCTACCCGGTAATATAGTATAGATATAGATTAGGCTATTACTTTTGGGCCTCTTTGTTGGAAACCCATAAACCGATGGGTCATGTGGAGCCACAAATAAGGATTTGGTCGACAAAATTAAAATGAATTAGATGCGACGGTAATTGTCGTGATATAGGAACAGGCGTATGAATGGTACGGTTTTTTTTTTCTCATACAAAAATCAAGTTGGTTCTTGTAAAACCTTTTGATTTTATCTGATTAAACATTTGTGTGTACCCACAAATAGTTTGTATTTGATCTGAAAGTGTATCATGATTTCAAGAGGAATCTAAGTGTATTCGGCGAGGACGATCTCTGCAAGTTTCGGTTCATTCAACGAATTCGGTAATCGTATTCGTCAGCAAATCGGGTAAGCATCAACAGAAGCTACTTTTATTAATATGCTTATTATTATGAATGGTTTAATTTGTATTTTCGTTCGAGGGAGGTAATTTGCCATTTTCAGTTTATGTTGTTGGGTTCCATCTAAATGGCAGGGGCCCCCAATTATCATATCTTCATGTCATTGTCTTTGTGTTATAGAAACTGAAAAGCCCTTTACATTAGTTTGGAGGGTGTGGGAGGGGCTTTATCAACAGCACGTCAACGCCACGTCACACAGGGGCTTTAAGGCCTCTCCCCTTAACTTGAAGGGTGTGAGGGGGCCTATAACGCTCCCTTAATCTTGACCAACTACCTCAATCATGCCAAAAACGCTCGTTAACATGATGGAGCCTCATCAATGGCGCCCATAGTTAAATCCGTGGGTGTGGGTGTATGGCGCCGGGGGGGGGGGGGGGGGGGTGTACTATAGAGGGTGAGGTGGCTTTGGTGGCGCCTCCACACCCTCCAGCCTAAACTAGAACATCCATAGCTTGAACAGTTGAACGTGACTGTTAATTTTGGAAACAGACTTCCATGTCTGGTTTTTTGTTTTGACTTTTGGGAGTAATAATATGGATTAGCCGAATGATGAAAACATATCGAATCTAATCTTTTAGATTTTTTAATTTAATATATTTCTAGTTGTAGACATAAGCTAGACACATGCTTTCATGAACCTCTAATTCATGATAATTACGTTACCTAAGATTTTTAATACATAAAAGATACCTAGACGACTTCCGATGGGCCCTTGTAGGCCGCTCGTATTCTACTTGGCAGCGGCTTTCCAAAGCAGGGGCGGATTCAGGGGGTTCTTGAGGTTCCCAGGAACCCCCTCGGTATGGAAAAATGGAAAAAAAAAAAATAGTGGAAACCTTATATGATTTGGAAAAGATTAGTAAGAATTAGTTAAAATTTACCAAAAGGAACCTTCTTTAAAGAAATTCTAGATCCGCCACTGTTTCAAAGCAGAGGCGGATTTAGCATGGTTCCATGGTTCCCAGGAACCCATTCGATTCGAAGAAAATCGAAAAAATTAGTGTAAACCTTTTATGATTTGGGAAAAAATAATGAAAATTAGTGAAAAACTACCAAAAGCAACCCAGTGGAATCCGACCCTGGATCCGCCACTGTTTCAAAGGGTTGCATTGAGGAGGAGAGCCCTTGGGTGTGATGCATGTATATCAAAGGGTTGCATTGAGGAGGAGAGTCCTTGGGTGTGTGATGCATGTATATAAGGCCGTGGGGTATGGTGGGGCTTGGGTTGGGTTTGGGTTGGGGCATTTGTTGACACGTGGAATAGGAGCCCCCACCACCCAAACCCACGCCCATGGGGTATGGTGGGGCTGGGTTGGGGGCATGAGTTTGGTTTGGCCATTGAGAGCCCGCCATGTCGGCTTACTAGCCCGCCCCACGCCCGGCTTCAAACCTACGCAATGGGGCCACGCCCAAACCCATGCCCCAACCCAAGCCCCCGGGGTGGTGGCTTGGGCGTTTTCAGCCAACCCACGCCCCAACCGAAGCCCCATACCCCATAGCCTAAGGATTGAAGCTCTGAGAGGGAAGGAGAGAGAGGGTGAGATAAACAGAAAGTGATGCTCGTTAAAAGGAGAGATTAGAAGAAAAATGGTTCGCACATGTCAATTCGGAAAGCAGGCCGATGTGGAAGGGCAGGGGCGCCCTCGGACTCCGACTCTCCCAGTGGATATAGTTTAAACTGTTTGGTACACTTTCCCTTGGGGTACAATTCTGAACCATATTGGAACATCTTTTGGTCATACACGTACAAAATGACCATGCAATATGCATGGATTTGCATGCATCTTCTAGCAATCAAATGACCACATTGCCCTCAGCTTTTTCAGCATGGTTACAATTTTTGTTCGGTTCTTTAACAAATAAATAAATTACTATCTCACATGGAGTCAAAGTAGCCCACTAGAACTCTGCCAGAAGAGAACGTTTATGAAAAAAAAACTACTAGTCATGACACAACATTTGCAAGTCAATAAAACACAGTGAACATTAACTAGAAACCGAAGAGAATTAAAGATGTACATTAGATTTTTTTTTTTTTTTTTTAAAAAAAAAAAAAAAAAAAAAGATGTACATTAGATAGTTACTATCTACAAACCTAGCTGATTAATTCATACTAAAATTATTTAGTTACATCTTCCCTAACAATTAGACGTTTAGCCAATCGAATCCATGTATATAGTTGTTATCCTGCACACAAAATACATTCTCCAATCCTTCCATCCCAAATCCGTCAAAAAATGGAGGCTCCATGGCCTCCATAGAAAAAGATGAACTTGGGCTCGTGCTTGATGTTCCATCCAACCGCTCCACCAGCCTGTTTATCTCCTTTTCAGCTTCAGATAGTTGTTCTTTAAGCTTTAACACCTATAAAAATTATACGATCGGGATCTTAGAAAAATGTGAAAATATATTAGTACGGAAGATGAAGGTTCATGTGGGGAGATATTTAATGTTAGATGTTTTGACCCATTACCCTGCCCGACCTGTCCCACCTGGTGTAGACATGTGGCCGGGTTGTCCACCAAGTATAGTGTAGGACAGCCTTTAAAACTATAAGTGGTGGCTCACTTGTGATTTTAGCACCCTTTTGCTAGGCCAATGGGATATTAGTTATGTTATAATTACATTTTTTTTTTGAAACATGATGCAACTTTCTATCTCGAGCCTTGAGTCCCATGCATTTCCAAAATAAGGATGATTATTTTCAGGTTTAAGTGGATAAAAGTCTTCTTAAGTGTACATAAAGTAGTAGAAAATAATTACTGTCATGTTATTGTACTCTATAAACCAGTAAATGAGAAACCAACTAAAAAATTCTAACACTATTTTGGCCACTTGTCATCATTATATTATCTATCTTTTTTATTATATTTCAGAACATATAAAAAAGTTACATATATAAAATTTAAAAAATGTAAGAACAAATACTTAAAACACTCTTGTTTACTTTCCCTATATATCAAAACCAAAGACTGTGTGACAACAAATGAAACACAAACCAGGTTTTTTTTATCATGAAGATATTTGCATCATAGAAAAAAGGTTACCTCAGTTTCAAGGCGACATTTCTCAAGAACAGTTGAATCGTGATCGGTCTTGAGCTTCGAGTATTCCTGTTCGAGCTTCTTATTCTTCCATCGAGCACGCCTGTTCTGGAACCACACAGCAACTTGGCGCGGGTCAAGCCCAAGTTCAGACGCGAGTTTATCTTTCCTTTCTGACTCCAGTTTATGTTCATCTCCAAAGTTTTGCTCAAGAAGGCTCACTTGTTCATCACTTAGCTTCCTTTTTATAAACCCTGTGCTGCTCTCTGATTTGATCTTCTTCCGTCTTCTTCGCGGTTTCACAACTTCCACTGAACATTAATACAAGTTAACAATCAAATTAACATCAAAGTTTACAAATGCATAATCACTTAGTATAACTTTCTTTTAATAATCTACAAAAGTTCAAACCTTGTTCCGGTATTAGCTGGTCATATATCGCAGGATAGTACTGGGAGAGTAGAACCAACTGATCATCAACTTGAGTTTGAGTTTTCATGTTGTTTGGTGAAACAAGTGGAATATGTCTTAGGGTGGGTAGATAGATCAAGGGAGACTTTATTTATAAAGGTGGAGTGAAGACTAAGAAGTCTGCTGTTACTTTGGATTGTGCAAGGGTGTGCCTTTATTTATAAAACAATTATTCCCATAATGCCCTTGTTAGTTTATTATATTTATGGTTCTGCCCTCCATGGGTTTTGAATCATTTGGTCTATGCAAAGGTTACAAAATGTGACGTGGGTGTGTGTATTTTAAGGTGACCAAATTGAAAATACCTTCGGCATCGACCTTTGTTTATGTTGGTGAGACTAAGCTGAAAACTCGGATGTAATCAGGTTGAATGGACAAGTTTATAGAGGTTATGATAATTATATCTCCATTTTACTTGTTTTACCCATCGTTAAATTATTAGAGCACCAAGATTCTCCCATTTTATTAAAACATTATTGATTTACATTTTTCGGAGGGGTGAGATACGTTTAGACCGTGGGGTATGGTGGGGCTTGGGTTGGGGCTTGGTTGATATGTGGAATGGAAAAAAAAACCCACGCCCATGGGGTATGGTGGGGCTTGGGTTGGGTCTTGGGTTGGGGGCATGAGTTGACACATGGCCATTGAGAACCCGCCATGTCACCTTGCTAGCCCGCCCCACGCCCGGCTTAAAAGCCAAGCCCCAAGGGGCCACGCCCAAACCCAAGCCCCAACCCAAGCCCCCGGGATGGTGGCTTGGGCGTTTTCCCCCAACCCAAGCCCCATACCCCATGGCCTTAGCGAACCCAGTAAATAATGTGTCTGAAACCAGTGGCAGATCTAGAACATTTTTATCGGGAGGTTATAATAGAATTTTTCTATATTCGTAATTTGCTAGTGTACAATAGTTTCTTTTTTACAACAATCGATAATTGTAATCTTCGAGTTCCCCTAACTTGTAAGTCACTATTATCTTCCCATAATACATCTTTTTTTCGACTTCTATTATTATTACTTTAATTAGCATTTAATGAATTTGATTTAGTCTTGATATTTGATTTTGGTTTATAGCAAGGTGGCTTTTTGGATAAGCGTTACTACGTATAATTGAAAGAAAAAAAACCTTATGACAAACTAAACTAATATATCTAATTAAATCATGTCACCTATGTCAAACTGTAAAGTACAAACACGAAAAAGGAGAATATCAGTATGCATTTAGTTTATAAATAATATACTAAGCCAAACATAAAACTAAAACTAAGAAGTTAAAACTAAAATTATATTAAAAGTTTATAGTTGGCTTTTAAATGACTTGAGTTTTGTTTTTTGTTTTTTTTTTTCTAAAGCCCATGAAGCCTTGTATTAAACAGTCTTTATTTTCTACCAATGAGGAGGTGGTGCTAGGGGAAGGTCTTAGATTCAATTCACACAAACAAGATAAATTAAAAGAGTGAATTTCAAGTTTTGTCCTTTATTTTTATACTCAATTTCAGGCGCCGTCCTTTATCTTTAAAATTGACGAGTTTTGTCCTTTATGTATCAGATTGTTGCACGGTTTGTCCTTTAGCCTTAACTCAGTTAATTTTTTCTGTTAAATCAGATAACACAAGGGTAGTTTAGTCTTTTAACTAATTTATTTAAAAAACTAACAAACAAAAATTAGAAAACTAATAAAACATAAAACAAATGAATATATAAAAAAACAAAACCCTTTCTCTCTCTACTCCTCCATCTCGCCGCCCTCTCTCTCTACCTCTCTCCACCACCACTCTTAATATCACCACCACACCACCATTGTCACCATCAACAACCACTGCTCTCAATATCAGAGAAGCCCAAAAATAAAAGCCCTCATTGTTGACCAACATTAGATAAAACCCAGTACCAAAAAAAAAATCTTCACAAAAACAAAAATAACAGATATATAAATTTTTTCAGCAAACAATCCGGCAACCACCGTGCGAAATCACACCCTGCTTTGTTGTTATTGCCGCCGCCGTTGCAAGCTTTTCCGGCGAGAAACCATCATAATTAGTGCACCGATTTGAGGTGAGCTAGCCACCATTCTACTCGTTTTCATTTTCCAATCAAAAGCCCTAAGGTTTTATCCATAAAATGTGATCATGGAACTCGAATTTGACGTGAAATCGAAAGGGGCGAATTAGGGTTCATATTTGGGGTAGATGATGACTGGAACCATGGCTTGACTCATGGCTACCAAACTGTTTTTTCATTGCAAATGATTCTGAAGTGCGTCTGGATCCAACCCAGACGTGGTGGCAGTTGGTAGTGTGGGGGTGGGTGGCATCAGGTGGTGGTGGTGTAGGAGATCTAGAGAGAGAGGAGAGATAGAAAGTGTGTGTTTTAAGGCGGATCTACAGAAGGCGGATCTCCAGCTGTGGGGGTGAACAGGTGGTGCGGTGGTGCGGTGGTGCTATGTGGGTGGTGAGGTGGTGCTTGAATGCGGATCTCCGACTTTGGGGGTGCTTGAAGGCGGATCTCTGGCTGTGGGGGCGGGGTAGTGTAGAGAGAGAGAGAGAGAGGCAGAGAGAGGATGAGTGGTGGAAGGAGGTTGCGGTGGTGGTGCTTGAAGGCGGTTACGGTGGTGGTGGTGGTGGAAGAGGAGATGGTAGTTGTGATGGTAAAGAGGAAGAAATGAGCTGATGATGATATCTTATATATATATATATATATATATTTTTCTTTTAAATGGTTTTTAAAATAATAGGGTAAAAAGACAAAACTACCCTCATGTGCATTGCACATGTTCTGATTTAACAGAAAAAACCAATTGGGTTACGGCCAAATGATAAACCGTGCAACAATCTGAAACATAAAGGACAAAACTCGTCAATTTTGAACATAAAGGACAGCGCCTGAAATTGGCTATAAAGATAAAGGACAATCCTTGAAATTCACTCTAAATTAAAAAGAAGGGAAAATTACCAAAATGTTGGTTGACCAAGGGTGTTTTCAAATTTGTCACATTCCTGCGTCCTTGGAAGGACTACTCAGCCTCGGAAGCGTCCGCCTTTTCACGTGAAGTGTCCCCCTGTCACGTTGAAGCGTCCGTTTCCTTTCAAGCGACACGTGTCCGCCACGTTGAAGCGTCCGTTCCGTTACGAAATTGCGGCAGTCACCGACGCTTCATAACCATAATTTTTTTAATGCATCCCTGTGTACGTTTCCGATGCCTGGCCGACGCTTCCGAGGCTTGCCGACGCTTCCGAGGCTTGGCCGACGCTTCCGAGGCTTGGCCGACGCTCCCGAGGCTTGGCCGACGTTTCCCGAGGCTTGACCGACGCTCCCCCGAGGCTTGACCGACGCTTCCCGACGCTTACGAAAAAAAAATTGGAAACTCAAAAGCCGTTTAACTTTTACCGTTGCACACAATTTACCCCACTATATAACCCGTTCACTTATCAACTTATCAAACACCCGCCGTTTTCAAAAATTTTGCAACACAAAAATCAACATTTCACTATAACTCCGACGCCGTCAACGACCCGACAATGGCCACCTCCTGGACTGACGTTGAAGACATTGCTCTGTGCGAAGCATGGGAGCAGGCCATGATCGATCCTCCACGTCGAGGACACGGTGGGCTCTGGGTCCGTGTTCAACAGAATTTCGCCCAACTACGTGGTCCGGACCACAACCGGACCGTTGACGCACTATCCTCCAGGTTCCGTGTCATGCGGTTGGAATGTGAGAGATTTGATCGATATTTCAAGAAAGTGGAGACAGAAATGCCGGACCTTGGTGAGGACGATCAGAAGGAGGTTGCCCTCATCAACTACCGTCATGAAGAGAGACATGATTTCAAACATGTCTCGGAGTGGGAGGCTATTAGGATATGGTTTTAGATATAATATTATGTGTTGTTTGGGTTTTTTTTTTTTTTATTATGTTATGTTTTGATGTTTAATATAAAAATTTTTGACTAAAAAATAACATGTTTTATATCGTTTAAAAATTGCTCCGTTAACATACATCTTAACCGGATCCCATTTTAGTAATGTTTATAAGTTATAAAAAAAATAGGACAAAGGTACAAAACTGGGTCTTTGGCCGACGCTTCCGAAGCTTCACGGACGCGTTAGCAACTGAGGCGGACGCTTCAACATCGGACACGTGTCGCTTGAAAGGAAACAGACGCTTCAACGTGACAGGCGGACGCTTCACGTGAAAAGGCGGACGCTTCCGAGGCTGAGTAGTCCTTCCAATGACGCAGGAGGGTGACAAATTTGAAAACACCCTTGGTCAACCAACATTTTGATAATTTTCCCTAAAAAGAAATTTGTCGTTCTAAAAAAAAGTCTTATTTTGATATCTTCTTCTCCAATCTCTCCCACTCTTAAAACTCCAATAGTCCTCGCAGTGCCAATACTACCACAGGCTGCCAACTTCCTGCCGAAAAATCTTTGAAACCACTTTTCATTTTTAAGCTTTGATATTCTATCAGAGAAAATCAAAATGGTCAACCTATATTCTTTTTATAGTTTTCATTAATTTGGTATACGGTAGGTTTTCCGGTCGAAGGGTCAAGTGACCCTCCTGTCGATGCCTCAAACTCTAGTAGTTGTTGTGTGTCAAGATCATCCACACTTAATTATCATGATATTCTTAATCTACAAGGGGATCAATAAGATCACTACGTACCTCTAATCTATTAATGAAAATTCAATACCATTTGGTTTCAATCTTTGAAGATGCCCGCACATGTTTTTTTACTCTTTATTTTGATCACCATACTTTTTTTTTTTTGTATTGGAATAACTACAGGTATACACAGAAAGTACAAATATATAAAAGAACACATGTAACAAATAACATAAACAAAAATACAAAATATCTCATAGCAGTTTTATCAACAGGTATAACGGATATGCTTCTAGATCATATCATATCATAAAATGTCATTATACTAAAACAAAGACATTAGCTAATATCTTAAATTTGTTTATGGGCATCTTTCCATAAATGTTAACTTGTAGCTTGTTAACAACACATTTGCTTTCCGTCATTTAATGTGAACAACAAAGCTAACATGAGAAGTTGTGTAGGAATCGGCTTTCCTGATTTGGCAACAAAGAGAGGGGATGAACTTGAGTCTAGGTGTGAAGATACAAATCAAAGAAAATAGGGGTATGAATTATGATGTGGGGAGGGTTTTGATCCCAAACCTGTCCACCTTGAAGTTAGTAAACAAACACATTTTATAAATATTATTTGTTCTTTTGGCTGGATTAGAGGGGCCTCTGGATTCGGATAAAGTCTCCAATTGGGTGGTATTGATTCCCATTTCTGTGGGTGGGTGGGTGCTCAGCTAAGCCACTCAAAAGTTGTCTTCAATGGCTTTTAGCTCTCGGCTGTCACTCCCTTGGCTTCATGTCTTATTGCATGCATATGTGGCTCAAGGACAATAAATGGGAAACCAATGTAATTTAAAATATGCTATTGTTTATGTTACATGACATATGCACTTACATCATAGGTGATTTCTTTCTTGGGGTGAGATAAAAGCATAGTTATTATTTTAGTGTGAGATGGTTTTTTTTCTTCTTCTATGATTCTTGCATAAGAGATGCAGGTTCAAGTAATAAAAAACATTCTAGTATTACGTTTGTCGAATTTGAAACAATAATGTTATTATAACGTGTAACTCATGCAAATTATAGGAACATCAAGTCCTATATATATATATATATAGGACAAAGATCCGTTAGGAACCACCCTTTATTGCGAGAACCGCGAGAACCAGTGTGAACACAAACAGTAATTCCTAAAAAAATCTAAAAAACACCCAAATTTTTTTTAAAATTTTTTTACTATTTTTTTTTTTGAAAAAATCCCTATATTTTGTTAATAAAAAAATAAATTTTTTTTTTCAAAAAAAAAAAAAAAAATTCGAGTAACAGTTATCCATGCACATGTGCATATGTATCGTTTCTTTGTCAAATTCCGTAATTCATTACAAATAATAGTCAATTGCACTTTCATTTACACTACCACATGTAATACACAACTTTTTACGTTAACAATGTTAGAAATGCACATGTGCATCTATATGTATCAACAGGAAATAAGATGTTTTGGTACACTACTTTCTCTTTCATCTATCATTCCATCCATAATACACAAGCATGCACATGTGCATTTTTGTCATTTCTTTGACAAATTCCGTAATTCATTACACATATTAGACAATTGCAATTTCATTTACACTACCATATGTAATACACTACTTTTTACATTACCAATATTAGAAATGCACATGTGCATTTATATGTATCAACATGAAATAAGGTGTTTTGGTACACCACTTTGAATACACTTTCCCTTTCATCTATCATACCATCCATAATACAATACCATTACCTCCTACCATCCATAATACAATACCATTAACAATATTTTCACTTTATTACATGTATGTAAAAACCATTTATACCATCCAATAAACATATTACATAAAAAATTGACAACTATAACAAAACCATCAACCACTAGATATAACTAACCAAAAAACATGTATATGGGCCTACTTCTCCATTCAAAATCACAAACTTTTTGTACCAAAACACGTTATATCATGATTATACCTAATGATGCACATGTGCATTTTGAATATTGGTAATGTAAAAAGTAGTGTATTACTAATGGTATTGTAAATTAAAGTGCAATTGTCTATCTGATAACGTATTACCGAATTTGTTGAAGTAATGATACATATGCACATGTGCATGGATAACTGTTACTCGAAAAAAAAAAGTTTTTTTTTTTTATGGTAACAAAATATAGCGATTTTTTTTAAAATATTAAAAATAAAAAAAAAAATTTTGAATGCTTTTTTGATTTTTTTTAGATTTTATTTTGTGTTCATATTGGTTCTCGCGGTTCTCGCAATAAGGGTGGTTCTCGCATGAACCTTACCCTATATATCTTACATGTGTTATGTAATTATGTTTAAAGTTACATTCTCTAAAGAGTAAATTGTGCAAATCATCCATAATCTCATTCCTACTTAAATTGTACCTTTTAACTCTCTCGTTCGTTAGACTTCACAACCGTATTGTAAATTCAAGATTATCATTTCGCCTTTTTAAAAATACCTTGGTTTCCTTAAATCAATAAAAATTAACAACAAAAAAGAAAAACCTAACCGTCCAAAACCCATAGACTCTCCCTTTCTAAGGTAAGAGCATTCACATCCTAACCATCAAATTATGTGAGGAGGGGTTTTTATATTATAAAGGGTATAAAAAGTGGTTGTGAGTAGAGGAGAGAGAAAATGTTACTGTTCATCTGTATATTTGGGGGACACTGTTCACCCGTTATAATTTTTTAATATATTTTGAAAGTGGTTGTGAGTGGAAGTGAGAGAAAAATGTAATGATAATATTATTTAATTGAAAGGAGAGAGAAAAAATATTTGTTTTTAGCGAAAATATATTGATATAGGAGTTGTTTTTTAGTGGAATGTATGTATAATTTGATGGATTGGAGTGGAAGACACACTATTGTACATGCACCTCCATACCTAGAATTATTCGGCACATGCTCATGCTCTAGGAGTTCTTCTTCATCTTCTCTACTACAGGTTTGTACAAATGTATATATTTTGTAACAAGTCTTTAATTGTCCCCATCTCTAATTTTTTCCAAAAATAAAAATTTTCAAACTGCTCCAAGTCTTTCATATGACTCCATGTTAAGGAACACTTTTAAGTTATGAATATCGTGAACACAAAGCAAGTAACTAAGCAAAAGTCATACTCTATCACTTGTGGTGTAGTTGTATGGAGGCTTGAGTTCTCCAATGGACACCAAGTTCAATTCACACTTTTATCACTTTGGTGGATTAGGCAATAATGGATAGAGCCTAGCCTCTTTGCAGAAGTGCCAAGTTCCATCCTGAGCCCACCCAGGTTTCGTCATACTGTGTGTCATGCCAGAGAGTGTTAAGCTCTTGTGGTGGCACAACAACTGTCAAGTGGCAATCGGCGGTATGGTTTCCCGGGGGAACGCCCAAGCCAAACTATAAAGACAGCGTGCACCGGCTAAGACAACATAGTCTGGCCGTAGTGGGGCGACGGGGCTCCGTAATTTGGGAAATACGGTAGCCTAATACGAAAAAGTCGACGTTCTAAAAAAATAAGCAAAAGTCATTGTTGGTTCAATGATGAAAACAACATCATATGAGATTTAAATAATTTGTGTTTAGTCCAGAAGTTCTATATATATAGATATAGAAAACGGGTAGCAAGAAGCTGTAAAATTTGCACAATGATTACAACATGTCACGAATATTAAAATCACACCACCTATTTCAATTTTGAATTACAAGACTTATATTGACTCCCGATCCATAAAAAGAGTAGTCTTTGATAAGTTACACCGATAAAGTTAAAGGAATAAACGAGTTGTTAAATTCTTTTTCATTTCCCGCCTTCCATATCTCCCAAATGGTCGTAAGGAAAGAACACCGCAAAGATTTTTTTCCACTCCTTTGTTCCGTTCAAGTTGTCCAGCCAATCAAAGATTTCAATAACTAATAGTTCCAAGACCGAAGTAGGAATTTTAAGCCATACGAGAATCTGTGTCACACCTTTATCGCATGCGAAAACCATTGTACGTGACCAATTGTTACAAAGACCAAGGCATTAAGAATAAATCATGATTACTATTAAATACGCATAATGAATTCCAATGCTTTAAAAATCAAACAAACATGTTTAACAACCAAACAACGAAAAGAAATAAAGTCTTCTTTATTTGATAACTAGGCCAATTCTAAGTGAGCTTGTCTTAATCCTAACTTTAAGCATGATTGCCTTAAACATGTAGAAAATTGTCAACTACAAGCATGGTTGCAAAAGTCGCTAGGCGCTCCCTAGTCGGATTCGGGAGTACTCGGGAAGTACTCGGCTTAGGCGGAGATTACTCGGGGTGTAATTAACCTGGGAGACCAGTACTCGTGCCTCGGCAACGTACCTTGTAGCGAGTACTCGGAGAGTACTCGGAGCCTAGGCGGGACTTTTACAACCATGACTACAAGTCTACAAGTAGTTGAGGAGATACATAGGTTTAAATAAAACATGTTGTACAATTCATAACAAGATCCATAAAAGAACCTCATGAAAACAATCACATGATGTATCATCACAATCAATCCTAATGACATGTTCACTTGTGGCTCAACCCTGGTTGACCAATGTTGTATGATGCGGATATCCATCATCCAAACCCCTAACTAGGGATGTAAACGAGCCGGGCCGAGCCCGAGCTCGGCTCGTTAGGTTTTTATGAAGCTCGAGCTCGAGCTCGGCTCGGTTCGAGCCTACTTCTTTGAGCTCGAGCTCGGCTCGCGAGTAAAACCCAGAGCTCGAGCTCGGCTCGACTCGGCTCGAACTATTTTGAGAACAACCTTAAACGAGCAAAAAGCTCGGCTCGAGCTCACTTCAACATCGCTTAAACAAGCCAAAGCTCGGCTCGAGCTCGGCTCATCAATGTTATCATCATTATTAATATATTATATATAAAAAAATTAAAATTTTGTTTGGGCCGGCTCGTTTAGGCTCGCGAGCCTAAACAAGCTTTGTATTTCAGGCTCGATCAGCCCGGGCTCGATAACAAAACGAGCTCTATTTCAGGCTCGGGCTCTTTAAGGCTCGGCTCGTTCGAGCTTTTAACCGAGCCGATCACAAGTAGCTCTCGAGCCTCTAGGCTTGTTTACACCCCTACCCCTAACCGAGAAGATAGATGGGCTTGTTATACCTATAGGCCTATAATTATACTACCTTCGAACAAGTTGATGATTGCCTGATGTTTCTAGTTTGGATTATATTGTATTGCATTTTTATCCTATAAAATATTTTAGGCATTTCTCAATATTCTCTTTGTTGTCTTTCCTATTATTTGTTATTCCTTTACGTGTCACTCCCTGAGTAGTCATCTACCCTCTTTGGGTTTCAAATTAAGCTAGATAACCCATTTTTTGTAGTTTCATGTGTCATTCATTTAGTGGTATTAATGATTTAGGATTCACTAGCTTTGTTTCTCATTCAAAAACTCTAATTCTTAATTCCCAATCAATTTGCGTTCTATTGTTTGTGTTTTCTTTGAGTTAATTAATTCCCAATCAATTGGCATTCTATTTGTTTTGGATAAATAAGCACCACTAGGCCTTTTAGTTTTGCGGGTAAACACAAACAAGATGTTCATATCGATCTATTTTATATATCTTAGGGGTAGGGCGACCCATAGTCACTACAAAAAACTAGCAGGGCCGGTGCAACATTTTTGGAGGCCCTAAACGTACTACAAAGTGAGGGCCCTATTGAATTGGTATAAAGAAAATAACAAATCGACCCTTTGTATATCTTACCTGAGTAGTGTCTTCCAAGCCAGCAAATCAGCAATTCGAATAACAAATTGTTCAATATTTTCTTTGACTCTTGGATACTTGACAACCCTAAAAAATATCAATAGAATCGCAAATAACAAATCAAAATCGCAAATATTATAGATTAAATCATTCAATTCGCAAATCTGATTAGTGGTTTAGTTATTTTTTATGGTTGCTCATACATACACACATATCCATCATTACGCACGTTATTTGCATAATTACGCACGTTACGTTGCTGGTAGCGTATCTTCGCACGATAAGGTCTAGTATTGTAAACTTTCTATATAAACACACATATACAGATTAGTATATGATGAAAAATTAGTCGTTACCTATTGATCTGCTATTGAGATTGAGATTTGAGACATTGAATAACCATAACGCTAATTACCCCTAATGTCGACCCTAATTTCCCAATCAAGGAATTATTCTTAAATAAACACATCGGATATATAAACAAGTTAAATAAGAATTTTATTGGTGTCTTTAACTTATTGAGGGGCTAATGACTTGAAAACTTGGGTCATTAGATGCCTAAAGATCAATTGATGGTGACTTTAATGGAAAGTTCCAACGAATTTTGGGTTTAGCACTGCATGCAAAGTAATCCACTCATTGAAGAAAATTATACATTTATACACCTATATCAATTTTTACTACATCATGGAAACTTGCTACAATGTTAGGAACTAATTGAAAGTTTGATGGCACATGTACCTTCCGTCGGAAAATATCACTGTATGTGTGCATGCATGTTTAAGCCATTCTAGTTTTATATGTGTTTGCATTCCTCAAATCTGATCAATAAGATTATCTCAATTAGTATAGCTTTATCCCGGATAAACCCCCAAAATTTTCATTTCCCTATATGACTCATCAAAGGTTTAGATTCCCTGGCCGGAGATATTTTGTTTTCTTATGCTTTGATACTTATGCGCTTATGTGTATTTCAATTAGGCTACAAGTTTAGGTTTCTTAGGTTTTGCTCAATTTGTGGTGGATGGTGATGATGGCGACAATTACTGTGATGATTCCACATCTTAAAGACAAGGATTGAGTGATTGTAGAGAGTCGAGCAAGGTGGTGGTAGGTGGCAATTACAAATATGTGTGATGGCACTGATAGTATGTTTGATAATTTGTAGCATAAGTGGGAAATAAAATGAAACTTTGTATGTATAAAATTCTATAAAAATTTATGTAAGAAAATGATAGACGAATATACGTTTGGTGGTAACTGTAACATATGTTATACACATTTTTTGCTTGGACCCCTGCTAATATGATAGGGGTGCCGAGGGAAGATGTGCTTGAAGTGGTCAATTAAAAACTAACTAATAAACCTAAACTAGACACGCTAAGTTTTAAATTAATAAACAGACTATCTGAAACTTAGACCACACAACCTACAAGTGTACCGGTCAATGTGGTATAGCTTAAGTAAGTCCAAGTATCGAACCCACGAGACTCTATATTTATGTCTACTAGACTTGACTATTAATTAGTAGACAGACATGACTTAATTGTTTTATTGATTGGGGTTTTCTAATATTATAAAATTGAAATTAATTAAAAAGTAACTAATTTAACCGAACTACCGGACACGAGCAGGTGCCGCGAACAACAGCTGGTGGTATCGGTGTTTATTAATTTGGCAGCGGAAATGAGACATTAGGATCGTAGTTAGGAAATAATTTTAGAGTTTCAAAACACCAAATTTTAAAAAAAAATAAATGGGATAAAAACCCATGTTGTATTCATAATGCATTTATAGGGATAAACCCTTGTTGTTGAAAACATAAACTTTTATTTAGGTAACTTTTATAGCCACTTCTTTAAGCCTTCAGCGCTCCATAGCTGGCTTCTTATAGCTTCACCTTAAGTTACCTGAAACGCGTTTTAAAAATATTTTATCAGCAAGAAATACTGGCGAGTGCATCCCAGTTTAATCAAAACATGCTTTTATAACTTTACAGTATTGAGAGCGTTTACAATGTTTATATCTACCAATCTACTCATTCAGTATTTGTCATGTTGGCAGTTCCATGACAGTGGTCATATAACTATTGGCTAACTCGTTGTCCAATAGTAACGCTTTACTAGTAGTGTATACAAAACCCCACATATCGGCAACAATTGTAGAATACAAATACTCAATCATTGTAAGTATAACTGAAAATATTTGAGGTTTTAGTAAACAGTTTGGTAGAAAAAGAGAATGACTCACTTTGTAGACTTAGGTAATTCTACAGCTTCCTGTTGGTGTTCCTGGTTATTTTCTATTAAAAAGCAGACAATGCACACGTGTTAGTAAGATAACACAAGGCACTTAGCCATACAACACGAGACAGAACTCCAACGAACTTAGTCAGGCAGAGTCTCGACATGCATTACGAAGCCCTAGATCAATCGGGTATGGTAACGGATTAGTGATCGGGGGTTAAAATACTTACAACGAGGCAGAGCTTCGTGTTTTAGGGGTATAATACCGAGCTACTTTTAGCTATAATAGAGGCTGAGAGAGAATAAGAAATGAACGAATTACAACTGAGGCTGGAGGCCTCCTTTTATAGGCTGAAATCGGGCTGGCTCGCGCCCCGCGACTCCCCCCTTTGGTCCATTCACGCCCTGCGAGAGACCCCCTAGCTACGGCTAGGTTGGCCTTCTCACCACTTAGGCTCGACACATGCAGGGACACGTGGCTAAAGGAGGTTCTGGGACACATAGGGGTCTCGTGCCCTTCGGCTCGCACGACCAAGGTGGTCGCGGCCCGCGAGCGATGCCTTTTTAATATTATATTTGATTTTTATAAAAACTAAAGTTAATCGGGTCCGTTTATGTGTATTCGGGGTATAATAAGGCATTTTTCGATAGTTTTTATATCCTCCCCACCTTGTTTTAAATTTCGTCCTCAAGATTCATTGGAATAGGTGTGGATACTTCCGTTGCATTCTGACTCGAGTTCCATGTGTACTCTGGTCCTCTCTTTGAATCCCATTTTACTTTGACCAGAACTAGTCTCTTGTGTTTAAGATTCTTGATCTTTCTATCTTCGATCTGAAGTGGTTTCTCTATATACTTAAGCTTCTCATTTACCTCTATGTCCTGAAGAGGTACCACTAATGATTCGTCTGCTAAGCATTTCTTGAGATTACATACCTGAAATACATCATGTATTCCGGCTATTTCCTCTGGCAGTTGTAGCTGATAAGCTACTTGTCTTATTCTTTTAACAATCTCAAAAGGTCCAACGTACCTTGGGCTTAGCTTTCCTTGTTTAACGAATCTGACCACTCCTTTCCATGGAGAAACTTTTAATAATACCTTATTTCTAACTTGAAATTCCAATGGTTTTCGTCTGTTATCTGCATAGCTCTTTTGACGATCTCGTGCTGCTTTTAGTCTTTCCTTGACTTGAATTATTTTGTCAGTTGTTTCCTATACTATCTCTGGTCCAGATAGTTGTTTTTCTCCAATCTCTGCCCAACAGACTGGAGTTCGGCACTTTAGTCCATAAAGTGCTTCAAACGGTGCATCATTGATACTGGTATGATAACTGTTGTTGTAGGAAATTCTATTAATGGTAAATGATCGTACTAATTTCCTCCAAAGTCAATTACACAGGCTCTAAGCATATCTTCCATTTTCTGAATTTTCCTTTTGCTTTGTCCGTTCGTTTGAGGATGATAGGCTATGCTTAGATTCAATCTAGTTCCCATTGCTTTTTGGAAGCTTGTCCAAAAATGAGAAGTAAAACCGCTGTCTCTGTCAGACACAATAGATAAAGGAATTCCATGTAATGAAACTATTTCATTTACATATAACTTGGCTAACTGTTCCATACTGAAAGTTTCCTTCATAGGTAAGAAATGAGCAGATTTGGTTAATTTGTCTACAATCACCCAGATTGTATCATTACTTTTTCTTTTCTTCGGTAATTTAGTAACAATGTCCATTGTTATCAATTCCCATTTATAGAGTGGCATCTCTACTTGTTGCAATAATCCTGAAGATTTCTAATGTTCAGCTTTAACCTGTGAACAGGTTAGACATTTAGCAACATAGTTTGCTATATCCTTTTTCATTCCTATCCATCAGAAATTCTTTCTTAAGTCTTGATACATCTTATCGCTACCAGGATGTATTGTATACTTAGATTTACGGGTTTCTTCTAAAATTTGGTTCTTTAGGTTTCCTTGAATAGGTATCTAGATCCTTTTCTTATGGAATCTCCAAATTCCATCTGATCCTAGTTCTAATTCCTTAATCATTTCTTTTAAACCTTCATCATTGTCCTTGATTGCTGTTTCCTATATCTCTCTAATTTGCTCATTTAAATCTATCTGCAGATTTAGTCTGAGAGAGCGTACTCATTTTGGCTTTTCATGATACTTTCGACTTAAAGCATCAGCTACTACATTAGCTTTTCCTACATGATACTGGATATCACATCATAATCACTAAGATTTTCCATCCAACGTCTTTGTCTCATATTTAGCTCTTTTTGCCCAAAAACATATCTTAAACTCTTATGATTGGTAAATACAACGAACTTACTACCGTAAAGATAGTGTCTCCAAATCTTAAGGGCAAAAATTATGGCTCCTAACTCTAGATCATGGGTTGTATAATTTTCTTCATGGTTCTTAAGCTGTCTAGAGGCATAAGCTATAAGTTTTTGACGTTGCATCAGCACACATCCAAATCCTAACTTAGACGCGTCACAATAGACTACAAAGTCTTCAGTTCCTTTAGGTAACGCGAGTATGGGTGTGTTGGTTAACCTTTGTTTCAAAATCCTAAATGCTTCCTCCTGTTTTAGTCCCCATTCAAATTTAACTGATTTGCAAGTCAGTTTGGTTAATGGAATGGCTATTCTAGAGAAATTTTGAATAAAGCATCTATAATATTCTGCCAGTCCAAGAAAACTTCTTACTTCCGTTGGTGACTCAGGGACTTTCCATTTGGTAATCACCTCGATCTTTGTGGGATCCACATGAATTCCTTCATGATTAACCAGATGTCCAAGGAATTGCACTTCTTGCAACAAGAATTCTCATTTGGAGAATTTAGCATAAAGCTTTTCTTTTCTCAACAATGTCAGAAGTATATGCAAATGCTTCGCAAGATCTTCCTTACTCTTGGAGTAAATTAGAATATCATCTATAAAGACAATTATGAATTTATCCAGGTATGGTTTACATATCCTGTTCATCATGTCCATAAATGCGGCAGGGGCATTGGTTAAACCAAATGGCATGACTGTAAATTCATAATGACCGTACCTTGTTCTGAAAGCAGTTTTAGGAATGTACTCTTCCTATACTTTCAATTGATGATATCCTGAAAGTAAATCAATCTTAGAAAAGAATCGAGCTCCTTGAAGTTGATCGAACAAGTCATCGATTCTCGGTAGTGGGTACCGATTTTTAATCGTCACCTTGTTCAATTCCCGGTAATCTATGCACATACACATCGATCGATCTTTCTTCTTGACAAATAACATCGGTGCTCCCCATGGCGATGAACTAGGCTGTATAAAACCTTTTTAAGTAGTTCGTCCAATTGTTTCTTCAGTTCCTGCATCTCCGTCGGTGCTAGTCGATATGGTGCTTTGGCAATCGGTGTTGTTCCTGGTATTAGGTGAATTCTAAATTCAACCTCTCGATCTGGCGGTAATCCAGGTAACTCTTCTGGAAAAACGTCCGAGAATTTAGATACCATATCTTTTAATTCTTTTCCTTTAGTGTTAATGATTATGGAAATCATATACACCATTCCTCCTTTCCTTGCATAACTTGCAGATTTCCTTTACTTGTGATCTTTTCACCATATACACAGAGATGAATTTGGTTGACTTGGTTGGCTTATCTCCTTTAATTGTGATCTTTTCACCATTTTGTGTACTTACTTGTACTGACTTTTGATCACATAAAATACTAGCATGATGTGACAACTGTCAAATTTGCATGCATCCGTACAATTATTAAACAATGATTAGTGCCTAATGACTGTGCTGAATTACAATTTATTTACTTGAATTGCTTTCTGACATTTGCCATATACATACATGTGCATCATATATTGCAAATGACATATCTTTATTGCTTGCAAACTTTATTGGTTCAAATGATGCACGAAACACCGACAACACAGTTATCAGACAAATCAGAAAAATGGTGACGGAGTTCAGTAAATAGATAGACATTGTATTGAGACACAGAATGAGCCAGAAACCAAGAGTTACACTAGTATAGTGTGCAGAAAAGTAAGGATCATAAAACTGCATTCCTAAAGATAGTTTAAGTGCCAGAAAGTGCCTAAAACTCACGTAAACTGCAGAATTCTGCAGAAAATCAGCAAATTCAACATTTAAACAATCTAATATCATGCAGAAATATGATTAAATGGTCCTGAATGCTTTCCTAAGTATCGGGAATCAAAACTGTCGTAAAAGGTAACATGAAGCACACTAAACTGCATAGTTTAGCACTTTAACGAACCGGTAACCAACCGAACAACCGGACACTACCCGAAACACCAAATTTACACTAAAAGCATTGTTTTAACATTACCAAGCTAGTTATGGTCCCCGAACATCATAACACACTATATAACATACTAGTAGCTAAAGACCTAACTAATACACTTGGATTTCAACTATATAACCTAACTATCTTTACATTCCAACTCTACACCCCCCATACCTACGGCCTACATGTGGCCCCCACACAAAGATTTTATTTTGATATTTTAATTGATCATGTTTCTTCTTTTTGGAATATAATATATAATAGAAGATATGATGTTGGAAGATCTAATATATATAACCACTAGTATCATCTCTTTCATTCCATTATAATTCACCAACACATATCACCTTCTTCCTTTCCCCTTACCTCACGGCCAAGAAAAACACACACACATTCATCATCTTCCATCCATTATACATATATACAAAGGTGTAAAAAGGTGTATTAGGAAGCTTGGTGCTATTGGAAGTTGAAGGACGTTCACCATTTGATTTTATCCACTTCATTTCTTCCATTGATCATCCCTAGCCTTGAGCTAGTAGTAAGAACACTATACTCTTCATTTTACATCTTATTTAAGTGGTTAAAAGATGATACATGATGTTAATCTTGAAGAACACTAAGAATCAAGAAGATGAAACATGAACATAAGCTTAAAATCATAAGAAATCTTGATGTTTATGTGTTGTTATACTTGTTGATTATTGTTTACTTATGAAAATGATGTAGATCATCATATGATCTTGCTAGATCATGATTAAAAAAAACATAATCTAGCAAGATGAGAGGATGAAAATGTTAGAGATTAATAGATCATCCTCATGAAAGACATGAACTTGAAAGAATATATTGTTTTCTTGTAAAATGATGATTAAAATGAGATGTAAGTCTTGTAGATCTAAAATTTCAAGGATGATTTTTCAAGATATCAAGTTAAAAATACAAGTTTTACTTAATCTTGGTTCTTAAATAAATAACCCTCATTTTTGGTGGTTAATAAAGTGTAGAAGCACATATGTGACAAGAAAAATCCATGAAGAAATATTTTTAGAAAATGTGATTATAAGTTGTGAAGAACTAACTTCTTTAAAAATGATGTTTTTAAAGAATCGACCACACTTTAAAGGGTAACAAGACTTACTAAATACACTAGTAAGTTAGTACACATTTTTTATAAATATTCAAGTTCATGAAGTGGTAAATTATTCTTGATTTTGGCAAGATTGGTAAGTATAGATTGTTTATTGTTGATTGTTGATTGATTGTGTTAATTTACAAAAGAAAATGATATGCCTTGAAGGCATGGAAGCCTCCATTTTTAGGGGAAACTATGGCAAAATTTTTCTAAAACTTAAACACTTAGAGAAATACTTTTAAACAAATATTTACAAGTATAGTTTAAACCGTGAATTTTCATATAAAGTTTACCATAAATTTTGTTACAAAGATTATAAATATTGGAGGTTGGTTTTCATAAATAAAAGAAACTAAATATGTATTTAGGAAATATATATTCAGAGGACACCATGAGTGTGATTATTTGTATATTATGTGTATTAGTTATATTATTTTAGAACTTAAAATAATATAACTCATCAAAATACCAAGAAATTTCAATCCAAAATATTGCCAAAATTCCAAGGAATGAATATACAAAATTATACCCAAAATATGAGAGGAACTGAACAAAGGAATATAACTCACAAAATATTCCGGAAAATTATTTACAAGTATATTTTGGTAATTGGTATTTTGAACACCAAGAGAATGAAAATGGGATTTTCATGAGTACTACAAAATATATCATATTTTTGACAAGAAGGACATGTATTATTTTTAAGTAAGTAAAAATATATATTTTTCTTGGAATTATTAGAAGATGTATTATTTTTGGAAGAAATATATATTTTCTCAAACAAACATGAAATACGTTATTTTTGAGAGAAAATGTATTTTCTTAAATAAATTTTGAATATATTATTTTTGGACGAAAAATGGAGTTATATATATATATTTTCTAAGTTAGACTTGGAAATATATTATTTTTGAGACTTGTATGAGATTTGTAAATATTTTTGCCAAGAAAAATTATAAATAACTTTTCTAAGTAATATTTCTCAAAATATATATTTTGGAAATATATATTGATGTATTTTATTCAAGATATTATTTCGGAAAAATTAACACAAAATAAGTATAAGAATACTTAACAATTACAAGAAAATACGTATTTTCGTACGTATAAGTACATTCCGGAATACGACACCGTTACATGGCAAAAATATAAAAGTATAAGAATACGAATACAAATACACCCATCCTTGGGAAGGATATACATGTACCAATACACTTATGTGTCAAGTTGAAATATATTATTTTAACAATTATTCCAAAATGTAATAAATATAATTTAAGTTAAAATATTTATTGTTTTGACAAATAATTATATACGTGGAATAACGTTGGTGACACAAAGAAACGTAACTCAAAAATACTAAATAAGACCAAGGTCAAGGCACGACCCACCCGTCTAATGAACCATAGTACGCATGTAGGTAGTCGTGCGTTCTAGAGGAAGCTTTGGGTTACATTGGATACGAAGAACGCAAAACTGTGAGTTCATGTTCCCCTTTTCTTTTAACTGTTTTCAGATTTACAACTTCGGGGGTGAAATACATGTTACAAATGTTTCGATGATTACAAATGGTATGGTTAGCTAAGGAATGAACTGCTAGATCATGTGAATGGATAGGCGAATGACTTAAGACCATTAATCCTTGTATAAGGACCGAGGGGCAGGAGTGATAGATCTATTGGGTGTTGCGAGCCCCACCCATGGGTCCATGAGTTGGCCGCATGTGGTGACTATGTCGTTCCGCCGAAGGGCCTGGCACGAAATATGCATGAAGGGTTGAGTGCTTCCTATACCATGTCACATATATTAATGTATTAGCTACACATTAATTGATCTGTTTCCTTGTTGCTTCATACCAGTTTACAAGTACATACATACATACATACATACATACTTACAAATGTTTTCAAGGATACTCGTGCACATATACAAAACACATGAACTCGCTCAACCTTTGTTGATGTTTTCAAACTACATGTATTTCAGGAAATTAAGTATGGATCTGGCGGGCGTTGAAGTTACAAGTCATGTCTTTAATAAAAGGTATCATCCGAAGTCGAAGGGTTTGGGTTATGTGTTTTGTCTTGGATAAGATACATGGCTTGAAACCTAGTTTGTTTGTGTCTCTTGTGAAGTCCTTATGGATCTAGAACTTGTTGGTATTGTATTTTGAACATGAAGTCTGTGTTTTGGGATTTAAAACAATGTTGCTTGTAACGTTTTAAAACTGTCTATGGATGAACATCTTGGTTTTATCATATTGCTGTTTGTTATTGTTGAATGCAATGATATTAAGCAAGTCACACCAAATCACGCTTCCGCAAAAGTCAGGGCCTGACACATGATTGGCTACCAACCAATCCATTCCTAACACGACATTGAATCCGGCTAGATTCATTGGAAAAAGGTTAGCTTTAAAGTTATGGTTTAAAATTTCTATTCTTGCTCCCTGTAGGATTTCGCTTGTCTTGACAGAATCTCCATTTGCCGTCTCCACCAGATAGTCTTGTTGAAGTTTAGTTAATGGTTGATTGAGAAGTTTGCAGAAAGAAGTATTCATAAAACTTTGGTTTGCATCAGAGTCAAATAATACTTTAGCAAAAATATCCTTAACTAAAAACGTACCTGCAATCACATCCAGAATCATCTTGGCTTCTTCAGCTGTCGAAACGAATGCTCTGGCATTCTTCTTGGGTCCTTTGGTTGCCTTAGCTTTGCTGGTTGTTGCTAGAGCTAGTTTTGGACAGTTTGGTTTGATATGACCAGCTTCTCCACAATTGTAGCATAATCTATTGTTGGCTTTCTTCCTGCAGTCTTCTTCCTTATGTCCAGACATTTTGAAGAAGTTGCAGTATATTAAGCACCTTCCTGAGTGCTTCCTTTTGCAATACTTGCAGTTGGGTGAAGAGAAAGAACCTGTCACTTTCCCATGATAGGAATTACCATAACGTAATTCTTGGGTAAGCTTTTGAGCTAGGTTCTTTTTCTGGTTTTCCTCTTGAGTACGTACCAGTTCATCAGTCAGAGTGTTAGCCAGTTCTACTGCTTCTTCTATGGTTTGTGGCCTGGATGCCTTGACTACCTGTCTGATCTCACTGATTAATCCCCAGATGTAACGGGAGATTAATACTGGTTCTGGTGAGGCTAAGGTTGGTACTATCCTAGCATATTTGAAGAATATGGTAGTATAACCCTTGCAGTCTATTCCAGTCATTTTAAGATTTAAGAACTTATTAGCAATCTGTTCTTTTTCATGAGGAGGATAGAACTTCCTTTCAACTATCTCCTTAAAGTTGTCCAATTCCATGTTATAAACTCTGTCACTTCCTCTAGACTGGAGAATGGTATTCCACCACTC
The DNA here is from genome assembly GCA_030545235.1 of Helianthus tuberosus. NCBI lineage: Eukaryota > Viridiplantae > Streptophyta > Magnoliopsida > Asterales > Asteraceae > Helianthus > Helianthus tuberosus. Next base: position 99,108,717 of record CM060437.1, on the reverse strand, counting down.
TGAGGCTACATTCTTAAAAAGATTAGAAGCAAACATAATCTTATCTTCATCTGCACATTTACTTATTTTTAAGACTGCTTATGTCTTTTCTATCCAGCGTAAGGCTGAAATGGCTCATTCATTGTCAGAGAATTCTATTGGTTTACAAGCCAATAATTCTTTATAAGAACAACCATATGAGATGGTCTTCTTCTTTTTGGAATTGGAGCTTGGATAAGTGGTCCGTGATTTCCATTCACACCGTGACTTGGTTCATTGGTTGCACATTTACTTCCAATTACAGAATTATTAATTTCTGCTTCTTTAATAGTCTTGATAATATATGGCATGGCATCTATGATTACTTGTGCTACTATGTGTTCGATGGCACTTTTATGCACTTAATTCCCATTATTATCGTTATTCTGGTTTTCCTAATTTACTTTGTTTTCCATCTGAATTGTAAACATTTATCAGGTATTAATATCACAGAATAGAATTAACACAAAAAACTACTCAAACAAATTGATCAAAAACGTCGAGCATTGCGACTTACTCTTTTCAGATATCTTACATGCATCTAGTATAAACTACAACTGGAATTTAAATGCTACTAACTATGCATCGATATATATATATATATTAGTTTATCTAGTTTAGTTGATTTTTTTTATCAAAGTAACAAAATACACACACACACATACACATATATATATTAAGTGCTAGTTTCTCTAGAACTGTATCTCACGCTCGTCATATTTCTAGACGAGTTTTTCTCCTATCTGACGGATTTGATTTCCCTCCTCAACTAACTCTTCACCATACTTGCAAAGTTCCTCCACATTCTCTTGGTTCATAGGTGGTAGTGGTGCTGGTACTTGTTCAGGGTAACGTGGTATAGGTTCTCTGTAAGGATATGGGTTATTTAATATCTCCTGAATTGACCTGCTGTCATCCCACCATGGATCATATTCTAAAGGGATTGGTGCTGGGATTCTAGGTATCTAGTTTTGGTTAAAAGCTAGGATTTGGAATTGGTTCCCCTGGTTTGGTTCTAGCTCCATCGGTTGGTTAGTGAATAAGGGTAGAAGTTGTGGGTCTGCTACTTGGTTAAGATTAGGTTCTGCTGCTGTGTTTGCTAACATATGGAAATCAGCTAGTTGCTTATCTAGTTCTTCTTCCCATATGGGTCTAGCCTCCTAATCCTGGGTATTTCTCTCTCTATTTGCTATCCTGCGTTGTTGGAGTTTTTTCATTCTTTTCCTTCTTTCATGAGCTACTCTACTAAACCAGCCTCTCTTTTTAGGGGGAAATGGTTTCTCAGATTGGGCTTTAAAGATAAAGATTCCTTCATCAGAATCAGCGGTGTATCCTGGGGTTGGCTGGGATGATGTTCCTCCATTCTTTGGGGAATGAGGTAATTGACGGTAGGCATCAGAGGTACCTTGATCACTCATACACTAAACTAGTAAATTGTCAAATAACACAAAATAATAATATACGTATTTACACAGAATAACATATAAGTTATTTCCTAACACAAATAGATAAAATTTAGGTATTAAAAGAACACCTAAATGGCTTAGACCAGTGTCTTAGCTCTGCTACCACCTTCTGTCGCAGCCCCCGACCCCTTCCCCGGGAGCATGTGCCGCGAACAACAACTGGTGGTATCAGTGTTTATTAATTTGGCAGCGAAAATGAGACATCAGGATCGTAGGTAGGAAATAATTTCAGAGTTTCAAAACCTCAAACTTTTATAATAAATAAATGGGATAAAAACCCATGTTGTATTCATAATACATTTATAGGGATAAACCCTAGTTGTTGAAAACATAAACTTTCATTTAGGTAAATTTTATAGCCACTTCTTGAAGCCTTCAGTGCTCCATAGCTGGCTTCTTATAGCTTCACCTTAAGTTACCTGAAACGCGTTTTAAAAAGATTTTATCAGCAAGAAATACTGGCGAGTGCAACCCAGTTTAATCAAAACATGCTTTTATAACTTTACAGTATTGAGAGTGATTACAATGTTTATATCTACCAATCTACTCATTCAGTATTTGTCATGTTGGCAGTTCCATGACTATGGTCATATTACTATTGGCTAAGTCGTTGTCCAATAATAACGCTTTACTAGTAGTGTATACAAAACCCCAAATATCGGCAACAATTGTACAATACAAAGACTCAATCACATTAAGTATAACTGAAAATATTTGAGGTTTTGGAAAAACAGTTTGGTAGAAAAAGAGAATGACTCACTTTGTAGACTTAGGTAATTCTACAGCTTCCTGTTGGTATTCCTGGTTATTTTCTATTAAAAACAGACAATGCACACGTGTTAGTAAGATAACCCAAGTCACTTAGCCATATAACACGAGACAGAACTCCAATGAACTTAGTCAGGCAGAGCCTTGACATGTGTTATGGAGCCATAGATCAATCGGGTAGGGTAACGAATTAGTGATCGGGTGTTAAAATACTTACAACAAGGGAGAGCTTCGTGTTTTAGGGGTATAATACCGAGCTACTTTTAGCTATAACAGAGGCTGAGAGAGAATAAGAAATGAACGAATTGCAACTGAGGCTGGAGGCCTCCTTTTATAGGCTGAAATCGGGCTGGATCGTGCCCCGCGACTCCCCCCTTTTGTCTGTTTGCGCCTCGCGAGAGACCTCCTAGCTACGGCTAGGGTGGCCTTCTCACCACTTAGGCTCGACACATACAAGGAAACGTGGCTAAAGGAGGTTCCGGCACACATAGGGGTCTCGCGCCCCGCGACTCACACGGCCATGGTAGTCGTGGCCCGTGAGCGACACCTTTTTAATATTTTATTTGATTTTTATAAAAACTAAAGTTAATCAGGTCCGTTTACGTGTATTCGGGGTATAATAAGGCATTTTCTGAGAGTTGTTATACATAAAGTATTAAACCTATCGAGAAACCGTACAGGACCCTCGACCCTTCTCGAGAAGATACCTATGGAACTCTAATAGGATGTTAAATTACCGCTTTGTTTACACTCCCTCACAGTTATCTAACTGTTCTAATAAAGTACCCTTATTCGACAATCTACCTAATGACATGAAAATCAAGGGTAACTTGGAAATATGATTCGACTCGATAAGCAAAAAATCGAATAGGCAACTAAGTCAGACTCCTCACAAAGCACCTAAACCTAGCAATTTACCAACCTTGACGTACCGACAATCTCGCACCTCACGGTTATTAAGATTAGTAGAACACCTAGACCTACTTGTTACATGGATATCACTTCTATGGTATATTGGCCAATTAACCACAAAATAATCATGAACACAGATCTAAAAGGTGTAAGTCCCAAAACTACTAATCGGATATCAAAATCACAATCAAGAGTGCGGAATACTGATGAAAGTGATAAGAACAAGAACAAAAATGATTGAATAATCAAAGTGCATACGGTTTCTAAAGAACCGTCTGGTTCACCCACAAGGAATCAAAAAACTGAAAAAATACAAAAACATTCGAAAAACTTAAAAAATCAAAAATATTCTGGTGCATATATGGGAAATGAAATAATTTCTCTATGTGGAATAAGGCTGACTCATGTAAGACCAATATTCAAAATGGTTTGACTCCAGAGCGATATGTTGGTAGGCTTTATCCTGATGGCTGGACTCTGTAACTGGTTCTGCGTAGAATACTAATACTTATTCTATGACCTCAGGAAAGAACGTCACCTGGAATTAGGACATGTCTATTTGAATGCGTGTGTGACGTCCCGATACACCCAATTTTGTTCTAGTTCTGAAATCTTTTCTGACCAACTCGTGTATCTCCTTTGTTTTGCGTGAGCAAAGACCTGGAGGTGCTAGCCAACGTCAGCTTCTGTTTTGCGTGAGCAAAGACCTAGCTGTACGTTGTCGCGCTATAGATCTATTACACCCGAAAGAGGCCCTCTAGTGCCCAAAAGAAACCCTAAAAACCTATATCAAACTGAGAAAACTCATTTGGTCTGTATATTATATCCATCTCTGCTGCTGATCTATTCTGTTCTCTTCTCAATTAAGTCCCAGTCAAGGTTTCAGAATCCTAGAACGGGCTTGTGAAATATGTGGTAGGGAAACTACATGTATGATAGTGTGTTCTGATTAAAATTCCAGGATTTGATTGCTATTGAATTGAGTGTTCATATAAATTGAATTGAAAACATGATAAATCAGTTGCAGACCGTTATATGAAAAAGGCCTAAGGAGATAAGTTTAAGTGGACAAATATACTGGCAATCGCTCGGATCACCCAGAGTAAATTAGTGTTGATAAGTGTACTCTAGCCTGAAACACTGTGATTTGATCCCATTGCAATTGTAATTGTATATTAGTTTCTTTGCTTATTTGTGTTTCAGTTTATATCGTTAGATTTAGAAATAAAATAAAAAATCCAAAAATAGTGTTTTATTTTTATAAAATCAAAAATCCAAAAATAGAGTGTTTATTTGTTTTATTAAAAAATTTAACCGTTATTGAAGATTTGATTGATCATCATAAATTGAATGAAATTTGAATTGTGAAATCCGAGTACAAATACTTGGATGTACTGAGTGTTCATGTGGTATTTCCCTCTGTTGCACAAAATTGTTTGCTTACGAATTTATGAGTATGTGCATAATTTTATGTTAAATCAAGAAGCAGGGGTTGTTGAAGATTGAGATGTTGTTGGCTGCTGATAAAGCATGAAGCATAAGATGTGCCTGAGTCAGAAGAACCAGATACGAGTCATCATCTGACAGTGATAGTACATTTGAAGAAATACATGTGAACCTGCTTGAAAGAAAAGACATTAACAAAGAAAAGAGTTGATAAGAATCCTCCTCTTGGATTCTTTTCAACAAGATTTTCAAGCAAAGCTGATCGTGATTAAGAAGAACTAAAAGCCCAAGTTTGAAGATTAAGAGATAAAGTATCTTCCCACATGATGAAGACTGCAGTTTGATAAAGACAACATAAACCTAGGGGGATATTGTAAGGCCATATAATAGTGTAGGTTTACACTTATCTTTATCAAGCACAATTACAAGCTATTGGGCTTGGTTATCTAGTGGGTTAAATAGTTTTGGGATAAGCCATGTGGGCTAATTAGGTGATTTGGGCTTATTTAGTTAAGAGTGTGCTTGTGGGCCTAGCCCAACTTGTAACTAGGTCACCCTATGTAACTATAGATAGGGTGAGCCTAGGTCATTATTAGGTTGGCTGTTCTGTTATTGTTCTTCTCATTATTTTCGATTCCTTGTGGGTGTACCAGATAGTTCTTTAGAAACCATGTGCACTTTGATTATTCAATCATTTTCATTCTAGTTCTTATCACTTTCATCAATATTCTTCACTCTTGATTGTGATTTTGATATCCGATTAGTAGTTTTGGGACTTACAACAGGAACCTATTATATGAACGACATTCAACAAGGAGTATGTGAAGCAATAAACATGAATCAAACAAGTTTAGACATGCATACATATCGAATCATAGCAAACAAGTCTTTACTCTAATAGAAAATCCATAAACAAGTTCATAATCCGGATAAAAATCACAACTTTAACGCATGTTCACCATTAACCTAGGTAGTTCATGAAGTTTTAGCTTAACATCTTTAAGAAATCAAGAACAAGATTCATCACAAAGTAGCAAAACAAAATCAAAGCAATAAACAAGAGAACAAGTAAAACCGGAAGCTTAACACGTGAGCCAACACGACCCCACGTCTTCACAACTTCAACCAATGCTTTGTATTACTCGATTATTTTCCAAAAGATCTCTAATTTTCGTGCAAAAAGTTCTCAATTTGTCTAGGGTTGTGCAGGGATTCGTCATAGCTTTCTCGTTTCGACTCCGTTTTCTTCACTGTTTTCGCCTACGGATTCGTAATTCAATTCTCTATCATCCCATCTTCCTAAATATCCCTTTCCATTCCATGAGATCCTTCACTAACCCCAAACCTTCTCATGTGTGCTCGTTTCTTTAACGTTTTAGCTCATTTTTGCTCCCGGAACCCTGCAAACACAAAGACATAATAATATACAAAACCAATGGTAAAATAACACAAATGACTCAAATTATTATACAAACTAAACATGGAAACATATGTAATTTCCATTACATCAAGGGACATCACCGAAGCTTGAACACTTTCCCGTCAGTCGAGCCAGTAGTTCAGAAGAAGTGCAGCCTTGGCCTAGAAAAATAACGTGCGCAATGAACGAGAAAGTGATAGAGCTGCTCAACACGAGTATCTTGCGCAAGGTCAGGTATTAAACATGGATGGAGAAACTGGTAATGGTGGAAAACTTTAGTGGAGGTTGGCGCATGTGCGTTGACTACAAGGACCTCAACAAAGCATGTCCAAAGGATTGTTATTCCTTGCAAGAGATTGATAAGAAGATAGACTCACTTACGCCATTTCGATGGAAGTTCTTTTTCGATTGTTACAAAGGCTATTACCAGTTCCAAATAGCCTTGGCAGATGAAGACAAAACAACGTTCAGAATAGAGATGGGAGTCTTCTGTTACACCAAAATGCCTTTCAGTTTGCGTTGGTGCATATTATGTGTGTCCGCCACTGTGCGAATAGGCTAGATAGAGCGTGTGTTGAATATTGTATTAGTTTGAGTGTTAATTTGGTAAGGAAAACACTCATACTCGCGTTTGAGCCTCATGCTCATGAGAGGCTTATAATTACTAGGCGCATGCACATGGAATCATTAAGTGTTTAGGAATCAACTAGAGAGAAGTATTGATGCTCTCTCCAACTTGTCAATAATGTATACTCTTTTGGTATTGAATGGAAGCTTTTACATATGGTTATTCTAAGCGTTATGCTGCCGAAATTTCTACCAAATTAATTTTATCTTATCCAAACTTCCGTCTAATCACGTAGGACACAACGGTCCATGTTCTAACAGTGGTATCAAAGCTACGATACGGATTCAGTCAAACTAACCGTCGGTTAAATCACCTACGCTCATGATTATGTGATTTAGATGTAAAAACGAAGGTGCAAACACGTTTTTATCAAAATTGATTGTCAATTCTTGAATAAATAGTCAAATTGAAGCCATATGATTCATCAAACTTCATTTTCGCACCTGTGTGTGGTGGAATCATCACCAAATTCAAAAAAAATAAAGATTTTGGATCGAAAAATTGGAGTCAACGCGTTAGAGCGCATGAGTCTATACGCACACATGAGTCTAACGTATGAGCTTATACGCTTGCATGAGGCCAAGCGCATGTGCATACACGTGCACATGAGAGCTACGGATGAGCTCACACTAGCGCATGAGCTCATACTTGTGCATGAGATCAAGGTGATAAACCAGTTGATGAAGTGCCGGTTGTTTTGAAGAAAGGAACTCCGGTAGTTGAAGAAGTTATTGATATCCAGACTACTGAGAGTTTTCGTATTAAAACTCCAACATCATTACCGTCTCAACAAATACCGAGGATAACACCGGAAAAGCCTGAACAAGTTAGACCTTGTTTTACTCATCAATAGACTCCAAGGCTTGATAATATGGATATTGATTATGATTATTTTAACGAGACGAATAACGAGAAGATAGTAGAGTTGGAGAAACAAGTTGAAGAGCTAAATGTTAAAGTTGTGAGCTTGGTTGAAGAGAATGAGAGGTTGAGGACTGGGAATGTGAATCTACAAACTCAGAATGAGAAACAATAAGCTCAGATTAATTTGAATACTGAACAAAGAGGTCATCATGCAAGTTTGTTAATAAAGTATAGAAATTATTTCAAAGTGTTGGAGAACAAGTTGTAGATTAATCTACATGATGAAGTTGATTTGATGAAAGGATTAGAAATAGAGAATGCATTTCTTGCAGCAGAGGTAGTTGAATCTGCAAAATTCAAGTCTGATGGAAAGAAGCTTATGGATGGTATTCTAGAAGCTACTAATGAAATTTAAACTAAAATAGTGCATGTGTTTGTTACTGAACCTGAAGCTAAAGTTGTTGTATCTGTACCAGAAATTGAAGCTGAACAATCTGCTGGACCAGGGCTTACTTCACAAGATAAGAAGATTACAGATGCTTTGTATGGTCCAGAGAACAAAGAACATGATGATGAAGAAAAAGAACAAGATGATGACGAAGAAAAACGCGATTTCAGTGATTGTGATGATTTTAAGAATGTTGATGATAATGATGACGATGATCAAGGTGGAGATGCTGGTGTTATTTCTAGTAAAACAACAGCAATAGAACCAGAACTTACTAAAAAACAAAATGAAGTTGACAGAACTGAAGATGTATCTGAAATTCAGGGGGAAACAGGCGAAGGATTGAAAGATGCTGGTGAGGATACTACAGGAATCACCACAAACACAGTACCGGTCACGTATATTCCTGCTAGTCCAATAGCCGGGCAGTTTATAGATTCTGAGTATGATATTGAAGATGGAGAATAGGTTCACAATTATACTAAAGAAGAATTAGCAAAGTAGTGTGAAATTGATGAAGAAGAGTTCGTATTTAAATTTGAAGATGAACTGAATAATGCTGAAAACAATGATAAATAGGAAGCTTATATATTCGAATCGGTTGCAGTTAGTAATGATTATGATCAAGTTGAGATTGAAGATGATTTTGATGACGTAGAGGTTCGCTATGCTAATAATTTGAATGAATATTTTCCTACATTTACAATGATATAATGAAGAGGAAAATTAAAGAAATAAAAGAAAAGCGTAGTACATTTGTAGTGATTGATAAGAAAGAGAATTTACCAGAAAGATTGAAGTGGTTCAATGTTATTCCGGTTGAAAGAAAATATCGAAGACCATTAACATTCTTCATTGGGAGATATAAGTAGTTGGAGTTGGATTCCAGAGTTGAAGGTGATAGCGATACAAAGAGAATGCAATGTACAATATTTCAGAAATATTAATCATATTAAAAGTCTGCCGTAGTGGGATTTGACTGACTTATGCTAGCTAAGGTCGATAAAGTATGAATTGGGTCAGTATAATCAACATGTTTTGAGGTTTATCTTAACAAGCAAGAAATCATTTCAAATGGTGGAAACCTCTGGAACCAAAGCAAATCGTATTAAAGACATAAATAGATTCGGAAACTGGAAAACCAAAAGTGACATTGAAGTATAAAAGATGGAAGACGATAATAAACATATCGTTGCTTAAGATGGAACATGATATTCATAGTGAATTTAGATGGTGGTACTATGATGAGAAAACAGGAGAAGCAGTGATCGTGTTATGCAAAGATAGTAATTGGAGGACGATTAGATTATACAATCTGATGTGGATAGTGAATATGTATGAAAAAGTTATAGAAATGTTGTTCTATAACAAGATTTACTTTTCGAAGGTTGATCGTGAGCAAGCATTAAAATATCAGAGAGTTGTGAAGGTTTGTTATGCTTATGATATACATTATGGAAGGATGTGGGAGGCGAAATGGAGAACGATCGAGAAGAAAGAAGATACGAGAGAAAAGAAAAGACTGCAGAAGATTGTTGATCGAACTTAGAAAGCTGCTATCACAAGATTTTAGTACATAAAGAAACCTCCTCTTATAGATCAAACGACAATTGAAAGATTTGAAACGCACAGACAGGATTACAGAAAGAGGTTATTCGAAAGAAAAGGTTGAAGACCAACGAAAACAAGACTGCAACATCATCTAATGGGGAGTTTGTTGATACAGAATGTCTAACGCCTACGTCTTATTTTTGTCAAGATTAATGTATAGGGTAGCATAATAGAGTGTTTAAATGTTTGGAATTGATTATTTTGTAAAACAAGGCTCATACGCACGCATGAGCACATACGTGCGTATGAGACTTGACCAAATACATGTGCATGAGCACATGCTCATGCTTGGCTTATAAATACCAAGGCTCATGTGTATATGGGACAACTTTCACATTTGGAGCTTTTGGTAGGATTTAATCTTTGTACCGTTATGCTGCCTGTTTATCAATGAAATAGTGAAATTATGAATCAAGTGTCTTACACAATCACAATATGGATCACACATATTTTGATCCGCTAGATATCTGGGAAATTAGTTTTTCTTGTTTCTACACAATTCTAACCGTACAAACTGATCCTACAGTTTGCAATGCGGGCATTACATACAAAAGGCTGATGGACAAGACTTTTGGAGAAGATAGCAGAAAACATGTTGAGGTGTACATCGATGAGTTGGTCATAATGAGCAGGAAAGAAGATTTAATGTTAAAGGACATTGAGAAAATGTTTAGTTCCTCGTGCAGTGTTAACATGAAGCGTAAGCCGAGCAAGTGTTCTTTGGCATGGAAGAAGGTAACTTCTTAGGCTTTGTCGCCACAAAAGGCAGATTCAAATTTAACCCTAAAAAGATACAATAGTTTTAGCGCATGCCTTCACCATTAGCAATTAAAGACATGAAGCGGTTGGCCGACTTGCTGCGCTCAATAGATTTTTTAGCAAACCATGCTGCCAAGTCTTTTCCCTTCATTAGTACACTCAGGAACCACATGAAGAAAAATCAATTTCAATCGACAACTAAATCAGAGAGAGCATTAAAGTAGATGAAGGAATGTATGATCTAGCTTCCCACGCTCACAACTTCGTACGATAAGGAACCACTTACCATATACATGTCCGCATCGAACAGAGCCATAGGCGCGGTGCTCCTTGTCGATCGGAAGGGAGTTCAAACCCCGGTATATTATGTTAACTGAATGCTCACTGATCCCGAAACCATGTACCTGATCATGGAAAAGCTAGTGCTCGAGCTTGTACATACTTCTAGGTGCCTGCGCCGATACTTCACAAGTCATGTCATCAATACCCTCACCAACTATCACATTGGTCATATCTTGATGAAGCCAGAAATCTTGGGGAGACTGGCAAAATGGGCTATTAAGTTGGGGAGACATAATCTGATTTACAAGCCAAGACCGGGGATCAAGGGACAAGTGCTAAAAGACTTCGTTACCGAAGTACTAGCAGTTAAGGTTAAAGAGTGCGAAGCCATCCAAACATCTAGGCCAACAAGTTCCACCGAAGTCTAGGCTCTTTATACAGATGGAGCCTCGAATGAGGACGGTGCAGGTGCTGGCCTTCATTTAGTTAATCCAGATAAGCAAGAGTTTACATACACCATCCGCCTCAACTTCAATAGCACAAACAATGAGGCGGAATACCAAGCTTTCCTAGCTAGATTACGCTTGGTGGTTAAGACGGGAATTCAGAATTTAGAAGCGCATGTGGATTCAACGTTGGTGGGTGGACAGATAAACGGTCTCTATGACGCAAAGGGTGTTAGTGCATATTTTGTGTATCCGTCACTATGCGAATAGGCTAGATAGAGCGTGTGTTGAATATTGTATAGTGCGTGTTAGAAACAAACACATGACACTTTGGAGCACAAGAGTGGTTCATACGGATGAGACTCATCCGCACAGATGAAGCTCATCCGCACAGAGAAGACTCATATGCACGGATGAGTCATCCCTATAAATAGTGCTCATATGTTCAAAGTTGTTAAGTTTTGGAGATCCCAGAGGGGAAACGTTGGAGAAATTTTTTCTCCAGCTTGTAAATGATATACACTCTTTCGGTATGAATGAATCATTCGACTATTCTGCTTCTACTCCATTTTTAATAATATTCTACCTAATTAGTTCTTTTCTACCTGAACTTTCGTCTAAACCCGCCAGATCCGGTACTCTCAATTGGTATCAGAGCTACGGTATCGATTCAATTGATCTAACAATTGATTGAATCACCTACGCTCATGAATTATGGGTTTTTATGGGCTTTAGATGTAAAACATCAATTAAATGGTCAATTCACGGACAAAAAGTAAAAGTGAGACCATAAGATTGATTAATAGTGCATTTCGACCATGTCTATGAAGAATCATCATGAAATTCGCTGAAATAAAGATTTTAGGTCGAAAAACTGAATCAACAACGTTCGAACGGATGAGACCACATTTGGGTGAAGGTGTTTTACATCCGTATGAAAGAACTATGTCCGCACAGATATAAACTTTATCTGTTTAATAAATTGTGTTCATCAGCATGAACTAGTCCTACACTCGCGCGAACCAACCTTCATCCGCACAGAAGATATTCATCCGTACAAAGGAGATTTTATCCACACGAACTAAGCCTAATTCGTTCAAAAATCTTCTCATTCGCACGAATGAAATTACTTCATCTGTAAGAATGAGTCAGATGCCGAAAAAGGCATTTTTTGATCATGGTGTTGAGACAAGTGTCCAGAAAAAATTTAGTGATTAATTTTTTTTTCGAGATTTTAAGGACAAATACGGGCTGTTCGGGGACATTGTTTAGGGCTTCAGAGAATAGATTTGAAGATGCGATCATAGAATGTTGAAGATAGTGGGGTAGTCATGATATCTATGCAGAATGTTTATCATCTTCGTTAAGTGACTATTAATGGGCCAAATCAAAAAAATCCGCACTGATGAAAAACTGACTTTTGTCGAGCAAAATGTCACATTTTCCGCATAGTTGAGTTTTTCGAAGTACAGAGAGGACTAAATTTGCCAAGTTTGAGGGGGAAATTCAGTAATAAGACTAGAGAAGTCCTAATTTGCAAAAATGAGGGGGAATAAATATTTCATCAGAATATATTGAAATTAAGGCATTTTTGAAATTCAGACGTGCAACAGTATTCAGGTGCTTCCAACTTCAGATTGTTCGGGGATGCATAGGATCTGGTTATGTTAGTTCATGATCATAGGAAGTTCAGATTTTACAGAGCATGGTCAGATTGATGTCTTAGGGTTTGAGTCCCGGGTCTTCGTCAAGCCAGTTAGCAGGATTAGCGTCAGCAGATGCATTAGTACTGTCAATACTTAAAAGATATCATAGCATTGTGATAGTCTAAAGAATTAGAATGGTTAATCTTCGGGCAGATGAGTTGTTTTCTAGACTAACAACCGGGAAGTGATGATGTTTGTTGATTAAGTTGCTGCTGGGACAACGGAGAAGACTATACATCTGTTATCGTGACCGAAGAAGAAGAATGTGAATCTGATCGTGGAAGAATGTTTCTGAGATCAGAATGTGTTACCAGATGATTTGTTATCTGATGAAAATTTGCTGATTATGGAGATTACCATTTACACTGATCAATCATATAGAAGTGTGCTTAAAGATGATTACGGAAAATGGGATTTCAGATTTTCGTGGGTATTCATAGACTTGAAGTTTACCAGTGTGGTGATTCGTAATTTCTATCAATTGCCGGTTGGGTTTTTGAAGATTAAAAGATTGAACTGAAGTGGTAAATCAAAAACCAAACACGAATGTGATTCACATTGAAACAAAGTTGTTGCATCAATTAGTTTCAAGTTGATGATTATTTGTGAAGATTGCAGTAAAGCAGATTAGAGGAGGTTGGGAACTGTGCAAACAAAGACCCGAATAATCATTTCAGGGGGAACACAATCCCGAATCATCAATCAAGGGGGAATTATTAGAAGATATCAAATGCTTGATTGAAGTTGAAAATATTCAAACACGACTCTCATATTCAAAGATCAATATTCGACAGTGACGTACAAGGGGGAAATTGTTAGTGCATATTTTGTGTGTCCATCACTGTGCGAATAGGCTAGACAGAGCGTGCATTGAAGGTTGTATAGTGCGTGTTAGAAATGAACATATGGCACTTTCGAGCGCAAGAGTGGTTCGTATGGATGAGACTCATCCGCACGGATGAAGCTTATTCACATGGACAAGACTCATTCGCACGGATGAGTCATCCCTATAAATAGTGCTCATGTGTTCAAAGTTTTTATGTTTTGGAGATCCTAGAGGGGAAATGCTAGAAATTTTTTTTCTCCAGCTTGTAAACGATATATACTCTTATGGTATGAATGAATCATTCAACTATTCTGCTTCTACTCCGTTCTTAATAATATTTTACCGAATTATTTCTTTTCTACCTAAACTACCGTCTAAACCCGCCGGATCCGGAACTCTCAAAGGGGGATATTATGGCCCAGTATTTAGAACAAGCCAAGGCGCTAATTCAAAAATTCTAATCGTTCAAAATCAACAACATCAACCACAATGAAAACAATTCAACGGATTCTCTAAGTAAATTGGCAACCACGAGTTTCCAGCACCTGGCGAAGGATGTGCACATAGAAATCCTGAAAAACCCATCAGGTCCCTTGTGCCAGGTAAACGTAATCGAGTGGGGTCGCCATCTACGATGTGTCTGGTCATTATGTTTCTTCAATCTGGGATCCTCCCAACAAACAAAGCGGAAGCTAGGAAGATTCAAAACAAAGCTTTGCATTATGTAATGGCTGATGGCAAATTGCATCAATGATCCTATCAAGGCCCACTTTTGTGTTGTGTAGACTCCGAAGATGCCAACTACTTAATTTGAGAAATTCATTAGGGAATTTGTAGCATTCATGCAAGACCATGGTGGTGGCCAAAGTCTTGAACGTAAGTTACTATTGGCCAGGTATGCACATGGATGCGGTTAAGGTGTTACAAAAATGCGACGCGTGTCTAGACACGCATCTAAAACCCTACGCCCAAAGAACCTGCTCGTTCCTATAACCATGACATGGCCTTTTCAGCAATGGGGGACCTTTTTCCAAATGCGCCCGTCACGGTAAAATTTATCATAGTCATTGCCAACGACTTCAAAAAGTGGGTAGAGGCAAAAGCGCTCATATCCACCACAACCATGGTTGTCCGGAAATTCATTTGGGAAAACATCATTTGTTTTTTCGGCTTACTGATGCGCATTGTCATGGACAATGGCAAGGAATTCGCCTCTAAAGACCTTCCACAATGGACAAAGGAGTTGAACATCAAGCACGTCTTTTCATCTGCGGAACGTCCGCATGGAAATGGCTAAGTGGAAAGCGTGAACAAAAGCATCGTTGAAGGAATCAAGGCGCGACTTGGAACTATAAGAAAAGGATGGGTCGACGAGCTCCCAAGCATCATGTGAGTTCATCGAACCATGACACAAATGAGCAACGGCGAGACGCCATTCAGCCTAGTCTATGGCTCCAAAGCGGTTATCCCCACCGAAATCGGCCTCCATTCACCTCGAATGCTAGCGATAAATCAATCGACAACGAGGCAGAACGCCATCTTGACTTAGACTTTTTGGAAGAAAGGCGCAGGAACGTGACGATCAATGAAGCAAAGTACAAGTTTAAATTGGAAAAGTAGTACAACGCCTGAGTCCACGTATGCATCTTTAATCCGGAAGATTACGTTTTCCGTGATAATGAAGCCTCTAACACAGAGCTCCCTAGAAAGCTTGCACCCAAATGGGAAGGACCTTACATTGTACATGAGGTCCTGGGCAAGGGCACATACAAACTGCGCATATTAGATGGACACATCATGCCAAGGACTTAGAATGCACAACAACTACAAATGTGCTACATGTAATACACAACCTTTTTGTAATCATGGCCTCGCACCCAACACAATTTATTATTAATACAAGAAGTGTTGTTTACATTATATATCTTACTAATTCCTACAGAAAGTATATTACAAATGCGTGTACCACTTTGGGTATGCACAAAAATATAATGGCTAAATTACAGTCTCATGAGCTCGTCCGATCTCCAAGGCGTGCTGCAACTCCCTGCGCATAGCTGGATATCGCGCTGCTCCCACATGAGCTCACGCCAGACTTCAATCGTGATACCTGCATAAAGAGCTAAATACACACAAATATTGTAATAGACAATTTAACATGCAACAATTACTATTTACTAAACGCCCTAAGGGCCAAAAAATATGTGTGCCAAACGCCAAATAATAAATTCTTCCCTTCCCCAATAGAGGGAAAAGGAAGCGTGGAACTTGTTCACGCCCATAAGCGGCCAAATCCTCGGCATTCAAGCCAGGCCAAATAAAAGTAATTGTTTAAAACGCGCGCCCCAACAGAGGTGGCGCAAGATGCAACTTGTTTTAAAACCTGCGTCCCAACAATGGGGCCACAGGGTGAAGCTTTTGTTTGAAATAACCAACTATTACAAAGGCATATGATGTGGTGCGGTGCGTATATATTTTTTAGATATATTTTAGCTCTTTTTACTCGCAAATTCAAGTATTGAATTTGTAAAACACAATATAATACTATCGCTCTACACACACGTTAGGGAAAATGCACCCATCGCAGACGTATTATAGTGATGGTAAGATACCGAGGTCGTCCAAGGACACAAGAGCTTTTAATACTGGCTTATTGTTAACGTCTAATCGAACCAAATTTTGATAAAAATGTTTTAAAGTTATAAAAAGATAAACTAAAAGGCAAAAATAAAATATAAGGAAAAACAAATAGACAAGAAGGAATCATTTGGTTCCAACTCCTCTTTTATATATCCTTTAATGATTTCCATACTTTGGGCATTTTAAGAGATTATCTTTAAGTTATAGTAGTAGGTCCCCTTCCAGGCAGTGTTACCCTCAACCTATTGGTCTGAGTCAGCAGGGATACAGTCCCACAAGGTCGGATTATTGAAAGATATTTAAGTATGTTATTAACGTGAAAAGTTGTAGGCCCCATTCCAGGGAGCGTTACCCTCAACCCTTTGGTCTGAGTCAGCAGGGATACAGTCCTCGCAGGGTTGGTTTAAAGTTTTAAAAGTAGTTTATAGATAAGTTATTCAAGCGTTTTCTTACTTTCTTCCGGGGCGAACAGTACCACCAATCCGTGAAGTATTACCAAGCTTGAACCAGGTTCTCGCAGGATCTATACACTGAACGAGACATATTATTACCCAACCACCCTTCTAACCCCCTTCCAGGTAGTTAATGCGCTTTACATAGACCCTAAAGACACGAATATCTGAATCAACAAAAGATGAAGAATGGTTAAGTAAGCCTTCAATATAAAAAAAATTAGTTATTAAAGTCATTAATACATACCAAAATAAAAAGGAGCCAAAGATCGGAAATCAAAAAGTAATACATAAAATATTTGTCTTCACCAAGTGATGTAAGAGTTTAGCCAAGCTTGGGCTTTGTTTGACAAGAACTCTTACGATCAATCTTGGATGCCAAGATTAGTACACACTCTAAATGATGGAAGATGGTTGATGGTGGTGGATGGTGGTGTTGTAGTGGTGGCAAGTATGAGAGAAGCGGTTTGCTAAGGGATGAGTTAAAATGAAACCAAGCACCCCTATTTATAGCTGAAAGCAGACTGTTAACACGGCCCCGTGCCCACCGGCACGGCCCTGTGGCCATCCTTTTCTCTCTTCTTTATTAACTGTAGTGTCAGATCTTGTACTAACACGACCATGTGTGTCAACGGTACGGCCCTGTGGCCATTGTATGTGACACCTGTGTCACTTCAACCATCAAAAAAATGCCAAACCAATGAAATATTGTATTTCATACTTTGGATTTGTAAAAATATGTGTATCGTTTGCACATATCAACTCTTGTTCAATTTCAAGCTTTAAATCGCTTTCTGGAAGGTTATACACGCACTGATGCGTAAATATAACCAGTTTAATGCAACGAACACTCCGGAACAGTGAAATAGGCTTAACATACCTTAAATAACCTTTACATAACTTAGAAATAAGTTTTGAAGGCTTTGGTATGGCAAAATCAAGTTAAATCGATTACAGGGACTAAAGTTGACAAACTGCGAAAGTATGCCAATTTGAACTGTAATAGACATTCCGAAACATGACCATAAGTTAAACATACCATAAATATCCTTTACATAGCTTATAAATAGGCTTTGAGGTGTTCGGTATGCTAAAATAAACTTTTGTGTCATTCAGGGACTAAAAGCGTCAAAAAGTGCATAAGTTTGCATTTTCGCGCATAACTTACGTTCTGAATACATCCGGACATCCAAAAATTTATGTAAGCACTAAAACATTTTATTTTAGTGTTTGGCATAAGAAAAACCCATTCGCCGCGTCATTTGGATCGTTTTTCGCGCTTGTGCGCATTCCGTCGTAATTAAGCGAACATCGCGTTCGTACGGCTAAACGAACCAACATCTAACATATTTTTGAGCATGTTTCATATCCACAATGTTTAGACATCATGTTAGGGCCTTAAAGGTGGCTTAACAGGCCTTAAACATGTCGGAAATGGCTTAAACACATAACAGGGACTGAAACTGCAACATTTGAAACTTGTTTTCTGATCTGAAGAGCTAGGCGGCCCGCGTGAGCCAAGCTTAAATCTTAGGCGGCCCGCGTCAGCCTCTCTGATCAGATAATATCGAACAGTCAGCGTATTCCAGCTGTTTTAACCACCACCACACACTCACCACTTGCATATTCAGCTGATAAGGATTATTTTTAGCCACCACAACTTTCCGACACTTGTACGGATACGATTAAGGCACGATATTCGACAAACGATCTTAACGGTTCGGGTATTCCTATAAATACCCAACCCACACAACTTCAAAACCCACTAGAATTCTGATCCTAGAAGCTCTAAGTTGAAACCATTGTTTCATACCTGAGTTACTTGGATCGGGATTAGCATTCGGGGACCCTTCGTAAGTATTCTTTCGTTCTTTTATTGCTTTTCGAGTCTTTCGAGTCTGAAAGTCAAACTTTGTTTGACTTTCTGCGTTGACCAGTCATGGTCAATGCGAAGTTCGTTTGAACTTCGCAACGTGAGTGTAATCACGTTGGTTATAGTCGCTTGGGACTATGCCTACTGATTACCACGTTGTCTAGGGTCGTAGGGTAAGCGATCTAATAAATCGCTTATACCTCGAACCCGACCCATTTGGTCGATCATTAGGATCCGACCAAATACATTAGGTGACCATAGTAGGTAGGGAATAACCTTCCGAGGTTATACCCTATGGTCACATCGTTTGAGTAGTTGTATGATAGGTAGTTTATATGCCTTAGGTAAATTACCAGAATACCCTTTTCATGTATAATTGGTAATTAAGCATATGTAACCTAAACTTTTGTCACATAACTGATTATGTAACATGTTTAGGCATATAACACTTGTCATAGGACTAGTTAAGCGGTCCGAACGCGTTTCACGCGAACGACGCGTTAAAGTAGCATAAGCTACCTAAACGGGTCGTAATGGGTCGTAAGCCCTTAGATTAAGGTTTCATTTAGTATGTAGGCTTTGTTAAACCATATGACACGAGTCTCTATACTCGTTTGGTTTATGAACCCTCATTCTATCAGATCTTCCGATTTAGGTCCGGTTAATTAACATAGTTACCTATATTAGGTGCCGTTTGATATCCGCGATCTCTAGCATTGTTTGGTTGTTACTCAAGGACTACTAAGCAATCTCAAGTGAGTACATAGACCCCTCTTTTACTGTTTTCCAAACTGTTTTGGGGTGAAACACATGTGCCTACTTGTTACTTTCATGCTTTCCTGTTTTCACATCACATACCTGCTACGTTCATTAGTACATTATAGTACATGATTTCATTGTGTTCATGCTATGTATGCCCATTGTGTGCGTACTTAGTACATCGTTTTACATTACATTTTATGCTATGTATGTCCATATAGTTCATACTTAGTACATTGTTTTACATTACACTTATGCTATGTATGTCCATTGTGTGCATGCTTAGTACATTGTTTTACATTACATTTCTGTTGCATATGCTCATTTCAGCATGTGAACACATTATACTGCATTTTGAACCGTTGTAATCATTTGACTATGTGAACCGTTTGTATCTGTGAACCGTTTGTATCTATGAACCGTTTGTATCTGTGAACCGTTTGAACCGTATTTGACCATACATAAACATTTCTATAATTGTTAAACATTACTTTGGTGGTTTAGTTTGATTAAGTGATTAAGTAACGATGCGTGTGTAATATGATACAAGCATGGTGGATACGCCGCTGGTACTTCCTATATATAAGTGTTTGTATGGTATTACATATCGTAGCGTTATTTGAATCATTTCAGTTTGAGACATATAACATTTTATACAAATAACATACTTTTCACAAGACATTGATTTACAAACAACTTATCTTATACAAACTCATTTTACAATGGTTATTCATTTAACCATACATTATTCTCTTATTTATACATATCATCTGATTTTATCGTTTTTCAAATGATTTACAAAACAAAGCAAATTACAAGGTTCATGACTAAACATTTTCTCAAACATAAGTCATGAAACCTATTTTCACAAAACCTATGTATCTCACAGGCATTTTTATGCTGACGTACCTATTTTCACATGTGTTTTTCAGGAGCTGTTGCATAAGATGATCAAGATACACATAGGCAGACTTGGGCTTTAGTGACAATAAAAGATGCAAGACTAGTTAATTATGTTGTATTTCCTTGTTTGATAAGACATTGTAACACTTCTAATCAATAAAACGAAACTTCAATTGCCATGGATTTGAAACAATTAATTCTGTTACAACACTCCCCGACATTTCCGCCACGTTTTGTATGTTCTACGTGGTCGGGGTGTGACATTGTAATTGCTTGTACTTGCTGTACTATCCAAGATTCTACAAATCTAGGAGTTGACCACGACCCCGTGTTGCCTTAGCACGGCCCCGTGTTGGTGTGTCTTGTTTGTCTTTTGCTGTTGTCTTTTCTTCTGCAGAAAATCTTGAGTGGGCACGACCCCGTGCCAAGGTGGCACAACCCCGTGTCCGCCTTCTGACTTGTTATATTTGGCCTTGGGGTGAAGCTCGGAGGGTCGGTATGAAGTGTCAACTTCTCTTCTTTTGTATTTATGTTGGTTTTTTCCGTTAATTTGTTCCTTTTGTACATTTAAGCTCTATTAATCCTGAAAATCAAAAGTATACACAAGAAACACATTTTTCCCAACATTAGTACTAAAAAAGGGCTGTTTTATACCTTATTTGATACAATTTATATGTTGCATTTTACTCATATCAAATACCCCCACACTTGAATCTTTGCTTGTCCTCAAGCAAAACTCTTTAATGTTGCTTACACATCCAAATGGAATTGGTAGAGAAGAAGTTTTTGGTTCTTGTTTGTAGAGTGTCGGGAATCCAAGTTCTTTATTCTTGTTTTTATATTATTTACAATCGTATGCGACATGATATATTTTGAACTTTTTTTTGAGAAAAATAAATATTTTTGGGCATAACATGCCTTTATAAAATTTCATTTAACTATATACAAATTCACACACCTCGCAAGTGATCACTCAACACTTGGCCGAAGATGTATAGGTGAAACGCTCGATACAGGTATGAAACTTACTCCAACCATATGCTTGACAAGTAATCAAACCTCCTCATTTTTAACATAATCTTTGTAAATGTCAAGAGTACTTTGAAATGGTAGGTTTTGGCTAAAGGTATGATAGTTTTATTGAAAAGTGGCTAAAATGTAAAATGTCGGTTTTGAAAATTTATTTGTTTGTGACTTAGTTATAAACTACATATTTATAAGCAATAAGTTTTGCATATTTATTTCAAGTAGCTAGATTTTTTTTTGATATACAACTAAGTCACCTCTTTTTATATGATTTTCAAAAGAACCCCATTTTACTGTAAACAAGGGGTGTCAAAATAAAAATTGGTTTTGGGGTGATGGATGGTTTGTGCAAAATGGTATTTTGCGGGTTTTGAAACGAAAAGTTTAGGCTCAAAGGGGTTTAACTAGGGGAATATTTTTGTTGTTTTTGTTTATGGTGGGAAGATAAAGAGAAAATAGAGTTGAAGATGAAAAAGAGGGTTTAAAATCCTAATGCCTCTATCATTTACTTACTTGGATTTGTCAGTAAAGACCGGGAATGCATTGTCTTGTCAAGTTCTAGATTCGTAAGAACCATACGGCTATTCACACAAAACAAGAAATATGAGCATTTAGTAAATGTTTATGGTTGAATACTCGGTAAAGGCTCAAAACTCACATTTTTGTGGGAAAGGGGTATAAACGTGAAATTATATATATAATCAAATTTTACAAAGAATTGTCATGCCATTTTTATAAATTTTTCTTGCATGGTTCTTTTTATCACGTCGCTATCGGTTGTAAACTTGTAAAAACTTGAACTTTTTATAACTTGGTTTCTAACTTAAACTATAAACAAGAAAAAACAAAGAATTTTTTTTGAAAAAGATTTAGGGTGTTTTAGCGGTTCCAAGTAAACTTTTGTGTAAGGCTTGATTTAAGACAAAGAATTTCAAGTTATTGAATTCCCCCCACACTTAAATTACACATTGTCATCAATGTGTCCAAAATAGGTTAAATTGATATAATGTGTAAGATGTGTGTTAAAAATAACAACATTTTTAGTAAACAAACACTTGGCACGACCCCGTGTAGATCACATATGACCCCGTGTCAAAAGTGCCAGTACCAAATTATCCAAAAAGCAAACACGAGGGCATGCCCATGGGGCACGACCCCGTGTCAAGGTCCCAGAATAAAAAATGTTAGAGCAAACTTGGGCATGAGGGCGTGCTTACCTGACACGGCCCCATGCTGCACTTACATAATTGAAGATTTTCAGTCGGGAGCCGTCTGTTTTCATGCATAGGGTGCTGGGTCAACGTCATTTGGCCTACTCACCATCCTTCTAAGTGTATTTTATTCCTACTAAAAGAAAAACTCAAAAAAAAAAAAAAGGTTTAAAAGTTATACTACCGTTTGGTTTGTTTGAATTAAGACATCCTCAACTATTCCCGTGGCGTTTATCATTATTTTTCGGTTAGAGAGAAAAATTACTAGTACCTATTTTTTTGAAAATATAGTTTTGCATTATGTTGATACAAAGATCTTTATCAATTAGCACATTAATAACAAATATGTTTTGGAAAAAATATGGTACCGGTTTTATGTTTAGTTCATGGTATTCATCTTTTATTAGTGAAGTTTGATCATTTGTTAACGTGATGCTAACTAACTCTTCGATTTTAGTAGTAGTGTTTAACTCTTTTAAAAACTTGGCATGAGAAGATACCAAACAATGATTTCCAAAAGAAGGTTGCAAAACATGAATTTCTTGAAAATTTTGTTCTATTTTAAAATCGTTAGTGTCAGATCTTGTACTAACACGGCCCCGTGTGTCAACAGCACGACCCCGTGTGTCAACATCGGGCTGCGGCCATCCTTTTCTCTCTTCTTCATTAGCTGTAGTGTCAGATCTTGTACTAACACGGCCCCGTGTGTCAACAGCATGGCCCTATGGCCATTGTAGTTGCTGGTACTTGTTGTACTATCCAAGATTCTGCAAATCTGGGAGTTGACCACGACCCGATCTTGCCTTAGCACGGCCCCATCTTGGTGTGTCTAGTGTGTCTTTCGCTGTTATCTTTTATTCTGCGAGAATCTTCACTGGGCATGGCCCCGTGCCAAGGTGGCACAGCCCCGTGTCAGCCTTCTGACTTGTTATTTTTGGCCTTGGGGTGAAGCTCGGAGGGCCAGTATGAAGTGTCAACTTCTCATCTTTTGTATTTGTGTTGGTTTTTGCCGTTAATTTGTTCCTTTTGTACATTTAAGCTCTTTTAATCCTGAAAATCAAAAGTATACAAAGAAACACAGTTTCCCCAACGCTAGTACTAAAAAAGGTTTGTTTTTATTCCTTATTTGATACAATTTATATGTTGCATTTTACTCATATCAACGTAGTAGCCCACTCCCGGCATACAAGCCGGTCTGATTCAAGGCGTAGGTATGCTTTCCTCCTCGTTTTCGGCGTCATCAACTTCCTCCTCTTGACCCTCGAGAAGCTCAAAAATACTCTTCAAACAGTCTCCATAGTCGTCGTGCTTTAACGAATCCGAGACAAGGTCCATCACCGATAGAGATAAACTATCATAAGCTTCCTTGGCCGTAGTAAACGTACCTTCGACATTTTTCCCACACATGGTGGAGAACCGATCATCCCATTGCACCTTCAGCGCTTCGTTCACATGCGTGACACATTCATGACAGCCCTCTTGATCGCCTGTAGAGCGGGCAACAACCGTAAGGGCGACAACACTTTCATCCAGCTCAACTGAATTTAAAACGGCATTCACGACCCGTGCAAAGCGAATAACATCTTCAATGTAAAGATAACCGGACTTTGGATAGAAAGAGGGTAACACTTACATGAATAATACCATGCTGTTGGAGCCACACCGAGTTGTCCCTAACATATCTTGCGCCTCTGCATGGTTTTTTCTGATCAACTTCCAAGGCAGACTTTGCAACATTGCTCTTTAATCTCCTTCTACTCAAACAATTCGGTAATTAGTTTTCTAATTTCATTATCTTGCCTTAAAGAAGCAGTTTCAGCTTCAACCTATCTCTGTTCGGCATGCTGATGATGTGACCTGGCCTCATCCAACTGGGATTGAAGCTCAACATTCCGCTTCATGAGAGTCTCAGCTTGCGCTTTAAGATTAACATTTTCCTCACGGGTCATATGCATGATCGCATTGTCCCATTTACAAGCCTTTGACCAACATTTACGTTCCTCGACAATCGTATCCTACAATGCCTTAAGCTTTTTCATCGTGCCCAACGCGCCCTATTTATCGGACTTTTTATCAGCCTCGAACTCCAATTGCTTCTCCGCCAACTCAGCCTTAGCAGCTTGAAAAAGTTTTTCGTCAGCAGCCAAACAGGACCTGGTTTCCTCAAACAAAGCTCTTTTACATTACATCGTTCTCCACTCGTGCGTAATTTGATTTCTGGTGGAAGCATTATTAGCTTGTATAAGCAGGTGAGAGTGATAAAATTGATCATGCGAGCAGTTCTTTTAGTGGTTCACTTTAGCAGGGGGAAAGCACCCCTAAATAAGTTGCGACAAGTAGAAACATTCCCAAAAGTATCGCATTGTTTAAGTTTCCAGAAAGCGGCATGTAGCTCCCCTGCCCGCCGGTCATCATGCGACGTATAATAATAATCGTTGGGAGTCTCGTCAAGCATGATGGGGAGTGGCTCGTCACACCCAGCCGCAGAAGGAGTACCACCCCTTGAAGAGCCAATATCACCATCAGTCTACTGGCACTCATTTTCTTTAAACCAGAGGCACCAACAGTTTCCTGCACATGCGCTGTCTGCCCCACTGTTTCAGTGTCTTGCTTTGCACGATCACCTCCCTCAACATGTACACCTTCTTCTTGACATCCTGAACAACAGTTTCTGGTGCGCCTGCACCCGAACTCTTATCGACATCATAACTTTTAACATTCTCGTCACCAACAACAAAAAACACCGGCTCCACTTCGCGCGAAACCTCTGCTCCGCCCTCAAAGCTTTTATCCTTCGATGAAGTAGCTGGATGAGGCGGGTGTAGAGGAGGAACACTGCTAGTAGGTGGGGCCTTCGAGTAAATAATTTTGATTTTCGGTTGCGAAGTACTTGAACCAACTGCGTTATGTTACATAGATGTTATGCAACGAACACAAATATATAAATTAACTTACTAAGAGAGATATTTGACATAAAAGATTTCAAGCCGCCTTTCTTTTCAATAGTGGGGTCGTCACTTTCTTGGCAGCAGGCTTGGGGTTCACATCCCTTTCCTTACGGGTGCCCTTTCTAGAATTCTTGCATGATAATTCCCTCACAAGGCTCTCCTTCACATCAGTGGGGGCAAAAATGGGGGTCGCACCTAACGGATGGTCCCCTGAAGTCGCGCTAACCGCGCTCTTACTCACACCAACTTCTGTGGTTGTTTACAGTGTTTCATCTATAAGTTCAAGCTCCTCAAAGGAGTCAACTACGATAACATAATCATCTAGCGAACTTTGACGAGCGCATAATGAACCTTTCCGTGAGCAAGCATTAGATACCTTGACGACTTGCTCAGTCTTCTTTTTCCTAGCACCACTAGTGGCAACCGCAGGTTTCTTCATAGGAGCTTTTTTGGCCTTGATGCCATCAGGACCAGTACCCAGGTAGTGCAAAGCACCTTCACATGAATCACGACGGGCGGGAATTAGCCCATGCTCAGATGAGGCCACGAACTATGCCCTTGAAAGTATCACAATTTTCTCCCCAGCAGGAGTTTTGGCCTTGCAAGGTCAAGGGTTGGAAATTTGCACACCTTCACCAGCAAGGAGAGGCACATCAAACAATTATGCCCTCAGGTTCAAGAAAGTGCCCCGGATACAGTTATACTAATGCTGCTCCCCAACACACGCATCCCTAACACTAACAGCCCCTCGGTAGTCCTAAAAATCAATAAAAAATAGTGATTTCTCTATGTAAAGCAACAAGTTAGAGACTAATATGGGCATCACAAATAAACAACTAAGAAGACGTGCATGCTTACCGATACCCGCTTCCAGGTATACACGTATATCCGTGCTTTGACGCTTCTGGCAGTCGCTCATACTCGCAGCAACAAGCGTCTTCTCTCCAAAATACATGTTAGGTAGAGTGCACAACCTCTTATAGAATTCCTCAGTCTTTCAAATGGGTAGATCTTTTTTCTCAATCTCCTCCATCCTGCGGAAGGTCATCGCTATGGGAATCATTCCATCGCAGATGCAGAAAATTTTACTTTTCCAGTCATGATAACTCTTTGGCGGCGCTAACAAAATCTTCTTCACGCCACCACATAGTGAAACTGGTAAAAAGACAATAACTCACCAATGAAGTTAGTCTCCAACAACCGTAAGTTATCAATGTGAAAAAATAAGCAAATAAAGTAATATAACCGGCTGGAGCATCCGCGACGATCTGACCAGGAGACGGATAAGTGGCTCCCCAATTCTCCCGGAAGCCAAGACCATATGCGATCTGGTCAAACGATGGCTCGTCCCACTTCATCGGCGACATATCGCTAGCCACCTCTTCAACTTCAACTACATCCTCCAGTTTAGAAGAAACCGACATCTTTAGGAAAATATACAAAGGTCTTCAAGTTTTCAGGAAATTTATACAGATCTTCTAAAAAAAGAACAAGGTTTGAAGATTGAGATAATCTCGAAGGAGATTCAAAGAAAAAGGTAGTTTTCCCTTCACCCTTCGTTGACTATTTATACCCATCATATTTAATGCGAGGGTAACCGTGCCACCACTTGCAGTGCAGGCCCAACGACAAGGCGACAAGTCAGGCGGGAAAACCAAAGTGACAGTTGTCACGCGCACGTGACTATCACTCGACTGACACACGACGAAAAGGCACTCCTGACACTCTGACGACATGCTTTGCATAGTGTCCGCAATGTCATCAGTCGTACTTTTCTCACCAAACCCTATCCTTAGAAGATCCTTTTTTTTTCAAAATTCAAAAACTAAAGTGTGTGCCGCTTACGCTTCTCCCCCTAAGGAATCTCAGAAGCATGCACGCCACATCCAAGATCCCTGATAAAATCAAGGGTTGCACTTTGTATCAGTCGGACACAAAGAAAGTAAACATATTGATCTAGTTTAGAGCTCCACCCACTTGCCATTCGTGCATGGATGAAGCGTTGCATTGGGGGACTTGAAGGGATATGGTCCCAAATCCTGCGCTTGTAGGCGCAACCACGAGCAATCAGTGCGCAAGAAAGACCATACTCAGATTAAATTCAGGACAACACTTAGCCATTCTTAGGCATTCGGCACAAGCTTTGTAAGCGTAGGCGCGAGGATGCCAGCTAAGGATTGTACATATAGTACATGTGGCAGGGGCTGTAGCTAATCACCTTGTGTCAGACCCTGACCATATAGCTCCCATGATGGCCAATCGTGCAGGAGACAAAAAGTACGAAAGTATAGTGACGTGTAACCAATCAGATTGCGCCGTTTACTGCTCAATGTGCTCCACTCATTACTGAGGACAAACCCGACATCAAGCATGACTCTAAGGCCACGTGGCTCCAATCATCGTACGCCAGCATCTTGATCCCTTGCACACACTAACGGTCGTGTTAAAGGAGACAAACATGATATTCCTTGTTGGAGACGCCTGACCCAAGGCCCATTAGCCCATCTCCTTCCCCACAGTCTCCGGCTATAAATAGAGAACTTCATTTCCAAAACGAGTTCTTGTTCTCACGCCGGAGGGTGGTTACAATGAGAACCCCCCCCCCCCCCCCTCTCCTCCTTGTAACGAGCTTCACGGTGTTGTTCATTTTGTAGATCCTTCTAACCACCCATCAAAGAAAGAAAGAAGATTAACCATTCTTGACGAGACCAAACCCTTAAGATTAACCTACGAGTTAACTTGGTGTTTCTTCACCAAGTCATCTTAAATCATTTTTGTTTTTCTCCTAACCAACTAGAATGTTTGTTTTATTATAGGATGTTGGTTTTGTTATAGAGAATATATGGGAATATCCAATCCTTTTCCTTAGTTTGTGTACAAACCACCAAACTAAAAAGCAATATAAACTCACGAGTGCCACTGAATCTTGATCACAAAACAAAACAAAATAGAACTGACTTGGATTGTAGTCAAGTGGTAATACGTGTTAGGCTTTTGGTCACTTCCTCTAGGAATTTTTGCATAAGGATAAAAAAACCTTCCCTACATTATCTTCTAGCTTTCTACCTCTATATTTACATATGCGCAAAGGAGACCCAGACTACGCAGATGTCTGTCTTACCACAGAATAATGCATCTAAACAAAAGCTGCGTTTATTGATAAAAAGAAGACTGGTCGCGATTGGGACCCCATGCTATCTGCACGCTTTCGGTTAACATCAAAGCTCCAGAAGATAAAAAGAGACTTACTTATTACATTTTAATTAGCCATTTAACACCCTTTGATGACCATCATAGTCATAGATACGGATTCGTTCTTGAAACCGGATTACGCATATTACAATTACTCATATTACTCATGTTACAAGTCTAAAAGCTTGGATCCAACTCATTAAGCCTAGTATTTTTATTTGTATATATTGTTGGTCGGGCTGTGTGGGGTGGTTTAGAAAGAAGGATACTCAAAAGTGATTTGAAAAAGGCATGTTTCAATGCCAAGGGTAGATATTTTGGAGGGTCATCCAGTGATATGCACATGGGGGGCTTCAAAATTCTAAGTAAACCTTTAACACGCGTCAATGCCCCATAAGCCCTAAAACCATTGCTTTCTTGGACCACATTTCTATTCATCTGCATCCTCCACCTCAACACAATCATATTTAAATCGGTAGCCGCCAATACATACACGTTTCCTGTATCTAAACATACCCCATATGCTCTTTAACCCAATGAGTTTCGTCTAAATTAACCACGGCAATTTGTCCCCAATAACTTTAGACGACTTTAAGTCTTTAACCCTCCATAAGGTATAATTTCTAATGCATGTGGTGCAAGCTATTATTACATCTTATTATGTATTAAATGTAACTTCAGGCCTCTTGTTATAACCGGCGATAAAGGATTATATTATTTAGAAATTAAAATCAGTTGGTGGGGAGCTAGAGATATGTGTTACAATCAACAAGTTTTTCTACACATGTTAGATGTTAGTTTCACTATCTTATTTGACCAAAAAAAAAGTTGCCTTGACTTCATTAGCTTAGATGAGGATGTTGGCATGTTGTTAAAGATTCTGTTGTTTTTTGTTCTCGTACAAACCAACATTGTCGTATTTGTCCTATGGAGTTCTCCGTTTACCCACAGTGAATGCGTCCAAAATCACATTAGTAATATTTGAGGTCCCGTATTCCTTATAAACCAGCCATATCTCTTATTCACGACTGATATGGAATTTTCCTATGGTGTTACATTAATGTTCTTGCCTTGATTAATATGTTCACTACAATCTGATATATATTTTGATATAGGATCTTGTTCTTGTTTCTTCTTAAAAACAAATTGGTAGAAAGATTTAAGTAAGATCTTTTTCCTAATATTTCCTGAAGTTAAATCTTGTACTTCTAATTTCTATACATTCTTACCGTCTGTGTATGTATGGACACAAAAAAACAAGCAACTTTTTAGGTGAAAGGGACCAAACTGAACTTATTTTAGAATCTAGCACAAATTTGGATGTGTTAACTAATCACGTTTGCGCTTTGAAATCATAATTATCTTGTTGCCATGTTTACAAACCTTATCTGATATGTACATAGGTGTCATCTTTTCGTCCGGTGAAGCATGCAGTTCCTTCAAGTATTTACTTTTTTTGGGTTCCGACCCTTTTGGTTCCGTGTATGATTTGTTCAATTCATTTAAGCATATATAGAAAATGCATGCATGAGTTTTAATTTGTATTAGTATGAAAGTTTTGAAGTTGTACAAATACCCTCTTTCTTCTCCCTTAAACTAGAAAGGCTTATCTCTTTCTGAATATGAAACCACAAAGGTTGGTCTATAATGGTGAAAATTCTGAAAATTGTTTGACATTGACTAAAGCTGTTATTCTCTTTTAATCAAGTTATGATAATATAGGTAGGCAACTAGCTTGCTTGATGTGTATGTTTTTATTCGGGGTAGGAGGGGGGCGCACACACTCTATATTCATTTCATACCAATTTACAAGTCAAACATTTCATGCTCTCATTAAAGAAATTTGTTGCAAAATATGACCATACGAAGTTTGGCATTGTGTGTTTTGTTATTCTATATGTACTACTACATGTGAGGCTTACACGTCATATAAACAATATAATAAGCACAATATGAGAAATCAATCAATTTAGTGTTACAATATAGGAACGTGATTTATTCTTTAATACTTAATAAACAGTTATATTTTATGTTTCGTGAGAGAATTTGAATGTTGATGGAACAAGTCATCTTTTTAGTAAATAGCTCATTTTAAATTTTTATTTGTTGGTTAACATGATATTTACTTTCAAAAACGTATAGATCGTATGACAATACCCAAAAAGATTATGATAAGAGAGATATGAGCAAAAAGATACAGAAAAAGAAAAAAAAAAAAACAACCAGAAAGAAATTATATGGCGGTTAAGGTTGATATAAGTCTTACATTTTAATGGCGAACACATACACCTAAATTTTACTCACATGTATCATTAATTTTGTGTGACACGAACCCACAATCGATTGACACCGAGTACACTAGCTCAAGAGCCCATAGACATTAAGTCTTACATCTAATCTTTGTTCTTCAACTAATAGAACTAATAGTTATTATATTCAGTGTCTTTTCTTAAAATAGGTATAGATTGTTTTGCATAATCTACCCTTTAGCGTTGACAGGGGTAACTAGTTTTTTTTTCTCAAATAAAAGTATCAGATAACCATTTATCTCACTAAGTATATAGTAAGATACAAATAAGTGTCTAATAAACACATATTAAAGCTTGGATCAAAACATTTATTCTTTTATAAATCTATTGTTACGTCCAGAAAGTTTATGTTCATTGTACATTTGATTTGATTTTCGACTTTGTAAGTTATAAAAATGTGAAAGTACACGCATGGAGATGACATGCGTGAACCTTGTTAGGGTGTCCGGGGCACTTAGCGGGGAGGCGTGCGGTGAGCCAAGTCCCCGAGCGGGAACACCGCCACATTCAAATCGGGGAGGCTAATTGGGGAGAGGGAGCGGGGAGAGTTCACCGATGAGATTTGTATATATTTGAGTTTTTTTTTTTTTTTTTTTCCTTGTGATAATCTAATATACATGCTGAGTCTGTGAGTTAATTTTTGAGACCTGTTACACTTTCAAATATGAAGAAGAAGAAGAACAAATATGAAGAAGAAGAAGAAGAAGGGGAGGAGGAAGAAAGAAGAAGAAGAAAAATAATGAAATATTCTATAATTTTTTTTATTACTTTTAAAAATACCCTTCAAATTTGTTTTTAATTAAATGAAATGTTCTATTTTTTAGAGTAAACTGCCATTTTGGTCCCTGTGGTTTGGCCAGTTTTGCCACTTTAGTCCAAATCTCAAACTTATTACATCTGGGTCCCTGTGGTTTGGTTTTTGTTGCCATTTTAGTCCAAAATCCAAAAAATCCCCCTTTTTGACTGTTAAAAACTGTCTATTTTGTCCTTTAGTGCATGGGCATTTTGGTCATTTTTTAAATTTCATTTTTTTTCTCAATAAAACCAGATCAAAATAATCATCTCTCTCTTCTCTCTCTCTCTATAGCACCACCACCACCACCACCACCACCGCCACCTCCTCCCCCTCTCTCTCTATAGCACCACCACCACCGCCACTCCAAACATCATCATCAAAACCCAGATCAAGAACATCATCAAAACCCAGGCAAGAACATCATCAAAACCCAGACATCATCAAAACCATCATCAGAACATCATCAAAACCCAGATCAAGAACATCATCAAAACATCATCAAATATCTTATTTGCAATAAAACCCAGATCAAGAACATCATTAAAACCCAGATTCCAACACCACCCACAAACAAAATCAAATCTTGATCAAAACCCAATAACCGTATCCAAATTACAAACAAGCCCACTAAATCAAATCGAAATCAGATCAACTATCAATACCGATTTCAAAACAAAAGAAAAAAAATGAAAAGTTCACCTGCCGCCACCTGACCACCGCCGCTGCTCTCTCTCTTCGTCAATCTCTCACCGCCACTAAATCAAATCGACTCCCCCTTCTCCCACCGCTCTCTCTCTCCTCGTACCTGACCACCGCCACTAAATCAAATCGGCTCCCCCTTCTCCCACCGTCACAACCTGCTGAGCACCACCACCACCGTTAACTTCCTGAGCTTGACTAACCTGCGCCGCCATCTCAAAACCCTAACAGATTTTCCCTTTTTTCCAA
The DNA here is from genome assembly GCA_030545235.1 of Helianthus tuberosus. Taxonomy (NCBI): domain Eukaryota; kingdom Viridiplantae; phylum Streptophyta; class Magnoliopsida; order Asterales; family Asteraceae; genus Helianthus; species Helianthus tuberosus. The sequence goes on along the minus strand of CM060437.1, from coordinate 99,076,060 downwards.
AATTTTCACCGTTAACTGCCCCCATCTACCACCACCACCCCCATCTGCCACTGTTGCTGTAAACTGGGTGTCGGCCATCCTCCTTTCTCCGATTCTCTCTCTCTGTTTCAGGTGTGTTTGTGGAGAGATAAAAGGGTGGTTGTGGGTGTCGGTTTCGTCGGAGAATCGACGTCGAACGTCGGTTTGCAGAGAGAGAGGTGAGTGGTCATGGTGTAGATGAGGGAGGAGATGAGTGGTCCTGGTGTGTGTGACCGGAATAATGGCTCCGGCAGCCGGCTCCTCTGGGAGATCTGGATCGTGGGTTAAGGTGGGTGAAGGTGAAGAGTAAATTAATTTTGTGAATGTCTGTATGTATATATAATATATAATTAATTTTGTTTTAATTTATTAAAAGAATAAATTAAAATGACCAAACTACCCCTGCACTAAAGGACAAAAAAGGGACCTTAAAACAGTTAAAAATGAGATATTTTGAGTTTTGGACTAAAATGCCAACAAAATGCAAACAACAGGGACCCAGATGTAATAAGTTTGAGATTTGGACTAAAGTGGCAAAACTGGCCAAACCACAGGGACCAAAATGGCAGTTTACTCTATTTTTTATTTTTATTTAGTTTTAATTTATTTAAATTATGTTTTACTTTTATAAAAATATTTATATAAAAAAAATAAAACCAAGTCCCCCAAGAGAGGAGTGCCGCCATCAAATTGAGGGTGTGGAGGGAGTTAAGTGGGGAGTTGACGTGGCGCGTGATGATTGGGTGTGTGTAAGAGATGTCACTCCCCTCTTAGAGGAGTGCCCCTCTCACCCTTAGGTTTTGCAAAGTACATGCAAGGTGTATGATGCATGTGCTTAGATCCTAGGCGTAAACTTTGATGAAGTCAAAGTTCCTGTATATAGGTGTGTCTAGAGTGTGATGCGTACACTTCAGATCAAAACCCCTTCTGTACATAGAGTTCAATTTGAAATTCAGAAACTGATTATTAGCCTTGTTCTTGTCAATTACTGATGAAACAATGGTTAACCGGGTAGGGTTAACTCACTGATCTCGTCAAGAGGGTTAATCCCTTCTTTCCGAGGATTGCTGGCTGGATCGTCTGGTGGTGGGTTTCCTGCAAAAGGAAACAAACCGTGACTCGTAACAAGGAGGATGGGGTGGGGGGTGCTCCTTGTTACCACTCTCCGGTGTGAGAATCAGTAATTTGCTTGGGAAGCAAAGTATGATAGTTGTAGTATTGAGAGAGTTGAGAAGTGATACCTCAAACCTGGTTTGGGGTGAGTATTTATAGCCGAGGAGTGAAGGAGGGTAGTTGAGTAGCTAGTCTGACAGCGCACAGCTATTTGCAGTTGTGTCAGACCTGTCGGATGCTGTGGTGATGCCACGTCCTGCTGTGGTGTCAGACTGTTGTTCATACGTGGGCTGGTAGGCGACTGTTCCCAGTGTCACTTGCACTGTGGTGTCAGACCCACTTGCTTTGTAGGCAGGATGCGGTGCCAAGCCGCATCGCTGCTTGCGGTCATTGATGTTGTTCCCGCATTGGTTGTTCCATCCATGATTTGCGCGGATGCGGTGTTGTGCCGCATCGCCTGTCGAGTGACTGTTACTGTTGTCCAGATCCCTTGTCGTGACGAAAATGTTCATAGGATGTGGTGCGAGGCCGCATCGCTATGCGTAACATTAGTTTCCGTCCCTAAGGTAAGTCTTCTCATCAATGGACAGATTGGACCGCAGTGTTCGCGTGTGTCTACGCGGACACTGGAGAGTTAATTGCTGTTGGGGGTTTTTAATGAGGGTAATGGTCATTCCCGGTCGTGCTGACGCGATATTTGGGACCATACCCCTTCAAGTCCCCCCAGTCTAGTGTTCCTTCCGTATGCGAGTCGCATGTGGGAGGGATACTGGACTATGTTGTCTAGAAGGTTAAGTTTGTGCCATGTAGATGGCACCTTCTTTAAGTAGTAGGCCCTTTCTAGTGGATTGTTTCTTCCTTTGAGAAGGGTGCATGGTGAGCAAGTTCCGTCTGATGCGGAATTCTCAGCCAAGGACTTGACTCTTGGTCTACCTTTTTCTGATGTCATCAGCCACCTGTTGGTGTTTCGGACCAACCTTTGAGACGGTGACTGAAGGTATTAGCAGGGTTCGAACCAACCTTTGAGATCGTGACTGAAGATGTCTTCTTCAGTCTAGTTGGAACCTCTGCGTCAGCTGGTGCAAAGTTGTAAGTACTTTGCTCAAGCTCTATGTTCAGCAACTGGACATGTAACGATGATCCCTGTTTTGTGGGGTGTTCGTGTTCTCCAGTTAAGCTTTCTAGTAACCGCGCGTCTTCTGCGGTTTATCTCTCAAGTAACCGCACGTCCTCAGAGGTGTAGCTCTCTAGTAACCGCGTGTTCTTTGCGGTTACCTCGTTGCCGAACCTCGTTTGCCATGTTTCTTTGAGGATCGTGGGGTATTTGCGTCATTGTTGGTCGTGTTTGGTCGAACAATGTGAATCTGGACTATGGGCAGATAAACATGGTCATAGGCAAGGTTGTGCCCACCATTGTTTATTCTATGCGGTCCATAGGTGGGTAACTAGTCATAGGCAGACTTGTTACCGCTGTTCTGGAGCCACTTTCCTTCACGCTTTGGTGGAAAGTAGTTTCCCTGTAAGTAGCGTTGCTGGAAGAGATCGTCTTAGATACTTGGGAAGTTGGTTGAAACTCTTCTGCATTCGTTTTGTAGCCACTTTCCTTCACGCTTAGTTGGAAAGCAGTTTTTCTTGAAATAGCTTTGCTCTTCCGCGTGGTGGCTTAGTTTTGGCTCTTCCGTAGCTACCGTTCGCATAGTTGTGGTTTGCAGTAACTACGCAAGAATGGTTGCGGTTTGCAGCAAAGAACTCGCTTCTAGAAGTCTTGTAGCCTGGATGTGGCTCTTGAAGGTTCAGGGGACAGGGTTGCTGATGTGCAGTTGCTCAGCATACTTGTCCTTTTCCTTAAGGATAAGCTGTTTGCGTTCCCTCTGTGGTTGTGAACCGGAAATGAGGGTTTTGAAGCTTGAAGAAGCTTTCATGGAGTGCGGTTTACCGCATCCTGTGAAGCGGTTTTCGCAGTCCAAAGAACCATGCTGGTTCTGAGTATCTGACACACCTGTGCGGGTTGGTGTGTGTCATCTCCGCATATTCCACGTGTGCTCGTGGGTATGTGCGGTTATGACTTATACCCCTTTATATAATTTAAGGATATATATTTTTGCCTTTTTTGAGGGGTATGTAAAAAACGACATGCGGTATGGGTTATGGTGCGGTAAACCAGAGAAACCGCATGCCGTTTGTGTTTGGATAAGGTTGTCGCTTTCTGTTGCTTACGTCACAATTGCACGTGTGGGTTGTTGAAGTTGGTAGGATTCTGACATGTGCTGATTTGAAAAGACGTTTGCACTGACCGAGGTCATAACTGCACTGTAGCAGGGAGTGAAAAAGTCTTCTTTGTCAGGCGCGTGGGCGGCCACTCGCGCGTGATAACCGTTAGCGGAAAGGTCGCTGACCACGTGTCGCCTTGTAACTCGCCTATTTTGAACGTGTTGAGGCGGTTTACTGTATCGCATTTATTGCGATGAGTATATAAAGGGGAAACCGTTTGGTTTCTCCTCACTGTTCAAATTTTTCGAAAAATTTCTGGTGAGAGAGAGAGAGCATTCCCTTCATCTTCTCTGATCAAACTGTCTTTTATTCCGGTGATCTTCTGAGTTTTCTGAGTTTTTGTTTAACTCGAAACTTCTGTTCTACATATTTCTGATGGCTGATCCATCTAACCCACACAATGTGGAGGGTGAAAACCCTGAAGCCTCTTCTCCGGTGGCCGGGGAAGAAGAAGATGATGGTGGCAATGTTCCTGGTGGTGGCCTACCACCCTTGAAGTGGCCGAGAGCTTCATTCGACCAACTGATGGTCAAGATTGAGATGCCTCACGAGTATGGGGCTGTTTATCCCCAAACTGGTGATACTGGTGCCTGTGCTCCGGCCGGTCACATCACCATGTGGGCCGATTGTTTTACTGATGGTAACCTTCGTTTACCATTAACAGTTTTTGTTGCTCAGGTCTTGGAATTTTACAAGATCCATATCTCCCAGATGAGTCCTTTTGGGATGATCCGTATTAGACATTTTGAATCAACGTTTCGTGCTCTTGGTCTGCCGGTTACCGTTGAGAACTTCCGGGGGTTTTACCAGTTGACGGTGAACACCGGTTTCTTTTCCTTTAGAGAACGGTATGGAAGCCTCAAATTGATGACCCCTCCGAAGGGTATTACGAAGTGGAAGTGTAAGTTCTTCTACGTTAAGGCTGCCGCAGTTGTTGCGGACATGACTATGCGGAACGTCAATGAGCCTATCCCTGCGGAGGATATTGCTATGCCTACCGCGGAGACTGCGGAGTGGTTCTCAAGGCTGAAACCCATTGAGCATAGGCAGCTGAACAACAATGAATTGTGGGTGCTGCGGATGATGTTGACCCGGCCTAAGAGGAATTTCACGCCTGTGGTGCGGGAGAAAACTGGTGGTAAGTGTTACCACTCTTTAGCGGTTGCCTTATTCCCGTGTTTGTTATTAATTTGGATATGTATTATCAGAAATTGTGGAAGTGTGGAATATTTTTGATCCAACCTTTACTGGCAAGGTTGATCTTATTCCGACTGCGGAAGGTAAAGGTTTTAACTTGACGATTGTCCCTTTATTCCGCGTTGCTTCACGCGAGGTGATGACCGCACCCCTGCCGCAGGGCAAAGGTATTATCCATAGCCTTCCTTATTGCTTTACAAAGTTTGTTGCTGATACTTTATACGCAGGTACACTTGGGAACCTTGGCAAATTTGAGTCAAAGGGTGCCCCCAAAAGACATGCGGAGAAAAAGCATGTGGATAAGTCTGGGCGGGGTCGCAGTGTGAAGAAACCTGATGTTTCTGTTGTTCCGCCTTTGGTGAAGCAAGCAGCAGGTATCTCTCGTTCTCATTTCCGCATATATACCGATTACGTGGTAGTATCTGACACCCTTGAGGGCTTGGGTGTTCCAGGTGTTGGTGCGGCCACCGGTGGAACCACTGCGGGTTCGAAACCCGGTGATGAGAAGAAGAGGAAAGCGGAGGAAGCTGGTGATGCTGGAGGGGGAAAGAAGCCGAAGATTCAGACCAGGCGCAAGGCTTTTGTTGTACCAAGGAAGCCTGCGGTTGTTTCTGGTATGTGATGCATGACTTTAACAAGTATTTTGTGCTTATACTTGTACTTTAAAGTATTTCTGTGTTGATTTCAGAACCGCAAGATGAAGGGTTCATCTTTGATGATGCTCCTCCTCCCCCCCTCCGCATGACACTGCTGCGGGTGTGGGGGTTCATAAGGTTGTTACTCCTGAAGCCTCTGTGCGGGAGGTGGACACTGGGAAGCGTCCCGCGGCTCAAATCTATGACACAGTTGATTCGAGTGATAATGTTATCACCCCAGAGGATACTGTTGACCTGGATTTGAAGTTTGGTGATACTGGAAAGCCAAAGTCTCCTGCTGCCGAGAAGGCTTCCGGTTCCGTTTCTGGTGGTGCGGGTTTTGTGGAGACTCCTATTCAGCCTGAAGAGTCTGAATTGGAGTATTATTATCGCTCCTACACAGAAGACCGGGCCATGTCTTACCACCGCCCTCCGTGGTCTGTGATGCAAGGGGATGACATTTCCGCTGATCCCTCCGCTTGTAGGGAGGTTTTGAGTGGTTTGGGCACTCCTTTTGAGGTAAACCGGGCCCGTTCTTTACCGACTAAGGTCCAAATGAACCAACTCTCCTCCATGCTTGTGGGGAGCTCCATAATGGCAAATGCCGTTATGGAAAAGTGCAAGGTGCTGGGGCGCAAGGGGGAGGAGAATGCGCGTTTACGGGCCGAGGCCGAGGAGTTGGTGAAGGCTGCACGTGAGGGTGCAGAGCAGCTTGAGAGGAATAGAGAGCAGCTTGAGAGGGATAGAGCTGCGTTTGAGAAGCATAAGCAGACTGAAGAGTGGGCTGCAACTGCTGAGCTTAAACAGGTTCGTACTCTTGCAAAACTGCTGTCTGATGAGCGTAAGCGTTGGAAAGAAACCCTTTCTGATGAGCGCAAGACGCTATCTGATGAGCGCAAGACTTGGAAAGAATCTTGGGGTAAACAGAATGAAACTCTCTTTAATGTTCGTCAGGAGCTTATCAATGCCAAGGCAGCAATTTCTGCGTTGGCTAAAGAGAAAGCTGAGGCCGTTGCGGCTGCCCAAGGGGCCAAGGAAGCAGAGGTTCGTCTTGCCAAGGCTCTGGAAGAGGCCAAGGAGGCGGAGGCTTGTGCTGCAAAAGCTCTTGAAGGGGCAAATGTTGACCGCACCAAGTTAAGCAAAACTATCTTGGACCTTCAGGTATAAGTTTTTCCTTACTTTGAAATTGCGTCTCACAAGTATGTTGATTATTTTTGTATACTTATGACTTCTTGTTAAAAGGCTGAAGTGCGGACCCGGGGGGTCACTATTGAGGAAGTCTCTGCCCGTGCTGCTAAAGCTGAAGTGCGGGAAAGGGAGGCTGAAGAGGCTAGAGATAGCCACGCTTCTTCACTTGAGTTGCTCAAGGCTGATCATGAATGGATGCGTATACACGGGATCGGGCATGTAAGTATCCGTTGCCTTGTTATTTTTGTTGTAGGTTTGCCTTTGATAACCATTGTATTCATGTTTCGCAGATTGTTACTGCCATTCTTGATGCACCCGAGACCGTAGCAGGTGTTAACGAGATCAGGGATCGCGCCCGGGATGCTGGTTTTAAAGCTGGCTATAATCGCTGCATTGCTCATATGAATCGTGTAACCGAGGGCGGATATACTGATGAGCGATTCGGGTTCAAGGATGTGGATACTGAAGCGCTTCTTACTGCTGCGGTTCAGGAGTTTAATGATACAACCCTCACAGGCCTTGAAGAACTTGAAAAGTGTCTAGAAGCGGAGGATTATGTGGACCGCTTGCGAGTCTTATACGCTGGTGAAGACGAAGAGGATGAGGAAAAACCAGATGTTGAGGGCACGGATGGTGCGGGCCCCAGTGGTACAAAGGAAGATTAGATTGGCCTGCGTGCCACTTTTGTTTCCTTATGTAAATGTTACAAAACTTTATGTAAATTCCTTGTGCACCGCGCAGGTGTAGGAATTTTTTGAATATAAAGAATTGTTGTTTCAATTTTTACAAGTGTTTTTACTACTTGCATGTTTGAATTTGTACGCGTTTAGTGTTACTGTGAGTAATACTAAATCTGTAATTGCCTTTTGCATATCTAGGTGATATGCAAGTGTGAAGATTTGTCTCTGGTTAGACAAACAGTATTGCCATTGCTGGCCTATTACAATAGTTGCGTGTGGTTACCATTCTGTGTGGGTATCACGAATGAAGATTTTGCTAATCTGTTTTTGTGTATACCTCAGAGTGGAACACGCATTTGTAATAGAAATAAATAAACAATATTGCATTGAATCGTCTATTTATTTATTTGCAAATGGCCTGCGGCCCAATAGATTACATGCAGAAAACTTGGCTTACATATAACAGCGTCGAAGTTGCTGTGCGTTCCATGTGCGTGCGATAGTTTCGCCTGCTAAGGTTTGTAGTTTATACGCGCCTTTGCCCAGGACCTCTTGGACGAGGTACGGTCCTTCCCACTTGGGGGCAAGTTTCCCTGGGCGTTCTGCGTTGGATGCTTCGTTGTCACGAAGGACGTAGTCTCCAGGGTTGAAAGTACAAATGCGAACGCGTGCATTGTAGTACTTTTCCAACTTGGTTTTGTACTTGGCCTCGTTGATGGCAGCGTTTTCGCGCCTTTCTTCCAAGAGGTCTAAGTCAACCCTGCGTTCCTCATTGTTGTCCATCTTGTTGATGGCCAACATTCTAGGTGAGGGGAGGCCTACTTCCGCGGGGATCACCGCTTCAGTACCGTAGACTAGGCTGAAGGGGGTCTCGCCGTTGCTTGTTTTTGGGCTTGTCATGTGAGCCCATAAAATGCTTGGGAGTTCATCAACCCAGCCGCGTCTGGCTGTTCCCAACCGTGCTTTGATGCCTTCGACTAAGCTTTTATTGATACTCTCGACTTGGCCGTTCCCTTGCGGATGCGCCACTGAGGAGAATATGTGTTCAATGTTTTGCTCTTTTAGCCATTTTTGAAAGTCGTCGGCAGCGAAGTTGGTACCGTTGTCGGTGACTATGCACATTGGTAGACCGAAACGGCAGATGATATGTTCCCACACGAATTTCCTTGTTATCATAGCGGTGGTTGATGCAAGTGGCTTTGCTTCTACCCATTTTGTAAAGTAATCAACAGCTACTATGATAAATTTCACTGCTCCTGGTGCGTCTGGAAATGATCCCACCACATCGATTGCCCATTTTTGGAATGGCCATGCGGTGGTGACGGGGATCAAGTTGTTCTTGGGACGCAAGGTCTTGGGAGCATGTCGCTGACAATTGAAACACTTGCGTAAGACTTTGACTGCATCCAGGTGCATGCCCGGCCAATAGTACCCGGCGTTCATGATTTTGGCCACCACCATGCGTGGTCCTGCGTGTATGCCACATATCCCCTCATGAATTTCTTTGATAAGGTATGTGGCATCTTGGGGGTTGACGCATCGTAGGAGTGGCCCCAGGTATGATTTACGGTATAAGATACCTTCTACCATTTGGTAATGACACGCTTTGTATTGCAATTTGCGTGCCTCCGCTTTGCTTTCGGGAGTAACCCCTGATTGTAAGTATGCAATGAGCGGTGTCATCCAGGATGTTGTACCGTATTGGATGACATTGATTTGGCGCAGGGGTACCGAAGGATTTTGCAGGACTTCGATGCGTACCTCTTTTGCCAGGTGTTGGAAGCTGGTGGACGCAAGTTTTGATAGTGCGTCTGCGGGTTTATTTTCACTCCTGTTGATGTGGCGAATATTGAAGGAGGTAAACTTTGACTTCAGTTGCAGGGCTTGTTCGAGATAGAGGACCATGGTATCCCCCTTTGCGGCATAGTCACCGCGTATCTGCCCTGCAACTAGTAGTGAATCGACGTGTGCTTCCAAATGTTTGACGTCGAGTTTGATTGCTAAACGCAACCCTGCCAGTAGAGCCTCATACTCCGCTTCGTTATTCGTGCTTTCGAAATCGAGGCGTATTGCGTAGGTTAGCTCTTGGCCATCGGGGCTGACAAGTCGCAAACCTGCGCCAGAACCATCCTCGTTGGATGCACCATCTGTAAATAGTGCCCAGGTTTCTGTGGAGGATGGTTGTGATACAGGGTTTTGTTCTTCTTCGCATTCTTGGATGCGGTTTGCTGGTATTTCAGCAACGAAGTCAGCCAGGACCTGGCCTTTGATTGCGGGGCGCGGCTTATAGTTCAGTGAAAGCGCGCCCAGCTCGATTGCCCATTTTGCTAACCTCCCAGAGATGTCGGGTTTGGATAGGATCGGGCCGATCCTATAGTTGGTTAACACTGTGATAACGTGGTTTGCGAAGTAACGTCGTAAACGTCTTGACGCGTGCACTAGTGCCAGCACCAATTTTTCCATGATGGAGTACCTTGTCTCTGGGTCGTTGAGCATTTTGCTGATGTAGTAGATGGGTGTTTGGACTCCTTCCCGCTCCACTATAAGTACCACGCTTACCGCGTTGTCCGCGGCAGACAGGTATAAGATAAGTGGCACATCTTTTCGTGGTGCGGTTAAAGTTGGGAGTTGGATTAAACACTCTTTCATTTCTCGGAAAGCTTTTTCGGCGTCTGCGGTCCATTGGAATTGTTCCTTTTTTAGACAGCTCCGCAGGGTCTTGATGAAAGGGTAAGACTTAGCTGCATGGTTGGCTAAGAATCTATTGAGTGCGGCTAGCCTGCCGGCTAGTCGTTGCATTTCCTTCATCGTAGAAGGCGATGGCATGCGCTCGATCGCCTGAACCTTTTCCGGGTTCACCTTGAATCCATCTTTGGTTACGATGAATCCAAGGAATTTGCCTTCTTCCATTCCAAACGAGCATTTCCCTGGGTTGAGCTTCATGTTAACGCTTCGCAGAGTTTGGAATGTTCTTTCGATATCTTCGAGCATGGTGTTTTCCTCCATGCTCATGATGACCAGGTCGTCCATATAGATTTCGACACTTTTGCTGATTTGACCGCGAAAGGTGTCGTTCATCAACTTTTGATAGGTTGAGCCCGCGTTGCGCAACCCGAATGGCATTTTGGTGTAGCAGTAATTCCCGGTAGGAGTGCGGAATGCCGTTTTGTCTTCATCGTCGATTGCCATCTGTACTTGGTGATAGCCTTTGTAACAATCGAGGAAACACTTCCATCGAAATGGTGCGAGGTTATCGACCTTCTCGTCGATCTCTGGAAGCGCGTAACAATCCTTGGGGCAGGCCTTATTGAGGTCTTTGTAATCGACACACATGCGCCAGCCCCCGCTTGGTTTTTCTACCATGACTGGGTTGGACAGCCAAGTCTGGTATTTCACTTCCCGCAGGATGCCTGCGGAGAGCAGTTCTTGTACCTGCTCTTCCATCGCTGCGTTCTTTGCTGATCCGAGGTGGCGTTGGCCTTGGATCACGGGCTTGATACCTGGCATGGTATTCAAGAAGTGTTGCGCAATTTCGCGTGGTACCCCTGTCATATCTGCGGGTTTCCACGCGAAAATATCTTGGTTCCTGAAGAGGAGTTGCTTCAGGCGCGCTCTGATGGTAGGTGTCAAGGCATGGCCCAACGTGACTGTTTGCTCTGGGTGTCTTGCATTAAGAACCCATTTTTCTGGTTGGGTGTTGGGGGTAGGCCTTGCTACCTTTGCCGGACGCAGTTCGTCCGTAGACATGACTTCTCTCTGGGCGTATATTATCGCGATCCCCGTCTCGGTTGGAAAACCGATGGCAGAGTGGGGGACGGATGTTATCATGTTGAAGTCGCCTTGGGACTCCCTCCCGAGAATTACGTCATACTTTGAGGTGTGAGGTAAAACCATGAAGTTCACCTCCTCCGTCCTTGTGTGCCTTCCGTTGGTGAGGCGCACAGGGAAAGTGATTTGGCCCAGGGGGAATACGGTTTCCCCTGAAAACCCGGCCAACGGGTAGTCCGCTGGCTGCAGTCGATCTTTGTCTTCTTGATCGAACTGGTTGAAGCATTGCTCGTATATAATATCGGACGTACTGCCCGGGTCGATGAATAATCGCTCGGTGCAGTAGTGAGCTAGGTGCCCCGTGATAACTACGGCGCGCCTATCGCGCGGTCCGCCTCGGACTTTTGGAAAGACGACTTGCTCGTCCTTCCAGTCATTGTCCGGTCTTCTCGCCGCCTTACGCGGTCTTCCTTTTCCTCCATTGATCATGTGGGTAGAGGCCACGTACATGGCCCTTTTACCCGTGGAGGTGCCCTCGTTGTGGGGAGTGATGCGCTTGGTAGCTTTTTGTGCGCCTGTCAACAGGTGTTGCAGTTTCCCCTCCTTTAGGGCTCGCTCAATCTCCAGTCGGAGACTGATGCAGTTGTTCGTAGTGTGGCCCGAGTCTTTGTGATACTCGCAGAAAAGTGCGGGATCTTGATTCTTTTTAGACTTCATGGGTTGGGCCGGTCTCAGGAATTGCGCGTCCGTAAGGAGAACGTCGCTTGGCGACTGGTTGATCTCGGTCTAGCTGCGGTCCCGAGACTCTTTCTTTGACGCCCGGTTTTCTCGTTGGGCGTTGATTGTAGCCCTTGCGTCGGGCTGGTTGTTCCAAGGGACATACGGCTTGGAATCGCTGCCGCGATTCCATGTGTCCCTGTTGCGCTTATTGCTGCGCTTGGGCTCTTGGCGGGAAGACTGGCCTTCCGCTAGGGGTTGTGCCTTTGACATGTGCGGTCTGAGAGACCGCTGAGTTTGGGCATAAGTTTTGACCTTAGCCGTTGCCGCCGGAAATATTCATAACCATTTGTTCGTCTTTGACTGCAACAATGAAATGGTTACGTGCCATCTGGTTGTCAACGTCGCCTATCTCTAGGATCTCTTTATTGTAACGGACAACGAATGCGTCAAGCGATTCGTTGTCTCTGCGCCAGATGTTCATGACGTCCATTGAATCACGTTCATGGCGTCGTTGCTGGCTAAAATGCGCGAGGAACTTTTCTTGTAAGTCCTCGAATGAGGTCAGCGACCCTGGTGGCAGAGAATCGAACCATGCCCTGGCCAGACCTGTTAGGGTCTGTGGGAAAAAATGGCACCAGGTAGGTTCGTCCCACTTACCGTTGCACCCAGCACCGACGAAGATGTTGTTGTGATCATCTGGGTCGGTCGAGCCGTTGTATTTCCCAATGTTTAATGGGAATTTTGTGGTGGTGACATCGGCGTTGGCGATCTCCGGGACAAACTTAGAGTTTTCGGCCGCAGATTTCGGCCTATAAGGTTTGCCCTGGTTGCGCGTTGCAGCGCGGAGGTATGTGTTGCGGGGTTGAGTGGGAGGAACATAGTTGCGTCCGCCCGGTCTACTGTTGGTAGAATGGGACTCCTCGCGGTATGTACTGTCATCTGGATCAGTATGGCCATACCCTTCATGGTGGGACTGTGGTCCCAAACGACTATGAATGTTTGTGTTGCGGCGCGTTGTAGACTGCCGCCTTCTTTCTTCTTGAGAGCCTAAACGGCTATGTACGGAGTCCCTGCGGCGGGACCCGTATGAGGAATCATCCTCATTGATTGTGCGGACATCACAATAGGAGGAGCCGCGGTCCTCCTGCCTGCTTCTGGAGGCTGGATGTGTGGGGGTCCTGTCGTCGTATCGTAAAATACGACCGGCAGGTGTACGCGGTATCGGGGTAGGTCCGATACCTCCTTGTTCGTCGGCGCAAGCCCTGTTGTACGTTGCGGCCAGAAGGGCTGCTTGTTGGTCATACCAGGTATGAGGGCTCATGCCTGGAGGTATGACGGCAGCGTATTGTGATAGATCGTGTCCAAACGTAAGGGATGCGCCCCCTTGCATTGACGTGCCAATGTGTTGGGCATTTGGGGCTAGCGGAATGGTTCCCGCAGGCCCTTGGTTTGTGGGGTTTAGGTTATCCCCGGTAGTGTTGTTTTGACGATCAGACATCTTTGGAAAGAAAATGATGATTGGAAAAAAGTGCTAAGAGTAGCGGTGGGCGCCAATGATGAAACAATGGTTAACCGGGTAGGGTTAACTCACTGATCTCGTCAAGAGGGTTAATCCCTTCTTTCCGAGGATTGCTGGCTGGATCGTCTGGTGGTGGGTTTCCTGCAAAAGGAAACAAACCGTGACTCGTAACAAGGAGGATGGGGTGGGGGGTGCTCCTTGTTACCACTCTCCGGTGTGAGAATCAGTAATTTGCTTGGGAAGCAAAGTATGATAGTAGTAGTATTGAGAGAGTTGAGAAGTGATACCTCAAACCTGGTTTAGGGTGAGTATTTATAGCCGAGGAGTGAAGGAGGGTAGTTGAGTAGCTAGTCTGACAGCGCACAGCTATTTGCAGGTGTGTCAGACCTGTCGGATGCTGTGGTGATGCCACGTCCTGCTGTGGTGTCAGACTGTTGTTCATACGTGGGCTGGTAGGCGACTGTTCCCAGTGCCACTTGCAATGTGGTGTCAGACCCACTTGCCTTGTAGGCAGGATGCGGTGCCAAGCCGCATCGCTGCTTGCGGTCATTGATGTTGTTCCCGCATTGGTTGTTCCATCCATGATTTGCGCGGGATGCGGTGTTGTGCCGCATCGCCTGTCGAGTGACTGTTACTGTTGTCCAGATCCCTTGTCGTGACGAAAATGTTCATAGGATGCGGTGCGAGGCCGCATCGCTATGCGTAACATTAGTTTCCGTCCCTAAGGTAAGTCTTCTCATCAATGGACAGATTGGACCGCAGTGTTCGCGTGTGTCTACGCGGACACTGGAGAGTTAATTGCTGTTGGGGGTTTTTAATGAGGGTAATGGTCATTCGCGGTCGTGCTGACGCGATATTTGGGACCATACCCCTTCAATTACTATTCATGTACTTGTTCCGTTGATGAAATCATGCTAGAAGGTATTGGATTGTTCGTATTGTGGACTTTGGGGTTTTACATCTATGATTTGTTATTGGAAAATATTTGAGAAACAGAGATAACTTAGGAACATATACCAAAGATGAAAGGTTATGTTTGTGAGATATTAGTTCAGGTGTAGAGATATTTTATTGGGACCAAATTTGCTAAATTGCACGGTCAATTCACAGGGGCGGACCTATTAATAAAGAACGGGTTCCCTGGAACCCATTCGGTTTTTAATTTTTTGTGTAAATATATATAACAGACTGAAAAGGAACCCATAAGTAAAATATAAAGGGAACTCGTAAACAAAAAGACTTTGGTACTCCACTGGTTATGTCCGCGTTATTCTCCGCAAAACACCTAGGTTCGAATCCCGTATGAGGCACAACTGATGGTTTTTGTTCCGTTTTTTTTGTTTCTCTTTTTATTTATTTTCTTTAATATAAAACCCATTTAGGGTTATAACAAAACAACGTGAAGCTCGTCGCCTCCACCAGTGTAGTCAGAGAAGAGAACAAGTGATGAAGTATTGGAGTGAACGGTGAACCACATCAGCAGAGCTGCAGTCGCAGAGGCACCTCCACCTCCGTCGATTGCCGGCCGTCCTCCTCCGCGGCTCCGCCAACAGCCTTCAGCTTGTTATACGATTATCATCAGACATCAGCGATTAAGGTTTATACGATTTTCATCATTTCATTTGTTCGGTTAATCACTTAATCTGTTGAGTGTTTCTGTTAATTGATTAAAATGTTTGTTTGGTTTGGTTGTGGGTTGGTGAATAGACCAAAGCAAACCAATTTATCTGTTAGTCAGGATACTGGTAAGATCCTTTTTTTTCTTCTAGCCTAAGGGGAGGCGGGGCGGTCCGTGATGGATCCCCCGTCACGCGTTAAACCACCACGAACACCGCCGCCACTATATATATAACACGTTAAATTTGAAACGCGTTGAAATGTTCAGGCGTTGAAAAGTTGAAAAAATTCGAACGTTGCTTGTTTTTGACCGTTGAATAACCGTAATATTCAATAAAAAAACCTTTAAACCCTTTATCTATTTATATCTCCATTTTAAATCATTTTACACACACCAATCTACATCTTTAAACCATTTTAAACCCATTTCACACAATCTACATCTTTCTCAAATGGAGTTCCTTACGGATTCGACGTTTCCGATGTCTAGCGATAGCGATACCGAGTCGTCTTCCGACAATGAGACGCTAAAATATTTTGTGTCGGTGTATAACGACAAATTTGGTTAAAGAATATGTTGCCTTTCAACTAAAGCTACCTTCAAACGCATTTCCCTATAAAAAATTTAATTAAGCATCTAGGAAAGTATCTTTTTGACCAAGTACACATTTAATTGAATACAAATGAAAGGATGATGGTGTGGTAAATGTGTTAAGAACCTATATTTATAAGAATATAAATATGTTTTCAACATTAACATTATATTTATTCTAAGATATACATCGGTTCAATCTTTATGATCATATACTAATTCATAGATTTGCTTTCTTGATTAAAAAAAAAACAATTGGTAATTTATATAAAAATTATTTGTAACACTTATCGATATATTTTTTTAAGTGATGAAAATTCTATACATGTCATATATTTTTATATTTTATGTACCTTGGATATCCAAAACATGTTTCCATTGGAAGTTTGCCTTGCCCAGTTGACCTAAAAATAACACTACCATTCGGTTAACCACACAAAGTAAACCTACCCATAGACAATATATTCATCACATTGTTATCCTCAACTTTCTACTATCTGAAGGTGTGGGAATATCATAGCAAGCTTTATTGCTATTGCTAATATAATAAAATGATATCTTAAGCAAGAAGGATAAGACTAGGGGATTCCTGAAGTTTACTTGAATAAATTTACAATGTTTTTACTTGATTAACATAACGACAAAGGAGGTAATTAAGGATAAGGATGAAACTAGTGTGTGTATGTGTGTGTGAGAGACAGATTAGTGAGATTTTTATAGGCTGGCTTGAGATTCTAGTTTGATTAGGAACTTTTGATTAATGGCTTAATTACAATGTTTTTACTTGATTAACATAACGACAAAGGAGGTAATTAAGGATAAGGATGAAACTAGTGTGTGTATGTGTGTGTGAGAGACAGATTAGTGAGATTTTTATAGGCTGGCTTGAGATTCTAGTTTGATTAGGAACTTTTGATTAATGGCTTAATGGGTGTTTAGGAATAAAATATCAACCACAAGTTGCATTGCATGTTTGGACTGTAGTGATCCACTCTGCCTATATTGTTTTATAAAATTAGGGTAGAAAAGAAAATAGTGTTTTGGAAAAGATGCGCATGGTGTGGAAAGGATTCCATAGTACATATGCTTTTTAGTTGTTTAAGATATTAATTAAGGTTAATTTAACTTAATCAAGGTGCAGGACACCATGATTTAAGATTATAAAACTGGGTGTCATCTTTATACCGACAGGCCTCACTCTTGCTTCCAATCTTCCAACTCAATGATTCTGTTCTTAAACAAATGTAATTTGATTGGTGATTGGATCTAACCACATTAGTTTCTAGCTAATCAGAATTATTTTCTTGATTAGCAGCATATATAACTAATTAAACATACCTTTTAGATTCTTTCTAATATTTCTATTATCCTCAAGTCATCATTAAAAAATAGTAAATCATACCCAGGTGTGTGACATGAAAATAAGACACAAAATTCACGGGTTTAGATTTAGGTTTAGTCGAACCTGCAAACACGTAGCTAGACGGTTCATGTCAACCTAACGAGTTCTTGGTTTGCCCCATTTGACCCATTTGATTTATTTTTTTTAGTTTTTTTAAACTGTCTTTAATTTAAGAAAACTTAAACTATTTGGGTATTATTTTTGCCAAACTTCAAAATTAAAAAAAAATAATTTGCCACCATTTTAACATAATTTCTATAAAAAATAATATTTAATAATTTAATTTAAAGTATTAATATGTAAAAGAAATAATGTTATATTAGGTTCAGCGGATCATAGTCATATCAACCAAAGAATATTGGGTTTGGGTTCATGCATGACACGATTTCAATTCCACGGTCTTATCGTGTTCGGGTTCATGTAAACCGTCCAGATCCATATTTGATTTAACCTACCAACCAACATACATGACCTGTTTAACAAAGCTATTCATAACCGCCTCATCTTTTTTGGATTCATGTATATTTTGAGTTTTTTATTTCCCTTTAAGTAAATGTAATTTATATGTCATATGAGGTACTTTGAATATTGTGTATTGGAGTGGTACTTTAATTATGTAGAATCCTTTTGAGATTATTATATTTCATTGATTGAACATACTCAAACAAATGAATGACTCAAGGATGGATTAATGGCTTTTTAGGGTCCTAATATAATTTCCACTTGATAATTGAATAATGGATACTAATTTAGAAATATTATAGGGTACCTTAACCCTAGCTAGCTCATGATAACATTGATCAATAGGTTATTATAATAAGGGAATACTATGTATAAATGTGTGTCCTTGACATATAATCAGTGTCATTATCCCATTAAGGTCAAATTTGTTTGTGTCGTATATTCCACACACAGTTGCCTTCCATGTTTCCTTCCCCGCTTACCACTCTTTCTAGATATAATATTGTTTCTTGTTTAAATATATCAACGTAAGTTTTACCTATACTTGAGCCTTCATGAACCATTTTAAACATCTTTTATGGATGTGGTAAGTGTACACGTTATGGGCTCGGGATAGGTGGGGATTGATACCTACGGGAACACCGTCACACCTCCTCGGTACCGCCAAAATCTAATTGTGCTAGGTGGTTTCTCCCGCATCTCTCTCTCTTCTTCACCATCATGCCAACCACAATTTTTTGCAATCAGAGTAAAAAAAAAGAAGTATAAGAACATATTTGTAGCAATGATATATGATTTATACATATCATAAAGATAATCTATTAGTCTAATACATCCGTCAATATATGCCAAACTATTAACAATTCACAATCACATAATTATGACAAGGAAGATCACATACAATAAATTATATCATTTATACCCTTTCAAGTTAGAGAATGAAGGTTAAGAACACCAAACTTGGATGGCTTAATCAATCCTATTTGTAACTTTCTCATGATTGATGTGATATGCATGATTGAAGTTCCAAGAGTAATACAATATCCTGAAAAATGAGACATGTTGTACAACAAACTTTCCAATCTAAAAGACAAAAGCCTTCAGTCTAAGACCATTGGCATACGGTAACAACAAGCCTTGTCATGGAATTTCTTGTTTAGAATTGATAACAAACAGTTAAAGTCACCAAGATCAAACACAATGATAACCAAATGAATTTCTATATTGAAAGTGTGTGTGGATGCGTAACCCTTTGAATGTGTTTGATGATTCTGTATATAGGGTTACAAGGGACCGACACGTCGTATCATCCAAATGACACATACATACATAATATGGTATTGACACTATTGACCTTTATACATAATTACATGACATTAATACACATAAACATACTAATACTTATTTACGTAAATGACCCATAATGAGTTGGGAGTTATTATTATCCAACAAATCACCCCTTACTCATGATCAACTTGTAGCGGGTGTTTAATGCCATGTAGTTTTCTCACTGTGATAAAGTTAATTCTTGGTAGCACCTTGGTTAAGATATTGGCCTTTTGTAATTCTCTAGCGATGTGCTCCACAACTATTTGTTCCTTTTCAATGCATTCACGTATGAAGTCATAACGCGTATCAATGTGCTTGCTTCTACCATGAAACACGGGGTTCTTCATTAAGGCTATTGCGGATCTGTTGTCAACCATCAAAGTTACCTTTTCTTCTTTCCACCCATTTAAGCACTGAGTAGTCTCTTTAACCATAATGCTTGACATACTACTACTGCTGTTGTTGCCAAAATTCAGATTCGCAAGATGATAATGCTATAGTAGGTTGCTTTTGTGTGCACCAACTAATAAGAGACTTTTCAAAGTAGAATACTATCCTAGTTATGCATTTTCCTTCTTTAGTGTTAACTCTATAGGTATTATCATTAATACCAAGTAATTTGCATCCTCCATTACTTTGATAAGTTATACCATAATCTTTAATTCCTTTGATATAATGAATGACTTACTTGATTACTATCCGGTGATGCTCCGTTGGTTCTTACATGAAGAGGATACCTTAAACATCCAGTTAGACTTCTATACTTGGTGGGATCATTGCTCTCAAGCATTTCTAAATCCTTGAGAATTTTGTTCATGTATCCAATTTGCTTAATTGAGATATCACCCCTGTTTGGGTTAACTCTATACCCAAATAATAGACTAATAATCGTATTTCGCTCATTTCAAACTTTTCTTCCATTTGTGATTTGAATTTGTCAATTTCTTTATTTGGTGATCTAAAGACAATCAAACCATCACGCGGTGCTTGTCGTAGTCCATACTTGAGATTTTGTAGACCTTTTCTTTGTCTTGTGGCTTCATAAAACCTTTAGGTTAAGAAACATACGCTTCTTCCTTCAGTTCTCCATGTAAGAATGGTGATTTTACTTCTGGATGGTGTACTTCCCATCTATTATATGCAGTTAGGCCAAAATTAGATGAGCAATTTCTATTTGTGCTAACAGGGCAAAGACTTCTTTAAAGTCTACTCTGTGTTGTTGTAGATAGCCTTTTGCTACTAAACAAGCCTTGTGTTTTATTATACTACCACTTACATCTCTTTTGGTCTTGAATACCCATTTTAAGCCTACTGCTTTGTGATCTTTGGGTAATTCTGTCAAACTCCGTGTCTTATTTCTATTGATTGAATCCGGTTCAACTTTCATGGCTTGAATCCATTTGTCATATACTCTTGCTTCCTTATAAGTTCTAGGTTCTTCCTTAAGTAGTAGTAGTTCATTTGTATCTAGCTATATTTTTGGTGCTTGATCATAATTGTCTTCTACACTTTGATAGGGTAAAGGTGTATGATCATATGGTCTTGAAGAGCTTGCAAAAGTTGAGGCATAAGTAGCAGTTACTTCAGAATTTGGTTCGTAGGTGTCTGGTTGTGGAGTGAACATTGAGTTTGGCGAGTTGATGGGTGAATGAGGAACTTCTTCCTCATGATTACTATTTTTAATATATTTAACTTGTGGGTTAATATTGGTAGGTGGACTGTTCATCTTACTATCTTCAACTATGAAGTCTATCCACTCAGTTTCTTCTTGATTATAACTTCCTGTGTTCTCCTTCCAGCTCCAAAATTATTTTTCCTTAAATTGTACATCCCTACTAATATAAATTTTCTTAGTTTTGGGATCAAATAGTCTATAGGCTTTTGATCCTTGTTCACTGATTTTGGCATTGGTTTTGAGCTTAGTTTTAGGGATGGTTTTGATTTGGTGGAGTTGGTGCTCGTTGGTTGTTACTACCGTCCGATTGGTTGTTTCGGTTATAATTCTAGTTTTCGGGTTAGTTTTGGTTTTCACATGGGTATTCTGGGTATTGATTTTGGTTTTGATTTGGATTATCCATTTGGACGGTTCTAAAGGATGGGTTATTTGGTGAATGTTGGTTGGGTGAGTTAGGGGCAAGTGTTGCCTCTAAGCAGTTGGCTAAGTTCCTTCTCACTAGCCGCTCAATCTCCAATATGAACAATAACGGTGAGGTTCTTCCAGAATTCCTCATATGCATGCATTACCTGTTATCTCAACAAGTAACACACCCTCGTAACAAAGAAAATGAAATATGACAAAAAGAAATCAAACATTTTAAGCATTTAATCACATAATAATCAAACAGTTCCAGACACAAAGCACGCGAACTCCCCAGTAACAGCGCCAAAATTTGATCAGAGTGTCGCGCTCTGGCCAAAGATAAATTTATAAGTCCCAAATTACCTCAAACTAATAGCTAGTGGTAGTCAAGGGCCAAACCACGAAGAGTCTGTGGTTTTTGTTAGGATTCGGTCAATTATCAAGTTAGAACAATTTATGAAGCTTGCTATGCTGTCACAACCCGATATTTACAACTCAGCCCGGTGGGGGGGTATCATGACGTAAGATTGGTATCGTCATGGTCAAACATACACAGAATAGCACAGCGGAAGTCTTAGAATATAAAATATTATTACAAACACAAATGTCTGAAAAATATCAAAGTATTACGTACAGACAAGCTTGTAATAATCCACAGGCGGATCATTTAAAACAAAAGAAGTTTATCAGACTAATGGCTTATGCGAAGGAGTTGCAAGTTCCTCGTCTAACAATTCCAAGCAGCTTCCAGCCTATTTGCGTATTTGTACCTGTCACTTAGACTTTTGAAAATACTTCAGTTTTCATTGGTAAATACAATCAACCGACACATTTGAAAAAATGTTTCATAAATTGGTTTAGGTGCACAAGGCACGAAAATATTTTATACTTGGGACAAACTATATCTCATGTTATCAGTTTTACATAACTTGATCTACATACGGGGCCCGGTACTATGCCGGTTCATGATTAACCGACACACCACTTATTCCCTTATTGGGAAACCTATATTGGGTATAAAATTAATTAAATAACCATATTGCATCTGTCAGGTGTATGCCTACCCCCCGTGCTTAGGTCGTGGCCATTTGCAATTAATGAGTCAAGGATATCTAGGACACGGTCGCATTAACCCCCAATGTTTCTGTCAAGCAATACGAATTAAAACAGGTTAGTTGAATTTCCCGACTTATTGGTCTTCGAATCCCATACCTGACCATGCGGTAATTATATTACCGTATCCCAAGCCTGTATAAGGGAAAATAGGTTAAGAGTATTTACCTAAGCTAGCTCCTGTCTTAAATTGCAAGATTTATAATAGCTCAGCCGTATTCAATTAAGTAAGCGTAGGTACAATTTATCGGAAGACTCTAGTCTGGAATGATGGTATAAATAACCAATTTAGAATGCTAACGGGTCTTATTTAGGTCATAGACCTAGACCGGCTAACTTAAAGTATTAGAAACGGTACGATACGCTAGATTAAGCGATGACCGGAATAAAATGTAATTTAGACCCAACAAGTATAAAGGCTTGTATAATATGGGTAAACTAAATACATTCTTTATTTTGAAGTAAAAATGATAAGGTTTGACCCGTTTCGGCTAATTTATGCAAACTAGTTACATAAACCGTACCGAACGCGTATATGCATAACGGGTAACCGGATGAGTTATGTACAAGTTCCATGAGTCATCATGCTTTAAATATGTTATGATATCAGTAGGATATCAACAATTATGCCCAAAAAGATCTTTAAACTAAATTAAGTCCCGTAAGGGCATTTTGGTCATTTTGATATTTATAAAAGAGGTTTACTAGTAAACTGATGTTCTGGTCTAAAACATTCTGTAAAAACATTTATTTTATGATGTTAAATCAGTAAGATATCATACATATGTGTGGTTTACCATTTATGGCCAAACTATGCCTCGAAGGGTATTTTGGTCATTCACATATGCCTTTAGGGACAAAATTGGAATTCTGAGTTCATGACTTATACCTACTGTAAATATTTTAAAAATTATTTATAATTTCAGTAGGTAACAAGTCTTGGGTGCTAAATATGGTATTAAACCATACTATGCACCTAATTAGCGTAAAACTCGATAATTGACGATATTTGTGATATTTATGTGATTCTGAGATTTTGACCAGCCTTGAATGGTTAAAATATTTTATTTTACATATTAATTTAGTAGGAAAAGGTTTGACTTGTTAATTATATGCAAATCACAATTTATTAGCAAAAGAGGCATTATCGTCAATTATATAATTTATATGAGAACTTAATGATATGGTCAGTATCTAATCTGACCCAACATTCCAAAAATCCCTAAAAATAATTCATAACAGTAGGTAATGAGTTTAGTGCCAAAATTTAGGTTTAAACATGATTTATGCACAAAAGCGTAATTTAAATAATAAAAAGTTTAATTTTACGATATCTTACATAAAATCGTTTTGAGACCAGAAAATAATGTCAAATTAACTTAGACATGTTTATATATTAGTAACTAAGTTATTTAATTGACGAGCCGAACATGTTTACACAAGTTCTAATAATTATTACCAAGTTGTTTAAATGATAAAACGTATTTTAGAACATTTGTAAACTCATATCGCAATTATTTCGAAAACTGGGCCGTTGACTTTTTAAAACAATATTACGTTGACTCGTCAATTGACCAAGCAAACGTGATTCTTATGAGGTGCCATTTTGAGGGTTTAACACCTACCTAATTATTATCACGTAGCCATGTTCGTTGCGAAAACTGGCTTGACCGTTTATGGTCTAACTAAAAGTCAAAGCATTTTATTGTAAACGCTTGACTTTTCGGCTTTAAGAGCCAAATAAAAATAACTAGCCACGAAAGGAGCATGTCACACTATAACAACCCTTCAAAAACAAATTATTTCCGACCCCCTATGAATATTTAGAGTACCCCCAATATGTCTTAAAATACACCCCATATACGAAAACAGGGCCCGAATATTTATATTTTCATTAAAATTAATTAAAAACAAGATTTAATGGTCTCTCGCAGGGCGCGTAGCCCTTAGCTACCTCCTACGCGGGGCGCGACAGCTCAGCCACGAGACCTCACCCGAAGCCGACACGTGGCACAATCGTGTCGAAGCTATACCTGATGACCAGTCATAGCTAGGCCCTACAAGCCTAGGTCGCGGGCCGTGAAATACCCCCTCTAAGTCTACGCGGGGCATGAGGGACTCGAATTCAGCTCCTATAAATTGGGAGCTCAGCCTTCAGTCCCAACTCGCTCACACTTCTTTTCTCTCTCGAATTTTCACATAGTTAAAGCTATTTCCGGGTATAATACCCCCCTAAATAACGAAGTTCTTGTTGGTGCATAGATGTCTGTTAACTTCGTCTTTATAGAGTCTTGTGTCTAGATAGAATAGAATGGAGCTTGGTATTTAGGAAATTAGGGTTTGAATGTTTATAGGTTGTTTCGCACGAAATAGCTTATGATATTTCGTACGAAATAGCAATGTTTGGTTTCGCACGAAATAAGCTTTGGCTATTTCGTACGAAATACCTCGCCTATAAATACCAAGCTTGCCATTTCATTTGTAGCGTTCGAGATTTCAGAGCCGAGGTGCTGTCCGTTTGTCAAACGATCTATAAAGCTTTGAAATCATTAATAAGAAGATAATTAGGGAAAATCAAGCTGTATCAAGTTAGAATCATTGATTCCGCCTTTGATTCTGACTCAAAACTCTTCTGAACGACTCATTCGGGTCACACATCGATCCAACAAGTGGTATCAGAGCTCAGGACGAAGAGTTCATACCAATTCAGCTTTTTTTCATCAGATTTTCTCACTTCTACTCATTCTTTTCAAAATTAAACGAGATTTTACGGTTAAAATGGCTTAAATTTCACATATATCACGTAAAACATAGTTTTAACTAATCCTTGAAAGAATTGGAACTAAAATCGACCAAAAACCAGATCAATTTGACAAAATGGTGTTCGATATGCTGACTTCATCATCATTCCGCACGAAAACAGCATCTTATTTCGCACGAAATCAACATCTGGAATCTTATTTCGCACGAAATCAACATCTGAAACGTCATTTCGCACGAAATCAAATTTTGGACCTTATTTCGTATGAAATACACATTCATTTCGTACGAAAGTCGCTATTTCACACCAAAACTGCTATTTCGCTTGAAGAGGGTGATTTTGTTTGACTATTCCGCACGAAATAGTCATTTTGTGTGAAAGCTTATTTCGCGTGAAGTCATTTCGTTTGAGCTGTTTCGCTTGGATCTATTTCGTTTGAAATTGTTTTAAAACCCAAAAAATTTTCTAAGTGTTTGATAATTGTTTAAGGTAGTTGAAGATGGATGATTTTCTGAATCCATTCAGTGACGCTTTTGCTTTCACGGGTAGCACAGGAGGTGATACATCAAGTAACATAAATGAAAATGCTCCAAATCTGAGTGCAAAGAAAACCATTGCTGATTCTTTGAGTGTTGATAGTGCCTATGGTACCTACAACAAACCGCCCAAGCTAATGGCGATTGAAGAATACAAAAGATGGGCTAAAAGGTTTGAAGAATGGCTAAAAGCTTTTGCATATCTCAGTTGGAAGAACATGAAGAATGGTTTTGATATGGGAAGAACGGATTATGAAAATATAGCGGATAATGAAGTTGAAAGTTTTGTTGCTGAACAAAAATGCATTGCTTTACTTCATCAGTCTGTGAGGGATGACATAATATCATTGATTGAATACACGAATTCGAAAGATCTATGGGAGAAACTGAAAGTAAAATGTGTGGGTAGTGCCGAGATTGTTAAAAACAAAAAGAAATTGTTAAGAAAAGAATTTGATTTGTTTGGATGTTTGAAAAACGAATATGTGTCAAAGATGATTGAAAGATTCGGACATTTGAAGATGGAACTTGCAAGACACGGAATTGTGTATACTCATGAAGAATTGGTTGACAAACTGTTTGATTCATTGCCTGATGAGAAAGACTGGCAGTATTTTGCTTTGATGCTGAAAAACACAGTGGAACCAACTAAATTGACTGTTGATCTATTAATCAAAAGATTGGAGAGTCATGAATTGGAGATCAGGAAGACCAACAAAGTCAACAACTCTTCATATCAACAGAATGTTGAGCTGTATTATCGAGGAAGTATGATCCCAAAGACTGTGTCTCTAAAGACAGCATTTTCAGCAGAAAATTCAAACACGATGAATCAAGAAAGTCTAAGCAGTGGTTATCATGGAGGGTCATCTTCAACTGCTCAAAGTCAATCAGTTTCGAAGAATCTGTTTCAGTGCAACGTTGCTGTAGATCTCAAGAATGCACAGAATTTCAGTGAAGAATCCGCCAAGCAGCAAATGGTGTTTTTGGCATCTATATTAGAATCCTATGAAAGCCTCGTAGCAGGAAAGATCGGAAACACTAACCTCACCAAGGAAGATTATGATCAGATCGACCCCGAGGAGATGGAGTTGATTGATATCAGGTGGTGTATGGCGGGTGCTGTTAGGAGAGCGCAAAGATTCATGGAGATTACAGGTAGACATTCTATTGGTGGACCTTCAACCAAGCTAGGGTTTGATAAGTCAAAGGTCACTTGTTTAAATGTAAACAAAAAGGTCATTTTAAACGTCAATGTCGAAATGCTTACGCTGATGATACGGCGAATCCATTCCGTGAAGATTATTACAAAAGAGCAATTTACCATCAAAACAAATCTGAATCCCCCAGAATGAAGCAGATAGAAGAAAATCCCAAAGAAAAATCCAGAGCACTTGCTGTTATCCATGACGATGAGGGATATGATTGGAGTGAAGTTTTACCAGAAGAAGACGCAGTGGGATATGCTTTCACAGCAAAGATTGTTCCTTTTAAAGATTCCAGAACAGAAGAAGTGAAATACATCAACAGAAAGATGCAAGCTCAAAACATGAAGAGTAAAATCTATCAAACATGGAAAGAAGCAAAAAGGGCAAATAGATGGGATGCTGATAGAGAATGTTACCTAGATCCCAAAGGAAATATAGCTGTTGATCCAGATTATGTCATTGTTGAAACTCTTACCCAGCAAATTGCAGAACAAGAAGAAGCAAGACAAAGAATGTGGTGGGGAGGAGGAGAAGCTGAAGAAAAAGAAAAAGAAAAAGAGAAAGAATCGCAGTCAAAGAAAATTGATGACGGGATTATTGACACGTCAAAAGAATTCACTGTAGAAAACCTGAAGCAAATGGCTGACAAAGTGCTTGCAGCAAAAGAGTTAGAGGTAGACTCTAAGTCCAGTTCTGAGTCTAAAAGCAAAGTCAGTTCAAATGATTCGATCAATGAATCAGGTAAGAAATCTAAAATTGAGAATGACTACAAAAATTGCATGAAAGATTGCAAGGTCAGTTCAAATGATTCGATCAATGAATCAGGTAAGAAATCTAAAATTGAGAATGACTGCAAAAATTGCATGAAAGATTGCAAAGTTTGTAGTACACTTGCTTACCTGAGTGGTAAGAAGACTGAAGAACTGACAGAAAGAGTCAGAGAAGTTGAAAATCAGATCTTAAACCGTGATAAAATGTTAAAAGCTTCAAATGGTCGATTAAAAGATTTGACAGAGAAAATTGAAAATGATAAAATTGATGTAGAAAGAATCAGGAAAGAAAATGAAAAATTAGTTCTTGAAAACCGACAAATTTCAGAAAATTTTGAGAAGCTAAAACGAACGGTAAAAGATTTTGATGAAAGAAATGGTAAAACAAACAAAGAAAGTGTGCAACTGTCAGGAGTTCTTAGGGTTAAAGAAGAGCAAATCAACCAACAGTTGGATGAGATTGCTAATCTGAAGCTTCAAGTTCAGGAAGCTAAGATTGAAAATGAGCGCATCAATCTAAAACTGAACAGTTACAACTCTGCAAGTTTTGTTCTTCAACATATCGTTCCTAAACAAATTGGAAAGAACAAAGCCGGCGAAGATGTTTATTCGGACGGAACTGGGGTTGGGTATCATCAGGTTCCACCGCCAGTATTGAATAATTTTTCAAAGAAAAAGTCCGTGTTGGTTAATGATGAAGAAACAAATGAGGTTAAACTTCCAGAATCAATTGATGTCACATTTAATTCATCATCCGATGAAGACAGTGTTCAATCTGAGATTGTTAAAAGCATGGCTGAAAATGTTTTGAAATCTAAAAGTGACTCAACTGAGGATGAGGAATGTTTTCTGGATAAATATATTCCGAAAGAAAAATCCAAAAACAACTTAAGTGAAGAACCTACTCTTGTGATGTACAAGATGTCGGGATCGAATAAGTTGTATTCGGATCTTGAGTTTCCGTTGGAGAATGTGAATGTTGACAAATTGAAAAATGTTTTTAAACTAGTTGAGATTGATGTCTCTGAGATCGAAGGTTTGAAACGTTCCAAAAGGCAATTAAATTTTGAAAAAGATAAGTCTTATTATAAAAAACCTGTTGTACCGCCGCGTTTTTCGAACAACAATCAAAACAAATGGTCGGGTGGTTATAAGGGTGGTAAGAATTATCAAAGAAGGAATTTTCAAAACAAGAAGTTTGTTGAGAAAAAGGTGTTTGTAAAAAGCTCGAGTTCTCATTCTGAGCAAGAATCTGAGATTTTTTCAAAATCAAATGAAGAGTTTTTTGAAGAAAAGGCCTCACAGCCTCAGACCGAAGGTACAAGTCGGGTAGTTGATACTCGTACATGCTTTAAGTGCAACAAAGTTGGACACATTGCACGAAAGTGCACCAGCTTAAAGCCTAAGTCTGAAGTTGTTGAGAGTCAGAAAAGGAAAGTTGATGCAAAAGGCAAAGCACCAATGGTTGTTGAGAAGAAAGTTTTGAAAATGAAAACACAAAAATCAAAACTGAATCCGTAAAGAATGTAGTAACTAAAAGTGACAAATTTTACAAACGGGTTGCTTCGCCTCAACAAGCATGGAAACCAAAAATAGTTGAAAAGAAATCAAGTTTTCCAAAACCAAAGGTTTCTGAGATGGAAAAACAATCATCCTTTACCACTCCGGTAAAGATGAATGGTCCTTTGGATTACTATGAGAAACTTGATGATCAAAAGTCTACTACTTCTGAGAAGAAGGATGTTCAAAAGAAAGACCAATCATCTGGTCAACCTCTTAAAAATGATTTCTTTTTATACAAAGAGGTTGAGATTGGATCTGAGGAGAGCTTAAAGATGAATGACAAAAATTTTCCGCCACTTTACACTGCTAAAACTCACATCAAAGTCAAGCTACCTGAGTCAAAAGAGGCTTGGGTAGCATCAAAATCTAACTAAAGTGTTTGTGATATGTGCAGGAGCTTCCAAGATCCGTTTCACGTTGGATTATGGATAGTGGAGCTTCTCGGCACATGACGGGGAAGAAAACCCTACTGTACGATGTTCGAGGGTTTAATGGAGGTTATGTGGGATTTGCAGGCAATCAAGGTGGACGAATAGTTGGTGAAGGAACTTTATCAAATGGAATTGTTACGTTTGAAAGAGTAAACTACATCGCCGAGCTTGAAAACAATCTTCTGAGTATTTCTCAGATTTGTGATCGTATATATACAACGCACTTTACAGATAAGGAATGTTTGATATTGAAACCCGGATTTGTTGTTCCCGAAGAGTGGGTTATCATGAGAGCACCTAGAGTCAATGATCTGTATGTGTTGGACATGAGTGTAGCAACTACTACCACGGGTCAGGCTCACTGTTTTATGTCAAGAGCAACGGAAAAAGAATCGCAATTGTGGCATCGAAAGATGGACCACATTCACCTGCGGAAAATGAATCACCTGGTGCATAACGACTTAGTAATTGGTGTTCATGTAAAAGGTTTTCATCTTGAGGGGGAGTGCATTAGCTGTGTCAAAGGCAAGCAAAAGAAGAAATCACAACCTGGAAAGTAAGTTAACTCAGTCTCAAGACCGTTAAAGAGACTCCATATGGATCTGTTTGGTCCAGTGAACTGTTGGTGTGTGCGTCTGTCGACTTCGTCTTGTATCGAGTCTTGTATGAGAATAGATAGATCAGTGCATGGAAAACGAGAAAATAGGTTATAAGATTAATTTCGTTTGAATTTGACAATAGTCATTTCAAACGAAATCACATGGTTAATCTCGCTTGAAGCTAATTTCGCATGAAAGTGATTCCATTTGTGCATGTTCAAGCGGAATTACACTGTCTATAAATAGTGGTCCTGTAATTTCATTTGAGGAAGTCTTGTACGTGTGATTCCAGAGCCGAAGTGCTGCCGAAGTGTCATTTCGCTGTAAAACTTTGTCAGATTAATCATAAAGACATTTAAAGTGAATATCTTGCTGAATCGAACTCGATATGTCTGTTTCCGCCTTTCATATTGAGTAGAACGCCTCTGATCGACTCATTTTGGTCGGTAAAACGATCCTACATGTGGTATCAGTGCTCAGGAGGAGGAGTTCTATAGTTTTCAGCTTGATTTCATTGAATTTTCTAATTTCTACACCTTCTTTTCAAAATTGAACTAGATTTTACGGTTAAAATGGTTTGAATTTCACATATTATCTGCGAAATTGTATTTTAACAAACCCTTGAAAGTTTTAGACCTAAAATCGAGCTAGAACAGGATCAATTTGACAAAAGTTGGACCGAATTAATGATGTCAGCATAATTCTGTTTGAAATTGCACCTTATTTCATACGGAATTAGTTATTTCTCTTGAAGTTTCTGTTTATTTCGCTTGAAATTGTTGTTAATTCCGTTTCAAATTGTTATTCCGCTTGAGTGATTCCGTTTGAAATCATTATCCCGCTTCAAGTTGGTAATTTCGCTTGAGTTATTTCGTTTGAAATTACTAATTTCGCTTGAGATTGTTATACAAGTGATTTCGCTTCAGCTGTGATTCTGTTTGAAGAGGTGATTCCGCTTGAGTTTGATTTCATTTGAAAGTGTCAGATTTTGAAAAATTGTTACCGAAACATGGAAGAGGAATTTTATAATGCGTTTGCTACCCCGACTACTCCTACTGACATTGCTAAGAATATGAACATGAAAAATGAAACTGGAACTTTACAAAAACCCCCGAAGCTAATGGGAATTAAGGAATATTATGGTTGGAAAGATCGGTTTGAAAACTGGGTTCAAGCTAATCATTTGAGATCTTGGGAATGTGTTGAGAAAAAGTATGTTCTACCACGTACAGATTTGGGAGTTGAGAAAAAGATTTTTGAATTTACAGATAAAGAAAGAGACATGTACAAAGCTGAAAAGATGATGATCAGTTTACTTCAGCAAGCTATTAAAGAAGACATATTTGTATTGCTTTAACATGATAAGACTTCACGTTCAATTTGGGAAGCTCTTCGAATCAAGTTTGAGGGAAGTGAAAAGATGATCAAAAGCAAGAAAGCATTGCTAAAGAAAGAATTTGATTTATTTTCAAGTTTGCCAGGAGAAGATACAAAGAAGTTGATCGAAAGATATTGTCACTTAGTACGGTCAATGTCATTGTTAAATATCAACAAAGATCGTGAGGAATGGGTTAACAAATTAGCTGATGCTTTACCTCAGAAAGAATGGGGTACATTTCTAATGATCTTAAAGAACACTGGAGAGTATGATGGATTGTCAATTTCCCAGTTGATTGAAAACATTGAAGGACAAGATCTTGAACAACAGAAGATTGCAAGAATGAACAATTCGAGTGCACAACAAGATGTTAAGATGTACTTCAAAGGGAGTATTCAGAATGTCGAAGCAAGTCCAAAAATTCAAACTGCTTTCAGTGCAGGAAATTCATCTGAATCAGTCAATCAAAGTTCTAACAGCAGCAGTGGATTTTCTTCATATCCAAGTGTAAATCCATAGGAATCAACCTCAAGTCATCAATTTCAAAGTTCAAACAGCAGCAATGGTCATGTTTTACACTGCAACATCGCGTTGCATCTTCAGAATGGTCAAAATTTTTCTGAAGAAGTTGTTAAAAGTCGTATGTCATTGCTAGTTAATGTGTTAGAAGCATATGAAGGTTTGGTTGCAGGAAGGATCGGAAATCCTATGTTGACAAAAGAGGATTACATTCAGATCGATGCTGAGGAAATGGAACTGATGGATATCAAATGGTGTTTAGCGAGTGTGTTGAGGAGAGCTGAAAAATTCAAAATGATTACAGGGAGAAATGATTTTCTGGATGCAAATGTATCTACTTTCGTTCTCAGGAAATGGGATCAAAATTCGTTCTCAGGCAGACTAAGGAACACTTTTCAGTACGAGCTTAATCAAACTGGTCTATGCGATTGCCAATATGTTTGTCCACTTAAACTTTAACGCTCAACTTTCAAATTTTCAACTTCGTGATATGCTTAAGGTAATATTATAATATTGTACCCGTGTGTCCCATTCCAAGGCATACCCCCGCGATCAAGGTAAGCACAACGATTCATCGTAGCAGGTGAGTATACTGATGTCATCCTTTTTTATTTATAATGTTAGACCATTGGTGACAGGTCAGTACTTTCGTACAGCAGAGCGACCAATGATTGTGTCCAACGAGGGCAAGGCAAATACCATTTTGGTACGAATTTGGCACTTTGAGCATTGGGAATTTTCTCATTTTGAGATTTTGATTCCTTAGGGTTTTTGTCCTCTTTGGGATCTTTTAAGATATCCTGATTGTGTCTAGGTCTGCATATAATCTGGATGCAACAGAAGGACAGCCAAGATATCCCCGGATGATTCAACAATATAAAGACCCGAAACCTCAGACGTTGGCTATCTATCAACGCAAGATTTAAGACCATAAAATCATACACCGTTGGTATGTTACCCACATGGTACATAGTTCATTATGTTTATATCACTTAGTATCTTTTATCATGTTGAGCGTCAAGCCTATCGACATATCGCAGTAGATCCTAGTCTTTTCAGCTATGGCACCTTACATGTGTTAGTCAAACCCTTTAACACGAACATTTATTTCACTTCCCATATCATGCAATTTATCTTTTTGGCTTTTTCATTTTTCTAATGTTTTTGTATTTTTCTCATTTTCTCCCCCTAAAACAATACTTATATATACAACAAACTCTTTTTGTATTTTTCTTTTCTGAGTTTTCTCCCCCTAAACTCTATATCTATCTATATGTCCCTCTCCCCCCTAAATTTGTGCATAAATCTTGTATTTTTGCGCAAATTTACCATTTACTAGAGAAAGGACACTTTATATACAAAATAATGAACTAAGAAAGAGAGAAAATACTTTTTCTTAACCGTTCTGTCATCAAATTGAAGACTAATGAAATTCAAATCAAAGTACGGAATTTAAATGGTACCTTTTACTGATCATTTCTTACTTCTCTAATCTCCTCCAAAGGAAACATATCATCTGGAAAAAAAAATTGAACTTTTTGCAACAGTGAAATGTTACCCGTTTTTATCTCTGGAACAACCGCTATCAACATTACAGAGATTGTCAACAGCTCCTCCTTAGTTGTTCCTGAAAAGTAAGGAGATTAGTAAGACATGGGTACCCAGGCCATCGTGGTCCTGGGTTTACCTGAAGCATCAAAGTAAGACACTTCTTTCAAACACAAGTCCCCTTTTGTTTCAAGGATTGGAGACGTTGCTGCCATAGATTTGGGTTTCCAAATCTGTTTTGGTTTAATAAACGTGTTTGTTGCCTTCGGTTGAGCAACTGTAACTGTTTCAGGTTTGTTAGTTTTAGAAACACGTTTTTGTTCCTGAAAAGCTTTGCATTTGTTTTTGGCAGCGTTCCAATCCCCATCAGAAGGTTTAACCTTGGGATTCACATTCTTCATTGACTTAGGTGACGATACCTTCATCGGCTTAGAATGGTAGTTATCCTTTGGTGTAACCCTCTGATTTTGCATATAATATGGTACGTAGGGAAGATTTGTGCAGTTCCGAGCAATGTGACCAGCAATGCCGCAATTGAAGCATGTTTGTCTCTTCACGTAGAAGGCATTATGATCAGCTTGTGTAGCTCTTGCAGGCCCTAAAGGATGAACTGGTCCTTTCTGTGCTTGTTTTTGTTGCACATTTCTGACAAACGAGGATGAATTTGGATGTCTATACTTGTCGTTTGTAAGGGCCTTCTGTGGTGGAGATTTCTTTTGATTCTTCTTGTTTTGTTTAGACTACAGGTCTTGTTCATAAATCTCACCAGTCTTTTCGAAAGCTTTCTTAGCACAGTCAAATGCATATTTCTCACATTTGCCATTACTGACTGGCTTAACAAAAGCATTTTTCACATCACGGGCCTTTTGAGGACTATTGCTGCCCGTTGAGGACTGTGGAGAGCCTGCTTGTCTTTGATGTTTAGGCTTCTTCTTTCCGCGTCCTTTACTTGCTTGCTTCGGCTCTTGTTGCTTGATCTGAACCTTTTCATCACTAACAGAAGGTTCAGATTGTTCAGCTTGAGCACTTGGAGCCTTGTTCACATCAGTCTTCTCTTCATCCTTCATGTCATCAGCTTTGATTGAATTGGAGAGTTCAGGTTTATTGGATGAAATACCAGAAACTTTAGCAGAAATTTCAGCTGAAACATTTGACG
The DNA here is from genome assembly GCA_030545235.1 of Helianthus tuberosus. Taxonomy (NCBI): domain Eukaryota; kingdom Viridiplantae; phylum Streptophyta; class Magnoliopsida; order Asterales; family Asteraceae; genus Helianthus; species Helianthus tuberosus. The sequence continues at coordinate 99,041,887 of CM060437.1, read as the reverse complement.
AATTTTCAGCACAAGACGGTTCTGCACATGACACCTTTGAGCTGAATCCACTAGAATCAACTGATTCCAATTTCTCCGAATCAGATGGTTCAGCTGGCTCATTCGTTTCGTTTGACGATTCAGTCTCTGTTACACAAGTATCAACGTTTTCGCCCAAACCATCAGGCCTGGAATTAATCACAGAGTGAAAAAAACGAGCTAAAAATGCCACACACATGAGAATTTGATGCTTGTTCATCTCCAACGACATCTTTAACTTTTACTTCATCTGCAGGGGAAGACGAAGCATTAGGATCAAATGTTCCTTTAGAAATAAAGTTTATTGAAGGAATCGGTCGTTTATTATCAACAGATTTGCTGTTGATTGATGACTTATCAGTTTTAGGACCGTAAGTCATCTTGCTTTCATTTATCAGTTCCTCCTCATTAACAGGTAAATATGTGTAATTATCATTATAAGGAGGAGGAACTTGATTGAATCCCAACCCACACCCCTTCTTTTTCTTGTATGCAAGTTGCCGATCACACAGATTTTTGACTAGTTTACTGGAAGACTCATATTTTTTAATGTTAAGTTCGTTAATTTGATATCTTTCTCTGATATCTTCCTGTTCTTTGATGAAAATGCATACCTTCTCTTGTGCTTCTAAGAAATGGGCTGTCTTTACACTTACATCATCCTTAAGTTTGATGATGTCTTTTCGCTGAGCTTCAATTTTTTCTTTATAAAGCTTTTCATTTTTTGATAAAGTAAAATTTTTATTCTTTATGTCTTTGTAATCTTGGATCAACTCAGCGTTGTGTAACCGATATGCCTCATTTCTTTCTCTACACTCAGGAGTGCAAAAGATAGAAAGCATCTATTCACGAGTGGGTGAGCAAATTGCTTCACGAGTGGGTGAGCAAACTGCATCAGATGTGTTGCCTTGAGTAGTCTGCTTGTCAGCATTGTCATATGATTTGATGAGTGAGATCAGCTCATCTGACTTCATTTTGTAGCAGTCGGTTGTCAATATTATCTGATTAACATTTCTAAACCAACTACAGTTCTCCTGATCTGGAATCCCTTTTATAGCATCCAGAAGCTTTCTGTTGCTCATGCGAGTAGACACCACCATCTCTGCCTTCTCCATTTTAGAGAGCAGTTCAGCAAACCGGCCAATCAATGCTTCTATAGATTCACCATATGAGTATCTAAATCCTTTGAGTTTCTGCTCAAGCACCTCTCTCTTAGAAGACATTTTTAAGATGTGATCCCCAAAAAAATGTGCGTTTTTAACTATTTCCTCAACACAAGTCCAAAGCGAGAACCTGTGTACTCGCTAACTCAAACCCTTTGCAACCGAATGATCCCGCTTTCTGAACCACACCTCAAAAATCTGTCAAAACCGTTATCACAAACAAACATACCTCTTTTTTATAATTATTTTTTAATTAATATACAAGAAAACTAATTATTATTATTATTATTAAGAATCAATGATTAGGTAATAATGAACTAATGATTAACTTATGATTAATATAATTATTATAATAAATAACTTAAACTAGCAGCGTTGTCTTCTTCGTCTAAAAACTACCGAACCAAAACCCTAATTTTAAACGCAAATGACGTCCGTTGTTGCAGGTGGTTAGGGTGTGGTGCTCCGGCGAAGGTGATGACGACGACCAGAGAAGTCAATGGTGAGATAGAGGTGACCGGAGGTGGTGGTTGTGTTTCGAAAACGTCGCGGACTCGGAACCATTGTCGAAACAATGGTTGCGACTCAAATATGAATGACTCGAGACCAGTGAAGTTCAAATGGTGAGTCGAGAGCTTGAAGATGATGATGTAGCTTTGGAGATGATTGCGACTCGTAACTCGAAATCGGAAAGGATGATTGACTCGAGACCTTGGTTGCGACTCGTGATGAAATGGCTATGATGATGATGATTGCAACTCGAAACCGTGTGTCGAAATGAAGATTATGACTCGAAATCGAGGTTGCGAGTGGAGATTGAAGGTTGCGACTCGAGACCTTGAAGAATATGTTGTGAGTCGAAACCGGTGATGAAGTTGATACTTGAGATCAGTTGAGTCGAGACCTTAAAAATTGATGACTCGAGACCGTGATGATGATGAGTCGAGACTGTGATGATGATGATGAGTCGAGACCGTGACCTGTAGAGATGAATCGAGACCTTGAACAGATGATGAAGTTGAGTCGAGACCTCAAGTGATGTCAATTTGGAGAAGGTTGTTGACTCGAAACCTATAGTGACTCGAAACAGTTGATGAAACTTTTAAATTTGGAAATTAGAAAATTTCAAAAGATTCTATCAATTCAACAAATCACCGAAAATGTTGTAGAAATTTTCAAATCAAGATATTTTATTAAAAATAAAAGATTATGTTTAATCTTTCTAACAGCCTTTTTCAAAATCAAAACACCAAAATATAGTGATTTTTGATGAAATTTCGATGAACACTACGAAGAACGCGAAGAACACCGAACCAAAAATAATGAAAATCTTGAATCTTTGATATCACACCGAGCCTAGAAATAGGTTCTAATGGCTCTGATACCACTTGTAAATCCCGTATAACTGGATCTTTCAATGATATCAAACAACACCAAGTTTGTGCGAAATCCAAACTTGATGTGATTCAAGATAAACCGAAAAGTATGAAAAACGAAGAACAATACCGGAATCACTTTCAACACTTGCACACGATTCTATTACTTGAAAAGCAAAACCGTCTAGTACAAGTGCCCACAACCAAATCGCCTCCCACTCTCTGTTTCTCTAGGATTCTGTAACATGGAGGTTCCAACCCTAAAACAAGTCAAAAACTTGTTTATATACATAGACAAGCCCATCTCCCACATGGGCTCCCCTTGGGCCTGCTTGGCCCACATGGCCTAAAGCTTGGCCCAAGTGACCTATAAAGGTCCACAACCTAATATAAACTAACCCGGTAAGGCCCGGTTCGTAACCATCACTCGTTGTGTTAATTTGATGCGTCAGTCTCACACATTTGGGCCTAACAAGAAACAAGCAGCAAAAGAAAAGAAACAGGTGAAAAGGGAAAGTGATGTTCAGGAAAATATTTTTGAACAAAGAAAAGAGGATAAAGCTACTGAGCAGACAGTTGAAGTTGAGGAAGTGGTTGAAGCTAAAAAGATAATTGAAGCTGAGAAAGTGATTGAAGTTGAGAAGATAATCGAAGTAGAAAAGATTATCGAAGTCGAAAAGATTGTTGAAGTAATCAAACCGTGTCTGAAGTGTTTGGAAAATTGTAAGCAGTGTGAAGAGAAAGAGGAGAAGTTGAGTGAGCAAGACAAGATGAAAGAACAATTATTGTTCAATCTCAATTATGTGAAAGAGTCATATGATGTGCTAAACAGAACAGTAACTGGTCTACAAAAGACTAACTCAGAAAGAGAAGATGCGTTTACTATGATGAATGCTGTGATGATGACCAAGCAGAAGGCCATTAATCATTACATTGAAGAATGTGCAAAGCTGAAGCAAGAGTTGGAAACAGAAAAGATTGAAAATGAAAGAATTAGAAGATTGTTACAAAGTTATTCTAGTTCTGATTATCTGATTGATCGAATTTATCCAACTGTTGCATGTTTTGAAGCGTTTCAAGACAAGAAGCCTGAAGAAAAGGATACTGGTAAGAAAAAAAGTGCAAATTATAACAAGTGTCCGCCTCCAATTTGGGAAGGTTATTCTCCCAGAAAACCAAATGAGGAGCAAGTCGAAAAAGCTGTCAATATAAAGTTAAAGTCCGAAATAACCGATGAGTTACCAGAAAACATTGATGTCACTTTTACATCGTCTGACACTGATTATGAGTCCGAATTAATAAAAAAGGTGGTCGATCAGGTGTTCGATAAAGATGAGGAGTCTGAGTCAAAGTTCGAGTCTGGAGGTTCAAGTTCGGCTGTCAAAAGTTCGAGTTCTTCGGTCAACAGTCCAAAATCATCGGTTAAAAGGGTTTATAATAAAGAATTTATGTTATCAAAATCTAATTTGAATGACGAACTAATCAAAGTGGCATATACTTTGATTGATTCAGACAAATTATATTCTGATGAGGAATTTCCAATAAGAAGTGTTCAAATTGAAAAGATCAAAAAGGTTTTCAAACTAACTAAAATTAATATTTCTGAAATAAAAGATTTAAATCTTTCTGAAAAACCTAAAAAGTACACTTCAAGAGTTCAACAACGTTTAAACAAGAAAAAAGCTTACAGTTCTAGTTCTGGTTTTCAAAAGAAATCAAACCATAACAGTAATTTCAAAAGGAAAGGTTTAGGATTTATTCCACCAAAAAATTATAAAATGAGAAAATTTCTAAAACAAATACAAAATTTGTTTCAGGGACAAGTTGTGAAGAAGAAGCAAAGAGCTCATTCTGGAAGGAATCAAACAAAGAATTCCTTGCTAAGAAGCAAGAGAGAATGAAGAATGGAGCTTATCAAAGGAAGGAAACAAGAACATGTTACAGATGTCAAGAAGTTGGTCACATCGCTTGGAATTGTCCAATGGCCACCAAAACAAAACAGGAAGTTGTTTCTAAACTTAAGGAGAAAGTTGTTGATAAAACCGAACCACTAACTGAAAGATTCAAAGTGTTTAAAAACTCAACATATGAGGTTGGTGAATGTTCTAAAAGATTTTACAATAGAAGAGTGAATCTTGACAACCAAAAATGGGTTGTTAAGAAATCAGATGTGAAATCTGGTGATGAATCTGATTCCACAAAGTCAGAGGAGCCACAAGTTAATCTAGAAATTGAAACATCAGTACCTCCAATGGATGATGTCAATTTTCCACCATTGAGGGCTGAAAATTTTAGAAAAATTGGAAATGTTGAGATTTCGAATCAATTTTATTCTGAGAAGAAAGAATTTGATGTCGAAAAAGTTTTTAATGGAAATGTTAAAAAGATTTTTGGAAAGATGGTCGATGGGAAGGTGAAAGGGGTTAAGGAATTTTATGAAACAAAGAAAGAAACTTATTATCCGAATGCAGATGAGGAGGTAACATCCAAGTTTGGTGAAGCTTGGATGTTTGTTTTTCATATGTGAGAAGTATGACTTGCCGGAGCTTCCAGGTTGGTAAGTGTGAAGCAGGAATCGGCATCATTCTGGGTAAAATGTGTTTGTGAAGGTTTGTTTAAGAAATTTTTGGTTATGACTTACAAGTGGTAAATCAGGGACATTAAGTTGTACTTGATTTTCTACAAATGGTGTTGTGGATTGAATCTAAAACTGTTAAATTTTTTAAAGTGGATGAAAGAACAAGGTGATGAATTGAACCCCTAACCTAAAAGTGGTTACAAAACTTATTTTCCGGAAAAACCATTTGATTAAAACAAACTTAAGTGTTTTGAAATCTAATGGGAAAATAATTTGTTGAGAGGGGGAGTTCTGATTGTTTATGCCAAGAGGATGGCGAATTGAAGCAATTCGATATCAGTTGTAAATTTACTTGTACAGTTTGTTTTCAAATTTCCTTTAAATGATTTTGCATTTTAGGGGGAGTAAGAATTTTCAGAAAATCCAAAAATATTTAAAAATTTGAAAAACAACAAAAACATGATAAAATCAAAAATGAGTTTTGTTGTGAAAAAGAGGAAATGATAGTACATCAGTGGACTATCACAGCATGCTAAAGAATTGGAAAGATAAAATGTGATAAACGGTCTCACTGATGATGTGCCAGTAGGTTTTTATACATTTAGTAGATTGTGACGAGATATAAACCTAAATTTCAAACTTGCTTATATCGTGGGGAACATCTCTCGGATATATGGGTAACCCCCGAAATCTTGTTTGAAAGGTCCCTCTTTCTGAGATACTAGGTCTTTATACTCAGTGATATCTGGGGTATTATCCCGGGACTTCTGATTTTGCGGAAGCAATGGCCTAGTCCCTCTATAATACTTTCTGCTTGCTTGAAATATAGCATCGCCCTCAGTACAAAAAATTATGAAACATTGAAAAATGCTAATCATGTGCTGTTGAAGAAAAGATTCTCTGAAGGGAACACACCTAAAGTCGAAGCCATCATCTCTCTGCTGAACGGAAGTTCTGACCTGAGCTCTCATGGCCCTCGCATTTAACCCTTTACAGATATCATCTGTGGTATACTCACATGTAAGACTGAATATTGGGATCTAGATACGGGAGTATATTCTGAGGTGGGACACGCGAATAAGTTTAAGTACTTAAAACATTAATCTCGTATCTCGAAACAGTTGAACTTTGTGTGAGAATTTAAATGGATCAGTATACTGACAATCTAAGTGAATCGTTTAGAACTTAAAATGTTTAAAGCCTAACGGTGTTGGTGATTTGTCTCATAAACTGATATGATCCTCTTACACAAACTCACAAAAATATTGTATGTAAATATTTCTTTACTGCATTTCTTTTAAAACAAAAATCCAAAAATATTTTAAGTGTGTTTTAGCATAAAGTTTGAAAAATTCAAAAAGATTTTCGACAACTGATGTTGAAGAGCTGATTTTCAAAATTCCAAGTGCTAAACATGATGACAATCTTTGAGGGGGAGTCAGTTTGAAATATGAAAAGATTTTAAAAGAAAAATGTTTTTATTTACAAAGTGGTTCATCAGAATTTAAGATTGTAAAATCATTTATTGTGTTGAGTGATATTTGCAAATGATGATGTATTTGTTTTTACAAGTGGTAAGTAGAGAATAAATTTGAGAAACATATTGTGAGGTAGAGATTGTGCAGATATGTGAGAGAGCCAAGTTCTGACCCTGTGCAGAATGTAAACCAGGTTATAATCTTGGACCTGAAATTCACGCAAGCTGATGATGCTGATGAACTTAAGGAATCAAGAGACCTGATCAAGGAGAGCAATGAGCTAAGTTGCGATTCTGGAAGAAAGAGAAAGAAGATTGTGGATGCTTTACAGTGTCAGATACTTCAGGAAGAGTAAAGACTGAAGACGTTGAAGACTCGACACTGAAGACTCGTCAACATTCGAGGGGGAGTCTGTTGGTGCATGCGTCTGTCGACTTCGTCTTGTATCGAGTCTTGTATGAGAATAGATAGATCAGTGCACGGAAAACGAGAAAATAGGTTATAAGATTAATTTCGTTTGAATTTGACAATAGTCATTTCAAACGAAATCACATGGTTAATCTCGCTTGAAGCTGATTCCGCATGAAAGTGATTCCGTTTGTGCATGTTCAAGCGGAATTACACTGTCTATAAATAGTGGTCCTGTAATTTCATTTGAGGAAGTCTTGTACGTGTGATTCCGGAGCCGAAGTGCTGCCGAAGTGTCATTTCGCTGTAAAACTTTGTCAGATTAATCATAAAGACATTTAAAGTGAATATCTTGCTGAATCGAACTCGATATGTCTGTTTCCACCTTTCATATTGAGTAGAACGCCTCTGATCGACTCATTTTGGTCGGTAAAACGATCCTACATGAACGTCAAAAGTATAACTGGTGATCTCTACTATCTAGTAGTAACAGACGACTACTCGAGATTTTCATGGGTATCATTTCTGAAGTCAAAAGATGAGACGTTTGAAAGTTTGATGACGTTGTTCAGAAAAATTGAAAACTTGTACCAAACTCGAATCAGAAGAATCAGGAGTGACAACGGTACAGAGTTCAAGAACAACAAGATGGAAGATTATTGTGATGAGAGAGGTATATTGCAAGAATTTAGTGCTCCTTACACTCCGCAACAAAATGGAGTAGCTGAAAGAAAGAACAGGACGCTAATAGAAATGGCCAGGACGATGCTTGCTGATTCCAAACTACCAGTAAATTTTTGGGCAGAAGTAGTGTCAGCCGCTTGCTATACACTCAGCCGGGTTCTTACAGTGAAGAAATTCAACAAAACATGTTTCGAACTGATAAACAACCGCAAGCCTAACCTGAAGTATCTGGAAACGTTTGGGTCTCCCTGCACAGTTCTAGAACCTTTTGGTAAATTTGGTGCAAAGAGCATTGAAGGAATTTTCGTGGGTTATGCAAGTCCATTGAAATGAGTCTTTGTTCCAAGCTTGAAGCGGATCATCGAAGCACATAATGTTGAGTGACAAGGTTATACCATGCCACCGCAGAATCCTGGCGACTCATGGCGTTTTAATTACGATACACTGTGGGATTCGTCTGACATAGAAGAAGAACCAGATTTCTTTGACGAGTTGGATATTCTGAGAGAATATGAAGAATCATAAGAAAGATTTCCAGCTGAGCCTTTTAAATGTCAAAATCGAGCTTCAAATGACGATGAAGCTGGTCCTAGTAATGCTGGAGAACATGATGATATTCAGCAAACTCTTGACAATTAGACGGCAGTCAACGATAATCTAGAATCTGATGATAGACCTATATTCGATCGTGGTGATTTAGATTCTGAGGGGGAGCAGATCCAGATTTCAAGTCAAACAATTCCAGTCAATGAACAAGGTGCAAATCAGAATGTCACAAATTTGGAAGGTGAAGTAGATGTTCCAGGCGAGGTGATGCCGAGAACTCTTTCGTATCATCCAGAAGAGCTCGTTATTGGAGAATTACAATCAGGCGTTCGCACTAGACATCAAATTGATCAAGGCCTTACTTGTTTTTATTCTACGGTTGCTCTGTTACAAACTGAGTTTTCATTTAGTTGTTTTATTTCGCAGATTGAACCGCGAACATACAAGGAAGCACTAACTGAAGATTCTTGGGTCAACGCGATGCAAGAGGAGCTGAGTCAGTTTGAGAAGTTGGGAGTGTGGAAATTGGTAGACTTGCCTGATGGTCACAGGAAGATAAACACCAAGTGGGTGTTCAAGTGCAAAAGAGATGACCGAGGGGTTATTATTCGCAATAAAGCTAGACTCGTAGTCCAGGGCTTTAGTCAACAGGAGGGTATACATTTCACTGAAGTATATGCTCCCGTTGCTAGACTTGAAGCGATCAGAATCTTCCTAGCATTTGCATCTTGGAAAAGTTTTAAAGTTTATCAGCTAGATGTTAAATCGGCGTTTCTCTATGAGAAGGTAAAAGAGGAGGTATATGTCGGACAGCCACCGGGCTTCACCGACCCAATCCACAAAGACAAGGTTTATTTACTGGATAAAGCACTGTATGGTTTACACCAGGCCTCGAGAGCTTGGTACGAGACATTGTCTCAACACCTGCTTGCCAACAGCTTCATCCGTGGAAAAGTGGATGCCACTCTCTTCACCAAAGAAGTCGACGGACATCTTCTGATAGTTCAAATATACGTGGACGACATCATATTTGGGTCAACAAATGAAAATTTGTGCAAAGATTTCGAAAAAGTTATGAAGCAAAAATTTGAAATGTCATCGATGGGTGAGATGCAATTCTTCTTGGGACTTCAGGTTGATCAACTGCCTAAGGGAATTTTCATACATCAGACGAAGTATGTTCATGATATCTTAGAGAAATTTGGGATGTCAGGATCTACTCCAGCTTCCACCCCATTAGCGACGAATCATGGGATAAACCCTGATCTCACCGGAGAGAAGGTAGATGAAACGATGTATCGTTCCATGATCGGATCGCTGATGTACTTGACAGCTTCAAGACCCGATATCATGTATCCAACCTGCCTCGCAGCAAGATTTCAGTCTAACCCCAGAGCTTCGCATATGGTGATTGTGAAACGGATATTGCGCTACCTGAAAGGAACTCCATCATTGGGGTTGTGGTATCCAAGAGAAGGCGACTTTATGCTGGAAGGGTATTCCGATTCCGATTTTGGATGCTGCAAAGTGAACGCTAAATCAACAACAGCGGGGTGCCAGTTTTTCGGACCACGATTGGTTTCCTGGCAATGCAAGAAGCAGACCTCTGTAGCTTTATCCACATGTGAAGCTGAGTATGTATCTGCTAGCAGCTGCTGCTCTCAGATCTTGTGGATCCAGCAACAGATGAGAGACTACGGTTTGCAATTTCTTAACACCCCTATCTTTGTTGATAATGAGGCAGCGATAAACATAACAAAAAATCTTGTTCATCACGCTAAAACAAAACACATTGAAATTCTTCATCACTTCATCCGAGACTGTTTCGAGAAGAAGTTGATACGAATTGAGAAAATCCACACTGACGAACAAAAAGCTGATTTACATACCAAAGCGTTTGATAAAACTCGTTTTCAATATCTTTTAAAATTGAACGGTATGAAGCTTTTATCGGTGTCGGCGGAGATTCTTGGCGTAGATGAAGGTACCACTGTAGATGATGTTGAGAAGCAATCTGCAATGGTTTGTCGATTTTTTACTTGTTTTGGTATTTAGGGGGAGTTAGTTATATTTTCAGAAAATACAAAAACAGTAAAAAAATTTCAAAATCCAAAAACATGAGATATTTCAAAATTCAAAAACAATAGAAAACTGAAAAAGAGCTTGTGTAAAAAGGGAAAATGATAGTACATCGGCTTGACAGTTACGGTATGCTAAAGAAATGTAAAGTTTAAAAGTCTTTATCAGTCTCGCTGATGATATGCCGATATGTTTTTACACATTTAGTAGATTTGTACGGGATATAAACTTAAATCATTACTTGCTTTTTCATGGGGAACACTACTTGGATATATAGGTAACCCCTGAAATCTTGTTTGAAAGATCCCTCTTTCTGAGATACTAGGTCTTTATACTCAGTGATATCTGGGGTATTATCCCGGGACTTCTGATTTTGCGGAAGCAATGGCCTAGTCCCCGTATAATACTTTTCGTTTGCTTGAAATAATAGCATCACCCTCAGCATAAAAAATGATGAAACATTGCAAAATGCTAATCATGTGCTGTTGAAGAAAAGATTCTCTAAAGGGAACACACCTAAAGTCGAAGCCATCATCTCTCTGATTTTGCGGAAGCAATAGCCTGAGCTCTTATGGCCCTCGCATTTAACCCTTTACAGATATCATCTGTGGTATACTCACCTGTAAGACTGAATATTGGGATCTGGATATGGGAGTATATTCAAGAGGTGGGACACATGAATGAGTTTAAGTTCTTAATACACCTAATTTGTATCCTGGACAGATTGAAATTTGTGTGAGAATTTAAGTGGATCAGTATATCGACAATCTAAGGAATTGTTTAATTCTGAGTATGAAATCAAAGCTTAACGGTACTTGTGACTTGTCGACAGCTGATATGATTCCCTAACACACTCACAAAAAATATGTTTGTAAATAGTTTACATTTACTGCATTTCATTTCTGTTTAGCATTCTAGTATAGAAACTTTATTCAAAATCCAAAAAGATTTTACTTTTCTGCTTTATGTTTCCGACAAACCAAAGTGGAAAGCTGATCTTCAGATTCGCAATTTGAAGAAGATGCAGGAAGTTTCTGAGCTGGACAGAAGAGTTGTGAGCTTATCATGATATAACTTGTGAATATGAAAAGTCAAAACAAGTTTATTAAGTTGAAACTTGTAATTTTCAGAATAATGTTTTGAAAAATGTTGAACAAAAGTCAGTTTTGTTTCGGTACAGGTCATCCAAGGTCATTAAATTGGACTTGGTAGACAAATTAAGTGCCTATGGTCATTAACTTGGACCTGGATACTTAAGTGGATTATTAAAAACTAATAAAAAATGAGTAAAGATGTTAAAAATCAATACATTGTAGTGTTATATTCTTGAGAAGCAGGAAGCAAGATCCCCATGGCAAAATTTGTGTAAAGTTTGAACCAGAATTTGAGTTCTAGCATATTGAAAGGGGGAGTCTGCATTCTGGATCAACATTCAAAGGGGAGTTTGAAGATAGAGATTGAAGGATGCTTACAGTGTCAAACATTTTAGACAGAGTGAGAAGATAGATAAAGACTAAAGACTGAAGATTTGATGCTAAAGACTTCGTCAACATCCAAGGGGGAGTCTGTTGGTGCATAGATGTCTGTTAACTTCGTCTTTATAGAGTCTTGTGTCAAGATATAATAGAATGGAGCTTGGTATTTAGGAAATTAGGGTTTGAATGTTTATAGGTTGTTTCGCACGAAATAGCTTATTCTATTTTGTACGAAATATCAATGTTTAGTTTCGCACGAAATAAGCTTTGGCTATTTCGTACGAAATACCTCGCCTATAAATACCAAGCTTGCCATTTCATTAGTAACGTTTGAGATTTCAGGGTCGAGGTGCTGTCCGTTTGTCAAACGATCTGTAAAGCTTTGAAATCAATAATAAGAAGATAATTAGGGAAAATCAAGCTGTATCAAGTTAGAATCATTGATTCCGCCTTTGATTCTGACTCAAAACTATTCTGAACGACTCATTCGGGTCACACATCGATCCAACAGTTCTGCATCGTTGTAAGTATCATAACCCCGGCTACGTATTAGATACGCTGCCCGATTGATCCAGGGTTCCGTAACGGCTGTCGTGGTTCTGCCCGATGTAGTCGTTGGAATGCCGTCTCGGGGAGGGTATTACTAATGTAAATATTGGGTTATTGTATTAATGCATGTGCATTTGTGTTAATTATAGATAATCACCAGGAAACCCCTAAAGAAAATCTAAGACAGCAATGTGAGTAATCCTCCTTTTTGCAAACTGTTTTTACAAAACCTCACTTAACTAATAATATATTAAACAGTGATTGAGTATTTGTATTCTACAATTATCGTCGGTATGTTGGGGTTTTGTTTACAAAATTTGTTACTACCTTACGAGGAGTAACATGACCACAAGTCGGGTTGACAGTACCGTGGGTGGTAATTAAGTAGATGGAAACAAATGTAATTGCACGACCGCCCTCAATACTGTACAATGGTTTTTGCTTAACTTGATTAAACTGGGATTCACTCACCAGTATTTCCACTGATAAAATGTTCTTAAACGCGTTTCAGGTAACAAAATGTGAAAGCCAAATAGAAGCCAGCTGGACAGCACTGAAGGCTTGGAAAAGTGGCTATAAAGTTACCTAAAATAAAGAGATGTTTTATTTAAATAAAATAGGGTTTATCCCTATGAAAATATGTGTACTTAAAACTTGGGTTTTTCCCATGTGTTTGATATATTAAAAGCGTGGTATTTTACTCTGATAAAATATTTCCTAACTACGATCCTGATGTAAATTCCGCCGCCAAAAGGATAAAACACGGATACCACCGAAACTGGCCGCGGCCGCCCGTTCCCGGGTTTGCTAGGGGACGGGGGTTGCGATTACCGAAATCTTGCAGGGAGCAAGAATAGAGTTTTTAAACCAAAAGTTTATTGCAAACCTTTACCCAATGAATCTGGCAGGATTTGATGTAGTATTAGAAATGGATTGGTTAATAGCCAATAAAGCTAGTATTCTATGTGATCAAAAGTCAATCCAAGTAAATTCACCAAGGGGTGAAAAGATCACAATTAAAGGAGATAAACCATCTAGATCCACAAAATTCATCTCTGTGATGAAAAAAGTAAGTTATGTAAGAAAAGGATCATTAGTGTATTTGATTTCCATAATCATTAACACTAAAGGAAAAGAATTTAAAGAGATTCCTATAGTATCTCAGTTTTTAGATGTATTTCCAGAAGAATTACCAGGACTACCGCCAGACAGAGAAGTTGAATTTAGAATCCATCTGCTACCAGGGACAACACCAATTGCCAAAGCACCCTACCGTTTGGCACCTGCAGAAATGCAAGAACTAAAGAAACAGTTAGACGAATTGTTGGAAAAATGATTCATACAGCCGAGTTCATCGCCATGGGGAGCACCAATCTTATTCGTTAAGAAGAAAGATGGATCTATGCGTATGTGCATTGATTACTGTGAATTGAACAAGGTCACGATTAAAAATTGGTATCCATTACCGAGAATCGATGATCTGTTCGATCAATTACAAGGAGCTCGATTTTTCTCAAAAATCGATTTACGGTCAGGATATCATCAATTAAAGGTACAGGAAGAGGACATTCCTAAGACCGCTTTTAGAACAAGGTACGGTCATTATGAATTTACTATCATGCCATTTGGTTTAACCAATGCCCAGTCGCATTTATGGACATGATGAACTGAATATGTAAGCCATATTTGGATAAATTCATAATTGTCTTTATAGATGATATTCTCATTTACTCTAAGAGTAAAGAGGAACACGCAGCGCATCTGCACGCACTCCTAAGTTTATTAAGAAAAGAAAAGCTTTATGCTAAGTTTTCAAAGTACGAGTTTTGGTTAGAACAGGTACAATTTCTTGGACATTTAGTCAATCATGAAGGAATTCATGTGGATCCCACCAAGATCGAAGCAATTACTAAATGGAAAACCCCTGAGTCACCAACCGAGGTTAGAAGTTTCTTAGGATTGGCCGGTTATTATAGCCATTCCCTTAACTAAGTTAACCTGTAAATCTATTAAGTTTGAATGGGGACCACAACAGGAAAAAAGCCTTTAGAATTCTTAAGCAAAGACTAACCAACGCACCCATACTAGCGTCACTAAAAGGAACTGAAGACTTTGTAGTCTATTGTGACGCTTCTAAGATAGGTTATGGATGTGTGTTGATGCAACGCCAAAAGGTTATAGCCTACGCCTCTAGACAACTTAAGAATCACGAAGAGAATTATTCAACTCATGATTTGGAATTAGGAGCCATAATTTTTGCTCTGAAGATTTGGAGACATTACATTTACGGTAGTAAGTTTACCATTTTTACAGATCATAAGAGTTTAAGGTATGTATTCGGGCAAAAGGAGTTGAATATGAGACAAAGACGCTGGATGGAAATTCTTAGTGATTATGATTGTAATATCCAGTATCATGCAGGAAAAGCAAATGTAGTTGCTGATGCTTTAAGTCGAAAGTATCACGAGAAACCAAAAAGAATACGTTCTGTTAAATTAAATCTACAAGTAGATTTAAATGAAAAAATTAGAGAAGCACAAAAATCAGTAATCATGGATGATACTGAGAAATTGAAAAGAATGATTAAAGAACTAGAACAAGGAACAGATGGAATTTGGAGATTCCATAAGAAAAGGACGTGGATACCTAAATTAGGGAACCTACGTCACCGTATGTTAGAAGAAGCCCATAAGTCTAAGTATACGATGCATCCTGAAAGTGATAAGATGTATCAGGATTTAAGAAAGAATTTTTGGTGGATAGGAATGAAAAAGGACATAGCAGCTTATGTTTCTAAGTGTTTAACCTGTTCTCAAGTTAAAGCTGAACACCAGAAACCCTCAGGTTTGTTACAACAATTAGAGATACAAGTGTGGAAGTGGGAATTGATAACAATGGATTTTGTTACTAAATTACCCAAAACAAGGAAAGGTAATCATACAATCTGGGTGATTGTAGACAGACTAACAAAGTCAGCTCATTTTCTACCAATGAAGGAAACCTACAGTATGGAACAATTAGCTAAGTTGTATGTAAATGAAATAGTTTCATTACATGGAATTCCTTTATCAATTGTTTCTGATAGAGATAGCTGTTTTACCTCTCATTTTTGGACAAGTTTCCAAAAATCAATGGGAACTAAGTTAAATATAAGTACAACTTATCATCCTCAAACGGACGGACAAAGCGAAAGGACGATTCGGACAATGGAGGACATGCTTAGAGCTTATGTAATTGATTTTGGAGGTAATTGGGGCGATTATCTACCATTAATCAAATTTTCTTATAATAACAGCTATCAATGCTGCACCATTCGAAGCAATCTATGGACAAAAGTGCCGAACTCCAGTCTATTGGGCAGAAATTGGAGAAAAACAGTTATCCGGTCTGAGATAGTGCAAGAAACAACCGACAAGATTATTCAAGTCAAGGAACGACTGAAAGCAGCATGTGATCGAAAAAAGAGCTATGCTGATAACAGACGAAAGCCACTGGAATTTCAAGTAGGAGACAAGGTGTTATTGAAGTTCTCTCCTTGGAAAGGAGTAGTAAGATTCATCAAAGGGGAAAGCTAAGCCCCAGGTATATTGGACCTTTTGAGATTATTAGAAGAATAGGACCTGTAGCCTATCAGATACAACTGCCAGAGGAAATGACAGGAATACATGATGTATTTCATGTATCTAATCTCAAGAAATGCCTAGCTGATGAATCCCTTGTAGTACCTCTTAAGGATATAGAGGTAAATGAGCAGTTAAAATTTGTAGAGAAGCCTCTACAAATTGAAGACAGTAAAGTTAAGAACCTCAAGCACAAGAGATTGGTTCTAGTTAAAGTAAAATGGGAATCCAAAAGAGGACCAGAATACACATGGGAGCTTGAATCAGAGATGCGAAGGAAATACCCGCACCTAATCCAGTAGATCTCGAGGACGAGCTCTAAAACAAGGTGGGGAGGATATAACAACCCTTAAAAAAAAAAAAATTCCGACACCCTATAAATATTTAGAGTACCCCAATATGTCTTAAAATACACCCCATATACGAAAACATGGCCCGAATATTTATATTTTCATTAAAATTAATTAAAAACAAGATTTAATGGTCTCTCGCGGGGCGCGTAGCCCTTGGCTACCTCCTACGCGGGGCGCGACAGCCCAGCCACGAGACCTCACCCGGAGCCGACACGTGGCACAATCGTGTCGAAGCTATACCTGATGACCAGTCATAGCTAGGCCCTACAAGCCTAGGTCGCGGGCCGCGTAATACCCCCTCTAAGTCTACGTGAGGCGCGAGGGACTCGAATTCAGCTCCTATAAATTGGGAGCTCAGGCCTTCAGTCCCAACTCGCTCACACTTCATTTCTCTCTCAAATTTTCACATAGTTAAAGATATTTCCGGGTATAATACCCCCTAAATAACGAAGTTCTGCCTGGTTGTAAGTATCATAACCCCGGCTACGTATTAGATACGCTGCCCGATTGATCCAGGGTTCCGTAACGGCTGTCGTGGTTCTTCCTGACGTAGTCGTTGGAATGCCGTCTCGGGGAGGGTATTACTAATGTAAATATTGGGTTATTATACTTACGCGTGTGCATTTGTGTTAATTATAGATAATCACCAGGAAACCCCTAAAGAAAATCTAAGACAGCAATGTGAGTAATCCTCCTTTTTGCAAACTGTTTTTACAAAATCTCACTTAATTAATAATATATTAAACAGTGATTGAGTATTTGTATTCTACAATTATCGTCGGTATGTTGGGGTTTTATATACAAAATTTGTTACTACCTTGCGAGGAGTAACATGACCACAAGTCGGGTTGACAGTACCGTGGGTGGTAATTAAGTAGATGGAAACAAATGTAATTGCGCGACCGCCCTCAATACTGTACAATGGTTTTTGCTTAACTTGATTAAACTGGGATTCACCCACCATTATTTCCACTGACAAAATGTTTTTAAACCGCATTTCAGGTAACAAAATGTGAAAGCCAAATAAAAGCCAGCTGGACAGCATTGAAGGCTTGGAAAAGTGGCTATAAAGTTACCTAAAATAAAGAGATGTTTTATTTAAATAAAATAGGGTTTATCCCTATGAAAATATGTTTACTTGAAACTTGGGTTTTTCCCATGTGTTTGATATATTAAAAGCGTGGTATTTTACTCTGATAAAATATTTCCTAACTAAGATCCTGTTGTAAATTCCGCTGCCAAAAGGATAAAACACGGATACCACCAAAACTGGCCGCGGCCGCCAGTTCCCGGGTTTGCTAGGGGACGGGGGTTGCGACACACACCCTGATATTTCCACGTATTACCGGTGGGGGGGTATCGTGACGTAGTTGATATCATCATAGTCAAATAATCACAGTTTAATGCACAACGGAAGTCTAAAAGTAATTATACAAACCGAATTGAAAGTATAACAAATATTACACAACGGTTGTAAGTGGATCCACAGGAGGAACTAAAACAGAAAGTAAATATTTTTCAACAGACTTAAAGTATTAAGAGCTTGCAAGACTCTTTAACTAATACTCAGGAGGTCCAGCCCATTTCGTGTAGTACCCGCACTTAATCTTTTTGAAAAATACGTCAGTTTTCACTGGTAAATACAATCAACTGACTCTTTTGAAAAGTGTTTATAAAAATTGGTTTGGATGCACGTGGCATAAAATCCTTTTATAACTTGGGACAATTACTTAAAATAATCTTGTATACAGATTTATATGTCTGTCGTCCATTCAGGGCCCGGTTAGAAGAGCCGAGACAAGATTAATAGACACACCACTAATATAATCCCACGGCGAGTTATCCTCTACAAGTGGTTATATCTTTTACATATGCAACTGTCAGGTGTATGCCTACACCCCATGCTTAAGTCGTGACCATTTCAAATGAATGAGCCGAGGATATCCAGGACACGGTCATTAACCCCTCAAAGGCTTTGCATCAAACAAAACAGAATAAAACGGGTTATGCAATTTATTAATCACAATCCGATTAAATGATTTCATACCCGACCAAGCGGTATTATTATAATACCGTATCCCAAGCCCGTATAAGGGAAAATAAGTTAAAAGTATTTACCTGAGCTAAAAATAATTTTTTCTCAGTCGTAATTTCTAATCAGCAAGTATAGGGAGCTTTTACTGGGCTCCTAATCTGGAACGAAGGTTTTAATAAACTATTAGATTCCTAACGGGTCTTATTTAGGTTATAACTTAGACCGGTTAGTTTTAAAGAAAGGTTTACGGTTCAAAACGCAAGATTAAGCGATGACCGGATTGGAATGTGATTTAGACCCAACAAGTATGAAGACTTGTATATAATGGGTAAACTAAATACATTCTGGATTTTGAAGTAAAAATGATAAGGTTTGACCCGTTTCGGCCAATTCATGCAAACTAGTTACATAAATCGTACCGAACGCGTATATGCATAACGGGTAACCAAATGAGTCATGAACATGTTCCATAAGTTATTATGCTTAAAATATGTTATGATATCAGTAGGATATCTTCCATTATGCCCAAAAAGAATTTAAAACCAAATTAAGCCCCGTAAGGGTATTTTGGTCATTTTATAGTTTATAAAAAGGTTTAAATAGTAAACTGAGGTTTTGGTCTAAAATAATCAGTAAAAATATTTATTTTATCAAGTTACATCAGTAAGATATCACACATATGTGAAATTTATCTTTTATGGCCAAACTATGCACCGTAGGGGCATTTTGGTCATTTTACATAAGCTTTAAGGTCATATTTGGAAATCTGAGTTCAAGACTTATACTTACTGTTAAAGTATAAAAATTTATTTATAAAATCAGTAGGTAACAAGTCTTAGGCGTCGAATATGGTTGTAAACCATACTATGCGCCTAATTAGCGTAAAAGTCGGTATTTGACGATATTTAAGATGTTTATAAAATTTTGAACTTTTGATCAGTTTCTAAGGCTTAAAATATTTTGTTTAACATATGAAAACAGTAGGAAAAGGTTTGGTATCAAAATGATATGTAAAACTCATTTTACTAGCGAAAAGGGTATTATCGTCAATACCGAAATTACACTAGAACTCTATGTTAAGATTAGTATAAAATTTGACAAAAATTTCCAAAAATCACTAAATATTATATTTAATCAGTGGGTAGCAAGTTTGGTGCAAAAAATTGGGTTTAAATATGATTTATGCCAAAAATGCTATTTAATTAATAAAAAGCTTTAGTTTTACGATATCGTGCATAACTTTCATTCTAGACCAGAAATGGATGTCAAATATTTGGGACATGCTTATAAATCAGTAATGAAGACTTTTGCCCACTCACATTTCCAAAAATTTCGTTTTTATATAAAAAGGGCAAAATGGTCAATTTTAAGCAAATAACGGAACATGCATGTAATCTATGATTTCTAAGGAACCATGTAGTATAACTTCAGAGAGTTATACTAACATATAATATGGTCCCAAAGGAACCCTAAGGCGTAACTAAACTAAGCTAAATCGGGTCAGAACTGAAAGTCAAAGCAAAAGTCTACTTTTGCGACTTTCGGTTGCGAACCGAGCCTAAACTCAGAATTGTTGGGTTGAACATGGCTAAACATGTTCTTATATTATTTACCAAGTTATTTAAGTGTTAAAACATGTTCCATAACTTCTACATTATCAGTAATGAATTATTTTGTAAAAACTGACTCGTTTGACTTTTTATTAAACAGTTTGACCCGACAATTGACCAAGAAAAAATGATAATCACTAGGTGCCCTTTTAAGGGTTTATTACCTACATAATTACCAACTCATAGCCATTTTCAATTCGAATAATGGCTGGACCGTTAATGATTAATCACAAAGTCAAAGCGTAATTACGATATCTTTGACATTCGGTCATTAAACTAATAAAAGCTTAACTAAGGAAGCTAATAACACTTACAATAGTCCTTAGCATGAAAATGGAACTATACAAAGCTTCCTAGAAGACCAGGATGCTTCAGAGAGAGAGAGATGTGAAGTAAAACTTCAGGTGTGCAAATGAAGAACACAAGGCATGGCCTTTATATAGGAAATTTAAGGCTCCCAAGATCAATCCAGCTGTTCCTATGAGTAACCAGATGATCCCAAGTGTCCTTAGGGCAGTAAAAACCAGTTGCACAGACCCTGGTATTGAAAAACTAGCATGCAATCGGTGGACAAGCTGCAACATGCAGCTGTCCAGTTTTTCTATCGCTGGCACTTTTACGCGGCCCGTGTAGACCATCAGGAAGATCTTCGCGGCCCGCGAAGATCTTCGATTCCGGTAAAAACTTTGCAAATCTTGCATTTTCACTCCCTGGTCCATTTTAAGTTTATTTATCTTTCATTTATTGCACTATTGACCCCCATAGTTAACTTTTAAGTATCTTGGGTCATTATTTAACTTCGTTAAGCTCCCGGTTAGTTATGAGATCACCCGAAATGTACTTACGTGCATCGAAACTCTACGAAATCATTATCTGATATTCATGGAAGTATAATAAAGTATTACAAAGTCTCGGTTACGTTAAAAGGTCACTCAGAGGTAAGAATTAACATGTTGACACGTTTAACCCCTATGCTTTGTAAACTTTTGATCTTTAAGCGCAAACGGCTTTCTACGTTCGATAATTTATTCATGAAAGAATACGAACGTCGTGTGGGGACATTCAGAGGCACAAGTTTGGCCTGTTGACATTTTTAGTCCTTCTACATACATCTTTATATTGTTTGACAATTTTAGTCCCTCGTATTCAAATCATTACACGTTTAAAGTTCATGACACGTGTCTTTATAATATTGGACATGATTTTGCGAGGTGTTACATCCTCACCCCCTTAAAAGAAATCTCAAGCTCGAGATTTACTGAAATAATTGAGGGTATTTCTGCTTCATTGTGGATTCAACCTCCCACGTGTATTATGGTCCTCTACGGGCATCCCATTTCACCTTTACAATCGGCCCGTGCTTTCTTCGAAGCTTCTTAACATGTCGATCCTCGATCGATAAAGGTTTTTCAATGAATTTCAAACTCTCGTCAATCTGTACGTCCTTATGCGACATTGCTAGCGATTCATCGGCTAGACATTTCTTTAAATTGCAGATGTGGAATACATTATGTATCCCACTGAGCTCTTTGGGTAGATTTAGCTTGTAAGTTACGGTTCCGACACATTCGATGATCTCGAATGGTCCTATGTACCTTGGGCTCAGCTTGCCCTTTTTGCCAAAACACATCACCCCTTTCCAGGGTGACACCTTGAGTAGCACTTTGTCACCAACTTCAAACTTTAGAGGTTTGCGCCTCTTATCAGCATAACTCTTCTGCCTATCCCTGGCAGCTTTGAGACGATCACGGATTTGAACAATCTTATCCGTCATCTCGAGGACTATATTAGGTCCTGATAGTTGGGTTTCCCCAACTTCCGCCCAACAAACCGGCATTCTACACTTCCTTCCGTTCAAGGCCTCAAAAGGCGCGGCTTGGATGCTCGAATTATAGCTATTATTATATGAAAATTCAATCAAAGGAAGATGGTCATCCCAACTTCCACCCAAATCTATAACACAAGCTCGTAACATATCCTCAAGCATTTGAATCGTACGCTCGCTTTGACCATCTGTCTGAGGATGATAAGCAGTGCTGAAATTTAATCGAGTGCCTAGGGATTGCTGAAAGCTTTTCCAAAAATGAGACGTATATCTCGTATCCCTATCAGAGATAATAGATACTGGCACTCCATGGAGAGATACTATCTCATCCACATATAGTTGAGCTAGCTTATCGGAGCTGTGCGTTTCTTTAATGGGCAAGAAGTGAGCTGACTTGGTCAGCCTATCGACTATAACCCATATTGTATAATTCCCTTGTTTCGTCTTTGGTAACTTAGGGATAAAATCCATAGTTACCATTTCCCACTTCCAAGTGGGAAGTTCAGGCTGTTGTAGTAAACCTGACGGCTTTTGATGCTCGGCTTTGACCTATGCACACGTCAGATATTTAGCCACATAAGTGGCTATAGATTTCTTCAAACCTATCCACCAATAATTTTCCTTTAGATCCTGGTACATCTTATCACTGCCCGGATGTACCGAATATTTAGAATTATGAGCTTCTTGGAGGATCACATCTCTAAGCCCTCCATTGATCGGAACCCAGATTCGACCATTTAATCTAAGGATTCCATCCTTACCATATGATAACTGATCAGCAGTTACGCCTAACTTCTCATTCGGATAGTTAGTTTCCAATATAGTTTCCTTCTGAGCAGCTAACAGCCTTTCATTCAAGCTGTTCCTAAGTTCAATGCTCTTAGCATTGACCCGTATAGGTTTTACCCTTTCGTTTCTGCTTAAAGCGTCAGCAACAACATTCGCTTTGCCTGGATGATAACGGATTTCACAATCATAATCATTTAGTGTTTCCATCCAATGACGCTGTCTCATGTTAAGATCCTTCTGGTTAAACAAGTGTTGAAGGCTTTTATGGTCTGAATAAATTATACATTTGGTTCCGTATAAATAATGCCTCCAAAGCTTTAGTGCAAATACAACGGCACCGAATTCCAAATCATGGGTGGTGTAGTTCTTTTCGTGCACTTTCAATTTTCGCGAAGCATAGGCAATAACCTTGCCTCTCTGCATAAGCACACAACCCATACCGGTGTGTGATGCGTCGCAGTATACAACAAACTCTTCAATCCCTTCTGGCAATGTCAACACAGGAGCATTGCTTAATTTCTGTTTGAGAATCTCAAAAGATTCTTGTTGCTTGGGACCCCAGTCAAACTTGACATTCTTGCGAGTTAACGAAGTTAGAGGTGCAGCAATTCTTGAAAAGTTTTCAATGAAACGTCTATAGTAACCTGCCAAACCTAAGAAGCTGCGAATCTCTGTTGGTGTCTTAGGCGCTTGCCAATTCATAATTGCTTCAATCTTAGCGGGATCCACTGGATACCACGCTCACTCACTACATGTCCAAGAAATTGGACTTCACGAAGCCAAAACTCACATTTGGAAAATTTGGCGTAGAGCTTCTCTTGCTGCAGAAGTTTGAGAATACACTTGAGATGTTTTTCATGATCAGCTTGACTCTTTGAATAAATAAGTATGTCATCGATAAAGACAATGACAAACTTGTCAAGATATGGCTTGCAAACACGATTCATGAGATCCATGAACACTGCATGTGCATTAGTGAGCCCGAAAGGCATCACCAAGAATTCGTAGTGACCATATCGTGCTCTGAATACGGTCTTATGCACATCTTCAGTCCTGACCTTCAACTGGTGATATCCTGACCTCAAATCGATCTTTGAAAAATAACTTGCTCCTTGAGGCTGATCGAACAAATCGTTGATCCTGGGCAATGGATATCTGTTCTTGATTGTAACTTTGTTCAGCTCACGATAATGATGCATAAACGCATCGAGCCATCTTTCTTTTTCACAAACAGAATGGACGCTCCCCAAGGTTATGAGCTAGGTTGAATAAAACATTTTTCCAACAAATCATCCAATTGTGCTCTTAATTCCTTCATCTCTATTGGTGCCAATCGATAAGGAGCTCGTGCAACTGGGGCAGCTCCTGGAATTATATCAATTCTAAACTCGACTTTCCTGTTTGGAGGTAACCCAGGTAGTTCTTCAGGGAATACGTCTGGATATTCAGAAATAACAGGGATGTCTTCGATCTTGGGTTTTGCTTCATCAATGGTCACATGTGCCATGTAAATGACACAACCTTTCTTCAAACACTTTGATGCCTTAAGCATAGACACTTGCTTAGGCAATCCGTGCTGCGTAACTCCTTGAATAGTAAGTGGCTCACCATAAGGGGTCTTGATAACCACTTGCTTCTTGTCACATACAATTTGGGCTTGGTTATGAGATAACCAATCCATACCTATCACTATATCGAATCCAGCCAATTTCAATGGAAGCAAGTACAATGGAAAAGAGTGATTTCTAATGGATATGAAACATCCATCTAATATTGTTGAAGCATCTCTATGGTACCGTCAGCCAATTCTACTTCATACTTTATGCTTAGAGTCTTAAAAGGCAAATTTAATAATTTACAAAATTTATTGTCTACAAAGGACTTATCTGCACCAGAATCAAACAACACCCTAGCATAAACATCATTGATAAGAAAGGTACCTGTTATCACATTATCGTTTTGCACAGCCTCCTGAGCATTCATTTGGAAGACCCGGGCATTGGACTTCTTAGCCTCTTCAGGCTTCTTTGCAAATTTGGGGCAATTGGTCTTTATGTGCCCTTTTTCGTTGCAACTATAACAGGTTGCGTCCTTCATTTTCTTGCAATCTAAGGTTTTATGTTCCTTAGACATGCAGATTCCACAAACTCTAGGCTACGATTGCGACTGTGATTCAAATCTGCACTGTTTCTTGCAGACCTTGCACTTGGGCTTCTCTCCTATCTGATAGGTATCCTTTTTAAACCCAGAACTCTTCTTATGATCAAAGTTCCCCTTTCGTTTCTTATCAGAGCTACGTGAGTTCTCATCTTCACGTTTCCTCTTCCCTTCAATAGAATTCTTAAGCGACCTTTGCCTAATCGCATCGAGTGTAAGAGACAAGGATAGATCAACCACTGATCTAAAGGTGGTAGGTATGGATGCCTTCACATTTCCCTTGATTTCTGGAGCTAGACCTCCAATAAAACGTGCTATGCGCTTCGGTTCCGGTGTGACCAAATAAGGAACCAATCGGGACATGGTGTTGAAGCTTGTAAGGTACGCCTGACAATCCAAGTTCTTCATGACCAGAGTCAAGAAGGCGGTTTCAATCCTTTCCACCTCATGCTGAGGACAGAAGTTATCTTTGATCAATGCAACAAACTGATCCCAAGACATGTTATAAAGTAGGACTTTCCCTGTGGCTTGAACTAACGATCTCCACCAAGTCAACGCTTCTCCCTTAAATGACTGTGAAACAAATTTCACAATATCCTGTTCCACACAACCACTGATATCGACCACAGTATCCATCTCATCAAGCCATGCCATACAGTCAATGGCTCCTTTTTCTCCTGTGAAGTCCCTTGGCTTGCAGGAGACGAAGTATTTGTAGGAACAAGTCTTAACACGTGGTTCCTGATTATGCACAATTTGCTTGGATGGAATACTTTTCTGATTCGACGAATGATGAGAATCGTCCTTCTATGATTCGTGAGTTTTAGAAGGGGGCTTACTATGAGCCACATATAGAGTCTTTGAGTGAGTATTACTAGGTTCTTTGAATTGTCGGTCAATGGTTCTGGTGACAGCATTGTCTATCATTGCTTAGATGACTATTAACCTCTTCAGATTCAGACATGCTGAAGCTTGTTTTCTATAAAATAGTTGACAATGATTTATTCAGATGTTTATTATCGAATCATCATTTTTGATGATTTATTAACGTTGGTAATATAAACCATATTTGGTTAATTTGATAATCAAGCTTTTATTTTAAACTTTTCGTTATAATTAATCCCAGTTATAATCATTAAGGATATTAGAGTGGCACAAAAGGCCTAGTCACAAGGACAGTTTTAATTCATAAGCCATGATCTCGTAAGATCGGGGCATTAAGGTTTGAACATAGTTCATCGCCTTTCTTGACAGGGAGTCATAGACTACAATTGCCATTTGTCTTATAGGACAATAAGTGGGGCCCGTAGGCACTTCATCACTAATGGATGTTTAATATATGATCATCTTAATTGATGATTTGGACCCATGATTTCTAGATCATTAGGCTAGATAAGGAATTTGGAAGAGCCCAATTTAAGGATGACATGTGTGACTTTATCGAATCACCTTTGTCAGGAGTGTTAACATGTTTTCAGATGTTAGCAGAGATTTGAATCTTATAGAGGTTTTACCATTATGGCCATGTCTTAATTGACATATAGGCTAGGTTATACCTTTAAGATCCTTCTTTCAATATATAATGGCAGATCAAATGTAAATTGGAATGATATTTTGATTTGTTTTTATATAGTATATGCATATATTTAATGACAATAAATTTTTAGAATGAAACATTTCATAAATTAAAAGAAGTACATAGTTGCCCTAAACAGGACTTTAATGAAATAACATTGTTCACACAGGGACTAAAATAAGAAATACAAGTCCACGCAGGGACCAAATACATAAATAAAATGTCCTCGCAGGGATTAATTGAAAAATTAAAAGTTACAAAACAACAAATAGGATTTTTTTAATAATCCTTCTTCTTCTTCTTCTTCCCCTTTATAAGGTTTGCCAAACCCTTTAGTAGACCTCGGCGGCTCCTACGCTCCTCGTTTACCTGTTGCTCCACTTCGTGCAACCGCTGAAGAATCTCCTGCTGCTGCGGTGGTTGGATTTGTGGCAGTTGCGGCGGCTGCTGCTGCTACTGTGGTTGAGGAGGTGGTGGGTATTGATACCCATAAGTAGGGTACCCAGTTGGGTACGTAGCTGGATAGGGTCTAGGGTAAAGAGCATTGTAGTTTGCCGCTTCAAGGTACGGGTCAACGGCAGGGGCATTGTTGTAATTATAACCTGAGTAAGCTTGTGGCTCAAACGGGTTGTACCCGGGTGCACCTAGGTACGATGGGATTGGGTTATCATAACCCATGTATGGTACTGGTGCAACTGGTGCAAAGTCGACTTCAGAAACTGGGTTTGAAGGCCCACCCATTTGTAGTTGTTGTTGCTGTAGTGTTGGGGGGTGCTGAAGTGAAATCCCCCACGCACGGACATCCGTGCACCTCTTCTTCGCCTTGGTGGTTCTGGAGGCAGTTGTTGCTCTAGTGGTGGCGATGGCGGTGGCGTGACTGCCTCAAAATGTGGGTCCTCAGAGGGGACCTGTTGGTGTCGTGGTGAGTAGCGGGGAGGGGGAGTATACTCCCACTTGTATGTAGCCCATCTTTCAGCAAAAATGTCTGGGCCCTGTAAGGCGAACCATGGAAGGTTGATCCGCTTGAAATCTCAATGGGATGCGTGGGCGTCCCAGATGGTGGCATTTCTGGATCTGGATCTTCGTCCACATCCATATCCTGCATTTCAGGATAGTGTTCAGCCAGTCCCAAAGGGTTTGGACCCTCTGGTTCTTCTATTTGGTTTGCCGGGTTAAACCAGCTTTGAAAGTATGGGGTCGGGTCCTGGAAGGCATGGTGCGAATTCGAACGCTGCAAGGGGATAAAAGAATGATGCCAATCATGGGGCTCTTCGTCTTGTTGTGGCCCGAACGAATTTTGTAAGGTCGGTGAGGAACTGAGTGAGACTGAGTGTCTCGCGGGCTCCAAATAAGTTCTCCAGTCTTCGTGAGGACTAGAGCTATGTTTTGCTGATGGAGTTCACCGGTGTGATGGCCCGGCTTCATGCAGCCATTGGGGCTTTTCCTCTTCCATCTCTTCCTCTGATTCTTGGCGGCATTTCGCTTTCGGTTCTATCAAAACAAACAAAAGAAACAATCCAAAGAAAAACAATTAAGATTAGGATTAATCCTAAGTCATTTGCCTAGACTCAGAGGTCAAGGAATGTGCAACTGTGTCATTGAGATTAAACACAAAAGGCTAGTGTTTAATTCACTCAATGTTGGCTCTGATACCAACCTGTCACACCCTGATATTTCCATGTATTACCGGTGGGCCCGGTGGGGAGTATCGTGACGTAGTTAATATCATCATAGTCAAATAATCATAGTTTAATGCACAACGAAAGTCTAAAAGTAATTATACAAACCGAATTGAAAGTATAACAAATATTACACAACGGTTGTAAGTGGATTCACAGGAGGATCTAAAACAGAAATTTAATATTGTTCAACAGACTTAAAGTATTAAGAGCTTGCAAGACTCTTTAACTAATACTCAGGAGTTCCAGCCCATTTCGTGTAGTACCTGCACTTAATCTTTTTGAAAAATACGTCAGTTTTCACTGGTAAATACAATTAACTGACTCTTTTGAAAAGTGTTTATAAAAATTGGTTTGGATGCACGTGGCATAAAATCCTTTTATAAATTGGGACAATTATTTAAAATAATCTTGTATACAGATTTATATGTCTGTCGTCCATTCAGGGCCCGGTTAGAAGAGCCAAGACAAGATTAATAGACACACCACTAATATAATCCCATGGCGAGTTA
Organism: Helianthus tuberosus; assembly: GCA_030545235.1. Taxonomy (NCBI): domain Eukaryota; kingdom Viridiplantae; phylum Streptophyta; class Magnoliopsida; order Asterales; family Asteraceae; genus Helianthus; species Helianthus tuberosus. The sequence goes on along the minus strand of CM060437.1, from coordinate 99,013,377 downwards.
TCCTCAACAAGTGGTTATATCTTTTACATACGCAACTTTCAGGTGTATGCCTACACCCCGTGCTTAAGTCGTGGACATTTCAAATGAATGAGCCGAGGATATCCAGGACACAGTCATTAAGCCCCAAAGGCTTTGCATCAAACAAAACAGATTAAAACGGGTTATGCAATTTATTAATCACAATCTGATTAAATGATTTCATACCCGACCAAGAGGTATTATTATAATACCGTATCCCAAGCCCGTATAAGAGAAAATAAGTTAAAAGTATTTACCTAAGCTAAAAATAATTTATTCTCAGTCGTAATTTCTAATCAGCAAGTACAGGGAGCTTTTACTGGGCTCCTAATCTGGAATGAAGGTTTTAATAACCTATTAGATTCCTAACGGGACTTATTTAAGTTATAACTTAGACCGGTTAGTTTTAAAGAAAGTTTTACTGTTCAAAACGCAAGATTAAGCGATGACCGAATTGGAATGTGATTTAGACCCAACAAGTATGCAGACTTGTATATAATGGGTAAACTAAATACATTCTGGATTTTGAAGTAAAAATGATAAGGTTTGACCCGTTTCGGCTAATTCATGCAAAGTAGTTACATAAACCGTACCGAAAGCGTATATGCATAATGAGTAACCGAATTAGTCATGAACATGTTCCATAAGTTATTATGCTTAAAATATTTTATGATATCAGTAGGATATCTTCCATTATGCCCAAAACGAATTTAAAACCAAATTAATCCCCGTAAGGGTATTTTGGTCATTTTATAGTTTATAAAAAGGTTTAAATAGTAAACTGAGGTTCTGGTCTAAAATAATCAGTAAAAATATTTATTTTACCAAGTTACATCAGTAAGATATCACACATATGTGAAATTTATCTTTTATGGCCAAACTATGCACCGTAGGGGGCATTTTGGTCATTTCACATATGCTTTAAGGTCAAATTTGGAAATCTGAGTTCAAGACTTATACTTACTGTTAAAGTATAAAAATTTATTTATAAAATCAGCAGGTAACAAGTCTTAGGCGTTGAATATAGTTTTAAACCATACTATGCGCCTAATTAGCGTAAAAGTCGGTATTTGACGATATTTAAGATGTTTATAAAATTTTGAAGTTTTGATCAGTTTCTAAAGCTTAAAATATTTTATTTAACATATGAAATCAATAGGAAAAGGTTTGGTATCAAAATGATATGTAAAACTCATTTTACAAGCGAAAAGGGTATTATCTTCAATACCGAAAATACACTAGAACTCTATGTTAAGATTAGTATAAAATTTGACAAAAATTTCCAAAAATCCCTAAATATTATATTTAATCAGTGGGTAGCAAGTTTGGTGCCAAAAATTGGGTTTAAATATGATTTATGCCAAAAATGCTATTTAATTAATAAAAAGCTTTAGTTTTACGATATCGTGCATAACTTTTATTCTAGACCAGAAACGGATGTCAAATTTTTTGGACATGCTTATAAATCAGTAATGAAGACTTCTGTCCACTCACATTTCCAAAAATTTCGTTTTTATATAAAAAGGGCAAAATGGTCAATTTTAAGCAAATAACGGAACATGCATGTAAACTATGATTTCTAAGGAACCATGTAGTATAACTTCAGAGAGTTATACTAACATATAATATGGTCCCAAAGGAACCCTAAGGCGTAACTAAACTAAGCTAAATCGGGTCAGAACTGAAAGTCAAAGCAAAAGTCTACTTTTGTGACTTTCGGTTGCGAACCGAGTGTAAACTCAGAATTGTCGGGTTGAACATGCCTAAACATGTTCTTATATTATTTACCAAGTTATTTAAGTGTTAAAACATGTTCCATAACTTCTACATTATTAGTTATGAATTATTTTGTAAAAACTGACTCGTTTGACTTTTTATTAAATAGTTTGACCCGACAATTGACCAAGTAAAAATTATAATCAGTAGGTGCCCTTTTAAGGGTTTATTACCTACATAATTACCAACTCATAGCCACTTTAATTCGAATAACGGCTGGACCGTTAGTGATTAATCACAAAGTCAAAGTATAATTACGATATCTTTGACTTTCGGTCATTAAACTAATAAAAGCTTAACTAAGGAAGCTAAGAACACTTACAATAGTCCTTAGCACGAAAATAGAACTATAGAAAGCTTCCTAGAAGACCAGGATGCTTCAGAGAGAGAGATGTGAAGTAAAACTTCAAGTGTGCAAATGAAGAACACAAGGAATGGCCTTTATATAGGAAATTTAAGGCTCCGAAGATCAATCCAGCTGTTCCTATGAGTAACCAGATTATCCCAAGTGTCCCTAGGGCAGTAAAAACCAGTTGCATAGACCCTGGTATCGAAAAACTAGCATGCAATGTCGGTGGACAAGCTGCAACATGCAGCTGTCCAGTTTTTCTGTCGCTGGCACTTTTACGCGGCCCGCGTAGACAATCAGGAAGATCTTCGCGGCCCGCGAAGATCTTTGATTCCGGTAAAAACTTTGCAAATCTTTCATTTTCACTCCCTGGTCCATTTTAAGTTTATTTATCTTTCATTTATTGCACTATTGACCCCCATAGTTAACTTCTAAGTATCTTGGGTCATTATTTAACTTCGTTAAGCTCCCGGTTAGTTATGAGATCATCCGAAATGTACTTACGTGCATCGAAACTCCACGAAATCATTATCCGATATTCATGGAAGTATAATAAAGTATTACAAAGTCTCGGTTATGTTAAATGGTCACTCAGAGGTAAGAATTAACATGTTAACACGTTTAACCCCTATGCTTTGTAAACTTTTGATCTTTAAGCGCAAACGGCTTTCTATGTTCGATAATTTATTCATGAAAGAATACGAACGTTGTGTGGGGTCATTCAGAGGCACAAGTTTGGCATGTTAACATTTTTAGTCCTTCTACATACATCTTTATATTGTTTGACAGTTGTAGTCCCTCGGATTCAAATCATTACACGTTTAAAGTTAATGACACGTGTCTTTATAATATTGGACATGATTTTGCGAGGTGTTACAGAGCACTTACAAGTGTCCTAAGGACTAAAGAGGACTCAATGGGATGCTCCTTATTGATAGGAACTTCCAACTTAGAGAAGGTTAGACGGATTTTAGTGAATGTGCAAATGAAAGTGGTGAAAAAACCCACCTATTTATAGTTTTCAAGAATCTCTATGATCATGTCAAGTGTTTGAGGGGATCATGAGATGATTACAAGTGTTATGGCAGGTTTAAAAATAAGTATACAAGCCCCTAGATTGGTTAAAATGGTTTAGAAATCTATGTGTGGAGCACAAGGAATGATAAACAAATAAAAATAAAAAAAATAATAATAAACATCACATGTTGCTGCTGTTCTGGTCATTCAGGCGGCCCGCGAAGGCTGACCAGCCCACGGTCGCGGCCCGCGACTCTGGTCCGGCCCAGGTCAAACTTTTCTACTTTGGCAGCTTTGATCCCTGTTATGTTTTATGCTCAAATTAAGTTTTATTTTTGACATATTAGGTACCTCATGTTCTTGTATCATATATTTAATGTTGATATAAGGTATGAAACCTCTAACGGCCAACCTTAGGCACACTCCGGAGTTGAACCGATCGTTGCGGAGTTCCTTGTCTGATTTAAAGGCCTCTCAAAGGCGTAGTTTCGCTTGTTGTCGCTTTTAGTCCCTTGTCGCACAAATTTATGCGTATTTTCGTTCTATGGCTTCTAAGCGTTAAACGACTCATATTAGACACATCCGGGGGTATGACTGAGCATAACAGAGTTTCCAGTTCTTTTAAAAGATCACCCTAAAGTGTAGTTTCGCACGTTGACGCTTTTAACCCCTTAATTGCGAACTTGCGCGTATTATCGCGAAATGGCATAAAAACCTATATGGCCAGTATTAGACACTTCCCGAAGGTATGACCGAATATTTCGGCACTCCAGATCGCTTAAATAATCATTCTAAGGTGTAGTTTTAGACGTTGACGCTATTGGTCCCTTTAACGGGCAAATTTGCGCGCATTATCATTTTATTGCGTCAAAGCCCTATGTTATCCATATTAGGCATTCTCGAGAGTATGATTGCATATCATAATGCTTCGGGTTCATTAAAAGGTCATTTAGAGGTATAATTAAACATGTTGACGCTTTTAACTCCTCTAACTCGCAAACTTGCGCGTAACTTCACTTATTGGCATAAAAGCCTTAGATGGCCAATATTAGACATTCCCGAGAGTATGATCAAACATCATGAAGCTCTTGTTTTGTTAAAATGTCACTCAGAGGTAAGAATTAACATGTTGACGCTTTTAATCCTTCGACGCGCAAACTTTCAAATAATTATGCAAACGACTCCTCTCGACCAACGAGTGGCTTAATTATAATTATGAATACCGTGTATTGTTATTCAGAGGCTTAATTTAAGCATGTTAACTCTTTTAGTGTTTTCACATTCAAAGTTTTAGATTTTTCGCAAGATTAGTCCTTTATAGTCAACGTTTGACTTCATTAGGGTTTAGTACACGTGTCAATACATCATTGGTCAAAATTTTACGAGGTGTTACATCCTCACCCCCTTAAAAGAAATCTCGACCTCGAGATTTGCTCAAAAATATAGGAGTTCTTTTGTCACATAGTGAACACAACCTCCCGTGTATAATCGGGGCCTCTACGGCATCCCGCTTAACCTTTTTAATAGATATATGTTTTCATCGGAGCTTCTTAACCTTGTCGATGCTTGATCGATACTGGTTTCTCAACAAACCATAAATTTATCACTAATCTACACATCAATGTGATAATGCTATCGACTTATCAGCTAGACATATCCTCAAATCACAAGTGTGGAACACATTGTGAATTCCACCAAGCTCCCTAGCTAGATCTTAGCTTATAGGCTGCTGATCTTGACAAATCCGATTTTCTCGAATGGTCCAATATATCTAGAGCTTAACTTGCCCACTACTTTAAAATACAGCACACCTTCCTAGGGTGATACTTTCCGTTGAACTTCGTTCCTTATTGAATACTTAAGAGGTTTGCGATTCTCATCAAATATTGATTTTTCTGCCGATTACTGGCAACTTTCAGACGATCACGGATTCGTATGATCCTATCCATTATCTCCAGGGTAATTTCAGGTCCTGATAGTTGAACTTACCAAACTTCTGTCCAACAAACAGACGTTTGACATTCCTTTTTATACAAGGTCTCCAAAGGAGCAGCCTTGATGCTTATATACTAACTATTAGTTATAGGATAACCTATTTAGGGTGAGATAGTCATTCTTATCACTACTAAAATCAATTTAAGGAATAGTTAACCTCATGGTTAGTCGAACAAATCGACGATCCTGGGCAGCTGATAGAAATTCTCAATCGTGACCTAGTTAAGGTCGCGGTAATCAATGCATAAGCATATTGCACTGTGTTTTCTTTTATCAACAATAATCGGAGCTCCTAAGACAATGAGCTAGTTGTACAAGCCTATCTCCATAATGATTGGCTCTTAATTCTTCCATTTCCGTCGATGCTAACCGAGATAAAGTTTCTGTGACAGATACAGCTCCTAATAGGATGTCAATCCTAACTCCACTTTGCCTCTTTGGAGGTAACCAGGGTAGTTTGTCACTTGTGCCATGCAAATGACGAATCTGTTTTCACGAGTACATGGATGCCTTAAGTAGAAACGCCTACTCAGGCATTTCTATAATGGATATCTTCTTTGAATACCACTAGTTGACTTTAGTACAATATGACCATTGGAAATATCTTAGTGGTTCCATGCATTAAACCTCCATACTGATCAGGCATGGAAGAAATCTATGGGACACATTAGGATACGCCAATCCTCATATGGCACCTTTATCAAACATAGTTTGGCATTCGCAGTTGATAGAAATCAATGAGATAATATTAAAATAACATATATCGTCGTACTCTATCTTGGAGAAAGAGTACTCTAGATTCTTACGAAAGGATCATCGTCGAGAATGGAAGAAATGGTCTTTATAGTTTTCATTGGTAAGTTCTACCTTATACTATATCTGGAGTTCTTATGAGTATAATCAAAAGTTTGCTAAGCTTTTTGTTAATCTAAGACTTATTATTCCCCGAATTAAAACAAGTCACTTAGCAGAAATGTTATTGATAAATGATAAGGATGTACCTGATGCTATTATTGATATGTATTGTCTCTGGTATTCATTCAGTAGTTCAGGCGTTTCCTTTCTTAGCCTCTGCAGGCTTAGTTGTACCTTCTTTGGCAGCTTTAGGGCAATTAGTACTGATGTGGCCCTTCTCACCACAGCTGAAACAGACTGCATTCTTTATGCCCCTACATTCATGGGACTGGTGACCAGTTCTTTTACAGAAGCCACATTGCTTTGGCTTTTGGTTTGATCGACACTGTCCCCAGTGTCTTCTTTTGTAGGTTTTGCATGTTGGCTTTTTATTGGAATCTTGTTGGTTCCTTTCGAACTCGGATTTGCCCTTCTTCTTAGAATTCTGAGAGTTATCCTCCTCCCTCTGTCTTTTCTCATTATTATCAGTTTTGACCGATTTTTTTCTCACTATATCTAGAGTGAGGGACAAGGATAGATCCACAATTGATCTGAATGTGGTTGGCTTTGAAGCCTTAACATTCCCTTTTATTTCTGGTACCAGGCCACCGATGAAATGCGCAATGCGTTTAGGTTCAGGGGTAATTAAATAGGGTACTAATCTAGATATGGAGTTGAAGTCGGTAACATATTGTTGACAATCTAGGTTTTTCATTGTGAGAGTCAGAAAATCTGTCTCCACTTTTTCCACTTCGTGTTATGGGCAGTAAGTTTCCCTAATAAGATCTACAAACTTGGACCATCCCATATTGTATAGGGGAATTTTCCCCGTGGACTGTATTATGGCCTTCTACCATGCTAGGGCCTCGCCCTTGAAAGATTGTGAAACGAATTTTACCACATCCTTTTCAGCACAACTGCTGATGTCCACAACAGTTTCCATTTCATCGAGCCATTTCATGGCATCGATCGCCCCTTTTTCCCCATCGAAATTTCTGGGTTTGCATGAGACGAATTATTTGTATGTGCACCAGTCTTTAGTTGAATGGGGCTTATCATGAAGCACTAACTTCTGAGGTTCGCTTTTCGCATTTGAAGAGTGAACGGAGCTCTCCTTGCGAGCTGATGTATGTGGTTTTGTATGGGAATTTGAGCAAGTAGCACTTGACTCCTTATTGTTCTCAAGAACTTTACCCACAACTTTACTAACTGCTGCGTCAATCATGGCCTGAAGATCAGCGCCATTAACATTTACATTTGCATGTCTGTATTGACATATTGGCTAGGTTATACCATTAAGAAGATCTTTTGAAATTATTTAACAGATCGATAAAATTCGAATATAATTGATACTATTGTTTGATAAAGGACGAAATGAATACCTATATAAAATTTTCAAAGCTTCCCATAAATCATTAGGAAATTTACAATAGTGCCTCTATCAGGACTTTTAGTATCTTATTTTTCCACATAGGAACTATATTGAAACAGTTTGCCCATGAAGGGACTATAATGAAATGGCATGTCTATAAATGGGTTATAATGAAATATCATGTCTGCAAAGGGACTGTAATGAAATCTCGTGTCCATAAAGGGACTATTTCGGAATAGCATATCCCCAAAGGGATTTTATTGAAATAACACGTCCATAAAAGGACTATATTGGTACAGCATGCGCACAAAAGGGGCTTTGCTGAACAGATGTCCTCACAGGGACTTAAATTAAAAATATGTTCATTAAGGAATTAAAATAAACAAACGTCCACAGAGGGACTATACAGAAAAGATAGGTCCTTATAGGGACTTTGAAGCGATACTAGTCCACGTGGAAACTGGAAGGAAAATATATGTCCATATAGGGACTATAAATATGTCAACACTGGGACTATAGTGAAACGATATGTCCTCGAAAGGACTATGATGAATTATTATATATGCCAGGGGATTTTTAATGAAATAATATGTCTACAAGAAGATTTTAATGAAATAACATGTCCATGTAAGGACTATAATGGAGTATAAAGTCCAGAAAAGGAATATTTAAAATATGATGTCCACGAAAGGACTATATGGAAATATAACGTCCAGGAAAAGACTATATTGTAATATAACATCCACGGAGGGACTATGTTGTAGTATAATGTCCACGAGGGACTATTTTGAAATATAATTTCCTCAAAGGGACTACGATAGACAGACGTATATATGGAGTCTTATCAAAAGAGGTAGGTCTACAAGGACTATGATGAAATGATAGGTTCACAACGAACTACAATAATCAAATGCTCAATATAGGGACTTTAAAGGAAAAGAAATATAATGGAAGAAGGGTTTTCTAATGTCTTCCATGCTTACCATACGCGGTAGTGACACTGAAGATCTCAGCGAATAAACATTCCAATTCAGGATCCGTTGCTAGAAGTAGGATTCAAGGATTTAATGATTAGAAAATTTTAAATTGGATCACGGATTTGATATTTAATAAGCATAGTCCAAGTTTGGAATTCCAAAACTTGGAGATAAGAATTTATTGATCAATGGCATTTATTGGTATCATCTTCAATACGGGAGCCTCAGGGATCTCCTAGTATGGACTCCAAAGTCTGATTACAAGTTTCAATGGGTTTGGTTTTTGGAATAAATCCATGACGGTCTTCCTCCAAACCGGTCGCATGCTTATCCTAGCCGTGATACGAAGCTTAACTTTCCTTGGCTTTGGATGAGGAGAATCCCCATCAACGGCTTCTGTGATCGGCGAGATATTCAAAATACATAAAATCGAAAACAATGTTTACTTAATAGGGGTGAGAGCATTCCTATGTTAAGTCTAGACTCGGAAGGTCTAAGGAATATGCTACTGTGTCATTTGAGATTAAACACTAAAGACTAGTGTTTAATTCACTCAAACGTTGGCTCTGATACCAACCTGTCACACCCTGATATTTACAACTCAGCCCGGTGGGGAGTATCGTGACGTAAGATTGGTATCCTCATGGTCAAACATACACAGAATAGCACAGCGGAAGTCTTAGAATATAAAATATTATTACAAACACAAATGTATGAAAATATCAAAGTATTACGTACAGACAAGCTTGTAATAATCCACAAGCAGATCATTTAAAACAAAAGAAGTTTATCAGACTAATAGCTTATGCGAAGGAGTTGCAAGTTCCTCGTCTAACAATTCCGAGCAGCTTCCAGCCTTTTTACGTATTTGTACCTGTCACTTAGACTTTTGAAAATACGTCAGTTTTCACTGGTAAATACAATCAACCGACACATTTGAAAAAATGTTTCATAAATTGGTTTAGGTGCACAAGGCATGAAAATATTTTATACTTGGGACAAACTATACCTCATGTTATCAGTTTTACATAACTTGCTCTACATACGGGGCCCGGTACTATGCCGGTTCATGATTAACTGACACACCACTTATTCCCTTATTGGGAAACCCATATTGGGTATAAAATTAATTAAATAACCATATTGCATCTGGCAGGTGTATGCCTACACCCCGTGCTTAGGTCGTGGCCATTTGCAATTAACGAGTCATGGATATCCAGGACACGGTCGCATTAACCCCCAATGTTTCAGTCAAGCAATACGAATTAAAACAGGTTATTTAAATTTCCTGACTTATTGGTCTTCGAATCCCATACCTGACCATACGGTAATTATATTACCGTATCCCAAGCCCGTATAAGGGAAATTAGGTTAAGAGTATTTACCTGAGCTAGCTCCTGTCTTAAATTGCAAGATTTATAATAGCTCAGCCGTATTCAATTAAGTAAGCGTAGGTACAATTTACCAGAAGGCTCTAGTCTGGAATGATGGTATAAATAACTAATTTAGAATGCTAACGGGTCTTATTTAGGTCATAGACCTAGACCGGCTAACTTAAAGTATTAGAAACGGTACGATACGCTAGATTAAGCAATGACCGGAATAAAATGTAATTTAGACCCAACAAGTATGAAGGATTGTATAATATGGGTAAACTAAATACATTCTGGATTTTGAAGTAAAAATGATAAGGTTTGACCCGTTTCGGCTAATTTATGCAAACTAGTTACATAAACCGTACCGAAGGCGTATATGCATAATGGTTAACCGGATGAGTTATGTACAAATTCCATGAGTCATCATGCTTTAAATATGTTATGATATCAGTAGGATATCAACAATTATGCCCAAAAAGATTTTTAACTAAATTAAGTCCCGTAAGGGCATTTTGGTCATTTTGATATTTATAAAAGAGGTTTAATAGTAAACTGATGTTCTGGTCTAAAACATTCTATAAAAACATTTATTTTATGATGTTAAATCAGTAAGATATCATACATATGTGTGGTTTACCATTTATGGCCAAACTATGCCCCGAAAGGGTATTTTGGTCATTTCACATATGCCTTTAGGGACAAAATTGGAAGTCTGAGTTCATGACTTATACATACTGTAAAAATATTAAAAATTATTTATAATTTTAGTAGGTAACAAGTCTTGGGTGCTAAAGATGGTCTTAAACCATACTATGCACCTAATTAGCGTAAAAGTCGATAATTGACGATATTTGCGATATTTATGTGATTCTGAGATTTTGACCAACCTTGAATGGTTAAAATATTTTATTTTATATATTAAGTTAGTAGGAAAAGGTTTGGCATGTTAATTATATGCAAATCACAATTTATTAGCAAAACGGGCATTATCGTCAATTGTATAATTTATACGAGAACTCAATGATATGGTCAGTATCTAATCTGACCCAACATTCCAAAAATCCCTAAAAAATAATATCATAACAGTAGGTAATGATTTTAGTGCCAAAATTTAGGTTTAAACATGATTTATGCACAAAAGTGTAATTTAATTAATAAAAAGTTCAATTTTACAATATCTTCCATAACATCGTTTTGAGACCAGAAAATAATGTCAAATTAACTTAGACATGTTTATATATCAGTAACTAAGTTATTTATATGACCATATATTCAAAAATCTCATTTTTAAGCTATAAGGGCATAATAGTCAAAATTAAGCATAATAACGGAAACAAGCAAATAACTCAGATTTCTAGTATGATCATGTAATATAACCTTATAGGGTTATGCTACATTAAATTACGATCATAACAGAACCTAAAATCAGTAGCAAACTAATTTAATTCGGTTCATAATCGAAAGTCAACGCAGAAGTCAAAATCCACGACTTTCGGTTGCGAACCGACCCTAAAACTGGAATTGACGAGCCGAACATGTTTACACATGTTCTAATAATTATTACCAAGTTGTTTAAGTGATAAAACGTATTTTAGAACATTTCTAAACTCATATCGCAATTATTTCGAAAACTGACCCGTTGACTTTTTAAAACAATATTACGTTGACTCGTCAATTGACCAAGCAAACGTGATTCTTAGGAGGTACCCTTTTGAGGGTTTAACACCTACCTAATTACGATCACTTAGCCATGTTCGTTGCAAACAATGGCTTGACCGTTTACAGTCTAACTAAAAGTCAAAGCCTTTTATCGTAAACACTTGACTTTTCGGCTTTAAGAGACAAATAAAAATAACTAACCACGAAAGGAGCACTTACAAGTGTCCTAAGGACTGAAATGACTCAATGGGATGCTCCTTATTGATAGGAACTTCCAACTTAGAGAAGGATAGAAGGATTTGAGTGAATATGCAAATGAAAGTGGTGAAAAACCCCACCTATTTATAGTTTTCAAGAATCTCTATGATCATGCCAAGTGTTTGGGGAATCATGAGATGATTACAAGTGTTATGACAGGTTTAAAAATCAGTATACAAGCCCCTAGATTGGTTAAAATGGTTTAGAAATCTATGTGTGGAGCACAAGGAATGAAAAACAAATAAAAATAAAAAAAATAATAAACAACACATGTTGCTGCTGTTCTGGTCATTCAGGCGGCCGGGCAAGGCTGACCAGCCCACGGTCGCGGCCCACGACTCTGGTCCGGCCCAGGTCAAACTTTGTTGCTTTGGCAGCTTTGATCCCTTTTATGTTTTATGCTCAAATTAAGTTTTATTTTTGACATATTAGGTACCTCATGTTCTTGTATCATATATGTAATGTTGATATAAGGTATGAAACCTTTAACAGCCAACCTTAGGCACACTCCGGAGTTGAACCGAGCGTTGCGGAGTTCCTGGTCTGATTAAAAGGCCTCTCAAAGGCGTACTTTCGCTTGTTGTCGCTTTTAGTCCCTTGTCGCACAAATTTATGCGTATTTTCGTTCTATGGCATCTAAGCCTTAAACGGCTCATATTAGGCACATCCAGGGGTATGACTGAGCATAACGGAGTTTCCAGTTCTTTTAAAAGATCACCCTAAAGTGTAGTTTCGCGCGTTGATGCTTTTAACCCCTTAATTGCGAACTTGCGCGCATTATCACGAAATGGCATAAAAACCTTATATAGCCAGTATTAGATACTTCCCGAAGGTATGACCGAATATTACGGCACTCCAGTTCGCTTAAATGATCATTCTAAGGTGTAGTTTTAGACGTTGACGCTATTGGTCCCTCTAACTCGCAAATTTGCGTGCATTATCATTTTATTGCGTCAAAGCCCTATGTTATCCATATTAGGCATTCTCGAGAGTATGATTGCATATCAAAATGCTTCGGGTTCATTAAAACGTTACTCAGAGGTATAAGTAAACATGTTGACGCTTTTAACCCCTCTAACTCGCAAACTTGCGCGTAACTTCACTTATTGGCATAAAAGCCTTAGATGGCCAATATTAGACATTCCCGAGACTATGATCAAACATCATGAAGCTCTCGTTTTGTTAAAAGGTCACTCAGAGGTAAGAATTAACATGTTGACGCTTTTAATCCTTCGACGAGCAAACTTTCAAATAATTATGGAAACGACTCCTCTCGACCAACGAGTGGCTTAATTATAATTATGAATACCGTGTATTGTTATTCAGAGGCTTAGTTTAAGCATGTTAACACTTTTAGTCCTTTCACATTCAAAGTTTTTGATTTTTTGCAAGATTAGTCCTTTATAGTCAACGTTTGACTTCATTAGGTTTTAGTACACGTGTCAACACATCATTGGTCGTAATTTTACGAGGTGTTACAACTATGATAATAATTTCTTTGTTTTGTTTGTTTGGAAAAGGGTGTCGGATTGAACCAAAAAAATTGCTATTAACTACTAAAAAGAGATTACTTGGAATTACACAAAACTGATTTCTTGAATTTAAAAACTATAATATAGAACAAGGTTGACACCCAGTTCGATAATCGCAAGCCCTAGGGTTCCTACACGTTTTAACTTGATTTAGTTGAATTTGGTGATTAACGAACTTAGTGTAACATGGATTAGGTGCTGAGAGCTGTCAACATTGCAAGAACATACCACAATGAACTTCGTTACCAAGAACATGTAAATTCTAACCTATGACGAGGCATAATTACACATAAACATTTCACAAAGTCAAATTTAATGATTCATTCGACAATTCATGAATTCAATACAAATGCAGGTCAATATCATAAGTTTGAAATACTACAATCAACTAGTCACAAATTAAAGATAAACACAATGTTTGAAACCTTGAAAATCTTACAAAAATCGACACCAAGGTGAAACCCGTGAGAACTAGCCGCTCATGGTTGATGAATTAAGCACACCGGATGAGAAGAACACGAAGAAGTCATCTTTATTGGTCTTGGATCTCGAAAATGATAAATGAAGGGCTAGGGCTAGGGTTTGGATTATTGTGATAGTGGAATGGTTGAATGATGGTGATTATGTGGATTAGATTTAGCGATTGGTAAGGTTTTGTGATTCGGTTTGGTGATGATTGGTGTTAGGATAGGGATTGTGTTCTTCAAGAAAAAGGCTCCAAGATGATGATAATACTTTCATAATTCGTAACCCATTGATAATACCCTTTCAATTTTTGGTCAAATAAGTCAAAAAAGCTTTAGACGTCGCATTGGCGATGGGTTAAGAAAACTTAGTGGTTGATGAACCAACCTGCACAAAAATACCCTTACTAAACTCATAAATAAAAAACGAAGCATCTAGGATCAAGACCCGAGCATACGCGATAAGAACCAGCACAAAAATCAAGAAAAACACCCGATTGGATGAAAAAGGCGGGTAAGGATACGTGTCACGTCTATGCGCCATGTGTCCAACCTACATTGGTGACGTGGCAGGCCTAGGCCAGGCCGACCTCCCAGGCGCCACGCGAGAGACACCCTGTCTCCTCCCGCGACACGCGGGAGAGTCCAACCTAGGCTATATAAAGGCCGGGTCTGGGACAGAATCATTCGCACATTTTCGATTTCTGAAATCGATTTCTATATCCTTCGTCACTATGTTTCTCTGTATTCGCGTGTATTAAACCATAATCACTGAAATCATACCCTGTCCAATTGATCCGAAACCAACCAACGGATGTCAAAGTGCTACCTGAATAAGGTTATACTTTGTTAACTACATTGAGGTTTTGATCTGGTGATTATCGTTAAAGTTTGAGTTAGGTTTATACACTAATACGAATTACATTCTATAAAACTAGGGGTTAGAATCAGGAAGCTTAAAACTATAAATTCACTGGTAAAGTAGATGCTTAATTATTAGAAGGCTCGGAACTATAAACTTATTATTAATCAAGAGGCTTAGTGTCTGAAGACTTAATACCAGGAGGCTACAAAATCATAACCCTAATTCTGCAAAGTGAGACATACTCTTTTCTTCACATTATGTGATACTTAAATGTTTTCAAAACTCTTAATATTTCCAGTTGTTACTTATATTACAATGATTAAGTCTTCGTATTCTTACTGGGAAACTACTGTCACTATGTGGGGTTTGTGTACATTACTTGATAAGCTTTGCTATTTGGACAATGGGTTAGCCAAATAGTGATATGACCATAGTTAGAGGAACTACCGAGTGACAAATACTATTTAAGTGGTTTCTTTGCTATTGGACAATGAGATAGCCAATGGTAATTTTGTAAGACATAAACAAATGTGAAAACCCTTAATACTGTAAATATAAGAATGCGTCTTTTTATACAAATGAATGATCTCACCAGTATATCATGCTGATTAAATGTTTTTAAACATGTTTCTGGTGATTATAGTAGATCTGAATAAAAGTTGTGATATGGCACCGAAAGGCTTAAATGAGTGGCTTATTTTATCAAATTAAATTAATAAACACTGTTTTATGTATTCGGGTTTATACCCTAATAAAGCTACCTTTGTAAAACATGAGTTTTTTCCCATTTGTTATAAATAAAATTTTGATGTTTATAAACTCTGATATTTTTCCTAACTCACGACCCTGATGAAATTTCCACTACAATATTTTCAAAATAACCACCAGTACCATTTGACTGTTCACGGCTCCCGTCCATGGTGTGGCCGGGGGTTGTGACATAAAATTTATGAATGACTCAAACGTATGATATTTCGATTCAAGGAGTATACCCACATGTACCTTGTATAGTCGTCGACTAATAAAAGTATATACTTCTTTCCTGAGTGAGTTCGTGGTGAGATAGGACCACCGAGGTCTCAAGAAACTAAATCTAATGGCTTAGTTGATCTAGATTCATCTCGTATCTAAAATCAGCCATGGAAGCCAATTTTCTTTGGATCATTCTTATGTCAAACACAACATCTCTGTGAAATTTGGTGATTTATCAAATCCGTTTAATATTTTCCCCGAATTCACACCATTAAACACAATAAAATTCACCAAATATTCTCAGAATAGCCAAAAATTACCAAATTTTGCAGGGACCTTATTTTCCTCATATATGATCAGCTTGTATATTCCAAGTGCTAACAATACCCATGCAAAAAGTTATGCTAAAACAAGGTCTAAAGCCCCTAAATTCGGTTTCTGGGTGTTAAACCTTCCATTTCTCGATCTTTTGCACAATTTCTACAATCCCAGAGGCTGAGTAAAGCTAGGTATAGTACCTACACATCATGTATAACATAAATATGGGTCCAACATCATCAATCAAGTATTTTTATCAATCTTTTTCGGTTAGGGTTGGTTTTGTCAGATTATTGTCGTATAGTTCGCATTTTTAATCCATAATCCGAGGTTTTTCATCATAAAACACCATGAACAACCTTGTTACATGTAAACCAAGTTTGAATAACCCTCATGTTCAAAACCTAAGAGTTTATGGATCAAACCATGTTCTTTTTGTTAAACGGATGTTTTAGCATAAAAAAGACATAAAAACACCATAACATCATATCTATACCTCAAGTTTTGGTTATCTCTTACTGGATTATTGTTGGAGAAAAAGTTTAAGTGTGAGAGAAGTGTTATGAGATGTTTGAAAAAATGAAACAATGGACAAAGAATGCCCTTTATGGGCCGATCGGACATGCAAGGGTCTTCTAGACCTTTCTTTGACTTTTCAAACGTACTTTTTGTGCATTTTTTATAAGTTTTAGCTGATACCTAGGGTTCGGTTCGTTATTGGGTCGTAAACGCGCCCCCGGTTCAGTAAACAGACGCGAAATAACACGTTTTTCGTGGGGTTTTTCGTGGGGTTTTTCGTATATAAAAAAACGAACCCAACGGTAGCGAAAACATGAACACTTTAAACTTTTTATTTAAGATATATTATATTAATGTTCTATAAGTTTTTTTTAGGCTTGACAGAAGGTACAATGCATGTTTGGTTATTACCCTACATGTTAAAATCGAAGACGTTTCATTAACCGAAAACTACTTTGTTTAACGTGTATTCTACCTCATAAGGCATCAATGACCCTATGGTATAGTCTACGGATAATGTCCACATAATTCCGTGCCTCTTGCAACATTTACGGCACGTTCGATCATATTTATCGGTTAATGCACTGTTAACCGAAATCTTTCCGTTTAACCAGTTTTCTGCGTTCCAAGGCCCCAACAACAGTCTGTTAACTATTATCATTCATATGTTCACTATAACATGCCTTCAGATTCATCCAAGGCATGATCAATATCGTTTTGTTAATTGTGTAAGCCTTGTGTATCAATTAGGGTTTACTTGGTTTCGCCACAGTTGCCACATTCCCCCTGGTTAAGAAATATTGTTCCGAAAATTCTATGTATCATCAGAATTCTTATTGGGGAAGATGTGAGCGTATTTCTTATGGAATTCATCCTTCTATTCCCAGGTGTATTCGGGCCCTCGCTGAGGGTTCCACCGGACTTTCACTAGCGAGATTTTGTTGTGGCGTAATTGTTTCGTCTTCCCGTCCACTATTTCTATGGGCTTTTCGACAAAGTGAAGTTTGTCATCTACGTTCACATCTTCCAACGGTACAATAGCAAGTTCATCTGTAAAGCATTTCTTCAAGTTGGATACGTGGAAGATATCATGGATAGAACTTAGTTCGGAAGGTAACTTCAACCACTAAGCTACGGGACCGACCTTAGCAATAACCTCATAAGGTCCGATGTATCTTGGAGCTATGTTTCCCTCCTTACCAAATCTTATCACATCTTGCCACAGTGACACTTTTAGAAACACTTTGTCGACCACTTCAAAGAACAACGGTTTCCTGCGGGTGTCGACATAACTCTTCTGTCAATCTTGTGCGGCTTTTAGTCTATTTTGGATCTTGTGACTCTTATCCATAGTTTCTTGAGTTAGTTCTGTTCCCATGACTTGGGTGTCACTGACTTCAGCCCAACAAAGTGGCGATCTGCACTTTCGTCAGTATAGTGCCTCGTACGGTGCAGCCTGAATACTACGGTGATAACTATTGCAAGAGAATTCGATAAGTGGAAGATGCTTATCCTAGCTTCCTCCGAAATCTAACACACATGCGCGAAGTAAATCTTCTAACGTTTAGATAGTTCATTCTAACTGGCCATCAGTTTGGGGGTGGTAAGCTAGGCTCAAATAGATTTGGGATCCTAAAGCTTTTTGTAATATATTAATGTGAAATGATGGAAATTGATACACCGTGTCTAGTCACAATTTCGTTAGTGTAA
The DNA here is from genome assembly GCA_030545235.1 of Helianthus tuberosus. Lineage (NCBI taxonomy): Eukaryota > Viridiplantae > Streptophyta > Magnoliopsida > Asterales > Asteraceae > Helianthus > Helianthus tuberosus. The sequence goes on along the minus strand of CM060437.1, from coordinate 98,995,306 downwards.
ATTTCGGCCAGTTTCCCAGTTTTTTTATTCGTACAAATAGGTATGAAGTGTGCAGGTTTGGTTAGTTTATTCACTACTACCCAAATCACATCATGGCATCTAGGTGTCATAGGTAAGTGGGTCATGAAATCTGATGCGTGTGAAGTGTGTATGTGAGTTTAAGTATATTTTAAGCCCCTTTTACACTTTTATTAGCCAAGTTTTAAATTTATAAAACACGATATTTACTAACACTAAACACACATATGGGCAAGTGCACCCATCGTTGGCGTAGTATAGTGTTGGTAAGATACCGAGGTCGTCCAAGGACACAAGAGCTTTTAGTACCGGTTTATCCTCAACGTCTAATCAAATAAAAAAGGTTAGAAAAAGGTTTTTAAACTAAAAATAAAAATAAAAACTAACTAAAATGCTGAAAATAAAAATAAAAGAAAAAAAACAGATAGACAAGATGAATCACTTGGTTCCGACTCGTATCTAGTGTAACCTTTGATTATTTCCGCACTTTTGCACATAATTAAGAGATTATCTTAGTTATTGTAGTAGGCCCCTCTTTTGAAGGCGACGTTACCCTCATCCCAGTAGTTTGAGTCAGCAATGATACAATCCTAAAAGGGTGGATTATTGGAAGATAATGAATTAAGTTATTAATGCAATATTATGGTAGGCCCCTCTTTTGAAGGTGACGTTACCCTCGGCTAAGTAGTCTGAGTCAGCAGGGATACAGTCCTAAGTAGCCGGGTTATAGTATTAATAGTAGTTTAACTTATGAGGGGGTCAAAGAGTTTGGACCCCCGCCATCCAATACCGTGAAGCATTGAAGGAGGTCCTACTAAATTTGACCCAGGTCCATTGCAGGACCTCTAAACGCTGAACAATGGCAAGACTCTTACCAAACCGTTCCCTTAACCCCCGACCAGGTAGCCAACATATCTTCATATAGACCGTGGAGATATGAATGGTGAAAATCTTTTATTTTATATAGACAGTAAAATAATGCCAAGACACCACGGACAAACGATAAGGAAGAATCACCTTCTACATAAGAAACTAGTTATTAAAGTCATTAATACAAAACCAATTAAAAAGTGCGAAAAGATTAGAAATAAAAAGTATTACACTAGACACTTTGTCTTCACCAAGTGATGTAAGAGACTTAGGCAAACATGGCCTTGATTGTCAAGAACTCTTACGATCAATCTTGGATCCCGAGACGACTCACACACTCTATGATGGACAATGGATGATGGTGGTGGATGATGGTGTTATGGTGGTGGTGGGTGGTGGATGAAGTGTGAGAGAGGTGGTGTGCCAATGGATGGTTTGAGCTCTAGCCAAGCACTCCTATTTATAGGCTGAACAGGAGCTCGGGCACGGCCCCGTGTCCACATCCTTCTCTTTCTTCATTTAATGCAGCTTGTCTTATTAGTTGACCACGCCCCCGTGTCCGCTGAGCACGACCCCGTGTGCAGAAGAATCCTTGTTCTATGAAGATTTGCTGGATTGTGCGAATCTTATAGTTGACCACGGCCTCGTGCCCGCTGAGCACGTCCCCGTGGTGGGCAATAGAAGCTTCTACCACTTTGTCTTTTCTGCTGACACTTGGGCACGCCCCCGTGCTCGCTGAGCATGAGGCGTGTTCAGTCTTCTGATCTCTTGTTTTGCTTGGGAAGATGCTATCGTGGGGTCGGGCATGTCACGTCTTGTTCCTTTTCTTGTATTTATGTTAGATTTTGATGTCTTTTTGCTTCTTTTGTTAATTTGAGCTCATTTAATCCTGAAAATACAAAAGGAAGAGAAAAGCACACTTTTTCCAACATTAGTACTAAAAAAGGGTTAGTTTTATGGCACAATTGATGTAATTTATATGTTGCATTTTGCACACATCAAATACCCCCACACTTGAATCTTTGCTTGTCCTCAAGCAAAACTCTTTAATATGTGGCTATTACACTCCCAAGTGGAATGGGTAGAGAAGAAGTTTTTTTTGGGCTTGTCATAGAGTGTCGGGATTTCCAAGATTCTTTATTTAGTTTTATTTTTATTTATTTACAATCCTATTCGTCATGATTTATTTAAAAATTTTCATAAGGTAAATTACTTATTAGGGCATAACATGCCTTTTTAAAATTCCATTTATATACAAGTTCACATACCTCACGGGGATCACTCAACACTTGGCCGAAGATGTATTTAGTGGATCACTCGAGAAGGGTTAGGCTTTGGTTAAAGGTAGGGGGTTGGGTTAGTGGTTAGTGAAAAGGGCGAAAAGCGTTGTGACACCTGGGTCACTGCAACCATCAAAAAAATGCCAAGCCAATGAAATATTGTATTTCATACTTGGGATCTGTATAAATATGTGTATCTTTTGCACATATCAATTCTTGTTCGATTTCAAGCTCTAAATCGCTTTCTGGAAGGTTATACGCGCACTGATGCGTAAATATAACCAGTTTAATGCAACAAACACTCCGGAATAGTGAAATAGGCTTAACATAACTTAAATAACCTATACATAACTTAGAAATAAGTTTTGAAGGCTTTGGTATGGCAAAATCAAGTTAAATCGCTTACTGGGACTAATGTTGACAAACTGCGAAAGTATGCCAATTTGAACTGTAACAGACATTCCGGAACATGGCCATAAGTTAAACATACCATAAATATCCTTTACGTAGCTTAGAAATAGGCTTTGAGGGGTTCGGTGTGCTAAAAATAAACTTTTGGGCCATTCAGGGACTAAAAGCGTCAAAAAGTGCACAAGTTTGCATTTTCGCGCATAACTTACGTTCTGACTACATCCGGACATCCAAAAATTTATGTAAGCACTAAAACATTTTATTTTAGTGTTTGGCATAAGAAAAATCCATTCGTCGCGTCATTTGTATCGTTTTTCGCGCTTATGCGCATTCCGTCGTAATTAAGCGAACATCGCGATTGTACGGCCAAACGAACCGACATCTGAGATATTTTTGAGCACATTTTAAGTTCCTTGTACTTTAACTTCATTTTAGAGCTTCGAAATGGGGTTAACGGGCCTTAAACATGTCGGAAATGGCCTTTAACACCAACAGGGACCAAAACTGTCATTTTTGAAACTTGGATTCTGATCAGGACTTCTGGCGGCCCGCGTCAGTCTACCAGACCAGATTCAATGTTTTTAACAGCTGTTAACAGCCTTTCAAACCCCCAAAGGCCAATGCCACTTGTCAAACTCTTGTGGTGGGGGCAAAATGAGCTACCACAACATTCCGACACTTGTACGGATGAGATTCGATCACGTTATTCGAGGAACGATCCTAACGGTGGTCCATTTACTATAAATACCCATCCATCCCCATTGCAAAAACCCACTTGAAATCTGAGTTTTTCTCTAAGTGGTTGTGTTTATACACTTCCTACCTGAGATTACTTATAAATCAATCTTGCGGGGACCCTTTGTAAGTGTTCCATCGTTCTTTTATTACTTTTCGAGTCCGAAAGTCAAACTTTGTTTGACTTTCTGCGTTGACCAGTTTATGGTCAACACGAAGTTCGTTTGAACTTCATAACGTGAGCGTGATCACGATGGTTATAGTCCCTAGTGATTATACCTACTGATTACCATGTTATCTAGGCTCAGTGACGAGCCGTAGTTTCGGCCAGAATACGTATTCTTGCGTATTTTGTAACCAAACTACTTATGGGTATCAAAACCGTTTGTTTTGATACCAAACTTGTTTTCTAACTTAGTTAAGCATGTTTTAACATGCTTAGCTCATCACTTTTAGTTTTGTGCTTGTCTAGGGTCGTAAAGGTAAGCGATCTGATCAATCGCTTATACTTTCGAACCCGACCCATTTGGTCGATCATTAGGATCCGACCAAACACATTAGGTGACCATAGTATATAGGGAATAACCTTCCGAGGTTATACCTTATGGTCGCTTCGTTTAAGTAGTTGTATGATAGGTAGTTTATATGCCTTAGGTAAATTACCAAAATACCCCTTTGATGCCAAAATTCATTTTAAACATATGTAACATAACCTATGACCTCTAAACTGATTTATCAACAATATTAAACATGTTAAGGCATATTCTACTTGTCATAGGACTAGTTAGGCGGTCCGAACGCGTTTTACGCGAACGACACGTTAAAGTAGCATAAGCTACCTAAACGGGTCGTAATGGGTCGTAAGCACTTAGGTTAGGTTTCATTTAGTATGTAGGCTTTGTTAAACCATACTACATGAGTTTCCCATACTCATTTGGTTTACGAGCCCTCATTCTATCCGATCTTCCGATTTAGGTCCGGTTTATTAATGTAGTTACCTATATTAGGTGCCGTTTGATTCCGTGATCTCTAGCATTGCTTGGTGGTTATCTTAGGACTTCTGAGCAATCTCAAGTGAGTACATAGACCCCTCTTTTACTGTTTTCAAACTGTTTTGGGGTGAAACACATGTGCCTACTTGTTACTTTCATGCTTTCCTGTTTTCACATCATATACTTGCTATGTTTATTAGTACATTTATAGTACATGATTTCAATACATTTTATGCTATGTATGCCCATTGTGTGCATACTTAGTACATCATTTTACACTACACTTATGCTATGTATGTCCATTACATGCATACTTAGTACATTGTTTTACATTGCATTTCTGTTGCATATGCTCATCCAGCATATGAACACATTATACTACATTTTGAACCGTCGTAACCCTTTGATTATATGAACCATTTGTAACTAATGAACCGTGTGAACCAGTTGTATCTGTTGACATGATTTACATTTGACAATAGACATTTGACTATACATAAACATTTCTACAATTGTTAAACATTTCATCTTGATGGTTTGGTTTGAGTAAGTGATTTAAGTAACGAGGCGTATGTAATATGATACAAGCACGGTGGATACGCCGCTGGTACTTCCTATATATAAGTGTTTGTATGGTATCACATATTGTAGCGTTATTTGAATCATTTCAATTTGAGACATATAACATTTTATACAAATAACATACTTTTCACAAGACATTGATTTACAAACAACTTATCTTATACAAACTCATTTTACATGGTTATTCATTTAACCATACATTATTCTCTTATTTATACATATCATCTGATCTTATCGTTTTTCAAATGATTTACAAAACAAAGCAAATTACAAGGTTCATGACTAAACATTTTCTCAAACATAAGTCATGAATTCTGTTTTCACAAAACCTATGTATCTCACAGGCATTTTTATGCTGACGTACCTATTTTCACATATGTTTTCAGGAGATGATACATAGGACTTATCAAGACATACTTAGGCGGACCTGTGCCTTAGTGACTTAAAACGAGACAAGAACTAGTTAATTTATGTTATGTACTCTTTGGTTCTTGTTTAAAACAATGTAAACTTTCATGTTTGATTAATAAAACGAAACTTCAATTGCCATGGATTTGAAACAATTAATTCTGTTACAACACTCCCCGACGTTTCCGCCATGTTTCGTTGTTTTACGTGGTCGGGGTGTGACAAGCGTAACAAGCGTCGGTTTTCATATGACTTTTTATTTTTGCAATTTTTATTTTGATGAAGCCTTTATTCAAACAAAGTTATTTTTGATAAACTTGTTTGTTTATTTCTTTTGCTTCATCTTCATCATCATTTTTTTTTTTTTTTGAAAAGTCAAACGAAAAACCGGGCTTGTTACTAAAAAAAAGGGTTAAAAATAAAAAGGGTTTTTGGTGGGTGAAAGGGTGTTTGGTTTGGGTTTTGAAATGAAAAGATTTAAGCTCAAAGGGGCTAACTAGGGGGATTTTGGGTAGGTGGTAAAAAAAAAAGAAAAATAATGGTGTAGAAATAAAAAGGGTTAGTCCTAATGCCTCCATCATTTACTTACTCGGGTTTAAGTTGGTAAGGACCGGGAATGCATCGTCGTGGCAAGTTCTAGAGTTGTAAGAACCAAGCGGCTATTCACACAAGAAACGAAAAATGAGCATTTAGTTTAATGATATGTATTTGTATGCTCAATAAAGGCTCAAAACTCACTTTTGTGGGAATGGGTTTTTATGTGATCAAGTATATATAATCAAATTTTAACTAAGCTTGTCATGCCTTTTCATAATTTTCTTATGTTGGTTCTTTTTATCACGACGCTGTCGGTTGTAAATTCGTAAAAATATAACCTTTTTAGAATTTTGAAATTCCCAAGTTAAACCTAGACAAGTAAAAAAAATGAAAATTTTTGAAAAAATTTGGGGTGATTAGCGGTTCCAATAGAGTTTTGTGTAAGGCTTGTATTTAGGACTTGCAAGATTCAAGGTTTTAGCATCCCCCCCCCCACACACACTTAAATTACACATTGTCCTCAATGTGTCCCAAAAATAAGTTTTTAGGTTGATTGAATGTGTAAAAAGGTGTTAAAAGCAAAAAAAAATTGTGTTACTGGGCGCTGAACACGGCCCCGTGTTGTCCGGGCACGGCCCCGTGTTCAAGTGCCAGAAATAATAAATTTCCAAAAGAAACAGAAGCCTGGACACGGGGGCGTGTTGAGTGAACACGGCCCGTGTCCAGTTACTTGAACTGGGGATCTTCTGCAGACTGTGCAGCACGGGGCCGTGTTGGGCGGACACGGCCCGTGCTGAGCTTACTGTAAACGAAGAAAATCGTCGGATGGTCCTGTTTTCCTGCATGGGGTGCTGGTTCAAGTTCCCCTTGTCATCCTTTGTCATCTCAAGTGTGTTTTATTCCTGAAAATTAAGACTAAACTAGAAAACATAAAAATTAATCTAATATAAGCTAAGGATAGTTCCGCGGAATGCCTCCGTGGTGCGCCACGTTTATAAGGGTCCTTGGCTAGACCCAAAGCCTGGTCATATGTCACCCAAGTGGGATGTTTGGCATCCCATGTTGCACCGTCGGAGAGCTTCATCCAAACTTGAGTCTATGACCTTCATGTAACTGACCGGGTCTTCGTCTTCTACTCTTTCCCCAACTCCGAATTTTACTTCCTCGTCCCCAACCCTCAATGTTAGTGTTCCGTAATTCATATCTACCACTGCTTGGGCCGTAGCTAAGAATGGTCGCCCTAGGATGAGTGGTACTTCGGTATCCTCCTCCATATCTAGTATGACAAAGTCGGCCGGGAATACAAATTCACCGACTTTGACTAGTAGATTTTCAGCGACACCTTGTGGATATTTGACGGATCTATCGGCGAGTTGTATGCTTATTTTTGTAGGACTTGTTTTTCCTAAGCCGAGTCGATTGAACATTGATGAGGGCATGAGGTTGATGCTTGCCCCAAGATCGGCCAATGCATTACGAATGGGGGATTCCCCAATCGAGCAAGGAATTGTGAAGCTTCCGGGGTCAAGTTTCTTTTGTGGGAGCTTGTTGAGTAGCAAGGCGGAGCATTCTTCGCCTAAGTTAACAAATTGCAATGATTCAATTTTCCTTTTATGAGTGAGGAAGGCCCTCATGAATTTTGAGTATTTAGGCATTTGAGTTAGGACTTCGATAAATGGAATATTAACATGCAATTGTTTTAGTAAATTTTCGAATTTTGCGAATTGCTCACCGGTCTTTTGACGAATCAACCGACCGGGGTATGGAACCGGAGGAGTCTTAGCGGGCTCTTGGATAGGTGGAGAAGCCTTCTCTTGTTGGAGCGCGGGTGGAGTCGCGGTTTGGTCAGATTGGCCTCTTTCGGTTGGTGGAAGTGGAGCCTCCTCGGAACCCACGGTACGGTTTCTCAATGTTATGAGATGTACTTGTGCCTTTGGGTTGGTTTCGGTATTGCTTGGTAACGCGCCTTGTGGTCTCTCGGAGAAATTTTGAGCTATTTGATTTAGTTGTTTTTCAATGTTTTGAATGCTAGCTTGTTGATTTCTAAAATTCGATTCCAATTGTTGAAATCGATCCGAGTTTTTCTTTTCGGTGTCGGAGACGAGGCGAGATATAGTATCTTCAAGCCTTTCTCTTCCACTTTGTTGTTGAGAAAAATTTTGTGGTTGTTGAAAGTTAGTTCGTTGGTTTTGTTGGTTACTACTATTGCCGGGATCTCTCCAACCAAGGTTAGGGTGGTTACGCCATCCTAGGTTGTAGGTACCCGTTGGAGGACCCGACGGCCTAGGTCTATTATCAATGTAGTTTACCGTTTCCGTTTGATCATCTAACTCTTTCATACAACTCCAATTCTCATGTGGCCCACCACACCCCTCACAAGCCATAACCGAGGCCGTTTTTGTCATTTCTAGCTTTTTGATTTTCGAAGAGAGGGCCTCGATTTGGGCTTGTAAAGAGGTGCTTTCATCAACCTTATGGGCGCCCGGGGCAATAGATTTATTACCTCGGGGAGTGTGCCATTGAAAATTGGTTTGAGCAATTTCCTCAATTTGATTATATATTTCATTTGGGCGACGATTACCTAAAAGTCCCCTGGAGCTAGAATCAAGTGTTTGTCTTGTGTGTGGCAACAACCCATTGTAGAAAGTGGATACTTGTTGCCATACCGCAAGACCGTGATGAGGACACTTTCTTAGTAGCTCCTTGAACCTTTCCCAAGTTTCATATAAGGATTCCCCATCCTCTTGTGAATATGTATTAATTTCAGTCATTAATTTAGTCGTTTTAGCAGGAGGGAAATACTTATATAGAAACTTTTGGGCTAGTTCATCCCAGGTGTTTACCGAGCCAACTGGGAGGGTGTTAAACCAAGCCTTAGCTCGGTCTTTTAGTGAAAATGGAAACATTCGAAGGCGGATGGCGTCATTTGATGCTCCATTGATCCGAAAGGTATCACATATTTCTAAGAAATTAGTAATATGTAGATGGGGATCCTCGTCCGCAAGCCCATGGAAGGTTGCGGAGTTTTGAAGCATTTGTATCAAATGTGGCCGAAGTTCGAAGTTATTGGCTTCGACATTCGGTGCATTGATAGCGGCGCCGAGATTACCTACGGTGGGCCGTAGGTAATCCATGAGGGTGCGTTGGTCCACCATTGGGATTTGGTCCCCCGAAACTTTCTTTTGGTTTTTAGCTTTAAGTCTTTTTCTAAGAAAGCGGTCGGGTTCTTCAAGGGGTTCTTTTATGTCTCTACTAGAACTGGAGCTCATACACTACGTAGGAAGTTCAAATGTGGCGCCTGGGTTCCAAGTCCTGCAGCAAAAACAGAAAAGAACGTTGGTCAGAAAGTTCACCACGGCCCGTGCTCAGTTGAACACGGCCCGTGGTCAGAGTTACAGTGATTGTTTTCTGGATCCCTGTTACTGGGAGTTGGACACGGCCCCGTGTTGCACCGACACGGCCCCGTGCTCAGCTCTCTGTAACTCAGAAAATAAAAACTGCCAGTGATGATGCTGGGCACGGCCTGTGTCCGACCAGGCACGGCCCGTGCTGAGCTCTGCAGAAACTGAAAAACTAAAAAAAAAATCCTAAAAAAAATGAAAAATAAGAAAAACGATTAGGCCGCTGATTCCTAACTTTCTTAAAATCCTTGTGTCCCCGGCAACGGCGCCAAAAACTTGATGCGTGTGAAGTGTGTATGTGAGTTTAAGTATATTTTAAGCCCCTTTTACACTTTTATTAGCCAAGTTTTAAATTTATAAAACACGATATTTACTAACACTAAACACACATATGGGCAAGTGCACCCATCGTTGGCGTAGTATAGTGTTGGTAAGATACCGAGGTCGTCCAAGGACACAAGAGCTTTTAGTACCGGTTTATCCTCAACGTCTAATCAAATCAAAAAGGTTAGAAAAAGGTTTTTAAACTAAAAATAAAAATAAAAACTAACTAAAATGCTGAAAATAAAAATAAAAGAAAAAAACAGATAGACAAGATGAATCACTTGGTTCCGACTCGTATCTAGTGTAACCTTTGATTATTTCCGCACTTTTGCACATAATTAAGAGATTATCTTAGTTATTGTAGTAGGCCCCTCTTTTGAAGGCGACGTTACCCTCACCCCAGTAGTTTGAGTCAGCAATGATACAATCCTAAAAGGGTGGATTATTGGAAGATAATGAATTAAGTTATTAATGCAATATTATGGTAGGCCCCTCTTTTGAAGGTGACGTTACCCTCGGCTAAGTAGTCTGAGTCAGCAGGGATACAGTCCTAAGTAGTCGGGTTATAGTATTAATAGTAGTTTAACTTATGAGGGGGTCAAAGAGTTTGGACCCCCGCCATCCAATACCGTGAAGCATTGAAGGAGGTCCTACTAAATTTGACCCAGGTCCATTGCAGGACCTCTAAACGCTGAACAATGGCAAGACTCTTACCAAACCGTTCCCTTAACCCCCGACCAGGTAGCCAACATATCTCCATATAGACCGTGGAGATATGATTGGTGAAAATCTTTTATTTTATATAGACAGTAAAATAATGCCAAGACACCACGGACAAACGATAAGGAAGAATCACCTTCTACATAAGAAACTAATTATTAAAGTCATTAATACAAAACATATTAAAAAGTGCGAAAAGATTAGAAATAAAAAGTATTACACTAGACACTTTGTCTTCACCAAGTGATGTAAGAGACTTAGGCAAATATGGCCTTAATTATCAAGAACTCTTACGATCAATCTTGGATCCCGAGACGACTCACACACTCTATGATGGACAATGGATGATGGTCGTGGATGATGGTGTTATGGTGGTGGTGGGTGATGGATGAAGTGTGAGAGAGGTGGTGTGCCAAGGGATGGTTTGAGCTCTAGCCAAGCACTCCTATTTATAGGCTGAACAGGAGCTCGGGCACGGCCCCGTGTCCAGTGGGCACGGCCCCGTGTCCACATCCTTCTCTTTCTTCATTTAATGCAGCTTGTCTTATTAGTTGACCACGCCCCCGTGTCCGCTGAGCACGACCCCGTGTGCAGAAGAATCTTTGTACTATGAAGATTTGCTGGATTGTGCGAATCTTATAGTTGACCACGGCCCCGTGCCCGCTGAGCACGGCCCCGTGGTGGGCAATAGAAGCTTCTACCACTTTGTCTTTTCTGCTGACACTTGGGCACGTTCAGTCTTCTGATCTCTTGTTTTGCTTGGGAAGATGTTGTCGTGAGGTCGGGCATGTCACGTCTTGTTCCTTTTCTTGTATTTATGTTATATTTTGATGTCTTTTCGCTTCTTTTGTTAATTTGAGCTCATTTAATCCTGAAAATACAAAAGGAAGACAAAAGCACACTTTTTCCAACATTAGTACTAAAAAATGGTTAGTTTTATGCCACAATTGATGTAATTTATATGTTGCATTTTGCACACATCAAAATCCGTCTTGATTTGTTCCCACTTCCACTGAGGCATTTCAGGTTGTTGTAGCATTCCCGAAGGTTTTTGGTATTCAACTTTCACTCGAGCACATGTCAGACATTTACTTACGTACTCAGCTACGTCCTTTTTCTCTTACAGGGCCACCTGTAGAATTCCTTAAGGTCATGGTACATCTTATCCCTAACTAGGTTATTAGAGTATTTAGATTTGTGTGGCTCATCCATGATCAATTGTATTAGATCATCGTAATTGTAACCCCCACGAAAATTTTGAGCCATTAATTTTCGTACTAATATTCGTTATTATGAACATTATAATTTTAACTTAGCATCATTACCGGAACAAATCTAAGTATCACATGCCTTGAAAGCTTCCTAAATTTAATTGAGGGATTAGAATCATCAAAACACCAAAACTCAAAGTCTATGGACTAAAAATACCAAAAACCTTAAGTTACCAAGTTATGCCACCTAGCAAGACAGTAATCACTTCCTAAAACACTTATGGACACTTGTCCTAACCATATTCAAGCTCTAAACACATCATAGGACACACATAAATACTTGTCTTACCCATTTTTTGCCACCTAGCTTCATCCTTGCCACACGTATTATAGTCTTGACACATAAGGGGAACACTAATCCATCTAAGGGACATTGGGACACTTTTCTTGATTTCCTTAACCCCCCTTTGGCTATAAATACCCTCCTTTGGTCACCATTTCACTCACACCAAAAACTCAAAACACAAAGTCTTATGTGAGCTCCTTGGTCTTTGCCTTGGGAGCTCCTCTTCTAGTCTTTTTAAAGAAGTCCCTTGAAGCTAGTAAGTCTCAATTCTTTAGTTCTTTAGTTAACTTTTAGTTTCGTAGCTTATTTCCTTCTGAACCCATATTTTACGCATAATAAAACTACCAACGGGAACACATAAGTGCTTTTCCTGTTTTGGACAGATTTTGTGTTGTCATTTTGAATGACCATAACTTACTCAAAACTTAACCAAATGAAGTAAGCTTTTACTTCATGATTAAATACATCGAAAAAATTTCAACGATATATTATACGCTTAAAAACCCTTCCATTTGGACCCTCAATCGTTTGAAACAAAACTGAAAGTCAAAATTGAACGATCTGTAATGATCCATAGTTTTGACTATTTTCTGGGTTCCAACAGGAAAACTTTCTAAATGAAAGTTGTAGATAACATTCTAATGTAGTTGACTGGAAATTTTTATAATTTTTAACATCATTCACTATTTTTAAAACATAAAACAAAGACAACACAGAAGGCTGTCAAAACTTATACTTTCAAAAAGCTAAACAAATTGCCACTTGTCAAGTGTTCTTTAACCCATACCTATCAACAAACATCATCATAACAAAACTTAAACTAAACATCCTTATTATTTAGGGCTTACCTGAAGTTGGTAAAAGCATGTAAACATCATCATCAAGGCGAGTTCCATAGGGGTAGGATAGTTTTATTTGAAAATTGGATGCATCGTCGAATGAGTTGGTCTGCACATATTTTGAAAAGATATGGATCTTCCCAAAAATACTGTTTTACATCAGCAAAGAATTTATTTCGTTAATAAAATGACCACCCTTTGACGATAGTGCCACTAGCTAAGTAGTTAGCATAATCTGTGTACCAAGGTTCTTCTCTATATTCTACCATTTCCAAGGATTCTGTGGGGAATTTTTTATTGATGAGTTCTTCTCGAGTTTCATCCAGAGCAGGGTCTTCAAGACGAGACAGGTGGTCAGCAGCAATGTTTTATGTTCCGCTTTTGTCTTTTATTTCTGTGTCGAATTCTTGAAGGAGAAGAATCCATCTGATGAGACGTGGTTTTGCATCTTTTCTTTTAAAAGGTATCGGATGGCAACGTGGTCTGTGTAGACTATAGTTTTGGAGAGCACAAAATAGGAACGGAATTTATCAAATGTAAATACTACAGCTAGTAATTCTTTTCCAGTGGTCGTCATATTTTCTTGAGCGTCGTTAAGAGTTTTACTAGCGTAATATATGGGATGGAAATGTTTTTTGTTTCTTTGTCCCAAGAATGCTCGAACTGCAAAATCGCTTGCATCGCACATGATTTCAAAAGATAGTTTCCAGTCTGGTGCAATCATGATTGGTTCTTTGACTAGCATATCTTTAAGGGCAAGAAACGTTGTCGTGCAATCTTTGTCAAAGATGAATGGGGCGTCTTTTTCAAGTAGCTTAGTTAGAGGTCAAGAGATTTTAGAAAAGAGTTTGATAAATCGCCTGTAGAATCCGGCATGTCCTAGGAAACTTCAGATGGCTCGAATAGACAATGGAGGAGGTAGTCGCGAAATAGTATCAATTTTTACGCGATCGACTTCCATTTCTGCGTTGGAGATTTTGTGACCGAGTACTATTCCTTCTGTGACCATAAAATGACACTTTTCCCAACTAAGGACGAGGTTAGTCTCCTCACATCTAGATAACATTCGTTCAAGGTTATTGTTTTGGTCAAAAAATCACACAAGGATAATGCAATCAAATCTGATTTTGAGAGGTATGATGCTTGGTTAATTGGTCAAATGTATGAACAAAAAATATATGAAATGAGTGGTGGACACAAGGATTTATACGAGGAAAAAGCCCTTGATCAAGGAATGAACTCCGGCATAAAAATCCTCGGATAGTGAAAACTATCACTATCAAGTATATTGAATAAACAAGTTTACAACTCGGGATGATAACAAGCTTGGTACAAGGATCACTAGTGGGCAAAAGTGTGAAATCGCCAAGAGTTTGCAGAGAGTTCGAGTGTAGTGCAGTTGTGTTTCTAATAATAACTAAATCAAGCTTGTATCCCCATTTAAAAATAGAAATTATCTATGCTAACTAACTATCCGCAAATGCTGCAAGCCCCCCACGATCACCAGAACGGTCGAAGAGTTCATGCACGTGTAGAATCACCAAGCATATTCCCCTAGAATCTCGGTTGGACCAAGTCCTATTCGAATACACCTGCAAAACAAGTTCAAAAAGGATGGAAACAATTATTAGTGTTAGGATAATAATGAGGATCCTGGATCCTTAGTCTTGCAACATCGTCTGAGGATCTTTAATTCAAACTGAACTGAGGATCCGTGATCCAAGCTGCACTTGAGGATCCATGATCCATAAGCTGTGAAATTCTATCCCTAACAATTGCCCCTAAACATGACTAGTTGATATCCAATTAGATAGTCATGTTTCAATTTAATTCGGACTAGCCGTTGCTCATGGATATAGCCGTTGCGATGCTGACATCAGTGATAAGACTTCCTGCAACAATCATCATTATAAATAGGGTTAGAGATAAGGATGAAAATTGCATTTAAATTCGAGACCCTTCCCCTTTAAATCCTCATTCGAAGATTTCATCAGGTATCTCTTCTTTCCTTCTCTCAAATTTTCTTCTTTCCGGTGCCCTGGTCTTTGTTTAATCCATGGCAAATATGAATCTCAGATCCTCCCCTACTAAGGATCCTAAAAAAGAAAGCCCTCCGAAGAGTCAGGGCATAACTAAGAACCCTTCAATGGAACTCTGTCGTTTAACTGATCCTGAAATTGATTGGTTACGTCATTGTTTTCCACAAGGCACCATTTTCAGACCCTTTGACTCTTCCATGAAGAGTGATTTTATTTCGGATGTCTGGATTACCTTTCCTGCAGCCCCTTTCCAGATTGGCTTCACATATCCTTTCCCTTTCTTTACCCAAAGCTTTTTCACACTCACCGGTTTGTGCTACAACCAAGCCATGCCGATGGTGTGGAGAGTCTTATACACGCTTGAACATATTGTTAAACAAGAAGGGATTGATATAGGCTTATCTGAGTTGAGCCAGTTGTATAATCTTGTTAGCCATGGTTCTCATCGTTTTCTTTTCAAGCACAAACCTGGTCAAGCACATCCAATTCTGAAAAACCACTAAGAACGACTCCAACTGGAGGAACCAGTTCTTCTTTGTAAGAAGGGACTCCATCCCAAATGGGAGTGACCTTCCCAAGAAGTGGATCACCCAGGGTAGGATAAGGGATCCTTAGGACAAGACCATGGTAGGATTCTTCTTCTCTGTTAAGGATAACTGATCCTTCTTTTTTGTTGTGCAACTATCTCATTCTCTCACATACAAGAATCTCCTGTCACAAGAGAGAGGATTGCTGCTTTCTGGAAGCTTGATCCTACCATAAGAACATTTCAAGCCAAAGCAAAGGATTTTCAAGAGATCTCCTCCGGTTCCGACACAATGTCGAGTAAGTATCCATATTTTTTGTGTAAATAAATGTTTAAATGAATATAGGATATGAATACTTATCTGTTGACTATATTTGTAGGTGCTGTCAAATCGTCCAAGTCTGCTTCAAGGTTCAGCGTGGGTGACCTCCAGGAATATGTATCCCCTAGGTCTATTAAAAAGGAGCTGGCTGCAAGCCAAAGCATCCCTGAGACCAAAGGAGTCAGCACCAGGGGAAAAGGGACTAAAAGGAAGAAGCCTGCTGAACCCACGGAAGGCCTCCCTCTGATGGAACATCAACTCCAGGAATACGTCTCTGAGGTAAGGATTTTATATCCTAAAATTTGCATTTCTCTTGAGGATATAGGATCCTGAATACTGAACTCTTCTATTGCAGAAATTCGCTGAAGTCCAGATTCTCCTTGGCCAACATGTGGCTGCAGCTGAACAAAAGTGTCTCGACCTCCAGGCCATTGCAGTTGCCAAAGATAAAAATGTAACACCTGGGTCACTTCAAGCCTCAAACAAATGCCAAACCAATGAAATATTGTGTTTCATACTTGGTATTTGTAAATATATGTGTATCGTTTGCACATATCAATTCTTGTTCGATTTCAAACTCTATATCGCTTTCCGGAGAGTTATACGCACACTGATGCGTAAACGTAATCAGTTTAATGCGAAAAATACTCCGGAACATCAACATATACTTAACATACCTTAAATACCCTTTAAATAACTTAGAAATAAGTTTTGAAGGCTTTGGTGTGGCAAAGACAAGTTAATGCGCTTACAGGGACTAAACTTGACAAACTGCGAAAGTATGCCAATTTGAACTGTAACGAACATTCCGGAACATGACCATAAGTTAAAGACACCTTAAATATCCTTTATATAGCTTAGAAATAGGCACAAGTTTGCACTTTCGCGCATAACTTACGTTCTGAATACCTCCGGACATCCAAAAATTTATGTAAGCACTAAAATATTTTATTTTAGTGTTTGGCTTGAGAAAAATCCATTCGTCACGCAATTTAGATCGTTTTTCGCGCTTATGCGCATTCCGTCGTAATTAACCGAACAACGCAATCGTACGACTAAACGAACCGACACCCGAGATATTTTTGAACACATTTTAAGTTTCCTATACTTTAACTTCATTTTAGAGCTTTGAAATATGGTTAACGGGGCTTAAACGTGTCAAAAAAAAACGCATCGAAAACCAAGTTTTGAGGTTGCAGGGACTGAAACTGTAAATCTGCCAAACTAGGTCCGTAAGTAGGGGCCAGATGCAGCAAAACATTTTTTTACAGCTGTTAACAGCCCTTAACACTCTCCAAAGGCCAAGTGCCAAGTGTCAAACTCTTATGGTGGATGGCAAATGAGTTACCACAACTTTCCTACAAGTGTACGGCTTAGATCGTGCCCCCTTTTCCAAGAAACGATCCTAATGGTGGTGGGTTTACTATAAATACCCAACCCATTTCCACTCATTCCTCACTAGAATCTGATTTGAGAAGCTCTAAGTTGAAACCTTTGTTTCATACCTGAGCTACTTGAATCAAGATTAGCATTCGGGGACCCTTCGTAAGTGTTCCTTCGTTCTTTTATTGCTTTTCGAGTCCGAAAGTCAAACTTTGTTTGACTTTCTGCATTGACCAGTTTATGGTCATTGCGAATTTCGTTATAACTTCGCAACATGATTGTAATCACGATGGTTATAGTCCCTTGTGACTATGCCTAATGATTACCACGTTGTCTAGGGTCGTAAGGGTAAGCGATCTAATAAATCGCGTATACCTTCGAACCCGACCCAGTTGGTCGATCATTAGGATCCGACCAAACATATTAGGTGACCATAGTATATAGGGAATAACCCTCCGAGGTTATACCTTATGGTCGCTTCGTTTAAGTAGTTGTATGATAGGTAGTTTATATGCCTTAGGTAAATTACCAAAATACCCCTTTGATGCCAAAATTCATTTTAAGCATATGTAACATAACTTTTGACATCTAAACTGATTTGACAACAATATTAGACATGTTAAGGCATATTTTACTTGTCATAGGACTAGTTAGGCGGTCCGAACGCGTTTTACGCGAACGACGCGTTAAAGTAGCATAAGCTACCTAAACGGGTCGTAATGGGTCGTAAACATTTATGTTAGGTTTCATTTAGTATGTAGGCTTTGTTAAACCATATTACACGAGTTCCCATACTCGTTTGGTTTACGAACCCTCATTCTATCCGATCCTCCGATATAGGTCCGGTTTATTAACATAGTTACCTATATTAGGTGCCGTTTGATTCCGTGATCTCTAGCATTGCTTGGTGGTTATCTTAGGACTTCTGAGCAATCTCAAGTGAGTACATAGACCCCTCTTTTACTGTTTTCCAAACGTTTTGGGGTGGAACACATGTGCCTACTTGTTACTTTCATGCTTTCCATGTTTTCAAATCATATACCTGCTATGTTCGTTAGTACCTTATAGTACATGATTTCATTGTTTTCATGCTATGTATGCCCATTGTGTGCGTATTTAGTACATTGTTTTACTTTACATTTTATGCTATGTATGCCCATTGTGTGCCTACTTAGTACATTGTTTTACATTTCATCACATCACATGCTATGTATGTTCATCATACTTAGTACATTTATTATTCATTCACATGCTATGTATGTTCATCATACTTAGTACAGTTATTTTCATCACATGCTTACATTTTGGTATAACAATACCGCATAAATGTTCATATTCAGTATAGCATGCATTTCCACAAGACATAAATTGATTTAAACCAAGTTTTACTTCAATACTTTGTTTGGTGCGTTTCACCTATGGTTTAGTTGATGCATTTCATGAGCCATACATATCATTTTGGTTACACATTACATGATTTACATTTGACACATAAACATTTTTGACATTTGTTATACATTACATGATTTACATCTTGACATAAACACTTTGACATATTATTCAATACATTTGACAATTGGTTTAAACATAGACATCTTGCATTGTTGGTTT
The DNA here is from genome assembly GCA_030545235.1 of Helianthus tuberosus. Classification (NCBI taxonomy): domain Eukaryota; kingdom Viridiplantae; phylum Streptophyta; class Magnoliopsida; order Asterales; family Asteraceae; genus Helianthus; species Helianthus tuberosus. The sequence continues at coordinate 98,976,751 of CM060437.1, read as the reverse complement.
GGTTTGAGTAAGTGATTTAAGTAACGAGGCGTGTGTAATATGATACAAGCATGGTGGATACGCTGCTGGTACTTCCTATATATAAGTGTTTGTATGGTATTATATATCGTAGCGTTATTTGAACCATTTCAATTTGAGACATATAACATTTTATACAAATAACATACTTTTCACGAGACTTTGTTTTACAAACAACTTATCTTATACAAACTCATTTTACATGGTTATTCATTTAACCTTACATTTATTTATACATATCATCTGATCTTATCGTTTTTCAAATGATTTACAAGATAAAGCAAATTACAGGGTTCATGACTAAACATTTTCTCAAACATAAGTCATGAATTCTATTTTCACAAAACCTATGTATCTCACAGACATTTTTATGCTGACGTACCTATTTTCACATGTGTTTTCAGGAGATAATGCATAGGACTTATCAAGACATACTTAGGCGGACCTGTGCCTTAGTGACTTAAAACGAGACAAGAACTAGTTAATTTATGTTATGTACTCTTTGTTTCTTGTTTAAAACAATGTAAACTCTCATGTTTGATTAATAAAATGAAACTTCAATTGCCATGGATTTGAAACAATTAATTCTGTTACAACACTCCCCGATGTTTCCGCCACGTTTCGTTGTCTCACGTGGTCGGGGTGTGACAGAAAAGATCTCGCAGCTAGAAAAAGAGAACAAGGCACTGCAAAAGGAGCTGCTTGTCGCTGAAATGACAGCCCAAAGGGAGAGGATAGAGGTCATGGAAGGGGCCAAACACTCTGCTGCAGTTGTGATGCTGAAGGTCAAACTCCAGATGGCTAAGGAGGCTGCTGATCCTGCCTTTGATAGGTCTGAGTGGGACCTGGAGGGATAGACCAAGAGGCTGGCTGAACTTGGAGATGATGAAGAACCTGAGGAGGTGCTGGCACTTGAAGCCGGAGGTAGCGGAGTTAAGGATCCTGAGGATGCAGCGGCTGGAGGCAGTGGTCAAGGTGGTGATGAGAAGGTGGAGGATGCAGCGAAGGTTTAGGCTGCATAAATGGGCGATGATGGATAATTCTAGACGTGGCTGGAGCCCATTTTTTATGGTTTAAAATTTTTTTGGTGATGTTTTGAACAATGGTCTGTAATAACTTGAACAATAGTTTTAGGGTTTAAGGATCAATGATCCTTTGGACAATAGGGGGTAGCGAAGGTGGATGGGTCCTTCTGTTTGTGGAGGATGAAGCCTTTCATGCCCCTCATCTTTTATTTCCTACATGACTTAGAACTTTCTAGTATGGACACCCTTTGCCAACCCAAGTGGACGGGCCACGTATTGCTGGTAGAAGCTTGGGTCTGCAATTTTGACAACCTTTTAAAAGGTTAACTACGATAAATAAATAAAACTTTAACTTTTGGCTATCTTTGTGTTATTTATTTTGCATACATTTACTTGTCAATTGTCATTGCATAGTTTTAGAACTTACACGTTATTGATAAAAGTATTAAATGAATACCAAAATCAGCTTATATCAAAAATTTTGGGATAAGATTAAGGATCTCCTCTTGATTAAAAAGAAGTTTGAAAAGTGAGATGATTTGGGATCATATATCCTGTTGTCAAAGAATAAGTGTATAATTGATAAACCAAGAATAAAATTAAAGTAAATAAGGATCATACCAGAGAATCCAAGTTAGGATCCTATATCCTTAATACTTACGACTGTGACAATCAAAAGATAAAATCTTGTAGAAAGTTAGGATCCAGGATCCTTAATTGTTTAGCTTTGGAAACCTGCAATGTAACATAACTTGGGACTAAGCTAATTGAAAAAGAAGATGTTAGTATCTGGGGACAAGCCCAATAATCTGGGGACAAGCCCAATAAGCTGGGGACAAGCCCAAAAACTGGGGACAAGCCCAAAAACCGAGGACAAGCCCAAAGGATCTTGTGTAAACTGGAGTATGGCCCATACTGGTGACTATCCAAACTTAGTGACATGAAAATGCCAAAACCTTAGCTAACGTGAAAACGTTAGAAACCTTAGGAATGGATGTATGGTACGTCTACCATTATACTTAGGATCCTAAATATAGCCAGTACAATGAAATTGTCAGCCCCTAAAGCGGGTATTGGTCCAATTGCCTTTAACTGCACTAGGATAATCGTGCGCAACTGGCGAAGGTGTAAGAACCTGATTCGTAGGAGGTAATGGATACCTTAAACCGGGGACAAGCCCAAAAACTGGGAAAAAGCCCAAAAAACTGGGGACAATCCCAAAAACTGGGGACAAGCCCAAAGACTTAGGAGATTTTAGTGGATACTTGATCCTTTGTCAAAGATATGCCAACTTCTGCAAAACTCAGAATTTAGTAAAGAATGATAAAGGATCCTGGATCCTTCTCCTTGTAATCAAAGAAATTAAAGGATTAGATAAATAAAAATCAAATCATTACCAGAATAAGGATCATATATCCTCTAAGGATCCTTTGTGTGTAACAGATATGAGGATGACTAAGGATCCAGGATCCTTCTTACATGAAGTATTTTTTCAGATGGACAACATTCCAAGCCCTTGGTAACAGATCACCTTCCATGGTTAGTAAATGATATGCCCCCTTTCCTGCCTCAGCTTCAATCAGATAGGGGCCTTCCCACTTTGGTGCTAACTTGCCATCAACAGGATTTGTAGTTTTTGGAATGCTTTCCTTAACACCATGTCACCAACTTGAAACTTTCTGATCCTGACATTCTTGTTGTAAGCTTCAGCCATCCTTTGTTGATAGCTAGCCAACCTTATCCTTGCTAAATCCCTGAGCTCTTCTATGGTATCCAAATCTTGAACCAAGTTTTCAGCATTTCCTTCAGGATCACGGATGCTTGTTCTTGCAGTAGGCACTACCATCTCTGTGGGGATCACAGATTCAGCTCCAAACACTAAAGAAAATGGAGTCTGGCCAGTAGCATTCTTGGGAGTTGTTCTATCAGCCCATAATACATATGGTAGCTCTTCTGCCCATTTTCCTTTCTTGGATCCAAGGTTCTTCTTCAAGTTGTTGATGATGATCTTGTTAGATGATTCTGCTTGACCATTAGCTTGTGCGTGGACTGGTGTTGATGTTATCATCTTAATCCCCCAGCTATCACAAAAGTTAGTAGTTCTATTCCCAATAAATTGGGATCCATTATTACAAACAATTTCAGAAGGTATGCCAAATCTAGTAATGATGTTTCTTTTAATAAAGGATATCACTTCCTTTTCTCTGACTTGTGCAAAGGCTTTAGCTTCTATACATTTGGAAAAGTAATCAGTCATAGCAAGCATAAACACTTTTCCTCCTGGTGCTTTGGGAAGTTTGCCAACTATATCCATTCCCCATCTCATGAATGCCCAAAAAGAGGATATAGGATGCAGGAGCTCCGCTGGTTGATGAAGGATATTGCTATGTCTCTGACAAGCATCACATTTCTTTGCATAATCCACAACATCCTTCTTCATAGTAGGCCAATAGTATCCTGTTCTAAGGATCCTTGAGAACAGTGCTCTGCCCCCAGTGTGGTTTCCACAATCTCCTTCATGAAAATCCTTCAGAACTTCGTGTGTTTCTGGATCCTCAATGCACCTTAGATATGGGCCTGCAAGAGATCGTTTATATAACATGTTATTTAATATTGTAAATTGAGATACCTTGACTTTGAAAGCTCTTGGATTTTCTCCAGTAGGGATCTCTCCATGTTGTATATATCTTAGGATTGGGAAGATCCAGGATCCTTAATTTGACTGTGCATCATCACTAGGTATGATTGCAGAATCCTCCAATATCTCCATACCTGTGTGATCCTCAATAGCAGGAGCTAAGATGTGGATAATTGGTATCCTAACATCCTCCGGAATCTTCAATGATGATCCAAGGTTGGCTAAAGCATCAACTTCTGCATTCTCTTCCCTGGGTACCTGTGTTAAACTAAAGGAAGCAAAAGAGTCTTCCAATTTCTTGACTATCTCTAGATATTTGATTAGTCTTTCACCAACAGCATAAGAACCATTAAAGTGGTTAGTAATTAATAATGAATCTACATGTACCTCAAGATACCTGATCCTCATGTGTTTGGCAATTTGCAAACCAGCTATTAAGGCTTCATACTCAGCCTCATTATTAGTAGTTTGAAACTCACAGGCAATTGAGTGGGGTATTATGTCCCCCTGTGGCGATTTTAGTAGTATACCTAGTCCAGTTTCCTTGACATTTGAAGCCCCATCTGTGAAGAGTATCCAAGGATCCTTAGTCTCTTCAAGTTGTTGAACTTCCAATTCAGCTTCCCTTTGTAAATCACTACTGAAATCAGCCACAAAGTCAGCTAAGGCTTGAGATTCGATGGTAGTTCTTGGTTCATATCTGATATCATAAGCACTAAGCTTGACTGGCCACTTTGCCATCCTTCCTGACATTTCAGGTTTCCTGAGAACATTCTTGATTGGAAAGTTAGTCTTAACAATAATAGGATGTGTCTCAAAATAATGGCGTAATTTAATAGATGCCATGATTAAAGCAAGGACAAGTTTTTCTAAATGAGAATACCTGGATTCAGGATCAAGTAAACTTTTACTTACATAATACACAGGATGTTGAGTACCCTCATGATCCTTAACAAGGACTGCACTTACTGCCTTAGAAGAAACTGCCAAGTATAAGGATAATATATCCCCCTTTTCCGGTTTCATTAAGGCTGGAGCTGAGGATAGGTAATCCTTAAGGGCCTTGAGAGCATTCTCATGCTTTTCAGTCTACTCAAATTTCTTGTTCTTTCTCAGGATGTCATAGAATTCTTTGCATTTCTCTGATGACTTTGAGATGAATCTGTTCAAGGCTGCGATCCTTCCTGTCAATCTTTCACATCCTTGGCATTGGCAGGAGACTTGATATTCACAATCGCCTTGATTTGCTCTGAACTTGCCTCTATCCCTCTTTTTGTCACCATATAACCTAGGAACTTGCCAGCTTTTACACCAAAGTGGCACTTGGACGGATTCAATTTCATGTTGAATTTATCAAGGATATCAAATGCTTCCTCCAAATCTCTAAGGTGATCCTCAGCTCTCTTGGACTTAACCACCATGTCATCAATATAGACTTCCATTGTGTGTCTAATTTGTTCTTTAAACATCATATTTACTAGCCTTTGGTATGTAGCACCTGCATTTCTTAGTCCAAAGGGCATAGCAATATAACAATAGATACCAGTAGGGGTCATAAAGGCTGTATCCTCTTGATCAGATGGTTCCATCTGAATTTGCTGAAATCCAGATGAAGCATCCATAAAAGTTAACAACTCATGACCCACAGTAGCATCCACCATGGAGCCAATGTGGGGTAATGGAAAAGGATCCTTGGGACATGCCTTATTTAAATCAGTGAAATCGACAAATACCCTCCACTTTCCATTTTTCTTTTGAACAACAACCACATTGGCTAACCACCTTGGATACTTAACTTTTCTAATCATACCTGCTCTGAGCAATTTATCTACCTCCTCTTGAATGATGGCATTCCTTTCAGGTGCAAAATTCCTCCTCTTCTGATGTATGGGTTTGAATGCCCTGTCAATGATAAGTTTATGAGAAATAATATCTTTAGAAATACTTGTCATGTCCTCATGCTTCCAAGCAAAGGTAGCTTTTCTCAAATTTAGGAATGATACTAAATCCTGTTCAATGTTATCGAGGATCCTGGTGTCACACCCCGACCGCGTCAAAACAATGAAACCGTGTCGGAAATGTCGGGGAGTGGAGCAACAGAATTATTGTTTCACATCCATGGATTCAAAAGGTTTCGTTTTATTAAAATATTAACATTAACATTGTCTTAAGTTAAAAACAAACAAGTTAAACATAGTCTATCATTGTTATTAAGTCACTAACACCTGAAACATATGTAAAAACAAAGTCAGTAAAGAAATGCTGGCGAGCACATAGGTTTTATGAGAGTGTCGGATTCATGGCTTGTTTACATGTTGCAATACCTAATAAAAACCTTGTTTTGAAAAGTGTATAGTATTGCAACATAATTAACCAACTCAAATCAAGTTGGTTATAGTTTATAAAATCTCGCAGCCATGATTCTTAACCCAAAACATTTGTTTAAGTAAACCAAATTGTAAATCACCTCATTAGAAAAACTCGTATGGTTTATATTATTTAGAAAACATCGTTGTGTAACCTCGTTTTAAAATCGTATACCCAAGTGAACTAAATAACGCCACGGTATGTAATATGATGGAAACACTTATATATAAGAAGTACCAGCGGCATATCTACCATGTTTTCATCACATTACACCCGTCCCGTTATCTAAACACTAACCAAAACCCAATCGTTTGTCCAATTCGTTTAACACGTTTATATTGTTCCAAAATCATTTAATTGTTCCAAAATCGCTCTCGTTTTAATTGTGAAAACTACTTTTGGTCGCCTCGCTAATAACATCCAAACCTTCGCAACTCGACTATCGCTACTCTCGCATTAATAAACCACCAAAGGGTAAATTAACAATCACAGATTCAGTCGTTACCCACATAACCCCCAAACATAACCATGGGTGCAGTCTGATAACGGGATTTGTCAGATCCTATGGTACCATAACCTAATACTGGTCGGCTTGATCAATGTTAATGAATGTCATTTGTTATGTAACTACGCCTAACAAGTTTGTTCACATTATCGAAATCTTTATTAGTTTTATATAAACCATATTAATCATTTTCGAAACCATCGTTAAAACCTCGAAATCGTTTAACACATATGAATCACCCCAAAACAATCGAAAACAGTAAAATATGGGAACTATGTACTCACATTGAATTGCAAGTATCCTTGATCTAAAGAACTCAACGAAGCTCAGGCAAACCAAGGAAATCAAGTAGCACCTATTAATCGGATTACTAGTTAAATAAATCGACACCTAAATCGGAAGATCAGATAGAATGAGGTCTCGTAAACCAAATGAGTATTGGAACTCATGTGATATGGTTTAACAAAGCCTACATTCTAAAACGGAACCTAACTTAAGTGCTTTCGACCCGTTACGACCCATTAAGGTAGCTTATGCTACTTTAACGCGTCGTGCGCGTAAACACGCGTTCGAGATGCCTAACTAGTCCTATGACAAGTATTATATGCCTAAACATGTTACATAATTAGTTTAAGTGACAAAAGTTAGGTTACATATGCTTAAAATTCAATTATGCATGAAAAGGGCATTTTGGTCATTTTCCTAAGGCATATAAACTACCTATCATAACAACTAATTAAACTAAGTGACCATAAGGTATAACCTCGGAAGGTTATTCCCTATATAACTATGGTCACAAATATGCTTGGTCAGATCCTAATGATCGACCAAACGGGTCGGGCTCGAAAGTCTAAGCGGTTGTTAAGACCGCTTACCTTACGACCCTACACAAGCACTAGACTAAAAGTGACGTGCTAAACATGTTGAAACATGTTTAACTAAGTTAGAAAACAAGTTTTGATATCAAAACAAAGTGTTTTGATACCCAAAGATAGTTTGGTTGCAAAATACGCATAAATACGCATTTCGACCGAAACTATGACTCGTCACTATGCCTAATCAACGTGGTAATTAGTAGGTATAGTCACAAGGGACTATAACCATCGTGATTACGCTCACGTTGCAAAGTTCAAACGAACTTTGTGTTGACCAAATCGTGGTCAAAGCAGAAAGTCAAACACTGTTTGACTTTCATGCTTGAAATACATGAACAAGCATGAAGGAAACTTACAAAGGGTCCAAGCTATGAAGATTTGAACTCAAAAATTCTCAGGTATGAAGCTTCACAAGGAGAGCTTCAACTTAGGGAAGAAGTTTGAGATCAATTGTGAAGAAGATGAAGTGAAAATGGTGGGTATTTATAGATTTTCCACAACCATTAGGATCATTCCTCGATATTGAGCTTTGATCTGGATCGTACATGTAAGGTACATGGTTTTGGAATACTAGGGGTGTCCAAAAACCATCACACGGTATTGAAAATGTTACATTTAGGCCCCTGAAACTCAACCCGGTTGTCAAAAATTACTGAAAATGAATTTTTCTGCTCTGATGAGGCAGTGGCGTGCCGCCACAGCAACACCACTTTGTGGTGGCGTGACGCCACAGGTCCCCATATCCAGAAACTTTCGAAAAATGACAGTTTTGGTCCCTGCAACACTTTTAAGCCATTTTCGATGCGTTTAAACCCCGTTAACCCATTTTCAAGGCTCTACAAGGATGCTAAAGCATAGGGGACAGGAAACATGCTCAAAAATATCTCGGATGTTGGTTCGTTTGGTCGTACGGTTGCGTTGTTCGGTTAATTACAACGAAACTCGAACGGACGCAAAAACGATCCAAATTAAGCGACGAATGGTATTTTTGCATTCCAATCATTAAAATAAGATATTTTAATGATCACTTAAATTTTTGGATGTCCGGATGTATTCAGAACGTAAGATATGCTCGAAAATGCAAACTTATGCACTTTTTGATGCTTTTAGTCCCTGATTGACCAAAAAGTTTATTTTTGCACACCGAACCCCTCAAAGCCTATTTCTAGGCTATGTAAAGGATATTTATGGTATGTTTAACTTATGGTCATGTTCCGAAATGTTCGATACCATTCGATTCGGTAGACTTTTGCAGTTTGACGTAAATAGTCCCTTCGATCGAATAGACTTGTTTTCGACACACCAAATAATCCAAAACGTATTTCTAAGTTATGTAGAGGTTATTTAAGGTATGTTAAGCCTATGACACTATTCCGGAGTGTTTGTCGTGTTAAACTGACTGCGTTTACGCACCAGTTTGCGTATAACTTTCTAGAAAACGATTTAAAGCTTGAAACCAAACTCGAATCAAAACGTAAAATCATCAAACACAAACACACATATAATAACACCAAAACACATTGTTTTATTAATAATTGATATTGTTTTACATTATACATCGATTACAGAGCACAGTTGTCACACCCGGATCCTATAAAAACTTTGGACTCAGGATCCTGAGGATCCATTAGGATATCTTTCACATCTTGTTCTCTTGCCTCCAGGACATCTCTTGGAGGATACTTTAATTGCTATGCCTCCCTAGGTCTTGAGGCTGGCTTCATTGATGAAGTGTAACAATTTTTGGCTTCTTGTTGGTCACTTTCTATCTTCACCACACCCCATGGAGTAGGGAGTTTAACACACTGATGATAAGTAGATGGGACTGCTTTCATATCATGTATCCATGGCCTTCCAAGGATAACATTGCAACAAGATAATCAATCTATGAAACAAAATTTCTGAAAAGAATTAGCTCCCTCTATATAAATGGGAAGCTTAATGTCCCCCAATGTGTTCTTGGTTTCTCCGCTGAATCCCACAAGAACTGATGATCTTGGGATAATTTCTGACTCAGGGATGTTCATCTTCTTGAGCACATCAAGTTGGATAATGTTCACTGAGCTTCCTCCATCTATGAGGATCCTGTGAACAAAATGGTTAGAAATAAACAATGTAATAACAAGACCATCATGATGAGGATCCTGAATATCTACGCGGCCGTCCTCATCAAAGGATATGACTTTATCATGCGTAAGGATTGAGGTTCGAATGGGCCTATCCCCATTTTCCATCTTTGTTTCTTTAGCATGCCTCTTGGCTGCTGAAAACGAAGTGCCACATATGTCTGATCCACCGGAAATGAAGTTGATAATTTGGGCATCAGCTGGAGGAGCAGGAGCCCTTTCTGGAGTCTTTTCAGGATCCTGGATCCTTGACTTTTTCCTTCCAAATAGCTCTTTCAAATGTCCTTTGCTTAACAGGTAACCAATCTCTTTTCTGAGTGCTATGCATTCATCAGTGAGAAGACTGAAATCTTCATGATAGGCACACCATTTGGATTTATCTTTTGTAGTGGCTGGCTTATCACTCTTTTTGGGCCATCTAGCTTTTTCACCTAAATTCTGCATGGCAAGGATTAGTTCATTGTTATCAACAGCAAAGCAATATTCAGAAATGGGTGGATAATCTTCATCATCCTCTTCTTGCTCCACAGCATGTACATTTTGATTATCAGACTTGTTGTATGATTTTGATTTGTTGTTCCTGAAATAGGATCCTTGCTTTTCCTGCTTTGAGGATCCTAACAGTCTCTCTTGGATCCTTTTATCATCCTCTAAACGGATGAATCTAAGGGCCCTGGTTCTTACTTCATCAAGATTCCTGCAAGGGGTCATGACAAGATCATCATAGAATTGTGAATCCTTAAGTAAACCCATTTTGAAAGCTTCTACAGCTGTAGCAATATCCAAATTAGGAATCTCTAAGGATTCTCTACTGAATTTAGTTATGTAATCTCTAAGTGATTCATTTTGACCTTGTGTTACCCTATATGGATCACTAGTTAATCGTTCAAATCTCCTACTACATGAAAATTGGCTATTAAACAAATTAACTAGATTAGCAAATGAAGTAATAGAGTAATGGGGAAGACTTAGCAGCCATTTAAGAGCTGATCCTGTCAGTGTGGATCCGAAACCCTTGCATAGACATGCTTCTTTCAACCTTTCAGGAATAGGATTGATCTCCATTCTTTCCCTGTACTGGGCTACATGCTCTTCTGGATTAGTTGTGCCATCGTAGAGCTTCATGTTTGGTGTTTGGAACCTCTTTGGTATCTTTTCATCACAAATGGGTGGTGCAAAACGAGATATTCTGTGACTCCCATCCGGAATCTCAGGAATGGGTTTAACCACTCCTGGGACACTGGATATCATATCCTTGAGTTTTTGCAACTCCCTAGCTATAGCTTGGTTGATTCATGTTTCCTGCACAAAGCCATGGTTAGCATTATAAGAAGTATTTATAGTGTTACCTCCTGATGGATTCAAGGTTGGGATTTCTGATGTGAATCCATATTGATGTGATTCTAGCATGATTGAGGGACCAGATGAAGCAAAAGTTTGCATAGGTATGAAGTCTCCCAAGTGAATCTCTGAGCTTCTGGGTTGTACACTCCTTAAGGATCCTTGATCCTGAAAGATGTTGGATCCAGTATGCATCGGAGCTGAAGGTCTTGGAGGATACTCCATGGATCCATGAACCTGAGATGAGGATCCTTGAGCCTGAGATGAGGATCCTTGAGCCTGAGAGTAGGATCCTTGAACCGACTGTGTCCCCATGTATCCTCCTGAACTAGAGAAGAATCCTTGATGCTGGAAAGAGGATCCTTGAGACTGAAGAGAGGATCCTGAAGGCTGGAAGTAGGATCCTTGAGCCTGTGTCATTGCCGATGATCCATAGTGCATACTTGATGATCCTCCCTGATGCTGGACACCTGATGCTGTGGAATGCTGGATAGTTGTAGCTGGAGTATTGAAATTCAGTGATCTCAGCACCAATGGAGAGTGATCCTCCACTGTTATCTTCAATTTCTTGATTTCATCAATTTCTTAAAGGATCCTGTCATTAGTTTTGTCCTGCTGTTGCATGTAATCCTTCATCCGCAAAATCAAAGAATAAAGATCATTGTTAGTAGGACTAGAAGAAACAGCAGTAGTTGCTTTTGTGAAAACGGGGGTTGGCTTCTTCGCAGCATTTTCAGCATTCTTCTGGGATCCAGAAGGAACAAGAGGCAAAGGTGGAATGCCCTGTGAAGAGGTGATCGCCGACATGGAGCTTGAAGTGTTCTTCCCGTGAGAAGCCATGTAGTTGAAGGTAATGAACAGAAATGAATGAAATGAACAAAATTTCTCAAGAATGAAGCACCGATTGCCAACGGTGGGCGCCAAACTGTTTTGGTCAAAAAATCACACAAGGATAATGCAACCAAATCTGATTTTGTGAGGTATGATGCTTGGTTAATTGGTCAAATGTATAAACAACAAATATATGAAATGAGTGGTGGAACAAGAATTTATACGAGGAAAAAGCCCTTGATTAATGAATGATCTCTGGCATAAAAAACCTCTGATAGTGAAAACTATCACTATCAAGTATATTGAATAAACCAGTTTACAACACGGGATGATAACAAGCTTGGTACAAGGATCACTAGTGTGCAAAAGTGTGAAATCGCCAAGAGTTTGCAGAGAGTTCGAGTGTAGTGCAGTTGTGTTACTAATAATAACTAAATCAAGCTTGTATCCCCATTTAAAAATAGAAATTATCTATGCTAACTAACTATCCGCAAATGGTGCAAGCCCCCCACGATCACCATAACGGTCGAAGAGTTCATGCACGTGCAGAATCACAAAGCATATTCCCCTAGAATCTCGGTTGGACCAAGTCCTATTCGAATACACCTGCAAAACAAGTTCAAAAATGATGGAAACAATTGTTAGTGTTAGGATAATAATGAGGATCCTAGATCCTTAGTCTTGCAACATCTTCTGAGGATCCTTAATTCAAACTGAACTGAGGATCCGTGATCCATAAGCTGTGAAATTCTATCCCTAACAGTTATCCAGACATTGGTCGAATGAATCGCCGAAGATAGAGAAATCGTCCATGAAAACTTCCATGGTCTTTTCTATCATATCATGAAAAATGGCAACCATGGATCGTTGGAATGTTGAAGGTGCGTTGCATAGACCAAATGGCATGCGTCGATATGCAAAGGTTCCGTATGGACAAGTGAAGGTGGTTTTCTCTTGGTTTTCTGGTGAAATAGGAATTTGAAAGTACCCAGAGAACCCATCTAGAAAACAATAAAACTTGTGACTGGATAATCGCTCTAACATTTGGTTAATGAAGGGTAAAGGAAAATGGTCTTTTCTTGTGGCTTCATTGAGTCCTATAGTCGATGCAAACTCTCCATCCAGTGACGGTTTTTGTTGGTATGAGCTCATTCTTTTCATTGGTCACAACCGTCATTCCTACTTTTTTTGGTACTACTTAGACAGGACTTACCCACGGGCTATCGGAAATGGCGTAAATAAGTCTGGCGTCTAAGAGTTTTATGACTTCCTTTTTGACAACTTCTTGTACATTTGGATTAACCCGTCTTTGTGGTTGGATTACCGCTTTGTAGTCTTCTTCCATTAGACTTTTGTGTGTGTACCTGGAAGGACTAATTCCTTTGATGTCCATTAGATTCCATGCGATTGCCGTTTTATGTTTTTTTAGTAAATTAAGTAATTTTTCTTTTTCAATAGGAATGAGATATGAGGAAATGATAACGGGAAGCTTGCCTTTGCTATCTAAAAATTTGTATTCTAATCCTTTTGGAAGTTCTTTGAGTTCCATAGAAGGTGGGTCTTCAACCGATGACTTAGTCTTTGGTTCGTCATTGTGGTCGATGACCAAAACGATTTGTTCGGTAGCAGCTTCGTCTTCAACGAATTGGTCATTTTGTTCCTCCGTATCGGGTGGCTCAACTTCATCTTCTAACAAGGGGTCGTCATTGCCGGTTGGATATTTCAATAATTTATTTACGTTAAAATTTCGTTTGTCGGCCCCAAGTTTAGTGGGAAGATTATGATGTTTTTGTTTGAGCAAAGCTTGATAGGTTTTAATGAAAGGTTGTCCCAACACGAGGGGAGCATCATCTATGATGATAAAGTCGGTTGGTACACCGTTTGGTGCGTTGAATGAGAACGTCTTTAATCACTCCCGTAGCATGCTTAATTTTTCGATTAACCAAGAGGATAGGAATTTTGATCGGAAGAAAATCACCAATACCTAATCTTTCGAATATGTAGCTAGGCATTATGTTAACATAAAGATCTTTGTCTGTTGAAACGTTACTAATATAGATGTTTTGAAGAAAACATGTTACTGGTTTTATGTTTAATTCACTTTGTTCATCTTGTATTAGCGAGGTTTGATCTTTAGTTAAATTAACACTTCTTATTTCTTTGATGTCAGGATTAGTGGTTAACTCTTTTAAAAACTTCGCATGAGATGGAACCAAACCATGATTTTCAAAAGGAGGTTGTAGGATGTGTATATCTTGGAGGTCTTGTCGTTCCTTGTTGAAATTTACCTTTAAAAACATAGCTTCCGAGTGGCTTGGTTAGAGTTTCTCATCTTCATGTGTTGAGTTTTCTTTGAGTGGTTCTTCTTCCTTTGGCTCTTGAAGTTTTACCTCTTCGATGATTACCTCCTTGGTACAAATGGTCTCTTCTTTTACACGAGATTGCTTGATCAAGAATTCTAAGTTCTTGAGACTTTGTATGAGGCTTTCGGCTTCGGAGATGATTGTGGGCGGTGTCTCATATGTTTCAAATAATGGAGTGTCCCAATCAAAGCTTGACTTTGGAAGCTCAAACCTTGGTTCCTCATATGTTGTGTATGATGTCGATGGTTGAAAAAGATAACAATTTTGTACCGAATGGGATTCACCACATATGGTATAATATGGTTACTCATAATCATCATATTAGTAGTAGTCATAATCTCCCATGTAGTAATCCATTGCTTGGATAATACCCAGAAGATTACGGCTTCTCGGGAATTAAAATTTTTGCGATCACAGAAGGTTTACACGGCCCCGTGTTGTTTGTACACGGTCCCATGCTTAGGATTGTGTTTTATTTGGTACTGGGTGTTTTTAACACGACCCCTTGTCAAATGAAACACGGCCCCGTGTGAGGTTTCTGTGATAAAGTTTTGTTGCTTTTCAGTTACTACAGTTTAGACATGGCCTCGTGTAAAGCATCTGTAACTGAAATATTCAGAAAAATGAAGAAGAATTTGGACAGAAAAACTAAAGAAATGATTAGGCCGTCGATTCTAAACTTTCTTAAAATTCTTGCATCCCCGGCAACGACGCAAAAAACTTGACGTGAGGTATGGGTGTATGATTTTTAATATATTTTTAAGCACTTTTCACTCGTTTATCAAGCTTTAAATTTATAAAACACGATATAACATTATCACTCTCTACAACACGCTAGGGCAAGTGCACCCATCGTTGGCGTAGTATAGTGATGGTAAGATACCGAGGTCGTCCAAGGACACAAGAGCGTTTAATACCGGAATATCGTCAACGTCTAATCTAACCAAATTTGAGAATAGATTTTTAATAGTTAAAATAAAGAAAGAAACTAAAATAATAAAAGAAATAAATAGACAAGATAGAATCACTAGGTTCCGACTTATCTTTTACGTATCCTTTGATGATTTCGGCACTTTGGGTTTTTTAAGAGATTATCTTTGTTATAGTGGCATGTCCCTCTTTTGGAGGCAATGCTACCCTTAGCCATATTGGTCTGAGTCAGCAGGGATAGAGTCCCGCAAGGCCGGTTTAAAGTTTTAATAGTAGTTTATTTATAAGGGATTCAAGCCGTTTTTACTTCCCCATATTTGATGCTATCTGCCACAAAGGAAGTCCTAATAAGCTTGAATCAAGTCCTCGCAGGATCTATACACTGAACGAGGTAAGAACCTTACCCAAACCACTCTTCTAACCCCCTTCCAGGCAGTTACTGCGCTTTATATAGACCGTAAAGACACGAATGAGTGAATTAACAAAACATGAAGAGATGATAGAATAAAGTCCACTTTCAATACAAAAAACTAGTTATTAAAGTCATTAATACAAACCCATTTAAAAAGCTAACCAAAGATTGGAAATCAAAAGTAATACATAAAATATTTTTGTCTTCACCAAGTGATGTAATAGATTAGCCAAGAATGGCCATAATTTGACAAAGGCTCGATCTTGGATCCCGAGACTACTACACACTCTAAACTTTAACGATTATGGTGATTGATGATGGTATTGTGGTGGTGGAGTGGTGGCAGAAGTGGTTTGCCAAGGGATGGATTGCAATTGAACCAAACACCCCTATTTATAGTTTGAAACAGACGACTTACATGGCCCCGTGCTCGGTGGGCATGGCCCCGTACCCCCTACTTCTCTGTCTTCATTTAATGAGTTGTGTCAGTCTGTATACTTGCACGGCCCCGTATGTCAACTGCATGGCCTCGTGACCATTGTATTTGTTGTACTATCCAAGATTTGCAAATCTATGAGTTGACCACGGCCCATGTACATAGGACACGGCCTTGTGTCTCTTGTCTGCTTATGTTCTTCTTTTTCTTTCTGGAATATTGAGTGGGGCACGGCCCCGTGCTTGTCTTCTGATTTGTGTTTTTTGGTCTTGGGGTGAAGCTTGGAGGGTCGGTATGATGTATCAACTTCCCTTCTTTTGTATTTATGCTGGTTTTTGCAGTTAATTTGTCCCTTTTGTACATTTAAGCTCTTTTAATCCTGGAAATCAAAAGTATAAAAAGAAACACACTTTTTCCAACATTAGTACTAAAAAGGGTTGATTTTATACCTTATTTGATATAATTTATATGTTGCATTTGGTGCATACCAGTAATGCCTCCATATTTTGAGTACTAATATTACAACTCCCAGCTCCAAGTCGTGGGTGGTATAATTATTTTTATGAACTTTCAATTATTGGGAAGCATACGCGATAACTTTCTTCCTTTGCATCAATATGCACCCTAGGCCTCATCGAGAAGCATCACAATACACTAAGAAGTCATCATTTCCCTCTGGAACAGTTAAAATTGGTGCTTCACACAACTTCTATTTCAACAGTTGGAAGTTGTCGCTTATTCTTCACTACATTCATATTTCCAATCCTTTTGAGTCAAAGAGGTTAGGGATTGTGCAATACAAGAGAAGTTCCCGATGAAGCAACAATAGTATCTGACCAAACCCAAGAATTGGCGGATTTCCTTCAGATTTCCTTGTGCAACACAAGCGCCTGCCAACTCTTAATGGCTTCAATTTTGCTAGGTTCTACATGAATTCCTTATTGATCCAAAACTTGCCCAAAGAATTGCAACTCTTGTAGCCATAATTCACACTTTGATAGTTTTGTGTATAATTGCTCCTACTTCAATAGTTCCAGAGTTGTTCTTAGGTAATGCTCATGCTCTTCTTTGCTTTTCGAATATATCAAGATATCATCAATAAAGACTACAACAAACTTGCAGAGATAAGGTTTAAAAACTCGGTTCATGAGATCCATAAACATGGCAGGTGCATTGGTTAACCGAAAGGGCTTAACCATGAACTCATAATGTCCGTACTGTTCTCGGAAAGCTGTTTTAGGGATATCTTCCTCTTGGATTTTCATTTGATGATACCCTGATCTAAGATCGATCTTCGAAAAGTATTTTGCTCCTGGAAGCTGATCAAACAGATCATCTATCCAGGGTAGGGGATATCTATTCTTGATGCCTTGTTCAGCTCCCGGTGATCTATGCATATCCAAAAGCTCCCATCTTTCTTCTTCACGAATAGCACTAGTGTTCCCCAAGGGGAATAGATTGGACGTATAAAGCCTATGTCTAGCAGTTTTTGCAATTGAGTGGAGAATTCTTGCATCTCTAAAGTATCTGGTTGGTAAGGTGATTTGGCAATCAGAGCTGCTCTGGGAATTAAGTCGATGCGGAATTCGACTTATCGATTGGGTGGCACTCCAGGTAATTCATCAGGGAAAACATCAGGGTATTCACGCACTACTGGAATGTCTTCAATACGTCTTTCTTCCGACTCTGCTGTCACTACACTTGCCATGTATACAATACTTCCTTGATGTAGGCATTTTAACATCTTGAGGTAGGATATAAGAGGTAACATGGTACCCGCTTTCTCTCCTTGTACCATGATCACTTCGTTGTCGATGAGAGGAATTCTAACAATCTTCCTTTTGCATATAAGTTTGGCATTATGCTTGGATAACCAGTCTATGCCCACTACTATATCAAAGTTTCCGAGTTCTACCAGTAGTAGGTTGATAAAGAGTTGGAGGTCGTTAAGAATAACAAGGCAATTACGAATGATTTGGTGGCTAGTTATAGGTTTACCGTTAACAAGTTCTATAGAGTAAGGACTTGTTAGGTCACTAACCGACATATTTAACAGAGGTAAAATGTTAATGGAAATAAAGCTTTTATTTGGGCCGATATCAAATAACATTGAGGCATACTGATTAGAAACTAGGAATGTACCTGTGACCACATTTGGTTTCTGGCGTGCATCACCCAATTCGATAATAAAAGCACGTCCCCAGTCCTGGTTTGAATGGATGCTTGCCCCCGTGTTAGCCTCCCTGTCGGTCCTTGGTTAAGTTTGGGAAATTTCTTTTTAGGTGTTCCGTACTACTACACTCATAGCAAGTACGGGGAAAAGTCAATTGTTGGTTATGTTGTTCGGGTTGTTGTTAGATTGGTTGGGGTCGTGAGGTTTGGAAACGGTTTGGTTGGTTTAAACGGTTTGAAGTATCAGTGGAGGTTTTACGGTTACGGGCGTAGTGTCCAACCCTTCGACACTTATTGCATACCACCTATCGATATTCTCCCAAATGATGAAAGCTGCACTTTCTACACTTTGGCAAGGTTCTCTTGTAATTATCCGGTCTCACGTGATAAGTATTCATGGCATAACTTTTGTTGGTAGATCGGGCACGTTTGTTATGTTGACTTCCTTATGGCCTCGAATCATAATATGTTCACCTTGCACTTACGGGTTCACCGAGCATTCTCCAAATACCTCTCCTAACTATGTCGAACATAATAGTACCAGCCCTCGACACGACACTATGCATCGTCAGGAGTTCCACCGAATTTACAATACTTCATACCTCCGGAGCTAACCCCCATATATAACACTCAATACATTTCGAATCTGGTCTTACCATGTCTGGTAATAAATGGGCTAGTTCGTTAAAACAGATAACATACCCCTCATGGTCTGCCCCTTGCATTTGTAAGTTCCAGAATTCGTGCTCTAGTTTCTAGATTATATTGATCCGAAAAAAATGTTCCATCAACAGTACTTTAAGTTCCTCGCAAGTCAAAGTGTTAATGGCTTCTTGCTCACGTGTTTGAACAATCGTGTTCCACCAGTTTAAAGTGTGATCTATAATGAGCACGTAGTGTATTTCACTATGCAATCTGCTGGGCAATTGCTTGTATTGATAACGGATTCATTTTTCTCGATCCATTTAACAATACCAGTGGGTCCTTTGATGCCATTGAAATCTATCGGCTTACACTCAATGGATTGTGCTGGGGATTAGGTATTTTTGCATTAACACCCGCTGTGACTTTTGCTATAATAGTTGGGATCACCACTTGTAATTGTTGTGTAATCATTTGAGCAATTTCAGTCTCAGTCATCGTGTTTGCTCGTTTCGGGGCCATTTCTATAACATAAAATGCACATAGATCGGTACTTATATTAAAAATTTAATCTTATTGCAACACACATTTCAATACTAGCATTTAATCTTATTACATTCCCTAATTTTTTAGAAAAAAAAGTTTGTTACATAAGGTTTTCTTGAGTTTTCGTAACTCAAGTGGGTTTTCTATCTATAATTCTTATATATATATATACAAGGATCAAAATTGGCATGTAGACTTAACCCACTAAGGATCAATGCCTGTAAAGTGCATGTCAAAATTTGTCACCACGATAACGTACACACATACTAACAAGGTCCAGGACTAGTAACAGACTGCGTCACACATCACCATCTCGACATAAGCATACACCTGCCAAGTACTTGAATGGGATGTTAAAAGATATATGTACATAAGTAACTGTGACTCCTTCCAACGTATCTGGGACATCAACCATGTGAAATCCATTATCAACATCACCACCACTTCAAAGAAATATACAGTAGAGTTTGCATATGTCCTTGACGATAACAGGCATACGCCATAGTCTGCTGGAGAGTCGTAACTACCTGCTGAGTACCTATAATATAGTCAAACATACCACGCCTATGTTGCGCGTCCTCCACCCTAGCGACAATGAGTGATACCACCTGAGCATACAAATATCCCATCCAACTAGTACCCTGAGGTGGAACTGGTGGCTCCTCCTATGAAACAGTTATGCCCTAAACGGGCTGAGAAAACTCACCTACCGTACGGGATGACTCGCCTATCTCATTGGTGCATCGGGGAGGAGTAAAGGCTGGGACGGGCATCGGTACGCTCATCCGGGCTGTCACTCGGTATCTCGGTACTGATGGGGTGGGTACGTCCGGTGAAACAGGTGGGGTATGCGATGTTGGTGTGCACGGTGTGGGGGACCTCTGATCCATACGGTTTGAAATACGGGTGGGACTCCGTCAATCCATAGACGGATAATAGTACAGGTCGAATGTGTGGCAATACTCGGTCACAGCTGGCCGATGGTGTGGAGGTGGGGTACCGCACACGTAGTCTAATAAATCTGGTGAGTATCTCAAGACAAACAGGGCCTCCTTTGACTCAGACTCTATCTCTTCATCTTCCTCCGACTCCTCATCAGCATCCTCCTCCTGATCCTCATCTGGGTCTCCCTCCTCCGGCTCAGGACTCCCAATCCTCGACATCTGTCTGCTAGAAAACAAGTGATGATAACAAGTTCTAATTAGTGGTTAATGTGAACGTTGTGCACACATAAATATATACATGTATTTGCATTTTGGCATCGAAGATTATTTATATACTTACACGTATATGTTAGTAGTATTCATGTTCACTTCCTGTCCTCTCTTAATCATGTTCTCAGAACTCCTAAGTACAAGCAGATATGTTATTATGTTCTGAACCATAATAACTTATTTGCCAGACAAAATCACCCTGATAATAACAATAATGACTCGGTCACTACAGATTCTAATCATGGGGAGTCAAGATTATGATTATAGGCTAGGCTCTCTAAGGATACCTAAATCTATATAACATATGGCTCTAATACCATATTCTGTCACACCCCGACTCGCAGCGGAAGCGCAAACTAGGTGCAACAGACACATGGCATAAACACATTGTTCGTAAAGATACTGTATTAAACACTAGAGAAATATCGGTTATGTCGCAACCCCCGACCCCTACCTCCGGAGGCGGGCGGCCTACTCAGAGCTGGTGGTATTGGTGTTTATCATTATTTAGCAGCGGAATTAACATCAGGACCGTAGTTAGGAAATATTTTATCAAAGTAAAATACCACATTTTTATAATATTAAACACATGGGAAATTCCCAAGTTTCTATTACAAATATTTTCATAGGGATAAACCCAATTTTATTAAATAAAAACATCTTCTTTATTTAGGTAACTTTTATAGCCACTTTTCCAAGCCTTCAGTGTTGTCCAGCTGGCTTCTATTTGGATTTCACATTTTGTTACCTGAAACGCGTTTAAAAACATTTTGTCAGTGGGAAATACTGGTGAGTGAATCCCAATTTAATCAAGACAGGTTTTATCAGTTTACAGTTATTGAGGGCGATCCCGCAATTACATTTGTTTATTTTTCTACTTTAATTACCACCCACGGTACTGTCAACCCGACTTGTGGTCATGTTACTACTCACAGTGTAGTAACAAATTTTGTATACAAAACCCCAACATACCGACGATAATTGTAGAATACAAATACTCAATCACTGTTTAATATAATGTAAAACATTTGAGGTTTTGTGAAAACAGTTTGCAAAAAGGAGGATTACTCACATTGCTACTTTAGGGTTTTCCTTTGTGTTTTCTTGGTTATAATCTATTAATTAAACAATGCACACACGTTAGTATAATAACCCAATATTTACATTAGTTATACACTCCCCGAGACAGAACACCAACGACTACATCGGGCAGAGCCTCGACAGCCGTTATAGAGCACTAGATCAATCGGGCAGCGTATCTAATACGTAACCGGGGGTTATGATACTTACAACGAGGCAGAACTTCGTTATTTAGGGGGTATTATGCCCGAGTATAGTGTCTACACTACAGAAATTAGAGAGAGAATTTGTGTTTGAGCGATTTGTGAACTGAGGCCGATCGAAGCTATTTATAGGGCTGATCAGCCACTTCGTCGCGCCCCGCAAAGATTTCAACTAAGGGCTTCGTGGCCTGTGAGGCCAACTAAGGTAGGCCCTAGCTTGGCTGAGTCTATCCAACCTTCCACACGCGTTACGACACGTGGCACCTCAGGGTGTCGCCCTGATCTTGAGCTGTCGCGCCCCGCGTAAGCCTTGGCTTTCTTCTTCTCGGCCCGCGAGCGAGGACTAAATTTCGTTTTTATTTAATTTTTGCAAAATTAAAGGTATTTAGGGCCATTTTCCGTATACGGGGTGTATTTTAGGACGTATAGGGATGTTCTAAATATTTTAGGGGTGTCGGAAATATTTTAGGAGGGTTGTTATATCCTCCCCACCTTGTTTTAGAACTCGTCCTTGAGGTCTACTGGAACAGGTGTGGGTATTTCCTTTGCATTTCTGATTCAAGCTCCCATGTGTATTCTGGTCCTCTCTTGGAATCCCATTTTACTTTGACTAGAACCAATCTCTTGTGTTTGAGATTCTTGACCTTCCTGTCTTCAATTTGTAGAGGTCTTTCTACGAACTTGAGTTTCTCATTTACCTCTATATCTTTAAGAGGCACTACTAGTGATTCATCGGCTAAACACTTTTTAAGATTACATACATGAAATACATCATGTATTCCTGACATTTCCTCTGGTAGTTGTAGCTGATAGGCTACAGGTCCTATTCTTCTAATAATCTCAAAAGGTCCAACATACTTGGGGCTTAGCTTTCCCCTTTTGATGAATCTGACAACTCCCTTCCAAGGAGAGACTTTTAATAACACCTTGTCACCTACCTGAAATTCTAACGGCTTTCGTCTGTTATCAGCATAACTTTTCTGTCGATCGCGGGCTGCTTTTAGTCGTTCCTTGACTTGAATGATTTTGTCCCTTGTTTCTTGTACTATTTTAGGTCCAGATAGTTGTTTTTCTCCAATTTCTGCCCAACAGACTGGAGTTCGGCACTTTCGTCCATAAAGTGCTTCAAATGGTGCAGCGTTGATGCTGGTATGATAGTTGTTATTGTAAGAAAATTCTATTAATGGTAAGTGATCGTCCCAATTTCCTCCGAAATCAATTACACAAGCTCTAAGCATATCTTCCATGGTCTGAAATGTCCTTTCGCTTTGTCCATCCGTTTGAGGATGATAAGCTGTGCTTAGATTTAGCTTGGTTCCCATTGCTTTTTGGAAACTTGTCCAAAAATGAGAAGTAAAACGGCTATCTCTATCAGAAAAAATAGATAAAGGAATTCCATGTAATGAAACTATTTCATTTACATACAATTTAGCTAACTGTTCCATACTGAAAGTTTCCTTCATTGACAAGAAATGAGCTGACTTAGTTAGCTCGTCTACAATCACCCAGATTGTATCATTACCTTTTCTTGTTTTGGGTAATTTGGTAACAAAATCCATTGTTATCAATTCCCATTTCCAAACTGGCATTTCTAATTGCTGCAATAAACCTGAGGGTTTCTGATGTTCAGCTTTAATTTGTGAACAGGTTAGATACTTGGCAACATAGGCTGCCATATCCTTTTTCATTCTTATCCACCAAAATTTTTTTCTTAAGTCTTGATACATCTTATCACTTTCAGGATGTATCGTATACTTAGACTTATGGGCTTCTTCTAATATTCGGTGGCGTAGGTTTCCTAGTTTGGCTATCCAAATCCTTTTCTTATTGAATCTCCAAATTCCATCCGTTCCTTGTTCTAATTCCTTCATCATTCGTTTCAATTTCTCAGTATCATCCTTGATTACTGATTCCTATGCTTCTCTAATCTGGTCATTTAAATCTACTTGTAGATTTAATTTAAGAGAACGTATTCTTTTTGGCTTTTCGTGATACTTTCGACTTGAAGCATCAGCTACTACATTAGCCTTTCCTGCATGATACTGGATATTACAATCGTAATCACTAAGAATTTCCATCCAGCGTCTTTGTCTCATATTCAATTCTTTTTTCCCAAAAACATATCTTAAACTCATATGATCGGTGAAAATGGTAAACTCACTACCATAAAGGTAATGTCTCCAAATTTTCAGGGCAAAAATTATAGCTCCTAGTTCTAAATCATGGGTTGAATAATTCTCTTCATGATTCTTAAGTTGTCTAAATGCATAGGCTATAACCTTTTGACGTTGCATCAACACACATCCATAACCTAACATAGAATCGTCACAATAGACTACAAAATCTTCAGTTCCTTCTGGTAACGCTAGTATGGGTGCGTTGGTTAATATTTACTTAAGAATTCTAAAGGCTTCTTCTTATTTTGGTCCGCATTCAAACTTAACGGATTTACAGGTTAGCTTAGTTAAGGGAATGGCTATTCTAGAAAAATCTCAGATAGATCTTCTATAATAACCGACTAGTCCTAGGAAACTTCTAACCTCGGTTGTTGATTCAAGGGTTTTCCATTTAGTAATTGCCTCAATCTTTGTGGGATCCACATGAATTACTTCATGGTTAACTAAATGTCCAAGAAACTGTATCTGTTCTAACCAAAATTCGCATTTTGAAAATTTAGCATAAAGCTTTTCTTTTCTCAGCAAATTTAGGAGTGCATGCAGATGCGCTACATGTTCCTCTTTACTCTTAGAGTAACTGAGAATATCATCTATGGCTTACATATTCGGTTCTTCATGTCCATAAATGCAGCTGGGGCATTGGTTAAACCAAATGGCATGACAGTAAATTCATAATGGACATACCTTGTCCTGAAAGCGGTCTTGGGAATGTCCTCTTCCTGTACCTTTAATTGATGATATCCTGAGCGTAAATCGATTTTGGAGAAAAATCGAGCTCCTTGCAGTTGATCAAACAAATCATCGATTCTTGGTAATGGGTACCGATTTTTAATCGTGACCTTGTTCAATTCTCGGTAATCAATGCACATACGCATTGACCCATCTTTCTTCTTGACGAATAAGATTGGTGCTCCCCACGACGATGAGCTTGGCTGTATGAATCATTTTTCCAACAGTTCATCTGACTGTTTCTTTAGCTCTTGCATTTCTGCTGGTGCTAAACGGTAGGGTGCTTTGGCAATTGGTGCTGTTCCTGGTAGCAGATGAATTCTGAATTCGACTTCCCTGTCCGGCGGTTGTCCTAGTAATTCTTCTGGAAAAACATCTGAAAACTGAGATACTATGGGAATATCTTTTAGTTCCTTTCCTTTAGTGTTAATGATTATCGAAATCATATATACTAGGGATCCTTTTCTTTTCATAACTAGTTGTTTTCATCACAGAGATGAATTTTGTGGATCTAGACGGCTTATCTCCTTTAATTGTGATCTTTTCACCCCTTGGTGAATTTACTTGGATTGACTTTTGATCACATAGAATACTGACTTTATTGGCAACTAACCAATCCATTCCTAATACAACATCAAATCCTGCCAGATTCATTGGATAAAGATTTGCAATAAACTTTTGATTAAAAAAATTTATTCTTGCTCCCTGCAAGATTTCAGCGATCTTAATAGTTTCTCCATTTGCTGTTTCTACTAGACATTCTTGTGAGAGTTTAGTTAATGGTTGATCGAGAAATTTTCAAAATGAAGTATTAATAAAACTTTGGTTCGCACCAGAGTCAAATAATACTTTGGCAAAAACATCATTAACTAAAAACGTACCGGCAATCACATCCGGGATCATCTTGGCTTCTTCTGCAGTCAGGACGAATGCTCTAGCATTCTTAGTAGTCTTGTTGTTCATGGCTGGAGCTAGTTTTGGATAATTCGGCTTGATATGTCCTTTTTCTCCACAGTTGAAGCACACTCCATTACTGGGTTTCTTCCTACAATCTTCTTCCTTATGTCCTGGTATCTTGCAGAAATTGCAGCAAGTGGATCATCTTCCTGAATGCTTCTTCTTACAGGCCTTACAGTAAGGTGCGGAGGTAGAACCTACGTTTTTCCCACTGTTGGAATTTCCATAGCGAAATTCTTAGGTAAGCTTTTGAGCTAGGTTCCTCCTCTGGTTCTCTTCTTGCGTATGTACTAATTCATCAGTCAAGGTATTTGCTAGTTCTACAGCTTCTTCAATAGTTTGTGGTCTAGCTGCCTTGACTACATGTCTAATCTCACTGATTAATCCCCAGATATAACGGGAGATTAATACTAGTTCTGGTGATGCAAGGGTCAGCACTATTCTAGCATATTCGAAGAATAGCGTAGTGTAACCCTTACTATCTACTCCAGTCATTCTAAGGTTTAAGAACTTGTTTGCTATCTATTCATTTTCATTGGGAGGACATAATTTCCTTTCAACCATATTCTTAAACTCGTTCCATTCCATATTATAGGTTCTGTCACTTCCTCTAGACTGGAGGATAGTGTTCCACCATTCTAAAGCTGAGTTCTTAAACATATTGGAAGCAAACATTATCTTATCCTCTTCTGCACACTTGATTATTTTTAAGACCGCCTAAGTCTTTTCTATCCAGCGTAGAGCTGCAATGGCTCCTTCATTGCCCGAGAATTCTATTGGTTTACAGGACCAGGATTCTTTGTAAGAACAACCATAAGACACGGTTCTTCTTCTTTTTGGAATGGGCACTTAAAGTATTGGTCCATTGTTTACGTTGTGATCAGGTTCAGTAGGTGGTCGTTTACTTCCACTATTACTTTTATTATCCGCTTCCTTAACTGTTTTGATAATATAGGGCATTGCGTCTATAATCCCTTGTGCCACTATATGTTGGATGGCACTATTATCTATCTGGTTTCCGTTATTATCATTATTCTGGTTTTCTTGATTCACTTCGTTGTCCATTTGAATTTTAAACATTTACCAAGTTTTAGTATCACGGAACAATATTGAATGCGAATAATAACACGACAACACATTGATCCAAAATCGTCGTCATTACGACCTTTACTCTATTTTATATATGCATCTATATCTATTATAATCACAACTGGAATTTAAATTACAATACTAGTATGCATCAATAACTATAGGATTATCTATTTTAGTTTGATTTTATTATTATTATTATTATTATATATTATATATTTTTTTCAAACATACACACACATATATATATAGTTATATTATTATTATTATTATTATTATTACTGATAAGGGTTCATCCAGTATTGCATGTTACGCTCGTCATATTTCCAGACGAGTCTCTCCCCTATCTGTCTCATCCTCTCACTTCCTTCTAATATCTCCTCACCAAAGGTGCGGAGTTCTTGCACATTCTCAGTGCTCATGGGTGGTGCGGGTACTGGTATCGGGTCTGGGTATTGGGGCATTGGTTCTTCGTAAGGGTACGGGTTCTCTAGAATCTCCCTGATGTATTGGTCATTATCAAAATAGGGGTCTAGAGGGTCAAGGTCTGGGTAGGGTCCTACTAGGTTTTGCATGGGTTTATCTTGTGGGTAGGGTTCTGAGTAAGACCTATGGTCGTCAAACCATGGATCGTAGTCTGAGGGATGGGGTGCTGGTATTCTATGGATTTCAGCTAGGTCAAAAGCAGGTGCTGGAATTTGTTCTCCTGGGTTGGGCTCTACGTCCATGGGTTGTGTTGGGAATAAGGGTAATGGCTGGGGTGCTATGAGTTGTTCTAGGTTCGGGTCGGGGGCCGTGGTTGCTAGTATGTGGAAATTTACCAGTCTCCTATTGATTATATCCTGTGTTTGAGCATTCATTTCCCTATTCGTGGCTGCTAAAGCTCGCTGTTGTTGTAACTTTCTAATCCTTTTTCTACGCTCTTGAGCTCCTCTGTTGAATCATCCTCTCTTCTTGGGAGGGAATGGCTCTTCAGATTGTGCTTTGAATACGAAAATTCCTTCTTCGGTATCAGCCGAATACCCCGAGGGGGAAGGCTTGGAAGAAGTTCCTTCGTCCCTATGAGAGTTGGTCAATTGACGGTAAGCGTCCGAAGGTCCTTGGTCACTCATACTGTAAACTAACAAATTGTCAAATAATAGAAAATAATAATATACAGATACGCACGTAGTTACGTAAATTATTTCCTAACATAATAAATTTTTAGTGTCAGCAGAACACTTCTGTGGCTGAATCAGTGGCTGTAGCTCTGATACTACCTTCTGTCGCAACCCCGACCCCTGCCTCATGAGGCGCGTGGCCG
Source organism: Helianthus tuberosus (assembly GCA_030545235.1). Lineage (NCBI taxonomy): Eukaryota > Viridiplantae > Streptophyta > Magnoliopsida > Asterales > Asteraceae > Helianthus > Helianthus tuberosus. Next base: position 98,948,772 of record CM060437.1, on the reverse strand, counting down.
CGGCCTACTCAGAGCTGGTGGTATCGGTGTTTATCATTATTTGGCAGCGGAATTTACATCAGGACCGTAGTTAGGAAATATTTTATTAGAGTAAAATACCACATTCTTATAATATTAAACACATGGGAAATTCCCAAGTTTCTATTACAAACATTTTCATAGGGAGAAACCCTATTTTATTAAATAAAAACATCTTCTTTATTTAGGTAACTTTTATAGCCACTTTTCCAAGCCTTCAGTGCTGTCTAGCTGGCTTCTATTGGCTTTCACATTACGTTACCTGAAACGCGTTTAAAATCATTTTGTCAGTGGGAAATACTGGTGAGTGAATCCCAATATAATCAAGACAGGTTTTATCAGTTTACAGTTAGTGAGGGCGATCCCGCAATTACATTTGTTTATTTTTCTACTTTAATTACCACCCACGGTACTGTCAACCCGACTTGTGGTCATGTTACTACTCACAGTGTAGTAACAAATTTTGTATACAAAACCCCAACATACCGACGATAATTGTAGAATACAAATACTCAATCACTGTTTAATATAATGTAAAACATTTGAGGTTTTGTGAAAACAGTTTGCAAAAAGGAGGATTACTCACATTGCTACATTAGGGTTTTCCTTTGTGTTTTCCTAGTTATAATCTATTAATTAAACAATGCACATGCGTTAGTATAATAACCCAATATTTACATTAGTTATACCCTCCCAGAGACAGAACTCCAACGACTACGTCGGGCAGAGCATCGACAGCCGTTACGGAGCACTAGATCAATCGGGCAGCGTATCTAATACGTAACCGGGGGTTATGATACTTACAACGAGGCAGAACTTCGTTATTTAGGGGGTATTATGCCCGAGTATAGTGTCTACACTACAGAAATTAGGGAGAGAATTCGTGTTTGAGCGATTTTTGAACTAAGGCCGATCGAAGCTATATATAGGGCTGATCAGCCACTTCGTCGAGCCCCGTGAAGGCTTCAACTAAGGGTTTCGCGGCCCGCAAGGCCAACTAGGGTAGGCCCTAGCTTGGCTGAGTCGATCCTAGCTTCCACACGCGTCACGACACGTGGCACCTCAGGGTGTCGCCCTGATCTTACTTCTTCGCCCACGAAAGCCTTGGCTTACTTCTTCGCGGCCCGCGAGGGAGGGCTAAATTTTGTTTTTATTTAATTTTTTCAAAATTAAAGGCATTTATGGCCATTTTCCGTATACGGGGTGTATTTTACGACGTATAGGGAAGTTCTAAATATTTTAGGGGTGTCGGAAATATTTTAGGAGGGTTGTTATAGGTTACATGATTCGTTTACACACTAACGTATAATTTACAGGTATAACTTCCAAAAGCAGCTTATCATTAATAATTATGTGTCTATTTGCAATAGTATCTGCATGCAAAACTGAAAATCATCTAGCACATTCGCACGTTACTCTTCCTTCGCCTTGCCTAAAACGCAAGTTAGAGTTTTGAAAGGTCAACTACAAATAGTTGGTGAGTTTCACAATTTATGTTTGTATCAAATTAATGTATACGTAATCAGGATTAGCACACGTTATGTAATTATGCTAAGCCCACAAGTGAACCCTCCATTGTACATTCTCAATCCCGTGGTCTACATCCACCACGTCACTGCCTTGTGTAGCTATGGCTAAGACCCCATAGCCTATGTATGAATATGTGCAATTGTGGTGTATCCCATGGCGTTCCGTGCCATCACAATTGAGTTTGTCAAACCAATAGTACTATTTACACATTTACTGGCCTATGGTAAATCACTTGGGTCTGAGGGGACTTTCCGTGTATTAGTGTTAACGCAGATAATTCACATCAAACCACGTTTTCGTGTGCAAGTATGTACGTATGTAACATGCAATTCACCCCAAGTAAAACAGTTTGGAAAAAAAGGGTAATGAAACTCACATGATAGCTATGCACACACAAGTAATCCCAATATAACTGTTAGTTTGTATACTACCCCGATCCAGGTATCAGTTAATGTTCAGTTAATTACTGAAGATAGTGTATGGATTGGTAATCGCTATATCTCATGCTCAGATGTGAATCTTTATCAGAGAACGGCCTTATAGCCTAAAAGTATGGTGATGGGTATTATCTTAGTGTCAAAATCACGTTTGGCTTCCGTGCACCATTTTGCGTGCTAGCCACAGTTGTTCGTTTTTGTCACACCCTGTCTTTTGCGGAAGCGTGATTATGTGTGACTTGCTTAATACCATTGCATTCAATCATAACAACAACTATATGATAAAAACCAACGATGATCATCCATTAAATAAGTTTAGAAACATAACAACAACATTGTTTTGAGACATAGAAATTCAAATTCGAGTACAAACCATGCAACTTGTTTAAGAGTTCACAAGGACTCGACAAAAGATATTAAATAAAACCAGGTTTTGGAAGACGTGTCTTGTCCAGGTTAAGACACACTGACCAAACCCCAAGACCATGGATGACATCTTTTATTCTTAAACCACATATGGAACTTCCGAACGCCAGCCATATCCACATCTAATTCCCTGAAATACATGTAGTTTGAAAACATCAACAAAAGTTGAGCAAGTTCATGTGTTTGTTTGTGTGTATGAATAAACCTTTGTAATCATTGAAAGAATGTATGTATGTTTGTAAAACCCTGGTATGAAAGCAACAAGGAAAACAGATCACCAATGGTTTGCAAGGCCATTGATATGTGTGAAGTGATGCAGGAAAACTCAAACCTAGCAAATTTGTCTCCGGGAATAAGACATAGTCACCTCATGGGCCACCCTGGTCTGCATGGGTGTGGGCTCGCTACACCCAAATAGATCTATCACTCATGTCCCTCGGTCCTACAACGAGGATTAATGGCATTAATTGTTATACCCACCACTCACATTATCAAGTAGTACCCTTCCTTAGCTAACCACACCAAATCAAAATGTTTGTAAATAGTTTGTAACATGTACTTCACCCCCGAAGTTATAAAACTGAAAACAGTTAAAAGAAAAGGGGGTCATGAACTCACAGTCTTGCGTCTTCGAATCACCGTAACTCAAGCTTCTTCGGATAAACACGACTACCTACAACGTACTATGGTCTATTGGACGAGCGGGTCGTGCCTTGACTTAGTATTAATTAGTGTCTTTGAGTTACGTTTCTTTGTGTATTCGATATTATTCCAAGTTATATAATTATTTGTTAAAATAATAAATATTTTAACTTAAATTATATTTGTTAAATTTTGGAATAATTGTTGAAATAATATATTTAACTTAATACTTCTCAAGTATTTATACATGTATTTCCTTCCCAAGGATGGGTGTATTTGTATTCGTATTCTTATACTTGTATATTTTTGCCATGTATGTGGGGTCGTATTCTGAAGTGTAATTATACGTACGAAGATACGTATTTCTTGTAATTATTAAGTATTCTTATACTTAAGTTTTCCGAAATAATAACTTTAGTAAAAATCCATATATTTTTCCAAAATATATATATATTAAGAAATACTACTTGGAAAAATTGTTTATAATTTTCATTTGGCAAAAATATTTGTATTTTCATATCAGTTCCAAAATGATATATTTTCACGTCTAACTTAGAAAATACATATATATAAACCTACTTTTCTCCCAAAAATAATATATTCCGTTTTTGTTTGAGAAAATATATATTTCCTTCAAAAATAATATATCTTCCAATATTTCCAAGAAAATACATATTTTTATTCACTCAAATATATCTTCTTCTTGTAAAAAATATGATATAAGTTTGTGATAATTGTAAAAATCATATTTTTGTCTCCTTGGTGTCCAAAATATTATTTACCAAAATATACTCATGAATAATATTTCCGGAATATTTTGTAAGTTATATTCCTTAGTTCGGTTTCACCATTATTTTGTGTATAACTTGTATATTTATTCCTTGGAATTTTGGTAATATTTTGGATTGCAATTTTTGGTATTTTGATGAGTTATATTATTTCATGTCTTAAAATAATATAACTAATACACAAAGTATACAAATAATCACACACATGGTGTCATCTAAATATATATTTTCTAAATACATATTTAGTCACTTTTATTTAGAAAAACCAACCTCCAATATTCATAATTTTTGAAACAAAAATTATGGCAAAGTTTATGTGAAAATCCATGGTTTAAGATATACTTGTAAGTGTATGTTTATAAATATTTTTCTAAGTGTTTAAATTTTTAGAAAATTTTGCCATAGTTTCCCCTAAAAATGGAGGTTTCCATGCTTTCAAGCATATCATTTTCTTTTGTAAAAATCAACACAATCATTCTACAACCAACAATAAACAATCTTTACATACCAATTTTGCCAAAAACAAGCATAATCTACTACTTCATGAACTTGAAATTTCACAAAGATTTGTAGTAACTTACTAGTGTTATTAGTAAGCCTTGTTACCTTCTAAAGTGTGATTGATTCTTTAAAAACTTCATTTTTAAAGAAGATTGATCTTTACAACTTGTATTTATATTTTTCAAAAATGTTTCTTCTTAAACTTTTCTTGTTACATAAGTGTTTCTACACTTTATTAACCACCAAAAATAAGGTTTGTTTATGTAAGAACCAAGATTAAGTAAAACTTGTATTTTTAACTTGGTTTCTTGAAAAATCATCCATGAGATCCCTAGATCTAGATGATTAACAACTCACTTTATTCATCATTTTACAAGAAATCAATGTATTCTATTCAAGTTCATGCTTCTCATGAGGATGGTCCATTAACTTCTACCATGTTCATCCTCTCATCTTGCTAGATTATGTTTTTAATCATGATCTAGCAAGATCATATGATGATCAACATCATTTTCACAAGAAACCAACATTCAACAAGTATTACAACACATAAACATTAAGATTTCTTCAAGATTTAAGCTTATGTTCAAGTTTCTTTCTTGTGATTCTTAGTGTTCTTCAAGATTATCATAATGAATCTTCTTTTAACCGCTAATATAAGATGTAAAATAGCAAGATCAAGGTTCTTACCACTAGCACAAGGCTATGGATGATCAAGTGAAGAAAACAAGTGGATAAAAGCAAATGAAAGAGGTCTTTGAACTTCCGTAAGCTCCTAGCTCCTTTGTGTGACCTCTAACACCTTTGGATGTGCTTCAAATGTATGAGAAAAATTGAATGATGGTGGGTGTGTAGGTGTTGAGTTTCGGCCGAGAGTACCAAGGGGAGGAAGATGTGACAACCGTCAAATTTGCATGCATCCGTACATTTAATTAATAATGATTAGTGCTTAATTACTGTGTTGAATTACAATTATTGACTTAAACTGCTTTCTGATTTCTGTATCATACATACATGTGCATCACATTTCATACTGTCACACCATTTATTACAATACAAACTTTAGTGACATACGTGATGCACAAAGCACAATTAGCACAATTAACGGATAAGACAGGAATATGCTGACAGGGTTCAGTACATAGACAGACAGTGATTTGAGACCCAGTATGGGCCAGAGACAAGGTACTACACTAGTATGGAGTGTAGGGAAGTAAGGACCATAAAACTGCGTCACTAGGTGATAGTTTAAGTGCCGGAAAGTGCATAAAACCCACTAAAAGTGCAGAATTCTGCATATTTCAGCAAAATTCAGCACTTTATCATACTAGTATTATGCAGAAAATTGACTAAATGGTCCTGAATGCTTTCCTAAGTGTTGGGAATTAAAAGTGTCATAAAAAGTAACATAAGGATCATTAAACGGAATAGTTTGACACTTTAACGAACCGGTATCTAACCGAACAACCGGACATTACCCGGAACACCAAAATTTTACTAGAAACATTGTTTAATTATTTTTGGAGCTAGTTATGATTCCCGAACACCTTAATACACTACATAATGCATGATACACTAAAACACTAGACTTTTACATCTTAACTTCCACTAAATTACCTACTTACCATAAAATTTACACATGGACCCCCTCCCCCCTCCATGTTCACGGTCACAAGGTAACCCCACCCATGATCTTTTTTTTGATCTTACAAGATTTCCTCAATATTTCTTTTGATTCATTTTGATTCATCTAGATATTATTAGATATGGTTAGATTCATGAAGATCTTGATAGATTATATAAGTAACCTTGATCCTTCACCTTCATCACCACTTCACCTCTCTTACTCTCTCCCTCCTATTCTCGGCCGACCCCAACCCACACACCATCACCATTTTTTGATCACCATCCATCCAATCCAAGATCATTTTGAGGTGTAGGAAGGTGATTCACGAAGTTTGGAACTATCGGATCTTGAAGGACCTCCACCACAAGCTTTTATCCACTCCATTTTCATCTTGTTTCTTCCCTAGCTTAAAGCTAGTAGTAAGATTATTTTTAACTCTTGTTTACTTCTATTCTTAGTGGTTAAAAGTTGTTGTATGTTGAAAATAATAAGATCACTAAAAGACATACACTTGGATCTTGAATTTAAAGCTTAAAATATGATGAAATCTAGTTGAAATAAGGTTGTTTAGTGTATGTGTAATGCTTGCTTGTTGATTTCTTGAGATGATGATGTTAATCATCACATGGAGCTTGCTAGATTGTGATTAAACACATGATCTAGCAAGTGAGAGGATGATTTTGGAACAACATAAGATGATCATCTTCTTGTGTGAACACATGAACTTGATAAAAAGAAAGGGTTTCTTGAAAAATAACGAACAAAGTAACCTAGTAATCTTATAAATCTAAGATGTATGAATGATTTTTCTAAAAGAACCAAGTTTAAAAAGGTGATTTTTGAAAGATCATGGCTTTTACTAAACTTACACTATCTTTGGTGATGAAATAAGTGTAAAAACTCTAGAGAAACAAGAAGGTTTAATAAATAAACGTTTTTTGTGAAATATGTTTACAAGTTGTAAACATCTAAAACTTCCAAGAATGAGATTTATCAAGAAGTAAATATATTTTGGAGGATAACTAAACCCACTAAACTTATTACCAAGTTACTACGCATTTTTGTGAAAGATCAAGTTCATGTTAGTATGTAAATTGAATAGTTTTTACACTTAGTGAGTGTAATATTGTTTAGGGTTGAATGTTGATCATTGGGTGTTGATTTTGAAAAGAAAATGATATGCTAAATAGCATGGACACCTCCATTTACAAAGGAAACTATGGCAAAATTTTCTAAAAATTCAAACACTTAGAAAATATTTTCTAGACAAGTATTTACAAGTATGTTTTTAACTTTGGTTTTCCACATAAACTTTGCTGTAGGTTTTGTTACAAAAATACAAAGTATCGGAGGTTGGTTTTTAAAGATGGATAAATATATATTTAGAATATATATTTTATACAAAAAACACTTGTGTGAATATTTGTACACTTTGTGGAATAGTTATATTATTTTAGGGAAAATAATATAACTTAACAAATACCAAGAACTTACCATCCAAGGTAATACCAAAAATCACACAGGAATATATATATAAGTTACACACAAAATATTGTGGAACCGAACGATAAAATGTAACTTATAAAATATTCCGGAGAATACCGCTATAAACATATATTTGGTAAATACTATTTTGGATATGAAAGAATGAAAGTATGATTTTTACCAAGTTATATCATATTTTTTGACAGGAGAAAATGTATTATCTTTGTGGAAGTAAAAATATATTTACTTGGGTTTATTAAGAAATATAGTATTTTTGGGAAAAATATATATTTTCTTGGAATGTATTGTTTTGAATAAAAATAAGGTTTATATATATATATATTTCTAAGTGAGACTTAAAAATATATATTCTTTTGGATTTACTCGCCGGAATACGACACCAATACTTGACAAGAATACGGATAAACATGTATGGAATACCCCATCCTTGGGAAGGAAATACGAATACGAATACTTGAGAAGTATTATTTCAAAAATATTGTTTAACAATTATTCCAAAAATTAAAGTTAAAATAATTATTCCTTTAACGAATAATTATATGCTTGGAATAATAACAAAGACACTTTAAAAAGTAACTCAAAGGCACTAATTAATACCAAGTCGAGGCACGACCCGTCCGTCTAATAGACATCAGTACGTTGTAGGTAGTCGTGTTTGCCGAAGGGATTCGAGTTACAAGTGTGAAGACGCAATACTGTGAGTTCATGTCCCCCTTTTCTTTTAACTGTTTTCAGTTTTATACGTCGGGGGTGGAATACATGTTACAATTATTACAGACATTTTTATACATGGTATGGTTAGCCTAAGGAGGGTTTACTTCTAGATCATGTGAGTGGTGGGTACGATACTTAAGGCCATTAATCCTCGTCGTAGGACCGAGGGACATGAGTGATAGATCTATTCAGGTGTAGCGAGCCCCACTCCTGAGTCCGCTGAGTGGACCATGAAGTGACTATGTCTTATCGACGAAATCAGCTAGGTTTGAGTCTTCCTGCATCACTTCACATATACCATTGGCTTTGCAACCCAGTGGCGATCTCTTTTTCCTTATTGCTACATACCAGGGACTTTCATACATACTTACAACATTTTCAAAGGTTTATACACACACACAAACGAACACATGAACTCGCTCATCTTTTGTTGATGTTTTCAAACTACATGTATTTCAGGGAATTTGTAAGGTGGATCTGGCGGGCGTTGGGAGTTTTTATGCTGCGTTAAGAATAAAGATGTCATCCATGGTCTTTAAGTTTGGTTAGTGTGTCTCTTTCCTGGACAAGACACGCCTTCCAAACCTCGGTGCTATTCTATATCTTTTGATGAGTCCTTAGTGAACTCATAAACATTTTGTATGATTGTAAAACTTACGTTTTTGAAACAATGTTGTTATGTTTTAAACTTATTTTATGGATGAAAAATCTATTGTTTTATCTTATAGTTGATGTTATGATTTAATGCAATGATATTAAAGAAGTCACACCATAATCACGCTTCCGTAAAAGTCAGGGTGTGACAGAAGAGAAGTTGTGTGTGTTTTGAGTGTGTGTAGAAATGAAGGTTATGTCTTGCATGTTCTCTTATAGACCATTTTAAGTGTTTAACTCTTGTGTAACATGTTTAGGATATTATAATATTGAAACAAATCAACAAGGTGGGGCCCTTGTTGGGGCCGTAGACATGGGGGGGGGGGGGTAGTAGAATAGGTTTAAACTAAACTAGTTGATTACTAGTTGAAATCCAAGTATAAGTTAAGTGTTTTAGTTACTAGATTTTTGTATGGGGTGTTATGATGTGCGGGGACCATAACTAGCTTGGAAATGTTAAAACAGTGCTTCTAGTGTAAATTTGATGTTTCAGGTAGTGTCCGGTTGTTCGGTTGGTTACCAGCTCGTTAAGGTGCTAAACTATGCAGTTTAGGGTGCTTTATGTACCCTTTTGTGACACTTTTGGTTCCCGACACTTAGGAAAGCATTCAGGATCATTTAATCATGTTTCTGCATGATATTAGTGTGTTTAAATGTTCAATTTGCTGATTTTCTACAGAATTCTGCAGTTTGTAAGAATTTTAGGCACTTTCCGGCACTTAAACTATCACTAGGGAGGCAGTTTTGTGATCCTTACTTTCCTACACACTATACTAGTGTAATACTTGGTTTCTGGCTCATTCTATGTTTCAGTACAATGTCTGTCTATTCACTGAACTCCGTCAGCATTTTCCCGGTTTGTCTGATAACTGTGCTAACTGTGTTTTGTGTATCATTTAAGTCAATAAAGTTCCTATGCAATAATGATATAACATTGAGCAATATGTGATGCACATGTATGTATATGGCAATAATCAGAAAGCAATTCAAGTCATTAATTGTAATTCAGCACAGTCATTTGGCACTAATCCTTATTTAATAATTATACGAATACCCGAAATTTTGACAGTTGTCACATTCTCCCCCTGTTAAGAAAATTTCGTTCTCGAAATTTATACTACAATAACTCCTTAGGGTTACGTCATGCTTGTATGGATATGAATAACACCACAGTAACTAACCACAACACCGAATCAAGACCTATTGAATCAGGTAAATCCAAGGACATCTCACTATATTAAGAATCCAAGGTTTAAAAGGTATGTCTCTCTGAATTTGACGTCAAGTGATACGAGATGTATAGATGTAACATCTGGTGTTACTTATTTCACAGGGGTCCAATAAAAGAGGAGTTCTGACCAATAGAATTTCAATGGATAGTTTACAATATGCAAATGAGTTTTAGAAACAATAACATCTGCTAGATGAACTCAAAATCAGCAAGCTCAAATGTAACAGTAACATGAAAATGATCCGTCAACTTTCGAATAAATGAATGAATAAAATTGGTGTGTTGACAGTATTGAATCGCAAGAATACACCGAAATGAAATACAATCAAAGCTGGTGTACCATTGTCTTAATTCATAGTTGCATTAAGAATGTTTAAAAGACAAGTTAAGCAAAAATATGGGTAGTTGCGTGTGAAACGGTTGACCCTGATTAGCACAAGCTACAAGTTTGTACCGACACCTCAAGGTGTCATAATGACATAATTCAATAATAGTGGTGACCGAACAAGTTCACCGTGTTTGAATTCAAATAAAAGTTTACTGAAACAATCTGAAGATTTGATTTACACAATGTCATAGAGTTTTTAATTGAATATGGAACATCAAAGGACTACTGGTTTTGATCGAAGACGAAAAAGTAATAAATACCGCAAGGCATTCGATCGATAATGACTGAAACGTTGATAGGTACACCGGAGTATAAAAAAATGAATTTGTGTACCATTGTCTTAACACGCGACTGTGTTAAGACTGCTTTAATGTGATAAACAAAACAGATTTAGAGCAAGTCAATAAATAAACAATTAAATCCGTGTATGAGATGTGTAAATGAGATTAGCGCAAGCTTGAATCTTGTGAAAGCATCACCACAAGGTGTCAAAATCAACGAACGATTTAATGGAGTCGTAGACCAAACAAGTCTACTACGACTCAGAACAAAAGAAAAGTTTGCGAAAATGAATTTGAATATGATGCTCTCAATACATCACATGGTGTTTTGAAGTGAATATGTGAAATGGACAAGTTCATGCAATTGAACTTGGTTTCAGCGTAATCCGATAATAAATATATGTATCGACAAAGGAATTTCGGCATGGTTACCAAGATAAACCATGTATGTAACTTGAAAGAAAAAGGGGTTTCAAGAAAGTGTGTTGGCTTGATAGCAAAGGAGCCAACAATTACAATAATGTAGGCCATTTGAATCACAAATCAATAATTAGATTTAGCAAAATAACATTTAAACCTCGATGAAGCGCTTATTCGAAACGAAACCGTATGCATAACAAATGGTTCAGGCATAACATATGAATTTCCAAGAAAGGAAACAATGAGTATTCGCTATAATGAAGAGATGGTCAGGTATCGAGACAAAGGAGTGTTTACTTTAATGAAGAAAATCGTTGTGATGCAACTACCATTAAGAGGAGTAGGGATGTAAAAATCTACTGGCTAGATGCAAAAGTGGAAATTCCAATAAAAGAAATTTGAGTACTTCATCCGTTTGGTTAACTGAAATAGCATATATATGTCAGAATAATGAGGTTTGCTTGAGCTAACGGACGTAGTTCCTAAGTGATAACCTTTAATGAGTTTTGACCTAGGTTCCCGAAGTTCCTAAGTACATGTCTCCTAGATTTTCCCAAGTTTTGTATTCTGTGTAAAACTGTTTTGTGCATCGTATATAAAACACAACGCTAGCGCATGTCTGAAATCAGCTTGTTGACTCCCTGTTCTTTCGCATACTTTCTTCCTGAATCCGCAGCTGCGATACCCTGATCGACAATCGATCTTAGAGTAGTAACTTGATCCCTGAAGTTGCGCGGACCACTCTTGCATTTCTGAAGGCTCAAGTCGATAAGGTGTCTTAGCTACAGGCGTGGCGCCTGGAACCAAGGCAATGTGGAATTTGGCTTGTTATTGAGGGGATAATTCTGGCAAGTTTTCGGGGAAGACTTCAGGATATTCCCTTACCACAGGGGTATCTTCGAGCTTAAGTTCTTCGGCTTCTTTGTCCACGACATGAGCCAAGAGGGCAACACATTCTTTGTGCAAAACTTCTGTGCCTTCAAGCAACTAATAATTCGTAGAGGTATATCTTGTTTCTCCTTATGAATCACGATCGTTTCTTCACTTGCCATCAGGATGCGAAAAATCTTCTCATGGCGAACTGTCTCCGCACGATTACTCGTCAATCAATCCATCCCTTCTACGACGTCGAAGCTTCCCAACTCAACTGGCAGAAGATCTATCGAGGACTCACGCTCTCTAAGTTCTATCACGCAGCCTTTAATTACTTCGTTGGCATTCCACTAGCTTTTCATTAGTCAGTTCTATCGAATACGGGATATCTAACTTACTGCTACTAAACCAAGTATATTCTTAAACTCTAGAGATACGAAGCTATGGTTGGCATTGGTATCAAACAGCATAGATGAAAATTTTTGGTTGATAGAGCACGTATCAGCAACTTTGTTCGGACCCTGGCATGCTTCACGAGCTCCAATGTTAAACGCTCCTTCACGGTCTTGGTTAATCTCCCTTGGGCAATCTTTACTGGAGTTCCCCACATCCCCACATCTGTAGCAACCTAGAGTTCTACCATTATTGTTTCCGTCTTGGTTGTCGTCATCATTTACTCCTTGTCTGCGATCCTTCGCCCAACAAGCATCCTTGCTGTGTCCTTCTTTTCCGCACCGACCGCACTTAGGCCTCAGACATCGGCCTTCATGGTGAAGCTTGCACTCATCACATCTCGGCTTAGTTCCCAAGTAAATCTTAACATCGGCCTGATTGTTTTTAGGGCAATATTTCCTGAAATGCCTTTTGTCTCCACAGTTAAAACAACCTTGAGTACATTTCTGATCGTCACTCTTTCTGCCTTGAGAGTCGTTGTTGTCATTGTTTCGTCCATGATTTCCGCTACCGTCTTGACCTCCGTATCCATGTCCAGTACCTTGCCTACACGTCTCCTTGACATGCCCCACCTTGCCACAGTGTTCACATTTCCCATATTTACATCGCCCGACATGATAACGTCGAAAATTGTCGTACTTAGGTAGGATACCCATGTACTCTTTTCCCTTTTTGGCCTTGTTCTTGTTATTCTCACGAGCGCCCTTTTGGAAAGCCGTGAACTTCCTTTTGTTCTTTATAGATGACTCCACCTGAGTTTCCTTCTTCTCGCCAAGGGTCGAAAGTTTTTCCAGTCTAAGTGCTTCCTTAGCGAGTGCCAAACTCAAGATACTCGCATCAATAGTTGTTGGTGGCGTTGATGTCGTCATCAAGCTCAGGATCTGAGGCGCCAGTCCCCAGATGAATTGCTCCATCCTTTTCCGCTCTGGTTCCACCAGATATGGAACAACTCACGACAAATCATGAAGTCTCTGCAGGTACTCCACCACCTTTGGACCTTCCATCATCAGGTTCCGGAATTCAATTTCCAGCTTCTGGATCTCCATCTGAGAACAGTGCTCCTTACGCATCATTTCTTTCAGCTCATCCCATGTCAAAGCATACGCAGCAGCCTCGCCCATTATCTGAACCCGAAGGTTCCACCGTAACAGAGCCTCTTCTTGAAACAATCCAGAAACGTATGGGACTTGTTGCTCTGGCGTACATCCGCTCATTCGCAAAACAGAATCCATATTCTCGACCCATTTCACAAAAGCTACGGCACCTCCAGTTCCGTCGAAGTTTAGAGGCTTGTAGTCTAAAAACTGCTTGTAGGTACAACCTGTACCCAAGTAATCATTATCGCAGGAAGCATTAGCAAAGCACACTTGGAATTGTCCAAACATATTGTAATGTGTCTTACGTGACTAAACATTACCGTTGGGTGGGTTATTTCCTGAGGTACTTTCGCTGTGTTTGTAGCGAAGAACCTCGTGCCGAGTTATGGCCCGTGAGACGTGCGCTTGCCACTCTACCTTGGCCAGCCGAATGATTTCTTGATGAGACATCTTCTAAGAAAAAGTTCGGATTGGTCAGGTCTTATTTGTTCAGGGAGTGTATATAGTTGTTTAGAGGTCGTATATAGATACACGCATTAAGTCATCATCTCAAACAATCAAACAATAGCACCATCATAGCATAATCAAGTAAATGGCAACATGTTTAATAAGAACATAGCAAACAAGTATGTTGTTGATTTATATGCTCAATGAGAACATGACGATTGGGCTTTCATTAATCATTGACCACAAAGTATTGTTACATGTTTTACAAAGTGCATCATATCAAAAGGGAACACAGGGTCACTACCCTCGTCCAACAAGTCTACCAATCTACAAAGGTCATACAATCAAATGGTGGTCTCCAAAAGGCTTCACAAGCTCAGCTCAATGGTGGTGCTCTCATCACAGGTAATGCATCTGCATAAAACCAAAAACCTACTGTACTGATGGCGGAGGAGGAGGGAGGAAAATCAAACTGAGAATATGTGCAAGCTCATCCTCGAGCTTGTGCACATGAAGAAGCAAGTAACGGATCTCCTGCTCGACGGTATGGAAACGAGCATCAAATTCTGGGAAAAAAGTAAGTGGTGCAGGTGGAAGTGCAAAAGGGGGCGGTGATGAATGAAGGGGATCAGAAGTAGGTTGACAAGGACACGATAAAGGACGCGGTGCTGACTCAAGCTCCAAGACTCTGCTACTCATAACCTCAATTTGAAACTGAAGCGAGTAAAGTATCTCATCCGGTGTATAGCCAACGTAATGCGTGGGATGGTAGGGGTCTGAGGTCGGCATGGAATACGGTGGGGACCATCGGAATGGCTCATCTAGTGGCGCAGAAGTAAAAGGAGCAAAAGGTGCAGACTAAGGGATGTGTGAAAAAGCTGCTGAAACATAAGGATCATGACTAGGCTGTTGGCCTGAAGAATCTTCCCCTGGATGAGGTGCGGGTATGTCCTGCAAGAAAACGATAGGTAGATCAACACGATGAACATCAGACTTCATAGGGTGAATAGGAGCAACATCAGCGGGTGCGGGTACAAGTGAAGGAATGAATGGCTCAACAACAGGAGGATCCACTGGTGCAGGAACTGGGTCATGTATGAGGGGTGCAATCTCAGGTATGACAAAGGGAATAGGGTCATGATCAGGTAAAGGCTCAGGATCAGCAGGTGCTACATCAGGCTGATCGACAGGAACAAAGTCTAGCTCAAGCTCAAGCTCATAGTCGCGTGGAGGAGTTTGTGCCACCGACATGGCTGTATCATTATCAGAATCAGTAGGGTAATGCTGCAATCCAACTTCCTGCAGGGCGAAAGATGTCGCAGATGCGAAGGAATCTGCGACAGAGTGTAAGCTAGAGTCAGAAGAAATCTCGATAATAGGGATCTCAAGAAGTGGAATAGCAACAACGTCCTCATCTAGCTCTCCATCGCCATGAGCATCATCAGGGGGACCATCAACAAAAAGATCAAGGTCATCGTCAAACAAGTCATCAAAAGACAAATCCTCGAAAGGAAAGGCCGCGAGAGGAATAGGGGCGAGGATCGGTGCCATGACATGCTCACCATCGGGATGTCCGAGGATGAGATGGTCCTGGACAGGAATAGGAATAAGAAAGGGATCCTCGTCTGGAATACCATCAGCAAGCGGTAGTTCATCTCCAAAATCAGGCAATGCAAACGGCTGAAAGTCGTTGTCGTCGGACATCATCTCCGGGTCACTCTCTGTATCGGAAGTAAAGATCTCTGGCTCAGGGATGATCTCATCGTCAGAAACAATAGCCATAGGATCATGGTCATCGGACAATCCACTATCAGATGACGACATGGTATCTGTAACATAACAATTACCACATATACACATATATTAACTACTAACATTAAGAATGTAATAAATGACAATGTAATCATGTAATCATGTATCCTTCCTAGTCTTCCAGACTAAACCACCTAGTCTCCCAGACTAAACCACCTAGTCTCCCAGACTAACCACCTAGTCTCTCAGACTAAACCACCCAGTCTCCCAGACTAACCACCCAGTCTCTCAGACTGAACCACCCACACTCTCAGACTGAACCACCCAGTCTCCCAGACTGAACCACCCAGTCCCTCAGACTGAACCACAAACATAAACCTTGGAATGTGTTTCGTGTCTTTTCTTTATAAAAATGTTTGTTTCTTGGATCTGGGCGTTTCGTGTATGCAATGAAAACATGTTGTAAAAATATTTTCGTGAGAGCCCTAATGATTGTAGTCTAGACTCGAGAAGGTATCCTAGTTCGCTACAATCGAAGCTCTGATACCAAACTGTCACACCCTGTCTTTTGCGGAAGCGTGATTATGTGTGACTTGCATAATACCATTGCATTCAATCATAACAACAACTATATGATAAAAACCAATGATGATCATCCATTAAATAAGTTTAGAAACATAACAACAACATTGTTTTGAGACATTGAAATTCAAATTCGAGTATAAACCATGCAACTTGTTTAAGAGTTCACAAGGACATGACAAAAGATATTAAATAAAACCAGGTTTTGGAAGACGTGTCTCATCCAGGTTAAGACACATTGACCAAACCCCAAGACCATGGATGACATCTTTTATTCTTAGACCATATTTGGAACTTCCGAACGCCCGCCGGATCTACATCTAATTCCCTGAAATACAAGTAGTTTGAAAACATCAACAAAAGTTGAGCGAGTTCATGTGTTTGTTTGTGTGTATGAATAAACCTTTGTAATCATTGAAAGAATGTATGTATGTTTGTAAAACCCTGGTATGAAAGCAACAAGGAAAACAGATCACCAATGGTTTGCAAGGCCATTGATATGTGTGAAGTGATGCAGGAAAACTCAAACCTAGCAAATTTGTCTCCGGGAATAAGACATAGTCACCTCATGGGCCACCCTGGTCCGCATGGGTGTGGGCTCGCTACACCCAAATAGATCTATCACTCATGTCCCTCAGTCCTACAACGAGGATTAATGGCCTTAATTGTTATACCCACCACTCACATGATCAAGCAGTACCCTTCCTTAGCTAACCATACCAAATCAAAATGTTTGTAAATAGTTTGTAACATGTACTTCACCCCCGAAGTTATAAAACTGAAAACAGTTAAAAGAAAAGGGGGTCATGAACTCACAGTCTTGCGTCTTAGAATCACTATAACTCAAGCTTCTTCGGATAAACACGACTACCTACAACGTACTATGGTCTATTAGACGAGCGGGTCGTGCATTGACTTAGTATTAATTAGTGTCTTTGAGTTACGTTTCTTTGTGTATTCGATATTATTCCAAGTTATATAATTATTTGTTAAAATAATAAATATTTTAACTTAAATTATATTTATTAAATTTTGGAATAATTGTTGAAATAATATATTTTAACTTAAAACTTCTCAAGTATCTATACATGTATTTCCTTCCCAATGATGGGTGTATTTGTATTCGTATTCTTATACTTGTATATTTTTGCCATGTATATGGGGTCGTATTCCGAAGTGTAATTATACGTACGAAGATACGTATTTCTTGTAATTATTAAGTATTATTATACTTAAGTTTTCCGGAATAATAACTTTAGTAAAAATCCATATATATTTCCAAAATATATATATTTTAAGAAATACTACTTAGAAAAATTGTTTATAATTTTCTTTTGGCAAAAATATTTGTATTTTCATATAAGTTCCAAAATTATATATTTTCAAGTCTAACTTGAAAAATACATATATATAAACTTATTTTTCTCCCAAAAATAATATATACCGTTTTTGTTTTAGAAAATATATATTTCCTTCAAAAATAATATATCTTCCAATATTTCGAAGAAAATACATATTTTTATTCACTCAACAATAATATATCTTATTCTTGTCAAAAAAAAATGATATAAGTTTGTGATCATTGTAAAAATCATATTTTTGTCTCTTTGGTGTCCAAAATATTATTTACCAAAATATACTCATGAATAATATTTCTAGAATATTTTGTAAGTTATATTCCTTAGTTCGGTTTCACCATTATTTTGTGTATAACTTGTATATTTATTCCTTGGAATTTTGGTAATATTTTGGATTGCAATTTTTGGTATTTTGATGAGTTACATTATTTCATGTCCTAAAATAATATAACTAATACACAAAGTATACAAATAATCACACACATGGTGTCATCTAAATATATATTTTCTAAATACATATTTAGTCACTTTTATTTATAGAAACCAACCTCCAATATTCATAATTTTTTAAACAAAAATTATGGCAAAGTTTATGTGAAAATCCATGGTTTAAGATATACTTGTAAGTGTATGTTTGTAAATATTTTTCTAAATGTTTAAATTTTTAGAAAATTTTGCCATAGTTTCCCCTAAAAACGAAGGTTTCCATGCTTTCAAGCATATCATTTTCTTTTGTAAAAATCAACACAATCATTCTACAACCAACAATAAACAATCTTTACTTACCAATTTTGCCAAAAACAAAATTTTACCAGAAACAAGCATAATCTACTACTTCATGAACTTGAAATTTCACAAAGATTTGTAGTAACTTACTAGTGTTATTAGTAAGCCTTGTTACCTTCTAAAGTGTGAATTATTCTTTAAAAACTTCATTTTTAAAGAAGATTGATCGTTACAACTTGTATTTATATTTTTCAAAAATGTTTCTTCTTACACTTTTCTTGTTACATAAGTGTTTCTACACTTTATTAACCACCAAAAATAAGGTTTGTTTATGTAAGAACCAAGATTAAGTAAAATTTGTATTTTTAACTTGGTTTCTTGAAAAATCATCCATGAGATCCCTAGATCTACATGATTAACAACTCACTTTATTCATCATTTTACAAGAAATCAATGTATTCTATTCAAGTTCATGCTTCTCATGAGGATGATCCATTAACTTCTACCATGTTCAACCTCTCATCTTGCTAGATTATGTTTTTAATCATGATCTAGCAAGATCATATGATGATCAACATCATTTTCACAAGAAACCAACATTCAACAAGTATTACTACACATAAACATTAAGATTTCTTCAAGATTTAAGCTTATGTTCAAATGTCTTTCTTGTGATTCTTAGTGTTCTTCAAGATTATCATCATGAATCTTCTTTTAACCACAATTATATGATGTAAAATAGCAAGATCAAGGTTCTTACCACTAGCACAAGGCTAGGGATGATCAAGTGAAGAAAACAAGTGGATAAAAGCAAATGAAAGAGGTCTTTGAACTTCCGTAAGCTCCTAGCTCCTTTGTGTGACCTCTAACACCTTTGGATGTGCTTGAAATGTATGAGAAAAATTGAATGATGGTGGGTGTGTGGGTGTTGAGTTTCGACCGAGAGTACCAAGGGGAGGAAGAGAAGTTGTGTGTGTTTTGACTGTGTGTAGAAATGAAGGTTATGTCTTGCATGTTCTCTTATAGACCATTTTAAGTGTTTAACTCTTGTGTAACATGTTTAGGAAAGTATAAGCATATCTATTATAATATTGAAACAAATCAACAAAGTGGGGCCCTTGTTGGGGCCGTAGACATAGGGGGGGAGGAAGTAGAATAGGTTTAAACTAAACTAGTTGATTACTAGTTGAAATCCAAGTATAAGTTAAGTGTTTTAGTTATTAGATATTTGTATGGGGTGTTATGATGTGCAGGGACCATAACTAGCTTGGAAATGTTTAAACAGTGTTTCTAGTGTAAATTTGATGTTTCAGGTAGTGTTCGGTTGTTCGGTTGGTAATCGGTTCGTTAAGGTGCTAAACTATGCAGTTTAGGGTTCATTATGTACCCTTTTGTGACACTTTCGGTTCCCGACACTTAGGAAAGCATTCAGGATCATTTAATCATGTTTCTGCATGATATTAGTGTGTTTAAATGTTGAATTTGCTGATTTTCTGTAGAATTCTGCAGTTTGTGAGAGTTTTAGACACTTTCCGGCACTTAAATTATCACTAGGGAGGCAGTTTTGTGATCCTTACTTTCCTACACACTATACTAATGTAATACTTGGTTTCTAGCTCATTCTATGTTTCAGTACAATGTCTGTCTATTAACTGAACTCCGTCAGCATTTTCCCTGTTTGTCTGATATCTGTGCTAACTGTGTTTCGTGCATCATTTAAGTTAATAAAGTTCTTATGCAATAATGATATAACATTGAGCAATATGTGATGCACATGTATGTATATAGCAATAATCAGAAAGCAATTCAAGTCATTAATTGTAATTTAGCACAGTCATTAGGCACTAATCCTTATTTAATAGTTGTACGGATACTCGGAATTTTGACAGTTGTCACAGTTTTAGGTGTTCGGGAAATGATATAATCATATAAAATGTTCCAATGTGTTAAACTAATATAAAATGATTTGTTTTATAAAGAAAGTTTGGGTGTTACCAATGACTCTTCAAACCTATTTTATGTGCACTTTTTACAAGTTTTAGCTGATACCTAGGGTCAGGTTCGTTGTTGGGTCGCAAACGTGCCCCCCCCCCCCCCCCCCGTTCGGTAAACAGACGCGAAATAATGCGTTTTTCGTATTTAAAAAAACGAACCCAACGGTAACGAAAACCCAAACGCTTTAACTTTTTTAATTAAAATGCATTATATTAATTTTCCTATAAGTGTTTTTAGGCTTGACTGATGGTACAATGCATGTTTGGTTATTACCGTACGCGTTAAAACTGAAGACGTCATATGTTCATTATAACATGCCCTCGGATTCGTCCGAGGCATGATCAGTATCGTTTCGTTAATCGTGTAAGCCGTGCATATCAATTAGGGTTTACCTGGTTTCGCCATAGTTGTCACATCTTGGGAATAGAGCTCTGCTATGTTTTTCGAGTAAGCAGGCAACACAGACTTGTGAGGAGTGTGAATTTCAAGGTACTCCAGTAACTAAATTCTTCCGTATTGTATCTCTAGTTGCATTAAAATTCATATGACATGGTCATGCATGCCACAACCATGCTTTATCTTGTAAATTTGCTTACAGGGAGATGGGTGTACCAATCTTCAAATTAATTATGTAAAGTCTATTCTTTGTACGTTCGACCTTCATGAGAAGTGTTTTTCTTAAGTCATACAGAGGTAGCTGGTTGTATTCAACAATGACTTTACATCTGATTTCTGTTTGTTGCCCTAAGCTCAAAACATTGATTTTCAGCCTCAGAATGTAATATACATTAATAACAAGCCGTTGTTCCCTGTTTTTACATTCCAACAATATTGAGCCCATGAGTTTTACTTCTGTGTATGACCCATCACCAAAACGAACATTTCAACCAATCTTATCATCTAATATAGTAATGTACATTCTTTAATCCAAAACTTGGGCGAAAAATAATGTACATGATTTTTTGGGAGGGAGATTTATTTTTTTTTTCTTTTTGTAAACTTTGTGGGGTTTTTTTTTTTTTTTTGTGCGTGTGTTTCGGGTGGGGGATGTTTAGTAATATACAAGTTAATATGTATTGCGTTGAAAACCAAGGTTTTCAAACCCGGATCGGACCGGAACCGTAAGCCTAGCCGGTCGGACCGGCAACCGTAAGCCTAGCCGGTCCCGGTTCAGGGTGTTGGATCGGATCTGCATCTAGCCAGCCGGCCTGAACAGTGACCAGCGGCCTGACCGATAATTCGGTGACGGTCGGGCCGGCCAACTCGCCGGATCTGCCTACAAGAGCTCGCCGGAAATGTTATGTTAGCTGTCGATGTCATCGGCAGCCCTTGATTCCGTCCTCAATCCAGCCTTCAATGCAATCGAAAATGTTAGAACAGCCTTCACAAACTTAACAAATTTGTAGGTGGGAATAAATGGGGTTGAAGAAAGAACAGAGAGACGGAGATGAAAGACACTATAATACAAAAGTTGACCTTAATCCTCTCTTTTTGAAAACTATTGTATAAAATAAAAATTTATGTGATCGTAAATCTAATAAACAATAATAGGTGTGTGTAATATATAATTATGAGAAAATCTAGTTCAAAGTTTAGTTAAAAACTAACATATCATAGTTTATTTTGTTAAATTTTTATATTTTTATAAAACAATTCACAACAAAATTTATAATAATTATTAAAACTATTAATCCATAAGAAACATAAAGCTTCAAATTTTATATTATTTATATTGTCACCCGTTTTTAAATCCGGTCCAACCGGTCCGACCATTGAACCGGTAAGACGTCTGGTTCAACATCCGGTCCGATCATAAAAACATTGTTGAAAACACCTTGTGTTGATAATCGGTTAGATTGCAAATGTATACATACAAAATTTTTTGTCACATCACACGGATCTATCCACTAGTTTGTTCTTAAATTGAAAAATATATACATGTTATAGTAAATATAGGTTTTAACAATGCTTGAATTGCGCCATAATTTTGGGCATATTCTAGGCCTCTTATGACTTTAAAATTGGTCTTAGCGAATCACCCTTTTTAAGGTTATCAATTTTCAAATGACAATGCTAATGCATCGTCACAGTCCCATCACCTAATAAAAAATGTCATATTGCATTAGAAACCCCTCATGACTGTTTTAACAAGTTAGTATTTTAAAATATTTAAATTAAACTAGTGGTTGGAAGACATGTTAAGTAATGTCGGGTCAAAATTCGTATAAAGTAATCATGATTTACCATAACCTCCTAAATATGTAATTGAAGTATTAATCTTGATGGTGACGGACTCAAAAAATTATATGAGGGTCGCAGTTAATTTTTTTATATACATCAAAATTTTATGAGGGTCATTCATGATTTAAGGTATACCAGAAGTGGCTCGCCACGCTTTGTGACAGGGTACACATCGATTTTAAATGAAATTTAAATGGAAATGTAAACTAAACAATAAAAAATAACACTAACAAAAAAACCTTAAACTAAAAATTACAAAAAAAAAAAAAACAAAACAAAATAATGTTTTAGTTTCCTCCATCCCAAATCATATCTAGGAGGTTCGGTTTATTTCTAGCTCAACCCGGTTTCTAGCTCAAACCGATTTGGTCAAAACCGGTTCTAATCTTTCTTAAAAAAAACCCAAACCAGTTTTGAACCCAGACCGCTTTGAGAAAAAAAAAGTCCGTAGGGTTCTCATAGTTATAAAAAAAAATCTGAACATACGTTGTTGTTACTTATTACATGGCATTATGTCTTATTAATATGATTTTCTAATTGTCATTATCTATTATAATATTTTTCTTATGGGATCTAGTTATATTCCTAGTTTTTTTTTTTTTTTTTGTATTTATATTTCTTTTGAATGGGAAATCTTACATACTTCTAAATTACACTAAACAAATCCTAATCTACTTCTTACTTGGGATTGAATCCAATGCCTCCAAATAAGAGGCAAAATTCCTTAATAAGTGAGCTAGGCCTAAATTGGCATTTAAATGAGTACAATAACTATTGTTGAGAAAGTAGATTTAGTAAATTTAATTAGAAGTTTTTATTAAGCTATAGGGTGTGGTCATGACCACCATAACCCTTTACATAGGTGTCATGTCAACCACCTGTACTACATCATCCAAAACCAATATCCTAAATGTGTGGTCATGATCCAAACCACTGTCCCTTTTATTTTTTTAGTTCATTTGTCTTAAAATTATCAAATTGGAAGGTCATTGTTGACGTGGTCTAATCCACGGTGATTTAATGAGGGGGTAATGTAGCGCATGAATAATGGTCCAATGTGACAAATCATGACCCAACCATTGCCCATATACGCCTTAGCCTTAAATAATGTGTCTTAAATATTGAGGTAAGTTACAATAATGCCCTCCTCAAATAAAGTTAAATTATTTTATTACCCATCTAATATGGATTATACAGTAGTATAGATATAGATATAGATATAGAAAAACCACGGGGTGACTCCGATGCCCTACCTATTTTATAACTTATGATATAAAATGCGTGTTTTTTTTAATTTTATTAGTTTTGCCTTTTGAGACAATAGTAGTACGGTAGTAATTTCATATATAAATAGTACTAGGTTATAACCCGGAAACTTTCCTGGTATGAAATTTAATTTAAACTAATCATAAATGTATAAATGAAATAACAATTACATTACTGATCATAAAACGAATACCGATATAGGTTCTGATTATAACTTCAAGTATAAAACTAAGGGTATTATGTTACAAAATACCCTTTCAGTTAACAAACAATTTGAATGGAGTTAGAGGCGGGGAGAAAAATAGGAAAAACATAGTAAACAATTGGAGGAAAATGGCCGTTTTTAAATGATTGGAGTAAAACCATTAAAACGACCAAACCACGTGGAGCAAAACAAAAGTTTACTCATATACTAATCATAGGAATACTTATTTGAGTACTAACATGAGAGGATTAACCATGTATGTAGCAAGCGAGGGCCAATAACCAAACTAAAGCATGTTTGACCAAGCTCATGGAAATCAATGAACACTGTTTGCATCATGTCATCAAATTCTGTAATCAACATTAGAAAACCAATGTTACCAGTTTAACTATACACATAACTGCATTGTTTTCTTACAAAAAAAACAAATTGATTATCCTTTTGCTTCAATATAATAATAAAAAGCCAATATTGGGCTTTTTATTAATCCAATAACCCACTATTGCAATAGGAAACTCACTAGCCACATTGGGCTAATTATCGAAAAACTAAGATACAAAATTAGAAGAACAGAGCTGGTCCGTAACGAATATGTAATCAAACTCATAAAAACAAATGAAACTATATTGAGCAAAGTTGACAGGAAACTCACCAAGCTCTTCCTATTGTTGCCATTTTCATTTATGTTTCCACCATGATCTGAGCCCAACTGCATTGTAAATGATTGTGAAAACCGATGTTTCATCGACGGTGTAACCGGTACTTGTGGTGGGATCAAGTGTTGCCGTTTACCCGACTTTTCGAGTGAATCCATGGAGTCAGAAACATTGTTGACTCCAGGTGAAGAGCATGTGTTGTCAAAGCTGCTCATGAGCAAACGTGGGACAGTTTTCGAATTTACACCGATTCCCGCCATCGTGCTTCACGCATTAGTCGTTTCTGCCTCGCACGCTTTTAGTACAACCAGGGACAAAACACCTCTTACAGCCACTGTGAGCAACAAAATGGCAAACAATTTATAACGAATTGCAAACAATCTAACGATCATAACTAAAATATTTATCTTTTATCTTCGCTTTCGCCAGCCGTCAATGTGCGATGAAGATCAAATCTGTAATAGAATATGAAGAATGGAATCAAACGAAGTCATAAATAGTCATCCCAAACACATGTAACCACAAATAGCATAAAATTAATAAAAGAACCAAAGATAAGCATCTTACTCCTTCCAAGCTGATCACTAAAATTCTTTCCCCACATATAGAGCTCTCCACTTTCTGCAATTCAGAAGCATGTTTGAAGTTTCATATATATATATATATAGATTTTCTATAGAAACCATCACTTGGTTGGATGTACAAACCGGTAATAGCTAATGTTTCACTTATCAAAAGCGCCAAAAACCCATGTTCTTTTCATTAACTGCAGCCGCTATGCAACCTGCAAAAAATTCATGAAAATTGACCAAAGCGTGTGCTAAAAAAGTTATTGTAAAATTGGGTAAGACCCAAGAAACCCTTAAACAACGGTTTCAGCAGGCGCTCCAGCTCCATGTCCCGGCAAGGCCAACATCTGGTGGCTCCCCATAGGATGGATGACAAGTGGCTCTGGTGGCAGAGTAGGAGTGTGTCCTCGTGGCTTCAGTCGCCTATCTCAGCATGGCATTTTATTCATAGCCCACCTGTTTCTCATACTCTGCCTAATTTACTCTACGCTTCTTTTTCTTCGTGCTCATTTCCTTTTGAGTCAGGTCATGTGCATTCATTCTCTCACCCTGTATTTTGAAAATAATGTACAAAGAGTTGTATAAGTAATAGCATACACCTGTATACCAAAGATAATTGGTTTAACAGGTCTAGAACAATCTTATTCAAAAGACATTAGACTATGACTAAACAACTATTATAATAATCTAGCTTATGCAAGACATATTTGACACGCTAATTAAAATTTGGAGAATAAAAAATAGGACTCTTGTAACCATATACAATAACAATAACTCTTTCGATCTACCGAATCAACCCAACCCAAACAACTACCAGCCCGTCCGACCCATCCATTATAGCAGTTCTAGTGTAGATGATAAAACACTAACCAGAAAAGCAGCTTTGCTAGGTAATCTCGTGAAGTCCCTATGGTGTCATAGAAGTCACCATTATCATTTGGGAAGATTTCTTTACTTCCTATGTCTAGACAAAACCATAAAAATACTATAACAATCAGATGGAGCTTGCAAGTACCCGCATATGTAGTATTATGTGTCCATTTACTTTACTGGAGTGTCAAGTGTGCTCCATGTATAGCCCTAATTTCTCACAAAGTCCTTATAATAATAAAAAAAAACTCTATGTTCCTTTTATTCAAACTTACTTCCCATAAAGGCTATATGTTAAGTGTTTGTCAAACCAATCTCTTATAAAACCATAAATTTATTAAAGTGTTCGTGAAACCCATCTGTTTTAAAATCTTGGCGAAACCGGGTATATAGCATATAAAAGATGGGGCACGTTCATGTCAAATTCCAAATATAGACCAAGCAAGAGGATGTAAGAGTTTTGAGATAAAAGCTTATGGGCCAATGGAATATGTCTTACAAAGTTGGCTCTCTAATGAGACATTCATGATCACATTCTTAAACATTCATGCCCAAAACCTTTCCATACTGCCTACTGCACCATTATTATAGATACAATAATTGGGTAGTCTAATTTAACTATAGCTTGTTAGCTGTTAAAATGGCAACCCTAATCTAACTCAAAGAAAAACCATGCATCATATAGGAAGCATAAATTTGGTGAACTTTAACATGTGAAACTAAAGAATATAGGATTTGTTAGATACATACCTTAATCCTCCCAACACTCTCAAATAAGGTTTTCTTAGAAAGCTCATCCTGCTTTGATATAGACAAAGTTGTGACAACTGGCACTTTTCCAGACATTCCGTACAATGATTAAACAGTAATTTGTGCTTTAATAACTGTGCATGAATTAGTTTACATGACGAATGAAATTTTGATTACTGTTATATACATACAATGGCATTTCATGTTGCAAGAATTTTATCATTACTACATGCAACACAATATAGTTCTATTAATGCACGGAACAGAGTTGGCATAGTTATCAGACAAACTAGAAGTACTGACGGGAGTTCAGTACTTAGACAGACATGATGTTAAGACACAAAATAAGCCCCAGGACCAAGTGTTACACTGGTTTAGTGTGTAGGAAAGTAGGGATTACAAAACTGCCTTCCTAGTGATGACATAGGCACCGGAAAGTGCTAGAAACACACTAAAAGTGCCAAATTCTGCAAAATATAAATAAATTCAGCAAAAATTCAGCTTTTAACATCTAAATATAATGCAGAAATGTGATTTAATAATCCAGAATACTTTCCTAAGTGTCGGGAATGAAAACTGTCACAAAACATAACATAAAGCACACTAAACTGCGCAATTTAGCACTTTAACGAAACGAACAACCAGACACTACCCGAAACATCAAATTATTACTAGAAGCATTGTTTTAGTGTTAGAAAGCTAGTTATGGTCACCGAACATCATAACACATCCTATAAACATATAACACATATAACCCTAACTAGTATACTTGAAATCTAACTATAACACCTAACTTACCATTAAATGTTACACTTTACCCCCCCCCCCTTTTGATGGCCGGTTAGGAGACATGGACCCCACATAGGATTTCTTTGGTATATTTTATAAGATTTGTTGAGAATATTCTAAGCACATTATACCATATGCCATCTAATGTTGGAAGATAATACTTAAAAGACCACTAGATACAACATACTTCTCATTTCACCATTTCACCAACACCTTCACTTCTCCTTCCTCTTCCTTGCTCACGGCCACAAACACCCCTCTTGGACCCTCCATTTTCAATCCATTTCAACACATTTCAAGTATAACCTAAGGTGATTCAAGCCTAATTAGGAAGGTGGGAAGCAAAGGAACTTGAAGGACCTTCTTGGAGTGCTTTTATCCACTACCTTTCTTCTTCATCTTCTACCTTGATCTTCCCTAGCCTTGTGCTAGTAGTAAGACCTTCCTAATCTTATTTTACTTTGTATTATGTTGGTTAAAGGATGATATAAGTTGTTAAACATAAAGATCATGAAGAAACATAAGCATAAACATGAACATAAAGCTCTAAATCATGAAGAACAAGTTGTTTTAAGTGTATGAAGTATACTTGATTGTTGATTTCTTGTGTTTATGATGTTGATCACCATAAGAACCTTGCTAGATGATGATTAAACACATGATCTAGCAAGTATAAGGATAGATCTTGAGAAAATCATAATGATCATCCTTTATGTAAACATGAACTTGAAAAATGATGTTGTTTTTATGTATGATGAAGTATGAAACATGTTATAAGACTTGTAGAATGATGATCTCAAAGATAGATTTCTCAAGAAACTAAGTTAAAATACAAAATTTACATAAACCTGGTTCTTAAAGAAATTAATCACATTTTTAGTGGTTAATCAAGTGTAGAATCAAGTGTTTAACAAGAAAAACTCAAAAAGAAATATTTTTAGAAAAATATTTTACAAGTTGTAAACATCCAAATTCTTCAAGAATGATGTTTTTAAATAAATAACCACACTTTAAAGGGTAACTAGGCTTACTAAACACACTAGTAAGTTATTACACACTTTTTTAAAATTTCAAGTTCATGAAGTAGTGATTAATGCTTGATTTTGGCAAATTCGTAAGTGTTGATTGGTTTATTGTTGATTGTGATGATTTATAAAAGAAACTGATATGCTTTAAAAGCATGGAAACCTCCATTTTTAAGGGGAAACTATGACAATTTTTTTCTAAAAATATAACACTTAGAAGGATTATTTTTAAACAAATAATTACAAGTATATTTTAAACCATGAAATTTTATATATAAAGTTGCCATAATTTTTGTTACAACAATATAAATCTTGGAGGTTGGTTTTTGTAAATAAAAGTGACTAAATATGTATTTATGAGATATATATTTAGATGTCACCATGTGTGTGATTATTTGTATATTATGTGTATTAGGTATGTTATTTTAGGACTTGAAATAATATAACTCACCAAAACACCAAGAAGTTGCAATCCAAAATATTACCAAAAATTCCAAGAAATAAATATACAAATTATATCCAAAATACTGGAAGAAACCGAACAAGGAATATAACTCATCAAAAATATTCCAGATATAACTTCTTAAGTATATTTTGGAAATTAGTATTTTGGAAACCAAGAAAACAAAAATATGATTCTTACAATAATTACAAAATATTTCATATTTTGACAAGGAGAAAATATATTATTTTTGTGTAAGTAAAAATATATATTTTCTTGGAATTATTAATTAGAAGATGTATTATTATTGGGAGAAAACATATATTTTCTTAAATAAACTTTGGACATATTATTTTTGGGTGAAAAATAGATTTATATATATTTTCTAAGTTAGACTTGAAAATATATTATTCTTGAGACTTATATGAAAAGTATAAATATTTTTGCCAAGGAAAAATTATAAATAATTTTTCTATGTAATATTTCTTAAAATATATATTTTGGAAATATATATTGACGTATTTTTATTAGAAATATTATTCCGGAAATGTTAATACAAAAATTAAGTATAAGATACTTAATAAACACAATAAAAATACGTATTCTCGTACGTATAATTACACACCGGAATACGCCATCAATACTTGGCAAAAATATAGAAGAATACGAATACAAATACACCCATCCTTGGGGAGTTATACAAGTACAAATACATAAACTTGACAAGTTAAAATGTATTATTTTAACTAATATTCCAAAATTCATAAATATAATTTAAATTAAAATATTTATTATTTTAACAAATAACTATATAACTTGGAATAATATTAAGGACACAAAGAAACGTAACTCAAAGACACTAATTAATACTAGGTCAAGGCACGACCCGCTCGTCTAATAGACCATAGTACGTTGTAGGTAGTCGTGCACACTAGTAGCAGCTTGAGTTACATCGGATTGAAGAACGCAAAACCGTGAGTTCATGTCCCCCTTTTCTCTTACTGTTTTTGGATTTATAACTCTCGGGGGTGGAATACATGTTACGAATGTTCAAATGGTATGATTTGGCTATGAAATGAACTATTAGATCATGTGAGCATAGACTGAAATTGAAATGCCAATAACTCTCATAAAAATCATGGACAAAGGTTAGATCTAACGGGTACGGCCGAGCCCCACTCATGGTCCTTATGTGACCACTTGAGTGCTTTGGTGTCCTGGTCGAGGTAATTCGACAACGGTCAAGGGTAATCTGACACAGTCAAGGTAAATTAACACAGTCAAGGTAAATTGACACAGTCGAGGGAAATCGACGAGAGTATAAGCCTACTCATATTGAGTGCTCCCTATGTCTTTACATGCGTCAATGTCCTTGCAAAACATTAATTTGATCTGTTCATAGATGCTTTTCATACCTGTTTTTAAAGGAGTCTCTCAAACGTTTACAAGTTTATCAGTACTTATACACAACGCATGAACTCGCTCAACTTTTGTTGATGTTTTCAAAATTACATGTATTTCAGGAAACAAGTTGGATCTTGGGCGCTGGTGTTGTTTCGGGATATGAATAACAAGTCTAGATGTCATTCACTTTTGTGTTGGTTTGTAACTTAATCAGAGGTTGTGTCATTTGAAACTTTAATGACTGGTGTTTGTAATATTTTAAACTTTATGAATGGATGACATCATTTTGATCGTATAGTTGTTTATTATAATTGAATGCAATGATATTGAACAAGTCACACATCATACGCTTCCGCAAAAGTTAGGGTGTGACAGTTTGGTATCAGAGCTTCGATTGTAGTGAACTAGGATTCCTTCTCGAGTATAGACTACAATCACTAGGACTCTCTCACGAAAACATTTTCACAAAAAGGTTTTTCATTGCATTCACGAAAGCGCCAAGATCCATGAGTCAAACAATTTTTTCGAAGAAAAGACAAGGCAAGGACATTAATAGGGAGGAGAATACCCCAAATTAAAGTGCCAATTAAGGCATGGTATACGTGAGATAGAGTTTCCAAAGACAAAATGACCCCCCCTCCCCGAAAGGACAAACGAGAGTTATATGTGACATGATGCATCTATTTGCCTGTTTATGCTAAGTAACATATTTATTTATTGATAAATAAATACGTATAAGTGTACGGAATAATTATTGATGTGAAGAAGATACCTTCGACTTCGAATCCTATCATAGTTCTTGACTCGCACGATGAGACTGTCGACCTCGCGTTTATTACGAAGCTCATGACTGGAGTGATCACCAAACGAGATCCTGAGCTGGTTTCCGTAGAAGATGGTTGTTCTTCCCTCTCGAATGTGAAGGTGCCTAACTACGGTAGTAACGGCGAGGCGGAGGCGGCAACCTTGGACAACACCCTTATCAGCAGGACGAGGTCCCTGTGGCTTTTGTGAAACGAGATTGAAGACGCACTTGTCCAGACTAGGAAGATGAGGTTCTCATCTTGAAGGTGCCCCTCCAACTACTAGGAATTCTCCTTATTCCTATTATGTTTAATCATCGTGCCTATTCGTGTGTAACGATAACGGATGTTAGCGCGTGGACCACCGCAATGGTCCTTTCCATGTCAGAGGTATAAGGACAGTAGTGTCCCCTCCTTGGTTGATCATCTGCTTGAACGAGGGAAAGTTGGGGTGACCGTGCAAGACAATTTATTATTACGGGGGCCCACATAATAACAACTTGTAGTGCATGGGAATCCTGGTGGACTCTGCGGGTCAAGCTAATGATCACCACCCATCCAAAAATAATCTCTAGGTGTTCACACCTTTATCTAGTAGAACAATACCTAGATAGTTGCGATAACGCTCTACAAAGTAGGAAACCTGTATTTTCCTATTTTGTGTCTGACAATTCTACCCGTCTACGAGCCGTTTGGGAACCGATATCTAAGCAAGTGAAGATGGCTAACACGCGGGAAAGATTCAGTGACATTACACTCTCTATCATCCCTATATGTACAACCCCCATCTCTTGGGAAGTATACCCATCTTTGTGAAGCTACAGACCTAAGAAAACCAATGTAGAAGGAAAATAACTACTACTTTCATTTTATGAAACTTGTATGACCGAGGTGATGTAACCTCGAGTTATATTTTGTTTTCCCCGTTACAAACAATAAGTCAAGTGGTCAAGCCTATATGAAAGCTCAATAGTTGCTTCCTTACTTATACATTGTTGATTATATATGCATGTGATACTGGGTGATTACATGTTTGCTTATGAGACAATTATGGAATGTTGTCTAACATACCCCATACCTTTTGACAGAAGAAAATGCACCCCAGACGTGACACGGACACCATTAAGTTAACTACGGCCGAATTCAATGAGCGCATTTCCCAAGCTATAGCGCAGCATGATGTAACACCTCGTAAAATCACATCCAATGATGTATCGACACGTGTACTAAACCCTAATAAAGTCAAACGTCGAATTTGAGGGACTAATTTTGCAAAAAATCAAAAAAAAAACTTTGATTATAGAAGGACTGGAAATGTAAACATGCTTAATATGGGCCTCTGAATAACATTACATGGTAATCATATTCACAAATGAGCCACTTGTTGATCTAGAGCAGCCGTTTGCGTAATTAATTGAAAGTTGCGCGACGAAGGGTTAAAAGCGTCAACATGTTAATTCTTACCTCTGAGTGACCTCTTAACAAACCGAGAGCTTCATAATGTTTTATTATACTCTCGGGAATGCCAAATATTGGCCATCTAAGGCTTTTATGCCTATAATTGACGTTACGCGCAACTTTGCAAGTTTAAGGGATTAAAAGCGTCAATAAGTTTAAATATACCTCTGAATGACCTTTTTACGAACCCGAAGCATTGTAATGTTTAATAATACTCTCGAGAATGTCTAATATGGATTAGATTGGGCTTTGACGCTATTAAACGATGATATGCGCAAGTTTGCGCATTAGAGGGACCAAAAGCGTCAACTATTAAATCTACACCTTTGGGTGACCATTTAAGAGAATAGGAGCATCGTAATATTTAAGTATATGCTCGGGAATACTCATTATGGGCCACGGAAGGCTTTGATATCATTAAACGAGGTTACGCACAACTTTGTGTGTTAAAAGGACTAAAAGTGTCAATATGTGAAACTACGCCTTTGAGAGGCCTTTTAAGCAAACAAGAAACTCCACAATATTCGATTATACCCCCGAGAATGTCTAGCATTGGCCATGTGAGTCCTTTATACTGTTTCGCGATAATGCGTGCAAGTTTGTTAATTAAGGGTTAAAAGCGGCAACGCGCAAAACTACACATTAGAGTGATCTTTTTAGCAAACCAGGAACTCCGCAACGCTCGGCCGCACCCCTAAGTATGCTTCAGATCTGCCGTTTAAGTTTTTATAAGTAATTTACATGAATATATAAAGTATGGGCCATTTATGTAAGTTATGAAAGTCTAAAAATGCACATATGAGAAACAGGGACCAAAACTGTTAGCTGCCAAACTTTCTGAGCTGAGCCAGACTATCTCGCGGGCTGCGACCGCCAGGCCTGAGGCCTATGCGGGCCGCCAACGACCAAAACAGCAGCAAAAATTGCTGATTTTCTGATTTTGATGGTTTTTCTTTGCTTGTTTCCACACAAAACCATCTAAACTGAATACCATGGGCTGCAAAAAGATTTGTAACAGCTGTGTATACACTTGGGATCATCTTATGATGTCCCTAGACACTTGTCAAGATCTTATTCTTTTCCTAACACTATAAATAGATGAGACCTTCAACCATTCGTTTGCACAATTCATTCAAATCTGCTATCTCTCAATTCTAAAGGGGATCCTAAACATTTTGGAACCTCTATTCAGTCCATTGGACCCTTTATAAGTATCCTCTTGTGGCTAGTTAATTTTAATTGGCTTAAAAAGCCAAAAAGTCAAGCGGTTACGTTAAACGCTTTGACTTTTAAACGGTCGAGCCATTGTTCGCAAAGAACATGGGTACGTGATCGTAATTAGGTAGGTGTTAAACCCTCAAAAGGGTACCTCCTAATTATCACGTTTACTTAGTTAAATTGTCGGGTCAAACTTCTTAACAAAAAGTCAAACGGGTCAGTTTTTGCAAAATAATTCATAACTGATAATGCTGAAGTTATGGAACATGTTTTAACACTTAAATAACTTGGTAAATAATATAAGAACATGTCTAGGCATGTTTAACCCGACAATTCTGAGTATTAGGCTCGGTTCGCAACCGAAAGTCGCAAAAGTTGACTTTTGCTTTAACTTTCAGTTCTGACCCGATTTAGCTTAGTTTAGTTATGCCTTAGGGTTCCTTTAGGACCATTTTATATGTTAGTATAACCCTCTAAGGTTATACAACATGGTTCCATAGAAATCCTAGTTCACTGCATGTTTCCGTTAAATGCTTAAAAGTTGACCATTATGGAACATGTTCATGACTTATTCGGTTAACCGTTATGCATATACGCCTTCGGTACAGTTTATGTAACTAGTTTGCATAAATTAGCCGAAGCGGGTCAAACCTTATCATTTATACTTCAAAATCCAGAATGTGTTTAGTTTACCTATTTTATACAAGTCTTCATACTTGTTGGATCTGAATCACATTCTAATCCGGTCTTCGCTTAATCTTGTGTTTTGAACCGTAAACCTTTCTTTAAAACTAACCGGTCTAAGTTATAACTTAAATAAGACCCGTT